>OX336399.1:70876097-73664272 GCA_946902985.2 Meconema thalassinum | reverse complement strand
CTTCTAAAATAATGGTGCCACAAATATAAAAATTATACCTTCCGAAAGCTCGTCTTCTCAATGTCAAATGATCTTATTGCACCTAAGAATCGATCGTGCAGTTTGGAGATATTAATTAATTTCTCGTCCTCAATTGTGTGGGAGTTGCATTCCTTTTGGTCTCTCCCCTCCACAGAGGCTTAGGTAATTCACCGATGACGTCGTCTTACGTCAGCAGTTTATTTCTGCACAATTATTACATGGTTTCTCTATACTGAAAAATCTCTCATTCAAAATGATTCACTGTACTGTGCTTGTTTACTCATTATTATGCTCGTAAACGTGTTAATTTTAATTATTCCTCTTCTGGCGCGTATGCGACGTTGTCAATTTCCAGCCACGTCAGCTTGAATTCCGATTCAGGCTTCTCTTTCTATCACGGTGGAAGATTCCACTCAGTTATTAATACTCGTGACCAGCCCTCTCTGGCATGTCGAGTGGGGTGATCTCATCTAAGGAGCATCTGTCCCTAGTCGCTTGCACAATGTTAAGCTATATTCCTGGCTTAAAATCTCTCTCCGTTCCTTTAAGAAACTATACGTTTCTTTCATTTCTTCCTTAAGGACATTGGTTCGACCGTCATGGACCCGATGGCCCATGGGTTCACTATCAACATACAAAATTTCAGTTTGATTGCTGCAATAGATTCGTAGATATTGAGAGCCGTCTAAATATTTTGGATGGTCGCCATGTTGGATTTTTAGTAGGCCAAAGAGTTATGTACCATTGGATGAAACTTATTGCATAGGTTCATTATTCAAACTTTCACTTCGATCGCATGATTAAAACACAACATATAAAAACTTATTTTTAAATTTTCGCACAGCCGCCATCTTGAGGTTATGTAAATAATTGAACTAAATTAGATGTCAGTGCATTACAATGTGTATAAACATTTGCTCTTCCAAGTTTCACTGCGCACGAATCGTTAAATCGCGTGAAAAGTCTTTTTAAAAGTTTCAATTTCGCTTGGCCGCCATGTTCGTTTTGTATTTAACAGTTTATGAATGTTACATAGATGAACTTCAAGTAGTACCCTTTATCATCGTACACAATTTCAGGGTGAGGTGAAATATTTCGCGCTGTAGCCATGCTGGATTGGTGAAACGTATTACAATTTGAAAGGCTTGCACGAGATAGCAGTATGCACTTACCGTGTTTCATTGAAATTGCTTCGGCCGTTTAGATTTTATGAAGGGGACACATACAGACGGACAAAAGGTGATCTAATAAGCCTTCTTCTTTTTTTTCATAAACGAAAAAGGCTAAAAACGCAGTATGTGTCAACATGTTGTGAAATGTTAACTTATATACAGTAATTGTGTTCTATCTGTGCAAGCTGCTGTGTCACCTACTGACTGAATAAGGGCTTTGGATAGGTTGAATTCAGTTTCAGTGTTTTCTAAGCAATCTAATTACAGAAATGGTTTTCAGTCGGTCCGTCTAGCATTCTTGGCTGTCACACCGGAGGTCCGGGTTCAATTCCCGGCTCTGCCAAGAAATTTAATTCTGGTCTGAGGGCTGGAACGGAATACAATGAGTCATCCCGGAAGTGTTTTTCCGTGGTTTCCTATTTCTACTCCAGGCAAATGCCGGGATGGTACCTAGCTTAATGTCACGGCCACTTCCTACTCAAATCCTCTCTCAATTACAAATACGCACACTAGTACAGACATCACAACGACATGGGTTATCAGACAAATTCTACACACACCCAAGTACACGGGGCTATATGAACATGATGTCGCAAAGCGCATGAAAGAATCAACAACAATTATTGGGACATGCGAGAAAACAACCTGGAAAGAATTATATGTGATAATAATTATAGGCTTTTGTTACGGATTACAGAAGAGTTTATAAGGATACTAGTCTCGCTCATCAAGCGAGCATCATCAGATCCAAATATACAGTGGCGGATCCAGGCCTTGCGGGGCTCTGGGCGATATGATAAGGTGAGGCCCACAACTATAGGAAATTTAAAAAAATCAAATCAAATGGAAAATAGTTCGATAATAATAAAATAAAGAATAGTTACAATATTTTGAATACTCTACAGTACATGTGTTTAATAATAAGAAAGAAACCTTAAGTCCCCTTGAAGAAGATTATGTAATATAACTATATAACTAGAATAACATGTCAAACGTCAACAACCTTGACGTTAACATGTCTGAAGATTATGTAAACTATGAAATATTAAAATATTACTTTGCGACTTTTTTCCCGGCTGAAGTCTTCTATTATTTCACTGAGATCGAAACTTGCTAAACGGTCACGGGAGGTCATAGCTGCACTGACAAAAGGAATATGAATTATATATTAGTTTGAAAAGTATAATCAATTAATTAAATCTAAAAAGAGACTGATAGTCAGTCTGAAAGACTGGACTTTATATAATTTTAAATGCTAGCAGCCGAGTACCAAGAAGGCAGTGCGAGAACAGAGTTTCAAGATTCTATTTTGTTTCTTCACTGCCTGCTTGATTGTTCTCGCACTGCCTTCTTGAAACTTTGTTCTCACACTGCCTTCTTGGTACTCGGCTGCTACATCGTACTATGACGTCACACACTTCAGTGCATTCTCGGTACATTACGTCCCGTCACCGTAACGTAACGCCAGACCTCAGCGTAACGACGGGCGGTCACCCTCCTCGCCCTCCCCTAGATCCGCCCCTGCAAATATACACACATGGAATTTTATTATCATGTGATTTATTTGTTTCAAAAGAATATAATAATACTATAGTATGGCCTCGGGTGCTAGGTGCAAGCTTTGTTATTTGACGCCCAGAGGGCAGCTTGCATGTCGAATTTTGTCGTTCTTTGGAGCGCTATGAAAGTCAAGGAGGTTAGATATCTACCGTAAGCTCCTTTACATTACAGCGCTTGCTAGTAGAAAAAGGAGGAATTCCGTGTTGGCGGAAAATCCCGATATTAATTTTGCCATTATGAAAACGGCCTACTGAATTCAAATGGGTTCTTTAGCATGTCAACAACGTAAGACATGCGTGCCGTGACTTTTGTCGCCTTTCAAAAATCACTTACCACGGCCAGGAGCGAACTTGCAAGCTTGGGTTGGTAGTCCGACACGATAACCACTCACCCACCGTGGCAAACTTTCAAAAGAATGTATTAATTAAACCAAAAGTTTTAAGTCGAAGGAAACTGCAACAATGTTCTAAAGACTATAAAAACAAGATGTTCAGTAGTGGAGTAGTGAGAGTTCTGCTTAGTGTCATGGCCGCCGCGTGAGTCCAAGCCAATATCTCGTGAACCCATGGTCGGATGTTAACAAATGACGTGTCATTGGACTCGGGCTGACGGGGGCTTTGCTATGGACCACTCATTTCAACCCCTAAATAAAACATACCCCTACTAGGGGGTGAAATTGTAATTTTTAGTGAAAGTCTCTTTTCAAATACGACATGTATAAGGTGCGCTGCTAAAATGAACTTAAATGTTGTTGCTCATATCGCGCATGCGTTTTACGAGATGCCGCTATGGATGAACATTTTTGTTTTTGTTTTTTACGCATGCGCACTTGGGATTTTTGTAAGAGGGCGAGCTCTTTGAAAAAAATGATTGATAAGAAGAGGTTTTGGTGGTGAGGAGAGAGCCAGATAGTCGCCTACTTTCCTACGAAGTTTGTCGATATCTCTCAAACGCAAGGTCGGATTTGGACGTGTGACGTGTCAAATCGCTTGTCTCGAAGCCCTATACATGTTATTAATAGGTTAGAGTTTTGAGAATGAGGGAAACAGGCTTTTTTGGGGTAAAACCGTGATTTTAGACTTTTTCTGATATTTCACGAATGCATGGTCGGATTTGGTCCTATGACATGTCAAATGGCTTGTCTCGAAACCCTCTTTATTTTGGTAATAGGTTAAAGTTTCTGAAAATGAGGGAAACAGAATTTTTTGTTGTAAAACCGTGATTTTAGTCTTTCTGTTATATCTCACAAACCAATAACGCCAGAGACGTATACGAGGGATCGTAGGACTCGGGGTGACGCCCCTTTCCTTTCTCCTTTCGAATATAGTATTTATGTTTAAAAAATGTGAAAGGGCCTAACGACACTTATGTTGAAAACATTTCAGTTTTTAAAACTTTTCTTAAATTTGTCTAAAATGTTCATGACGAGTGGTTGTAGATAGAAAGAGACGATACCACTGGGCACGTGTTTCAACGAAGCTATTACTGGCCACGGTGGTGATATACCAATACAGTATTCGCTATTTTGATGAGACCGCGGGTCGAGGGTTCGTTTTCTGATTTTTCCTATGATGGAATTCCTAATTCCTAAACCCCCTGAAGGGGGTCTTTAACGTGTAAACGATTATGAGTGACATGGCAAATGATAATTCCTTGATCCGATGAAGTTGGCTTTAGATAGAACAAACAGAACTTGGTTATATGGTGCTTGAAATGAGTATAGAAAACAAACTTGCTGGGGCAGACTGACAGGATGTGAATGTTATTTGATCTTATTGGAATGCATTGACTTGACAGGACAATGAAAAAAAAAGCACAGAGATGCTGAGGACACTTGAAGGTCAAACGATATGGCAACCATGGTGGGAGGGGGAAGCTAGGATGATGTCGCCGATCATGTTCAATGTTCAATGGATGAATTTATATTTTGCGAAGCATTGTTTGGAGAGGGTCATGGGACGACTTGTTTTAAGGGTATTTATTTTTTCGATGTTTCCTATGGTGGACTCATTGATTGAAATCATTCAAAACTGCTAGGGCATGGCCTTGAGATTTTATAAACCGATAATGGGATTTTGACATACAAGGTCCACTCAGAACTTGACATGATGTCATTCTTTTTATGGCTTATGAATTTCCCCAAAAAAGACCCATAACAACAAGATCATGGACTTTTGCTTTTCATAATATATTGCAAACCCATAATGTTAGATGTTTACTGTGGATGACGAAATCTAGCTAGGTAAAGAAAGAATTATTGTGGGCTATATGTATGGTGACTGACACGTCTTTGACCATTGGAACTTGTTTTCAGATCTGAGTGTAGTACATAGGGAGTATAGGTTGTAGGCATGGATTGACAAACGATGCACACAAAATTCAATTTATCGATTCGAGAATTAAGAGTAGACTATCATTAATTAATTGGTTAAAGAGTGTAGCTAAAAATAAAAAAATGGTGACTACATTAAACTAAACTGAACCAAGTCGAATCAAACCCAACTGAACCAAACCAAGCCTAAAGCAAACCAAACCTAATCAAGAACAAGCCAAGGGCTTAAGTGTAAAACTTGTGGGGGAATGCAGTCATTGGCAATGTCCAAAGGAAGGGATAACGCTCTACCTTTAGAGGGTGAGGTAAAGCTAGCGCATGGTGCTAATGCATATTCCCAAGTACATGAACCACACACACACACAACTATCCTATGCTGTTTTTATGAGTTGACTGTTAAAACTTACTCAGTGGTTACTGAGCAAGATGGTCGCTACACACAACAAGCTTTAAATACTTGAGGCTAATAATCTATACACACACACGCACTCGCTTGTTCTAAACTAAACTGTCTCGCTGGCAGTGCTCACACAGTAGGCAAATGACAGAAATGCTTGGCTAACCGAAATACAATCATTTTCGGTTGTCTAATGATACCAGCTAGCCATTACATGCTATAGTGGTGAGCACATATGCCTCTTGCACTGGAGATCGTAACTCGATTTCTAGCTCTAAGGCCTAGAACGAATCAAACTAAGAAAGAATGGTATGGTGACGCAGTAGTTAAACTGTTAGCCTTTCAATAAGGTAGACTAGGGTTTGATTTTGGGTTAATATACATGTCATAAACAAACAAACAAAAAAAGCGGAGATAATGTTTAAAACTGATTACACTTGTCTCTTTTCAAATTATTACTTAGATTACAAATACAAAGGTGGACTGGGTTTGATATACAGTTAATGCTGCCTATCGCATACTAGCCTGTAAGAAAGCCAAACAAGCAAAAGGCGTAGGTAGAGCAGTGGTAAAATCACTATGTGTAGAGAACTACCTAACGGTTTTATGAACTGGCAATGCTATGTCGCATAAACAGTGCAGGATACAATCCGGCAACCATAATTTTTATCTTGTGGAACAGAGAAAATGCAATTTTACCTTGATGGATAGCAAATGAGTGCAGATGAATGACCTATGCATTAGCCTACCATAGGGTTATAACCACGAGGTGGAGGTGTGACTTTTATATTTTATTGTTTAGAGACATGGCTTTTTTTTTTGTAACCAGTAGATTTAGTATTTTGTAAATATTCATTTTTGTAATTGTAAATAGTGGAAACATTTTTTTGTAATAGTAAATGTTAAATGTATAACTAAAAGTTATTTGGGATAAGTGTGCATGTCAAGGATAAATAGCGTGGTTGTATTTGTTTTCAAAGACAGGTATGGTTGTGTGAATGTATGACTATAGATAGAATGATAGATAGAGAGAGAGAGAAAGCTTGTGTGTGTGTGTGTGTGTGTGGGTAGCATTGATTTTTCAACCAAAGCAAACACGGCAAGGTAGGATGGTGGGGTAATTAATGTATATAGCAAATGGTAAATAGTATACTATATTTTTTTAACACTTGTGTTTTTTTAATGCAGTAGTAGATAGGTGTTATTTTGTAAAACAGTCTTACCTACAGTAGTAGTAGTAGTAGTAGTAGTAGTAGGCCTATATGTTTTTGGAAACAAACAGAAAGAGAATGCACTATTGCCATGGCCAAGCACTTCCATTAAAGTGATTTCAAGAAAATTTAAATCAGCAAATGTGTGTTTTACAAAACTAAACATTCAGCATGGACTAAATCATAAACGTGTCTTCTGTGATATGGAAAAAATAGGAAATCCATGTTTCCATATCAACACAATTTAAAAACTTAAAACTGACATTTAAAAAATGTAAATGGGAAATTGGCAAATGTGTAAACAACAAAATGGAAAATTCTTGTTTCCATATCATGAAATCCAAAAACTTTAAACTGACATTTTCAAATCGTGTACATGGAAAATTGACAAATGGCAATGTGTGAAATGTGAAAATGAAAAAATATGAACAAATGGCTATCATTATTTAAAAAAAATAAAAAACCGTCGTGTTCTATCGTTAAAGTGTGAATCAAACCACATATACTTATTTGGATCACCCGAGACTGAGTAGACCTGTTTTAGTCCTAATATACTTTTAAAATTTTATGTTAAAGCTCAATTTGAACTCAAGAGCTTTAGAGTGCCAGCTAACTATTATAACCGTTACGTCACAAAGACAACTTTACACTACTCTTAATAAACAATAATAAGAAAAAGAATAATAAATGTTGAATTTTTTTTAAGGATGAACATGGTGACACTGTTTCTGTTGCACAGTCTGCTAGCTACTAGCCAGCAGCTGGGGTCTTAGAAAACGATACAGTTGACATTTTGTAATGAGATGTGACATGTTTCAAAGTACAGTATTATGGGTTGCTGTTGAGTAAAAACTAATCCTGTACAAGGAAGCAAGGGTTCGAACCCCTTACCTAACATTACTATTGCCTGAACATGGCTTGACGACACTGTATTATTATGATACTCGGTACACAAACCATAGATAGAGTGTATTGTTTAAGATCACTTTCTTTCTGAACATAGGTGGAGACTGTTGATGGTTAACAATGGCATTAATATAGTAGGACGTGGGTATAGCAATTAAGAAAAAACTGACAATACCCATACAATATTTTTATTTATTTAATATAAGTACTTGTACAATAGTTACATTCAAAATACATTTCTTTTTTCTCTATTACTATTTAGTCCTTTTTGATTCTCTTGCATATGAAGGGTAGATAACCTTGTAGTTCAGCCCCTTAAAACAACAACAACACAACCTTTTGCATAGTCTGTGATGTTGACGACTCTTGAGATGTGGAAGATGGATTAAACATAACTTTTACAGCAGGGGTTAAATGTTGCTCAATAAACACTGCACTATTTTGAGTAGCAACATTTTTTTCTTGTACTAGCTTTTTAGCATTGTCATGATTATTTGTTGACACCAACAGTGTTTCATCTGGTACACCACATTGATGATCACTCACACTTAAAACCTTACCATTTCTACTTTTTAGATTGCCTCGACATTTTTTTGACCTCTCTTTTGAGCATTGCCAAAATATTATTCCTTTTACATTTTGACGATTATAGTTATAAGAGTAGCCTTTATAGAGTACACGTTGTTTACCTTTGTTAGTTGTAGTAAGTTCCATAGTAGCAACTAACCTGTTAGTATGATTTGCTCACTACAAAGGTTATAACTGTTCTGATAATAAAATCATTTAGCGTTGGCTTTTATATTTAATATGTACAGTTTGAAGTGATAGCAAAAGTGAGAGCAAAATGGTAGCAGAGTGGTAGAAAATATAACATGTATTGTTAAGAAATAGTTTAAGCTGTTATGTGGATCCATTACATAATAATTTTAGCACGACGAAGCTCATTTTCTATATCCAATAGTTCTTCCTCATATTCAATATAACCAGCCTGTTTATAGACATGCAGTTGCTGAAGCCGCCGGATTAGCTTACTTGGATTGTTCCAGTAGACAAATTTAACAAATGATTTTTTAGTTGTAAACAAAGCATTACCATTATCATTATTATCTTCATCATCAACATCATCATCATCATAACCATTATCATTATCATCATCATCATTATCATCATCATCATGATCATTATAATCCTCATCACTATTACTATATAGTCCTTTTTGATCCTTTTGCAATACCACATTTTGCACAGTCTGTGTTGCCCTTGATAATGTTGGGAGTTTTTCAGACATTGACAACTGTCCTAACACGACTTTCTGAGGAGATGATACATGCTTCTTAACAAACAATGCACTATCTTGAGCTGCAATATCTTTTTCTGGGACAAGTGTTTTAGCATTTTGAAGAGTTTTTTTAAACAGCAACGATGTTTTATCTGGTACACTACATTGATGATCACTCATACTTAAGACATCACTATTTTTACTTTTCAGCTCACCTCGACACTGTTTTGAACGATGTTTTGAACAACGCCAAATAACAGTTCCATTTTTATTGGTTCGTTTTACAATATATTTATATCCTTTATAGAATGCGTATGGCATACCATTGCTATTTGTTGATACTTCCATGTCAATTGTCAAGCATGAACTAATCTCTAGCAAAGTTCACTCGATAATATAAATAATTTCTAAACCCCAGTAGTGAATAGTCAGTTGTTTTTGATCTATGCAAGCGTAAACATGTCACATACACTGGTGATGGATACTCAAGGCTTTAAGGTCAATGAAAACAAGTACAGTATATATTTAAATAGGTGGCTATCATTGATTGCACAACACGCGGGTCACCATATCTTTTTTCTTTCGGACTAGTGTTTTAACATTTGAAGAGTGTTTTAAACAGCAACGATGTCTTATCAGTCACACTACATTGATGATCACTCACACTTAAGACCTCGCTATTTTTACTTTTTAACTCACTTTGACACTGTTTTGAACGATGTTTTGAACAACGCCAAATAACAGTTCCATTTTTATTGGTTCGTTTTACAATATACGTATAACCTTTATAGTATGCATATGGCTTACCATAACTATTCGTTGATACTTTCATATCAATTTTCAAGCATGAAATAATCTCCAATAAATTTCGCTCGATAATAGAAATAATAGTTTAAAGTGGGTGCGAAGGTGGGTGCAAAAGTGGGTGCAAAAGTGAGTGTAAAAGTGGGTGTAAAAGTGGGTGCAAAAGTGGGTGCAAAAGTGAGTGCAAAAGTGGGTGCGAAAGTGGGTGCAGTTTATAGTAGGCACCATTTTTACTAGAATGTGATTTGAGTAAATGTAATTTCTAAATCCAAGTAGTGAATAGTCAGTTGGTTTTGATTTATGCAAGCGTAAACATGTCTCATACACTGATGATGGATACTCAAGGCTTCTTGGTCAACAAAAACAAGTATATAGTTAAAGAGGTAGCTATTATTGATTGCACAACACTGAATCTATTTTTGAAATTTTGACAAAGGGTCTAAGTGCACTTTTGTTAATATCTCGCGAACCAATAAGACTAGGGCATTGTATCAGGTATTGTTGGACTTTTTGCCGAAGACTGCTGGTAAACACTTATGTTCCCACGACCTTTTTAAAGATGGCGGCTGACCCACGAGGGGTGATTAAAACGTATTCCAAGCGACGCTTGTCGATAAGCAAACCAATAATCAAAGGGGGGGGGTGTGACAGAGCTTGAGGCGATAACCCCTTTTGATTGATCCCTGTTGATTTGCCCCTTTGGACTGGTCCCCGTTGACAAGTCCCTCTCAACGGGTCCTTTTTGAAGGGAGTCATTTATGACGGGCCCCTGCTGACGGGTCACTGTGGACGGATCCCTGTGGACAGGTCCCTGTTGACAGGTCCAAAGGGATTAGTCAAAAGGACCTGTCAACAGGGACCTGTCCACAGTGACCCGTCAGCAGGGGCCCGTCATAAATGACTCCCTTCAAAAAGGACCCGTTCAGAGGGACTTGTCAACGGGGACCAGTCCAAAGGGGCAAATCAACAGGGATCAATCAAAAGGGGTTATCGCCTCAAGCTCTGTCACACCCCCCCTTTGATTATTGGTTTGCTTATCGACAAGCGTCGCTTGGAATACGTTTTAATCACCCCTCGTGGGTCAGCCGCCATCTTTAAAAAGGTCGTGGGAACATAAGTGTTTACCAGCAGTCTTCGGCAAAAAGTCCAACAATACCTGATACAATGCCCTAGTCTTATTGGTTCGCGAGATATTAACAAAAGTGCACTTAGACCCTTTGTCAAAATTTCAAAAATAGATTCAGTGTTGTGCAATCAATAATAGCTACCTCTTTAACTATATACTTGTTTTTGTTGACCAAGAAGCCTTGAGTATCCATCATCAGTGTATGAGACATGTTTACGCTTGCATAAATCAAAACCAACTGACTATTCACTACTTGGATTTAGAAATTACATTTACTCAAATCACATTCTAGTAAAAATGGTGCCTACTATAAACTGCACCCACTTTCGCACCCACTTTCGCACCCACTTTTGCACTCACTTTTGCACCCACTTTTGCACCCACTTTTACACCCACTTTTACACTCACTTTTGCACCCACTTTTGCACCCACCTTCGCACCCACTTTAAACTATTATTTCTATTATCGAGCGAAATTTATTGGAGATTATTTCATGCTTGAAAATTGATATGAAAGTATCAACGAATAGTTATGGTAAGCCATATGCATACTATAAAGGTTATACGTATATTGTAAAACGAACCAATAAAAATGGAACTGTTATTTGGCGTTGTTCAAAACATCGTTCAAAACAGTGTCAAAGTGAGTTAAAAAGTAAAAATAGCGAGGTCTTAAGTGTGAGTGATCATCAATGTAGTGTGACTGATAAGACATCGTTGCTGTTTAAAACACTCTTCAAATGTTAAAACACTAGTCCGAAAGAAAAAAGATATGGTGACCCGCGTGTTGTGCAATCAATGATAGCCACCTATTTAAATATATACTGTACTTGTTTTCATTGACCTTAAAGCCTTGAGTATCCATCACCAGTGTATGTGACATGTTTACGC
This sequence comes from Meconema thalassinum, assembly GCA_946902985.2. Classification (NCBI taxonomy): domain Eukaryota; kingdom Metazoa; phylum Arthropoda; class Insecta; order Orthoptera; family Tettigoniidae; genus Meconema; species Meconema thalassinum. The sequence continues at coordinate 73,652,574 of OX336399.1, read as the reverse complement.
TTGCATAGATCAAAAACAACTGACTATTCACTACTGGGGTTTAGAAATTATTTATATTATCGAGTGAACTTTGCTAGAGATTAGTTCATGCTTGACAATTGACATGGAAGTATCAACAAATAGCAATGGTATGCCATACGCATTCTATAAAGGATATAAATATATTGTAAAACGAACCAATAAAAATGGAACTGTTATTTGGCGTTGTTCAAAACATCGTTCAAAACAGTGTCGAGGTGAGCTGAAAAGTAAAAATAGTGATGTCTTAAGTATGAGTGATCATCAATGTAGTGTACCAGATAAAACATCGTTGCTGTTTAAAAAAACTCTTCAAAATGCTAAAACACTTGTCCCAGAAAAAGATATTGCAGCTCAAGATAGTGCATTGTTTGTTAAGAAGCATGTATCATCTCCTCAGAAAGTCGTGTTAGGACAGTTGTCAATGTCTGAAAAACTCCCAACATTATCAAGGGCAACACAGACTGTGCAAAATGTGGTATTGCAAAAGGATCAAAAAGGACTATATAGTAATAGTGATGAGGATTATAATGATCATGATGATGATGATAATGATGATGATGATAATGATAATGGTTATGATGATGATGATGTTGATGATGAAGATAATAATGATAATGGTAATGCTTTGTTTACAACTAAAAAATCATTTGTTAAATTTGTCTACTGGAACAATCCAAGTAAGCTAATCCGGCGGCTTCAGCAACTGCATGTCTATAAACAGGCTGGTTATACTGAATATGAGGAAGAACTATTGGATATAGAAAATGAGCTTCGTCGTGCTAAAATTATTATGTAATGGATCCACATAACAGCTTAAACTATTTCTTAACAATACATGTTATATTTTCTACCACTCTGCTACCATTTTGCTCTCACTTTTGCTATCACTTCAAACTGTACATATTAAATATAAAAGCCAACGCTAAATGATTTTATTATCAGAACAGTTATAACCTTTGTAGTGAGCAAATCATACTAACAGGTTAGTTGCTACTATGGAACTTACTACAACTAACAAAGGTAAACAACGTGTACTCTATAAAGGCTACTCTTATAACTATAATCGTCAAAATGTAAAAGGAATAATATTTTGGCAATGCTCAAAAGAGAGGTCAAAAAAATGTCGAGGCAATCTAAAAAGTAGAAATGGTAAGGTTTTAAGTGTGAGTGATCATCAATGTGGTGTACCAGATGAAACACTGTTGGTGTCAACAAATAATCATGACAATGCTAAAAAGCTAGTACAAGAAAAAAATGTTGCTACTCAAAATAGTGCAGTGTTTATTGAGCAACATTTAACCCCTGCTGTAAAAGTTATGTTTAATCCATCTTCCACATCTCAAGAGTCGTCAACATCACAGACTATGCAAAAGGTTGTGTTGTTGTTGTTTTAAGGGGCTGAACTACAAGGTTATCTACCCTTCATATGCAAGAGAATCAAAAAGGACTAAATAGTAATAGAGAAAAAAGAAATGTATTTTGAATGTAACTATTGTACAAGTACTTATATTAAATAAATAAAAATATTGTATGGGTATTGTCAGTTTTTTCTTAATTGCTATACCCACGTCCTACTATATTAATGCCATTGTTAACCATCAACAGTCTCCACCTATGTTCAGAAAGAAAGTGATCTTAAACAATACACTCTATCTATGGTTTGTGTACCGAGTATCATAATAATACAGTGTCGTCAAGCCATGTTCAGGCAATAGTAATGTTAGGTAAGGGGTTCGAACCCTTGCTTCCTTGTACAGGATTAGTTTTTACTCAACAGCAACCCATAATACTGTACTTTGAAACATGTCACATCTCATTACAAAATGTCAACTGTATCGTTTTCTAAGACCCCAGCTGCTGGCTAGTAGCTAGCAGACTGTGCAACAGAAACAGTGTCACCATGTTCATCCTTAAAAAAAATTCAACATTTATTATTCTTTTTCTTATTATTGTTTATTAAGAGTAGTGTAAAGTTGTCTTTGTGACGTAACGGTTATAATAGTTAGCTGGCACTCTAAAGCTCTTGAGTTCAAATTGAGCTTTAACATAAAATTTTAAAAGTATATTAGGACTAAAACAGGTCTACTCAGTCTCGGGTGATCCAAATAAGTATATGTGGTTTGATTCACACTTTAACGATAGAACACGACGGTTTTTTATTTTTTTTAAATAATGATAGCCATTTGTTCATATTTTTTCATTTTCACATTTCACACATTGCCATTTGTCAATTTTCCATGTACACGATTTGAAAATGTCAGTTTAAAGTTTTTGGATTTCATGATATGGAAACAAGAATTTTCCATTTTGTTGTTTACACATTTGCCAATTTCCCATTTACATTTTTTAAATGTCAGTTTTAAGTTTTTAAATTGTGTTGATATGGAAACATGGATTTCCTATTTTTTCCATATCACAGAAGACACGTTTATGATTTAGTCCATGCTGAATGTTTAGTTTTGTAAAACACACATTTGCTGATTTAAATTTTCTTGAAATCACTTTAATGGAAGTGCTTGGCCATGGCAATAGTGCATTCTCTTTCTGTTTGTTTCCAAAAACATATAGGCCTACTACTACTACTACTACTACTACTGTAGGTAAGACTGTTTTACAAAATAACACCTATCTACTACTGCATTAAAAAAACACAAGTGTTAAAAAAATATAGTATACTATTTACCATTTGCTATATACATTAATTACCCCACCATCCTACCTTGCCGTGTTTGCTTTGGTTGAAAAATCAATGCTACCCACACACACACACACACACACACACACACAAGCTTTCTCTCTCTCTCTCTATCATTCTATCTATAGTCATACATTCACACAACCATACCTGTCTTTGAAAACAAATACAACCACGCTATTTATCCTTGACATGCACACTTATCCCAAATAACTTTTAGTTATACATTTAACATTTACTATTACAAAAAAATGTTTCCACTATTTACAATTACAAAAATGAATATTTACAAAATACTAAATCTACTGGTTACAAAAAAAAAAGCCATGTCTCTAAACAATAAAATATAAAAGTCACACCTCCACCTCGTGGTTATAACCCTATGGTAGGCTAATGCATAGGTCATTCATCTGCACTCATTTGCTATCCATCAAGGTAAAATTGCATTTTCTCTGTTCCACAAGATAAAAATTATGGTTGCCGGATTGTATCCTGCACTGTTTATGCGACATAGCATTGCCAGTTCATAAAACCGTTAGGTAGTTCTCTACACATAGTGATTTTACCACTGCTCTACCTACGCCTTTTGCTTGTTTGGCTTTCTTACAGGCTAGTATGCGATAGGCAGCATTAACTGTATATCAAACCCAGTCCACCTTTGTATTTGTAATCTGAGTAATAATTTGAAAAGAGACAAGTGTAATCAGTTTTAAACATTATCTCCGCTTTTTTTGTTTGTTTGTTTATGACATGTATATTAACCCAAAATCAAACCCTAGTCTACCTTATTGAAAGGCTAACAGTTTAACTACTGCGTCACCATACCATTCTTTCTTAGTTTGATTCGTTCTAGGCCTTAGAGCTAGAAATCGAGTTACGATCTCCAGTGCAAGAGGCATATGTGCTCACCACTATAGCATGTAATGGCTAGCTGGTATCATTAGACAACCGAAAATGATTGTATTTCGGTTAGCCAAGCATTTCTGTCATTTGCCTACTGTGTGAGCACTGCCAGCGAGACAGTTTAGTTTAGAACAAGCGAGTGCGTGTGTGTGTATAGATTATTAGCCTCAAGTATTTAAAGCTTGTTGTGTGTAGCGACCATCTTGCTCAGTAACCACTGAGTAAGTTTTAACAGTCAACTCATAAAAACAGCATAGGATAGTTGTGTGTGTGTGTGGTTCATGTACTTGGGAATATGCATTAGCACCATGCGCTAGCTTTACCTCACCCTCTAAAGGTAGAGCGTTATCCCTTCCTTTGGACATTGCCAATGACTGCATTCCCCCACAAGTTTTACACTTAAGCCCTTGGCTTGTTCTTGATTAGGTTTGGTTTGCTTTAGGCTTGGTTTGGTTCAGTTGGGTTTGATTCGACTTGGTTCAGTTTAGTTTAATGTAGTCACCATTTTTTTATTTTTAGCTACACTCTTTAACCAATTAATTAATGATAGTCTACTCTTAATTCTCGAATCGATAAATTGAATTTTGTGTGCATCGTTTGTCAATCCATGCCTACAACCTATACTCCCTATGTACTACACTCAGATCTGAAAACAAGTTCCAATGGTCAAAGACGTGTCAGTCACCATACATATAGCCCACAATAATTCTTTCTTTACCTAGCTAGATTTCGTCATCCACAGTAAACATCTAACATTATGGGTTTGCAATATATTATGAAAAGCAAAAGTCCATGATCTTGTTGTTATGGGTCTTTTTTGGGGAAATTCATAAGCCATAAAAAGAATGACATCATGTCAAGTTCTGAGTGGACCTTGTATGTCAAAATCCCATTATCGGTTTATAAAATCTCAAGGCCATGCCCTAGCAGTTTTGAATGATTTCAATCAATGAGTCCACCATAGGAAACATCGAAAAAATAAATACCCTTAAAACAAGTCGTCCCATGACCCTCTCCAAACAATGCTTCGCAAAATATAAATTCATCCATTGAACATTGAACATGATCGGCGACATCATCCTAGCTTCCCCCTCCCACCATGGTTGCCATATCGTTTGACCTTCAAGTGTCCTCAGCATCTCTGTGCTTTTTTTTTCATTGTCCTGTCAAGTCAATGCATTCCAATAAGATCAAATAACATTCACATCCTGTCAGTCTGCCCCAGCAAGTTTGTTTTCTATACTCATTTCAAGCACCATATAACCAAGTTCTGTTTGTTCTATCTAAAGCCAACTTCATCGGATCAAGGAATTATCATTTGCCATGTCACTCATAATCGTTTACACGTTAAAGACCCCCTTCAGGGGGTTTAGGAATTAGGAATTCCATCATAGGAAAAATCAGAAAACGAACCCTCGACCCGCGGTCTCATCAAAATAGCGAATACTGTATTGGTATATCACCACCGTGGCCAGTAATAGCTTCGTTGAAACACGTGCCCAGTGGTATCGTCTCTTTCTATCTACAACCACTCGTCATGAACATTTTAGACAAATTTAAGAAAAGTTTTAAAAACTGAAATGTTTTCAACATAAGTGTCGTTAGGCCCTTTCACATTTTTTAAACATAAATACTATATTCGAAAGGAGAAAGGAAAGGGGCGTCACCCCGAGTCCTACGATCCCTCGTATACGTCTCTGGCGTTATTGGTTTGTGAGATATAACAGAAAGACTAAAATCACGGTTTTACAACAAAAAATTCTGTTTCCCTCATTTTCAGAAACTTTAACCTATTACCAAAATAAAGAGGGTTTCGAGACAAGCCATTTGACATGTCATAGGACCAAATCCGACCATGCATTCGTGAAATATCAGAAAAAGTCTAAAATCACGGTTTTACCCCAAAAAAGCCTGTTTCCCTCATTCTCAAAACTCTAACCTATTAATAACATGTATAGGGCTTCGAGACAAGCGATTTGACACGTCACACGTCCAAATCCGACCTTGCGTTTGAGAGATATCGACAAACTTCGTAGGAAAGTAGGCGACTATCTGGCTCTCTCCTCACCACCAAAACCTCTTCTTATCAATCATTTTTTTCAAAGAGCTCGCCCTCTTACAAAAATCCCAAGTGCGCATGCGTAAAAAACAAAAACAAAAATGTTCATCCATAGCGGCATCTCGTAAAACGCATGCGCGATATGAGCAACAACATTTAAGTTCATTTTAGCAGCGCACCTTATACATGTCGTATTTGAAAAGAGACTTTCACTAAAAATTACAATTTCACCCCCTAGTAGGGGTATGTTTTATTTAGGGGTTGAAATGAGTGGTCCATAGCAAAGCCCCCGTCAGCCCGAGTCCAATGACACGTCATTTGTTAACATCCGACCATGGGTTCACGAGATATTGGCTTGGACTCACGCGGCGGCCATGACACTAAGCAGAACTCTCACTACTCCACTACTGAACATCTTGTTTTTATAGTCTTTAGAACATTGTTGCAGTTTCCTTCGACTTAAAACTTTTGGTTTAATTAATACATTCTTTTGAAAGTTTGCCACGGTGGGTGAGTGGTTATCGTGTCGGACTACCAACCCAAGCTTGCAAGTTCGCTCCTGGCCGTGGTAAGTGATTTTTGAAAGGCGACAAAAGTCACGGCACGCATGTCTTACGTTGTTGACATGCTAAAGAACCCATTTGAATTCAGTAGGCCGTTTTCATAATGGCAAAATTAATATCGGGATTTTCCGCCAACACGGAATTCCTCCTTTTTCTACTAGCAAGCGCTGTAATGTAAAGGAGCTTACGGTAGATATCTAACCTCCTTGACTTTCATAGCGCTCCAAAGAACGACAAAATTCGACATGCAAGCTGCCCTCTGGGCGTCAAATAACAAAGCTTGCACCTAGCACCCGAGGCCATACTATAGTATTATTATATTCTTTTGAAACAAATAAATCACATGATAATAAAATTCCATGTGTGTATATTTGCAGGGGCGGATCTAGGGGAGGGCGAGGAGGGTGACCGCCCGTCGTTACGCTGAGGTCTGGCGTTACGTTACGGTGACGGGACGTAATGTACCGAGAATGCACTGAAGTGTGTGACGTCATAGTACGATGTAGCAGCCGAGTACCAAGAAGGCAGTGTGAGAACAAAGTTTCAAGAAGGCAGTGCGAGAACAATCAAGCAGGCAGTGAAGAAACAAAATAGAATCTTGAAACTCTGTTCTCGCACTGCCTTCTTGGTACTCGGCTGCTAGCATTTAAAATTATATAAAGTCCAGTCTTTCAGACTGACTATCAGTCTCTTTTTAGATTTAATTAATTGATTATACTTTTCAAACTAATATATAATTCATATTCCTTTTGTCAGTGCAGCTATGACCTCCCGTGACCGTTTAGCAAGTTTCGATCTCAGTGAAATAATAGAAGACTTCAGCCGGGAAAAAAGTCGCAAAGTAATATTTTAATATTTCATAGTTTACATAATCTTCAGACATGTTAACGTCAAGGTTGTTGACGTTTGACATGTTATTCTAGTTATATAGTTATATTACATAATCTTCTTCAAGGGGACTTAAGGTTTCTTTCTTATTATTAAACACATGTACTGTAGAGTATTCAAAATATTGTAACTATTCTTTATTTTATTATTATCGAACTATTTTCCATTTGATTTGATTTTTTTAAATTTCCTATAGTTGTGGGCCTCACCTTATCATATCGCCCAGAGCCCCGCAAGGCCTGGATCCGCCACTGTATATTTGGATCTGATGATGCTCGCTTGATGAGCGAGACTAGTATCCTTATAAACTCTTCTGTAATCCGTAACAAAAGCCTATAATTATTATCACATATAATTCTTTCCAGGTTGTTTTCTCGCATGTCCCAATAATTGTTGTTGATTCTTTCATGCGCTTTGCGACATCATGTTCATATAGCCCCGTGTACTTGGGTGTGTGTAGAATTTGTCTGATAACCCATGTCGTTGTGATGTCTGTACTAGTGTGCGTATTTGTAATTGAGAGAGGATTTGAGTAGGAAGTGGCCGTGACATTAAGCTAGGTACCATCCCGGCATTTGCCTGGAGTAGAAATAGGAAACCACGGAAAAACACTTCCGGGATGACTCATTGTATTCCGTTCCAGCCCTCAGACCAGAATTAAATTTCTTGGCAGAGCCGGGAATTGAACCCGGACCTCCGGTGTGACAGCCAAGAATGCTAGACGGACCGACTGAAAACCATTTCTGTAATTAGATTGCTTAGAAAACACTGAAACTGAATTCAACCTATCCAAAGCCCTTATTCAGTCAGTAGGTGACACAGCAGCTTGCACAGATAGAACACAATTACTGTATATAAGTTAACATTTCACAACATGTTGACACATACTGCGTTTTTAGCCTTTTTCGTTTATGAAAAAAAAGAAGAAGGCTTATTAGATCACCTTTTGTCCGTCTGTATGTGTCCCCTTCATAAAATCTAAACGGCCGAAGCAATTTCAATGAAACACGGTAAGTGCATACTGCTATCTCGTGCAAGCCTTTCAAATTGTAATACGTTTCACCAATCCAGCATGGCTACAGCGCGAAATATTTCACCTCACCCTGAAATTGTGTACGATGATAAAGGGTACTACTTGAAGTTCATCTATGTAACATTCATAAACTGTTAAATACAAAACGAACATGGCGGCCAAGCGAAATTGAAACTTTTAAAAAGACTTTTCACGCGATTTAACGATTCGTGCGCAGTGAAACTTGGAAGAGCAAATGTTTATACACATTGTAATGCACTGACATCTAATTTAGTTCAATTATTTACATAACCTCAAGATGGCGGCTGTGCGAAAATTTAAAAATAAGTTTTTATATGTTGTGTTTTAATCATGCGATCGAAGTGAAAGTTTGAATAATGAACCTATGCAATAAGTTTCATCCAATGGTACATAACTCTTTGGCCTACTAAAAATCCAACATGGCGACCATCCAAAATATTTAGACGGCTCTCAATATCTACGAATCTATTGCAGCAATCAAACTGAAATTTTGTATGTTGATAGTGAACCCATGGGCCATCGGGTCCATGACGGTCGAACCAATGTCCTTAAGGAAGAAATGAAAGAAACGTATAGTTTCTTAAAGGAACGGAGAGAGATTTTAAGCCAGGAATATAGCTTAACATTGTGCAAGCGACTAGGGACAGATGCTCCTTAGATGAGATCACCCCACTCGACATGCCAGAGAGGGCTGGTCACGAGTATTAATAACTGAGTGGAATCTTCCACCGTGATAGAAAGAGAAGCCTGAATCGGAATTCAAGCTGACGTGGCTGGAAATTGACAACGTCGCATACGCGCCAGAAGAGGAATAATTAAAATTAACACGTTTACGAGCATAATAATGAGTAAACAAGCACAGTACAGTGAATCATTTTGAATGAGAGATTTTTCAGTATAGAGAAACCATGTAATAATTGTGCAGAAATAAACTGCTGACGTAAGACGACGTCATCGGTGAATTACCTAAGCCTCTGTGGAGGGGAGAGACCAAAAGGAATGCAACTCCCACACAATTGAGGACGAGAAATTAATTAATATCTCCAAACTGCACGATCGATTCTTAGGTGCAATAAGATCATTTGACATTGAGAAGACGAGCTTTCGGAAGGTATAATTTTTATATTTGTGGCACCATTATTTTAGAAGTTGACCACAGGAAAGGCTTGAGTCTTATTTTTTTGTAGTAAAACAGTATAAAGCTTCGGGCGTTTCCAAGCCAATCATGCAGTATTCGAACGGCCCGAGGGGTATCGCCACGCATCACGCATCACGAATCCGTCCAGGAGGACGTGAAGTTATATCAGCACATGCAGTTATTCTGAGAGCCCGTGAGGGAAGTAACTCTGCGTTACATCGATAACAGCTACCAGTACTCCTTGAGGGGAGAAACGCTGTTTAACACCGCCGAAGCAAGATCCGATAGCCACAGGCGTCACAGTAGTAACGACTTGCTTGCCTTCCATAAGGGGTGGTCAAGACGAAATCTTAAAGTATCGCCGCAGTGAAGTATTAGGAAAATCCTAATTATAGGATTTAGGCCCGACTGTATACAAGTTAAAGTGAAAATTCGCAAGTTATAGTCAGAGCAGGCTGCGTACGTCGGACTTAAAGGCGATAGGTCGTTAAATGTGCGAACGAACAGATCATAACGTACGAAAGTATCGTACCAGACAGATAAACTGTTATTTAAATTGAAGCAACCTAAAAAGGAAGAACAGAATAAGGTTCGAACGTAGGAGCATTAAAACAGTTCAAATAAATAGAATAGGAGACTATAAACATTAGCTCCAGATATCAGGCGAACAATTCTAATAGTACTAGAATCAAGAAGTGCTAGCTGTTAGAAACTAAATCTATAGGTCTTAGAGGAGACCTCGATCCATATAGACTCTCGTTAGGATCAATAGACAGATCGACAGAGAAGCCGTTCAAGCTAGATAATAGCCAGTTATCCAGGATAGGAATAGCAGAATTGAACTCCAGGGAACAGTAGATGTTTCAGGACTTTCGCATTTCTTCAGAATAGGAAGCCGACATCAGATAAATCTCACCCTTGGAGACGGGAATTAAAGAAGATCACGTGTGATAGGCTCAGAAGTACGGCCTAGTGATCGAGTAATTGTGAAGTGTAAAATAATCAAGATTGTGTGTTAGATAATATTTTTAGTGTTATTATGTGTTCAAAAGGGACACACTAGTATATAAAAATGTCGTCAATATTAAGTGTTCTAGATATAGGTCAAAAAGTGTTTCTACGTAAGATGAATACCTTCAATGAAACACCGCACCAGATTTAAGATCATGGGATGATCTGAAAATATGTAAGTACAAAATTCATTTTTATTTTGGTGTCAGAAATTGATTGTGTGCAACTCACCGGAGTTTGGAGTGAAAGGGATGTGTTTTAATAAATAAATGCTGAATAATCAAGAATACGGTCTGAACAATAATAATAAATAAATAGAGAAATTATGAATAATTATGTAAAGAATAATTCCCGTAGAGGTAATATGTGAATAAAGGGTTAATGTATTTAACAGATGTCATAAGAGCAAGCGAAATATCATTTAATTATCATAAAAGACATTGAAATAAAGTAAAGTTGAGATATGAAAGAAATAGCTTTTGAGCTTGTATAAAGAATAAAGAGAATAATAATAATAATTAAATATGGAAATGTTAAATAAAAAATCAAATAAATTGATATGAACATAAGAACGTTAAGCTTTAACGTATGTGTAAGAAATGAGGTTCATTGGAATATTTTAAAACAGGGAGCGATTTATCGACCATGGAAAGATTAATATGGGAATTAAAATAATATGAATTGTTACTAAAGAGATTTTATCAGTTCTTGGGAAGACATTTTCGGCTTAAAATAATGCATAGCGCATAATGAGCGCAAATATAATATTAAAGTGTCACGCTCGGAACGCGTAGTAGTTAAATACTTGGTACATTACTTATGGAGGGTAGTTGATTGCAGTGAATGATAATTGTATAAGTCCTCTATTTGTGACATTAGTATCACGAGGCATTGTGTATGTATTTAAAAAGGGAGCTAATATATGGTATTATTGAGCGTATGTCATATGGGCCACGGCCGACTCTAAATCGCATTTTGTATAAGCCCTCTGTATGGGATTAGTTCCCGAGGCACCTGAAGAGATTCGAATGCAGGATCTTCTTATGATAAAAGCCCCTGAAATTCTCCGTCGTCGTATGTGTATTTAATCTTCCCAATCAATGAGGACCCTCTCATAATTAATAAATGCCAAGGATATGAAAATGGTCTGTGAACCAAAGAATAGTTGTTTGAATGTTACGGTACAATAAAGCCTGGTCTCCTCAGAACTGGATAGAATGGAAAGGTTTGTTTTGAAAGCCTTGAAAATAAGCTACTAAAATGGTGGGTCAGACGGAAAATCTCCACCACCCTAACAGGTCATAAATCGCACCCCAGTAGTAGAGACTAGCTCTTTTAAAGCGAGATGGAACAGAGACCGTCTCGTAAGCTGTTGTAAAGAGAGACGAATACACCAGGAGTGTTTAGAGTTGTAAACGACCCGGGCATTGAACCGAGGCCCTTAAAGATGGATATTTCGTTTGCCGGTTCAGATCGTAGTTTCTTATATGATAATGATCTATTAAGACATAAGAGATAAATAACAATCCCTATTGTAATAATGTATGGACGTGGGATTCCACGAGTTGATTGAAGGCAACTGAGTTCGGGAGTAACTATAGTTTTTTGACTGTGTCAAGTACCTTCACGCTCTGGAGTACACAATTGATTTTCTGATTACCTTAATATGTTTGTGAAGTAAAGAGAGATGATAACAACTGAATGTGTGGACATGCCCAAAAATATTGAATTAGATAATTAACATAGATTTTAAATATAATTATATATTTGTTCTTGAGAAATAAGAAAATATAAAAGACAATGTTTGAGGTGTACAAGAATGACACCATAATAATGTAAATGCATGGAGCCAAAGAGCTCGGAGTTATGTAAACTTAATGTTAGTGCTTTATGGAAGTGAGACTAAGTAAGAATTGTTGGTTTATGTGGAAACCACAGGTTGAATACAGTATTTGTTTATTTTATTTTGTGATCCCTTGTTCATTTGGAACAAGCAGTTGATATTTTGGTCAGTAATTAAAGTGTAAAAATGTTTGTAGCGCCATTAATTTTATTAATTAAATGTGTTTAAAATAGGAGTTGATTTTGTTGTTATTTTTGCAAGTGTATCCTCTAATTAATCCAAAATATGTGAGTCACAGAGTGGGGGAACTTACCATTGCCCCGAAATCCCGAATTGAGCTACGCTGGTATACTGTGATTGGCATATTTCTTGCTAAATGGGCACAATAGAGGCTATTAACTTAAGTTCACCTATGGTACTTTTAATACCTGGTGATAACAAAACCAACATGTCGGCCAGGCGAAGTTTAAACATTTAAATGGATGTTTCTCGCGACTTTTCATCCGAGCGTGGTATATCTTCATACAAGTCTTAATATACTGACGTCTAATTTAATGGAATTTTATGAGAACTTAAAAATGGCGACTGTACAATTTTTTTAAAATCTCGTTTTCATTTCTCGTGTCCTAAATAAGACCAGTAAGATATATGGAAATAGGTTATTTAGTTCTTCACGGAACTACTTGTTGTGGTTATTGTTCTTTTACGGGGCCTTATCACAGTAGCAGTGGTGGTGGGCCGCAACTATTTGTGGGGCCATTGAGTGTTTTATAATGTTTGATAGAGCAATTGGTTGTCTTGAACCATATGCTATGGCAAATGTAATAAACTGGATATTATGCATAATCTCCTGTGCGTTCTAGATCTCCAGTATTTACAATAGCAACGCCCAAAAGGATGAAAACAACTCCATCTAATCAACCATGCCTTGCACATGCCTTGGATAAAACCAAACCATTTCCAGTTGGTGACAAAAGAAGAGAGATGATCACTACCCTGCTGAGATGATTTCCACGGATTTACAACCGATTTCTTTTCTCGAAGACTGCGGTTTCCAAAAGCTTATCAAACATTTGAAACCTCGCAACCCTGTAGTAAGCCGAAAATACTTAACCAATGAAGCAATAACTAGATTGTACCGCAGAGAGCATTCAAGAGTGATATCGGTCGTGGAGAAAGCAGAATTTGTTTTTTGCACCTTTGACTTCTGGACTCCTGCCGCTGAGGAGGATCTGACCATTTCATTGATGATTAATTTGAATTGCAAAATTTGATGATGATGATGATAATTGTTGTTTTAAGGGGCCTAACATCTAGGCTATCGGCCCCTGACGCAAAATTTGACATTGGAAGCGATTCCCTTCAGTGAAATTTGCCACAGTGCTTTGAATAATCAACAATTTTTTGAATCTGTGGTTGCAGATTGGTGTTTACAAAGTCAAATTGTTGCAGTCGTGCGTGATAATGCTGCGAATATGATTGCAGTCATGGATTTGACTAAGTTTGATCACATTCCATGCTTTGCTCATCAATTACAAACAGTGATTCATCTTTGTGTCATTACAGAACAGTCTTTGAACAAAGTAATTGCAATCTGTAAATGTATTGCTAAACTTTAAACGCTCCTTCAAAGGCACAAAAGTTTTAAAAGAATGTTAAGTTGCTGCAGAAGTACCGTGTCATCCGCAGGGGCGGTTCGAGTGGGGGGGTTGGGGGGGTGTCTCACCCCCCTCAGATATTTTCTCAGTCGGCAAATACGACATCAGTCGGCAGTCGGCAAATCCTGAAGAAGTCGTAACATTTCTAAAAACAGCATTTAAAAAAGCAAAACGGGGCATGGCCATATACGATTTGGTCCTATTTCTTTAAAAAAATAATTATACTGACAGTCGGCATTTTTACCGACAGTCGACACAATCGGACGCAATAATTTCGTGCGGCCATTTTAAAAGTTTCACCGGCTGCCACTTGCCATTTCGTTTCTGTGTATGGAAACTGAAGAAAGAATGACAGTTGAGCAATATGGGACGAAGGACAAGGGATGAACTCATCGGCACGTTCCTGGGTGGGAGTAATATCCCGCGTTCGTTATGCAGAGCGACTCAGCTTCACAGCGAAGCGAGCCCAGGATCTGTACCATGTGGCTAGACAAAAGGTGTTGGTGAGCACATTGATAACTTGAGGTCAAGCCAACTCATTGAGATGTTGTCGGAGGAATGTTATGACCAACTACCGCTTGTCTCGGCGCGTCCTCGCATATCCGCGCTATTGTTACAAAATTGACAGGATTATGGTTCCTAGGTTCCTCACGGGGTGGTGTGCTCACTATGATCAGTGCAGTGGTCACTGAGAATGAGCGAAAGCAATTGTTCCTGAACCAGCAATTTTTACAGTGATAACTAGGTGCAAATACAGTAGCAGTGGGTCGTGAGTTTTCGCCGGCACGGAACATTTTCACGGAGCATCGCGTAACCATGAAACGTACGTAATAATAATATAATAAATACATGCATTTTTTCAGCTATGTTTATGTTTAATGGTGTTATCAAGAAAAAATGCCCGATACATCCATAAAAGTCTACCTTTGTGTGTGTGGGGGGGGGGTAAGTTGTTCTCTTAAACCATCATTTTTATTTTAATAAAACTTACAGAGTGTTTTAAAACCCAGTGACAAGAAAACCGGGGTCGGGTGGAGGAGACAAATCTAAGTAACTTTGTCGATGGAACGAATATCCGGAAAAGCACCCCTGCGACGCTCGACGTCTTCAAATGGTTGAACTTAATGCCCATCGGGTAGCTAAGGTACAATTAAAATAAAAATCTACCGTTGAGCCATCGCCTACCGTTGAGCCATCGTCTACCGTTGAGCCATTGACCACCGTTGCTCATCGCTAACCATTGAACCACCAATATTCCCAACACATCTGACGTTCGCAAGTTACGAGCAGCTGGAAATTCATCGGATGCCGGTTGTAGTGTTGACGGTCCTACACCGCGTGGTAGAGAATTTTCGTGGATTGTTTTTTCTGGCCAAGTTAGTGAGTTTATAACGCATTTAAAAAGAGTTGACAATATTTTGAAAACAATAAAAGAAGTCGCTATTCCGAACACAAAACTTTTATGGTAGAAATGATAAGACTGCTTATCCAGAATCCACGATGAAAGCGGTCAGTTGCTTCAACGAGCAAGAGAGGATGAAAATAACATGGGTGCGGACACAGTACACATTCAAGCGGGCGATTTACCTGTTAATCGCGATCCTGCAAATCGGAAAAGAATTATCACGGCAAACGAACGACTCTACCTGACTTCGCTTGGGGTCTTCCAGCCAAAACTTAGTGTATTTCCAGCAAATCCAGACATACCAGAAAATAAGCAGCATCGATTTATTCCGGTCTGGTATACGGATTTTATCATGTTGAAGTACAGCATTGAAAGAGACGCGGTGTTTTGTTTTGCCTGTGGCTTATTTCCAAACGGACGAGTAAGGGCGTCCGCAAGTGAAGAATGGTCACACGCGGGAGTACGTCAGTGGCACAAATTGAAAAGTCGCGGAAAGATGATAAAGAACACTTCACTTCACTTCAGAAGCTCATCAAGCAGCTATGGCAGATTTGTGCCACTTCGTCAATGGAAAAGGCCACGTAGACTTTCTCCTTGATAAACATTTACGGACGATCAGAATTGAGGAAGAAAAAGAAAAGGAGTTCCACAAAAAAGTTATCCAGATACTTATTGACACTGCAAGAACCCGTTGTCGGCAAGGTTTGGCTTTCCGAGGTCACGAGGATGGAATCACTCAAGACAATGGAAACTTCACGCAAATTGTGAAGTTACTTTCACGGCATAGTCCGGTCATGAATAGGTGGTTGGAAGAAGTGAATACACTGAAGCACAAGGTTACGTATATGAGCAAGGACTCTCAAAATGAATTCATCCGTCTTCTTGGAGGGAAAACTCGTGAAATAATTGCAGAAGAGATCAAGAACGCCGGTATGTTCTCCGTTATAGCAGATACTACTCCCGATATGTCACATAAAGACCTCCTTGCGTTATATAACCGTTACGCCGTCGAAAAAGATGAAGAGCTTGTTCCTGTGGAGCGTTTTTTTAAATAGACGCTGTTTTAACAAAAATAAGACTGGAGAGGAGTTGGCTGAAAAAATATTTTTAATTTTAAATTCAGAAGAACTTTTACTTCCACTCGATAAACTAGCGTTTCAATAGTACGACTTTGCTAGTAACATGTCTGGCATATACAACGGCACTCAGAAAAAGCTATCAGAGAAGTGCAAAATATATGTTCCGTACGTTCCATGCCAAGCTCACAGGTAGAGACAGCTTGTAATGCTAGCGAACTTATCCGAGAGTTTTTTGACACTCTTGAAGCATTGTACGTTATTTTTTCGGGTAGCACGAAACAACATTTAAGCTTGCAGAAAGAGCTGGATAAAATTGAAAATTCACTTCAACTTAAGAATTTATCAAAAACAAGGTGAACTGCGCACGCCGAATCGATGAGAGCTGTTTCTACGTCTTATGAAGGGATAGTCACAACATTGGAAACAATGAAAACCTCATTTGATTCTGAATTTGACAGTAAAACCCGAACTTTTGCGTCAGGCTTGCACAAAAAGCTTCTACTTTGATTTTATCTGCGGCATGTACTTTACCAAAAACATCATGTTTAAAATTAAGAACGTAACCGAGCTTTTAGAAGCGGAGGAGCTGAATGTAGTAGACGCGAAGCAGCTGATTCAGAGCGCTTTGAAGTCTTTTGAAGATATCAACGACGACGGCGAGATGAACGCATCGTCATTTGCGAAAAGTATGCTAGTACTGTAAATGCGGAGGAAGACTTCTTAAAGCACCACAGGATCCGGCGACTTGCAAAGAAGTACGACGCGAATGCTGAAACGACAACAGAAATTTCTTTTCTTACATTCTACAGAAAGGATGTGAATGTATTTACTACAAGCGTGCAAGACAATCTCGCAAAATTAATTTCTTTGCTAGAGCCATTCCACAGAATTTTCAAGATACCCGCTGATAGAAAAAACTGATGTTGTTTTCAACGAAAGATAACGTCGACGGCATTGAAATTACGGAGATAGTGGAGAAGACGTCCTTGTTAAAACATCGTTGAGTAGGGTTTTAGAAACTAGATTTTTTTAATTCATGTAATATTCAAAGACTTATTTTGTTCATTTATAAAATTTTCCTGCGAATCAAAATTCTGGAACTAATAAAATACATTTTAAATGAAAGCCATTAATTAAGTATATTTGTCTTGTGTACCGTTGCCTCCCCCCCCCCCCCCTCCCTTTCCCTCCCGTTGCTCAGTTTTTTTAAACGTATAGTCGGCAATGTTAATCAGCCAGTCGGCATTTTTTAAATGTTCACCCCCCCTAGATGTACAAGGTCGAACCGCCCCTGGTCATCCGTCTGATACAAAGTGAACCCACAAGGTGGGACTCGTCTTATCTTAAGGTTGCGAGACTTATTGAACAGTGTCAAGCAATTGTTCTAGCTTCATCAAGATAGGAAGTACCAGCGGAACTGACACAATCACAGTGTAACTGTCATGAAAAGTTGGAAGAAACCTTAAGAAACTTTTATGAAGCTACCAAAATACTTAGTACGAAAGAAAATTATATGTTTTGCCTCTGCTTCTAGATCCGTGCTTTAAAGACAAATTGTTTTGTCAGGCAAATGGTGAAGGCATCACCATTTAAGAAAATGCCAAACAATGCTTGTCACTGAAGCTAAACTTCTCAGTCATCCTGTAATACGGTCTAACAAACGCCCACTTCATCTACACCTCCCACATCGGCCAGAAACAAAATTTACTCCTTGTGCTTCAAGCTTCTTTCACAACAACCAGTCCAACAGTTTTCTGTTGAAGTTGAAGTTACTGCCTACTTTAAATGAAGGTTTATTGGATCAATCATTAAATCCAATTTCTTACTGGAAAACCAATACTTAGTATCCCACTTTAAGAATTTTTGCCGAAAAGTTTATTTGCGTCAAACCAGCATCACTTTATTCGGAAAGAGCATTCAGTGCAGTTGGCAATTTGGTGGATAAGAAAAGAAACCATCTTGATATAGATAGAGTTCGAATCGTATATGATCATTCAAGATTGATCCGAGATTACATTTTCAGACAAAGAATTAATAGATTTTTTTAATTTATTTTTTATTCCTATTTTTGAAGAAGTATCGAAGCTTCAGTTTAGATGTTAAGAGTATCGGTTTCGAGTCTCAACCATCCTTTAGAAAGAGGCAAGATTTGCAATGGATTCGGGGGTCAAAGTCTTTGATCTTTGGATCCTTATTAAATTGACTCGCGCTACTCAATACATAACTGATACTGGGTCTGGTGCAAGTGGTAAAGTACAATCATGAGTTTGCCTCCTGCAACTTGATACCGGTACCTATCACAATCAAATGACTGATTAACTGACTCAGTCTTGTCATCAGTGCTCAACTGAGCAGATCAAGGGTTGGCATTAATAAATTTAACTTACCAATAACCTTATCAATGTATTCCTTTTAATCAAGATTCACTCTCCCTTGCTCTAGGGTTACTTGTTTACCCAAAAGAATGTGACATCATTCCTAGATCCCTGATCTCTAACTGTGAACTTAAATTTGACTTGAATAGTTTGAGCATATCCTTCTCTCCCCACACTCCCAGGTCATTTACATGTAAAGTAAATACCAAAACTCCACTCTCATCTACATACACACATCTATCTTTACACAGAGCAGTCAATCCAGAAACCTTCAGGATTTTGTCAAGCATTTTGTGCCACTCTCTAGCACTCTCTTACAACCCGTATAAACTCTTGCTCAACTTCCAAACTTCATCTCTAACGTCATCAACAAAGCACTCTTGCTACTCTGCGTAAGATGTTTCCTCTGAGATACTACCGTATTTGCTCACACATATCTCGCCCCCGTGTATATCTCGCACCCCATTTTTAAATTGGAAATTGCAGAAAAAAGTATTCCTCGCATATATCTCGCATTAATTTCCGACGCCGTCATAAAGTTGATCGTAGTAATTTTAAAACACGTCTTGCCAGCGATTTTATTGTTCGTTTTTGCGGTGGGGCTTTCCTTTCTTTCACGGTCTTTGTTGTCCGTCTGTTGCATTGTCGACAAGTAGGCTTAGGAACATTGTCTTCACGTTCCATTTTTGTTTTTTAAGTGTGATTGTTTCCTTGTGGAAATCGATCTTTTAGTTATGTAAAAACGCGGAAGTTATATGGCTGGATTTAAACGAAAATTGATCAAATACGCAGACGACGATGGTAATAGAGCTGCCGGTCTAGAATTCATTGTGAATTAATTTGATATTCGCAACTGGTGTCAACAGAAAGACACGCTAGAAACTAATAACTAAACACATACGGTGGTTTCAAATGTTGCCACGCAGAAAAACAGCAATACGGGGTGTGATCGTAAGCTGTTTTGTTGACGCTCCAAACGCTAATGATAAGTAATTGTTAGGTTAGAATACGTCGAGATCTGGTATTGTTAGCCACGATAAGCAGATGACAGAAGGCAAAGTAAAGAAGGCCGTCTGTTAAAAACTCTTGCGTGATTTAGAGCTCCACACGCTAAATGAGAAATCGTGAGGTTAGAACACGTCGAGATCTAGTATTGTTAGTCATGATAAGCTGACGAGAGAAGACAAAATAAATAAGGCCGTCAGTTGAACTCTTGCATGATTGGATGTAGGGGTATGGATTATGGCGTTGACAGACGTTATTAAGAGTTTCTTGGAGACTGGCATCGCAAATGCATTGGACGGAAGTTAGGATGATGCACACGAGAGTAGTTTGAAGATTGGCAGCAGCGATGGCAGTTGACAAGTCCAGTCGTCTTGTTTCAATAATGCAAATTTTACGTTTTTCGGGAATAAGGTATTTCCCTCACAAATCCCCGCATATATCTCGCTCCGAAGATTTTCACACTTATTTTCAGTCAGAAAAATGCAAGCTATATGCGAGCAAATACAGTATTTAAGGATGCAGTTGACATATCAACATAGTGTAGCCTACTTCCCACCCTTTCATTACAGATAGTGCACACAACACCCTTAAAGTCTTTTCTTTAATCCAGGAGAAAATGTTTTGTCAAAATTTACTCCCTTAATTTGGGCAAAATCTCTGGCCACCAACCTGGCTTTAAAGCACTCTATAGAGCCATCCAAGCTTTGTTTGACTCTAAATGCTCACTTAGTTTCAAACACTAGCTCATTCTTTGGTCTATCAACTACACTGAACACTTTTTTCTTGTTGATAATTTGTTAGTAGAATTGCTCCTTACTTATTCTGAAAGGGAGTAGCAGCCTTTCAGAATAAATCAATTCTTTACTACTCTTATAGACGGTTAAGATATTGATATTATAAGCCAAATAATGGCTACACTGCGTCCTGATGCACGGCTGAAAGCAACGGGAAACTACAGCCGTATGCTATTCCCGAGGATATGCACCGCTCTATGCATAATTACATGTGATGATGGCCTCCTCCCTTGTAAAATTTCAATCCGGAGGTAAACTAGTCCCCCGTTCGGATCTCCGGGTGGGGACTACTCGAGAGGGGGTTAACATCACAGAAGTGACAAAGAGGAAATCTGACATTCTACGGATCGGAGCGTGGAATGTTAGAAGTCTGCTAGGAAGTGGAAGGTTAGAAAACTTAGAAAGGGAAATGGATAGGTTGAGGTTGGATTTGGTTGGGATTAGTGAAATGCGCTGGCAGGAAGAACAGGACTTTTGGTCAGGAGACTATAGGGTCATTAGCACTAAATCAAACAATGGCCAAGCAGGGGTTGGCCTCATATTGAGCAGCAAACTTGGACAGCGGGTGGAATATTATGAGCAATATAGTGAACGGATTACTGTCGCAAAAATCAATACTAAACCTACCTGCACCACAGTGGTACAAGTCTATATGCCTACCAGTCAAGCTGATGATGAGAATGTTGAAAAGGTCTACGAAGAAATAGACGAAATTCTGAGGTATATCAAGGGTGATGAAAATGTTCTAGTAATGGGAGATTGGAGTGCTGTGGTAGGAAAAGGGAGAGAAGGGAAGATAGTAGGAGATTTCGGATTAGGTGAAAGGAATGATCGAGGAAGCAGGCTGGTAGAATTCTGCAGCGAGCATGAGTTGGTCATAGCTAACACCTTATTCAATAACCACAATAGAAGAATATACACACGGATGAGACCAGGAGATACAGGGCGTTACCAAATCGACTTCATTATGGTCAAGCAGAGGTTTCGAAACCAGATTTTGGATTGTAAAACATATCCTGGTGCTGACATAAACTCTGACCACAATCTGGTTGTAATGAAATGCAGATTAAAGTTGAAGATACTGAAGAAAAGTCAAAAGCCACAAAGGAGGGCAATAGACAGACTGAAAGAGAAGGATGTAAACTAAAGATTCAAGAAGAGTATAAAGGAAGGACTAATGAAAAACCCTAAACAAACTTCAATTGCAGACGAATGGGCACTTTTGAAGAATGAAATAACAAAATCCGCAGAAGAACACATTGGTAGGAAAGAAAGAATAGGTAGAAAACCGTGGATCACTCAGGATGTACTAGAATTGATGGATGAAAGGCGGAAACACAAGAATGTAAGAAATGAAAAGGGGAAAGCAGAATACAAACGTCTGAGAAATGAGGTTAACAAGAAGTGCAAGGAAGCGAAAGAAGAATGGTTGAAAGAGAAATGTGCAGGTATAGAAAATTGTCTGAAATTAGGAAAAGTAGACTCAGCTTATTGAAGGATTAAGAATACTTTTGGGAAAAAGAAGACTAAGTGCTGTAATATTAAGGACACAAATGGAAAGCCTCTAACAGATAGGGAAGAAAAGGTTGAGAGATGGAAAGCTTACATAGAGAGTTTGTATAAGGGAAAGGAGATTGAGAATCATGTAATGGAAAGAGAGGAGGAAATTGATGTGGAAGCGAAAGGAGATTTAATATTGAGATCAGAATTTGATAACGCTTTGGAAGACTTAAGCAGGAACAAAGCACCAGGCATAGATGATATACCGATTGAGTTGCTACGCTGCATAGGAGATGAAGGTCTGATCAGGTTATTTCACTTGGTGTGTAGGATTTATGAGACAGGTGAGGTACCCCCTGATTTCAAGAAGAATGTAATCATCCCTATACCAAAGAAAGTGGGAGCTGATAGATGTGAAGATTACCGTACAATCAGCTTGGTTACTCATGCTTCAAAGATCCTGTCTAGAATAATTTACAAGAGGATTGAAAGCCAGATAGAAACGGAGTTGGGTGAAGACCAGTTTGGTTTCAGGAGAAATGTAGGAACAAGGGAAGCTGTACTAAGTCTTAGGCTGATTTTGGAAGGTAGAATAAGGAAAGATAAGAGAACGTTCATGGCTTTTGTAGACTTAGAAAAGGCTTTTGATAACGTTGATTGGACTAAATTGTTTGACATTTTGAAATCGGTTGGAATAAAGTACAGGGATAGGAGGGTGATATACAATCTGTACAGAAACCAGACAGCAGTCATTCGAGTTGAAGGACATGAGAGAGAAGCTGGTATTCAGAAAGGTGTAAGGCAAGGCTGCAACTTATCACCCATACTTTTCAATCTTTACATTGAACAAGCAATGAAGGAAATTAGAGAAAATTTTAAGTGGGAGTGAAGATTCAAGGAGAAATAATTTCAACTCTGCGATTTGCTGATGACATCGTCATCTTGGCCGACAAGCCTGAGGATTTGAATGAGTTTTTGAATGGTATAGACTCCGTCTTATGGAAAGAATTCATGATGAAAATTAATAAATGTAAAACAAAAATACTGGAATGCAGCCGAAATAAATCAGAAACCTCTATGGAGATCAAATTGGCAGGTGAAAAGCTGAAGGAAGTAGGAGACTTCTGTTACTCAGGAAGCAGAATAACCAGTGATGGACGAAGCAAAGAGGATATAAAAAGTAGGTTGGCTCAGGCAAAGAAAGCATTTCTACAAAAAAGGAATCTGCTGACATCGAATATAGATTTAGGTATTAGGAAGTCATTTTTGAAAGCCTTTGTCTGGAGCGTGGCGCTCTATGGAAGTGAAACTTGGACTATTGGTGCAGCAGAAGAGAGGAGAATTGAAGCATTTGAAATGTGGTGTTATAAGAGAATGATGAAGATCAGATGGGTAGATAGGGTTACAAACAAAGAGGTATTAATACGAGTGGGAGAGGAGAGATGTTTCTGGCGACTGCTAATGAAGAGAAGAGATAGGTTAGTAGGACACATACTAAGACACCCAGGAATAGCAAGCTTAGTTATGGAAGGAAGGGTCGAGGAAAAGAACTGAAGGGGTAGACCAAGGTTAGAATATGTTAAACAGATTGCCTCGGATGTAGGGTGTGGTAGCTATGTAGAGATGAAACGATTAGCTCAGGTCAGGGAGGCATGGAGAGCTGCATCAAACCAGTCAAAAGACTGAAGACTCAAACAACAACATGCATAATTGCCGGCTGTCTTATTATATAATACGCTAAGGTGTATGTTTCACAAAACATCGCCTATGAGCACTGTAAGTACATATAATTGAACATGTTTGGTAAAAGTGTGAAAGTGCGCGCCAACCACTGGCTGAACCGGGTACGCGCGCCCGCGATCTGCGCCAGTCACAGCCAGCTTAGCTTAGCTTAGCTTACCGTGTTGATCGGGGCGCACGTAGATAATGACCCTGTACAAGATCGACTCCAGTTCAGAACATTGATCAACAACCATCATTTCCCTGAGAAAGTTACTATCACGACCAAGAAATCATGGTCTAAAGAACGGAGGAAGAGTTTCGGTGCCCAGTTGAAGAGATTTTGAGAGAAGAAAAAAAACATTATTAGCTAAATAAGTTCTACCGTGCTCCAAAGGTGGGCATAACGAATTAAAAATAATAGAGTAATAATAAAAAATTAAAGAAGAAAGGATATCTCAAGTAATTCGGAAGAGAAGAATATCTTTCTATGGGCACTTAAGGGACACTGGGACTGAAATTGTGGTGAAATATGTGAAAAATATCGATTTTCGGTTTTTTCCATATTAATACACCCCTATCCCCTGCGGATCAGATGGCAGTGTTTTTTTTAAATCCGAATTCCGCCATTTTTTAAACCCTAGCGTAGCTTTAAAATACATGTTGTGTCCTTTAAACGCCCCAGCACTGTAAGTGTCCTGAAGGTTCTGAGTCTTGGTGCTTCTACAATCGAAGTATCGCAGCTGGTAAAACACCACAGGGTCATGAAAAAATGGCTGTAAAGCTTTAAGAACCCTTATTTGTCTAGATTATGCCTGTTTATCAAAGGATGGTGTCAGATGAGCTACTATCCAGATGCATCCGGGGTGCTACTGAAAATCAGAATGAGTCTCTGCATTCTGTTATCTGGAGGAAGTGCCCAAAAGAGATTTTATTTCACGGAAGAGACTTGAAATTGCTGTTTGTAATTCTGTAGCAGAATTCAACACGGGGTGTAGTGCAACAACAGAGTTGAAATCAGGAATAAGACAAACTTCAGTATCTCATGTCCCAGCACAAACACTTGAAAGACGTGACAGTCGCAGGAAGTATGATAATTGGAGAAGCGAAAGGCATGTCGATGGAAGGTGAAACTGACAGAAATAAAGGAGGAGGCTGCAAAACAGAAGGAGGGTGTCACCTATGCTGCAGGACAGTCCTAATGTCCTTGGTAAGCTGAAACCTTGTAAATTTTGCATAATTTTAGAAAATTGCTGTTTTCTCTGATTCACTTTTTCAGGCATTCAAAATGTTACTGGCGTCATAAATCTTATGGTATTGCTTTCAAAATGGGCATTTATTATCTTCATTGCAATGATTATAAACCTGCGGATCGATTTTTAGACTGCACTTTTGGTCTGGCTGCAAAAAGAAATCAAACTGGAAAATTTCAAGATTTTTTGTAGAAAAAAACTTGGATATGAAAAAATATATATTTCTTGACACTCATTAATGCAATTCAAAATCGGATACGTAGGTTTCTTCCAATTGTTTTAGTGCAATAGAATATTGCCTAAAAGTTACTCTATCTTGATTTTTTTGACGCGGCTGACCTTTATAAAACTTGAATAATTAGCCAATGAATGTACAAACTCTGAAGAACTTACAATGCTCACGCTTCCCACAGTAGTTTATAATATGACTATTCGTATCCGTATAAAATTCCAAAGCTGTACCTCAGTTTATATAGAATTTGAAAATTTCAGTCCCAGTGTCCCTTACTTAACTCGTATGAACCCCGAGAGAATAGCCAATCGGATATTTACCTATTTTCTAAACAAGAAACCCAAGGGCCCCTGGTTTTGTGAGGTAGACAAGGATTTACAAGTAGGGATCACCCACGCAGGCATTATGGAACGTGATCATTTGAAGGAAAAGCTTGGAGCACACCACCAATTCCAAGAAAAAGCGAAATTAAAAACCGACAAGAAGTGGTTTGAAGAAAGAAAGGAGTTTCACAGGCAGTGAATGCGTGAAGACGGAAGCAGTTGAAATGACGTGGTCCATAGCTGGCCTAAACGAAGAAAGAAGAAGAAGAAAATTAAAGTAGAGGAGGAAAAGAAGAAGAAATCACTTCAATAAACCATAGGACCATTTCTGACCTAACTTACGTAAAAATCAATTGCATTTAAAACGAATCCAAAACAATCACTATGTATCTGTCTGTTAGTTTGTTACCTTTGGTTGTGTGACAGGAGCCGATAGCGAGCAGCATGAGGACAGCCAGTGACAGCGCCATGGTCCACAGTCAACTGGAGAGTGGTGTTAAACAAATTGACTGGCTGGAGAGCCAGGGAGAGCGTGGGAGAGATAAAGACTCCCTGCAATCTCATCACTGGGAACCACTCTTCTCATCAGCTACATCACTACTTACTCTATTTTTAGGCTGCCGATTTGACAGAGCTTAACAGAATAATACAGTATAAACAGCAAGGGTGAAATTATCAGGAACACTGGAAACGAAACAGGAGCCAGTAAACTCGTGCATAAAAAATATGTTAAGCTTACACGATCTCCAGGAATATCAACGACAGGTGTTTTCACCCTGGTGCTCGCGAGCAACATGAAACTTGGTGTTCTCATCATACGAGCCAACAAAGTGCTCGTGAGCACAAGCTTCCCTTGAGATCCATTATTCTATTCAAATTTGTTTGCTTGAGCCGGTTTTGATAGTCAGAAATTTTATCATTTTTATTATTTGTTTATTTAATCGAATAGCACTATTAAAGAGCACGTAAAATCAATACTTCAAATCTTGCCACATGTCTTTTTTTTTTCTCTGCCCACATTAGCTTCATCCTCTCTGACCTCTGCTTTCGGAGCTGTTCAATGTTCCGTGGCTGCTTTCGTTGTCTTTCTTGTTCCTCCCTGAAGATCACTTTTTGAATGTCGTCCCGAAATAAATTCCTGTTATATGTATCAGTAATGTCAATGTCGGCTTCCTGAAGATCCTTTAATGTCTGTGTAAACCACGCTGGTTGAACTTAAAATTTTAAATTAAATTTAAAAAATGTTTTGTTAGCCTGTCATTATTCATTCTATTTAAACGTCCAAAAAATGACATCCGTCGTTTGCGCATGGTGTAAATTATGTTCTCCACATCATTTTATGAAATAGAGAGAGAATCTGGTATTCACAAAGGTGTAAGGCAAGGCTGCAACTTATCACCCATGCATTTCAATCTTTACATTGAACAAGCAATGGAGGAAATTGGAGAAAAATTTAAAGTGGGAGTGAAGATTCAAGGAGAATTAATTTCAACTCTGAGATTTGCTGATGACATTGTCATCTTGGCCGACACGCCTGAGGATTTGAATGAGTTCTTGAATGGTATGGACTCCGTCTTGAGGAAAGAATTCATGGTGAAAATTAATCAATACAAAACAAAAATATTGGAATGCAGCCGAGAGAAATCAGAAACCTCTATGGACATCAAATTGGCAGGTGAAAAGCTGAAGGAAGTAGGAGACTTCTGTTACTGAGGAAGCAAAATAACCAGTGATGGACGAAGCAAAGAGGATATAGGAAGTAGGTTGGCTCAGGCAAGGAAGGCATTTCTACAAAAAAGGAATCTGTTGACATCGAGTATAGATTTAGGTATTAGGAAGTCATTTTTGAAAGCCTTTGTCTGGAGCGTGGCGCTCTATGGAAGTGAAACTTGGACTATTGGTGCAGCAGAAAAGAGGAGAATTGAAGCGTTTGAAATGTGGTGTTACAGGAGATTGATGACGATCAGATGGGTAGATAGGGTTATAAACGAAGAGGTATTAAGACGAGTGGGAGATGAGAGATGTTTCTTGCGACTGCTAATGAAGAGAAGAGATAGGTTGGTAGGACACATACTAAGACACCTAGGAATAGCAAGCTTAGTTATGGAAGGGTCGAGGGCAAGAACTGTAGGGGCAGACCAAAGTTAGAATTTGTTAAACAGATTGCCTCGGATGTAGGGTGTGGTAGCTACAGTATGTAGAGATGGAACTATTCGCTCAGGACAGGGAGGCATGGAAGGCTGCATCTAACCAGTCAAAATACTGAAGACTCAAACAACAACATGAAATACAGTGAAACCCCTCAAATCCGAACCCCAGAAATCCGAAATCCCGGGTAATCCGAACGAGTTATTTTCGACAATTTCAAGTTTGGAAAAAAAAGAGAGAAACTTATTTTAGTGATAAACCAATTATATATTCTACAATATAACATTATTTTAAATAATTAGTTGAAAAATTAACAAAGAAGTACAGTTAGCATACCTAACAAAGTGTAAATGTGCCTACATACTTTTCTCATCCAGGATTGAAAAACGGAAAAGTTGGTTATTGTAATCCCTTTGCAAAAACAAATGAAATGACAATAGAAAAACACAAAGTATCACTTAATCTTTCATTTGAAATCAGTTATCTTCAATTGTCGAAGCGACGAAAACATTTCCGCGGTGGCAATCGTGCGCCAGCGTCGCATGAACATGACATCGTTTGGCGTGACTACTGCGTGTTGTTCTACGAAGCACAATGCGATGTCAAGAGCAGATGCAGCTTCAGTATAAGTCACATTGTCTGTCGAAGTTTCTTCTTCCTCACTGACGCTACCTCAACATACAGTCCTATACCGTAACGAGGGCTGGTTATTATGTTATGGATATTTTCGACTAATCCGAACAAATTGAAATCCGAACAGGCTACAGCCCCAATTAGTTCGGATTTCAGGGGTTTTACTGTAGTATGCTATTTCTTAATCTACAGGAAAAATATGTGGACATCCCTGTTTTATGAGTTACACGAAATATGCTGCCACCAGTTAATCTTGTATCGCGACCATGAACCCTACAGTCTTAGGAAATAGATCCGCATGGGAGAGTCAGCTACTGTCCACACGTAAATGCATCTTATCTGCACGAGTCATGCAAGCAGTTGCAGCATGCCTGGTGAGCGGTGAATCTCTAGCTATTTCAGTACTTCTAAGGGGGAGACAGGAAAAGGAAAGAGAGGCGCATGTTTGTTGAATTATTATTATTATTACGAGTATATTCATATGTTCACCTTGTCATTGGGCACAATTCACCATTTCATCGGCAATATTGTTGCAGGATGGAGTGGAGTTCTTTATGTTGGTAGGTTGAAGAACGAACGAACTATGGAGCAGGACTCTGAAATAACTACATTCTGCATACCGGTACTGGTATGCAGATTATGGTTGAGCCCCAGTTTATCGAGGTTGGACCTCAGCATTTTTGGTATGATTCCAGTGGAAGAGATTATGATAGGCAATACAGTAACAAATTCCTTTAGGGTCTCTTCAGCCAGAGGCATTTGGTCACTTTCTCAGCACAAATGTGTTGGATATTATGCGAGTTAGGGACTACGATGTCTATTAGAAGGAATAGGAATCTCTGTTTCCTACTTCAACGCCGGTCGTGAATGTCTTAATTTTTATTCGAAGGGTTTTCTTCTGCACTTTATAAATGAGAATAATGTCTGGCATGTTTACTGATATACTGTAGGTGTATCTGTGATCACTGACCTGTAGCGTGTATCGTTCTCCACAACAGCATCAGGAATGTATTGATAGTAAGGCAGAACATTATTACATAGACAGAGATTCTTTGCCAGGTTCAGGTGGATTATCTTGACTACTTGGTCATGCCTCTTCATGTAAAAGTACGGTAGTTAAAATTATTGGACAGCCCCAGCTGGATTGTCTCTGATTCGCGACGGCATCTACTACATTCGTCGTCCGGCATGTCTGCTTTAATGATGTAGGCCTATTTTAGATAGTCCTTTGTTGCCACCACCTTATCTTGTACCGCGACCATGAACCCTTCAGTCTCAGGAAATAGATCCACATGGGGACAACTAGCTGTTATTATTTTTATTGTTATTATTATCATCATCATTATTATTATTATGACTTTCATTTCACAACATTAGTGAGACAAATCAACATATCGTCGGCTTGTTTGCAAGACGGCATGACAACATCTTTTAGGGTGGCACATTGAGAAATGAGCGAACTATGGAACAGATCTCCAAGATAACGGCCTTCTGCATGATGATATGTAGACCAGGATGTATTCCCAATACTTCAAGATTGCGAGCCAATGATTTAGGGATGATGCCGGTAGAAGAGATAACTATGGGGAGAACCACTACACTTTTCTGTCTCCACATTTGCCGTACGTCCTCAGCCAAGGGCAGATACTTGGCGGTCTTCTCACAGCAGGTTTGTTGCAGATTATGGGCATTGGGCACTGCGATATCAATTAAAAAGGTTCTCTTCCGCACTTTGTCCACAAGAACGATAGGCTATCTGGCTGTTTTGCTGGTATGGTTTTATCAGTAATAACTGACCGGTCTCATACCAACTTGTGAGTAGGATTTTCCAAAACGGCGTCAAGAATATACTGATAGTAAGGCAAAGTACTTTCAGTTAATAAGTGCTTTTGAGCAAGGTGTATTATTATTATTATTACTAGCGGATCCGTGCGAGAACTCTCACAAAATGGGTTGTGTGTGCCCCATGTGTACTGAACCTGAGGGGGTTATGCTGACTGATATCGAACGTGGATCTCAGAGACTGTGATCTCAGTATAAAGGTTCCACCAGGGAACGAACCCGAGGTCTGCTGAGGGAGTTTCATTGTAAAAACCCCTAGAGAAAAGTGTATATTTAATCACTGGTGTGATTTCAGTTGATAATGACATTATTTATTAAAATAATGCAGGGAAATTGAGAGGAATACAGCATTATTAGACTACGTGGAGTAGGCTATGCTGGGCTTGGAGCACAGAAAGTGCAGAGTTTGACGTTTTACTAATAGGCTCAGAATTGTGGGAGGTGCCCCTTGGAGCCACGTCAATCTTGCTGACCTCGTTATGTCGTCTGGAAGAGGTTGGGGGCTTGAATAATGACACAGTTTTTCCCCGACTGAGAATAGAACGGAGAAGAGTGGGGAGAGATCCCAAGGAAAATCATTGATTACTCGTGATTGGAGTAACGCAATGACATGAGAGTGGCACACAGGTGAATCTTTAGCCAGGAGGCTAATTTTAGAGCCTTTAATCTGCGAAATTGACGCATATTTAATGAAGTGCGGAAGAACAGAGACTATGGTTGTTCGCGGCTGAGTTTGAAGAGGTCGCCAGAGATTCCCAGTGAAACAGCGTCCCCACGCTATGGAGAAAGGAATTAATATTAATTAATTGGCCGAGCGATTCTCCAGCACGCAGATAGTTCTGGGATCAGTGAAGAAAAAGCAACCCGATGAGCATGGTTTCGAGACCAGAATCATGCTGGAAGAGGAGTCGAGATAACGCGGGATAATTTAGCTCTACTTTTTGTGTGAATCCAATATAAGGGAGTCGACCCTTGGCAGAGCACCCCAGTCTTACCCCAGTCTTACGCAGTTTACCCAGTTGGACACAGTTTGTCACAGAGAGTCGCAGACAGTCGTCGTTACACAGTTTTTGTCAGCAGTACGAACAATGGTGTGTTCACTTAGGAAGCAACGTGTGAGATAAGTTGCAGAACTATTGTAAATAATAATCTGTGTAAAGTTATGTACAGTGTTAAGCACAATGTATAAAATATTGACTGATCATACATGTCTAATTACGCTGGAATGCGCTGGGAGAAACTTCACGAAGCATTTGGTAATGTCTTAAGAATACCAAATAGTAACGCTCAGGACGGAAGTAAGCATATTTATGCAAATCAGGAAGCTTACCGTAGGAGTATGGATAAACTGTTGGTGAATTCCGAGGGCAGTTGAACCAGACTTTCAATCAGGAGTTGATAGGAGCACGGGAGATGCCGTCGACACCTGCAATTTTGATATCTTTGCTAGGGAATTTCAACCAATGAAAAGTGTACAGAGTGACGTGTGTTATTTATAAATCATATGTGAAATATCTTTTAAATTAACGGTTTAATAAGTGTTATAAATTGTCATGTGTTTTGGAAGCAATAGCTTCTTTATAGAAATGCAAAGTGTCGTGTGGTTAACGGAAGATATGTATCATAAAATGTGTGTATTCAAGATGCAAATGTCGCACTAAATCTGCATATGGCAGGCGACCCGGAAGGATATGAGTGGTTGGAACCACCATGATGAGCCTTGATATATGTGAGTACCCCACAAATTATGTTTAAGTAGAGGTATAGGCCACTGCATGTAATGTGATTTCTGAGTTATAAAGATGCCAGTAAGAATCAGATTAGGAGATAGACTCTCCAAGTTTAATCATTATTGTGTTGATTTTAATAGAGTTGAGATGTTAATTTGCATCAGTGAGTGGATTAATCGTTACCACTATTAATTAAAAATGGCAAATCAGTTATGTAAATGAAACGAACACGGTTGTTCGATTTTTAAGATGATTAGTTGTGTCGGATTTTGGTAATTTATGTCAGTGAGAATAATAATAATAATAATAATAATATATAAAAGGTATGAATGAACGCATCAGGTAAAAATGTTGTAAGCAAGAAATATTTACGCTAAAGGGCAAGACTTATCGATCTAAGCAGTAAGATTATACAGTAAGATTACATTACGGGATTAAGAAAAGAGTTTTATATCAGAATATATTGTATTAATGGGAATATAATTATGCCGGGAAATGGAAGAGCTTTTTAGTGAATTGAATTTGCAGCTTATGTGAAAAGCTTATAGAGTAATTGATAGATGTCTCTTAATAATTATAGGACGAAGATCATAGCATTAGGTAAGGGACCAGGTAATCTATTCTTCGTATGAAATCTCGTATGCCGTGGGCATAATTGGAGATGTGCTTTGTGCCAGAGTGTATTTAGTGAAATGGACCCTAACTCTGATGATGGATATGGAATGTTCCGGGTTTGAATCCCGTGATAGGCGAGAGGAAAACGATGGACATCTCTGCACTCTATCTGATTCCCCGAGAACTTATTGTTGAGTGATTCGGCTCGTTGAAGCGAACCTCATGACGGCAGCATGGGCTGACCGCAGCATTTATTAAAGATACCGGTTACCTACTAGACCAATGTTTTATGAATCTCGTGCATTCATGTTGAAATGGGCCTATTTGGTGCCAATTATTATTATCCTCAGGGTAGGAGTAAATGTCAAGCTCATCCAGTACCTGTTTGCATAATATTCAGTTTAAATCCATTGGGATATGTGTGTCAATAGGACCACGGTATTTGTCTGTTAAAATCTTATACTGCTTAGGGGAAGTAAGACATATGGCATGAAGCGAGGGTCGAGGCACTGTAGGACCTCACTCCACTGCTATTGTGTACAGGCCGCTTGGAAGAGGGTCGGGACGGTTAAGCGAACCGTGAAAGAAAGTCTGAAAAGAACAGATTTTAGACCCTGTTAATGACATAAGATGGAACATTGTTATATTGAGTAATGAAGTCATGTGGTTGGAGAACGCATTGATAATTATAGATCATCCTGATGGTTCATAATTTTAGCAATCTAACGAATGGTTGGATGTTGCATTTGTACTGTCACTGACAACTTTTTCAGAAGTTGGCTACTGGATGCCTCAGGCTACGCGCGCAAGGGTAGTTTAATTGTACCATCCGACACAGCAATAAATTAACGTTTTTAAGATGAAATCACAAACGGCATGCAGTGGAACTATATAAATAGAGGAAGTGTAGGGGTAGCTTACATAATTATGGAGTTGCATGTAGACTGCTGTGCAACACCAGAATAGGCTAATGCATGTAAAGCATTTGATGGGAAGAGAAAGATCAAAACACACACACGATACACATTATTGTCAAATTAAGATAAGGTTTAAGGAATAAATAATTCTGTAGAATTAATGATGTCACATTGGATGACAGAAGGATTAAAGTACAGTTTGTTTCTGAAGTTGTATGTGCATCAGCGCACTGAAGTATTATTGTGAAGTTGATATAAGGGTAAAGGTTTGAGTTATGATATGATGTTATTGTGATAATATTATGTTCATATCAGTGGATTGTGGAAGTAATTTTTGTTTGCTTTTGTTTTATGGTTATGTGGATTGTTTTGTTTGTTTGAAGCCATGAATTTTATTACTGAATTAAAATTTTAGAATAGAGTTGTGCCTTATCATTGTAGAGTTGATACCTTTTAGCCTCAAATCCAAAATATGCAACTGCTCAATGGGGAGACGGTACACGCCCGAGTCCTGACGCTAGCTGGAGGCAGAATCATATTTTCCATCGAGATTACTCACATGGGTACATGGAAATTGATGTCCTGTACAGTGATTTGAGCTATAGGTACAACTAAAGTCGGTCTAGATCGAGCGCACACAACTCTATTAAAGTAAAAAAATAACATGAAGTAGGGAATGACCGCACCTAATCTTAAGCTAAGCTCCGATACGAACAATATAAATTTTTGATAAACACCTTAATTAACATGATCCAGGTAACTTGGGGCGGTAGTATTCTATCATGGAATCGCCTCAGTAGTGCAATATGTATGTTTTGGCATTGCAGGACCTGATCTTTATTTATCTGGACACTCGTACGATGATAGTATTTATCATGGCGCTGGTATGTGGGCCGGTTTAAATACAGGTCACCATAGGCGCAGAGGTGTATTTCATTATCATGGCGCCCAGGTTCGTGGAGCTTATGGTATTTAGGGAAAACCCATAGATTTTTATGGTATTTCATGGGGAAAACCATAGTAATTGTTTTTTGCCTCAAACTGTGTTTGAGTGATTGTTGAGTTCAGTAGGCTTTTGATGTAACGCAGAATCTCTCTATTGAGAAGAGAATTACCCAAGGGTACGAGCGCTACACACCCAATCCACAATTTATCATAAAATTGACAGGTTTTGTACGATCTTACAATATGTGTACAGTGTTTGATGTTTCTCTTCAAAACATATCCACACATTTTTCCAGGAAGCCTGCCTGCATATCAAAGTGTATTATTGTAAAAATGTCAGGTACAGAGGAGATCCTGCAGGTTATTGCAGGGTTGAAACAGCATTTTGATGCTGTAAACGAGCAAAATAAGCTGGAAGCTAAGGCTTTCCAGGATGGAATAAACGCTCGTTTAGATGATAATCAGAGTGAATTGAATAATCGGTTAGATGCCAATCAGGAGGCAATTAATGCAAATCAGGTTGCACTGAGTAATCGTCTAGATGCCAATCAGCGGGCAATTAATGAAAACCAGGTTGAATTGAGTAACCGTTTAGATGCTAATAAGGTTGAATTAAAGAATAAGTTAGGTCAAATGCAAGAGGTAATTAAGACCGAAGTAACAGAAACTGTTGTAAGCATTGTATCAGAAATGCAGGTTAAAACAGATAAACGTTTCGAGGCTATAGGAGCCAAGCTCGAAAGTAATTTACAAGCGTGTAAACATGCTCAGGATGAAACCAACAGTAGGCTAGATGCGCTGTCTAACGACATTAAGGATATTCAAATCCAAAATGAGGCGAATCTCGAACGCCAAGCGAAACAGTTTTCAAAATTTACGAGAACGGTAGATCAGAGGTTAGAAGAGAACGACTCTAAATGGGACCAGAAATTGAAAAGCTATGCTAGAGCAATTAACGGTGATCTCAAGAAACAGGATCAGAACATATTAGATCAATGTCAGGAAATAAGCGAGATTAAGGCTATCGCTAATGAAAGTAAAGAGCTGGTAAGCAACGTGAAAGGTCAGATGGGCAAAGTTCATCAAGAACTGGACCAAGTTCAAAGTGACATTGTTGTAGTTAACACAAGGCAAGAGGAGAATAGAGGTGAGATCATCAAGGTCCGGAATGAATTGTCTAAGGTCAATGGACACATTCAAGAGGAGATTAAAGGGCTGAGAGAAGAACTCGAAGTGAGAGAAGGCCAGAAGACAGAGGCAAGCGACAAGACCCTTGCTCAAATTAAGGAAGATGTAGAGGATGAAATCTCCCATATCAAACAAAGCCTGAAAGAAGACAAGAAGAAAATATTTCAAGTAGCCGAGGAAAATCGAGATAGGCTTACCAGAATCGAGAAGGAGGTAATTACTCGACTGGAAAGAGCGGAGATACGCCACAATCAAATGGAGACTAGGATAATCGCACAGGAGGAAACCCTTCTGAAAGATCCTAAGTCAAGTGAAGGCAGCATGGAAGATATGAGGAAAACAAGGTGGGCAGACTTAGAAACCCAACCTATAATCAGGAATGCTACAGGCCCAGGTGAAAGTCCTTATATGACGCCGAGCGCACCAGTTGCAGCATCAACGCCACATGAAAATGCTATGCACACCCAGGTGATAAACGTAATCAGGGCAAGCGAAGAGAAACCAAGGAAATTCTCAGGTAGCCCCTGTAATATGACACCAAAATATTGGTTGAAGGAAATGTCTGAATATCTGAATGATGCACGGATACCGCCAGAGCGCAGGCTACGAGCCATTGAGAAACTAACAGAGGGAGAATGTGCATTATGGTTTCGCAGTTTCCGCTACACTTTCGATACTGTTGAGGAGTTTCGGGAGGCATTTTTAAAACGGTACTGGGATCCAGCGACCCAACAGAATTTACGGTTGGATTTGTATTCAAAAAGATACAGCACCAACAACCAAACGAAGTATGCAGAGTTTTTTATATCGCAGATGTGTCGCTTCAAAGAACTGGATCAAAAACCGAGCGAGCTGGAATTATGTATTGCTATCGCCAAACAGCTCCCATACGAGATCCAAAGACTGTTAATCTCGGCTAATGCGAAAACTGCGATAGAAATGGAGACAGTTCTTAGACAACTGGACCTCACAACAGCCAATACGATGCGTCAGAGTCGAACCGTGGAACAGGTACACGTGACCAACACGCAGACTGACCAACATCAAGCTCCAAGGAACAACAAAGCTACGAGCACTGAAACATTAGATTCCTACAGACGGCAATGGGAACAGGAACCCAGAAGATGGCAGCCAAAGTACAAAGGGAATGCTAGTAGAGGAGGAAGAGGCCTAAATTCGTGGAATAAGCAGAATACCAGGGGTAGACCGTACCAAAACAATGGAGGTAACAATGGCCAAGAAGGCAACAATAGAAATTGGAGACCCCAAGAAAGAAGAAGTAACTTCGATGACGAGGTAGAGGAACGATATCACGCTTCATTGCGATACCTCGAGGAAAGGGGAGATGAACCCCCGAAGCAACAAATCCGCTGGCAAGAAGTTATGCAGAACAGGACATCGCCAGACAGATATGGAGATGGAGCTAAGAGTTTGGAGCTACAGCGCAGCGAACAGGAGAGAAGAAACTCCAAGGGGACGGGCGCTGAAGAAAAAAACGCCAAAATTAGAAGAGTTCGAGACTGATGGATGGAAGTCTGTTAACATCATCAATTGGATAGCCAAACCAGAAGAGCTAATCGAGGATACAGGAGGATCACAGGTCATGGTCAAGAGAGAATTGCCTATTATAATAGTAAGAGTGGCAGGATTGAAAATAAGAAGTCTGTTAGACACGGGTTCAACAGTGTGCCTTATGACACAAGCTTTATATAATGAAATAGCCTAGAGAGAGAATATTTTGAAAATACCGATCTCTAGTGTCAAAATAAAAGGGGTAATTCCAGACAGAACAATGATATGTAAATATCAGGTATTCCTAGATTTACAAATAGGAGGCTCTATATTCTCACAGAGTTTTCTATTAGTAAACAAACTGCCTTATAACCTACTTATTGGGGCAGAATTTATAAGGGAATACAGAGTGATAATCGACCTAGCACAGGACAGGGTTATGTTCCATGTGAATGAGGAAGCCGAAGGCTTAGAGGTCGCACTCAACCAGATTGAACCAGGGTCAAGTGAACAAGTATGGCATACATACAGAGACGTGGCGGAGGAAGAAGTGTTAGCTATGGAACAGTTAGAAGAAGAACTGAAAACACTAGCCACAGACTTGGAGAAAGATCTAGAACCCGAACTGGAAGAATATATTTCGGAAAAGCTAGAAGAAGCGAAAATTGGACCAAAAGAGAAGGAAAATTTAAAGCAGTTATTACTGGAACAGAAGGAAGTCTTTGATTCGAGACCTGGTCGTATAAAGAACTTCACTTATGCTTTTCAAGTCAGTGATTGGACACCATTTAGGCAGAAACCCTACCCTATAGCCGAAAAACATTATGCCAAAGTGAAAGAGGCAATTCAGGAGATGTTGGAGGCCGGTGTTATTGAGAAGACACCTACGCCTTATGTAAGTCCATTGGTAATTGTACCGAAGACAGACGGGACTGTCAGAGTATGTCTGGACCTGAGACATTTAAATTTGAAGGTTATTCCGGAGTTTGACCAAGTGCCACGTATTAAAGAGATCCTCAGGAAGTTCAAAGGGAAAACCGTATTCACAAACTTGGATATCAATTCCAGTTTCCACCATCTTGAATTAGAGAAGAAAACTAGTCTGTTGACAGGATTCATGTTTGATCAACACACATACACGTTTTTAAGGCTACCTTTTGGTTTGAAAACAGCTGGTTCAGCACTGATAAGAGCGTTAGATCGCAATCTATCAGATGATGTGAAGGAGAGTACCATCAGATACGTAGACGACATTCTACTCACGTCAGAATCTCTGGAGGAGCACATGAGAGACCTGAAGAAGTTGCTAGATGACCTTCGTGAAGCTAACTTTAAGGTTAATATCAAGAAATCGCACTTCTGTCAGAGGGAAGTTAAATACCTAGGGCATGTTATTGATGCAAATGGAGTTAAGCCTAATCCAAATAAATTGGGGGTAATTCGAAATTTCCCTCGACCCACGAAAGTTAAGCACGTCCGACAGTATTTGGGAGTAATTGGATTCTTTTCGAACCACTGCCCAAACTATACTACGACAGTAGCACCCCTGCAGGACCTATTGAAGAAAGGCGGCAGATGGAATTGGACGGAGCAATGTCAGGAAGCATTCGTGAGGTCAAAACAAATGCTTTTGGAATATGTGAAACTGGGATACCCGGATTATACCCAGAAGTTCATCATACAGACGGATGCATCACTCATTGGTGTCGGAGCGATGCTATTCCAGTAAAATGTTGACCAGCCTGAGAAGAAAGTTTTTATTGCCTTCATAAGTAGGAGGCTGAAAGCCCATGAGAAAAACTACACGATTACAGAGATAGAGTTGCTCGCAATTTTGTACGCGTTGCAATCATGGCATAAACTCGTGTATGGCTTTCAAATAGTCCTCAGAACAGACCATAAAACTTTAACATTTTTGTTAAAGACAGACTTGTCTAGCCAGCGATTGACAAGATGGTCCCTGTATATTCAGCAATTCAACGTGGAAATAGAATACTGTCCAGGGAAAGAGAATGTAATACCAGACATATTAAGCCGTTACCCTAGAGAAGAGGAAGCGCTAGCGGTCCAGATTGAGAATCGAGATCAGAAGACGTTGGATGACTTGAGGAATCTTACCAACCTACAACGCGAAGACCCGTGGTTGAAGATGATGTTCGATTACTTCGAGGGACGTTTAGCAAGGGGAACTGCAATATACAGAGAGGCAGAAGCATTGGCAACAGATTATGTATGGTATAATCAGATACTGCACAAGTGGGATGATGTAGATCATACACGTCAAAGGATTGTGATTCCTGCATCTTTGCAGAGGAGATTGGTGTGGCTAGCACACAGAGCATTTGGACATCCCGGGATAGACAAAATCTGTGCTCTGTTGAAAGAAGCATTTACTTGGCTAAAGTTGAGAGAAACGGTGAGAAATGCTATTAGGACATGTGATCTGTGCCAAAGGGTAAAGCCAAATCCCTTTTTAATGAGACAACGACCTATACCGTTGTTACCGGAGAAGCCAAGGCAGCTATTGAGCATAGATAACTTTGGACCACTGCCTAGAGCACGTAGAGGCAATAGACACATTTTTGTAGCCATGGATGTATTTTCAAAAATGGTGGTATTATGCCCCATACAGAAGACAAGTTCAAAGCAGGTATTGAAACGCCTGAAAGAGAGAGTTATTCCGAT
Organism: Meconema thalassinum; assembly: GCA_946902985.2. Lineage (NCBI taxonomy): Eukaryota > Metazoa > Arthropoda > Insecta > Orthoptera > Tettigoniidae > Meconema > Meconema thalassinum. The sequence continues at coordinate 73,612,841 of OX336399.1, read as the reverse complement.
TCTTGGGAAGCCGGATAACATCCTCTCGGACCACGGAAGTTGCTTCACAAGTGCAGAATTTCGTCGAGAACTGGAAACTCTAGGAATTAGGCAGATTTTATCTACCATACGCCATCCTGAGGCAAGTCCAGTTGAAAGAGTAATGAGAGAGATCCAGAAATACATGAAGATCTACTGCTCTGAAGAGAATTGGCGTTGGATTGAATTCCTAGAAGTAATTGAATACTGTATAAATAATACCATACATGAGGCGACAGGTCAGGTTCCCGTGACTCTACATTTGGATCAGAGACCGGAGAGACCGTGGACTGGTGTCATTCCATTACCAGTAGACGCACAGCCAGGACGAAAATTGAGGATCCAACGAACCTTCGAATATCTCAAAGCACAGGCGGAGAGACGTCAGAGGAGAAACCGTGCGAAGAGGTATCACAGATCACTTCTCGTCGGAGAAAAAGTTTTAGTCAGGAAACCCGCCAGTTCAGATCCAGAGGCACGGAAGTATAAGAAGTTCATTTTTGCATATCACGGCCCGTTCGAGGTGATCAGAGACCTACAAAACAATGCATACAGGATAAAGCATTTAGAAACTGGAAACGAGGTCATTATGAATGCAGCCAATTTAAAAGTTTATTATTCGCCAGAAGAATTCGACGAACAAGAAGAAGTATTAACAGCACACACCCAACTGAACGTGGATAGCGAAGTCAACCAGGCAGCCAGACCTGAAAGTTCGAGCGGCGAGGCGGAACGAGAAGCAGACAGCTTGCCCAGTGGAAGGGACAAAAAGCAAGAATGCCAGTGCCTGCGAGAATTCTACAAAGAAATGGTCGAAGCGGCAAGGAAAGTTGAGGCCATAAACGAAGCCCTCCGTCAAGAGAATAAACAGCTTAGAGAGAGCGCAGTGTGGAAGGGGGAACTGAACTAACCTACTCGCAGCCAGACGAGGTGAAGGACCCCAGATGTAAACACAGACAGTGATAGACAGTCAGCTGGTTACTTACAGAGAGTCACTTGTAAGTGACTTCTATAAGTTTTGCAAGAGGAATATGAACTCGAGGGGGTTATGCTGACTGATATCGAACGTGGATCTCAGAGACTGTGATCTCAGTATAAAGGTTCCACCAGGGAACGAACCCGAGGTCTGCTGAGGGAGTTTCATTGTAAAAACCCCTAGAGAAAAGTGTATATTTAATCACTGGTGTGATTTCAGTTGATAATGACATTATTTATTAAAATAATGCAGGGAAATTGAGCGGAATACAGCATTATTAGACTACGTGGAGTAGGCTATGCTGGGCTTGGAGCACAGAAAGTGCAAAGTTTGACGTTTTACTAATAGGCTCAGAATTGTGGGAGGTGCCCCTTGGAGCCACGTCAATCTTGCTGACCTCGTTATGTCGTCTGGAAGAGGTTGGGGGCTTGAATAATGACACAGTTTTTCCCCGACTGAGAATAGAACGGAGAAGAGTGGGGAGAGATCCCAAGGAAAATCATTGATTACTCGTGATTGGAGTAACGCAATGACATGAGAGTGGCACACAGGTGAATCTTTAGCCAGGAGGCTAATTTTAGAGCCTTTAATCTGCGAAATTGACGCATATTTAATGAAGTGCGGAAGAACAGAGACTATGGTTGTTCGCGACTGAGTTTGAAGAGGTCGCCAGGGATTCCCAGTGAAACAGCGTCCCCACGCTATGGAGAAAGGAATTAATATTAATTAATTGGCCGAGCGATTCTTCAGCACGCAGATAGTTCTGGGATCAGTGAAGAAAAAGGAACCCGATGAGCATGGTTTCGAGACCAGAATCATGCTGGGAGAGGAGTCGAGATAACGCGGGAAAATTTAGCTCTACTTTTTGTGTGAATCCAATATAAGGGAGTCGACCCTTGGTAGAGCACCCCAGTCTTACCCCAGTCTTACGCAGTTTATCCAGTTGGACACAGTTTGTCACAGAGAGTCGCAGACAGTCGTCGCTACACAGTTTTTGTCAGCAGTACGAACAATGGTGTGTTCACTTAGGAAGCAACGTGTGAGATAAGTTGCAGAACTATTGTAAATAATAATCTGTGTAAAGTTATGTACAGTGTTAAGCGCAATGTATAAAATATTGACTGATCATACATGTCTAATTACGCTGGAATGCGCTGGGAGAAACTTTACGAAGCATTTGGTAATGTCTTAAGAATACCAAATAGTAACGCTCAGGACGGAAGTAAGCATATTTATGCAAATCAGGAAGCTTACCGTAGGAGTATGGATAAACTGTTGGTGAATTCCGAGGGCAGTTGAACCAGACTTTCAATCAGGAGTGATAGGAGCACGGGAGATGCCGTCGACACCTGCAATTTTGATATCTTTGCTAGGGAATTTCAACCAATGAAAAGTGTACAGAGTGACGTGTGTTATGTATAAATCATATGTGAAATATCTTTCTAATTAACGGTTTAATAAGTGTTATAAATTGTCATGTGTTTTGGAAGCAATAGCTTCTTTATAGAAATGCAAAGTGTCGTGTGGTTAACGGAAGATATGTATCATAAAATGTGTGTATTCAAGATGCAAATGTCGCACTAAATCTGCATATGGCAGGCGACCCGGAAGGATATGAGTGGTTGGAACCACCATGATGAGCCTTGATATATGTGAGTACCCCACAAATTATGTTTAAGTAGAGGTATAGGCCACTGCATGTAATGTGATTTCTGAGTTATAATGATGCCAGTAAGAATCAGATTAGGAGATAGACTCTCCAAGTTTAATCATTATTGTGTTGATTTTAATAGAGTTGAGATGTTAATTTGTATCAGTGAGTGGATTAATCGTTACCACTATTAATTAAAAATGGCAAATCAGTTATGTAAATGAAACGAACACGGTTGTTCGATTTCTAAGATGATTAGTTGTGTCGGATTTTGGTAATTTATGTCAGTGAGAATAATAATAATAATAATAATAATATATAAAAGGTATGAATGAACGCATCAGGTAAAAATGTTGTAAGCAAGAAATATTTACGCTAAAGGGCAAGACTTATCGATCTAAGCAGTAAGATTATACAGTAAGATTACATTGCGGGATTAAGAAAAGAGTTTTATATCAGAATATATTGTATTAATGGGAATATAATTATGCCGGGAAATGGAAGAGCTTTTTAGTGAATTGAATTTGCAGCTTATGTGAAAAGCTTATAGAGTAATTGATAGATGTCTCTTAATAATTATAGGACGAAGATCATAGCATTAGGTAAGGGACCAGGTAATCTATTCTTCGTACGAAATCTCGTATGCCGTGGGCATAATTGGAGATGTGCTTTGTGCCAGAGTGTATTTAGTGAAATGGACCCTAACTCTGATGATGGATATGGAATGTTCCGGGTTTGAATCCCGTGATAGGTGAGAGGAAAACGATGGACATCTCTGCACTCTATCTGATTCCCCGAGAACTTATTGTTGAGTGATTCGGCTCGTTGAAGCGAACCTCATGACGGCAGCATGGGCTGACCGCAGCATTTATTAAAGATACCGGTTACCTACTAGACCAATGTTTTATGAATCTCGTGCCTTCATGTTGAAATGGGCCTATTTGGTGCCAATTATTATTATCCTCAGGGTAGGAGTAAATGTCAAGCTCATCCAGTACCTGTTTGCATAATATTCAGTTTAAATCCATTGGGATATGTGTGTCAATAGGACCACGGTATTTGTCTGTTAAAATCTTATACTGCTTAGGGGAAGTAAGACATATGGCATGAAGCGAGGGTCGAGGCACTGTAGGACCTCACTCCACTGCTATTTTGTACAGGCCGCTTGGAAGAGGGTCGGGACGGTTAAGCGAACCGTGAAAGAAAGTCTGAAAAGAACAGATTTTAGACCCTGTTAATGACATAAGATGGAACATTGTTATATTGAGTAATGAAGTCATGTGGTTGGAGAACGCATTGATAATTATAGATCATCCTGATGGTTCATAATTTTAGCAATCTAACGAATGGTTGGATGTTGCATTTGTACTGTCACTGACAACTTTTTCAGAAGTTGGCTACTGGATGCCTCAGGCTACGCGCGCAAGGGTAGTTTAATTGTACCATCCGACACAGCAATAAATTAACGTTTTTAAGATGAAATCACAAACGGCATGCAGTGGAACTATATAAATAGAGGAAGTGTAGGGGTAGCTTACATAATTATGGAGTTGCATGTAGACTGCTGTGCAACACCAGAATAGGCTAATGCATGTAAAGCATTTTGGTGGGAAGAGAAAGATCAAAACACACACACGATACACATTATTGTCAAATTAAGATAAGGTTTAAGGAATAAATAATTCTGTAGAATTAATGATGTCACATTGGATGACAGAAGGATTAAAGTACAGTTTGTTTCTGAAGTTGTATGTGCATCAGCGCACTGAAGTATTATTGTGAAGTTGATATAAGGGTAAAGGTTTGAGTTATGATATGATATTATTGTGATAATATTATGTTCATATCAGTGGATTGTGGAAGTAATTTTTGTTTGCTTTTGTTTTATGGTTATGTGGATTGTTTTGTTTGTTTGAAGCCATGAATTTTATTACTGAATTAAAGTTTTAGAATAGAGTTGTGCCTTATCATTGTAGAGTTGATACCTTTTAGCCTCAAATCCAAAATATGCAACTGCTCAATGGGGAGACGGTACACGCCCGAGTCCTGACGCTAGCTGGAGGCAGAAGCATATTTTCCATCGAGATTACTCACATGGGTACAGTACAGACTACCCGCCCGGCCCTAGTGCTATGCGGGTTATACGCGACACAGTTCTTCAAGGGGCTATCGTCTTGTTTGTTTGTTTGTTTGTTCTAACTCTATCTGGTTTAGGAGCTTGAGTTTTGTGAAACATACGCCTTAGGGTATTATTATTATTATTATTATTATTATTATTATTATTATTATTACATTCGATTTAATGGTGCTCGAGTATCTTCGTATGACCTGAGGGTGGTGCTCACTCTCTGATCTACAATAATCGCTTTCCACTAAAACCAAACTCCGTCACTACCGCATTAGCCGTTCAACCAGAAGCATTGAAACATCATAATTATAATTATGCTTAATTAAAATCAATGGTATCCAACGGGCTAAACTCAGTCTCGTGAGGTAAATCTGAGAAGACATGGATTCGATTCCCAACTCAGTCATCCTGGAAGTGGTTTTCCGTGGTTTCCCACTTCTACTCAAGGTGAATGCCAAGACAGTTCCTAACTTAAGACCACGGCCGCTTCATTACTAATCCTCACCTGAATTATAAACACACACATACACAGGCAGATAACATTGGTCAACAGACCAAAATTCCACACTCACCTAAGTACACTGGGCTAAATGACCACGATGTCCAAGCTCCTCAAATGAAACAACAACAACAATAATGGTATCCGTATTGACTAATAATAATAAAATTGATATTAATTCGTTTTTCAATTTATTTTGAAATTTCAACTAATTTATTTAACTTTTTTCTTTGATATTCCCTTTCATTATTTTTTATTATCTTCCTCCATGTTTTAGAACCTGATAAACACCTCCACCTTACATTTGCCAGTCCCATATTGGCATTGAAGAAATATTTGGTTATAATAAGAAGACTTCCAGATAACTTTTATCTATTCTTTTAAATTCCTTGGTTTATGAAATCCATTTTTCGCACAATTTGGTTCGTATTACAAGGTTTTTCAGGTTACTGTTTTCATATAAGACTAATTATTCATTTGCATTATTTTTTTATTTTCTTAAATTGATTCTGTTATTTTACATCTTACACAATATTACTTATCCCTTAGATTGTAAATATTTATTGTTGTTAATTTTTTAGTTAATATCTTTTCTTATTCTTTGTTTTCCAGTTTCTTTATTTCATCCTGTATAGGTTTTAGTTAATTTTGTTTCTCAACACTTAGTTTCAATAACTTTAGTTTAGGTATGGATTTGGTTTAGTTTTTTAAAGTTTGATTCTCTTTTTGTTTCAGAAGGTCCCATTGTTGGATGTTCAATTTTGTAAACAAGACGAATTAATATCAATTTTATTACAATGTAATTATGACTGTCATAATTGAGGGGCCTAGAAGACAAGGAAGAGAAGTGATATATGATAAGCCTAGGGAAATCACCCTTATTGACATATCTTTTAAGGATCATTTTCTCACGCTTATCAGAAATCACTTGTCTCTCTTGTCTCTAAGCCCCTCAATTGAGGCGTTCCGTAAGAGAAGGGCGAGCCCGCCATATGTGCATTTGGAGATAATCAGTGTGCAAGGTTACTTCTGTCTCGGGACAGTCGGATGAGGAGCCAGAAAGCGGCGCAAAGATGCGCGCGCACCCGGCAGCGAGGAGCTTTTGAATAGCGCCGACTTGAAATGCTCCTCGCTGTCTCATTGTGTGATTGTTACCTACAAGAATTATCTCACCTGCGTACTTGTCTTTCATCTGCGCTTTATCGGCGATCAATCGACACTTAGTGTTTCAAACAGTGTTTTTGTCATTGTTATAATTATACTGTTCGTTACTGTGTTATATACAATTGTTACAATTATTGTCTCGATATTTCAAGTAACCAAAATGTTTTCTTGTGCTTTTTGCCAGAAATCGCTTACAGCGGCGAAAATCTTATCGAGACATCTAAAGACTCATTACGAGACCGAAAAAAAAGTGTAATACTTGTGATTACACGACATCGCGAGCTGACAATTTGAGACGACACAATTCTGTGATTTCTTGCGTATTGTGCAATGAGTATTTTTGTCATTCCCGTCCAAAAATGCTCAAACATTACAAGTTGGATCACGATGTTATTATAGCTGGAAAATAGTGTTTTTCATTTGAAAATCAGGCGAAGTTTGACGAGTGAAAATCGAAAATTGAAAAAGAAGACAAAAATCATTTTGTGCGACTAACGAAGCCAAGGACTCATGTTGTTGGTAAGACAAGATGTTTCCGCGATGGTAATTTTAAATCTCGAAAGACAAATAGTGAACGGTATGACAAAATTTTGGGCAGTAACAAAATCAATGTCAATGTCCAGCTAAAATGGAGGTTACAACTTTTCCGTCTGGTGAGATAAATGTCGATTTTTATAAAACGCATGTTGGGCATACAAGTGATGTGGGACGCATGAATTTGTTAAAGCATGAAAGGGACGATATTGCAAAGCAAATTGCAATGAAAATACCGTTTGATGCTATTTTGGATAAAATTGGAAATTCTGTTGTAAGTAATGAAGTAGACCGCGCCGATTTATTAAATACGAAAGACCTTCATAATTTAGCCAGAGATTATCACATCCAAGCTGAAGGCGTCAGGGACCAAAACGATAGTACTAGTGTCCATTCTTGCGTACTAGAGATGCAAGAGAGCGACAATAATACAATCGTTTTTTATAAACAACAAGGTTCAACATCCGAAGAATTTCCTCAGTTGAAGGAAAACGATTTTGTTTTAATTTTAATGAACGACACACGGCGTTGTTTCGTTTGTTTACTTGTTATGTTATCTTATGCGTGAATCGGAAACAGATTTACGGGAGCAGATTTATGGCTCGTTCATATTCGACAGGGTGCGCGCGCATCTTTGCGCCGCTTTCTGGCTCCCCATCCGAGGAGAAGTTGCAAGGTTCGTGCTCGTGAATTGGATAAGGACGAGCTCGCCAGCATCGGGCACCCTTGCATTATGGAGCATAAAGGCAAGCTACCTGATGCGTAAATTAAAAAAGACTCACGGCGGGCTCGCCGTTCTCTTACGGAACACCTCAATTATTCAACATCAAATACAATGGGAATATGGAACGGTGAATACTAAGGAAAATATTTGGACCCAAGGTTCAATATGGTATCAGTATGTGAAAGAGATCGTCAGAGACGTATTCATGACCGAACGATTCACTTCTTCTTCTTCTTCTTCTTATTATTATTATTCTCCTCCTTATGGTGCTGTCTCTATTCAATGAAGGTTGGCGATCATCCTGGCAATGAGAGATTTATTGTTTGCCGCACATAATAGATAGCATGTATTCTGTTGGTACCAATCGAACATATTACGCAACCAAGATGTCCTTCTCTGGCCACGTCTACGTGTACCATCAATAATTTCACTTGCAGAACTACTGCAGTTGTAAAATTCTATACTTGCTCCAATTTCCGTTTCTTAATCGTCTTCAGAACAATCCATACGATTCAAAACTTCAGCATTTTCACGGAAAAAGACGTATGAAAAGTTATGGGCACATAGGACGAATGGACAATTCGCGATTGAATAAGAAAATCTTTCGCATCATCAATGAAACACGGCAAACGCTGGCAAGTAGACACCGAAAAAATGACCTCAAAGAAGTTAATATTGGCCCCCACTGGCAATCACATGGACTACATGTAGATTTAAAAAAATCAACTTACTTAAGTTCATACCCAAGAAATCAGTGGCAAAGAAATTGAAACTCCAAAATAGTATGGGCACAAGAAAGACGGTAGACCACCATCATTGTACAGTAAGAGTTGTTATTGTTTGAGTCTTCAGTCTTTCAACTGGTTTGATGCAGCTTTCCATGCTTCCCTGTCCTGAGCTAATAGTTTAATCTGTACATAGCTACCACACCCTACATCCGAGGCAATCTGTTTAACATATTCTAACCTTGGTCTACCCCTACAGTTCTTACCCTCGACCCTTCCATCTATAACTAAGTTTGCTATTCCTGAGTGTCTTAGTGTACTACCAACCTGCCTCTTCTCTTCATTAGCAGTCGCCAGAAACATCTCTCCTCTCCAACCCGTCTTAATACCTCTTCATTCGAAACCCTATCTACCCATCTGATCTTCATCATTCTCCTGTAACACCATATTTCAAACGCTTCAATTCTCCTCTTTTCGGCTGCTCCAACATTCGAAGTTTCACTTCCATAGAGTGCCACGCTCCAGACAAAGGTCTTCAAAAATGACTTCCTAATACATAAATCTATATTTGATGTCAACAGATTCCTTTTCTGTAGAAATGCTTTCCTTGCCTGTGATAACCTACTTTCTATATCCTCTTTGCTTCGTCCATCATAAGAGTTACGCATCTTAACTTCATAGCGTGTATAAGCTTGCGCGGATAACCTTCATGTTCCACCCCTTAAAATAATAACTGGATACCGCCTGGCGGGGTAAAGAGGAATTTCGCTAAATTTCATTACTTAAGTTAGTTTTATTAATAGTCTACTTGGAGTCACGAAATGGTGAATTAATAGTTTTGTGGAAGACCCTGTGTCCTGACGCTTCTAATGAACGTTCAGGTGTGTCATTCCGTCATGTCGTTTCCTTAATATTATCTGTTAGGGGCCGTCCACTTATTACGGAATCACAAAGAGAGGGGATTCCAAGTTTAATTAGGCTACGTTGATGACGTACGGGGAAGGTGTGAACGAAATTATCACGTAATCACTTAACAAATATCAACTCATTCTCTAAGCGACTTTCCAGCCACGTTGACAGAAGGCGCGAGCGAAGCCAAAGTATACTTCTATTCAGATCATAAAGTGGTTAAAAAAATATTTTTGATGAAAAATGGCAGGACTTTTGTCAATTGTTTGTACATTTCTTGTGGTTTTTGCCCCCGAAGTGCCTCAGGATACTGCAGCGTTATATTTTTAGCATACTTTTCACATTTTGCAAAAATGAGGAAAAAGTAGACATGAGATCGAGCAAATGTGTGTCTATCTGTCTGTCAGTCCTTCTGTCTGTCTGTCCTTCTGTCTGTCTGGTTGTGTGTGTGTCCCCCCCTATCAACTCCCAAACGGCTGCAGCAATTGAACCAAAATTTGGTAGGCGTAAAGATCTATACCTGAATATCTCACGGCCATATTTGAAAATGATGTCAGTGCTACCAACTGCTGAAAAATCGCAATTGAAATTTGAGCTCAATGTTGGATATTTTGGAAGGTATGAATGGGAGCTATTTCAAAATTGGCACACGATTAGATAGTAATATTGCAGTTTAATTTCAAGGAGGCCATACATGGCAGTGTTGCCAAAATGATTATAAGCCTGCTGATAGGTCCAAAATTTAAATGCATAAAACTTCTACACTATCAATTGGATTTCAACCAAATTTCGTATGTTCTATGTGTACATAAGTGGATATGACTGAGCGTATTCTTAAGAGCCACCAGGGCTGCCAACTGTTAATAAATGCTCTCATTTTTTTTATCCAAATACCCATATATCAGAAAGTATGCAAGCCGACAGCTTTAAACTATGCACAAGTATAGTACCTGACAATCTAATTTTTTTTGGAGTAACTTATATACATCAGTGCTGCCAACATGATTCTAAGCCTGCTGAGAGGTCCAACTTTAAATACATGTAACTTCTATACTATCATTTGGATTTCAACCAACTTTTGTGTGTGCTATGTGTACCGTAACAAATATGACTATGCCGATTCTTAAGAGTAACCTGGGCTGCCAACTGTTAATAAATACTGTCTCTATTTTTGTTATCCTAATATCAATATATCAGAAAGTATGTAAGCCAATAGCTCTAAACCTTGCACACGTATAGTACCTGGCATTCTAGGTTAATTTGGTGTAACTGATATATGTCAGTGCTGCCAACAAGATTCTAAGCCTGTTAGTAGGTCCAATTTTAAAATGCATGTAACTTTTATACTAACTAATGGATTTCATTCAAAATTGACACAATAATAGATCATATTATTTCAGATTATTACTGATCAATACATGTATGTCATTGTTGCCAACATGGTTTTACGCGCGCTGTTAGATCCAATGTTTAACTGCATGTAACATCCATGCTATCCATTGGACTTCAACTAAATTTTGTATTCTGTACCTTAAGAGATGAAATTAAGAATATATTCAGTCACAAGGGCTGCCAACTGTAGTTCTCTATTATTACGAACTTAATATCGTCATTATTCTAGATAGATCCATATAGATTAATCATTGGCATCAATCTTACATTTTAAGAAAAGTAGGCTCTTTAGTTCGTCACGGAACTTCTTGTTTGTTACTGTAATATTGATGTTCCCGAGTCTCTGACGTGTTTTTGTTTCATTCATTTATACGGATAAATCGTGATGAAATCAGAAATATTAGCTACGGTATTGCTTCATGATAAATGGATCAACAACATACCAAATTGATTACGTAGTGGACGGCTCTTTACGAACCATCTGCAATGTTCAGTGTAATACTGTAATACAGATTATGTTCGACGATGTTGAAATGGAAACATTATATGTCAGAAAACCGTATCATAATGAGGATCATTATAACACTATTTTTAGCCTATTTTTCACATTTTGCAAAAATAAGGAAAAAGTAGACTTATGAGATCGGGCAAATGTGTGTCTGTCTGTCTTTCTGTCTGTCTGTGTGTGTGTGTGTCCCCCCACCCCTATCAACTCCTAAACGGCTGCAGCAATCGAAACAAAATTTGGTAGGAGTAAAGATCTATACCTGAATATCTCACGTCCATATTTGAAAATGATGTCAGTGCTACCAACTGCTGAAAAATCGCAATTGAAATTTGAGCTCCATGTTGGATATCTTGGAAGGTATGAATGGGAGCTATTTCAAAATTGGCACATGTATAGATAATATAATATTGCAGTTTAATTTCCAGGAGGCCATACATGGCAGTGTTGCCAAAAGGAATATAAGCCTGCTGATAGGTCCAAATTTTAAATGCATATAACTTCTACACTATCAATTGGATTTCAACCAAATTTCGTATGCGCTATGTGTACATAAACAGATATGATTGAGCCTATTCTTAAGAACCACCAGGGCTGCCAACTGTTAATAAATGCTCTCAGTGTTTTTTTTAAATCCAAATACCCAGATATCAGAAAGTATGCAAGCCGACAGCTTTAAACTATGCACACGTGTAGTACCTGACATTCTATATTAATTTGGAGTAACTTATATACGTCAGTGCTACCAACATGATTCTAAGCCTGCTGATAGGTCCAATTTTAAAATGCATATAACTTCTATACTAACTAAAGGATTTCATTGAAAATTGACACAGCAATAGATCATATTATTTCAGATTATGTCTGACCAATACATGCATGTCATTGTTGCCAACATGATTTTACGCGCGCTGTTAGATCCAATGTTTAACTGCATGTAACGTCCATGCTATCCATTGGACTTCAACCAAATTTTGTATTCTGTACCTTAAGAGATAGAACTAAGAATATATTCAGTCACCAGGGCTGCCAACTGTAGTTCTCCATTAGGCTACATTATGCCAGGTATACGAACTAATTAGAAATTTCGATATTACAATCTTTATTTCGTCATTATTCCAGATAGATCCATATAGATTAATCATTGGCATGCATCTTAAATTTTAATAAAAGTAGGTTCTTTAGTTCGTCACGGAACTTCTTTTTCATTATGAAATAGTCTAGCTGTATGCCTCTCACCAAGGCGGTCCGGGTTCGATTCCCGGTCAATGCATGTGAGATTTTCGAAGTGAAATGCCATGTCCTGTGGTTCGGATTCCACGTAAAAAGGAGGTCCCGTGGCTCATGATCTCAAGATTAACGGTCACGTTAAACTACAAGCTTCCTTTTCCTTCATTATGAAATAGTTTCTCCCACCAATCAATCAGAGCTCAAGAAACAGTTTTGTGACCAATTAGGTAAGGATACCTTCGCGCATGCGCTCAAAATCCAACATATTTCTGTGTTGGCAAGCAAAGTGAATGGTCTCTGCTTTCGGAGTGCCTTGGCCCTCGCATGCGCTCTGATCAGTCAGCAAAGCCAGCGCGCCCTGTTCACTAACTGAATCCCATAGATATGTATGAATATTTATGTTAAAACATATAATAAAGTTATAATTATAGTCGAACATAAACAGTCGTATGCAACTCGCCTATAATGTTAATTAAGGCACTCGTATGAAAATTATAAAACTCGCTTACGCTCGTTATACTCGTGTCTTAATTATTGCCATTACAGGCTCGTTGCATAATGTACTAATATAGAAGCTATAGTACTACACATTCGTTATCGTGTTTGCCTTGATAACCTGTCGTTGGATTTTTTAAAAGAGTTAAAAATCCCTCAGTATGCCTTCCTTTGCAGGGGAAGTAAAGCCGGCGGGCCCATGACATAGATTTATGGCATGTAAACGAACCTTCCCTAACTACAATTGAGTAAAGCTAAATTTGTAGGTAAGATTTGATTAACGCTCTATTAGTTCCAACGTTCGCCGCCAGGTGTCGGTTACGGTGGCATCTAGCAACCAAGTTCACAGCTAGGTGTCGTTGAGGGTAGCATTTGGTAGCAAAAGTAGGAACTACTTGAACTTGATCGTCTGCAGTCCTTACTTGAATTACAAATAACACACACTAATACAGCCTTCACAACACGGGTTATCAGGCAGATTCTATACACACTCAAAGTACACGGGGCTACACGACCACGTTGTCGTAGCCCCTAAACTGAAGAACCAACCAACCTGTCTTGTTGTGATGGCTGTATTAGTGTGTGTATTTTTAAGATGTGAGGATTGGTAAAGAGACGGCCGTGGCCTTAAATTAGGAACCATCCCGGAATTTGCCTGAAGCAGAAGTGGGAAACCACCGAAAACCACTTCCAGGATGACTGAGGTATAAATCGAACCCGTCTCCTCTCAGTTCTTCCTCATGTGGCTGAGTGTACCCCGTTCCAGCCCTCAGACCAGAAAATTACGACTTCCGAAGAGAACGTTCAAAGATAGCAAGGATTTCATACACCTTCTTCAGTGTAAGAAGTCCACGCTTAAACTTTGATTTCTTGTCGAAAAATGCCCTAGTTTTCTTCACTTTCTTCATTAACTTATGAATATATTGTGAATCTGTGTGGAACTCGTACAACTGGGAATTTACGGGGGAAAAATGTTGGAGAGTTTGCACCACTCCGCTGTTTCTTTTATAAAACAATTGATTGTAGCCTACTGGGTAAGAATACTGTTTCAAAGAAAATCACTCAAGTCATTCAAATTCTATTTTTTTTATAAAGGATCACATCTGGTTAAAAAAAGACACTTACAGCACAGCAAACACTATCAAATTCCTCCTTTAGACTGAACTATGCTAGAAGTCATTGCCAGGTGTCTTTAACCCGGTAATGGTGACATGGATTTTTGTAACGTCAATAGCAACATGGGGTGTCCCTGGACCCCCATCAGTTTCCCATCTTCTGTGTTACTGGAGTGAAGACTAAATTCTCTCTTCTTCTTCTTCTTCTTCATTTGCCGGTTCCAGTGATCTGGGTCGGGGTATGAATCAAGGACCTCCATACTTTTCTGTCTCTCCACCACTCTCGTCCCTCTTCCAGTACATCCTCCACTTTCACTCCTCTTTTCTCAACGCTCTCCCTCACTGCATTCACCCACCTCATCCTCGGCCTTCCCCTTTGGCGCCTTCCTGTGACTTTCTCAGTAAATAATCGCTTCGGGACTCGGTCTTCACCCATTCACATCATATGTCCATACCCTTTTAGCTTACTGATCTCGATTTTGTCTTGTAACTTTGGGAATCCTGTTTTCTCCCTAATTTCCTTGTTTCTGATCTTGTCTCTGCGGGTCTTTCCAATTATACCTCTAAGGAACTTCATCTCTGCTGCCTGGATTCTACTTTCCTTCCATTTAGTTGTTGTCCACGTGCCTGCTACATATGCCAATATAGGTATGTAATATGTTGAATACGAGATTTTTTTACATTTCTCGGGAACTTCCTGGTTCCACACCAGACCCCTCACACTCTGGTAAAACCCATTTGCTTGTTGGATCCTCTTACCAACTTCCTCACTTATCCTTCCATCATCTGTTAGGACACTCCCTAAGTATTTGAAGCTTTTCACAACTTGAAATGGTTTTCCATCTACTGCAATATTCCCCCTACCATCTCGCACATTTCTTGTCATCACCATTGTCTGACTCTTCTCCACACTGATTTTCATAAATAAACCATAAGATAGGTTTTAGCAGAGAATTAAACTACAATATAACATATAGTATGTCATTGACACATCAACAAACATATACAAACCACTTATACAACATTAACTCAGTTTGCCATCGTATGAATTTCTGTTGCAATTCTGTTTCATTATAAGTCTCAATCAGATTTACTAGTCGTGTGATAACTAATATCAATACAAGGCTCACAAAACATTTTTCATGTGCTTTATACACATACAGTATATTTTAAACACAAGTGTCATATATTGGTCGAACCCAAATACTGAGGAAATAAGTGTTCTTTTCTGCGCAACGAATTCCTTTGGCACTTTCCTTTTATTCTTTTTGAGTGTCCCCACGAAAGTTAAATTGGCTTAAAAAAGTCATTAGGCTATGCTAATGGGATGCTGGAAAACCAGTTGTCTGCGGATATGTTCCTGCCTGTCCCTTGAATAGGTGTTGAAATTCTCATAACAATGTCTGAAGCAGTGTTCAAACATTTGTAGGGTCCATCAGGTTGAGAACCTGCATATATCTCCATTGAAAGAGAAGACCACGTTCTTACGTCAGCTACAGTGAAACATTTCATACTGTACTTAGCAGGTAAAAAATAAGAGGCGGAAGGATCCTACGGATTATGTTAGAATGGTGAACAAAAGGGGACAAGAGATAGAAAATAGGGAAGAACTGAAGAATATGTGGAAAGAATATTTTGAAGAACTTCTGAACCCAAATGGAAACCACGGCGAGGAGGAAGAAATCGGGGAAGAGGAAGATGGACTTCAAACAGAAAAGGACTTAACATGGAAAGAAGTGGAAGATACAGTGAGGAAGATGAAAGGAGGGAAGGCACCGGGTGTGGATGAGTTGAGTGTGGAGATGGTGAGAGCAGCAGGAGAGGTGGGGATACAATGGTTGTACCGAGTGATGCAGACAGCATGGAAGGAAAGGAAGACCCCAGAGGACTGGAAAAAGGGAATAATTGTCCCGATCTTCAAGAAAGGTAGTAGAACAGAATGCAGAAACTATCAGGGAATAACACTGATGAGTCATTCTGCAAAGATGTTTGAGAAAGTTTTGGAAAGGAGAATTAGGACAAGGATAGAAGGAGGGAAAGCCTCCGTGGCTTAGGCGGCAGCATGCCGGCCTCTCACCGCTGAGTCCGTGGTTCAAATCCCGGTCACTCCATGTGAGATCTGTGCTGGACAGAACGGAGGCAGACAGGTTTTTCTCCGGGTACTCCGGTTTTCCCTGTCAAAATTTCATTCCAGCAACACTCTCCACTATCATTTCATTTCATCTGTCATTCATTTAATCATTGCCCCAGAGGAGTGCGTCAGGCCTCGGCAGCCGGCACAGTTCATATCCTCGCAGCTAGATAGGGGCTTCATTCATTCCATTCCTGACCCGGTCGGAGACTGGAAGCAGGCTGTGGATTTTCATTTTCATAGAAGGAGGGATGAGGGAAGAACAACATGGCTTCAGAGCAGGAAGGTCCACAGTGGATTTGATTTTTGCTGTAAGGCAGTTACAAAAACAGCACACTGAGTATGGAACAGATCTACTAATGGCATTCCTGGACATTGAGAAAGCATATGACAGTGTATGCAGAAACAAAGTATGGAAGTCCCTGGAGGAGTAGAAAAATTGACTATAAGGAGGATAAAGGAGATGTACAAGGGAAGCGTGAGCTGTGTGAAGGTGGGAGGAGAGAGATCGGACTGGTTGGAACAGAGAAACGGCCTGAAACAAGGAAGTGCACTGTCACCGTTACTTTTCATTGTGGTGATGGATGACATAATGACCCGAGTGGCACAATTAATTGGGGAAGGAAAGATGAAAGCAATGGTGTTTGCAGATGATTTAATGATTTGGGGAAACAAGGAGGAGGAGGTACAGGAACAGTTGGACATGTGGGAAGGAATAATACAAGGATATGGGATGAAATTTAGCATAAATAAGAGTGAGATGGTGATCACAACAAGGAAGAAGGAAAGAACCACAACGGGGATAACAATTGGTGGGGAACAGCTGAAGAAAGTGGAGAGTTTTAAGTATCTGGGAAGCCTGATACAAGATAATGGAAGAAACGATAGAGAAATAAATGAGCGGGGGAGGCAGGCAGAAGCATTTCGGAGGAGTGTGAGAAGCATGTTATGGAGCAAGGATGTCCCTCAGAACAGCAAAAAGATCATATATCGGACGTACTATGTCCCTATCCTGACGTATGCCTCGGAGACCTGGGTTATGAAAGGAAGGGAGAAGAGCAAAATACAGGCCAGTGAGATGAGGTTCTTGAGAAGCAGTATTGGAGCTACAAAGATGGACAGAATAAGAAATGAGAGGACCAGAGAATTAATGAAGGAGGAACCATTACAGGATGGTATAGAGAAATCTAGACTTAGATGGTATGGACATGTAAAACGAATGGAGGAGAAGAGGATACCCAGGAGAGTACATGAGACGAAGTGGGAAGGAAAGAGACCGAGGGGAAGACCGAGAGACAGGTGGCTGAAGGGGGTGGAAGAAAGCGTGAAGAAGACTGGACAAGGGCGGAGGCTGAGATGGTGGGAAGACAGAAGACGTTGGAGAGGCTTGTGTTCCAAACAGACCCGGCCAGTGGCTGGAAACTGTGCAAGATGATGATGATGCTGACTTAGCAGGCTAAATCTAGGGTTGCCAGACATTCCGTATTACCCAGAACAATTCCGTTTTTGTTGTTGTTTTGTTCCGCGTTCCGTTTCTTTCTTTAACAGAATGCTAAATATTCTGTTTTTTGGTTAATTTGATATTCAATTTCGCACCAATTATCAAATGTCCCGCTTCAGAATTGATTGTAATATCTAGCTTGTTTTCTGGTGATACAGGTGCAAGTTTGAAAGAGAAAATGATTTTTATGTCTTTGTCAGGTAGATGGGTACATGTTATAGATTTATTAGGGACAACAAAATTAAGGAATATCTTAGTCCTTGTGAAGTTAATACTAAGCATTTTCCCCTCCAATGCTTTTACGGAGAGAGTATTTTCTGTCATGAATATCTCGAATGGAGAGATGATAAAAACAGAAGCTCCATTAGTTTGATAAAACAAGAATTGTTCACATATTACAATTATGACGAAAATTGTACTGAATTTTATCAGAAGGTACTTACAAATAAAGAATCCTTGCAAAGGGTCATTCAAATGAAAAGGATTTGTAAGTTGCTGGTAACATAGGACTATATGATGTCAGCAATATCTAGTTTTAATTTTGTATATTCGATTATGTAATTCTTATTTAATACATATGTGTATTATTTAATACAACATTAATCAACCTTGATTAAAAAAAACAATGTTTTGAGACGTGTGTTCCGTTTTTCCATTCTTGAAATCTGGCAACCCTAGCTAAATCATATTTGGTACCGGTAGTGGGAATAATACTCATCCCAAAAGCACTGCACAGCAATGCAAAATTATGTACAAAAAATGATCCACAAACTGTAACATGGGGGTCCACAAGCACCCCAGTCACTTTAACAAACTGTTTACTTCCTCCAAGACAAAGAACACTCAACATGCATGCAGCAGCTTGTAAAACGAATATGTGAATGAAGGTAGACAAAGCATTAGCAGTTCAGTCGCCTGCCACGGTGGGTGAGTGGATATCGTGTAGGTCTACTAACCCCAAGATTGCAGGTTCGCCCCTGGCCGTGGTAAGTGATTTTTGAAAGGCAGCAAAAATACGATACGCATGTCATACGATGTTGGCATGTCAAAGAACCCATTTGAATTCAGTAGGCCGAGTTCATAATGGCAAAATTAATCTCGGGAGTTTCCGCCAACACAAAGTTCCTCATTTCTCTACTAGAAAGCGCTATAGTGTTCAAGGAGATTGGACATCTAACATCCTTGACTTTCATAGTCAAGGAACAACGAAATTCGACATGAAAGCTACCCTCTGGGTGTCAAATAACAAAGCTTGCACCCGGCATCCGAGGCCATATGATATTATTATTATTATTAGCAGTTCAGTCAACCAAACATAAATGCAGTAGCTCGAGAACTGACCGTGGGGGTCTGACAGCACCCTGCGTTTCCTTTCCCGATTAAGATGGTTGACACAGCCAGAAAAACGTGACACGTGGTTCAGTCGGAGACTGCTCAGCTGCTGGTCAGTGCCGTGCGACTTCCATCGACCATGCCACAGTGGCGTATATAAGGGGGGCGGGGGTCACATATAATATTTGTTTATGAATTAAAACATTAAAAAATATATACTTATTATGTACCATTGTTACTAAGTGACATATGGCAACGTTGCAAAGCGAGGCGACGGTAGCGCGATGTAAACCGTGTGACAATCAGTTTGCTCTGATCTTGTATGTGTAAAAAGATATGACAACAACAACAACAACCCCTGGCACTACACAGCCCTGGTTTTCGTGATCGGGGCGCTGCCTCAATGTCAGACAGCTACTCAATTGTCCTCACGAGGCTGAGTGGACCCCGTTCCAACCCTCACGTCAGTTTTAAAATCCCTGACGGAGCCAGGAATCGAACCCGGAGCCTCCGGGTGAGATGCAGGTGTGCTACCCCAACACCACGGGGCCGGCATATGTGTAATAAGATAACCTCTTATTACTCTCCAGTGCCTTCGCTGTGATGAATCTACCAAGAACAGCAACAAGTGCCTTTGAAGTGTGTGACAACAGTTTTTTTCCCCCAAACTTTTGATAGGGGCAGGTGACCTCGTAGTTCCACCCCTTAAAACAACAATTACTAACTAAACTTTTGGTAGTTTTGCCTGTCTCTTTAGCTACCGCCAAAAAGAATTTTCCGAATTTGAATTGAGTAGGTTGAAAACGTACAGAAATTCAACTTCTGAAAACAGACTCGATGGCCTAGCATCGTTATCTATCTTCAGACACATACAAAACACTGACGAAGTTATAAACCAATTTGGTAACGCTTCCAAGAAAATTATAGTGTAAATTGTAAATCAAAACAGTAGGCCTAATGTTCATTCTTTCTATCTAAAGTGTGCAAGATGTTTGTATTAATAAAAAGACACTGCTAAAAATCCTCAGATCATACGGTCTCCATCCTAAATTGATAAAAATCATTCAATTAACATTAACAAACACAAATTTACGGGAGAAATATCAACAGCTTTCAAAGTAAAAACTGGTCTCAGACAAGGATTATCCCCTCTGCTTTTCAATGTGGCTCTTGATTATATCATGAAGGTTTGGCAAAATGAAAACCCTCCTAAGATCAAAATTGGAACAAAACCATCAATAAAAATAAACTGCTTAGGATTTGCAAATGACTTGGCTCTTTTAGCACTAGACAAGGAAGAGGTTTGTACTCAGATCACTAGTCTCCAAGAAATTGCTCAAGGGATAGGATTACAGATATCCTTTGAAAAAACTGAGATCATGCCTATGAAACCCTTAGATATAAATGAAGTCTATATAAATGATCATAAAATTAACCTAGTTCCTCAATTTAAGTATCTTGGAGATTATTATAACACATAACTTAAACGAAAAAAGTAACTTGGATAAATAGAACAAATAAAATGAAAAAGGCACAATCTCTAACCTGGTCAACATATAATAAAAAATGCCTATCAATAGCTACTAAGATCCAACATTATAAAACTGTAACTCTCCCAGAAGCCACTTATGCTTGTGAAACACTATTCCAAATTAAAAATGAACAAAGAACTGATCAGCTCCTCAAAACGGAAAGAAGAATCATTAGAACGTGCATAAATAAAAAGTATCAGGTTGAGGGAGTCTGGAGGATTCTCCCAAATGAAACTGTCTATCGTGAGATTGATCCAATCACCAGCACAATGAAGAAGAAAAGAATTTCATATTTTTTTCACATCTTACGGCTTCCAGAAAACAGAATTGTACGCCAACTGGTGATGAGAAATCTAGGAAAGAAAACTGGAGGAAAATGGATCCAAGAAATCCAACAAGATCTCAAAGCAGTTGGACTCAAGATAACAGATGCCGAGGAGAAAAATAAAATTAACACCATTCTTAAAACTCACAAATTTTCTGCAGAAATGACACATAGAAAGCCTATGGAGATTTCAGATGAGTTGAGAAAATCCCGATCTGAAAGAATGAAAAAGTACTGGAAAGAGCGCAAGAACCAAGCAGTACTACCTTCAAAGAAGAAGTGATTGTGGAACGACTCAAGTGGTCCAATGTGAGCAATCAAGATTAATAATAATAATAATAAAAAGTAACATGAAATTGTCTTAGTTGTGTTTGACATTAACCAGATTGGTTGAAAGAGTGATGCCAGATAGCCTTAAAACTCATCATTTTGCACCAAATTATACAAGTTTCCCGGGTAGGAACCCCGGACCCCATTTTCTTTGGGGACTATTCGATGCCCACAAACACCCAGATGGCTTCCCCCAAAATAAAACTCTATATACACCCCTGCCATGTCAAAAATTACCTTTCAATACCCCTTGTACATTAGTTCTTTAGCCTTCATTGGTAGGACCAACATCTGTTTTCCTTCAGTTCACTTCCCAATTATACGAAGTGTTTCACTACTTTAAGATTCTTTCTCTTTCATTTTTTTCTTCCTCTATTCATCACCATTTCCTGGCTGTTCTCTCCACTGATCTTCACGTCCCATTGTTGAATCCTTCCATTCATTGCATTTAACAGAGTTGTTACACCTCTCTTAAGATGTTGGTTAGTTCCTCAGGTGGGGCTGCGACAACGCGGTCATGTAGCCCCGTGTACTTTGGGTGTGTGTAGAATCTGTCTGATAACCGGTGTTAATTGTGATGACTGTATTAGTGTGTGTATCTGTTTTTAATTCAAGTAAGGATTGCAGACATTGATTTTTTTCAAGTAGTTCCTACTTTTGCCGCCAAACGCTACTGTCAACGACCAACTAGTTCAGAACTTAGTTACCAGATGCCACCGCAGTCGGCTCTTGCCGACGAATGTAGGAACCTAAGAACGTTAGTCAAATGATTAACCTATATATAATTTAGCTTCACACAGGTGTAATTAGTGGAAGGTTCTTTAACATGCCATAAATCTATGACATTGGACCGCCGGCTTTACTTCCCCTCCGAAGGAAGGCATACTGAGGGATTTTTAACGTTCTTAAAAAATCCGACGACTTCGGCCGGGTTTGAACCCGCGATCTTGGGCATAGAAGCTCAGCATGCTACCAACTACGCCACTGAAGTCTCTTAAGATATCTGTAAATAATGTTTGGTTTCCCTTTTCCTTAAATCAATATCAGCAGATGAGCTTCATAATCACTGAAACCCACAGAAAATGTTCTACAAGATAGTGATAATATAACGCTATTGGTTTTATGTCAATTTTAACAACTGCAGTTTTTAGAGACGCCAGGGTGCCAGAATTTTGCCCCGAAGGGGCTCCTTAAGATGCCAGTAAATCTACTGACACGGCTCCCTCGCATTTGCGCACCCTCAAATGCCAACTGGCTGCGCCAGGATTCAATCCTGCAACCTTGGGCACAGCAAGTGAGAACGTTGCCGCTGAGCCAAGCACACGAGATAGTGAATTGTTTTAAGGGCAAAGACTAAGAAATATCTTGATTGAACATTTATTTAATTGCATTGGAGCAACACATACAGTACAATTTTAAAATAGACAGATACACACATAGTAAATCTCATAAATCTATATAGGAAACACAACAAAATGGACCTGCTATCAATAGGATAGAAACAAGGATAAAGGACAAACAAAATGACAAAGACAGATGGACGGAGTGATTAAAGGGAAAAAAATAATAAATAAAAGGACAAGGGAAAACTCCACAACAGGACACACTGCTGTCTTCAAATATCAATTATAGCAATGGCCCCTGACAAGCTCGTTTCAACCTTTCAGTCTCATCAGGAGATCTCATTGAAGAATAACCACTATCTCCCCCCTCCCTCTCCTATGCACTCTTTGTAGCACCACCCTCCTGATGAAACTAGGAGGATAAAGCAAGCTCGTCAGGAGGCTAGAACATCAATGAATTACAATATAAACTGAAGTCTCAGAGGTCCAATCCATAGAGCAGGGGTGCCCAACCTTTCTTAACTAAGGGCCACATTATAAATAGTTGGGGGACCTTGCAGGCCAATAACACTCCGGGGCGTTATGGACATTTAAAAAAAATATAGGTGCAATATGGTGAGATTTGTTTTCTTAGTATTGTTGTAGTTTTCTATATTTATTTGTAGTGGATAAAAAAATAAAACACTAAAAATAAATTTTACAAATTTTTAATAAATCCCTTTAACCCTTTATGGGATTTTCTCTATATTAACCACCTGTCATAAGGACAGTTTATGCTTTCAAATGTGCTGATAGCTGAATCTTTCAGCCAAATTTCAGAGAATTCTCATGCCAAAAAATCAAATATGATATACGTATCTATACTAGAGCCATCCTTACTTCCGACTTGAAGTTTCAGTGCCACGTCACAGGTACACTCTAACCAGCCAATCACAGGCAGCCATTCAAATTTATATATCGAGATGAATCGAGTTTCGCTGACGATGTTGCCAGCTAACATCTTGCGTTCACATGTTGTTGTCAGCTGTATGTATTGCGCTCGTTAAGTTTCATTGGCGGTCTTTGTGTATTCTCGTATTTCTTGTATATTTTTCTTTTTGATATTATTCTAGTCTGTTGTTATTTAATAGTTAAGTATTTGTTTGTCATTTGACATAGTGTAGTATAATTACGTGTAGTTGTAGGTTAGCTTTAGATCAGTGAGTGTTTGTGTTATTTCTGTTGTGCGTGTGTGTGATAGTGTCATGCCAGGGTCTAGCACGAGGAAGACAATCGCCAAGAGAGGAAATGGTTTGAAGAAATATTGCTATACATCTTGCCTGAGAAGAGCACAATTGTTATGAACAATGCCCCGTATCGTAGTGTCATTCACGACAAAGCTCCAACAATGGCAGCAAGAAAGAATGTGCTCATTGAGTGGCTGACAAGCCACAACATTCCTTTACGTGACGACATGACTCCGTAATGAGTGGTGTGTTCCCGTTATAGGTTTTACAATACATTTTCTCGAACTCTGATTATCTTCGACTCCGGACGCGAGCGGTAATGGTAATTTATTTGTTACATTTTTTTTTCTGCTTTATTTTCAGAAATATTCTATTAACTGCAGTATATTTGTAGTTCCTGCTACTAAGTACTTATTCACGAGTATGATCTGTGTAAACATGTCTGTTCACATTACGAGAGGTTTGTTAACTTTACCGCTATAATCATGTACGTCAGCTGATTCGCGTTAGTGGACTGGCAACACCGTATCGCCAGCCGGTGAACTGTCAAGTCGGAAGTAACGATGGCGGCACTATACTTGACATAACTTAATGTGCTGGATAAAATTTAATACATTTTAAACTGAAAACATTAACAAGTAAAGTGTCAAAATAAAATACAAATATAGAAATAAAAACCATAGAAATAAAATAATAATAATAAAAGAAATATAAAAATTAAAATAATAAACATAACTATTAAAACAACTATGAAAATAATTGTAAAACTCAATTCAATATTAATTAATTAATTCAATAAAAAGTGTCACAATTAAATCTATAGGAACATAAATTGAAAATAAATACATAAACATTAAAATTTGAGAAACCAAAAATAACATTAATAATAATTAAAATATAAAAACACAATATAAAAATATAAAATAGTTTTGCCCTATAAAGGGTTAAAATAGAAGTACGATGATATTCACTAGACATACAACATGAATGGCAAAGAGTGAGTATTTAAGGTCATTTGACTCAATTATTATTAATCAAATTATGAAATAAAGTTCAGGATAATTTAGTCTAGTGCGACGACTGGAACTGCTTTGGGTGGGGGTGCGCGCGCCCTTTTTGTCCAGTTGGTTTTAGTTGTTTTAAAGTTTTGTCGACACGGCGCGGAGCGGCGGGCCGGAGAAAATAGTCTCGCGGGCCATATCTGGCCCGGGTAGGTTGGGCAGTCCTGCCATAGAGCTCTGGGGTGGCATAGGAGGCAAGAAAGGCCACATGCCACCCACCCCTTCCTCATGGAATTGAGACTTCATGCAACCTGAAGGTTCTATTCCTTTACTTTTACAAAGAAAAGTGGTTCTTTGATCATTCAAATTCAATAAGGGGGAGGACCTAGAGCATGCTTCAGATGGACATCATACAGAAAGGAAGGACAGTACAATAAAAATAACCTGGAGCAGAAAATAATTTTGAGCAGGCTCATTTAATGTACCTGAGGAAACTGTTTATCTTAACTTTACAATTTGTTTGTTGGGACTTCAACAGGACATGGTTTTTGCAATTATTAATCACATAAATAACTTTGTTTTTCACCAAAACAAAACAAACCACAAAACGAGGAAAGAAACAAAACTTTGAATCAAGCTGAGATGAACACTACAATGTTAAAAGCCAAGGTAACAGAGATGGTAAGCATATTTTGTAATTAATGATACACTAAAATAATAATCGTTTTATGACATTTCTTAAGTCAACTAATATTCTATGAGGAAAGTAATTTAGTTTCAAAAACACACAAATAAAACAACTATTAACAATAACAACAACAACAACAAAATGTTTATTTTGAGTACTTGTAACAGATAGGACATTAATAACAAAACAAATAAAATAAATACTATCTCATAAAATTATATACCATATAAAAATATAATAATTTATCTTAAAGTAATGTGTTACCAACTCCGGAATGTGTATTGTACATCTGTTTGCCACAAATCTCAACAGTACAATGTTCTCAAACAACCATCAGCTTGCTCAGACATAATATTCAAGGTCAATAAAGATGAAATTCAATGTTTTTGTCTTCTGTAATTCAACTGGCTTAAGTAGCTACATCATCAGAAATTAAATTAGTTAACATACATTTTAATTTGGCACAGAATGTCACAACTTACCTGAAGTGACCATTATATATATATTACAAGGTGACTAGAACATCTACGCTGCACATCAAGAAGAGTCCACCATCTGTGGCCGCATATTTTCTCCCAATTGTGCGAACCATATTGGATATGAATATAATGGGATCTGTATTGAACTACATTAACAGTATTCCTTCCTTAAGGGAGTAATTGGTCTGCCTAGTCAGTAATGAGTAGTTACACCTCTTCTATTTGATACAATTTTACTGGACATATTTTCTCTCCTTCTTCAGCATTCATGTTAACATAACAAAACATCTCTTAATATACATATACTTAAAAAACACTAGCAAGAAAAATTACGTCGTTATTTAAAAAAAGTGTATGTACTGTTGACATCACTGAAAATATATTTTTAAAAATATATAGTTCATTCTTTTTCAATTGACTAGAAGTATATTGGCTTAATAATTAGCACCACAATTCACTCTTATCCCTCATTCTTATTACTATAATAATACAAATGATTTAAATTGACTTCAGTCTTACTTATTCTGGTTGGCCTTTGTATTCCTAGACTTCAATCATGGCTATTGATAGCATTTGAATTACTTGACGCGTGTACTCGATGCCAGCATTGTTTACACAGCTGTGTGCGCATTCATTCAAGTATACTGTAACCTCCTCATTTTTATTTATTCTCCTTCATATCAGATCATTTGTTTATTTAGGCCTACCAACAGACCATACTGATCCTCAAGACATCGCTTGCATTCGCATGGCATCTATGAAGAGGAAAGTCAACACTTTGGAGATACAGATATTCCAACTATAGTTTGTTGGAGAGGAAGTGATAGATGAAAACAATTACGATAGTAATTCTGAGCCATCACTCATCAATGAAGAGTAATAAATTGCTTGTGAATCCACAGAAGACCTCGCCATATTTGTTGGCAAGGATCATTGAAGACGAGAAAGAAAAAACATAATAGAAATGTTGACCAGACCTACAAGAATTTTATGATAGTTCTCACTCACAGTTGCTCGGATCAATGTTTGAAGTTCATTTAAGCCATTATGTCTATATTCTCAGGATTTGTTCGTAACTTCTACAGCTGCTGATTCAATCTTGATAACTACTTTCTGTTAGGCTGGGACTCAATTTATGAAAAATAGTAATTATTAATAGAATTGAATGAAATTTGGTTTGTGGTCTCCTGATGGTGAAATAAGGCCAGATACGAATTTTCAGGAAAATGGCAACAGAAATTTCGGAGAAATTAACACTTATAATTTAAAAAAATCGATAAGCATAAAAAATGTTCCAGCTGAACAGTTACTTCAAATATCACATTGAAAACTGGTGTACAGGCACATCAAGGTATGGAAAGAATTTTAACAGAGAGAAAGTCTGCATATGTACTGCCCTGATAAGCACAGATGTGGTAACTGACATTTTTGTCGAAACTGAGATACGGGTTTCATTCATGCTCTGCATCCTAAAGAGTCTGTCACTAGTGTAAAATACCGTATATACGTGTTTGTTTAGGAAATAAACGCTTATTTAGTCTACCGTAACTGCGTTTCGTACTTGAATTGCTAGGCCATTTCATTGTATCTGCAGTTTACTAAACGATTTCATTGTATTTACAGTGGTTACGACATTTTGATTTAGTAAAGTGTACATACCATAAAATGCTTTAGTAATGTGGAGATACAATAACTTGGCGTAGTATTTATGCACTGTTTTGATCTAGTAAACCGTAGATAGCTTAAAACGATTGGCGGCAAACAGTAAGGGCTGGGTTGTGACAGTGCTAGGTTGTGTTTGTGATTCGAAACATGCTATGTTTGTCTGTGATTGCAAAACTTTAACAGGAAAGTACCTGTAGAAGTCAACTCATATAGAAGCTATGTGAAGAAATAAATAATGCACATGATTCAGGAGACCAAAGTAAGTGACTAATTTCATAAGCAAATACTGTAGGTCATAACATAACTTAGTTACATATTCACCATAACTAGCCTTGGGAACTTCGGACTGCCCCTTTAAATTAGTTGATGGAATTCCGTCAAAATCACAATTGTTTGTGAATCAAGAGATTACCCCGTATCATTGTAATGTACAACACCAACAGTCTGTAAGCTGGGAGAATGCGATTGAAAGTTCTCGCCTCGCCATGTGGTCTGAGAGCGAGTTTGCCAAACTTCTCACTCCCACCACGCGCGTGGGGGCAAATGAGTTAATTCATTCAACTCGCTAATAATATATTTAATAATTATTTCAGTGATAAGTTACATAATTATTTAGAAACTAGAATAGTTGCTACAGGCGTTCACTTGAACCGTAATGAGTTGTAAGTACTGTTGCCTTATATGGAACTAAGGTGTATATTTTGTCTTCTTTCAGTCATTCTGGGGACACATGTGATGAAGCTATTATGCCTACCATCGTCAGTACAACTATAATTGGTGCAGTTGAAATTGAGACTGAAGATCTATCTCTCCAGGAATGTGGTGAGAAAAATGTTCAATTAATGAAGGACAGAAGTATAAATCAGGAATTTAGTCCTTTTACCCCAATAGACATCACTACATTAGCTAAGAATAATGAGATTTTCTATGGTGCTGGTAGTATTTAACAAGGCTAGTCACAACAAAGGCAGGAAGAAACATTACATCATGATCCACTAGATGATAATATCGGTTTGGAATTAGATTACCTACAAAATTTTCAAAGTGGAAACATCCCATTGCAAGATTGTCTCTTAAATGCTCATTCCGTAGAACATGTACCAGTTGTTGAGTGTGAGTACATCGTTAACCAAGACAATACTTTACAACCAGTCCTTGAAACACCTGGCGAACCCATGTTGACTGACGAATTTAATGAGGTTGATGTAGGCCAAATAGATGCTGAATTTCAAACAAGAAATAATGTCACAAAGAAAGGAGGACCTAGAAAAAGAAGACAATTTGTGTTTTCTCCCAAGGAAAGGGCTAATATTAAAGTAAGACAAATACAAAATTCACATCGTATCAAAGAAGTTTGTAGCTGTAAAATGAAATGTTGCACAGTTTTACCTGAGGTTCAAAGAATTAAACTTCACGAAGAGTACTGGAACCTATCACGGCAAGAACAAAAAACATTCGTCCTTGGAGCAGTTACTAAAAAACTATGCAGAGACAAACAGCCGGATATACATCAAGAAGGAAAGACACACTACACTATACCTTGAAAGATGAGCAAGGCTATCCGAAGAAAGTATGCAAAGTATTCTTCCTTGGCACTCTTGGGTATTCTAGAAACAATGATAGTATTATTCAGTCATTATGCAAACAAACTGGCCTTTCCCCCAAATTCGATGGAAGACGTGGTAAGATTGCTCACAATAAGATTGACGGAACAGTTGTCAAAGAACACATTAAATCATTCAAACCTTGGATATCGCATTATTGTTGAGAGCATTTACCTAATCGATTGTATTTGCCAAGTGACTTGACTATTACCTCTATGTATGGTGATTTCCGAAAACAGAACCCTAGATTTGCGTGCTCGTATGATTTATACTGACAAGAAGTAGATAAAATGAATATTTCATTTTTTAGGTTGGGCCATGAGGAGTGCGAATTCTGTGAACATTTTAAACAGCACCCCCACTCTCTCAAAGAACTGCCAAGACTGTCAGGCATAGAAAACACCTATTAATAGGGCATCCACGGCAAGAGAGCTATACCAAGAAGATATGCACAGAGAACCATCAAACGATGAAATTGTGTACAGCGTTGATATGCAAAAAGTTATAATGCTCCCAAGGATGGAAATGTTTAAAAATGTGGTTTTTGCACAACGTTTATATGTGTAAAATGAAACGTTCGCACCTGTGGGTGCAAAAAGCAGGTCTCGAATAGTCGCTGTCCTCTGGCATTTTTCAAATTCCTATCTTCTAGTGAAGCACGCGATGCCAAAAAAATTGTGTTGTGGATGGACAATTGTACAGCACAAAATAAAAACTGGGCATTATTAACATATTTTGTTTATATCATAATCTCAAGCCTCATCAGTGCCGATGTGATTGAGGTAAGATATTTTGAACCTGGGCATACATTTATGTCTGCAGATTCATTCCACCACAGTGTTGAAAAGTCGTTGAAAACCAACAAACAGTCCAGAGTCTACGATTTCAATGACTTTCAAGAGGCTAAAAGGTCACAGTGCTCTCGATGCAGCTGGAGTACGTTTATAAATGGAAAAGTTTCATGTCGCTGAAAAAGATAAAAAGCAGTTCATCTGAACGACCATATCTTCACATCTTTGTTGCAATCCAAGAAAAACGTGGCAATTTACTTCTTTTATACAAAGTGGGGTATCATGAGGTTCGGAAGACATTAGATTATCTTCAACTGAAAATTATTAAAACTGGGAAGATTCCTGTACCTGAAAGCAAGAACAACCCAGAGGCATTTCTACTCAGAGGAAAGGATCTTTACTTCAGTTTTTGAAGGGAAAATCATCTATTGTTCCTGCAAACAGTCTAGAATTTTGGCATTCACTTCCTCTAAGTGCTAATGAAGGCAGGGAGGTTGCGAGTGATGACATTGATGGATAAGCGTCAGATAGCCTACACTTCAAGTTTATTTGTTTAGATGTCCTACAACTTCCTTTGTTCTTTTATATTGAGGAAATAGTTTATAGAATCCATTTATGTTCATAATGTTTCGAAGCAAGTTACAAATTTTAACAAATCAATGTGTCCTTTAAATATTTTTTCTTACCAAGATCAAAACTTCAGCGATCAGCTTACTAAACTATTCAAGCTGACTTAATATGACTTACCATACAACTGCTAAAATGCGATACATTTCTACGGAAGGATGTGACCTTTTTATGTGTTTGTCTTTTAATTGTATTGATGGTCTAAAATCAGCCTGATATTTCAATAAATTCTTACTGTGAAATGTAATTTTAGTTATATATGTTATGAAATCCTGAATATTTTACTAATTCTGATTATTTTAGGTAAGATTTCATGCATGAATTAATAAGTGAGATAAGCCACAATTGGTTAATTTTCATTTTTAACAGCATTTAACTAGGATTAAGCAAACAAAATTATAGATACATTAAAAAGATACAATAAAAGCAACTCTGAAGTTTTCAAAGTTTACTAAGCCATAAAGCAAGTATCTACAAAATTTTTACTAAGCAGGTTCATGGTATCTGAGCAGAAACAATATTTTAGCCTAGTAAAGTGCAGATACAGTAAAATAGCTGAGCAAACATGAGTGTTTTCATTAACTGTTTAAGTATTATCTGATTTTTTGGCGGTAAAATATTCTCTCATCCCATTTTAAGCTTTACAAAGTAATTCCCCGCGAATCGTAATACCAGAGAGATGCTAAATTTGTTTATTTTAACAAATACACAATCTACGGCAATGATTGAAACTATAACCTTGATTTACTTCATTCCAACCCGAATGCAGATACCACTTCTGTGCTTAGCAGGGCAGTGTAGTCCATGAATGTGAGGAAAAAATATGTTTTATGTGTTTATGTTTTTCTCAAATTGTGCTAAAAAATACCCCTTTGAAGGCTACTATCTTTTTAAGTATCAACATTACAAAAAAATCCTTCTGTTAATATCAAGACAATATAGGTGTTAACAACCCATGAAATTGGTTCAGCTGTAACATTTTAAATACCTGAAAATGTATATATGAAAAAAAAAAAAAAAAAAAAAAACACATTTTAGTAAATAAAACATGTTTGAAGGCTAACCTATTACTTAAAATAAGAAAATAAAACTGAACACAGAAGAAAACACGTTATGTAATTGGCATTTCTATAGTTACCGTAGTAATGTTACCTCGTCAACTCACTAGATAGCAGCTCTGGAGGCAATTTGAAGATGGGCATTGGTGAGAGCGGTATCTGTTGCGTTGAAGCTAGTGGATGGGGCAGTTTCCCCAGCACTCAACCGGACATTTAAATGTCACGCAAGTTCTTTAAAAATGGCGGAACCCGAAAAATACCACCGCCAAATGATCCGCAGGAGTCCGGCGTACAATAATATGCACAGATTGAAAAATCGATAATTTTTACTTTTTTCACCAGAAACTTCAGTCCCAGCCTCCGTTAAGGCCCTTGGATGCTCCATGGTAACATTGATAGATATTATTGCACAATGGTTTGATAACCATAACTCAATGTCTTTTATGTGTGTACAATTGGAGATTCTTGAACAGTGTAAACACCCTGTGCAGGTATTTGTCTGATGTCAACTAGCGTGAGCTAATGACAGATGCAAGAGGCACCATTCCAAAATTATTAGTGGAGGCATTTAAATTGTATAAATTCCATCTCAATTTACTGTAGTTACCATGACACTGAAAGGTTTAATAGCCATAATGTGGAATCACTTATACAGTCATTAGTAGGGCCCAGATGTTGATGAAATATCATCTTTTACTGAGTTGTCTAAAACAATGCTGAAGTACATAGAAACTCCGGACGGGCCACCCCGTCTTCAAATATGTCATTTTTATTGTGCATCTTTTTGCATTGTTCCATTTTAAGAGCATTTTTTTATGTTTGGTAGATTTTTTGGTCTTATTTTAGAGAAATTGGCCTTTTGAGGTAATTTTTTTCCAATTTAGTCATGTCACAGCTTTATATGAGGGAGTTATGGGTCTCCGAGTTAAGAAGAAGCTAGTAGCTGATACAAGATAATTTAAAATATTGAAATATTGATTCCATTTCCTTAATCAACCGGGTGGAAACTAGTCTTAGCAACAATCGTGGCGTAATTGCTGTGGGTATTGCATCAAAACTGAAAAAAGTGCTGGACTAAAACACCGGGGATAAAACATTCTGCAAAATCTATAACATTCTTTCTGCTGAAAACTACCGCATGGATGGGATTGAGTAGGATTTAGCAGCAAACGACCTTCCTCACTTCAAGTACGCTCCGATCACATCAGTTGATGTTGAATGCAGCTTTTCAAGATATAAAAACTTGTTGGCTGATAACCGCAGATCATTTACATTTGACATCAGAATAACATTCGTAGTGCAGTGCAACTCAGACTAAAGTGAACATAAACCTTTTGTTAAGTGCTAGGAATCTATTTTGATTGACTTTTCAGTTTGAACTTAAGATTTCATTTTTGAAATATTGGCAAGTTTATTATTTATTAAGAGATCATTTTCTCCATTTTATGGTGCAGTTTTAAAATTTTGAAATACTGGTGAGTTTATTATTATAAGATCATTTTCTCCATTTTATAGTGCATTTTTCGAATTTTTAGATCATTTATTACAGTCATTTTTGAAAGTTTAAAGTGCATTTTTTAAACTTTTTTACAGCATCAACATCCGGGCCCTAGTCATTAGTAAACATGTCCATGAGTTCAACTATGGTATTTTATTTTGAAAAATGTACCTGAATGTTTTAAACACTTGGTATGATATCATACTTTATTGTTTGGTAACTTCCGATGAGAGGAAATTGAAAAAATAAATTTTCCATTCCTACAATCGCAAAAAGAACATTTCCTCGCTGAACATTAAAAACAAAAGAGCTAGGTCATCATCATCATCATCCTTCCCTCTTATCCAGTTTAACCTTCTTAGTGCCAAGCCATTTCCTGAAATACTTGCCAAGAATGCCAAGCCATTTTCAATGTTCATGCAGACTATCCGAAAAGGAATCATAGATACCACATTTCAAACAATAGAATCATTAATATTGCCTTGCATTATAACCAATACCTCATTCTTTCATACATTATGTTCTTAAAAGTAAATATGACGTCAAAACTTTTTTAATTGAGTTTATTCTGATAATTGTTCAATTTTTCAATTTTTTTGGTAAAGAATCAGTTTTAACCTTAAATTAAGTACACCTAAGAGTCATATTCGAAGAAACACTACGTTTCCTGCTGTAGAAAATTCTTAGATACATCTGTAGGCAGAAAACTTCAACAAAAAGAAAACAACTGCACCACAATTTTGGCGGGAACGCGCGTGATTGGGAGAGCGCAAATACAAACTCAAACCTATCGCGTAACGGACTTCGAAGGATAAAAGTAAACACCGCACAGGCAAGCTTGAAATCTCGCCTTTCCAACCATATGAAATAATCACGGACATACGCCTACAGAAATCTACAAATATAAGATAAACTGCACGCTGATTGAATCGGCTTTGGCACTTTTGGCGTGAGCCGATCTGATCGGCGCATGGCACTGAGAGGGTTAAGGCTACGTATGTTGAGTGGACCAACTACTCTCTTAGGGAAGAAATACTGCAATTTACCATGATTAGTCCATATTCTATTTAATCACAACTAAATCTACTTGGGTACATTGAATCTAGGGGGTCGTCTAGAACAGTGGTCTTCTACCTTTTTTCACATGCAACGCACTTAACATTGTAACAATTTTTCTGACCAAGCCTAATATAAAACAAATTAAATTAGGGAATTTATAAGCTAATTCTTCAGTGTTGTCTTGGTAATCTATAAATGGATTGCTCTTTAGTCAGTCAACAATTAATACTGGGTCGTTCCCAAGGCCTCACAACTAGTGGGGCATGGATTGACAACCTCATAACTCCAGCCAAGTCTAGCGACTTCCCTTGGTCAACTCTTGTTCTCTTCTTACCTCGACAACATTTAAGAGCATCCGAGGCCGAAGGAGTCTTTCATCTTCCCACCTTAATTGACCCTTGTCCATTCTGATGCCCTCATTCTTTGAGGGGTCAGACCTCATCCTATAAGAGGCCCCAAAAGTGGCAGCATGTGTGCAACCCTACCACATATGGTACACGTTGGATAGAACTTAACCCTCAAGGGCTCACAACGAGCTTGGGAGTTAGTGACTCTGAGAGATTCCTGAGATATGTCTCTTTTAACCCCTTTTTTCATTATCTTGGTGGGCACTCGCCTATTTCCCTTTCATGGCTGTACTTCTTTCCAGCACCCTAAAACCTCATTCTTCAAAGGTTGAGGGCACTTCTCTTCCCCTGTCTTTTATTTCCCCTATTCCAACATCTTCTCCATTTCTTCTTCTAATAAAAAAAAAAAAACATGGCACAACAACAGCCCATGAAGGGCCTTGGCCTACAGATTGCAGGGAGACGCATGATCAGCGCATTGGGTCCCTTCGGTCGTTAATCTTGGTTTTCGTGACTGAGGCGCTGCCTCACTATGACAGCTACTCGATTGTCCTCACAAGGCTGATTATCCTCTTTGCTTTCCAAGTAGCGACTTTAGCTTTACATCTGCCAATTCGATGTCAATAGAGGTCTCTGATTTTTTCCGGCTACACTCCATTATTTTTATTTTACATTTATAATTTTAGATATATGGTAGTTTTTCATTTCATATTACAAAATTGTGAGGTGTAAGTAACCTACTTGTTTCGCCCCTTAAAACAGCAATCACCACCACCAACATTGGGTGAAAGTAAAAAAGAATAATTCATTGTTTGTGTTTTTTTTTTTCAAGTTAGTACCACTCATATTGAAATCTTAGAAGCAATTTTTCACAGTTGCCTTTGTAATCTATTAAGCATTTCTGTTAATAGAAACATTGAGTACATAATTTTAATCGTTTTGAGAACATTAATGTGTTGACACAAGAACGAAAAATCCATTTATAAATTAAAATAGGTACACAACAGAATTAATTAATTAAAACCCATGCTTGAACCTTGCATGTTTTTTTTTTATGCTCCTGTTCCGGGATGTCTAGTATTAATAACATGGTATTATAAAAATATGACTGTAAATTAACTAGATATTGAATGTATACATTTAATTTGGGAATAACTGCATGTCCAAGATTTGTAATAACTAGAGAGCAGGATTATATGCACTAAAACATGAATATATTCAGTAAAAAATTGGAAATATCCTTAAACAAAAGCATTCTTTTAAGTACAAACAGGCAATATGCCAATAATGGAGCACATTAACACAAGACACTTCTTGCAACAAATGAAAGAAAGTAAATCAGATGTAAATGGAGCTACACACAACACGAGGTACTGACCACCACTTCGAATGACAAAAACTAACAGCAACTGCCACTTGCATGTTGCCAACCAAAGTTTGGAAAATTAAATCTTTTGAATAAATCCAGCCAAAAAAGGTATCATAAGAGAAATTAGTTTTGGCAGAAGCGCTGGCCTGCAGCTTGCAATACTTTGCATGCTCCCTTTTAAACCATTATAGGATAATGGTCTGTACATCAAACACCTATCAAAGAGATTTTGTTGTGGAAGTGTTAATATTTCCATATACCCAGGTACAGTACTGGATAAATTTAAAATAAAAAATAAAAATTGCATACTAAAATTAAAAATTAATTAAGAAATTAAAATTAAAAAGAAAATTTACAAAATTCGGATTGTAAAGATTAAAATTGCAATATAAAAAAATTAAATAAAAATAATAAATGGAATATCAAACAAAACATAAATAAGAAAAATAAAAAAATACAAATTTGAATTGTGAAAATTAATGTCATAAAATTAAAATTATAAAAATTATAAATGCAATATCAAACCAAATTTAAAATTAAAAAGAAAAAAAAAATTAAGTCCGTGGATACGAGAAACATCCTTCCGGCAAAATTCTTCATTGTGCGCCGGGATAACCCTGGCCTCTCTTGAAAGTTCTCTGAAGTTGTAAAAATTGAAATTATTTAAAAAAGAAAGTTAAATTACAATTAAAATTCTGAAATTTTAAATTGACTAAATACAAATAAACGTTTAGAAAAAAGTTTTTTTCCTAAAGGTCGGTGTTCACTAGCAGGTTTACAATATATATCTACGGATTTATTTTTTCAAGTGTTTACCAGAAAAGAATTCTATTTTAAGAATCATTACATGAAATGTAAAAATATATGCATCACTATACACATATTAGTGAAATATATACTAAATCTTATAAGCTCTATAAAATCTCCCCAATTGAGGTATATTCACCTCCTATGTGGTTTATGTTTAACTTTCAAGGACTAAAACATTCTAATATGCAATAATCTGCCCTCTAGTAACAACTTATCTGTTAAAGTGCACATACTTAAACAAATACTATTTCCCTGCAGACACATCCAGTCATATTTACTTTGAAATATATATATTCACAAAATCGTGAGCACTCACAGATTGAAGACCACTGGTTTAGAAGGATACTACATTAACACTAGCTGGTTTGGATTTGAGGTATAGTCCAAGTCATGTGAGACCAACAGAAAACAAATATTTGGCTGTACTTATGCTACTAATATACAGTAAGTACCGGTATTAAGACTAGTAAATTCATGTGCCAGTCAAAAGCTTAAAGAGACATAGTAGACAGAATATGTAATTTACATGAAGCAAAAATCAATTAATATTCTACGATTGATTGCCAAAGTTATATTATTTTGCAGACAATAGACTTTTATCTGTAAAGCAAAGTTTGGACCAATCATTGTGCTCCAATTACCTCAAATTTTTTAATAAATATAATCTTCAGCCATCTCAGCAAACTTTGGCAATCATTACCTTGTAGGTCACCATTCAAAACAATTCAAAGATGGATTTTACAAACCAATCCCCAAGATTTATTTTTTATTTTGCTATGATATTTAGGATTATGCCTTGTAAGGCTTATGACTGCCTGTTTTAATGCCAGCAAACATGCCAAATTTGAAATATGAGTGACAACAGTGGGTTTATATTGACAGCAGGAAAATTACTATTACTAGTATGGGGGACAAATGATAAGGTTTCACCCTCAGTAACTTTTCAAGTATGACTTGGACTATATCCCACTCTTCTCGTGATTCTTATTGATTTGAGCCTGGACATTGCCTACTAGATTACACATGCTTGCTCAATTTTAGGCGAAAGAAAACCTATTGTTGTAGAATCTGGCTGTTTGAAGTGTGTATGTGCGCTCTGGGTTGTTGCACCATGATAAGGGGAGAGAGAGACTTCAAGCTTTAAACCTACGCATTACAGGCACAAAAATAATCAAGAAAGCCCTGCTGCCACCGAACAACTGATCATATTAAAACAGGGCTGCCGTTTAATAAATTTGTATTTTTCATTGATTTTCACGTACTTGACCAGGATTTGAAATTCATATTGATGGCAGTCCTGTATTAAAACATTACATGTGTATGGAACAGCCTCCTAAATTCAGGCCATTCTATCATTAAAAGCAAGTACCACGCATGAGCCCAACCGCCTTGCCACCTAACAGCTGATTTACTTCCATCCCATTTTACGAGGCATTTCCACGGGTTTTAATGCTTCAAGGTATTGTCTTCTAGATTGTCTATAATAGGAAGCCTACCGGCCGCGGTGGCCGAGAGCGCTAACCCACTACCTTGTGCCTCGCTGGCATCGGGAGAGTGTGGGTACAAATCCCACCTCGGCCATCCTGAAAATGGTTTTCGTGGTTTCGCATTTTCACCAGCAGACAAATGCCGGTATGGTTCCTTTCAATAGGTCCACGGCCGATTTCCTTCCAAAATCCCTTCCCTGACCTGATCTGAAAATAAAACAAATAGCCATTGGCTGCATTAATAAAATTATTACAATAATAATAATATTGTATAGTCTCGGGTGCCGGGTGCAAGCTTCGTTATTTGCACCGTTCAACATTAAGAAATTAAACAGCAAATATGGAAAAATCAATCGCGTCTCACACTTCAAGTACCTAGGGATGATCTTGGAACCAACATGTTTAGAAAAGGAAGCTCGGCTACAGAAATTGAAGAGATCGTATGGGAGAACGCGCAATATCTACAACAAAAAGTGCATGTCCACACATACAAAGATCAGACACTACAACACGGCGATCAAACCGGAAGCTCTGTATGCAAGTGAAACTCTAATACTTAACAGGAAGGGTGACTTGGAAAATATCCTAAAGGAAGAACGCAAGACCTATGCAGAAAGACTGAAGAATATACCGTGGATTCAGCAAGTCAAACAGGATTTGGAGAAGGCCCCAGTAAGAACAGTGGAAGACTTTGACAGGAACCTATTCCGATGTAGGGTAAATGGATGGAATGTAACACCAGAGAATGACGCTCCAATGAGACCAGGAACAAGTGGACTGAGGAAAGGAAGATGGCCCACGGAGTCAGAATGAGAGCTTTATAGAAGATCAGAAAGGCGAATCATAAAAGTACTGCGTGATCCATCTGGGTCCATTCGCACATAATAATAATAATAACAATAAGTAGTATGCTTCGCTCTCTGAGGCTAGTGCAAGTGCATGATATTGCCTTTTAGACTCCTACAATGATAGGTTTTGCCCAAGCCGATTGGAGAAGTGAATTAACACATTAACAGAAACATCAAATAGATGCTCCAAACCTTGACAGTCAAGGCCTTGTGTAATCTAGCAGGCAATGGCCTGGGTCAATCTTTTACCCACCTCCACAAGAAGGATTTCTATACTCTGTGAGCTGCCAGAATGGTATTAACATTTGGCCGGAAATTCCACGTAAGTCATCACCCCTCTGTCTCTTGAACAATCCATGTTCGCATAGTTGATGTCATAATACTCTGGGTTGCAATACTACAGCCCACATGCTTCAGTGCCTCGTGGGCTGCATCTCTGGCTTGTACAGTTCGGCAACCTCGTTCTCAGACCACATGGCGAGGCGAGAACTGTCAATTCCATTCTGACAGCTAACAGAGTATAGATTTACTCGTCAATAACAGATCTAAACAGACAAGGTCCTCTTCTCCTTATAATGATCCCACACTGTTATCATCTCCTGGATTGTCAGCTGGGCTCTGTTGCAGACCCCACGAGTCTTGTATTCATCGCAGCTCCATGTGCAAGGAGTGTTGGCATCCCCATGTCTGCAGGGGTTCAGTCCTGCCAGCCATATACCGACAGACACATCTTCCCCTTGAAAGCCAGTGTAGAGAGAGTCTGCGTTCTTGGCCAGGTACTGCACAGTGTTGTAGCTCATCACGTAGCCAGCTCCACAGGGGAATGGCGGGTACGTCGGCGAGCGATAGTGGATCTCCCGCCACTTCCCAGCGACTTGAGTGGACCAGCCTTCTCGAAATGAGCTCCACCACCAAGCACGACAAAAACCATCCATGAGCCCTTCAGCCCGGTAAAGCTCTCTTACGACAATTGGGACATCAACAAAAGAGTCGTCGTCAACCTTCATAAGAAATGAAAATTTCCTATTTGCGTAAACCCTGCATGAAAAGAAAAGGTTCAATACTTACACAAGAACATTATTTTAACATCATGGACACCTCACTTGGTTGGTAGGTTCATGAAAGCAGAAGGCTGCATGCAGCTCCCACAGTAGCAAAATACAGCCCCCTAGGTTAGTTAGTTGGTTCCTCAGTTTAGGGGCTGCAACAACGCGGTCATGTAGCCCCGTGTACTTTGGGTGTGTGTAGAATCTGTCTGATAACCGGTGTTAATTGTGATGACTGTATTAGTGTGTGTATCTGTTTTAATTGAAGTAAGGACTGCAGACATTTTATTTTTTCAAGTAGTTCCTACTTTTGCCGCCAAACACCACCGTCAACGACCAACTAGTTCAGAACTTAGTTACCAGATGCCACCACAGTTGGCTCTTGACGATGAACGTAGGAACCTAAGAACGTTAGTCAAATGTTTAACCTATATATAATTTAGCTTCAACCCCTGGCACTATACAGCCCATGAAGGGCCTAGGTCGACCAAGCGACCGCTGCCCAGCCATTTGGTCTGCAGATATTGGGGTGACGCGTGATAGGCGCATCGGGTCCCCTCGGCCGTTAATCTTGGTTTTCGTGATCGGAGCGCTGCCTCACTGTCAGACAGCTACTCAATTGTCGTCATGAGGCTGAGTGCACCCCGTTCCAACCCTCACGTCAGTTTTAAAATCCTTGATGGAGCCGGGAATCTAACCCGGGACCTCCGGGTGAGAGGCAGTTGCATTACCCCAACACCACAGGGCCGGCCATAATGTAGCTTCACACAGGTGTAATCAGTGGAAGGTTCTTTAACATGCCATAAATCTATGACATGGGACCGCCGGCTTTACTCCCTCCAAAGGAAGGCATACTGAGGGATTTTTAACGTTCTTAAAAAATCAGACGACTTCGGCGGGGTTTGAACCAGCGATCTTGGGCATAGACGCTCAGCATGCTACCAACTACGCCACTGAAGCCACTCTAGGTTAGTTATATTAGGTTTAATGCATAATGTCTGCTAAAAATATTTAGTGTAAAATGAAAGTCGCTTGATGAACTTATTTTTTTTCAGCCCAGAAGACTAGTTTGTGAATCGATATATTTGCAATTACACAAGATCTAAAACAACTGGCCCTCTGTTCAATAGAAGAAAGATATCCATCTAATCAATGGCTAAAAATATTTACAGATGGCTCACAAGACAAAGAAAATAGAACTGGAGCAGGAATACATTCATCTCTCTTCTCACTTTACTTCCCAGTAGGCCAAAACAAACTTTGATGCTGAGATAAGAGCAATTTCCCATGCACTCCATCAGTTATTAGGCAGAAACATTGATTATCAAAAATGTGTTATCATTACAGATTCAAAAGCAGCCATCCAAGCCATCTCGTCAAATTGTAAGCCCCAAAATAAAGAACTGAAAGAAATTTTTTGCATGATAAAAACCCTTCAAAGACTCCACAAACACATCTCATTTCAGTGGATCCCTTCTCATGTTGGAATAGCAGGTAATGAAGAGGCAGACAGATCAGCAAAAAAAGGTACCACACTACAAGAACCTGTCAGTCAGACTGATTTTATGTCAGCAAAAAGGATCTTGAAAAATACTATCAAAAACAAGTATGAAGAAATGGCAAAGAAAACAGCAGAAACCAAATTATGGAAGGTCATTGATGTTAAATGGGATCAATATAAATTAACACCAAGAAGAGAGGCTGTAGCCTTCTTCAGACTTAACACTGGCCATGACTGCCTTGCAGCTCACCTGAAACGAATCAACATCCTGAGATCTGAAGAATGCACACTTTGTCACGAACCTGGAAGTAAAATGGATAAGGGGCACCTGCTACATTGCAACGAACTTGATGTGACTGCTAGAACTTCTGGAAACCTCACACAACTCTATTGGAACGCAAGAAAGCTGATGGATTGGAATCTGGGCTAGCCATAGGAAACAACAATATTTGCAATTAATTTAATACACAAATGACAGAATCATGTAAGTTGGGCTCAATGGATAATGCGTAACATGCACAGTATTTCAAACCAACAAATGTCACTATAGCACATTTACTAGCCAAGATATTTCAGTTTTAGTAAAAGGTGAAAATGTTTCCCTATAAGATAAGTATTTCACAGCTATTTGCTTTGGCAGGCGAGTTGTTCTGAGCAGATTTCTGATATGGCCACGTCCAGGTCTCTTAAGCAACCAACATTTTTCATGGTTATCCATGAGCATCTATTTGAATGCCATAACTCTGTGTTTGGTTCATCCCATGGCACCAGTTCTGCTCACTAAAAATGGCCCGTTTGGCACTCCAATCCAGTGATGAATCTCACGGCTTCATACGAAGGTTGGAACTTAAGTAGTGGCAACTGTTTACTATCAAGAGGTACAAAAGTGGTACATGTTAGCAACCTTTACAGTCCTTCCAAGTAGTCACCACTGTGGTGTAGAACCATTTGCCAGTGATGGTGTGCATGGAGCGGTCTACTGCCTATCAAATCTCTGCAACAGTCCGGAAGCGAGTGCCACGAAATGGTTCCTTCATCTCGTACACGAGGATCACCATCACCTTCACCGCACTTGGGGTCCGACAGACTTTTGGGGTGACCCATGACGCCGCCATTCGTGATGACGTGATCCTCACGCATTGCGTTCCTCCACAGCAGACCGTCAATACACAGTATTACTGTTCGTTTTTGGAGCGCCACCTGCACCCAGCATTGCGAAAGAAGCGGCCTCACTTTCTGCGGCAACCACCCATCATGTTGCACGACAATGCTCGGGCGCATACAGCGCGAGCTGTGGCAGATTTGTTCGATCGATGGGGCTGGGAAGTACTGTACCATCCACCATACGGAACCACTTCGTGGCACTCGCATTCGGACTGTTGCAGAGATTCGACAGGCTGTAGACCGCTCCATGCACACCATCGACAGAATGGGCTTGGCGAAAGGTATACTACGACTTCCACATCGCTGGCAACGGGTTCTACACCACACTGGTGACTACTTTGAAGGACTTTAAAGATTGCTAACATGTACCACTTTTGTACCTCTTGATAATAAATAGTTGCCACTACTAAGTTCCAATCCTTGTAATTCAAGCAAACTAGAGGTCTCACAAATTCAAAGTTTCAGAATGGGTTGAGATCATTTTGACCCATGATCTTTCGATCATGGGTCAAAATGACCCATCTTTCGCTTGACCTTATGGGACTCGTTGGAGCATAATAAAACCTGAGTAAACCATCAGAGGGATGGTTGGCTGATGGCCAATGCCAAAGGTTGAAGTTCATGACATCATTTCAATTTGCCACTTAACATTAAATGCATTCATTGTATAGTACATAATATGACTTATTATAAGGTGCGTTCAAAAAGTAACGAGCGTGAGGCTGGAATGCGCAAACCGGTGACTAGCTAATCGTGGCGTGTGTAACGAGGTTTGGTTCCAACCAGAGCGTGGAAGGTCACAGCCCGTCGCTAGAGGACAAGCGTGCACGTCACGTGACGATACAAAGCGAGCAGCAGCATGCATCAATCGTCCAAAGCTGCCAGTCTCATTGCAATTAGTGACAAGGAGGCGTCAACCGAATAGTTAAGAGGTGTTGTTCGGTTTCTGACAGCAGAAGGAGTAGGGGGAACGGACATTCATCGCCGAATGTCACAAGTGTACAGCGAACACTGCATGTCCCTTGCATGGATCAAGGCGTGGCACAAGAGCTTCAGGGAAGGACGGGTGTCGTTAGCCGATGATGCCCGGTCTGGGGCATCCCCCCCTGCATTACCGATGACAACGTCCAGCTCGTTGATGCACTCATTACCCAGGACCGCCGAGTGACAGTGAACGCCATAGCCGCCGTGGTCGCTCCACGACCTCATACGGCCAACATAGTCGCGGCACTCCCGCAGAAATTCAAATGGAAGGTTCTCGGCCACCCTCCATACAGTCCCGACCTCTCTCCCTGTGATTACGCCATGTTTGGTCCCCTGAAAAGGGCTCTGCGGGGCCAACGTCCAGCTGTACGTGCGGAACTGGTTCACATCGCAGCCCAGGGAATTTTATGAGACTGTCATTCACCACCTCGTGTCACAGTGGGACAAGTGCTTCAATAGCCAGGGCCAATACTTCTAACATACAGGTACTAGTTTCCGTAATTATGCCTCCGGCTCGTTACTTTTTGAACGCACCTTATAGATGAAAGCCTCCTTGGTTTTCCACATGGCTGTGAATATCAAATTCTTGGAAACTGGAAGGACCTCTACTTACCACTGGAAAAATAACAGCAATTTCTTTGGAAGGTTCCTATAAACATCCACAACATCCAGGAATAATATATCTTTGGCAATTTCAGATTCTTCTGTTAATTCTGCCTGCAGTATAGCTGTCTCTCGACGCCACGCCCTAAATCGATGACCTCTGGTAGCGATGTGTTTCCTTAACTGATCGACTTCTGAAATATAGATTCTGATGTCAAAGAGGAGCATAAGCAAGTGCCATATTTGATGTAATTTCATTTAAGAGGTTGAACATGTGCTCCATATAACTTAATTGGGTGCATGCAGAATTTATTAAAGAAAGATTTCCAGTCGGTCAACACTAATTGTGCCAATTACATTAGGTGGGAAACAACAGACGCTCTCCATGCACTTCGTCTACTGATGGAACGACACCATGAGA
This sequence comes from Meconema thalassinum, assembly GCA_946902985.2. NCBI lineage: Eukaryota > Metazoa > Arthropoda > Insecta > Orthoptera > Tettigoniidae > Meconema > Meconema thalassinum. The sequence continues at coordinate 73,568,006 of OX336399.1, read as the reverse complement.
AAAGGAAGACAGTTCACTTAGCCTTTCTTGATTTGGAAAAGGCGTTCGATAGAGTACCACATGATCTCATCTGGCTGGCACTGAGGCTACACAGTGTAACTGAAGCCTTTGTAAACTGGGTGAAACTTCTGTACCGAAAGACAACAAGCTCAGTGCGGTGCACAGCAGGAATGTCCGATACCTTCCAAATCACTGTTGGTGTCAATCAAGGATCAGCCTTGTCCCCCTTGCTCTTCATACTCTGCTTGAACGCCATCACAAATGACATCCAAACCAGGCAGCCAGGGACATTATTATATGCGGATGATGTCATGTTAGCTAACGAGACCCGTGGGCGCCTTGAACAGCAAGTACATGAGTGGAAGATGCGTCTTGAAGAATTTGGGATGAAATTGAACCTGAAGAAGACGGAATACCTGGAATGCGGTGACCAAACTGATGGCACGATCACTGTTGGTGAGGTTCAACTTAATAAAGTGACCCAATTCAAATACCTTGGGCCATGCATCACCTCAGACTGCAGCACGATTCCTGATATCAAAACAAGAGTCACTGCTGCATGGATGAAATGGCGCCAAGTTACTGGAGTCCTATGCGATAAGAAAATTCCATTGCATTTTAAATCTAAAGTATATCGCACAGTGATTAGACCGGTGGCCCTTTATGAATCTGAATGCTGGCCTACAACAATGAAGCACGAACAGGCGCTTCATGTAATGGAAATGAAGATGTTGCGGTGGTCCAATGGTTTGACTCGACTGGACCAGATTAGGAATTATGCCGTGCGGATGGATTTCAAGGTTGCCCCAATCACAGAGAAAATGCGTGAATCACGTCTGAGGTGGTATGGACATGTGCTCCGTAGCAGTGAAACCTCAGTTGCTAAGACTGCCCTTCAACTAAATGTGCAGGTTCGTCGACCTCGAGGGCGACCTCAAACACGCTGGTTGGATAGGGTGAGAGATGACATGTGGCTCACTACATTCCACCCCCGGGATGCTATGGATCGATTGAAGTGGAGGAAACATTGCAGGAAGGCAGACCCCACTTAAGTGGGAAACTGCAAAGAAGATGATGACATTAGGTGGGAAAACAAGTATTATTACAACCTAATCTGAGAGAAATATTACATAAGATATTTATCACAAAATAACACACATTTGTACACAAAAACGGGAGATTGGGTACTTAATTGGATGACATGTTTCAATCGTCAAGCGATCATCATCAGATCCTGCTCACTTAGGCTTAGATAATATACGATGTTCATGTATTACATCATCATCATCTTGCACAGTTTCCAGCCACTGGCCGGGTCTGTTTGGAACACAAGCCTCTCCAACGTCTTCTGTCTTCCCACCATCTCTCAGCCTCCACCCTTGTCCAGTCTTCTCCTCTCGTCTTCACGCTTTCTTCAACCCCCTTCAGCCACCTGTCTCTCGGTCTCTTTCCTTCCCACTCTGTCTCGTGTATCCTCCTGGGTATCCTCTTCTCCTCCATTCGTTTTACATGTCCATACCATCTAAGTCTAGATTTCTTTATACCACCCTGTAATGGTTCCTCCTTCATTAATTCTCTGGTCCTCTCATTTCTTATTCTGTCCAACTTTGTAGCTCCAATACTGCTTCTCAAGAACCTCATTTCACTGGCCTGTATTTTGCTCTTCTCCCTTCCTTTCATAACCCAGGTCTCCGAGGCATACGTCAGTCAGGATAGGGACATAGTACGTCCGATATATGATCTTTTTGCTGTTCTGAGGGACATTTTTGCTCCATAACATGCTTCTCACACTACTCCGGAATGCTTCTGCCCGTCTCCCCCGCTCACTTATTTCTCTATCGTTTCTTCCATTATCTTGTATCAGGCTTCCCAGATACTTGAAACTCTCCACTTCCTTCAGCTGTTCCCCACCAATTGGTATTTCCGTTGTGGTTCTTTCCTTCTTCCTTGTTGTGATCACCATCTCACTCTTATTTATGCTAAATTTCACCCCATATCCTTGTATTATTCCTTCCCACACGTCCAACTGTTCCTGTACCTCCTCCTCCTTGTTTCCCCAAATCATCAAATCATCTGCAAAAACCATTGCTTCCATCTTTCCTTCCCCAATTACTTGTGCCACTCGGGTCGTTATATGTCATCCATCACCACAATGAAAAGTAACAGTGACAGTGCACTTCCTTGTTTCAAGCCGTTTCTCTGTTCCAACCAGTCCGATCTCTCTCCTCCCACTTTCACACAGCTCATGCTTCCCTTGTACATCTCCTTTATCCTCCTTATAGTCCATTTTTCTACTCCTCTATCCTCCAGATACACAAATACTGGGTCTTTCATATAAAGTAAGAACGGCAAACGGCGGTTTTGTTATCCGCTGCTGTGGTGGCCTTGGCAGAGCTTGTGGCCCCCTGCTGTAGTATTGAAAGCGCGCGCTTAGTACATACTTGGCCTTGTAATAAGCGTGCAGGTGTTCAGTCACCAGTCTGAACCTTAGCTAGTAACAGGGTGAGACAGTTATCATTACATCGAATTTTTATATGTAAAACTTATTTTATGTTTGAGTCAGCTGGGCGGGTAAGTGATGCATTTGTTCAGCCATATAATGATAAAGTGCCACCTCCACTAGCACAGATTCACGTAATTGAAAAAGAGTTTGACACTACTGGCTCAGTGCTCAATGAAAGACATAAAATTAAAGATCAGAAACATCACAGTAGGAGAACTCACTCACGTCAGCCAGAATGTGGTTACCAGATACAATGCTTGTATAACCGAGAATGGACGACACTTCCAGCATCTTAAAGCACAAGCTCGGCCAAGGCTACCACAGCAGCGGATGACAAAACCGTCGCTTGGCGTTCTTACTTTCCATGAAATACCCTGTATATTTAAAATGTTTAGATTAAACGCCACGTAGATGCGATTCAGAGATGTAACTGGTGTTCTTTGTGATAAGGAGATGCCCATCCACCTACAATCACAGATATACCGCTCAATGGTGAGACCAGTTGCATTGTATGGTACGGAGTGTTGGCCAACACCTAAAAGTGCTGAGCACTCGCTACATATCATGGAAATGCGGATGCTGAGAAGATCATTAGGCATTTCTCTGCTCGACCACATCAATAACACAACGATCCGACAACTAGCTGGTGTTGCTCCAATCGATGAGAAAATGCAGAAATGGAGACTTCGTTGGTATGGCCATGTTGTACAAGCACCGCATGGTTCAGTCATCAGCTCAGCCTATCATCTCGCTGTTGAAGGCCAGAGACACCGTGGGAGACCAAAGCTAAGATGGCTAGACACTATAAACTCAGATCTAAGATCAAGAAGCATAAACACACAGGAAGCACTTCATCGAAAGAAATGGCGTGCATTGACCCGAAAAGCGGACCCTGATCCACTGGAACATGCTAAGAAGAAGAAGAAGAAGAAGAAGTTTAGATTTAAAAAGTTTGTAAAAACTTGTGTAACGTGTTAATCTCATTTACAGATATTATTGCTTATTCGATTTGAAGCTTCAAGATAAGATATTTATTACAAAACTAGCAACCCGCCCCGGTTTCGCCCAGTATCTTTAATTGTTTACCCGGAGTAAGGTTAAAAGGCGCACAGATGGCTGGTCCCAGACGCAATTCAGAAAAACCGAGGTGAACAGCGAAACTCCAAACGCATATACTCTTCTCTGAAGTCTTAAATGAACACGACTTCACAGTTTGATGCTGGCCGAAGCTGGGGTAATAGGCTCGCTCCGAAGCTAGTAATTTAAAATTCCACTGATTGGAGATTGTTGAAAGAAATGAAAAACGTAATAACACTTATAGTGGGTGATGTATTAAAGATAGAGATATGCTGTTGTGGACATTATTGTAGAACTTTTCATGCTGAACAATATTCTTACACTCATAGTATATAGATATTGTTAATTGTTTACGCAGCATAAGCTTAAAAGGTGCATGGGCGGCAGGCTTTTCTTCGACTTGATTCACTGAAATCGTTACTGCTCAGCTTCCTTTGGTCATAAATGAATGTTTTTCTACAGAAACCTTCCTCGAGAAATCCTTTACAGAATAGTGAAAACCGCATCAAAATTCATCCAGTGGTTCTCGAGATTACCCGTTACATCCAAGAATCGAGAACTTTGTTTTACACGATGTAGAAATGAAAAGACAAGAATATGACCCTGTCTGCCCTATTCTTTATTGATGAAGTTTAAAATATTCAATAAATTAATACCTTAAGTCAATAATTAGTTGTACTTTAAATACTAGTACTGGTTTCTGCTGCTGAAAAAGGTCACAACATGGCCGAAGTACAACTACGGTAATTATTGACTTAGGGTATTAATTTTCAGAATATTCTATGTGGCGCCCAGGGGCATACAACTCATGGGAAGTGGTTTGGCGACCATGGAACCCCAGCTGAGTCTGGCATTGCTTCCACTTACTTGTGCCAGGCTCCTTTCAGTTATCTTTCCTGTCGGCCTCCCTTGGCCAACAGTTGTTCTCTTCCGACCCCGACGGTATTAGGGTAACCGAAACGTAGGGAGTCTTTCAATTTCCTGCCTTGATTGGCTCTTGTCTACCTTTGGGTGTGGCAAACCCATTATACAAATAGCCTAAATATGATAGTGTGTGAGTCGAGGCCTCGGATGGAGGTCCTTGATTCATGCCCAGACCCAGATCACTGGAACCGGGAAATCAAGAAGAAGAATATTCTATGTAGAGATAACATGCTTTTATGCACAAAAATGGGGGAGGGAGAACTTAATTGATTGACATGTTTTGATCATGAAGCATCAAAACGTGGTGCATAGTACTTAGTGAGTACTTCTAGCATCTACCGTAGTTAATAGTTATAAACAAGAGCTTTGGGACACAGCCATAATAACACGACTAACTCTGCTACCATCATATATTAATACATAACGACCGGCCGCAGTGGCCGAGAGCGCTGATGCGCTACCTCGTGTCTTGCTGGCATTGGGAGAACCAGAGTTCGAATCCCACCTCGGCCGTCCTGAAAATGGTGTTGGTGGTTTCCCATTTTCACCACCTGGCAAATGCCGGGACGGTTCCTTTCAATAGGTCCACGGCCGATTTCCTACCAATATCCCTCAATATCCTTCATTGGGGATAAATGTGAAGAAGAGTAAAACAGTGGTGATGAGTAGAGATAAGAAAGAAGGAAAAGGAGTCATCAAAGTAGGAGATAAAGAATTGGAAGTGGTGAAACACTTCAAATACTTGGGAAGCGAACTGACTGAAGATGGATGACTAGATTTGGAAATTAGCAGAAGAATACAACTAGGGAGTGCTTTCTACCAACAGGTACGGGGACTAGTATGGAACAAGGATATACCAATTAAGGCTAAAGAAGTTATGTACAAAGCATATTATGTTCCTATAATGACATATGCAGCAGAAACTTGGACAATGACTAAGAGGGATGAGAGCAGAGTACAAGCAGCAGAGATGATATTCCTGAGAAGTCCAGAAAACGAGGAGGGACAGAGTGAGAAATGAAGATATATGGAAAGAACTGGGAGTACAGAAACTAAATGACAAACTGGAGCAAAGCAGATTGAGATGGTTTGGACATGTCAAACGGATGAATGAAGTAAAACTACCGACGAGCACTGGAACGACGGATGACAGGGAAGAGAGGACGAGGAAGACCAAGAATGCGTTGGATGGACTCGGTGGAGAATAGTATTAGAAAACGGAACCTGGATTGGAACACTGTGTCGAAAGAGGAATGGTGGAACGACAGAACAAAGTGGAGAGGAACCATATTTGCCCCCACCCAGTGTCAACTGGAAAAGGAGAAATGAAGATGATGATCCCTCCCCTGACCCGTCCTGAAAGAACAGTACATGGCCATTTGCTGCATTAATAAAATAAAATTAATGCATAATGGTACATGCAGTATTTATTATACTTACCATGAATTGTGTATATAATTGAAATAGGAGTGAACGAATCATGCTTGAATACATGTGGTCTTTCATCTCGCCTTTTGATAAGTTGTATTAATCTAACGGCACTATTCACATGCATCCACCGTGACAGACAGGAAATATTCATCGGGAACCAATCATTAACATCTACAAAGATTTGGCCTTCAAATCCTTTAGGCAGTAGATAAGCTTCGACAGATTTCGTCAAAAGCATGGCAGAGGAGGGAGGGTCATTGTTGTTGGCCGTGAACGTGGCAGATGTGATCTTCTCCCCAGTCGTCGACTCTCTCAGGGTCACTGTAACACGTTGCAGCTGAGTTACGATGCTTTTCAAGATGGTCAGTCTCTTCACCACTATGGGATGTTGGACAATGAAACTAAAGCCCAGGTTTAGTGGGACCGAATGAGAACGCTCGTCACAGTCAAAGGCGCTGGTGGAATGTTCCGTGCTATCAGTGACTTCTGAAACATAGCAACAATATTAAAATTAGACAGCGATATACAGTTTTTAGACTATGCAAGTATTAGAAGCCATAATCAAACCTAACCTACAAATTTTGGCTTCACACAAGTGTAGTTAGTGGACGGTTCTTTTACATGACATAAATCTATGACATGGGACTGCAGGCTTTACTTCCCCTCCAAAGGAAGGCATACTGAGGGATTTTTAACGCTCTTAAAAATTCCGACAACTTCGGCCGAGTTTGAACCCGTGACCTTGAGCATAGAAGCTCAGCATGCTACCCACTATGCCACCGAAGCAGCCTGCACAGGTACTATATGGGATAATTTTGTTCTTTAGTTCAAATAACATTAACAAATAATACACAATAGGCTGTTACAAACACTTCATTTATTGCATTATCTACTTGTTATACTTCAAATTTGATACGTATAGAATGGCAATTAAATGGAGTCCCACATAGGACAGTCACGACATCTGGCAGAAAAGTTTCGCATAAGATAACCCTATTGGTCAACATACTAATGTCGCCAATTAAATTTGGTGGGGAATAGTCATGAAATCATCACCAAGCTATTCTGAGCATCAGAGGTCTTGTAGTTAAGCGTGTTCGCAATTGCTTTAGCCCTATAAGAATATGAAATTGAAACTAACTTAGTACATTAAACAACTTCTAGTACGGTACTTAATTTATTGCCTTTTGTTGGATCACTCTTAATAACATTATGTATATATTAGTATATTTTTCAATGAGGACCAATACTGAATTAAATATAAGGGGCAGATGACCTTGTAGTTCCACCCCTTAAAACTCCAATAACTGAATTAAATATGTTTAATTTCTTATCAATACATAGCTAGTAAATGTCATTAAGCTGTAGGAATAAGTTAAAACGTGTTCGTTAGTAGTCTACATATAAGAATTTATACAAGTTAGGATCACAATAATTACTTTTAATAGTATTCTTTAACACTATTTCTGGTGAAAATGTAAATGCTTTTCAATCGGTCAAGTTGTTTGCTGAGCACTCACTACATGGAAATGCGGATGCTGAGAAGATCATTAGACATTTCTCTGCCCGACCATATTCACAACACAACAATCCGACACTTTGCTGGTGTGGCTTCAATCAATGAGAAAATGCAGGAACGGAGACTCCATTGGTATGGACACATTGTCAGAGCACCACCAAGTTCAGTCATCAGCTCGGCCCATCAGCTAACAGTCGACGGCCAGAGACAGCATGGGAGACCTAAATTACGGTTATTTATTTATTTATCGTACGTCTTTTAGTGCCGGGAGTGTCCGAGGACATGTTCGGCTCGCCTGAGTCTGTAGCTGCTTCCAGTGGACAACCTTAAGGTGAGCTACAAGTACCGTTCAATTTCAAGTAGTTCCGACATTCGCTTCCAGATATCAATGATACCTAGTGGTAAACATTGGAACTTTGATAGAGCGTTCTGACAAAATCTAACCTAACAATTTAGCTTCACACAAGTTTAGTCTGTGGAAGGATCTTTTATATGCCATAAATCTGTGGCATTGGACCGCTGGCTTTACTTTCCCTCCGAAGGAAGGCATACGGAAGGATTTTTCACGCTCTTAAAAAATCCGACAACTTCGGCCGGGTGTGAACCCGCTATCTTGGGCACAGCAGTTCAGCAAGCTACCAACTACGCCACCGAAGCCGCCTAAATTACGGTGACTGGACGACATAAAGGCAGATCTACGGTCAAGAAACTTACAGTTACTGGAAGCGTTAGATCGCAAGAAATAGTGTGCACAGATCCAAAAAGTGGACCTCGTTCCAACGCGAATATGTTAAGTCGGTCAACATGTTTGTACCCAAATTGTAATGGGTAAACCTGAAAAAAATTACAAGAGATTAATTAATACACATATTTTTATCCAAGTGTATTAAGAAGTTAATTAATCTCATGTAATGTTTTTCTGGTTTAGGGAATAACACCCATTACAATATGGGTACAATAATATTGACCAACCGAAAAGCACATAAATGTCATTACTAAGGCAACACTGTAAAATGGCTTCCAACATGACAACGTTATTTCAAGAGTTTGTTTCAGAAACACCATAACTCCACCACAATTAAACATTTTTCAAGAAGTGGATATTGAACTTATAAACATCAATACTGGCTTTAGTAACAGCTGAAAAAAATTGTGTAATTGTGAAATATAAATTTTGCAAATCTCATTTGATAAAACAAAATTTATGACAGATATAAAGAATGCCCCATCTGAAATTGAAATTGGTACTGACCATATATCTCGTGTGAAGGAATTTAAATATTTGGGTGAATGGATTACCGACAATTGTAATGAGAAGAGATCCATTACAACAAGAATTCAAAAAATGGAAACTGCTTTTCAGTTAACGAAAAATACTTACAACAAAAAGAGTCTTTCCTGGAAATGCAAAATTCAACATTATACAACAGTGATCGGGCCCGAAGCTCTCTACGCTTCAGAAACTCTCACTCTTCAACATAGAACACTTCGAGATCAGTTGGAAGTGAAGGAACGTAAAATAATGAGGAAAATCTTAGGGCCGAGAATCAAAGATGGTGTTCATCTTCCAAAGCCAAATGCTGAAATATATAAAACCATCTCGAAAATCACAAACAAAATGCGTATGCGACGAATCCAATTCTTGGGGCACCTGGAAAGAATGGACCCAAATAGACTAACTCACAAAATTCACACATACTTGAAAAACAAAACAACTAGATCAAATTGGTACAAACAGACTGAAAAAGACTTACAAGAATTAGGATCGCCAACTCTCCTAGACCGAAATGTCATCAGAACACTTGCACTCACACGGGGTTTCGAGGAGGAAGAAAGACGGCCATACCACCATATCGGGTCTGCACAACGGAAGCAAACCCATTCGTTGCGTATGAAGGAGTACTGGGCTGCAAGAAAGGCTAACCATTGTTGATTCCGCGTGGTCCTAAGAGACCCATTCGCGACGAAGAAGAAATTATGCCTAAGAAGGTTTTTATTCAGTTTTCTGAAAATGTGTTCATATTTCATATAGAGAAGTGCTGTTTCAGAAACTAATGATTCAATTAAAGATACATTATCCTATTTAGAATAATTCATTCTATTAGCCTACGTTGTTTATGGAATTTTATTTGTTTTAGACGAGGCTGTTAGGGCAAGGAAAAAATTGAAAAAATATTAACATAATGTAATGTAAGATATTTTCTGTATTGATTTATTATTATATATGAATTTCAGCCAATGGCCAAAGCAGCGTATTTTAATTGAACACCCGTGGCAAGTTCAATTTCAAGTAGTTCCAACTTTGGCTACCACTGACATCTAGCGGCGAACATTAGAACTTGATAGAGCGTTTCGAACCAACCAAATGTAACCTACAAATTTTGCTACACACTGCCAATTGTACTGGTATGTTCTTTCACATGCCATAAATCTATACACATGGGTCCGCCGGCTTTACTTCTCCTCCGAAGGAAGGGATACTGAAGGATTTTAATGCTCTTAAAAATCCGACAACTTCGGCCGGGTTTGAACCCGCGATCTTGGGCATAGGAGTTCAGCATGCTACCGACTACGCCACCGAAGCTGTTATTGATTTATAGATAACTGTCAAATTCTCATTCTGATATCTATTTGCACACAATTTCTTGACAATATTCATCAGTTTTATGATATTATTTGAATTCATTTTTAAATTTAATGGTTTTGTGTAAGGATATCCATTTACAGTATTTATTTACATTTTAATTATTTTTACTCTTAATTTTTAATCAGAATAGATTATACATTAGATTTAAGCTGAAGAAGACTCCTTTGAAGGGTCGAAACAAGTACATTTGAATATATGTTTCATGAGTGTATTATTTTTAAGAGTTAGAAAATAATTGTCCATTTCATCTTCTGCTAAAGCCATCAGTGGAAACAGGTTGACCACTGCTCTATTGGACAGAGTAATCTTAACATTCATACAAGATTTTCAAATGAAATGAATTTGCTGAATTTATATACCGGTCCCCATCATTAAGGCCCAGAAGGTTATGCATATTTTAGTTATTTTGGCACAATGCATCATTCTTCTTTGCCTGTTTAAGTGCTTGCCACGGTGGGTGAGTGGTTATAGTGTCGGACTACAAACCCCCAAGATTGCAGGTTCGCCCCTGGCCATGGTAAGTGATTTTTGAAGGCGACAAAAATCACGATACTCATGTCATACGTTGTTGGCATGTTAAAGAAACCATTTGAATTCAGTAGGCCGTGTTCAATGGCAAAATTAATCTCGGGATTTTCCGCCAACACAAAGTTCCTCCATTCTCTACTTGAAAGCACTGTAGTGTCAAGGAGTTTAGATATCTAACCTCCTTGACTTTCATAGCGTTCAAAGGAACGACGAAATTCGACATGCAAGCTACCCTCTGGGTGTCAATTAACAAAGCTTGCACCAGGCACCCGAGGCCATACGATATTATTATTATTATTATACCCTTTGGTTTCAAAATTTCGTATTTCCATTTCAAATTAAAAGATAACGCTAAGAAATAGCAACCTTTTGATGGCAAGCACGAGCTTGCCACGGTGGGTGAGTGGTTATAGTGTCGGACTACCAACCCCAAGATTGCAGGTTCGCTCCTGACCGTGGTAAGTGATTTGTGAAAGGCGACAAAAATCACGTCACTCATGTCATACGTTGTTGGCACGTTAAAGAACCCATTTGAATTCAGTAGGCCGTATTCAATGGCAAAATTAATCTCGGGATTTTCCGCCAACACAAAGTTCCTCCATTCTCTACTTGAAAGCGCTGTAGTGTCAAGGAGTTTAGATATCTAACCTCCTTGACTTTCAAAGCGTTCAAAAGGAAAGATGAAATTCGACATGCAAGCTACCCTCTGGGTGTCAATTAACAAAGCTTGCACTAGGCACCCGAGGCCATACGATATTATTATTATTATTATTAGTGCATATCTCGGCTTGAGAAGGGTGTATATTCTAATTTCCTATTGTCTTGAAGTGCTTTTTGTTACATCATGTTCTCAAAGTCATATACTTCGATTCGGACTCCGAGAGTCTATCACAGAATAATACTGTAATTATTATAATATCTAGTACGTTTCACACCTTTTTGTAAATTAATATCAATTTATTTATTTAATTGTATGGTAATTCATACAATATGCAATTATACATAACAAGGTAATATTCAAACTTTGAAGTCCATCCTTCTCAACCATTCGGTTAAATCGGGTGTGAGAGCGAACAAATCGTCAGGAATGCCAGGGTACGAATAAAGAGGACAGCGTTGGACCAGGTGTTCGATCGTCTGTTCTTCCAGGTTACACACACATTGGTGAGCTGATCCAGCCCCACTTGTACCTGAAATAATTGCAGCAACCATGTCCAGTCCTCAGCCTGTTGATTGCGGCACCAGAAGTTCCTCGGTAAGTCAAAACCGTTTGGTTTCTTTGTGGGATCAAGATGGTGGGCACTTGTTCCCAATGTCTTAGTTGACCACTCATGCTTCCAGCTTTCATTTAGGTCAAATCCAGCAGCAATGTATTGCCACGCAGTGACACTTACTAATCTTCTAGATTGCAGTCGTTGCTGTGATGGATGGCAGAATTCTTGGTGCAATGGCAAAGAGGGTGATGCAAATATTTTCTTAGCTTCCCTTAGTAGAGCTTGCTGCCTCCTAAGCACATACAAAGACACCACAACTGCCCCCCCTTCCCTTCTAGAGAAGAAGATGTAAAGCGAAGTGAAATGTAGTGTAGTGAAGTGAACTACAGTGAAGTGTAGCAAGTGGAGTGAAAACTTGTACACAACTCCTTAGGACTTGCTCGCCCAACGAGTTTAAACCAGGGCACGTCCCTGCTCGCAGGAGGCCTTTGCCCTTATGGGATTATCTATGCTATATTTATTTATTTATTATATTTTTATTCAGCATTCACTATGTAATATTATTGTAAATTATTTCCATTTTTAAAAATTCACATAATGACATTAATAAATATTTAAATAAATAAAATAATTATTGATGGTCAACGCTACTTGAAGTTCCATAAAATAACACTTCCTACTATTTAGAACTGTTTCTTGGTTTATAAAACTGCTGTAAGACCAATCCTACTCTATGGTAGTGAAACATGGGATACTACAAAGACACATGAGCAAAAGCTACATACCACTGAAATGTGTATGTTACGTTGGGCAGGTGGAGTTACTCTAAAAGATAAAATCCGTAATAAACATGTGTGGGATAGTTTCAAAAGGTGTAGTTATGTCCGTCTGTTCATATTTTCTTTATATTAAAAATAGAAACGCTAAAGAATATATCCAGTATGACAAATATTGAACTTAAACTAGATGGTGAAACCTTACCAAGGGTAACAAAATTCAAATATCTAGGTTCTGTCATTGCTGAAGATGGCATGATAACCGCCGATATAATCCATAGGGCCACGTCTGGGTGGAAGAAATGGCGCGAACTAACAGGAGTTTTATGTGATCTGAAAATACCCATAAGAACAAAGGGGAAAGGTTATAAAACTGCCGTAAGACCAATCCTACTCTATGGTAATGAAACATGGGCTACTACAAAGGCACATGAGCAAAAGCCACATACCACTGAAATGTGTATGTTACGTTGGGCAGGTGGAGTTACTCTAAAAGATAAAATCCGTAATGAACATGTGCGGGCCAGTTTCAAAGTAGCGCCTATAACAGAGAAACTTTTAGAAACCAGACTAAGGTGGTATGGACATGTTATGAGAAGACCGGAGAATCATGTAGTGAAGAAATGCCTTTCCATGACTACGTAAAAGAGAGGGGGCGGCAGACCTCAAACAACATGGATGACGAATGTCCAGAGGGACATGAGAGAATTGGGCCTATCTGCCGATGATGCTTTCCAAAGAAATGAGTGGCGACTCAGGATTAAGAAAGCCGACCCCGTGTAACGGGAAAAGGCGAGGAGGAAGAAGAAGAAAGAACACGGAGTGATCGTAATTGCCGTAGTTATTTCATAGTGCATATTTTATGAAACGTGATGCATATCTGAACAGTAATTAGTGCATTATTGCATGCATATTTATTAATTTAATACGGTAGTGCATGAACTTCCGGGCCTTACCCATCATACTTTTAACAAGAAGTAATTTGTAAATATTATGCACCTGGTTCCAGCAGCATTGGCCATTCATCACAAGTGTACTCATCCACTCTATCTGCAGGAGGAATAACACAGATGTGGCTACCAATTAAAAAATAATACTGAAGTTTATTGTGTTTGGCCATATTTCCCCATGATGTTCTCACCATTTGTCGTAAATCAAAATTGGATGGAGCTGACATGATCCCAATGACGACAAAATGATTATCTCCATCCTCAAGATCTAAGACAGAAAATAAACAGTTTACAATTCATGTACAGTGGCTCAAAAAGTATTCGTCTCTCCACAGTCTTCAAGTTTTAACACATATAATTAGCAAAAAATATGAGAATACAGTGCGGAGATCTACACAAGATTTATTATACTGTCATAACATAAGATAAAAGCAATGGTGTTTGCAGATGATCTCATGGTCTGGGGAAACAAGGAGGAGGAAATTCAGGAGCAACTGAAGGCTTGGGAAGAAACAGTGGGAGAGTACGGATGGAAGTTCAACATCAGTAAATGTGAGATCGTGTTAACGACCAGGAAAAGGGACAGACCAATGAGTGGGATAACCCTTGGAGGTGGACAGCTGAAGAAGGTGAAAAGTCTCAAGTACTTGGGAAGTATAGTGGAGGAAAATGGGAGAAATGACAAAGAGATTACGGAACGTGGCAGACAGGCAGAAGCATTTCTGAGAAGCATTAGGAGCTTAGTGTGGAATAAAGATATCCCACAAAAAAGCAAGGAAGTGTTATACAGAAGCTACTATATCCCGATACTGACCTATGCATCAGAAACGTGGATAATGAAGAAAAGAGACATAAGCAGAATACAGGCAAGTGAAATGAAGTTCCTGTGAAGTAAGATCGGAGTAACAAGAAGAGACAGGGTGAGGAATGAAAAGGTCAGGGAAATAGTGAAAGAGGAGCCCTTGCAGGGTAGGATTGAGACATCAAGACTGAGGTGGTATGGACACTTAAAGAGAATGGAAGAGAAGAAGATTCCCAAGAGGATACATGAGATGCAGATGCAGAAGAAATGACCAAGAGATAGATGGCTGAAAGGAGTGGAGGAATATGTCAAGAAGAGAGGCGAGGACTGGACTAGAGTGACAGCGGAGAGGTGGTGGGAAGAAAGGACCAAGTGGTGAGGCTTATGTTCCAAACAGACCCAGCCTGGGGCTGGAAACTGTACAAGATGATGATGATGATGATGATGGTGAGGTACAAACCATATGCAACTCGAACCTAGAGTTCTATTTTAGGTAAGATAATATACAGAATATTCCTCTTATCCAGCAATAACAGAATCAGACTAGTGCTGGATAACTGACTTGGTCAGTTAATAACTGAGATTTCCTTCAAAAATAAGTTATTATATACTACGTCTACTGTATGTGTCCACCTCGTAGCCTAGTGGCTACCACTCTTGGCTGTCACCGAGGAGGCCCTGGTTTAATTCCCGGCTCAGCCAAGAAATTTAATTCTGGTCGGAGGGCTGGAACATGGTACACTTAGCCTCGTGAGGCAAAACTGAGAAGAGGAGGGTTCGATTCCCACCTCAGCCATTCTGGAAGTGATTTTCCGTGGTTTCCCACTTGTACTCATGGCGAATGCCGGGACAGTTCCTAAATTAAGGCTACGGCTGCCTCCTTCCGAATCCTCATCTGAATTACAAATACACACATTAATACAGCCATCACAACAACACACGTTATCAAACAAATTCCACACACAAACCCATATACTTTAAATACCTAGGATTCATTGTTACCTCAAGCTGTGATGCCACTTCTGATACCGGAGTGAGGGTAAACGCAGCTTGGTTCATAGAGACAAGTCACCGGAGTTCTCAGTGATAAAAAGATGCCTCCATATCTAAAGACAAAATTTTCAAGACCATGGTATGGTATCTATAGGATAGAATGTCGCCCGATGAAAAAAACGCATTAACAGACTCTACATACAATGTAGATGAAGATGCTGCGTTGGACTCTAGAACTGACTCGATGTGACGACGTATGGAACACAGATACTTGGCAAAGATTAGGCATTGCTGTGATCGCGGAGAAAGCGAGGGAAGCTCCACTGGTCTGATCTGGTCATGTAATGAGAAGGCGAGATGCCTCAGTCCCTAAAGCAGCTCATCAAATTGATCCAGGTGGAATGCAACAGCGTCGAAGACCAGCAAAGCGGTGAACTGACAACATCAAGGTCGACATGCTCGATGTTGACTTAAAACCTTAAGATGCCAACGACAAACTGAAATGGAGGAGATGAAGCAAAGCAGCTGACCCTGCACGGTGGGATCAACGCTAGGAGAGAGAGAATACAGTAGTGTATATCAAAAGATAAGAAGTATGGTGTGGTCTTTTGACTGGTTTGATGCCTCCCTGTCCTGAGCTACTGTAATTGATACCTAGCACACCGTACATCCAGGGCAATATGTTTAACATTATTCTAACCTTGGTCTACCCCTAGGGTTGTAGTTCTCACCCCAAGCAAGGTTTTTGGCAACAATTATTTTAGATAGCCCTCTCCCTTCCCTTCATTTAGGCCCTTTGGCACAAATCTACATCTTTTCGCCAGGCTCAAATCGACACAGTTTCACCGATCTGAACCGAATTTTATGTACTTACCATTTGGAACAAGACGAGTAACACTATCTACTTGACATTTCAGACAGTCCTCTCCATTCCCTTCATTTAGGCCCTTTGGCACAAATACTGAATTTGCATGCCCCAGTAGCTTTATAATTTTTAAAGCATCATCATGAGGATGGGGACTTACTGCATTGGTGAGGATTCATTATTTTAAGGTAGGCTATGAGCGGGGAAAATATAGTGCACACCCCAAAGGAGGTTTTTGACAATATTATTTTCTTTGCTTCTATGCATACATTATTTGATCCTTTTTTTTTGTTTTAGGGTCTTTGTTTTATACTACCTTGTTGCTTTACGTGTACAAGTGTTTCAATATTGAATTCATCTGAAGAAAGAGAGTATTAGTAAATACAGCTTCAGAGATGATTTGATACTAATCTTCTAAATTTTGTCGTCAAATTTCGTTATCACATAGAACTTGGGTCCTTTTGGTGTATGGTTTTAACCTCCAGATTTGGTCATCTGGGCGATATGGTGTTCTGAATAGGGTTAGTTCGTCTCATGGCCGCAAGGTGTCTCTGCACTCCTATGAGTAGTTCTTATTTAAGTGTGGGTGGACATATAGATTCTTAGATGATATTTATTATGTACTCTTTTGGGTATTTGTTATTTCCCTAATCAAATGCATATATTATTATGAAGCTCTGATTCTAAGAGTTTATCTGCAGACTACCATTATCCTCTTAAAATGTTGCTGTTTGACCAAACATGTAAGGCTAATACAATTAAGAAAAATAAATTCATTGGCCCTTAAAATGTAATAGGTTAATAATGCACACAAAGTTTAAAATAGGGTCCTTAAATATTCAGTTATATTAGCGAAATTTCAGAATTAATCTATTATAAGCTACAGGCAGTATATAGCCGTCTTACCCACCCTCTTAACAACTTCAACACAATTTTTGACCAGATAAAGAGCACACTCAAGGACTTCGAGTTGCAGTAATATTGCTAATTATAACGACCATCCTCCGGGTTACACACAATATGACACAGCGAGCAAAGGTACAATCTCTTAATATCCTATTGTGATCCCGAGCAACGCCAGGCATAAGAGCTAGTAGAAACTTCATAAGCAATTGCCAGAAACATCTCTCCTCTTTCTCCCTCCAGCCTCCTCTTGGCTTGACTTCCTGATGCCTTAATCGATAATTTCACCGCCATCATCAAGTGAGTACCGGGTGAGTTAGCCGTGGTCGTTACGGCATGGCTGATGGCAGTCGCTCACAACCGGGAGGCGAGGAGGTTCGAATCCCCCCCGCCTGCAACCTTGAAGATGGTCTTCTGTGGTTTCCCATCTTCCTTCCAGGCAAATGCCGGGGTTGGTCCCTAACTATAGGCCACAGCCACTACCTTCCAACTCCTCGTCCTTACAGTCAAACTTTCCTCCCCAGACAACACTCCACACACGACGGTACTTGTAGCTTACCCAATGGGTGTCCGCATAGAAGCAGCTACAAACTGGCGAGCCGAACATGTCCTCGGACACTCCCGGCACTCAAAGATATACGCTAAAAAAAAAATTTAAAAAAAAACAAGTGAGTGTGATGGGAACAAATTTTATATATATATTTTTTTTTGCTTATAGATAAAAGACTGCCCGGAAAGCCAATACACCATTTCTCTGGAAGTCGTAATAGGGAGGTGAAAGGCTGCAGTCAAGAAGAGCAGGAGCGCTTCATTAAAAAAGGAGGTAGTGCACAGTTCGCTACTCCTGTGGGGGTCTGGGCATGGACACCAAGAGCCCGCTGGTCAGCCAGCTTGGTGTTCCTAGGCGAAACTCCACACAAGACACGGCATAAATCCAGAAAAATTGATGAGTTTCAATTCCTTGGCCGTAAAAGTCAATAAACCATCTTTTTGACAGTAGAATAATTGGAATGCTACAAAATATATGTCAAGTGGCTGAGGCAAGGGAATCATAATAATGCTAATGTAATAATAATAATGTTATTCATTTTACGTCCCTTTTAACTACTGTGACTTTTAGAGACGCCGGGGTGCCGGAATTTTGCTCTGAAGGGGATCTTTAACGTGCCAGTAAATCTACTGACATGGCTCCCTCGCATTTGCGCACCCTCAAACGCCAGCTAACTGCGCCAGGATATGAACCTGCAACCTTGGGCCTAGTAAGAGAGAACGTTGTCGCTAAGCCACGCAGGCAGTCTAATGCTAATGACTTAACGATGAAACAGAAGCTTGTCTCAGAAAATAAGAGAGGTATTTTTGCCTAGATTATTATTGGGAAGGAGGCAGCCGTGGCCTTAAGTTAGTAACCATCCCGGCATTTGCCTGGAGTAGTTTTGCCTCAAGAGGCCGAGTGTATATATTCCAGTCCTCAGACCAGAATTAATATTTCTTGGCAGAGCCGGGAATCGAACCCGGACCTCCTGAGGCGACAGCCAAGAATGCTAGCAGCATAGTTAGGCATATAAGAATGTACCCGTAATGTGACTGTACCCAGACGAATACTTTCTTGAGCCACTGTCGACTATACACAGTCTATAAATATCAATTATTCCAGAAACTTACCTTTAAAAATGTCGAAATGGCTGTAATTTAAGATATACATAGCCATAACCGAAACAAAGATGGCTAAAGAACCAAGAAAAAAAGGAATAAACATATCACTGAATAGTATAAAACTTCCCAAATAAATGAAGTCCGATATCGTACTTTAAAAATAGAATTAAATCAATCCAAAACGAGTAATTATGAAGATCAGAAGAAATATACAAATATTCTACTCCCAATTCTATGAACGATCTCGGCAATCATCTTGAGGTTAGTCATTTAACACAAGTACACAAAAATACGAAAAAGTATACACAAAAGTGACAGGTTTATTTAAAAGCAGTAAAGGAAAACATCTCAAAGTGTATGTATAACTTTGTATTGTATCAAAGACAATAACTGTATCAGCCAATACACGCAAACAGATTTGAGATTTTTTGTTTTTTTTGTTTTTTGTCTTTTGTTTGTAGGTGTCATGACAACCAAGCCTAATGGCCAACTTAAATTCGATGAAAAACACTATGCAATAGTAAAAATCATCAACATATCTGTACTATCAATAAAGAATAATATTTCTATTTTCAAAACAGATTCAGAAAACACTAGTATCCGTTTATACAGTACTTAATTCATAGTATTTTTCACCAAATGTAAAAGTCGTTAACATAGTACCTTGTTGATAATGTTGGCTGTTTTGAAACTTTGCATGATTGCTGGATCAGCTGTTTTGGTTGTCATTTGTTATATTTACGTCCACATGGCGATAATCTTCTACCGGGGGTGTGACGTAACCCGAGAGGTTATAAGAGTATTGATAAATTTTAACGTTGTGTTTGTAATTTATATAGTTTGACAATATACATTCTATTACTATATCGTACAGGGACATCCTAAACTTCAAGCTGAGTGGAAGGAATTCGCTATTTTATGTTATTGCACGTAATCTTGAATGGTCCTAAGTTTTCTGCCTCAGTAGTTAATCATGTTTCCATTAATCGTCAATGGTGTTATTTCTGTAATTGCGTTTCTAGTCACTGTCAGACTGATTCCACGTTTGAAAGATATGTTTATTAAAGCAAATCTATATGGAATCGATCTTAGTAAAACGAGAAAAGACAAAGTGTAAGTATGCAGCTTCTCATATAGTGTGTATGTAACAACCTTAGACATAGGCATGTGTAGCGAATATTGTTTTATATATAAAGTATACAAACAAGAGAACTAATTTTCGATTTTGCATTCTTTACAGGCCAGAAGCTATAGGAGTTGTGACAGGCTGTATATATCTCATCACTTTGTTTCTCTTCATACCAGTACCATTTGGTAACTCCATATTCCAAAATGCAGATTTTCCACATCACGAGGTAAGATGTTTTGGTAGCGCTACAGAACGGGAGAACAAAGGTATAAAACAATTTAGGTAATGAAATTTGCCAAAGTACCTTTAGTAATGGTATCCGGAGCTGTTAAAATAATATATGTTGACTCGTCCGCTGCCATAAACCCACCCAGCCATCCCAAATAGATACACGACTTATATAGCAGAAATGAAGTCTTTTGGAGTCATCTTGCTTACTAAGTCAGGAATGCCAACCCCACGCATTTGGTACTATCTCACATCGGGTATAGAACGAGTAAACAAAAGAGCGTCGATAAAGTAATCTAATGAAAAATTGCGCCAATTGTCAGTGTTTATTTATGTATTTATAATGTTTTACGTACAAAAACAGACCTAACCTGGGGCTTACGCCCCAGAACCCCTTGATTGTGGTACTAGCAGTAATTATAATAATAAATAAAGTTTATATGGTTCCGCCTAGTCAATACATTGTTTTATTAGAGGTTTTATCGTGACATAATCACTTGTCTTTGCGTATGTTGGGACATGTTTCGGTGTCTAGTGACATTGACACCATCATCAGTCTATGGTTATTGGCAACACTCAATGACATTGTTTTAATTATTATTTTAATGTCATTGAGTGTTGCCAATAACCATAGACTGATGATGGTGTCAATGTCACTAGACACCGAAACATGTCCCAACATACGCAAAGACAAGTGATTATGTCACGATAAAACCTCTAATAAAACAATGTATTGACTAGGCGGAACCATATAAACTTTGTTTATTATTACATTCTGTCAATACGGAAAAATGTCCGACTTTAAAAATCAAAAACTAGCAGTAATTTTCGACCAGGCAGTACCTAACCTAGTAGCGGACATAAATTCTATCTTATTAATGTTTTACATACAAAAACAAACCTAACCTGGGGCTTACGCCCCAGACCCCCATGCTTGTGGTACTAGCAGTAATTTTCCGCAAGACAGTGCTTAACTTAGTGGAAATTTGTAACAATTTCAAACTTTACGTGTCATATGGTGAATTTTGTATTGGACATGTTGGTAACATACTCAGATGTTCGTTTTTCGGGTGTCACATGACGTATGACGTAGTGTCCAAGATGGCGTCCATAGTGAAATGAAGACAATGCTAAAAGCATTATTTTCGTAAATAATCAATTAAAAGGAATTATTCCGGTGCAGCAGTGGCAATTGAGAAAGTAAAACGACTCCCAACATCTCCGAGAAAGGTTTGTCAATCATAAATACTATATTTTCAGTAATATACCTTGTTGAAAGTTACGACGGCTTGGTCTCCTGTTCTGTAGTTTTAATGATGTTTTCATACATATGTTAGATTATGAATTTTGATTTGGTAGACTATGCCAAAGACTATTTGGAGTAACTACATTTGGCACTTGACTGCTTTAAGTAGCTGCGTTTCAATAATTATTAATTTTGTTTGTACTACTCCAAAAGATGTTTATACTTTGCAGTAATAAACTGATCAAAACAACAGCCTAGACTCCCCTAAAGCCATTGTCAGGACGAAACCATAGGCTAGGTTGCCACTGGGTTAGACCTTTGTCTGGGCAAAACTATTGGTGACTACTGAGTTAGACCACTGTCTGGACAAAAATTAGGCTACTGTTTCTACCACAAGCAATATGGGTCTAGGGCGTTGGACGTGAACTTGTTTTTGTATATAAAGTAAGAAACAAAACAAACCCCATGACACTTAGTCCCTGAAGAGCCTTGGCTTACAAGCGACCACTGTCCAGCCCTGATGGCCTACAGATTATGGGGCGTCAGCACGTTGGTTCCCTTTGGTTGTAATTCTTGGTTTTCTTGATCAGGGTGCTTGCCTCTCTGATCAGACATATACAGTACTCAATTGTCCTGAGTGCACCTTGTAACAGTCCTCATGTCACTTTGAAAAAATCCCTGACAGAGCCCGGAATCAAATCTGGGGACTCCGGGTGGTAGGCAAGAGTGCTACCCCAACACCATAGTGCTGGCTCAAAAACAAGAAAGAAACAAAAATAAAACCACCTCAGAAAAATCACTGCTACTCTTGTGTTCATCATATTAAAAAATGAAAAGTATCTCCATCTCGCCTCGCAACTCTTTGTTAATATTCGGTGAAGAACCACTGGTTTTTAATCTCGTTTCATAGTTACAGAAGGAACAATCCTAAGTGGCTCCATCATTTATAGCGAATGCCAGTTCATCCAACCTAGCACCAAATAAATCATGTCGGCACTTTTCAAGTGGCATTAACACCCCTCTAGTAATAAAATTTACAACTCCGGTTCAAATTTATATCACGATTTCTACGTGTCTAGGGGAATTGTGTATTGTAGTCTAGTCAATGACGTATGGACGTTGATGTTGGTATGTTTGATGTAGTTCCTCCAATTGCCGTACAAATAAAGCAGAGAGCTAGCAGCCAACCCGTTTATTCTACTCCAATGCTATGATCAGCTGTTCAAATATTTTAGAATTTGTATTTACAAACCAAGGGCATTGCTTAAAACATCACAACAGATATTTTTGGCCTTTCAATTTTTACTTGGCAGATTATTGAAAATATATGATGTAAGATTCACATAGCTTTCTGGGAGTCATTAGAAATTGAATTTTCACTGCTGCACCAGAAATAATTGTTTTATTACGTAAATAAATGTTTTTATTTTTTGCTCATTCAATGGTGGCAGCCATCACGTTGATGTCTATCATGTCCTATCTCTGTTGCCAACATGTCCGATACAAAATACACCAGAACTAAAATGGCTGTATACAAAATACACCAGAACTAAAATGGGTGTCAGGACTAAACCATTGGTTCCTACCTGGTTAGACGACTTGTCTGGACGAAACTATTGGTCGCTACTTGGTTAGATGACTGTCTGGACGAAAATTACTGATTGCACCACAAGGAAGGGGGTCTGGGGCGTAAACCCCAGGTTAGGTTTGTTTTGTATGTAGAACAGTATTCACCATTTCAATGAAAATTGGCGCACTTTCACATAATTTGACACCGGATGCGGAATAGTACCGAATGCGTGGGGTTGGCAATACTCTATATGTTGCCAAAAATGACTGAGTCAGCTGGAATTTCATCTAGCCTATATAAGTTAAGTCATGATCATATTTGGGATGGCTGGGTGGGTCACAGACAGCAGAGGAGTAAACATCTATTACTACATCATCTCCAGATTTTTTCAGAACTATTATATCAGGTATTTTGGTTAATTTCTGTACTTTAAGAATTTTTCCAAAAAAATGGCTGTTAAGTTGTACTCTACTAGGCATTGTACCACTCTTATGCTATCACTTCAGTTAGGGGCATCGGATTTTTTATTATGGATACCCGAGTTTAGACCTTCAAGTTAATTACAAACAATCCAACAGACCTATTTAAAATGAGTTAACTTATACCAATATTTTCCTTATTTAACTTAATTTTGCGTTAGACTATATAAGCCAATTGTTCTCAAGTTGAATAACTTAATTATTTTTTTATTTGTGGTTGTATGACACTAAGTCTTGGATTTTGGCATCTTTACTTGGAACCGCTCACTTAAAACTATAACTTATACAGTACATGGAAAACTACTTGTCTGAGGGTAATGAAATTTTTGTATGTCATAGGTACAAGTATTGGCAGTGTAAAACTCCAGTTTCAATTTTTTTTCTACTAACCTATATAAAGTTTTTATACTTTTTCTAAACAAAAGTTTGGTGCTTTTCAGTCGGTCAACACGAATGTACCCAAAAAGAGCTGGGTTGTGCCCTAATCCTGAAATAAATTACATGAGATTAATAAAATATAATTTGTATAAATGTGTATTTATTAATCTCATGTAATTTATTTCAGGATTAGGGCACAACCCAGCTCTTTTTAGGTACATTCGTGTTGACCGACTGAAAAGCACCAAGCTTTTGTTTACTTAGGCAACACTGAAAAATGGCTTCAAACCTCACAACTTTTTCTAAAGTAACTTTTTCTCAGTTCAGGAAAAATATATAGTGCAGGAAACTTGGCTTCAATTTGAAGCTCTCATTTGTAATTATCAGAAACTACAACCACTGCAAGCGTTCAGTATGATACCGAATTTATGATGTGTGTTATTGATAGTAGGTTTTGCGCGCGCTGACTGCGGGCGGGTTCATCAACACCAAAGTCCACGTGCTCGGCAGTATTTATTGCTTATAATTATACTGAGATGATATCAGCAATGATGCCGTTACCCTATTTGGCTTACTGGAGTAGAGGAAGTAGACTAAAAAAAGCTTTCAACCCGTAATATGATGCTGCTTAATAATTTTACCCTACTCAGTAGCTTCACTAATAAGAATGATGTATATTTATTTGTGGGGCTTTTATTAATATTTTTTATTTTCTAGTTTGTGGAACTGGTGACTGCTCTGCTGTCAATCTGCTGCATGGTCCTTCTCGGGTTCGCCGATGATGTTCTGGATCTGAAGTGGCGACACAAGTTGCTGCTTCCCACAATAGCCTCACTGCCTCTTCTTATGGTCTACTACGTAAACTTCAATTCTACAACCATTATTGTTCCTAAACCTTTCAGACACTGGTTTGGCTTCTCCCTCGATCTAGGTGAGTCTTTGTCTTCGATAACTCCAAATGTTTGTGTGCATGTGAAAAAGTAAGGTACCAATTCTCCACAAGTAAACTGCTCATCACAGTAATTCTGAGTAAGATTGATAAAGTCTTAGGGTGGATTCCTCCTTTAAGTAACAACTATGGAAGATTTGTTGGAGCAGTATTAAGCATAGCAAAAAAGTTTATTCCCAGAGGATACCGGAAGGAATATATTCCTGGCTGGTCTGAAGTCAGTGAGAAACTGTACGAGGACTTCCTTTCTACTGGAGAACAAGAAATAGCAGATGACCTGCTGCATAGCCTTGATGCCACGCGTCGACAGAAATGGCTGGACACTGTCGAAAATCTAGACTTCAAACACTCAAGCAGGAAAGCCTGGTCCCTCTTATGTAATTTGGGAGGTGGAAATCGAACAACACGAAATAACAACTTAATAAAACCAAACAAAGTTGCTGCTCACATTGTCTCAATATCTAAGCCATCTATCTCCCAGCCTCATGCCATTCAAATAAAACGAGAACTGCGAACCATGTTATCAGAATGCCCAGATAATAGTTCTTATTCTATACCTTTCAGCCCTGAAGAGATATCGTCAGCTCTAAAAGACATTAAATCAGGTAAAGCCCCAGGTCTTGATGGCATACACCCAGAATTCCTTCTGCACTGTGGTGAGTATGCTAAAAGATGGCTAGCCCAGTTTTTCACCAATATTTTACAAACAGGGTCCATTCCTCGACTAATGAAACAGACGAAGATCATTGGTATCTTGAAACCAGGTAAACCCAATAACGAAGCCCCAAGTTATCGTCCTATTTCTCTTCTGAGCATGATGTACAAACTACTTGAGAGGCTGCTGTATAACAGAATACATAATGAATTACATGAAAAGATTCCTGTTGAACAGGCTGGATTTCGTCCAAACCGAAGCTGTGTGGATCAAGTTCTTTCATTTACATCTTATATAGAGGCAGGATTCCAGAAACAGCAAAAGACCTCTGCTGTATTTATTGATTTATCCTCCGCCTATGATACTGTGTGGAGACAGGGCATTGTTAATAAGTTTCTCCGTGTCATACCCTGCAGAAGAACAGCAAGACTCCTGAACAACATGCTGACTGATAGACCTTTCCAGGTAACCATGGGGAATGCCGTTAGTGACCAGAAGACTCTTAACAACGGACTACCCCAAGGCTCAGTCCTAGCTCCGCTATTATTCAGTCTCTATATAGCAGATATGCCAGACACCCAGTCCAGGAAGTTCGGCTATGCTGATGATTGGGTGTTAGCAACTCAACACAAACAAATCGAGGCCACTGAAGAAATATTAACGAAGGACTTATGTGCAATGTTTCAATACTTCCGTAAATGGGGACTTCAACCGAACCCTAATAAAACTGAATCCACGTGCTTTCATCTGAGCAACATCCTAGCCAACCATGAACTAAACATATATTTTGATGGAAAACGTGTGATTCATAACAAATACCCAAAGTACCTTGGAGTGACACTTGACAGAACACTGTCATTTAAACAACATCTAACAAACACTGCAGCCAAATTGAGGTCAAGAAATAACATCCTACAAAAACTGTGTGGTACAACATGGGGTTCCACTGCGTCTACCCTCCGATCAACTGCCCTAGGTCTTGTATACTCAGCAGCAGAATATTGCAGCCCTGTTTGGCTAAACAGTAGTCACACGAAGCTAGTAGATGTTCAACTAAACCAGGGGCGTGGTGGCTCAGCGGTCTAGCTGTAGGCCTCTCACCAATGCGGTCCGGGTTCGATTCCCGGTCAATGCATGTGAGATTTTCGAAGTGAAATGCCACGTCCTGTGGTTCGGATTCCACGTAAAAAGGAGGTCCCGTGGCTCATGATCTCTAGATTAACGGTCACGTTAAACTACAAGCTTCCTTCCTTCCTTGTTCAACTAAACCAAACTATGCGGATAATTACTGGTACAATCAAGTCCACGCCAGTTTTCTGGCTACCTGTCCTGAGCCGTATTCCACCTCCTACGCTGAGAAGAAAGAATATCCTCCTGAGAGAATTTAACAAAATCTGCAACAACCAACAGCTGCCAATCCATGAGGACATACCTGCAATCCAAATCAATAGACTCCGCTCCAGACACCCTGCAATCAGAACAGCCAACAACCTGGCAGACCATAACTTCAATCTTCATGAAGCCTGGGCAAAAAATTGGTACACAAACACTCCACCAGAGCTACATAGTTTTCTCCATAGTAACAACAATCCATGGGAACTTGATCTGCCCCGTAGGACATGGTGTACACTGAACAGGATACGCACCAACCATGGGAGATGTGGTGATCTACTATACAAATGGGGAAAGATCACCTCTCCAGAGTGCACGTGTGGCTTCCAGTTCAAGCATATAGTTGAAGAGTGCCCTCAGAACTTATATCCTGGAAACCACTTTGACTTTTTGTTTTCTACAGCAAATGTGTTAAACTATGTAAATAATATGTCTGTAAATTTGTAAATTATGATTATATTTTCTCTGTGTTCCAAAAAGTGATGTGTAATTGCCATACGATTAATAATAATGAGGAAGATTGAGAGGAAGACGGATACCGTACCTACAGAAGACCAGTATGGATTCCGAATTCTTGGAAAACAATTGAGAAAAGATCCAGATATTGATACATATCGAACCATTCTCGCGGATCCATATTGACTTATAATATTTATTACAAAGTATTTTTTACTAAGTATTACTGTATACAGGGTGTATCTTAATTATACCGACAAAAAAATCAGGGACGCTCTGCGTGTTATGTAAAAGACGATGCCGCAATCGGATTGGCGGAGAAAATTTTTCCCTCCGAGAAAATGAGGTTACTTTGTTACTTCCGGGCGCGCAATTCAAATCTAGGAACTCGCCGTATTTGCTGAGGCAAGCAGCAAGCCGCTGGCCACTGCTGTGCTTCAGACAAGGGAAGGGAGTGTGATAGAAGGAGACAGAGATATGTTGGAGGGCATGCAGCAAGCCGAGGCGATCGAGGAAACTTGCACAATGACTCTTCAGTGTTATTCCCCGTTAGTTTCTGCATTCTGTTCTACTACCTTTCTTGAAGATTGGGACAATTATTCCCTTTTTCCAGTCCTCTGGGGTCTTCCTTTCCTTCCATGCTGCCTTCATCACTCGGTACATTGTATCCCCACCTCTCCTGCTGCTCTCACCATCTCCACACTCAACTCATCCACACCCGGTGCCTTCCCTCCTTTCATCTTTCTCACTACATCTTCTTCCATGTTAAGTCCTTCCTCTTCCCCGATTTCTTTCTCCTCGCCGTGGTTTCCATTTGTGTTCAGAAGTTCTTCAAAATATTCTTTCCACATTTTCTTCAGTTCTTCCCTATTTTCTATCTCTTGTCCCCTTTTGTTCACCATTCTAACATAATCCGTCGGATCCTTCCGCCTCTTATTTTTTACCATCCCATACAGGACCTTTTTTGTACCCTCACTATCCTCCTTCATCATCTTTGTCCACTCTTCCATCCACTTCCTTCTCTTCTCACCCACTACTCTCTTTGCCTCCTTTTTTTCCTGGTACTCTTCCCTTGTCTCTACCGTCGTATTTTGATACCACCTCATAAAGGCTCTATTCTTTTCCCTTACTATGTCTTTCGTCTTCTCATTCCACCAAGGTGTTTCCTTCCACCTCTTCTTACTACTTGTCCTCCCACATACTGCTTCTGCCGCACCTACTAGTGTCTTCTTAAATCCAGCCCATTCCTCTTCCACCCCCCTTTCTTCATCTGTTGGAATTCCTTTCTTTGCCATTTTGAGGTACACGACCCTTCTATCTCCTTCTTTCAGTTTCCATATCCTTATACGTCTTTCCTGGTTCTCAGTCCCTTTCTTCTCCTTAGTCCCTCTCAGGTTCATTACCAGCAATCGATGGTAGCTATCCAAGTTCTCCGATGGTATAACCTTGATGTCTGTAATATTTTTATTTAACTCCCTCTCATACAGGATATAGTCGACCACCGACTTCCTGGTCAAGTCATCACTGTACCATGTGATTGTGTGGCTCTCTCTTTTATTGAACCAGGAGTTCCCAACTAGCAGGCTGTTCCTTTGACAGAAGTCCAACAGTCTCTTTCCTTCCTCATTTCTTCTGCCCCAACCCTCTGGTCCAAGCATACTCTCATACCCTTGTCTTTCTTTTCCTACAAGGGCATTCAGATCCCCCATAACAATCATATTCCTTCCTCCCAGCTGCTTCTGCATTTCCTCTTCAAACTCCTCCTTCTCTTCAGAGGCGCAGCCTACCTTTGGAGCATACACTTGCACTATTTCCATGGTCTCTCCCCTCAGTGCTACTTTCACTTTCATCATCCTATAACTTATTATCTTCACTTCTTCTTTTAAACCATCTCGTACTACTACTCCCACTCCATTCCTCTTTCCCTCTTCATACACTGTCATATGCTTTGTAAATTTCTAAAATTCTAGTAGAGTACGGTAACTGTGTTACGAGTGCCAGGTGACCTTGATGTTTCACCTCTTAATAACCATTGCTTCCTTCATGACATACGGTAGTAAAGGGAGTACAAGTATATGTGGTTTGTGTGTAGGTCTCCTGTACTACATGTACATGGGCATGCTGGCTGTGTTCTGCACCAATGCTATCAACATCCTGGCTGGAGTCAATGGTCTGGAGGCTGGTCAGTCCGTGATTATCGCACTCTCCATCTCACTTTTCAACCTGTTTGAGCTCTCTGGAGATGCCTGGAAGGCTCACAAATTCTCTCTGTACTTCATGTTGCCATACATCGCTACCACCCTCGCCTTGCTCAAATACAACTGGTAAGTCACCATACTGTTTCAATACCATGAGAAAAATATATATAGAGCGTCTCTACCTTAAAAGACAGTACGCATTAAATGGAGCGCGCTGATGCCAGATCTGCTGCATATACAAGTTCTGCAAGGCCGGGAACATGTTGTAACATAACTCGTATACAGACGTGCTTTTTCGCAAAACTCGTGAAATTTCAAAAATATTTGTTTGTTGTATATAACTGTACCTCATGCCTTGAAGCGAACGACGATACAATATTTAGATATGATACACTGAAGCTCAGAGCGCGATTTTAATGCACACATTATAATAATTTATAATTTCCAATTATTCATGAATATGATAGATAATATTATAACATGTTATAATATTACATTTTCTCGAATATCATAGGTTATAATAAATTATAATATGACATAATAATAATATATATAATATATAATGTATATTGTCATCCACGTAATTTACACAATTTTGTGTGGACAAGTGGTGGTATGCAGCCGAAATTAAATTTTTCATTTCTTGTTTCTTGAATGAGACGTTGTTCAATTATATATAGTTCTTCACTTGCACCCATGCCATTTCGATGGGATTAATGTTCACTGTGGTATGGTGGCAAGCGAAGAACATACCGTATTTGCTCGCGTATATCTCGCACTTTTTTGACCGAAAATATGTGTGAAAATTTTCGGTGCGAGATATACGTGGGGAATGACCGTATTCCCTAAAAAACACAAAATTTGCGATGTAACAGTAGGCCTACTTACGCAACTGACGTGGCGCGTGAATCGCTAATTCGAACGTGTTTCAAGGCGGTGAATTTAGCCAACCGCGGCCGAAGGATGTACAGCGTGCTAACACTCACGCTGCGCCGTATTCTTGCACGCGGCCGAGCTCTGATGCGACGCAATGCGTAAAGACGAAATCATTGAGATTCGAGAAGACTGAACTACGTTTCTCTGCGATGTAACAGTAGGCCTACTTGAGCAACTGTTGTGGCGCGCTAATCGCTAATTCGAACGTGTCTCAAGGCGGCGAATTTAACCAACTGCGGCCGAAGACGCGGCGAACGATGTACAGCGTGCTAACACTCACGCTGCGCCGTATTCTTGCACGTGGCCGAGCTCTGATGCGACGCAATGCGTAAAGACGAAATCATTGAGATTCGAGAAGACTGAATTGCGTTTCTCTGCGATGTAACAGTAGGCCTACTTCCGCAACTGACGTGGCGCGCTAATCGCTAATTCGAACGTGTCTCAAGGCGGCGAATTTAGCCAACCGCGGCCGAAGACTAACGATGTACAGCGTGCTAACACTCACGCTGCGCCGTATGGTTGCACGCGGCGCCTCGATCCCTAATCGGCTCGTATCGAAGTTCGGATCAACTCGTTGTTACTCGCTCTTCCTGTTAGTAACGCTTCGGGTAAGTTCCTGGACAATGATGACTGTTGTGGTGCGCTAAATCGAACGTGTTTCTACCTCAAGGTTATTACGGTCATTTATATGATGGTGTCAGTAATGAATGCGAGATATATGCGAGTAAATTTTTTTTCCCTGAAATTTCAAATAAAAAAATGTGGTGCGAGATATACGCGGGGGCGAGATATACGCGAGCAAATACGGTATTTTTCTGCTGATTTAGCCATCTCGTCAATGATGAATTTATCATATCTGTCTCTGTTTTGAGTCACAATAAAACGAAGCTCCCGTTTTAACATATCATTTCGAAAGGGGACCTCTTTTGAGTGAGCCAATCTATAATCCGGTCTTTTCTCCGTTATAGGTAAAAGTTCGATTTTCCGACTATGGTAACCTACATTGTCTATTACTAGGATAAATCCTTCGGGAACATTGGGCAACAATTGCTCGGCGAACCACTTTTCATACACTTCACCTGTCATTTCGTCGTGGGTGGCTGCCGTGTTCTTTTGGCACAGAAACATTAACTCTGCACCATTAACGAACCCTTGCTCATTCCCGGGACGAACAAAGGCAAACTGCGGATACCATTTCGAGGATGGCTGAAGTATGAATCGAACCCGCCTCTTCTCAGTTCCATCCCTCAGACCAGAATTAAATTTCTTGGCAGAGCCGGGATTCAAACCCGGGCCTCCACGGTGACAGCACAGTGACAGCCAATAATGCTAGGCACTATGCAACGAGATGGACAATTTATATAGAACACAAGCTCCACCTCATTTCACAGTTTAACTTCACCTACCCTCCATAAAACGCAGTCGGGGATATACGCGTCACCTACGTTCGCCGCGTCAGCGCTGCGCTGGGCGGGAAGACTACGCAAAGTGCGATAACTTATGAATGCTATTGATATCGAGCTCTGGTTTGTTTTAAAAACTATTTCAGACATTAATGAACATTTCTTCTCGCTTAGTCACTAACGTAAATTCAACAGCAAAAAAGTTTCTCGCTACGTAACTTTTTTGTGACACCATCCCAGATTTTTCAAGTAACATATAAGGAAAAAAATCATAACTTTCTTATTATGAAAAAAATTACTGCCCTGAGAAATAGGGCATCTTCTACCTACATCAGGCAATCTAAAAATAAATTCTTGATCTGTTGCGATCATTAGTTCATTATCTATGGCATAAGTTTTATATCTGCAAAAACATAGATTGTCGCTAAAATATCGTAATTCTGAAAATTGGGCCATGTGTTAATTATTTATGGCTTTTATTTTTACATCATCATAAAGAGCGGAAAATTCTCTATAAGACCACGCAAACATTTTCTTAGATTTGCCACTTTCAATTATTGGGAAATGGCAACATCGGCGGGGTAGAAGAGGACGAAGCGAATTGCAGGACATAGGAGTGCGAGTGAGAGGCAAATACTAAATTTAATTCCATACTGTCTTTTAAGGTAGAGACGCACTATAGTGATTCACACCAGTGCGACGTGGGTTAGTGATCCTGGCATTGCTTTCACTGACTTGTGCTCCTCTTTTTCATCCTCTATTTCACATGGTCAGCTCTCATTCTCTTCCAGCCTTAATGATATCAGGGTATCTCTAGCCTAAGATGTCTTTCATTTTCCTGCCTTAATTGGCACTTTTCTTACTTTCATTTTTCGAGGGGTCAAAGTCTTTTCTTTTCAGGGTATCTCCTAAATAAAATGTGTAAACATTAACCATTATGGCAATTTGCTATCATAGCTCAGATCGTAGATAAATCGTATACAAGAGTTGAGAGCTCGTTGAAGTTTCAAGGTTAGTGTTTTGGTTGCTTCTACAAGAATAACGTCACAGTAGTCAAGAATAGGAAGTATTAGGCCTAGTGTCTGTATGAGTAGGATTCTTACTTTAAATGATAAAATATCTTTTTTCCTTTTGAGGGAGTGGAGTATTGCGAAAATCTTCTTGCATACACTCTGTACATGTTCAGACCAGTTAAGAGTCTGATTTATTATCACACCTAGATTTTTTACTGTGGGACAGTATGGAATTTCATTGTTGTTCACTGCTTAAACGTACGTTTCGGTGTTCAATGACACCGAGGGGTCCATGTCCATGGACAGCTAACTTCAACAGAAGGATCCAACTAGTAAGAGTCTTAAACGTTTAAATTATACGCCAAATCAATACATAAACAAATACATATTTTATATATTAGTACATGTTTCGACCCACAATGGGGTCATCCTCAGCCTAAAAAGAAAATCCATTAAGAATTGAATTGAAAATTAAAATGGCATAATATATGCCTTAAATCTAAATTAAAATGAAAAATTAATGATAATAATTGTAATAAATAAAATATAGTAATATGGATATCCTTACAAATGTAGTATTAATTAAATAAATATAGGATTGGTCTTTTAACAATAATTTAAAAAAAAGTAGTTAGAAAATAGGAACTATTAACGGTGAGTGTAAAAATGTTAAGCTTTAAAAAACTTATCAAAGTATACCGGCACACAAAATAATTTAGAAAATCAATAAAATAATTCAGTTCGGCGCTTGAGTTAAATAAGTTGAATCCTCTTCAATACGGAGATTATTAACGATTTTGAAAAGGTGCCAACCAGTATTACGATGACATGAAATAACCTCGTTGTATGGGATGGAGAAATTCGGAAATTCGTACAAGAATTTGAGTTGAAATGCCCAATATGGATATGTGGCAATTCTAAATGTTAAAAATGTTTAGAAGAAAAACCGGGATTCTTGAAATGGAATTACGGTATCAGAAGTTCCTCTTTAAATTTGCCAAACTGTGTTAGGTTATGTATTTGCCGCTTTAATGCAACCGTCGTGTTGAAAAATCTCCCGTAGTACTGTATGTAATGCATACATTAAGTATTTATCAGATCAATTTAGAATTGCCACATATCCATATTGGGCATTTCAACTCAAATTCTTGTACGAATTTACGAATATCCGAATTTCTCCATCCCATACAACGAGGTTATTTCATGTCATCGTAATACTGGTTGGCACCTTTTCAAAATCGTTAATAATCTCCGTATTGAAGAGGATTCAACTTATTTAATTCAAGCGCCGAACTGAATTATTTTATTGATTTTCTAAATTATTTTGTGTATATTTTGATACATTTTTTAAGCTTAACAGTTTTACACTCACAGTTAATAGTTCATATTTTCTAACTACTTTTTTAAAAATTAGTGTTAAAAGACCAATCCTATATTTATTTAATTAATACTACATTTGTAAGGAAATCCATTTTTATTACTATATTTTATTTATTACAATTATTATCATTCATTTTTCATTTTAATTTAGATTTAAGGCACATATTATGCCATTTTAGTTTTCAATTCAATTCTTAATGGATTTTCTTTTTAGGCTGAGGATGACCCCATTGTGGGTCGAAACATGTACTAATATATAAAATATATATTTGTTTATGTATTGATTTGGCGTATAATTTAAACGTTTAATTCTAACATCAATACGGATATTTAAAAACATTTGTTTTTAATGGCAAATGGGTTTGCATTCTAGTAAGAGTCTTCTAGTTTATTTCAAGGTTAGACCACATCAATGTGATACAGACTGCTGTATCCATTAAGGTTGATTTGTAGTCATATTTCTGTACGTCCGATAATATTAAACCACACTGAAGTTGATCGTGAAATAACTGGAAGATACATCATATAGCAGCGACGTCCGATTCACTGTAATTGAACCATTCATATGTTTTTAAATTCTTTTTGTGAGCTTTCTTCTTATTTAAATTTCGAATCGTGTTTCGTAAGGATATCCATTTTTTCTTTCATCTTTGTAAACTTACTTTTAAGATTATTTTAAATCAATACATGCTGACGAAGGTGTCATTGAACACCGAAACATGTACGTTTAAGCAGTGATTAAACCACATTCTTTAGTGTTTGACAATAAGATAGTGGTATCTCCTGCCTTTTATAAGAGGCCCTAAAGGAGGTAGGGTGCGTATAGCCCCACCACGGCAGGTGAATTCGGGAGTTAGCAACCCAGAGAGATTCCTGAGCTAGGTACCATGTTGTGACATTTTGACATATCTCCACATTTCACATCCCCCAGACCCCAAAACCAGCGTCAGTTAAAAGGCTCGGATACAGTATATTTTATATATATATATATGGTTGGTTCCTTAGTTTAGGGGCTGCGACAATGCGGTCATGTAGCCCCATGTACTTTGGGTGTGTAATCTGTCTGATAACCGGTGTTAATTGTGATGACTGTTTTTAGTTCAAGTGAGGATTGCTGACATTGAATTTCAAGTAGTTCCTACTTTTGCCGCCACACGCCACCGTCAACGACTGCTAGTTCAGAACTTGGCTACTACATGTCACTGCAGTCGGCTCCTGGCGACGAACGTAGGAACCTAATTAGAGCATTGTTTAACGTATAATTAATTTAGCTTCACACTGGTGTAGTTAGTGGAAGGTTCTTTAACATGCCATAAATCTATGACATGGGACCGCCGGCTTTACTTCCCCTCCGAAGGAAGGCATACTGAGGGATTTTAACACTCTTAAAAATCCGACGACTTCGGCTGGGTTTGAACCCGCGATCTTGGGCACAGAAGCTCAGCATGCTAACAACTACGCCACCGAAGCCGCCATAAATGAAGAAATTGGAAAGGGAATCCAACAAGCTAATGGGTTTTACCAGTGTGTGAGAGGTTTAGTATGGAACCAGGAAGTCCCAGAGAAATGCAAGAAAAAGTTCTATTCTCAATATATTACACACCAATTTTGACATATGCAGCAGGTACTTGGACCACAACAAAACACGATGACAGCCGAATCCAAGCAGCCGAGATGAAGTTTCTTAGAGGAATAATTGGGAAGACACGGAGGGATAAAATCAGAAATGTGGACATTAGGCAGAGAACTGGGTTCCCAAAACTGCAAGACAAGATAGAGATCAGTAAGCTGAAATGGTACAGACATATGATGAGAATGGAAGAATATAGAGTACCAAAAAGAATATTTATGGAGAAAATACGAGGAAGGAGACCATGAGGAAGGCCCAGAAAGAGGTGGATGGATACGGTGAAGGAAAGTATAGAGAAAAGAGGAGAAAAAGAAGTATCGAAAGAAGGAAATAATGGTGGAAGGATAGACAACTGTGGAGGTCCTTGATTCGCAACCCGACCCAGGGAACTGGAAACGGGAAATGAAGAAGTTATAACTTACGACTTTCTTTTGGGCAAAATAACTACTGCCTTTTAGCACCAATCACTTTCAAATTTATACATAAAATATAACCGTTCAACATCTCGGTTGAGTTTGTTAACAGACAAAATGGGACCAAGAGGGTAGAAAATGTTAAATATCGCTATAACTTTCTTAGTGTGTGAAAAATCGAATCCATTCAAAGTTCGTACTATTCTTCGAATAAGGGCCAACATCTTATCTCCGGAAAGTTTTTTGATAGCACCAACCATTGACCAAAGGGGTGGGAAAAATTGAGTTTTGAGAGAAAAAGAATCATACCACCCCTAATAGACACATTATAAAAACCGTTTAAAAAGGTCAATAGTTCTCTAAACGTTACCTAAACCTTTTGTCTGAAAGAATTTTTGATATGGCCCACCCTTACGCCAAAGGGTGAGAAAAATGTTTTCGGAATTATAAGATTGTAACGTGTTTTTCTAGGGTATTTTACGCCACTGACATAAGTCAGTAGGAAGCCATTTAATATTTATTTACGCGGCAAATTGTTCAGCCAAGAGAAGTTTTCATGTAACTTATTATTATTAAGGTATTTTTTGGAGAGTTTTTTTTATAAGATTATAAGTATACAGATAGGTTTTCGATGTTATAGAAAACACTATCAAGCGAATTATTACGAACAACATTATCGCGGAAAATTATATGATTACGGAATTTTACGGATTTTTGTCAGTTAGAGTTTGTTGAGAGAGATGAGTCACTGGGAATTAGGCTACAGGCTTATTCTTGTCGAGAAGCGTGACGCAAGCGGGGTTGCTGCATCAAGAAAAGGCGAAATGGCCTGGACCGGTAATCGACATCTTCGTCGAGCCGAGTGTATTGACCCTGAGGTGGGGAAGATCGAGTGGTAGCGCAGCCAATCAGAGAAGAGCGGGCGAGGAGAAGACGGCTACAGAGAGGGGATGCGACGAGTGCATATATGGTTTGCGCGCCGAGGAGACAGGGCGATTATCTTTGTAAAACTTGACCGTTGTGGTTGCACATGTGGTTGGCTCCGATGTGATCGGACCATAAATTAACATATCTACAAGTATCTCTTCAACTGACGAAGAAGATGACGACGTCCAGAAGGCTGTGGGAAGCTCTCTTCAGCATCCAGTACGAGGGAAATGCTACGGCAATTTCCAATGGTAAGCGCGAATGACTCAGAACTACATAATCTCTCGTTTCTTTGTTTCATATTCAGTATTTCAGTAACTTCTTAGCTTGGGAATAATAGTAAAATCAGTAATTCATCCGACTCCGTTTTCACGTAATTCTCTAGCGGTAATATTCAAATCGCAACGCTCCGATTTAAGTTTATTATTATTATTAATTTTGCCATACTTTTTTTTATATATAATAAATTCATTTCTTTTAACCATGCAATCTTTGCTTTCAGTAGGTAGCATTAGATATAGACCAAATTCCTTCTCCTGATACAATTGTTAGTTGGGTTAATGATCAAATCATACCACGATCTGTGTGTAAAGATTCTTGAAGGTGTTCTGCCAGAGCTAGGTGTTGTTAAATATAAATTTAGATTTCAACATAGCGTTGAGGTTTTGGCGCCCATTAATACAACATATCTTAGTCAGAGTAAACATTACATTTGTGTTTCAAAGTGCAAGGCAGGGCTAGTAGAAACGTTTCACTTGTCACCCAACAGTGAGGGCAAAGTAAAAACGTTACAAGATGACGGGGCTTCTCATATGTTAAACATGTGGAACGTTTGTAGGTAAACAACAATTGACGAATTTAGTGAATTGGAAACATATTTCTTTGCCCAGTGAAATCTACCTCCGCCTTCCGGCATGCCGAGAGGGATTTTTTCCACTGATTTTGGGGCAGACCCTTTCCTCTTTTCCTTTCCTATATGCCTTTCATGGCTCTACTTCCTTGCAAGTCCCTCAATTTTCATTATTCGTGGGCACAGAGCTTTTCTTTTCCCCGTCTTTCATTTCTCTTATTTCTTTTTTCTCTCTTGTCTCCTTCTAGTTTGTAAGTTAGATGTTAGTCAGTGGTTAGTTGTTGTAGTAGGAAGTTTCATTAATATGTATTGGCATATTTGTCGAATATTTTTGGCCTAATATTCATAGACAAGCAGAGTGCAACGATTGTGACAACCTCATAGTGTAGCAGCTACCATTCTTGGCTGTTGCCCCTGAAATCTGGGTTTGATTCCCGGCTCTGCCAAGGAATTTTAATTCTTGTGTGATGTCTGCCTCAGGAGACAAAACTGAGCCATCCTGGGAGTGGTTTTCCGTGATTTCCCTACTCCAGGCAAACGCGGGGATGATTCCTAACTTAAGGCTATGGCTGCCTCCTTCCCAATCCTATCCCCAATTTACAAATACACACACTAATACAGCCATCACAATAACACAGGGTAATACACAAATTCCACACCCAAATTCACAGAGCTATATGACCACGATGTCGCAGCTCCTAAAATAAACAACAAAAATAATCCAATTATGTTCAAACTAGCAGACCCGTGCGAGGAATCTCGCATGTTCATAAGCCACACTTTCCCCAATAGGTTTATACCTAGGTAATTAAGAGACTTAAGGAGAAAGGTTGTTATGTTTTCATTTGAACCAAATGATTATAGAACACTATTTACATTTCAGGCATCCCTACAGCCAAAATGCGAACTGAACAGCAATGATGTCGCGTATTTTCCTACAGCAACAATATTTGCAAATCGCACACTTTTTACAAAAAGTGATATTTATGCAATTAGTCACTGCTAATGTCATTTGTGTGCTGAGTCCATTGATTGACAGCTTAGCCATAACACTCACCGGTTATTCAATATTTATGAAATTATACGATTTGATTACTCATTACTTTAAATTACTGTGTCTGAAATCATGCAAAATGATAAAGGAATGACCTCAGAATGTTAAAATGACATGAAACAGGCGTCACAGCAGCCGAAATGTGAAGTGGACAGCAATTATGTAGCGTATCCTCCTGCAGCAACAGTATCTGCAAATCGCACACTTCGTACAGTTTTTTAAAAGTCATTTTTTCAAGAAATTATAGATATTTATGAAATTAGAGTGCAATGCGTCACTGGTAATGTATATTCTCTTTCATTTGAATGCTCATTTTTCACGATCAGTCGTTTGTGAGCACCGCGGGAGGGATCTATACTACTGAAATAATATATATGATTAAAAAAAACATTGTGATCTTTTATGCATCATTATTTTCATAATTCGTCATCCATGTGTTTCAGCATACATTATCACTAGGGTTCGGAAGTTTAAGTCCTAAAGAAGTGCAAAATATGCAAGCAAATATGTCCTAAAATCTAGCTAAATATGACCTAAAAACTATAAAATATGACCTTAAACGATGAAATATGACATGAATTTTTGGGATAGGTAGAGAATCACTAACATAGAGTAAACGTCTTAAGTGCCAAAACGTGATAAGCGATAATACACCAGACACATTTAATCATACAAACTGACAGAGAGCTACAGTACATACATTTTTTTTGTACTGGAAGAAGCTCCTTTCTACGTCGCATGATGTCACAGGAGCGTATTTAAACTTAGTCAGTTCACTGCCGCTTAGCTCCGGGTCGTTTTCGCCTAAACCAGATCCATTACCCTCTAAAATGGCACCAATTCTGCACATTGTTGGGTATCCTTCATTTGCACTCAGCACCTTACTTTGTTCTTCACTGCAACTGACACTGTACCTCTTGCTTGTTATACTTTTGATACTATGTCCTTTACTATTCCCAAACTCGCACATAATTCTAAACCAGCAGTTTCTAGGTGAGAGATAGTTTTCGATAGATCTCTATAATTTGAAGAAATATATACTAATTGTCCCGACAAATCATTGGAAAACAGTTCCTGTGCAATTTTTATAGATGATGGCTCACTAAAGTCAAAGGTAGAAACAATTTCTTGCACAGTTTCATAGTGTTCACAGTAGTACTCTACTGCGTTATGCCACGTTCCCCATCGGGTGAGCACTGGCTGAGGAGGAAGAGGAAGCGAAGGCGCGTGATCTTTAAATTTTGCCACCCTCAGTGGAGCCTTCACAAACATTTTCATGACGTTTGATATTAACCGGTCAACATCAGGCTAATTCTGCCGCATTTCTGTGCAATCCGTGAGCAAGACACGTTAAATGGACCATTTTTGGGTAAAGTACCTTAAGTCCCCTTGCTGCTTTCACCATGTAGGGTGCAGCATCGTTAGTAACAGCAAGATTCGTTCTCCCTTAATTTCACCATCCCACAAAAGCTTCATGGCAGTGTCAAAAAGTATTGCAATTGTGGAATGGTTAGCTGCATCTAGAACCTCCGAATGAAGTAAATATACATCGCCCGGACGATCTATGAGAAGAGTGCCAATTATAATCTAACCCAGTCTAACCCAGATGCTATTGTTGCCTACACTAATTCTAATTTTTCGAAGTGCGTTTTCATAACAGGTGGGCAAATAACTTTTTCGCAATGTTGTCTTGTCCGGGATCGACTATGTTGTGTATTTAGTTAAGAATTTTCGAAAGTGTTTGTTGTTCACTTTGTTAAGCGGAATATTGGTAGATACCAACATTTCGCACAGGTCTTTTGAGAAATCTGAAAGTTTAGTTGACGAAGATTTTGCTGTATCAAACAAAAGAGCCTGTCTGCTCTGTTCAGAAGACTTTCGATTCGCGCAGCTTTTATGCTTAGCCGTAACGCAGTGCCGTTGCACATTAAATCGCTTTATCGCCGCTACCTTAACTTCACACGCTTTACAACAAAGAGTTGTTCCGTCAGTACTGAACGTCTCTTCACCGAACTCTTTCACATACTTTCTGAACTTTACAGCTTCACTACACTTCACTTTCGGCATGATGGGGTTCACTGCAGTACTACAAGTGTGACCAATCTGTTGAAATCTGTAGGTAGTGAAAGAGTAAAGGAAGAACTGGGCGAGATATAACGTGGCATTTCCTTGTTTGCTAATTGCTTCTGAGCTAAATATATCTACTGGAGTGACATCCTATTGAAAGGCGGAAGCACACTCGTCATGTACCATGACCTCATGCGTACAGTGTCGCAATCTAACTTGTCCAGAAAGATGTGCTAAAAGACGTCCATAGAGGAGCGCCTTCTTGGAATCAGGTCTTCTAAACCTGCTATCTGCCTGTTCCGGGAAAAGAAAGAAAAATATATCTACTACACTATTCGGAAATCCTGTGTTTGAAACTCGACGCAGATAACACGTACCTTGTTAACGACGCCACAATTTAAACACAAATGCTGAAATTATAACCAAATATGACCTTATATCACTAAAATATGACCAAATATGACCAAAACCATAAAAATTGCCTAAATATGCATTTATAGACAACAACAAATTGCTTTAAACGTAGTCAGGGACCAGTCATTCAAACTTATTTTTCAGATTTCGGGTAAAATGAGCCCAGGAAAAAAAATATGACTTTTCCTTAACATCCTAACCTTAATTATCACTTTTAACAAAAGCTGGTCAAATAATTCTCGTATTTTCTCATACCGCCTAACAAAAAAACATGCCGGCTTCAGTGACGTAGTTGGTAGCATGCTGAACTGCTATGCCCAAGATTACGGGTTCAAACCCAGCCTAAGTCGTCGGATTTTTAAGAGCATTAAAATCCTTCCGGTATGCCTTCCTTCAGAGGAAAATTAAAGCCGCGTGCCCATGTCGTAGACTTGTAAAAGAACCTACCACTACTATTGGTAGTGTGTAGCTAAATTTGTAAGTTATTTGGCTAGAAACACTCTATCAAGTTCTAACGTTCACCGCTAAGTGTCAGTGGTAGCCAAAGTTGGAACTACTTGAAATTGAACTTAATGGGGGCCTACGAGCGTACAATTACAATACCCTGCTAAGGCCCTTGGCTGCAATTCAATGTAATAACAACACATACTAAATAATAATAATATTGTATGACCTTGGGTGCCGGGTGCAAGCGTTGTTATTTGACACCCAGAGGGTAGCTTGCATGTCGAATTTCGTTGTTCCTTGAAGCACTATGAAAGTCAAGGAGGTTACATATCTAAGCTCCTTGAACACTATAGCACTTTCTAGTAGAGAAATGAGGAACTTTGTGTTGGCGGAAAATCCAGAGATTAATTTTGCCATTCTGAACACGGCCTACTGAATTCAAATGGGTTCTTTGACATGCCAACATTGTATGACATGCGTGTCGTAAATTTTTGCCTCCTTTCAAAAAAATCACTTACCACGGCCAGGAGCGAACCTGTAAACTTGGGGTTAGTAGACTGACACTCTAACCACTCACCCACCGTGGCAACACATACTGGTTGATGATGATTATTGTTATTGTAAGGGATGGAACAGTGAGGTTGTCTGCCTCAACACATACTAGTCTCTGCAGTGATGTTTTTATGGATGTGGCTGACACTAGTCCAGCATGGCCATGGCCTGGCATAGTGATAATTCTAGCCCACAGGCACAGAGATTCCTTTCTTTTGATAAGGTGGTTCTTGTTGATTCTTTTAGGGGCATTGTGACATTGTGGTCATATAGCCCTGTGTACTTGGGCATGTGTAGAATTTGTTTGATAACTTGTGTTACTGTGATGTCTATACTAGTATGTGTATTTGTAATTTAGGTAGGATTTGGGTAGGAAGTGGCCGTGGCTTGCGTTTATTCCCAGCATTTGCCTGGAGTAAAAGTGGGAAACCTCAGAAAACCACATCCAGGTGGGCTGAGGTAGGAATCAAACCCACCTCGGCTCAGTTTTGCATCACGAGGCTCGTTGTGCCCCGTTCCAGCCCTCAGACCATTATTAAATTTCTTGGCAGAGCTAGGAATCAAACCCAGGCCTACTGACAAGGTCATGCCAGGTTAACAACAGACCTTGTGGCCAACTGACTTGCTAATAAACTATGTAACTATTATGCCTATACATTTTATAAACCAATTTTGAATTTAAATAAGAAATGGGAGGTGACGATTATGACAAGAAAATGTTGTTTGAGATAAATGCATTGTAAGGTTTTTCATAATGTTGCTCATTGTGGTCCGTATTGACGTAATTTATTAAGTGAAATATTAAATTTCCGCCTTTTCAATACAATAATTGTAAGGTTATTGGTGTAAGACTGCTCGGATGGTGAGCTCTTGTGATGCTAATCGGTGAGGAGAGACTACCTAGCAAGTTAGTGAACTAAGTCATAGAAGATAAAGAGAACCAGATTTAGACCTAGCAGGTGATAATTAGATTTGGTGTTTTGAGGACTTCAGGGTGAGAGGTATAGGTAGAAGCAGTGGGATGAACATACAATTCCAGTCTAGTCTGCAAGCCTCTATTTGCGAACAAGTCGCCTTCATGATGCCCTATTAGCAGTTACCACTGCGACCTCCTTTGCTTCTATACCTTTCACTTTGAGATCGTTCATCACTGAATCTGACCATCACCTCCTAATTTTAAACAGTATCTGTTGGTGAGATTCGACACCCGCCGGTATCGACCTCCATCCTGATCGATAGGCGCAACTAGCGCCCTCAACTAACTTTTAAACAGTTCGCTTTATGATCTGTTCATGGCACAACGCATTTAAACAGTTCATGTATTTTGTGTTAAATAAATCAGTTAAGTTACATTAAATCGAGCATTACATTTCATTGCCGCTTTAAAACCTCTAATAGGTTATGGACCCAGAACGATTGGCTCAGATTTAAATTAACTGAAAACTGAAAACAGCGAGATCAAGCGGAGACACAAAGAGAAGAACGCGTCGAATCGGCAGACGTCTTGCTCACTCGAGAAACTTCTGGACGTCGACAAAGCGAGAAGGAACAAACTCCGTCTTCTCAAATATTGTGTGCTTGATCGTGAGTGAACAGTGAAAAAGCCAATCGCGAGTGTTTGGACAATAACACGCGACGCGAATTTTGGCTTATTGCGAGTGTTTTGGAATATAACACGTAACGCAAGAAAACGTGCTTAACGTGCGAGTTGTGTACAAAGGTGCGCGACACGAAATTCCGTAGGCCTATTTGCGAGTGTTCCGGACAATAGCACGCGACGCAAAGTGTATGGCCGGTTGTGAGTGTTTCAAACAATAACACGCGGCACAGCAAATTTATTGTGAACAATCGTGAGTGTTCCGGACATTAACACGCGGCACGATTGAAGTGAGACAATGAATTCAAACGGTGTAGTGCGCATCGAGGCCTTAGGGCGCGATAATTACGACACCTGGAAAATGCAAATGCACGCCATTCTGATAAAGAATGACGCGTGGGGTTATGTCAACCGCAAGATCGTCAAACCCGAGCCGGGTGAGGACAATGCAGCCCAAGTGACCGAGTGGACGACTAGGGATGAAAAGGCCATGTCAGACCTAATCCTATCCGTCGGACCAAGCCAGCTCAAGTTGGTGAAGAACTGCAGGTCATCAAGCGAGATATGGCAGAAACTTGAGGATACGTTTCAGTCGAAGGGGCCGGCTCGCAAGGCCACATTGTTGAAGAGTCTAACCTTGCAAAAGATGACTGAAGGTGGCGACATCCGTGAGCACCTCAACAACTACTTTGACTGTGTCGACAAGTTGGCTGACATGGACGTAGTTATTAACCCAGACCAACTTACCATCATGATGCTGTACAGTTTGCCGGCAAGTTTTGAAAATTTCAGAATTGCCATCGAGAGCCGGGACGATCTACCGAAGCCTGAGAATCTACGTAC
This sequence comes from Meconema thalassinum, assembly GCA_946902985.2. NCBI lineage: Eukaryota > Metazoa > Arthropoda > Insecta > Orthoptera > Tettigoniidae > Meconema > Meconema thalassinum. The sequence goes on along the minus strand of OX336399.1, from coordinate 73,523,015 downwards.
GAAGATAATCGAAGAACACGATGCCAGAGTTGCCTCGTCAACACCGATGGAAAATCAAGGCACCATGTACATGAAGAAGAAAGGTCCTTCAAGGAAACCACAGTCGAAGCCTCAAAACAAAAACTACGGCTACTCCGGTGGTAAGAGTGACAAGGAGAAATCGTTTCCGTTCAAATGCTCGAAGTGCGGAATCAAGGGACATAAGGCAGTGGACTGCAATGTTAAGGTCAACAAAAATCAGCTGTCGGACGCGTCACTCTTATCAGTTGAGGAACCTGATACGTGCCAGATCGCGACGAGCAGCGTCGAAAACCTGTGGTGTCTCGACAGTGGGTGCACGTCTCATCTGTGTGGTGATACGACTGTGTTTACAGAGATGGACAAGGGCGAGACTGGCAAGCTGAAGTTAGCGAGCAGCGCAACCGCAGAGATAAAGGCCCGAGGAACTGCAAAAATTGCAACAAGTGTAGACGGTCAAACTTGCAACGTTACTCTCAATGAGATTTTGCACGGTCCTGAGATCCGCACTAATTTCTTATCAGTCTCGAAGATGACCGACCGTGGTTTCTCGGTTGTTTTTGGCAAAGAGAAGGCGGAAGTTTTTGACCGGAATGGACTGACGAGGTTAGTTGCACAGCGCAAGGACAATCTGTACTATGTACAGGGCACCCCACTGGAAAAATGTTGAAACGCAGTGTCAGAAGACAAGCGCGACGAGAATGTGGCGCAGCTGTGGCATCGAAGGATGGGTCACATCAACTTTCGTGATCTAGATACGGCAGTGAAGAGCGGATCCATTCGCGGTGTGCAACTAAAAGGGAGATGTGGAGATCTAACGTGTGACATTTGCACGAAATGCAAAATGACTCTAATACCTTTCCCGAAAGAGTCAAATCGTGTGACCGGTAAGCTCGATATTATTCACACAGACGTTTGTTGCCCTGTGGGTGTTGTGTCGAACGGTGGATCCAAGTACATGATCACATTTACGGACGACTATTCGAGATGGACAGAGGTACGGTTTATGAAGACGAAGTGCGAGGCGTTGCAAATGTTCCGAGAGTACAAGGCTTTCGTCGAGAAGCAGCACGGTCTGAAAATAAAGTGCGTACAGTCCGACAATGGACGTGAATATGTCAACAGGGAATTTGACGAGTTCTTGAAATCTGAGGGGATCGAGCGCCGTCTCACAACACCATACACGCCTGAACAAAATGGTGTGGCCGAGAGGAAAAATCGGACCCTTGAAGAGGCAGCACGATGTTTACTCCTGCAATCTGGCCTACCGATGACATTCTGGGCAGAGGCGATCAACACCGCAAATTATCTGAGGAACCGATGTCCAACCAAAAAGCTAAACGGGAAGACTCCATTTGAGCGCTGGTTCGACAGAACTCCGACTGCATACTATTTCAAGGACTTTGGGAGCAAGGTGTTCTGCCTGGACAAGACCCCAAACAAGGGGAAGTTTAGCCCTCGCTCAAAAGAGGGAATTTTTGTTGGATATTCGGAGCAGTCGAAGGCTTACCGTATCTGGATGCCTGAAACGAAGAAGATCGAGATCACGAGAGACGTTGTTTTTCGTGAGGAGATGACCGCGCCTAAGAAATCGGTCGATGATCTGTTCCCGCTTGACTCTCCGGACAAAGTACGCATTGAACCAGAGGATCCGATCCATGAACTGGAATTCGAGCTGGTGTCGAGAGACGAAGTTCTGGCAGAAAACCAACCTGATGTTGCTGAATGGGAATTCCCCGATGGCTTCATAGGCTTTCCTGCCGACGATTACTTTGTTGAACCGGAGATCCAATCCGACGAGCAACAAGCGGCATCATCTAGGAGAAGAGGCGGATGGCCTCGTTTGATTAGAACTGGAAAATCTGGGCGACCCCGCAAGGACTACGGTGATCGACCAGGGGAAGCGGCTAACGTCGCTGAAATCCCAGTGACCCAGGCTATCTCCGGAGAGGACTCACCTGCGTGGATCGAAGCAATGTCAGAAGAAGCAGTTTCACTAATTCGGAACAATACGTGGAAGCTGGTCGACCGTCCCAAGGGGCAACGTGTGATAGGAAGCAGATTCGTTCTCCGGAATAAGTTTAACCCTGACGGCACTATCAGCAAGCGGAAGGCGCGTGTGGTAGCGAGGGGTTTCGCGCAGAGACCTGGAATAGAGTAGGTTATGGGCCCAGCACGCTTCCACTGCGCGTGTGGTAGCGAGGGGTTTCGCACAGAGACCTGGAATAGAGTTTCACGACACGTTCGCTCCAGTCGCAAGGCTGAGCACAATAAGGACTGCGGTGGCGTTAGCTGTACAAGATAATCTAAAGATCCGACAGCTAGACGTCAAGACGGCGTACTTGAATGGAGAAGTCGAGGAGCAAATCTTCATGGAAGCCCCGGACCACTTCGAGGACGTTCTTGCCCATACCGTTCAAGACGAGTCGGTTGACGAGACTGTGCGAAAGACCGCAGATGAGATGCTGGAGAAGTTGACCAATCGTGACATGGTGTGCTCACTAAACAAAGCGTTGTACGGACTGCGACAGGCAGGACGCGCTTGGTATCACCGTCTCGAGGAAGAGATGAAAAATCTCAAGGCGACTCGCTCGGATGCAGATCCATGCATGTACCACATCGGACCGGTCGAAGATAGGATCTATATAATCATCTATGTCGACGACATGATGATCATGGCTCGAGACGACAAGAAGATCGACGTGGTGAGAGACTTTCTGAATACCAAGTTCGAAATCAAGGATTTGGGGGACGTGCGGTATTGTCTGGGGCTGGAGTTCGAGGGGAACGCCAACCAGATGAAACTCAGCCAGAAAGGATACATAGACGAGGTCCTGGAGAGATTCGGAATGGCAGAGTGTAGGCCTGTCAGCACTCCCATTGATCCAAGTACGAAGCTGCAAAAGGAAGACGTGTACCCTGGCGTACAAGCGGAGAGTGTCCCCTACCGACAGTTGATAGGAGCTCTAATGTACCTGTCAGTGGGAACGAGGCCGGACATATCCCATGCAGTCAGTTCTCTCTCTCAGTTCAACGACTGTCACGGACAGCAGCACTGGAAGGCTGCAAAACGTGTCTTGCGATACCTCACTAACACACGTGATCTCGGCCTCATGTACTCCAAATCCAGCGGTCCAGCGGTGATGTACGTGGACGCTGACTGGGGAAACTGCCTGGTTGATCGAAAATCGTACATCGGATACGCGTTCACACTAGGCGGCGCTGCAGTGAGTTGGGAGTCCAGGAAGCAGCCTACTGTGGCCCTGTCGTCGACGGAGGCCGAATACATGGCCTTGACAGAAGCAACCAAGGAAGCTCTACACATGCGGAAACTCCTGAGACTTCGGAAAACCGATAGATGTTGTCCCAGTGAAGAACGACAATGTAGGTGCGCAGAAGCTGACGTCGAATCCTATGTTTCATTCACGGACGAAGCACATCGACATCAGGCACCATTTCGTCCGAGATGCCGTGGCCAAAAAGGTGGTTTCGGTGGAGTACACTCCAACGGATGAGATGCCTGCCGACATATTGACAAAAGGATTGTCAAGGTCCAAGCACGAGAAATGTGCTCAAAGCCTTGGCTTGAGACCACATGCACCAGGATGACTCCGGCTGTTGGTCGTGGGGAAGTGTTGGTGAGATTCGACACCCGCCGGTATCGACCTCCATCCTGATCGATAGGCGCAACTAGCGCCCTCAACTAACTTTTAAACAGTTCGCTTTATGATCTGTTCATGGCACAACGCATTTAAACAGTTCATGTATTTTGTGTTAAATAAATCAGTTAAGTTACATTAAATCGAGCATTACATTTCATTGCCGCTTTAAAACCTCTAATAGTATCAAACCATTAAAAGCCTCCGTGGCTTAGGCGGCAGCACGCCGGCCTCTCACCGCTGGGTCCGTGGTTCAAATCCCGGTCACTCCATGTGAGATCTGTGCTGGACAAAACAGAGGCAGACAGGTTTTTCTCCGGGTACTCCGGTTTTCCCTGTCAAAATTTCCTTCCAGCAACACTCTCCACTAACATTTCATTTCATCTGTCATTCATTTAATCATTGCCTCAGAGGAGTGCGTCAGGCCTCGGCAGCCGGCATAGTTCATATCCTCGCCACTAGATGGGGGCTTCATTCATTCCATTCCTGACCCGGTCGGAGACTGGAAGCAGGCTGTGGATTTTCATTTCATCAAACCATTAAGAGAATAATTATATCATCATCATCATCCTTTCATGTGTTAGTCCTAGAAAAACTGTTACGGCCTACACAAAAGATTTGAATTTTCACGCCATCTTTTCCTGGGGCGATCTAGAGATCTCTTCCCACCGGGGCAGTAGTTGACGACTGCTTTAGGGATCCTGCTTCTATCCATCCTGTTGAGGTGTCTTAGCCAATTTCTTTGGTATTCGTGGATGTATTCCAATATAGGTCTGCTGTTAAGACCATTCAGCACTTCTGTGTTTCGTTTGTGATCCTACTTAGTGACTCCGGCTGTTCATCGCATATATTTCATTTCGGCGGTAGTTATTCGTCTCTCATCGCATTTCTTCAGGGTCCACGCTTCGCTACCATACCAGAGTACTGGTCTTGCTAAGGTTTTGTAAATTCTTGTTCGGGTGTGTTTTTGAACTAATGATGGTCTAAAAACTTTATTGATGATTCCTAAACATCTGTTGAATTTAAAGATTTTCTCGGGTATGTCCATTTCTTCAAGGAAAGACAGTTTGTAACCAAGGTATTTAAAATCGTTTACTCTTTCCAAAATGTTATTATCTATGCAGATCTTACTTCTTACGGGTTCCGTGCCACAGAATGCCATTATCTTAGTTTTCTCTAGAGATAATTCCATTGAGTAGTTTTCTGAGACTAGTTTCAGGTTATATATTGAACGCTGTAAATCATCTTCTGAGGTGGCAACCAGCACTAAGTCGTCTGCAAATAATATTGCGTCCAGCTGTAGATTTCTGTTAATGCGGATGGAGCCATGTCTTGTTTCTCTAAAGAATAATTATATAAGGTATGAAACAAACAACATACAATAACATATATCAATAAATGATTTAATGAACAACTTACTAAATATAGGAACATATTTCAAGAATGAACCATAATACATAACAAGTGCAAGAATATTCACGGAGAGGTAGTTGACTAAAAAATAGTAAACATTTACTGAACACAATACAGGTCTCTCAAATGAATGGATAAAGATCAGAACAGTACAAGTAACATTTACTTTTTGCAATAAAAACATATATCAGCAGTTTGTTTTGTGTAGCTGCTACACGCTGTATTCAGTTGTATATCGTTGATTCGAAGGCAGTGTTCCGCAACCGCTGTACCACAGCATTCCAGTTTGTAGTTACACGGTGAAGGGTGTGATGCAAACTTTAACCTATTTTTTTCAAATTTAAATATCTTGTTCCCCAAACGAAACAGGAAATTTATTTCTCTAATTTCTTGCACACGCCTTATGGCATGACACCTTTCTCCAGATTGTCTTCTAAGGCAAGGTCCTAGGGATGAAATTGATAGGAAGTCCGCATCTTTCATACCTTAGAAATAAAATCAATCAGCTCGGTTTTTCTGAAGATCGTGGGTTGTGGCTGCAGTGAAAAGGCTTAGCCTTTAGTTAATGATGATGATAAATCGAGCATGTGGACATCAAATTTCTAAGATATTTTAATAATTAATATTGCCGACTCCCAATCTGGTTTGCCAGTGGTTCACCCCAGTGTGTACCATCAGTTGGTATAGCTGGGAAATTTCACATTTTCAAGACCAAATAAAGTTTCATTTACAGTACAGCAGAACCGGACTCAATTCGTATAATCAAAAATGTGGATAATTGGATTTACATACATGGTATACATATGTATTTTAAAGAAAAAGAGTTTATTTTCGGTATTGTATGCACTTTTAATTATGTAATTAAATGAAAAGTCAACACTTTTACATGTTATATAGCGTACGTACTAACAAGTGCTATACAACAGTAGTAAATGAAAATCGTGGTTTGCTGAACATCTCGGTCAAGTAAGCTCATCATCCCAATAATGTTCACGCTGCGCCAATACTAGTTTCGTGGAGGGAAGGACAATAGTGCGTGTAGTCAGGATCATTATTTTGCGAATCGCAGTACGTTTCCGCCTTAACTTTTTTTCTGAAAGCGATTCGGAAAGTCGGAGTTTGAATAATTGGAGTTCTACTGTATATCAATACGCTCAATCAGAGTAATACTAGGGAGCGTGATGGCGCAGTGGCGGGCATCCGGCCTTAAATCTCCGGCCAAAACCAAATTGAGTCTGGTTGGCTCTGGCGACCCCAAATAATTGGGAAAAGCCGAAGAAAGTTTAATCAGAGTAATACTGCAGGACATAAGGTAGTCAAGTTTGAAACAGCCAGGCAGCAATTTGTGTGGTAGATGAATAATACTCTGGCACTGCTCATGGTTCTTGAAAAGACTTCTGCGTTCTCAGCATGTACTAGCCAACATCTTGGTGAGGTGTACCATATCTACTAAAATGCTGTCAAATCAGAATATGAAAGAGGGACAATTTAATTTTTCATCACCAAGGTAGACCGGGTTCGATTCCCGGTCAATGCTTGTGAGATTTTCGAAGTGAAATGCCATGTCCTGTGGTTCGGATTCCACGTAAAAAAGGAGGTCCCGTGGTTCATGATCGCGAGATTTACGGTCACGTAAAACTACAAGCTTCCTTCCTTTTTTTTCTTTTCAATTTTTCAAGTATCTCTGTTTATTAATAATGTCTTTATATCTAATTTTAAGAACATGGTTGAGTAGATGTTTTTTTTAAAATTCATCCCAGTTTTCATGTTTTAAATGTTCGTATTTCATTCCCTGCCATTGAACTGATTAAATGAGGCAATACATGACCGTTACCTTAAAGCTTTCATTTGTCAAATAAGACAATACTTTTTAATGTTACATTGCATGCCACCATTTTTTATGTATTCTAAGAAGTTAAAAGTTGTTATAATGTATAATAACCCCTGGCACTACAGCCCATGAAGGGCCCAGGTCTACCAAGCGACCGCTGCCCAGCCATTTGGCCTGCAGATATCAGGGCGACGCGTGGTCAGCGCATCGGGTCCCCTTGGTCGTTAATCTTGGTTTTCATGACCGGGGCGCTGCCTCAGTGTCAGACAGCTACTCAATTGTCCTCACGAGGCTGACTGCACTCTGTTCCAGCCCTCACGTCAGTTTCTAAAATTCCTGATGGAGCCGGGAATCGAACCCGGGGCCTCCTGGTCAGAAGCAGGCACACTACCCCAACACCAAGGAGCCGTCGTTGTTATACTGTAGTTTTGCTTATTGATATATGTGTATTCCTTGCATCGACCCCTGAGCTATATGCCTTCTGAGTTACACTTGCCACATGTTCTGTGAATGTTCTTTACTCTAAATGTGCAGGAAGGGTTAAGCATAACTTATGCTGTCTTTTATGATTTTATTACGATGTTGTTTTGGTGTTTGTCCTTGTTTGTATCACTTTGAAGTTATGAGTATAATCATTTACTTTAGCAGAACTAGAGAAGTATATTTTCTTTCATTTTAATCAGTGAATTATAGTTCATAAATTTCAAATAAGAGGCGAGTTGGTTTCTGTTTATTAATAATGTTTTTATATTAATAGTGTGTCATATGCTTAATGTTCGATGTCGAAATGTAAATATTATATGTCAGAAAACTGTATCATAATGAGGGTCATTATAACATGATTTTTCATTTAGAAACAGTTTCTCCCACCAATCAGAGCTCAAGAAACAGTTGTGTAACGAATTAGGTAAGGATAGCATCGCACCTGCGCTGACTTCCAAGGTCTCGTGTTTCAAAATTCACTGCGTGGTGGGTGTCATAGTGGGATATTCAAGGAGGCCGTGATCAAATACAAGGTATTCTCTGCCTCCCACACGCTCTGTTCAGTACATAAAACTAGCGAAATCTTGACAGATATTTATGAATATTTATGTTCGAATATAAAAGTTATAATTATCTTCGAATATAAACAGTCGTATGCAACTCGCCTATAATGGTAATTAAGACACTCGTATGGAAAATTATAAAACTCGCTACGTTCGTTTTATAAACATACTCGGGTCTTAATTATTGCCATTTTAGGCTCGTTGCATAATGTACTATTAACAACATTTTATGTATTGTCTTGATTCATAGATAAATCATAGTATGCCGTGAGTAGAAAAAGGTTGCGGAACACTGCTTTAACATATTATGATATTCAGCAATTTCAAATGCTATGTTCTTCTTTATCAAAATATGTGGTTAACTCATTTGGGCACAACTATCACTTAATCCACTATAGTTTTCACACACGACAGTCGCGTGCCTTGTGTGATATCTAATGAAACTTCCATACTGTTGACCCACTGGACAAAATCTCCCCTGCTGAATGGTTTGCAGGAGTTCTTCGACAAATTCATTTACATAGTGCAGTGCAGTACTATCTATTGTGAAGACATAAACCACAGGTACTTGGATGAAATGTATAGTATCCAATCACTTTCAAGGATTTTCTATAGACAAAGGGAAGGAATTCTTGGAAGAGTACAGAGTGCAATTATATTTGGCACTTTTCAGTCCAGTATGTAAGGATAAACATACATATATACATGCAAACATATTTAACACAACGATTAAAAATTAATAATATTCATATGGAAAGCTGGATGAGAGTTGGAAAATACGAGAATATTGTAAAATATTTCATTCAAATAAAACTACTATTTTCTCCAGCAACATTATTCCTTAGCTTAAATCAACTTTTCTCCCTCCTTTTTTTTTATCTTCAGCATTTTGTTATTTAATTTTAACTGGTCAAAACTTCAAGATATTAAGTGAAATAATAAGTTTATAATTTCCTTGCTTCTATCCCTCCTTACTTGTCCAATAATTGAGCATGGTATTTTTTTCTTAGAGATGAAAACATTCACAACGCATACAAAACTTTAAATTAAAAAAGTGCATATTCTTTGTTATAAAATAACTGTAATTTTAGAGACCATTGCTTAAGCAACTGTCTCCATAAAGCAAATTACAAATTTTCTTCGTAGGTCTGCAAAATGTGACCTTGATGAATATACCTCTAGTACTACAAATTTGGGAGTTCTCCTTTTTCCAACAGGTTTGATTGAATGTACCTTTTACTCCCTAATCTATGGTCTCCCTCTCATTGCAAATAAGGAGGAGGTCTGGCTCTCACCTTTATTGCTTTCAGTTTGCTAAGTTTTGTGATTAAATCATCTTTGAGATTCCCAGATTGCCAGTACTTTTCAGTATAACTGAGAGCACACATCTCGACCCAATTGAGGTTGAGAGTGACAATGTCCTCTTCATCTAAGACTTGGAAATTAGTTCTGGTCGTTGCAAAGGTCATGGTAGTGAACAGTTTTTGGCCGGTCAGTCCCGGTTTCACAGTTGTACAGAGGACAGTCTGCGAGCCTCGCGCATGTGCAATTGATACGAGAGTTTTCAGTTGCGTGGAGAGCATCTCGTGCATCAATTGCACATGCCCGAGGCTTGTCACGTGTAGTCTGTACGACTGCGTAATCGGGACTCACCGGCCAAAAACCACGGCGTGAACTGTAATTGGGTAATGTGCCTGCCCGAAATGCAGATTCAGGTTTGAATTCATACTGTGGTCTCATCAAGTCTTGCCCAACAATTATGAGCACTTAAAAGGCAAACTACTTCCTAAAGTCCTTCCACATTGTCTTTCTCGGCCAGTGACAAGCGCCTAAGCATTTGCCATCAACTCGCTCATGCAAAGCGGAGCCTGCAACTATAGTGAAATCACATATCAGCTGTTTCATAATGCAGCTATGCAGCCTTGGCAATAAATATTGTTCTCAGGTAGCAGAACGGCTTGACAACACAAATCTTGTGCGGGCAGGTATATTGCGAAGTTTTGTAAAAAACAAGATGATTTATGAACCCACAACAGAATAGGTTATATTTTAGATCAAGCCTCTATCATTGGTTTAATGACTCAGCTGTGAAACTACAGTATGGCTTTAATTTTTTGTACATTTTGTAGTACATTTTCAATTCCTAAGCAGTGAAGTCGAGAAGTGGCCATTCTAACATTGAAAGGCTCCATACAAATTTTGATGGACTTCTTTAAAAGTAAGCTTTATTGGTGACGACAGTGAATTTATCAAATCGTGTTGTTTTGGTTCTGTTGTTCTTCAGTTATTGCTAAACAATTCTATATTATTTGATTTAATGATTTTATTAATGCAGCCAATGGCCATGTATTTTTCTTTTCATGGCAGGTCAGGGAAGGGATTATGAAAGTGTTTGCGACTTTCACTGCCCAGAATACTAGGCATATTGACTTCTTTGGGTGTAATCTGCCCGAAAGCTCAAGATTTCTGCTATTTAAAGCTACTGACATGGCATAAGCTCAAAGATTTCAATAAGTCTCCTTCTATATCAGGATTTTGCCTATATTTCTGGACATGTTCTTGATGACAGTATTCTTTATCCCATGGCAATTTGCTTCAGGGGAGAAAATAAAAATTAACAAATTCAATATGCCTTAATTTATATTCTCATCTAGCTTCCCACATGCTTCTCAAACACACACATTAAAAAACAAGAAATGCCCCTTATGAAGGTGAATAGAGTGGTATTGTTTCTTTCATTATCACTGTGCAGTACAAGATGAGAGTGATTTCTTCCGAGTTGCAGGCATACAGTCCCTCTTGTCTCTATTCATCTTCTTAAGAGAAACTTTACAATTGTGGTTTATAAATGTATCACAGAAAAACTCAACACCAGTATTATTAATCTACAATATATAGGAAGTTTCAAAACCATGGTCCCTATTTATCATGTGAAAGATATTCATCTAAACCTGTAATTGCAACCTTCGCTTACAAAGATTATTTCATGTGGGAACTATATTCTGAGTCAGCCACGCCCAGCACTTTCCATTCACAATGAGAGAATGGGTTGGAGGAGAAATCGGTACATTATTCAAATGCTATGGCATCATAATATCATTGCCTGAGGGTTAGGTGCTAGATTACATAGTTTGATATTCCTGTAGGAGTGGCAATAAACACCTAATGGATGTATGCATATAAGCATGCTACATGACATGTAGCCTGATATTACTAATCACACACATCGTACAGCAGAAGCAAGTCTCTAATTCAGAAACGGTAAACCCCAAAGTTTATTAAACTATGAAGACTTTTTTCAGTGCTGCAGAAGGCATTCTTATTCTAGTTAACATAGCTACATATCTTCCTGAAAATTATTCTATGTTTGGTGATGCAAAATATTGCATTTATGTATGCAACAACACTGAGACAAAATTCACAATTTCATATTTGTACTGACACTTTCCCACTGGATACACTCTGAAAAAGTAGAACCAAATTTTTGAAACATCCTGTATAGCCTTTGCACAACAATAGTACTAAGAGGTTATTGTTACAGTACTTGTATAAATATGCAGTCTGAAAACATGATCAGAAATTGATCTGCTATAAAATTTGTGTCCCTTCAAGAGATTGAGTCCTTAATTTTTATTTTAAATTGCCTATGATTTTAGCTGCTAATTGCAAGCATCAGGGATAAATTATTAGAGCCTCAAGGTGTCCAACATCATCTTGTTGGAAGGCGTAATGCAGCAGTATTCATTTATTTGCTTCAAAATGAATCAGAATGGAGAAGCCCACAGAATAAAAGTTCCTTTTTTTTCTTTCTTCTTGTTGTGAAAACAAATGCTCATTTCAACATTTCTACAATCACAATCAAATTTGATCTACAGCAAACTAAAAATAAATAAATGTTAAGATCTTGTCAGAACCTCCCAGTGCAATAGCATTTTAAAGGACCAGTAAACTCATGAAATTGATTTTTTGTTTTTAAAGAATTCTCTTAGATTTTGAGCAGAAGAGTGGAAATCTAATCTCAGAACTTTTAAAACTCCGTTGGTTTGCGACTTATGAAGATCCTAAATTTTAGTGCGACGTCACGTTAGAAGATTGCTCACCACTTCCATCTGTCTCCGTGTATTTTTCTGGTCAGCACATTGTTTGGAATCAAGTCATGTCCATAACAGTGAAGCTTTATCAATTTGAATCGAAGTGTACAATATCTCGATTAGAAAACGAATCACCAGCATCTGTTATTTCAGAAAGACAGGGAAATAACAGACTGATATAAGTTCGATCATTGCAAAGTGATGCTCACAGCTACTGAAAGTTTCTGCCAGTTAGTGAAAACATATGCAGTAGTGTGACGTGTATTTTTTGGCACGAAGACTTCTGTAATATTGTGTTAAATTACAGTGCGTTTAAATACTGCACGTTGTCTTCATATGGATAAAACAAATGTCCCCTAAGTGAGGAAAGTACTGGCTATGGAAACTAATGCTACCTGGCAGACCGTAGCCTATTGTCAGTTTGTGTACAAGGTCAATATATGGACTCATTTAGGAAGTAAGAAGATAAAAGTGATACCATCTTGTGTAGTGAAAGCAAATTCAAGAACAATATCCCAAAGAAGGGATGTACGTAGGATTCCAGGCCGCTGAGGGGCAAGAACCAGAATACTTTGATTAAGGAATATTTTTAGTTTTAGAACATTTTTAAGGTTTGTTTTTTAACGTGATGAAGTATTAGCTCTTAATTACATATAAAATAAAGTAAATTTAAATAAAATACACACATTAAACATATTTTATGCACAGTTATATCGGTTGGTGAAAAATTAGTGCGACTAATTTTTGATACCCAAACTCAATATCTCTCGGTTGGGGAAACTGTGAAAACCTACACCTGCTTTCTAAATGCTTGAGTGGTTGCAACCATACATACCACTAAACCATTTTTCATGTACAGTAGGTACAGTAGCTAAATATACTAAACAAACAGCTGCAATGACTGATGCTGCTACACCTAAGGGCATGCTGGAGGCGGCTCATCAATAATGTCACTTGCTCATGCTCTGTGGTCGTTTTCCGCTTATATCTCCTGAATAAAATTGAAATAATGTAATAGGGTTTCCAGCATTCAATGAGTTAAGAAAATACAACTCCAAAATAAGTTGCCTGGGTCTTTAAATGATGTGATCTTTTTGAAGAAAAACAAATATTTATATTGAGCATTATTTTATAGGCTATAGTAGGCCTATGAATTTTAGAAATTGGCCAATTTTAATGCTGCCGCATGGCCACAAAATTAATTGAATTTATCTGACAAGATCATAAAATATCTTACTTAGTCTACTAAATTTGGTATGAACAAGCACTTGCTTATTAAATTTTAACTGCTATCAACTGACAGTTTTTCTCACTAATAAAAAAATAAATTATTGCTAAGATCCAAGTTCTTTTCCAAATTCATATTGGCTATTAGCAATTTTGTCTTAAATTACAGTATAAATCACATTATGCCATTGTAAATAACATAGTCTGATGATTTTTAAATCAGAGAGGACAGGGGCTTTACACTTTGGAAAACCCCCATCCCCACCCAAAAATTAAAAGCTAACCCAGAATTAAAGAATACACTTTTTCCTGGGAGAAATCTTTAATATGAAGTGAGTTAAATTAATTCTTTCAAAACCACTTCAGTAAATATCGTGAAACAAAGTGTAAAATAGGGTTTGTTATTTTACTTACCCATGAATGAATACCCGTACATCAGATGTTTACAATTATAATGTGATTTAACTGTGATTTATTTAAGCACATGTAAGATAATTTACTTCTTTTTCTTGAATGAGAACCTGGCATCTTGGTGAAATCACCTTTTAAAGTAGTTGTGAATAGCAGTATTAGCAAAGAACAAGCTGCAACAATCTCAATCATTCAAAAATAAAATATTATCCAACTTTGTCAGCATGTAAAAGAAACTGATACAACTTTACAAACAATGGAACTTAACAGCACATGCTTCTATATTTGCACACTAACTTATCTCTACTCAAATCTTCTATACATTGACTTCTTTCATATTCTTGTTTCCAAGAATGGAAGCACCAAACCAGCTTAGGCTTGGGTCAGGGCATCAGCACGTGCAGAAAGCTAATCCTAGACATGGGTAACTACAGTGGGGGTTGCTTCAGTCTGAGCCCTGCCCTCACCTCGATATGTTGCAGTTCCATATCACAAGCATAGGACCATTCTCATATCACAGACTTACAGGATTAATTAATTCATAAATGACTGACTTATTCCTGGGATATATTTTCAAAGTTTATAGAACATAACCTTAAAAATACTTTTAGGGCTGCTCCAAAATCAAAGCCTACCATTTAATTCCTCAGAAAGTACAATACATTCAGGGAGTAAAGACAAATCATAAGCTTTCATGCAGTCACCGCCATTGGCTCGGTATTTTTAAGTGTTCACAAGATTCTGCACAAGAAGTAAAGATTTGCTCTATCCAACAGTGCTATTATTGTCCCTGCAACTTTCAAAGAGATACTTGTTTTTATTGACAACTAGCTGAAGTACCCGTGCTTCGCTACGCGTCATAAATAAATTAAAATGTGAAGGTGACAGTTAAAACAGGGGATAGGCGAGGTGCTGCGCAGAGGGAGATTAAGGATGGAACATTTTGTCCAACTACATAGTCGTTGCATATTGTTATTCAATGAAATGCAGGTTTAACCCCGTTAACACCCCTTTAGAACCTGAATATCCAAAAATCCCTCCTTAGTAGACGTTTTCGACACACAACAAACATATCCCCAAAATATCATTCTTCTAACTTTAATAGTTTTGGTTGGTCGATGAGAGTGAACATCCAAAAATCCTTCCTTAGTGGACGTTTTTCTTCCAGAATTTCACCCCTCCCCATAGGCCCCTTAAATTGCATTTATGAAAAAACGGTCGAACACCTATTTATTTTATTTATTTGTTTATTTTTAAGCTGATTTATTTCCTCCGAGTTTCAAACTCCTCGCCTATGTCGTTTAAGAGATACACGCTCCGTTAGGAATCTTTCAACCCCCAATTTTCATCCCTTTCACCTCATAATATACACTACATCGAAAAACCATTAGACATGTGTCAGCTTATTTTTAATGATTAGTATATATGCCAAGTATCACATCCCCAAATGAAACCACTCGTGAGATATTGTTATTCAATGAAATGCACGTTTACCCCCCTTAACACCTCTTTAGAACCTGAATATCCAAAACTCTTTCCTTACTGGACGTTTTGGACATACAACGAACATATCCCCAAAATGGCATGTTTCTAACTTCAATAATTCAGTTGGGACACTTTCTTTCCTGTTTTTCCCCCCCGGAATTTCACCCCTCTCCAAGGGACCCTTAAAATGGATTTATGAAAAAACGGTCGAACACCTATTTACTTGTATTTTAAACTGTTTTTCCCGCCGAATGTCAAACTTCTCGCCTATGTCGTATAAGAGATACACGCTCCATTAAGAATCCCTCAACCCCCAATTTTCACCCCATAATATACACCACATCGATAAACCCTTAGACATATGTCTGATTATTTTAAATGATTCGTTTATATACCGAATATCACATCCCCAAAGAAACAACTCATGAGATATCGTTATTCAATGAAATGCACGTTATCCCCCTTAACACCTATTTAAAACCCGAATAAACAAAAATCATTCATTAGTTGACGTTTTCGACATACAGCGAACATTCCCAAAATGTCATGTTTCCAACTTTAATAGTTTTCGCTGGGCGTGATGAGTGAGTGAGTCAGACAGGACATATTATTTCAATTATTTTTACCAGAATTTCACTCCCTCCCCATGGGCCCCTTAAATTGGATTGATGAAAAAACGCTTGAACACCTATTAAATTGTTTTTAAGCTGTATTTTTCCCCTGAGTTTGATGAGTGAGTTAGTCAGTCAGTTAGGACACTTTCTCTCCTTTTACCCCAGAATTTCACCCCACCCCATTGGCCCCTTAAATTAATTTATGAAAAAACGGTCGAACACCGATTTACTTACTTTTTAAGCTTTTTTTTTTCTCGATGAGTTTCAAATTTCTCGCCTATGTCGTTTAAGAGATAGGCCTATACGCTCCGTTAGGAATCCTTCAACCCCCACTTTTCACCCCTTTCACCTCAAAATAATACAACACATCGAAGAACCCTTAGACACATGTCTGCTTATTTTTAATGATTAGTATATATGCTGAGTATCACATCCACAAATGAAACCACTCGTGAGATATAGTTGTTCAATGAAATGCAGGTTTAACCCCTTTCAGAACCTGAATATCGACAAATCCTCTCATAGTGTACGGTTTTGACATACAACGAACATATCCCCAAAATGCCATGTTTCCAATTTCAATATTTTTGGCTGGGCGATGATGAGTGAGTGAATGAGTCAGGACATTTTCTTTCAAGTTTTTTTCTTCAGAATTTCACCCCTCCCAATGAACCCCTTCAATTTGATTGATCAAAAAAAATACCTGTCGAAAAGCTATTTACTTACTTTAAAGCAGTTTTTTCCCCCTGAGTTTGATGAGTGAGTGAGTCAGTCAGTCAGTCAATCAGTTAGGACACTTTCTTTCCTGGTCCCCCCCCCCCCCCCAGAATTTCACCCCTCCCCATGGACCCTTAAATTGGATTGATGAAAAAACGGTGCAACACATATCTGCTGATTTTTTTCCGCTGAGTTGCAAACTCCTCGCCTATGTCGTTTAAGAGATACACGCTCCGTTAAGAATATTTCAATCACCACTTTTCACCCCTTTCACCTCATTATATAGACCACATCGAAAAACCCTCAGACACGTGTCTTCTTACTTTTTAATGATGAGTTTATATGCCGTGTATCATATCCCCCAATGAAACTAATCGGGAGATATTGTTATTCCATGAAATGCAGGTTTGACCCCCTTAAGACCCCGTTAGAACCTGAATATCCGAAAATCCTCCCTTAGTAGGCGGTTTTGACAAACAATGAACATACCCCCAAACTGTCATGATTCTAACTTCAATAATTTTGGCTGGGCGATGATGAGTGAGTGAGTCAGGACATTTTCTTTCAATTTCCTTTTTTCAGAATTTCACCCCTCCCCATGAACCCCTTAAATTTGATTTATGAAAAAAAAAAAGAACTCTCGAACAGCTATTTACTTACTTTAAAGCAGTTTTTTCCCCCTGAGTTTGATGAGTGAGTCAGTCAATCAGTTAGGACACTTTCTTTCCTGTTCCCCCCCCCCCCCCGAAAATTTCACCCCTCCCCATGGCCCCCTTAAATTGGATTTATAAAAAAACGGTCAAACAAATATTTAATTCTTTTTTATGCTGATTTTTTTTCGCTGAGTTTTTAACACCTCGCCTATGTCGTTTAAGAGATACACGCTCCGTTAGGAATCTTTCAATCCCCACTTTTCACCCCTTTCACCTCATAATATACACCACATCGAAAAACCCTCAGACCCGCGTCTTCTTATTTTTAATGCTGAGTATATATGCCGAGTATCACATCCCCCAATGAAACCAATCGGGAGATATTGCTTTTCAATGAAATTCAGGTCTACCCCCTTAACACCCCTTTAGAACCTGAATATCCAAAAATCCTCTCTTAGTGGGCATTTGCGGCCCTTGAGAAAGCTGCATACCAAATTTTATTCCAATCCGTTCGGTGGTTTCTGAGATTTCGTGATGAATGGATGAGTGAGTGAGTGGTATTTGACAAATATATAGTAGATAGTGTCAAGTCTTTGTTATGCAAAACTCGGTTGACTGTGCTGTGTGAGCAGTTGAGTAACTAACGGGATTTCAATAAAGATCCTCATTTTCTATACCGGTAGTGCAGAGCACAACTGGCATCCAGTCGGCCATGTCTCGACTTGAGCTATGTTGCCATGGAAACTATCTGCCTTGCCATTCCTTCATTAGTATATTTTATGATTTGATTTGCCTGTGCTTGAGTGCAAAAGGGCCGAAATCAGAAGAATGAGAAAGACTATCGATAATTCATGTAGCCAGCGGTTCCTTCTGGGTCCTAAACTATGTGTATGCAAAATTTGGTTGAGATTGGTGGAACGGTGTAGATTTGTATACGGAACAGACCCACATACATACATACATACAGACTTTCACTTTTATATATAAGATTATTTCGTCCAACATTGGAATAAAACTTCGCTATTGGACGGATGCTTCTTACTGAAATGAACGTAGGTCTATTTAATGAATAGTGGATGGTGTATCCAGGATTCTCATGATAAAAACTAAGTGGTATAACTATGATGAATAGAAATAAACAGTACAATCACTCCACTGCCTTACAGCTGCTTGCGGTGGACGTGAGAAACTTTGGCACTTCATGTGACCTGTTCGACTGTGCAGCAGCAGTCCATATGTTACTATTGTACAGAGTGGAGTTATAATATGCTTTTTTCAGTAACAGTGGGGCCCTTTTTTTTTGTCTTATCATCATCTAGATAATTATACTTCCAGCGGGCTGAGTTTGGATTTGAGTGGACAAGATGCTTCCATCTAATTCTATCGTCATAAACTTCTTCTCCTTGTATACGGTATCTTGTAACATCATTCCTTTCTGTAGATCTTCATTGATTTGATTTAACCACCTTCTTCTGAGACGTCCAACGAGTCTCCTGCCAGGTATTATCCTTTCCAAGTACTCGATTGCAATTCATGTCTCCAGCATCCTTTGCACATGACCAAACCATTTCAGCCTTGTAATTCTCATTCTTTCGTCCAAAAGTTACCTGCATATCCCTCCTAATGCAGTCATTTCTGATTCTATCCATTCTTGTGTTTTGCATAGTAGATGTTATATATTTCATTTCGCATGCTTGTAATTTTCTAATATCTCTGTTCAATAAGACACAGGTCATAATTGACAGAAGTATGATTTGAACTTACTCTTATGGAAACTGCTTTATCCCAAACTATGTTCCGCTCTTGGTAAAAGAAAGTAGAACCCTTTGACACTCTATTTTGGACTTATAGTTTAGCACTCCCATGATTCGAGATACCGCTTCCAATATAACTGATAGCTGTAACTACCATCAGTAATCTTTTCGTCTCACATAAATTCGTGACAAAGCAATATAAGGTGTTGGTATCGTTAAAATACCTATGTGAAAAAATGTCGTACTGTTTTGTTCCATGTTGTAGATCGGAATACAGCATGTAATCTTTAGTATTAAAATACCATCTGTGAAATGAGAACCATGTTAACCCTGCCATAGTAGTACAGTATCTATTAATATACACCCTCTGTCTAAAAAGTTCGATGAATGGGTCTATATTACGAACGGATTGTTGGCTTACCTGAAACAGCCGTTACTGTCCTTCGAAGTAATCCTCGTGGATGGTTATGTACTTCTGAGAACGACTGAACAACGACTGAACAAGTCCTGGAAACTTCTGGCATAGTCTTCAGTTTGGGTCGACAAAACTCTAAATTGAAAGCAAGAGAGAAGCGTGGATTTATGCAACTTGCCTTGCACACCTGATAGACGGGCGGCAGTGAGAAAGGTGAATTTATGCAACCTAACGTGCACACCTGTTAGACGGGTGGCAGTGAGAAGGGTGAATGTTCCGTGGAATGGAAGACCATAGTCATGGGAGACGAGACCTGGTGCCTGAGGTACGACCTCGAAGGCAAGCGTCAGAGTATGGAGTATCGGGGTCCAGGGTGTCCGAAAAGCCCTGAAGGGCCAGAGGTTTTCGGACATTTCGGACATCCAACGTAATGAGACGACCCAACTGAAGGCTATCCCTCAGGAACTCTATGCCAGGACTTGTACAGCCGTTCTAAGAATTGCATAACCATCCACGGGGATTGCTTCGAAGGATAGTAACGGCTGTTTCAGGTAAGCCAACAATCCGTTTGTAATATGGACCCATTCACCGAACTTTTCAGACAGAGGGTGTAATACAACCTCCTCATACAGTACTTTTGCTTTTAACCTATTAAAAAGACAAATAGAAAAGCAGCCATCATCTTGTTTTATTGCTCAATATAGGCAAACTCCTAGTATTTCTTATACCTCTGTCAAAAATACCACAGGAATAAGTTACAGCCAAAGTACTAGTCATAGTAGTGATAGGAATTTGTCCACAGATGACGTAATGGAATTTCGAGAAAGGGAAGAACTAATAACTTCAATACTTGGTGGGGATGCTGGACTGTTACTGAATTATTCAAAACCAATGTTTCTTTCTGATTGGTTTTAAAAATAATAAAAAAAAGACTTAATTCAGGCAGCATTCTTTAAATAGGCCCAAAAATAAAATAAAATAGAGAGGAAGAGTTTATGAAACTTATTTTATTAGGCAAGATCACACATCGTAATGTCATAGTTCTGTCTTTTCTTTCAATAAATATTTTTTATTTTATTTGTGATGTCCTGTTGGAGACTTAAGTATGACTCCGAGTCTTGATATGAATATGCTAGTTTATTGTTATTGTTGTAATTTGTAGCTCTTCAGTCGGTCAACACATATGTTGTTTAACAAAGGAGACAAGTCAATACTTTATTGACTGTTGACTATTGACTTGTTTGACTATAGGCTAATTTCCTTCTATTAATCTGTGACGAGCTCATGTTACAGTTACACCTGATGCAAGAAGAATTGCTGTATTTAATAAAGGAATTTGTAATGGATTAAAAGCATGATTTCCTGTTGGTGGCCATATAGCTCCTAAATCAATATTTGGGGATAATAATAATAATACCGTATGATTTTTGTCTGGATTCAAGGAAACCCAATTGTTGTGCCTTGTATGGCCTGGGGTGCCGGGTGCAGGCTTTATAATTTGACACCCAGAGGGTAGCTTGCATGTCGAATTTCGTTGTTCCTTGAATCTCTATGAAAGCCAAGGAGGTTAGATATCTACTGTAAGCTCCTTGAACACTATAGCGCTTTCTAGTAGAGAAATGAGGAACTTTGTGTTGGCGGAAACTCCTGAGATTAAATTTGCCATTATGAACACGGCCTACTGAATTCAAATGGGTTCTTTGACATGCCAACATCGTATGACATGCGTGTCGTATTTTTGCCGCCTTTCAAAAATCACTTACCACGGTCATGAGCGAACCTGCAATCTTCGGGATAGTAGACCGACACGCTATCCACTCACCCACCGTGGCAAGCTATTTGGGGATAAACAACTATGAAAAAAGTCCCAGAAAAAAAGAAATAAAGAAGTAGCCTATTGACTAGGCGGAAAACTTTTCTTCTTTGTTAAACAATATAACTTATTAAGGCGTCAATACGGAACCATGATGAACTTTAAAAGTTCCACAAACACGAATAAGCCCAATGAATGGGTGGGGTACAAGATATAAAAATATGTAAATGCACTCCTGGAAAAAATTATATGTAGCCTATTAGCTAATTCATCATCATCTTGAACAGTTTCCGAACGCTGGTCGGGTCTGCTTGGAACATAAGCCTCTCCATCGTTTCCTGTCCATCCGCGATCTCTCGTCTTTCACTGTGTCCCAGCACACTCCTCTTACCTCCACACTCTTCTTAACTCCCTTCGTCCATCTGTCCCTTGGTTTTCCCCTTGGCCTCCTTCCCTTCATTTCCATTCCAAACATCTTCTTCGGTATCCTCTCCTCTCGCATCCTCCTCACATGTCTATACCATTGTAGCCTAGACCGCTCTATTCTATTTTGCAATGGTTCCTCTCTTACCATCTTTCTGACTCTCTCAGTCCTTACTCTGTCCATTCTTGTTACTCCTACCCTACTCCTCTGGAACTTCATCTCCACTGCTAGTATTTTACTCTTGTCCCTTTCCTTCATCACCCATGTTCCTGAACCATACGTCAAAATTGTCACAAAGTAGGTCTTGTAGATGATTCCTTTACATTTTTGTGGTACATCTTTATTCCAATCATTGGGCAAATCCTCATTCACCGACTGAAGAGTTACAACTGACGGTTTGTACAGGCAACACTGATAAAATAGCTTCACAACTTTACAAATCATCCTGGTGTAGGCTACGATGTAGGTCTGGTGTACTGAAGAGAGCTAATCATAAACTGTGTACCCTTCCAGTTGAGAATTGATACGCATGTAAAGCAAGTTAATATTGTTTATATTTTAATATATATGAATTTCAGCCAATGGCCATAGCTGGGTATTTTTGATTGAACGCCCGAGGGCTCCCAACAAGTTCAATTTCAAGTAGCTAATTATCACTATTAAATGGAACAATTTAGGATTACGCATTTTGACCCTCAAGTGACCATCATCAGATCCTGTATAATGAGATTCAAATTGCATATGGTAAAAAATACATAATACGGTACATGTAATTTTTTCCAGGAGTGTATTTACATAGTTTTATATCTTGTACCCTGCCCATTCATTACCAATACATCAGGACATTTTTCAACCACATCTCGAATTGACATCTAGGAAACCTCCCTGGTTACTAGGTGAGGAATTGGTTCAAGAGTAATTTAATGTCTATCAAGCATGGCACAACAATTGGGTTACCTCGGATCTAGACAAATATCATCTAATTCTGGATCCAACTCTCGAAAAACTTGGATGTCACTAAATCGACTAAGAACCCGACATGTTAGATGCCAGTATTGGAGGCATAAGTGGAAGATGATCGACAGTCCAACCTGCGATTGCAGTGAAGTGCCATAGACGGTTTATCACATGGCCATGGAATGCCCAATAAGGAGGTTCAGTGGGACGCTACAAGAAATACATGAGGCTACAGATGAAGCACTGAATTGGTTAAACTCGTTGGACATCCATTTGTAATGCTTGTACAGGGTTATTATGTGTGTGCGCGCCAGTAAACACGGCAAGCTAAGCCGGCTGTGACTAGTGCAGATCGAGGCTGCGCGCACCTGGTTCAGCCGGTGCAATAACCAGCTCCGCTGACTCATATCGTTAGTTCACACGTGTTTTGTCATTCATATGGGCGTGTATTTGTTAAGCTTAGACGTCAGTGTTGCACGTTTAGTGAGTATTGTGATTACTGTGATTGTTGGTCATGCCTATAAAAAAAAAAGAAGACACCAATTCACATTGCGCAAACGTGTGTATATCAATACAGTGAAACTTGGATAATTCGAACCTCAAGGGACCAGTAAAAAATTCGAATTATGAAAGTTCTTTGAAAAGGGTAGAGAAAATATTCAAATTCAAATTTTCCGGTTCCCTCAACCTTTTTCGGCCTTTGCCACTCTCATTTTCATAACTGAGAATTTAGTCTTTATTTTTTGGTATGTTGACAACGTGTTTGGAGGAATCCCGAAAGCCTTTGCAATTTCAGATTTTTTCCTTCATTCCCTTTTCCACTTCTTCAATCACCGCTATTGTCTCCGCCAAAGTCAAAGTTTTGTATGGAACCCGAGGCTTTGATGACGACATCTTAGTTCTGTACACACACTTTAAAACACAGGCAAAACCAAACTTCTAAACAACAACCACAAGTCTAATCAGACCACTCAGCACGCACTACCAGACAGGTGTAAGGGATGACACTGTTAAGAGTTATGAGATGTGGAGCGTTGCAAAACAATGGGAGGGGGAGGGGTTGGGCACTGACCTTGGAAGGAGCGTCGCAGGCGTGTTGTTAGTCATGTGGGCAAAACCATCGAGTAGGGGCCGCATGCCAATGATACGTCATTTTTCAGTAATTACTGACAACTGTTTGGCTTCCGATCGACTTTTTATACGTAAAAACTTCGAATTATCCAAAATATAATTCGAATTAACCACGATTTTTTAGCATTGATTGTATATAAAATGCTAGGGACCAAGAGAAAAATTCGAATTAAAGAAGATTTTGAATTATAGAAGTTCGAATTAGCCACGTTCTACTGTAATTCGTATATGAAAAGCAGAAAATCTTGTTCAGAAACGAGACAAAAATTTCGAATCAAGTTTCTAGGAAGACCTGTGCCTAATGCCAGTACAATTAGGAGGCTCGCTGAATGATTCAAGGAAACAGGCTCCGTAAATAATAAAAGAGTTGACAGACATTCTTTCATCAGAAGATGTCAGGTGTGTGTTACAAGAGAGGGAGGCCATTTTCAGCATCGCCTATGAGCACTGTAGGTACACATTATTGAACATGTTTGGTGAAAGTGCACACCAAACCACCGGCTGAACTGGGTATGCCCGGCCGCGATCTGCGCTAGTCACAGCCGGCTTAGCTTGCCTTTGTTACTGGCGCGCACACACATAATAACCCTGTATCTTCTTCCCTGTCAGAACTTATTTACATTTTGTATATAATAGCAATTAATTTTTTCACCTTATTTGTAACATATGTATCCTTTATGCCATACAAAATATATATATATATATATATATATATATATATATATATATATATATATATAAATATATATATTGGGTATATTAGTGTTGACCGACTGAATAGCTACAAATGACAATTTTGTTAAGGCAACACTGAAAGAATGGCTTCAAATCTCTACATGTTGTTATTATTGTAGTTCCTACTGTCATGGTTGATGTGTGTGTTGATCATGAACTCGCCCTAGTAAGTTACTTTTCCTTTCTATTTTATCTTTTCCACACTGGCTGATTGCATTTTCATCCCTAAAATAGATTCAGATGATTGTGCGAGTCTACATTACTGTGCAGACATTATTTCATGAAATGTAGTCTGTTAGAACAAAAGGTGAAATATTACTTCACAACTTAGATAGGAGTTAGAAATGATGTGACTTAATACCAATGACTGCTATGGAAACAACAGCTTGTCAGACTTGTGGAATACCTGTGAGTATTATAATACTCTCAACAACCAGCTGAACATACACTAGTTGAACCACAGAGCCACCACTCTATTTCTCTCCAAAACTAGGATGATAATACTCTGGTCAAAATATAGCTTCCTGAAAAAATTGATAGCTTAGAAGACTTTATTTTTTCTTTCTTCAGTGTTTAGGCTGCTTTTCAGTTGGTCAACATGTGATGGTAGTGACTGTTATTGGCTATTGATTAAAAAATTCTTAGTCGGTATTTCCAACTGTTGAATAAATCGTAAGATTGAGAAGTATTGTGACTAGGAGAAACTTTTAAGGTTAAATGGTCAATGTTGGTAAACAAATTTAATTTTTCAGAAACTAGCCCATTTCACTCAAGAATAGCTAGTTAAATTAAGTCCAATAAAATTGGGCTTCCATTAACGTGTTGACTGATCATGGAGCAACCTAAACAAATAATTCCTTAGACAAAGCTTGTCATCTCAGAACGATGTGGCAAAAACGTATTCATGGCAGCATGCAGAATGTACAGTAATGGAATTGCATGTATCTGAATAGGTTTGTGTGTTAAGATCAATGTGCCCAATGAAGTTAACCTTTATAGCCAGTTCATACTCCTTTGTCAAAACTGAGGTAGTGTTTCCTCCTCCCCCTGTTAACCGTTGGGCCTATGTAAACAGAGCCTCTTCCACCTTGCTCACCATGCTAAAAACGAGGTCTATAATGTACTCTGGCAAGGGACGTTTGCATGGTATTGCCAACTGGACCAAAGTATATTTTTAAAGAGTTGTTATTTCTCATGAGTCACCACTTCGCCCTGGCTTGTGACAAGGAGAGTCTGACTTCTCAAACATGGAGCACAGGTCGGCAAAAGGATAAACAAAAGTCCAAGCAGGTGTGTATGGAGGAACACACAGGAATGACAATGATAATCTGAACAGCAGAGAGGGCATTCACGCAAACCTTGACGATCCACCCCTTGTAACAATAATCTCCACCGGTCCACTTAATAACTATGTCCTCATCTTGTCTCATGATGGTCTGCTATTTTCTTTTATAGATTTTTATTTTTATCAATAAATAAGAAAACTGGCATGCACATATCTGGGCTGAAACCATCAGATCTCGAAACTTGGTTTACAATCTTACAAAGGATTGTGAGAAAGCACAAACCCTAATGGACTTGTATTGCTGCTGAAAATCCGGCATTGTCAGATCCCTTCATCTTAACAAGTTATGATCATAGAAAGCTTCATTTTGACCACATCTTTTTTTGGGGGTGGCCCTTAAATTGCATGAAATAAGGTTAAACTTGTATTTATGTGAGTGGACAAATTCCTATCCCTAATTATAACATAACACAGCTAAATAATTAAAAAACTAGTTGTAATCCAATTTCATATAAAAATTGGTGAGGAGAAAATCATATTTCCATGAATTATTGAGCACATATTCAGGAGCAAAATACGATTCTCTGTACTGAGAGTTACGAACTAGTTCGGTCGAACTGTCCAACCACAAACCTGCTCCAATCAGGTCTTCGATGTAGGATGGATCCACCTTCCTGTTCTTGATTTTATCCCAACTCACGGGACTACGCGAGTCAGGCATCTCTTGAAGAGTCAACACTATGTCTTTAGGATCAAGACACCAGCTGCAATACCATCCTCCATAGTGGTTGAGGTCTCCCACCACCAAGCCATAAGTCAATGCCTCGTCGCCATCCGTCACTGGGTCGGTTCGGAGCTTAGCTATGTTGTTATGGTAGGTGTCGTCCAGCAACTGAATGTTCCATGCCCCAGGGGAAGTGATGGTTTTCTTTGGGTGCTGCCAAAAGAAACCATACACCGACCATTTAAGTCTGAATGCTACAGGTTGAGGCCAGCCATTGTAGAGTTTGAAAAACAGCAAAGCTTTGGTATTGGGTATTTCATAAGCACCCATCATGATAAGGATGTCATCAGGTTGGAGATTTTTAATGGCCTGTCTTCCTTTCTGCCACATATGCTGTTTCATGTTTTGCAGGTGGGAGTTTTTGTCATTATCATATGATTCAAGAGGTACATAAAGAATCTTGTGCTGTATTTCCTTTAAGAATCCTTTTTGAAGTTTATTTAGTAAGTATTGTGATTTTGGCTTACCACTTTCAGTGTAATTTGATTCACCGATTATGAAAAGATCTACGATACTAGAGAGTTCCTCAATCATAATTTCAGCCACCAATAATTCCAAATTCATGACATAAAATGCAAGGACCAAGTGCCTCGGCTGTTTTCTTTTTCTTGGAAATATCTTTTGCCTAGAAGCTATAAATGCTCGCCATATAACCTCGGGCTGACCACAATCTCGTCCGTGCCAACCTTGCCTACACTCGCACTTGATTTCCGTAGCAAATCCATCCTCCATTCTCTTCATGTACTCGACATCTGTTCCAAACACAAAACACTCGGTGCCATTTACAGCTGTAAAATAACTCGTGTCGTCACTTTTCAAAATAATACTCTGTTCTCCAGTTAAATAACTCGGTGTATGCATTGCTTGAGATGATTCAGTCTTTGTTTTAGGGACAAATTTGATAGGAAACACATTATTGCTCATATCTGATGAAAGTTCAGGTGCAGTTGTAGAATATCCAAATGAGGAAGGTGCCATTAGAAGATAGAAAACTACCAATAACACTTGAATCAAGAGCAACATCCACAAGAGAAATAATTTGATATCTAGTTTGTAATACATCAGTAGAAGCTACTTACACTATAAAGGGCAAATTTCTAGGTAATAAATTTATTACTGCTAAACCCTTGTTCATAATAGACCCGTTGTACGTTGTGATATATTTATTGCACTGTATTTATTTAACTTGATAATATTACATCTTGAAGGCAACATTAGGCGATCATTTAACATGATCTTCAATGGACAGGGATGCAGAATTAGGTTATGCACCGATTGTGAGTTATTTATTCCCGTGCGTGGTAAAATACTTGATAGATTCATTTAGCGATTCGCTCCGGAAGATCGGATGGTATAATTTGATGCTGATCGACAGATGTGGTGGTGCAGACAAATTATAACCACGTCTTGCTGCACAGCTGTCACGCGACATCGCACTTGGCCCCCAACTAACATCTGCTAAGCTGTGATTTGTATATCACGCATGCGCTGCTCAAGGACAACACCCCGGTCCCGGCGGTGAATGAAGTAATCGTTGTTTTTAGAACCAAGGACTAGGCCTTTTCTCACTCGTTTCCCGCCGCGATTGATTGCTGTGTGTTTTAATGGACTGTTGTTCCATGACATCCACTTGTCTAACACCTGTACTCTTTTAACTTTTTTTTTCTTTTATCAATGTGGCAGGTGTTGTTTTCTTTCCAATTCGAACATCTCACATGCGATGTTGATTTTGCCACAATAATCGTATTTATATTATATTATCACGAATTGCTTCATACAACGCATTACGAGCGTTATTTATGAATCACTTTGCAGAAAGCGGTTCGCACATGCTGTGTGTGCAGAACTCTACCTAAGACATATTATGGTGGGTGCGGTCGTTCACCTCATTCGGGACCATATCGCGAGTATTGATGCATTATATGCAGGATAACATAAAAAAAATTGGAGATTATGCAAAATCGTACTGCAAATTTGAAGCGTATGTGTTAAATAGTACCATCTTCAGGGATAAGGGAATTAATGGTTTAGGCTACTGCCGAGGACGAGCAGAGCGAGGATGATTTATTTAGAGACGTTTTTCGCGCTATCGCTATGCGCATTTGAATCGGATCTCTTCTATTAATGAACGAGGTAATCTCGCAATGCCAATGAAATCTCCTGTCTAGGTCTTCACTCGCCTATCAACACAAATAAATGAAACATCTATTCAATTGTTGTGCATGTTTTGATATTCATTGATATCTTCAACGTTAAACATGATTAAAATAAAATAAAATTGATATCCTTACAATAATTTGATTAAATAAAAGTTCCAAATACTTAAATATAATTTTTCCCTTTCCTATCTGCCTGTCATGGCTGTACTTCTTTCCATTTCTCTGCCCTCATTCCTTGAGGTTTGAGGGTATATACTTCCCCTCTCTTTTATTCCCCTCCCCTCTTTTTGTCCATATCTTCTAATATGTAGGTCAGTAGATAGTTGTAATAGTAATATTAATTGTCAGTCATCCATATCCTAAGGGACAGATGACCTAGATGTTTCGCCTCTTAAAGCACAATTCACCACCATACTAACTCCAGGAAAATGTCATAATGATACATTCTTTCAAGGCCTGGGGCACTTACCCAATCCTAGACCCCGATAACTACAATTACACAACTATCCTCTTTGGCTCGGGTGATTAGGCGTTGGCTTTTGATTGCTGCATCCCCGTTCAGATTTCAATTGGTTCATGTGGTATTTGCGCTGGACAAAGCAGAGGTGGAACAGGACGGTATTCTGTGAGATCTCTCATTCAGACTCATTTCAAGTGTCAATTTCACTCCAGTAACATTGTCTGATGTGAAGACCAGTTTGGTTTCAGGAGAAATGTAGGAACAAGCTGTACAAGTTATACAACATTCCAATGTATGAAAAAATCCACAGCCTGCTTCCAGTCTCCGACCGGGTCAGGAATGGAATGAATGGAGCCCCTATCTGTTAAAATTTGGATTCGATCTGATGACGGGCTTTTGAGATAATAATTCTTAAATGTGACGCATGGTTGAAACACGCTTAAAAACGTGCACTTTTTGTGTTCCAACTGTGATAAAAAATATTAAAATATAAATTAAAAATCCAAACCTACATGAACTAATGTAAAATAGAACGACGAAAATGTTGACGTTATTGGATTTTATGTAGGTCTATTGGTTACTTAACAAACAACCTTCAAACTCGAGTACACATAATACTTTGGTCGACAGTAGGTCGCGTTTACAGTAGCTTGGGCATGTCAAATGGAAGAAGGAAGAGTTGCATAACTGTTGCTATACACACAGGTTGCAGGAAGGAAGATTAGAAGATCTAGGAAGAAATGACTGGACCCAGTGGTGTTGCATGGTTACAATCTTGGGGTATTTAAACACTACACACTTCATCCTATATGGACCTCACCAAAAATAAAATCTCCTACAGTCGATTACAGGTAATACACAGAACATGGAATAAATATTTATCACACTGTCTCACTGCGTTGGGGAGAAGTTACAGTGTCTCTAAATCTGTGTATGCATTTGTTCAATATTGTCCTCTCTCATTTGGCATGTAAAGCAATGCCATAATTATTTCTTCGGAAGTTTTTGTTTCAGGCTGATGGCAAATCAAAATAACCGTTAATGTGTCGAAAGCTATAAAATTTTCGTACTTGACTCTTGTCTTTTACTGGTACAGCAGAGTTATAGAGCGACCACCTCTCAGTGTAGTGGCTAGCGTTCTTGGCTGTCGGTCCGGATTCCAATCCCAACTCTGCCAAGAAATTATAATTCTGGTGTGAGGGCTGGAATGGTGTTCACTCAGCCTTGTGAGGCAAACCTGAGAAGAGGATGGTTTGTTTCCCAGCTCAACCATCGTAGAAGTGGTTTCCCATGATTTTCCCACTTCTAGTCCAGACAAATGCTGTGATGGTTCCTAATTCAAGGCCATGATCACCTCCTCCCCAATCCTATCCACAATTTACAAATACACATACTAGTACAGCCAGGTTATTACACAAACTACACACACACTCAAATACACGGGGCTATATGACCATGATGTCGCAGCCCCTAAAATAAACAACGTTATAGAGCTCATTGAATTCTGTCCTGTATTTGAAATCTACTGTACACCAATCTCTATTCTAACTAAAGAAAACCAAAGTTTCAACTACCAATATGCTAATTGAAAGGTACAAATCCATTTTAAAGTCATTAATTAGCTGAAAACCTCTTTGGTTCATTTAGCAATTACCAGTATATTATACCCCCCTCCATCTGCTCTTGGCACAAAAAAAAGTATGTTAATGTAACTTAGCTGATTTGGACTTTTCATCATCAAATTAAATTAGTAATGGCTCTCTCTTGCAGGTACCCATCTCGAGTGTTTGTTGGAGATACTTTCTGTTACTTCTCTGGCATGACATTTGCAGTTGTTGGTATCCTTGGCCATTTCAGCAAGACAATGCTCCTCTTCTTCGTGCCGCAGATTATCAACTTCCTGTATTCGGTGCCACAACTCTTCCACTTGGTGCCTTGTCCTCGTCATAGAATACCCAGGTATGGTGATGTTTAATGCTTATTATTCTTGTTGGGACTGAAAACTTACCATCGAGAAAAGTTTTTTTTTTTTTAAACTTTATATTCATCCCTAGAGGGCCTCATTTAAGGTCAAAATGTATAGGATTCCCTCCATGCTGCAAACACTGTATTTCTGCAGGCAGACTGTAATAGACTACATTAACAAGTTCAAAGTCAGATACAAAGTGAGGTTTTTAAAATGATTTTTTGTTCTATGATTAGGGCTCGGATTTTTCGGTACTAAAAATCGGGAAAATATTTATTTTTTATGCATTAAAAATACCTGAAATATGTGACAAAAAGTACAAATATTTAATTATAATTTAGTTTATTAATGTGAAAATAAACAATATGCAGTACTCACGAATGTAATTTATTATAAAATGTCTCACTGACTGCTGAAGCATTACAATACACAACGAGATACATCTTCAGGTTGTCCATTACAAGTGACCGACAATTATCGCGAAATACTTATTCTGAAGGTGCGAAACTGCGGAAATATGTTTCTTGCCCTCGAGGTGTTGTGTAACTTGATCGCTGTTCAGCCTTGAGTGCTTTCTCACATGGTTGGCAGAACAGAATCCCCCCCCATCAGACGTAAAATTATCTTCAAATTCTGCGACAGACGATAACTTGTAGTTGATTTTACTTTAGGCATCGTAGAACTGCCTTACACTTCACAGTGCCAGAAATGAACTGCATGTGAGTGACACTGGTTCCGTAGCTGGGGGGAGAGGGAGGTCTAGCAGGTGGTGCAATATGTCCATGGACAGGGAAATCCCCTGCTTCCACAGAGGGTGGCATGGGGCAACAAGTTAAGAATAACACAGTTGCAAGCTGACATACGCTCTGCATGAAGTTTAGATAGCTCACAGATTCTTCCCCGTTGAAGTAACACAGAACAAAAATGCAATAAACTGAAAGATCTAGCATACTGATTTAATAAAGTGTAAATATTATGTCTTTTTATGTGCTAATAAGTGAAAAGCAGGAATTTATGTATTTATAGAAAAAATGCTTAAAATATGTATTTACATAAAAACACATTTATTTACCTAAAAATCCGAGCCCTATCTATATGATATTTTAAATCAAATGCTAAATAAACAAAACCCTAATGATATTGTAACTTTTAGCTGATTCCAATCACTGGAATGTGCAAAAAAATAACCTGAAATAAATTACATGTGATTAAGATATATTGCATACAGTGAGAGCCTTCCCTATGGAACGGAGCCTCGCCGGCCCGAGTGGTCGGCGGAGAGTGATTGGTCACCACCAGTTGACTAGCATTTGCCGATTACACAAGAGTGCGTCGGAAAGCCATGAATGTTGTCATTGCATTTATTGCATACGGAGCTGGCAAGATATCTTAGTTGAGATAATTATGACTTGTGGTGAAATACTGTTGGTTATCTCGTATCCTGTGAACATGGTTAGGTATGGAACAAAACATTGAATTTTCTTAGTGGAAACTTATCTTTTCAAGATGTTTTCCAGTAAATATGTTCATAAGTTTCAGCACCATGCGATTTTTACTTGTGGGGGAACCTCAAACAAAGGGTATACAGAAACAATCCACATACTCTGGAGGCCCTCGAGAACAAAATAACTGCACCGATACGAAATATCAGTGAGGATGAATTACAGAGAGTGTACCGAAACTTCTTACGTTGGTGCAATGTGTGTTTAGAAAATGAAGGAGAGCATTACCAGCAATTACTCTGAAATTCATGTAAGTAATTATTATTATTATTAAATACGTAAAAGAGTGTAAATGTGTTGAACTAGTTGGGCGCTATGTTGCTGCTAGCGCCAGTGCCATGCTTGACAGGCAGCTAGCCAGAGTACCTCAGCCGTCAATGAGGCGTATGCGAAGTTCCGCAATGCAGTAGTGTACTGATGTACAGAAATTGAGAATTACTGTTAATTGAACAATGACTGAACTGAGTTTTGGATATTATTTTCTGGGAGCGCAACTGGTTGCTGGACTGTTATGTTATGGACCTTCCCAAAGTTTTCCAAGCAGGCTCTGATGTAATACTGATTTTTATTAATTTTAGTGGGGTAGAAATCCCATTATAGGGAATTTAAAATCCTGGACACCTTTTGATTGCTCATCCAACTGTCATTATTTATTTGCATCTCTGTTGAGGAAGAATTTAAAATATGACCGCATTCGGAATTCAAAACTGGAATCTTGCTCCTGGCCAGGCAGATGCACTAAGCCCTTGCGACATGTCATAACTAGGGCTCGGATTTGCAGTTTTTTTTTTTTTTAATGTCAATACATATTTTTATCATTTTTTCTATGAATACATACAGTACATTTCTGCTTTTCATTTATTAGCACATAAAAAGACATACTATTTAATTTTTTTAAAATCAGTATACTAGATTTTTCAGTTCATTGCATTTTTGTTCTGTGTTACTTCAACGGGGAGAACCTGTGAGCTATCTTATCTTCATGCAGAGCATAATATGTCAGCTTGCAACTCTGTTATTTTTATCTTGTCGCTCTGTGCCACTCACCGTGAAAGCCGGGGATGTCCTTGTCCATAGCCAAATTGCACCACGTGCTAGAACTCCCCCTCCCCCAGCTACCTGGAACCAGCGTCACTCACATGCAGTTCATTTCTGGCACTGTGAAGTGTAAGGCAGTTCTACGATGCCTAAATTAAAAACAGCTACAAGTTATCGTCTGTTGCAGAATTTAAAGATAATTTTACTTCTGATGGGGTCGCTCTGTTCTGCCAAACATGTGGGAAAGCAATCAAGGCTGAACAGCGATCTCAAGTTACACAACACCTCAAGGGCAAGAAACATATTGCCGCAGTTTCGCGCCTTCAGAATAAGTGTTTCGCGATAATCGTTGGTCTTTTGTGATGGACAACCTGAAGATGTATATCGTTGTGTATTGTAATTCTTCAGCAGCCAGTGAGGCAGAGCATAAATTGCATTCGTGAGTACTGCGTATTGTTTATATTGTCGTTAATAAAATAAAGTATAATTAAATATTTTTACTTTTTTGTCACATATTTCAGGTATTTTTTTTATTATTATTATTATTATTATTAATCTTGATTGGTCACATTGGACCACTTGAGTTGTTCCACAATCACTTCTTCTTTGAAGGTAGTACTGCTTGGTTCTTGCGCTCTTTCCAGTACTTTTTCATTCTTTCAGATCGGGATTTTCTCAACTCATCTGAAATCTCCATAGGCTTTCTATGTGTCATTTCTGCAGAAAATTTGTGAGTTTTAAGAATGGTGTTAATTTTATTTTTCTCCTCGGCATCTGTTATCTTGAGTCCAACTGCTTTGAGATCTTGTTGGATTTCTTGGATCCATTTTCCTCCAGTTTTCTTTCCTAGATTTCTCATCACCAGTTGGCGTACAATTCTGTTTTCTGGAAGCCGTAAGATGTGAAAAAAAAAATGAAATTCTTTTCTTCTTCATTGTGCTGGTGATTGGATCAATCTCACAATAGACAGTTTCATTTGGGAGAATCCTCCAGACTCCCTCAACCTGATACTTTTTATTTATGCACGTTCTAATGATGCTTCT
This sequence comes from Meconema thalassinum, assembly GCA_946902985.2. Taxonomy (NCBI): domain Eukaryota; kingdom Metazoa; phylum Arthropoda; class Insecta; order Orthoptera; family Tettigoniidae; genus Meconema; species Meconema thalassinum. The sequence continues at coordinate 73,488,384 of OX336399.1, read as the reverse complement.
TTCCGTTTTGAGGAGCTGATCAGTTCTTTGTTCATTTTTAATTTGGAACAGTGTTTCACAAGCATAAGTGGCTTCTGTGAGAGTTACAGTTTTATAATGTTGGATCTTAGTAGCTATTGATAGGCATTTTTTATTATATGTTGACCAGGTTAGAGATTGTGCCTTTTTCATTTTATTTGTTCTATTTATCCAAGTTACTTTTTCGTTTAAGTTATGTGTTATAATTTCTCCAAGATACTTAAATTGAGGAACTAGGTTAATTTTATGATCATTTATATAGACTTCATTTATATCTAAGGGTTTCATAGGCATGATCTCAGTTTTTTCAAAGGATATCTGTAATCCTATCCCTTGAGCAATTTCTTGGAGACTAGTGATCTGAGTCTATTGATAGGCATTTTTTATTATATGTTGACCAGGTTAGAGATTGTGCCTTTTTCATTTTATTTGTTCTATTTATCCAAGTTACTTTTTCGTTTAAGTTATGTGTTATAATTTCTCCAAGATACTTAAATTGAGGAACTAGGTTAATTTTATGATCATTTATATAGACTTCATTTATATCTAAGGGTTTCATAGGCATGATCTCAGTTTTTTCAAAGGATATCTGTAATCCTATCCCTTGAGCAATTTCTTGGAGACTAGTGATCTGAGTACAAACCTCTTCCTTGTCTAGTGCTAAAAGAGCCAAGTCATTTGCAAATCCTAAGCAGTTTATTTTTATTGATGGTTTTGTTCCAATTTTGATCTTAGGAGGGTTTTCCTTTTGCCAAACCTTCATGATATAATCAAGGGCCACATTGAAAAGCAGAGGGGATAATCCATCACCTTGTCTGAGACCAGTTTTTACTTTGAAAGCTGTTGATATTTCTCCCGTAAATTTAACTTTCGAATTTGTGTTTGTTAATGTTAATTGAATGATTTTTATCAATTTAGGATGGAGACCGTATGATCTGAGGATTTTGAGCAGTGTCAGTCTATGAATACTATCATAGGCTTTCTTGAAATCTATAAAAGAGATAAAGAGTTGCTTATTTCTGTTTTTGTAATATTCCATTATTAATTTCAGGCTAAGGATTTGGTCTGGACAACTTCTGTAAGGGCGAAATCCTCCTTGATATTCTCCAAGTTGTGGTTCCAGAATGTTTTTGATCCTGTTGTAAATTATGCGAGAGAAAATTTTATATGTGCAGTCCAGAAAGGTAATTCCTCTGTAGTTATCTGGGTTCGTTTTGTCTCCTTTCTTAAATAATGGATGGGTTATTCCTATGGTCCAGTGTGCAGGAATTTCTTCAGTAATCCACATTTTAACTAGATGTTGATGGAAGATTTATAATCTCAGGTTTACCAGCATTTTTCCAGATTTCAGCAAAGACCAAGTCTTCGCCACAAGTTTTGTAATTTTTTTTGTTCTTTAATTGCGAGTTCTACTTCATTAATGTTTGGAGGATTTATTAAATCAGGTGAAGTTAAAATAGGTGTATCAGTGTTTACTTGCAGTGTTTCCAGTGGATCATCACAATTTAACAGTTTCTCGAATGCTTCTGCAAGGATCTCTGTATTTTCTAGGTTAGAATGTGCTAACTTTCCTGTTTGATTTTTCAACATTAATGATGGAGCTTCAAATTTTTTTTAGATATTTACCAAATGTTTTGTAATAATCTCGAGATTGCTTTTTCTTGAAATCGTCATCTATCTTTTCCAGTGTATTTTTAAGATGATTACGTTTCGTTTGTCTGATGATTTTATGGGTTAATTTTCTTTGTATAGTTAGTTCTAAATTTGATTCTTCTGACTTTAGAGCTTGATGTTTTATCCATGCTTGGTGTCTTTTCTCTATTGCTTGATCACAATCTACATTCCACCATTCATGTTTTTTCCTTGGATTTATTGGTGCTAACTCCTCTGCTATTGATTTTAATTTAGTGATAAATTCGTCCAATGTTATAGTGTTGAGAGATTCTTCTCCTGTTCTTTCACAGTACTCTATATTTTTTATTAAGGTAGATGGATCAAATTTCCTCCTATTGTTATTATTAGGTTTTTTCTTGGCCATTGGAGTTAATTTTATTTTTATCTTTACCACATAGTGGTCTGATCCTGAGTCAACTCCCCTTAGAACCTTGACATTGTGAATTTCGCGATGGTGAAATTTATCCATGCAGACATGATCCAACTGCCATTCACCCCTTCTGAAGTCAGGATGTTTCCAGGTTTTCAATTTATGGGGCTGTCTTTTAAAACAGGTATTTTTAATACATAAAAAATAAATATTTTCCCGATTTTTAGCACCTAAAAATCCGAGCCCTAGTCATAACTGCGTAATATATTCAAGTTTTAGATGGAGAGGTGAAGTTGCACGGTGACTTCAAGATCTCCCAAATGTCACCTGTGTGCCATAGTCTGAACCTGACCAGGAATTTTTGAATCGTGTAAATTATTTTAGGGAATATGACCTCTTGGAGCGGTCATATTTGTTGAATAAGACTTAAAATTTCCTCCTCCTAGCTTAGTGGCTATCATCTTGGCTTTTACCGCAGAGGTCTGGGTTTGATTCCTGCCTCTGACAAGAAATTCAAACTTGGTCTGAGGGCTGGAGTGGGATACACTTAGCCTTGTGAGGCAGAGCTGAGAAGAAATGGGGTTGATTCCACCCTGGCCATCCTGGAAGTGGTTTCTTACTTCTAATCCAAGAAAATGCAGGAATGTTTCCTAGATTAAGGACATGGCCACCTCGATCAAAATCCTAGCCCTAATTATAAATACACACACTTGTACAGCCATCACAATGACAACACTGGTTATCGAGACAGATTCAATGCACACCCAACACAGGGCTACATGACCACAATGTTGCAAAGCCCCTAAATCAATCAACAACGACAATAAGATTTCAAAATGTGAATGCAGACAGGATTTGAACCTGAATCTCCATCTGTCTGGACAGCACCTCTCTGTCTAATACTGGAAAATATGATTGCTCCAAAGGGACATATGTCCTAAAGACATTTCTAAGGTCGTCTGTTAAGGTAGGCAGCAGGAAGGGCATCTGGCTGTAAAACCTTCTGCCTAATAGAAACTAATCTTGCCTCCTTTGACCCCATGTAAATGGAAACAATAAGGAATAGATATAGGGACAGATGTCCTCACTGTTCCACCCCTTAAAACAACAATAACTAAGGAGTAGATCATCATCATCATCATCGAAGTCCCACTCCAGTCGCCCGCGTGTGGTTTACAAGCCTCCTCCACTCCTTTCTGTCTTTCCAGTTTTCCTGTTCCATCACTTCTGCCACATCCAATCCAGCTTCTCTAATGTCCTTCAAAATTTGGTCCAACCACCTTCTTCTCGGTCTTCCAACCGGTCTCTTTCTTTTGACTTCTCTTTCTAATTCCCTTCTTGCTACTCTTTCCTTTCCCATTCTTTTTACATGTCCGAACCAACGTAACCTTGCTTTCTTTATCTTCTGATTTAACGGTTCCATATTTAACTCTTTTCTGAATTTAATATTTTGAATTCTATCCCTTCTTGTCTTTTTAACTTAAGTTCTTAAAAAATTCATTTCTACTGCTTGTATCTTACTATCCTGCCTCTTACTCATTACCAGTGTTTCCAGTCCATATGTTACAATTGGTATGAAATACTGTTTATATAGTGTTAATTTCGTTCTCTTGGGTACTTTGTCATCCCATAAAAGTTCTCTGACTTGATGGTAAAATGTGATACCTTTACTTAGTCTGTTATTAATTTCAATGTTGATGTCATTAGATATACAATTCAATTGATGATTGCAGGTATAACTCCACCACAGATAAGATGGAGTTGAGTACCACCATGTTCAAGGCATCTGACCTGAACCTGCTGGGCCGACTGTGTTTGGCCGTCCTCAGAACACTGAGACTCATTCATTGGAAGGAACACGTGAAGGACAAAGCGCCATTTTTGGAGTGTAACAACCTGACTCTCATCAACTTTGTGCTGCTCTTCTCTGGCCCTATGAACGAAGCTTCTCTCACCAAGACGTTGCTTCTTATCCAGGTGCGTGCAACAACCCGAGGCTTGTTATTCTTGTTCATTTTTCAGTTCCAGTGATCAGGGTCGGGGTGTGAATCAAGGAACTTCATACTTTTCTGTCTCTCCAACACTCTCGTCCTTCTTCCAGTATATCTTCCACTTTCACTCCTCTTTTCTCAATGCTCTCCCTCACTGTATCCATCCACCTGATCCTCAGCCTTCCCCTTTGACACCTTCCCATGACTTTCTCAATACATAATCGCATCGGGACTCTGTGTTCTCATTTTCGCATCATATGTTCATACCATCTTAATTTACTGATCTCGATCTTGTCTTATAACTTCGGGAATCTTTTCTTTCCCCTAATTTCCTTATTTCTGATTTTGTCTACGCGAGTCTTTTCAATTATACCTCTAAGGAACTTCATCTCTGCTGCCTGGATTCTACTTTCATCCCGTTTAATTGTTGTTCACGTGTAATACAGGGAGCGGCAAAAAGATCTGACGGTTTTTAAATAACAACAACACAAACATTTTAAATGATACAAACTCTTTTATTACTTATAACAGCAAGGTGTACATGTCAATTAATGGAAAACATGAAAGAACAATAGATTTTAACTTTTAAGATTTGAAGATAACGTCTTTCAAATGATGCCCATCTTTTGCCATGCATTCTTCCAGTCTTGCACTGAAGCTTTGCATAGTCAATAGGCTTCAACTGCTGGACAATAACCATTTTATACGGATGAAAATGCAAATCAAAACGCAATATTCGTCTCACTGTTCGATCAGACATTTGCAAATCAGCAGCTTGTTTACGAGCCAGCCGCAGTGGACTGGTTTCCACAGCTTGTCTCACTCGCTCAACATTTTCTGGTGTCCTGGCTGACCTTGGACGGCCTGTCGACGTACGTTTTAAGGCTGAACCTGTAGCTCTAAAATTACTCACCCTCAAAATTGTGTTACGAGATGGAACACGTCCTCCTCGACTCGCTCAGCCGTACAACGGCATAAACCGTCAGATCTTTTTGCCACATGGCAAAAGATGGGCATCATTTGAAAGAAATTATCTTCAAATCTTAAAAGTTAAAATCTATTGTTCTTTCATGTTTTCCATTAATTGACATGTACACCTTGCTGTTATAAGTAATAAAAGAGTTTGTATCATTTAAAATGTTTGTGTTGTTGTGATTTAAAAACCGTCAGATCTTTTTGCCGCTCCCTGTATGTAACATGTTGAATACAAGATTTTTTTAAATTTCTCGGAAACTTCCTGGTTACACACCAGACCCCTTACACTCTGGTACAACCCATTTGCTTTTTGGATCCTCTTACCAATTTCCTCACGTATCCCTCTATCGTTTGTGAGGACACTCCCTAAGTATTTGAAGCTTTGCACAACTTCTAATGGTTTTCCACCTACTTCAATATTCCTCCTACCATCTCACATCTCGCTCATTTCTTGTCATCACTACCTGACTCTTCTCCACACTGACGTTGCTTCTTAACCAGGTGCGTGCAACAACCCAAAGCTTATTATTTATTGCTAAACTTTCCCGTATGAAAGTTACAAGGCAAAGGTCAGAAACATGACACTCAAATTTTTATGGGACTTGGTTTAACTGTGGTCATGTATAACTGAATGTCCGCCTCATGGTGTAGCGGATAGCATTCTTGGCTGTCACCGAGAAGATCCAGTTTCGATTCCCAGCTCTGTCAAGAAATTTAATTCAGGTTAGAGGGCTGGAACAAGGTGTTTTCAGCCTCGTGAGGCAAAACTGAGGTAAGTTCGATTCCTACCTCAGCCATCCTGGAAGTGGTTTTCCGTAGTCTCTCACTTCTACTCCAGGCAAATGCAAGGATGGTACCTACCTGAAGGCCACGGTCACTTCCTACCAAAAATCCTACCTAAATTACAAATACACACACTAGTACAGACATCACAGTGACAGGTTATCAGACAAATTTTACCAGCCTCTTGAGGCAGAACTGAAAGAGGTGGGTTTGATTCTTACTTCAGCCATCCTAGAAGTGGTTTCCAGTCTCTACTCCTAAATTAAGGTCACACGTGCCACCTACCCAATCTTTACCTCAGTTACAAATACCTACATACCGGTATGCTAGTCATCAGCATCATCTTGCACAGTTTCCAGCCACTGGCCGGGTCTGTTTGGAACACAAGCCTCTCCAACGTCTTCTGTCTTCCCACCATCTCTCAGCCTCCACCCTTGTCCAGTTGTCTCCTCTCTTCTTCACGCTTTCTTCCACCCCCTTCAGCCACCTGTCTCTCGGTCTGCCTCTTGGTCTCTTTCCTTCCCACTTCGTCTCGTGTACCCTCCTGGGTATCCTCTTCTCCTCCATTCGTTTTACATGTCCATACCATCTAAGTCTAGATTTCTCTATACCATTCTGTAATGGTTCCTCCTTCATTAATTCTCTGGTCCTCTCATTTCTTATTCTGTCCATCTTTGTAGCTCCAATACTGCTTCTCAAGAACCTCATCTCACTGGCCTGTATTTTGCTCTTCTCCCTTCCTTTCATAACCCAGGTCTCCGAGGCATACGTCAGGATAGGGACATAGCACGTCCGATATATGATCTTTTTGCTGTTCTGAGGGACATCCTTGCTCCATAACATGCTTCTCACACTCCTCCGGAATGCTTCTGCCTGCCTCCCCCGCTCATTTATTTCTCTATCGTTTCTTCCATTATCTTGTATCAGGCTTCCCAGATACTTGAAACTCTCCACTTTCTTCAGCTGTTCCCCACCAATTGTTATTCCCATTGTGGTTCTTTCCTTCTTCCTTGTTGTGATCACCATCTCACTCTTAATTTATGCTAAATTTCATCCCATATCCTTGTATTATTCCTTCCCACACGTCCAACTGTTCCTGTACCTCCTTCTCCTTGTTTCCCCAAATCATCAAATCATCTGCAAACACCACTGCTTTCATCTTTCCTTCCCCAATTACTTGAGCCACTCGGGTCATTATGTCATCAATCACCACAATGAAAAGTAACGGTGACAGTGCACTTCCTTGTTTCAGGCCGTTTCTCTGTTCCAACCAGTCCGATCTCTCTCCTCCCACTTTCACACAGCTCACGCTTCCCTTGTACATCTCCTTTATCCTCTTTATAGTCCATTTCTCTACACCTCTATCCCCCAGGGACGTCCATACTTGGTTTCTGCATACACTGTCATATGCTTTCTCAATGTCCAGGAAGTGCTACATGACCATGATAATGTAAAGCCCTTACATTAATTGACAACAATGTATTCTAGACATTGTTACTTGTTTTCCTTTGTAATCTTATGTTTTCACAGCAACCCGCCCCGGCTTTGCCCAGTATCTTTAACAGTTTAACCAACGTAGTCTTAAAAGGCACACGGACGGCAGGTCCCAGAGGCAATTCAGAAAAGCCGAGGTGAACAGCGAAACTAGGAACACATATACCGGTACTCTTCTCTGAAGTCTTAACTCGACACGACTAGACAGTTTGATGCTGGCCGAAGCTGGGATAATAGGCTCGCTCGCTCCAAAGCTAGTAATTTAAATTTCCACTGAATGGAGATTGTTGGAAGAAATGAAAACTTAAAAACACTTATAGTGGGTGATGTATTAACGATAGAGATGTGCTGTCATGGACTTTTTTGTGGAACTTTTCATGCTGAACAATAATTTCTTACACTCATAGTATGTAGAGATTTTTTAACGGTTTACCCAGTGTATGCTTAAAAGGAACACGGGCGGCAGGTTTTTCTTCAACTCGATTCACTGAAACAGTTACAGCTCGGCTTCCTTTGGTCATAAATAAATGTTTTTCCTTCAGAAACCTTCCTCAGGAAATCCTTTACAGAATGGTGAAATCCGCATCAAAATCCATCCAGTGGTTCTCGAGATTATCCGTTACATCCAAGAATTTGAGACTTGGTTCTATACTATGTAAAGCTGATATTTTCTTAAGATTTGTAACTAAGCAGCCTTGCGAGTTGAAGTACAGTATGTAAAATAAGAGAATTAGTGATTGTTTAAATAAAAATGTTGTTGCCTAATTTATTGTTTACCATTATTATTATTATTATTATTATTAAATAATAAGTGATTAAATGATTACTAATTTTAAAGTATGTGTTGTTTTTCTGTTTGGTTAAGGTGGGGTGCAGTGTGCTGGCCTTCACCATTCGATACCCGTTGGCGTCAATGTTCTACGATGTTGGATATTTTAGTGCACTAAGCTAGTGTGTGAGGTTTTTCATCTGATACTTTTTACCAAAGAAACACTTTTCTCTTAATGAATCTTCTACAGTGAAAATACAACAATCTTTGAAAAGCAACAGCTAAGCACATTGTGTTCTTTGGATATGACCTTCATTCCACTTGCTCCTTTCAAATATCCTTCAGGTTGGATCTTGACAAGAGACAATAATCCTCCATGGTGTTATTCTTGGGATGCTAGGGCTCAGATTGGAAGTTTTTGGTCCTGAGTAGCCCTTTATTAGTCACCATACCTCAACTCATTGCAACTATACCTGCTGTACCGGCATATCTTCTTTCATGCCAAAATTGCGAGCTATCATACAGGATAAGGGCCAATCTACAGTAGAATCAGTACAATGGTGGGTTCAGGGATATGTTGTACAGATAAATAACGATATCGTATGGCCTCAGGTGCCGGGTGCAAGCTTTGTAATTTGACACCCAGAGGGTAGCTTGCATGTCGAATTTCGTTGTTCCTTGAATCACTATGAAAGTCAAGGAGGTTAGATATCTAAGCTCCTTGAACACTATAGCGCTTTCTAGTAGAGAAATGAGGAACTTTGTGTTGGCGGAAACTCCCGAGATTAATTTTGCCATTATGAACATGGCGTACTGAATTCAAATGGGTTCTTTGACATGCCAACATCGTATGACATGCGTATCGTATTTTTGACGCCTTTCAAAAATCACTTACCTCGGCCAGGAGCGAACCTGCAATATTGGGGTTAGTAGACCAACACGCTATCCACTCACCCACCATGGCAAGCTGTTGTACAGATGGTATATCATCTCCACCTCTGGTTGCACTCATCATATGGACATCCTTGCATCGAAGAGGACAGTAGAAGGGCACCGTTTAACCACCAACGATGATGTTAAAGCAACTAACGTTTACATGTAGGACACAGACTTTTACTAATGCGTTCATCAAGCTCCTGAAGTGGTGGGACAAATCTGTTGAGTCAAAACTTCTTAACAGTGTGTAATGCTTGTGCATTTTGTGATTTGTTGAAAAGTCAACTCCACACAGATAACATTTCAGAATACTTAACAGTTTATGTTGGTAAGTAGAACTGCCAGTATACAAATATTATGTAAAGACTAGAATTTAATTTTATAAAACTGTACCATTGGTACAAAGTTCAGCTCTAAATGTGATTAGTGTGAAAAAAGTGGATACTGGGCATCAGCGAACAGAAAGGATGTAGCTGACTGCACTATTTGAAGTGTCTCTTGTATGAAACATTTCACAATGTCAAAAAGTGATAGATCAGGTGGTAGCTTCTCACATTCTGCGAAGTGAAAATCCCATGATCAGGTCCACAAGTTCAACAGACAACAGCAATTTGCCTTCCACCAATTCAAAGGCTCTTGTTCACACCGTCAAAAATTTGCCCTTCATCAGGGACTCCCACTGAGGCAATAATAATAATTTGTGAGATTTTCGAAGTGAAATGTCATGTCCTGTGGTTAGGTTTGTTGTCAGGGCAGTGGAATTGTACGAAGTACATTTAGTGTGATTATACATACAGTTCCCCCCACTATATTTTACACCCTCATTGGAGCACTTTAATCAATACAAATACAATTAAGTCTAACAACGGTATTTGAAGATTAGCGATTCAGCTTCAGCTTCTTCTGCTCCCTAAATTTCTTCATTCTATCTGACCTGGCTGCCCTTTGTTCATCTGTGCTATTGTAGTTTTACTGTTCAAATTTTGTTAATGTGAATCGTAAGTATTATTATTATTATTATGTGCGAATGGACCAATTGAATCACGCAGTACTTTTATGATTCGCCTTTCTGATCTTCCATATAGCCGTCATTCTCTCTCCGTGGGCCATCTTCCTTTCCTCATTCCACTTGGTTCCTAGTCTCTTTGGAGCGTCATTCTTTGGTGTTACATTCCATCCATTTACCCTACATCGGAATAGGTTCCTGTCAAAGACTTCCACTGTTCTTACTTGGCCTTCTCCAAATCCTGTAAGTAAGTATTTATTCCTTAAAATATTCTTCTCTTCTCTATTTTTAATTTGGAGCATTGTTAAATTTAATTCATCTAAATCATGCTGGATCTCTTTGAAGCAGTTGTTCTTTGTTTCACTCTAAAGAACTGTTTTATTAGTCTGGTTTTTAGTAGGCGTGAGATATGGCAGAATATGAATATGAATACAACTGTTACACATTCTGAGCTTTACCATCCACAAATCTACTCCTGTCCTTGTTCCCACAGAACACCAGCTTGCTCCAGTCTATTCTCACGACCTTCACAACAGCTGCCGACACAAGGAGACGTCAGATCATATTGAATATGCTCGCTAGAGTGTGCCACCAAGCAAGGATATAACAAACATCCTTGGCAGACGATTCAAATTTAAATCCACAATGTTTTGAAATGTTGGCAATATATACACCAACAAAAAGGAGGTCCCGTGGCTCATGATCGCGAGATTAATGCCCACATAAATCTACAAGCTATGAGGCAATAATAAAAAAATTACAGTCGGTCTGAAAGACTAGACTTTATATCATTTCAAATGACGCATGCTACAAATGTTAGAAAGGCTCAGGAGAGCTTCTCGATTCGCTCGAAGCCCCAGGACTCTTTCAACAGACTCCATTACCCATTAACTTAGGCTTCCCGCGCGGGCACCTCTTTAAGGGTCACCCTGTATTTGAGTCTGACATCTTTTACAACTCTTTAAGGGTCACCCATTATTTGAATCTGATATCTTGCAAACCTCTTCAAGGGTCACCCTGTATTTGAATTGAATCTAACATACTTTTTTTTTTTTTTTTTTTTAGCATATGGCTTTTTTTTAGTGCCGGGAGTGTCCGAGGACATGTTCGGCTCGCCAGTTTTGTAGCTGCTTCGAGACGGACACCCAATGGGTGAGCTACAAGTACCGTTGGGGAGGGAAGGAGGGAAGTTGGAATGTAAGGACGAGGAGTTGGAAGGTAGTGGCTGTGGCCTATAGTTAGGGACCAACCCCGACATTTGCCTGGAAGGAAGATGGGAAACCACAGAAGACCATCTTCAAGGTTGCCGGCGGGGGGATTCGAACCTCCTCGCCTCCCGGATGTGAGCGACTGCCATCAGTCATGCCGTAACCACCACGGCTAACTCACCCGGATCTAACATACTGTACACCTCGTTAAGTGCCACCCTGTATTTTGCTCTGACATCTTGCGCACCTCTTTAGGAGACACCCTGTATTCTTATCTGGCATCTTGTATATCTCTTTAGAAGTCACCCTGTAATCTTGTGTGACATCTTGTACACCTCTTTAGGAGTCACCCTGTATTCTTGTCTGACATTTTGTACACCTCTTTAGGAGTCACCCTGTATTCTCGTCTGACATCTTGTGCACCTCTTTAGGAGTCACCCTGTATTCTTCTCTGCCATCTTGTACACCTCTTTATGAGTCACCTTGTATTCTTATCTGGCATCTTGTATATCTCTTTAGGAGTCAACCTGTATTCGTATCTGGCATCTTGTACACCTCTTTAGGAGTCACCCTGTATTCTTATACGATGTCTCGTATATCTCTTTAGGAGTCACCCTGTATTCTTGTGTGACATCTTGTACACCTCTTTAGGAGTCACCCTGTATTCCTGTCTGACACCGTGTACACCTCTTTAGGAGTCACCCTGTATTCCTGTCTGACACCGTGTATACCTCTTTAGGAGTCGCCCTGTATTCTTATCTGGCATCTTGTACACCTCTTTAGGGGTCACCCTGTAATCTTATCTGACGTCTTGTATATCTCTTTAGGAGTCACCCTGTATTCTTGTCTGACATCTTGTACACCTCGTTAAGGGTCACCCTGTATTCTTATCTGAGATCATGTACATCTCTTTAGGAGTCACCCTGTATTCCTGTCTGACATCTTGCACACCTCTTTAGGAGTCACCCTGTATTCTTGTGTGACATCTTGTACACCTCTTTAGGAGTCACCCTGTATTCCTGTCTGACACCGTGTACACCTCTTTAGGAGTCACCCTGTATTCCTGTCTGACACCGTGTATACCTCTTTAGGAGTCGCCCTGTATTCTTATCTGGCATCTTGTACACCTCTTTAGGGGTCACCCTGTAATCTTATCTGACGTCTTGTATATCTCTTTAGGAGTCACCCTGTATTCTTGTGTGACATCTTGCACACCTCTTTAGGAGTCACCCTGTATTCTTGTGTGACATCTTGTACACCTCTTTAGGAGTCACCCTGTATTCCTGTCTGACATCTTGTACACCTCGTTAAGGGTCACCCTGTATTCTTATCTGACGTCTTGTATATCTCTTTAGGAGTCACCCTGTATTCTTGTGTGACATCTTGTACACCTCTTTAGGAGTCACCCTGTATTCTTGTCTGACATCTTGTACACCTCGTTAAGGGTCACCCTGTATTCTTATCTGAGATCATGTACATCTCTTTAGGAGTCACCCTGTATTCCTGTCTGACATCTTGCACACCTCTTTAGGAGCCCCCTGTTTTCCTGTCTGACGTCACGTACTCGCCGTCTCCCAGGAGTAAACTCAGACTCTGTGCATATGCACTGAACAACATGATGACTTCATACACGCCGTAACCATAACGTTAGACCCAAGCATAACGACGAAGTTGACAAGATCATTTGAAATGATAAAATTGTATGGCCTTTGCCAGATATGTAGAAGAACATCTTAAAAAATAGAAAGCACAGAGGAGTGAAATACTGAATTGGCTTCCAACCTTTACAGAGCAGTTGTGGATAAGGACCTGCAAGCATAGAAAAAAAAGCTGATGTGCAAACCATTCTTTGAATCTGCAGAAGGAAGGAAAAATAAATGTCTTCATGGCCAGCTGCCAAAGTAGAAAATACTGTGCTGAAACTTGGAAGAAAACTGGATACAATATTGCAAATGTGAATGTCCACGATGTGTATGATACCAGGCTTCCTTGCCAAATCCTTTATGTGGAACTTACTTTGCTTTTGAACAAGACCTCATAGGGTTCCCTTGAGGAGATTTAAAGACTCCACCATGAATATGACCAGTATAAATCCACAAACTTGGAAAGCATTTGTCGAAGATCGCCGGTTTGAAACTTGACCGGTTTGAAGGAGAGCGCCGTATATACGAAGAGGCTAAGTAAAATGCACAAAAGCTCTGGCAAGCTTCCCACATTTACCTCCAACCATTGAATATAATTTATGGGGTTGCATGTTTCATGCCCGTATTGGTCTGCTTAGAGCTCGCGTCAGCCCAGAAGGCGGCCAGCTCTGTGGGATTTGCGCAGAGAGAGAAAGAGATACATTTCCACTGTTGCAACAGGTCCACCATGTCCGAGTTCCCACACCGCAGGCTGCTGCCATGAGTTCCTGCGGTATGACAACACCTTCGCTTACCTCAACGAGCCTGTCTCTTCCACGCTTCTTTACACTTAGCTTTCCTGACAACACACTAGCTCAGATTCTCAAGACAGACTGACTGATTGGTGGGATGGAAGTGAGGCGGCGTAATGGTAGCGTTGTGTTCTGCGCACCGCCTTCCTGGCTGGCTTGAGCTCTAATAACCAAAGGCACATCCACCACTTGATTTTTTAATTTGCAAAAGGATATGTGAATACTTGGAAATAAGCGACAGCCACCTGCCTCTAAACGGAGGAAAGTGATTTTGGTAATGTGGTGGAGCTTATGTCTGGAGCCACCCATCTTAAACTGATTCATATTATTTTATTTTCATCATCAATTTCCGTTTTCCAGCCTAAGCTGAGTCTGAGCAAATATGACACCCCTCCACTTTACTGTGTCTGTCCACCATCCTTCCTCAACCACTGAACTCCACTCCAGGTTTCATTCTCTCACACTATCCTTCACTAAATCCATCCATCGTACTCTAGGTCTTCTTCGTCCTTGTGAGGAGAATTGAGTAGTTGAATGATCAGAGAGGCAGCGACCTCACCTCGGTCAAGAAAACTAAGATTAACAGTCGAGGGTGTACATTTCATTGACCATTCGTCACCCTGCAATAATTATAGGTCATATGGCTGAGCAATGGTTGATTGGTATGCCAAGGCCCTCATGGGCTATAAAACCAACATTCTTTTTTTAAAACCTGTGTTGGTCAACCCTGATGGTAGGGTATCCATGGCTTAGGATGTCTTTCATTTTCCCCTCATCTTTAATTTCCTTATACAGTACCTTCTTCTTTTCTATTTTCTGTCCCAGAGGCTGGGCTATCAGTTACACCCACTGTTCTCCCTTGCCTGTCATACTAGGCGACTAAAGGAGCAGGGTCTGCGAGTATTCAACCTCAAATCGTTACATCATGGGTTACACTCCAGGAGCTCACGACTGTTGAACACAGGAATTGGTAACCTCAAGATATTCCTGAGCTGGGTCTTTTTTTTTTTTTTTTCCTGGTGACTTTCCATGGCCCTAATTATTCCAAGTCTCTCATCCCTCATCAGAGTGCACAATCATTAAACATTGGTGGAGGGAAGGGTCCCATGTACAAATACACTAATTTGTAAATTTATACTTTCAAATGTCTCTAATCGAAACACACAACAATTTTCAACAATAGGGTGGTGGTAAATATGTCAAATAAAATTGATCTTATCTCATGAAAAAAATCTGAGGTAGTAGTTCCCACTGTCGCCAGTAGTGGTACGGATATACTGTAAGTTGTTCTTCATTCTTGTAAATGTCCACCACATTGCATAGTGGCTAGCATTCTTAGGTGTCACCACAGAGGCCCAGGTTCGATTCCCGGCTCTGCTACGAAATTTAATTCGGGTCTGAAGGCTGGAACATGGTAGACTCAGCCTCGTGAGTCGAAAACTGAAAAGAGGCAGGTTGGATTCCAATCTC
Source organism: Meconema thalassinum (assembly GCA_946902985.2). Classification (NCBI taxonomy): domain Eukaryota; kingdom Metazoa; phylum Arthropoda; class Insecta; order Orthoptera; family Tettigoniidae; genus Meconema; species Meconema thalassinum. Next base: position 73,473,256 of record OX336399.1, on the reverse strand, counting down.
AGCTATCCTGGAAATGGTTTTCTGTGGTTTCCCCACTTCTACTCTCGGCAAATTCCGGGATGGTACGGTACCTAACATAGGGCCACAGTTGCTTCCTCCCTAAATTCTAACTCAACAAATACATACACTAGTATACACACCACAGTTAAACAGGTTATCAAGCAAATATTACACACACCCAAGTACAGGGTCATTATCTTTGTGCGCCTCGATAAACACGGCAAGCTAAGCTGGCTTTGACTGGCACAGATTGCGGGCGTGCTTACACGGTTCAGCCAGTGGTTGGAGCGCACTTTTATACTTTTACCAAACATGCTCAATAATATGTACTTACATTGCATTTACCATTCGTCACCCTGCAATTACAGGTCATATGGCTGAGCAATAGTTGATTGGTAGGCCAAGGCCCTCAGTGCTCAAAGTCGATGATGAAAATGTCCTTCCTCTCTTGTAACACACACCTGACATCTGATGAAAGAATGGACAACAATCTCATCTAATTTTTGTTGTCTGTTAACTTTTTTTATTATTTACGGAGCCAGTTTCCTTGAATTGTTGAGCGAGCCTCCTAACTTTACTTGCATTAGACATAGGTCTTCCTGGAAACATGATTCGAAATTTTCGTCTTGTTTCAGATAACTCACTAAACGATATGAGTCAGTGGAGTGGGATATTGCGAGGTCCGCACCTGGCCAGCCAAATGACGCTGGCTCACTTAGCCGGCTGGCCAGGTGCGGAGCGAGTGGACCTTGCAGTACTCTGTTCCGCTGACTCATTTTGTTAGTTCACACGTGTTTTGTCATTCATATGGACGTGTATCTGCAAAGCTTAGACGTGTTGAACGTTTAGTGAGTATTGTGATTACTGTGATTGTTGGTCATGCTTAGACACCAAAGCTTAGACCTGTTGGACATTAAGTGAATACTGTATTGTGATTACTGTGATTGTTGATCATACTTAGACATCAATTCACATTGCACGAACTTGTGTATATCCATAATTCGAATAGTAAAAAGGTTGACAGACAACTTGTTTTCTTACATCAGAAGATGACAGGTGTGTGTTGCAAGAGAGGAAGGATATTTTCAGCATCGACTATGAGCACTGTAAGTACACATTATTGAACATGTTTGGTTAAAGTGCGCGCCAACCACCGGCTGAACCGTATACGCGCGCCCGTGATCTGCGCTAGTCAAAGCCGGCTTAGCTTGCCGTGTTTATCGAGGCGCACATAGATATTGACCCATAGGGCTATTATGTCCACAATGTTGCGAAACCCCTAAAGAATCGACAACAACTTATTCTTGTAATTTTATGATGATTCTCTACTGGAAAATGCTAGTTGGAAGGGAGTTTTTTTTAAATTGTAATGTCACCAAATTGTTAAATATGCTTAACTGGAAATACAGGGTGTAACAAAAATGTACGACATAACATGCTGGACACATTCCTCACACGTAGACAAAGAAATTATGTTATATGAACGTTGGTCCGGAAACTCTTTGTTTCCATGTTACACCTCATTGTCTCCAACTCATTAAGCATGGGAAACACACAAGAACAGAACGTTAGAATCGTGGGGAACATGCACTCTTAGTTATGTCCGGTTACGTTGTCATTATCGTAGGTGCACCGACAGTTTTTGTTTTACATGGCCCTGTTGCCATGCGACTTAGCAGATGTGCCTTTAACTGTGCAACAAAATATGTACTTCATGCACGATGGATGGAGCACCTCCTCATTTTAGTGCTAATGTCCTTCGGCTTCTCAATAACAGATTTGGTGACAGATGGATAGGTATAGGTTGACCAATTGCCTGGCCTCCACGCTCTTCGGACCTAAAATCACTGGACTTTTAATTGTGAGAGCATTTGAAAGTTCTTGTGTATTGAACCCCAGTACAAGATGTTGAGAGTCTCCGTGCCCACATTGTGGAAGGCTGAGAAACCATACGCAATCCTCCAGGGATACATCAGCGCATCCGAGATTCACTAAGACCGACGGTGGGTTGATGCATGTATCAATGCACACGGAGGGCATATTGAACATCTCCTGTGAGCAAGAGTTGCATGTTGTATGATGGTATTTAACACATAAAGTGATACAAATGTCCTGCATAACTCAGCAAATTGCTAGTGTTTCGCCCTAGTGTGCCAATTGGGCTCTTCAGTTGGTAAAGGCACACCTACCAAGACGCGTAGCAGGCACACACTGAGAAGGCCATGCAAGACGCTTTGCTACATATGCAGCCACGTTCGAGCATGCCAAGTGTACCACGGGAGTCAAAAACTCCACTCCAAAACAATAAACCTTGCTTTGGCATTGACTATAATCAAATGTTCTCAAAAGAGAATCAAAATGAATATTTTCCGTTGAGCCATTATAATTAACACATAAAGTGATAAAAATGTCCCGTGGTACACTGGCATGCTTGTTCATATAACATACGGTAATTTCTTCGTCTACGTCTTCGGCTGCATATGTAGCAAAGCGTCTTGCATGGCCTTCTCAGTGTGTGCCTGCTACGCGTCTTGGTAGGTGTGCCTTTACCAACTGAAGAGCCCAATTGGCACACTGGGGCGTAACGCTAGCAATTTGTTGAGTTATGCAGGACATTTTTATCACTATGTGTTAATTATAATGGCTCAACGGACAATATTCATTTTGATTTTCTTTCGAGAACATTTGATTATACTGTAGTATGCTGGTATGTTCTGTTCTTGTGTGTGTCCCATGATTAATGAGTTGGAAACAATGAGTTATAATATGGAAACAAAGCGTTTCCGGACCCATGTTCATATAACATACGGTAATTTCTTCGTCTACTTGTGAGGAATGTGTCCTGGATTTTGTGCTGTACATTTTTGTTACACTCTGTATATACGGTACTGGGAAATTGCATGTGTCTAGGAGTATGAAATGATTGATGATTCGGGACAAGGCAGCAACAACATCTAGATTATGAGCCCTATTACTGAAGGAGCATAAGGGTATCAAGAAAGGAAAGGGCTGGTGGAGATGTGGAGATCATAACAAGGTACTGTATTATATTAATGGATTTTAAAGGATATTTATTCATGCCTAGTCATTAAAAGCCAAGAATAACTGGATAATACAAATATGGACTGGAAACACTGGTAACGAATAAAAGGCAAAATAGTAAAATACAAGCAGTAGAAATGAAATTGTTAAGAACTTCAGCTAAAAAGACAAGAGGGGATAGAATTCAAAATATTAAAATCAGAGAAGAGTTAAATATGGAACCGTTAAATCAGAAGATACAGAAAGCAAAGTTACGTTGGTTCGGACATGTAAAAAGAATGGGTAAAGAAAGAGTAGCAAGAAGGGAATTAGAAAGAGAAGTCAAGGGAAAGAGACCAGTTGGAAGACCGAGAAGAAGGTGGTTGGACCAAATTTTGAAGGACATTGGAGAAGCTGGATTGGATGTGGCAGAAGTGATGGAACAGGAAAAATGGAAGGACCGAAAGGAGTGGAGGAGGCTTGTAAACCACACCCGGGTGACTGGTGTGGGACTTGGATGATGATGACGAATTGAAAATGACCTCATATGGCTAGCTCTGCGAGAGCATGGCATACCGGAATATCTTGTCAACTGGGTTCAGCTGCTTTACGTGGATCCATGGAGCTATGTTCAGGCCGCCGCAGGAGCCTCCCGTGACTTTCCATCACCGTCGGCGTTCACCAGGGTTCAGCCCTGTCACCGCTTTTGTTCATTCTAGTAATGGACACTGTAATAGCAGACCCGCACCGTCCTTTGCCATGGACGCTCCTATGACGATGTCATGTTGGCCTCTGAGACCCAGGTTGATCTGCAACGTCAAACCCAGCAATGGAACAATCGGCTGGCGCAATACCGTCTGCGCCTCAATAAGAAGAAAACCGAATATATGACATACGACACAAGCAATTGGAACCATTCAGGTAGACGGCGAGGATCTACCGCAAGTAACGAGATTCAAGTATCTTGGCTCCACGATCGCTGCTGATGGTCGACTTGTCGAAGAGGTCAATGCAAGGATACTGTATCCGCAGCTTGGATGAAATAGCGAACAACAACTGGCGTCACTTGTGACAAGAGGATGAAAGATCACCTCAAATCTAAAATCTATCGTACTGTCATCCGAACTGTTGCACTGTATGGTTGCGAATGTTGGCCTACTACGACTGAGACGGAGCGTCGACGGGGAGTCGTGGAGACCAGGATGCTGCGGTGGACAGCTGGTGTTACTAAATTCCCAATGAATGCATCAGGGAGAGATTTGGCATTGCACCCATTCCTGAAAAAAATGTGCGAGAGTAGTTTTAGATGGGTTGGACATGTGCTGAGGACAGGGGCTGACACTATAGCTAAGACGGGTTACATGTTGGAAGACGCCGGTAATAGACCAAAAGGACGACCAAAACAGCGATGGGCCGATACCCTTCACAAAGATCTAATGAGAGTCAGTCTCCACCCTGACATGGCCCAGGACAGAACTAAATGGAGATATAGAATCCATGTAGCGGACCCTGCCACCAGGCGGGACAAATGCTGAAGAAAAAGAAGAAAACTACCCTCAAGAAATAAACGTAACAGACAAACTTTTATGGGACCGACCTAGTTTCAGATCTTTGGTGAACAGATATTATTTTGCTGCAAACCCCTGGGTGAGAGCCACCACTACATGGACAGAAGGAAGAAAGAAAAATCATAGTGAGAGAATTAATAGATTTAGGTAAGGGAAGAAAGTTCACTCAAATTCATGTGTGTAATAGGTTCTAAATGGATTTAACTTAAAATCCTTTTCACCTCAACTGTTTTTGGAGACACCAAGGTGGTGGAATTTTGCTTTGAGGGGACTGTTAATGTGCCAGTGAACTACCTCATGGTGTAGTGGCTAGCATACTTGGCTGCCATCCCTGAGGTCCTGGGTTTGATCCCTGGCTCTGCCAATAAATTTAATTTTGGCTTGGGGGTTGGAACGGGGGGTCACTCAAGTCTCGTGAGACAACACTGATTAGGACCTTCAAATTCAAACACTTGATGTCGTGGAGACACTCCCTTCAAATAACTCGATATCCCTGGCTATGAGAACTAGCCTATGTATATATCTATTAACTGTCTACAGATATCTAAATATTGCGCATTTTACTTTTCATCATACCTGATAATAATAAAACGTACCTAACCTTAAAATGCTTTTATTTTGTGTGTCAAAATTCGCCATCTCGCACATTTAAACATCTATTGTACACCAGATAATGTTATTAAAATGTGTCTGATTGGCCCTTTATGGCGTGGTTGAAATTTCAAGAGCCCACCATCAGAAATACATCACGCAAATGACTAACCCTACATGACAGCTTTCAAAACAGCTGTGCAAAATAAAGAATGACCCAGTGCCGGGGGCAAAGTTGTTGCGTAGGTGTGCAGAAAGGTATTCTGCAAAGTGCCGGTAGGTAGCAGTATTGCTGCAATGGCGCTCATGATTTAGTTGAAATGTCAAAGTTTTGGTAACGTTTATTAATTATTGGTTTTATCGGGTAGGAAATGTGCCGGCAAGTTCCTCTAAGTACATATCGCAGTTTGTAATACCTGTGCATTTTAAATTAACTTTCATTCGATCCCGTCTTGCCGTACAAAATCGAGAAATTAGGGTTAAGGCTTGATTGAGACAGTGTAGACATTTCAAGTGTGTGTGATGAAGATAAACTGAAGATGTTGCGTGCACAGTAATGCCAGAATGGCTTTGCGGCACCGTCCAATGCTATTGGTCGGTGTGTTGTTGTGTCTTGCATGTTCACTATCTCTTACCAAGTTGCTGTTGTGTGTTTTTGCTGGGGTTAATCCAGGAGTTTCTGGTGATAGGACAGAAGTTGACTTTTGGCTTGAAGAAAATGAACTTGATCATCACCAAGCACTCTTCAGAGATCATGGTAAGATGCAATTTTTATTACTTTCTTTAACTATATTGTGTACATACTGATTCGGTAATGCCAATGTGTCACCAGCATGATTACCACCAAATGGGGTTACAAGTCACTGTACAACCTAGAAATTAAATGTCGCACATGTTTTGATCTTACATTAACTTCAGTGACTGTATGTTGGTTGGTTCCTCAGTTTAGTGGCTGCGACAATGCGGTCATGCAGCCACGTGTACCTTGGGTGTGTGTAGAATCTGTCTGATAACCAGTGTTAATTGTGATGGCTGTATTATTGTGGGTCATCTGTTTTTAATTCAAGTAAGGACTGCAGACATTGAATTTTAAAGTAGTTCCTACTTTTGCTACCAAACGCCACCGTCAACAACAGTTTAGTTGTGAACGTAGTTACTAGATTCCACTGCAGTCGGCTCCTGGCGACGAACGTTGGAACCTAAGAGGGTTAGTCAAATCTAACCTATAATTTAGCTTCACACAAGTGTAATTAGTGGAAGGTTCTTTTACATGCCATAAATCTATGACACGGGACCACCGGCTTTACTTCCCCTCCGAAGGAAGGCATACTGGGGGATTTTTAACGCTCTTTAAAAATCCGACGACTAACTTAGTGACTGTATGTCAATGTTCATTTTCATCAATTAAGTTGACTGAAAAGTACATTTTTGTTACTGTCCCAAGTAACCCTCGAGATGGTGTAGGCCTAACTTGGGACAGTACACTTAATCTTCATAATACTCCTCTGTTTTGATGTAACTTATCTGTCCCATGTTGAACAATATCTAGATTATAGGACACTACAGTTACAAACAAAACGAAAAATAATTCATTAGGCCTAAAGTTGTGTGGTGCGGTATTTTATTAATTAACTCCAGTCTGCAGTCGGGAATAAAGGATGTGCAAAAAATTCATTAATTGTTGAGAGTAGGTAAGTTACTCTTCCCATTTCATAACTTTCACAAGGTAGATTATTGAAAATATATTATTTATGATTCACATACCTTTCTGGGAGTCATTAGAAGTAGATTTCAATTTGAATTGTCACTGCTGCACCGTAAATATTTCTTTTATTACGTAAATAAAGCAGTTTTGTTCATGTTTATTTCACGATCAGCGCCATGTTACATTGACGTCTGACAGTACGTCATACCCGTTGTCAACATGACCGATACAAAATTCACCACACGACACGTGAATAATGAAATAAAAGGCAAAACCATATTGGCCTGGACAAAGGTTATTGATGCGTGAAGACCCCCACTGTGCGTGACAAAAACCAGGGGTGTTTAGCCTATATTTGCTAATGCAGCCCGCGCTACATAACCATTATTGGTCTAGGCGAAAACCATCGGTCTGCCAGATGTGATATAGTACCGAATGCATGGGGTTGGCAATACATGATGCTGACATGACTGAAACAGCTGGACTTTTGCCTATATAAGTCGTGTTCATATTTGGGATGGCCGGAGGAGTAAACATCTGTTAAGTTAACTACATCATCTCCAGATATTTTACAGACTATTAATTCAGGTAATTTACTTTTAATTAAGTTTAAGAATTTTATAGAAAGGAGTAAGTTACGTCCTGTAAATTTTTACTGTAGAATTTTATGAATACTTCGTCCTAAGCTGATCATACTTACATACTTCCCTGGCCTATCTTCTATCCACTGCCAGCTGGATCGCATCCCTCCTGGCTGCTTTAGACTGCCTGCCCATTCAACACTCGGAGGCATACAAGATAGATTGCAGCACCAACCCACTGAGATCACCGCGGCTTTTTCACTGTCAGCTTCATCGCGTCCCTCCTGGCTGCTTTCAACTGCCTGCCCATTCAACACTTGGCGGCATACATGATATATATTAATCACTGCCGGCTGGATCGCACCCAGTAGTATTATAGACACTGCCAGCTGGATCGCATCCTTCCTGGCTGCTTTAAACTGCCTGCCCATTCGACAATTACAGCATTGGTTAATGCGTACAACCTCGTTTTCAAATTAAGTCGCTAGAAGCAGCACCAAGTCACTGTGACGAGGTTGTACGCATAAACCAATGCTGTAATCGTTGAATGGGCTGGCAGTCTAAAGCAGCCAGGAGGGATGCGATCCAGCTGGCAGTGTTTCCATCACTTCCATTCCAATATAAGTAGAGCCCTGCGCGGTTAAACAAAACGTTATCGGCATCTGCACGACTGTTGTCTGCATCCGCCTCGCATCCACTCGTTTGTTACTCGAATCCGCAGACATTACAACAATATTTTTAATTTATGGGATAAACTGGGCAATATGGGCGTATCTCGCCTAATATATGTCATTTTTTTTTTTCCAACTCCGTACAGGCCATGGAGGCCCTGGGAGTAGTGGAAGGTAGAGGCTTCCACTTTTTGTGACATCGGCACTAGATGGGATGGAGTTGTCACCTCCACGCCCGGCCGCCTTTGCTCCCAGGAATTACCCTGGTACTCATTTCCGGTGTAGGCTGAGTGAACCCCAGGGCTATTTGCGTTTCCGAAAGTGGTAGTTTTGCTTCTAAAATCCACTACCTGGGTGGGGATCGAACCCACTCTCTTTCAGTTAGAAGCTCAGCGCCTCTACCGACTGCGCCATGCAGCCCCCCTAATATATGACATATCAACATAAATGCTGTACGGGTGATCTTCAATCATGAAATACAAGAGAGAAATATAGACAGATGTATAGCTTAGCCTACCGGTACTGTATTTGTGTAGAGCTACTGGGTTGAATGAGTGCCAGTGAAGTAGACAGTTCAGTCATCAATAAGTGTCATTAAAGATTTATTTCAAAAGTAATCTATAGGAAGCTTTTCAAGTGTTGCCATATTAACCCGGCAATTGTCGCGACTGATCTCACAGATAGGGGACATTTTTATTCATTAGTTGGCAATATGGGGCTCAAAATGAGCTCTGTGTCTTCCTAGCTTGGAGATTTGAACCAGTCGGTGTGATTCAAATCCCTCATTTGGCAATAGTATTACGTACAGGAGCTAGTTTGATCTCTCAGATCAACACAACTCTTGTGGGAGTCCTTGCAGATATCATTAAAGTTATGCCTTCCATTAGGTTTGTTTTATTGTTGGAATCAAGCAATATACAACATACATAACTTACTAACTTCCTGTAACATACATAATACAGTATTTTGTAATCCGTAAAGGTGCAGCAATATCTTAATTAAACTTAAGTGCAGCTACCGCCATACTGTTGTGATATACTTTAATGATAAGTTCCCAAAATAGAACTAAATTATACATCATCATCCTCCTCCTTTCATGTGTTAGTCCTAGAAGAACTGTTACGGTCTACACAAAGATTTGAATTTTCACGCCATCTTTTCCTGGGGCGACCTAAGAGATCTCTTCCCACCGGGGCAGTAGTTACGACTGCTTTAGGGATCCTGCTTCTGTCCATCCTGTTGAGGTGTCCCAGCCAACTTCTTTGGTATTCATGGATGTATTCCAATATAGGTCTGCTGTTAGGACCATTCAGCACTTCTGTGTTAAACATTTTATGTAAAAATGAAAATTTGTCTGTTTTTTATGAATTTCCATGATATTTTGTATTATTTATGCATTTCAAAAGTGGTTTATTACCAATGCACACAATATTTATATTTTTTATGTCTGTGTGTATGCTTATAATTCGATAATGGCTGGATGGATCAATAGAAAATTCGGTATGGGTATCCATCACAGGACAGGCACCAATCATTTATACTGTTTAACTTTTCAACATACCTCTTATCCTCTTAACCGGGGAGTTTCCACCGACAAAGTAACATTCGTAGTGGGGAATATATTTTGACTGAAAACGAGTTAATTCGTCACGCCCATTATAAAGATGGACTCGTCACGCCCATTACACTTCCGCGAATGACGAAGGAACTCGTCCCGCCCATTATGAGTGCAAGCATGAAAATTTATCTAATCCTTCCTGATTTTATTTGTTTTAACATTCAAACCATAATTAATGTTTGATTAGACTTCTTGGAACTACATTACAATGAGACTTCGTCTGACGCAACCAAGAAAACGATGTCACTGTTGTAATAAAGTACATTATTATTACACGAGGTACATGACTGTGTTCTACAACAATATAGCTTGAAAAGCAGCACAAAATGGAAGTAAAGGACTGTACTATACATCATGTTACAAAAAGAAATGTAAGACAATAATCTTCATAATAGTTTTTCTTCATAGAGTCTATTTACAATGGTACGCCTTGAAGCACGGAACTACACAAAGTTCAACCTTGCAATCTGGGCCCAAAATCGACTTTCTTTTCTAAGACCTTTGTCGTAACACACTTTGCACCTCCTTGTCACACACTTCTTTCGGTCACTGGATGAAATGAAGTCTGGGAAATGCCTCTCTGGGAATGGTGTTGGTGCAGGTTTCGATGATGGCCTTCCTACTTGTGGGCTTCTCACTCCATTAGCAGCTTCTCCAAGATTCTCTTCAACTATCTGTTCGCCCAGCTCAACCAGAAAATGCAACCTGTCTTGTTTTCCTCCATTTTTCGTGTACAGCTGATAAGCGTTGAAACAAACAATGTCTGGGAAATGCATAAAGAGTTTGAAGTAGTACTTCTTTACTCTTTCTCGCGCAATAGCATATATCTCCATTTGCTCGTCACTCTTATCCACTCAACCCATATTCGTATTGTAGTCCACTGCTAGCTTGGGTTTCCTTTCAGTTTTGTTCCTTTTCTCAACATCTATAAAAGTATCGTCGTGAATTGTACTAATCATAGTAACTTCCCTCTTATCTTTCCAGCACAGGACCATAATCTTATCCTTATATCTGGCAATGTGCTCACCTTTCTTCAACTTTTTACTCTTGAGAACATCAGGTACCTCACGGCGATTTATACGCATCGTTCCCACCATATCAGTGTTCATGCTACACAGAGTTTCAGCTAACTGGACACTGGAATACCAGTTATCTAGATACAATGTGTATCCTTTGTTCAGTAAATCATGTGACAGTTTGAGGACTACTCTACTTGATATAGGAGTATTGGGATACAAGTTCCCAAGTCTGTATCCTTCCCAGTACAGTATATACAGTACAATAAAATTCCAAATGTACCCTGAACCACTCTCACAAAGAACAAACAATTTGAAACCAAAGCGACTCCTCTTCAATGGTATGAATTGCTTCTACTGCAGCCTTCCTTTCCAAAACACTAGCGATTCATCCACACAAATGTTTTCCTGTGGTGTGTACGATTCTTGGCACTTCCTGCGAATTGGATTCAAAATAGGTGAGAGTTTGAACAACTTTCCTCTCATGTTGGCATCAGTCTTATTGCCAGCAAAGTGACAAAATTTCAACAATAATGAAAACCTTTTCTCACTCATCACTTTGCTGAAGAATGGTGTTGAGATGGAATCCCTGCGAGTAAAGTACATTTCGTAAGAAGGCTTCTTTATTATTCCTTGAAAAATGAGAAGAGATAGGAATAATTTTATCTCTCCTGTGGTAGTCGGAGTCCAATCCCGAGCTCTCGACCGTTGTTTTAGTACTGTATTAGCTTCGAAAAACTGTTCTGCATATTTATTTGTCTGCTCACATATTAGATTGATAAGATCCTCATTTATAAACTGGCTAAAATAGAACAATGGGCTACCTTTGTTTGCATCACTTATGTCAATATTTATTCTACTGTCGGATACAAACGTAAACGGAGCACGAGGATTACCTTGGCTAAGCCAGGGCGAAGTGGCTGCATCACTTGTAGGCAAGCTAGTAGCATCTTCTCCCTCCTCTTCATTCTCAGAAGCAACCTCGCTGTCACTTTCACCACTTGTGTCTATAACGTCACTATCCAAAGATAATTCATCATCTAATTCATCATCTGAGTCAATGAGATGAAGAATACTTTAATCATCCAAACGAGCATGTTTCGCCATTACTGCACAGAAGACAATGTTTATGTGTATTGAGAAATTGGCGCTCATTGTGGCGCAGCAAAGCTGAAACTTACTGACATCTACGGAATAATCATAGAACTACACTCAACAGCGTAAGAGACGCGAATACTCGTTCCCCCAGCAGATAACAATTTTCAAGTGCTCTAGACGAGTTATCTCGTCATTACCCGATTGAGTAGCAACAGGTAGTAGACGAATTAACTCGTCATGCCTGGTTAAGAAGTTGTAAAAGGAGGGCTATAGGCAAAATATAAAAATTATCACAGAAGAATGAGACAGAGCTCATTTTGAGCCCCTTGATGTGCGAAACAAAACTTTGACCAGGGAACCAGAAAACCACATTTAAGTTAACTTAGAGGCCCTAGAACCAACCGTTTCTGAAATATTTCTGACCAACAAATGGGCTTGTAAATACTAATGGTGGGTATTTCTGCTAGTATATGTTTGGTCAGTAGCATTGTGCTGTGCAGAGATCTGGATGCTAATCAAGATAGACATCATGAGGCTGGAAGCATTCAATATGTGGTATTGGAGTCGAATGCAAAAATTCAGCTGGTTTCAGAGAAAGACCAACACAGGTGGTAGAAATTGTTCAAGTAAGGAGATAGATGCTTCATCACACCAGGACGAGGCAACTTGCGTGGCTACGACATGGGCTTCGGCATGAAAGTCTGATGATTGACGTGATGGAGGGTAAAATACCTGGGAAATTACCTTGAGAAAGAAATTTGTCAAGAACTTACCTGACAATACAGGGCTGTGGAGATATCGAAAAATCAAATATAAGTTACTGCACAGGACCAAACTGAATGGAGAAAACTCATTGTAGTGGTAAACCAGTCGAAAGATCGAAATAAGTTTACTCATGATATTACTGTATACGAAGGGTTGGTTGGTTCCTCAGTTTAGGGGCTGCGACAACGCGGTTATGTAGCCCCGTGTACTTTGGGTGTGTGTAGAATCTGTCTGATAACCGGTGTTAATTGTGATGGCTGTATTAGTGTGTGTATCTGTTTTTTAATTCAAGTAAGGACTGCAACTTTGAATTTTTCAAATAGTTCCTACTTTTGCCGCCAAACGCCACCGTCAACGACTACTAGGCTTAGTTCAGAACTTAGCTACTAGACACCACCACAGTCGGCTCTTGGCAACGAACGTAGAAACCTAAGAGCGTTGTTTACATTCCTAACCTATACAATTTAGCTTCACACAGGTGTAATTAGTGGAAGGTTCTTTAACATGCCATAAATCTATGACATGGGACCGCCGGCTTTACTTCCCCTCCGAAGGAAGCCATACTGAGGGATTTCTAACGCTCTTAAAAAATCCGACGGCTTCGGCCGGGTTTGAACCCGCTTTCTTGGGCATAGAAGCTCAGCATGCTACCAACTACACCACCGAAGCCGCTATACGAAGGGTCCACGGGTAGAAGAGGGTATGTCAAATAATATAAAATGTTCAGGAAACGAGTTTTAATGTTTCATTATAGTACTTCAGTTATATGTACTTATATGTATGCGTCAACTTGAAACGTAATTCTAACAACACAATTGTTCCTTCAATACGTCACAAAGAGGCCTACCAGATCGTGCTGATATCTCGATTTTACATTTTGAGTGACACTCCCCTTTCTTCCCGTAGACCCTTCATATATAAACTTATACATACATACATACATACATGGTAACAGAATTACACTACCAAAAACTACAAACAACCACAAAGCCACCCACAGTAACACGGCAAAACAAATTCTGCTTATTCATGTTTATGGTTCTATTTTGGGGGCTTATCGCTGAATTATATAACAGGTAACAGCAGTAGCAACCACACCTTCACGGATTAGTGGTCGATGACTGTGACTATTTGTGAGAGGTTTGATGATTTTTCTATAGTGTTTCATAGTGCAATTTTGTTATCTTGTACCGTACATACAATTGAGACGGGTTTGCTTGTAGTTCAAGGGCATCAGATTTAACTAAGTAAGTTAACCTAGAATTATGCACAAACCAGATCTAATTGATGAGAAGTTGTTATAAATGAAATCTAAATACAGTAAGCACTAATTAATTTAATTTGCACTGCTACAGTGTATGTTAATCTACTGTGTGCTAAATTAAGAAAAACAGTATTAATTTAATTTTTTATAAGTTATTAACTTAATGATTTACAATATAAGTTAATAGGATATGCTTTCTTAGAACTATAAACAGATTTGCATAGCCTATCATGCAATTAAGAAACTCGTTTAACTTAAACAATTACAAAAGCAAACCCCATGGCATTACAGCCCATGAAGGGCCTAGGCCTACCAAACAACTGTTGCCCAGCCATTATGGGGCAACTCGTGGTCATCGCGTCGGGTCCCCTCGACCATTAATCTTGGTCTCCGTGACCGGGCCGCTGCCCCTCTGTCAGACTGAGCCTACAAATTGTCCTCACGTAGCTGAGTACACCTCGTTTTAGCCCTCACATCAGTTTCTAAAATCCTTGAACCCGGGGCTACCCCAACACCACCGGACTGCCTAAACCAGGGGTTCTCAACCTTTTTCAACCATCTTACCCCTTAAAAAAAATTAATCATCCTACATACCCCCTACTAACCTTTCTTATTAGGTAGTAATAATGGTTATTAAAAATATAAAAGGTATTTAGTTAGTATGGTTTAACCTTTGTAATTTTATAAGGAAAGATATTTTAATAAAACAAAATATACTTGTTGTTTTTCAGTTCCTTTTCCCAAAGGGTGATTTTTTCAGTCATTGCATTAGTTTTCATTTCAACATAGAACGTATCAGAAACACTACCTTGCATACACTTATTCCAAATGTTCAGTTTTTCAAAAATATCACTTAAATAGGCCAATTTTAAAAGCCAACCAAAGTCATTGAGTACTGATGATAAATTAGAATTGTGCTCGGTAAAGAAAAGATGCAATTCTTTGTGGAGTTCAAATACACGCGCCGTAAATAACTCACACAGTAGTCACGGCACGAAGCTCACTGCGCATATGGATCGAGTAGAAGGACGGCCTGCCGCGCGTACCACAGGTTGAGAACCCCTGGCCTAAACAATGACAGTATTGATGTGAATTAAATTCTGACGGAGCTAAGGATTGCTCCTAAACCACACTTACTCCTAAACATCCAAAGGCAAATGTTGAAATTTTTCGGCCATGTCATCTGGTGAGATGGCACTGAAAAGTGTGTCATCCAGGGTAAAGTTGACGGAAAACGGCTGAGGGGACGTGCCCCGAACCGGTACCTTGACCAGATAAAGAGCCTGACTAATCTGCCACTTCATAAATTAATGCACACAGCAGAAGACAGCGGTGTATGGCGGGGTGTTGTTAAAATAATTGCGTGAAGGGTCACGACGTTCGAAATCGAACTACGACCAAGAAGAAGTAGAAGAAGAAGACATTTTTCTTTGCTTCACCATCCTTGTCTTGGTAGTTTTGAAGCAGCGTGAATCCTGCGACTTTCCTATAACAAGGGATGGATGTTAATGCAAGCAAACAAAATTCGAAGGCAGCTAAACAGTTCTTGAATTTCACTCGGCTATATGTCGTCGGCAACTTTAAATTCTCTGTCAACGTACTCTAGTGTGTTGTGTGTTGTTCATGTGGAGGAAGTAAAAATAAGAAAAGCACAGAGTAATTACAATAAAAAAAATCCCTCTCGGCACACCAGAAGGCGGAGGTAGATTTCACCGGGCAAACTAGAGGATACGCGAAAATAGGCAAAATATGGAGGTTTTCGTAGAAGGACCAGACCTCATTTCATAACCCTCATAATGAGAAAGTATTTTACACTTTGAGCTTTGTTTTTCGCGTTTTTATGCATATTTTTAACATTTTATTGTATTATGGGAACGGTAACCTTTCAGTCACTTGGGGTCTATTTTTATCCTGGTGGTCACACTGTTCTTATGCAGGGTTTCGACATTGATGTCTATCTATCTATCTGTTACTTCTTCATAGACACGGGTGGAAAACTGAATGTGATCTCGTGCAGTGGCGTTGTCATGGTAACCTCTGATGGCTCTTCCCTCATTAATTTCACATTTTCTTATAATTCCGAAAACATTTTGGTACTCTCTTGGCGTAATGGTGGGTCATATCAAAAATTATTTCAGACAAAAGTTTTAGGTAATTATTAGAGGAATATTGACCATTTTACACGGTTTGGATATTGCTTCTATTAAGAGAGATATGATTTTTTCTCTCTAAAAACCCACGTTTCCCCACCCCTTTGATCAATGGTTGGTGCTATCAAGAAACTTTACTGACATAAATTTTTTGCCCTTATCTGAAGAACAGTATGAACTTTGAATGGATTCGATATTTCACATACTAACTTAAGAGAGTTATAGTGATATTTCACTGTTTCGAAAAAGGGCCCCCATTTTCACCCTCCTTGGTCCGATTTTTCCCATTAACGAATTCGACCGAAATTTTCAAGAAATATACTGTATGTTATGTATAAAGTTGAAAGTTATTGGATGGGCCGATAGCCTAGATGTTAGGCCCCTTAAAACAACAATTATCATCATCATCGAAAGTTATTGGTGCAAAATTCCGGTAGTTATCGTATTTCAAGATAGCTGGTTCAAACCCGGCCGAAGTCGTCGGATTTTTTAAGAGCGTTAAAACCCTTCAGTATGCCTTCCTTCGGAGGGGAAGTAAAGCCGGCGGTCCCATGTCGTAGATTTAAGGTATCGTATGTAAAAGATCCTTCCACAGACTAAACTTGTGTGAAGCTACATTTCTAGGTTAGATTTCGTTGGAACCCTCTATCGAAGTTCCAACGTTCAACACTAGGTAACATTGACATCTGGTAGCGAAAGTTGGAACTACTTTAAATTGAACGGAACTTGTAGCTAACCCTATGGGTGTCCGCTAGAAGCAGCTACAGCCTCTGGCGAGCTGAACATGTCCCCGGACACTCCCGGCACTAAAAGCCATATTATAAATAAAATAAATATAAACTTTTGAACTGACGGTGCGGTGGTGTTGGGGTCTGGGAGATGTGAAACGCGAAGATTTGTCGAAATTTTCCGAAAGCCGCAACATAGTACCCATTGATAGGTAGGCCTAGGCTGGCTTTCTAATGAAATCTACCTTATATTGCCTACTTTTAAAGGAAAATTACATGCTTTTGTTGTTGTTGTTGATTCTTTTAGGGGCTTTGCGGCATCGTGGTCATGTAGCCCCTTGTACCTGGGTGTGTGTAGAATTTTGTTTACCATCCCGGCATTTGCCTGGCGTAGAAGTGGGAAAACCTCTTCCAGGATGGCTGAGGCAGGAATCGAACTTGCCTCTTCTCAGATTTGCCTCACGTCGCTGAGTGTAGCCTACCCTGTTCCAGCTCTCAGACCAGAATTACATTTCTTGGCAGAGTCGGGTTCGAACCTAGGCCTCTGTGGTGACAGCTAAGAATGCTAGCCACTACGCAACGAGGCGGACAAAATTACATGCAAGTCAGTTACGCACAACTCAGAGGGAGATATACCGTATGTAGTTAAATGGCGTATTCGTCTGGAATGAAGTAAAACTTTGCACATTTACGTAGGCTACAACAGTTTCAACTGTATATAAGTTAAAGATAGTTCTATAGACAGATAGAAACAGAGTGGGGTCAAGACCAGTTTGGTTTCAGAAGAAATATAGGAACAAGGGAAGCTATACTAAGTTTTAGGCTGATTTTGGAAGGTAGAATAAGGAAAGATACCAGAACGTTTATGGCATTTTTCGACTTACAGGGGAAGTATTAGGCAAGACGGTCGAAACCTATCCTGAAACTTTGTGGACGCAATCGTTGTACTATAAGAGGGCAACGTGCGGAAAATCAGCTGCCAGAATGAACTGCAAGGCTCCGAAATCGTAGCAGACATCCTGCTACTCAGGCATGACGGCCGGAGGAGTTGGACATCCTTGTGGCACTCGGAGTAGTAGCGAGGCGTATATGCCGACTGGAGCGTGCGTCTCCTTCCCGCCGGCCTTGAGTTCTTGGGCGGTCAGGACTGTCCATTCCAACATATATTGTACTCGCTACCTCCCATTGATTTATATGAGAGATTCGCCATATGATTTCGGAGCCTTGCAGTTCAATCTGGCAGCTGATTTTCCGCACGTTCCGCTGTTCTCTTAGAGTATAACGATTGGGTCTACCAAGTTTCTAGATAGGTTTCGACCTGTCTTACCTGATACTTCCCTTGTTAGAAAAGGTTTTGATAACGTTGATTGGAGTAGGTTGTTTGACATTGTGAAAACGATTGGAATACAATTACAAGGATGGGAGGGTGATCTACAACTTCAGAAATCAGACAGCCGTTATTCGAGTCGAAGGTCATGTAAGAGAAGCTGCTATTCAGAAAGGTGTAACACAAGGCTGCAACTTATCACCCATACTTTTCAATCTATACATTGAACAAGCAATGAAGGAAATTGGAGAAATTCAAGGTAGGCGTAAAGATTCAAAGATAAATAATTTCAACTCTGAGATTTGTTGATGACATCGTCATGTCAGCCGACACATCAGAGGATTTGAATGAGTTTTTAAATGGTATGGACTCTGCATTGAGGAAAGAATTCATGATGGAAATTAATAAATGTAAAACAAAAATATTGGAATGCAGCCGAAAGAAATCAGAAACCCCTATGGACATCAAATTGGCAGATGACAGGCTAAAGGAAGTATAGGTATAAGCAAAATAACCAGTGATGGACGAAGAAAAGAGGATATAAAAAGGAGATTGGCACAGGCAAGGAAAGCATTTCTATAGAAAAGGAATCTATTGACATCGAATATAGATTTAGGTGTTGGGAAGTCATTTTTGAAAGTCTCTGTTTGGAGCGTGGCACTCTATGGAAGTGAAACTTGAACTGTTGGTGCAGCAGAAAAGAGGAGAATTGAACCGTTTGAAATGTGGTGTTACAGGAGAATTATGACAATCAGATGGGTAGATAGGGTTACAAACAAAGAGGTATTAAGACGAGTGGGAGAGGAGAGTAGTTCTGGTGACTGCTAATGAAGAGATGAGATAGGTTGGTAGGACGCATACTAAGACACCCTGGAATAGCAAAGTTAGTAATGGAAGGAAGGGTCGAGGACAAGAACTGCTGGGGTAGACCAAGGTTAGAATATGTTAAACAGATTGCCTCGGATGTAGGGTGTGGTAGCTATGTCGAGATGAAACGATTAGCTCAGGATCGGGAGGCGTGGAGGGTGTCATCAAACCAGTCAATAGTCTGAAGACTCAAACACATACATAGTTCTATTTTGGTGACTTATTGTCAAAGTATATTACAGCAGCAATAACTGCACTTTTTTAAGACATTGGTGCACCTTTGCTGAAGCTTGCCACGGTGGGTGAGTGGTTAACGTGTCGGTCTACTAACCCCAAGCCGCGGTAAGTGATTTTTGAAAGGCGGCAAAACAACGAAATTCGACATGCAAACTAACCTCTGGGTGTAAAATAACAAAGCTTGCACCCGGCACCCGAGGCTATACGATATTATTATTATCATTATTATTATTACCTTTGCAGCAAGACACGAACATTATACATCAATGGGCTACAGACAATGATTTCCACATAAACAAAAATAAAACAGTAATAATAATAATAATAATAATAATAATAATAATAATAATAATAATATATCGTATGGCCTCGGATGCCGGGTACAAGCTTCGTTATTTGACACCCAGAGGGTAGCTTGCATGTCGAATTTCGTTGTTCCTTGACTATGAAAGTCAAGGAGGTTAGATGTTAGATATCTAAGCTCCTTGAACACTATAGCGCTTTCGAGTAGAGAAATGAGGAACTTTTTGTTGGCGGAAACTCCCGAGATTATTTTTGCCATTATGAACTCGGCCTACTGAATTCAAATGGGTTCTTTGACATGCCAACATAATATGACATGCGTATCGTATTTTTGCCGTCTTTCAAAAAAAAATCACTTACCAAGGCCAGGAGCGAACCTGCAATCTTGGGGTTAGTAGACCGACACGATATCCACTCACCCACCGTGGCAAGCTAATAAAACAGTGCAAATGGTATTCAAGAGTGGAGGAAGAATTTCGAGGACTGATATCATGAAGATAGGAAACGAACAATTAAATGTAGTCAACAAATATGAGTACCTCGGCATTACAATGCAGCCTACTGCTTCAACATTCAGCATTCACATACAAGACTAAGAGAGATCAGCGGCAGCTATAAGAGCAATGTGCAGCATCGAAAACATCACATCCCTGAAACTAGCAACGCCGATGAGACTCTTCGAAATGACAATCGCCCCCCATCGCTACATATGGGATTGAACTCATATGGGATAAATTGAAAACCAGTGATTTAGAAAAGCTAGAGAACGTGAAAGCATGCTTCATCAAACGGGCCATAGGAGCAAGCAAATATGCGCCAAATAGAATGGCATACATTCTAGCAAAAGAAACGTTTTTCATCGAGGATATAAGGCTCAAGGAATTCCTACCAAGTACACGAGCTTATACAGAAGTACAGGAGAACGTATTTTTTCCGGACTAATTGGGACCGAAAGTGTTCCGGATAACGATTTTTCCGGATAATCAAACATGCGTTTACTTCATAGGAAAAAATCATGCACAGTACATAATGGTAATAACCACAAAACTTCTCATTTAGCAGCTACGCTTTCTCACATAACAAAGATCCAGAAATGGGATCGCCCTTACTTCTTGTCTGAATAAACCATAAGTACTCAGCTTCTTCCAATTTTTCATCAGTAGCTATCTCATGGTTTTTCTCTTTTTAGACCCTTCTTCACTATCTAACTTCGATGAATAATTTCACCTTTTCGGTTCTTCAGATCATAAATTGTGGATTTTATAACACTGTAAGTTTTCATTAGACACTCCACACTCTCACCCTTATCCATTTATTAATGATCTACACCTTCTCAATCGATAAAACATTGCGATTTCGTGTTTCCTTTTTCTCACTCGTAGACGCCATTTCCACAACGTAATACAGTACAGTACGCACACTCACATACTGTATAATACGTTGAGACATCATAAACAAACGATAGGAGACAACAGAGACAACAATAATTGAAAACGAGAACCGACTCTCCACTGTAGGCAGCGCGCACTTCCTCAGTCTTATTATTATTATTATTATTATTATTATTTTTGCTCGTCCGGATAATTGACGTTCCGGTTGTTTGACGTCCGGATAAACGACGTTCTACTGTAACTGAAAGAAGGAAACGGAGAAAGACATAGCTAATGGATTTTTTGGATGCCATGTTATATAGACAATGGACCAACGCCAATCAAACGCAAAGGTACTCAATCGTAGGGCTCGCGATTCATGGTGTGTAAATATTAAATATCACCAAGGCGTGTGTAAAATATGTGGCGAAAGGTGTGAACTTTTATCACTTCAAGAAATGTAAAAGCTGGACAGGGTCTCTTTAATGACCGCATAAATGTAAGCAAATGAACAGTACAATTTTATTGTGATCTAATGTAAATATGTAAACTAATATTGCGAAACCTTTCCTGGCCATTCGGCTGCAATAAATTTATCCCTCCCTATATTATTCTGCTAAGGTCCCATTCCAGTTTTGTACCGAAAATAAGGTCTCATTAACACCAACCTACACATATGGGGGTACCTACAGGTTCAGCATAACCCAATGCGTAAGCGAAACGCACTCACTTACTCTTTAAATGCCTCACAATTAAGTAATACCTTAAAACATGTATATTTACAATGAAAGAATGCAGCACGGTAACCATGGTAACAGAATCTCACAGGTCCATCTATTTCTGTAAGACGCAATGCAATTCAATTATTGCATTACTGTGAAAGTTTCCAGACGGTTATAAGGTTATCACTGAACCAAATTAAGCTGCAAAATTCATCAATACATACAGTATAATGCGCTTAAGGGGGTCAAGGGGCACTCTAGAATTTTTTCACGCAATTTTCACATGTGAGTGGGGTACGAAAGGTCTTTTTCACCCGACTATAAAGGGTCTCCGAAAACCACATTTAAAGGCCCTTAAATTAATAGTGTCTGTGATATTCCCAGAAAACTAGCTTCGCTCTGATATACCTATGAAGGAATGACAAACCCCTAACCACTGCACCAGTAGCTGAATTGATAAAGTCTGATTATTCATACCAAGGATAAATCAGTCATAGCATTCATGATTGAGATTTTGCTAAGTGTACTCTTTACAACTAGAATATTCGCGGACGAAGCCGCGACGGGTAATGCTAGTTATTATTATTCGCTGAATAATGGTGGAGGGCTGTGACGGCTTTTTGGGTGGTATTGTGGGTTTTTATAGTGTATGGGAGTGCGTTTAAACACTTGATTTCCCGCCTAATGTATTTGGGTACCAATTGTGCTGATCGACTGAAAAACTTTCTATAACAGAACTACGTAAACACTGAAAAATGGCTTCTAATAATTCAAAACGGTACTATTTTGTATTTTCAGGGATTTGGATAGTTTCATAACGTGGCTCAGCGGTAATGTTCTCGCCTGCTGATCCCAGGTTAACGGGATCGAATCCCCTTCGGGGCAAAATCCCACACACCGGCGTCTCTAAAAGCCACAGTATTTAAAAGGGAGGTAAAACCATTCTTCTTCTTCTCCTTTAGGCGGCTTTGGTGGCGTAGTTGGTAGTATGCTGAGCTTCTATGCCCAAGATAGCGGGTTCAAACCCGGCTGAAGCCGTCGAATTTTTAAGAGCGTTAAAAATCCCTCAGTATGCCTTCCTTCGGAGGGGAAGTAAAGCCGGTGGTCCCATGTCATAGATTTATGGCATGTTAAAGTACCTTCCACTAATTACACCTGTGTGAAGCTAAATTGGATAGGTTAAGAACGTAAACAACGCTCTTAGGTTTCTACGTTCGTTGCCAAGAGCCGACTGCGGTGGCGTCTAGTAGTTAAGTTCTGAATTTGGCCTAGTAGTCGTTAACGGTGGCGCTTGGCGCCAAAAGTAGGAACTATTTGAAAAATTCTAAGTTGCAGTCTGTACTTAAATTAAAAAACAGATAACACACACTAATACAGTCATCACAATTAACACCGGTTATCAGACAGATTCTCTACACACCCAAAGTACACGGGGCTACATGACTGCGTTGTCGCAGCCCTAAACGTAAGAGCCAACCAACCAACCTTCTTCTTCTTTATTTTTTTGTGTATTTTGCCTAACTCTGATTAACTTACATACATTTTTTGAATTACAGTACCAATAAAAGTCTCCTCGTGTGTAATAAAAATGTTATTTGGTGCTATCAAATGATTGCTCCTTTAAAAAAATATTGGTTTCTTTTTTGCTTTATTATCTATGGTTCCCTGACGTAACTTGGTTTCTGTCTACTTTTTATTTGCTCTCTCTCTCTTTGAACCCAGGTGGCTGGAAACATGTTTTACTAGTTAATTCTAATAAAGAAGTGGAGAGTGTCATATACTGCGGTGGAGAAAGTTTCTAAACATTAATTAATTTAGGCTTCCGAATTTCCAGTTGGCACATTGGAACTGGCGTGGTGCGGTCACAAATCATATAACACTCTCTCCCATATTGCCCTCGCGTCGCGCCGTCTGAATGTAAGGAGGAGTTCCCATCGATTACACTGCTGCATTAATTGTCCTATCTGTTTTTGGTCAGGGACGCTGCGAACTTCGAGGGGGAAGAGTAGGAGCGGGAGGATGCAATAATAGAAATTGATAAGCAATTCACGTTATTGCACGGAAACTGGAGCAAATGGTTTCCATCCAGAACATCAATCGACCTAGAGTTTGACCTTTGGTCTTCACTAGCAATAGCAAGCAAAAACATTAACCGTTATTAATAACTCTTAATTATTTTACGCCTATCAATAAAAAATATGAAATATCTATTCAATATTGTTTTAAATGTTCCGACCCTTCAGTGGAGTCTTCTTCAGCTTAAACTTAATTTATAATCTACTAGCGTAAGCTTAAAGGGCGCACGGAAGGCAGGTCCCAGATGCAATTCAGAAAAGCTGAGGTGAACAGCGAAACTCCAAATACATTTACTCGTCTCTGAAATCGTAACTCGACACGACTCATCAGTTTGATGCTGGCCGAAGCTGGCGTGATAAGCTCGCTTGCTAACTCGTAAACTCGCTCCGAAGCTAGTAATTTAAATTTCCTCTGAATGGAGATTGTTGGAAGAAATAAAAACGTAAAGACCCTTATAGTGGGCTATGAATAATATAGAGATATGCTATCACGGACTTTTTTTGTAGAACTTTTCATATTGAACAATTCTTACATTCAAAGTATAGGTCTATAGATATTTTTAACGGTTTGCCCAGCGTAAGCTTAAAAGGCGCACGGACGGCAGGTTTTTCTTTGACTCCATTCAAGCGTTGAAAATCTCTCAGTATGCCTCCCTTCGGAGGGGAAGTAAAGCCGGCGGGTCCATGTCATATAATTATGGCATGTAAAAGAACCTTTCACTGACTACATTGTGTGAAGCTAAATTTGTAGGTTATATTTGATTACCGTTCTATTAGTTCCAACGTTAGCCACCAGATGCCGGTTGCGGTGTCATCTAGTCACCAAGTTCACAGCTAGGTGTCGTTGACGGAAGCATTTTGTAGCAAAAGTAGAAACTACTTGAAATTGATCGTCTGCAGTCCTTACGTGAATTGCAGTTAACACATTCATTTATGACCAAAGGAAGCCGAGCTGTAAAGATTTCCGTGAATCGAGTCAAAGGAAAACCTGCCGTCCGTGCGCCTTTTAAGCTTACGCTGAGCAAACCGTTAAAAATATCTTTAAAAACCTTCCTCGAGAAATCCTCTAGAGAATAGTGAAAACCGCGTCAAAATGCATCCAGTGGTTCTACATACTATAAAATTAAGTTAAGTCCCCGATTCTTGGATGTAACGGGTAATCTCGAGAACCACTGGATGCATTTTGATGCGGTTTTCATCACAATAATACAGCCATCACAAAATTAACACCGGTTATCATACAGATTCTACGCACACCCAAAGTACACGGGAATACATGACCGCGTTGTCGCAGCCCCTAAACTGAGGGACCAACCACGAACTAGGTAAGCCATGAAGGTGTAGTAGCTACTAAAACTGTAACAACTCATACTTAAGCGATAAGACCCAAAATAGAATTGTAAATACAAATATGTAGTAAGTTAATTGTCAACGAGTACTGTGCTGAAATATAAACTAAAAGGTCTGTCTAAATACTGAGCGATGTAGAAAGAGTTTCATCGCTACACTAACTTGATAGATACACTAGTAATGTCATGTATAAAGTAACCCCTCAAGTGTGTGGTTGTCATCGACATTTGTTTATCTTTTTGACAGGGCGAGATAATCTCCAGCGATACCAAATGCAATCATGATCCGCTAGATAAGAACAATGCCATAGCAGGTTCGTTTGACGTCATAGTGAATGGAATCAGACGTACGCCTGTCAGCATCTTCATATCGCCGTGCTTGTCTCAAAAATGTGATGTTTTCCAATGCAAAGGCAGTAGAGTCAAAGTAATTTCGGTATCTAAATTTCGGGGCAGATGACCTCGCTTTTCCGCCCCTTAAACAACAATAGCAACATAATAACTATTACAAGTAAGTTATGTATTAACTCAAAGGAATTTTACTATTTTGAAATTCAGATTTTTGGTTTTGAAACACATTAAATTTCCATAGGCTTGTTTAATCATCATCATGGCGGCTTCGGAGGCGTGGTTCGTAGCATGCTGAGCTTCTATGCCCAAGATCGCAGGTTCAAATCTGGCAGAAGTCGTCGGATTTTTTAAAAGCGTTAAATATCCCTCAGTATGCCTTCCTTCGTAGGGGAAGTAAAGCAGGTGGTCCCCTGTCATAGATTTATGGCATGAAAAAGAACCTTCCACTAACTACACTTGTATGAAGCCAAAATTTGTAGGTTAGAATTAATAACGATCTATTAGTTCCAACGTTTCCTGCCAGGTGCTGACTGCGATGCCATCTAGTAGCCAAGTCCGCAAGCTAGGTATCGTGACCGGTAGCATTTGGTAGCAAAAGTGGGAACTACTTGAAATTACTCTCTGCAGTCCTTACTTGAATTAAAAAACAGAAAACACACACTAAGTTAATACAGCCATCACATTTTAACACCCCCCCCCAGGGGCTCACATCTAGTGGGTTGTGGGTTGGCGACCACGGGGCCCCAGCTGAGTCCGGCATTGCTTCCACTTACTTGTGCCGGGCTCCTCTCTTTCTTCTTTCCTGTCGACCTTCCTTGGTCAACTCTTGTTCTCTTCCGACCCCGACGGTATTAGGTTGTCCGAGGCCTAGGGAGTCTTTCACTTTCCCGCCTTAATTGGCCCTTGTCTCATTTTTCCTGATACCCTCCTTCTGTGAGGGGTCAGCCTTCTTGTTCTTTTCCTTTTACCTCCTGCCTTGTGCACAAGGCACTTAAGGAGGCAGGGTGTATGTAGCCCCACCACTTCTGGTGCACCGTCGATAATGCTACACCCTCAGGGGCTCACGGCTGGTGAGTTCGGGCGTTGGCGACCCCGAGGGATTCCTGAGCTGGGTCCTTTTTCCCCTTTTTGTCCCTTCCCTTTGGGGCGGACCTTCTCTTCTCTCCCCTCTCCTCTCCTCTTTTCCTTCTATTTCCTTTTCCCTTTAAGATTCCCGCACTGTTTTTGTTACTTGAATCACCGTGTATCTAAATTCCCTTTTAGCGATTTTTAAGGCATTTTTGATCTATGTTGCATTTTGTAAGTTTTTTTCGATCTAAATTACATCTCGCGATTGTTTTCAACCTCAATTGCATTTTGTAAAGATTGACAATCTAAATTGCTTTTTAGTAAGTCTTTCAATGCAGGTTGCCGGGCCTTTTAGTGAGTATTTTGAATTTCGATTGCATTTTGTAAGTATTTTCAACCAAAACCGCATTTGGCACGAATTTTGAATCTAAATTGCATTTTGTTTGGTGGGCATTTTGCACATATTTTGATTCTCAATTGCATTTTGTGGGTATTTTGAATCTAAATTACATTTGTCAAGTATTTTCAATCTAAATTGCTTTTTGTAAGTATTGTCAATCCACATGAGTCGTTTGAATCTACCGTACATTTTGTAAGCATTTTCAATTTCAATTGCATTTTGTAAGCATTTTGAATTTCAATTGCACTTTGTGAATAATTTGGATTGGAACTGGGATATTTCAATCTGAATTGCATTGTGTATTTTCAATTTCAATTGCATTTTGTAAGTATTTTGAACCTCAATTGCATTTTGTACGTAATTTCGATCTCATTTGCATTTTGTAAGTATTTTGAATTTCAGTTGCATTTTGTAAGTATTTCGGAGCTACTTTGCATTTTGTACGTATTTTGAATCTAGCCTACGTTTTGTGGGTCTTTTTCAATCTATTCTTTTTGTGCAACTTTTCGTTCTAAATTCCCTTTTGTAAGACCATATTGTGAGTTGTTTCCATGTGAGTTCCTTTTTGTACGTATTTTCCGTCTTCGTTAATTTTGTTCTGGATTCCATTTCATTATCATTTTCGCTATCACCCAGATCATTAGGGGCCGATAACCTCGATGTTAGGCCCCTTAAAACAACAATTATCATCATCATCATCATCACATTTTAACACCGGTTATCCGACAGATTCTACACATACCCAAAGTACTCGGGGCTACATGACCGCGTTGTTGCAGCCCCTAAACTAAGGAACCGACAAACTAAATCATCATCAAACATCATCATAATCATTAACTTTCACTTAATATGCCTAGTGACCTGTTACGGTTTCTTGCCAGCATTTCTTTCGTCTTCCCAGGTTTCTTCGACCACTTGGAGCATACGGATGAATCTGTTTAGGGACTTGGCTAGAACTCATCCTGTTCACATGTTCCTTCCATTTTTCCCTATGCTGTTGTATATACTGTAGTCACGAACAATCAGTGGCCAAAACTACCTTGTGCCTCAGCCGAGATGGTCAACAACCTCGTGGGCGACCTGAGAAGAAGTGGCTCGATCGCCTTAGAGAACACATCTGATAAGTTAATCTGTGTCCGCATGATGCCCTTGACCGACATAAATGGAGATTGGCATGTAAAGCAGCGGACCCTGCTCCTAAGCGGGACAAACGCTAGGAGGATGATGATGATGATGAATATGCTGTACAACTGGGGTGATTTTTAGTTCTTGCAGGTTGTCTTCATTTCTCCGATGATCGAGTAAGGAGTAACCAGAATTTCGTCTCATAAATCTCATTTCTACTGCTGTTAGTCTTTTTTTTTCATCTGTCTTCCTGATGGTCCAGGCTAGTTTGATTATAATAATACAAATTTCTGTTCGCGTTTTAATTTTAGGAATTGTTTGTGTACAATATTCTTGGTTCACTGCAGGGACGTGTTGTTTAAGTTAGGGACTTGTTCATTCGCATTTAAGCCCCTAGAAGTTCCAGTTTCATCATCATCATCATCATCATCTTGCACAGTTTCCTGCCACTGGCCGGGTCTGTTTGGAACATAAGCCTCTCCAACGTCTTCTGTCTTCCCACCATCTCTCAGCCTCCACCCTTGTCCAGTCTTCTCCTCTCTTCTTCACGCTTTCTTCCACCCCCTTCAGCCACCTGTCTCTCGGTCTTCCTCTCGGTCTCTTTCCTTCCCACTTCGTCTCGTGTACCCTTCTGGGTATCCTCTTCTCCTCCATTCGTTTTACATGTCCATACCATCGAAGTCTAGATTTCTCTATACCATCCTGTAATGGTTCCTCCTTCATTAATTCTCTGGTCCTCTCATTTCTTATTCTGTCCATCTTTGTAGCTCCAATACTGCTTCTGAAGAACCTCATCTCACTGGCCTGTATTTTGCTCTTCTCCCTTCCTTTCATAACCCAGGTCTCCGAGGCATACGTCAGGATAGGGACATATTACGTCCGATATATGATCTTTTTGCTGTTCTGAGGGACATCCTTGCTCCATAACATGCTTCTCACACTCCTCCGAAATGCTTCTGCCTGCCTCCCCCGCTCATTTATTTCTCTATCGTTTCTTCCATTATCTTGTATCAGGCTTCCCAGATACTTGAAACTCTCCACTTTCTTCAGCTGTTCCCCACCAATTGTTATTCCCGTTGTGGTTCTTTCCTTCTTCCTTGTTGTGATCACCATCTCACTCTTATTTATGCTAAATTTCATCCCATATCCTTGTATTATTCCTTCCCACACGTCCCAATTGTTCCTGTACCTCCTCCTCCTTGTTTACCCAAATCATCAAATCATCTGCAAACACCATTGCTTTCATCTTTCCGTCCCCAATTACTTGTGCCACTCGGGTCATTATGTCATCCATCACCACAATGAAAAGTAACGGTGACAGTGCACTTCCTTGTTTCAGGCCGTTTCTCTGTTCCAACCAGTCCGATCTCTCTCCTCCCACTTTCACACAGCTCACGCTTCCCTTGTACATCTCCTTTATCCTCTTTATAGTCCATTTTTCTACTCCTCTATCCTCCAGGGACTTCCATACTTTGTTTCTGCATACACTGTCATATGCTTTCTCAATGTCCAGGAAGGTCATCAGTAGATCTGTTCCATACTCATGGTGCTGTTCTTGTAAATGCCTTACAGCAAAAATCAAATCCACTGTGGACCTTCCTTCTCTGAAGCCATGTTGTTCTTCCCTCATCCCTCCTTCTATCCTTGTCCTAATTCTCCTTTCCAAAACTTCCTCAAAGATCTTTGCACCATGACTCATCAGTTTTATTCCCCGATAGTTTCTGCATTCTGTTCTACTACCTTTCTTGAAGATCGGGACAATTATTCCTTTTTTCCAGTCCTCGGGGGTCTTCCTTTCCTTCCATGCTGTCCTCATCACTCGGTACAATCATTGTATCCCCACCTCTCCTGCTGCTCTCACCATCTCCACACTCAACTCATCCACACCCGGTGCCTTCCCTCCTTTCATCTTTTTCACTGCATCTTCCACTTCTTTCCATGTTAAGTCCTTTTCTGTTTGCAGTTCATCTTCCTCTTCCCAGATTTCTTCCAGTTTCATCCGCCTATCAAATGGTGTCCATGCTGTCCTCATCACTCGGTACAATCATTGTATCCCCACCTCTCCTGCTGCTCTCACCATCTCTACACTCAACTCATCCACACCCGGTGCCTTACTTGATTCTGTCGTCTGTGTAATAATTGAAGACACTTTTACAAAAACAGCCATAGTCCAAAAATTGAAATTTTCAGTAGAGTAAAAAAAACTGTGTCCAGTCTCTTCCTTCCATTAAATCTTAGTAGGGCCTATACTAATTTTATATCGAATTATAGGATTTATTTCACTTATCAGTGCACTTCACATAACATTTATAAATTTTATTGAATGTGAAAAAGTATAAACTTGTCATTAATTCAGTGGACATTGGTTGATTTTATGCAAAATCACAAATTAAAATAATAATTCACAGTCCATTGATTTATTGTGGTGCTTCATCACCACTGCTATTATGATCAGGATCAATGTCATCATTTGCAATGCTCCCTTCGGCTCAAGACTCATGACCTTTAATGTGGAATATGAATTTTATGGCATTGAAGACCTTGAAGAAGTGAACCAGAGCATAGAGAAATCGGATCATAACTTGATTCTTGTTCTGGCCTGAACACCTGTTGCTAAAAAGTATCAACGTTTCAGTTCTAGTGCCATATATATTGAAATGCTTAAGTAACATTGAACTTACATCATTCTGACCTTTCTTGGCAGTCATTTCATCATATACATTCATGCTGACCACCTTCGTCTCCAAGTCATGAATCCCAAATACATAGTACCAATGTTGGCAGGCATAAAAAACCTCACAAGTATGAATATGAGGTGGGGGAAGGTTTTGCATGAAATCGAAAGAGATGCAGATAACCTTGTTTCTCTGAGCTAAACGTTTCAACTGTCTCCTGAATTCAATATACTTAACAGCTTTATGTAGGTGGACTTGCTTTTCAACTTTGTATGTGTTGATCTCTTCTTCAGTTATAGTTGAATCAATCTGTAGCTGTCGATATGTCGTCTAGATTATTCTGGACATTGGCACTTTTTGCAACAAAGCCAAATATTGTTCTGGACATTGGCACTTTTTGTAACGCAGTCAAAGGACAATGGTTGTTTTTGTAAAACAGGGCACATTTTAACATACATTTATAATGGAACTATGGATGGTTTTGTGAAATATTTGTATGTCAAACGGTGCTGCATGTAGCAAAGTACCAAATGGTGGTCACCGTTCAAAAATCCCAATTTTGGACTATGGCTGTTTTTGTAAAAGTGTCTTCAATTGCGAATATTGATTTCATGAAGGTCATTCTTCTGGTCAAGCTGACGCTGGAAGTGCTGGCTGGCATGCGCTCTTGTTAGAGATTGTACTCCCGTATGTGCTCACAACACGATGATTCATATGCCGAGCCGGAAGCGAACCTGAATTACAGATGTTATAAAACTCGATTTCTATGATAACTGTCTGTTCAGATCATTAACATAACGGTGAGTGAACAGTAAATGTCGTATGAAAAGAAGTGCTATAGGATTGTTGAAATGAATGCTACGGTGTAGCTCGGGTCTTCTAGTGATTGTAAAGTTTTGTTAGTCTCCAAACCGCCAGTTGAAGAGATTGTGGCGGCAGCTGACAAGAGTACGGAAATGATGTGGGAGCTAGCAGGGCGTGTGTTATGTTACCGAAAGGAGAAAAGGAAATTAAATTTAGGCGAGAGACAGGCGTGGTGAGCAGGAATGGTTCATCAAACTACAGTAATTATAAAGAATCTCTAGTAGCTTTCTGAAGTACATTCATGACCACCTTGTGGTGTAGAAACTAGCCTGCTTGACTGTCATCCCTGAAGTCCGGGTTTGATTCCCGACTCAGCTAAGAAATTGTATTCTGGTCCGAGAGCTGGAACGGGGTACACTCAGCCACGTGAGGCAAAAATGAGAAGAGGTGGGTTCGATTCCCACCTCAGCCATTCTGGAAGTGTTTTTACGTGGTTTTCCACTTTTACTTCAGGAAAATGCTGCGATAGTTCCTAAGTGAAGGTACAGCCGCCTCCTTTCCAATCCTCATCTGAATTACAAATATAAACACTACTACCGCAATGACATAGGTTATGAGACAAATTGTACACAAACCTAAGTAGGCCTACACAGGAATAAATGACCTAGCCCCTCAAATGACACAACAGCGGGATTCGAACCTTTGATCTTTGGACTTCTAGCTTCCTCCTGTTACTGTCGTGCAACGGCTTAACCTTCATAGCTTCGCGGGTTCAAACCCGGCCGAAGCCGTCAGATTTTTTAAGAGCGTTAAAAATCCCTCAGTATGCCTTCCTTCGGAGGGGAAGTAAAGCCGGTGGTCCCATGTCATAGATTTATGGCATGTTAAAGAACCTTCCACTAATTACACCTGTGTGAAGGTAAATTTGATAGGTTAAGAATGTAAACAACGCTCTTAGGTTTCTACGTTCGTTGACAAGAGCCGACTGTGGTGGCGTCTAGTAGCTAAGTTCTGAACTTGGTCTAGTAGTCGTTGACGGTGGCGCTTGGCGGCAAAGGTAGGAACTAGGCTATTTGAAAAATTCTAAGTTGCAGTCTGCACTTAAATTAAAAAGCAGATAACACACACTGATACAGTCATCACAATTAACACCGGTTATCAGACAGATTCTACACACACCCAAAGTACACGGGGCTAAATGACCGCGTTGTCGCAGCCCCTAAACTTAAAAACCAACCACTGGGTGATCGTTGCCTGCAGAACTGTTTTATACTTGTTATTGTCATCCTAACTCCACTGGTTTGGTCTTGACAAAGATGATGATGATGATAATTGTTTTTAAGGGGCCTAACATCTAGGTTATCGGGCCCTCTTGACAAAGAGAAAGAACTTCAATGACATGTATTAAACTAGGTCGTTAGTTTCTTTTTACCAGCTATCTCAAATATAAAGGTAATAAAACACTTTTTGTTAATCTGGAGGAACGGAAGCTGATGAAATGATTTGTGGTTGGGCGATTTTGAAAGCGCGAGGAAATGAGATGCCGTTTGCCATTGTCTTGAAGAAGTTTGAAGTTATTGTTCGTTTATCTGCAATCTTTCCTCTTTTCTTCCTTGCAGTTCCTGGCAAGTCACTTATGAAAAGTGCTAATCTTCTTAGTGTAAGAGATTGGTAGCCGTTTGCGAAGCTAGAAGTAATGGATTTGATCCATGCCTCTGACAAGGTTATCCCGTGGCTTAGAAGGAAATATCGTAAACGTGAATTTCCCGAACTCTCCAAAGCATATGAGATATTATTCCACCACCAAATTCATTAAAGCCATACCAAGAGAGGGTGATATTGTACGTGTTATTACTTATTAGAATACGATTACGAGACTTGTAACGGCCCAGGTGAGGGTGCGCGCTGAGTTATACTCTCCAACCAATCGCACTACTTTAATCACTCCCCCAGTAGGCTGTCCATAGTTAGAGACGAGCGTCTAACCCCTGACCGGCTTTTTCGCTTCTCGGGCATATTTGAAACCTCTGGGCATATTTGGATTCTTTCGGGTACGTGACGCGCAATCTGTTGACATCCATTAACTTAAACTTTTTTTTTTTTTAGCGTATGGCTTTTAGTGACGGGAGTGTCCGAGAACATGTTCGGCTCGCCAGTTTGTAGCTACTTCTATGCGGACACCCATGGGGTGAGCTCCAAGTACCGTCGCGTGCGGAGTGTTGTCTGGGGAGGAAAGTTTGAATGTACGGACGAGGAGTTGGAAGGTAGCGGCTGTGGCCCATAGTTAGGGACCAACCCCGGTATTTGGCTGGAAGGAAGATGGGAAACCACACAAGACCATCTTCAAGGTTGCCGGCGGGGGGATTCGAACCTCCTCGCCTCCCGGATGTGAGCGACTGCCAGCAGCTACGCCGTAACGACCACGGATAACTCACCCGGTCATTAAACAGCTGTTGGCAGGCTATGACATATGAAAGATGTTAACACGTCAATGACATTCGAAGAATAATTTAAAAAAATCTCCTCATTTCTAGGTGTCAATAATGCAAAGAATACCTACAACCACTATTCTGGTTCCATAGGACCAAATTCACTTCCAGGTGCCCATACATAATAATAATAATAATAATGAAAAAGTCAAACCCCATGGCGCCACAGCCCACGAAGGCCCAGGCCTATCAAGCGACCGCTGCCCAGCCATTTGGCCTGTAGATTATGGGGTGAAGCGTGGTTAGTGCGTTGGGTCCCTTCTGCCGTTAATCTTGGTCTGCGTGTCCGGGATACTGCCACGCTGTCAGGCAGCTATTCAATTGTCCTCACGAGTCTGAGTACACCCCGTTCCAGCCCTTACGTCAGTTTCTAAAATCCCTGACTGAACCGGGAATCGAACCCAGGGCCTCCTTGTACGAGGCAGGCGCGCTACCCCAACACCACGGGACCAGCTCAATACAAGAACACTTAAAGCCACTCTAATGCATAGAACCAAATTGCTCACTTCCAGGTGTCAGTACATGCAAACACACGCACCGTGGTGCCAACCAAGTTCGAACCAAGTTACCACATTTGCTGCCGCATATATTGGCGCCAATCCTTCCCATTCTATATTCTCCTTCACAGCCGAGAGGCTCCGAATGTGACCGCTCTTCTAGACATAGATTTAAAAACCTGATTGTTAGAAATATGATGATGATCGCCGGACGATCAAAACTAGTAATCCATTTGAATTTATTAATCTCATGTAATTCTTTTCATTTCAATTGGGTACAGCTATGTCGACTGACTGAAATGCATTGTAAATTAGTTCTTTAAATTACAGTCTTTAGCCTACAGTTTCTTCTCATGACGTAATAGAAACATGAAATTGGACTTAAATTTCAACTTACTGTATTTCACATAATTGAGCCAGCCCCTTATTTGCCCCAAACTATACTAGCCCTTATCTGGACAAGTGAACAAGAATTTGCTGTATTTTTATTAACTTGTGCCATCTCAAATTGTGCTCTGAAAGAAGTTCATTTTCCGTATTGACAGATTCACTATATAACAAAGGAGAAACTGTTCCGCCTAGTCAATACATTTATTTACAACAAGTTATAAACTTGCTATTATATGGTACATGTTTCGGGGCCTCTAGTACTGGTCCCTTCTTCAGCCATAAATCATGATTAATCATGATTAATATGTTCTTTTTCACCTCATTTCATCCATTCACTCACCATTTTATGTATTTTTTATTATGATATCTTTAATTGTGCTGGATTTTGCAACTTAATTTATGGCTGAAGAAGGGACCAGTACTAGAGGCTCCGAAACATGTACCATATAATAGCAAGTTTATAACTTGTTGTAAATAAATGTATTGACTAGGCGGAACAGTTTCTCCTTTGTTATATTGTGCCATCTCGGCATAAATGATTGTTAAGTTGATACCACTCGTAATTTATCAGTTAATGTACAAGAAAATGATCTAGTTTTCTTATTGAAAATGACTAAAAACCACTAAAATTAAAATTTGAACTTTCATATTCAGGTTATACTCTTACCTCTCCTCGTTTCTTTGGAGTTATTGTTAATTCATTTCAGGGGCTTAGGAAATCTTCGTCATCACCCCCGTGCACTTGGGGTGTACGATAACCTTCATTTCTATGCTGACTGTAGTTTTGTGTTTAAGTGGAGTAGGTGACCCGGGGCTAGAAATAAGGCACCATCCTGGCGTTTGCCTGGAGGAAGTGTAGGAAAGTCCGGATGGCCTTTCTCAGAGCCGGATTCGAAACTTCGATCTGCGGGCTTCCAGCCCCTCGTTGGTTGGTTCCTCAGTTTAGGAGCTGCGACAACGCGGTCATGTAGCCCCGTGTACTTTGGGTGTGTGTAGAATCTGTTTGATAACCGGTGTTAATTGTGATGGCTGTATTAGTGTGTGTTATCTGTTTTTAATTCAAGGAAGGACTGCAGACATTCGATTTTCAAGTAGTTCCAACTTTTGCTACCAAACGCCACTGTTAGCGACCAACTAGTTCTGAACATTGTTACTAGATGCCACCGCAGTCGGCTCCTGGCGACGAACGTTGTAACCTAAGAGCGTTAGTCAAATATAACCTATAATTTAGCTTCACACAAGTGTAATTAGTGGAAGGTTCTTTATCATGCCTTAAATCTATAACATGGGACCGCCGGCTTTACTTCCCCTACGAACGAAGGCATACTGAAGGATTTTTAACGCTCTTAAAATCCGACGACTTCGGCCGGGTTTGAACCCGTTATCCTGGGCACAGGAGTTCAGCATGCTACCAACTACGCCACCGAAGCCGCTAATACAGAACTGTATCACTGTAACGCGTGTTAAGATCAAGCTGAACTCTTGCTTTCGAAGTCATAATGACTACCGAACTATGTCAGTAATGTAAGTTTAGAAGTGCTTAGTTAAGTACTGAATTCTAAGCTGATTGACAAGGGCTGAGACAAAGACGGGCATTTGTTGATTTACAGCTCATTAAAGCGAGCATTTGGAAAGGATTAGGAAACAGGCAATTAACCGTACATTTTGACGTGAAAGTTGGGGAACAAAAGAAGGAAGACCTATTAGCACATTCCTTGTTAGCTAGAGAATCAACTGTTACAGCAGATAATGTACACTTTCACAGGGTGCCTGAAAAATGTTTAAACACTGCATTCCGAAACTTGGAAAGGGACCGCCAAATATTTCCGTTTAAGACACGTTTCCGATTAATAAAGGCTCCGTTGAAGAAGGTTGTACTGTATGTATATACAGGATATGTTTCAATGCTTTATGCGTACGAAGATTGCAGAACAAAATTGCTCTTTATTTTGTGTTGAATAAGCAATGGGCAAAATTTACTGTTGTTGTCACGCATGAAAATATTATTTCTGTAATTTAAAACGAATTCGAGGATTTAGGAATTGAATTTCATATTTATTATTTCATATTGAAAATAAGACACATTCTTCTGAAGCCAAAAATGTATTTTCCTTCCTTAGTTTTGTCGCCCTTCCAAGCTGTGGCGTAGTCGTAAATCAACGGGCTTGGTGGTTGTGGGGGGAGAAATCAAAGACTTACGATGTATTGCATACTTCTAGCCGATGTTTCCGAGCTTCCAGATTGTTTCACAACATATCCTCTTCTACTTCGTCCGAAGATTAATATCCAAATGTGTCCCGGGCGTGAACATGCAGCGGCCGAACTGGTTGCCTCTCACCAAGTTGGACCGGGTTCGATTCTCGGTAAATTCGCGTGATATTTTTTTAATGGTTCGGATTTAACGTTAAAAAGAGGACTCGTGGCTTATTAAATTTCACGTAAACCTAAAAGTTTTGTTCAAATATGCTCATTTAAACTGTAAATGGTGTATTTTATTTACAAAAGAACATGATTATTATGAAAAGAATGCGTATTGCCACCACTTCACTAAGTTAGATGTTCAGATATAAATTGATGATACAGTACTATAATATAATATCTGAAAAATACATAGTCTATACCTAAAATATCTGGTGATGGTAGCATGCCGAACTGCTGTGCCCAAGATAGCGGGTTCAAACCCGGCCGAAGCCGTCGGATTTTTAAAGAGCGTTAAAAATCCTTCAGTATGCCTTCCTTGGAGGGGAAGTAAAGCCAGCGGTCCCATGTCATAGATGTATGGCATGTAA
Organism: Meconema thalassinum; assembly: GCA_946902985.2. Taxonomy (NCBI): domain Eukaryota; kingdom Metazoa; phylum Arthropoda; class Insecta; order Orthoptera; family Tettigoniidae; genus Meconema; species Meconema thalassinum. Next base: position 73,435,642 of record OX336399.1, on the reverse strand, counting down.
AAGATCCTTCCACAGACTAAACATGTGTGAAGCTAAATTTCCTATGTTAGATTTCGTTGAACGCTCTATCAAAGTTCCAACGTTCACCACTAGGTGTCATTGACATCTTAGATTTATAAATGTTTAAAAAATATCTTGCGATGGTTTTTCATGGGATGAAATAAGGCTCTTTGCTGAGGGGAGCCAGCAAGCAAATGCCACCATGTGGCCGAAACCGGTATAATATATTCTATTTTCACTGTGAAGTGACTAAGCGCCTCCGTAGCGTAGCGGTTAGCATGATTAGCTGCCGCCCTGGAGGTCCTGGGTTCGATTCCCGGCTCTGCCACGAAATTAGAAAAAGTGGTATGAGGACTGGAACGGGGTTTACTCAGCCTCGGGTGTTCCAAATGAGTATAGGGGGTTCGATTCCCACCTCAGCCATCCTCGAAGTGGTTTTCCGTGTTTTCCCAGTTCGTCTTCGGGCAAATGCCGGGATGGTACTGCCCCCGTAATTGAATTATAGTGAGACCACGGTGGCTATATTAAAAATTATAAAGAAAGTTAAGGCTGTCATAGTTATGACGTGGGTGGTCATGACGTAAGCACGGATGACGCAGACGTTATGCGAGCAGGCTGCTTGAGCTGAGATTCCTTATGACGTCAGCATTTATTCGAGAAAGTTCCGAGATTTACAACGCAGTCGCAGGAAACGTTCTATCATGCTGAGGAAGAAATTATGCTATTGGAGGGGAGGCTTGAACCAATGAACGATTGTTTCAAGGAAGACGGAGATTGCTGAAACTATGGTATTTTTAATACTTTTTGGAGTGCAGAATTGTGGAAATCCATTTGCAGTAGAGGCATTGTTCTGGAATTTTGGTGGAATTTATTTCCTGTTTTTGAATTTTGAAAATCCGTCACGTATTGACGAAGTTGGAACTTCGAGCGATGACGCAGTAACTCGCTATGGAAGGGATGGATACGCCCCTTATGAAGTTTATAAAAGGCCTTGCGCAGAAGAGAGGAGTCTCAATCGTCGCATATCGCGTATCTCAAATCGTCATATGGTGAAACGTCGAGTGATATTAGAGAGAGTCGTCTTTATAACGCGTGGTGAAGCCACCGCATTAAACAATATTCAAGCAGACAAGCAGTGCAAGTTTACTGTGAGTAAAACTAGGTGAAGTTAAAACGCACATTATAACGCGTCTACAAGAGTAGCTATGAACAGTTAGCGGTTGCTTATAAGCTAATCATATTGTGCAGTGCTACATTAAGCAGTGTAGGAAATTTGAACAATTTCAAGGAGTTATTTCAGAAGATATTAGCAATTTTAGACGACTAACAAAAGTGATTTTCTCGCTACCTGAGAAGCACTTTGTATCGCCAGATCCTACGCTACGGCTGACACTGCTAGTATAACAGGGAGACTTCTGATTGCTTGTGTGACACAACGCTATAGTATTATGGAGCAGTTTAATAAGGCAGTTTGTTCTTCTATTACTATAACCGAGGAGAAGATGGAAGGCTAATGGAATTTAATGCAATTGGGACATACATTGTTGGAGTAAGATAGCAACATGGAACTTCGCTAATTGCTATTCCATACAAGCGGACATGTGGTGAACAACCATCTACACCCATGTTTCGTGGCTCGACGCTGAATACTATCTAACAGCAATGAAAACGATTTCATACTCACTGAATATGAATATTTCAATGGAAATTACTACAAAAACTTCATGGCGATTTTCTACAAGATCTTCAGGGATTTTTCAAGAGAGGTCAGGGTAGTCCCGACTCACAAAGAAGAATTTTGCCGGAAGGATGTCTTACGTCTTCATGGAGCAGTGCAATTTCCGGAGGAGGAAGCAGTTCGATTCTCTGATGGTGCTGTTTCCTGTTTCGAGGATGGAGCTCAGCTTTAACTTGGTGAAATGGATCCATCAGCAGTCTTCTTTGGGGAATTTTCCTCTGGAACGTCAATCGGCAGATAAGGTAGTCGTGAACGTTTATTGTATTTGAGTTTTGTAGCAATATTTGAGCAACCATTTTCCCATATTTTTGTCCTCGTGTATTTTGCCCTATATTCTAGTTTGAGATTCCTATTCTCAGTACACCTTGATGAGTTATGCCTTTTTCGACGATTTATTAAGACATTGTTATGTCATGGGCATAGTTAAATGATTTTGGATCAGTTGAGACTGATATTTAGATATTTCAATAATTTGCTTATTTTTGGTAGTCACGATTTGACTATAAGTTAATGATTTTCATGGCAGATTTAAATTCAGACAGCGTGTCACTTTATTAAAGTAATTTCTACCCCAGTTTAATTACTTTGACCAATTTTCTGTCATCATCAAGAAGGAAGAACATTTAAATGATTTTAGAGCGTTAAAATCTCTTGCGTTGTCGACGATCTTGGAAATACTAGTCGTTATTTGAAATTGATTGCAACACAGACATTTATCGTCAGTTTTGAACGACCATTGCATCATAGACAATTTTGTGAAAGATGAACTTTAATTATGAATTATTGGATGCATTAAAGTCGTGAACTTTTGTTAGGAGTTTTTTCTCAATTAGAGATTTGAATAATAATGTTTGCATTCCACAGTCTAATTGGATTCTATTCGACTATTTTGCAGTTTAATCGCACTTTGTTTGATGATAGTATTTTTATACTACAATAATTTGAAGATGATAATCTTAAAATTTGATAGACCAGAGAGGCGTATATAAGCGTATTCACTATTAAATTTTTTGTGATTGGCAAATTTTTACTTCATTTCGATTCATGAATGAAATCCACGAAGGTTAAATGACAACAGTTTTGAAACTATTAATGATTATAAGAATTTTTGAAGTGGAACTATGAATGTATAATCGCCAGTGCAGCGGACCTGTTGAAAGTCGCTGATGTATAATGCCCTTGAAGTAAATGAAGGAGGTTCCCACAGTAATTAATGATGTTAAAGAATTTGTTAGTGGAGGTTTTTGTAAAATTCTGTGGATGATTTTGATGCCGTATATGTTAATATATGATGAATTTTGGGCCTATGTAAAATGCAGTTTTGTGCATTTTTTTAATATAAGCGACGTATTTACCGCAGGAATGTATTGTATTTGTCCTTTGAAAATTAATCAAGTGAATTTACTGTTATAATTAACAAGAGTATTGAAAGAATTTGAGATAAGATTTTGAATGAAGATTACCGTCACAAATAATTATAATAATTATTAAACCTTTATTAAACCAGATTGTGACATTAACATGTATAACTAACCTTCATTGGTCGATTATATGGACACGATTATAAAATTACCAACCGGATGAACATGTGGTTAATGTATTTCTCAAATTAATAATTTGAATAATTTAAATGTTAATATTGTAAATAAATTATGTAAATATCTTTGAAAATAATGTGGAACGAAAGTAATGTTAAAGGCGTGTTTAAAATTTTTGTAATTGTCTTCGACAATATTATGAACAATTTCTAATTGTTATAAATTAATTTATGAGTTTTTGTTAAAACATTTAAGAGTTTGTTTTATACTCTAAACAATGCTTATTAAACATCTGGATGCTAATTAAACAAGTTTAGGGATTGTCAGAATAATCCAGTGGTATTTGAGTAAAGCATTCGAAAGATTTGCGTAACAATATTTTTGTGATGTCTTGCGGACATTTAAAAGCTTTTGAGAGTGCTGGATTCTTACGCAACGTGGCTTGACAAGTGAGCCCATTTGACAGGTGTGTGTCAGGTTTGAAGGGTAGACCACAGCTGGCCAGACAACTGGTTATCAGCGGACGAGGTCGTCTACAGTGTGGCCTTGTGCCTATAAATACAAGTGTCATGTTTATTAAAAGAAAACAAATGCTCTATAAATGTGTCTCATCCTGACTTCTTTTTTTTCCCAATCCAAGTGTGCTATGAATGTTACGTTATTTTGAGCTCGTGGGAGCTAACATGTTGTATGAAACTTTGCAAGTCCTACAGGAGGACATAGTCAGACTGACATGGGCTACTGATAGCCACATTTATTTTGTTGAGTTGTTAAAGTCATACCCTTTATTTGAAATAAAGCTTTTGTACAGTTCAAGGTTCTTGCCTTCGTTTTGGTTCATTTTTAAATGTCATGGTCAAGATTATTGTGGGAGCATACTTTAGAGATCCTGTTGTCAACCCAATCCCCGAGATATTTATAAGAGGTAAGTAGAAGTAAGTATGGACCCCCGTCTATTTTGGTGTGTTCCACAATAATTTCTTGTTAACTTCTGTGCTCAAATCTCGATAGTATCTGTCAGTGCCATTTTCATTGGTGTAGCTGAGCTGGTGCAGTTGATTATTGGCAATCCGATTGAGGGGGCGGATATCTGACAGCCTACTATCCGGGTAAACGGGGACAGAAGGATTGGCAACCCTAATACGTGGGGCTGATTCAACATAAGTGGATCACCAGGTTGAACGCCAGTAGGATTGGCAAACCTAAAACGTGTGGATCGTGAGACTCAAATAAAGAGGTTGATTCTTTGTTAGATGTCTTGGCCAATTGTAGTATTTAAGAGTGTGATTATATAGGAATTAAATGTTGTATTGTATTAGGAAAATTACACTCAGAAAAGATCAGATCTTATACAACTTGAGAAAGGTTAAATAGGCTGGAAACTTAGAAAAATCGCCTATGATCTGGAATCTTATTTTATTTGACCGGCTTATGACATTTCAGTCATATTAAAGATAAAATTAAATTATTTGGATTGTAAATGTAAATTATTTGTGTTAGGATATTTTAAAATGGACCAGAGAAATTTGAACATGTGCTTGAGTTTGTTTCAACATGAAGTGTCTTCGAATGTTAATTATAAGGTAGTTATAAGTTAGATTTAAGACAGAAAATTGATCAAATTTATATATGGTGAAAAGTGTTGCTCAGATGTTGTTATTTTGCTCTTTTGATGTATGTCCCTACAGCAGTTTATATTTTGAATTAATATTGTAATGGCAGACGAAAGTTTGAAGAAGATGTTAGAGGAGATGTCTGCTAATTTGACAGCAAGCATGAACAGTAGTATGAAGGAGAATACTAGTCGAATGGAGGAGAATATGAAAGTTATCCAGACCAGTTCTGCTAACTTAGAGGATAATATGTCGCGTTTACAGATTAATACCCAAGGAATCGAGAATGCTGTAACTGACATACGCTCAGACGTATCCAATGTTAAAATAGATGTGTCTAATGTGCATAAAGATCTTACAATGTTGAATTTAGATGTTGCTAATGTCCGAAGTGATATTTCTTGTGCTAGGGCTGAGGTAGTTGTTGTTAAAAATGATGTTGCGACTGTCCAAGACAAGGTTGAGGAAGTCCAAAGAGGAATCCAAAATGTTAGAACTGATGTGTCCAATGTTCAGGTTGATATTAATAACATTCATTCGGATGTAAACGAGATGCAAAGTGACATAAATAAAATTCAAGTAGAGGTCAACACAGTTTCCGTAGATATTGCTAAAGTCCAAACTGATGTAAATAAAGTCAGGGAAGAGATAGAAAATTCGAAAACACTTTGTACACGTAATATAAGTGCATTAACGACTAGGCTAGTTGATGAGTCAGTTAGAACGACAGCATCTTTAGCAGGTTTAAAGTTTGATGTAGAGGTCATGAGAACCCAGGTATTAGACCATAATAGATTATTGAAAGAAGATATCGAAGTAGACATAGCAGAAATGTTAACGGCAAATGTAGCAGTATGGAAAGACGAGTGGAATAGGTCAAGTGGGGAACATGTAACCCAAATTCAAGAACGTATTGAAAGAAAACTTGCCAGTACTCAAATTGATATTAACAATGAAGTAGTACAGATTAGGAAAGATTTAAGCGTCAGGATGGATTCGCTATCCGAGAGACAAGTAGAAGATAGAACACAATTAGGTCAGGATGTGCAAGCATTAAAATCTGCATTAGAGGATCAGATTCATAAAGTTGTCTCTGATGTGAATGAAACGACGAGTAAACTGCAAAATTTGAAGCTAGGAGAAGCTAGTTTGATGGAGACCTACAAAGAAGAGTTAATCAAGAAAGTATTAACGGAAATTACTGACAAGGATACAGTAGGCTTGGCTTGCGAAACCAATAGGAATTATGCCAGAAGATATAACCTAGATCCAGAAGAGAGAGACGTGACTCCTGAAGAACGTATATCCAGATTCAGGGAGGAAGATGACGAGAGGAATATGGAACCTGAGTGGAACTATCGAGATAGTGGGAAAAACTACCCGGATTCATATCCGAGGAATGTCACGGTCATCAGGAATTTTGAAGATAAACCGCAAAAGTTCAGCAACACTGACAGTTTGACGCCTATAGAGTATGTCAGGAACCTCAAAGATTATTTCATCGAAGCTCACATTCCCAGAGAGAGAGAGATGAAGATAGTGGAGAGATTTTTGATTGGAGGACCCCTTGAATGGTTTGCGCATTTAGATACACATTCAGTAACTTTGACGAGTTTGCAGAGGCGCTAATCAAACGATTTTGGTCCATCGAAGCGCAGAATTCGTTAAGAGCGGAGGTTTATTCAAGAAAATACTCAGGTACTCTTCCAACGCGGTACGCTGATTTCTTTACGAGTCAATTGTCCCGCTTGAGATTTTTGCAACCCCCTTTGTCAACGGAGCAATTAATTGATGCGATTTCTCGTATGCTGCCTGTGGAGGTGAGGAGACTAATCATTTCATCAAACATAAGAGATTTGACCAGCATGGATGAATTACTGAGGAGGTTAGACTACACAAGTCCAATGCCTAACGTGGTACAGAAAGGTCAAAAGCATGACTTCAAAGAAATAAATACGGTATATATGGACCAAGTCCAACAAACTGACAAGCCAGATGAAGAGAAAACTGACAATGTAGGTCCTCACAGGAATAATCAGTTTAGAAATAACAGATCGCAAGGTTACCGTCCGTATCAACAGAGAAGAGGCTGGAACTATAATCGAGGCAATTACAACAATGGAAGAGGCAGATATTACAACAATAATGGTTATAACAGAAATTATAATAGAAATAACCAGAACCAAAATAGAAATCAGGATTCTCAAGGTCAGGTTATGACACCCGATCAGTATCAGGAAAGAGAGAGGGAAAGCCAGCAATACCTGAAAGAACTACGGGAAAAAGAAGCCGAAAATCAAAGGAAAAGACAGGATGTTGTAATCGATCCTGGACCTTCTACGAGCCAGCAGAACTTAGAAAATAGAAATACTGGACAGAAGAGAAAGTAGAGAGGAGAGAATGCATTTAACCACACACAGCCCAGAGTAGAAGAGATTTATGATTAAGGAACATAGAGGAAATATCATACTAGAGTAAGCCAGTTATAATTCAATTTCGTGTTCAAGAGAGTTGAGATACTTGTAACACTGAGTTTAAAAACAATTTGCTACTGTTTTTAAAACGTGGTGAGGGGAGAATGCCCCCGTAATTGAATTATAGTGAGACCACGGTGGCTATATTCAAAATTATAAAGAAAGTTAAGGCTGTCATAGTTATGACGTGGGTGGTCATGACGTAAGCACGGATGACGCAGACGTTATGCGAGCAGGCTGCTTGAGCTGAGATTCCTTATGACGTCAGCATTTATTCGAGAAAGTTCCGAGATTTACGACGCAGTCGCAGGAAACGTGCTATCATGCTGAGGAAGAAATTATGCTATTGGAGGTGAGGCTTGAACCAATGAACGATTGTTTCAAGGAAGACTGAGATTGCTGAAACTATGGTATTTTTAATACTTTTTGGAGTGCAGAATTGTGGAAATCCATTTGCAGTAGAGGCATTGTTCTGGAATTTTGGTGGAATTTATTTCCTGTTTTTGAATTTTGAAAATCCGTCACGTATTGACGAAGTTGGAACTTCGAACGATGACGCAGTAACTCGCTATGGAAGGGATGGATACGCCCCTTATGAAGTTTATAAAAGGCCTTGCGCAGAAGAGAGGAGTCTCAATCGTCTCATATCGCATATCTCAAATCGTCATATGGTGAAACATCGAGTGATATTAGAGAGAGTCGTCTTTATAACGCGTGGTGAAGCCACCGCATTAAACAATATTCAAGCAGACAAGCAGTGCAAGTTTACTGTGAGTAAAACTAGGTGAAGTTAAAACGCACATTATAACGCGTCTACAAGAGTAGCTATGAACAGTTAGCGGTTGCTTATAAGCTAATCATATTGTGCAGTGCTACATTAAGCAGTGTAGGAAATTTGAACAATTTCAAGGAGTTATTTCAGAAGATATTAGCAATTTTAGACGACTAACAAAAGTGATTTTCTCGCTACCTGAGAAGCACTTTGTATCGCCAGATCCTACGCTACGGCTGACACTGCTAGTATAACAGGGAGACTTCTGATTGCTTGTGTGACACAACGCTATAGTATTATGGAGCAGTTTAATAAGGCAGTTTGTTCTTCTATTACTATAACCGAGGAGAAGATGGAAGGCTAAAGGAATTTAATGCAATTGGGACATACATTGTTGGAGTAAGATAGCAACATGGAACTTCGCTAATTGCTATTCCATACAAGCGGACATGTGGTGAACAACCATCTACACCCATGTTTCGTGGCTCGACGCTGAATACTATCTAACAGCAATGAAAACGATTTCATACTCACTGAATATGAATATTTCAATGGAAATTACTACAAAAACTTCATGGCGATTTTCTACAAGATCTTCAGGGATTTTTCAAGAGAGGTCAGGGTAGTCCCGACTCACAAAGAAGAATTTTGCCGGAAGGATGTCTTACGTCTTCATGGAGCAGTGCAATTTCCGGAGGAGGAAGCAGTTCGATTCTCTGATGGTGCTGTTTCCTGTTTCGAGGATGGAGCTCAGCTTTAACTTGGTGAAATGGATCCATCAGCAGTCTTCTTTGGGGAATTTTCCTCTGGAACGTCAATCGGCAGATAAGGTAGTCGTGAACGTTTATTGTATTTGAGTTTTGTAGCAATATTTGAGCAACCATTTTCCCATATTTTTGTCCTCATGTATTTTGCCCTATATTCTAGTTTGAGATTCCTATTCTCAGTACACCTTGATGAGTTATGCCTTTTTCGACGATTTATTAAGACATTGTTATGTCATGGGCATAGTTAAATGATTTTGGATCAGTTGAGACTGATATTTAGATATTTCAATAATTTGCTTATTTTTGGTAGTCACGATTTGACTATAAGTTAATGATTTTCATGGCAGATTTAAATTCAGACAGCGTGTCACTTTATTAAAGTAATTTCTACCCCAGTTTAATTACTTTGACCAATTTTCTGTCATCATCAAGAAGGAAGAACATTTAAATGATTTTAGAGCGTTAAAATCTCTTGCGTTGTCGACGATCTTGGAAATACTAGTCGTTATTTGAAATTGATTGCAACACAGACATTTATCGTCAGTTTTGAACGACCATTGCATCATAGACAATTTTGTGAAAGATGAACTTTAATTATGAATTATTGAATGCATTAAAGTCGTGAACTTTTGTTAGGAGTTTTTTCTCAATTAGAGATTTGAATAATAATGTTTGCATTCCACAGTCTAATTGGATTCTATTCGACTATTTTGCAGTTTAGTCGCACTTTGTTTGATGATAGTATTTTTATACTTCAATAATTTGAAGATGATAATCTTAAAATTTGATAGACCAGAGAGGCGTATATAAGCGTATTCACTATTAAATTTGTTTGTGATTGGCAAATTTTTACTTCATTTCGATTCATGAATGAAATCCACGAAGGTTAAATGACAACAGTTTTGAAACTATTAATGATTATAAGAATTTTTGAAGTGGAACTATGAATGTATAATCGCCAGTGCAGCGGACCTGTTGAAAGTCGCTGATGTATAATGCCCTTGAAGTAAATGAAGGAGGTTCCCACAGTAATTAATGATGTTAAAGAATTTGTTAGTGGAGGTTTTTGTAAAATTCTGTGGATGATTTTGATGCCGTATATGTTAATATATGATGAATTTTGGGCCTATGTAAAATGCAGTTTTGTGCATTTTTTTATATAAGCGACGTATTTACCGCAGGAATGTATTGTATTTGTCCTTTGAAAATTAATCAAGTGAATTTACTGTTATAATTAACAAGAGTATTGAAAGAATTTGAGATAAGATTTTGAATGAAGATTACCGTCACAAATAATTATAATAATTATTAAACCTTTATTAAACCAGATTGTGACATTAACATGTATAACTAACCTTCATTGGTCGATTATATGGACATGATTATAAAATTACCAACCGGATGAACATGTGGTTAATGTATTTCTCAAATTAATAATTTGAATAATTTAAATGTTAATATTGTAAATAAATTATGTAAATATCTTTGAAAATAATGTGGAACGAAAGTAATGTTAAAGGCGTGTTTAACATTTTTGTAATTGTCTTCGACAATATTATGAACAATTTCTAATTGTTATAAATTAATTTATGAGTTTTTGTTAAAACATTTAAGAGTTTGTTTTATACTCTAAACAATGCTTATTAAACATTTGGATGCTAATTAAACAAGTTTAGGGATTGTCAGAATAATCCAGTGGTATTTGAGTAAAGCATTCGAAAGATTTGCGTAACAATATTTTTGTGATGTCTTGCGGACATTTAAAAGCTTTTGAGAGTGCTGGATTCTTACGCAACGTGGCTTGACAAGTGAGCCCATTTGACAGGTGTGTGTCAGGTTTGAAGGGTAGACCACAGCTGGCCAGACAACTGGTTATCAGCGGACGAGGTCGTCTACAGTGTGGCCTTGCGCCTATAAATACAAGTGTCATGTTTATTAAAAGAAAACAAATGCTCTATAAATGTGTCTCATCCTGACTTCTTTTTTTTTCCAATCCAAGTGTGCTATGAATGTTACGTTATTTTGAGCTCGTGGGAGCTAACATGTTGTATGAAACTTTGCAAGTCCTACAGGAGGACATAGTCAGACTGACATGGGCTACTGATAGCCACATTTATTTTGTTGAGTTGTTAAAGTCATACCCTTTATTTGAAATAAAGCTTTTGTACAGTTCAAGGTTCTTGCCTTCGTTTTGGTTCATTTTTAAATGTCATGGTCAAGATTATTGTGGGAGCATACTTTAGAGATCCTGTTGTCAACCCAATCCCCGAGATATTTATAAGAGGTAAGTAGAAGTAAGTATGGACCCCCGTCTATTTTGGTGTGTTCCACAATAATTTCTTGTTAACTTCTGTGCTCAAATCTCGATAGTATCTGTCAGTGCCATTTTCATTGGTGTAGCTGAGCTGGTGCAGTTGATTATTGGCAATCCGATTGAGGGGGCGGATATCTGACAGCCTACTATCCGGGTAAACGGGGACAGTACCTTCTTCAAGGCCACGGCCGCTTCCTTCCCTCTTCCTTGCCTATCCATCCTGACCTTCCATTACCTTCCCTCATGGGGCCCCTGTTCGCTTTGAAGGTGAGGCTGCCTGGGCGAGGTGCCAATCACACCTCACCAGTTGTATCCCCTCCGATTAGATGTTCCCAGCTCTAGGACACTGCCCGTAGAGGCGGTAGTGGTGAGTTCCCTCGCTGAGTCCGTGGGTTCCACCAACCTGGAGGGTAAACGACTAAGAAGAAAGAAAAAAAAGTGACAAGGTGAATACATTTAATAAGTACTCATGGTATTTTACTTATGATTATAACGTCAATAAGGAAGCCTTCTAAATATAATTAATTTCATAGCATTACGTAAAATAAACATGGCAACATATAAATATTTCAGGATGTGTATTCATGTTGTAAACTAATCAGTAGATTAGTAGAGATGTCAGTTGTAAATCTTCAGTCGGTCAACACGAATTTTCCCAGTGACTGAGTGGGGTACACTGTATATAGTATATAACAATATATAACACTCCTGGAAAAAATATATGTACGGTATAAGTTATGATCATTATTATAATGGGGGCTATTGAAAAGTCTTTAGTGTTAGCAACACTATTCCAAACCCTTAAATAAAATAATAATATAATAATAATAGGCCTAATAACAATAATAATAATAATTGGAGATCAAAGAAAGAAAGAAAGAAAGAAAGAAAGAAAGAAAGAACTTGAGGAAAATTCTTGGCTCTATTAAAGACAAAGGTGAATATAGACCACGGCATAACCATGAGCTGTATATTCATGTCCAAAAGATCTCTGATGTTATGCGGAAAAGGAGAATTGCATTTTATGGCCACTTGCTTAGAATGAAACCCACACGATTGACGAACCGGATCTTCCAAAATAAGAAGACCAAGCCAGCCTGGTTCGAAGAGGTGGAAAGTGACCTGCAAGAGATGGAGATTACCTGTGGAGATAATTAAGATCGTAATCTCCGCAGGAAGAAACTAAACGACCACCAGGGTTTTCATGAAAAAACAAAGTTGAAGACGGAAAAGATGTGGACGGAGGAAAGAAAAGAGCAACACTGGCAACGTATGAAGGAGCACTGGGCAAAGACAGGGAAGACAGTTGAAATGTTGTGGTCCTTAGTTGGCCGATACGATTAAAGAATAATAATAATAATAACCAAAAGGAGACTGAATTTTATGGTCACATATACAGAATAGATGGCAATAAGCTAACAAGGAAAACTTTAAACATAGCTCCAGGGCTTCCAGGGACTCACTTTTCTCACTATTATTCACTATTTTCAAAGCAGCCTCACTTTTCTCACCATTTGATGAAATTACTCACTATTCTCACTTTTTATTACAAAAATGGTCACATTCTGTGTTAAAAATGGTCTCATGCACAATCAGATTGCTAGAAACGACCCAAAATATACCCATGAAGGGGTAGTTCATTTTTCTGCCACCGGTGCCTGAGCGCGTTTACCGGCAGCGAGCCAGACGGCCAGAAAGCATGAAAAGCTTCCATAGTGCAATACCACAGCCGGAGCCATGCAGCGATCGCCGAAAATTTTAACAAAGCTTTTTTTTTAACAAAAGTTCACATTTATATTTTTGTTTTACGATTTAAATTTCTTGAGTGTTGCATTGATTATCCATTATTTCCAACTGTCCTTTAACTACATGAAATATCACAAACAGTACTCACAGAACATAGGTGCAATTTGGTTGACATTTTTGGGGAGCTAATTTGTTTTTCAGATACACATTCTTAAAAATTTTGTCTATTTCAATACAGTTTTGTCACATTTTTGGGTGGCTATGGTTGGTTTTGGGGAGCTTAACCACCCAAGCCCCCCTCCCTTCCCCCTAATTGTGCCTACAGATATGAACAAACGTTAAAATTATGAACCAGATACACGGCCATAAATGCGAATAATGCTAAGAATTTACTCACTATTTACTCACTTTTTCATACAAAAACTCACCTTTTTTCACTTTTTTGAAGAAAAATCACTCACTATTTCACTATTTTTGGACGAGTGAGTGGATGGAAGCCCTGCCTAGCTCATTTCTCATAAACCACAACGATTGGCTGGTGGATATAACACAAGACCTACAAGAAATTGGTATTAACGGAGAAATTCACAATTGAACAAAATTCAGAACCGTAATAAACGGACCTACATTTTCTACACGGAAGAATACAAGATGGACAGAAGAACGCAAAAGTGAGCCCATTGATCGGATGAAGAGATACGGGGGAAATATAAGCCCTAACGCTCTTCTTTGTTGGGCAAAACGAAGTAAAAATTAACAAGAACCATAACGCATAAACATACAGGCCCCAATTTCATCATCATCATCATTATTGTTGGTTCATAGGTGTATATTCGGCAGTATTGTTGATAATTCATTAAGGGGCGGCTTAGGGACATCATGATTAAATATATTTCGTACCCAAGTTCACGGGGCTATGTGGTCATGATGTAGCAAAGCCCGTAAATGAATTAACTCCACCACTACCACCACCAACAACTTGTAAGACAAGCAATTAACACAGCTAACGGGAAAATAAGAGAGAGCTGGAGAGGAGTTCAAAGGGTAGCACTGCAGCTTCATAAAGTCCACATGACCTAATTATCTCTAGTGCCACTGGTCATTGTTGCAGGACACTCTCGTAATGGAACTGCAGTCCAGCACTCTTGCCATAAACTGCTCGCCAGATACACTGACGGCTGTTGATCACGTTTCTGTTGAAAGTTAGGACTTCACAGTTGCCCTGTTCTGTTCAATATCCATTTGCATCAGCGTCCGCCCGTATTCACAGCAAACTGTGCTGCTTACGTGACGGCGCACGACGTAAACAAAATGTATGATCGTACTTGAAAGATCGATCTTTGCGTTTTAAGCTGATTTACATCTGAAGTTACAATTTTAGTAATTTCACTGGGATTACTAATTTCGATCGTCAAGCGATCATTCTCAGATCACTTACACTCGGGCTTTTAAATCTATGTCTACGAGTATGTGGGTGAATATATTTACAATATACACAACTAGCGGACCCGTGCGAGAAATATCGCATTTTCCCCAATAGGTTTATAATGAAAGACTTAAGGAGAAAGGCCGTTATGTTTTTATTTCAACCAAATGATTATAGAACACTATTTACATTTCAGTTAGAATTCCAAGTTCTACGTTCCCTAACTTAAGAAAGCAAGCACTGAAAATTGCATCATCATAACACTCACCGGTTATTCGATATTATGAAATTATACGATTTGAGTAGGCTACTCTTTCCTTCGATTTACGGTTTCTGAAATCCATGCAAAATGATAAAGGAAAGACCTCAGAATGTTAAAATTACATGAAACAGGCGTCACAGCGGCCAAAATGTGAAGTGGACAGCAATTATGGAGCGTATTTTCCTACAACAACAATATTTGCAAATCGCACACTTCGTACATTTTTTAAAGTTATTTTATAGAAAGATATTATAGATATTTATGAAATTATAGTGCAATTCGTCACTGTAATGTCTATTCTCTTTCATTTGAATGCTCATTTGTCACTAGATTATCGGTCGCTTTTGAGCGCCGCAGGAAGGATCTATACTACTGAAATAATATGATTTTAGTTAGCGAAGTTGCGCGTTTCATCTTCTTCTTCTTCTTCTTTCGAATAACCCATTTGTAGGGTACGATGAATCAACTTTGGCTATTTTTCACTGTATTCAATTTCCTTTGATTCCAAATTTCCTTCATCCTGCTCGAGTGGCGGTCTTTCCCCTCTTGAGTCCACTTTTTCTGGTTGTTAGTTTCCTTCTCTCTTGAAATCCTGCCTTTTGAGTAACTTCTCGGAAGAGTGATCTGTCTTTTATGGCGTCTGTTGTAATTCCAGCGTGTTTCATATCTTTTTTCAATTTCAACGAACCATGCGGATTTAGACTTATAACCGTTCAGTAGATTGAAGATCTGTTTAGTTAGTCTATTACTGCACATTCTGTAGATGTTTCAAAAAAAGAAAAAAAAACTGTAAGCGTCTCTGTGACATGAGCTTAGCGTTTGTTCAGTTGGCTATCTCAAATTTGTGATATGTGAATAGTTTCTAGACATTAAAACGTACTACGTAGGTTAACGGAAGAGTAGTGTATTATTGCAGTAGAATTAGTATTATTTTATTTATTTATTTATTTATTTATTTATTTATTTATTTAGTGTATGGCTTTTAGTGCCGGGAGTGTCCGAGGACGTGTTCGGCTCGCCAGAGGCTGTAGCTGCTTCAAGCGGACACCCATGGGGTGAGCTACAAGTTCCGTTCAATTTCAAGTAGTTCAAACTTCCGCTACCAGATGTCACTGACATATAGTGGTGAACGTTGGAACATTGATAGAGCGTTTCAACGAAAGCTAACCTAGAAATTTAGCTTCACACAAGTTTAGTTAGTGGAAGGATCATTTACATGCCATAAATCTATGACATGGGACCGGCGGCTTTACTTCCCCTCTGAAGGAAGGCATACTGAAGGATTCTAACGCTCTTAAAAATCCGATGAATTCGGCCGGGTTTGAACCCGCGATATTTGGCTCAACAGTTCAGCATGCTACCAACTACGCCACCGAAGCCACTATTATTATTATTATTATTATTATTATTATTATTATTATTATTATACAGTGAGAGCCTTCTCTATAGAACGGAACCTCACCGCGGGGCAGTCACCCGGGAAGCACCAGATGCAACAGTGGCCAAGAAATTGAATTCTGGTTTAGAACATTTAGATTAAAAGTTGTAAAGTTTATTATAAAAATATTAAAATGTATTTAAAAAATGAAAAATCAACTGATGTAATGAAGAAGAGTGATTCAAGGACATAAAGTGCTGCCTGTACCGCTATCTCAGAGAAAATACAAGCCGCATCCAGAAAGTAAGTTTCCCTATTAAGAAAAAAGATACAGTCAGTCTGATAGACTAGACTTTATATTATTTCAAATGACGCATGCTACAAATGTTACACATGTTAGGACTCTTTGCAGGTTTGCACTCTGCTGCATGACGTCACGCACTCGCTGTCTCCGTATCGCATAACGCCAGACCCCAGGAGTAAACTCAGACTCAACAGACTCCATTACCCTTAAACTTAGGCTTACCGCGCGGGATCTGCATGACGTCACGCACTCGCTCTCTCCGTTCGCATAACGCCAGACCCCAGGAGTAAACTCAGACTCACCAGACTCCATTACCCTTTAACTTAGGCTTCCCGCGCGGGGGCTGCATGACGTCACGCACTCGCCGTCTCCATTCGCATTATGCCAGACCCCAGGAGTAAACTCAGACTCGGTGCATGTGCACTGCACAACATGATGACGTCATACACGCCGTAACCGTGACGCATAACGGTAGACCTAAGCATAACGATGAAGTCGAATAGATCATTTGAAATGATAAAAAAGAACATAGTTATATGCAAAACTTTATTGGCAACAGGTACAACAATGTGTCAGTTATTTTTCGACAGAGGCACCAAACGAATTGAGACACTTGTCATAGCGTTGTTGTTGTTAGAGTCTTCAGGCTTTTGACTGGTTTGATGCAGCCCTCCAAGCCTCCCTGTCCTGAGCTAATCGTTTCATCTCTACATAGCTACCACACCCTACATCCGAGGCAATCTGTTTAACATATTCTAACCTTGGTCTACCCCTACAGTTCTTGTCCTCGACCCTTCCTTCCATAACTAAGCTTGCTATTCCTGGGTGTCTTAGTACGTGTCCTACCAGCCTATCTCTTCTCTTCATTAGCAGTCGCCAGAAACATCTCTCCTCTCCCA
Source organism: Meconema thalassinum (assembly GCA_946902985.2). NCBI lineage: Eukaryota > Metazoa > Arthropoda > Insecta > Orthoptera > Tettigoniidae > Meconema > Meconema thalassinum. The sequence continues at coordinate 73,418,411 of OX336399.1, read as the reverse complement.
CTCGTCTTAATACCTCTTCGTTTGTAACCCTATCTACCCATCTGATCTTCATCATTCTCCTGTAACACCACATTTCAAATGCTTCAATTCTCCTCTTTTCTGCTGCACCAATAGTCCAAGTTTCACTTCCATAGAGCGCCACGCTCCAGTCAAAGGCTTTCAAAAATGACTTCCTAATACCTAAATCTATATTCGATGTCAACAGATTCCTTTTTTGTAGAAATGCTTTCCTTGCCTGAGCCAACCTACTTTTTATATCCTCTTTGCTTCGTCCATCACTGGTTATTTTGCTTCCTAAGTAACAGAAGTCTCCTACTTCCTTCAGCTTTTCACCTGCCAATTTGATGTCCATAAGAGTTTTCTGATTTATTTCGGCTGCATTCCAGTATTTTTGTTTTACAATTATTAATTTTCATCATGTATTCTTTCCGTAAGACGGAGTCCATACCATTCAAAAACTGATTCAAATCCTCAGGCTTGTCGGCCAAGATGACGATGTCATCAGCAAATCTCAGAGTTGAAATTATTTCTCCTTGAATCTTCACTCCCACTTTAAATTTTTCTCTAATTTCCTTCATTGATTGTTCAATGTAAAGATTGAAAAGTATGGGTGATAAGTTGCAGCCTTGCCTAACACCCTTCTGAATATCAGCTTCTCTCTCATGTCCTTCAGCTCGAATGACTGCTGTCTGGTTTCTGTATAGATTGTAGATCACCCTCCTATCCCTGTACTTTATTCCAATAGATTTCAAAATGTCAAACAATTTAGTCCAATCAACGTTATCAAAAGCCTTTTCTAAGTCTACAAATGCCATGAACGTTCTCTTATATTTCCTTATTCTACCTTCCAAAATCAGCCTAAGACTTAGTACAGCTTCCCTTGTTCCAACATTTCTCCTGAAACCAAACTAGTCTTCACCCAACTCCCTTTCTATCTGGCTTTCAATCCTCTTGTAAATTATTCTAGACAGGATCTTTGAAGCATGAGTAATCAAGCTGATTGTACGGTAATCTTCACATCTGTCAGCTCCCACTTTCTTTGGTATAGGGATGATTACATTCTTCTTGAAATCAAGGGGTAGCTCACCTGTCTCATAAATCCTACACACCAAGTGAAATAACCTGATCAGAACTTGATCTCCTATGCAGCGTAGCAACTCAATCGGTATATCATCTATGCCTGGTGCTTTGTTCCTGCTTAAGTCTTCCAAAGCGTTATCAAATTCTGATCTCAATATTAAATCTCCTTTCGCATCCTCATCAATTTCCTCCTCCCTTTCCATTACATGATTCTCAATCTCCTTTCCCTTATACAAACTCTCTATGTAAGCTTTCCATCTCTCAACCTTTTCTTCCCTATCTGTTAGAGGCTTTCCGTTTGTGTCCTTAATATTACAGCACTTAGTCTTCTTTTCCCCAAATGTATTCTTAATCCTTAGATAAGCTGTGTCTACTTTTCCTAATTTCAGACAATTTTCTATACCTGCACATTTCTCTTTCAACCATCCTTCTTTCGCTTCCTTGCTCTTCTTGTTGACCTCATTTCTCAGACGTCTGTATTCTGCTTTCCCCTTTTCATCTCTTACATTCTTGTGTTTCCGCCTTTCATCCATCAATTCTAGTATATCCTGAGTGATCCACTGTTTTCTACCTATTCTTTCTTTCCTACCAATGTTTTCTCCTGCGGATTTTGTTATTTCATTATTCAAAAGTGCCCATTCGTCTGCAATTGAATTTTCTTTAGGGTTTTTCATTAGTCCTTCTTTTATACTCTTCTTGAATCTTTCGTTTACATCCTTTACATTCAGTCTGTCTATTGCCCACCTTTTTGGCTTTTGACTTTTCTTCAGTTTCTTCAACTTTAATCTGCATTTCATTACAACCAGATTGTGATCAGAGTTTATGTCAGCACCAGGATATGTTTTGCAATCCAAAATCTGGTTTCGAAACCTCTGCTTGACCATAATGAAGTCGATTTGGCAACGCCCTGTATCTCCTGGTCTCATCCATGTGTATATTCTTCTATTGTGGTTATTGAATAAGGTGTTAGCTATGACCAACTCATGCTCGGTGCAGAATTCCATCAGCCTGCTTCCTCGATCATTCCTTTCACCTAATCCGAAATCTACTATCTTCCCTTCTCAACCTTTTCCTACCACAGCATTCAATCTCCCATTACTATAACATTTTCATCACCCTTGATATACCTCAGAATTTCGTCTATTTCTTCGTAGACCTTCTCAACATCCTCATCATCAGGTTGACTGGTAGGCATATAGACTTGTACCACTGTGGTGCACGTAGGTTTAGTATTGATTTTTGCTACAATAATCCGTTCACTATATTGCTCATAATATTCCACCCGCTGTCCAAGATTCCTACTCAACATGAGACCAACCCCTGCTTGGCCATTGTTTGATTTAGTGCTAATGACCCTATAGTCTCCTGACCAAAAGTCCTGTTCTTCCTGCCAGCGCATTTCACTAATCCCAACCAAATCCAACCTTAACCTATCCATTTCCCTTTCTAAGTTTTCTAACCTTCCACTTCCTAGCAGACTTCTAACATTCCACGCTCCGATCCGTAGAATGTCAGATTTCCTCTTTGTCACTTTTGTGATGTTAACCCCCTCTCGAGTAGTCTCCACCTGGAGATCCGAACGGGGGACTGGTTTACCTCCGGATTGAAATTTTACAAGGGAGGTGGCCATCATCACATGTAATTATGCATAGAGAGGTGCATATCCTCGGGAATAGCATTACGGCTGTAGTTTCCCGTTGCTTTCAGCCGTGCAGCAGGACGCAGTGTAGCCATATAGCTTATATTATCAATATCTTCGCCGTCTATAAGACTAGTAAAGAATTGATTTATTCTAAAAGGCTGCTACTGCCTTTCAGAATAAGTAAAGAGCAATTCTACTAACAAAAATACTAACCTTCTACTAACAATTACATACCAAAATTCTACTTACGAAGAAAAAAAAACTTAAGTTCCACCAACAACAAATACTACCACTAAAAACAGTCTGTCACCAGGCACACTCACATGCACCCTCACACATCACAGTCGACTGAAACAATGAACTATAACTAATAAACAATGCAATTGCTACCAGACACACTCACACACCACAGTCTAATAGAACAATGACCTATATCTAATAAACAAACTAACTACATACTTACAACTAAAACAAAATGTAATTAAAAACTTCAACCTCATTTTTCTCAGTTTAACATTTTTCACTACTTTGGTACTGCGCCCGAATAAACCCATCAGTACTTATATCCGCTGCACTGTAAAGGATTGCAGACATGTAAATTACCCAGCTCACAAACTTACCATGCCTACTAAGTAAAATTGGGAATTTCAGGAACATACAGGATAGATATTATTCGTAAGAAAATAGTACTACCAGCCAAGGTACAAATTTCTACTATCATTTACATTTAGAGCAAATCGAGAAACTCCAATCTCGAGGGGTGATAAGGTCTAATCTATAGTGAGCGCCTGTATCTATACCTCGCAGTACTATTTTCGACGATGACGACAATGAAAACGGTGTCAGTTAAGATAAAAGTTGACTGAGTCGCTAAAAAGCGCCAGCCGTTTATTGTGCTGAAACAAGTACAATAAAACTGGCTTCCTGCCTGAATATGGTGTCCCCTTGACACTCTCACAAAAATAAACTTCAAAAAATAAACTTGCACGTGGCACTGATGTAATAAGAAATGTGAAACGGTGTGATACTAAGCATTACCCTACTTTATACAAATCCGCTTCAACTCTGAACCGTAGTTCCATATCTAAGCAAAATCATTCATTAACTATGTGCATATATACATTCATCTATGGTTCGCACAAATTATACACTCTATTGTGTCGAAAAGATTAAATTGTCTATCTTTCAATGAGTCTTTTATCTACTCAACTTCCTTAACAGTCAAATAACAAACATACACCGCAACTATCGTGTTGAAAGTAATAAATACTCGTCTTAATCAATTGAACATAAGTGACGAACATTTAAGCTAAGCACTGTTCCTTTTATCTTTTATCTATTCATTATAAAATACTGAAATATTTCTGAAATTCTTCACTGTGTTAATAATTCTCTGATAAACGTGAATACTAGAAGTGCATGGCATTAACCTTCATTCTCACACTCCTCTTCCAAAATTATACAACAATTACCTCATCTCTTAAACACCCTGTACAGAATCTTCCTTTAATACACTCAAATAACTTCACAATCACTGCGATCAATACTAGAAAAACTTGAGACTCCTCAGCCTCCTCTCGTAAAAATACGTAACTCATTTACGTCTATATCTCCTTACTTTGCACGGTATTTCAACTATAAACTTCCATTTCAATACACTTTCTTCCTAACTTTAACATTCTTCTCTATCCTGATACAACTTCACCTCGTGCTTACAATTCCACTTCTGCAATAAATTTCTGTACTTTCACTTTCTGATCACCCTGTGATTTAACTTTTTTAACTTTCTTTTTCAGGTGTTTAAATTCAGTTTTACATTCAATTACAACCTTTAAAGAGATATCAGTAAGAATTCATATTTTTAACAAATGATATAAGTTTGACTTCCTTCCATGAATATATTTGTTTAACAAATTCATCTATGCTTTTTAATGCTCTAAATTTCATTAGACATATGTGTATAAGCGTTCTCGTAATACTTTCGTTTATAATTAGTTGAAAATAAATTTCTGACACTCGAATCAACATCATGAGTTGTCGAAATATTCTTTACATTTCGTGACATAACTTCTTAAATATGCGGTACTTAAATTTGCTTCAATAAACTTCCTTTACTTCATTTACATTTATACTCCTTCTTTAGTTCGTTCAACGTTATACTCCTTTTAAATAGTTCACTCTACATTCTTTTAATAGTTCATTCTACATTCCTTTAAATAGTTCATTCTACATTCCTTTAAATAGTTCATTCTACATTCCATCGCTGCGATAAAACAGATTTAATTAGTTTAAATCTAACGCAAACATGAAAAATTCTACACGGTTTGACTCTGAAATAACTTTAGCGTTAATAGCAGCGCTATGCAAAATTTCGTCCAAGTGACTGAAATTTTCAAGAACAAGAAAAAATAACTCCTAAGAAAAATACGAAAAATTACTACTTCAAAAATTACATAATTCAATTATACTGACAAAATTATACTGTTGAAATAATACGAACAAAATTATACAGTTGGTCAATTGGATAATCACAGATCATAACTACAATTCTACATTATATAAAACAATCCTTTTCTACCTTGAGTTGACTCTGATCTGGAGAATACCTTCGTCTCGCCTGCCAAACCAAACGTGTCTCGGAGCTCATCGTATCGCCCACAGCTATGAAGACCGGTTTGTGTCAGAACCAGCTGGCCTCTTCTCCCAGTGGAACAAGATCGGTGACGTCCTCGGTAAACGACCTCGCCGTGAAACAGTCCGCTCTGCCTGCACTCCGTCTCCCGTTCACTGCAAGTCGTCTGGCTTCGACTCCCCATCTCTTCAGAATTGACATCTCGGTTCTTCAGAATTGACATCTCGGTTCTTAAGAATTGACATCTCGTCTCAGGTTGAAAATTGTCGTTCATAGAAGCGTTTGCGAGTATTCAAGATGTATTAGAACTCTTGTAGAAAAGTAGAGTTTTGTTCGGTGATTTTGCGCATCACGTGGATGTTCTGCTGCACCTTCCATAATAGTGAATTCTGGAATTCAACTGTACATCTTTGTAGTTTCCACTTCCCTATGCTTTAGCTTAGCACATGGTGATTCTTATTTCACTGATGATATATTTAAGACTTCCCCGTTGCTGCTTTGTAACTTGCATTTTAATGTAATGTTCAAGTATGCGTTCAAACGTAGAAATAGTGAATATCTTCTTGTCGAAATGGATTTATATAAGCGATGTAAAAACAACTTTGTATTAAGCACTGTAATACTCGGCTATATACTGTTCTATTCTGCGTGATAAATGTGGCTTGCTCCTCAAGTTACAGTCTTGCTGTACTACACTCTTCTTCACTTCCAACTTTGATAAAACGTAGCACTGTTATAATAATACTGGCTTCTTCTCGAGGTCTTGACTCGATGAAATCTCAAATTGGAAAGAACTCTCTCGTCCCGTTCTCTGCGCTCGGCAAGTTGCAGTCTGTGACTCCCCTCTCGTGGTGTGACGTAACTTCTACCACCTCTCCTCACTTCAGTCCGTAGTTCGACCTTCGTCTCTTCCCCTCTTTCATGACGTAACTCTCGCTTCAAGTGGCGTGACGTCTCTCGCAATGTAGACCTCCCACATTCATATAATAGAATATATATCCATCTTTAAATCATTCCTTCTTTCTTGTCTTTCATAATTGCATAAGATGTATAGTATTTCACTCATTTCCATACAGATTTTCCCATATTTCTCGAATTTTTAATGAATAAAAGATTTTCATCCACTCTTTTATTTTTCCTGGGTCTTGGTTCATATCCAGATTGGTTCTTTGGTAATGGCCTTAAATAAATTCTGGCGCAGTACCATTTTCAAGAAAGCTAATAAAGCTAGGTAACTTACATAATATTTTTTGTGTGTATCAACATCATCCTAATGAACAGTAATAAGAAGGGATTTTCCTATAAATAATATACAAAATGAAATATAAATATTTTTCGACAATATTTTGGATTAAAATATCGTACCTTTAAAAAAAATTCATATTGCCAAAAGTATTTCGTTTTTGTCAATAATCCTTCTTATTATTGTAGATAAGCATCCAAAGCGTGGTATCAACTATTGTAGTCCTGTGTCATAGAAGTCTGCCGCTGGTGAATGGAACCAGCGTGTGACACTCGTCTTCAGCTCTTCGTCAGTATGGAAATGCTGACCGGAGGTGGGTTTTTTGAGGTGCAAAGAAAGGTGGAAATCTCTGGGAGCAAGATGAGGACAGCAACTGTTCTGCAGGCGGCTTCGGTGGCGTAGTTGGTAGCATGCTGAGCTTCTATGCCCAAAATTGCTGGTTCGAACCCGGCCGAAGTCGTCGGATTTTTTAAGAGCGTTAAAAATCCCTCAGTATGCCTTCCTTTGGAGGGGAGTAAAGCCGGCGGCGGTCCCAGTCATAGATTTATGGCATGTTAAAGAACCTTCCACTAATTACACCTGTGCGAAGCTAAATTATATAGGGTAAGAATGTAAACAACGCTCTTAGATTCCTACGTTCGTTGCCAAGAGCCGACTGTGGTGGCGTCTAGTTGCTAAGTTCTGAACTAGTAGTCATTGACGGTGGCGTTTGGCGGCAAAAGTAGGAACTATTTGAAAAATTCAAAGTCTGCTGTCCTACTTGAATTAAAAAAGATACAGTCAGTCTGAGAGACTAGACTTTCTATCATTTCAAATGACGCATGCTACAAAATGCTACACATGTTAGAAAGGCTCAGGAGGGCTTCTCTCTTTCAACAGACTCCATTACCCATTAACTTAGGTTTCCCGCCCGGGGAATGGAGAGCGGGAGGTGCACTCTGCTGCATGACGTCACGCACTCGCCGTCTCCGTATCGCATAACGCCAGACCCCAGGAGTAAACTCAGACTCGGTGCATATGCACTGAACAACATGATGACGTCATACACGCCGTAACCGTAACGCATAACGATGAAGTCGACAAGATCATTTGAAATGATAAAACAGATAACACACACTAATACAGTCATCACAATTAACACCGGTTATCAGACAGATTCTACACACACCCAAAGTACACGGGGCTACATGACCGCGTTGTCGCAGCCCCTAAACTGAGGAACCAACCAACCAACTGTTCTGCAGAAGTTTCCACCTTTGTTATTGGCTCACCCTGTATATTCACTATCTGCATTAGATAGTTATGCGAACACATCTTACTCTGTTGCGTGGCTCTTGAGACCAATCGGATATCTGATATTTGCATGATAATTCAGGTTACTTGAATAAAGATTTCGCTACACGATAACATAGCGATACATATTCATATACTCACTTGTTGAATGGAAATATAATAGCTCACAGAAGCTACCCATTATCATACTGTTACCAGACTGAAACATTGCCCACCCAGGTCGTGTAGTTTAGCCCTCACTAGATGTCAGTGCTGCCAACTGTGGTGGCTAGTCACTATAGTGTATATTATGAAAGAAGAATGCTAACAGCTGTGGGCAAATACCGCGTTGTCAATGTGATAGGTTTAAATCAACATGTGTTTGCTGAATGTATGTATGTATGTGTAAGTCGAGAACCTCTGGATTGGTTTTTATGCAGTTTTTGCTGTTACCTATATGGTCTTCCGAGGAAGGTTTCCGTGTATTAAATGTCTGACTGTGATAATAAAACAAAAGTCGAGTAATCGAGGTTTCTGCAAAACAATTCGTAGAAAATTGTTTTATGTTGCCTAAACCTCGAGGCGTAGTGGCTAACATTCTTGGCTGTCGACTCGGAGGTTCGAGTTGGATTCCCGACCCTGTCAAGAAATTCAATTTTTACCTGAGGGCTGGAGTGCGGTACACTGAACCTCGTGGGGCAAAACAGAAAAAAAAGTGAGTTCGATTCCCTCGTCAGCCATCTTGGAAGTAGTTTTCCGTGGTTTACACATTTCTACTCCTAGTAAATGCCGTGATAGTTCCTAACTTATGGCCGTGGCCACTTCCTTCCAAGCCTCTCTTAAATACACACACCGCTACAGCTACCACAATAACACAGATTATCAGACACACTCTACAAACACCTATTTACACGGGGCTAAATGATCATTGTCGTAAAACCGGAATGCCTTTATGCAGCGGGTTGTTTACAAGGGGAGGATACAATGCATGGGTCACCGATTTGAACCATCTTTAGTACACGTGTAGGACATAACCAGGCGTATATCAGCTGCAAGTAGTTAGGTGCGCGTCTCAGCCGTTTCCGAGAAATTAATTAATTGCAATTGCAGTGGGGCGTCTATGTGCGTTGTACGCTAGCAAGAAGCCAACGAGCGTGTGGTGCAGCGGTAAGAACCCTGCCTCTTAAGCACAGGATCGCTGGATCGAATCCCATCCCAAGGGTGAGCCTTTGCAGTGTGTTTTTTGTAACTATTGGCAATTTACAACCAATACCCATAGCATGAGTCACTGCTTGCGGGGTACGGGGTGGTCTGATGCTTCACAGACGTGCAATGAACGGAACAGACTGGGCCTTCCAATGTATTTGCAATGCCGATACTGTACATTATTTAATGTCACAAACGTTGACCCCCATACGATGATTTCAGAATCTCTTTTCCCGCTCACATATCACGTTATCACAATTGACTGCAAAATAAACATTATTCACGACGCCTACACAGTGCAAAAGCTCACCGGTGGGATTCAATCTAGCGATCCTGTGCTCAAGAAGCAGGGCTCTTACCACTGCACCACTTGCTGGTTGAATTCTTGCTAGCTTACAACGCACATAGACGCCGCACTGTAAGTGCAATTAATTAATTTCTCGGAAACGGCTGAGAAGCGCACCTTACTAAGTTACTTGCACCTGGTATACGCCTGGTCATGCCCTACTCGTGTACTAAGGATGGTTCGAATCGGTGACCCATGCAGCGTATCCTCCCCTTGTTAGTCTTAAACAGTACGCCTGGTTGCGTAGGGGCTAGCATTCTTGGATGTTTGGGCCAGGTTCGATTTTCAGCTCCGTCAAGAAATTTAATTCTGATCTGAGGGCTGGTACGGGGTACACTCAGCCTCGTGAGGCAAAACTGAGAAGAGGGGGGGGGGGTTCAATTCCTACCCGAGCCTTCTTGGATGTGGTTTCTTCTCTTCTACTCCAGGAAAATGCCAGGATGATTCCTAACTTAAAGCCACGGCTGCGTCCTTCCAAGCCTCATCTCAATTGCAGATACACGCACTACTAGAGATACCACAATAACACAGGTTATCAGACAAATTCTACAGATACCTATGTACACGGGGCTAAACCAGAATGCCTTTATGCAGCGGATTGCTTAGTCTTAAACAAAGGAGAAATCGAAGAATTGTAGGAAAAGTAAAGGAAATTACTAAGAAATGTACTTGGACCAAGGAAAATTAGGAATACCGGGATACAAAAAAATAATGTTTTATATACAAACCGAAAAATCACCAGATGCTCTCAGAAAGATAATTAATTTTTTGTGGTCACTTGGACCGAATGAACCCGGAAAGATTGAATTAAAAATGTGACTGTTCGGACTAAAGTCCCAAAACGCAAATTAGTTGGTTCATCGAAGTAAAAAAGGATTTAACAGAAATAAACATTAGAAAAGAAGAAATTCTAAACAGACTTGCATTTTAAAATAAGATTAGAAAATTCGAGGATTTTGAGGAAAAACACAAAAAACGCTCAACTGATCAACTGTTTGGACGTTGAAAGAAGGAAAGAGCACAGCGAAAAGATATAGAAAAACTAAAAAGAAAAAAAAAAGCCAACATAAAATCAGGAAAGGAGGCAACATCATGAGGAAGTTATGTTACATGGTCGAAGAAATAATAATAATAATATCGTTATTAATATAATAATTTGCTTGATCATTGTTGTCATGATGGGTCGATAATCTGAAAATAACGATATGCCAAGAATTGAACTTTCACTACAGCGTTGTGATAATCTTTGAGGCTTTAAGCTATTGAATCGTATATTCTATGAAGTTTACAAGTCATTCAGATGGAAGGTTAAGGATTTAAATTTCTGACGCATGTAGGTTTTGAACCCGCAACCTTGTGATCAATTATAGTCAGGTGGAAGTGGAGTCGATAACCTTGAAACAACGATATGCCATGAATTGAATTTTCACTACAGCGTTGTGATAACAATTGGCTTTGAGGTAATGAGTCGTGTGTTCTATGACGTTTTCAAGGTATTTTTATGGAAGGTAATGGATTTAAATTTCCGACGCATGCAGGAGTTCAACCCGTGACCTTATGATCAATTATCGTCAGATGGAAGAATTGTTGGACCCAGCTCGGATTCCCGGTGCCATCGTCGTGCAAGTTCTGGGCTATTTGGGGTGGGGAGATCATCCACTGAAAAGTTGAAGCCCCACTGTTGTAGAGGATCTGAAATGCGGGGTAATTGGTTACCAGGCTGACATTCGACTAGGAAGATACTGTACTTACCAGCTGGATCCTCCCCGATTAACGTCTGGTCGAGTCGCAACGTGGCGTGAATTTAACGACTCTCATCCGTGAGGTGTGGCCCATCCTAACACATTTGGCGCGAGTGTGTTACGCTATCTTGTCATTTTGATCGCGCGCCCTGACGCAGATCGAGTATGCATGTAGCCCGCTATCTATACTGCTCCGCCACACTGGAGTGTATGAAGTGTTGCCTACTCAATCTACGTCGCGGCGAGCGACTGATGACAAAACGCCAGGTTACTCCTAGCTGATAATTTTTTTCAATGGCTGCCTGACGGACGAGCAAGGTACACTTTTTGGTCACTGTTCTCTTCAGTGGTGAGCAGAAGTTTACTAACGCAAGCATTAGAGCAGATATAACAAACTACATGGGACCATTAATAATAATAATAATAATAATACATCTGCGTATTCGTCGATTTTCAGAAAGCTTATGACTCTGTTGACCGCCTATCCCTCTTTAATATACCCTAAGAATACACGCTCGACCCGAAAACACGACGCCTCATCCAACAGACCCTATCTGAAACAACTTCCAAAGTCAAGTTCCTTGGTGAAGTATCTGAACCTTTCCTCATCGGGACAGGTGTACGGCAGGGTGATGGGCTCTCCCCTCTACTCTTTAGTATCGTCCTAGAGAAGGTCATGAAAGAATGGAGAAATGAACTGAGGAGTCGGAATACCTGGAAGCCCGTCATGCTAGGAAGGCAAACGGATAATATCGACGTGACATGCTTCGCTTTCGCGGATGATCTTGCAATCCTCTCCGCAGATGAACGAACGGCAATACTTCAGATTGAGGTCTTAAAAGAGTGTGCTGAAAAGGTCGGACTACTAATTTCCTTCACAAAGACCGAGTTTATATCGACAAAACACATTCAAGCACAAAATTTACTCACAGAGTACGGTATGATAAACAGGGTTAATCAATTCAAGTATTTGGGTGAAATTATTGAACCCACAGGTATGGAAAGAGTGGCGCAAAAATCTCGTGAACTTAAATTGCGGAAAGCATACGAAAAAATCGCACATATTTACAACAAGAAATGCATGAGCATCAACACCAAAATTCAACACTACACGACTGTCATCAAACCTGAAACACTTTACGTCAGCGAGACACTAAACCTCAACTACAAAGGGGATCTTGAGAACATCAAGAAGGCTGAGAGAAAAATCATCCGTAAAATATTGGGCCCTAAACTCACAGATAACGGATATCGTCTGCAATCACACACAATCACAGAGAGATACTCTAACATCGAGTCAGATTTCCGCAAGCGATGACTGAGATTCTACGGCCACATTATGAGACTGAATGACGACCGGCTAACAAAGAGAATATTGACTCACTTACGAAAACTTAAAGTGACAACAGTCTGGGTTTCCCAAGTCCAAATTGATCTCGAAAGTGCCAACATCATACCAATAGACAAAGACGATCGAATGACATTCCGACATAAGATCCACAGTTGGGAAGTCAAACATGAAGATCGACCAAGGAGACCAGGGAAAGGATGGACGGAGGAACGTCGAGTCCGACACAGTGAGATGATGAAGGAGTTCTGGAAGAACAAGAAGAACAGCATCAGAACATAATTTGCTTAATGTGATCCTTTGGGTCTAAACAATGTAAATAAATAAATAAATAATACATGGACAAAAATGTCAAGAAAGGCATTGAAGAAATAATTCCATGACCAGAAGTGGCGCATGACTGAGACCTTTTCACTAAAAGCTTTGTTACTTTTGGGACTTTCCGAGATTAGAAACGGACAACTGGTACGAAATAGCTGGTTGATCACCCGTGCTCGACATAGTGAAGTAATGGAAACTAGAAGAAGAATGATTACACGTTAGAATGTATAACGGAACTCACCGTGCTCCGTAGTTGGCGAATAATAATGATAATAATAATAATAATAATAATAATAATATAGTAATACCTTTTTTAGCCTATTTTCATTTTATGAAAAAAAAAAGTCTAATGAAATCACCTTTTGTACGTGTGTGTGTGTGTGTGCATGTGTGCGCACGTATGTGTGTCTGTCTGTCTGTCTGTCTGAGTCTCCCCCCTAATAACTTCTAAACGGCTGGAGCGATTTCAATGAAACTCGGTAAGGTCATAGCACCGTCTTGGCCGACCCCTACCGTGCCCTTCAAATATTATTGCGTCCCACCAATCCAACATGGCGGCTGTACGAAATATTTCACCCGCATTCCATATCTCCGAAACTATTACTGATATTACCATGCAATTTTGTACGGAGATAAACGGCCCTACCAAAAGTTCACCTATGGGACTTTCAAAAACCTGTTAACTACAAAACGAACATGGTGGCCAAGCGAAGTTGGAACTTTTAAATAGACTTTTCTCGCCATTTAACCATCCAAACCTAATGGAACTTGGTACAGCAAATGTTTAAACACATTGTAATGCACTGGCATCTAATTTAATTCAATTGTCTAAATAACCTCAAGATGGCAGCTGTGCGTAATATTTCACCGGCATTCTATACCTCCGAAACTATTACTGATATCTCCCTGAAATTTTGTACGGTGATAAGGGTACTAATAGAAGTTCAGATATGAGACTTTCAAAAACCTGTAAAATACAAAACGAACATGGTGGTCAAGCGAAGGTGAAAAATTTTAATAGACTTTTCTCGCGATGTAACCATTTGAATGTAGTGAAATATGGTACTGTAAATGTTTATACACATTGTAATGCACTGGCATCTAATTTTGTTAAATTGTTCACATAACCTCGAGATAGCTTGCCACAGTGGGTGAGTGGATAGCGTGTCGGTCTACTAACCCCAAGATTGCAGGTTCGCTCCTGGCCGTGGTTAGTGATTTTTGAAAGGCGGCAAAAATACGACACGCATGTCATACGATGTTGGCATGTCAAAGAACCCATTTGAATTCAGTAGGCCGTGTTCATAATGGCAAAATTAATCTCGGGAGTTTCCGCCAACACAAAGTTCCTCATTTCTCTACTAGAAAGCGCTATAGAGATCTAACCTCCTTGACTTTCATAGTGATTCAAGGAACAACGAAATTCGACATGCAAGCTACCCTCTGGGTGTCAAATTACAAAGCACCTGGCAACCGAGACCATACGATATTATTATTGTTATTATACCTCAAGATGGCGGCTGTGCGCATTTTTAAAATTAAGTTTTTATTTCTCGTTTATTAATCATGCGAACGAAGTGAACGTTTGAATAATGAGCCTACACAACAATCCTCATCTAATAGTAGGCTACATAACTCTATTGTCTACATGTATAAAAATCCAACATGGCGACCAACCGAAATATTTAGACGGTTCTGGTTATCTACGAATGTATTACAGAAATCAAACTGAAATTTTGTATGTTGATGGAGGCAATTAACATAAATGAAAATAGGGTGTAAAGTTCTTCACGGAAATACTTGTTAAAATCATAATCAATGTGACAAAGTACACAATTATTGTTAGGATATTACAAAAGTATAGTGTTAACCGCAATTATTCTAATATTTTTAACTCTTCTGTATGCTGAGAATATTAAGAAAATGCAAGTTACAGTTCACGCCACAGCTTTTGGCCGGTGAGCCCCGATTGCGCAATTGATGCGAGTTGCTTCCCACGCAACTGACAGCTCACGTATCAATTGCACACGCGTGAGGCTCGCCACGTGTCCTCTGTGTGACTGCACAACTGGGTTAACCGGCCAAAAACCTTTGCATAAACTGTACTGACGCAATGTAGGATAGTAAAAACAATGGGAAATCCTTCCTTTCGGTTCTTAAGTTTAGGGGCTGCGACTATGCGGTCATGTACCCCGTGTACTTTGGGTGTGTGTAGAATCTGTCTGATAACCGGTGTTAATTGTGATGACTGTATTAGTGTGTGTTATCTGTTTTTTAATTCATGGAAGGACTGCAGACATGAATTTTTCAAATAGTTCCTACTTTTGCTACCGACTACGCCACCGAAGCCGCCATGGAAAAAAGTGTTGTGAGTTGGGCTAGCTGAAATATTTGGAACTTTGTTATGCTGTAAAAAAAAGGAAATAAATCGCAGTTATTTTGCTTGTATGAAAATGAAAAATCCACAGCCTGCTTCCAGTCTCCGACCGGGTCAGGAATGGAATGAATGAAGCCCCCATCTAGCGGCGAGGATATGAAATGTGCCGGCTGTCGTAGCTTGTCGCACTCCTCTGAGGCAATGATCAAATGAATGACAGATGAAATGAAATGATAGTGGAGAGTGTTGCCGAAATGAAATTTTGACTAGGTAAACCGGAGTACCCGGATAAAAACCTGTCTGCCTCCGTTTTGTCCTTCACAGATCTCACATGGAGTGACCGGGATTTGAACCATGGACCCAGCGGTGAGAGGCCTAAGCCACGGAGGCCTAATATTTTGCTTGTATACATGTCGAGAATGCTTTTTCGTCCTTACATAAATCCCATTCCACTTCAGTTTCACAAGGATTCTAACATTTCCCTTTTGTCCTTTGATGACACAGCCCAAACTGTGATGCATTAACTTATGTAAAGTGCTATCTTACCCACTGAAATCTAGAGCTTAATATTGCATGTGTTCAATATAGGAAGAAGGAAGCTTGTAGTTTAACGTGACCGTTAATCTCGCGATCATAAGCCACGGGACCTCCGTTTTACGTGGAATCCGAGCCACAGGACATGGCATTTCACATTGAAAATCTCACATGCAGTGACCGGGAATCGAACCCGGTCCGCCTTGGTGAGAGGCATACAGCTTGACCGCTGCGCCACCACGCCCCTTGTGTTCAATATAGCGGCTGTGATTAACTTTCAACATTATACCTTGGAGACTTGGGGAAAGTAAGGTATTCTGGTAGACTTACCTACCACAGTTCGTGGTAATTTCTTTGATACATCCTGAGTTAATGATGTTATGTACGAATAGTGCGCACGCTAAATATTCTAAAAGCATAAAACTGATGAACATTATTTTTCACCAGTTGATTTTGATTTGGTTTTATTTGAAATTTGATTTGATTTGGTTAATTCGAATTTTGATTTTTCTGAAAATTTTACATAAGTTACTTCTTAGAATTAGATTTTTAAAATGTAATAATAATAATCATAATAACAAAAAAAGCGATATCCTTCAGAGCAAAGATAAGACACTCTACCACGGTGATCAAACCTGAAACACTCTATAGTTCACAATGCCTGATTCTCAAGGAGATATTAAAGAGTTAGAAAAGGAACAACGAAGAATTCTAAGGAAAATATTGGGGCCAGAAAAGAGAGCAGACAGCTTATCGAGGAAAAGGAGAAATAGTGACTTGTGAAGCCAGGCGGAGAAACTTATGGACACACGTAAGAGAGTGATGAAATTGTGTGGTCACTTCACAAGGATGGACAACAGTAGGTTGACCAAAGAGATATGCATGTTCATTGCCAACTTGAAGTCTACCACAAAATGGGTTGAAGAAACAAGGAAGGATCTCCTAGGAATTAATCCACAGAATATACTAAACAGAACAGGGTTTCGAAGGAAGGATGTTACATTTAAAGGATTTCAGGAAATCATAGCTCAAAACCAAGGTCATGTGGTCTGAAGACAGACTTAGTGACCCTATGAAGAGACTCTGGGAGGAGAAAATGAGATTGGCAAGTCGGCCGATTGTTTACCGCGGTTCACAGTAGGCCAAAATCGACAGAATAATAATAATAATAATAATAATAATAATCCTGGAAAAGCTACGCAACAGAGAAAACATTAGTTAATTTTTGTGTTAAAGTGAGAAGAATAAGGAGATTAGAGGAGAGGGAAGCGAACAGGCGGCTAATGGGCCTGTATATACGAATAAGAGATTATAGGATAAATATGTTGGGTTATGTGGGGAAGTCGTTAGGCGGCCCGCTTAATACGAGCCCCTGCAGTAAGATTAATCGGAGAGGAGGATACCACCATAATAGGAAGGAATAATTAATTCTCCTGCAATGCTCATGAGGGAAAATGTAGATAATAACCTAGGGTTTCTGGTGTTTTCTGTTTTGTAAGACGAATAATAATAATAATAATAATAAACATGAAGGAAACTCAAAATCAATACCCGAGTGGACTGTATCGCTTTCGCAGATGATGTAGATATGCTAGTAGATTCGGATGAAACTGCAATAGACCAGATCAATACTCTCCAATCTATAGCCTCCAAGACTGGCCTTCAGTTGTCTTACGAGAAAACAGTGTTCATGACAAATGACAAAGCTGCACCAGAATGCCTTCTTCCATACAACAGGATCCGTAAAGTTGGAGATTTTAAATATTGGGGGGAATGGATCAGCGAAGACTTCAAAAACAATAAAGCATTTGAAGAAAGGATTCTGAAATTGAATATTGCATACAATCAATGCAGAAAATTTTACCAGAAGAAATCCTTATCCATCAATGCGAAATTAGGTAATATAACGCTGTAATCAGGCCCGAGGTCCTCTATGTAGCTGAAACCCTAACCATCAACGGGGCAAAACTGATACAGAAACTAGAGGTCAAGGAAAAAATTATTTTGAGGAAGATCTTAAGCCCAAGGATCATAAATGGAGAACGGTATCTCAGGCACAACGATGATCTATACCTAAAGCAAGAACCGCTAATGGACACACTCATTGAGAGACGGCTCCAATTCTACGGACACCTTGAGAGAATGAACGAGTCAAGATTGACCAGTGTAATCCACAGAGCCAGGTCCTGCAAGAAAACATCATCACTGTGGTACCAGCAAGTTAAACAAGATCTGCAAACCTTTAACATCTCTGAATCCGTTATACAAGACAGACAAGCTTTCCGAAAACTGTTAAAAGAAGACCCACCGATTAAACTTAAGAAAGGGCAGAGTCCAAAGAGGTCAGAAGCTGCTAAACAGCTACAAAGTGAGAAAACGAATGAGATATGGGCTAGGAAGAAGACGCTTAAGAACGTGAAATCAATCCCAACTCATCAAGCTGAAAACCATTTTGGTTAACCTTCGTAATCCATTGTTGGTTCATTCGAAGAAAGAAACAAAGAAAGAAAGAAAGAAAGAAAGAAATAAAGACATAACAAAGAAGCAAACTACCTTGATTGATGTTGCGATTCCTAACAACGAGAATCTCCAGTCAATACACATAGAAAAGATCAGCAAATATAGCGAATTGGACGGCCCTATGCAAAGGCAATGCAATGTTGAACGGGTCAAGACCATACGGTACCTATCATTGTCTCAAGTACGGGCGTGATCCCAAGTACCTTTCTCCAAGGCATTAAAAAACTGCATCTGGATACTTAACTGTACAAACTAATGCAGAACGCAGTAGTTCTCTCACCAACCCGAATTGTCCGGAAGATAGCGACTTTCCAGCTTAGAAGTGGCTGTTCCAGTAACTATACTGTGGTTCACCAGAAATAATCTGAAATAATATGATCTATTGTGGTGTCAATTTTGAGTGAAATCCATTAGTTAGTATAGAAGTTACATGCATCTTAAATTTGGACCTATCAGCAGGCTTAGAATCATGTTGGCAGCACTGGCGTAGGCCTATATTAGTTACTCCAAATTAATCTAGAATGCCAGGTACTATACGTGTGCAAAGTTTAGAGCTATTGGCTTGCATACCTTCTGATATATTGCTATTAGGGTAACAAAAATAGAGACAGTATTTATTAACAGTTGGCAGCCCTGGTTACTCTTAAGAATCGGCATAGGCATATCTGTTATGGTACACATAGCACACACGAAATTTGGTTGAAATCCAAATGATAGTATAGAAGTTACATGTATTTAAAGTTGGACCTCTCAGCAGGCTTAGAATCATGTTGGTAGCACTGACGTCTATTAGTTACTTCAAATTAATATAGAATGTCAGGTACTATACATGTGCATAGTTTAAAGCTGTCGGCTTGCATACTTTCTGATATATGGGTATTTGGATTTAAAAAATTGAGAGCATTTATCAACAGTTGGCAGCCGTGGTGGCTCTTAAGAATACGCTCAGTCATATCTGTTTATGTATACATTGCACATACGAAATTTGGTTGAAATCCAATTGATAGTGTAGAAGTTACATGCATTTCAAATTTGGACCTATCAGCAGGCTTATAATCATTTTGGCAACATTGCCATGTATGGCCTCCTGGAAATTAAACTGCAATATTATTACCTATACGTGTGCCAATTTTGAAATAGCTCACATTCATACCTTCCAAGATATCCAACATGGAGCTCAAATTTCAATTGCGATTTTTCAGCAGTTGGTAGCACTGACATCATTTTCAAATATGGCCGTGAGATATTCAGGTATAGATCTTTACTGCTGCCAAATTTTGTTTCGATTGCTGCAGCCGTTTGCTAGTCTGAGAACCAGATAGTTCTATCTGCAGAATGTTAGTAGACAGTACACACTGGATCAGCTGTTTGTAGTTGCTCACTTCTATCCCATCTCATCTGTTTGGCTATAACTCTTAAGAAGTCCAGGAAGAGATAGCATAACCCTCAACAATGTAAAAAGAATATTGAAAAGAGACTGCGACAAAGTGGTGGCTGTGAAGGAAGCAAAACATACAGACTGTATGTGCAAATTTAAGTGTTATCATAATATTTTTAAAGATGACCGGAATTCCATAATGATTTCATTTTATTCACTGCAAGATATGAGAAAAACATCATATTTTACAAAACTCCGAGTGAAAATCTTCTCCGAGAACCATGAAAGTTGACCGTAAGTAACGTAAGTTACTTTTTACAAGTGAGTGGCACGCAGGTAAGAGTGTGCAAGAGCCCTTGTTGGTCAGTCAAAAAGTAATATACAATGTGCATTCTAACAAAGGTAAAACATCCTGGACTCCAAAATCCAATGAGAGAGGAAAGAAAACAAGAGAGGATTTCCAAAAATTGCAAAGATTTTGTTAAAAAGCACAATGAATCATGTCCAAGGGCAGAGTCTTATTACTGCAGGGCTGTGACACAAAAGGAATACTTAAGTCCTGATTTAAATGTAACTAGAATGTATGAGATGTATAAAGAAATTTGCATACAGAATTGCTATAAAGCGGTAACACTGTCAAAGTACTTTTCAATATTTAACACAATATAATCTGGACTTTTTAGCACCAAAATCCGAGTTAGTTTAGTTAGTTATTGTTGTTTTAAGGAGCGGAAATACGAGGTCATCTGCCCCTACCAAAATCCGATCGGTGTGACCTTTGTGAGGAATTTGGTTGGTTCCTCAGTTAGGGGCTGCGACAACGCGGTCATGTAGCCCCGTGTACTTTGGGTGTGTGTAGAATCTGTCTGATAACCGGTGTTATTTGTGATGACTGTATTAGTGTGTGTTTCTGTTTCTTAATTCAAGTAAGGACCGCATACTTTTAATTTCTCAAGGAGTTCCTACTTTTGCCGCCAAACGCCACCGTCGACAACTACTAGTTCAGAACTTGGCTACTAGACGCCACCGCAGTCTGCTCCTGGCGACGAACCTAGGAACCTGAGCGTTGTTTACATTTTTAACCTATTTTAGCTTCACACAGGTGTAATTAGTGGAAGGCTCTTTAACATGCCATAAATCTATGACAAGGGACCGCCTGCTTTACTTCCCCTCCGAAGGAAGGCTACTGAGGGATTTTTAACGCTCTTAAAAATCCGACGGCTCCGGCCGGGTTTGAACCCGCTATCTTGGGCATAGAAGCTCAGCATGCTACCAACTACGCCGCCGAAGCCGCCTACTCAGGAGTGGAATAAAGTCAGGATACCGAAGAGTAGAACCAACAGGACTGGTAAAAATCAGCAACAGAATATAGTACCAAACCGACTTCTAGAAGCAAGAGTCTCTATATCATGGAGGAAAGTTTCCAAGGAGAAGACTACAGATATCCATTCCATGATGAAATGGATGCCCTCTGTCGATGTAGAACTCTACAAAGCAATTTTGAAATGAAGAACCTTATGACTCCAACATCTTATGCAAATTTTAGAGCCAAAAAGTTCTATCTGCATGCAAACTTTGGAATATGTCATTAAAATACCTATGTTCTCTATGTAATTGTAATATTTGGTGTTAATTCATTAAAGTAGAAACTTGTATCATCACTTTGAAATACTTTGCAAAGACCTGGCTTACTACATACTTTATGCAATTCCAAACTTTAAACACCTCTCCTGAAAAATTAACTTAAAGTCAGATAGAACCCTCTGGTTCTCACCTCACGAGTTGTAGTTGTCATAATTTTTGTTTTCTTGACATTCAACATTAGTCCAGCCTTTGAACTTTCTTATTTCACTTTCAGTAAGAGATTTTTAGCCTACTTTTCACATTTTGCAAAAATGAGGAGAAAGTAGACTTACGAGATCGATCCGGGAAAATGTCTGTCTGTCCTTCTGTCTGTCCTGTCTGTCTGGCTGTGTGTGTGTCCCACCCTATCAACTCATAAACGGCCGCAGAAATCGGAACCAAATTTAGTATGAGTAAAGATGTATACCGGAATATCTCAAGCCCATATTTGAAATTGATGTCAGTGCTACCAACTGATGAAAAACGCAATAGAAATTTGAGCTCCATATTGGATATCATGGAAAGTACCGATGGGAGCTATTCCAAAATTGGCACACATGTAGATAATACTATTTCAGTTTAATTTCCAGGAGGCCATACATGACAGTGTTGCCAAAATAATTTTAAGCCTTCAGATAGGTCCAATTTTTAAATGCATATAACTTCTACACTATTAATTGGATTTCAACCAAATTTTGTATGTAATATGTGTACATAAACAGATATGACTGAGTGTATTCTTAAGAGCCACCAGGGCTGCCAACTGTTAATAATTGCTCTCTCTATTTTCTTAATCCAAATACCAATATATCTGAAAGTATGCAAGCCGACAGCTTGAAACTATGCACACGTATAGAACCTGACATTCTAGATTAATTTGGAGTAACTTATATACTTCAGTTCTACCAACATGATTCTAAGCCTGCTGATATGACCAATTTTTAAATACATGTAACTTCTATACTATCAGTTGGATTTCAACCAAATTTCGTATGTGCTATGTGTAACATAACAGATATGACTATAAGTATTCTTGAGAGCAATCAGGGCTGCCAACTAAATAAATGCTGTCTATATTTTTTTACCCTAATATCAATATATCAGAAAGTATGCAAGCCAACAGCTCCATACTTTGCACACGTATAGTACCTAACACTCGAGATTAATTTGGAGTAATTAATATAAGTCAGTGCTGCCAAAATGATTCTATGCTTGCTGATAGGTCCAATTTTAAAATACATGTAACTTCTATACTAACAAATGGATTTCATCCAAAATTGGCACAACAAGATATCATAATATTTCCGATTATTTCTAACCAGCACACGCATGACATTGTTGCCAACATGCTTTTACGCGTGCTGATAGATCCAATGTCTAACTGCATGTAACGTCCATTGGACTTCAACCAAATTTTGTATTCTGTACTTTAAGAGATGGAACTAAGAATATATTCAGTCACCAGGGCGGCGAACTGTAGTGCTCTATTAGGCTACACTATACCAGGAATATTTCGAACTAATTAGACATTTCGATATTACCAACTTAATTTCGTCATTATTCTAGATAGGTTCATATACTGTAGATTAATCATTGGCATGAAAAGTAGGCTCTTTAGTTCGTCACGGAACTTCTTGTTTAAATCTTCAGTTTCAGCCATCAGGATTGTATCATTTGCATATCTCAGGTTGTTTATATTTAACCCAGCTATTTTGATTCCTGTTTCTTCTTCATCTAACCCCACATTCTTCATTATGTGTTCTGCATACAGATTGAAAAGGTAAGGTGAAAATATACAGCCTTGCCGTATACTCCTTTTTGAATCTTAACCCGATACCCGACCCGAATAATTACAGTTACACACGCTACAGTCGCCACAGAACACAAGTTATCAGACAAATTGAAAGCACACCCAAGTACACCGGGATAACCTAGATGTCTCAAACCCCTAAAATGGATTAACAAATAACCAACTTCTTTGTGTTCTTCGTTATAGTTCTCTCACTTTCCGAGCGACGACTCAAACGCTAGGCAGTAGCACGCGCCGATAATAACCATTGTTCGCCGCTGTTTAATAGCTGCCGGTTCTTAACCAATAATATGGTTTATCCAGTGGCGAAGCTGGAGGGGAATCTTTGAGCCTTAGAATACCCATTTCATTCTCAAGGAATTTGTACATTTAAATTTTCCTATTTTTCATTGGCATAGGCAAATTAAATCCCTAGTTTTCGGTATTATTCTCTGTAGCGACTTCGGGATTGACATCAGCTTCTCAGCGCGGGACTGAGCAGCTCAAGTCACTTTGGGTAGAGAAGGTAATTGCGCATGCGCCAAGCAGAAGGTCGATAGCTGAATGCGTCAGCAGAGAACCTAGGCTCCAAGCAGTGCATTCGTGAAGCGGGCGGTATTTCAGCGCGAGCATGTTCGTTTGAAAGTTTTATGACATGGATCAGTGTAGTGATTTAATAGTGTATAAGGTGCGTTCAAAAAGTAGAGAGACGGAGGCTGGAATGCGCAAACCAGTGACTATATCGGCTAATCGTGGCGTGTGTAACGAGGTGTGGTTCCGACCAGAGCGTGGAAGGTCACAGCCCGTCGCTAGAGGGCACGCGTGCACGTCACATGACGATACAAAGCGAGCAGCATCATGCATCAATCGTCCAACGCTGCCAGTCGCTTTGCAAACAGTGACATGTAGGCGTCAACCGGAGAGCAAAGAGGTGTTGTTCGGCTTCTGACAGCGGAAGGAGTAGGGGGAACGGACATTCATCGCCGATTGTCACAAGTGTACGGCGAACACTGCATGTCCCTTGCATGTGTCAAGGCGTGGCACAAGCGCTTCAGGGAAGGACGGGTGTCGTTAGCCGATGATGCCCGGTCTGGGGCACCACCCTGCATTACCGATGACAACGTCCAGCTGGTTGATGCACTCATTACCCAGGACCGCCGAGTGACAGTGAACGCCATAGCCGCTGTGGTCGCTCCACGACAATGCACGACCTCATACGGCCAACACAGTCGCGGCACTCCTGCAGAAATTCAAATGGGAGGTTCTCGGCGACCGTCCATACAGTCCAGACCTCTCTCCCTGTGATTACGCCATGTTTGGTCACCTGAAAAGGGCTCTGCGGGGCCAACGATTCACCTCGGACGCCGACGTCCAGCTGTACGTGCGGAACTAGTTCACATCGCAGCCCAGGGAATTTTATGAGACAGCCATTCACCGCCTCGTGTCACAGTGGGACAAGTGCCTCAACAGCCAGGGCCAATACTTCTAACATACAGGTACTGGTTTCTGTAATTATGCCTCCGGCTCGTTACTTTTTGAACGCACCTTATATTTTAAACATAAGTAACATATTCTTAATTGGGAACGATATCATCTTCTGGGACAGCACAGAATAGAGCATGCTCTATCAGAGCGAAAAACACAACGACTGGAATTTATCTACAAAACACTATAAGGTCTGAATTTTAGAATACCCAGTTGCATTAATGTTCTTCGCCACTGGCTTGATCTATCTCTCCACGTGGATTACAGAGTCCGGTCCTAGCGGCCAGCTCGCTTATCAAGTGCCCAGTGTTGCACAGCTGAACGTAGTTCTGTCTAGTCTCGCTGTTTGCTCTCAGTGGCTATTGACAACACTGTTCCTCGTGCTGGGAAAATCCTGGCTCCCCAGAGACATGGAATGTAAACATATCTGCCCAGCTAGGTTCGGGCGGGCATCATTTCCACTCGGGTACCTGAATCAGGTAGCCAGGGTTACCTCAATTCCACTCGTCACTCCAGGTAGTCACCAGAGGAGTCCCTGAACTCCGCTCGGTCGCGGTCTCTTTATCCTTATGCATTCTTAGAACGACACAAGTCTTCCATGCTCACTTCTACCATTGATTATAATCAATGCTTC
This sequence comes from Meconema thalassinum, assembly GCA_946902985.2. NCBI lineage: Eukaryota > Metazoa > Arthropoda > Insecta > Orthoptera > Tettigoniidae > Meconema > Meconema thalassinum. The sequence goes on along the minus strand of OX336399.1, from coordinate 73,393,239 downwards.
TAATATAAATAATATAACTTCTATTAATGATAACAAATTAAGTATAACTTCTCAAAATAACTTACCGTGGTCAGTTATATTCCAGCAGTACAATAACCACTGCTTCAATGTTTACGTTTTTTAAGTTTACTAAAATAAGTGGAACAGCTAATTTCAAAACATAGAGTAGAATTTTTAAACTTTTTGTTGTTTCTTAGTCTACTCCTCATTTATCAATTTCTTATCACTTGTAAACTGATAAGAACAGACGAGATGATTGCATAGAAAAAACTGGTGTGCAGACGATATCTTAAATCCTAATAGCTGTTACGGTAAACAAGCCTAACTCTATAAGAGTTAGAATTCATAACTAATTTGTTGTGTGGGAATGCAGCTGATTTTTCCGTTCTAGGCTGGAAAACAGTATTTTCAGCATCCGCAGCTGATATCGAAAGTATTTTTTTAGGTACAAATTATACACCTATTATTATCTACATTTAATTTTATAATGTCTGACTAGGTTAAAAAACATACCAACATTTAAGTATGCACATGTTAAAAACAATGCATATTATTTGTAGAAAAAATAGAAAACTTGGGAGACTTATTTAAAAGAATATTATGATTAATTTTAAATCACTTGTTTTTTCGGCCATATAAGTTATAATGTGCCAAACACTTTATACCTGATTTAACGAATGAGCAGACTAGACATCAGAGCGGTTGACCAATGGCACAACCATGTCTTGCGCGGCAGAAGGTGTTGGACCCGGTCCTCGGTATGCGAGCAGGAGCGATGTCCGGACAGTTCGCCACACTGACACTTCCACACACTGCCCAAAATACTGACAATTCGCCACATCCCTTGGACGTGGCTACCTGTTTAATGACTCAGAAATAATCTCGACTGACATTTCCACACACATCTCCACCCCACCACCAAGGCTACTATGAAAACGATCAAGTTGAAGACATAAATGTGGATTTTGAAGCTGTTGTAATTTCTTCTCTGAAAGATGTATTTCCAACAACAACAATACATGGCTGTCATTTTCACATGACAAAATGCTTATGGAGAAAAGTACAGGATCTCGGATTGTCGGTGGAGTACCGAGAGAATAACGAAATCAGCCTTCATGTCCGTATGTGCGCAGCACTTGCGTTTTTAAAGCCTGAAGATGTGCTTGATGGATGGGTGGAAATACACTCTCAAGCTCCAGAAAGTCCCAAACTTAGCCAGTTTTTTACTACTTCGTTGACAACTGGCAAGATAACCAAGACATTCCAATCGAGATGTGGAACTGCCACCAAGCACGACACAGGACAACGAATGATGTTGAGGGCTGGAACAACCGACTCAACAATCTTACGGGAGACCTCACCCCAAATTAAAAGAGGTTGTCAAAGTGTTGAAGACGGAATCTGAGAAGACAAACTGCGCATTTGTAAAGTCCGAGCCCAACATGGAAGGGAAAAAAAGAAGACGAAAATATGTCAAACTGGACGGACGGATTGAGAACATTCAGAAAAAGTTCGAAAATGACAACAACAAAAAAGTTTTCTGAAGGCAGTTGCCTATTCACAGAAAATGGAGTAGGTTAATATTATTGTTGAAAAACAACAACATCATCAACAACTGACAAAGCCTAGAAAGCTGATTTTAAACACACCAAAATGATCGGTTTTGTTATTATTTTGCCAGTCCACAGCCTGGATAAAGTGTGATGGAAATCAGACTCTGCATTTATTTTATTTTGATGGAAATTACACTACATCACAATGATATTTTCGAGACCGTGTTAGTAATGAAGTACATAGACCGAGCGCTTTTCTTCACTCCATAGGAGTATTATGTTAAGGTGCATTGTCACTTCTGCGTCTGTAACGATGATCGCTGAAGCCTATAGCCTTAGGGGGGGATGTGTGTGGAACTGTCAGTCGAGAATATTTCTGAGTCATTAAACAGGTAGCCACGTCCAATGGCTGTGGCGAATTGTCAGTATTTTGGGCAGTGTGTGGAAATGTCAGTGTGGCGAACTGTCAAGTAATCGCAGGAGGGTTATGACATTTGTTTACGTCATTGGGGATAACCCCTTTTTCCGACCCCTTGCCAAAGCCTGAGTGGAGTTGAGGAAATCATTTTTGAGTCCCTTGGAGGACCGAGTGGAATTAAGGAAAATCGAGGGGAATTGATGTTCGACCTAGGTTTCAAAGGCGAACCGCTCGTTAATGAGGAAAGTGAGAGAACTGTATACTGGAAATGTTCTTGCATTGTTGTAAAGACGCAGTCAGTGTTAAATGTGGTGTTTGCTCACGAGAAGGATTGCTGGCAGACACACTGCCGTGTTCTGCTGACGGGCACGGCCGGCGCTTAGCCCATTATATACAAGCTCTTCTATTATAGAAGTGAATAACCAAACAAAATAAAACTGCTGTATGCATTTCTGTAACACGTTGACTGCCAGGCCCGGCCCTGCTCTGCTCTGCACGATTTGCATTTGAAAGGCTCTTTAAAAAAAAGCTGTACAGCAGTGTAATTGGGTTTCATGTACACTATGAAGCTGAGGTTGTAGCAGCGGAGAAGAGGGAGATATGCAAAGCATTGATCTCGTTAATTATACCTTTGATCACAACGGCAAACTCAAGAATGGAACGGCGACTTGCGAAATGTGGACAGTGACTCAGTCAGTGACAGACTGCATCAACGTTTGGAAATATGTAAATGTGAATTCACTTCGGCTTGTATTCATATCATTATATTTAAATTGCAGCCAATGGCCATAGCGGGGTATTTTAATTGAACGCCCGTAGGCTCCCCATCAAGTTCGATTTCAAGTAGTTCCAACTTTGACTACCAGAGCTGCCGCTGTCACTGACACCTAGCGACGAACGTTGGAACTTGATAGAGTAATTTAGCTAGACTACCAATTGTAGTGGTAGGTTCTTTTACATGCCATAAATCTACGACATGGGCCCGCCGGCTTTACTTCCCCTTCGAAGGAAGGCATACTGAAGGATTTTATCGCTCTTAAAAATCCGACAATTTCTGCCGGGTTTGATCCCGTGACCTTGGGCATAGAAGTTCAGCATGCTACCGACTACGCCACTGAAGCCCCAATTCATATTAAAGAATATATTATATTATCTTCGGGAATTATTATTATTATTATTTTCGCTATCGTTTTACCCTCCAGGGTTGGCTTTTCCCACGGACTAAGCTAGGGATCCCACCTCTACCGCCACTGAGGGCAGTATCCTGGAGCTTGAGACCCCTAGTCAGGGATACAACTGGGGTGTGTGATCAGCACTACACCCAGGTGGCTTCACCTGCAGAGCGAACAGGGGGCCTGATGAAGGGATGGGAAGAGTGGGACGGTTAGGCAAGGAAGTGGGAAGGAGGCGGCCGTGGCCTTACAGTAGGAACCATCCCGGCATTTGCCCGAAGACGAAGTGGGAATCCACGGAAAACCATTTCGAGGATGGCTGAGGAAGGAATCGAACCCCCTCTACTCATTTGGGCCACCCGAGGCTGAGTAGACCCCGTTCCAATCCTCATACCACTTTTCAAATTTCGTGGCAGAGCCGGGAATCGAACCCAGGACCTCCGGGGTGGCAGCTAACCATTCTGACCGCTACGCTACGGAGGCGACTCGGAAATTAAATAAGAAAATAAATAGTTGTGCTAACAAGTTTCTTGAATTTCTCATGACTGGCTGCGTGGCGCAGTGGTGACGTTCTCACCTGCTGTGTCCAAGGTTGCAGGATTGAATCGTGACGCAGTCAGTTGGCATTTAAAGGTGCGTGAATATGAGGGAACCGTGTCAGTAGATTTACTGGCACATTAACGATCATCTTCGGATTAAAATTCCTGCACCCTGCGTCTCTAAAAGCCTTAGTAGTTATAGAGACGTAAAACCAATACATTTATTATTATTATTATCTTTGAACATTTTAAGTGTACTTATTACTGGAGTTTTATTTAATTCTTTGTTTTATTTGTTTTCGGTCTTTTCACATTTAGGTGTCCAGCTTAAAATTTAACGGTACATTCCAAATTTGTACGTTTTAATTTGTATTAAAAGGGGCAGATGACCTCGTACTTCCGCCCCTTAAAACAATAACTAACATTTTCGGTAAATATAAAATCCACATAGCGGTGAAAATAAAACCATTAAGTGCTGTTGCAAGCGATAATAGTATTCACGTAGGCTTACGGTGTTATTTCGCAAGAAATAAAATCTGATAATTTAGGCCTACAGTAAAAACTTCCTTCAACGGACCCCTTATTAAACGAAAACTTGTCTTAAAATAGTTGATGGTCCCGTGAACTTAAGGGGTGAAAAACGTGTTAATATCCCTTAAAAAAGGAAACTGTCTTACGCGGACACCGGTAATCAAAATACTCATTTTCACGGAAAATTTCCAATCACCGGAATGCAGTGTTTAGAAAATTTTCTGGCATCCTGTGAAAGTCTACCTGTTCTGCCGTAACATTTCATTCTGTAACTAACAATGAAAGTGCATACAGGTTTTCATTCTTTTGTTCTCCAACTTACACGTCAAAGTGTACGATTATTTGCCTGTTTCCTGTCGCCCAAACCTTTCCCAATGCTCGCTTTAATGAGCTGTCAACCGACAATTGCCTGTCTTTATGTTCATTGTAAATTGTGTTTGTACAGTACTGTTTTAATTCGTAGTAGAAATATGTAAATACAACACTGAATAATATATCTATCTTGAGTTATTTCATTCCCGTACCCGTAAGCGGAGTGAGGGCGGACCGTCGGCTAAACATATAGCATTTTGGCCGCAGGGTATAAGAGGTGAAAGAATAAGCACACGTAAAAGAGGGCCTTCGATCGTGTTCTTCATGAGTTGATTTGGTATGCGCTCCTCAACCATGGTGTGCCAGAGTCATTTGTAAATGTGGTCAAGATGTTATACACGAACACCAGCAGTAGAGTACGTTGTGCTGTTGGCACCTCGGAAAACTTTCCCGTAAATGTTGGCGTCCACCAAGGCTAAGCACTATCACCGTCCCTTTTTGTTCTTGCGATGGACACCATCACTCGTGACCTGCAACGGAATGTTCCTTGGACCCTTTTGTATGCAGATGATGGTTGGAGATGACACCCGAGAAAAACTACAATGTCAAGTTGAAGACTGGAATAACCGCCTCTCCCAGTATGGCCTATGTCTGAATGTGAAAAAGACGGAGTATCTGGAGTTAAACCCAAGCTACGGTACCATTCAAGTCGCTGGACAAAATCTAGTCAAGACAGAATGCTTCAGGTACCTTGGATCTCGTCTTCAGAGTGATGGCAACTTCAATGATGAAGTAAGAGCCAGGGTAAACGCAACCTGGTTGCGGTGGAAGGAGGTCACGGGTGTGCTTGCGACAAGAAAATGCCACTTCGTTTCAAATCGAAGATATATCGGACAGTGGTACGGCCAGTTGCGCTGTATGGCGTTGAATGTCGACCATCCGACAACATTTCAGAACGTCGTCTGCACGCCATGGAAATGAGAATGCTTCGTTGGACAATGGGCATCTCCCTTATTGACCATGTCAGAAACGACACAATTCGGGAGCAAATGGGTGTCGCCCCAATTGTGGACAAAATGAGAGAGAAACGGCTCCGATGGTATGGCCATGCCCTGCGTGCAACGCCTGATACTGTCGCTAACTCTGTCCTTCATTTTGAGGTTGAAAGCCTCTGCCCCAGAGGACGACCGAAGCAGCGTTGGCAAGACACTATAAATGGTGACTTAAAAATTACCGGCCTAAATCCAGCTGACGCACGAAACCGGACAAAATGGAGGTCAATGACCAAAAAAGCGGACCCTGCACCAGCGGGACAACGCTAGGAAGAAGAAGAAAAGAGGGGAGGTAAAAGAAAGTAAATGGCGCAGAGGTCACGGCGACCCTGGAAGCCCCCCCCAGTGAAAAGCCCTCCACCACACCCCGCCAGGGAGGAACCCCCCGAACAGGCCCCGTTTATTGAACATAAAGAGTTCACACATAGAGACATTTGTGGGCAGAATACAACAAAAACAAATAATACAGCAATTGTGCAAAATCTTAGCCTGGACAGAATATTTCAAGAGTGTCCGTAAAATGTGCATATCTGGAACGTAGCAATAACAAATAAACACTTGTGCAATAACAGGGAAAATAACAAAACACAAAAATGCATAAATAAATGGACAATGCAAGTGCGAAAGGCAAGCACAGAGAAGAGAGAACTGTTAACGAAGTTCAACACTAAATAAGGTACAGTATATACACCATTTTTTGTTCTCAGTATGTCCATTATATGCATGTCCATGGTTTGATTATTTATTTTAGCATAGGCCTACATCCGTTAGCCGGAAACCTATGCTTAACGGGAAAAAATGCGAGTCCCGCCCCTTTCCGCTGAAGTCAGGTTTAACGGTACTTGTATATACAATATCTCAACATTAATTTCCATATTCTGAATGCATCTGATGACATCAGAGGTGATACTGAACAGGTCGACAGGGTTCCCAGGGTATGAATACAGAGGGCAGCGTTGGATCAGGTGTTGCATCCTCTGTTCCTTCAGACCACAGTCACACGTTGCTGAATTCACCCAGCCCAATTGGCAACTCAAACTAACACTTGGGGCGCTGCGGTCGGTCAGTATAAGTAGGGTAAAAATACTCAATAACACGCGTTTGATATGGAACACTTTTTATTTTTCGGTTATAATCAGTAAATGTGGTCCCTAAAATAATGACAGTGTTATTTTCAATTGTATATATGTATAAATGTGCGATACACGTGATCTAATTTGTGTGTTCCACTGGATTTTGTGTGACAATTGCATATTATCAAGCATAGGTTGTCTGCTGGTATTTGTTTTTGTGCGCTGTTACGTTTAAAAGCTATATTTGAGTTTGCTCACTGTACCATAGACTCTAGAAATTATTTGCTGCTTGGTAGGGCGAAGGGATGAGTTTAACTTGTATTAAAACTCGGGGTAGACAGGAATTGCTTGATTTGGATGATAGGTAATAACCCTGCGAAGTTAAATTAGGCCTATATGACTCGTAGTGGAATGGCTCGGATATCGCAGAGCGAGGTGATGGCGGTTGGCAGGGTTATTGGAAAAGAACTAGAGAGCGGGGAAGGATACCTGACTGATGAAGCTTTGCTGTCCTCGGCTGGTGTAGGCTTGGCTGTCTTGGTACGGCTTGGCTCGGCGAGACTGTGCTTGGCTGTCTAGGTGCGGCTTGGCTCGGCGTAAGTGAACAACCCGTTCTGTCGTTAGTGAGTGTAGTGGTGAGTGGTCCAACTCTCTCTTGTTGCCCGTATTTATTTGGTACCGTCACCTTTCGGCTATTGCTATTTGCATCTTTTGGAAAGTGATGAAAATGTATATCCGCAGCCCTCTTATACATCGACTTACAGCCGTAAACTGAGCAATATACTTTGCTTTTACTCATTTTGCACTCTTATCAATGAGTAAAACTTACAACTTATGGATAAACACGAAGAATTTACCACGATCTGCTTACCAATACAAGAAACCATAATATACAGTCACCACGTGACAAATGTACCATACTTGGTAAGTTTCTCATTTTTACCGCTAGATGTCATATCAGATAGCTGGAGTTGCCAATTGTGCGGAGAGTAGTTACACAACTACCGTGCCCAGTCCTAAGTCTGTTGGGGCGACGCCAGAACTTTCTTGGGAGATCAAAACTTTCAGGCCTTTTAGTTGGATGATTATATAAAATATTGTTTCTTTAATGCACTTCATTCTGTACACATTAAAAAAAAGAGAATTTTATGAACAATTTTAGAAAGTTAAACAAATATCTATGATGCAAAATAATTAAATAACAATTATTTCTACTTAGTATAAAACCAAGTCCCCGATTCTTGGATGTTCCGGGTAATCTCGAGAACCACTGGATGGTTTTTAATGCGGTTTTCACCATTCTGTAAAGGATTTCTCGAGGAATGTTTCTGTAGAAAATGATTTATTTATGATGAAAGGAAGTCAAGTCAGTAACGATTTCAGTGGAAAAGTCTGAAAAACCTGGCGTCCGTGCCCTTTTTAAGCTTACGCTTGGCAAACCGTTAAACATATCACTATATTATGAGTGTAAGAATTGTTCAGCATGAAGAGTTCTGCAAGAAAATCCGTGACAGCATATCTCTATCTTAAATACATCGCCCACGCTAAGTGTTTTTACGTTTTCATTTCTTCCAACAATCTACATTCAATTACTAGCTTCGGAGACAGTTTACGAGCTGGCTAGTGAGCGAGCGAGCCTATCACCCCAGTTTCAGCCTTCGTTCCGCAGAATACACAGTCAAGTTAAGAATGGACGGAAGGGGGATTCATGTTTAATGCACTTCGCCATTCTTAAATTACGTCTGACAAGAATACGTTGCACATACCATCTCCATGATAGTACAATTAATACAGTAGTACAGTCAGTGATTTTAACTCATCACGTCGAGTCGGAAACCGGATATAGGCCGTAGTTCATTGACATAAAAATACGCCTTTTAAGCTTACCCTGGGTAACAGGGCGAAGCCGGGGTGGGTTGCTAGTTAAATAGTAAAAAAAAGGCCTATAGTAAATAAAAAGGAGATTATAAATAATTATTAACAATTAAATAAATAATGCATATTTAATACAAAATGAGTTGTTTCAGCTATTAGGTCGTTCTGTAGAAATTATTACCCATAGGTAATGCTCTACTATTGACCATTGACGATATTTCGTTTGTCTTCGTGGTTAAGTACGGAGAAATATTGAGATGGTACAGGATCGGTGCTGCTCCCGGGCATTGTTCTTTTTCATTTAGTTTTTCTTTAGATTATTTCTTTTCATCTAGTTATCTTTGTTTGTTTGTCATGGTTTGTATTGTACTGTTGTAATATGCAAATTTATGCATGTAAACGTTGTTAGAAATTGAAAATTTTTATGTTGGGTTTTCGAAAAATATTTCCTTTTTGAACATTCTTTAAAAACAAAGAAAATATATAAAGAAATTACAATCAAAAGAAAACGAAAAAAGGAGCAAACAGGAAACAAAAACAACAAAAGAAAAATACAAATAGAAAATCCGAAGAAAGACAAATGAAACCTAATAAAACCAAACATAAAATCGAGATGGGCTCGGACCCGGATCAACCGGCTGACAGTCGGATGCTTTACCGATCGCGATACACCAATAAATGTACTCTGAGCCGAGTCATGTGTGGTTTCGCGGTTGCAACGACTGAACGTTCTATATTGGACGTCACTTACGCCCTTCGTAACGAGTTGCGAAAAATTATACCGTACTAGTCGTGTTTGGTATTAAAAGAACTACACAGCCACATAAATATTATTGGATGTTTCGTCTGTCAAGTTCGTGAAGTTCCCTCGTAAGATAGAGAGGGCGGAATTCCACAGCATCCCCCATCCTTGTCCCCAGCGTGGCGTGAGAGTGGGGTGTTATGTATATACGTGAGGTTCAATCGATCCTTTTCGAACTGTAGCGCGGTCTAGTGCAGGCCAGCCAACTGCAAGCTTTGAAAACCCTGTTTACCTCGGGTTAATCTTTCCCACTGAATCTCGGGTAGGGTAGTGGTGTTGTTTTCTTAAGGAATAGTCATCCAGGTTATCTGCTTCTCATGATAAAGAATACAACTAGTACACATCTACTGTTGTTAATTCAATTTTAGAGCTTGGGACATCTTGGTCACCAGCACCGTGTAGTTGGGTGAAGTAATGGATTGAAGATTGGGATTTAAAGTAATACACTATCCCTGTATTTACCTGGAGTGAGGGTGGGAAAACCACACTCAGGATAGCAGCTATCAGTGCCGAGATTCGAACCTGCGATGTCAAGATTTCCCCCAGCTGCCCAAGTAGTCGTGGTGCACGATTTAAAGAGCTACGTTCATGGTTTGTTGACCACGGTTCACCAACTAAGTACGGCATTGCTTCTACACACATCAAAAAAAGTTTTGCATCACCTCGGTTCCAAGAGTTCCGGAACCGTTAAATACAAAGGGAATAGAGATCAACACAAACAACATTTCAGCTCGTTTTATTGCTCATGAGACCCACACATTGCATGTTGTACCATCATACAGCTAGACTTTCAGCATTTGTGGTCCAGATTGCAGTACACACCACTACCTCTAATACCCAGTAGCACGTCCTCTTGCATTGATGCATGCCTGTATTCGCCGTGGCATACTATCCACAAGTTCATCAAGACACTGTTGGTCCAAATTGTCCCACTCCTCAACGACAATTCGGCGTAAATCTCTCAGAGTGGTTGGTGGGTCAAGACGTCCATAAACAGCCCTTTTCAACATATCCCAGGCATGTTCGATAGGGTTCATGTCTGGCGAACATGCTGGCCACTGTAGTCGAGCGATGTCGTTATCTTGAAGGAACGCATTCACAAGATGTGCACGATGAGGTCGAGAATTGTCGTCCATGAAGACAAATGCCTCTCCAATATTCTGCCGATATGGTTGCACTATGGGTCGGAGGATGTCATTCAGGTATCGTAAAGCCGTTTCGGAGCCTTCCATGACCACCAGTGGCGTACGTCGGCCCCACATAATGCCACCCCAAAACATCAGGGAACCACCACCTTGCTGCACTCGCTGGACAGTGTGTCTAAGACGTTCAGCCTGACCAGGGTGCCTCCAAACACGTCTCCGACGATTGTCTGGTTGAAGGCATATGCGACACTCATCGGTGAAGAGAACGTGATGCCAATTCCGTGGGGTCCATTCAGCATGTTGTTGGGCCCATCTGTACCGCGCTGCATGGTGTCGGGGTTGCAAAGCTGGACCTCGCCATGGACGTCGGGAGTGAAGTTGCGCATCATGCAGCCTATTGCGCACAGTTTGAGTTGAAACACGACGTCCTGTGGCTGAACGAAACGCATTATTCAACATGGTGGCATTGCTGTCAGGGTTCCTCCGAGCGGCAATCCGTAAGTAGCGGTCATCCACTACAGTAGTAGCCCTTGGGCGGCCTGAGCGAGGCCTGTCATCGACAGTTCCTGTATCTCTGTACCTCCTCCATGTCCGAACAACATCGCTTTGGTTCACTCTGAGACGCCTGGAAACTTCCCTTGTTGAGAGCCCTTCTTGACACAAAGTAACAATGCGGACGCGATCGAACTGCGGTATTGACCTTCTAGGCATGGTAGAACTACAGACAACATGAGCAGCGTACCTTCGTCCTGGTGGAATGACTGGAACTGATCGGCTGTCGTACCCCCTCCGTCTAATAGGCCCTGCTCATGCATGGTTGTTTACATCTTTGAGCAGTTTTAGTGACATCTATGAACAGTCAAAGGGACTGTATCTTGGATACAATATACACAGTCAACGTCTATATGCCGGAGATCTGGGAACCGAGGTGATGCAAAACTTTTTTTGATGTGTGTATTTAGTGTGTTCGGGCTCTCTGTTTCATCTTTGCTATCGTCCTCCCTTGGTCAACTATTATTCTCTTTCGACCTCGACGGTATTAGAGTTTTTATTTCTTGTGTCCTAATCATGCGTTCGAAGTCAACGTTTGAATAATGATCCTATGCGATACACCTCATCTAATCCCTCCCTATATTATTCTGCTAAGGTCCCATTCCAGTTTTGTACCGAAAATAAGGTCCCACTAACACCTACCCAATGCGTAAGCGACACCCACTCACTTACTCTTTAAATGCCTCACAATTAAATAAATACCTTAAAACATGTATATTTACCACGAAATAATGAAAGAATGCAACACGGTAGCCATGGTAACAGAATCTCACAGGTCCATCTATTTCTGTATGACGCAATGCAATTCCAATTATTACGTTACTGTGAATGTTTCCAGACGGTTATAAGGTTATCACTGAACCAAATTAAGCTGTAAAATTCATCAATACATACAGTATAATGCGCTTAAGGGGGTCAAAGGGCACTCTAGAATTTTTCCACGCAATTTTCACGTGTGAGTGTGGTACGAAAGGTCTCTTTCACCCGACTATAAAGGGTCTCCGAAAACCACATTTAAAGGCCCTTAAATTAACAGTGTCTATGATATTTCCAGAAAACTAACTTCGCTCTGATATACCTATGAAGGAATGACAAACCCCTAACCACTGCACCAGTAGCTGAATTGATCAAGTCTGATTATTCATATCAAGGATAAATCAGTCATAGCATTCATGATTGAGATTTTGCTAAGTGTTGGCTACTCTTTACAACTAGAACATTCGCGGGCAAAGCCGCGACGGGTAATGCTAGTACTACATTAATGTATGGCCTACATATATTAAAATGCAACATGGTGACCATCCGAAATATTTAGACGGTTCTCAGTATCTACTAATCTATTACAGCAATCATACTGAAATTTTGTATGTTGATAAATGCCTATTATACCTATTAAGTACACCTATGGGACTTTCAATAACCTGGTGGACCCAAATCCAACATGACGGTGACGCGAAATTTAAATATTTAAATGGACTTTCCTCGTGATTTAACCAACCGAGCGCAGTGAAACTAGGTACGGTAAATGCTTTTACAAATTTTAATCCACTGACATCTAATTTGTTTCAATTGTTTTCATAATCTCAAGATGGCGGCTGTGCGAAAATTTAAAATCCTGTTTTTATTTCTTGTGTCCTAATTATGAGATTAAAGTTTGAGTAATAAACCTACTCAATAATTTTCATCTAATACATGGTGGCCACTACTCCTGGAAAACCTGGAAATACTGGAAAACTCCTGGATTTTTATTAGGTCTGAAAAACACCTGGAAAATGACGAACAATTTGAAAACTCCTGGAAAATAGCCACTGTTAATAAATTATAAAAATCTTTCCTCCTTAAATCTTTACCCGCTGTGGTTTTGGGTGAGCACTCTATCGTTAACGAAATAAATTTCCTCAGGCTACCTGTTTCTGTGTGGGAGAACACGCGATAGTATTTTTGTAAAACATATTGAGTATAGACAACTTCACCGCAATAAAATTGCAGGTGCATTATTTTCTCTTCTTTTCTTTAAAGCGGATATTTGAGTCACAAAGGCTATTTTAAAACAACAATTAAATCATTTGTGTGTAGGCTTGCGTATCAATAACGCAATCGCCACTAATTTTTGTCAACATCTGTATAAGTAAACCAAACATAACTGCTTTATTTTGGTCTTGAAGTAGGCAACCGATTACCCCCCCCCCCTCCCCCGCACTCGCGCTTATTTTTAAATCTGGAAAAATGAGAATAACTCCTGGAAAATTCCTGGAAAACTCCTGGAAAATTGTTGACTGATTTGAGTGGCCACCATGTAATAGTTCATAACTGTATATATAGAAATTCGACATGGAGACCATCCGAAATGTTTAGACGTTTCTCTATATCTACGAATGTATTACAGCAATCAAACTGAAAGTTGGTATGTTGAATGACATAAGTAGGTTATATGAAAATAGGCTATTTAGTTCTTCACGGAACTACTTGTTCATTATAGGGAGTTCCAACAATTAACATGGCATGTCCAGTGATTTAGAAATATATATATTCCAAAAATCCTATAAATTCCTAAAATGTACATAAGATCTTATAAATTCCTAAAATACTGATAGAACCTAATTTTAAAATTTTAGAACCTAAAATCCGTAATTCAGATTATCAGACAAATTCTACACAGCCAAGTGCACGGGGCTAGATGACCACGATGTCGCTAAGGAATCAACAACTTGTAGTACGGTACTATCGCGGTATTTGCCTGTAGGGAATGTGGAAAAACCCGGGGATAGATCTCACTTAAGATAGCGGCTGTCAGCGCCAGGGTTCGAACCTATGGTCTTCGGACTTTCTGCAGCTGCCCTCGAGGCTGTTGTGTACACTTTAAAGAGCACGGCTACGCCTCGGGACTGTTAATATTCAGTTGGACATTAAAATTTCCTGAGATGTGACATATTGAGTCAGACAGGTGCACAATATTCCGCAGCAGAACAAATTATCCTAGAGGAACATGCAAGAGTAGTTGCTAACGTCAATGAAGCTCTGCTCACCACCGCTAATTACCTCTGTATTCAGTTCACGAAACATATTTCCTCAAGAGAACAAACAAGCTGCACATTCATTTCTATAGGTAATGAATGACCAATCAGATTTTCAACTAACAATTACGAGAGTTAGGTAGTTAACTGAAGTGATGAGCAATGCGTCGTGAACATCGCCAGGGTTCTGATGAAATTGCATCTGTTTTCTGGTTAGCCACATACATTGGTTGGTTGGTTGGTTCATAAGTTTTGGGCCTGCGACAACGCGGTCATGTAGCCCCGTGTACTTTGGGTGTATGTACACACATCAAAAAAAGTTTTGCATCACCTCGGTTCCCAGATCTCCGGCATATAGACGTTGACTGTGTATATTGTATCAAAGATACAGTCCCTTTGACTGTTCATAGATGTCACTAAAACTGCTCAAAGATGTAAACAACCATGCATGAGCAGGGCCTATTAGACGGAGGGGGTACGACAGCCGATCAGTTCCAGTCATTCCACCAGGACGAAGGTACGCTGCTCATGTTGTCTGTAGTTCTACCATGCCTAGAAGGTCAATACCGCAGTTCGATCGCGTCCGCATTGTTACTTTGTGTCAAGAAGGGCTCTCAACAAGGGAAGTTTCCAGGCGTCTCAGAGTGAACCAAAGCAATGTTGTTCGGACATGGAGGAGGTACAGAGATACAGGAACTGTCGATGACAGGCCTCGCTCAGGCCGCCCAAGGTCTACTACTGTAGTGGATGACCGCTACTTACGGATTGCCGCTCGGAGGAACCCTGACAGCAATGCCACCATGTTGAATAATGCGTTTCGTTCAGCCACAGGACGTCGTGTTTCAACTCAAACTGTGCGCAATAGGCTGCATGATGCGCAACTTCACTCCCGACGTCCATGGCGAGGTCCAGCTTTGCAACCCCGACACCATGCAGCGCGGTACAGATGGGCCCAACAACATGCTGAATGGACCCCACGGAATTGGCATCACGTTCTCTTCACCGATGAGTGTCGCATATGCCTTCAACCAGACAATCGTCGGAGACGTGTTTGGAGGCACCCTGGTCAGGCTGAACGTCTTAGACACACTGTCCAGCGAGTGCAGCAAGGTGGTGGTTCCCTGATGTTTTGGGGTGGCATTATGTGGGGCCGACGTACGCCACTGGTGGTCATGGAAGGCTCCGAAACGGCTTTACGATACCTGAATGACATCCTCCGACCCATAGTGCAACCATATCGGCAGAATATTGGAGAGGCACTTGTCTTCATGGACGACAATTCTCGACCTCATCGTGCACATCTTGTGAATGCGTTCCTTCAAGATAACGACATCGCTCGACTACAGTGGCCAGCATGTTCGCCAGACATGAACCCTATCGAACATGCCTGGGATATGTTGAAAAGGGCTGTTTATGGACGTCTTGACCCACCAACCACTCTGAGAGATTTACGCCGAATTGTCGTTGAGGAGTGGGACAATTTGGACCAACAGTGTCTTGATGAACTTGTGGATAGTGTGCCACGACGAATACAGGCATGCATCAATGCAAGAGGACGTGCTACTGGGTATTAGAGGTAGTGGTGTGTACTGCAATCTGGACCACAAATGCTGCAAGTGTAGCTGTATGCTGGTACAACATGCAATGTGTGGGTCTCATGAGCAATAAAACGAGCTGAAATGTTGTTTGTGTTGATCTTTATTCCCTTTGTATTTAACGGTTCCGGAACTCTTGGAACCGAGGTGATGCAAAACTTTTTTTGATGTGTGTAGAATCTGTCTGATAACCGGTGTTAATTGTGATGACTGTATTATTGTGTTATCTGCTTTTTAATTTAAGTACTGCAACTTACAGTTAGAATTTTTCAAATAGTTCCTACTTTTGCCGCCAAGCGCCACCGTCAACGACTACCAGGCCAAGTTCAGAACTTATCTACCAGACGCCACCGCAGTCGGCTCTTGGCAACGAACTTAGAGGCCTAAAAGCGTTGTTTACATTCTTAACCTATCCAATTTAGCTTCATACAGGTGCAATTAGTGGAAGGTTCTTTAACATGCCATAAATCTATGACATGGGACCGCCGGCTTTACTTGACCCCGACGGTATTAGGGTATCTGAGGCCTAGGGAGTCTCTTCCTTTCCCGCCTTAATTGGCCCTTGTCTCATCTTTCCTGATCCCTCCTTCTTCGAGGGGTCAGCCTTCCTTTTCTTTTCATGTTATCTCCTGCCTTCTGCTCAAAGCCCCTCAAGGAGGCAGGGTGTATGTAGCCCCACCACTTCTGGTACAACCTGGATATTGCTACACCCTCAGGGGCTCACGGCTGGTGAGTTTGGGAGTTGGCGATCCCGAGGGATTCCTGAGCTGGGTCCGTTTCACCCTCCCCCTCCCTCCCCTTTTTCCACCGAGTTTGGGGCGGGCCCTCTCCTCTTTCCCTTTCCTATCTGCTTTTCATGACTCTCCTTTCTTCCAAGTCCCTCAATCCACATTCTTCGAGGATTGAGGGCATTTCTTTTCTTCCCGTCCATTATTTGCCATATCCTTTAACTTATTTGTTTACCAGTTCTTCTTCTAGTATGTAAATCTGTAGTTAGTATTAGTTATAGTTTTCATTCTCATCTCATCTTTCACTATCACCCAAACCATTAGGGGCCGATAACCTTGATGTTAGGCCCCTTAAAACAACAATTATCATCATCATCATCATCATCATCATCACTTGGCTGAAAATTACCGCTTGTACTACAAGCAAGGGGGATGGTTTGTGTTTGTATGTGAAGACTTATTAACACATACAATTTAACTTGTATGCATCCGTTTAAACGGTTATTGTCATCCATGCCGTCATTTTGAGTCAAGCGGAATTTTGTAGTGTAATGTTTCGCGATCTATACTACTCTCAAACAAGGATATGATTTTGGTTTGGGGTCTGTCTGGAATTAGCGTCGACGAATTTCTGACACCTAGTTACCATGGCAACGAGTACTAGTATACTTTGTTCCCGCACCTTAAAGCGTGCGTGATACTGTGATGGTTGGTTGGTTCCTCAGTTTAGGGGCTGTGACAACGCGGTCATTTAGCCCCGTGTACTTCAGGTGTGTGTAGAATCTGTCTGATAACTGGCGTTAATTGTGATGGCTGTATTAGTGTGTGTTACGTGTAATTCAGGTAAGGACTGCAGACGATCAATTTCAAGTATAAGGTGCGTTCAAAAGGTAATGAGCCGGAGGCTATAATGCGCAAACCGGTGACAACATCGGCTAATCGTGGCGTGTGTAACGAGGTGTGGTTCCGACCAGAGCGTAGAAGGTCTCAGCCCGTCGCTAGAGGGCACGCGTGCACGTCACGTGACGATACAAAGCGAGCAGCAGCATGAATCAATCGTCCAACCAAGACCAAAACAGTAGGCCATTCGACTAGCTTCCTGGTGTGGTTGAAGACCCACGGCGGCTATGGCGTTCACTGTCACTCGGCGGTCCTGGGTAATGAGTGCATCAACCAGCTGGACGTTGCCAGTACCAATACTGCAACTAAATAATTGTACATATTTTAAATATTTTCACCTGTATTTTCAAACAAAGATTTTATAGCCTAAGTGTAATGGATCTGATAATGATCGCTTGACGATCGAAACTGGTCATCCTAGTGTATGAATTAATCGCATGTAATTTATTTCAGGATTGGGGCATAACCCAGCTCTTTTGGGTACATTCGTGTTGACCGACTGAAAAGCACTAAACTCTTGTCTCTCCTTTATCAAGGTTTGTAATGAAAGAATGAATGAGTAAACAATTGCATGTAGCCTCCATAGATAAATCAGATAGAAAGCCATGCCGAAACAAATAGTTGCTTCATGACCTCCTGAGACCATGGGGAAGTTGGTAATGAAACTATAGAGGGCATAATCTACTTAAGGGATAACCATCACCTCTATGAAAGTTCTTTGATTGTTTACTAATAATTCTATCGCCTCTCGAATGGTGCGAGTTGTGAAGTGTTTCTCCATACTGATGGCAGAAGTTTCATCAAAAATAATTCGATTGTCATTCTGTATGGCATATTCAGCCACATCACACTTCTCTGGTTGGCAAAGATGGTAATGCCTACGATGTTCCTTGACCCTTGCTGTGATTCTCCTTCATGTCTGACCAATATATACGTAAACACAGGAACATGGAATCTTATATATTCCAGCACAGTTAAGACCAACTAATTCCTTGACTACGGTGACATTAGGCTTGAATATTTTGTCTGTTTGCATCCATGTAACGTTTTTACATAGAGGAACTCTGAGGGGTGTGAGGTGAGGTTGTTCACCCGAGCGAATGGGAAGAGGGGTGGGAGATACAATTGCTAGTATTGTTAAATACAGTGATCTAAACTATAAATAAGTGTATTTTCTTTAAAAGGTGGCAGCGATAGGATACGAATACACTCTTCCGATGAGTCTCTCGCCTTACTTAACATTAAAAGTACTCGAAGCGTGCCACTTTAAACTTAATATCGTTAAGCTATTTACTGCTTTATTGACCAAAATCACCTTTAATCAGGATGGGAAACCTGAAAAAATATACTGAAAAAACTAGTGAAAAAGTTCCGAACATGCTACGTCTTTTTTATGTTACTGCATATTATATCGAAAATAATAGTTCGCTTTCCTCGTGAATAGATCAATATTCTGCTTCACTCAATAAATTGGGCCAAACACACAAGAATAAATAATGTAAATACGTAAATAAATTAATTAATAAATAGGTAAATAAATGATTAAATGCGATGAATAAGTAAATAAATAAATAAATAATAAATAATTAAATGATTAAATAAGTATTTACGTGAAATTGAAACAGATCTCCAGGAAATCAACATTTCAGACAATATTATACAGGACAGATGCAAATTCAGAACCCTAATCGACAATCACCAATTTCAACACCAGGGCCACCATAACTTGGACAGAAGACCGAAGAAAGGCGCTCAGCGAGAGGATGAAGAAATTTTGGAAGGAAAAGAAGGCCAACACATCAGCTAAACAGGTTCAACCGTGCTCCTGAGTCGGGCATAACGATGCAAGAAGAAGAAATAAGTATTTAAATGATTTAATTATTAATTGCATACCGGTACATGAATACATGATTAAATTGATAAAAGATTTAATATTAATAAATAAATAACTAAAACAATCCACCAAGAGCACCGGAAATGGCAGACAACAGCTAAAACAAAAGCATCGTGGTCCATAGGTGGCCCAACAAACCAAAGAACAAGACTTAAATCGGGGATATTCTCTAAAGTCATTTCTTTGAAACAC
This sequence comes from Meconema thalassinum, assembly GCA_946902985.2. Lineage (NCBI taxonomy): Eukaryota > Metazoa > Arthropoda > Insecta > Orthoptera > Tettigoniidae > Meconema > Meconema thalassinum. The sequence goes on along the minus strand of OX336399.1, from coordinate 73,373,892 downwards.
AGAAAAGGTCATTTCTGTCCAGAACAAATTTTCAACCTGAAAGAGACACAACCCAATCAGAACATACAACCACGTGGATGTCATCATCGACTTAAAGAAAGCCTAGGACTCTATTGACCTAGAGTCATTACTGAATGTTCTTGAAGAGTTTGGGATGGATGACACGTCCAGAAACTTGTTTAAGCAGACACATACCAACACAGTGTCGAGTGTGAAGTTCATGGATGAGGTCTTGGGACCATTTGAGATCAAAACTGCTGTCAGACATGGCGCTGGACACCCCACTTCGTTTTAACTGCATATTGGAAAAGATTTTCGATAATGGAGGAACACATTGTGACAAGACGAAGGGAACGAAGCTCACTTCAGATTAGGTACTAAGCTGAAAGGAGTATACGTTCACTGTCTTGCCTCTGCAGTTGACTTGGTTATTTTTGTCAACTGCATCGATTCATCAATTATGAAGATCAGCCAGTTGAGAGAAGTAGCAGAGCGAGCAGGACTGCAAATCTCCTTCGAGGAGACGGAATACATGTCAAATATCAGTGATGGGTCAGAATGGATGATCATAAATGGGAAGATTGGACGGGTCAATAAGTTCAAATCTCTCGATTAGGTAATCCAACAAAATGGACTGTAAAAAGAACATCTGGAAAATAAACCGGGCGTTCAATCAGACGATAAAATCTATAATGTGAGGTGTTAAGTATAGGTGCCAAGCTTAGGCACTAAACACTGTTCTTAAACCGGAAGGGTTGTAGACTATGCTTGGGAGACTTGAACTTTGTGTAGACAAGGACAAGTCGATAAATTATAAAACGAAAATGAAGGATATTACGGAAGATTTTAGGCAACAGATTGGTTGAAGGTCAGGTACGATTGAGATCCATTGAAGATTTATACAGCAAGTTAGAACCAATAACATCGTCCATCAAAAATAAAAGATTGCTGTTCTATGGGCACATCTTCCGTATGTCTGATGACCAAGAAAATCTGGAGTTTCACAAAGCCAAAGGCAACCAAATAGAGATGGTTCCAAAAATATAAGATAGACCTCATGCAAATTGGTATTCCATAAAAGAGAATCTACGACCGGTTTGAATTTCGAGAATTAGTTAACATCTATCAAGAATTTAAAGTGTAATCTGAACCCAGAGAGTCTCTGCCAGAAGTACGAAAGAAGGCACTGATTGATGAACTTAAAAATATACTGGGAGGATGTCAAAGAGTAGATCTAGATACAAATTAAATTGGTTGTTAATATGCAGTCCATAGAGGTTCAATTCAAATAATAATAATAATACTAATAATCAATCGTGACGACGATGCAATGATTATTATTATTGTTATTATTATTATTATTTTTATTGCAACAACATCTTCCGCTCGCCGTATAGAACTATGGCGAAACAGGACACCTGGAAGTAATGGCCAAAACCGAAATGAAGAGCCGGCTGCTGGTTTTCAACTACCTTACCAGACGTGGAAGACTTTGAACAAACTGCGAACTGGAGTGACGTGGTGCAAACAAAATTTGAAGCGGTGGGGCTTCTTTACTGAAGATGCAACCTGCGAATGTGGAGAAATTCTAGACGTTGAACACCTCTTGGTCTGCCCGAAATTGCCTGAAGCCTGCATGCTGGATGACCTGGTTTTAGCAAATGCTCCTGCAATCAAGACTGCCGAATTCTGGGCCTCAAAATCAATTTGATATGTACACAATTTGTGTATATATTGTAAATATGTTTTAAATTCGTTAATAATTGCAGGTTCGCTCCTGGCCGTGGTAAGTGATTTTTGAAAGGAGGCAAAAATTACGACACGCATGTCATGCGATGTTGGCATGTCAAATAACCCATTTGAATTCAGTAGGCCGTGTTCATAATGGCAAAATTAATCTCGGGAGTTTCGGCCAACACAAGTTCCTAATTTCTCTACTAGAAAGCGCTATAGTATTCAAGGAGCTTAGATATCTAACCTCCTTGGCTTTCATAGTGCTTCAAGGAACAACGAAATTCAACATGCAAGCTACCCTCTGGGTGTCAAATTACAAAGCTTGCTCCCGGCATCCGAGGTCATACGATATTATTATTATTATTATTATTATTATTATTATTACATCGACCCCGTGGTGTTGGAGTAGCGCGCCTGCCTCTCTTCAAAAGGCCACGGGTCCAATTCCTGGCTCCGTCAGTGACTTCAGAAGCTGGAAAGCGGCTGCACTCAGCCTCGCGTGGACAGTTGAGTACCTGCCAGACAGTGCTGCCGATGGGACCCGACGCGCTAACAAGGCGTCATCGCGCACTCTGGGCAGCGGTCGCTTGATAGGCCAGGACTCTCAATTTGCTGTGGTATCACGGTTTTTATAATTTCAAATGATCTTGTCGACTTCGTCGTTATGCTTGGGTCCAACGTTATGCGTTACGGAGACGGCGACGGAGACGGAAGTGACGTCATGCAGCCACGCGGGAAGCAGAAGCTAATGGTTATTGGAGTCTGTTGAAAGAGTCCTGGGGCGTCGAGCAACCTGGGGCTTTGAGCGAAGCGAACACAAGAATACAGGGTGCCTCCTAAAGAGGTGTGCAGGATGTCAGAGCAAAATACAGTACAAGATGCCTGATAACAATACAGGGTGACTCCTAAAGAGATATACAAGATGCCAGATAACAATACAGGGTGACTCTTAAAGAGATATACAAGATGCCAGATAAGAATACAAGGTGACTCTTAAAGAGGTGTACAAAATGGCAGAGAAGAATACAGGGTGACTCATAAGAGGTGCACAAGATGTCAGACAAGAATACAGGGTGCCTCCTAAAGAGGTGTGTAGGATGTCAGAGCAAAATACAGTACAAGATGCCAGATAAGAATACAGGGTGACTCATAAAGAGATATACAAGATGCCAATTAAGAATACAAGGTGACTCTTAAAGAGGTGTACAAGATGGCAGATAAGAATACAAGGTGACCCCTAAAGAGGTGCACAAGATGTCAGACAAGAATACAGGTTGACTCCTAAAGAGGTGTACAAGATTTCACACAAGAATACAGGGTGACTCCTAAAGAGATATACACGATGCCAGTTACGAATTCAAGGTGCCTCTTAAAGAGGTGTACAAGATGGCAGAGAAGAATACAGGGTGACTCCTAAAGAGGTGCACAAGATGTCAGACAAGAATACAGGGTGACTCCTAAAGAGATATACAAGATGCCAGATAAGAACACAAGGTGACTCTTAAAGAGGTGCACAAGATGGCAGAGAAGAATACAGGGTGCCTCCTAAAGAGGTGTGCAGGATGTCAGAGCAAATTACAGGGCGACACTTAACGAGGTGTACAGTATGCTAGATTATATTCAAATACAGGGTGACCCTTAAAGCGGTTTGCGAGATATCAGATTCAAATAATGGGTGACTCTTAAAGAGTTGTAAAAGATGTCAGACTCAAATACAGGGTGACCCTTAAAGAGGTGCCCGCGCGGGAAGCCTAAGTTAATGGGTAATGGAGTCTGTTGAAAGAGGCCTCCTGAGCCTTTCTAACATGTGTAGCATTTGTAGCATGCGTCATTTGAAATGATATAACGTCTAGTCTTTCAGACTGACTGTAATTTTTTTAAATAATAATAATAATAATAATAATGTTTTGTCATTTATAGACTAAAAAAGAGAAGCGTGCGATTTGGTTGATAGAGAGACCTTGGATCAAATCATTCGGGATTTTGGAGTAAAACAAAAGTGGCAAATATAATCAAAGATATCTTAACAGACATAACTTTGAAGGTGAAATTCTTGGGGCATTTGTCGCAACTGTTTGAAATTACGACAGCCGCAAGGCAAGGCGATAGCTTATCCCCGCGCCTATTCAACTGCATCCTTGAAAAGGGAATAGCGAACTCTGAACTTGAATGCCAAGGGATAACCCTGATCTGCCTAGGGTTAAAGTCAGGAGGGATTTAAGTCAACTGCCTGGCTTTCGCTGATGACTTCTCTATATACAGTATACCGGAAAGTCCCGAGATTGCAACAATCCAGATTAAACCCTTTAGAACAAATCGTAAGCCTAACAGGGCTGAGGATTTCGGTAGATTTCGGTAGAAAGAAACAAATTTATGACGAATATCGATGATGGACCAAACGTTCTGGATACAGAGATAGGACGGATTTAAAAGGTCAAGAAGTTCAAGTTGATTGGTGAGACCATACAGGAGAATAGACTAGAAAATGTTGCAGTGGGAGATCGGATCTCAAAAAAGGAGCATATGAATTGACAAAAAAAACATCTTCAATAAGAAGTTATTATCTTGGAATGCCAAAATAAAACACTAGAACACCATTGTGAAAAGAGAATGTCTGTATGCCAACGAATGTCTGTCCATGAACTACAAGCTGGAGAAGCTGGAGGTCATGTGAAGAGGAAAACGCAGAAAAATGCGGAAGCCGTTCACATTGCAAGTAGATGGAAACGTCGGAGCAACAGTGTACCATAAGCTGGATAGAATTTCGGAGCCCATGAAGAAGTGGAGACTGGCGTTCTTAGGACGTCTGTACAGATTGAACAACAAACGACCAACCAAACAGATTTGGTTACTTTTGGAGAAAATAGACCACTGCAGCATGGGTTAAGGATGAAGGACATGGAAAGATTCCACATCTCACAGAGGTCCAATTGTTAAACAGAAATGCATTTTGAAACATCGTAAAAAGAACTGGAAGGATTTTCAGCCGCAGAAAGATCTAAGAAGGCCGAAAGATCCTGGACAGAAGAAGAACGGAAGCTGGCCAGCAAACTTATGAAGGAGTATTGGGCACAGAGAAGACTCCGCACGAGGAAAAATAAATGAAGTTGTAGCAGCTTGATCATGTGTTCAATTAGCTTATAAATAATAATAATAATGATAATAATAATACCGTACTACTACTAATAATAATAATAATTAAACCCAGCCCTTCTTAATTAAGCTGATGCAGAAAACAGTCATACTCTCGACGTGTCGCATAGTAAGGCTGTTCTTGGGCAATCAGGCCTGAAGGAGTGAGGGAAAAGTGTAAAGCTACTACTGAATGCAGTCGCCGAGAATTTGCTCCTTATGATATACATCTGGGATTGTAAATGTTTTCTTTCCAGTAAATATGCAGATAATGTGTAAGCGCATGCGCAAAATAGTAAGATAATAATAATGAAAATGAAAATCCTCAGCCTGCTTCCAGTCTACTGACCGGGTCAGGGAATGGAATGAATGAAGCCCCCATCTAGCGGCGAGTATATGAACTGTGCCGGCTGCCGAAGCCTGTCGCACTCCCCTGGGGCAATGATTAAATGAATGACAGATGAAATGAAATTATAGTGGAGAATGCTGCTTGAATGAAATTGTGACAAGGAGAACCGGAGTACCCGGAGAAAAACCTGTCTGCCTCCGCTTTGTCCAGCACAGATCTCACATGGAGTGACTGGGATTTGAACCACGGACCCAGCGGTGAGAGGCCGGCGTGCTGCCGCCTAAGCCAAGGAGGCTCTCTAGTAAGACTTACAGATGAAGAATATCGTTTACAATCGCACAAGATCACAGAAAAATATTCAAATATTGAAACCGATTTCCGTAAACGACGCTTGAAATTTTATGGACACGTTATGAGGCTAGATGACAACCGATTAACTAAGAAAATATTGATGAACTCACAAAAATTAAAGACGACAACGGTTTGGATTAAACAAGTCCAAACTGACCTCAATAACGCCAACATCACACCCACAGATATCGAAGACCGCAAAACTTTCAGACATACGATCTACACTTGGGAAGCTGCATCAGAAGATAGCCCAGCAGACCTAGGGGAATATGGACTGACGAACGTCGAGCTAAACATAGCGACATGATGAAAGAATTCTGGAAGGACAAGAAAAATAACAGCAACAGATCATAACTTGCTTTATGTGATCCTGTATGGGTCGAAACATACTAAATAAATAAATAAATAAATAAATAATAATAATAATAATAATAATAATAATAATAATAATAATAATAGGTGGACTGATGAATCAAAATCGGCTCACAGCAAATGTGAAAATACTCAGGAAGAATTAAAACGTAGGGATGTAAACGGTTGAAATAACTTGGTCCATATCAGGCCGAAATAATAATAATAATAATAATAATAATAATAATAATTATTATTATTATTTTTATTATTATTATTATTATTATTATTATTATTATTATTATTATTATTCATTCAATCATTCATTCAATTTCGCTAAACGGCCAACTAGGGACCACGATAAGCCTCATTTTACATTCTGGCATTTGTTCATTTTTCGCGTGATCTACATTGTTTTCATGAGCTCACTGTGTTTAGCACGACGTTATTCCGTCCATTTCGCACCAGTTGTCCGTTTTTCGTCTCGAAAAGTCCCTAACGTCTTGATGGCTGCTCTATAAAGATAATTATTATTATTATTATTTCCACAGCCTCCGTGGCTTAGGCGGCAGCACGCCGGCCTCTCACCGCTGGGTCCGTGGTTCAAATCCCGGTCACTCCATGTGAGATCTGTGCTGGACAAAACGGAGGCAGACAGGTTTTTCTCCGGGCACTCCGGTTTTCCCTGTCAATATTTCATTCCAGCAACACTCTCCACTATCATTTCATTTCATCTGTCATTCATTTAATCATTGCCCCAGAGGAGTGCGTCAGGCCTCGGCAGCCGGCACAGTTCATATCCTCGCCGCTAGATGGGGGCTTCATTCATTCCATTCCTGACCCGGTCGGAGACTGGAAGCAGGCTGTGGATTTTCATTTTTCATTATTATTTCCGCTTGCCACGGTGGGTGAGTGGTTATAGTGTCGGACTACCAACCCCAAGATTGCAGGTTCGCCCCTGGCCATGGAAAGTGATTTTTGAAGGCGACAAAAATCACGATACTCATGTCATACGTTGTTGGCATGTTAAAGAACCCATTTGAATTCAGTAGGCCGTGTTCAATGACAAAATTAATCTCGGGATTTTCCGCCAACACAAAGTTCCTCCATTCTCTACTTGAAAGCGCTGTAGTGTCAAGGAGTTTAGATATCTAACCTCCTTGACTTTCATAGCGTTCAAAGGAACGATGAAATTCGACATGCAAGCTACCCTCTGGGTGTCAATTAACAAAGCTTGCACCAGGCACCCGAGGCCATACGATATTATTATTATTATTATTATTTCCGATTATTCCCCTTCAGGAGAGCGTGAGACCTTGAGCCAATCACAGCTTCACTTCCTTTTCCTCTCTTCGTTTCTTCCCATAACCTCTTCATTAGTTCACTGTGCTTTTTCATCCTTTCCTGTGTCCATTTTTCCCCTGATGTGTCCTTCCTTGAAACTTGTACAATTTTCGTGTTTCTGATTTTATTTCTAAATTGTTCTCTGTCCTTAATGTCGTCTTCAGAGATTTTAAGTAATTCCATGTCTTCATGTACTTCTTTTATCCAACTGGCCTTTAATTTACTTGCATTCACGATATTGAAAATCTTCGTAGTGAGTCTGTTCTCATCCATCCTATATATGTGTCCATATATTATTATTATTATTATTATTATTATTATTATTATTATTATTATTATTATTTATAATTATTATTATAGTAATAATAACAAGCCTCCGTGGCTTAGGCGGCAGCACACCGGCCTCTCACCGCTGAGTCCGTGGTTCAAATCCCGGTCACTCCATGTGAGATCTGTGCTGGACAAAACGGAGGCAGACAGGTTTTTCTCCGGGTACTCCGGTTTTCCCTGTCAAAATTTCATTCCAGCAACACTCTCCACTATCATTTCATTTCATCTGTCATTCATTCAATCATTGCCCCAGAGGAGTGCGTCAGGCCTCGGCAGCCGGCACAGTCCATATCCTCGCCGCTAGATGGGGGCTTCATTCATTCCATTCCTGACCCGGTCGGAGACTGGAAGCAGGCTGTGGATTTTCATTTTCATTATAGTAATAATAACAATAACTCCATCTCTTGGGTATACTCTACTTGATGAATTGAAACATTCTAAAACAATCGAAAAATTCTAGTCAGGCTTGTTGACAATGCTGAGAGAAAAATAAAACCTCCCTAGATTTGGAGGTACGTGTGCGGCGCTGGCAGCAGTGAGCGCATGTGTCGTGCTGGTTCGATGGTGTTCGGGAGACGTCGTGTCGTGGAGGGGACGGGATGGGCAGCAGTGGGAGCAGCAGTAGCAGTCACGGGCACTGTGGCCGGGCAATATGCGGCACAAGTCGTGTTGCGGTGTCACCTAACAAACCTAGAAACATGAGTGCAGATGAAGACGATAGTAGTATTTCACGACCATGACCACAATGTGCAGTACCGATGAGCATGAGATCTTCTCCATTGGAATGGCAATGCACCCATCCTGCAGTACTTCATCGGGTGAGCTCCTAAACTCTGCATTACCTTGTTACATTTCATACACAAAAGGACTCTTCCATAGTTCAATAAAATATTGCATTGTGCTACAAAGATAGCTTTGAAGCCATTTTACAGTGTTGCCTTATTTACAATAAATATTTTAGCTTTCAGCCAGTCGACACAAAATTAATTCCAATTACCGTACGGGAACATGTGAAAAATTAGCTGACATAAATTGTGATAATACTTATGAGTATTGTTAACCGCCTCGTTACCTAGTGACCAGCACTCTTGGCTGTCACCGCGGAGACCCGGATTCGATTCCCGGCTCTGCCAAGAAATTTAATTCTGGTCTGAGGGCCGGAACGAGGTACACTCAGCCTCGTGAGGCAACGCTGAGAAGAGTTGGGTTAGATTCCCACCTCAGCCATCCTGGAAGTGGTTTTCCGTGTGGTTTCCCACTTCTACTCCAGGCGAATGTCGGGATGGTTCCTAACTTAAGGCCACGGCCACCTCCTTACCAATCCTCATCTGAATTACAAATACACACACTAATGCAGCCATCACATTAACACAGGTTATTAGACAAATCCTACACACACACACACACACACACACACACAAATGTTGGTTGGTTGGTTGGGTTGGTTCATATGTTTAGGGGCTGCGACAACGCGGTCATGTAGCCCCGTGTACTTAGGGTGTGTGTAGAATCTGTCTGATAACTGGTGTTAATTGTGATGACTGTATTAGTGTGTGTTATCTGTTTTTTTAATTCAAGTAAGGAATGCAGACTTTTGAATTTTTCAAATAGTTGCTACTTTTGCTGCCAAACGCCACCGTCAACGACTACTAGTTCAGAACATAGCTACCAGACGCCACCGCAGTCAGCTCTTGGCAACGAACGTTCGAACCTAAGAGGGTTGTTTGCATTCTTAACCTATACAATTTAGCTTCACACACGTGTAATTAGTAGAAGGATCTTTAACATGCCATAAATCTATGACATGGGACCGCCGGCTTTACTTCCCCTCCGTAGGAAGGCATACTGAGGGATTTTTAACGCTCTTAAAAAATCCGACGACTTCGGCCGGATTTGAACCCGCGATCTTGGGCATAGAAGCTCAGCATGCTACCAACTACGCCACCAAAGCCGCCACACCCAAATGTACGGGGCTACATGACCACGATATCGCAAAGTTCCTAAATAAAACAACAACAACCAGAAACATACACCAAAACTCGTTGTGTGAGCAGTAGGTAGACATTCCAAAACTTCAGATAAGTATCAACAATAGATCTTTGAACACTTTAGCAGTAGACAAACAGTATTTTATGTGGTAGTTAAGGTTTTTAATTATCACAACAAAGTAACTTACTTGTAATTCATTTCCACATATTAGTTTACATTTCTACTGTAGTTTTAGGGTTTACTGCTGAAGTGTATCACACATGGTGGCCACTACTCCTGGAAATCCTGGAAAACTCCTGGATTTTTATTAGGTATGAAAAAACTCCTGGAAAATGACAAAAAATTTGAAAACTCCTGGAAAATAGCCACTGTTAATTAATTATAAAAATCTTTCCATCTTAAGTCATACTCCCGCTGCGGTTTTGGGTGAGCATCTATCGTTAACGAAAGAAATTTCCTCAGGCTACCTGTTTCTGTGTGAGAGAACACTCGATAGTATTTATTTGAAAAACATATTGAGTATAGAGAAGCCTCCGTGGCTTAGGCGGCAGCACGCTGGCCTCTCACCGCTGGGTCCGTGGTTCAAATCCCGGTCACTCCATGTGAGATCTGTGCTGGACAAAACGGAGGCAGACAGGTTTTTCTCCGGGTACTCCGGTTTTCCCTGTCACAATTTCATTCCAGCAACACTCTCCCTTATCATTTCATTTCATCTGTCATTCATTTAATCATTGCCCCAGAGGAGTGCGTCAGGCCTCGGCAGCCGGCACAGTTCATATCCTCGCCGCTAGATAGGGGCTTCATTCATTCCATTCCTGACCCGGTCGGAGACTGGAAGCAGGCAGTGGATTTTCATTCATTGAGTATAGACAATAAAATTGCAGGTGGCATTCTTTTCTCTCATTTTTTTAAAGCGGATATTTGAGTCACAAAGGCTTTTCTAAAACAATAATTAAATAATTTGTGTGTAGGCTTGCGTATCAATAACGAAATCACCACTAATTTTTGTCAACATCTGTATAAGTAAACCAAACACAACTGCTTTATTTTGGTCTTGAAGCAGGCAACCGATAAAGCCCTCCCCCGCACTCGCGCTTATTTTTAAATCTGGAAAAATGTGAATTACTCCTGGAAAGTTCCTGGAAAATCGTTGACCGATTTGAGTGGCCACCATGAAGTTGCATTGTGTGTGGTTAAGTGTAAGAGAGGGCCTAGAGCCCTAACTTCGCCACAATAAAGACACCAATGAACACTTCGTTATTATTTAATTTGTTTTTCGGTTTATTCAAGTTTTGTCGTTTATGATATTTAGTGATTAAGCATCTCCATTATACAGCCAGGACCCTCCTTATAGAACCGAAACTCACGGAAACCGCGTGTCAAGCAAGGCACAGGCGCTAACAGCAGCGTAGTTCCCAACTAGTTTATCACATTTACACTTTTTAACGTATTTAATAATCATAGGCGACTTAGGTGGCGTAGTCGGTAGCATGCTGAGCTTCTATGCCCAAGATCGCGGGTTCAAATCCGGCCAAAGTCATCGGATTTTTTAAGAGCGTTAAAAATCCCTCAGTATGCCGTCCTTCGGAGGGGAAGTAAAGCCGGCGGTCCCATGTCATAGATTTATGACATGTTAAAGAACCTTCCACTAATGACACCTGTGTGAAGCTAAATTGTATAGGTTAAGAATGTGAAACAACGCTCTTAAGTTCCTACGTTCCTTGCCAAGAGCCGACTGCGGTGACGTCTGGTAGCTAAGTTCTGAACTAGTAGTCGTTGACGGTGGCGTTTGGCGGCAAAAGTACGAACTACTTGAAAATTGATAGTCTGCAGTTCTTACTTCATTTAAAACAGATACACACACTAATACAGTCATCATAATTAACACCGGTTATCAGACAGATTCTACACACACCCAAAGTTCACGGGGCTACATGACCGCGTTGTTGCAGCCCCTAAACTTAAGAACCAACCAACCAACCATTAATAATCATAATTACTGTACTTACATGAATTTCAGGGGAGTTGCTGTAAATGCTGTCCTTCATTTTCTAACCACACATTGCACCAACGTAGGAAGTTCTGGTACACTCGCTGATAGTCATCCTCACTGATATTTCATATCTGTGCAGGTATTTCCTTTTCGAGAACCTCCAGATTACGTGAATTGTATCTGTATACATTTTGTTTGAGATTCCCCCACTAGTAAAAATTTCACGGCGCTGAAACTCACGAACAAATTTACTGCAAACTTCTTCTTGAGAAGATAAGTTTCCACTAGGAAAATTCGTTGTTCACGGTATGCGAGATAGCCTACAATACTACACAAAATGTAATAATGATATTGGTTTTACGTCTCTTTAAAATACTGAGGCTTTTAGATACGCCAGGGTGGCGGAATTTTGCCTCGAAGGGGAACTTAAAGGTGTCAGTAAATCTACTGACATGGCTCGCTCGCAATTGCGCTTCTTCAAATGCCAACTGACTGCGCCAGGATTCGATCCTGCAACTATGGGCACATGAGGCGAGAACGTTACCGCTGCGCTACGCTGCCAGTCTTTAAGTAATGTAGAGCCAACTTGATGGTTACCCTTGAATATTTCTTACCAGGATGGACCAATTTTTTTTTTAACGTGTAACACAAGATTTATGCAGCGTTAAAAATCCTCCAGTATGCCTTCTTTAGGAGGGGAAGTAAAGCCGGCCGACCCATGACATAGATTTATGGCATGCAAAAGATCCTTCCACAGACTAAACTTGTGTGAAGCTAAATTGTTAGGTTAGATTTCGTCGGAACGCTCTTTCAAAGTTCCAACGATCGCCACTAGGTATCATTGATATCTGGTGGCGAAAGTTGGAACTACTTGAAATTGAACGGAACTTGTAGCTCACCCTTAGGGTGTCCGCTGGAAGCAGCTACAGACTCAGGCGAGCCGAATATGTCCTCGGACACTCCCGGCACTAAAAGCCGTACGATACATAAATAAATATGAAGCTTTGGCGCCAACTGCAAGTAGTGGGCGTTCCTAACTACTGTATGTTGTTGTCGCCGTCGTTGAATTAAAAGAAGAGGGATTCCTTTTTTGCTAACTAAAAAAAAATATCGAAGTACCCATAACAGCTATCATGCACGATTTACTTGTCGTTCTAGTGATTACATCTTAAGTAATATGCAATACTAACAGAAGGTTTAGTTGGAATACCTCATAATGATCAATAGCATTTACCATGCTAGGAAAATGTATGATACCGTATTGATTAATAGATAACTCTTGGAAATACTACGCCTATCAAGACAAATTAAACAAGTAGTTCCGTGAAGAACCACTCTATAGGGCTCCCCCTAAGCAGGGCTTAGTTATATAATTTTGAAGGTGGTTTCTGAGGATGATGATGATGATGATAATTGTTGTTTTAAGGGGCCTAACATCTAAGTTATCGGCCACTAATGGTCTGGGTGGTAGCGAAAATGACAAACGAAAATTAAGCTGAAATGAAAATACTGCACTTACAAAATAAAAGTCAGATTGAAGTGACTCACGAAATGTAGAGTGGAATACTTAAAAAGGTAATTTAGAAGAAAAATACTCACAAATGGAATTTAGATTGAAAAAAAACTTACAAAATGTAGTTTTAGGTTCAAAATACTTACATTATGCAACTAAACAGTCTATTTTTATATCTTACTAGTCTTACTTACTTTGGACACGTGAAATGAAAATGAGATTAAAAAGATGCAGAGTCGTCATTATTAAATTCTCGTAAAATTTCATTGAATTAGACGTTGTATGCCAAGCTTCACAGCGCTTGGATGAATAGTCGCGAGAAAAGTCCATTTAAATATTTAAATTTCGCGTCGCCGCCATGTTGGTTTTGTGCTCACTAGGTTATTGAATGATCCATAGGTGAACTTATGTTTATAGCTTCTATCAACATACAAAATTTCAGTTTGATTGTTTTAATAGATTCGTAGATATTGAGAACCGTCCAAATATTTCGGATGGTCGCCATGTTGGATTGTTGTGTAGGTCATAGAGTTATATATGCCTACCATTAGATGAAGATTATTGCGTAGGTTCATTATTCAAACGTTCACTACGATCGCATGATTAGTACACAAGACATAAAAACTTAACTTTAAAATTTTGCACAGCCGCCATCTTGAGGTAACCTATTGAACTAAATTAGATGTCAGTGCATTACAATGTGTATAAACAATTGCTGTATCAAGTTTCACTGCGCTCGAATGGTTAAATCGCGAGAAAATTCTATGTTTCAACTTCACTTGGCCGCCAGGTTCGTTTTGTACTTAACAGGTTTATAAAAGTTACATAGGCCTAGATGAACTTCTGGCAGTACCTTTTATGACCGTACAAACCTTCAGTGTGTTATCTGTTGTTACGGGAATATAGAATTCCAGTGAATTATTTCGCGTGACCGCTATGTTGGATTGATTCAACGTATTAACATTTGAAAGGCACGGTTGAGGTCGGACAATGTATTAGTATGCACTTACCCAGTTTCATTGAAATTGCTTTGGCCGTTTACATTTTATTAGGGACATACATACGAACGCACACACACACACTCGGAAATAAGATGATCTCATGAGCCTATCATTGTCATTAATGAAAATAGGCTAAAATCATCTACCGTATTCAATTATTGTACATGTTTCTGTCTACGGTGAGACCACCTTCAGTAAATCTTAGATATTTTAAGTAAAATATAAATAATTAATTTAAATCTAAAATTGTTAATTAAAATGTAATACAAAAATGAATATCCTTACAAATACACTTGATTTAAAATAAGAAAATCGTAATACCTCTATGTTTCTCAATACATATCTACTTACTTACTTACTTGGCCACACAAACCGAAGTCGGGTCATTGCCTCACTTTTTAGCCTCTTCCATTGCTTTCTGTCTCTGGCCATATTCTCGTTAGCTCCCAGGGCCTCCAGGTCTTTCCGGACTCCATCCTGCCATCTCAACTTTGGTCTACCGAGGGGTCTTTTGCCTTGTGGTTTTCCTTCTAGCACTCTTTTTACGATCCCGTCTTCCCTTCTCAGTACATGCCCCAGTCATTCTATTCTTCTATTCTCAATAAATAACATTCTAAAATATAGTTGACTAAAATTAAATTTGGAATACATCCATGGCCTATTTCAATATGAAGAAAGACAACAGGTGTTCCGGAATTAGTGGACTGACAATTGTGCAATTATTGACGGCTTGATCTGAACTATAACTTTCGACGTGTTGTCATGAAGCATTTTTTGGATAGCGTCACTAAATAATTATATACTTCATAAGGACTTAATTGTTATATGAATGATCCCTTGTATTCTACTTAAAATATCTAATATTTGCTGAAGATGGTCTCACCGTAGATCGAATCATGTACAAAAATTGAATAGATAGAATGACATAAAAATGACCATGATAGCCTGATACCTTCTTGACGTGTTAATTATAAACTATTTATTTTCACCTGAAGTCAATATTTATTTCATTGAAAACCGTACCGGTCACATTTTGACCTTCTTCAGCTGGTATATGATGAGTAGTACTATATCTAAAGTTCACATAGTAAAATAAAAAAAATAAAAAAACAGATCTCTTACAATAAATTTTGTAAATTAAGCATAAAGATTTTTGTCTTAAAAAAATAAAAAAAATAAAAAAAAACATCGTAGAAATGAGGAATGTGTATGTGAAAATATATAGCCTACTTACTGTTTGTCGAAACAGTTAGGTTATAAAAAGTCTTGGATAAGTTTTTCTTCCGGCAATGGAAAGCTTTGAATCGTCATTTAATAGCCCTTTGTGTCGGAGTGTGAAGACGTTCGGTTTGATGTATATGAGAGAAACAGCGTACTGAGAATGCAATACTTCATTTATTTTCAATTTTCTTCCCCACGGTTCAAGGACATGGTTAAATGTTCGTGGTTCGCGACCAATTACACAACGGAGAGACCTCCCGAGTTCGAAGTAGCCTACCTGCGAAATATTGCCTTCAAATACGTAAGGAAAACGGTGAAGAACAATGTGGCCTCAAAGTTCATATTCGTTGTGCATGGTGCCAAAAGTATTTCTGTTGTTATCATGCGATTGACGAACCTCATTTATTTTTCGCATTCGTTCCCTAACAATGAAGTGTTCTTGGCGCGTAGTAGCCTGCCAGTTCGTTCTCCCTCTCTCTCCAGCACAACTGCAACTCCACTCCGCTGTGCGCCGCACGAGCCAGCAAGATGCTAGGGTTGTCCAGTAGGTATGTTGTCACACGGATTTTGTAACAAGATTTCGGTACCTTGCAGTTCGAAATGGCAGCTAATATTTTGTACATCGCCAATTTATGGTTTCCTCAACATCTCTACGAAATTTCATTGTCGGTTTCGATATGACCGTATGAACAGTTCCCTTGTTAGAATCTGAACCATCGGGCGTGACACTTCACTTCGAAAGTCTCACATGCATTAACCGGGAATCAAACCCGATCCGCCTTGGTCAGAGGGAAGCACTTTGATCACTATTGTACGTCATCACGTTCCCGAAGAATTACAAAGCACCCGTGTCCATGCTATCATTGCACATTTTCTTTTGTTTAATTTAAGAGTCGTTGGAGTGGTATTAGCAGAGAACAGACGTGTCAAACAGGCGAAAGACAAATGTGGGGCTAAGGACTCCGTATGCGGGTGTGGGCAGAGTAAGAAGTTTTCTACAAGCAGAAATCCGTTCGGCGCCATCTCTTACAACTTTCACTCTACTTAGGCCTACTAGATATTAGTGTGTTGCCGGCGGGTTTTTATTCTTAAGTTGATACTAAGCTTTCTAGGTGGATTTAGTGGAAGTTTTTGTCAGCGTCATGGTTCCAAGATCAGAAGTTCGATTCTCGGTAGATATTTTTTTATTATTTCTGAGGGGGTGGGAACAATTTTTGCTACTCCCATTTCGTGCCATGTCGGTTTCCTAAATACCTCATGTATCACATTTAGTGTTTACACAGTTACAGATCGCACTCGTAGAGCTCAAGTTTCACGACAGTAGAAACCGGAGCATCGAATCTTCAAAATATCTATAAACCAGAAGAAACATTATTATTATTTTTTAAATCGTTATGCCCAACTACGAAGCGCGCTTGAACTTATTTTGCACAATGTTCCTTCTTCTTTTCTTCCCAATATCTCTTCATTCGTTCACTGCCTTTCTGCGTGCTTCTGTCCAGCCTGTATTTTTCCTTTCAAGTTTCTCTGCAAATTTATGTTTGTTTACTAGGCTTCTAAATTTTACTCTATCTGGAATGGTTTCCTCAGCAATACCCATTTCTTGTAGATCTTCATGTATTTATGTTAACCAATTGTTGCGGATTTTCGGGATCAGCGCTATATTTAGAATTCTCTTTGTCAGCCTGTCGTTATCCATTCTGTGAAGGTGTCCGTAGAATTTTAATCGTCGTTTTCTGATAGTATCTGTGATTTTTTAGCCTATTTTCATTCATGAAAAAAAATAGGCTTATGAGATCACCTTTTGTCCGTGTGTCTGTGTGTGCGTGTGTGTGTTTGTGTGTGTGATGGTGTGTGTCCCCCTTAATAACTTCTAAACGGCTGGAGCGATTTCAATGAAACTCGGTAAGTTCATAGCACTATTTCAAACGACACCGACCGTGCCCTTCAAATTTTGTTACGTCTCACCAATCCAGCATGGCGGCTGTGCGAAATATTTCACCAGCATTCAATATCTCCGAAACGATTACCGATATCACCCTGAAATATTTTACGGTAATAAAGGAAACTACTAGAAGTTCACCTATGTGACCTTTGAAAACCTGGTAACTACAAAACCGACATGGCGGCCAAGCGAATTTGCGACTTTTAAATAGACGTTTCTCGCGATTTAACCAACCAAACGCAATAAAACTTGGTACAGTGTACGTTTATACACATTGTAATGCACCGACATCTAACTTCGTTCAATTGTTTATATAACCTCAAGATTGCGGTTGTGCGAAATATTTCACCGGCATTCTATATCTCTGAACCTATTTGCAGTATCACCCTGAAATTTTGTACGGAGATAAATGCACTACTGGAAGTTCATCTATAAGAATTTCAAAAACCGGTTAACTACAAAACGAATATGGCGGCCAAGCGAAGTTGAAAATTTTAAATAGACCTTTCCCATGACTTAATGATCCAAACGCAATGAAACTTGGTACAGGAAATGTTTATACACATTGTAATGCATTGGTATCTAATTTAGTTCAATTGTTTACATAACCTCAAGATGGCGGCTGTGCGAATTTTAAAATTAAGTTTTTATTTCTTGTGTCGTAATCATGCGATCGAAGTGAAATTTTGAATAATGAACCTACGCAATAATTTTCCTTTAATGGTACATGACTCTATGGCCTATACATATGACAATCCAACATGGCGACCATCCGAAATATTTAGATGGATCTCAATATCTACGAATATATTACAGCAATCAAACTGAATTTTTTAAATGTTCATAGGGGCTATGAACATAAGTTCACCTATAGGACTTTCAATAACCTGGTGACCACAAATCCAACATGGCGGTGACGCTAATTATAAATATTCACGTGGTCGTTTCTCGCAATTTAACCATCCGAGTGCAGTGACACTTGGTACAGTCAATCTTTATATAAATGTTAATCCATTGGCATCTATTTTTTTCAATGGCTTCCATAACCACAAGATGGCAGCTGTGCGAAATTATAAAATCTCGTTTTTACTTCGTGTATCCTATTTATGCGATTGAAATTTGATTACTACACGTGCACAATAATCTTCACGTAACAGTACATAACTCTAATACCTACATATATAAAAATCCAACATGGCAACCATCCGCAATATTTAGTCGGTTCTCAATATCTACGAATCTATTACAGCAATCCAACTGAAATTTTGTATGTTGATAGAGGCAATTAACATGAGTAGGGTATATGAAAATAGGCTGTATAGTTCTTCACATAACTACTTGTTTTCTGCGGATTGACACATTTCATGTGGTTTCTTTTTCATCCAAATTCAATTTTCGAACTTTGGTCCTAGGATTTTTCTGAGAATTTTCCTCTCTTGTTCCTCGATGCTTTTCATTTGTGACCTGCTCCCAATTATCAGTGTTTCGGATGCATACAGTGCCTCTGGTTTGATGACTGTGTTGTAGTGTCGTAATTTTGCATTCTTTGAGATACATCTTTTGTTGTATCTGTTCTATGTGATTTTGTAAGCCCTTTGCAATTTAGCAGTTATTCCTTTGTTAGCTTCCTGATTTAACCCTGCTGGCTGAATAATTTCGCCTCGATACTTGAATTTGTATACTTGGGAATTACTCCGTATTTGGTGTTTAGTGGATGATTGTCAAATCTTGATTTAGTGCCTTCCATAAACTGCGTCTTTTCAAATGATATTTGGAGTCCGGTTCTTGCTGCTATTGCATGCAATTTTTCTATGGTGTGGATTGCTTCTTGTCTGTTGTTGGCTTCTTGATCCGAAGGGTTCGATTCTTGCATTAGCCGTGGTTGGTAAATTTTTCCTGGCTTGGGGACCGAGTTATTGTGATGTCTACATTATTCATTTCATCATCATCACGATGTGCAGGGTGTCTACTTGCAAAATCTGTACCGGGACTTCACGGAGGCCCCGCGCCATTGTATAATATTATTAACAATCATTTATTATCATTATTATTTTTATTTATTATTATTATTATTATTATTATTATTATTATTATTATTATTATTATTATTATTATTATTATTATTATTACCATTTAACCAAAGGCGTCTATAACAAACAGTCAATATCCTTCAATTCGAAGCTAAATCATTACTGCACTGTCATCCGTCCGGAGGTCTTGTACGCTTCCGAATGCCTGACGATGACATTAAAGATTGGTCGAAAAATTGTTGACAAAGAAAGGAAAATTTTGAAAAAGATGTCAAAGATAATGGGGAATGTAGAAGACGGCATAACTGTATACTCATATGGAGAAGATAACCGATGCTATCCGGGAAAGGAGGATTAACATTTATAGACATGTGATGCGAATGAGCCCAGCGAAACAGACCAACCGCATCATTAAGGAAAAGAAAATGGGCTTGGTTCATTAAACTAGGTAGAGATCTAAAGGAAGTGGGGATTATAT
The DNA here is from genome assembly GCA_946902985.2 of Meconema thalassinum. Taxonomy (NCBI): domain Eukaryota; kingdom Metazoa; phylum Arthropoda; class Insecta; order Orthoptera; family Tettigoniidae; genus Meconema; species Meconema thalassinum. Next base: position 73,354,131 of record OX336399.1, on the reverse strand, counting down.
CAAATTACATTCAGGAGCGCATCCCACTGAAGAGGAAACTTCAAGCATGCCAAGGTTTCCAAGAAAAACCGAGGCTGAAAATGGGAACGATTTGGGCCCAGGAAAGGAAAAAATCCGCCAAAGCCCGAAGAATGAGACAAATGGAATGACGCGGTCCATAGATGACCGATATGAAATGAATGAATGAATTATTATTATTACTAGCAAATGTAATGTAGTAGAAACTGGTACTGTCGGATTAATTTTGTTTCATTAACATTTTTTTTTTTAGGTGGACAATCAACTAATTCTTACCTTTTAGGTAATTTGACTCCATATACATATTGTTGGTGATATGGCGTTGGACAAAATTTAGACCCGAAAACCGCTGCCTATAAACTGGCGGGGGAACCGGTCTATGTTATTCTATTACAGTCTTTATTCAGTCACTAGCAACCCGCCCCGTCTTCGCCCGGAAATTGAAGCATCATTTATATCATTTATGGAGGATTCATAATTCGTGTAGAATTCTCTTTATTGGACCACACACCATGAACATTTCTTCCCTGTATTATAGGAACTTTGGGGATGACTCCCTCTGTTTTTGTGGATTCTTTCTTTCTCTCTCTCTTGTGACAATCGATAAATTTTTTGTTGCACATTTTCATTGTTACGTGATAAACATATTTTTTTCAATTTCAATGAACTACGGCCTATAGTCTATCCTTTTTCCGTCTCGGCATGATGGGTTAAAATCACTGACTGGACTATTAATTATATTATCATGGAGATAGCATTTGCAACGAATTCTTGTCAGACTTAATTTAAAAATGGCGAGGTGCATGAAACACAAATCCCCCTTCCGTTTAATCTAAACTTGACTGTATATTCTCCGGAACGAAAAGTTCACAGACGAAGTAAAGAAAAGCCGAGTTGCACTTCCAGGGAAACTCCAAACACATCCACCCTTCTCTGAAGACTTGACTCGACACGGCTCGACAGTGTCTGGGGTGATATGCCCACTCGCCAGCCAGCTAGCTCGTTAACTGTCTCGAAGCTAGTAATTGGATGGAGATTGTTGGAAGAAATGAAAACGTAAAAACACTTATAGTGGGCGATGTATTGAAGATAGATATATGCTGTCGTGGACGTTTTTGTACAACATTTCATGCTGAACAATTCTTACACTCACAGTATCTAGATCATATTTTTAAAGGTTTGCCCAGCGTAAGCTTAAAAAGCGATCGGACGCCAGGATTATTTGTTTACCTTTTCACTGAAATCGTTACTACGTGGCTTCCTTTGGTCATAAATAAATTATTTTCTTTAGAAACCTTCCTTGATATATCCTTTACAGAATGGTGAAAACCGCATGAAAATCCTTTCAGTGGTTCTCGAGATTTCCCGGAACATCCAAGAATCGGGGACTTTGTTTTACTGTATACTAAGTAGAGATATAATACCGGTATGTAAATGAATTCCTCGCCTGTGGCAGATCATTTTTATCCAAACTAAATATTACATACCGGAAATGAAATATCTAAAATTATAGGGCGTAGGCTACTCGTTCATTTTCATTACTCGATGTAATTTATTTCTTTGTGTGGTGACTGGCTAATTTACGTTGAGTGCCATTGTGTTACTGGAGCCACGGTGATCAATGGAACATCGTTATCACTAAGCTAATGCTTCTGCAGTTCACTACTAAGGGATTATTTATCCATTGAGAGATTACAGTCCTAATGCCTCTTCTGGACGCGGCTTCGGTGGCGTAGTTGGTAGAATGCTGAGCTTCTATGCCCAAGATCGCGGGTTCAAACCCGGCCGAAGTCGTCGGATTTTTTAAGAGCGTTAAAATCCCTCAGTTTGCATTCCTTCGGAGGGGAAGCAAAGCCAGCGGGCCCATATCATAGATTTATGCCAAGTAAAAGAAGCTTCCACTAACTAAAATTGTGTGATGCTAAATTTGTAGGTTAGATTTGATTAACGCTCTACTAAGTTCCAACGTTCGTCGCCAGGTGCGGGTTGTGGTGGCATATAGTGACCAAGCTTGCAGCTAGGTGTCATTGACGGTAGCATTTGGTAACAAAAGTGGGTACTACTTGAAATTGATCGTCTGCAGTCCTTACCTGAATTACAGACAACGCACACTAAGTTTATATAGCCATCACAATTAACACCGGTTATCAGACATATTCTACATACACGCAAAGTACACGGGGCTACATGACTTCGTTGTCGCAGCCCCTAAACTGAGGAACCAACCAACCTCTTCTGGACGCTGTTTAGTGTGGACGTAATCGAAACTCAAGTGTACTGAACGTTTCAGGTAACCTCATACAATATGTTTGAGTAGAGAGCGATTATTACCTGATGTCGTAAACCTGTGCGAACCCTAGAGCTTAGAGAGGGGAAGGAGGAGAAGGAAGGTAGTGAAGGGGGTCACTGCTGTTGTGCTTCTGGGAAAAACACTAACGTGCAATACAGTTACAGTAGTTGCTGATGAGAACATTTCCGTAGCAATAGCGCGGAGAGAATGTTTCTCCCCTCTCAGTCTCGATTCAGCACATGGACTCGCCCGTATACGAAACTCATTGCGTGCGCATGTACCCTCAGATAATAATCGCGGTTTACTAATCACCACGGAAGCAGAGGTCGTCCGCTTTCCATAAATACACACGAACAAGCGTCTGAAGACCGTAGTAATATCTAGCCTCTTAATGATATGCCATATTCCTTTTTCCCTTCCTTCTCACTGTACACTCGTGTGTAGGGTTGCAATATCGGTAGGGTACAAAATCAGGACATGTTGACAATAAAATCAGGGCGTTGCTTAAATACGAGATTTTCTCACTACATCAAGTTGTTGAGTATGCCCTTTTGGGCTGCAGCGCCTCATATGAATTAAATTTCTACAAAAAGAAAAAAGAAAAAAATCGAGACAAAAGTACAGGGCGTCAGGAAATGTGATTACGGGCTACTGCGAGGGCTAGTATTAGTAGTTACGTTGACAGCACGCCTGTCGCTTGTATAAAATCGAAGAAACAGTAAACTTCGTACTCACCACAGCCATTCATAACTGATGCTGGAAGTGCTGATGACACACACGCTCACTTACTGCAATACACACTTGACGATTTCGACAGCCTACAGCCCACACGTGTGGGATTTGCCCTGTCAAGGACACCGTGGTGCCAACTAAACTGTTGATGCTACCTTTGGCAGAAGCCGGCAATCACTGCGGAGAACATTTCCTGGCGCCCTGTATTGTAATGAATATGGTGACCAGCAAACAGAACCATCCGTTTTACATCCACAAACATAATATTATAGATCTACACTTTCAATTTCTATTTCTGGTACATATATTTTGGAGTTGGAAACGGGAAACCACGAAAACCATTTTAAGGACGGTCGACGGTCGACCCTCGTCTACCGAATCTACAGATAGCTTGGCTCCATGGCCTAGCGCTGCGCGTTAGTGATCGTAGCTACCGCCCTCGGTCAATAACAATAATACTAATAATAATAATTTCCCATTTCCAAATATCATATGCAAAACTCATTACTTAGAAAGATCCTCTCGTTATCTAGATGGGCAACCTCTGAAGACTAAATTCGGCAAAATTCATCAAGTAAATAAATTCAAGTACCGGTATTTAGGAGAAGTAATTCAGCCATACGGATTGAACCGTGAAGCAAATAAAGAGAGAATTTCAAAATTACAGAAGGCCTATAGCATTATCTGGAACAGATATAACAGAAGATCAATATCCCGTAATGCTAAATTAAGACATTATAACACAGTGATCAAACCAGAAGCATTATACGCCTCGGAAACCTTGCTCATTGGTGTCAAATCTCTTATTAAAGACATCGAGAAGCGAGAGAGGAAAATATTGAGGAAAATCTTTGGTCCAGTCTGTGTAGAGGGAATCTGCATAAAACGGAAGTCTCAGGAGCTATATCATCACTTTGAAAGGATCACAGACACGTTTAGGGAAAGGCGATTAAAGTTCTATGGCCACATTCTTCGCATGACCGATGACAGACTAACGAAGAGGATTCTCAACCTTGCTCTCTCAATGAAAGTCAAGACCAACTGGCTTAAGGAAATAGAGGAAGATGTTCAGTAGGTTGGCATCGTAGAGGAAATTATACAAGACAGAAATTCAGAACTGTAGTCAAGAACGGAAGAAACTCTTCAGTGCCCAGATGAAGAGATTTTGGGAGAAGAAAAGATGAACATCATTTGCTAAATGAGTTCTCTCGCGCTCCCTAGATGGGCATAACGATGTGAAAAAGAAATCCTATATATTATTTCACTAATGATTGGAGACGGTCATATTAAGGAAACCACATAACGGAGTGATATAAATGATCACGGTATTCATTAGAAGCGTCAGGACACAGAGCGTTCCTCAAAACTATTAATTCAACTCATCATGACTCTAAGTCAGGGGTTCCCAACCTGGGGGGGGGGTTAATTAATTTCCGAATTAAGTTTTCTTTAACTCGAATATTACAACTTTGTATAATAAACATTTTTAGATTGTCGCGCCAAGTCAATCGTTCAAAAGCACTGGTATTTGCCAACTGTCGTCTCAAACCTCTGCGGAGCCGCGAGGTTGGAGGTGAAGTAAGGAATTTGCTGTGCTATAAGGAGAAAAATCAATGCCAATTTTATCATCTCATTGGCATATCTTTGTGATTTCTTTGAAGCTTTAAACAGTTTGAACTTAAAGCTCCAAGGCAAACACTCCAATATTATTCTTGGTTATGATGCCATCAGAGCTTTCCTGAAAAACAAATACAGTTATGGAAACGCCGGCTTCAGTTGAACAACTTCTCATCCTTTCACCACCCTACCATTAATGAATTTTTTCCGGAAAATGAACGTGATCGTGAATGGTCCTGGATGTTAATAAGAAATCCGTTTGCCATTGACATTGAAGCACTCCCAGCCCAACTTAAAGAAGAAGCCATAGATTTGAAGTGTGATTCAAAGCTAAAAGATGATTCTAAAATATTACGACTGGGTGACGTTTGGGTAAACTGTGTATCCTGAAATAGCCAAAGTCGCATTGCGTGTCATTATGCGAGTCAGGATTTTCAACGCTGGGTGTCAAAAACAAATCAGCGCTGTCAGCTTAATGTTGCAAGTGTTCTCCGCTGTGCTCTGTCAAATATCAAACCAAACATCCCGGATCTTACCAAGAGAAAACAATGTCCACCCTCTCACTGACATTTGTTGACTAATTTAAGGATTTATTGTAAAAGAGTGTTCTTTGTATTGTGCTAAAATTAAGTTGGTATGTAATAGATACAAAGCGCGTACTTCACATTACTATTTCAGAAATAATTTTTCCATTTTGTAGTGTTATTAGGTTAGGTCTATATCCTCAGCGTCAGTTTATTAAAGGGGTTATAGAAGCGACGAGTGGAGGGGAGGGGGCGCGATGACCACCCGTATCTGAAAAGGGGGGCGCCTGCGGGAAAAGGTTGGGAACCACTGCTCTAAGTATTAATAAAACTATTGAAAGTAATGAAAGTTAGCTAAGTTCCACTTCTATCCGTCAGGCGGTACCCAGCGCTCCAGTGTTCATTGCCCTTGCGGTAAGGAAAATGTACATGAAATCGCGCCAAAAGCTGCACTACAAATCTCTTTTGAGAAAAAAAAAAAAAACATTATATGAAAGACGACCAGAAAATAAATCCCCTTTAATCACACAGTACGGTAAAATCACACAAGTCTGCCATTTTAAATACCTTGGTGAAACCATACAGTCCTCGGGACTAAACCGAATCGCCAATGAACAAAGAATCACCAATCTTCAGAAAGCCTACAAGCTAACGTGGGCTCACTACAACAAGAAGTGCATTTCGATGGACGCAAAATGAAGGCACTATAAAACAGTGGTTGCTTCCAGAAGCAACCTACGCAGCCGAAACAATGATGATCGACGGTCATTCCAAAATTAAGGGCATAGAAATGCAGGAACGAAAAATTCTCAGAAAAATTGACGGGGCAGTCAAAGAAAACGGCATTTTGATGAAGAGACCTCATGACGAATTCTATCACTAGACCAACACAATAACGGAAGAATCGGAAAACGACGAGCAAAGTCTTAACACACACACATCTACAGGTTGAAAAAATCCAGAACGGCAAAGAAACTACTCAACATCGTAACGAAGAGTAAATGTGGCACGGAGTGGCTGACAGAGGTCCAGAGGGACCTACAACAGATCAACCTAGAGAATCTCGAGGACCGCACTGAGTACCGGAATAAAATTTAAAAAGTTTGAGCAAAGCACATCACCACAACCTGGGAAAAAAAATGGACAGATGAGCGGAAGAAGGGGCATTCCGAGAGGATGAAGAGATTTTGGGAAGAAAAGAGGGAGAACTCCCGAAGATGTATGTATGTATGTCTACCCCTTATTATTCCCGTTTTCCAACGGGGTCGGGGATGAGATGCGATGGAAGTCTTTGTGGCGATGGTTTTACGGCCGGATGCCCTTCCTGACGCCAACCTCATGAGAGGAGTTAATGAGAGATGAAATGAATGATGGTGAATGAAACTGGGGAAGAATGTGGAAGGAAGCGGCCGTGGCCTGTCAGAAGGTACCGTCCCAGCATTTGCCTGGTGTTGAAAATGGGAAACCACGGAAAATCATTTCAAGGACGGCCGACGGTGGGGCTCGAACCCACGCGTCTACCGAGTCAGCAGAGAGCTTGGCCCCATGACCTAACGCTGTGCTTTAGCCAGCGTAGCCACTACTGTCGGTGAAAACGCCCGAAGATGAAATCGTGAATTCCAGTTCATTCGCCCTCCTAAAGGGGAGCAATCGATTAAATAATCAGGAAGCAATGGCAGGTCAAGAGAATTCGAATTGTACTGGTGTGGTTCCTAAGCATCTTTTGCAAGGGCTAAAAGAGCTTGATCTGAAGACTAACTTGTGTACATTAATACAGAAGACAGGGATGATTTTAGCTTCAAGATAGTTCGTTGGTAGTGATGATCATGCTTCGATTTAATGTAATTTGCATAATTTGTTTTCATTTTTCCTGATCTGTGAATAACGGTGATATAATAATAATAATAATAATAATAAAATAATAATGTGGTGACGATTGACCACTTGTATGTCGGGAACACGTATGGCTACTCTGGTATTGTGCTTTTGTCAGCTGTCTCGTTACGGTATGTATAATTTTCCTCTTTAGTCCACTCTCTTCCTCACCTCGACCATAGTTCATCTCAAATGAGCTCATGTGACGCCTCCCATTTATGGTATCCTCTGCACCAGAATGCGTCATATTCGCATACATATATACATACATCTAGACCCTTATTTAACTCATGTACCTAACAGTTGAAATAATGACCAACCGTAGTAACTGCGTGCGTTAAGGTGCAAGCCATACTGCCAATCTCTCTCTCTACTTGGGAGACGAGTGGTTTCGAACTCTACCTTTGACCGTCCTTGAAATGGTGACCTGTAATTTATTATGTTCAAATCTAGTCAAATCCTGGGACGGTACCTTCTAATAGACTAGGTCACGGCTGATCCCGTCCAATTTCTCGTCCAATTTCATTCATCTTTTATTTCATTTCTCGTGAACTCCTCCGATGTAGTTGACGTCAAGGAGAGCATACGGCTGTAAAAACAATCCTGTCATAGGCATGTCATTTCACCTCATCTCTGACCCCGTAGATATTGGAATGATAGAGGGCGGAACCACAGAATACACACAGTACGAGTAGATTAGTTACTTACTGTTGTTTTAAGGGGTGGAACAGCGAGTTCATCTGCTCCTCCTCTTCTTCTTCTTCTTCTTCTTCTTCTTCTTCTTCTTCTTCTTCTACCTTATCCGATACGGACGTTGGCTACCACCATGGCTAACACCTTCTTATCCTGTGCAATCCTGAAGAGTTCCGTGGAAGACAGCTCAAACCACGTTCTTAAATTATCCATCCAAGTTATTCGTCTCCTTCCCGGTCCACGCTGACCTTCAATTTTACCCTGAAGTATAACTTGGAGCAGGCGGTATTTTGGATTCCTCATCATGTGTCCCAAGTATTCCAATTTCCTCTTCTTAATTGTGTTTTAGCAGCTCAGGTTGGCTGCTCACACGCTGAAGAACCTCGGCATTACTCACATGTTCTGTCCACGAGATTATAAGAATCCGCCGGTATATCCACATTTCAAAAGCTCGAATCTTCTTTTCTGTAGCTACGGACAAGGTCCAAGCTTCAACACCATAAAGAAGGTTGGAGACAACATAAAACTTCACAATTCTTTTCTTAAGCGTCATACTGAGATCTCGACAGCATAGTAGTTGTTTCATTGTCATAAAGATGGATCTAGCCTTCTCTATTCGGCATCTTATTTCAACCGAAGGATCCCAATTCTCATTAATATTCTGTCCTAAATAAACCAAACCCTTGACTCGCTCAATCTGATGTCCATCGACTAAAAGGACTTGTGACAATGCTGGTTTTCGCGATATTATCATATATTTTGTTTTCTTAATGTTGAGGTCAAGGCCATATTGTTTACTCTTTTGATACACCATAGTAACAATCTCCTTAAGTCTCTACAGTAGATTGGTTGGTTCTTAAGTTTAGGGGCTGCGACAACGCAGTCATGTAGCCCCGTGTACTTTGGGTGTGTGTAGAATCTGTCTGGCAACCGGTGTAAATTGTGATGACTGTAATAGTGTGTGTTATCTTTTTTTTTTTAATTTAAGTACTGCAACTTAGAATTTTTCAAATAGTTCCTACTTTTGCCGCCAAGCGCCACCGTCAAGGACTACTAGGCCAAGTTCAGAAATTAGCTACTACACGCCACCGCAGTCGGCTCTTGGCAACGAACGTAGAAACCTAAGAGCGTTGTTTACATTCTTAACCTATCCAATTTAGCTTCACACAGGTGCAATTAGTGGAAGGTTCTTTAACATGCCATAAATCTATGACATGGGACCGCCGGCTTTACTTCCCTCCGAAAGAAGGCATACTGAGGGATTTTTGTACAGTAGATTAATAGCAACATACTTAGGCCACTTTCGCGATATTTTAGCCGAAGATCCCAAGTGTGTAGACAGAAAGCTTACTTTATTTCTAGAGATATCACGGAACAAATGGCTTTTTCCAAATAAGGCCAATTAAGAAACTCTGAGATTGGCTTCAAATCCAAAATGGCGTCCGCTTCCCATTACTTAAGACCAAGGCAATTTTCATGTATTTCATGTATTAAAGAACACGGTAAATTCCTAAGTAAAATAATGTGCGCTTTCGTAATATTGACTGCTGACTTAAAATTGTAGGCATTTATAAGAACCTAAACCGGGGTTCACGCCACCCCAAGCCCTTCCCCCCTCCCCCGCGGTACTCAATGCTTTATCGTTGTTGTTTGAGTCTTCAGTCTTTTGACTGGTTTGATGCAGCTCTCCATGCCTCCCTGTCCTGAGCTAATCGTTTCATCTCTACATAGCTACCACACCCTACGTCCGAGGCAATCAGTTTAACATATTCTAACCTTGGTCTTCCCCTACAGTTCTTGTCCTCGACCCTTCCTTCCATAACTAAGCTTGCTTTCCTGGGTGTCTTAGTATGTGTCCTACCTCTTCTCTTCATTAGCAGTCGCCAGAAACATCTCTCCTCTCCCACTAGTCTTAATACCTCTTCGTTTGTAATCCTATCTACCCATCTGATCTTTGCACCAATAGTCCAAGTTTCACTTCCATAGAGCGCCACGCTCCAGACAAAGGCCTTCAGAAATGACTTCCTAACACCTAAATCTATATTCGATGTCAACAGATTCCTTTTCTGTAGAAATGCTTTCCTTGCCTGAGCTAACCTACTTTTTATATCCTCTTTGCTTCGTCCATCACTGGTTATTTTGCTTCCTAAGTAACAGAAGTCTCCTATTTCCTTTAGTTTTTCACCTGCCAATTTGATGTCCATAGAGGATTCTGATTTATTTCGGCTGCATTCCAATATTTCTGTTTTACATTTATTAATTTTCATCATGAATTCTTTCCTCAAGGCGGAGTCCATACCATTCAAAAACTCATTCAAATTCTTAGGCGTGTCGGCCAAGATGATGGTTTATCATCCACAGATATTTCTGTCAACAGTTGGTAGTACTCCCTGTACATGGCTCATCATCTGTTTCACAGCAGGGTCATCCAGCCATTGCGCTCGGGGAACACTGGGCAGTCAGGCTAGCGCTCCTTCCCCTACCACCAGTACACTGTGGCAGAGAGGAAACCTGAGACAGACGGACGATGTTCGTACCACGCTGAATAGATACGTACGTACAGTCGTGCGGTCGACGGCTTTTGTGGGATTGCTGACATATTGATAGAGCTGTTTTACCATTAAAAAATATACCGCATATACAAATCAAATTGCACTCCGATGTATGGAATGTGCAGGAAACGAACGCAAGTGTTAAGTAAAGAATATTGTGATTTATTTCAAACTGAAATGTGATCATAGCCTATTAGAGAGGAGAATTCAACAACACTTTACCAATTTGAATAGATAGTACAGACCTTGCGAGACCTTTGCTCCGTCGTTCTTACGAGCTTTTAGTTTTGGAGGAAACAATCTTCTCCAAGTTGGGTACTATTTTCTGGACACAGCTATTCGTAAACAATTGCGCAAGTTTCTAGTGCTTATCGTTGCACTTTGTTTACTTTTGGTAAGCTTAAGAACCGAAAAGAAGCGCTCACAAATGTACGTTGAGCCAAACATTGCTAACTTATGCGCGGCGGCCAGACCGCGCGCTCCACCAGCCAAGCTCCTCCCACCACTACCGAAACTACAGTAGCCTACCTTCCACCTAGGCGCTCGGAGCACTGGCCTGGAGCGTGGCCGGAGCGCTAGCGCTCGGGGAGCGCTGTGTGGAAGGCCCTGCCTTACAGTGTTGTAGCTTCGGGCCCATTACGTACACCTTCACGAAAACAACAATTTCCACTATGACTATCAAAGGGAAAGTAACTAGATTGTGGCGAAATACTCCTCCTCGGGGGGTAAGCAGTACCCATCGCAAATTAGACCATTCATTTTGTTTAACCTTAGCTGAGTTACGTAATTCTCGCTGTGTATTTGTCATTTCATTCAGTTGTCATTATACAGCTCATTTTTATGTGTACGCGTTAGAAAGACTCTGTTTCCATTGGTACACAGGTGGGACCGGCTGTTCTTTTAATTTTTTTCAGGGTTACCCCTTAGTCAGAGGGTGGGCTACTCGTGCTTAAGATTTTCATTAGAAGGGGTGGGGGGTCAGCACGAGGCATTATGCCCCCCCCCCCCCCACCCACATCATTGCAGAGGATTAATTGGGAGAATTGTACGTGTAAAATTTTCGTACGAAATGTCGGAATTAACGAAACGCTGACTTTTGTTTAAGCCAAAGAGGGTTGTTTAATATTAGATCTTGTGTAGATATAAACCATATAGATGAAAGTTAGAGAGTTGAAATAGGCTACCGCAGCGTGTGTATGTTTTAATAATAAAACAACTATAATAATAATAATTAATGATACTAGGGGGTCCGTGCAAGAATTCTCGCATGTGTTAAGCAACCCGCAAGGCTCTACTGTTATGCGGGCTGGACGCGACACAGTTCTGGCAGGGGCTATCGTCTTGTTTATTTGTTTAAACTACTTTATAAACACACAAATATATTTTCGTTGACTTTTCAAGAAATTCAATATTTTTCCTGTACTTTTGAGTCGATTTGGAAGATTTTGGCACAAACCGCCTCTTCTAACTCCCTTTGGTTTAAGAGCTGTACTGATGGACATTGGTTAGGCGACCCTTTCAGATAGCTAAAGTGAGGAACTCCGTTACATAGGAATTTGAATGTTATTAATAGAGAAATCCCCAGCGTCACGTGTTATAATTTTGAGAGAAGCCAGATGTCTGCTCGAGGCGGAGAGCCTATTCATGTGTGACAGTGATAATTGGTCGGCTTCCAAGTGTCCAGGTAGATCTACAGTATAATCATTTAACGTATAAAGCGCGCCTATTTTAATAAGGGTCCGCCTCATTACGTAGTGGCTAGCACTCTTGGCTGTCACCTTGGAGGCCTGGGTTCGATTCCCGGTTCTGCAAAGAAATTAAGTTCTGGTCTGAGGGCTGAAACGGGGTACACTCAACCTCGTGAGGCAAAACTGAGAAAAGGCGGGTTAGATTCCCACCTCAGCCATCCTGGAAGTGATTTTCCGTGGTTTCCCACTTCTGCTCCAGGTCAATGCCGGGATGGTTCCTAAATTAAGGCCACGGCTGTATACTTCACAATCCTCAACCTAATTAGAATTATACACAGCCATCACAATAATGCAGGTTATCAGGCAAATCCCACAAACACCCAGGTACATGGGACTAGATGACCACGATGTCGCAAAGCCCCTAAATGAATCAACAACTATTTTAATAAGACTTTTGAAGTGAAACACTTGCAACCAAGTGCTAGAATTAAGTTAGACCAAATTAGTCGCGTATTGCAGGTTTCAATAAATGCTTAACTGTCACAGAAAGGCGTCTTGTTCATTTCAGCATAACTTACAACAGGGTGTCCGCACTCGAAAGGGGCCCCAGAAATTGTTTAACTCCTGAGTTGTCAACACTGCTCACTCCCCATCATTGCACAGTGGGTCAAAATCGAAATCTAGGGGGGAAAAATTATTTTTACGTTTTAATCATGAATTTAGAGTGAAAGCAACGTATATTATTTGTTTACTTCATAATAAACATCAGTTAAGACCTTTTTAAGCTACGTCTACACATGCAAGATATTGTCTATGACTAGGAGTTGGATAGAGCATTCAGTTATCTCTTCAGAACAATTTTCTACCCCTTATTTACTTTTAACAAAGTCACAAAGTTCCACTTTTGACATGATCGTCGACCCAGTGCTTCAAACAGTTGTAAACGTGTGAGAACTGGTTGCGCGGCATCTTCTAAAACGTAAAATAACTAAGTAAGTTGCAAAAAGATGCAAAACATCTTATAACAGGCGTAAACTACAAGACTTGATCTACATTTTAACATTAAGTAGAAAGTGACGCAGAGTGATGCGGCATACTAAAAATGTAAGTGACAATATAATTTTAAAAATAATAGTTAAATAATATATAATTCAAATATAGCTAAAATTACGTAACAATTACGCCCATTAATAACTGAAACACGTTACAAGGATGCATGTTCCATCTTAAAGCATCACACTAACCACAAAGACAACCAAACCACAGCCACTTACATTCACCCTCCAATTCAGACTGCTCGAACAGTGGTGACAGATTCACACTAAGATGCGTTTATATCGCAGAATAGTGAGCGGCAATTATATGAGAATGCTGTAAAAGTAATACATTTTGATTTCTTAATTATGAAAATAAATAATTTTGTCCTCCTAGATTTCGATTTCGACCCACTGTGCATTGGCTGGCTCACGGCAGACCAAGCACATCGCTGTTGCCACAAATGCCGGCAGAGCTTTGTTCTTGTTATTGTTGCTTATTTTAGTGGCTTGGCGACATCATTGTCATGTAGTCCCGTGTAATTGGCTGTGTGTGTGTGTGGATTTTTGTGATAACCTTTGTTATTGTGATGGCTGTACTAGTGTGTATACTGCTCGGGTTCAAGCTCTGTGAACTTGTGGGGTGAGGGGAAGGGGCAGGGAAGGGTCAGGCGAGAAGAGAAGTGTCTGTCAACAGCCCGCCGTATTCCTATCTATTCCAATACTGCTAAAATAAGGCCGTTGCTCAAACCAATGTGGTGTTGCGAATGAGTGAGTGAGTCACCGACCAATGCATTTGGTTCTGTTACTACGCACGGACCGGGAAACCTCATCACTCGTCACCATCACTTCTCATAGTCCGCGATCCACATTCCTCTCAGGTTCACGCAGCTTGGACCCGAGCAGTATTTGTAAATTGAGGATAGGATTGGACCGTGGCCGTGGCCTCACAATGCACCAACAGTACTCCATGGTCAATAAAAGTAAACACGTTTAATCCGCTGGCCTGGTGCAAATCTTCGCTTGTATTTTAAAATCATCGTTCCAGTACCTCAAATTAGAATTAAATTTCTTGGCGAATCAGGGAATAGAGTCTGGACATCAGGATTGGTAGCCAACAACGCTAACCACTACACCACAAGGCGATACATTTTTCCTGATGATAATCAACTTTAAATACTGACTGCAAATATTAACAACACGGTGTCCCAATCACTAGTGAACCTGGCATTTCTTCAATAATTCCGACACCAGTGAAGATATTGCAACGGAATTCGAACAGGAATCCTTTTTATTAACCCTTTATAGGGCAATGGTTTGTATACCACCCATCTATCGCAAGGACAATTTATATTGTCAAAGGTGCTGATGATGAAGCTTTATTTGAACGAATTTCCGTGTAGAAGTGTTAATATTTCTTAAAATCAAATATTATTCCTGTATCTTGTTGACATAAGTTGCCGGCTAAAATTTAAAGAATCTAAAAATAAAAACGGTTAAAATGAGAGTAAATCTTTAAATAAAATATAATAGAAATTAAAATGATCAAAATATACATAAAATTAAAACTAGGCTAAGATTTTATAAAATCCAGAATTATAAAAGCAATTACAAAAATTAATAGACTATTATTAAATATTTAAGAAGATAAAATTAACAATAAAATATGTATTTAAATTATAAAAATAAATATATAAATAAATAAATATAAATATAAACATTAAATATAAACAGACATATGTTAAAATTAATAATAATAATTTTAAAATATAATTGCAGTCTAGTATAAAGGCAGTGCAGGACAGGAGAAATTGGCGTGGTCTAGTACATGGGGTCACGGAGAGTCGGAATCGACTAAACGAATAGAGAGAGAGAGAGATAAATATAAATGTAAATACGAAATTATTACAAAACAACAATTCTGTCCTAAAAACGATTAAGAAATGTGACACCATAAAATGTGCTGGAAGTGGTCACAACCAAGGCCACAATATTATTGTTAAGATATTCGAGGAAATGTTGAATTCGGAAGTGAACACGGCCCAGAAATGTTACTAACTCATTACCCGACAATTTGCTAATTTTCATATACATCAAACACAATAATGACGGTTAGTGGGATTCCTTAATTTTTAGAAGTTTTTTTCATTTCATGCTTTGCCATCGACAACCGATTGTCCTTGATGTAGCATCGTTTAAAATGCAAGCAGTGGTCTATACTACACATGTGGTAGTGAACGGAAATATGCCAACAACAACTGCATTGCCTTATGAAATACTAATGACTGCAGAAGCACAGAGGAAGATCAGGGCGAGTAACGATTCAGCTGCAGATATCCACAATGGATTCTTGCCATTTGGCAGCCACTCTGCTGCACCGGCTCTCATACCTTCACCGACAACACCAAGAAGACATGTTTCATTACTGACATTCCTCCCCCTTCCCCTCCCTCACCCCTCACCCCTCTACCCCTCCCCTCTTCCAAAGGCGTTTCCAAATGCCACAAAGCACGTGCCGGAAATATATCATCACACACATATATGTATGTTATTTATTTATTTATTTAATCGTATGGTGAATTGTATACAACATTTACATTATACAACATTATCCACATTCTGCAACCAAGTTATGACATTTGGAGTGACATGAAAGAGTTCAGCAGGGTTCCCAATAGAGAACAGAGGGCAGCGTCGGAGCAGATGATCCATTGTCTGCTCCTCTTGATCACAGTCGCACATTGCTGAATTGGTCCAGCCCCATCTGTGTTGAAAGAATTTACAGCAGCCATGGCCGGTTCTGAATCTGTTAAGACGGCACCACAGTTTCCTTGGGAGGTCAGAACCTTTTAGTTCCTTTGTAGGATCAAGAGAATGGGCACTTGTCCCCACTGTTTTAGTTGACCACTCGTTTCTTCAACTTTGGTTTAAATTAAACCCATCCACATATAGTATTTCTGCAGTAACACATGTTGGCCTCCTAGACCGTAGTCGCTGTTGTGAGGGATGGCAAAATTCATGGTATAGTGGTAAAGTAGGTGAAGCCCTGATCTTCTTAGCCTCTCTCAACAATGCTTGTTTCCTTCTTAGATGTGGAGGAGGAATGTGGCTCAGCAGAGGCAGCCAATGGCAAGGCGTTGACTTAATAGTACCAGTGATGCATCGCATTGTATCATTTAATCTTGAGTCTACTTTATGCACATGTGCACTTTCCAACCACACGGGTGCTCAGTATTCTGCTGTTGAATAGACAAGACTAATGCCAGTTAGGCGTAAGCAGTCAGCAGAGGCTCCTCACGAAGTACCACTAAGTTTATGCAGGATGTTGTTTCTTGCAGCAATTTTATGCTCTTTGTAGGTCAGGGTTCTATCCAAAGTCACTCCAAGATAAGTAGGAAAGTAGGATAAGTTGTTGTCTGTCAAGAAAAATATTTGGTTTGTAATTAGAAAACCGATGTGCAAGGTGGAAGCAAGATACTTCTGTTTTATTCAGGCTCGGAATCAATCTCCAGGACTGAAGGAAAGCTGACATTCTCTTAAGGTCTTCAGTAAGGGTGTTTTCTGCATCTTCAAAATTTCTGCTCTGCCTTACAAGCGCAATATTGTCAGCATAAATGAACTTTCTTGCCTTAGTATTTGGCAAGTCATTAATATACAGGTTGAAAAGGATTGGGGCCAAAACAGATCCTTGTGGGAATCCATTATTCATCTTCCTCTTGTGACTTTTAGAGTCACCCAAGAACACCTCAAACTGTCTTTCACTGAGAATGTTTGATAACAAATTCACAATTTCAAAAGATGGAATAACTTGAAACAGTTTGAAACGTAACCCTTGTTAATAATATTCAACAAGACACAATAAACGACCAGGAGTCACTACCGTTTGACAATTGAAACAAACCTTCCCTCTCATCCATTATAGAAGCTCACTACAGCGCGTGCATGAAATGGTCCGAAGAATGTATGATAGAGTTCAGCAGGAAGATGAAAGAATATCGGACCAACAGTAAAGCTCAAGATTTCAGCACGAAAGCAGCTGCAAAGCAGTCCACCAAAAACACCAGAAATGGCAGACATCAGCTAAACCACAATCACCGTGGTCCTTAGGTGAACCAAAGGACCGGATATTAACAAAGATAATAATAATAATTTGCCATCAAAATGGGGCCTCAAATCTCGTATGAGAGGACTCAGTACATGGAACTTGGGTGGACAACCTATGATAACTAAATGCGGCAAAATCTTTCAAATTAACCAAATTAAATATTTAGGAGAAATTATTCAGCCCTCTGGTTTAAACCGCGAAGCAAATAAAGAAAGGCTTTCTATATCTCGGAATGTAAAACTTAGACACTATAATACTGTAATAACACCTGAAGCGTTATATGCATCGGGAACCTTAACCATTGGTGTCTGATCTTTAACCAAATACATGGAGAAACAAGAAAGGAAAATTTTACGAAACATTTATGGCCCAGTTTGTATAGAGAGAGTATGGAGGAAAAAATCATCCCAGGAAATATATTGACAATCTGAAAAAATCTCTTACACTTTTCGGAAAAGATGATTGACATTTTATAGACACATTATCAAAGTGAACAATACCAGACTAACTAAAAGAATTCTCAACTTGGCCCTATCATTAAAAGCCAAGAACAGCTGACTTTGTGAAATTGAAACAGATCTCGAGGAAATCAACATCTCAGAGGATATTGTACGGGACAGATGTAAATTCAGAACAAAAATTGACAATCAGCAATTTGGAGACAAACCCAACACCAGAGCTATAACTATTACTTGGACAGGAACGAAGGAAGAAGCTCAGCGAGAGGATGATGAGATTTTGGAGGAAAGGAAGGCCAACACATCAGCTAAGCAGGTTCAGTCGTGCTCTTGAAGTAGGGCATAACGATGTAAAGAAAGAGAAAAAATACAGAAACCGGAACCTTACAATCACAATCGATTGTCTAGCTTTTGCCAATGATGTTACAATCTTTTTTAATTCATTAGAGACAACCATGGAACAGATAAATCACCTTATTGCACAGGTAGTGAAGACAGGACTCCAGATCTCTTTTGGCAAAATGGAGTTTATAACCAATATCGAACTGGTGCCCAAACGACGTACAGTAGTAGAAGGAAGAATCATGTGAGTAACAAAGTTTAAATACTGGGAGAAATGAGAACACCCAATGTATCAGAAAAAGAAGCCTTTGCATCGCGCAAGAGGAAAATGGAAATGGCTTACCAAAAATCAAGAGCATCTATAAGAAACGGTCAATATCCTTCAACGCAAAGCTGGAACATGACTGCTGTGTCATCCGCTCTGAGGTCCTGTACGCTTCGGAATGCCTCACGGTGAATATGAAAGGCTTCGTCAAAAAACTGGAGGCGAAAGAAAGAAAAAATTGGAGAAAAATCGTGGGTACCGTCAAAGATAATGGGGAATTAGGAAGAGTGGATAACCACGAACTGTATACACACGCGGAGAAGATTACTGACACCCCCCGGAAAAGAAGGATTAATTTTTATGGACATGTGAAGCGAATGAGCCCAGAGAGACAGAGCAATCGGAAAACCAAATGGGTCTGGCTCATTGAACTGGATAGAGATCTCGAATAAGTGGGGATTACATCAAATGAGAGTCAGGGGCATATTCCACTCAAGAGAGAACTTCGAAGAAAAACCAAAGCTGAAAACTAGAAAGATTTGGACCCAAGGAAGGAAGGAAACCTACCGAGATCGAATGAGGGCGTACTGGGCAAACATCAAAACCCGAACAGTGAGACAATTATTGGAATGTCGTAGTCCATAGATGGCCGATACGAAACCAATAATAATAGTAATAGTTGCTATAATCTTGCATCAGGAGTTGGCTGATAAGTTTCAGCTCCTAAAAGGAAAGACAGTTCCGTATCACCAACATCAGCCAGAGTGTGTTCTTGAAAACAATGAATACAAGTAGTATTAGGAGCGAACTATTCTGACTGATCAATCCGTATCACACAACAGGCCGGATCTGGTGGTTGTTAGCAAGAAAATGAAGCAAACTACCTTGATTGATGTTGCGATTCCTAACGACAAGAATCTCCAGTCAAACAAGTAGTTCCCTGAAGAACTAAAGCCTATTTTCACATAACCTACTTATGTTAATTACCACTATCAGCATACAAAATTTTAGTTTGATTTCTGTGATAGATTCATAGATATTGAGAACCGACTAAATATTGCGGATGGTTGCCATGTTGGATTTTTATGTAGGTCTTAGAGTTATGTGAAGAGCCTCCGTGGCTTAGGCGACAGCACGCCGGCCTCTCACCGCTGGGTCCGTGGTTCAAATCCCGATCCCTCCATGTGAGATCTGTGCTGGACAAAAAGGAGGCAGACAGGTTTTTCTCCGGGTGCTCCGGTTTTCCCTGTCACAATTTCATTCCAGCAACACTCTCCACTATCATTTCATTTAATCTGTCATTCATTTAATCATTGCCCCAGAGGAGTGCGTCAGGCATCGGCAGCCGACACAGTTCATATCCTCGCCGCTAGATGGGGGCTTCATTCATTCCATTCCTGACCCGGTCGGTCGACTGGAAGCAGGCTGTGGATTTTCATTTCTTAGAGTTATGTACTGTTACATGACGATTATTGTGTACGTGTAGTATTCGAACTTCAATCGCATAATTTGAATACAAGAAGTAAAAGTGAGATTTTAATATTTCGCACAGCTGCCATCTTGTGATTATGGAAACAATTGAAATAAATTAGATGCACGTAGATCAACATTTGTATAAGGATTTACTGTACCAAGTGTCACTGCACTCGGATGGTTAAATTGCGAGAAACGTCCATGTGAATATTTATACTTCGCGTCGCCGCCATTTTGTATTTGTGATCACCAGGTTATTGAAAGTCCTATAGGCGAACTTATGTTCATAGCCTCTATGAACATAAAAAAATCAGTTTGATTGCAGTAATTGATTCGTAGATATTGAGATCCGTCTAAATATTTCGGATGGTCACCATGTTGGATTGTTATATGTATAGGCCATAGAGTCATGTACCATTAAAGGAAAATTATTGCGTAGGTTCTTCATTCAAACTTTCACTTCGTTCGCATGATTACGACACAAGAAATGAAACTTAATTTTAAAATTCGCACAGCCACCATCTTGAGGTTATGTAAATAATTGAACTAAATTAAATACCAAGGCATTACTATGTGTATAAACATTTGCTGTACCAAGTTTCATTGCGTTTGGATTATTAAATTGCGAAAAAAGTCTATTTAAAACTTTCAAATTCGCTTGGCCGACATGTTCGTTTTGTAGTTAACCGGTTTTTGAAAGTCTCATAGATGAACTTCCAGCAGGAAGTTCCGTACAAAATTTCAGGGTGATATCGGTAATAGTTTCGGAGATATTGAATGCAGGTGAAATATTTCGCACAGCCGCCATGTTGGATTGGTGAGACGTAACAAAATTTGAAGGACTCGGTCGGGGCCGTCCGGAATAGTGCTATGAACTTACCGAGTTTCATTGAAATTCGTCCAGCCGTTTGGAAGTTATTACGGGGACACATACACGAATGACACACGCACACACAGACAGACAGACAGACAGACAAAAAGTGATCTCATAAGCCTATTTTTTCATAAATGAAAATAGGCTAAAAATGATCAGCAAATATGGCGAGTTGGTCGGCCCTATCACAAGATAATGCCATTTAGATCGGGTAAATGCCATACCGTCGGATTTTTTAAGAGCGTTAAAAATCCCTCAGTATACCTTCCTTCGGAGGGGAAGTAAAGCCGGCGGTCCCATGTCATAGATTTATGGCATGTTAAAGATCTTTCCACTAATTACACCTGTGTGAAACTAAATTGGATAGGTTAAGAATGTAAACAACGCTCTTAGGTTGCTACGTTCGTTGCCAAGAGCCGACTGCGGTGGCGTCTAGTAGCTAGTTCTGAACTAGGCCTAGTAGTCGTTGACGGTGGCGTTTGGCGGCAAAAGTAGGAACTATTTGAAAATTCAAAGTTGCAGTCTCTACTTGAATTAAAAAACAGATACACACACTAATACAGTCATCACAATTAACACCGGTTATCAGACAGATTCTACACACACCCAAAGTACACGGGGCTACATGACCGCGTTGTCGCAGCCCCTAAACTAAGGAACCAACCAACCAACCAAATGCCATACCTATCATTATCTCAAGTACGGGCGTGATTCCAAGCACCTTGCTCGAATGCCTTAAAGAACTGGATCTGGATACTTTTCTGTGCAAACTAATGCGGAAGGCTGTAGTTCTTTCAACAACCCGAATCGTCCGGAAGTTCATGGGTAGCAACTTTGCTGCTTAGAAGTGGTTGTTTCAGTAACTATACTTTGGTTCCCTTAAGCCCGCTTAGTTATGTTGTTATGTACCAGTAATGTGTTATATGTGCTGTATAAAACAACAACAACAATAATAATAATAATAATAATAATAATAATAATCTCCAGCCTTGGAATTTCTGAAACCTTGGGGAAGGGATTTTGATTTATTGTTAAAAGTTTACATGGATGCATAACATTACATTTTAAGAAGAATGAAAATTAAAACATTTAGTTACATGCTTCTCACAAAGCCGCAATGCCTTACGTTATTTACATGCCCAAGATACTTAGGCTCTCGTCTAGACCGACAGAAAAAAGAAATATCACCTTGTATGGACTCTGGAGTTCTAGTAATGTAGGAATCTCTGTTTCGTGGGCTTATAGGCCGTGTTCTAACACCGGTCGTGAAAATCTGAATTTCTAGTAATATAGCCTACTTGGGAAATTTTGTTTAACTCTCGATGTGTACGTAACCTATCGACCAGAACATATTCGATACTCACAATGAGCAGATAAAACAGAACGAGTTTTTCAGTGCTAAATACATAAATTGCTGACATTTACAACCCCACAAGATTTGAATCGCTTTCAATGATCGATTAATATGATGGCGCTAACACTCTCTCCCCCGCCCCCTTCCCGTTCTATGCAGAGACTAATGCAGAAACGATGCATTCCACTGCCAGATAACATGGTTTAGTCTCCTCCTATAGGCGTATAAATGTGAACCACATGCCATTGTATATGCGCGCGCATTATATGGAAATAGCTACGGTTGGACCACGGAGCAAGCAGTAACAGAGCTTTTCAATTCACCTCTATCCTACCAATTCCCATAGGCTTGCTCTAAATATAAACATACATATTTATGTTCTGGCCACTGGCATAACCTTTTATTACAGAGTCACGAAAAAATCAGTAGCCCGATAAAACTAGTTCTGCTGTCATACGATGCTGCCACTCAAAAATGGTGTCGGTGATTTTTGATTTAACCTTCTGTCGGGCACGCTGCCATCTCAGTTGTCTTGTGATAAGTCTATGGAATACAATGCGCTAGTTCTTTAAATCGCATTGAACCGTATAGTTTTAACAAATAAAAGATACATAACATATACAATATTAGATTTAAGTGAACTAATTTATACCACACCTTTTTTATTAAGATATAAGATATAGCTAAAGCCCTGCGCGGATGCGGATAAACCCGCGGATATAGTTTGCATTGCTGTGCGGATAGCGGATACGCTGCGGATAATGTTTCGAGTAAACTTGCGGATAGTCTTTAGAATACAAACGTA
The DNA here is from genome assembly GCA_946902985.2 of Meconema thalassinum. Lineage (NCBI taxonomy): Eukaryota > Metazoa > Arthropoda > Insecta > Orthoptera > Tettigoniidae > Meconema > Meconema thalassinum. The sequence continues at coordinate 73,331,432 of OX336399.1, read as the reverse complement.
CGTTAATATTACATATTTGATATGCCAATCTACAGCTTCATGCTTAAAAGAGGAATACTCCTATAGCCTATTGCGTACGAAATATTCAGGCACGTATTGCACTTATACACGAGAAGATCATTTTACTCATATGCTTTAAACTACATTTTATTAAGTACCGTATGTTTGTAGTAGATGGTCTTGACATCCCATCATCATCAATTCTCACAGCCATTATTACTATACGTACGAGATATAATGCTGTCAATAAGCTTCTTAGTTCATCGTGGTGACATTAACATTCCTCATGTCAGCTACTTCGCCATCTAAGCTCTCCTCGAAGATCGGGATCCAGGTTTATCTGTAGATTTATTTCCAACTGAAGCACGTTGGCTGTGATATTGCAACATCAACTATGACATCATCTATGCGAACATGGATGGGTCCAGAAGCAGGATGATGACTGACTTGGAATTTCCGGCCAAATGTCCAGAGATGTTCACGTAGTGAATGTTACCGCGACCGTGAGTATGAAAATCATTTCACCAACATGGATAAACTATATATTAAAATAAAACAAGGTGAATATTCAATAGTGCGTGAAACAAAGCTCAAGTCAACGATATGGCAGACATTTGGTTACGTTTTCAATGGAAACGAAAAGGTGAACGATATAGTGATGTTTTACCTGTAAAAAAGTGTATTCATACTCAGGACACAAATCGGGCACATCAAACTTCCTGAGGCACAAGTACGAAAGTAGCCAAGAAAGTATAGCCAATTTTTTGTCTAAAGCGGAGGTCAAGGAACCAGAAGTGTCATCCACCTTGAAGTCCCTTGGAATGCCAACTTGAAGTTCCTTGCAATGAAGCAAATTGTCAGGAACGACTTTCTCCTCAAATGTCTAAATGTGTTGGTTTAACACGTTATGCTTGATCTAATATCCTCGCCGCTAGATGGGGGCTTCATTCATTCCATTCCTGACCCGGTCGGAGACTGGAAGCAGGCTGTGGATTTTCATTTTTTCATTGAAATATCAGCGGATTTGGATAAAAGTCATGCGGATGTGGGGCGGATGCGGATAACAGTCTTGCGGATGCGGGGCGGATGCGGATAACAGTCATGCGTATGTGGGGCGGATGTGGATAACAGTCATGTGGATGCGGGCCGGATGCGGATAACAGTCGTGCGTATGTGGGGCGGATGCGGATAACAGTCTTGCGGATGCGGGGCGGATGCGGATAACAGTCGTGCGTATGTGGGGCGGATGCGGATAACAGTCATGTGGATGCGGGCCGGATGCGGATAACAGTCGTGCGTATGTGGGGCGGATGCGGATAACAGTCATGTGGATGCGGGCCGGATGCGGATACCAGTCGTGCGTATGTGGGGCGGATGCGGATAACAGTCTTGCGGATGCGGGGCGGATGCGGATAACGTTTTTTTAAATCCACGCAGGGCTCTAGATATAGCAAGGTAGAACACCATACGTATTAGCATTGTCAATAGGCCTACTATCAAAAAGAACAAATACCAAATTATTATATGTTGGCATAAGTTTCATTCAGAAAGAACACTGTTTGATCAAGTCAAATTTTTCTTCTCAACCTTATTATACGTTAATTGATAACAACTGCGTATGTCCACGATACCTGGCAGTAACTTCTAAGGATTCAATACATAGAATTTTCTACACACCATTTAACTTACGCTTGCAGCTTCACATCTTGCAAATAAGGGCACGCCACATAGTGTGTCAGCTTCAATATATAGTATATATACACTATTTTTAATATTCTAAACTACTTGTTTTTCTACTGACGATTTTTGAGGGTTTTTACTGTGAACAACACTATTATATCTGTATAAAAAGAATTTTTATTTCTGTTTGTAAGGATATTAATTTTTATTGATTATTTACTTCAATTACAAATGTATTATATAGTTTTTCTTATCCAACATTCATATTAGAACATAGTGTTTCAACAATCTTCTTTCTTTATGACAGACCAAAAAAGACATCAGCGCAGGTAAAAACATTAATCATCATTATTACTTAATTAGATAAGTTTCAAAAAGTATTGATTGGAGTATTCTTTAACATCTTATAAATCGGAGTACGGTATTTAAAGGGGCCAAGGAACTTCAGTATTCACAGCAGGCGTAATACTGTCAAACGAGTACATGGCGACCGTTATTTTGTGTTTGAGTACAAAGTGACAGCCAATGGTCATCAGCAAAATAATTAAAAGGTGTCTAGTGAGCACGTGGAGGCTCATAATTGCCAACCGTATCAAGTGAGTTTAGTGTCTATTGTGTTGGGTCTCACAGAAACAAATGGCAATAATTCTACAATAATTAGATGTTGATGATGTTGATAATTATTGTATTAAGGGGACTAACATCCAGGTTATCGGCCCCTAATGGTTTGGGTGATCGTGAAAATGAAAGATGATGACTTGAAACCTACAACTAAAACTAACTACTGACTTAAAAACTAACTTACATACTAGAAGAAATGAGTAAATAGAAAGGAAAAGGAAAATAAATAATGGAAAGGAGGAAAGAAGAAGAATGAGGATTGAGGGACTTGGAAAGAGAGCCATGAAAGGCAGATAGGGAAGGTAAAGAGGAGAGGGTCCGCCCAAAAGTCAGTGGAAAAAGGGGGAAAACCGGACCCAGCTCAGGAATCCCTCGGGTTTGCCAACACCCAAACTCACCAACCGTGAGAATGGATATCAGGAAAGATGAGAGAGAAGGGCCAATTAAGGCGGGAAAGTGAAATACTCCCTAGGCCTTGGATACCCTAATACTGTCGGAGTTGGGAGAGAACAAGAGTTGACCAAGAGAGGTCGTCAGGGAAGAAGACGGAGAGGAGCCCGGCACAAGTGAGCGGAAGCAATCCTGGACTCAGGTGGGGTCTTGTAGTCGCCAATCCATGTCCTACTAGATGTGAGCCCCTCGGGGGGAGGGGGGCAATAATTAGAGAATCATCTTGTAACGTATTCACACTTCCGAACACAATAACATTATTTTTAGCCTGCTTTTCACATTTTGCAACAAGTAGTTCCGTGAAGAACTATACAGCCTATTTTCATATATCCTACTCAAGTTAATTGCCTCTATCAACATACAAAATTTCAGTTTGATTGTTGTGATAGATTCGTAGATATTTAGAACTGTCTAAATATTTCAGATGGCCGCCAGGTTGGATTTGTATTTATGTACTATTACATTAAGATTATTGTGTACGTGTGGTATTCAAACTTCAATCGCATGATTAGAACACAAGAAGTAAAAAACGAGATTTTAAAATTTCACACAGCTGCCATCTTGTGATTACGCAAATAATTGAAATTAATTAGATGCCAGTGGATTAACATTTGTATAAGCATTTAACGTGCAACGTTTCACTGCACTCGGATAGTTAATTCGCGAGAAACGTCCATGTAAATATTTATAATTCGCGTCGCCGCCATGTTGGATTTGTGCTCACCAGGTTACCGAAAGTCCTATAGGTGAACATATGTTCATAGCCTCTATGAACATAGAAAATTTCAGTTTGATTTCTGTAAACGATTCATAGATATTGAGAACTGTCTAAATATTTCGAATGCTCGCCATTTTGGATTGTTATATGTATAGGCCATAGAGTTATGTACCAATCAAGGACAATTATTGCCTAGGTTCATTATTCAAACTTTCACTTCGATCGCATGATTAAGACACAAGAAATAAAAACCTAATTTTAAAATTTCGCACAGCCGCCAACTTGAGGTTATGTAAACAGTTGAACTAAATTTGATGCCAGTGCATTACAATATGTATAATCATTTACTGTACCACATTTCACTGCGCTCAGAGAGTTAAATCTCGAGAAAAGTCTATTAAAATGTTTCAACTTCGCTTGGCCGCCATGTTCGTTTTGTACTTTACAGATTTATGAAAGTTACATAGATAAACTTGTATCTGTACCCTTTATCACCGTACAAAATGTCAGGGTGATATCTGTAATAGTTTCTGAGATATAGAATGTCAGTGAAATATTTCGCACAGACGCCATTTTGAGGTTATGTAAACAATTGAACTAAATTAGACTCCAGTGCATTACAATGTATATAAACATTTGCTGTACCAAGTTTCATTACGTTTGGATAGTTAAATCGCGAGAAAGGTATATTTAAAAGTCTCAAATTCGCTTGGCCGCCATTTTGGTTTTGTAGTCACCAGGTTTTTGAAAGCCTCATATGTGAACTTCTAGTAGTGCCCATTATCACCGTACAAACTTTCATGGCGATGTCGGTAATAGTTTCGGAGATATTGAATGCTGGTGAAATATTCCGCACAGCCGCCATGTTGGAATGGTGAGACGAAACAAAATTTGAAGGGCACGGTCGGGGTCGCCCGGAATAGTGCTATGAACTTACCGAGTTTCATTGAAATCGCTCCAGCCGTTTAGATATTATTAGGGTGGACACACACACCTCACACACACACACACACACACACACACACACACGCGGACAAAAGGTGATCTCATAAGCCTATTTTTTCAAAATTGAAAATAGGCTAAAAATGAGGAAAAAGTAGACTTACGAGATCGATCCGGGCAAATGTGTGTCTGTCTGCCTGTCTGTCTGTCTGGCTGGCTGTGTGTGTGTGTGTGTGTGTGTGTGTGTGTGTCCCTATCAACTCCTAAACGGCTGCAGCAATCGAAACAAAATTTGGTATGAGTAAAGATCTATACATGAATATCTCAATGTCGTATTTGAAAATGATGTCAGTGCTACCATCTGCTGAAAAATCGCAATTGAAATTTGAGCTTTATGTTAGATATCTTGGAAGGTATCAATGGCAGCTATTTCAAAATTGGCACACATATAGATAATAATATTTCACTTTAATTTCCAGGAGGCCATACATGGCAGTTTTGCCAAAATGATTCTAAGCCTGATGATAGGTCCAATGTTTAAATGCATATAACGTCTACACGATCAATTGGAATTCAACCAAATTTCGTATGTGCTATGTGTACATAAACAGATAAAACTGAGCATATTCTTAAGAGCCACCAGGGCTGCCAACTGTTAATAAAATAATTTTTAACCAAATACCAATATATCAGAAAGTATGCAAGCTGACAGCTTTAATTTATGCACAAGTATAGTACCTGACATTCTATATTAATTTGGAGTAACTTATACACCTCAGTGCTACCAACATGATTCTAAGCCTGCTGAGAGGTCCAACTTTAAATACATGTAACTTCTATACTATCATTTGGATTTCAACCACATTTCGTATGTGCTATGTGTGCCATAACAGATATGACTATGCGTATTCTTAAGTGCTACCTGGGCTGCCAACTGTTAATAAATGCTGTCTCTATTTGTGTTACCCTAATATCAATATATCTCAAAGTATGCAAGCCGATAGCTCTAAACTTTGCTCACGTATAGTATCTGGAATTCTAGATTAATTTGGAGTAACTAATATACGTCAGTGCTGCCAACTTGATTCTAAGCCTGCTGATAGGTCCTATTTTAAAATGCATGTAACTTCTATACTAACTAATGGATATCATTCAAAATTGGCACAACAATAGATCATTTTATTTCAGATTATTTCTGACCTATACATGCATGACATTGTTGCCAACATGATTTTACGCGCGCTGTTAGATCCAATCTATAACTGCATGTAACGTCCATGCTATCCATTTTACTTCAACCAAATTTTGTATTCTGTACCCTAAGAGATGTAACTAAGAATATATTCAGTCACCAGGGCTGCCAACTGTAGTGCTCTATTTGGCTATATTATGCCAGTTAGGCAGTATTTCGAACTAATTAGAAATTCTCTATATTACCAACTTATTTTCGTCATTTTATTTAGATAGATCCATATAGATTAATTATTGGCATGAATCTTAAATTTTAAGAAAATTAGGCTCTTTAGTTCGTCACGGAACTTCTTGTTATTATTCAAATGAGGTATAATTGCATTTGTGTGTGTTGCTAGTTTTCATATCTCTCTGTCCCTCTGAAGTGTCGAAATCGTTAGGGAGTCACCGCTCACCAGGCGTGCTGCAACTGCTTGCATGACTCAATCAGATAAAATACATTTACGTGTGGACAGTTGGCAGGGTGTCGACTACTCTGGAAAACTTGGAAAACAGGGAATACTCAGGGAATTTTTAATTTCTGGAAAACTCAGGGAATTATCAAGTATTTTAATGACACTCAGGGAATTTTAGTTTTACAAGGCCCAACCTTGAATAATTGAAAATTAAGCATTTAATTTTGGATGGGAGAAAAGTATATTGTGGTGATGATTGTTGTAGATGTATGTTTGTACTGACGTTAAGTCAATAAGCCTTCATTTCTTGCAAGATAGAGCTCACAAATTACATGTAGATTGTGTATTTGTATATAAATGTGTAACTGTATGATTTTTGAGACTATTAGGCCTACTATTGACGAGCTACTTTCAAAACTCGCAAGTACAATAGTTTTTCTGGATGAAACATTTAGAAATTGGCAAAATATAGAAATATATATTTTCTGTACTCTTTTTGTCTTTTCAACTTTGCCATGCTGCTCTTTATTGTTTGAGCAGTCTTTGAAATGCTCTTAAGTACAAACTCTGTTTTATATATTTAATATGGCCGCTACTGTTACTCAGGGGATTTTCTGATTCATCCTGGAAAATTCAGGGAATTGTCTGGGAAATCTGTTCGTTGGTTTTGGTAGACACCATGGTTGAGTTGAATCAGCACCTTTCGTGTTACTCATAAAATAGGAATGTTCAATTATCTTTACTATAGATAAAAAAAATACTAACTGGCTGTGTGTATCAGCGTTAACGTTCTCGCCTGCTGGGTCCAAGGTTGCAGGATATAATCCTGACGCAGTCATTTGTCATTTTAGGGTGCGTAAATGGGAGGGAGCCGTGTCAGTAGATTTACTAGCACGTTAGACATCCCTTACGGTCAAAATTCCGGCACCCTTGCGTCTCTAAAAGCTGCAGTAGTTAATAGTGACATAAATCCAAAAACAATATTTCTTCTTTCTCCGTTAGGGTCTTCTGAGGACCACGAACCAATTTCAATGTTTAGTCCTTTGTTGTTCTTTCTTCTTCCTCCAGTGCTTCTTCGTCTTTTCGCTGTGTCTCTTCTTTCTCTCTTCCGACCATTTTGAGCCTGTTTTCTTATATTGCCTTCCTTGGAGTCCTTCCATTCCCAATGCCTTTTTTTTTTGAAAATTTCTCTCTCTAGTGCATCTTCTTATCTTACATTGTGTTTTTTTTCTAAATCTTTCTTTGCTTCTTGAAACCAGGTTGTTGTCGATTTCTCTTTCCAAAGACATTTAAAAATCTGTTTGGTTAACCTGCTATCATTCATTCTGTATAAATGTCCGAAAAATAACAATCGCCTCTTCTTTATTGTCTCCGTTATGTTTTCAATGTTCCGATATATTTCTTCGTTACTTCTTAATTTTCAAAACTCTGTAGTTCTTAATAGACCGAGAATTTTGCGTATAATTTTTCTTTCTGATACATATTATTATTATAAAATTTCTATTTCACAAAATAAAATTTCTGTCTGCCAAAACGTGCAATGAAGACACGGTTCTTCCGGTCCGTGCAACACAATTTGAATTGAAGAATGGATCTTAGTGGAGCTTGTGATCGCGAGCGCCAGGGTTGAGAACGCCTCTAAGAGTAGTTTTAATAGTAGCTTAATCAGTGTTTTTCTTTTGTGAGGGTTTAGGTAAACTCGTTCAGCGTGGGGACTGGATGCCTGAACTGTGGAGGTGAATATCTGTAGATTCCCTCGAACTGTCATCTCTATGCTGTCGTTGTGATATAGTATTTTGTTCGTTTCTTGACATCAGTCTTGTTTCATATGAACAATCCTTATAATTATCAGTTTGAGTGACAGTGACAATCCTTCATACAAATGTTTCCAGCGCCTGGAGGAGTTTTGTAATACCACCCGCGAAGCTACAGTGTGTGGTGTGTTGCGACAGTCAGGCGCTTACTGCAGAAATTAACTTAATTTTCAGGCTAATTATTCTGCTTGACAACATAATTGAGCCCATCTGTAGCACGTGATATATTATAAACACCGTTAAAGACGCTGGGGGTAAGATATGAATTAATGAGTATCAGAGGGAACTAATTTGTATAAGATTTACATGCGTAGCTGCATCAACTGGTGATAATATGAGCATACCTGCCAACTCTCCCGATTTAGGCGGGAGACTCCCGATTTCAGACCATTTCTCCCGCCCTCCCGCTTAACGTAATAAATCTCCCGATTTTTCAAAAATCCCACGCGTAATTTCGGATTTAATGTGTCGTCTATCGAACGGATCGACTTGACGTGTTTCGAAGTTATATCTCGATACCGCAGTTTCGCTTTTTATCGATAATCGACAACTGCGTACTAACTCCCGCGTCGCGTCCTGCTGTTATAAAAAGTTGGCTTCGAATAAGTCTTCGTTTGAAATCGTCGAACGTTAATTCAGCGCTTGTTCCTAGATGTTTTGCATAATGACCAGTTGGTGAGAGGTAGTTGTACGCTGCGGAATATTGTATCTGCTTCACACGTGAAATTATATGATTTGTGTATAACTTAGATGTTGTTGGCGTTAATATGCCGGTAGGCTATTGTGATTTTTCGATCTGAGTGATTGCGTCGGTTCCTCGGTAATATGGCGAAGAAATATGATGTGACATTTAAAAGTGTGTACAAAGACAATATTCCCAGGGTGTCTACCGGTAACGAAAGTAACGAATTTTACAAATGGGTAACGAAAGTAACGAAAAAGTAACGAGTTTTACATACGGGTAACGAAAATTTTCCGAAGGCGGATTGAATAATTTAAACTCGCGCCTCTAGGCTCAGAGATTGCGATGGAGTGAGTTTCACGCAAGCGGCGCCGATTGCATAAGCTACAGGGTCTTTCATATAAAGTAAGAACGGCGAGCGGCGCATTCGGTGCTGAAGCCGGCTTGGCCGAGCTTGTGACGCATCACGGCCCCCTGCTGTAGTATTGAAAGCGCGTGCATAGTACAAACTTGACCTTGCAATAAGCGTGCAGGTGTTGTCAGTCGCCAGTCTGAACCACAGCTGCTAACATGTTGAGACAGTTATCATTGCAACATCGTTTTTTGTATGTAAAATTTATTTTAATTACGATTCGGCTCGGTGGGTACGTGATGCATTTGTTCAGCAATTTCCTGATGAAGTGCCACCTTCACTAGCACAGATTCACGTAATTGCAAATAACTTTGACACTACTGTTTCAGTGCTCAATAAAAAACACAAAATAAAAAATCAGAAAAACTACAGTGGCATGACTCACTCGCGTCAGCCAAAATGTGGTTACCCGATACAATGCCTGTATAACCCAGGAAGGATGACACTTCCAGCAACTTTTATAAGGTAATATTTCATAGAGGATTGTACACACGCTTAGAGCAGGGGGCCACGGCTCGCTACAAGCTCGGTCAAGGCCACCACACTAGCGGATAACAAACCCGCCGCTTGGCGTTCTTACTTTATATGAAAGACCCTGTATATTTCCCCGTGCCCGACCTCGAGGAAATGCATACTGAGGGTACCCTGAGTGGTATACATCGTTCAGCGTATATTTTCGGCATCAAGATGACTTTTTAGTTTTGTGTGAACTATTTATCTGTGTTATTAGGAAACCCGACTTTTCGCGAGACTTTTATTCGCGAAAACTTCTGAATTTAATAAGAAACCTCGCATTTCTGGCATTTATTTGGAGACTGTCAAATTGAAGTCCAGAAATAACGCTAAATAATTTAATGTCGCAATCTTGCGATATGTTACCGTTTCGAAAAAGGATTTTGAAAAAGATTCGAAATACGTAGGCTGTAACTTATTTTAAAAATCTGTCTCGTAAATTTGCGACATCCAGTATGGTTAATTCGAAATTCCGTTATATGTCGATTTTTCCTTCGAACTTTGGTTCCATCGGATATATTATAATCTAACCGGTTATTTCGAAAACTTGTATAACTTGTATAATTCGTGATTCGCATTCGAAATAAAACGTGTCCTCTAGTCGTATTAATCGTGCAATCCTCTCCGAATAATTCTTAATATTTGATACCTACTTCGAACATTCATACTCAAGACGGCCGGCTGACCGCACGACTTGCCTGCGGGAATCTCGTCAAATGGACCGAGATCGACGTCAGTAGCGTAAAATCATAAAACCCGTCCCCTATCGTGAACTTGTGACCACGAGGACTGCGGGAATCCCGTCAAAGATGATTGGGCACCAATCACGAAACATTCCGAAACCTACTCGCTACTTTTCCCAAAAGCGTACGGGGAGCGAGAAGTGCATCTACCCACTTAGAAATGACAGCCTACGTTGCGTCGCGACACTAATTTCTCCTCGTGATCCACCCTGAACTGATGAGCTCCCAAAAACAGCATAGGGACAGCGGGAATCACTAACCGGCCATACAACTTGTCCATAACTACTCGTGAATTTTAACTATGCCCAACCCTGAGCTTGCATCCAGCATTCTGTCAGCACGAATAGACAATCGTTCAACGGCCGGGTGCGGCGCGGTATGCATAATATCGCGAGGACAACTTGAATCTTGTAAAACGGCAGAGAGCGTCAGCGATTGCGATACATCGCGATAGTTCTCCACATTCAATGACGAGGACAACTGTATTTTTGTCAAACGGACAGCAAGTGGCGCCGATTGCATAATAATGCTATATTTTCTCGCGCCCGACCTCAAGGACAATGGAAGTGACACCTATTATCTAAATCGCGATATTTATCCGTGTTCTATCGCGAAATCAACGGGAATCTCGACAAACGGGTGAGACCAGCGCCGATCGTGTAACATCTCGAAATTTCGCCATACTTGACTGTGAAGACGGAATTCGGTTACAATCACGTAACGTCCCATAAATTTCTTCGTGATCTACCGCGGGGACAAAGGAAATCTCGCCACGGTTAAGAGCAGAGCAACCTCTTGACAATTATAAAAACGCCTTGTGCACAAGACGACATATTAGCTGAAACAACTCATTTGATAATAAATATTTCGTATTATTTTTAAAATTTTTATAACTCCCTAAGTGAATTGTATTTACCGCTTTAAACACAGTTCATTGCTGTCTTTCTTCACCGTGTGATGAGCCCCTTTGCTTGCAGACCGCAGACGTATCTTGAATTCAAACTAATATTAACTAAAAGTTAACTAAAAGGTAGCTAAAAAGTAACTAATTTTTACTTCATCCTTACAGTAGACACCCTGATTCCGCATATAACTGAGTGAAGAAGAGGCGCAACATTTGCATTTTGTAGTGTCTGTAGGTGTGATTTCAGTATCTCGCATAGTGGGGGACATTTTCCAAAATTAAGTTTTTTGTAGATACATTTCCAGCATTTTAACAGACACTCAAGACAATTTTAATGAGGAAATGGATGCTTTACATTCCCAATTCTGTAACTTCCAACTAGAGGATGTGACATCTATTGAAGAAGAAGAAGAAGAAGAAGAAGTGAGAATTGATGTGAAGTGGGCACTGGTAGGCCAAATGATATGTAGTGGTGGGGTACTCAAGTTATGCTTTCCATTCTGACCATTCCGCATAGTAATGCAGAGTGTGAGAGGATGTTCAGGTCATCTCTCTCTGACAAGACTTTGGACAAACTTATAACTGTGAAGTCGATTCAGAAAGGGAAGTGTTTTGAGCAAGAATATAGCAAGACCTTTTTGAAGAGGGCAAAATCAGCCTCAGTCACCTGCAACAACGACCAATTGAATAATATGATCTTCGATACGTCACTAGTTTTGTATGCCTGAGTGTGGTCGAAAGAAAGGTATGCTTGTTTGATAGACTAGTGAGAATTTAAAATGACTGTACTCAGTCTTAAGTACATTTGTAAACTGGGATGTCATATCATGTTAGTCATGTACAGTTTAATAAATAGTGTAACATATATTTGCTGCAATGTCTTAGCCTGTGTATGTATTATGTTGCATCCCCCCTCCCTCCCCCCCCCCCCTCCCTCCCCCCCCCCCCCGTCGCCGCGTCGAATCTCCCGATTTTTCATTTTGAGAGGTTGGCAGGTATGTATGAGAATTCACTGGAGCGGTTTCGGTGGTGTAGTTGGTAGCATGTTAAGCTTCGATGCCCAAGATCGCGGCTTCAAACCCGGCCGAAGTCGTCGGATTTTTTCAGAGCGTTAAAAATCCCTCCGTATGCCTTCCTTCGGAGGGGAAGTAAAGCCGGCGGGCCCATGTCATTGATTTATTTTATGTAATAGAACCTTCCACTAACTACAATATTGTATGAAGCTAAATTTGTTGGTTAGATTTGATTAACGCTCTATTAGGTTTCCAACGTTCGACACCAGGTTCTGGTTGCGGAGGCATCTAGTAGCCAAGTTCACAGCTAGGTGTCGTTGACGGCAGCATTTTGTAGCAAAAGTAGGAACTACTTGAAATTGATCGTCTGCAGTCCTTACCTGAATTGCAAATAACACACACTAATACAGCCATCACAATTAACACCGGTTATCAAACAGATTCTTCACACACGAGGCTACATGGCCGCGTTGTCGCTGCTCCTAAACTGAGGAACCAACCAACCAGAATTCACTGGCATTGTTTGAAATGCAACGTACAGGGTAGTGTACAGTATATCGTTCTTCTGAACCCGGAGTTCATAGCCCAGCATCTTAGTTCTCGGAGTTACCCTTGTTGGTAATTATTATTGTTCGTGGTAAATATTACATATACGTACATTTTCATTTAAGGCTGTTTTGCCTTTTAGCGCCCAGTCTAGTCTGCAAGCCTCTGCTTGCAAACAAGTTGCCTCCATGATCCTCTGTTAGAAGTTAGCACTGCGGTCTCTGCTGTGACACCTCTCACTTTGAAATCGTTCAACACTGAATCTAACCATCGCCTCCTAGGTCTACCTCTACTTCTCTTACCCTCCACAGCCGAACTCATTAACCTCTTAGATAACCCCTCCTCTCCAATTCTTTTCACATGAACCCACCATCCGAGTCCGCTCACACGAACAGCTTCATATAGCGTGTTCATTTCTAACATAATAGCCCCTCCTGAGGTAACGCCGTGAGGTCATAGCACAAACGGTACGAAAAACGTCCGCAGAGGACCATGCTCACCCTATCCTTGGTCACTAGCCTCCAAGAAGGCGGCTGAAATCAAGGAAAAGTTTTCTGCAAACAGCATCGATGCCTACTATAAAACCCGAGGTAGCCAGGATACAGCTATGACAATCCACCATACCACCTGATTGAATGAAGGCCAAGGAAAGGCTTCCAGCAGGCCACAACAACAACTGGGAAACTTGGCGGTCACTCAACAGACCTCGGAGTGGTGTTGGGAAATGCAAAGTTAATCTCCACAAATGGGGATGCCTACAAGAATCAGAACTCTGTGAGTGTGGGGAGAGACAATGGTACACCTGTATTCCTGTGAACTGTGCCCGTGCTCTTGCACAACGCAGGTGTTAATGGAAGGTCATGAAAGAGGTGTGACAGTGGCCCGTTTCTGGGCGAAGAAAATCTAATTCGAGACATTGTTGTATATATTATTATATTATTACTTTGTAATATTTTGTATCATCTTTCTTGTGTATGTTGTAGTGCTTTTGACTCGAGTAATAATAAAAATAATAATTTCTAACTTAGCCTTTATCTCTTCATTACGTGATCTCGAGATTAACGGTCACGTAAAACTACAATCTTCCTTCCTTCCTTCTTCATTACGAGTACCTTCCTGCCATTGCTCCCATCTATTTGTTCCAGCAATCATTCGTGCTACCCTCATATCAGTTTCCTCTAGTTTATGTTAAAAGGACGGCCGGCGGTGGGGTTTGAACTACTCATCTTCCGAAGCTGGAGTTTATAGCCCCGCATCTCAGTGCTCGTAGTTACCGTCGTAGTAATTATTGTTCATGGTAAATATTACAAATAACATTTAAATATTCAATTTTCTCAAGATTTCAAAAGCAACAACAAAAATGGGGCTTAAACAATGACAGAGATGCTGGCGGGCTAGAGCGACACAAGTCGCAGCTGGACTTTAGAGAACAACAACCTGGACACAAGTGACGGTAAAGTCTCTTCGGCGCCTCTACATTCCTCCCACACGGCATCGATCCTAGAAATATGCACAAACAGTCTACGATAATAAAACAAGTTCAAATCTCGTAGGAGGTAATGCCTTCTACTTTATCCCCACCATTCTGCTCACCGACTACAGAACAGCAGCCAACTTGACCATATTTGGTCATGATAGGGACGTCTAGGGAATAACTGATAGCTGACTCGCTTACGGAGAAGATATATCAGGAACTTCTCCTATAATGTGTTCTCTAAAGATTCACGAAGGGATCGCGTAAACTAAATAGCCATATTTAAGCGCAAACGGTCTATTGGGGACAGTATGTCTTGAACTCTCCAAAGAGGGAATTCGTTAAAATTGAATAAACGGAACCTCCGAGAAGTAAATAAAATAAAATAAGTTACCCAAATTGAATATGTTGAAACTATAAGTTTTAATTAACGGATGTACAGTATAAATGACAACATATCTAGCAACAAGCCCGAGCACGTTCACAGTCAAGCTGAATGACAACGAGGGATTAGTTACTACGAAGTACCTGAATAAAATTATGATTATGGCGTGTGGCCTCCGAAGAGACGTGGGAAACCCATCGGCTTTATGAGAAATAGGCCTACTTTTGCCTGGCTGCGTGGCTCAGCAATAACGTTCTCGCCTGTTGTGCTCAAGGTTGCAGGATCGAATCCTGGCGCATTCAGCTAGCATTTGAGGGTGCGCAAATGCGAAGGAGATTTACTGGCATGTTAAAGATCCCCATCGGGGCAAAATTCCGGCAGCCTGGCGTCTCTAAAAGTCGTATTACTTAAAAGGGACGTAACACCAATAACATTATTATTATTATTAGGAATAAATTAATAATAAAGTCGTCACAATCACGCAGCCCCCGAGTCAAAAGAATTAATACTATGAAGCCACAACACCTTCGATTCAGTCGCGAATCGAGCTTGGGGCCCCTTCGTGTCTAACACAAGCATCCCATTTCACTTGGCCATGAAGTCAGACAGCCCCTAAATAAAAGAAACTATTTTGTTTATAACCTTCAAGGGTGATATTCAGTTGTTTGCTCGCGTGGATCATGAATGTTATATGGGCCGAGTGAATGTTGTGGTAATATTGACTATAGTATACGCTTGTGTTCGTGATTCTGCTTACAGTTTTATTTCCATTCAATGTAGCATTCATGTTTATGCCGACGGTTGCTCTGAGAGGCGTGATCTTGTGAAGGTAGCGGTGGTGTATTAAAGACCTTAATAATTTAACATTTCATCTCCAACACCAGTATCAGACAACCCGTACTCCTGCTGAATTATAGTGAACTAATTTCGTGGAGTGGAGATGAAATTTTAACTCTTAAGGGAACGAACATTTCATAAATATTTTGGTCTGAGGGTGGGAATGGGTTAATTTACCCTCGTGAGGCCGAAATTGAGAAGAGATGGGTCCCATCTGCCTCAGCACTCCTGGAAGTGGTTTTCCGTGGTTTCTCCACTTCTGCTGGGATGGTTTCTAACTTCAGGCCATGTCTGCTGTCACCGCGAAAGCCCTGGTTCAATTCACGTTCCTGTCAAGAAATGTCTGAAGGCTGGGACGGGGTACACTCATCCTCGTGAGGCAAAACTAAGAAGAGGCGGCTTCTTACCTCAGCCATCCTGGAGGTGGTTTTCCGTGGTTTCGACATTGCAGTGACACAGGTTGTCAGACAAAATGCTACACACACTCAAGTAAACGGGGCTACATGACAACGATGTTACAGTGCCCGTGAAACGAATCAACAACAACAACAGAATTGAATAAGGTTATATAAACAAAGCTGGTTAGCCAAAGTTGGAACTACTTGAAATTGACCTTGCCCAGTTTCATTCATCATCATTAATTTCATCTCTCATCAACTCCTCTCATGAGGTTGGTGTCAGGAAGGTCATCCGTCCGTAAAAACCATCCGCCACATAAAATTTCATCGCTTCTCATCCCCGACCCCGTTGGAAACGGGATTAATAAAATGTAGACATAACGTGTTATTTGAGTATCCTGAAGAGCGTCAGCGGAAGATTTATTCTATTTAATTGTTGTAAGTTTTGATGATGTACGTAAGTGTAAAAATACTTACCCACCAAACCTAATCTAACCCTGGGTGAACAGATCTGATGATGATCGCCTGACGATCGAAACATGTCTTCCAATTATTTACCCCCCTCCCCTCCTTAACGGTGTGTTAATTTAGGGATACATATTTCATGCATTGTTTCTTTCAGTGTATGGTGTTTAAATATTTGTAGGGGGCGTGGTGGCTCAGCGGTCAAGCTGTTGGCCTCTCACCAAGGTGGACCGGGTTCGATTCCCGGTCAGTGCATGTGAGATTTTCGATGTGAAATGCCATGTCCTGTGGTTCGGATTCCACGTTAAAAGGAGGTCCCGTGGCTCATGATCTCAAGATTAACGGTCACATTAAACTACAAGCTTCCTTTCCTTTTAAATATTTGTACTCGCCGACTAATATACACTGTCCAGTCACATTAATGTGACCAACCGTCAATTGCCTCCATAACCACCTTTTGCAGCATGGACCACCGCGAAACGTGCAGGAAGAGAGTGATCACGCAGAGATTGCCACGAAAATATTCCGCACACCATAACGCTCCTTCCTCCGGTCTGGATCCGACCGGCGATTGTTACGGGGTGTTTGCGTCGAAACGTTTCACGCCGTATACGCCAACGGCCATCTGCCCGATGGAGCATTAAACGTGATTCATCGCCACCTGTCGCCACCCAGTGGACGTCCAGTTGCGGTATTGGCATGCAAATTCCAGCCTTCGTCACCGATGAACAGAAGTCAGCAAGGGTGCATGAACCAGGCGCCTGCTGCGGTGGCCCATATGCAGCAACGTTCGCTGAACTGTCGTTGAGGAGACCGTGGTTCATGTGGGCGGTCAGTTGCTCTACAGTTGCACGTCTATTCGCCCGTACACATCTTCTCAGCCGTCGATCACCCCTCTCATCTATGGCCCGTGGTGCAGCACAGTTGCCTCGGCGCAGGTTATGAATAGCGCCATTTTGCCATGCACAATATACTTTAACCCCGGAGGCACGTGCACAGTTTTCAAACATAGCCGTTCCGGAAATGCTTCCACCCATGACCCGAGAGCCAATGATCATGCCCTTTTGGACGTCAGATAAATCGCTCCGTGTCCGCTTTGCGATAGCGACTGCACTGTTTTCCAATAGTCTACTTACCTTGCTGTTTTTCGCTTCCATTCGACACGCTTTAGAGTACCCTCCAATGCTAGTGTTGCCACCTGCCGTTTGTGCGGGGTTATTGCGCAAGTTCACGCCGAACATACTGTAGGCGGTGCACAGTGGGTCAAAATCAAAATCTAGGAGGACAAAATTATTTATTTTCATAATTAACAAATCAAAATTTATTACTTCTACAGCATTCTCATATAATTGCCGCTCACTATTCTGGGATATAAACGCCTCTTAGTGTAAATCTGTCACCACTGTTCGAGCGGGCTGAATTGGAGGGTGAATGTAAGTGGCTGTGGTTTGTTTTTCTTTGTGGTTAGTGTGATGCTTTAAGATGGAACATGCAGCCGATGGTATGACCTTTGTAACGTGTTTCAGTTATTAATGGGCGTAATTGTTACGTAATTTTAGCTATATTTGCATTATATAACATTTAAGTATTAATTTTAAAATTATATTTTCACTTAGATTTTTAGTATGTCGCGTCACTCTGCGTCACTTTCTACTTAATGTTAAAATGTGGATAAAGTCTTGTAGTTTACGCCTGTGATAAGATTTTTTCCATCTTTTTGCAACTTACATAGTTATTTTAGGTTTTAGAAGATGCCGCGCAACCAGTTCTCACACGTTTGCAACTGTTTGAAGCACTTGGTTCGACGATTATGTCAAAAGTAGAACTTTGTGAATTTGTTAAAAGTAAATTAGGAATTGTTCTGAAGAGATAACTGAATGCTCTATCCAACTCCAAGCCATAGACGAATTTCTTGCATGTGTAGACGTAGCTTAGAAAAGGTCTTAACTGATGTTTATTTTGAAGTAAACAAATTATATACGTTGCTTTCACTCTAAATTCATGATTAAAACGTAAAAATAATTTTGTCCCTCTAGAGTTCGATGGTGACCCACTGTGCGGTGGTCACATTAATGTGACTGGACAGTTTAATAGAGTACAAATGTGTTGACCGACTGAAGATCATTCTATAATAGCAATAGGTAACCACCTCTTGATGGATACAGTACATTTGCACATGTCTGTTGGCACATGCTAGAGTAAAATGTGGCTTTTCACCTATGTCTCAGTCTCATTCATGGCTGTGATTATATGGAAGCTACTGAGGTATGAGTGGTGCTGAGTAATGGACTCAGGGCACTGCTACTGTTGATCAAAGTATTATGTGCACTCGAGTTTGAAGGTTGTTTGTGAAGTAACCAATAGACCTATATAAAATCCAATAACATCATCATTTTCGTCGTTCTATTTTACGTTAGTTCATATAGGTTTGGCATTTTTAATTTATATTTTAATATTTTTTATCGCAGTTGGAACACAAAAAGTGCACGTTTTTAAGCGTGTTTCAACCATGCGTCACATTTAAGAATTATTATCTCAAAAACCCGCCATCAGATCGAATCCAAATTTTAACACAATATACATTGGAATGTTGTATAACTTGTTTATTAATTTCAAAATTGTGTGTATCCCAGAAACAAAGTTGTTATCATTTCTGTAGGGTAACTTTTTCTCGGCTCGGGGTGGTTGGAAAATGTAGTTCTTGTTTGCGTTGTAATCGTTATACATCAAAAAGTTATGCTGTATGACTGTGAAATACGTAAATTAATTCACTTATTTTATATCGGTTTGTATTTGTACGAGGAAATAACACATGGTTCAGCAACGCTGTACAGCTTTTCCCGGAGCGGCTAGCTGGTGAACCATGTGTTATTTCCTCGTACAAATACAAACCGATATAAAATAAGTGAATTAATTTACGTATTTCACAGTCGTACAGCGTAAATTTTTGATGTATAACGATTACAACGCAACCAAGAACTACATTTTCCAACCACCCCGAGCCGAGAAAAAGTTACCTTACAACAATGATAGCAACTTTGTTTCTTGGACACACAAAATTGTGAAATTTATAAACCAGTTATACAACATTCCAATGTATATTGTGTTAAAATTTGGATTTGATCTGATGACGGGCTTTTGAGATAATAATTCTTAAATATGACGCGTGGTTGAAACACGCTTAAAAACGTGAACTTTTTGTGTTCCAGCTGCGATAAAAAATATTAAAATATAAATTAAAAAATCCAAACCTACATGAACTAACGTAAAATAGAACGACGAAAATGTTGATGGTATTGGATTTTAAGTAGTTCTATTGGTTACTTCACAAACAACCTTCAAACTCGAGTACACATTTTGTTCGACAGTCGTGCCTGTAAGTGTTGTGAAAGGTTCTGCTCATAGGGTTAGTACAGCGGTGCTGACTCAGTGAGGAAAGCAATGGCAAACTACATCATTCCTCACCTTGCCTAGTACGCCTCATTATAGTGCTGCCTCGGTTTTGTGGGTTTCTTCCCCATAACCTATGGTGGTGCTTTTTGAGGATCCAACAAGCCTCCGGGCTGACTACATAACATACAGGTAACATAAATGCATCTCACTGCACTACGAACTATGAAAAGAAACCTATTAAAGCTTCATGATATGCATGCCTTTATACACCTAAGCGGCTTCGGTGGCGTAGATGGTAGCATACTGAGCTTCTATGCCCAAGATAGCGGGTTCAAACCCGGCCGAAGCCGTCTGATTTTTTTAATAGCGTTAAAAATCCCTCAGTATGCCTTCCTTCGGAGGGGAAGTAAAGCCGGTGGTCCCATGTCATAGATTTATGGCATGTTAAAGAAGCTTCCACTAATTGCACCTGTGTGAAGCTAAATTGGATAGGTTAAGAATGTAAACAACGCTCTTAGGTTTCTACGTTCGTTGCCAAGAGCCGACTGCGGTGGCGTCTAGTAGCTAAATTCTGAACTTGGCCTAGTAGTCGTTGACGGTGACGCTTGGCGGCAAAAGTAGGAACTATTTGAAAAATTCTAAGTTGCAGTACTTAAATTTAACAAGATGTTCAGTAAAGAACATATAGCCTACTTTCTCCTAAAACCATGGGTATTGTTATAACTCTTTGTCCTTTTCAAGGAGTATGATTGAATGTTGGTTGTAGTAGCTTGTTGAAATACAACGTGCTATAGGGATATTAAACATGAATACGAGGTGCCCTTTGCTAGTGCTACCTCTGTAGCCTACCAAATTTCGTTCAATTCGGTTTCACCGTGTTTGAATTGATAGGGGGAATCGATTTGCACACATACTTGGCCACCATCTGCAAACTATTGGGCTGATGTTTTTGCAGTTTGGTCTGAATATGTTTCCCACATAAAGATATGGTGTTGCAAAATTTGGTAGAGACTAGATTATTAGGTTGGTCGTAATTACATTTTAGCTTTTAACATTTGGGTGGCCGCGATTACGTTTCCGTCAAGATAGCGGTGATATAAAACATGACACTGAGGTGCCCTTTGCTAGTGCTACCTCTGTATCAAATTTCGTTCCATTCGGTTTCACCGTGTTCGAATTGATAAGGGGAATCGATTTTCACACAAAGATGGCCGCCATCCGCAAAATATTAGGCTGATGACCTATTAGTTTGGTCAAAGGATGCTCCCTCCGTAAAGGTATGTTGTTGCTAAATTTGCTAGAGATCGGATGATTAGGCTAATCGTAATTTGATTTAAGCTTTGAACATTTGTGTGGCCGCCATTACGTTTCTGTCAATATGGCGGCGATATAAATCATGACACTGAGATGCCCTTTGCTAGTGCTATCTCTGTACCAAATTTCGTTCCATTCGGTTTCACCGTGTTTGAATTAATAGGGAGAATCGATTTTGACCCAAAGATGACCGCCATCCGCAAACTATTAGGCGAATGACCTATTAGATTGGTCAAAGGATGCTCCCTCCATAAAGGTATGTAGTTGCAAAATTTGGTAGAGATCGGATGATTAGGTTAATCGTAATTTGATTTAAGCTTTGAACATTCGTGTGGCCACCATTACGTTTCAGTCAAGATGGTGGCGATATAAAACATGACACTGAGGTGCCCTTTGCTAGTGCTACCTCTGTACCAAATTTCGTTCCATTCGGTTCCACCGTGTTCGAATTAATAGGGGGAATCAATTTTGACATAAAGATGGCCGCCACCCGCAAACTATTAGGCTAATAACCTATTAGATTGGTCAAAGGATGCTCCCTCCATAAAGGTATGTAGTTGCAAAATTTGGTAGAGATCGGATGATTAGGTTAATCGTAATTTGATTTAGGCTTTGAACATTCGTGTGGCCGCCATTACGATTCTGTCAAGATGGCGGCGATATAAAACATGACACTGAGGTGCCCTTTGCTAGTGCTACCTCTGTACCAAATTTCGTTCCATTTGGTTTCACCGTGTTTGAATTAATAGGGGGAATTGATTTTCACACAAAGATGGCCGCCATCCGCAAACTATTAGGCTAATGACCTAGTTATTTGATCAAAGGATGCTTCCTCTATAAAGGTATGTTGTTGCAAAATTTGGTAGAGATCGGATGATTAGGTTAATCGTAATTTGATTTAAGCTTTGAACATTTGTGTGGCCGCCATTACGTTTCCGTCAAGATGGCGGCGATATAAAACATGACACTGAGGTGCCTTTTGTTAGTACTACCTCTGTACCAAATTTCGTTCCATTCGGTTGCACCGTGTTCGAATTAATAGGGGGAATCGATTTTCACACAAAGATGGCCGCCATCCGCAAACTATTACGCTGATGACTTATTAGTTTGGTCAAAGGATGCTCCCCCCATAAAGGTATGTTGTTGCAAAATTTGGTAGAGATCGGATGATTAGGTTAGTCGTAATTTGATTTAAGCTTTGAACATTTGTGTGGCCGCCATTACGTTTCCGTCAAGATGGCGGCGATATAAAACATGACACTGAGGTGTCCTTTGCTAGTGCTACCTTTGTACCAAATTTCGTTCAATTCGCATTCACCGTGTTCGAATTGATAGGGGGGGACAGACATTCAGAGTACACACACTCACACACACACACACACACAGACACACACACAGACTCACACACACACATACACACACACAGACAGACACACTTTTTTCGCCCTGTGTTGATCTCATAAGTCAACTTTCATTTTTTGCAAAAATCGAAAGTAGGCTAAAAACAGATAACACACACTAATACAGTCATCACAATTAACACTGGTTATCAGACAGATTCTACACACACCCAAAGTACACGGGGCTACATGACCGTTGTCGCAGTCCCTAAACTTAAGAACCAACCAACCAACCTTTATACACCTAGCCTACTATCAAAGAATTCGCGAACTTAAGGACATTATTTTGTAAATTCTGTGCTCAGTCCCGTGAGACTAACGCATTTGATTGTTTTTATTCTAATGACAAGCGCCCTATAAATTGCACAGCAATTACTAGCTGTGAATTGCGAGAACCTTAACGAATTCTTTGTTTACCACGTGCCAGTCAGCACCGTGATGTTTCGACCGAATGCCCATTATTTGAATGTTCTGACGTCTGCGAAGCGCAGATTCAAAGGAAGATTGGCAAGTTAATCGAATATGGTCCAGCTAAATACATGTTGTGTTTTGTGTAAGGGCTTAGCTTCTAATAAAGTACCTCGTTGGTGAGAACTCCTTATATTTTTCTGTCGGTCAATACACGTTTGCCCAATGAGATTAGGCGGGTTATCTCAGTATAAAACAGAATCCCCGATTCTTGGATATAACGGGAGGAAGACCGTTTTCGTTGATGGGATAGTGTCATTTCTAAGTTTTGCTACATTAAAATAAATAGTTCTTTTTTCGGTGCTTAATGCCTTAATATTTATCAATAGACTAATAATCACCACACTTACTAAATTTTCTAACGGGTTTTCTTGTATTTTATGTTTTGGTGGGCAGAGACCGTCTGTGGGTGTCACTGTAGGTTTGGTAGTGTTTTTAGACCTAATATTGCATAATATGCATCTGATGATGCTAGCTTCACGAACGAAACATATCTTCCCTTAGTCTTCTTCTTATTCTTCTTCTTCTTCTTCTTGCTCTTCTTCTTCATTAGTCCGTAACAGTATATATAAATCTTAGTCACATGTAATTTATTTCAGTTTGTTTTACATAATCCAGTAATTGGAATGATTTTTGTGTTTCCCGACTGCAAGCTACAATAATTATTAACATGTAAACGAAGAATAGTTCCCACCTAGACCGCTGGCACTCGTAGCTTGAAAGGCTAATACACTCTCGCCTTTTTTGAAAAATCTGTTTGTAACGCGAAGAGGGCGGGCGGGTGGGCGAGCAAGGAAGATGAAAGTAGCAAGGCGAGGACTTGAGAAGAGGATTGATGAATTGGGCCGCGGAAAGGAGCCGCCCACCCCAAGACCAGACCAGGCCAGAGAATCGCGATGCGCGATGATAGATTGATTGCCGGTGAGTGGGATCAGATTTGGTAATTGGAACTTGTGTGTGTTCGCTCTGTGACATTATGAATCGGGAGATAAATTGAAAGGAAGCTCCAACTTCGATATTGAGCCGGGGTTGGACCAGATTCTCATCTGCTGGAACATTTCTTTTCTTGCTCTCGTTCATGGCTCGTACATCTTTTATTGGGTTTTGTTCAATGGTCCACAACCTTTCACAGTGCAGTCGTGAATCAAGGCAATGTTAGTGGTTTCGTGCAACCACAGGGTTGAAATTTCCTACCCCACAAATCTTTACGTAGGTATTCTAAGTGGAGCCGTTTTCATCGTGGTCCACATTTTCACCGAGTGTGTGGATCATCCGGATCTACGAAGAAATCTTGGTTTGCAAATGACATTCGAACTTATATTAGCCGATGACATGGTGGCTGCTGATCTCGGCATCCGCTTTATAAGTGAGAGTAGGTTAGGGCCAGCAATCTAAATTTACAAGTGAATATTTACTCAAATAACTTATTAATTTATTTACAGCGTATTTCCCCACTATTGTAAAGCGTCAAGCAATTTGACTCAATTTGACGTTCTTCTTATTTTGCCAGTATTGTTTCATTCTGTTGGAGAATGCCAATTTTCTTTCGTCAGACCATTGAGGTCTGTAAGGTGTAGGTTTTGATTGCTCGGGTTGGACTTCCCAGTTGTTGACTTTGTTACGGATGGAGTCTCTGTCTGATGTGTCGGCTATGTTAGCAGTTCGCATGTCTTTTTGTACTTCTTTCATCCATGGTGTTGTAGCCAGCTGTTCACTTCTGATTTGACTTCATCCTGATGCCAGCTACCTCCTGGGATTGAAATTGTACCATAATTTAGAACACTCTAGTATCATTTACACTCCACTCGGTTCGTGTCTGGTAATGCTGTACTACAGGCAGGTACACGATGCATATGAGCACAATGTCTTGAGCTTCTAAACGGGAGCAGTCGCTCTTACACCGCAGCCCCCAGGTCCTGAATGATGCGCACAGTGAAGCAATGTAGCAGAAATATGAAACGGCTGTGCCAAACAGTGGGATATGCATTTGGAGATACTTTTAATGTAGGAATAATATCGGCCCTGTAACCCGGCAGTCGTTATTTTGTATGGTGACCGCAGGCAGACGAGACAAAGGCTTTAGCTGCGTATTTTTAAATGCATTGATTACAAAGTAACATTGGACAAAACTACAGTCTGATTACTCAGTGTATTATTTGTATGAATTAAATTAATTAATTCATTTTTTGTTTATAAATTGATAACAAACAAACAAACCATCCAACCAATAAAATCATCCATCACTCAGTATGTCATCAGCCCAGGGAATTGAGACTTTGAGACTTCATTATCATTCGACCGGGCGAAACTGGGCACTACTGCAAATAAATAAATAAATAAATAAATAAATAAATAAATAAATAAATGAATGAATGAATGATTGAATGCATGAATGAATGAATGTTAGGTTTACAATATCCCATAATTACGTTTATAATTAATAGTCTATTTATATATTATTATTATTATTATTATTATTAATACGATGGAAAATATACTGTTTCTTAACTATACAAATTTAAATGGATTTCAAAACCATTTGCCGGCATATTGTGACAAAATCAAATGTGTAAACATTTTGGATTCATTCATTTTGTTCCCCACAGACGCTATCACGCACGAGTAACTTTATGAAGAAAAATTTATTGGCCTGAAAGCGAATGTACATGAGCACTTGTCGCACACGTGGACAATAGCGGCGGCATTTCCTCTGCGTCCTTGTTTCCGCTGGACGCCATTCCCACTAAATATTTATATTGTTAGCTGGTTTTCATGAGCGAGAAGCATGGCAGCGCGTTCTTCAAGTAGTGTGCCTGCCAGGATGATGACACGTATTGTGGATTCGTTATTTTAGCGGTTAGAGTCTCTGCGCGGATAGAGGGTGGTGTTTGACCCCGTGACCAACTCGTGGGGTAGTGGTTAGCATTCTTGGCTCTCGCCCCGTAGTTTCGGGTTCTGCCAAGATGTTTAATTCTGGTCTGAGGGCTGGAACGGGGTACACAAATTCTCGTGAGGCAAAACTGAGAAAGGCGGGTTCGATTCCCTCCTCAGCCATCCTGGAACTGGGTTTTCCGTGGTTTCCCCACTTCTAATCCAGGCGAACGCTGGAATGGTTCCTAACTGAAGGCCACGACTGTCTCCTTCCCAATCCTCACCTGAATTACAAATATACACACTAATACAGCCACAGATTATCAGACTGGAATTCCATCATACATAGGATGAATGAAGACTGACCAAGAAGATTTTTAATATAGTTATGAATACTACACTGAAAACCAAGAACCGTGGAAGACGTCAAGAATCTAAACATCTCTACAGAATACAAGGCAGACAAGAAAATATCCAGAGAAACAACCTAAAAACATAAATTTGAGCAAACACCCAAGAGAAAAAACAAAACAAGAAAGAGTGGACAGAAAAGAGAGAGAGAGAGAGGAAGTATAGTGAAGAAAGAAGAAAGGGACAGAAAAAACATGAAAATTGATTGGTTATTAACGCTTTCCTTAAGGGAAAATTGACGATAATAATAATAATAATAATAATAATAATAATAATAATAATCATTAACGTTTCTTTCAGTTTTTTATTTTATTTTTAGCGTATGGCTTTTAGTGCCGGGAGTATCCAAGGACATGTTCGGCTCGCCAGTTTTGTAGCTGCTTCGAGACGGACATCCAATGGGTGAGCTACAAGTACCGTTGGGGAGGAAAGTTGAAATGTAAGGAGGAGGAGTTGGAAGGTAGCGGCTGTGGCCTATAGTTGGGGACCAACCCCGGCATTTGCCTGGAAGGAAGATGGGAAACCACAGAAGACCATCTTCAAGGGTGCCGGCGGGGGAATTCGAACCTCCTCGCCTCCCGGATGTGAGTGACTGCCAGCAGTCATGCCGTAACGACCACGGCTAACTCACCCGGTTTCTTTCAGATAATAGGCTGATTAAATAATCGCCACTTTCCGCCCGATTTATTTGGACACCCCTGAAGAGCAACTCTGCAACCCATGAGTTTAAAGTTCTCAAGCATAGTGGAAATAAGCTCGAATTCTCAGCGTAATTAAGAACTGTATGGCACGTGACCTATATTGTGAAATATTTCATGGGATGGATGTTCCATGGGTCGATGGGGTGGAGTCAAGGTTGTGGAGTGAGACTGAACGGCGCCTACAGCACAGTAGTCTACTTGCGATAATGTGCGCGTCTGATTTCCACTATGCTGTGGCGTATTGCGGGTATGTAACACGATCTCGTCCCACTGTTGGTTGGTTGGTTCCTTAGTTAAAGGGCTGTGACAACGCGGTCATGTAGCCCCGTGTACTTTGGGTGTGAGTAGAATCTGTCTGATAACCGGTGTTAATTGTGATGTCTGTATTAGTGTGTGTTATCTTATATATTAAAAATATTTATGAAATCTTAAGCGTTCCGGCCATTCTATCCGGTCGATTTCCTTCATTCTGTTTTTAAATGAAAGGTATTCATGCACAGATTTGTTATCAA
Organism: Meconema thalassinum; assembly: GCA_946902985.2. Classification (NCBI taxonomy): domain Eukaryota; kingdom Metazoa; phylum Arthropoda; class Insecta; order Orthoptera; family Tettigoniidae; genus Meconema; species Meconema thalassinum. Next base: position 73,304,119 of record OX336399.1, on the reverse strand, counting down.
GTATTACACATCACTTACGTTCCGCCTTTATCAAATTATTTGATTTTTTTCAACTTTTTCCAACTTTTTTTTTCTCATTGAAGCAATCATCTTATATATTAGCAAGTAGTTCCGTGAAGAACTATACAGCCTATTTTCATATATCCTACTTATCTTAACTGCCACTATCAACATACAAAATTTCAGTTTGATTGCTGTAATAGTTTCGTAGATATTGAGAACCGACTAAATATTTCGGATGGTCGCCATGTTGGATTTTATATATGTAGGTCCTAGAGTTATGTACTGTTACATGAAGATTATTGTGTACGTGTAGCATTCAAACTTCAATCGCATGATTAGGACACAAGAAGTAGCAAGGAGAAACAATTGAAATAAATTAGATGCCAGTGGATTAACAATCGTATAAGGATTTACTGTATCAAGTTTCACTGCACTCGGATGGTTAAATTGTGAGAAACGTCCATGTGAATATTTTTACTTCGCGTCGCCGCCATGTTGGATTTGTGGTACCGGGTTATTTAAAGTCCTATAGATGAACTTAGGTTGATAGCCCCTATGAACATAAAAACATTCAGTTTGATTGCTATAATAGATTCGAAGATATTCAGAGCCGTGTAAATATTTCGGATGGTCGCCATGTTGGATTGTTAAATGTATAGGCCATAGAGTCATGTACCATTAAAAGAAAATTATTGCGAAGGTTCATTTTTCAAACTTTCACTTCGATCGCATGATTACGACACAAGAAATAAAAACTTAATTTTAAAATTCACACTGCCGCCATCTTGAGGTTGCGTAAACAATTGAACTAAATTAGATGCCAGTGCATTACAATGTGTATAAACATTTCCTGTACCAGATTTCATTGAGTTTGGAACATTAAATCGCGAGAAAGGTCTATTTAAAATTTTCTAATTACATAATGGTTTTGTAGTTACCAGTTTTTCAAAAGTCACATAGGTTAACTTCTAGTAGTTCCCTTTATCGCCGTAATAAATTCCAGGGTGATATCGGTAATAATTTCGGAGATATTGAATGCTGGTGAAATATTTCGCACAGCTGCCATGTTGGATTGGTGAGACGTAACAAAATTTGAAGGGCACGGTCGGGGTCGCCCGGAATAGTGCTATGAACTTACCGAGTTTCATTGAAATGCTCCAGCCGTTTAGAATTTATTAGGGGGACTCACACACACACACGCCTCACACACACACACACACACACACACACACACACACACACACACACACACACGGACAAAAGGTGATCTCATAAGCCTATTTTTTTCAAAATTGAAAATAGGGTAAAAATATTTATGAAATCTTAAGCCATTCTGTCCGGTCGATTTCCTTCATTCTTTTTTTAAATGAAAGGTATTCATGCAGAGATTTGTTATCAAGTATTACAAATCACTTACATTCCGCCTTTCTCAAATTATTTGATTTTTCCAACTTTTTATTTCTTTGAAGCAATCATATCTTTGGTTCTTATTGAGGTACGTAGGTCGTTTTTATCTAAGAACACTCGGTGGATCACGCTCTTTCATTCGAGCTCTTAACTATTGAAATCGGCTGATTCTGAGGAAAGTTATGAGTGGACATTTAATATTACTTCTAATTTTTCATTTTCTTGCACCGAAAAATGAACATTGCCATGAAAATAATAGGGTTGTTTCAGATCTACTTCCAGGAACTTCTAGATTTTACACGAGTGTGAATACATTAGCAACTGAAGAAGAAAATTGAAGTTTTGCATTTTCCCACTGAATTTTTGAACAGGCTTGAGATGAGTGGTCTACCTCCCCATGTGCTGACTTGGAAAGAAGGTGCTATTTAAATGTTCCTTAGGAGTTTCAATGCAACTAAGATATAACTGAACGGGACGAGGCCAATAGTTAGAAAAATATACGACAATATCATAGATTTCTAAGTTCTAACTGGTGTGAATAGTGGGGAGCGAATACTGCTACCTCGCGTAGATTGTCACCATCTGACACTAGAATGACGGCAATTTCCTATTACACTAGCGTTTTGTATTACAATCAACAAAGCGCAAGGTCAAACGCTTTATCGAGTTGGAATCTACTTGCCTGATACAGTTTTAGGCCATGGAATGTTGTATGTTGCCTTATCCGGAGGAAAATCATTTAAAGATGTGAAAGTAGAAATTAAACCTAAGGGCTGACGCACAGCGAACATTGTCTGGAAGGAAGTATTGTGAAATAAAGGTTATAAACTGTTACATAATGTCGTAATTTTTTAATTCCAATACTGAAAGATAATGCTGCAGAGCTGCACGGGCGCCCTAGTCTGTTTTTAATAGGGATGTATAGAACTAGCACCGATAGAGCGCACTGCTGTTGTACTGGGTAAGCGCAAGGCGCTCTTCATTTGTCTCCTGTGTTCACATGCCGCTAATATCCACGAATTTAAGTTGTTTAAATTGCTATTTTCGTGACTATGCCGAGCTATTGCAGTGTTCCTCTTTGCAAAAAATCAGGGAAATCCGATTTTGTGTCACCAATTTTCACAAAATAAAGAAATGAGGAAGAAATGGTTACATGCTATTAGAAGGAAACATTTCGGTGAAAGAAAATCTGACCGAAAATATTAAAGTGTGTTCCCATCGTTTTCAACTCGATGACTTCACGAAAACTGTGTTGGGCAAGTGTGATTTACAAAGGGAAATAATTCCTACCTATAAACTGAATAGACATATAGATAACAACCACTGAATTTATGCGTTTGTATTTGAAGGTGAGAGAGCAAGATTAAAACCGGGCACTGTTCCATTGCTTTTTCCGTGGACCACGAACACAACAAAAATAAGGAAGAGGTCATACACAAGAAAATTGCCAGTTTACCACGATAAGCCTACAATATCGGAATCTGCATAAATTATCTCCATTGAAGAACGGTACGGGAAGAAATCGTCAATATACAGGAAGAAGTGATGTAACATTTGTGACTCCCATTTTCAAAGGCATCAATACTCGGACAAATACTTCAAGAATAAATGTCACAACATTAACAGTCAAAAACGTATTATGGATGGTTTCTTGAAATCAGAATTAATCGTCAACTTACAGCTGCCCGACGGAGAATGTGGTACCGGTAGTGACTGACTTCTACATTCTTGAGTCATAGGCCTAAGTTAGCCAGATGAATGGAAACAGTTCATGGCCTTAAAACAGGGATTCTCAAACTTTTTAAATACTGTACCCCTAAGTCGTTTCCAAGGGGTACGGAAACGATTTGTATTAAGAAATTGACAAATTACAAAAGAACCAAACGTTGCGATGCATTTTGAGGTAAACAATACCGGTATCAACTTTCATTGATTATGTTTACCTTAAAAAAAGACCGTTTCATGTACGCTATCAACCAAAAATACACGAATCGAAGTCTATAAGCAAGGAGAGACAGTGAATATTTAAATCTCTATTTATAAAAGGAAGATTATAGTTTTACGTGACCGATAATCTAGAGATCATAAGGCACAGAGGACTTCCTCTTTACGTGGAATCCGAACAGGACAAGGCATTTCATTTTGAAAATCTCATATGCATTGACGGGGAAATCTCTATTTATGATTTAAATATTATGGAGATATAGGCTATTTATCAATATAGGCCTACAATACTCAAGCATGCTGACTCCTATTCATAATTTGAATAGTAAAGCGTGTTAGAATTTTGTTATTACCGCTGTAGCCTACTAATTCTTCCCTCCTGCCACTAGTTTAGCGCCTCTAGTCCGTAGCTCATTTTACAGCTGTTGAACGCTTAAACGCTGAAAATCGTTCATAATATATGAGAGGATATACCTATAGAATTAATTAATATAGTCTTGGAGTAAAATTTGAGAAGATATAATTTACTTTAGCTTAGAAAACTCGGTCACAATCTATACATTCCTCGTAGCTGACTGGGGGAAACATAGGACGATCGCCTTGCGCTTACCCAGTACTACACGAGCGCTATCTGGCGCGAACTTTCTCAGGCTACATCCCTATTCAATAAGGACTGCAGACATTGAATTTCAAGTAGTTCCTACTTTTGCCGCCAAACGCCACCGTCAATAACTACTAGTTCAGAACTTGGCTACTAGACGGCACTGCTCCTGGCGACGAACGTAGGAACCTTAAGAGCGTTGTTTAAGTTAATTTTGCTTCACACAGGTGTAATTAGTGGAGGGTTCTTTAACATGCCATAAATCTATGACATGGGACCGCCGGCTTTACTTCCCCTCCGAAGGAAGACATACTGAGGGTTTTTAACGCTCTTAAAAATCCGACGACTTCGGCTGGGTTTGAACCCGCGATCTTGGGCATAGAGGCTCAGCATGCTACCAACTACGCCACCGAAGCCGCTGTCGTCCCACTGTAACATCTTAAAGAACAGAGAGCCAAGGACTGCTGTAGTTTTTTGTTTTTTTTTGTTTCTTTTTGAGGAAGAAAGGGTTCCGTTCCCTGTTCTCAAATCATTGCCAAACGAGCATGTGGCTTCCATGCTGCACTAACTAGGAAACGCTGCTAAAAGTGACATCGAATTTCGAGAAAAATAAAATTACATTTTTGTGAAATGCAATTCAAGCTCAAACATATTTGGAGGTCTAAAGTTTTTTCTAGTCTTTTTAACGGAGCGGTCAAAAAACAGAAGTACACCTCGTGGTGTAGCGGCTAGCGTTCTTAGCCGTCACTCTGGAGTTCCGGGTTTGATCCCCGACTTTGACAAGAAATTTATTTCTGGTCTGAGGGCTTGAACTGGTAAACTCAGCCTCGTAAGGCAAAGATGTGGTGGGTTAATTCTTAACTTGAGGGCAAAGCCGTCTGCTACCCAATCCCCACCCGAATTACAAATACGTAATGCACACTAATACAACCATCGCAATAATACAGGCTATCAGACAAATTACACCCACACCCGCGCGCACACACACATACACACACACACACCCAAGTACATGGGGCTACATGACCACTATGACGTAAAGCTCCTAAATGAATCAACAACAGCTGTACTTTAAAATAAGCACGTAAAGGCATGTTCAATTTGCAGACATTTTCTAATCTTAGTTTTAATGATGAACTGCTATGCCCAAGATCGCGGGCTCAAACCCGGTCGTAGTCGTCGGATTTTTAAGAGCATTAAAATCCTTCAGTATCCCTTCCTTCGGAGGGAAGTAAAGCCGGCTGGCCCAAGTCATAGATTTATGGCATGTAAAAGAACTTACCACTGGAATTGGTAGTGTGTAGCCAAATTTGTAGGTTATTTGTATAGAAACGCTCCATTAAGTTCCGAATTCGCCGCTATCAGTGACAGTGGCATCTCTGGTAGTCAAAGTTGGAATTACCTGCACTTAAACTTGATGGGGAGCCGACGGGCATTCAACTATAAATACCCCGCTATGGCCTTTGGCTGCAATTAAGATATAATAATGATGGACATTGTCGAAAAGCCAGTTTCTCTAAGGGGAAAATGTCAATTTTTTCCTTCATATATAGGTACCTACATTAAGTTAGGCTGTACAGAAATATAATAAGTTACAGCATTTTTTTTTCTGGGTAGTGTCATTACCAGTACATCTCAGAGATGGAAAAATCTATTGTTAAATAAGCTCATACGAATTCAAAATTACATGACAGTTCCCCACACTGACACTTCCACACACTGCCCAAAATACTGACACTTTCCCACAGCCCTTGGACGCGGCTACCTGTTTAATGACTCAGAAATAATCTCGACTGGCAGTTCCACACACATCCCCCCCCCCCCCCCCCTCTAAGGCTATAGGCTTCAGCGATCATCGTTACAGCCGCACCAGTGACAATGCACCTTATCATAATACTCCTTTGGAGTGAAGAAAAGCGCTCGGTCTATGTACTTCATTACTAACACGGTCTCGAAAATATCATTGTGTTGTAGTGTAATTTCCGTCAAAATAAAATAGATGCAGAGTCTGATTTCCATCACACTTTATCCAGGCTGTGGTCTGGAAAAACAATAACAAAACCGATTATTTTAGTGTTGTTATCATTTTGGCTTGTTAAAAATCAGCTTTCTTGGCTTCGTGAGTAGTTTTTTTGGTCATATTTGTTCAACAATAATATTAACCTACTCCATTTTCTGTGAATAGGAAACTGTCTTCAGAAAACTTTTCATTTTTTGTTGTTGTCATTTTCGAACATTTTCTGAATGTTCTCAATCCGTCAGTCCAGTTTGACATATTTTCGTCATCTTTTTTTACCTTCCATGTTGAGCTTGGCCTTTACAAATGCGCAGTTTGTCTTCTCAGCTTCCGTCTTCAACAATTCGACAACCTCTTTCAATTTGGGGTGAGGTCTCCAGACAAGATTGTACAAAATGCGGTGTAAACGAAACAAATATAGAGTTAATCTACTTGCACGATACATTTTAAAAGTGTGCTGTATTATACAGCTGTTAAATATCAGGGGAAGATCTTACGCTATACTTATACTTCAAAGGCTAATATGGAGAGGAGCCTTTGGAAATTTCTCATGTTTATTGTACTAGCACTTGTACTTGTACTCATAATAGCTGAAGAGTATTAAACATTTTTGCCTCAAACCTTATACAGTAGTTCAGTAGTTGAAGAATATAATATGTGATTCCAGAGATATTAAAAGTGCTAAAAAACAGTAGGCCAAATTTCAACTTATCGTTTTCATAGTAGCCTTGGGCGGGGGGAGAGACGTGTGTGGACATGTCAATCGAGATTATTTCTGAGTCATTAAACAGGTAGCCACGTCCAAGGGCTGTGGGGAAGTGTCAGTATTTTTTGCAGTGTGTGGAAGTGTCAGTGTGGGGAACTGTCCGGACACCGAATTCAAACCCGGAAGAAATGTGTTGAAACCTTAGTTTGGAGTGTGCTAACTTATGGATGTGACACCTGGACTTGGGAAAACAAGCAAAATCAAGACTATAAGCTGCTGCAATGTGGTTCTGAAGGAGACTGACAAGGACGAGTTGGAGGGAAAAGAAGACTAATAAACAAATCTTGGACGGCGTTAAGAAGAAACGGACATTACATTATTCATTAGAGCAGAGGAAATCTAAATTTTTTTGGACACGTCTTACGGCATGACACCTTTCTCCGGATTGTCTTCGAAGGTAAGGTCCTACGGAAGAAATCGAGTGGAAGACCGCGTCTCTCATACCTTCGAAACAAAATCACTCAACTGGGTAGTGCTCGTACGACACGATGAAGAGAACTGCTGAAAATCGTGGGCTGTGGCAGCAGTGACAAGGCTTAGCCTGTAGATATTATGATGATGATTGCATATCTTTGTACATATTATTCTTCCGTACGTGTGTATATGTTTTCTATGTCCAAGATAGCGGGTTCAAACCCGGCCGTAGCCGACGGATTTTTTAAGAGCGTTAAAAATCCCTCAGTATGCCTTCCTTCGGAGGGGAAGTAAAGCCGGCGGTCCCATGTCATAGATTTATGGCATGTTAAAGAACCTTCCACTAATTACACCTGTGTGAAGCTAAATTGTATAGGTTAAGAATGTAAAAAACGCTCTTAGGTTTCTACGTTCGTTGCCAAGAGCCGATTTCGGTGGCGTCTAGTAGCTAAGTTCTGAACTAGGCTGGCGTTTGGCGGCAAAAGTAGGAACTATTTGAAAAATTCAAAGTTGCAGTCCTTACTTGAATTAAAAAACAGATACACACACTAATACAGCCATCACAATTAACACCGGTTATCAGACAGATTCTACACACACCCAAAGTACACTGGGCTAAATGACCGCGTTGTCGCAGCCTCTAAACTGAGGAACCAACCAACCGTGTGTATGTCTGTGAATTCCTAAACGCCTGGACCGATTTTAATGATTGTTTTGTATGTTTGAGTGGATCCCTGTATGGTTTAGATTCACAATTGGATTCGGTAGGTGGCGTAGCGACCAACTTGTAGCATGAACACATTTTTAGAACCACAAGATAGTCAACAAAACAAAATCTTTCGTCATGGAAACCGCTAGCCTTATTGAAAACAAAAGTCTTTGGATTGTTTGTCTCTGCACGTTGTCGGCACCTGGTGGCAAACGGTGTTACTGCCGCCACACCGTAGACTTTGCCCGTTGCGGTACCTGGTGGCAAACTGTGTTACTGCCGCCTCACCAACTCAACAGGTCTTCTTTCCTAACTAATTCTCCAAGTCCGTTCCCTTGGCAGTGGTTTCTTCTGAGAATTCAAAGTTCTTCTGAAAAGTTCACGAAAAATTGATTTTCTGAAAAAATTTCCGAGTTATGTTTTTGTACCATAGGTGGCAGTGATGTCGAATTCTTGGTATTTGACGTAGGCTTCCATGGAAATGATTTGAGTTTTTTCTTTAAAAATCAATGTCAAATGTCACTTACAAGAAGAGGTCGCCATGTGGTTTACTAGAAAAGTGTTCAAATTTGGTGGGTTTGCTCTTCATAAAAAATATATTTTACCCCTGTTTGAGCGTTTTTGCTAATGGGTCTTAGTGTGATCAAAAATGACCGTTTAAAATCTATCCTCAAACTTGTGTAGTCTTATTCCCGCACACGTTCCCGGCTCGTCTCCGTGGCGAAGTCGCTAGCGTGTTGGCGTTGGAAATGGAAGTTACGGTGATCGTAATCTACCTTGATGTTTTTAAATTATTTTCTATGTCTTTCCTTGTCACTTTTTATTTTATTATTATTCTTTCGAATAACCCATTTGGAGGGTACGATGAATCAACGTTGGCGTTGGCTATTGTCCATTGTATTCAATTTCCGTGGTTTCCAAATTTCTTTCATCTTTCTAGAGTGACGATCTTTCTCCTCCTGAGTCCACATTCTGCCAGTTGTTTGTTTCTTCCTTTCTTGAAATTTTGCCTTTTGAATAGCTTCTCTGAAGAGTGATCTGGTTGCTATTGTGTCTGTCTGAATTTTGGCGTTTGTCAAATCTTTGTCAATTTCATTGAACCATTTGGGTTTGGATTTGTAACTAGTCAGTAAGTTGAAGATCTGTTTAGTTAGTCTACTATTTTCCATTCTATAGATGCGCCCAAAAAACTGTAATCTTCTCTTTCTCATTACATCAGTTAATTTTTCACATTTCAAATATAACTCTCTATTTGGTCGTAACCTATATTCTGCGTTATTATTTCGTTTAGCTCCCAGTATTTTTCTCAGAATTCGTCTTTCAGTCTTCTCTAATTTGTCTACATCACCAAATCTTGTTAATTTAAGTGTTTCTGCTGCATAAAGAGTTTCAGGTCTGACCACTGTTTGGTAATGCCTTAATTTAGTGTTCCAGGATAAGTTTTTTTAAATTATATATATCTTTTGTCATATTTATTTTATGTTTGGGGTACAATATTTAAGTTGGCAGATTACATCAAGTACTTAAATATTTGTTGTTGCTTTTTCTATTTACAATATCAATGAATTAATATTTACGTTATTGTTTACATACAGAAAGTTTAGCTTGATGGTGGAGCAGGGTGGAACAGAGGGAAGGCTCTTGCGTTTCTGCATTAGACTCGGCGCAGTGCGAATGAACGTAGCGTCGCCGGCCACGCTGCATTTAAATTCTAACGAATAAAAATTACAACACGTTCAAGTGTCACGGACGAACAATGATGTTAAAATATTGTACATAGCTCCAAAACCGAAGAGACCGCAGCAAATACATTATAGAAAGCAAAAGACAATAAGGGATGTATCAGTAAAAGAAAAAAATGTGCTGAGCAATGTCTGACTCGAACTCGAAACCTTCAATTCCCCACGCCAACGCGCTAGCGACTACGCCACGGAGACGAGCCGGGAACGTGTGCGGGAATAGGACTACAAAAGTTTGAGGATTGATTTTAAACGTTCAATTTTGAACACCCTAAGGCCCATTGGCAAAAACGCTCGAACAGGGGCAAACTATTTTTTTATGAAGAACAAACCCTCCAAATTTGAACGCTCTACTACGTTTTTTTTGTCGTGTAGCCTCCTGAGAGGCCGAGTGCAGGTCTTTCTAGTCGACGCCCGTGGGCGACCTGCGCGTCTGGTTGAGAGATGGAATGGATGAAGATGAATGAAACTGGGCAAGGATGTGGAAGGAAGCGGCCGTGGCCTATCAGAAGGTACTGTCCCAGCATTTGCCTGGTGTTGAAAATGGGAAACCACGGAAAACCATTTCAAGGACAGCCGACGGTGGGGCTCGAACCCACGCGTCTACCGAGTCAGCAGAGAGCTTGGCCCCTTGACCTAACGCAGAGCTTTAGCCCGCGTAGCCACTACTGTCGGTGCTCTACTAGTAAACCACATGGCGACCTCTCCTTGTTAGCATATAGTTCATTGAAAATTCATATATGTTTGCTGAGCCCGCTCTATATATTGGGGCAGGACAACGTCTGCCGGATCCACTAGTATATATATGTATGTATATAGATCTCGATATTTCACTGTTTTTCTAATTGTTTGTAATTATTTTATTACAGTCTCTAGAACAGACGCGTCAATACAGCACGCTGGCGTGCTTCTGGCGTGGTTGGTTGGTTCTTAAGTTTGGGTGCTGAACAACGCGTTCATGTAGCCCCGTGCACTTTGGGTGTGTGTAGAATCTGTCTGATAACCGGTGTTAATTGTGATGACTGTATTAGTGTGTATTATCTGTTTTTTAATTTAAGTACTGCAACTTAGAATTTTTCAAATAGTTCCTACTTTTGCCGCCAAGCGCCACCGTCAACGACTAACTAGGTCAAGTTCAGAACTTTGCTACTAGACGCCACTGCAGTCGGCTCTTGGCAACAAACGTAGAAACCTAAGAGTGTTGTTTACATTCTTAACCTTCACACAGGTGCAATTAGTGGAAGGTTCTTTAACATGCCATAAATCTATGACATGTGACCGCCGGCTTTACTTCCCCTCCGAAGGAAGGCATACTGAGGGATTTTAACGCTCTTAAAAAATCCGACGGCTTCGGCCGGGTTTGAACCCGCTATCTTGGGCATAGAAGCTCAGCATGCTACCGACTACGCCACCTTCTGGCGTGGATGGCCTTGCAGCGATGGTGGGGAAGACTATATGTCTGTTTCTCTTTCTTTCCCCTCTCACTCCCTCCCGTTCTGCCTTCGCTGTGTTGAGGCTGATCGATCTAAAGAAAAAGCGGTATTCAGTATAATGTAAACATGAAAACAAATCGGAATAAAACGAAAACAAGAGTGGGGAGATGTGACCGAAATTGCAATGCCTTAAATGAGTTTCTTGATACCTTATCAGTAGGGCTCGGATTCGAGCATATTTGCATATTTTTTTCCTGAATGGTACACATCGAAAGAAGCCTTTCGGTGGTATTTTCACCTCGCTGGGACCAACAGAATTGAAATTTATCGAGCATATAAATGCATAAAACCGCGGTTTTCAGAGTAGAAGCATATAAATGCATATTTTTGTGGTTTTCGTCTAAATAGTTTGTTTTTCTTCGAATTCCCTCCCGAATTCGGACCCTGACCATCCTTAAGGTTCGAAAACAGAAATAATTATTGAAAAGCCTATCTAGTGCGAATAATAGAACCGCAGGTTTTTAACCTTTAGTGAGGTCGTTCTCGCCATTGAATCTTTTATTGACTGATTTAAGAAAATCATTCAAAACTGAAAACATAGAAAAAAATTCTTGTTGTACAGACCAATGCAGATCTACTTCATTGACTCGCCTAATTCTGAACATTTTGTAAATTAACTTTTAAACTGTAACTTTTATAAGGAAACTTCTTTTATATACTTGAAAATAATAATGATGATAATTGTTGTTTTAAGGGGCCTAACATCTAGGTTATCGGCCCCTATACTTGAAAAACTTGAATGCGAGTATATTGCAGTGTATCATACATACAATTAGAAAATAAAGCTCGTATATAAAGGTATGTTATTGGTTTTTTCGTTTCACTTTCCTTTCTATAGTTATTAACGGTGTTTTTCGAGCATATTCTGCATATTTGACCGCATATAATGGGGTTTTCGAGCATATCTATCGAGCATATAATGGGTTTTTCAAGCATATCTATCGAGCATAAAACACATGGTTTTCGAGCATATCTGGAGATTTTATCGAGCATATCGATCCGAGCCCTACTTATCAGTATGTATGGCTTTTTAAAGCTATGCACGTAATTTTCAAGTACCGGTGCGTGGAGAACCTCTCGAAACACAATATAGGCGTGTCGGACAACCAACGCATTGGACGATCAGTTTGTTTGTTACATTACATTGGGTGCGCTAGCGATCCCAACCTGACTTGGTCAGACCCGGCGAAGAGCTGTCGCAGCACCATTAGTCAGGGCAGGCAGCCCAGCCAAGAGAGGCAGGAGCCAGCTTGCCGGTTTGTGGCGCAGTATAGCTAGCGCGTCGCTGCTCTAGACTCTGCACTAAGTAATGCATTTGCAAAGTTTCATGGAATTTGAACAGTAAGTGTACCAGTACCGTAATCATGTTTTTTTTTGTGGGATACAACCATAAAAACGTGGGTTAACAGAATATTTTGGGTGGCTTTTCTTCATTTTTTGTGGCAAAGTGTTTGTTCCATGTGAAATGCAAATAAAAATTTTGAAATTTTCTTCCTTTTCGAATTTAAATACTTTTCGATGTTCAAGGAATTAGCATTGAATTGAGGAGCAGGCTAAGTTAATACATGTGATACTTGATTTATAACCTTAAATAAACTGGAGCAATGCAGCCTCATAGGGGGAGGATACTTTACTCCAGAGAATGAACTCTGTGGTTTTGTAAGGAAACTGTTGGAGTGGAGTAAAGTAGGGCCATATTTGGCAAAAGAATGCACCATTTGTTGATCATAATACACGTTTGTTTACAAAGAAAGGTTTACATCCACCACATATCATAGAAAAGACGATGGACTCGCTGCACATAGATTTTATTCGTCGAAAATACGAGTACAAAAACACACCAATATTTCACGCCGGAAGTGAGTAATAAGAAATGGCAGGAAGTCAAGGAGAACCTATAAAGGGACTTGTTGGGATGCCAACGGCAAAAAAGAAAAAAAGAAATAGCACTCTGTGGTTATCGAATCCGCCACCAGATGTCACTAAATAATTTTTCGAACATGGTGAAAAGTACCCCCTCCCCCTGGGAGCGAAAAAAAAGGACATAAGTTGCAATTAAAAGCACTGCTTTCTTGGTTTCCAATGCAGCTACGTTGGAAAACAACCAAGTGTTGATTCATAACCATGCAGAGATAGCCATTAGCCATGTATGACCCCCTTAACCAAATATTCCTTCTTCCTCTAGAAGCAGGTAGGATTGAATTGCGCAGGGAACGAGAGAAGTCGCATCTACTGTAATTACGGAAGAAATGTACAAACTCGTTAGCGAGAGGCAGAGAGCTTGGAGCTGTTCCCGTTGTTATCTCCATTTATGGAGTGAACGGGCTGCTGCTACATTTTAAATGCGAACTTCGGGCGAGCGGGCGGGTGGGCGAGGGCCGTGAATAATCTGCATGGTCATTTTTTAAAACAGCAAAAATGAGAATCATGACGTCAGAATGAAACACCGTTTCTAAAAGGGAACGCCGAATGGGTATTATCAGTTGGTAGCTCGTGCAATCTATCAGCTGTGTGCTGCTAAAAATATTTGTGCTGCTGAGGGGTGCCATACTGTAGCGAACGCACATCTTCTATTATATGAAACAGAAAGTCTGTTTGTTAGTTTGTTTCTTTGTTTGTCTGTCCCTTATACTAGTACATTATGCAACGAGCCCATAATGGCAATAATTAAGACACGACTATGTTTACATACGAGTGTCTTAATTACCATTATAGACGAGTTGCATACGACTGTTTATGTTCGACGATAATTATAACTTTATTATAGGTTTTAACATAAATACTCATAAATATCTGTTGAGAGCCAGCCACTTGAATTTTGTGATCGGGTTGCAGCGCTGGGTATAATATCTCTGTTTTTCAAGTTCTTTGACCGACCGACGCATGCGCTCTGTGTGCTTGCAATGCCATATGTTTACAGTTACAGCCTGCCGTCCAGCTCTATATCATTCACTAATATTGTCACCGAAGTCGTTTGAAAGCAATGCGCTGTGTAGAAATTGGAGTTGGGGACATTAAGGTAGGCTTCAATGCTATTTCTTGTCTCATATTCGCCAGTTTATTTACGCGAACATATGGACGGTGCGTATTCCATGTCGGTAATTTATGTAGAAAGATGCTGTGTCTATGTCCGACATGTTGGATTTTGAGCGCATGCGCGAAGGGATCTTTACCTAATTGGTCAATGAATGAGTTCTGATTGGCTGGAGAAACTGTATCGTAATGAAAAACAGTGTTATAATGAGCCTCATTATGATACAGTTTTCTGACACATACTGTTTACATTTCGACATCGTCGAACATAAAAATCTATTTAGTTCCGCCAATCTGAACTAAATGTTATATCCTGTACAGTACAGTACGGTATTTAGCCTACCTTTTAGGGTCCTGTGGGAAACAGTATCTAATTGAAATTAGGACAGCTCTGGCCATTCTCTATATTTAGGTCCTTTAGCACATAAGCGTTGTTGTTTGTTTTTTTCATTTGAGAGGCACTGGGACACCTTGATCATTTAGCCCTGTGTACTTGGGTGTAATAATAATAATAATGTTACTGGTTTTACGTCCCTTTTTAACAACTGTGGTTTTTAGAGACGCCGAGGTGCTAGAACTTTGTCCCGAAGGGGATCTTTAACGTGTCAGTTAATCTCCTGATATGGCTCCCTCACATTTACACTCCCTCAAATGCCAACTGACTGCGCCGGGATTTGATTCTGTAATCTCGGGCACAGCAAGCCAGAACGTTACCGATGAGCCACTCAACCAACTATATAAAACAGGAAGTCTGTCTGTGTGTTTGTTTCTTATACAAACCCATACCGTTCACCTATAGAACTTTCAGTAACCTGGTGAGCACAAATCCAACATGGCGGCGACGCGAAGTATAAATATTTAAATGGACGTTTCTCGCGAATTAACTATCCGAGTGCAGTGAAACTTGGTACAGTAAATGCTTATACTAATTTTAATCCACTGGCATCTAATTTATTTCAATTGTTTACATAATCACAAGATGGCAGCTGTGCCAAATTTTTAAATCTCTATTTTACTTCTTGTGTTCTAATCATGCGATTGATGTTTGAATACCACACGTACACAATAATCTTGATGTAAGTTAATAGTACAAAAATAAAAAATATACGATCCTTACAGTAGTCGCCTATGATGTGTAACATGAGACATGTTATCCTACTATGTGCGTCCCGGGAGCGCAAATCTCTTGTTAACAGTGAACTCTGTTGGTCATTGAAATAACTGTAAAACTCCAGTGCCAAATCCTGACCGTAATAAATCATAATTGTTATTTGATACGACGTTGTATCTTAATCGATTGATAACATTGCATTTTGCAATGGAAAATATGTTTTTAAACAAAGTTCTCCAATGGATCTGCTGTAGTGACATCTACCTTCAACTAGTTGAACTACGGTATGCGGCAGCATGGCCGAAGCAGTCCACTGCCTACTTGATGCGAGCTCTATACCGGCCAGTTAGCGAACCAATGCCAGCGATGCTATTGAAAATGCCCTCTTTTTGTCGATAGAGCGCGATTAAAAATTAGGTGTACAGAAGGTATATTCGGGTATATTAAATGTGTTTCTCCCAGTGAAACGTTTAGACCAACGAAGTTTCAATTATTGTTAGTAGTCGGTGTTAATATACTGAATTCCTACGTTGTTTGGAGTGTTTGTTGATGCGATATAGATTCCACATAGCCACATGGCCGACAATACATCGAGTGCTTACATTAAATAAGAATACAGCAAAAGTATGAAGATTTAATAAATCATAATTGTTTTCAGCAAATATGATATAATTAATATTTTCACACCAAAGAACGACAACTTGAATATGATTCATTGTAGGAATATCTTAAAACGGGGTCTCCAAACCTTAAACTAAACTGTATGCGATATACATTCCCCATGGCCTACAGTGCGTCGTTGTACCGACCTTCGCCACCACGCGCGCTCATTGTTTCCGTCCCATGCACTTCCGTCCCATCCATTTCCGTCCCATCCACTTCCGTCCCTTTTCAAAAATCACTCCCACAAAAATGTCCAGCTACCGAGAGCCACAAAAATATCCAGATACCGCGTGGAAAGATGTTACACATCAAAAATCCAACCTGGTGATCATCTGGATTATTTAGACGGTTCTAATATCTACGAATCTATCACAACCTTCAAACTGAAATTTTGTATGTTGATAGAGGCAATTAACATGAGTAGGATATTTGAAAATAGGCTGTATAGTTCTTAACGGAACTACTTGTTTTTAATAAGTTGTATGTTACTGCACAGTTACTTATTCTATACAACGCTGAAGAAGGTTACAATGCGACCCAAACCGGTACGGTTTCAATGTACTAAATATTGTCTAAATAAATAGTTTATTATAATTAATACGTCAATAGGGAATCGGGCTATCATGGTCATTTTATGACATTTTATAACTATGTTATCTTTTTTAAATTGGGTAACTTACTTTCTTGATGCGCCTCGTATTACATATCCGTCTTAACTGCGAGTTCAATTTACATCCTGTATCTACTGAACGTGTTACTGGTTTCCGTGGGAGTAATAATGTTGGCAACTTTGCTCTGCTGAAGTGCACGACGAAGGAGTTGTGCTGCCTGACCGTGGAGAAGCAATTCACTACGTTTTATCGTGCCCATCACTTGTTCTTGTCCCCGTTTATCGCCCTCGCCAGGACATTACTCAATATCCGACCGTTCTACTCCTCTGCTACCCTCGTCACACTCAATGGTTGTCGGACAAAGAGACTTTCCTTCCGCATATACTATATTCTCATGTGTAGTGCCGAGAAATATATCGATTCTCAATTCACGTAACGCCTCTTTAGAGGACAGAGGAAAACAAGCTCTTTGGTTGTGGGTACAGTCAAATTCCTGTCCAATGAACATCTTGTAGAGTGAGCTATGCCAGCGCCTGTGCCAGTGACCAACCATGCACTACTGTATTGAGTACTGCCGAGCATTGCAGGGGCGTATGTAAAGGGGGGGGGGGGGGAGCTGTGGGGACTCCAGCCCCATCCGAAAAATGCCAATAAAAATTAAGAAAGTGTTGCTTTGGTAAAAGCATAAAATAATTGTAAATTTGGTTGTACCCTAATCTTAACTTATTGGCTAAGTTATAAACAATATTAAGATTGAAATTAGACTACCTCGTGGTGTAGTGGCTACCGTTCTTGGCTGTCGCCCCGGAGGTCCGAATTCGATTCCCGGCTTTGCCAAAATATATATATATATATATATATATTTCTGGTCTGAGGGCTGGAACGGGGTACACTCAGCCTTGTGAGGCTAAACTGAGAATTCCACAGTACGGTTCTTTTTAGAAATAAATTATCAATTTGTAAAGAAGAAAAATAAACTGTTTACCTTTCTGCTTAATAAATTGTCAAATATTTAGATATTGGCCATACATAACCCCATAGGCCATTATAGAAAATTCATTAAGTATAATATTTTATTTGTGTGTTGTGTTGTATTTTACAACTTTTATGTTCGACTATGTCGAAATGAAAACATTGTTTCATAAAACTATATCATAATGAGGCTCATTATAACACTATTTTTCATTACGAAACAGTTTCTCCCACAAATCAGAGCTCAAGAAACAGTTGTGTGACCAATTAGGTAAATATACAGACATGGAAAGTGCACCGTCCATATGTTCGCGTAAATAAACTGGTGAATATGAGACAAGAAATAGCACTGGACCTTAATATCCCCAACGCCAATTTCTACACAGCGCATTGCTTTCAAACGACTTCGGTGACTGTTTGACTTAATGCTGGTGCACATATAGCATTGCCAAGCACACAGAGCGCATGCGTAGATCGGTCAGAGAACTTGGAAAACAGAGATATCAAACATAGAGCTTGTACTCCGATCTCAAAATTTAAGTGAGTAAATCTCAACAGATATTTATGAATATTTATGTTGAAACATATAATAAAGTTATAATTATCGTCGAATATAAACAGTTGTATGCAACTCGCCTATAATGGTAATTAATTATTATTAATTAAACACAATGTGTACAAAGAAAGAATATATGAATAAGATAGTACTGATTTGTATTAGTCTTTAGCAAATGTGCTGATCGGTTGTGATCTTTCAGCACAGTCCCCAAGATGATACAGAGAGTATAGTTCGCTTACGCTCGTTTTATAGACATACTCTTGTCTTAATTATTGCCATTATAGGCTCGTAGCATAGTGTACTATTTTCTATTGCCACTAACTTAGAATTTTACAATTACTCTTATCTAAAATAATTACACAAAGTTATATGCTCTAAGGTATTGGTTGATATTTCTGGGTATTTTGCGGTGACAATCCGTTGAGAATACTCACAATTTTCCAGGAGAGTCAGCTGCGCACGAAAAAGAATTGTATATACGCCCCTAGAGCATTGCAAATTACATGACAAATCACTCAATAACGGAGAGTAGCAACTAAAGTTCATCAGTTTTGGCTTCGTTTTTGTTCTCTGAGCAGAAACTCTATAAAGTTGATTCTTTCCTCTTATAGCTTAAAAAAGGATGTATATGTGGCATTAGAATTATGCCATTGATATACACTGAAAATATTTAAATATCCATCCAAATATGTCCGAAATTTCTCCAATTATTCATTGTTCTGCCCTTAAAACAACTCTAACTTACTAACTTACTAACTGACTATCATAAAACGTTGTTCATTCCAACCAAAATCAAAATATGGCGTATTAGTGATCTTCTTTTGTGGCGCTGCTGTCCGGTATGCTTTTCCAAGTAGCTTCCACAATCCTACTCGGTCACATGCTGTCCTCCAGTTTTCTACATCCCAGGTTCCGTAGATCCTCTTCCACTCCGTCCATCCATCTTGTTCAAGGTCGACTTCGTCTTCTTTTCCTCATGGGATTTCAAGGAGAATCTTCCTCGTCACTTCAGTCTCCTTTCTCACCACATGGCCTGCTCATCTTAGCCTCCCTGATCATATGATTCTTGTTACTGTAGCATCTGAATGAATAGTATACAATTCTGAATTGTACCTTTACCTCCATCGTTCTTTATCATACACAGGCCCACATATTCTCTTCAGTACCTTCCTCTTAAATCCATCAAGTAGCCTTGAATCGGTTTCTGTCAAGAGCCACGTTTCTGAGACTTAGGTGAGACCTAACGTAACAAGGGTTTTTAAAATAATATAGTGTTATCATTTGCAAAATTTGAAGAAAATAGTTTCTTGCCATAGTTTCTGTAAGTTTTTATAATATTTTTTGATGTTTTTTTAAACAAGAAATCGACACAGTGGCAAAATATTTAGGCGTAGCTTATCAGGTCAAAAAAGTCACATGTTTTTATTTTGACAAGCTAACTTTAATATTTAATTTACAGAAAAAAGAAACAAGTATATAAGTTATGTCATGGTTCTAAATATATGCTCGGAATTATGACCACCTGTCAATTGAACTTCCTTGGTACAATTACCTCCAAGACCCTTAGATTTATAATTTATCTAATTGATTCCTCCATAGCTCTCTTGCTTTTTAGGTAGATTTCATTAGAAAGCTAACTATTGCATTGGGTACCATGTTTCGACTTCCGGAAAATTTCAGCATATCTTCGCGTTTCCCATCCCCCAGACCCCAAAACCACCGTCAGTTCAAAAGTTTATATATAATTTATGTATATATATATGTGTATCAGTTTCTTGTGGACACGATAACTGCCGTAATTTTGCACCAATCACTTTGAATTTCTTACCGAATATGTATCCCTATAAAATCTCGGTCGAGGTCGTTCCTGGGCTAAATTGGTCGAAGGGGGTGAAAATGGGGGGCTTCTTTCGAAAAAGTGAAATATTGCTTTAACTCTCTTAATATGTGAAATATCGAATCCGTTCAAAGTTCATAATATATGTCGGATAAAGCCCAAAAATTTATGTTTGAAGAGTTTTTTTTATAGCACCAACCATTGACTAAGGGGTGGGAAAAAGTGGGAATAGGCACAATATCAAAACCGTACAAAATGGACAATATTCCCCCAATAATTACCTAAAACTTTTGTCTGAAAGAATTTTTGATATGACCCACCATTACGCCAAGGGATGAGAAAAATGATTTCGGAATTATAAGAAAATGCCAAGAGCTATCAGAGGTTGCCATGGCAACACTACTAAATTGATGAGGGTTGAGCCATCAGACGTTGCCATGACAACGCACTTGCACGAGATCAGATTCAGATTTCCATCTGACTAAGTGTGAAGCGGCTTCGGTGACGTAACTGGTAGCATGCTGAACTTCTATGCCCAAGGTCGCGGGTTCAAAGCCGGCCGAAGTCGTCGGATTTTCTAAGAGCGCTAAAAATCCCTCAGTATGCTCTCCTTTGGAGGAGAAGTTCCAACGTTCGTTGCGAGTTGCTGGTTGCGGTGGCATCTAGTAGCCAAGTTCACAGCTAGGTGTCGTTGACGGTAGTATCTGGTAGCAACATTAGGAACTACTGCTTGAAATTGACCGTCTGCAGTCCTTACCTGAATTACAGACTAATACAGCCATCACAATTCACACCGTTTATCAGACAGATTCTACACTCACCCAAAGTACACGGGGTTACATGACCGCGTTGTCGCAGCCCCTAAACTGAGGAACCAACCAAAATCTCTGCGGGAGATATAATTTTGCGCGAAGAAGTAACAGACCGTTACATAGTTACACATCAGTGTCGAAACCTTGCATAAGGACAGTGTGACCACAAGTATAACAAGAAGTTCCGTGACGAACTTAAGAGCCTACTTTTCTTAAAATTTAAGAATCATGCCAATTATTAATCTATCATATGGATCTATCTAGAATAATGACGAAATTAAGTTGGTAATATCGAAATTTCTAATTAGTTCGGTATACTGTATACCTGGCATAACGTAGCCCAATAGAGAACTACAGTTGGCAGCCCTGGTGACTGAATATATTCTTAGTTCCATCTCTTAAGGTACAGAATACAAAATGTGGTTGAAGTCCATTCGATAGCATGGAGGTTACATGCAGTTAAACATTGGATCTAACAGCGCGCGTAAAATCATGTTGGCAACAATGACATACATGTATTGGTCAGAAATAATCTGAAACAATATGATGTATTGTTGTGTCAATTTTGAATGAAATCCATTAGTTAGTATAGAAGTTACATTCATTTTAAAATTGGACCTATCAGCGCGCTTAGAATCATGTTGGCAGCACTGGCGTAGGCCTATATTAGTTACTCCAAATTAACCTAGAATGCCAGGTACTATACGTGTGCAACGTTTAGAGCTATTGGCTTGCATACCTTCTGATATATTGATATTAGGGTAACAAAAATAGAGACAGTATTTATTAACAGTTGGCAGCCCTGGTTACTCTTAAGAATCGACATAGTCCTATCTGTTATGGTACACAAGCACACACACAATTTGATTGAAATCCAAATGATAGTATAGAAGTTACATGTATTTAAAGTTAGACCTCTCAGTAGACTTAGAGCCATTTTGGTAGCACTGACGTATATAACTTTCTCCAAATTAATACAGAATGTCAGGTACTATACGTGTGCATAGTTTAAAGCTGTCGGCATGCATACTTTGTGATATATGGGTATTTTGATTTTAAAAAATGAGAGCATTTATTAACAGTTGGCAGCCCTGGTGGCTCTTAAGAATACGCTCAGTAATATATGCTTATGTACACATAGCACATACGAAATTTGGTTGAAATCCAATTGATAGTGTAGAAGTTATATGCATTTAAAGTTTGGACGTATCAGCAGGCTTATAATCATTTTGGCAACACTGACATGTATGATCTCCTGGAAATATAACTGCAATATTATTGTCTATACGTGTGCCAATTTTGAAACAGCTCCCATTCATACCTTCCAAGATATCCAACTCGGAGCTCAAATTTCAATTGCAATTTTTCAGCAGTTGGTAGCACTGACATCATTTTCAAATATGGACGTGAGATATTCAGGTATAGATCTTTACTCCTACCAAATTTTGTTTCGATTGCTGCAGCCGTTTAGGAGTTGATAGGGGGGGACACACACACAGCCAGCCAGACAGACAGACAGACACACATTTGCCCGATCTCATAAGTCTACTTTTTCCTCATTTTTGCAAAATGTGAAAAGTAGGCTAAAACTGGACCCCAAATGACAAGAAGGTTACCGTCCCCATAAGACAATAAAATGTTTAAAATATGCGGAAAATGACGAAAAACAAAGTTAATTAAGCTCCAATTATAAAATACTTTCTCGCAATAAATGAGGTCTGATCCTTCTACGAAAACCTGCATATTCTGCCTATTTTCGCCTATCCCCAAGTTTGTCCGGTGAAATCTACCACCGCCTTCCGGCGTGCCGAGAGGACTTTTTTTCTTTTTCCAGGGGTAATGCTGATTGTTTCAGGTTATGGTCTTATAGAATCTTACAACATTTTGAACCTCACTTAGCCTTTGTATAAAACTATTTAAAAACTATTTTTTTAAGTTGCCCGGAATGAAAATCATCTATTTTTATACTGTAGGCTACGCTTTCAGGGTCGTTCTGAATAATTAGATGTGTAACTAACTGAGGTTTATTTTGCATCTGGAGATTTAACATTCATTTTGAAAGACGTTTATAAATGCCTTTATGTTCGACCCTGACTGTTATACACACATCAAAAAAAGTTTTGCATCACCTCGGTTCCCAGATCTCCGGCATATAGACGTTGACTGTGTATATTGTATCAAAGATACAGTCCCTTTGACTGTTCATAGATGTCATTAAAACTGCTCAAAGATGTAAACAACCATGCATGAGCAGGGCCTATTAGACGGAGGGGGTACGACAGCCGATCAGTTCCAGTCATTCCACCAGGACGAAGGTACGCTGCTCATGTTGTCTGTAGTTCTACCATGCCTAGAAGGTCAATACCGCAGTTCGATCGCGTCCGCATTGTTACTTTGTGTCAAGAAGGGCTCTCAACAAGGGAAGTTTCCAGGCGTCTCAGAGTGAACCAAAGCGATGTTGTTCGGACATGGAGGAGGTACAGAGATGCAGGAACTGTCGATGACAGGCCTCGCTCAGGCCGCCCAAGGGCTACTACTGTAGTGGATGACCGCTACTTACGGATTGCCGCTCGGAGGAACCCTGACAGCAATGCCACCATGTTGAATAATGCGTTTCGTTCAGCCACAGGACGTCGTGTTTCAACTCAAACTGTGCGCAATAGGCTGCATGATGCGCAACTTCACTCCCGACGTCCATGGCGAGGTCCAGCTTTGCAACCCCGACACCATGCAGCGCGGTACAGATGGGCCCAACAACATGCTGAATGGACCCCACGGAATTGGCATCACGTTCTCTTCACCGATGAGTGTCGCATATGCCTTCAACCAGACAATCGTCGGAGATGTGTTTGGAGGCACCCTGGTCAGGCTGAACGTCTTAGACACACTGTCCAGCTAGTGCAGCAAGGTGGTGGTTCCCTGATGTTTTGGGGTGGCATTATGTGGGGCCGACGTACGCCACTGGTGGTCATGGAAGGCTCCGAAACGGCTTTACGATACCTGAATGACATCCTCCGACCCATAGTGCAACCATATCGGCAGAATATTGGAGAGGCATTTGTCTTCATGGACGACAATTCTCGACCTCATCGTGCACATCTTGTGAATGCGTTCCTTCAAGATAACGACATCGCTCGACTACAGTGGCCAGCATGTTCGCCAGACATGAACCCTATCGAACATGCCTGGGATATGTTGAAAAGGGCTGTTTATGGACGTCTTGACCCACCAACCACTCTGAGAGATTTACGCCGAATTGTCGTTGAGGAGTGGGACAATTTGGACCAACAGTGTCTTGATGAACTTGTGGATAGTATGCCACGACGAATACAGGCATGCATCAATGCAAGAGGACGTGCTACTGGGTATTAGAGGTAGTGGTGTGTACTGCAATCTGGACCACAAATGCTGAAAGTCTAGCTGTATGATGGTACAACATGCAATGTGTGGGTCTCATGAGCAATAAAACGAGCTGAAATGTTGTTTGTGTTGATCTCTATTCCCTTTGTATTTAAAGGTTCCGGAACTCTTGGAACCGAGGTGATGCAAAACTTTTTTTGATGTGTGTATGTCTGAAAACTGTATCATAATGATGGTCATTATAACACTATTTTTCATTATGAAACAGTTTCTCCCACCAATCACAGCTCAAGAAACAGTTGTTTGACCAATTAGATAAGGATACCTTCGCGCATGCGTTCAAAATCCAACATGTCTGTATAAATTACTGAAAGTGCACCGACCACATGTTCGCGTAAATAAACTGGTGAATATGAGACAAGAAATAGCACTGTACCTTAATATCTCCAAATCCAATTTCTACACAGCGCGTTGTTTTCAAACGCGTTCGGTGACATTTTTACTGAATACTGGCGCTCAATCTGCACATATGGCATTGAAGCACACAGAGCGCATGCGTCGGTCGATCAGAGAGCTTGGAAATCAGAGATATCCTATATTCTGCGCAGCACCCGATCACACAATTCTAGTGACAATCTCAACAGATATTTATGAATATTTATGTTAAAACATATTTTTTTTAAAATCCACAGCCTGCTTCCAGTCTCCGACCGGGTCAGGGAATGAAATGAATGAAGCCCCCATCTAGCGGCGAGGATATGAACTGTGCCGGCTGCCGAGGCCTGACGCACTCCTCTGGGGCAATGATTAAATGAATGACAGATGAAATGAAATGATAGTGGAGAGTGTTGCTGGAATGAAATTTTGACAGGGAAAACCGGAGTACCCGGAGAAAAACCTGTCTGCCTCCGTTTTGTCCAGCACAGATCTCACATGGAGTGACCGGGATTTGAACCACGGACCCAGCGGTGAGAGGCCGGCGTGCTGCCGCCTAAGCCACGGAGGCTAGGTTAAAACATATAATGAAGTTATAATTATCGTCGAACATAAACAGTCGTATGCAGCTCGCCTATAATGGTAATTAAGACACTCGTATGGAAATTATAAAACTCGCATACGCTCGTTTTATAAAGATACTCGTGTCTTAATTATAGCCATTATAGGCTCGTTGCATAATGTACTAATATGTGTACGAGATATAAATAAAACGGCGAAGAACAGACAAACTAAGGACACATTTTAGAAATAGGGTAAAATTAGTTATGTTTATAATTTTGAAAATCTACAAGTTTTTGTTTTTGTTTTTGGTAATCAAGATGTCTGTGCCACCTTTGAAGTGTGTTATTGTTGCATAATGTTTATGATAGTCACAATCTTTAGATTAATATTAATTATATATGAATTGCAGTGAAAGGTCATAGCAGGGCATTTTAATTGAACGCCCGTGGGCTCCCAACAAGTTCAATTTCAAGTAGTTCTGACTTTGGCTAACAGATGCCACTGTCACTGACACCTAGCGGTGAACGTTGGAACTTGATAGAGTGTTTCTAACCAAATAACCTGCAAATTTGGCTACACACTACCAATTGTAGTGGTGGGTTCTTTTACATGCCATAAATCTATTACATGGGCCCGCCGGCCTTTTTCCTCCGAAGGAAGGCATATTTAATGATTTTAACGCTCTTAAAAATCCTACGACTTCGGCCGGGTTTGAACCCGCGATCTTGGGCATAGCAGTTCAGCATTCTACCGACTGCGCCACCGAAGATTAATATTGCTACTTCTTTTTGTTTTTTGCTCTGCTGTCTCCCTCCCGATAAGTTTCTAGCAAATAAATTTTGCGATGGCCCATTAAATGCAAAGGGTCTAATTGGAACGTCTTTGCCCGTTGTGGATATTGCACTCAGATTGTTATTATTATTATTATTATTATATTATTATTTTACATCGGTTATGGCCGTCGAAGGAGTGCGATGGAATCTCTTAATCTTCTCGCTATGGCTCTTTGTGCGCTCCTCCGTCCAGGTTTTGTTGGGCGTAATGGTCGGCTGGTCTGAAAATTGATGACAGTGGATTAGTTCCCTGAATTTTGACCTGTCCAGTACCATATCACTTGAGATGTATTTTACCTGAATATAAACTGAGAGCGATCAAGGAAACTACTTGCTTGTGGCGGAGCTCTTTCCGGTCACGGAGGGAGTCCGTCATGTTGTATAGGCTAAGGATAGGTCATGCACGATCCACCCACTAGTTCTTAATGAGAAGGTTGTTTGGTTCCTTAGTTTAGGGGCTGCGACAACGCGGTCATGTAGCCCCGTGTACTTTGGGTGTGTGTAGAATGTGTCTGATAACCGGTGTTAATTGTGAAGACTGGATTAGTGTGTGTATCTGTTTTTTTTATTCAAGTAAGGACTGCAACTTTGAATTTTTTAAATAGTTCCTACTTTTGCCGCCAAACGCCACCGTCAACGACTACTAGGCCTAGTTCAGAACGTAGCTACTAGACGCCACCGCAGTCGGCTCTTGGCAACGAACGTAGCAAACTAAGAGCGTTGTTTACATTCTTAACCTATACAATTTAGTTTCTCACAGGTGTAATTAGTGGAAAGTTCTTTAACATGCCATAAATCTATGACATGGGACCGCCGGCTTTACTTCCCCTCCGAAGGAAGACATACTGAGGGATTTTTAACGCTCTTAAAAATCCGACGGCTTCGGCTGAGTTTGAACCCGCTATCTTGGGCATAGAAGCTCAGCATGTTACCAACTACGCCACCGAAGCCGCTTCTTAATGAGAAGGGAAGACCCCCCACTTTGTACCTGTGGAGCCGTTTTCACCGTGGCCCACATTTTAACCGAGTGCTTGGTCTTGCTGTCGTACGAAGATACCTTGGTTTGCAGATGACATTCAAACTTATATTAGCCGATGACGTGGAGGCTGCTGATCTCGTCATCCGCTGTATAAGTGAGAGTGGGTTAGGGCCAGCAATTTAAATTTTCCAGTGAATATTGTCTCAACGACTTGTTCGTTTTGAATGATGATTTTTATTTATCCGTATTTTTTGTTTGTTTCTATAATATTATTAGTTTTATTTAATTTTTTGTTTTATTAATATTCGGTCTTTTTAAATTTAGGTGTCCACTTCTAAATGTTAAATTCAAGTGTCCACTTCTAAATGTTAAATTCAATTCCGAATTTGTATATTTTAATCTGTGTTAAGAGGAGCAGATGACCTTGTAGTTCCGCCCCTTGAAACAACAATAACTAACTACCTGAATGTGTTATTCAACTTCAATCAGCCAGTTGTTCTCAGCTGTCATTGAGAGAGTAGGATTTAGAATTCTTTTAGTCAGCCTGTGTTCGCTCATTCTCAGAATTTGCCAATAATTTTTTTAAAGTCTTTTCGTGAATTGTCAGAAATTTTCTACGAATGCTGATAAAAGTTCCTTGGATTTCCTTTTCATCGAGATTCCCTCAGTACAAACTAGACCGACATTTTACCACAACATTATTTTCTTGCTTTTGTATATCTTGAATTAGTGATCTTCCCAAACGACCAGTGTTTCAGTGGCATTATTATTATTTATTCATTTCATATGCTTCCTCGACTTACAAAACTGCTAATATACAAAGCTTAACAATCATAATAAGAATATATATTAGAAGGTTAGCAAAATACAGTAATAAATTATGAAATGTATCTCACATACATAAATTAGATGAAAAATAAAATTCCTGAAGAGTTGGCAAACTGCAACTATAAGTATATAATTAAACTAGCGGACCCGTGCGAGAACTCTCTTCTTCTTCTTCTTCTTCTTCTTCTTCTTCTTCTTCTTCTTCTTCTTCTTCTTCTTCAAGTGCCTCGTCCTCCAAGACCATTGACGATCAGTAGCATGATCTGCTGTTTGTCTAGCTGTTCTAAACAGTGTCACTGTATAAAGTCCGAACCACAGGCTTAAGTTCTTTTTTTTTCTTCAGTTTTTTAGCCAGGATATTCGTCTGCGTCCTGGACCCCTAATGCCACCAATCTTCCCTTGGATAATTAATTGCAAGAGGTGGTATTTGTTGTTGCGCATGAAATGACCAAAGTATTCTAGTTTTCTCCTTTTGATGATACTGAGATTGTCCATGTGTATAAACCACCCGCCTGGTTTTACTCTTATGCGGGCTTCTATAAACATGTTTATTTGTTTATACGCACTTTTTAAACAAATTGGCGATATTTATGAAATTAGAGAGCAATTCATCACTGCTGCTGGTTGCACAATGGGTTGTGTGTGCCCCATTTGTACAGACTACCCGCCCGGCCCAAGTGCTATGCGGCTGTACGTGACACAGTCTGGCAGGGGCTATCGCCTTGTTTATTTGTTAAAAAGCACTTTATAAACAAATAAATATATTTCTGTTTACTTTTCAAGAAATGCAAGATTTTTCCTGTACTATTGAGACGATTTGGAAGATTTTGTTACAAACCGCACCTTCTAACTCCCTCTGGTTTAGGAGCTTGAGTTTTGTGAAGCATACACCTTAGCGTATTGTATATAGAGGGTGATTCTTATTAACGTTTAAAACACTCTGTAGTGCCGTAGATGGCATTTAGACAAGTAATTTGATATAGGACACTTAGGGTCGCAAGTGTCCGCAAATACCTTAAAAGTGAACCACAACTGTTAAACATATGACGTCATCAGGTGACGGCTACGCTCGAGTGGTCAGGCCCGTGCTCTCTTACGCACACCAAAGCATCCAAAGCAAACGTTGAGTGTCATATCAGTCTGGCTCCGAGTCTGCGTGTGCGACTCGGGTGCGTGGGGTTCGAGGTTCAAATCTGGGGCCTATCCATCAGCTTTCTTTGTTCTCTCTCTCTTCTCCTTTCAAGTGGAAGCAGATTGTTTGTTGACAAAGACACGGAATCAGAGTGATATGATATTCAACGTTTGCTTTGGTGTGCATAAGGGAGCACGGGCCTGACCGTTTGAGCGTAGCCGTCACCTGATGACGTCGTATGTTTAACAGTTGTGGTTCACTTTTAAGGTATTTCCGGACACTTGCGACCCTAAGTGTCCTATATCAAATTACTTGTCTCAATGCCATCTACGTGACTATAGAGAATTTTAAACGTTATTAAGAATCACCCTGTATAGATAGATAGGTGTTCAGCCTTAAAATACACATCATTTACGAATATAAGTAATTTCTCAAAATACTAATGAATCTTTTAAGGGCTGTTACTGCTATGGTGACTGTAAATGGTGGCATTTGATATCCGAAATTTTCTACACGTTGCAACAAAGACTGAAAGGTGTTGTTGTCCGGGGCCCCACTAATAACCCAATACTTCTATTTCTTGAAGACGGTATTTTTCCTTGTAGAAAGGGACTGCAGGCTCGTAAATTTCCTTCTTTTCATTGTTGACTTTATCTGGCAGTTAGGCATGTGTTTCAAAACGCACGGTTGGATCCAATATATAACCCTTCCTATTATCTTTTTTTTTTAACGTATGACTTTTAGCGCCGGGAGTGTCCGAGGAAATGTTCAGCTCGCCAGAGTTTGTAGCTGCTTCAATGCGGACACCCATAGGGTGAGCTACAAGTACCGTCGCGTGTGGAGTGTTGTCTGGGGAGGAATGTTTGAATGTAAGGACGAGGATTTGGAAGGTAGCGGCTGTGGCCTATAGTTAGGGACCAACCCTGGCATTTGCCTGGAAGGAAGATGGGAAACCACAGAAGACCATCTTCAAGGTTGCCGGCGGGGAGGATTCGAACCTCCTCGCCTCCCGGATGTAAGCGACTGCCTACAGCCACGCCGTAACGACCACTGCTAACTCACCCGGTATTATCCTCCTTATTGACGTCAGAAAAGTTGGATGGCGCAGCCACGCGGCAGAATGTTGAAGCTGTAACATTGTGACTGGTGAGATTTATTTAGATGGTGAAGCATTGACGTCGTGATGGAAACAGAAAGAAATTTGTCAAATTCTAGGAGGTACTGCTCTGTATACGGTTGCAAATCGTATAAAACGGCTACGAAATATCTTCACTACTTTCCTGTACAAAAAGTTCAGAGAGAAAGATGGGCTTCGGCGCTGTCAATTGGAAAACGTGTTACATGTTACATGACAGTGTGCAGTCTGCATTTTTGTGAAGACGACTTCTTTCCACCGGTACTGTTGATTATTGTTAGTTATTGTCTCTAATTTGTATTCACATGGATTTACCTACATCAAAAATACTGATAAACTTATAGCCTATTACTTCTGTGCCGTACAATGAATGTAATCCGCTCTTCGTAAACTTATTTTAGGGGTTCTTACGATTGACAATAGCCGAATGGTTAGAAAACTTAAGAAAAATGCTGTTCCTAGCCTTAATTTGCCAGAGAATTTATAATCTTGCCTTTGAACAGCAAGTATGTAGGTCATTGAAGGATGATTTGGCTTAAATTGTGTTTTTGGCTATTATCTCCCTACTGTTGAATTTAGTTAATTAAAATGTAAAATCTTAGTTTTAAGTACCGGTTTGGTGACCCATCATCCCAGGCAGGCTGGTAACACCTATACTACTCAGGCAGATAGGTCACTTAGCCGTAATTTTGAAGTTATAGTGATGTTAAGTATACATATGCGGTAATGTAGCAGGAGACCGGATCGGCCTAGGCTATTCTAACTTTAATTAGTTCCCATTTCAGGGTTTTACAGTTTTGAGTGCGAATAGTTGGTTTGAAAGTTGTACAACAGTAAGGAGAGTATGTTTTGTATAGGTTTTAATTGGTATTATGGTTTATGTCGAGCTGAGGAGTGAATTTGGTTTGGCTTAAATTGTAGTTTTTGATCTGTTCCATTTGCTTATGACAAGTTTAAATGGAGACTCCAGCTATGTTAAATGTCTGTATTTTAAATATTTAATTAAATATATTGATAAAGAGGAAGTCTCCATTTTAACTTGCCTGTGGCAAGAGATTAATAAATTAACATTCTTGCCTTTGAACAGCAAGTATGTAGGTCAATATTTGCAATATTGAAGTATGATTTGAGCATCCCAAGTAACGCTTCTTTGAACCCAAAACATTCATGCAAATTCAGGGTTGCTTGATTCAATTTATTATCAGGGAGTCGTCCTTTGTGTTATGTGAGATATATATATATTGTGAAATTAATGAAAACATCGATACCGCTAGGCTCCCAAGTACAGGCTTCATATAGGCCTATGTAACAGCAGACAGTAAATTAACTATCTACATGTGGGTAATATTTTTAACTGGGTAATTAGGCACTGCATTTAAATTGATTATAAAAATATTTCTATCAATGAAAGGAAATATGTAGTATTTTGCCATCATAAATTTGAAGCCATAACAAACGCACACCCAATTACTTCACGTCACTATATCGCCGCCATATTGCAAACAGCTGACCGTAAGCTCCTCCCCCGTTTCGGACGTCAATAGGGTATGCTGTCAATGCTCCTAGTACTGTCTTGCGTGGCTAGTTCCGAAACTTCATGCACCACGAAGCCAACATCCCTCAGACTCTCCGCAAGGATGGATCTTACTGAGTGATGCCTTGTGTTACGTAGAGCCTCACCATAATTGCAGAACCCAAGGACACGAGGGAGAGTTTCAATCTCGTTGCCACAGCGGCGACAACGGTTATCTTCACGTCTTCTGCCTGGTACAGCTCTAACTGCGGAGTCCATCCTTCCATTCAGAGCTGGAAAGACCCCTGTGGTTATTACAATCATCGAAACAACATTCAGAATACACTTGAGCATTTCTAACTCACATATTTAGGATTATGGTCATGCTGTAATTATACTGTTTGCCTGCAGAGTTGGGCAAAATACTCACAAAATGTAATTTTTAACAAAATACAATAACTGAATAATTGAAAATACAAAATACAAAATTGAATTTTAAAATAAATCTGAAAATACCTAATACTTCAAACGAAATAGATTCCCATTCCTTTAAGATTTCTCAAATCAATGGTTTGCAAGCATTAATGGTGTTCCGCATTTTCAAACTTATTTTAAAACACAATTTTCCCAACTCTGCTTGCCTATTACTAAGATAGACAGAGTTCGATTCCTACTTAATACATGTGAGATTAAGATCCACGTAAAACTACAAACATGCTTACTCATAGAATTTGCGAAGGTTACCGGTATTTCTATACTAATTAAGTTTTTCTCTTTGTTTCGCAGGTGAGTAATCTTGTTGGTGATTGAAGAACACCGTGAGTTACAATATCTTATAATACAACCAGTAATGTAAGAGTCTTTATTTAAATGGGTTTGCAAAAATAAAACGAGCTTTGACTAGTAATCGAGAACTGCCCGATCGGATTTAAACTTGGCGCATGTTGGTCAGAACACAAGGTAAGCAAACTGTTACGTGCCACCCCCTAGTGGCACTTCCGTTAACTGGATTACGGTGGGTAGAAAGTACAACACAAATCGTTCCTTTAAAGAAACGTATTAGCTTTATTGCGGGCCAGAAAGATACACCACACAAATAGCAGATACAAGCTATTAGTATCTCACTGTAGTTTCCTCTTGTAGGGAACACTTGCCTTTCACTTGTCAATAAGCCACAGAAGTTAATCCCTCCTAATGGGACCGATGGCCTCGACAGAACTACCTGCAACACTTCCTTGAATACGCAAGCTACAGTTATTTACGATAGCCGGTCACTCACCACTACACTCTGCTTCGCTGTCCGCTGGCTAGGGAAACAGCCCCCGGTGTTTTCGCAATTCACCACACTAACCTCTCTTGCACCGGAAAACACACTCGCTCAAGACACAGTTCCTCCGTAGGCTTCACACTTCTTCGCTGTCAAGAGAATCAGCTTCACTAGGGTTTCGCAAGTCACTTCGCCAACAACTGTCGCTCAGGTAAAAGCTCGCACTAGCTCGAAAAACACTGTCCAACTCGCTGGCCAGGTCGCTCTTATATAGCAGGCTGGTTACTCAATGAATGCTTCTAGACCCGTCCAGGATTCACGGCTTCTCGAGATTTCCATCACTGGCTGGGTCATGAATATTATGGACCATCCCTTTGTCCGCACAGCCCGTTGCGTAAGGCGCTGGTAATACACAGAGGCAGACATAGCCCGGGGCAGCTGTGACTCACGGGGCGAGGCGACGAAACAAACTCACAGCCGTAACAAAATATATGTGATGAACGAAGGAGCTTTCAGCTATTTGGTCGTGTACAGAAAGTACAAGCTATTTTATTGGAAGGTAGAGAATTAAAATGGCTGATACAGGTCAGACTCGAACCCGCGCGACCTCTTGTTATTCTAACCGCCGTGCCGGTCGTGAAATTTTAATTCTGGAATCGAAAGCCCACTTCGGGCATTTAATACAATGTGATTGTACCTTTTGCAATGAGAATTAAGGTGTGTGTTCCATTACCTCAGTGGTCAGAGTAATCTAATGGCGTGCCGGAACTCGCAGGTTTGAATCTTCGGTAACTTCTTTCCGAACATTTTGTGTAACGCGCACAGCTGGTAGATGCGGGTACCGAGCTGTCATCTCCTCGAATTTCTCACTACTGCAGACCCCACAATAACTCAGGTTTTCAGACAGATTCTATTCACACACACGGGGAAGAATCACCACGATCTTCAAGCCCCACGTAAATCGCAGGAGATAGTGAGGTTTCAAATCACTAATTTATTATTTATTTATTTATTTATTTATTTATTTATTTACAGCGTATTTTCCCAATATTGGAAAGCGGTAAGCAATTTGACTCAATTCTTGACGTTCTTCTTATCTTGCCAATATTGTTTCATTCTATTGGAGATTGCCAATTTTCTTTCGTCAGACCATTGAGATCTGTAAGGTGTAGGTTTTGGTTGCTCTGGTTGGACTTCCCAGTTGTTCACTTTGTTACGGAAGGAGTCTCTGTCTGATGTGTCGGTTATGTTAGCAGTTCGCATGTCTTTTTGTACTTCTTTCAACCATGGTGGTGTACTTTTGAGTGATGATATGTAATCTAGTATTCTTTTCGTTAGTCGGGTATTCGGCAGTCTGCTTATTTGCCCGAAGAATTTCAATCGTCTTTTTCTGAAGTCCACTTCGATGTTTGAGTATTTTTCAGTTGTCTTGATTGACTGTAGTCGGTATCCGTCAGGAGTGAGTCTTGCTCCCAGTATTTTCCGAATGATTTTTCTTTCTTCTTTCTTGAAGTCTTCAAGTTCATATTTCTTATTGAGTGTAAGTGTTTCGCTTGCGTAGAGACTTGCCGGTTTGATGACAGTGTTGTAATGTCGAAGTTTGGTTTGTCTTGCTAGACATTTTTTGTTATAGAGGTTTTGGATAAGTCCGAGTGCTCTCCTGGTTTTCTGGAGACGGTTTTGTTGTGAGATATTTTCGGATCCAGTTGGTTCGATAAATTCTCCCAGATATTTGAAATGTGGGACTCTTTTGATGGTTCCATATTTTGTTTGCATGTTGTCGTCTTTGTGACTTAGCACTTGAGTTTTCTCGAAGGATATTTGAAGTCCCACTTTTTCGGCGCATTCTTGGAGTGTTTCTATTTGTTTTATTGCGGTCTCTTGATTTTCTGTTAGTATAATTTATTATTATTATTATTATTATTATTATTATTATTATTAGTATTATTTACATTGTAATTGAGCCTCTATGGACTGCGTATTAACATAAATTTCATTTGTGTCTACATCTTGTTCTTCTACCAGCCATGACATCCTCCCAGTATTTCGTGAGTCCATCGATCAGTGCCTTCTTTCGAGCTTCTGGCAGAGGCTCTCTCCGTCTCCCAGGCTCGGATTCCACTTTAAAATGTTGATTAGGTTTTAACCATTTGTCAAAATTCAAATCTGTCGTGGATTGTCGTTTCTGGAATACCAATTTGCATCAGATCTTTCTCACATTCTTGGAACCATCTTCATTTATTTGCCTTTGTGAAATTTCAGATTTTCTTAGTCAGTCTGTCATCAGCCGTACAGAAGATGTGCCCGTAAAATAGCAATCTTTTCTTTCTGATGGATATTATTGGTTCTATCTTGGTGTATAGTTCTTCATTAGATCTCAATCGTACCTGGCAATCAACCCATTATTATTATTATTATTATTATTATTATTATTATTATTATTCTATCTCTACCTCTTCTTACGAGGGAGTTAGCGCAAGTTGCTATCGCAATTGCAAAAAAGGTTGGGTCTTAATGTAAGAGTTTTACATGTACATTACAAATACTCGCACAATATTTGCCATTTACAATTACACTGCACCTTACAAGCATGCGCATGCTCAGTCATAGAGTTAAAAAAAATGGGTTGTTGGTTGCTCTGGGCAAAAGATTACGGGGATGAACATGTCCACCGAGTATAAAGTGCCGGAAGCAGAGTTGCTTATCACATTCACTTCATGAATGCCAGCATAAAGCAGTCTTCCAAATCACACTGCGTTTGAACATCAAAATTACGTTCTGGCGGTGTTTTAAACCTCTCTGGTCTGAAGACATCATATCCAGCTACAGTCCAGTGGCTGCCTTCAGTAACTCTTTCCTCGTGTCGGGAACAAGAATTTGGAATAATTGTCCTCGTGACGTTAGAAGTTGTAAGTTACATACGGTGACTACGCCCCTGCAGTTTGGGTTTGGTCACCACAATTATTGTAGTTGTGATGAGAATAGAATAGAATAGAATACCCTTTGTTCCGAATTTCATGTTTAAACTCGTAATCTTTGCCCATAGCTGCCAACAACCCATTTTTTGAACTCGGTGACTGAAAATGCGCATGCTTGTAAGGTGCAGTGTAATTGTCCATGGCAAATATTGTGCGCTTATTTGCAATGTAGATGTAAAACTCTTACATGCAAACTACAACTTTTTTCCAATTGCGATCGCAACTTGTGCTAATTCCCTCGTTAGTATGAAACTAAGTACCCGATTCTTGGATGTTCCAGGCAATCTCGAGAACCACTCGATGGATTTTGATGCGGTTTTCACCATTCAATAAAGGATTTCTCGAAGAAGGTTTATGTTGAAAATAAAATATTTTTGACCAAAGGAAGCCGAGCAGTAACGATTTCAGTGAATCGAGTGAAAAAGACACTATCGTCCGTGCGTAATTCAGCTTACACTGGGTAAACCGTTAAAAATATCTATATGCTAGTGTAAGGATTGTTCAGCATGAATAGTTCTACAAAAACGTTCGCGACAGCGTATCTATATATTTTCGATACATCGCTCACTATAAGTGTTTTTACGTTTTCATCCAAAAATCTCCATTCAATTACTAGCTTCCTAGCTAGCGAGCGAGCCTATCATCCCCGTTTCAGCCTTCGTTCCGCAGAATACACAGTCAAGTTTAGATTGGACGGGAGGGAGATTTGTGTTTCATGCACCTCGCCATTCTTAAATTACGTCAGACTAGAATTCGCTGCACATGCTGTAATTAATAGTCCAGTCACTCATTTTAACCCATCATGCCGAGACGGAAAACGGATGTGCAGTAGGTCGTAGTTCATTGGAATCGAAAAAAATACGCCTTCGAAGCTTACGCTGGGTAAGCCTTTAAAGATACCGGGCGAAGCTGGAGCGGGTTGCTAGTTATTTATTATAATATTACCTTTTCAAGTAAGCAATTTTCCCCCTCGTGACGCGTCGTTTGAAACAGTGTGAGTTGTTTTATTATATGTACTAATAATTGAGTCTAGCAACTTCTCTGAAAAAGAAAGCGACACTTTTAATAAAAATCTGCGCCCTACGGCCATCATTTGGTACGAGAGTGGCATTTGAGTGGGTGGCTGTAAACGTCCCACACAATTGAGGAACGTCAACAATGCCGTCCGTCTGGATATTGAGTGTATGGCGCCACCCCTCCCACGCTAACTTGAGTTGAAAGATTTGAAGTGACCTTTATACTGCATGAAGGTTACGGTATAGATTTCTCATTTCCAGGTAATGTCCAGTACAAACTAGCACGTACTAAACACGGCGTGCGTGCCACCTGGCAAGAAGGTCGCGCTCGTACGCAAAGCCGAACAATTTGGAACAATTCGAAGAAAGAAAAAAAAACTGAAACAGCGAGTAAAATACAAAGCAAAACGGGAATCCGGGAGAATATTTATTTGGAACTCCTTGAATGTCATAGCGTGATGGTGCAGCGGTCAAGTTGCTTGTATCCCACCAATGCTGACAGGATTCAATTACCGGCTTATGTACGTGGGATTTTCGAAGTGGAATGTTACGTCCGGTGGTTCGGATTCCACGTGAAAACGGGTGTTTTGTGGCTTATGATCAGGATATTAACCGTCACGTAAGACTACGAGTAACTACGTTGGAAGCTGGTGGACCGTTTCAAGTACAGGGTCATTATCTAGGCCTATGTGCGTCCCGATAAACACGGCAAGCTAAGCCGGCTTTGACTAGCGCAGATCGCGGCCGCCCGTACACGGTTCAGGCGGTGGTGGTGCGCTCCGCTGACTCATATCGTTATTTCACACGTGTTTTGTCATTCATATGGGCGTGTCTCTGCAAAACGTAGACGTTAGTGTTGCACGTTTTGTGAGTATTGTGATTACTGTGATTGTTGGTCATGCCTCGACACCAATTCACATTGTGCGACCGTGTGTAGGCTATATCCATAATTCGTATGAGTTTATGAAAAGCAGAAAGTCTTGTTCTGAAACGAGACGAAAATTTCGAATCATGTTTCCAGGAAGACCTGGGCCTAATGCCGGTACAATTAGGAGGCTCGCTAAACGATTCAAGAAAACAGGCTCCGTAAATAATAAAAAAGTTAACAGACAACGCTGTGTTCTTACAGCACAAAAATTAGATGAGGTTGTTGTCCATTCTTTCATCAGAAGATGTCAGGTGTGTGTGTGTTACAAGAGAGGGAGGACATTTTCAGCACTGTAAGTACACATTATTGAACATGTACGAAAGTACGCGCCACCACTGGCTGAACCGTGTTGGTGTGCCCGCGATCTGTGTCAGTCAAAGCCGGCTTAGCGTGCCGTGTTTATCGGGGCGCACATAGATAATGACCCTGTTATTGGCGCGCCTGGAGAAGTCAGCTGGCTTTGAACTGCAGATAGAACCTACCTTCCCGTGTACTGAATACTGCGCATTCAAAACCATCATGTCGGTCACTGCCAGCTTCACTTTTTCACGCCTTCCGTTTTTCTCTGTGTACTGTGCATTCTACAAATTGGAAAAGTGTAAGGGGACCTTCAGTGACAGACTACCGCGCATGCGTACTAGGAATTGTTACCGCTAGACGTGGTGTGGGACTGTTGTGTATACGTCACGTCAGCTCGCCATGTTATGGCTGCCGCGGGCGGGTGCGGAGCAAGAGGGGGAACGCATGCACAGTCACACAATGAGAACAGTATTAATAACCTGCTTGACGTTACATTGTACTAATCGATGAAGTTACTGCACACAAGGGATAGATACCGCACAGCGCACGACCCAGCAGGAACCATTCACACACACGACATCCGATGAGGTTTCGCTGGCGGCGGCTGCACGTCTATCGCAGGCGTGTGGCTGGGCTGAGTGCGTTAGTTCTGATTTCCGCCACCGGAAACAATACGTTGGCTGGGTAATACACTCGAATACGCGCCACAGCAGCGCAGCTTGTCGAACTGACTTCCCCTGGCGCGCAAACAATACTTGGACTGCATAAGGACTAAGTATACTCGCCCGTCATTTTGGATCGTTGCTGCGTTCCCTTATACAGGGTTGAAGGTAACCCATGAAGGGGCAGATGACCTCACTGTTCCGCCCCTGAAAACAACAGCAACAATCATCATTAACTTACCATCATCAAGGTAAATCATGCACTGAAATACAACTGGTAATGGATATGTTGTTCTTGTTTCATTGGAGGAACTTGGACATCGTGGTCATTTAGCCTCGTGTGCTTAGGTGTGTGTGTATGTGTTATCCAGGTGAGGAGTGGGAAGGAAGTGGCTGTGACGGCCTCAAGTTAAGAACTATCCCAGAATTTGTCTGGAGTAGAAGTTGGTAAACCACGGAAAGAAACACTTCAAGGATGGCTGAGATGGAATCAAACCCACCTCCCTCAGTTTTACCTCTTGACCCTTGATAGGCAGAAATGCCCTACGTGTGCTCTGCTGAGATGATGGTATACAACTAGAACTGCAACATATAAAACATAATTCTTTATTATATAGCGTATAACTTTTAGTGCCGGGAGTGTCCAAGGACACGTTCGGCTCGCCAGACTCTGTAGCTGCTTCAAGCGTGGTGTATTCTTTGGAATACACGGTAAGACAGAGTAAGCTTTTGCTTCTCTTTGCTTTAGTTCATCCCTTCCTTTTTTCGCAAACACCAACAGTGATCTCCTGATTTCTCTTTGTTGGTATATGTTTCTTACACTACCTGTAAGTCTGTTCTAGATATATATCTTCCATGACCCAACTAGCGTCATCTAGCAGCGAATCTCTGAAGTTCCTCAATTCTCCCTGTACAAGAGGACTTCCTTACCAATCTAGCCACCAGATCTCGTCGCTATCGCCAGCTATCATCTCCGTGATCAAGAGAACTTCGTCTACTTTTTCACCCTCCAGGCTGCGCTAGTGACGCCTACTATCCACTCTTTGAAGACCATTTCATCAAGAGAAATTAATATTTCAATGTTGGCTATTCTTATATGTATTCCTTTTTGTGCAATCGGGATCTTACCACCCACGCACACAGTCGGTGTCGAGACGGTGGGAACGTAAAGAGCTCCCACATGTGCGCAGGATGGGGACTGCCACTCACTCAGAGGGAACCGTGGACCCTCGACCAGTGTCGAGTATATTCACATTTAGAATTAGATGGTGACGAATCATGAAATGAAAACACGTTTAAAGTATCGTTTGAAAACTGCAAAATAGCATTTAATGAAAAGAGACATATCAAAATGGGGAACGTGAGGAGCGCATGAAATGATTTAATGAGGGCTGATGGGGCTGGAATAAAGTACACATATTATCAAAACAAAAATACAAAACAAAACATATCAAAGTAAGAGCTTGACTGAGAGATGACTCAAGATACCGGAAGGCTGGAGATCTTTCTTAAAATACTCAACTTAAGAAAAAGGGGAATAAAGAATAACAAGTTAACAATAGATTAAATAATACATTCGTTCCACCACAGGCTAACTACATAAATGTAGTTAGAAGGAATATTCTGAGAGGTTTAAGAAATCACATTTCCCAAGAACTGTCTATCCGACCACCCATACTATAACGTATGTCACATCATATACAAACAACCCAAGAAACAAAACAGTACAAGAACAAATGACATCACACAGAACATAACAAAACGTACCCGAACTTCACTAAAACATGACATGACATACCAACCCCTTACGAAACATAGATCAGTTCAAACATTTACCACGATAAGAAACAAACAAATAACAATCCCAAAATTAATAACCAACAAAAATGATTTCATGAACTTCCAGAATAAGACTTCTTCTCGAACGAAGTATAAGATTCAGTTACATAACTTGAGGCGATATGAGCACCAATCACAACCTCCGGACAGATGTAAGAAGCACACATACTACCACCCGAAATAATAACCGATAGATCTCATTTAATAACATAACGAGCTCTCGCGTCGTTTCTTGACTGGATTAAAAGAAACACAAGGAAACATACACAAGGAACCACTGTCCAGTCAAGACCCAAGTTAAACAAACAATATCTACCCACCCACAAGGAAAGAACACGAGCTTATAATGGAATGTTAAGGAGGAATACGTAGTCTTAAATTAAATACACAAAACACAAATACATGAAACAACAAAATAACCCTCAATTATCATCCAGCGAAACCGACAACAACAACACGTGGAACTAACCCCATGGTAGATCCACGTAAACAGCGAGCTAACCCCATGGCAGAACGCCAAAATAAAACACTAGGCATTCACTCTTAAACATTCCATTATCCAGCATAACAAAACGCAACAACACGCGAGTGAAAAGGCAAAATTACAAAACCCGAAAGATACAAACCCCTTAAAATAAAACCAACGCGATCGCCCACTACGTTTATATAATAACAAGGGAACAATTACACAAGTTAACAACTTAACCTCAAACCAGAAAGATCTCCGAACCTATTTATATAATAAAGGGTCATGCTAACACCAAAGATTGGAGGATGTTTTTCTTAGTCGGCAAATTCTAATTACATTTTCATGCATGATACTTCAAACGGTAAATGACTTAGCTTTGATGAGATGACTAGACGTTCTAGGCGACAGCTTAAAAATATATATATCGATGCTCAATCTTGGTGTCGTTTCAAATGAGCACGAAGAACACGGATATCCAAAAGGGGAAGGTTTAAATCGTAACAAGGTAATTCAAAACTTAATTTTAAAACATTTTAATATCTTCTAGACTGTAAACCGGTCATGGTGTTCTCAGTCATCTTCTCGTCGTGACAATCACCGATCTCTCTATATTGTTGTTGCAAGTTCCTTTGGTCAAGCTAACATTCTCATTGGGGCGCATTTCATATTTACGAGAGATAGCCGGTAAATTCAATCTCTTAGTATTTCGAGCAATTAACGCTAGATGGAAATAGCGTCGAAATAAGTATCATAAAATAGTATTGTATCATCTCTCCCACCTCCAATTCTTGGACTTAGCTTGCAAGTCCAAGTCAAAATGAAAATGTCAAATGTACCAAGTTTGTGTTGACATATAACAGCTGATATGGCGACCGTCAATTGAGTTCGTCACGTGGTATGGCGTGCTGATACTACACGAAGCAGAGCATTGTGGGTTTTATCAATGGTAAGACGAAGGATCAAGTCACAGCTGATTAACAATAGCTTACAGTTTCAGGTTATACCGAAGAGAAGATGTCGTGCATATTAGAAGTAACAGAAGAATGACAATTGAGTCCGTTAAATGTTTTGAAGTTCGTAGAAATATCTGATACCAAATCGAAGATGTTCGCGTCTAACAGTTCTTACATAGTTTAGTAGTTAAGTCTCCAACTACACTTGCCAGTAGTGCTCATTTCCAGCAAGCCTATATAATAATACATTTCACATAAGTAGGGAACCAGGAAAATCGGGTATCTGAGTGCATCTCGGAATAGAAGGAAACTTACAAATAATAAATGTAAGATTCAAAAGGTCATAACAAACGATCCAAGAAAAATGCTTTCATCTCACAACTAATCTCCCAATATTCAAAATGTGACAGGGACTCGAGCACGCTCAATGCTACCAATGTGCAATCGGGATCTTACCACCCACGCACACAGTCGGTGTCGAGACGGTGGGAACGTAAAGAGCTCCCACATGTGCGCAGGATGGGGACTGCCACTCACTCAGAGGGAACCGTGGACCCTCGACCAGTGTCGAGTATATTCACATTTAGAATTAGATGGTGACGAATCATGAAATGAAAACACGTTTAAAGTATCGTTTGAAAACTGCAAAATAGCATTTAATGAAAAGAGACATATCAAAATGGGGAACGTGAGGAGCGCATGAAATGATTTAATGAGGGCTGATGGGGCTGGAATAAAGTACACATATTATCAAAACAAAAATACAAAACAAAACATATCAAAGTAAGAGCTTGACTGAGAGATGACTCAAGATACCGGAAGGCTGGAGATCTTTCTTAAAATACTCAACTTAAGAAAAAGGGGAATAAAGAATAACAAGTTAACAATAGATTAAATAATACATTCGTTCCACCACAGGCTAACTACATAAATGTAGTTAGAAGGAATATTCTGAGAGGTTTAAGAAATCACATTTCCCAAGAACTGTCTATCCGACCACCCATACTATAACGTATGTCACATCATATACAAACAACCCAAGAAACAAAACAGTACAAGAACAAATGACATCACACAGAACATAACAAAACGTACCCGAACTTCACTAAAACATGACATGACATACCAACCCCTTACGAAACATAGATCAGTTCAAACATTTACCACGATAAGAAACAAACAAATAACAATCCCAAAATTAATAACCAACAAAAATGATTTCATGAACTTCCAGAA
Source organism: Meconema thalassinum (assembly GCA_946902985.2). NCBI lineage: Eukaryota > Metazoa > Arthropoda > Insecta > Orthoptera > Tettigoniidae > Meconema > Meconema thalassinum. The sequence goes on along the minus strand of OX336399.1, from coordinate 73,261,001 downwards.
TAAGACTTCTTCTCGAACGAAGTATAAGATTCAGTTACATAACTTGAGGCGATATGAGCACCAATCACAACCTCCGGACAGATGTAAGAAGCACACATACTACCACCCGAAATAATAACCGATAGATCTCATTTAATAACATAACGAGCTCTCGCGTCGTTTCTTGACTGGATTAAAAGAAACACAAGGAAACATACACAAGGAACCACTGTCCAGTCAAGACCCAAGTTAAACAAACAATATCTACCCACCCACAAGGAAAGAACACGAGCTTATAATGGAATGTTAAGGAGGAATACGTAGTCTTAAATTAAATACACAAAACACAAATACATGAAACAACAAAATAACCCTCAATTATCATCCAGCGAAACCGACAACAACAACACGTGGAACTAACCCCATGGTAGATCCACGTAAACAGCGAGCTAACCCCATGGCAGAACGCCAAAATAAAACACTAGGCATTCACTCTTAAACATTCCATTATCCAGCATAACAAAACGCAACAACACGCGAGTGAAAAGGCAAAATTACAAAACCCGAAAGATACAAACCCCTTAAAATAAAACCAACGCGATCGCCCACTACGTTTATATAATAACAAGGGAACAATTACACAAGTTAACAACTTAACCTCAAACCAGAAAGATCTCCGAACCTATTTATATAATAAAGGGTCATGCTAACACCAAAGATTGGAGGATGTTTTTCTTAGTCGGCAAATTCTAATTACATTTTCATGCATGATACTTCAAACGGTAAATGACTTAGCTTTGATGAGATGACTAGACGTTCTAGGCGACAGCTTAAAAATATATATATCGATGCTCAATCTTGGTGTCGTTTCAAATGAGCACGAAGAACACGGATATCCAAAAGGGGAAGGTTTAAATCGTAACAAGGTAATTCAAAACTTAATTTTAAAACATTTTAATATCTTCTAGACTGTAAACCGGTCATGGTGTTCTCAGTCATCTTCTCGTCGTGACAATCACCGATCTCTCTATATTGTTGTTGCAAGTTCCTTTGGTCAAGCTAACATTCTCATTGGGGCGCATTTCATATTTACGAGAGATAGCCGGTAAATTCAATCTCTTAGTATTTCGAGCAATTAACGCTAGATGGAAATAGCGTCGAAATAAGTATCATAAAATAGTATTGTATCACTTTTGTCTCCTACCCCCACTCCTTTTCCCTTCCGTGGTCGCTCCGCGCTCCATTGAGCGGGTCTCACTTGTACGTCGGAAGTCAAACCAGTCAGTTGGAGCTTAACTAAAGCTCGCCTCCTCTACCTTAGAGGCACACTTTTAAATTCGACGCCATGTTCGAGTTTTAGAATCAACCGTCAACAGCAACATCGCCTTCTTCATGAAGCAAAGATAAGTACCGACTTCATGTTTTAACCACATTCTCATCGCTTTTAAAAGGCTCAATGCTTTTATTTGGATTTTATAGACAGTGAAAGTTGCTGTGATAAAATAACTGCTTTCAAGAGATCTTCTTGATCAAACTCGAACTATCAAGTCTAACTTTCAAAATGAAAGATTTTCTGAGATGCTATCTCACATCGAGGGATATTTCTAAAACACCCACTGTCTATATAATCTAGTTTTCCGCCGAGGGATTCTCTACCCAATTTAAAAAACTCATCATTGCTCTGGAACCTTCCAGAACCTACATTCTATCTACCAGTTAAACCTTCTAGTACTTTCCACTCACATATGGGAATACTTTTTCAAACTAAGGAATCTTCCTTATGAACTGCTAATCAATATCTAATTTTTCTTCCTCCGTTGGGATTTTTCTGGTGCATTCAACTATAACCTGTAAGTTTTTCAAGCAATAGACTCTCGCAAATCTAGTGTAACTAGTTATTTTCCACCATTGTAATAACTTTCTTTGCCATCCACATTTTGTGCTACTACAGAGAACTTTTCAACTATATCAACAAACTATAGTGATAACAGTGCATGTTCAACTTTTCATCCGCGTCGCGCTCGTCCGAGTACAATAAATACGGCCATGAACACTCTTCCACAATCCCATTTGATCTTTCCCAAACCCTTTACTAACAAACTAGAATAATAAAATTGTTACTTCAGGTCTTTTTTCAATGAGGTGTCACTCTCAATAAGTGCCCTCCCTTATTTGCTCCACGTACAACGAATTAATGTCTGTAAAACTTCGTGTCTAGTACACGCCTTAAAGTATATTGTTTCTCCCTTCTAATTAGGGAATGCAATTCTTTCTACTCAAAAGTGAGTTATCTCTAGGTTTCACGAAAGGGAAATTTGCCCCATTTTTCTCGTGATCCCTACTTAAACATAGGAGTTCTAGAAACTTCCTTTCAATTTTTCTCTTCAGGTTTCACAATAAGTGACCTGCCCTATTTGTATAATCTCCTATGTATAATCTACCCACGTAGCTCTGTATTAATACAAGAAGTTATAGACACTTCTATTTCATTTCTTCCTGTTTTTGTTGTTGTTACTTTCGAAGTTGTTATTTGTTCATATTTCTAAGATACCTATCTAGAAATCCTTAAAGTACACATCTTGTACTTGATTTATTGTTTAACTTTAAATACGTCAATTATCTTTGAATTTCCCATTTGTTAATCTCAACAACATTTCAAAATCTTACGAAGATTTTAAAGCATATAACAGGTTTAAAACCAAAAGAATTGTCAATTGCCTGGCGCAAGCTTTAGATGTTTTCGGAGGTCTGCGTCCCCAATTGTTTATAAAAATCAAAATTATATATTTGTTACATAAACTACTTCCTTTTACATTGTTAAATAAATTAAGATTTGTTCTTTTGATTTATCATTTCTCAAACATAACGGTTAGGCAAGATCCTGTCTTCCTTGACTCTTCCTAGGTTTATGCCCTCTTTAATAAAAATAAATCTATTGATAGGGTTTTCACCACTTGTTGTATTTGAGCAAGAACTCTTAGTTACTAACTTAGTAAAGTCTCTCTTAGCTTTAATAGCTAATTCTAACTGGCCAGTAAGGCAAGCATAGCTCGCTACGCCAGCTTCCTGCTTGTGGAGTTTCTCTCTACCACTTATGGTTGGTTTTTCAAAATTTAAGTGTTTCTCATTGTCTAAACTTTTAGTCGGCGCCTTGCTGGGTAAAAGCTTAGTCATTTCTAAATGCAACTATTGGTACACTTACCAAAATTATTCCCAAGGGTATAATTGCTTTATCCCTATCCTTTTTGGAAGCATTCGGCCGCGCTTTAGAAATTCTACAATTTCAAAAACTAAAATATCAAAGCTGATTCAAATTATTTGTACTCTTCAAATTAATTGTTTAGAAACAAACTCCTTTGAACAGGTACACAATAAATCTGTTACTCTTTGTCTTGCCAGACCACCACCCTTCCACATAGTAGGTATCTTTATGCTTGAGAGGGAATACGCTATAGCAGCTTTCTTGCGAACAGCCCAAGTTCCAGCTGCGTTTCCTGTTAGCTTCGCCCAGGTCCCTACCCACTTTAGGTATCGGAAAGCGGATTTGCAGTGGCAGCTGCCTTTGAGTATACTTAAAGCTAAAATTATAACTTCTTTTGGACTCTCGTACTATTTCTCCATCCTTTTTCTCCAGTCCGAAACCCACTTCTTTTTCTTCATCATCTTCCCTTGGGGGTTAGGTTATTCCCAAGCTAATAATCTACCCAAAGCGGACCCCATGGGGTGAGCTACAACTTCCGTTCAATTTCAAGTAGTTCCAACTTTCGCTACCAGATATCACTGACAGTTAGGGGTGAACGTTGGAACTATTATAGAGCGATTCAACGAAATATAACCTAGAAATTTAGCTTCACACAAATTTAGTTCGTGGAAGGATCTTTTACATGCCATAAATCTATGACATGGGACAGCCGGCTTTACTTCCCCTCCGAAGGAAGGCATACTGAAGAATTTTAACGCTCTTAAAAATCTGACGACTTCGGCCGGGATTGAACCCGCTATCTTGGGCACGGCAATTGAGCATGCTACCAACTACGCCACCGAAGCCGCTTAAATGACAAACTGGAGCAAAACAGATTGAGATGGTTTGGACATGTCAAACGGATGAATGAAGTAATGCTGCCAAGACGAGCATTGGAACGACGGATGACAGGGAAGAGAGGACGAGGAAGACCAAGAATGCGTTGGATGGACTCGGTGGAGAATAGTATTAGAGAATGGAACCTGGGTTGGAACACCGTGTCGGAAGAAGAATGGTGGAACGACAGAACATAGGAGAGAGGAACCATATTTGCTCCCACCCGGTGTCAGCTGGAAAAGGGGAAATGAAGATGATGATAATGATGCTGATGATAAAAGGAAGTGTTAGCCTACTAATAATGTGTTGAATGATCTGACATAGAAACTTATCTGAATTGTGGAATGTCTACAGGCTGCTCTGACAATCTCTGCTCTGAGCTAAAAACACTTTGTGTGCGGAACCACTCGCAAATCACCAATATTAAGATTAACCTTTGTAATTTGAGGATCTTTTTATAAAAGCAGATTGATATTGCAACTTTTCAGTTATACAGCGAGATCCTTCCCTAAGGCGCCGAGCCTTGCTTGGGCCGTGTGACGGGTGGAGATCGATTAGTCAGCGCCAGTTGACTAGCATCTAACGTTACACAACAGCGGGATGGGAATCACTGCATGTGGTCATAAGTTGATTACATTTCCAGCTGGCGATATACCTTAATTCAGAGAGATAAGGCTTGTGGTGAAGTACTGTAGCCCGTCTCGTATCCCGTGAACATGGTTAGGTACTGAACAAAACATCGAATTTTCCTAGTGAAAACTTATTCTCCCAAGAGCAAGTCTTACAGGAAATGTGTTTATACGTTTCAGCGCCGTGCGATTTTTACTTGTGGGGGAATCTCAAACAAAAGGTATACAGAAAGAATTCGCATACTCTGGAGGCTCTCGAGAACAAAATAACTGCACCGATACGAAATATCAGTGAGGATGAATTACAGCGAGTGTACCAAAACTACCTTGCGTCGGTGCAATGTGTGTTTAGAAACTGAAGGACAGCATCTCCAGCAACTTCTCTGAAATTCATGTGAGTAATGATAATTATTAAATACGTTGAAAAGTGTAAATGTGTTGAACCAGTTGGGCTCTACGCTGGTGCTACCGTTAGTGCCTTGCTTGAGAGGTGGCTAGACACGGTGCCCTGACCGTCTCGCGGCGCATGCGAAGTTCCATTCTGCAGAGAAGGCTCTCACTGTATATAAGCTGTGATCTAGTGTTAACGAAAGAACCACACTGGTGGGTGAGTAAGCCTAACACACTCCCACACCGGTCAATGCATGTGAGATTTTCGGAGTGAAATGCCATGTCCTGTGGTTCGGATTCCACGTAAAAAGGAGGTCTCGTGGCTCATAATCACAAAATTCACGATCACGTAAGACTACAATCTTCCTTCCTTTCACTCCCACACCATCACTTCTCCCTGGCCAAAGCAAATCCCGGCGTTCATTTTGTAAGTTTCGTACAACTCCTGCTTTATTCTTTGTTTATATCATGTACTTCCTCTACACCGGTGTGGGGGATGGTTTTATTCTTTTATCTTTTCTTCTGTCGACAGGTAGAACATTAAGGTGTATTGTGTGCACCAGGCACGAAGCAATCAGCCGGGGCATTCTTTCTTTTATGTAAGTCTTTGTGGCGAAGTTGTTATAAACGATCCCCTGTCTTGTATTGGGCGTCTGCTCTTATAATGACCGATATATGTACTCCAGTCAGAGGCGTCGGCACCGGGTGGGATTCACTGAACACGAGCCCTCTTAGAATGAAGCGTTGCTCACCTGGTTGCCCCCCCCCCCCTCCCCCCATTGATTATCTATACAAATGTATTAATAGGAATGTATAGTATAAAAAAAGTTTGTTTTTAATCAATTTTAATATACAGGGTGATTCTTATTAACGTTTAAAACTCTCTGTAGCGACATAGATGGCATTGAGACAAGCAATTTGATATGGGGCACTTAGGGTCGCAAGTGTCCAGAAATACCTTAAAAGTGAACCACAACTGTTAAACATATGGCGTCATCAGGGGACGGCTCAGCGCGAGCGGTCAGGTCCGTGCACTCTTACGCACACGAAGCATCCAAAGCAAACGTTGAAAGTCATATCACTCTGGCTCCGTGTCTGCGTGTGCGACTCGGGCGCGTGGGGTTCGAGGTTCAATTCCGTGCACTATCTATCATCATTTCTTTTTCTCTCTCTTCGCTTTTCAAGTGGAAGCAACGCTTTTATTTTTGGGCATGTTTCACCGAACTTTCTTGCTGTTAAACAAATGGCTGAGGGTCACGTGAGAAGGCCGAACGCGTTGGGGAAATCGTTGTTGGTACAGCCGCCTTGCAGCAAGTGCGTTCGAATTTGCAGCACCATAAGAAAGGTGCATGTCTGCAAGCTCAGGGAATGTAAAGCGGTTCATTTGACGTACTGTATTGAACTGTGTGGCTGAGAACTCTCAAACCGTTGTTATCTAGTACAGCAGTTCTTGTCGAATGACTAATTTTGCCCCATCATATCGAATCCAGTGTAAAATTCCCGAACGCTTCCAATCACATTATTAATAAAAAGCGTTCTTAATTTCAACTAACAATCTGCTTCCACCTGACAGGTGAAGAGAGAGAACAAAAAATATGGTGGATAGGCCCCGGACTCGAACCTCGAACCTCGAACCCCACGCGCCCAAGTCGCACACGCAGACACGGAGCCAGAGTGATATTGTCTTTAACGTTTGCTTTGGATGGTTTGATGTGTGTTTGAGTGCACGTGCCTGACCGCTCGAGCTGAGCCGTCACTTGATGATGTCATAATTATGTTTAACAGTTGTGGTTCACTTTCAAGTTATTTCCGGACACTTGCGACCCTAAGTGTCCTATATCAAATTACTTGTCTCAATGCCATCTACGTCGCTACATAGAGTTTTAAACGTTAATAAGAATCACCCTGTATAAATATGAGATATTGTGTTTCTGTGTATTATTCAATCACGCAAGAACCACTGATCCAATTTACATGAAATTTTACAGGGAAGTAGCTGATGATTGCGACCATGTTAGTGACGTCACTACACCCTTTGGTTTCAAACTTTCATATTTCCATTTCAAATAAAAAGAGAACGCTAAGAAATATCAAACTTTTGATGGCATATACGAGGTTTAAAATTTAATTTCCTATCCGAAAGGTCCGTATCACTTTTCACGAGTAAAACCTAAATTTGTGCTATAAAACACGGCTAACACCGAGCGGTGTAGTTGGACAAAATGTTCCATCCTTACTCTCCCTCCTCGTAGTACCTCGCCTATCCCCTCTTTTAACTGTCACCTTCACATTAAAATTTATTTATGACCTGTACCGATGCACAGGAACTTCAGCTAGTGTGATATAAAATAATAAAGAAAACCCTCTTGGCACACCGGAAGACGAAGGTAGATTTCACCGGGAAAAGAAAAATATTTTAATTCACCAAATTTGTAAATCGTTGTATAGGCCTACCTACACATGTTCCACATGTACAGCACACGAGAAGCCCCATAACGTATTTAATACCGAATGTATTTTGCTCATCCCTTGGCGCAAGAGTGGGTCATATCAAAAATTATTTCAGACAAAAGTTTTCGGTAATTTTTAGAATACTATTGACTATTTTAAAATATTTTGATATTGTGCCTATTAAGGAAGGTAGGCAATGATTTCTTTTCTAAAAATGTGACAGTCAGTCTGAAAGACTAGACTTTGTATCATTTTTAATGCTACAAATGCTGAAAATTGCTAGAAAGGCTGGAGGCTTCTCGCTTCGCTCGAAGCCAAAGACTCTTGACATGTTAGAAAATTATCTGCATAATATTTATCTTGCCAGAGCGCGCGGGGACTTGCCCCTTCCATCCAGTCTTAAAACACTCATAGTGGGCGATGTATTGAAGATAGAGATATGCTCTCGCGGACGTTTTTGTAGAACTTTTCATGCTGACCAATTCTTACGCTCATAGTATATTGATATTTTTAACGGTTTGCCCAGCGTGAGCTTAAGAAGCGCACGGACGCCAAGTTTGTTTTCGACTTTTTCACTGAAATCGTTACTGCTTGGCTTCCTTTGATCATACATAAATTATTTTCTACAGAATCTTTCCTCGAGATATCCTTTACAGAATGGTGAAAACTGCATCAAAATCCATCCAGTGGTTCTCGAGATTACCCGTGACATCCAAGAATCGGGGATTTTTGTCTTATACGAGGGCTGTTTTTTTTCAACCTCCGATGGGCTATATAAAAATAACAGATTGACATACCAAACTGATTTTATTACTAAATGTTTGCTTGTTTTGTACTTATGTTTCAACATAATATTATTAACATAATCGTCAAAACGATTGAAACATTTGTCGTATCGTTACACCGGCTTTCCAATGCCCTCTGCAAATATTTCTGCCGCCACTGAGTTAGGTACGTCTGGACAGTCTCCTGAAGTTTTTCCTTTTTGGAGAGACGTTGCCGCCCAACCATACCTTCAATTCTCGAAGAAGGTGAAAATCATTCACGACCGCACTGTGCCAACGTTACGATGGACTTTCTCAAAGAATTCAAGTGGGAAGTTTTCGACCATCCGCCGTGGGTAGGTAGAGTGGAGGAGGAGAGATGTTTCTCGCTTGTGTTAATGAAGAGAAAGGATACGTTGGCCTGGCACCCAGGAATAGCAAACTTAGTTATGGAAGGAAGGGTAGAGGACAAGAATTGTAGAGATAGGCCAAGGTTAAAGTATGTTAAACAGATTGTTTCGGATGTAAGGTGTGGTACTTGTGTAGAAACGAAGCGATTAGCTCAGGACAGGGGGTCATGGAGAGCTGCGTTAAACTAGTCTAATGACTGAATGCTCAATCGAAAACATTACATTCTTGCCAAAGCATATTTTTTATGTTTATTCTCAACTTGACCATTAAACTGGGTCATGAATAGCCTATATCGCGTCTTCGCAACGGATGCGGGGTGCCGCTTGGCCATCACGCTATCGCTTCTTTCCTGTCCAAACTGCGTTTGTGCGGGTGTAGGAGAGCGGTCTGCGGCAATACGTAATTTCAAGGTCTCGCAACGCACTTCGTAGAGTACGGATGGTATGTTGTGAGGCTTCAAGGTCGCGGTACAGTATGAGTGGAGGGGAGCTGGAGGACTGGAGGAGACACACCTCACTTAACTGCGGTGAACTCAAGACTATTGCATGCATAGATTTTAAACTTCAACATGCGATGTCAACTGCGCGGTGGGTGACGAGTGACTGCTGTCGCTATTACCCCACCACTGAAACGTGGCTGGAAATCTGTCTGCCCAGAGCGGTCAGCTTGACCTTCAAGCCTCACCACATAATACTGTCCGTACACTATCGGCCAAGTAGGACCCCGCCTCAGCTGCGGAGACATGATATATGGATGACTCAGTAATTGAATAGAAAAAAGGAAGCTTGTAGTTTAACGTGACCGTTAATCTTGAGATCATGAGCCACGGGACCTCCTTTTTACGTGGAATCCGAACCACAGGACATGGCATTTCACTTCGAAAATCTCACATGCATTGACCGGGAATCGAACCCGGACCGCCTTGGTGAGAGGTATACAGCTAGACCGCTGAGCCACCACGCCCCAATTGAATAGAAAGGCGAGGATGCTGTCTTTAATGTCTCGCGTCGTAGCCGTGCTCGTTAAATCGTGCACCACGGCCGCGAGTACAGCTGTAGCAAGTCGCAGGTTGGAATCCCAGAGCTGAGAGTGGCTGTCCTGAGTGTGATTTTTCCTCTGCTTTTTCAACACTCCCTCCAGTTTAAATACCGGAATAGTACCTTATTTCAAGCCCCATCCCTACCCTAATAATTACATTTTCACACACTATTAGTAGCCTCCGTGGCTTAGGCGGCAGCACGCCGGCCTCGCACCGCTGCGCTGGGTCCGTGGTTCAAATCCCGGTCACCCCATGTGAGATTTGTGCTGGACAAAGTGGAGGCAGACAGGTTTTTCTCCAGGTACGGTACTCTGGTTTCACTCCAGCAACACTCTCCACTGTCATATCATATCCTCTGTCATTCATTTAATCATTGCCCCTGGGGAGTGCGACAGGCTTCGGCAGTCGGCACAGTTCATATCCTCACCGCTCGATGGGGGCTTCATTCATTCATTCCATTCCCTGTTCCGGTTGATCGGTCTACTGGACGCAGGCTGTAGATTTTCATTTCACAAGCACTATTACAGACACCACTCAAACACAGGTTATCAGCAAATTGAATATTAGTTGTTTTGTTCACGGGATTCGAGGTAGGCTACAGTACTTCACAGCAAGTCTTAATGATCACAACTAAGCTATCTTGCTAGCTCCGTATGGAATCTATGTGATGACAGCATCCAGAGCTTCCCGACCCGCTGTTGTAATCTTGCTATAAATCTGGTGGCCAGTCATTGCGACCTGTCTGCGGCACGCCCCCTGCGAGGCTCAGTTTTATTGCGAGGGCCCTCACTGTATAAGGAGGGGATTGGAGAGCTCATCCACAGATATGACTAATGCCTCAATATTCAGTCATTTTTGGCGAAAAGCAATGTTTGTACATAAGTTTTGGTAGTAAATTTGTTTTGTTATTTACACTTATATTCTATGGTTGGTTCCTCAGTTTAGGGGCTGCGACAACGCGGTCATATAGCCCCGCGTACTTGGGTGTCCGATAACCGGTGTTAATTGTGATGGCTGGTATTGGTGTGTTTTATGTGTAATTCAGGTAAGGACTGCAGACGATCAACTACAAGTAGCTCTACTTTTGCTACCAAATGCTACCGTCAATGACACCTAGCTGCGGACTTGGCTACTAGATGCCACCACAAACGGCACCTGGTGGCGGACGTTGGAACTTAATTGAGCGTTAATCAAATCTAACCTACATATTGTAGTTAGTGGTAGGTTCTTTTACATGCCATAAGTCTATGACATGGGCCCGCCGGCTTTACTTCCTCTGCGAAGGAAGGCATACTGAGGGATTTTTAACGCTCTTAAAAATCCGATGAACTCGCGCGGTTTGGACTTTCGATCTTTGGCATAGAAGCTCAGCATGCTACCAACTACGCCACCGAAGCCATTCGTTTGGACGTATTATCCACCATTGTAAAAACTACTAACCTTCAAACCTCTATAGAGCATCCAGCGTTTAGAAAAGACTGTGGAGCCTTATGGCGACAGTGTTGCTAACTCTAGGCAGAGGTAGCGCTGACGTCATACGTTATGTTACCCACTTCGAGTACTGCGCTTTCATAAGTTAGCGAGACAACACAACCCCAGCAGCTACCTGAAATAGAACACGCCCAGGAAGGAGCAGTTTGCAAGTGTTAACGGATTGGACCAGTATTAAGGATACCGTACGCGAAGAGAACCAATAACGACATTCATTTCGTTGTGATATGACGCATTATTGATTGACAGATGTCGAGAGCACAACCCTTCCTTCTCGGATGTACCGTTTGCTGACGATGTTAACAATGTTTACGTCAGCAATGCTTTTTTGTTATTAGTTGGCTATAATTTATTTTCTTTCAGTTTTATTCTTGTTGTTTTGTTTAGATCAATTTGTAATATTGTAGTGGGTTATCCGTGCGGTTAGGGGCGTGCAGCTGTGAGCTTGCATTCGGGAGATAGTGGGTTCGAACCCCTGATTCGATCGAACAGAAAATAAAACAGACACACAACAATAACACCAATGACGAATAGTGCTTCTGAACTTATGTTGTCGGCGGAACTGAGCACGTGCTCCACTCCGGGCGAGCATGCAGCACAGGACGAGGCTCTTCTTTCCAGCGTGCTAACTCCGAAATTTTTTATATTACTAAGACGTGATATAAACGATACTTGTATGCAATAGCAAAGGTAATCAATTGGCAGATAATTGTAGGAAGCTATTATGAAGAAAAAAAAAATATGTTCAGAGTTCCTTCATGACAAAAGGTGAGGTAACAAAACCAGTGAAGGGGGGGATTTCGATTAAAAGCAAAAGCCCATAAGACCCACAGTCTTTTCTAAACGCTGGATGCTCTATAGCCCCGCTATTTATTATCTGCCACCCCCGTATCCCCTAGGTGAAATTTTCTGACGACGCTACTGCTTCTTCACTCTCCCCCCCACCATTAATTCGCACTCTGCCCAGGAATATCAGATGCCACAGCAGCGAGCATCATATTACGTCAACGACACGGAGTCATGGAATGTGTATGAGGTAATGAAGCAAATGGCAGCTGAACGATAATGGAATAGTAAGGAGCAGAGTGCGCACATGATATACTCCGACATCCATCATCATAAAGCTTGTCGTGTCTGATCTTCTCCGAACAGTTCATACATCACCTGGTGGTGGTGCATCATTTAACGTCTCATCAGTCAGCATGATCGTGCGTGGGATAGTGGGGCAATATCTAATATTGGATCATTCTATCTTGAAACAAATACTACCTGTCCTATGGAGTTGGAGTCACCGTACTTTAACCGGATATGCCGTACTTTAACCGGTGACTCCGTACTTTAACCGGAGTCACAGTACTTTAACTAGAGTCACCGTACTTTAACCACTAAAAGTAATTTAATCTTTGAAAAAAAAAAATCCCGCGCGAAACCAAGCATCCAACATAAATTATAGTAAAACCTGCCTTCAATGACGAGACTCTCAAATGTTTGGTTTCCGGCCTTTGTTAAAATGATGGACATGCATAACATTATGGACATAGGCCTACTGAAAAAGATATATTATGTATAGGTATATAAAAGGAATCTTATTAGAGCCCTGCGCGGATAAACAAAACGTTATCCGCATCCGCCCCTCATCTGCACGACTGTTATCCGCATACACACGACTTTTATCCGCATCCGCACGTTTGTTATCCGAATCCGCGGACAATACAATAATGTTTTTAAATTATTAGATAAAGCATATATTACCAACACATTCGTTCCCTTAGACCATGTGTGAATCGTAAGACAATGTTGGTTGAGTTTTGTCCCTCTGAGTGACGGCAAGTAAAACAGCGGGTGACTATTTATAGATAGCACTTACTTAGTCGTCGGATATACCCACGCGTGCAAAGGCAGGTATAATAAGGGACTTTTTTTTTGGGGGGGGGGGGGGGGCATACTGAACTGAATTGAGGGTATTTCCATGACTGGCGTCTCTCACTTCTCTATTATTCTCATACAATCGAAGCGAAAGGAAATACGGATATAACAAGAAACGTGAAAGAAGGAGATCTTAGCAAAAATTAAACTATACCTTACTTCAAGTTCCGAGGCACTTATCCCATCCCTGTCCCTAATCACATACCGGTACAAGTGCAACACACACACACAACTACACGGGTGTGATGACCATGATGTTCCAAGCTCCTAAAATGAAATAACATCAACATCAACCAACGTGCAATGCGATCTTTGATGTTTAAAAGCTGGTATTACCTATGAGACCTTGCGTTTGAGTCTTCAATCTTTTGACTGGTTTGATGCAGATCTGCATGCTTACCAGTCCTGTGCTAATCGTGCACATAGCTACTCACCATACATCTCAGCCAATCTGTTTAACATATTCTAGCCCTTCCTTTCGTAACTTAGTTTGCTATTCCTGGATGTCTTAGTACAGTATGTGTCCTGCCAACCTATCTCTTATCTTCATTAGCAGTCGCCTGAAACATCTCTCGTATCTCACTCGTCTTAATACCTCTTCATATGTTACTCTATCTACCTATCTGATCTTCATCATTCCCCTGTAACACCACATTTCCAATGCTACTATTCTCCTCTTTTCTGTGGCGTCAACAGTCCAAGTTTCTCTTCCATAGAGTACCACGCTCCAGACAAAGGCTTTGAAATATATATTTGATGTGCAGCAGGTTTATTTTCTGAAGAAATGCTTTACTTGCTTGTGCCAACCTACTTTTTATATCCTCTTTTCGTCAATAACTGGTTATTTTGCTTTCTAAGCAGGGAAAATCTCCCACTTCCGTTAGCTTTTCACCTGCCAATTTGATATCAATAGGGGTTTCTGATTTCTTTCGGTTGCATTCCATTATTTGTGTTTTACATTTATAGATATTCATCATGAAATCTTTAAAGACTGAGTCCATACCATTTAAAAACTCATTAAAATCCTCTGGTGGACCCGCCAGGATGACAATGTCTTCAGCCAATCTGACGTTGAAATTATCCCACTTTGAATCTTAATCCTACTTTTCATTTTTCCCTTATTTCCTTCATTGTATATTTCCTTGCGCCCTGTAATTCAATAGCTGATTATATTGGTGCCATTTTAGAGGCGGAATGATCACTTTGTTATATTCAAAGGTTTCTTTGCTGCATGGAACAAAAGACTTCTCATCGGATTGAATAAAATTGATTCCAGAAAGTTGAAGATAGCTGTCTGTATTGTCAGCGAATTTCTAGTGCAGCAGAGCAAGGCTCTCCTTCAAGCATTGCTTACAAAGAACTTTTCTCTCTTTTCTGACGAATGTATACTGTATAAAGGATTGTATCAGTACAGCGCTGTGTACATGTTGGATAATGTATATGAGTACGAATACGAACGCTGAATGGGTATGGAATGAATACGGTTGTGAATAGGCTGCGAATCTATTTTCTTCCTCTTTTGAAACGGAATCTGAAAATAAACATGGAGGTAGAATGTGCCGCATAAAGCCCGCCAGTTTTACGTGAATATCTTCTGAAGTATTATAAGATATTAAAGAGTACGCCAATCAGTACTTTTTGAAACATATCTAATTTAAGTATTAATGATGACCTACGTTGAGGTCTTCTTCAGTCTGTAATAAGAATAGAAGAATGACAGAAATGAATGAGTAATAATAATGATAATAATAATAATAGTAATAAATACAGACACAGTAAGAGCTTTCGTAGATTACTTAGATAGACAAACACTTTTTAAGTTAATGTGCTGGAAGAATTCAGAGTAGATAGGAAAACAAGAAATTTGATCAGACAGACACTGACTGACACCACCTACAAAGTTAAGTTCTTGGGGAAAATTTCTGATCCTTTTGCTATTAAAACAGGTGTCAGACAAGGAGATGGCTTATCTCCAATATTGTTTAATCTAGTGCTAGAGAAAGTAATCCGAACTTGGGACAAATAAACAAAGGGCATTAATATCGGCAAGCTAGTTAAAGATAAAATTCATCTGAAATGTTTGGCCCTTGCAGATGATCTGGTAATTTTGTCGAGCAATAGGCAAGAGGCTATTCATTCCTTGGAAAATCTTCATGAAATTGCTCGTAAAACTGGACTTCAGTTTTCACGAGGAAACCCGTTACATGAAAGGATCTCCTCGATACTTAGACAAACCATCTCTGAGACTCAATTTGGAAAAAATCCCTCAAGTAAATAATTTCAAATACGAGTACAGTAGAAATCCAATTATCGGAATCATTTGGAACCGGACTTCATTCGGATAATCAAGAATTCGGATAATTGGATTTTTTCCGAAAATAGGGTGTACATACATAGGCCTATGTATTTTAAAGAAAAATAGCTTATTTTTGGTACTGTATGCGTTTTTAATTATGTAATTTAATGCTTGCCACGGTGGGCGAGTGGTTAACGTTTTGGTCTACTAACCCCAAGCTTGCAGGTTCGCTCCTGGCCGTGGTAAGTGATTTTTGAAAGGCGGCAAAAATTACCACCCGCATGTCATACTACTGTATATTGGGATGTCAATGAACCCATTTGAATTCAGTAGGCCGT
The DNA here is from genome assembly GCA_946902985.2 of Meconema thalassinum. NCBI lineage: Eukaryota > Metazoa > Arthropoda > Insecta > Orthoptera > Tettigoniidae > Meconema > Meconema thalassinum. The sequence continues at coordinate 73,245,209 of OX336399.1, read as the reverse complement.
GTTCATAATGGCAAAATTAATCTCGGGAGTTTCCGCCAACACAAAGTTTCTCATTTCTTTACTAGAAAGCGCTGTAGTGTTCAAGGAGCTTAGATATCTAACCTCCTTGACTTTCATAGTGCTTCAAGGAATAACGAAATTCGACATGCAAGCTACCCTCTGGATGCAAATAACAAAGCTTGCACCCGGCATCCGAGGCCATACGATATTATTATTATGTAATTAAATGAACAGGCAACACTTACATGTTATATAGCGTACATACTAACAAGTGCCGTACAATAGTAGCAAATTAAAGTCATTGTTTGCTGCACATCTCGGTCAAAGTAAGCTGTTGACTAACTGGATCCGTTTTCGGGCAGCAAAGTCGCGCATCCGCTCGACAGTGAGAAGTTGCATGTGGTCACATTCGGGCTGACGCTCCATCCATTTTGCAGTTTCAAGGCCAGTAAACGCTTCACTTGCTGATAGTTCCGTGTCTGCTTCAACTTCGACATTAAGGTCAGCTTCTTCTTCGACACTTTCTTCTCGCACACTTTCAATAATTTCATCATCATTTAGAATTTGAAACCCAGGGTCTGACGAATAACATAGCATTCACTCTCCCGCATCTCTCCTTCAGCATTAACTTCTGAACATCCAGGAATTTTTCGAAAGATTGTTTCTTAATTCCTCACGTGACAAGTCATCCACGTCTTCTTCTGTTTCTTCCTTTTCCTTCTCTTCTTCAGTTGATACGCTTTTCAACTTGTTTCACGCACGTCTTCATGTGACTGCCTTAACCAAGCTCGATTCCGTCTTAACCTTTCCAGTGTCGCTGAATATATTTTGTATTTTGCCTGAGTGATTATTTATTTTAAGGAAAATTCCCCAAAAATGTCAATTCTTTTTACATCTTATTTTTGTTTGAAAATACATTTGAAAAGAGAAAATAGTTACAAAATACGAAACAGTTCAGGAAATCCATGGTAAATTCAGCCTGCAAAACAGTTTTTTTTCTTGTTGAACAAAATTACACTGCTTGTATCACATATAAATTCACAAAAGAACAACAAAAACACACACAACATTATACTCTGAAGAGTGAAGCTCACTGTTTTCAATATCAGAAGTGTTTCTTTTTGTGATAATCTTCAAAACACCCCGCTGGATGAAGATATGGCAGGCCTATCTTGGGGAACTGCACTTGTATCTGCATCATTATCACTCTCATCTTCATCAACTGCACTTTCACTTGATTCTAAACCGTCGATCTCTTCAACACTCTCTTCAAAGTCACTGTAATCACTATCTGATTCCTCCAAATAACTTGATATCGTAGTCACATTTTTGTCGTACGAGCCCGCCATTTCACTGTTTACATCGGCTTAAAGATGCATCAGCTGATACCTTCAAACTCAAGTATCTATCAAACGAATACTAAAAAAAGTAAAAGAAATGATTCAAGTAGTCACATCCGATTCCGGGCGAGTTCATATACGTTATTTAATACCATACTGCCACCTGCCGTAATTAAATGTAAACTTATAACAGCTCGCGGAATATTCCGTAAACGACCCGCTGGAGCGGGAAACATGTTGCGGAATATATCGTAAACGACACGCAACGAAAAAGTGTTGGCGCGGAATATTCCGGAAATGATATTGTATTTTTCTGAAAGCGATTCGGATAATCAGCGATTCGAATAGTTGGAGTTCGGATAATTGGAGTTGTATTGTACTTAGGGAAAAATCATACAACCATCTGGATTAAATTGTGAAGCAAACAATGAGTGAATCTCTAAATTACAAAAAGCCTCTAGAATCACCTGGAACAGATACAACTAAAGCTCAATATCTCGGAACGAAATAAAAAACAACAACACTAAAGCATGGTAACTTAATTCAACCTGAACATGATACGCATCAGAAACCCTAATCATTGGAGGCAGATCACTAACTAAAAATTTAGGAAAATAAGAAAGGAAAATCCTCAGGAAAATCTTTGACCCAGTGTTTATAGAGGGAGTGTGGATAAAAAAACTTCCGTCCGTGCGCCTTTTACGCTTATTCTGGGTAAACCGTAAAAAATATCTATATACTATGAGTGTAAGAATAGTTCAGCATGAGAAGTTCTACAAAAATGTCCGTGACAGCATATCTCTATCAATACATGACCCACTATAAGTGTTGGTACGTTTTAATTTCTTCCAACAATCTTTATTCAGTGCAAATGCTAATTACTTGCTTCGGAGCGAGTTTACGAGCTAGCGAACGAGCCTATCTCCTCAGCTTCGGCCAGCATCAAACTGTCGAGTCGTGTCGAGTTAAGACTTCAGAGAAGAGTATATGTGTTGGAAGTTCCCCTGTTCACCTCGGATTTTCTGAATTGCGTCTGGGACCTGCCGTCCGTGCGCATTTTAAGCTTACGCTGGGTAAACCGTTAGATACCGGCGAAGCCGGGGCGGGTTGCTAGTATATACAGGATGATTCTTACTAACGTTTAAAACTCTCTGTAGCTACGTAGATGGCATTGAGACGAGTGATTTGATATAGGACACTTAGGGTCGCAAGTGTCCGGAAACACCTTAAATGTGAACCACACCTGTTAAACATATGACGTCATCAAGTGACGGCTACGCTCGAGCGGTCTGGCCCGTGCACTCTTACGCACACCAAAGCATCCAAAGCAAACGTTGAATGTCATATCACTCTGGCTCCGAGTCTGCGTGTGCGACTTGGGTGCGTGGGGTTCGAGGTTCAAATCCGGCGCCTATCCATCAGCTTTCTTTGTTCTCTCTCTTCTCCTTTCAAGTGGAAGCAGGTCACGGAACCAGAGTGATATGATATTCAACGTTTGCTTTGGTGTGTGTAAGGGAGTACGGGCTTGACCGCTCGAGCTGAGCCGTCACCTGATGACGTCATATGTTTGACAGTTGTGGTTCGCTTTGAAGGTATTTCCGGACACTTGCGACCCTAAGTGTCCTATATCAAATTACTTGTCTCAATGCCATTTACGTCGCTACAGAGAGATTTAAACGTTAATAATACTCAACCTGTATATATAGGGATGCGGGCTTGAGGCGACACAGTTCTGACAGGGGCTATCGTCTTGATTATCTGTTTAAATTCAATTGACAAAAAAAAAAAAAAAAAAATGCTTGAAGAAATGCAACATTTTTCCTGCACTATTGAGACTATTTGTAACATTTTGATGCAAACCACACATTTTGAAAGTAGTCTGCAAGTAGTCTCCAGTTATCTTTGTTGGTTGTTTCTAGAGTCACATCGGCAGGACATATTTTTAAAGCAAATGTTGGGAGCTTGATAGATTTGGAGTTCTCCTCTAAAATTATTTTAGAAGTTTCTGGTGTGATTTTCCTTAGAGTCTTGTTCCATTTTCATTAGTCAAGTTTGGTCATGTTAGCTTTTTTATTTTTGTATGATTTTAGATGCTAATTTCTGTATTTTCATGAATTCTTGCCATTGTATTTCAGATTTGTGAGGGTTCCTTAGTTGCCATTAGTGGGTTATGAATGCTTTCGCTTTATCACATGTGTCATTCGACAAACTATTATTATTAATATTTTTACTGTATTATTATTATTAATATACCCCATATGACGATATTACATCGCTTTATAAGTATGAGTGGGTAGTGGCCAGCAAACTGAATTTACAGGTAATTATTGACGCAAATACTTGTTCTGTTTTGAAATTCTGATTTTTGTTTTGTTTTACCACGATAAGACTCTGCTTTACGTTCTGGCATTTGATCATTTTTCGCTTGATCCACATTGTCTTCAGTAGCTCACTGTGTTTAGCACGACGTTCTTCTGTCCATTTCGCACCATTTGTCCGTTTTTCGTCCCGGAAAGTCCCAAACGTCTTGATGGCTGCTCTGTAAAGGTCTTGGTCTTGTGCATCTTCTGCTCGTATCCCCATTTCTTTAAGATCTTTCTGGACGTTAACGTACCATGGCATTGTCTTTTTTAGTTTTTAGTCAAAGATACTGAAGATACGTTTCGTCCATCCGTCGTATATGACCGTAGCAGCTATTATACTTATTAGTTTTTTATTTTATTTTTATTTGCGAATAGACCACTGAGGATCACGCTACAATTTCATTTCTTCTTCGTCTTAAGCTTCCTCTTCTTCCAGTTTTCTTTCATATGGACGCTGTCCTGCTGCTTCTATCCATCCGTCCAGGTTCTTCCATGCTTCGCAGTTCTTCCGTAATGGACCGAAATGTATCCCTATCTAACATCTGTACTTCCTGAATGATGGACCTTCCTAGATCTTGACGAACTTCTTTAATCCATGACGTAGTTGTCTTCTTGTTCCATAGGTAGTCGAATATCTTTTTAGTTATTCTGGTTTCGTCCATTCTGTACCCTGTGAAATGTCCGAGAAATGACAACCTTCTCCTTTTCATGATTTCTGAGGTCTTCTCCACAATTTTGTAGACTTCATTGTTGTTCCGACATTTCCAGCTGGTTTCAGTCTGGACTGGACCCATGATTTTCCATGATTTTACTTGTATTTTACTTTTTGTTTTGTTATTTTTAGGCCATTTTCTTATTCTTATTCTTATTTTAATTTATCCTAAATTTGTATAATTTGACCGTGATTTTCCGCCCCTTAGAACAACAATAACTAACTAAATAACGGTATTACGTAAGGAGGCTTAGGGAGTCTTTCATTTCTGGAAGCCATTACGGCCTATACAGACTGTTATTTGTAACTCTTCAGTCGGCCTACATGAATTTGGCGGATGACTGGGCGGGGTACAATGTAAATGACATTCCTGGAAAAAATACATGTAACTCTAACGGATACCATGTCAAAAGTGAAGTTCTTCGGAGAAATCTCTGATCTTTTGAAATAAAAACAGGGGTCAGACAAGGAGATGGCTTATCACCTATCCTCTTCAACATTGTTCTGGAGAAAATCATAAGAACCTGGGAGGAAGCTTTGGACATGAATGGAGTAAGGGGGATACATCTGGGAAGGAAAGGACAGAACCTGGAAATTAAATGTTTGGCTTTTGCTGATGATCTTGCCCTCTTAGCCCAAAGCCGAGATGATGCCCAAAAATGCTGGATACTCAGCACGAAATCGCTGAGAAAACGGGTCTTAAAGTCTCCTATGAAAAGACCGAATACATGGAATACAGACATCTTGGAGAGAGACACATAAAAGTGAAACATGGGACTGTCAAAAGAACTGAGAAGTTTAAATATCTAGGTGAATGGATAGAACCCAATGGGCTGGATAAAGAAGCAAATAGGGCAAGAGCTAGAAAATTGGATTTGGCTTATAGGTTAACCCAGAACAGATACAACAAACGAGCAATATCCTACAAGGCAAAACTCAGTCAGACACTATAGCTCAGTAGTAAAGCCAGAGAGTCTGTACGCCTCGGAGTGCTTGACACTGAATAAAAAAAGGGGATCTTCAGGAACTGGAAAAAAGGAGAGGAAAATTTTGCGGAAAATTTTAGAACCACAGAAAACTGCTGACGGGACATGGAAGAACAGAAAGAACACACTGAAAAAAATTACTGTCACAATGCGGAAGCGAAGGTTGAAATTCTACGGACATTTGGTGAGAATGTACGAGAACCGACTGACTAAGAGGATATTCAAGTATATCACAGGGCTGAAGGCTACAACTAAGTGGGTAGAAGTGGTTAAAAGAGACGCCAAGGAAAGTGGACTCCCAGTGGATGTGATCCACAACAGAAAAGAGTTTAGAAACCGAATTGACAACATGAAGATGTTCGAGGAGAAAACACATAAAATTAGAGCCAAACTGGTAATATCCGAGCAGGAGCGAAAGATCAGAAGTGAACGAATGAAGAGGTTTTGGGAAGAGAAGAGGAGATTAACCAGAAAGCCTTAGGTTCCATGCGGTGCACAGGCGGCCAAATTCGGAAGAGAGAGAGAGAGTAATCCTGAAATTGTCCCATTGTAATAGTGATCATAACGAATACATGTATTTTTTTCCAGGAGTGTCATTTACATTGTACCCCACCCAATCATTGGGCAAATTCGTGTTGACCGACTGAAGAGTATAATAGTCTTTGATATCTCCCGTCCTAACCTTGTTTGCTACCAGGGGCAGGAATGAAAGCTGACATTGGACCTTATCTGTAACGGTACATTAGTGAGAACGAGGTCACGCATTGGCTGGTGTCAGGGGAGTCGAAATGAATAATGCACTCCACTCCGCTTTTAATCCAAGGCTCCACAATGGATGCGTGCTCGTAATGGTACGATACTACGAGTAATATAAACACTTGTTTATCGAGCGTGTTGCGCCGCGCCACACTGCACTGGGATAGTTCCATACGTAGTCCCTAACAATGCAACCCGCAATGGACATGAGTACGTTAGGTTGCGCACGATGACTGAAGGGGGGGGACTGGAAGCCAGGAGATTTAATGCTTTGGATCCCGGCGCTGACTGCGCCGCTCCTCGGAGTGGTTTGGTTTTAGAGTTTCCCCAAATTCCCTGCAGGCATGTACCTTGCTTATTGTCGTGACTGACTGAGTGGTTCAGTTGGCCTGCTAGGTTGCAGGATCGAATCCTGGCGCAGTCAGTTGGAATTTGAGGGTGCACAAACTCCAAGGAGCCGTGTCAATAGATCTACTGGCACGTTAGGCCTAAGGATATCCTTCGGAGCAAAATTCTGGTACCCCGGGGTCTCCAAAAGCCTCAGTTAAAAGGGACGTAAAGCAAACTACCTCACCCCTCTTCTTTCCTAGAACACCTCAAAATAGCGCTGCCTTGGGTTTTTGTGGGTATCTACTCACTTAACGTAACGGCGGTGCTTTTTGAGGATCCAACCAGCCTTCGGGCTGACTACCTAACAGACAAATCAAATAACATTGTTATATTATTATTATTATTATCTTCTTGTCTCGGCGCATCTATCCCAATCCTAGATCTTAATAATTCCAGCTCCACACATTATTAACTTAGACACCTAAGAAACACAGGTTATCAGACAAATTCAACACACTCCTAAGTATGCATGGCTGTTGACTAAGATGTCCCAAGCTCAAAGAATTAATTAAACCCCGTGGTGTAGCCTGCGTGTTAAATCGCTCATGCGACGGGGAGTTGCAGCATGTTCGGAGATCTGAGGTTCGAATCCCAGGGCCTGGCAGTGGCTAACCTGAGTGTGGTTTTCTTCCGCGGGTCTTTGCAAACTCCCTTCTGCAGGAAAAGTGATGTTTTGGGACTCTCAAAGGCCAATCCCGGAACATTACCAGGAAAAGGGGGAAAGAGTAAACAGTGAACGTTACAGTGATATGCTGGTATACAAGCTAAAACCTGCAATTCGTAACAAACGCAGAGGTCGATTGTCGAAAGGAGTTCTTTTGTTTCATGACAATGCGCGTCCACATACCGCCGCCTACACCGCTCAAACTCTTCGGACGCTGCGTTTCGAGGTGTCGGAGCATCCTGCGTACAGTCCCGTTCTCGCCCCGTCGGATTACCATCTGTTTGGTCCACTGAAAAATGCTCAAGAGGCCATCGCTTCAGATCCTATCAACAGGTGAAGGACGCAGTGCATACGTGGCTTGCTGCGCAACCAAAATTTTTTTTTCGCAGAGGGTATTTACAAGCTTGTGAAACGGTGGACCATGTGATTGAAAACCAGGGGGACTATGTTGAAAAATGTTATCGATATAAAAGGTTTACTCTTTTTGTAATAAATTATTAAAAATGATTGCAGATACGGTACTTATTGACTTGCCCTCGTATAGAATGCAAATATATTTGCCGTTGATAGCACAATATTTGTAGATATCCGTATTGATAGATGAATTGAAAGTTTAAATTATACGCCAATCAATACTTACACAAATTCACACTCCATATTTTGGAAGAAGATTTGTTTTACTCATTTCAAGCACTGAGTTAAAATATTTTTTGATTTTCGGCACTTTTTTTGTCATCATCATCATCTTCATTTCCCCATTTCCAGTTGACACTGGGTGGGGGCAAATATGGTTCCTCTCCACTTTGTACTGTCGTTCCACCATTCCTCTTCCGACACAGTGTTCCAATCCAGGTTCCGTTTTCTAATACTATTCTCCACCGAGTCCATCCAACACATTCTTGGTCTTCCTCGTCCTCTCTTCCCTGTCATCCGTCGTTCCAGTGCTCGTCTTGGTAGCCTTACTTCATTCATCCGTTTGACATGTCCAAACCATCTCAATCTGTTTTGCTCCAGTTTGTCATTTAGTTTCTGTACTCCCAGTTCTTTCCGTATATCTTCATTTCTCACTCTGTCCCTCCTCGTTTTCTGGACTTCTCAGGAATATCATCTCTGCTGCTTGTACTCTGCTCTCATCCCTCTTAATCATTGTCCAAGTTTTTGCTGCATATGTCATTATAGGAACATAATATGCTTTGTACATAACTTATTTAGCCTTAATTGGTATATCCTTGTTCCATACTAGTCCCCGTACCTGATGGTAGAAAGCACTCCCGAGTTGTATTCTTCTGCTAATTTCCAAATCTAGTCTTCCATCTTCAGTCAGTTCGCTTCCCAAATATTTGAAGTGTTTCACCACTTCCAATTCCTTATCTCCTTCTTTGATTACTCCTTTTCCTTCTTTCTTATCTCTACTCATCACCACTGTTTTACTCTTCTCCACATTTATCTTCAATCCTTATTGCTCAATCTTTTCATTTATTACGTCTAACTGTTCTTGTACCACCATCTCATCCTCGCCCCGGATCACAACGTCGTCTGCAAACAACATTACCTTCATCTTTGCCCTACTATATTCTTTCATTGCTGCCTTCATGATGTCATCCATCACCATTACGAACAATAATGGTGACAACACACTTCCTTGCGTTAGTCCAGTATCAATTTTAAACCATTCCGATGTCCCGACTCTTAGTCTTCACACTACTGTAGCACTCCATGCACATTCCTTTTATCATGTCTCTCAGTTCCTTGCCTATCCCCTATTTGTTAAGCTTTCCCAAACTTTTGTTCTAGGGATGCTATCATAGGCCTTTTCTAGATCAATAAAAGTCATTACCATATCCTTCCCATATTCCCAACTCTTTTCATTGTTCTGTCTCAGAATGAAAATGGGTTCCACTGTTGACTGTTTAATTGTCTATATTTTTGAATTTTCAATATAAAGCCCAATATTTTATTTACACTTACTATTACAAAATTTCTTATTTTCCAATTGTATTTTGAAAAATTTAATGTAAAGCCCAATATTTTATTTTATTTTATTTACAATTAATATTACATTGTAAGGATATCCATTTTATTATTTCGTTTAATTCTTTTAATTACAATTTAATCATAAACATATCACATCAAACAAACATTAGACTTAAGTACATCTATAGTATTTTAATTGTTATTCTTAATTGATTTCGTTTTAATTGAGCTGAAAAAGACCTCAATGTCAGGTCGAAACATGTACAATATATAATAGATATACCTAGGTATTTGTGTAAGTATTGATTGGCGTATAATTTAAACTTTTAATTTACTTGCAGTAAATCCGCATACATTAACAAACATGTTGCAATGTTTAAATGATACAGCTACAGAATACGGAGTGAAAATCAATTTTAAGAAGACCAAGATTCTGGTGATAAGTAAGCATCTACACCAACTAAATATAACCATACATAAAGAACCAGTACAACAGGTCAGTCGATTTAAATACCTTGGTCAGATCTTCACAGAAGACCTACGATGTGAAGTTGAAATCAGGAGCCGTATAGCCATGGCCAAGCAGGCATTCCGTGAAAAGCATTCTCTAATTTATCAACGCTCGATGTCAACTGGTTAAGACCTACATATGGCCAGTGGCAATGTACTGCAGTGAGACCTGGACAATGAATAGAGGTGACATTAAACGACTAGAAGCGTTTGAGATGGGGTGTTGGCGCCGAATGGAAAATATCAGCTGGGTAGAGAAAATGACCAACATAACGGTGCTGGATCGAATAAAGGAAAAACGGCAAATGATTCGCCAGATATATAGAAGGTGATCCATCTGGCTTGGCCACAGGTTACGACATGGTGGCCTGATGATCGACATACTAGAAGGCAAAATACTTGGAAAACGCCCTCGCGGGAGGCGACGGAACACTTTCATGAGCTCTTTCCTTGATAGCTCTGGCCTACGAAGTTATGAAGTGGTCAAAAGGACAGCACAAGACCGAATAATGTGGAAAAGACTCATTGTAGGGGCAAACCAGTCGCTTGACTGAAAAACAAGATGATGATGATTACCCTCGTATATTAGCAGAGTCAGGGATCGAACCCGAACCTATGGTGTGACTTCCACTAGGCGGTCCCACCTCGCAGATCTCCGAACTCTACCTTCGTTTGGTCATTACGGTAAGTAGGTCGTATGTTTAAATAATTGTCAGGTCGCGCATTGCATGAAGGCCTACATTAATGGTCACAGCTAGAGCGCATTGCTGAAATATATGGTTTACATAAAGTTTCAAGATTAATATCGAGTTTTTTTTCTCCTGCTACCACCGTCAGCTCATGCATAAGCAATCAGAAGCCGATGTAAATATTACATACACGTCTGTCCGTGAATCTCGTCTGCATCTTTTTATCTGCGTCATGAATTTTTCAATTGTGTTGGCAGGCGACTGTTCCACACCAGATTTCTCTTGGGAGCATTTAGAAAGACCAGGGCGGAATTGGTCAAAGATTTTAATTTTCTTACTGCAATATCAATCGACGTTACTTATACATGAAACTTAATTTCGCGGTTGGAACCTGAGGACCGCGCGAATCCCAAGATGACTTGCATTTTGCGGATTTTTGATGTGTAACATCTTTCCGCTCGGTTGCTGGATAGTTTTGTGGGAGTGATTTTGAAAATTGGGGACGGAAGTGGATCGGAACGATCGTGCTGGCAGTGGTGGATCAAACGGAAGTATGCACTGCCCGCTCGATCGATCAAACGGAAGTGTACTAGCTGGCAGTGGTGGACAACGGAAGTATGCACTGCCCGCTCGATCGATCGAATGGAAGTGTGCCCTAGCTGGCAGTGGTGGATCGAACGGAAGTATAAGACGCACTGCCTACTCGATCGATCGATCCAGCTGGCACTGGTAAGAGAAACAATCAGCGCGCGGTATCGAGAATTGATACCATGACGCACTCTCGGCCATGTGGAATGTATATGACATACTGAACGGAAAACGCTCATGCGAACTCTGGTGTCAAGTGATTTAAACAAATGACATGGTACATGTTCGAAGTCTTCGTATCAGTATTTTTAAATGGTAAAATGCCTTAATATCAAACATTGTAAGTAGTCGGCATTGCATTGGCATAAGGCATTTTTAACTCAATGTCACTCAGGAATATTATCGAAACAAGCAAAATATAAATGAAACTTAATTCCGTAATGCAGTATTATTGGAACGTGGAAATAAGTCACCATCTTGTGCTCAATATTTGCGTAGTCGAAATAGCCGTGGGGTTATTGCGTATGACTGTGAATCTAGAGATCTTGGGTTCGAATCCTGGGCGGGGTAGATATTTTTGCTAGCAGATTATCATTTTAAACGATATTTATCATATCAATATGACTCATTTTAACAGAATCCATATCAAATTACGTGTTGGTCTGTGAATCAAGAGGACCTGTTTATAAGGAATTTAAGGTTATGAGCGGTGTCGCGTCTATTAATCTAGTTGATCCATATCGTATTCTTTATTTAGGCTGGTGCTGGTGGAAGCTACAAATCATCTAATAAAATGAGTTCCGTATTATAAACTACAATATCTGTAAAACACTCCCTTTTACAATAGATTAATATTTGTGCCAATAATAATACTATAAAATACCGGTATATCGACAATTTCACGTGAGGTTTCTTTTATGTCAGATGTTACACATCATATGCGACTACTGTAAGGCTCGTAATTTTTTGAGACGCGTGGCCAATGTGATGTCACCCTCAGCCGCATATGTTTGTTTTAGACAATAAGGCGCTATATATCGTATTAAGCATCTACTCGTTTTAACATGGATATATGGTGCATAGGTAAAGTTCTCGCCTGCTGAACCCAAGGTTGCAGGATCGAATCTTGGCGCAATCAATTGGCAGAGGATACTTTTGGAAGGTGCTCTATACGATGGTGAACACATTGGCTAAACTTAATATTAAGCCTCTATTTAAAGCGATTGAAAACTCACGGGACAGGGAGTTGGTTGGTTGGTTCCTTTGTTTAGGGGCTGTGACAACGCGGTCACGTAGCCCCGTGTACTTTGGGAGTGTGTAGAATCTGTCTGATAACCGGTGTTAATTGTAATGGCTGTATTAGTGTGCGTTATCGGTAATTCAGGTAAGGACTGCAGACGATCAATTTCAAGTAGTTCCTACCTTTGCTACCAAATGCTACCGTCAACGACACCTAGCTCTGAACTTACACAGATTATCATACAGATTCCACTCACACCGCCAACGTACACCGGGCTACATGACCACGATGTCTAAAAGCCCCTAAATGAATCATCATCAACAACAACAACAGTTAGTTATTGTTGCTTTAAGTGGCGGAACAGTGAGGTCATCTGCCCCAACAACCACTTCAGGAATCACCGGTAAGAGAATGTTCACCCGACATTTGTAAGAACGCATGCATGGCCAAAACGTTTTCTTCGGGGCTACATCTATAGGCCTATTTTCTCAAAGACAGTAAAAAAATGATTACCCTTGTAACAGCTTGTTACTTCATAGGTAATTCTGTTCAGTATGCTAGACCTCAGCATGTACACAGATGCACTGTTGCCTGCTACAGGATCTCATATCGGAAAGTTTGAAGAACAAAAATCAATCGGGGGTTCGACAACGGAATAAAGTGAACCAAGTAAGCAATTTGTAAAGTGGAGCGCACGACGTCATTCAAGTTTGTAGCTGGTACTGCCTCCCTCATGTAGATGGATCAATCGTTATCTGTGATTCTTATTTATTTTGTTGTTTCCTCGTATGAGACTGCACGGGACAGTCCGCCCATCGTCAGCATGCAAAACTTGATGATGTAATACCAATCTGCTGTACCTTCAGATACCGTATTTACTTGTATATAACTTCCCAAGGAAAGAATCTCAGGATGCATGCTTGTTTATAAGAATATATGAAAACAGGCGCACACATGGGACCTGTGACCGAGGGGAATTGGGTTTGCCTGGGTTATTATTATTAGTATTATTATTATTAAGTTCCGTTTGGGCCGGCTGTGGACCACGTGGTTCTTATCTCTGGCAGCTTTCCTCCTAGCCCAGTATTCCTTCATTCTGGCACTGTGAATGTCCTTCCGCTCCTGAGTCCATTTCACACCTACTCCTGGACGCACTGCTTTTGCTGTTAGTGACTGGAGAGAGTCTGATATTCTGACTAACGTCCTGTATTTATTCCTGTCATAGATGTTACTGGGGTCAATATCCAATTGTTCAAGGTCTTTTCTGACTAGTTTCGACCACTTGGCGTTAGTTGCTTTCCCTCTAGAGACAGTGTTGAAAATTCTGGAGGTAAGCCTCTGATTATCCATTCTCACACTATGACCATAGAAGATCAGCCTTCTCTTCCTCATGGCTGTTGTAATGCTCTCCACTTGTTCATAGAGTTCACTGTTGTGCCTGATTCTATACTTGCCTTCCTCTTTAATAGGGCCCATGATTTTTCGCAGAATCTTCCGGTCCTTCAGCTCCAATTTCCGGAGTTGTCCTTTTCTGACCATTATTATTATTATTATTATTATTATTATTATTTATTCGTTAATTCCCCATAAGGAGAGCTTTACAACATAGTCAATTTTCCTCCTTTTCCCCCAAAACCTCTCATATATACACTATGCTTCCTCTTTCTCTCTTCTGTACACTTCTTTCCTGGTTGTCTCTCTTTGAGAGTTTGCTCAAATTTCTGTTGTCTAAGTTTTTCTCTGTATATGCTCCTTCCTGTCTGCCATGTCTTCTGTAGAGATGTTTAGTTTCTTGAGGTCTTCGACGGTTTCCTTTACCCAATTGGTTTTTAGTGTACTATTCGTAACTATATTAAAATAAAAAAAAAATCTTGGGCAGTCTGTCTTCGGTCATCCTATGCCCATGTCCATTAAATGTTGCCCTTCTTTTCCTTATGTTGTTTGCAATCGTCTCTGTCTGTTTGTTAAGTTCTATTGTCGGTCTCTTTATCCATATTCCTGGATTATTATTCAAATGATTTTGTGTCTTACGGTCGCAAGTGACACCAAAGTTATCCACCCTGTAGCATTGTGTAATATACCGAAACATCCATAGCTCTCAAGACAACGCTCAGTTGCAAACTGACCTCAACCTGGTTCATAAATGGGTGGTTGACAACAAAATGAAGATAAATGCGAGTAAATGTTGTCTCATGAGAATAGAGAGAGGGCGAAGGCATGATTTTCAACATAATATCGTCTCGGAAATACTTGTAGAAGAAGACTCCTGTAAATACCTGGGCATCCATGTAAGGAATGATATGAAATGGAATACCCATGTGGATTGTGTCGTCTCCAGAGCGTAAAAACCACTTCATTTTGTAATGAGGGTATTAAAAGGCAGTAGCTCTACCGCAAAAGAATTAGGATATTTGACACTGGTAAGGCCAATCTTGGAATACGGCTTAGCGGTTTAGGACCCATATCAAGTAGGGCTCAATGAGCTGGAGATGGAACAAAGGAAGGCTGCTAGGTTTGTGCTCAACGATTATAATCCTAGAAGTAGTGTAACTCGAACGATAGAAAAACTAGGGTGGGAATCTCTGGAAGATAGGACCAAATCCCACCTACCTGAGTAGGACAGATCATCCACATAAAGGTCTGACCACAGCGTACAAATTATGGGAAGTATTCTTTCATTAATCGTGGTATTGATAATTGGAACTCATTACTTGCCTCAGTCTTGGAGCCTTTCCCCAAATCCCCCAGGAGCTCACATCTAGTGTGACGTGGGTTGGCGACCACGGGACCCCAGCTGAGTCCGGCATTGCTTCTACTTACTTGTGCCGGGTTCCTCTCCGCCTTCTTTCCTGTCGACCTCCCTTGGTCAACTCTTGTTCTTTTCCGATCCCGACGGTATTAGGGTATCCGAGGCCTAGGGAGTCTTTAACATTCCCGCCTTAATTGGCCCTTGTTTCATCTTTCCTGAGCCCTCCTTCTTCGAGGGGTCAGTCCTCTTGTTTTCTTTTCATTATACTTCCTTTTCTCTTTAAGATTCCCGCACTGTTTTTGTTCTTGGCTCCCCGTGTATCGAAATTTCATTTAGGGATTTTTGTTATCTACACTCCATTTTGTAGGTGTTTTCAATCTAGGTTGCATTTTGTAAGCCTTTTCGATCTACATTGCATGTTGCGAGTGTTTTCAACCTCAATTGCATTTTGTAAGGATTGACAATCTAAATTGCCTTTTTTGTAAGTCTTTCAATATAGGGGATAGGACTTTTGTGAGTATTTTGAATTTCAAGTGCATTTTGTATTTTCAACCTAAACCGCTTTTTGCAAGTATTTTCAATCTAAATTGCATTTTGTATGGTGGGCATTTTACAAGTATTTTGATTCTCAATTGCATTTTGTGGGTATTATGAATCTAAATTACATTTTGTAAGTATTTTCAATCTATATTGCATCTTGTAAGTATTGTCCATCCAATTTAGTAGTTTGAATCTACCGTGCATTTTGTAAGCATTTTCTATTTCAATTGCATTTTGTAAGTATTTTGAATTTCAATTGCACTTTGTGAGTATTTGAAATCTGAAATGCGCGTTTCTCAATGTAATTTGCATTGTGTATTTTCAATTTCAATTGCATTTTGTAAGTATTTTGAACCTCAATTGCATTTTGTACGTATTTTCAATCTCATTTGCATTTTGTAAGTATTTCGAATTTCACTTGCAGTTTGTAAGTAAAGTAACTTATTTCGACTCTACATTGCATTTTGTACGTATTTTGAACCTAACCTTCCTTTTTGTGCGAATTATTCAATCTATTCATTTTGTGAGTATTTTCATTCTAAATTCCCTTTTGTAAGTAGTACCGCTCTCCATTTTGTGAGTAGTTTCGATCTGAGTTCCTTTATGTAAGTATTTTACTTCTCACCTAATTTTCGTTCTGGTTTCCACTTCATTGTCATTTTCGCTATCACCCAGACCATTAGGGGCCGATGACCTAGATGTAAGGCCCCTTAAAACCACAATTATCGTCATCATCATCATCATCATCACCTTTCCCCAAAGAAATTGATGTGTTTAAGAGAAGATTGGAACTTTGTGTAAATACTACGACATAATTACTTGTGTATATTGTGTTCGATATTATTGTTATTAATTTTCTGTAATAATTGTAATTATTGTACAATTTGCCACCGGGGAATTACCCCCATTTGCAAATAAAGTGAATGAATGAATGAATGTGGATACGACTGCTGGCCAACTATGGCTGGGCAGAGCGTTGTTTGGGCGATAGGCTACGGAAGTCAAGATGTTCAGGTGGACAGCGGCTGCCACTAAATTAGACCATGTTTCAAATGACATCAGGAAGCGGTTTGGTGTCACACCTATTCAAGATAAAATTTACGAGTGCCGTCTTCGATGGTTCAGGCATACACAGCGGGCAACATCCCATGCAACGACTGGTTACAATCTATAAAGAAACAACCAAGGCAACGATGGGATAATACGCAACGCTAACACCTCCGACGCGTTAATCTTTGCCCAAATACGGCCACAGACAGAAATGTATGGGGACAGCTTGTCTATGTAGTGGACCCTCCAGCCAGGCAGGACAAATGTTGAAGAACAACAAGAAAAATAAGAGGAGAATGAAGTTATATATTATTATTAGTTATTTTTGTTTTTGCTGTTGTTTTAAAAGGTGGAACAACGAGACTATCTGTCCCAAAGGGGAATGAATAAAACAAGATGGAGATTATTATAGTCTACTGCTGCCCATCGAGGTAGCTACGCGTGAGGTATAAAAACGATTTGGTTCGGTTTCCCACCTCAGCCATCCTGTAGTTCTAAAGCGTTGTGCTTGAACTCGGGAGGACTACGTGTGGTCTGCATCTTATTCCTGGACGTCTTGCAGGTGGGCCTATCTCACGCTATTCATCAGCGCTGTACACGATCAGTTACGTGCTGAAATATATGCTCGAGAGATAATTAAGTTCCTAATCCAGCCAGTAGCAACAGGCACGTTGTGTAAACTAGCCTATGAAGGAGGAACGAGAGTAGGCTTATTTACGGCCATGCATATTCGTTTTAATGGACTCTTGTAGTGTAGATAAGCCAACAATGCGACTGCTCAATGAAAGTTTCATTCTTAGGGAACTTCTTCTTCTTCTTCTTCTTCTTGCTCTCCTCAACCTGGCTGTTGGTGGGTAGTATGAATGTCTTCGTTCAAAGGTCTTCTATCCTGAGCCCGCTGTTTGATCAGGTAGTACGGACATCTTCCTCCGATGTATTCAAAGAACTCTGCTCTTGGTCGTCCTCTTCCTGCCTTGCCTTCCATTTTCCCTTAAGCAGTGTGATGCACCATAGTGAATGTCGGAGTAGGTGGCCTATCCAATTATTTCTTCTTTTTTTGATTGTTTCTGTCAGATTGATGATTTCCTCTGCTCTTCTTAGAATCTCTTCATTAGTTAGCCTTAGGGTCCAAGGTATCCGTAGCATACGTCGCCAGCACCACATTTCAATTGCACATAATCGTTTCTTGTCGGCCTTCAATAGTGTCCAGGTTTCGCATCCATAGGTCGCAATGCTCCAAATGTAAATTTTAATGAAGTTTTTTTTTTTTTTTTTTTTTTTTTGTAGGGTTATGGCTTTGGATGTCAGGAGACTTCTCTTCTTGTTGAAAGCTTCTTTAGCCTGGGCTATTCGAGAGCGGATGTCTTTTTCACACCTCCCATCAGAAGTAATAATGCTCCCCAAGTACTTGAAGAGATTTACTTGAGCCACTCTTTCTCCTCCCAACCATACATTACTGTTCTGACTACCATCTCGACTACATTTCATTATCTTGGTTTTTGTTTTGTTAATCTTCATGTTACATTTTACCCTTAGATGATAATTTAATTCATGTAATGCAATTTCTAGTTTTTTCTCATCATCTGCTATGAGGGCAATGCCATCTGCGAAACGTATTGTTTGGTACAATTCACCGTTTATTTTTATTCCATGTATGCATGTTGTTGAAAATTCTTTTATTGCTTCTTCTACATACACATTGAAGAGCAGAGGTGAAAGGCTGCACCCTTGTCTTACTCCTTTTCCTATTTTCGCGGCCATTTGTTCCTTTCCAATAATTGCTGTCTGGTTCTTGTACAACCGGTAAATGATTTTCCGATCTCTGTAGTCCACGTTCAAGGGAACTATGACACCCCAAAACTTCAAATTTTCAGTTTACCACTGGCATTTATGGCTGCGTATTACTAAAGTATTATAAGTATGGACATTTGAAAAAAGTACAAATATTCTGAATTGTTAGCCTATTTTCAATTTTGAAAAAATAGGCTTATGAGATCACCTTTTGTCCGTGTGTGTGTGTGTGTGTGTGTGAGAGAGAGATGTGTGTGTGTGTGTGTCCCTAATAACTTTTAAACGGCTGGAGCGATTTAAATGAAACTCTGTAAGTTCATAGTACTATTCCGTGTGACCTCGACCGTGCCCTTCAAATTTTGTTACGTCTCACCAATCCAACATGGCGGCTGTGCGAAATATTTCACCATAATTCAATATCTACGAAACTTTTACCGATATCGCCCTGGAATTTATTACAGTGATAAAGGAAACTACTAGAAGTTCACCTATGTGACCTTTGAAAAACTGGTAACTACAAACCCAACATGGCGGCCACGCGAATTTGCGACTTTTAAATAGACGTTTCTCGCGATTTAACCAACCAAACGCAATCAAACTTGGTACAGTATATGTCAATACACATTGTAGTGCACCGACATCTAACTTGGTTCAATTGTTTATATAACCACAAGATGGCGGATGAGCGAAATATTTCACCGGCATTCTATATCTCTGAAACTATTAGCTGTATCACCCTGAAATTTTATACGGAGATAAAGGGCACTACTAGAAGTTCACCTACAAGACTTTCAAAAAGCGGTTAACTACAAAACGAACATGGCGGCCAAGCGAATTTGAAAATTTTAAATAGACCTTTCTCGCGATTTAATGTTCCAAACGCAATGAAATCTGGTACAGGAAATGTTTATACACATTGTAATGCACTGGTATCTAATTTAGTTCAATTGTTTACATAACCTCAAGATGGCGGCTGTGCGAATTTTAAAATTAAGTTTATATTTTTTGTGTCATAATCAAGTGATCGAAGTGAAAGTTTGATTAATGAACCTACGCAATAATTTTCCTTCAATGGTACATGACTCTATGGCCTATACATTTAACAATCCAACATGGCGACCATCCGAAATATTCAGACGACTCTGAATATCTACGAATCTATTACAGCAATCAAACTGTTTTTTTTTAATATTCATAGCGGCCATGAACTTAAATTCACCAATAGGACTTTAAATAACTTGGTGATCACAAATCCAACATGGCGGCGACGCGAAGTATAAATATTCACATGGACGTTTCTCGCAATTTAACCATCCGAGTGCAGTGAAACTTGGCACAGTTAATCCTTTTACGAATGTTAATCCACTGGCATCTAATTTATTTCAATTGTTTCCATAACCACAAGATGGCAGCTGTGCGAAATTTTAAAATCTCCTTGTTACTTCTTGTGTCCTAATCATGCGATTGAAGTTTGAATGCTACACGTACACAATAATCTTCATGTAACATTACATAACTCTAGGACCTACATATAAAATCCAACATGGCGACCATCCGAAATATTTAGTCGGTAATCAATATCTACGAATCTATTACAGCAATCAAACTGAAATTTTGTATGTTGATAGTGGCAGTTAATATAAGTAGGATATATGAAAATAGGCTGTATAGTTCTACTTGTTTTTGAAAAGTTTTCATATTTGGGTGCCTTTTCCCTTGAGGTTATTGTAGGTAACTGATGAATGGTATAGTTTGTAATCTAATAATAAAGGTTAAGCTTGTAAAACAAACTTATTTTTTAATATTTTTTATTATGCGTTTAGTTTAGATCAAGTATTGAATTCGCTAATTTTTTTGCCATTGTTATTTCAGATACTCTGATATTTTAAATTATTTTACTTTACTTGGATTATTTTAATCTTACTTCACAGCCCTTAACTTACAAGTACCTATATGTGAGCAAAATATCAACTTGATCGGGCTCATATTTCCTGAGTAAAAGGTACATAACATAGAAAATGCCAATTTTTGAGAAATCTTTCTTCAAAAGTCCATAATAATTGAAATTCGTCCTAGATTTCTATAATACTTGAGTTACTCGCAACTATGGATGTTATTGATAAACTGTCAAAGTTTAAAGTTTCTCGGTGTCTTGGTTGACTAATAATGAATCTTTCATTGAACAGTTTCATTGTTTGATAATCTACACTACGAGTTTCCCGTAAAAACATAATGCTTGCGAGGGTAAGAAATGAGCAATTCAGTGCAAAGTAGTGCAAATATAAATTAAAGTGATAGAGGATCAAGGACAGACGAAAAGAGATACCTCTCTTAAAATGAAGTGCACGTGTGATGGAAAGTGAACAGAGTAATTGGTTGCCACGGTGGGTGAGTGGTTATCGTGTCGGACTGCCAACCCCAAGCTTGCAGGTTCGCTCCACGATGTTGGAATGTTAGAGAACCCATTTGAATTCAGTAGGCCGTGTTCATAATGGCAAAATAATCTCGGGATTTTCCGCCAACACAAAGTTCCTCATTTCTCTACTAGAAAGCACTATAGTGTCACCGAGCTTAGATATTTAACCTCCTTGACTTTCATAGCGCTTCAAGGAGCGATAAAATTCGACATGCAAGTTGCCCTCTGGGCGTTAATTAACAAAGCTTGCACCCGAGGCCATAAGATATTATTATTACAGAGTACATATCATAGAGAGTAAGTAGGTTAGGAATAGATATATCAATTGTCATAAGAACAGATAAAAAAAAAAGTAATAGGCCAAGAAAATTGTTCCTTCTAAGCGCTTCACTATTCTTTATGACTGCTCACTTGTTGAGTATAATCGAGGGAAATCCCCGAGTGGGCAGGATGCCACTGCCCTTATGGGATTTGGAGGGCTGTATTCATTTATATATTTAATTATTTAATTATTTATTTGTTTCTATTTACTTTACCATGACTCATAAAAGACGTAGCGTTCGTAAATGCATTTTTACTTACAGAGCGATGGTGGTTATGATATGGGTTTTGCGACCCTTTTAACTACTTTGGTTTTTAGAAACGCCGTGGTGCCGGAATTGTTTGGACACCAAGAGAGGGGAAAGGCTGCCCTGTCCACTACAGCATGCGGACTCGCCTATCCTTGGACTGTCTCCTCTACTTTCTCAATCTCTATCATTGTCTGGAGTCCAGGAGGGCTATCTTGCCTGCTACAGCAAACCGATAAGTGGCTCGCTAGTACTTGGACTATGGGCACGGACAACCTTCGTGAGCTGCTCACCTGTTCTGCCCTGATGTATAGATTTTACAAAACCCATATTGTGCCCAAGAAAGCTTACCTGAACTCAACATATTGCCCAAGGATGACATGACCATTTTACAACAAGGCACTTTAATCACACTTGGGATTAATGATTGAAAATAATCGTTGCAAATGTGTGTAACTTTTAGCTTATTCGTTTAACTTTGGATCGTTCAAACATGCCTTGCAATTGAATTGTGGTTGTCTAGAACCCCTCTGGGGCTCACATCTAGTGGGACGTGGGCTGGCGACCACGGACCGTAGCTGAGTCCGGCATTGCTTCCACTTGTGCCGGGCTCATATCCGTCTTCTTTCCTATCGATCTCTCTTGGTCAACTCTTGTTCTCTTCGGACCCCGACGGTATCAGGATATCCGAGGCCTGGGGAGTCTCTTCCTTTCCCGCCTCAATTGGCCCTTCTCTCATCTTCGAGGGGCCAGACCTCTTGTTTATCATTCAGGTATCTCCGGCCTTCTGCTCAAGGCCCTCAAAGAGGCAAGGTGTGTGTAGCCCCACCACTTTTGGTGCACCCTAGATAGTGCTACACCCTCAGGGGCTCACAGCTGGTGAGTTCGGGATTTGGCGCCCACGAGGGATTCCTGAGCTAGGTCCACTTTCCTCCTCCTCCCCCCCCCCCTTCTTTTCACATTGCCTTTTGGGCGGACCCTCTCCTCTTTCCCCTTTCCTATCTGCCTTTCATGGCTCTACTTCTTTGACGTCCCTCAATCCTCTTTCTTCGGGGGTTGAGGGCATGTACAGTATGTTGCCTTTCTTTTTTTCCTTACTCTTCTTTTGTTTTCCTTTTTTTCGAGTTTGTAAGCTGTAGTTAGTTTTAATTGTAAATTTGTAGTTAGATTTAATTATCGGTTCATTATCATTTTCCGTGATCACCCGAACCATTAGGGGCCGATAACCTAGATGTAAGGCCCCTTAAAACAACAATAAATCATCATCATCATGTACTGTTTGATGAAAATGGAGACTCTTTCACTAAATTTCATTGTGTTTAATTAAAGGTAGTATTAACAACCTCTATCAAAGCTATCATTGAGAGTTAGAACCTGTTTGCACACATCCTGACATTTTGTCCGCATGCTGGATTGCCACGTATTTCTTGTTATCACACCATCATATCACTCCTCGCCGACGCTTTTAAGGTAAAACTCTTTATGAGGAAGTGGATGGTCTCTCTACCGATTAAAGCTGTAAGCTGTAAGCTCCATACGCCAGCTGGCTCTATAAACGATCCAATCATACGTTTCGAAGCATCTGAAAACCAACACAATGAAGTTGATCTGGAAAAGAAAAGTGATGTTACGAACCCACCGTACCTTATTTTAATGTGATCCAATCAATAAACGTCATAGGCCTCATGATCGATGCTGGGGGAACTATACCACATCTACTGTAGTTGTCGAGTTCATTTGGAGATTCGGTCGAAGGAAGAACCTTCTCAACACAATGGTGACAGTCACATATACGTTCAACCGTTCTTTTACTGTAGCTAGGTCTCGACTGTGGAATTCAACTTCTGCCGATTACAGAAATTCTAAAACAATAAATAAATTTAAGGCTGCATGCCGATATTTCCTGTTGAATACTGCTGACTGACTCGTATGAATGGTCATGGATGGTAGGATGCATGACTGACCTAGGATTATATTTAGGATCTTATACACTGGGGTGCAAAAAAAGTGGAACGATATGTAAAAGTACATAATTTAATTAATTAATGTCCCCCATCAGAAAGTAATGTTTTATGATGATGATGATAATTGTTGTTTTAAGGGGCCTAACATCGAGGTTATCGGCCCCTGGTAATGTTTTAATATGGCTTTCAAAACACACTAGGATCACCATAAAGTGATAAAACTACCTTGACGTTTTCAATAATATCTATTTGTATTTGTAATTGATCAGATTAGTTTATTTACTTCAGCGTTCCACTTTTATTGCACCCCAGTGCAGAAAGATTTGTGATACGAAGGTTGGAACTTAAGTAGTGGCAACTATTTATTATCAAGAGGTACAAAAGTGGTACATGCTAGCAACCTTTACAGTCCTTCAAAGTAGTCACCAGTGTGGTATAGAACCCTTTGCCAGCGATGTGGAAGTCGTAGTTCACCTTTCGCCGAGCCCGTTCTGTCGATGGTGTGCATGGAGCGGTCTACAGCCTGTCGAACCTCTGCAACAGTCCGGATGCGAGTGCCACGAAGTGGTTCCTTCATCTCGTACACGAGGACCACCATCACCTTCACCGCACTGGGGGTCAGACTGACTTTCGACTTTCGGGGTGACCCATGATGCCGCCATTCGTGATGGCGTGATCCTAACGCATTACGTTCCTCCACGGCAGACCGTCAATACACAGTATTGAATGAGAATCCACAGCCTGCTTCCAGTCTCCGACCGGGTCAGGCATGGAATGAATGAAGCCCCCATCTAGCGGCGAGGATATGAACTGTGCCGGTTGCCGAGACCTGACGCACTCCTCTTGGGCTATGATTAAATGAATGACAGATGAAATGATAGTGGAGAGTGTTGCTGGAATGAAATGTTGACAGGGAAAACCGGAGTACCCGGAGAAAAACCTGTCTGCCTCCGCTTTGTCCAGCACAGATCTCACGTGGAGTGACCGGGATTTGAACCACGGACCCAGCGGTGAGAGGCTGGCGTGCTGCCGCCTAAGCCACGGAGGCTCGTCAATACACAGTATTACTGTTCTTTTTTGGAGCACCGCCTGCGCCCAGCATTGCAAAAGAAGCGGCCACACTTTCTGCGGCAACCACCCATCATGTTGCACGACAATGCTCGGGCGCATACAGCGCGAGCTGTGGCAGATTTGTTCGGTCGATGGGGCTGGAAGTACTGTACCATCCACCATACTCCCCTGACTTAAGTCCTTGTGACTGCGATTTAATCCCTAAGATGAAGGAATCACTTCGTGGCACTCGCTTCCGGACTGTTGCATAGATTCCACAGACTGTAGACCGCTCCATGCACACCATCGACAGAACGGGCTCGGCGAAAGGTAAACTACGACTTCCGCATCGCTGCCAACGGGTTCTACACCACACTGGTGACTACTTTGAAGGGCTGTAAATGTTGCTAACATGTACCACTTTTGTACCTCTTGATAATAAATAGTTGTCACTACTTAAGTTCCAACCCTTGTATTTACAGAATGGATGATTCCAGATCAACGAAAAGGATATTCAAGTACCTTTGAGAGAAAAGGTCAATGACTAGCTGGATTCACGAGGTAAAGAAAGTTTTCGAAAGAAATAATATAACAGAAGAAGACACTGTGGACAGAGAGATGTTTCTAAAGTAGGTGTTAAGTATGGAAGGGTTCCAGGGAAGAGTGGAAAGGAAACCTGGGGTGGGGTGGTCTGTGGACAGAAAGAAGCTGCATAGTCCAAGAATGAAGAAATATTGGGATGAACGGAAGAGAAAACAACAAAGAGTGAAGAATTGAAATTGGCGCGTGGTCCATAGCAGGCCTCATCGAAAAAAGAAAAAAAAAAAAAAAAGATGAAGGTGAAGATGGTTTGTGACATTGTGATTATTATTATTATTATTATTATTATTATTATTATTATTATTATGCCTTATTCATTAATATTAATACAATTACGGTAATGTACTCTTTTTTGATAATCATAATGACCTTGTAAAGTATTTATTGTATTTTCATAATTTGTTTCATAAAATCCGGTTCCATAATATTGCGTGGTTAAGTGTAGGAGAGGGCCAAGAGCCCTAACTTCGTCACTAATAAAGACATCAACAAATAAATAAATAAAATAAACACTACAAGGCTCAATAACCATCCTGATGAACCACGCGTACAATCCTTTTAAGGACTTTCACCCCTAGTGTGTTGGCGATTCTTAATTTACTGGCTATTTCTATAAGCATTGATTCTGTCGTTTGGCATTCATTTTCCTGTTATTTTCTGTGAACATCGCTTAGGGTACTCTTTGTCACTGTGACATCCGGCAAATGTTGTGATAAGAATACTGCGTTAATATGATTCACTTTCTGTTTTATAATTTATCTTTGATTTAAATAGAATATTGAGTTTTTCTGATATTTTTATGTTGTTTTAGGAGTAAAACAAATAATAATAATAAAGGACTCCTTGAAGAACTGGAGAAAAAAGAGCGCAAAATCGTTAGAGGTATAATGAGATCAAATTACAAGAATGGCATCCACTATAAAAAAAATCCAACAAAGAAGTCTACAGTGAAATAGAGAACATTTCAGAAACGATCCGTAAAAGGCGGGCACGGTATTACGGTCATCTCAAACGAATGGATGGAAACTGGCTGACTAAACAGATTTTTCATTTCTTCGACTCCAAACCCAAAACCACAATGCCCTGGTTTATGAATACCAAAGACGACCTCAAAATACTGCATCTAAAACCCGACGACGCCTTCAATAGAGATCTCTTCCGCAAAAAGATACTGACTAAGGGGCTAACCAGAGACGAGACTTCGAACCCGAAAAGAAGACAAGGTACCACTTGGACAGCGGAGCGCTAGATGACCCACTAACAGAGGATGAGGGAATTCTGGGCTCAGAGGAAGGCGAAACAAATTGCCAAGTGTAGCAAGACTTCACGTGGTCCTAGATGGCCTCAACGAATTATAATAATAATAATAATAATAATAATAATAATAATAATAATAATAATAATAATAATAATGTTATTGGTTGTACGTCCCTTTTAACTACTCTGACTTTTAGAGACGCCGCAGCGGAGCATAAAGCAGCAAAGAAGCTACTTCGGAAAGCCATAACTACGAGCAAGGTTCAGAGTTGGAGAAAGCTTCAGGAAGATATTGACACTGATCCATGGGGTTTGGGTTACAAAATTGTAACACAGAAACTTGGAAGTCACAGAACATCGTGCATCATGGAGGATGATATTATGAACACCATTGTTCAAACCCTTTTTCCAACTCATCCCACAAGACCTGAGAGGAATTTTGAATGTGATCTAGATTTCCCACTGTTTACTGAAGATGAACTTCGGGTTGCAACGCATTCTTTACGGAACAACAAGGCTCCGGGGCCGGATGGGATTCCTAATGAGGTTCTGAAAATAATAGTTGATCAAGATATGTTGTTGTTATTGTTGAGAATGTTCAATGTGTGCATGAAAGCAGGAATCTTTAGCTTTCGCTGGAAGATCTGTCGCTTAGTGCTCATTAGTAAGGGCATGGGTGACCCTGAGTTACCATCATCGTACCGCCCACTTTGTATGCTTGACACAACAGGCAAACTATTTGAGAAACTCATAAGACGGAGATTGCTTGAAGCAATAATCGCAGCCGGCGATTTATCACCAAGACAATTTGGATTCAGGGTAGGCCGGTCGACACTGGATGCAGTGCAAGAAGTCGCCGATAAAGTACGAAGAGCGGAGAGTTATAATCATTACTCTCGCCGGGTGATTCTTTTTGTTACACTGGATGTTAAAAACGCTTTCAACTCTGTCAAATGGACTGATATCATGGATGCTCTAGAATTTTCATTCCATGTTCCAAGGTATCTCCTTCGGATCTTAGACTCTTACTTGAAGGATCGTGCTCTGCTCTACGATACTACAGAAGGGATCCGTAGAGTACAAGTCACGGCTGGGGCTGCCCAGGGTTCGATTCTAGGACCTGATCTCTGGAATGTTACATACGACAGCTTGTTGAGGCTTGAAATGCCTGAAGAAACTATTCTAGTAGGATATGCAGATGATGTTGCTGCTCTTGTAGCAGGAAGAAGTGTCGAGCAGGCACAGTTGCGACTCAATATGGTAATGCGCAAAATCAACAGATGGATGGAGGAACATGGTCTGTCTCTAGCACTTAGTAAGACGGAAATTGTCATCCTAACAAAGAAGAGAATTCAGACAATACTTCCAATACAGGTAGGACAAATTCAAGTAGAGACGCAGCCAGCAGCAAAATACCTGGGCATCATGATCGACAGTAAAATGAATTTTGGAGAACAGATTAGACGGACTGCAGATAAGGCAGCCAGAGGAGTAACGTCCCTCAGTCGGCTCATGGCCAATGTTGGTGGGCCAAAATCTAGTAAGAGAAGACTATTGATGACAGCCATCCATTCAGTTCTGCTGTATGGAGCGGAAATATGGGCGGATGCCCTGGATAAGGAAATTTATAGGAAGCCACTGGCGCAAGTGTAGAGGCGGGGGGCTTTGCGCGTGGCATCTGCATATCGCACGGTCTCTGAGGAAGCAGTTCTCGTTATTGCCGGGATTATTCCGATTTTTTTTCTTGCGAAAGAACGCAAGAACATTTACTTGAGGAAATCTGATATGGGTTTACAAAATGCAAGACGATCGGCAAGAGTACAAACCTTTCAAAATTGGCAGATCAAATGGGAGCAAGGAGATCAAAGCCAATGGACTAAGAGAATGATCCCTCAGGTGCAGGTTTGGACAGAGAGGAAACATGGTGAGGTTGGTTACTATCTCACTCAGTTCTTGACTGGCCATGGGTACTTCTGTTCCTACCTTAAGAAGATGAGGAAGGTGGGTTCATCAGATTGCATCTACTGTATCAATGAATTAGATAATGCTAATCACACCTTCTTCTCTTGTGGACGGTGGGTCCAAAATAGGCAGTCTCTTCAAGATCACATTGATGTAGAGATATCCCCGGACAATATTGTTGCAGTGATGCTACAAAATGAGGAAAACTGGAAACTGGTAGCAAGCTTTGTTGAAGATATCCTCCGAACAAAGAAGACGGACCTGGATCGCCACTGAAGATGATTCATTACGGAAGAATGCCCTACAGGCAAATATAAAATGACTCTAGCCTGAAGTAATGTGCTAAACGGTTCCAGGCTAGTGTTCAGAAGTAACGGGGGAGTTTTAGTCGGTAGTCTGCTACTCAGGAGCAGGAGCCCGACACTCTGTGCGTAAATGCATTTCTTCCCCTAAAAAAAAAAAAATTATTATTATTATTATTATTATTATTATTATTATTATTATTATTATTATTATTATTATGAATTACAACTACACTCACTAATACATCAATCACAATAACACAGGTTATCAAGCAAATTACACACGCACACGCACACTGTCACCCAACTACAAGGGGGCTATATGACCACTATGTCGCACAGCCCCTATATGAATCAACAACAACACTTAATTTGCTTCATTTTTAACGTAAATCCGTTATTTACATAAAAGTTTAATTTTTGAATTTATTCAGTTAATATTTTAGCAATTAACTTTTAACAGTTATGTATTTAGTTAACTTTCCTACGTCTGATGTTAATACAGACACTCGCTGCACTTTGTTAGTCAAGTCCCCCTGGAAAGTTCTTACAGACAAATTCGTCTAGGCTAGGAATCACCTTCAATTCGCAGATTGCTCATTTATCGCAGCCCTCCAGCCAGAGAACAGGCGAGGAGGCGATCCCAGGACACTATGTAGCAGTGTAAACACTTTAAATTTTTAATATCCCTTGAGGAGAGGTCGAGATACTGCAAGATGCGTGCCGGGGAGAGTAACCGAGCTGTCTAGCAACAAAACTGATGACATGGGCTTCATAATGACCGCTATTAGCTTATGAAAGTGAACTCAAACATGATAGATCACCCCGGCTTGTCCGGCTGAGGGAAAGTCGGAAATTGCAAGATTGGCTCTCGCAACAGGCAAACTTGAAGTTTTACGTAACAATTAAAAGTGATAGGACCTACCTTTTTATGTTGAATCCGAACCTCTGTGACTTTTTACTTCGTAAGATTCATGGAGAAATAATTTCAGCTCTGAGATTTGCCGATGACATCGTCATCTTGGCTGACATGCCTGAGGATTTGAATGTGTTTTTGAATGGTATGGACTCCGTCTTTAGGAGATAATTCATGATGAAAATTAATAAATGTAAAACAAAAATATTGGAATGCAGCCGAAATAAATCAGAAACCTCTATGGACATCAAATTGGCAGGTGAAAAGCTGAAGGAAGTAGGAGACTTCTGTTACTGAGGAAGCAAAATAACCAGTGATGGACGAAGCAAAGAGGATATAGAAAGTAGGTTGGCTCAGGCAAGGAAGGCATTTCTACAAAAAAGGAATCTGTTGACATCGAGTATAGATTTAGGTATTAGGAAGTCATTTTTGAAAGCCTTTATCTGAAGCGTGGCACTCTATGGAAGTGAATCTTGGACTATTGGTGCAGCGGAAAAGAGGAGAATTGAAGCGTTTGAAATGTGGTGTTATAGGAGAATGATGATCAGATGTGTAGATAGGGTTACAAATGAAGGTGTATTAAGGCGAGTGGGAGAGGAGAGATGTTTCTGGCGACTGCTAAATGAAGATAATAATAATAATAATAATAATGTTATTGGTTTCACGTCCCTTTTAACTACCCTGGCTTTTAGAGACGCCGGGGTGCCGGAATTTTGCCCCGAAGGGGATCTTTAACGTGCCAGTAAATGTACTGACACGGCTCCCTCGCATTTGCGCACCCTCAAATGCCAGGTTGGTAGGACACAGTCTAAGACACCCAGGAATAGCAAGCTCAGTTATGAAAGGAAGGGTCGAGGACAAGAACTGTAGGGGTAGACCAAGGTTAGAATATGTTAAACAGATTGCCTCGGATGTAGGGTGTGGTAGCTATGTAGAGATGAAACGATAACTCAGGACAGGGAGGTATGGAGAGCTGCATCAAACCAGTCAAAAGACTGAAGACTCAAACAACAACAACAACAACAAATTCTTCATTCACACATTCACCGGAAATTGAACCCGGTAAAAAAATAAACTTATCTCCTTTACTGTTTAGTACATTTATATTCTTGTACAAGTCTTTAAGCAGCTCACGAAACTGTACGGTAACTGTTTATTCTTTCTTTCTTTCTTTCTATTCCCCATTCCTGAAGTTCACAACAATAATTCAGTAGATCACAGGTTGACATACTTAAACTACATTAATAATTACTCAATAACTATAGAAGTGCTTCAAACCGACTGAGCAATAATATCTGTAAATAAGATTGACGCGTGACACAAGTTTTTTACAAACTTTTGTAACCAAAATATTTTTGGCGGTTTCAGTGGCGTAGTTGATAACATGCTGAGCTTCTATGCTCAAGGTCGCGGGTTCAAACCCGGCCGAAATCGTCGGATTTTTTAAGAAGCGTTAACAATCCCTCAGTATGCCTTCCTTAAGGAGGGGAAGTAAAGCCGGCGGTCTCATCTCATAGATTTATGGCATGAAAAAGAACCTTCCACTAACTACACTTGTGTGAAGCCAAAAATTTTAGGTTAGATTATTTGATATTTTTAACGGTTTGCCCCAGCGTAAGCTTAAAAAGCGCACGGACGCCAGGTTTTCTTTTGACTTTTTTACTGAAATCGTTACTGCTTGGCTTCCTTTGATCATAAATATTTATTTTCCACAGAAACCTTCCTCGAGATATCCTTTACAGAATGGTGAAAACCGCATCAAAATCCATCCAGTGGTTCTCGAGATTACCCGTGTCATCCAAGAACCGGGGACTTCGTTTTATACTAAGTGGAGATAATTTTCGCGCAGTCTGTGTCAGAATCAGTGACAAAAGCTGCACGAGCTTGGATACAACATCATCCAAATAACCCGCTAATTTCTTTAATCCAAGCATTAACCTGAGCATTCACTAACCATTACGGGTTGTCACACTATACAAGTAAACCCAAGTGTTAACAAGATGTTCAGTAAAGAACATATAGCCTACTTTCTCCTAAATGTATGAGTATAGTTATAACTCGTTGTTATTATCAAAGAGTATAATAGAACTATTCTTTTTTGAAGACCTTAGAAACGATTTACCTCTACCAAACGCCACAACCTAGATAAAAACTGCTACCATCATTGAAGAAAGAAAGATAAGAAGTATCTAAAGAATGTTATGGATCTGGAGACATAATCGACCGGACTGGCGGCGTGGCTCAGCGGTAACGTTCTCGCTTGCTGGACCGTATGTTTCAGGTTCGTATCCTGGCGCAGTCAGCTGGCATTTGAGGGTGCACAAATGCGAGGGAGCCGTGTTAGTAGATTTACTGGCACGTTAAAGATCCCCTTCGGGACAAAATTCTGGCACCCCGGCGTCTCTAAAAGCAACAGTAGTTAAAAGGGACGTAAAACCAATAACATTATTATTATTATTATTATTATTATTATTATTATTACATAATCGGCCTGACGCGGGCAACATCCAACTTTGAGTTGAGGCATGTCTTTACACGTCTGGCTGCGTATGACTTTCACAACCCTAATTGAATTAACAAATCTTTCCATGACCCTACAGAGACGTGTGTATACCAACTATGTGGATATTTTCGATTGCTATTTGGCTGAAATAGAAGTATTAATTAATATCCTGAACTAGCACCAACGGTAGAGTTCAGATACTATGTGAAATCGTTTTGTTCTTTACTTCAATTAACATTTTCAAATAACGCACACTAGGCTGTTACAAACCCTTTAAAATAGAAAGTAAAAATGTATCGTAGTATCATCTTGTCATTCTTCAAATTCGATGCGCATAGAATGCAAATGGTATAGTAATCAATGGAGCCCCACGTAGACTAGTCGTGATATCTAGTGGTGAAATATCGAACAATATAATCCTAACAGAGCGAGTGCATTCTAGCGGCCAGAAGAAGAAACTTTTCAATAAAATCTGGTCGGCGTGCAGTTACCTTTTTGGCAGCTAGATGTCTCGAGTAAATCTGCTGGCGAATTATGTTTTAATTAAATATATATTTTACACCATAATATGCACAATATAACGCTTAATTTTAAAACATCTGAGTCATTACAAAACAATAAACAAATAAAATTTCAAGCAAAAAAACTAGCTCTGATCGGGTTTGAACCATAGGCATTTGAGCGATAGGCTAATGCTCTACCACTGAGCTAATTGTGACAACGAATATCGTTCTATATAAAATGACTTACATAGAACTTGTTAGCAAATAGTGATTTATACTAAACGATTTCATCACTGGAGTATATTATTTATATATAAAGCATTTCATACAAAGTTTATTTATTTTATATCAGTACGCTATATTGCATGCAATACTCAAATTAGTGAAATATAAGTCAGGCACAAGATATCCGCTGCCATCTTGTCTTATTACTAAATCAGCTCAGCTTTTTAAAATCACGTCTGCACTATAGTATTACAAAATAAACTATTAATTTCGAACGTGCCTCTTCCTTTAGAACAGTTAAAACGATTCTCGGCTCGATAATCGGAACTGGTGGGTCCCATGATATGGATTATAAAGTTTGCATAATTCGCACGGCCGCCATCCTGAAATGGTATGGAGGACGACCTTGTAGTTTGGTCACAAGACGCATCCTATACGAAGGTATGTTGTTACCAAATTTGGTAGAGATCGGATGATTTGGTTAGTCGTTATTTGATTTTACGTTTTGAACGTTTGAGTGGCCGCCATTCAGTTTTAGTAAAGATGGCGGCGATATAAAACATGACACTGAGGTGTCCTTTGCTAGTGCTACCTTTGTACCAAATTTCGTTCAATTCGCATTCACCGTGTTCGAATTGATAGGGGGGACAGACATTCAGAGTACACACTCACACACACACACACACACACACAGACACACAGACACACACACACACAGACAGACACACTTTTTTTCGCCCTGTGTTGATCTCATAAGTCTACTTTCATTTTTTGCAAAAATCGAAAGTAGGCTAAAAATATCCCACCTGCTCCAATTTAGTTTCTCATACCTGGCATTGTATTTTCTTGCGTTTCTTCCCTGCCGATACAACCGTGTTCTTTGATATGCTGATCTGGAAATTAATTGTAACTTCCCGTCCAATCTAATTGGATACACTCATGTTCACCGGCTTCGGTGGCGTAGTTGGTAGCATGCTGAACTGCTGTGACCAAGATAGCGGGTTTAAACCCGGCCGAAGTCGTCGGATTTTTTTAAGAGCGTTAAAATCCCTCAGTCCGCCTTCCTTCGGAGGGGAAGTAAAGCCGACGGTCCCATGTCATAGATTTATGGCATGTAAAAGATTCTTCCACAGACTAAGCTTGTGTGAAGCTAAATTTCTAGGTTAGATTTCGTTGGAACGCTCTTTCAAAGTTCCAACGTTCACCACTAGGTGTCAGTGACATCTAGTGTCGAAATGTTGGAACTATTTGAAATTGAACGGAACTTGTAGCTCACCATATGGGTGTCCGCTTGAAGCAGCTACAGCCTCTGACGAGCCGAGCATTCCTCTGACATTCCCGGCACTAAAAGCCATACGATAAATTTTAAAAAATACGAGCCTTACAGTAGTCGCATATGATGTGTAACATGTGGCATGTTTTCCCTTGTTAACAGTGAACTCTGTTGGTCATTGAAATAACTACTTGTTAAACTGCAGTGCCAAATGCTGACCGGTTTTCGGCAAATATGATATAATGCATATTTTCACACCAAACAACGACAACTTGAAGATGATTTATTGTAGTAAGAATATCTTTCATGGGGCCTCCAAACCTTGAGGTAATTTTGTATGCGATATAGATTCCACATAGCCACGTGGCCGACAGTACCTTGAGTGCTTACATTAAATAAGAATACAGCAAAAGTATGAAGATTTAATAAATCATAATTGTGTTCAGCAAATATGATATAATGAATATTTTCACACCAATGAACGACAACTTAAAAGATGATTTATTGTAGGAATATCTTTAATGGGGCCTCCAAACCTTGAGGTAAACCGTATGCGATGTTTCCTCTTACACATTTCCGTCCCATTTCCAATCTCCGCCACCGCGCGCACTCATTGTCTCCGTTGCATCATCGTCCCATTTCCGTTTCATTTTTCAGATTCACCATCACAAAAAATATACATCAACCGAGTGGAAAGTTGTTACACATCAATACATTAACCGACTGAAAAGCTTTTTTGTTTTTTTTTGTTTTTGTCTTGTAGCCTCCTGAGAGGCCGAGTGCAGGTCTTTCTAGTCGACGCCCGTGGGCGACCTGCGCGTCGGGATGAGAGATGGAATGGATGAAGATGAATGCAACTGGGCAAGGATGTGGAAGGAAGCGGCCGTGGCCTGTCAGAAGGTACTGTCCCAGCATTTGCCTGGTGTTGAAAATGGGGAAACCACGGAAAACCATTTCAAGGACAGCCGACGGTGGGGCTCGAACCCACGCGTCTACCGAGTCAGCAGAGAGCTTGGCCCCTAGACCTAACGCAGCGCTTTAGCCCGCGTAGCCACTACTGTCTAATAATATATGTGAACGGCATGATGTCCATGAGTCTGCCGTGGCGCGATACCGCATAGAGTGGAGGACTCTAGATGACACACATTGCTGCGAGAGTACAACATGTGACAATAAAGTACGGTGAATAGTCCTGTACTATCAACATAGATGAACAATGCACGACAGTGACCCTATTCTTCTTAGAAATAGTCCCATCCCTTAACTATGCAATGCTGAGATCGGCAATACATGTCCTGGAAACTTTGCAAGAAGGCGTCCTTTGGGATGGTGTTCAAAAGCCTCGTCACATTGCGTTCGGTGAATAAAATCAGAACGCTTGACCTGGCAACATTGGCGACACACAATGCAACGTGTAAGACCTGTTTGACACAGTGCGTGTTTAGAAGGATGAATTTATGCAACCTACCATGCACACCTGTTCGGTGGGTGGCAGTGAGAAGGATGAATTTATGCAACCTACCATGCACACCTGTTCAGCGGGTGTTAGTGAGAAGGACGAATGTTCTGTGGAATGGAATGGCTCTGAAAACCATCGTCACGGGCGACGAGACCTGGTGTCTGAGGTACGATCCCGATGTCAAGCGTCCAAGTATGGAGTGGCGGGATCCGGGTCCAGGTCCAGGGTCACCGGAAAATCCTGAAGGGCCAGATATTTTCGGACATCCAACGTAATGTGACGACCCGACTGAAGATTATCCCTTAAGAGTTTCCAGGACTGGTACAGACATTCTCAGAAGTGTATAACCATTTATGGGATAACTTCGAAGGGCAGTAACTGCTGTGTCAGGTAAGACAACAATCCGTTCGTAATATAGACCCATTCACCGAACTTTTCGGTCAGAAGTTGTACAATGGAACTGGGAAGAGTGAGTGCGGACATTGGCTCCGTGCCAGTGCCGAGCGCCAGCCACCACGATGCTCTTGCTGTTGTGCAGCACTGGCCTAATGAATGGAGATGTCGCATCTTGAGCACCGGGCCGCAGGGTTTCCTTCTATCGCCCGGTCCCAGGTGTCGTTTACATTAGCATGGCATTCTCATTCCAATACGTTAGCTGCATACGAAATGCTGACTCGTGCTTGTCTTAATGCCAAGTACTGCGACTCAACTACTCGGTGACTCCATTCATACTAGTCATAATTATATAAGGGGGCGTGCTATGAGGTGTATGATAGCAAGCTGTTGCCTTCCACTAAGGTAAACCAGATTCGATTCCTGATAAATGTTTGCGGAATTTTAGAATTGAAATGTCATGACCGGTGCGGTGGTTTGGATTTCACGTAAAAAGGAGGTCGCGTGGCTTATGATCACGAGGCGAACGGTCACTGGGATTGTAAAGGTGAAATGTCTTGACCGGTGGTTTGGATTTCACGTAAAATGGAGGTCGCGTGGCTTATGATCACGAGGCGAACGGTCACTAAGATTGTAAAGGTGTAATGTCTTGACCGGTGGTTTGGATTTCACGTAAAAAGGAGGTCGCGTGGCTTATGATCACGAGGTGAACGGTCGCTGGGATTGTAAGGTGAAATAGCCTATCATGACCGTTGGTTTGGATTTCATGTAAAAAGGAGGTCGCGTGGCTTATGATCACGAGGCGAATGGTCACTGGGGTTGTAAAGGTGAATATGTCTTGACCGGTGGTTTGGATTTCACGTATAAAGGAGGTCGCGTGGCTTATGATCACGAGGCGAACGGTCACTGGGATTGTAAGGTGAAATATCATGATCGGTGGTTTGGATCTCATGTAAAAAGGAGGTCGCGTGGCTTATGATCACGAGGCGAACGGTCACTGGGGTTGTAAAGGTGAAAATGTCTTGACCGGTGGTTTGGATTTCACGTATAAAGGAGGTCGCGTGGCTTATGATCACGAGGCGAACGGTCACTGGGATTGTAAGGTGAAATATCATGACCGGTGGTTTGGATTTCATGTAAAAAGGAGGTCGCGTGGCTTATGATCACGAGGCGAACGGTCACTGGGGTTGTAAAGGTGAAAATGTCTTGACCGGTGGTTTGGATTTCACGTATAAAGGAGGTCGCGTAGCTTATGATCACGAGGCGAACGGTCACTGGGATTGTAAAGGTGAAATGTCTTGACCGGTGGTTTGGATTTCACGTAAAATGGAGGTCGCGTGGCTTATGATCACGAGGTGAACGGTCACTAAGATTGTAAAGGTGAAATGTCTTGACCGGTGGTTTGGATTTCACGTAAAAAGGAGGTCGCGTGGCTTATGATCACGAGGCGAACGGTCACTAAGATTGTAAAGGTGAAATGTCTTGACCGGTGGTTTGGATTTCACGTAAATAGGAGGTCGCGTGGCTTATGATCACGAGGCGAACGGTCGCTGGGATTGTAAGGTGAAATATCATGACCGGTGGTTTGGATTTCATGTAAAAAGGAGGTCGCGTAGCTTATGATCACGAGGCGAACGGTCACTGGGGTTGTAAAGGTGAAAATGTCTTGACCGGTGGTTTGGATTTCACGTATAAAGGAGGTCGCGTGGCTTATGATCACGAGGCGAACGGTCACTGGGGTTGTAAAGGTGAAAATGTCTTGACCGGTGGTTTGGATTTCACGTAAAAAGGAGGTCGCGTGGCTTATGATCACGAGGCGAACGGTCACTGGGGTTGTAAAGGTGAAAATGTCTTGACCGGTGGTTTGGATTTCACGTATAAAGGATTTCGCGTGGCTTATAATTACGAGGCGAACAGTCGCTGAGATTGTAAAGGTGAAATGTCTTGACCGGTGGTTTGGATTTCAAGTAAAAAGGAGGTCGAGTGGCTTATGATCACGAGACTAACGGTCACGTAGTGCTATAATCTATCTTTCCAAAACTATAGAGATGACGGAGGATGCTAAACAGAGCAGGCTATTTTGTGATAGGGGGCATAGTTCTACAGGGTCATTTTTTGTGTGCGCTCAAGTAAACACGGCAAGCTAAGCCGGCTGTGACTGGCGCAAATCGCGGGTGCGCGTACACGGTTCAGCCGGTGGTTGGCGTGCTCCGCTGACTCATATCGTTAGTTCACAGGTGTTTTGTCATTCATATGGACGTGTATCTGCAAAGCTTAGACAGTGTTGCACGTTTAGTGAGTATTGTGATTACTGTGATTGTTGGTCATGCCTAGCCACCAATTAATATTGCGCGAACGTGTGTAGCCTATATCCATAATTCGTATATGAAAGGCAGAAAATCTTGTTCTGAAACGAGACGAAAATTTCGAATCAAGTTTCTAGGAAGACCTGTGCCTAATGCCAGTGCAATTAGGAGGCTCTGTAAACGATTCAAGGAAACAGGCTCCGTAAATAATAAAAGAGTTGACAGACATTCTTTCATCAGAAGATGTCATGTGTGTGTTACAAAAGAGGGAGGATATTTTCAGCATTGCCTATGAGCACTGTAAGTACACATTATTGAACATATCCATAATGTTGAATTTTGGGCTTATGCCGTGTTTTATTATATCAAATTCGACGCGTTTCGAACGAAACCATGTCTTTCTTTGTCAGGAATAATCTGAAATACGACAAATGATTGCTAAGAGAAAGCAACAAAGAACCTATAAAAGGTGCCCAAAGATGGACGCCATTATAGCCCCATGTTAGGGACAACGAAAAGCAGCAGTTTATTACTTTCTCAGGGTTCTGATAATCGGTAGCCAGGATTCACTGAGATTGTAGCCTGAGTCGCGGTTGAAATTATCTGGGTGTTTACGTATTTCAACCTTCTCCCTGATGATTCTGGGACGATATTGCTTTATACGGGCAAGAACATCCACTCCTTGGAACATTACATCATGGCCAGGTGTTAATGCATGATCAGCAACAGCTGATTTATCAGGATGAATGAGCCTGATACATCTATTATGTTACTTAATGCCGGTGCATATTGCTCTCGAAGTCTGCCCGATGTAAACCTTGCCACAAGTATCACGGGCCGTGAAAGTCTAAATGATATCATTATTGGACATGTTTGGTAAAGGTGTGAAAGTGCGCGCCACCACCGGCTGAACCGGGTACGCGCGCCCGCTATCTGCGTCAGTCAAAGCTGGCTTAGCTTGTCGTTTTTACTCGCACGCACATAGATAATGACCCTGTAGTTCAGGCGCCACTTTAAACAATTATTCTGAGCTTTACGTAATTTATTGTTTTGAGCGCTGGTGCTTTAGCCAATAGACTACAGTAATAGAGCAGACGTGGCGCATTATGCCCGTTGCTCACGGTAAAATGTTTCTTAAAATTTATTTTACAACTAATTTTATAAAAATTTGACGAAAGCAAGCTGTGTTGTTCACGGTAAAATTATTTTATAAAATCCGTGGATTTATCAGGATCG
The DNA here is from genome assembly GCA_946902985.2 of Meconema thalassinum. Classification (NCBI taxonomy): domain Eukaryota; kingdom Metazoa; phylum Arthropoda; class Insecta; order Orthoptera; family Tettigoniidae; genus Meconema; species Meconema thalassinum. Next base: position 73,205,933 of record OX336399.1, on the reverse strand, counting down.
CCATCTATCGATAAACTTTTGAACCAAGAATCAGCTGTTCAACACACTTTGGTTTGAGAGTATGGCTCCAACAAACAAAACAAAAATTGCAAAAATTGCTGCTTTAGCTACAATTATATGTCGTACAGTGGTAAAAAGGAAGAAAAGGAAGTCCTGGACTCGGGATGGATAAAAAGAAGAGAAGAGTAGAGGAATGCTGTCCTTGGTCGAAAATGAGTTGAGGTTAGAAGATCAGAATTCATATAGGAATTTTCTAAGAATGGATGAAAGCAGTTTTAAATTACTCCTAGATCTTGTTGGTCCCAAAATTATTCAACAGGACACTAACATGAGGCAAGCCTTTTCTCCTGAAATGTGACTGCAAGTGAGTTCGAAGCCCGTTTATTTTCGCCTTCACATCAGCCTGGCGTGTGTTCGGTCGAATTTGTGAAACATATTCTGCGATTGAGATTTCTGCCTCCCTTCTTGCATTTCTATTGTGGTATATGGGCGTTTTAACCTCATACAAACACTGATATTTCTGGTACTCGTCCAGTAAAACACTAGAAGCTTCCTTAGTCCAGCCGGAGCCTGCCATTTTCAAAGAGCCGGAGCCTGCCATTTTCAAAGAGTTAGTTTACAAGCGAGCTTCACAATCTTATCACCACGTGGCGCCAGCATCATCTTCATGTCAGCTTCCCTGATTGGTTCGTTTCGTACAATTAATTTTACGGAATAGAATTTTACGGAATAGAACATGTCCTATTTTATGGAAAGTTTTATCAAAGGTTTTATAAAACTTGAATTTGACCGTGAGCAACAGAAATTTTGTAAAATTAAATTATTGTACAGTAAATTTGAAGGAAAATTTTACCGTGAGCAACGGGTATAATTACTCTAGTTCAAGAAAGTTCTATTTTTTCGTTCTATTTTAAACAGCAGCTATCCGCTTCGCCTTCGCAGGGGAGCAGATATGAATTAAAGGCTATACGATTTTCTTGTAGATGACATTGTCTGTCTGTCTGTCTATTAGGTAGTCAGCCCAGAGGTTGGTTGGATCCACAAAAAGTACCGTCGCAGGTTAGGTCGGTAGGTATCTAAAAAATCTCAAGGCAGCACTATAATGAGGCGTACCAGGCAAGGCAATGGTCTGGCCATGTTGAAACACCGAATCCCATGAGAACTCCGCAGTTAAGCAGCATTGGGCGTGGTTGGACCTTGTGGGAATGCCGGTTCAGTGGGACCATGCGCTGTTGGCGGGGAAAGGAGGAGGGAAAGACCCTGGCCAACCTACCGCACGTAAACTCCGGCTGAGTATAGCCTCTTTGGAGGCACGGACCTGCCTTCGGGCAGAGTACCAATAATAATAATACCAGACAAGATGAGGAGTAAGTTAAGGTAGTTTATAACAAAAGAGAAACTGTTCCGCCTAGTCAGTACATTTATTTACAACAAGTTATAAACTTGTTATTATATGGTACATGTTTCGGGGCCTCTAGTACTGGTCCCTTCTTCAGCCATAAATTAAGATGCAAAATCGAGCATAATTAAAGATATCATAAAAATACATAAAATTATGAATGAATGGATGAAGTGAGGTGAAAAAGAACATATTAACCTCACCTCATTTTATCCATTCACTCATCATTTTATGTTTCTTTATGATATCTTTAATTATGCTGGATTTTGCATCTTAATTTATGGCTTAAGAAGGGACCAGTACTAGAGGCCCCGAAACATGTACCTTATAATAACAAGTTTATAACTTGTTGTAAATAAATGTATTGACTAGGCGGAACAGTTTCTCCTTTGTTATACAGTGAATTTGTCAATACGGAAAATGAACTTCTTTCAGAGCACAATTTAGTAAGGTTTGTCATTGCTTTCCTCACTGAGAACCGTTGACACTACACACATGCACTAGCTGTGCCCTGAAGGCCATTACTCAGCACCACCCATACCTCAGTAGCTTCCAAATAGTCACAGCCATGAATTTATTTATTTATTTATTTATTTATTTATTTATTTATTTATTTATTTATTTATTTATTTATTTAGCGTGTGGCTTTTAGTGCCGGGAGTGTCCGAGGACATGTTCGGCTCGCCAGTTTGTAGCTGCTTCTAGGCTGACACCCATGGGGTGAGCTACAAGTACCGTCGCGTGTGGAGTGTTGTCTGGGGAGGAAAGTTTGTATGTAAGGACGAGGAATTGGAAGGTAGCAGCTGTGGCCTATAGTTAGGGACCAACCCTGGCATTTGCCTGGAAGGAAGATGGGAAACCACAGAAGACCATCTTCAAGGTTGCCGGCGGGGGGATTCGAACCTCCTCGCCTCCCAGATGTGAGTGACTGCCTGCAGCCACGCCGTAACGACCACTGCTAACTCACCCGGTACAGCCATGAATAAGACTGAGACTTCGGTGGAAAGCCACATTAGTGCACTTTTATAATAGTGTTCGATGTTCTACTACCCTGTATTCGCTTTTCGTCTCAACGTGATGGGTTATAATAATTGAGAAAAATCATTGTAAAGTTCCGAAAATTAGATTAAGATTTAAGGCAACACTATGACTTAGATAGATATCCTGTCGTGGACTTCTTTGTAGAAATACTGTCATGGTATTCATATACGAGGCCGATCATTTTCAACCTCCGATGGCCTGTAGAAAACAATTAGTGTATTACCAAATCTTGGTTACTTTTTAACATGATTAGGCTTTTGTCCTATCTGTAGATTACCTTTCCAATCAACTATTCATGGAATGTTGCCGCCAGTGAGTTGACAAGAGCCTTAGCATTGTTTTGAAGGTCATTAGTCTGGAATTTCTATCTTTCTAGCCCCTCACTTTTTCAGTTCAGGGAATTGGTGGAAATGGCTCGACTCTTAAGTTGGGGCTATAACTTACACTTGGTGTTCAAAAACTTCCCACATACATTCCTGAAGAAGCTATTGGGTTACACTAGCACAGTGAGCACGAGCGTTGTCGTGAATCATAAGAACTCATTCTGTGTTGAATTTCTGCTGCACCATTACCTTCTGCATGAAGAACCCGAATTACACTACGCAGCTCGCACTTGGAGGGAGAATCAAGTGTAGCAGCCGCCATGTTTCCGTGCCTGTACCTCAGCTCAAAATGGCGTATTGATGTTGGAAGTGGCATTGGTTATAGTGATGGAGATTCACAGTTGCCCTCAGACCATAACCGCCTCCTAGCACTCGATTGGCTGTTTACCTTCTTGTCGACCTCAGATAACAGCGGTCTGTATGTACGCGGGCAGGGTTTTCAAGGGCCATGAGCCGCCGCTGGCTGTGGGGGCCGGATGCGTTCCGTGGACCGCGTGTTTGTCACACCTGCTGTAGACGTTTAAGATGCTACTGCTGTTCGCAGCACGGCAGACAATACAATACGCAGGGGAGACATAACTCGTGTAGCGCGCTCGCCACAATACTGGGGCAGACACGTGCTCATAGCGCGCTTCTAAATACACTGCGGTCCTTTCTACCTCATCTCAGACTGGGATGGTTGGTGGTAGCGTGGAGTAGAGTAGTTATACTGCTACTTTTCGAAGTAACGATTAGTAAAAGCGGTATTTATGTAGGCCAATTTGTGTGTGAACATGGAAAGGGTCCAGTTGTGTATTGAGTTAACGCAATATACGAGTATTATACACCTGTACCAGAGTTACCCCTTAAAATACTACGCATATCAATACAAATTATGGAACACCTATTCAAATGTTGTACATGTTTCAGTCTAGGGTGAAACCATCTTCATTTAAGCTTGGATAAAGATTATATTTTAAGGAAGTCAAAGCCGGAAGAAGAACAAGACCTAGACACTAAAGTGAAGTTGGTTGTTACCACGCAGTCCATAGATGCTCAACTCTATGCATATTAAAAACAATGTAAGAGAATCATTATTGGCCCTACCTTATAACTAAAAGGACAAGCCATAACTTTTTTACTTATGATGAGGGTGATAGGCATAAAATTTCTATAGGTTTTGGGTCTTTATTAATCAATTCCAAATTCAATAGGTTAAGTTTGTATTAATTTTCAGAAAAATCAATATTAACATTTTTATGTCCACGCTTACATCACTTCCATACCAGGCAAAATGCCCTTATTATTTTCTTTTTTCTGCTCTCACTCTCCTTGTTAACGACCGGCTGCTCAAATGCAGGGCCCTAGCACGCGCTTGCAATAACCATTGTTCGCTGCTGACCAATAGTATGCTTGCTCTGTCATTCCTCGTGGAGTCCAGAGTCTGGTCTTGGCTGCCGGCTCGCTTGTCAGGTCTCCAGTGTTGTACAGTTTCACATAGTTCTATCCAGTCTCCTTGCTTGCTCTCTCAGTGGCTACGGTGAAGAGTTGTAAGGATATCAATTTATTTATTTATTACTTTTTAACCCCATGAGTGCTATGCTCGCCTATAGACGGTGCACGAGTACTTTTATTGTTTTATATTCCGCGTTCGCTTCCCAGAGCCGAGTCGATCTCGGACATGTTTTTCCATTTGTTAGGTGTTATGTACAACTACTTGAGTTTGAAATTTTCTTCCGGAAGTTACTTACAAGGGAAGTATGAGGCAAGACAGGTCGAAACCTATCTTGAAACTTGAATGCGGAAATTCAGCCTCCAGGTTGAAGTGCAAGGCTCCGAAATCATGTGGCGAATCTCTCATATAAATCAATGGGAAGTAGTTTATTTATTTAATCGTGTCAGAAGCAACATCAGTCTCAAGAAAATGTACATCATACATGGTATTTAGCTGGTACTATATGTAATCTCATCAAAACAGTCAGTTTAACTATATACTACTATATGTTACTATGTGACCAGTATTTTGCCACATCACGTGCTTCAGGTGTTGCCTCCATCAAGTCCTTCATCGTGCACTTAGCAGGAGATAATCTGCATACAAGAAGGTGATCCATGGTTTGTTCTTCCCCGCACTCGCACATGGTGTTGTCGGAAGTGTATCCCTATTTCTTCAAATTCACCTTGGACCTACCTACCCCACTTCGCAACCTCCACGAAACCCTTCCATTGTCATGTCCCGGAGGTAAACTTTCATGAGGGATAATCCAGTCTACAAGGTCTTTAACACTCCTTTTCCTTGATGTTAATCTAATTTTTCCGGGCGGTTCCGTGAGGAAGTAGTGAGTACCGTACATGTTGGAAGGTACAGCCCTGACTGCCCAGGCACTCAAGGCCGGCCCTACGTCCCGCCACGTGACTACTACGAGTACCTGAGGGATGGCCAGCTCTGTCAGCCGTCATGCCTGTGTACCAGGATGTCAGGTACGATTTCGGAGTCTTGCAGTTCAATCTGGCAGCTGATTTTCCGCATGTTGCCCCTTATAGTACAACGATTGCGTTCACACAGTTTCAAGATAGGTTTCAACTTGTCTTACCCGATACTTCCCTTGTTACCTATTGTTGCTTTAAATAGGAACTAACATATCATTTTGTAGACGTCTATCCTCTACACCAGGGGTTCTCAAACTTTTTGTCGCGCCCCCCTTCTGAAACATGAAATACCTAGCGCACCCCCCCCCCCCGTTCTTTATTAGGACTGAATATTTCCGAAGGAGGGCAAGCATTATCGCTTTCTTTTTACCACTGCTAATAAGCCACTTATCCATAGTTAATGGCGTTACTTGTATCAGTTTATTTTAAATCGGGCTAACCACTTCCACTGAACACGCACTAGCATTCACCTGTTCACTCACTATCTTTGAATTGACTGCAAAGGGCTGGCTGAATTCGAGTTGACAATGGCAGAAATAGAAGAATCTATTCTTGTAAGGAAGTGTCGGTCACATTGTCAAGCGGCTTATTGGCATTAGTGGTTGTTTGGAGGGTGGCGGATGAAAGGGTGCTGTGTGGGAAATTTTACTCTACACCAGGCCTGTCCAGGGAAAATGCTACGGTAGCAGTCGTCTGCCACGCTAGTGCCTCGTACTTTCCTTAGTGAATCGGAGGTTGTGTGGGGAAGGTGGGGTGGAGGCATGGATGCAAGTGAGGAAGATGTTGCGGTAGTGGAGGTAGCGAGCTGGCAACGTAGTGCGTGGCGTTGAATGGGACATGAGTAACCAATAATCAGTAGCTATAACAAATCCTTTGAATCATACTACCCGCTTTTTATTTTTTATTCTTTAAAAACGTTCGACATATCAAACACATCCACTTGCCGTCCCTTGGTTCTGGGGCGGTTACTACTAAATAATTACATTCCCAGGAAGGGTTGTTTCCGCCACCCACATCTGATTTTGAACGTGTTTTTGCCATTCGCAACTTTTCTATAACAGATGTGCCGTTGTATTTAAGAAAAGCAAATCAGAATCTCCTTCTTGCCTTGCTTGACACTTGGCTTATGATCCATTCCACTACAGCGCAGAGTGTTTAGGACAGGAGTGTGGAGGTAAGGGAGGGGGGCAAGTCCGTCTTCTCTCTAGCAAAAGAAGGTATTGAGAGGAAAAGCTGGTGGTAGTGGCGGAGAAGCGGGGAAATGCGGGGCTTAGTCTGCCACGGAGCGAGTCTCATGGCAAGCCGTGCCGCCACAGCCACCAGTGGCATGGCTGGACAGGCCTGCTCTACACTTTTTCTCAGAATTCCTGCTGGCAAGATCTACTGGTCAGTTCTTGTGAAATAAGACAGCAAAAGTACGAGTTTATTAGTCTTGAATGGTGGAAGGAAGAAGAAGGAAGATTGTAGTTTTACGTGACCGTGAATCTTGTGATTATGAGCCACGGGACCTCCTTTTTACGTGGAATCCGAACCACAGGACATGGCATTTCACTTCGAAAATCTCACATGCATTGACCGGGAATCGAACCCGGACCGCCTTGGTGAGAGGCATACAGCTAGACCGTTGAATGGTGGTGGGAGCTTCCTGCCTATGATAGGTTCATGGATATGAGGATAGCGATACTTGTTACAGAGTATGAAATATAAATATTTCAATCAGAGCCGGCACCCCCTTTTATCACTCTCTGTGTCCCCCTCAGGGGCACGACCCCTACTTTTGAGGACCTCTGGTCTACACCTAGGGTCATCTGTGATATAGCCTAAATAAGCATGATGGAACAACAAGCTAGTTCATTGTCTTTTCGTGTATGCCATAATTTTAAGGTTATCAAATTTGTTAAAATACCAATTTTTGTACTAGTAAGGAGCAGATTTTAGAAAATAATTATATTTCGGGCCCTCTGCCTGGTATGGAAGTGATGCAAGCGTGGACATAAAATGTTAGTATTGCTTTTTCTGAAAATTAATACAAACTTAGCATATTCAATTAGGAATTTGATTAATAAAGACCCAATACTTATAGAAATTTTATGCCTACCACTCTCATGATAAGTTAGAAATTATGGCTATTTTTTCTGTTTACAAGCGAATGAAAAAACTGAGCATTTAAAAGGTTAATTATAAGGTATAATGACTTTCTTGCGTACCTAATAACAATCTATATATTTAAAACACTAAGGTGATTTTTGTTATCGCGAGATTGAGATAACGTCTTAACCGATTGACTTCGTAATGCATTCTAACGAGAGCTCTTGGCATGTAGTTGTAGAGTGTCTTTAAAAGGAAAATATATGTTAGGGTATATTTTTAAATTATTAAAGAAAAATGTAGTATTTGTCGCTTCCGCGCTTGTACACAATGGCTCTATTCCACCAGAGAAATGGCGGATCCCGGCCGTCTTACTGCGATCTTTGTATATGAGAATTAAAAAGGGGATACATATTGTTGTGGCTTTATGGCTCAAACTTTTAAGAGTTAATATATGTGGAGGCAAATCACTTAATGAGCAGAGAGCTATAATCCTTCGACTTGATTTAAGATCTTCCGATAAAACACTTTAATTTTCCAATTTCCAATTCGCTTGGCGTACTTTTATCACAATCAATAATGCTCAAGGGGAAACTCTGGAACGTGTAGGTCTCTATTTGCCTCATCAAGGTTTCAGTCACGGCCAGTTAACTTATATGTTGCGAAGTCGATCTTTCGATGCCCTTAAAGTTGCAACAGGGCCAAAAAGTAATCGTTCAAAGAATGCATACTGTATGAGAGAATCCTTCAGTAAATATTTCCCCAATGACCGTCTTGTTTTGACGGGTATCAACTAGTTTTTAGATGGCATCCGTGCAGAAAAAACGTTAACATAAAACTCTATCTTTGTTAGATAAACATGAAATCCTAAAGCGTCAATTGCCTGGGCGGAGGAAAATGGCGTCTCTGCTAACGATGCCTTAGTTTAAAGAAGGTTACAAGAACAAGTTCTCAAAATGTCTCTCAACCGTAAAAAGCAAAAGACAATTGATGCATATTTCCAGCCGTCTACTTCCGAGGAATAACGTGAGTTATATGATGTATTTTCGTACGTTTTTACTCTGTTTAGCACAATGTAATTAAAACTGATTTTCTAATGATATCTGCGTTATTCTCGATATTTTCCAGTAATCCGGCAGTGCTCTGGTCCGATATCTGCCGGATTACCGAGAGAGCACTATACAGGGTCTTTCATATAAAATAAGAGCGCCAAGCGGCTGCTTTGTTAACTGCAGCTGCGGTTACCTTGGCCGAGTTTTTGGCGCGCCAAGGCCCCCTGCTTTAAGCGTGTGTACAATCCTATATGATGTAGCGGCCTTGCTAGCGTGTGTACAATGCTGAAATCTTACTTTAGTTAGTTAGTTATTGTTGATGAAACCGAAACCCCTACTTGTGCTAATTTTGTGAGTGATTTATTCGGAGACCGTTCAAGATTCTCGCCAATGTCATCTAGCTCATCCTCTGTTAAAACTGTTCGTGTGCGGGCATGTTTTTTATTGAGCACCGAGCCAGTAGTGTCAAACGTATTTGCAATTACGTGAATCTGTGCTGAACAAATGCATCACGTACCCGCAGAGCCGACTCGTACTTAAAATAAGTTTTACATAAAAAATACGATGTTGCAATGATAACTGTCTCACTATATTAGCATCTGAGGTTTAAACTGGCGACTGAACACCTGCATGCTTATTGAAAGGTCAAGTTTGGTATGTCAATCTGTTATTTTTATACAGTCCATCGGAACTTGAAAAAAAGAAAAACCAGCCCTCGTGTGTACTATGCGCGCGCTTTCAATACTGCAGCAGGGGGCCTTGGCGTGCCACAAGCTCGGCCAAGGTGACCGCAGCAGCGGTTAACAAAGCCGCCGCTTGGCGCTCTTATTTTGTATGAAAGACACGGTAGTTACTTCGTAAAGTAGCAGTTACTATTACTTATAACGTGTTACTCTTAAACCTTATTTAGAAGTCTTCAATAGAAGGATGCGCCCTGGATTATTGCAAATGAATGTGATAGATGACGCAATGAGACCAGCAATCAGTATTATCCCCAGCAAGATGGATAGCTAGTATTAAAGTGGTTTTTCAGATCGATACGTCTCTCTCCTCCCCTGGGGATATTAGTGTCCCGAGTAGTGGTTAGTTAATTAATTGATCCATTGCGTCCGATCAGCCTTCCTCCCATCCCCTTACTCCATAGAGCGTATACAGCCACCCTCTTGCAAGGATCGTTCGTGAAATGTCTGACGTAGGCTGCAGTAACTCTAGGAAGTTGTTCTTGTTAATTCATTCAGGGGCTTTGCGTCATCGTGGTCATTTAGCCCCGTGTACTTCGACGTGTGTAGAATTTGTCTAATAATAATAATAATAATAATAATGTTATTGAGACAACAATTAGGAAAAGACATTTACGTTTCTATGGACATATGGTTAGAATGGATCCAACAAGAATAAATAAACAAATTTGTGATAAAATATATAATCTGAAGAGCCAATGGGGTTACACCAAGCAGATGAAGGAAGAACTCCGGAGGCTAGGAATGACAGATGACGACTGTCGAGACCGAACACAATTCAGGGAAAAACTTTCGAACATAAAGGTTATTGGGGGAGAAAAGAGAGAACGCTGGGGAGGAAGATGGACAGCAGAGAGAAAGGCGCAACACTCTGAAAGAATGAAGGAAGTGTGGAGGAAGAGATAGGAAGAAAGAACTATGTGAAGGAAATGAAATGATATTTGCGTGGTCCTTACTTTTGGCCGGTTCGCATAATGTAATGTATGTAATAATGTTATTGGTTTTACGTCTCTTTTAACTACTCTGCCTTTTATAGTCGCCGGGGTGCTGGAATTTTGCCCCGAAGGGGATCTTTAACGAGACAGTAAATCTACTGACACGGCTCCCTCACATTTGCGCACCCTCAAATGCCAGTTGACTGCGCCTGGCTATGAACCTGCAACCTTGGGCCCTGCAAGCAAATTTGTCTGATATAACCTGTATTATTGTGATATCTGTAGTAACGTGTGTATTTGTAATTCAGGTAAGGATTGGGAAGGAGGCGGCCGTGGCCTTGATTTGGGAAGTGTGTTTAAACAAATAAACAAGATGATAGCCCCTGCCAGAACTGTGTCGCGTATAGCCCGCATAGCACTAGAGCTGGGCGGGTAGTCAGTACACATGGGGCGCACACAACCCATTATGCAAGAGTTCTCGTACGGATCCCCCAGTTAACTCTAATACTCTTAACCTCCGTGGCAACAGCCAAGAATGCTAGCCAGTACGCAACCAGACGGGCCGGAGAAGAAAAGAAAGCAATCTGCTATGACAGAATAAAATGGAGGACAACCTTTAACCCTTGAGAACTGAGAACTTTATGTCGTAGTCATGCGAATTTTAATGAAGTATTTTTTAGAACTGGTGTACCGACAGTAGTGGCTACGCTGGCTAAAGCGCAGCATTAGGCCATGGGGCCAAACTCTCTGCTGACTCGGTAGACACGTGGGGTCGTGCCCCACCGTCGGCCGTCCTTGAAATGGTTTTCCGTGGTTTCCCCATTTTCAACACCAGGCAAATGCTGGGACGGTACCTTCTAACAGGCCACGGCCGCTTCCTTCCACATCCTTGCCCAGTTTCATTCACCATCATTCATTTCATCTCTCATTAACTCCTCTCGTGAGGTTGGCGTTAGGAAGGGCATCCGGCCGTAAAAAAATCATCTCCACAATGACTTCCATCGCATCTCATCCCCGTAGGAAAAAATGGGAATAATAAGGGGTAGACATACATTTTTTAGAACTGGTGTCTTCCCATGAACTATTTCCAATATAAATGAGGTTTATTTATACTTTTTCGAATTTAACATGCGTAAAAAAGACAATAATTTTCGTTACAGAATCCAGTAATTGACCTTGATAGTGGTGGCAAAGTAGTCATCTCGATCTTTTTGAACAAATGGGCTGATGATCAAGGTATCCCAAGACCCTAAACATGGATCAACAAGTGAGCTATGTGATTGAACTGCACCTAAATAAGTGTATTTTCCTCTTATTGTTTACATATTGCCCCATCTAACGTAAGCCGAAAATTGTCACGTGAGAACTGGCAACATGGGTATATCTGACCAGACCGTAAATAATATAGAAATGACTAGAGTGTTTAAAAATCTATGGACATATTTCTTTTGCAGGGTGAAGTTCAAGGCTAGGAAGGAAGGTCCAGTAAGCGACAGAAAATAAGGGCTGACCAAAACGAAAATATAAAGCATTATTTAAGTCTCGGGTGAAAAATACCCATGCGCCAGTCCTCACAGGTTAAATCAGGGGCAGATGACCGACCTGCTTCGCCCCTTAAAACCTCATTCACTAACTAACTAACCTTTAAATCATCTGGGGCGAAATCAAAGGGTCTGATGGGGGTTAACACCTTCCCCATTCGGCCTGACAGATCGTTATAAATATCATTTAATACAAGCATCACTTGTTATCTCTTTCTTTCTTTGTTTCAACTTCTTCGTCAAATTATTGGAGGAATAGTCGGGTTATTTCACGGATGCAAATATTTCTAAATTCGAATCTTCGAATAGGTTGGAAATATAATTTTCAAAAGAAAAATATGTATTGTTCGTTGAGCCATTATATATTTAAACACGAATTGTGCCAAGGTAAGGTTATAATTGCTTTGGAGTGGAGTTTCGACTCCCATAGTGCACTGGCTTTGCTCGTGACGTGGATACACATGTATCAAATACGTCTTGCAATGGCCTTCCCAGTGTGGACTCGACAGTGTCTTGGTGAGGTGTGCTTTAACCAACTGAAGAGCCCAATTGCACACCGGGGCGAAACACTGTCATTTTGTTGAGTTATGCCGTGTCGTGACCTACCTGGCCTGTGAGACGTTCTGGCAGGTTGACAGCTCCTCTGTCGATTTTCCCTACTAGCCGAGCGGTTTTCTAGATAAGGGAACTTGAGGTTTCACAGACTCGTCCCGGAACTACCGGAATAAAAGATGAAATTCCCTTGGACTACTGCCGATTTATTAAGCCCTTGGCAGTCGAAGTATATATACACTATATACAAATTATGTGAAGTTACTGCTGGGAGTGCACGCAGGTCTGTAATAGCGCTACTAAGTCTTACTGATACTTGACATCTAGTGTGTCTCCGCGAGGCTGAATAATGCTCGCGCGCGTTACGACGTTACTCTGGCAAGAACTAAGGCGTGAGAGCTACTGTTACTCTGCCGCTCCACTACTCGGCTGCTCTGCTGCTTGACAACTCGGTTACTCTGTAATAACTCTGTCGCTCGCCATTTTGGATACCCTTATATTCAACTAGAGATGACCCAGAATCCATCTCTCCCTTCCACTGAGGCCTGGTCCATTCCACCCTCCAGTGCCTGGCAAGTGCTGCTCCCTAAGGTAGCGGCGACTGCCCATACTTGTGTCTACGTGACATCCAAGGTTCAACTTCTGGCCTGACTTGTGACTATGAATCACTCTCCCTACAATACAAAGTGCTCGACCAACGTACTGTTGTACTATCAATATTTACAGACCTCTTGCACACATCCTGGCTCCAGCAATCCTATCTCCTCCAGAAATACATCTCTGGCTTACAAATGCTCACATCCAACTTAGTAATAATAATAATAACTCTATTGCCCTTATGTATAATGTTCCTTCGAACCTCAGTCCTGGGTTCTGAATCATGGAGGTTCACAGTCACGACACCTCCCTCCCCAGGGAAGAAATGGGTGCAATCTTCCTTGCATTCATTTCTGTCCCAATATTACACTCGGTTACTGTCGAGTCGTAATGATCTGCGACTTTGCGTTGAGGGTGAAGGCTGTAATGCGATCTGACTCGCACTCATATCTGAATCTACAATAGCCCTAGTAGGCGTACTGAAGCGTCCTTCAGCAGGCCTAGAGTCTAATTCCAGGATTTCCTCAGACATCTCCGGGCGTCCCCGAAGTTGCCTGGGACGTTGGAATATCGTAATATCCTCATCTGAAGTCCTAGCCTTACCTTCCCTCGTAATTACTGTTTGCCTTATGCAAATATTCGGGCAATGCGACCTTGCATCATCAAACCATTTTTTGGCTGGAAACCCTAATTTAGGGCAATCACAACAACAATTGCAACAATAGCACCATAAAATTATCCCAATTGTACCTGCTATAGTTAGTACAATATACTTATATACATTGAAATGTTTATACATCATCTGACTTTGTATGTCTTCTTCTTGTTTTCTTACCAAGTCCTCCACCTCTTCTGTTTTGTGCGTGGCCCACTTTAAATCATTCACATGATTTAACAAATTATTCAGTGGTAGTTCATTAACCTCCGGTACCTGCTCTAACTTAATCTCACTACCAATCTGCTCGCAGCAGTCATAATTAAGTATCAAATCTGGCACTAAGTCCTTACCTCGAGTAGTGTTTATTTTACCTACCCCTTGTACCTTACTATGTGGGCTGTACAACGTACACCCTGGACTTAACACAACAATACCTGTGCCAGTTAGTCCCATATCACTTGTAGTGTCCTTACACATGCAGGTGACCCTTGTCTCACCTGGAGACACATAAATATACCTGTTTTCCCTTATAGGTATCCACAGCAATCGCTGTACTGGTAGTACTCTCTTATCACAATTCTCCGGTACCTGATTAACTCCACTGAGTATCTTCACTGCGCAACTGTCTTGCGAGTGAACCATATTAACAGGGAACTGAGCATGACACAACCTCCACGTGGCAGACACTACCTTACACTGCCTCACCTGTTCCCTATCTAATTGCGCAAATGTCTGCTTTTCCTTGTCCATCAATATATAGTCCTTGGCCTCTTGAATGTACACAAAATGGTGGGGATTACTCTTCATGTAAGTGGGGAATGGGATCATATGATACACACTATAAACCACTCTGTCTGTAAGGGGTGTCCTTATAATATACACAAGATAGTTTTCACTTGTAAACACTTCCACTGTGGCCACCTTGTAGACTAGGTAACCGTAAGCTGACCTTAATTCAAATGGCAAGGATAACCCTTTTGGAAAATCCTCCTGGGCTTTCTTATAACTTTCTATGATGTCATCCGGTGATATTATCTGTACCTGGATGACTCCTACCTGTGCATTCATGATGCCTGACAGTACCACACTGTACTGCTCATACAGCTGTACAAGTAAGCCTTCTATCTCAATTAAATGTCTGTTTAATGAGATTTCTAACTCTGCTTGCTCAAATGCTTCTGTAATCCGAAGCGTACTATTGGACAAATATGTCCTGATTTCATTTAAACCCTGAGTCAACCTCTGCTCGTTTGCAGTTACATCGTAGATGGTGCTGTTCATTGTTTGTAACGTGGACTTAACCACTGAACCCTTGCAAAGAAGCATATGAGACTCAGATTCGGGGCGTAACAGGTCATATTCGTAAGTTGCTGTCAGGGCGCTTCATTAACTTGCAGGGTAACATATAACAAAATAACATGCAGGAAAGAGTGAAGCCAGGGTTAAAAACAACTGAATTTAATAACAAATCACCATATTTACACATAAACAATTAACAACAAAAACTCCCAACTGACTCCCGCTTAATAAAATGCCAAAAACTTAGGCGATATCTCTGGAGAGATTAATTACCTGGACCAAGTGTCCTTAAATAAAACGATACCAAAAAGTGACCATATAAGTGCGTACGCCGTTCTACATGCACCACGATGTGTACTTTGAATGCGTGATTCGTTATCATCCAGAATGACCCTTCAAACAACGAATCCGCATTTCCTAGAGCTAGACCGACACGAGGGAACACCACTACACTACTTAAATTAAACCGACACTTCCTAAATCTACTATAAACAAACACAAAATTTCCGTGTGAAATTGGACTTGAATTGCCGTAGCAACATTTACTGCCTAAAAACTTAGGACTTCTCATACAAATCAACACAAGTACATTAACACGTGACCAATAGAAAAATACTCAAATGACCGCTGTCAAAATTTACAAATACTCTACCACTACACCACACGGGTGTGACAAACAAAATTACATGAAATCGAGTCATCAACGAAGCAATAGGCAAACAGCCAACATTTACGTTAATCACAATATTCTTATCCATACAAGGTACAACAATCCGTTACACACATGGCGAACTCCCCAATTAATTATGGCTTAAAATTAGCCATCACAATGAACAGGTTTGCTGCATGAAAGCTTACAGGGTTCAGTCGGACAAAATAGGACTGCCTATCAAAATAAGTCACAGGCAAAACGGGCGGTTTGTGGAACTCTGCATGTCTGTCAACCCACGTGTCAATAACCTCGACCTCCCAGAGCATGGGGTCGAACCTCGAAGAAATGTGCCCCAAAGCACAATAATACGTGTGTGTCAGAAAAACATATGGACAAGAATCAGCAGTCTCCCAAGAGCACTCTGTCTTTCCATCTAAAAAATACAACAGCGGCAAAAATATAAGGGCGGTAGGACAACTACCCCCTCCTCACGTAGAATCAACACACACTAGACACATCAACACACACTTAATCACACGTATGGGTTGTGACAGACCCTGAAATAAAAGACATAAATAATATCCACATGCTAGCGCCATCGTTCTATGCCGTGACTAGTCACCTGAAAAGGACTCAAGAAAAATCTATCAAATTAGAACGAAGGTGTTCTACAATTACTTTTAAGTTGGTGCACTCGGCTACCCTAACATGAATAATAACCTGTTCAGCAAAATGTTTTACAATCATTTCCTCCCATTCCTATTTCAAATATTAACGTTAATAAAGCACCATTTATCGAATGTAACGGGTTCCGCAATTGCAAGGATAAAAATCACGCACGCACGCCGCGTACATTACACATGACTCAAGAAAAAAATCAAAATATCAACAAACACATTGGCCACGCGCCAACGGACATTTAAACATATAGCGTCGGTACAAGAAAAACAGCTATAAAACAAGAAAGAAAAACATGACTATTTACAAAGTTCCCCGGCCAAATCTAACTACATAATTGAAATAATCCAATTTTAGTACATCACCGCTTCTGCATGTAGGACTAAGGACATCCTCCTCAACCCATTGCCCTATGGACAATTTAGCACTCCATAGTAGTCGTCTGCGTTGATTTCTTGAAGCTCATCCCAACTTCAAACCACGTGCTGATCATCTTGGTCTCGACTCCTTGGCAGAAAAGTTCAATGTTAAATATTTGCCTATCTATAATCGCTTGCAGGCTACTCAGTTCACCCACAATTGTCCTACTGCGATTAGTAGCGAAGACTGGCCCTAATTATATCGCACATACGCACTATAAAAACACACATACAATACACACAATTTATACATAAAATATACATCTCGAGTCCGCGCCACTGGCTCGTTAACAAGTTCAAAATCCTGGCTGCACCAGCAGTCGCTATCTCGTCCGGTATTTCCGTCCCGTCTTGGACTTCGGTTCTGGTAAGCGCTAATTAGGGTGATACGATACTTCCCCCTTAAAGTTGAACTCGTCGTCTTTAAAAGAATGTTACAGTTTATCACGCGCTGGCGTGAAATATTTAGATCACACAATTTAGTTGATTTTAGAACAAAATGTATTATAGCTTTTAAAATTCGATACTGCAAACGCTACGACTTTAGCTCCCCAGAGCTCAGAAAATAAATTAGCTTCACTGATTTTAGAGCGTAAAAATCACATTTCGAACTGGCGTGGAGTATGCCTCTGAAGGCTCCACAAGTTAAGTACTCCGATAAATTCGAGCGTCAAAATCACACTTCAAACTGGCGTGGAGTATACCTCTGAAGGCTCCACACAATAAGACTTAGATAAATTCGAGCGTCAAAAATCACACTTCAAACTGGCGTGGAGTATACCTCTGAAGGCTCCACACAATAAGACTTAGATAAATTCGAGCGTCAAAAATCACACTTCAAACTGGCGTGGAGTATGCCTCTGAAGGCTCCACAATATAAGACTTAGATTAAATTCGAGCGTCAAAATCACACCTCAAACTGGCGTGGAGTATGCCTCTGAAGGCTCCACAAGAATAGACTTAGATTGGCGTCGGGCCAAACTATTTATGAGAAACTGACAAGGGCGGAGGAGTGGGGCGGAGTCGGATAAAAACTTCCAGAGTTTTTGTCTCACAAAGATGGGGCTAGTGTCATTCTTCTCCAAATAAATCCAACGTCTCAAATTACTCGAGCGGAGATTAATCCGTTCGGCGGTTCCTTAGATACACACTTCCGCGCGCTTTTTACTACTGACGCCGTCCACCTCGTGGTCACAGCTTGGTCTCTTGCGATTGACTGATTCAATCGTAAGTTCGTTGAGAGGACCTCGTGATTCTTCCTTTATGTCTCCAATTTTGGTACAGTAGTTGCACAATTTGGCCTTGAACTCGACTAATTCTGGCCGTCCCCCAGGAATAGCTACCAACTCAGCTTCTGTTGCAATCATTACGAAATGCTGGCCTCCCTAATATCCAAGTCGACTTCCTTATGTGCTGCCTAGGCCGTAGTAATAATAATAATAAATATGAATACTTATTTATCGAAGATCAATAAGGGTTCATTTATCCTCAGCAAGGTTTTGAAATTCGAAACAATTTATTGGTTTGGATTTCAAAAACAAAATCCACTGTAGTAACAACACATCTCTTTAAATCTCACTCAGCTGCTCGAGTGTATGCCCCTCTGACTCAATTAGTGTGCTCCCTTCTCGCTGGAATGTCATTCATATTTTCACTAGGTCTCCCCCTTCTCCTCACGTAGTTGCCACTCCCGTCGTCTCAGCTGCTCGTTGTTTACAAACAAAGTGCGTACTCACGCGCTCCCCGTGGATTTGAGTGTTTGCTTTCAAAAAAAAAAATTTTTGGCAATACAGATTCTGCACATATCATCTTTCCTAATCATCAAATGGTTCCCTTCTGTAGTACGGTTTCAAATTGGCGCTATTAAAAACAGATTTTGCACCAGTGCTCACTTCTTCTAATCTGTAGGCATTGTTACCCAGATTCTTAATTACCCGGAACGGGCCAATGAATTTTGGACAGAACTTGGCGAAGACTTTGTTCTTAGGGTCGGAGATTGGTGGTCTACGAACCAGCACTAATTCTTGTTCTTGTAACTCTCGGTGAAACTTCTTCCCTCGGTACCGTCTCAGCCTTCGGTCCGCTTGGTTCCTCATGTGCTCTCTCGTTCGCTGGATTCGCAAATCATGCGCTAATAATGGATCCCTCGGGCAAGGAATGATCTTGTCCCAAGTTCTTTCCGGCAACCTGTTGTGGTGTACAATCAGTGGGACTTGACCCGTCGACTCGTGCTTAGTAGTGTTCATGCACATCTCAATTTCCCCTACTTTGTCTACCCATTTATTGTGTTCGTTAGGAATCATTACTCTGTAGTATTTAGCGACACAGCGAATTGTTCTTTCGCTCGGATTTCCACAAGGATGACGAATACTTGAAAATATGTGTTTTATTCCTAGGCTCTCCAAACCTTGCCTAAAAACATTGCTTGTGAAATAGGTACCGTGATCTGATAGAATGGATTCCGGCTTCCCAAGCATCGGAATGACTTTGTTCTTAATTCGACTAAGGACTTGTCCTGATGTCGTCTTCTGAATAGGACATAGCACGACCATCTTCGAAAATACATCGACACATACCAAGAGGTGTCGGCATCCACGCTTTCCTTTTACTAAAGGACCAAAGCAATCAATCGCGAGCATCTCGCATGGTTTCTGCGGTAATAGTGGTCTTGGAGGTTGTTTCAGAATAAAGTTGTTCGGCTTTGTGCGCTGACAAGCGTCACACGTTCTAATTACTTCAACAATGGTGAATCTCATCTTGGGCCAAGTAAAGGTCTCCCCTATCGTAGCTTCAGTCTTATCCGTGCCGATATGTGCTAGGCTCTCGTGAACATGCCAAGTTAATCCCCTCTGTAGTGATGCTGGAACTAAGATCCGCAGTTTAGTATGATGCTCATCCACGTACTTATGTAACAAGTCATTCAAGTAGTGAAATCTCGCTTGTTTAGCACTGGCTTCCCGGTACTCCGGTGAATTTGGTTGTAACTCCTTCCTATAGAATTTTATCATCATCATCATCCATGGGTCAGCTTCTTGCTCCTTCCGAATATCCTTCAATCTTGCCAAAAACTCACGAGCCTTAGGTGTCAAGGTAATATTGTGAACTTCCGCTGTTACTTCGTTTCCGTCCTCAGGGTTTCTACTCAAGGCATCTGGTATGACGTTCAATTTCCCAGGACAATGCTCTATTGTAATGTCAAACTGCTGTATGTAGATGGACCAGCGCGTAACTCTCTCACTTGCTATTGTTGTCTTAAATAAAAATGTCAGTGCATGGTGGTCGGTTCTAACAATGATGGAATAACCATAGATCATCTTGCGCCACTGTTGGAGAGAATATAGAATTGCTAGTAGCTCAAGTTCCGTAACTGTGTAGTTTCTCTCATGTTTCCGTAATTTACGACTCGTAAATGCCAAATAGGATTTCTTCTTGGGTTCTTCAGCGTCCTCTTGGTACAGCATAGCACCAATCCCAATTAACGAAGCATCTGCTTGAATGATAAATTGTTTCTCAAAATCCGGATATCCAAGTTTCACACAGTTTTCCAATAAATCCTTCGTTGCTTTAAAAGACCTGTCGCACTCCTCGTTCCACGACCATCGATTCGCTTTCTTCAACATCTCCTGCATAGGCGCTACTGTTTCTGTGTAACCAGGGCAATTTTCTTTGAAGAAACCTGTCACTCCCAAAAATGCTCTAACATGTTTGACTTTGGTAGGTGTGGGAAATTTCTTAATAGCATCAATCTTGGCTGGATTAGGCCGCACGCCCTCAACATCAATTATATGTCCCAAATATAAAATTTCGCTCTGGCAAAAATGTGACTTTTTTAAGTTGATCTTGAAGTTTATGGTTCTCAGGTTGTCCAGCAGTTTATTTAAATTTATCAAGTGTTCTTCCATTGTCTCAGAAGCGATTAATATGTCATCAACATATCTCGTGGTGAAGTTCTTGACCTCCTCAGTCAGATTTCGATCGAGTGCTCTAATGAGTGCACATCCCGCAGTTTTCACGCCAAAGGGCATTCGACACCAGATATAACTTTGATTATCGAATAAAAATCCCGTCAACAGTTGGGATTTTTCTTCAAGTTCAAGATGGTGGAAACTATTCGTCAAATCAACACTTGAGTATATCTTCTTCCCGCGGAAGCCTTTCAAAACATCTTTGATCCTCGGTGCTTGGTCGTGCTCAACTAGCAGTTTGCTATTTAAAACTCGCGCGTCTAGGCATAGCCTAATTGATCCGTTTGGCTTGGTCACAGCCAATATTGCGTTCAGATAAGGAGTTGCAGCTTTCCTTATCATGCCAGAATCTAATAAGTTAGTAATAATGTCCTTCACCTGAGAAAAATGCTTCTCTGGGATCGGGTACAATTTACTTTTGAATGGGGTCCAATCTGTTACCTGCATCGCATATTGAAAATTTAAAACTTTCCCAGGTACGGTGTCAAAAGCTCCTTTATGTAATCTTAAGATTTCTTCCAATCTTCTTCTATCAGATTCCCCTACGATGGCTTCCTTAAGTCGCTCCTGAAGTAGAATTTCGAATTTGGTTCCGCCCATTTCTTCTTCCGCCAAATGCACCCAAAGTTCCTGCGAAATATCTCGGCTGTCCATTTCTAGCACTGCTGTCTGGTTGACTTGCTCTCCCCTCAAGATCTTTTCTCCGGCCTCATTAGTGCATTCCTCAACAACCCAAGTATTGGCCTCTCTCTCCAGCGGATTCTCTTCCATATTTAAACCCACATGATCCAATCCTTCTACTTGTTTGAAGCTTACAGTGTTGTTATGTAAATCAATTACAGCATGAAAATCGCAGATGAAGTTGGCTCCTAAAATTATATTGTAGTTCATCTTTGGAATAACAATGAACGTTTGTGAAAAAGTATGGTTCAATATTTCCAGATCTAGAAATGCTTGCTGTTTACAATTCATAGTTTTGTCAGGAATGACACCTCTGACTTTCATTAGCGGTACCGGCATAATAGGAACAGTCTGTTTTCTTGCTATTTCTTTAATCAAAATTTCAGTGACTAGGCTCACCTGGCTACCTGTATCAATCAAACATCTCACCCTCATACCTCCAATATGCGCGTATATAATTGGTAGCTGTCTGATAACATTTTCACGGTTCTTCACCACTTCCTCCAGGCAGTCGTCTGGGAATGCTACCCACTCTTCTATATTGGCCACTATCATCTCTTCTTGCTCCCTGGCGATCTCCGTTTTTAGCCTGTCTCCTTTCAGTTCATTTGGTTTTTTTTTTATCCCGGGCCCCATTAGATGTGTTTCGCCGGTTATCATTCTGTCGCTCCTGTTGCCTCAGTAAACTCTCTGCTCCTTCTCCTTGATGGTTGTCTGGGCTCTGTCTGTTCGCCATGGCACGCCCCCACTTCTCCTTCTCCGCTTCTTCATTACTTAATTGATCCAAGTATTTACGGGATTCAATATATCGTTCGTCCCAGTTATTCCTATAATCTCCTCTGTTTTCTTGGCGATAGTCCCTGCCGTTACTCCATCTACCATCTCCATTTCTTTGGTAAGGTCTACCCTGTCTCTGGTTTCCCCTCCAATTCGTGTATTCCCGCTGGTACGTCCACTGATTATTTTGATTTTGGTTATTCTGATGATATCTCCCGCGGTTATTCTGATAATTCTGATTGTTGTTATGGAACTGGTTTCGGCCGTCAAAATCTTGTCTTCTTGGCGTGAACTGTGTCCCTGTGGACTGTGTCTTACTTTGGTTCCCCTGGCCGTGGTTATTTTGGAGTCCCTGAACTACCTCTGCCGTGTTGACACATTCCAAATTCCTTCTTCCTGTCTGTGGGCTTACCATACTCGTCTCATCTAAGTGTCTGAGTAATTCTTCGGCTTGGACTGCGGTCTGAATATTTCCTGCGACTAATAATTGTTGGATATGCATTGGGAGTTGTTTTCCGATGGTTAGAACCATATTCGGCTCGCTAGGCGGGTCATCAAAATCCCTGAATTTTACCAATTGCTGACTGAAGAATTCTGAAAAACGGGTTGGATGTGTACTGTGGTATTTGCGCGTGTACAGGTCCATTCTTAACCTCTGCTGTAACGAAGGACTCCAAAACTTCTTCAAAAACGCCTCGCGGAATTGAGCCATGTCTGTAAACGTGTACTTGAAACTTAAAAACCAGGTCAGGCTAGGTCCTTCTAAAATTTTTTCCACCAGTCTTAATTGTTTCTCCGGGCCGATGTGTTGGTCATTAAAGTAGTCAGTTAATTGCCGTAGAAATGCTTTGGGAGTGGTTCCTGAATGTTCTTTAAACTTATCGGGCTTAAAATCATTACCCCGAATGACTTGGATGACTTGGGCTGGTGCCAAGTTCGGTTGCGGAGTTGAAGTCTCCCCCCTGTACTGCTGGAATGCATTAGTCGTTAGTCTGGGACTTTGACCCCGACTCGTGTCCTCAGCCAACTTCGAACCTGCTGGACTTCCAATACTTGTTTGCTTTTCCGGAATATTTTCGTTTGAAAATAATGTCGCATTCTCTAACGATCTAATCTCGTTTTTTATGATTAATTCTGAGTGTTCCTGTAATTTCGACTTCATATTTTCCTCCAGTGCCTGCATTCGCTTTAAAACTGCCAGCCTGTCTTCCTTATTCGCATGAGCCTGCTGGTCCCAATCTCGCCGGATCCTACTTTTTAAGCTATTTATTTTCTCCTCGTTCCTCTCCTGATTTTTCTCTAGCTCTTCACGTATCCGTTCCTGCGTTTTTACTAGTTGTTCCCCCACCTCTTCTCTTATAACCTCTTGCGTTTTTATTAGCTGACCTTCCAAATTATCCTGAGTTTTGACGAGCTGCTCCCCTACTTCTTGTCTTATGACCTCTTGTGTGTTTATTAGCTGGCCTTCCATCTCTTTTCTTATGATCTCTTGTGTTCTGCCTAATTGCTCCTCTAAATTTTCCCGCAAGTGTATCCGCTCGGTTTCAGCCTTAACTTCGACTTTATCTATTTCCTTTATTAATTCCAGCACGTTGTTATCTACCGAATTAATTTGCTGCTGTAGTTTCTCTTGGGTTTTCTTCACTCCCGCGGTGTTACTGACACATGCTGCCTCTATCTGCTTGAGTTTATCTGCCACCATCTCGTCAGATTGTACTAATTTGTTATCAAATTTCGCCTCCAATTTCTTCATTTCGCCTAACTGTTTGATGTTGTTTTCCGCAACTTCGCCTGCCAGTTTCTCTACTTTTTGAACGCTCTGATTAATATCATTTGTGATTTTTCCTAACTGTTCGGTTTGTGTTACCGCCTGTTGTGACAATTTGTGGTTTAGTTCATTGAATTGTTTGTCAGTGTCTAATTTCTGGACTTCTAACTGGACCGAAATGTTACCGCTCATATCAAGTAATTGTTTTTCACTATGCTCACGCTGAGCTTCTAATTGTTCTTTTAATTGTTCTTCCGTCTTTACGGACATCTGCACTAATTGTTCTTCCGTTTTCGCGGACATTTGGATCGACATCTGTTCTAACAACGCCTTTATCTCATCAACACTCGCCATATCACACACAAAATATATTCAGAGAAAAACAGGGTTATGGGCTAAGGTTTCAGCCCTATACGCACATACATGTCACACATTTAAATATTACTGGCTCTAATTTAATGAAAATTTCAGTAACAAAATTTACTGAATACAAAGACACTTATTCCCAAACAACAAAATAACCCCTAGTGATCTGCTTTTAAATTCCTAACCAACAGAATTTACGAAACACCAATTAACCGAAGTCAATTAAATGTCAGATATAAGGCAACATCTTCCTGCTTTGACTGAGTTCATTAATAATGCAAATTTCTAATTTTAATGTGGGCGCCAGAACAAGTTTATAACAAATACCAAATCAAATTCTAACCTAGTTCAATATTTCTAACTTTAGGAACTCAGTGATTTTACTAATGCACATGGCGGTACAACATCGCCTCCATTTACTGAATTTACATGTCCGCTTGACCTGGCATCATTTCTCAACGAAATAAATATGAGATCAGCGAAGCAACAACAACAACAATCCCCACTTGGGCAGCCATTTTTGTTTTATGAACCCTTGCAAAGAAGCATATGAGACTCAGGTTCGGGGCGTAACAGGTCATATTCGTAAGTTGCTGTCAGGGCGCTTCATTAACTTGCAGGGTAACATATAACAAAATAACATGCAGGAAAGAGTGAAGCCAGGGTTAAAAACAACTGAATTTAATAACAAATCACCATATTTACACATAAACAATTAACAACAAAAACTCCCAACTGACTCCCGCTTAATAAAATGCCAAAAACTTAGGCGATATCTCTGGAGAGATTAATTACCTGGACCAAGTGTCCTTAAATAAAACGATACCAAAAAGTGACCATATAAGTGCGTACGCCGTTCTACATGCACCACGATGTGTACTTTGAATGCGTGATTCGTTATCATCCAGAATGACCCTTCAAACAACGAATCCGCATTTCCTAGAGCTAGACCGACACGAGGGAACACCACTACACTACTTAAATTAAACCGACACTTCCTAAATCTACTATAAACAAACACAAAATTTCCGTGTGAAATTGGACTTGAATTGCCGTAGCAACATTTACTGCCTAAAAACTTAGGACTTCTCATACAAATCAACACAAGTACATTAACACGTGACCAATAGAAAAATACTCAAATGACCGCTGTCAAAATTTACAAATACTCTACCACTACACCACACGGGTGTGACAAACAAAATTACATGAAATCGAGTCATCAACGAAGCAATAGGCAAACAGCCAACATTTACGTTAATCACAATATTCTTATCCATACAAGGTACAACAATCCGTTACACACATGGCGAACTCCCCAATTAATTATGGCTTAAAATTAGCCATCACAATGAACAGGTTTGCTGCATGAAAGCTTACAGGGTTCAGTCGGACAAAATAGGACTGCCTATCAAAATAAGTCACAGGCAAAACGGGCGGTTTGTGGAACTCTGCATGTCTGTCAACCCACGTGTCAATAACCTCGACCTCCCAGAGCATGGGGTCGAACCTCGAAGAAATGTGCCCCAAAGCACAATAATACGTGTGTGTCAGAAAAACATATGGACAAGAATCAGCAGTCTCCCAAGAGCACTCTGTCTTTCCATCTAAAAAATACAACAGCAGCAAAAATATAAGGGCGGTAGGACAACTACCCCCTCCTCACGTAGAATCAACACACACTAGACACATCAACACACACTTAATCACACGTATGGGTTGTGACAGACCCTGAAATAAAAGACATAAATAATATCCACATGCTAGCGCCATCGTTCTATGCCGTGACTAGTCACCTGAAAAGGACTCAAGAAAAATCTATCAAATTAGAACGAAGGTGTTCTACAATTACTTTTAAGTTGGTGCACTCGGCTACCCTAACATGAATAATAACCTGTTCAGCAAAATGTTTTACAATCATTTCCTCCCATTCCTATTTCAAATATTAACGTTAATAAAGCACCATTTATCGAATGTAACGGGTTCCGCAATTGCAAGGATAAAAATCACGCACGCACGCCGCGTACATTACACATGACTCAAGAAAAAAATAAAAATATCAACAAACACATTGGCCACGCGCCAACGGACATTTAAACATATAGCGTCGGTACAAGAAAAACAGCTATAAAACAAGAAAGAAAAACATGACTATTTACAAAGTTCCCCGGCCAAATCTAACTACATAATTGAAATAATCCAATTTTAGTACATCACCGCTTCTGCATGTAGGACTAAGGACATCCTCCTCAACCCATTGCCCTATGGACAATTTAGCACTCCATAGTAGTCGTCTGCGTTGATTTCTTGAAGCTCATCCCAACTTCAAACCACGTGCTGATCATCTTGGTCTCGACTCCTTGGCAGAAAAGTTCAATGTTAAATATTTGCCTATCTATAATCGCTTGCAGGCTACTCAGTTCACCCACAATTGTCCTACTGCGATTAATAGCTAAGACTGGCCCTAATTATATCGCACATACGCACTATAAAAACACACATACAATACACACAATTTATACATAAAATATACATCTCGAGTCCGCGCCACTGGCTCGTTAACAAGTTCAAAATCCTGGCTGCACCAGCAGTCGCTATCTCGTCCGGTATTTCCGTCCCGTCTTGGACTTCGGTTCTGGTAAGCGCTAATTAGGGTGATACGATACTTCCCCCTTAAAGTTGAACTCGTCGTCTTTAAAAGAATGTTACAGTTTATCACGCGCTGGCGTGAAATATTTAGATCACACAATTTAGTTGATTTTAGAACAAAATGTATTATAGCTTTTAAAATTCGATACTGCAAACGCTACGACTTTAGCTCCCCAGAGCTCAGAAAATAAATTAGCTTCACTGATTTTAGAGCGTAAAAATCACATTTCGAACTGGCGTGGAGTATGCCTCTGAAGGCTCCACAAGTTAAGTACTCCGATAAATTCGAGCGTCAAAATCACACTTCAAACTGGCGTGGAGTATACCTCTGAAGGCTCCACACAATAAGACTTAGATAAATTCGAGCGTCAAAAATCACACTTCAAACTGGCGTGGAGTATACCTCTGAAGGCTCCACACAATAAGACTTAGATAAATTCGAGCGTCAAAAATCACACTTCAAACTGGCGTGGAGTATGCCTCTGAAGGCTCCACAATATAAGACTTAGATTAAATTCGAGCGTCAAAATCACACCTCAAACTGGCGTGGAGTATGCCTTTGAAGGCTCCACAAGAATAGACTTAGATTGGCGTCGGGCCAAACTATTTATGAGAAACTGACAAGGGCGGAGGAGTGGGGCGGAGTCGGATAAAAACTTCCAGAGTTTTTGTCTCACAAAGATGGGGCTAGTGTCATTCTTCTCCAAATAAATCCAACGTCTCAAATTACTCGAGCGGAGATTAATCCGTTCGGCGGTTCCTTAGATACACACTTCCGCGCGCTTTTTACTACTGACGCCGTCCACCTCGTGGTCACAGCTTGGTCTCTTGCGATTGGCTGATTCAATCGTAAGTTCGTTGAGAGGACCTCGTGATTCTTCCTTTATGTCTCCAATTTTGGTACAGTAGTTGCACAATTTGGCCTTGAACTCGACTAATTCTGGCCGTCCCCCAGGAATAGCTACCAACTCAGCTTCTGTTGCAATCATTACGAAATGCTGGCCTCCCTAATATCCAAGTCGACTTCCTTATGTGCTGCCTAGGCCGTAGTAATAATAATAATAAATATGAATACTTATTTATCGAAGATCAATAAGGATTCACCACTAACATCTGTTCTTTAGTGACCTTAATCATTGAGAGTTGCTCTCTCTCTAACTCACTTATTTGTGACTCATACTTATCTGCATCATCCTGACTTAATGTCCCAAATAACGCTTTGGCTATTGAACCTACAGCATTTATCAATCCCCTTTTCGGTCTGGTATTATCCGTCTCCCCACTTGGTCTAGTGATTTTGGCTATCGTTTCTTTAGATTCCTTAATCCGTTGCAAATGATTACTTAACATCTTAACGTCATGCTGACATGTCAAATTTGTTTTCTGCTCTAACAATATACATGCCAATTGTGTCCAGTGTATATGCTCCCTGATATTTGAAAATACATCACTTAGCTGATTCAAATTCACATAGGTAACTAATGTCCATTCCTTATTATACAACTGTATCTCACCCTGGTTGTCAAAGTATACTCCAGGTGTATTCTTGTATGGTGTCACTTGTACATCTAGTACTTCTCCGGTTATGCCGTGGGGTGATGACGTCACTGTTACCACCCCACCATGGTGTAGAACCATTCTAGCATTCGTGCCATTGCCTTCTGCATTACCTGCAAGGTAAAGACAGGTTATTCGTTACCTATTTTACTGATTTTCCACCAAAATTTTATCTACTTCAATAACTAAAGTCTCAAAAGATTTTGCTTCGCATCCTGGCTTAGGCATGCGGCTACAAAACTATCAGCAGTGTCATACACTAAGTTCAAAAACTTGCTCCCTTAACTTCGAGTTCTGTTACATAGAGACTCGGCTTCACATCCCACCTCGGGGATGGCTACACTAATGCCGTTTGCATTTTACTGAATGCTCTCAAAATGTGCCTTACATGGCTCGGTTTCTGTGTCATTTCATCTAAGCTAATTTCTGGTTTTCCCTACCCCTGTCCTAACGGGTGCGTATCCGCGACTACCCTAGGGGTGACGAGTCACATATAGGCTACACGCTCGCCATCGTTCAACCCTTTACTTACGAGCACCTCAGTGCCACCCGTCGAACCTCTGTTCGTCTGACTGTTTAAAATTTCTAGTACGACCCGATTTTGTTTTCCGTAGCTTGGCGGGGTATTAAAGAACCCTACCAGCAGCTGTCGCTATGACCTAGTTACCATTGAGACGAAGGGGTGTGTAACTTCGTCGTGGCCGAAATTTGAGGTTCTGACTCTTCGCTTTCTTAAAATGCGCCTCTTAGAGCACTTCTTCTCTACTTACTATACACACGTATGTGTCCCTAAATAATTTGTACCGTTAACTCAGGTGTCTCTTATTCACCCTTATGCCATTGATTGGCTTCCATATATTACCTACGGCAGGCCTTCGTATACTTGGGGCTGCCATTAATAACATATGGCTCAATTACACAGAGCTACTCACCGGGATTCGCGCCTGCCTGACCAGTAGGTCATCGAGGTCATCAGGCAACGCCTCTTTTCTGTCGCCTCTTACGACACAGCAGGCTCACTGTTGGGGGTATTCTAACACCAATGATCACGTGTCTAAACGTTCCAATGGTTCCCGCCACCCACACGGGGGTTTTACTTCCTCAGGATGGCCGCTCCGGGGCCACTATGGACATCCCTGTATTCCGCCTTACGTAACTCATGTCTCCCGGTGCGTTATCTAGGCCGCTCGCCTCAGTTGTCCACTGTTCAAATATTATTGTGTGCCTACTGATAAACTATATTGACTCCATTCGCACACAATCTCTTACAGCTGTGTTAACCCTTAGCTGTCATTGTAGTCTACTAACCGTATATATACGTCCTTACTCCTTAATCCGTTCTGTGCTGCTTCTGCACCCACCCGGGTTCTAAACCCGTTGGAGTCCTTTTACAAGTACATTTTCAACCGATTCTTATGCACCTTGACTCTTCTGCCTTTCTTACTAAGCAATAGGGTGCAATTTACCCCTGAAACGTCAACGACCTCATAAGGCCCTACAAATGGCGGACTCAGCTTTTTAGATCGTCCTCTTCGCAATGCATCATTACGCAAGAGTACCTTGTCACCAATTCGAAATGTGACTTCGTTCTGCTTTTTATCGTAATTAGCCTTTTCCAGTTCTTTACGCTCAACTAGCGTCCTCCTAGCGGCTTCATGATTCCTCCTGAGCTGTGACGTCAGCTCCTCTACCACGTTCTGATGTTCGTTATAATCCACCTCAGGTGGCTTTTGCAATACACCTGGTATATTTGCCTTCTTTCCAAAAATAAGCTCGTAGGGTGTGAACCCTGTACTAGTACTCTTGGTTGTATTATATACAAAGCTCGCTGTGGGCAGATACTTGTCCCAGTCATTCTGCCCGCCTGGGCAAACATAATGCCTCAGGTACTCTGCTAGTACCTTGTGAGATCTCTCTACGCTACCGTTGGACTGTGGTCTGAAAGCATTTGTGTTCGTTTTCCTAATTCGCAGTTTCTTGCAAAGTGCCTTGAATACTTCGCTCATGAAGTTACTACCCTGGTCAGTGAGAATCTGCCCCGGTATCCCGTAAATGCTTATAACATTATTAATGAGCGTCCGTGCCACTGTTTCAGCCTCCTGATTCGGCATGGCACTAGCTACCAAGTACTTCGACAGTTGGTCCTGGCATGTCAAAATATACTTATTGCCAAGCTCTGTCACTGGAAGTGGACCCACCACATCCAGAGATACCTTCTCAAAGACCGTGCTAGGGGTGTCCGTAATTACCATTGGCGCTCTGACGTCTGGTCTAGTCCCCTTATTCTTTTGGCATGAAGGACACGAGCGTATATAACGCTCAATGTCGCTTTTCATTCCCTTCCACTGTAATCGTTCGCGT
The DNA here is from genome assembly GCA_946902985.2 of Meconema thalassinum. NCBI lineage: Eukaryota > Metazoa > Arthropoda > Insecta > Orthoptera > Tettigoniidae > Meconema > Meconema thalassinum. The sequence continues at coordinate 73,175,366 of OX336399.1, read as the reverse complement.
ACCCTGGCGTACGTGCGGGCTATTCCCTGGTGTCCTCCAACCAAGGAATCATGACACTCCTTCAGGATGGCCAATTTCTCAGCCTCCTGCAACTCGGTTACCTCGGGTAAGCTGTCTTCGGGCGTGGACTCCTCTGCGTTAGCGTCCTCGGAGACCTCACTACCGTCTGCTTCAATTCCCTCTACCGTAGCGTCCTCGGGTTTTGAAGTCGGTGCTACCCTCCTACGAGTTTCCATATGAGTGGCCACGGCCGCCCCCTGCCGTAACTCGTGCCCAGCCGAGTTGATCACTCGCGCTTGACACTGTGCATCAGTGGGATTCCTGCTAAGGGCATCGGCATTGCAGTTCTGCTTGCCCTGCTTATAAATTATTTCAAAATCATACTCTGCCAATTTCAATCGGAACTTTAGCAGGCGTGACGATGGGTCTTGAACATTGTACACCCACTTCAGCGGCTTGTGATCTGTCACCACTGTGAAATGCCGTCCGAATAAATACGGCCTGAAATACTTTACACCCCAAACAATGCCTAATCATTCTTTTTCTGTGACGCTGTAATTTCTTTCTGCCTTATGAAGCGTCCTGCTTGCGTATGCTACGGGAAGATCTTTACCCACGGGCCCTTGTGACAATACGGCCCCCACTGCTTCGTTGCTAGCATCTGTGGTAAGAACGAATGGCTTTTCAAAATCTGGGTACTGTAATATAGGCTCTTCAATGAGTTTTTGCTTTAGCGTTTCGAACGCTTGTTCCTGTGCATCTCCCCACACGAAGGGAACTTCCTTCTTCACTAATTCATATAGTGGCTTCGCGATCTTACTATAATTGGGTATAAATTTCCTATAATACCCACTGAGTCCGCAGAATTGTTTAATCTGGCGGCTCGTGGTAGGCCTCGGAAAATCCTTCACGGCCTGCACCTTTCGTGAGTCTGGTAAGACTCCCCCTTCAGTAATTACATGCCCTAAGAACGTCACTTCAGTCCTCAGGAACTCACACTTATCTGGCTGGAGCTTCAACGTATTTTCTCTCAGCCTTTGGAAAACATCCCTTAACTTAGCATTGTGCTCCTCTATTGAGCTACCATACACTATTATATCATCTAGATAGCACAGACACTGAATACCTGTCAATCCGGTAAGCACTGTATTCATCAGCCTTGTGAATGTGGCTGGCGCATCTTTCAACCCCATGGGCATCTTTGCAAATTCGTACTTGCGCCCTAATGCTGAAAAAGCTGTCTTGGGCCTGTCTTCAGGTTTTAATAACACCTGATAATAACCGCTACAAAGGTCAAGTGTACTGAAATACCTGGCCTTACCTAGAGCATCTAATAGCTCTGAGATGAGTGGGAGGGGATAACTAACCCCTATCGTTACTTCGTTCAATTTTCGGAAGTCAATCACAACTCTCCACTTTTGCTTACCTGACGCATCCATTTTCTTTGGTACTAACAATAATGGTGCATTCCAAGGGGATGTACTAGGTACAATAATTTCATCACCTAGCATCTTATCTATCTGCGCTTGTATCTCTCCCTTTTGTGCCTCCGGCAGCCTATACGGCCGCACATTAATCGGGGGTTGATCCCGGGGCGTTGGGATCTCGTGACGTATAACTTCCGTGCATGTGAGCTTATCTCCCTCAAGGTGGAAGATGTCATTGTATTCCGCACAGATGGCGTATATACCTTCCTTATCTACCTGCGTGAGATGGTCTACTCGCAAGCAGTCTATCACTCGGCGTGATCTGGGCTTCTGAGTAGCCGCTTCTCCGGTTACCGCCTTACTGCCTTGCTGTACCTTGCGTACTTCTGCCAGGCAGGTGTCATCCACCTCCTGCATTCGCACTCGAGGGCTGTACAGAGTCACTTCTTCCTCAGTAGTATTCATCATACTGACTACTGCCTCATTGTGCTCTGACCTAGTTAGACACTCTGCGAGGTAAACCCCTGGTGCCACCTCGGCCCTCTCAATAATTCCCACTGGTAGATTCTTATCGACTTCAATAACTACTACCTTCTGAGTTCGAGGCTCGAGGCTGATTATCTTCGCCTCCCTCGCTCCCAGCGGGTATCTTTTACCGTGGATCGTAACATGACCCTCCCGGTAGTCGATCACGCTGTCAGCTAGGATGTCTCTCCCTATTATACCATCCTGGCTTAGTTGGAAATCACTGCCCACCACATGCACTGTGTGTTTAGTACCTCCAATAACAAACTGAACGGTCCCTTGGGTGTAAATCGTTCCCTCGCTTACACCCATTAATTCGATCGTGGTGCCTCTACTGATTGTAACTGTTTTAGGCACTGATTGCCTCTTCACTAGGCTGACCTCGGAACCAGTGTCAATTAAAAACCTCAGAGGCCCCCCACAATGCATTAATATAGTGCCCTCCATGTCACGTGCCTTGGGACTCCTTAAATTACGGGATTCCATAGCTGTCCCTGTGTTATGGACCCGTTCCAGTTTGTCGCCCCTGTCTGAGTGATATTTCTCTTACTACCTTTCCCACTCTTGAACCAACAGTCCTTGGTTCCATGTGACCATCGGTCACAAATATCGCACTGTCGTCGGCCTTTCATGGCCTTACCTCCCGTGCGCCTACTCTGGCCCTGGCCTTTCTTGGCCTCCGGACAATTTCGTTTTATGTGACCCTGCTGGCCACATTTATAACACTTCCGCTGGTCCACTCCTACTTGTGGTACCCGGGCTGTCTGTCGGCAGTTGTTTTGTACGTGCCCTTTCTTCCCACAACGGTAACAGGTTCTACTCCTGTCCGCTTCCGTGTGAGGCTTCTCTCTAATTATGCGCACGGCTTCCGGCGCCACGGCTTCCTTATCTCTCTGCTTCTTTCGGCAATCGCGCTCTATGTGTCCCGGTTTTTTGCAATATCTACATATGATCTTACTTGGTGTGCCCCCTGTCTGTACATTAGGTGTATTACCTAACGCGGTGCGTGCACCTCGGGTTCGTGCCTCCTTGCACTCCCGTGTGATGTGGCCTTCCCTGTTACAGTTGTAACAGACCACCCTAACACTCGCTTGTGTTGGCTTAGTATGCCACCTTAGTGGTGCCTTCCTTTCCCGATCGGGTTTACCTGCTCTTACCCCTGAGGTATGTTTCGTATGCAACCCTTCTCGTGCCTTCCTTGACAGAATTACCGCCTCTTCTTGCCTTGCTGTGGCTACAGCTTTCTCGAAAGTAATGGCCCAGTGGCCCTGGACCCTGGCTTGGATTCGTGGGTTACTTAACCCCTGTATGAAGCTAGCTACGCATATTTTTCTTGTGATACTTAACTGAGCTTCCCTGTCCTCCCAGCTTTCTCCATCGAGGACTGCTTCCCTGAACGCAGCTGATAGAGTCTCTACTTTGTGTGCCCATATCGCCACTGATTCCCTCGGATCCTGCGCTGTTTGAAACATCTGGCAAATATACAAGTCTAATGTGCCCTGAAATCCGTAGTATTCTTGTAATGCCTGTTTGGCAGCCTCCCAGTGATTTATATCTCTTCTGACTAACAACTTGTCTCGGGCCTTGCCCGTGATTTTGGTCAGGATATACTTAAAGAACAGCTCTTGATCATCGTCTTTTACCATGCGAACAGCAGCGTCTACATTGGCCACAAACTCACGTAATCTGTCGGGCTGTGTTCCATCGAACTCCCGACCTATCAGGCGATGTCCTTCGTTTACTGATACAAAAGGCCCACTTGTACTCACCATATCTATGTCTGCTAGCCTCTCCTCTACCTGGACACCGGTAGCTGCACTTGTCTGTCTTGCCATTGTAATAAGGTTAGCTTACCTGGCGGCTACTTCTTCTTCCTTGTTGTCTCTGCTAACTGGATACTGCGGCTGGTCGGTTCTCCCTTCTGCTGGTGGCACGGCTCGCTACTGCACGGCTCCTTCTGCTTAGTAGGCTTCTTCTTCTCTCTTCTGCGTTGCGCGGCACTCGGTACGATTTACGCGGATGCGCGGACGGACAATCTTCTGCGTTGTCGCGGTCTTTATCGGACAATCTTCTGCGATGTCGCGATCTCTCTCTTTATTCCGTAGTTGCTCTGTTCAGTGCGTCGAACTCGGGACCCTACACATCTGACACCAAAAGTTAGGTCTGTCGTGACCTACCTGGCCTGTGAGACGTTCTGGCAGGTTGACAGCTCCTCTGTCGATTTTCCCTACTAGCCGAGCGGTTTTCTAGATAAGGGAACTTGAGGTTTCACAGACTCGTCCCGGAACTACCGGAATAAAAGATGAAATTCCCTTGGACTACTGCCGATTTATTAAGCCCTTGGCAGTCGAAGTATATATACACTATATACAAATTATGTGAAGTTACTGCTGGGAGTGCACGCAGGTCTGTAATAGCGCTACTAAGTCTTACTGATACTTGACATCTAGTGTGTCTCCGCGAGGCTGAATAATGCTCGCGCGCGTTACGACGTTACTCTGGCAAGAACTAAGGCGTGAGAGCTACTGTTACTCTGCCGCTCCACTACTCTGCTGCTCTGCTGCTTGACAACTCGGTTACTCTGTAATAACTCTGTCGCTTGCCATTTTGGATACCCTTATATTCAACTAGAGATGACCCAGAATCCATCTCTCCCTTCCACTGAGGCCTGGTCCATTCCACCCTCCAGTGCCTGGCAAGTGCTGCTCCCTAAGGTAGCGGCGACTGCCCATACTTGTGTCTACGTGACATCCAAGGTTCAACTTCTGGCCTGACTTGTGACTATGAATCACTCTCCCTACAATACAAAGTGCTCGACCAACGTACTGTTGTACTATCAATATTTACAGACCTCTTGCACACATCCTGGCTCCAGCAATCCTATCTCCTCCAGAAATACATCTCTGGCTTACAAATGCTCACATCCAACTTAGTAATAATAATAATAACTCTATTGCCCTTATGTATAATGTTCCTTCGAACCGCAGTCCTGGGTTCTGAATCATGGAGGTTCACAGTCACGACAGCCGGAACATTTAGCACAATTCGTGTTTAAAAAATAATAGGTTGGAAATCGAATAATTTGAATGTTCAAACCCTTCAAATATTCGAATGTGCTAATAATTCTGCTGATTCAAATAGTCGAATTATTCGTATTCGGAATTATTCGAACAAATCGATTAATGCGATGTTAGAAAATGTACAGGCATATAACAAACAGACAAATATTAAACAGAGGGTAATTTGATTATTATGCACCTCATCCGGGATAAATACGAAGCTTTAGGAAAACATTCCAGATGGTCAGACAGGAAGCTTGCCGTACTTATTAGAGTTAGTCCGCCTCGTTGCATAGTTGCGGAGGCCCACGTTCGATTCCCGTGCTCTGCCAAGAAATTTCATACTGGTTTGAGGGCTGAAACGGGATCCACTCAGCCTCGTGAGGTAAAACTGAGAAGAGGTGAGTTCAATTCTCATCTCAGTCAGTCTGGAAGTGGTTGTCCGTGGTTTCCCACTTCTACTCCTAACTTGAGGTCACGGCCGCCTCCTTCCCAATTCTCACCTCAACGAGAAATGCACATACTACTACAGACACCACAGCAACACAAGTTATCAGACACTCGGGGCTACATGACCACGATGTGCCTAAATGAATCAGCAGCATTTATTCAATCGCCCTACGGTTTTTGAAGTACGGCAGAGCAAGGATCAACCCCGTGGGACGAGAACATATTGTTTGCTGCAGTTGCCCGTGACTAGACACAATATACATTATAGTAGCTCTCTTCTGCTGGAAAACACGCACTCAATACGGACCGCATTGTCCAGCTGCTATTCATCTTACATTTGCTGCTGTAGCGAGGCACAGAAAGAATTGCAGCGTATTGACCGTTTGTTTTGTATAAAGTTGCCCTTTGTAAATACAGTCCAGTATTCTTAACGAGAATCCCTCAGGCACTGCATCATATTACTCGACACAGGGGAAAATGTCTATGTCATGTTTTGTGAGATTACTCAGGCCATCAAAATTAATGCTTTTCAGTCGGTCAACAATATTGTATCCAATATTGTCATTTAGACTTTCACGGCCCGTGTTACTATTCATAATGTTGAATTTTGGGCTTATGCCGTGTTTATTATATTAAAATTCGACGCGTTTCGAAAGAAACCATGCCTTTCTTCATCAGGAAATTTGTCCAGCATGCCCCTAAATGATACCCAACAGGCAGTTCTCGCTAAAGGTCTCAATTTTGCTGTAGCGCCTAGAAGAATTCCTATTGAAGAACTTATTACATCTGTAGAATCCTCGGTACATCACCCCACACCTGAAGAGGCCGAGGAAGCCAGACAAGAATGTTCCAGAGTTCTCAAGAACGCTAAGCCACCTAACACCAACTTAAAACAAGGCGAAAGCCGGGCACTTAAAGATCTAAGGGACAATTCTGATATTATCGATCTCCCCGCTGACAAGGGTAACGCGACAGTGGTGTTGAATAAGGTTGATTATGATTCCAAGATCTCGTATTTGTTATCAGATCCTGTATATAGGATTAATAGTCGTGATCCTACTACTCGCTACTCAAATGTCACCGTCAAATTGATCAAGCAATCATCTATTCCAGCGGATGCAGCGAAGACTCTCCTTCGAGGGTATGCTATTCCTCCGAGACTCTATGGTCTTCCTAAAATACATAAAGAAGATGTTCCTCTTAGACCTATTGTTAGTACGATTGGTTCTCCTACATATGCCCTTTACAAATACTTAGGTAGACTACTTCAGCCGCTTCTGGGTAACACGCCTTCGTACATTAAGGATTCCACACCTTCGTGGAAAAGTTGAAAGCTATAACACTTCAGCCGGGTGATATCCTAGTGAGTCTCGACGTGGTGTCTCCGTTTACGAGAGTACCTATTGATGGTGTTATGTCTCTCATTAATGGTTTTTTTTCCTGAAGACATCACAAGGCTTTTTTTTTATCACTGCATGACCTCCTCCTACTTTCTATGGAATGGGAATTTTTATGAGCAGACTGATGGTGTGGCCATGGGAAGTCCTCTCTCTCCTGTTGTGGCTAATTTCTTCATGGAGAACTTTGAAGAGAAAGCTTTGTCGTCGGCTCCTTTCAAACCGAAGATCTGGTGGCGTTATGTGGATGACACGTTCGTTGTTTGGACGGAAGGTGAGGAAAATCTTAGCCATTTCCTGGATCACCTTAATCTCCAGCACCCTTCTATTTGTTTCACCATGGAAAAGGAATCTGACGGCAAAATACCGTTTTTAGATGTTCTCGTCACCAAGAAAGAGGATGGATCTTTAGGACACAGCGTTTTTCGTAAGCCAACACACACCAATAGATATCTCCACGCAAGTTCTCACCATCACCCTGCCCAGAAACATGGTATCCTTACAACTCTAACTACCCGGGCTAGGAGGATTTGTGAAGTGTCTTCTTTACAAGAAGAAATTAATACCTTGCGAACCACCTTTGAGAGCAACGGTTATAGCAATGCTTTGATCTCTACGGTTCTGAAACCAACAAATAATAATAGAACGTCAGTTGAGAAAAGAGATGTAAGAGGAACTGCTTACCTACCTTACATACATAACACGACGGATCGTATTGCTAAAATCCTACGTCGGTACAACATACGGACTGTATTTGGAACTTCTGTTAAGATTAGGCAACTCCTGCGACCAACTAAGGACAGTTTGCCTAAATTGCAACAACCGGGTATCTACAGAGTTCCCTGTACTTGTGGCAAGGTTTACATCGGGCAGACTTCGAGAACAATATGCACTCGCATTAAGGAACATAATATATGTATCAGGCTCATTCAACCTGATAAATCAGCTGTTGCCGATCATGCATTAACACCTGGCCATGATGTCATGTTCCAAGGAGTGGATGTTCTTGCCCGTATAAAGCAATATCGTCCCAGAATCATCAGGGAGGCGGTTGAAATACGTAAACACCCAGATAATTTCAACCGCGACACCGGCTACAATCTCAGTGAATCCTGGCTACCTATTATCAGAACCCTGAGAAAGTAATTCACTGCTGCTTTCCGTTGTCCCTAACATGGGGCTATAATGGCGTCCATCTTTGGGCACCTTCTATATGTTCTTTGTTGCTTTCTCTTAGCAATCATTGTCGTATTCCAGATTATTCCTGACGAAGAAAGGCATGGTTTCTTTCGAAACGCGTCGAATTTTAATATAATAAACACGGCATAAGCCCAAAATTCAACATTATGAATAATATTGTATCCAATTGATATTATTGTTAATAATGTTCTGCAACTGTACAATTTACCACCGGGGAATTACTCCCATTTGCAAATAAAGTAAATGAAAGAACAAATACACACACTAATACAATCACTATAATAACACATGTTATCAAATATGTAAATTAATTATTTAGTGTTGAAGTGAAATAAGTCATGATTTCAACATTTTTAGCCTATTTTCATTTATGAAAAAAATAGGCTTATGAGATCACCTTTTGTCCGTGTGTGTGTGTGTGTGTGTGTGTGTACATGTATGTGTGTGTCCCTGTAATAAAGTCCAAACGACTGGAGCGATTTCAATGAAACTCGGTAAGGACAGTACTTTTGTCCGACCGTGCCCTTCAAATTTTATTTCGTCTCACCAATCCAACATGGTGGCTGTGCGAAATATTTCACCGGCATTCAATATCTCCGACACTATTTCCGATATCACCATGAAATTGTGTACGGTGATAAAGGGCACCACTAAAAGTTCACCTATGTGACTTTCAAAATCCTGATAAGTACAAAACCAACATGGTGGCCAAGCAAAGTTGAAACATTTTAATAGACTTTTCTCGCGATTTAATAATTCGAACGCAGTGAAACTTGGTACAGCAAATGTTTGTACACACTGTAATGCACTGACATCTAATTTAGTTCAATTGTTTAAATAACCTCAAGATGGCGGCTGTGCGAAATTTGAAATTAAGTTTTTATTTCTTGTGTCCTAATCATGCAATTGAAGTCAACGTTTGAATACGAACCTACGCAATAATCGTCATCTAATAGTACATTAATCTATGGCCTACATAAGATAAAAATCCAACATGGCGACCATCCAAAATATTTAGACGATTCTCAATATCTATTAATCTATGACAGCAATCAAACTGTTACCTTGTATGTTGATAGAGGCTATAAACATAGGTCCAAGTTCACCTACGGGACTTTCAATAACCTGGTGAGCACAAATTCAACGCAAAAATGTAAATATTTAAATGGACGTTTCTCGTGATTTAACCATCCGAGTGCAGTGAAACTTGGTACTGTATATGCTTATACAGATTTTAATCCACTGCCAATTAATTTATTTCATTTCAATTGTTTTCATAGCCACAAGATTGCGTCTGTGCGAAGTTTTAAAATCTCGTTTTTATTTCTTGTGTCCTAATCATGCGATTGAATAAACCTACGCAATAATCTTTATTTAATTGTGCATAACTCTATGGCCTGCATATATAACAGTCCAACATGGTATGTATGTCTACCCCTTATTATTCCCGTTTTCCAACGGGGTCGGGGATGAGATGCGATGCAAGTCTTTCTGGCGATGGTTTTTACTGCCGGATGCCCTTCCTGACGTCAACCTCATGAGAGGAGTTAATGAGAGATGAAATGAATGATGGTGAATGAAACTGGGCAAGGATGTGGAAGGAAGCGGCCGTGGCCTATCAGAAGGTACCGTCCCAGCATTTGCCTGGTGTTGAAAATGGGAAACCACGGAAAACCATTTCAAGGACGGCCGACGGTGGGGCTCGAACCCACGCGTCTACCGAGTCAGCAGAGAGCTTGGCCCCATGACCTAACGCTGCGCTTTTGCCAGCGTAGCCACTACATAACAGTCCAACATGGTAACCATCCGAAATATATAAATGTTTCTCAATATCCACGCAACTATTGCAGCAATGAAGCCGAAATTTTGTGTGTTGATAGAGGCTATTAACATAAGTAGGTTATATGAAAATAGGCTCTTTAGTTCTTCACTGATCTACTTGTTTAAAATGCAGATATACTTTTAAAAATTGAAATCAAAGGATTCTAAAAGGATTCTCTTAATAAATTAACTGTCATTTTGATCAGAGATATCTACATAATTTAATGAACTATTTTTCAGGCAATGTCATATTTTTCACATTTCTGCCGGGAACGGTCCCCTTAAGAAAGCTGACTTCGTGCAGTTTGGAATCTACCTCCTGAATTTGTAACACTGCGCACGTCCTGTCCCTTCATAACCCGAGAGGAGGTCAAATACTCGATGTGGACTGCAATGTCTTTATGACACGGCAAGGTATAGGGACGGGATTATATGTAGCTTTGCCTCTAATTGCGTACAGTCTCGTGACAAAACTAGAGGACTTTATTAAACAAGCAGGCAGCATGGCATCTTGTGTCCAAGAAGTGCCTGGGAATAACACCAGAAACAATCGTATTGGTAACGATAGCAATCAGAGCACTCTATTAAACAAGCAGGCTTTCTTGCATTTAAGATGTCTCTGGGTATAACACAAGAAACAATCCTATCTGTAATACGTAGCAATTACAGCACTCGGTTACACCAAGGAGCAGACTATCTCGCGGTTCCGCCACTTAAAACAACAGCAATCGTCGTCTTCTCTATTATACAAGCAGGACTACAGAACATCTTGTATCCAAGAACTCTCTGGACATAACAGTAAAAATATTCGTACTGGTAACCATAGCAAAGCAGGGCAACAGGGCATTTTGTATCCAAGAGGTATTTGTATCGGGGACAATACAATAGGGCAGACGGAGGATGGACACGTCCAAGCTCGATGGTTGGTGATAAAGTAAACAAAGAAAGAATATTGACAAAGGAAAACTGTAAAGATGTCAGGGAACATGTCACAGTACAATATTCAATTAGATAGTTGCATAATTAATTTTAATGGCTTTGGCGGTGCAATCGGTAGCATGCTAAACTGTTATACCCAAGATCGTGGGTTGAAACCCGGCCGAAGTTGTCGGATTTTTAAGAGCGTTAAAATCCTTCAGTAACTTATGCTTTCCTTCGGAGGGGAAGTGAGCCCGCGGGCCCTTGTCATAGATTTGGTTGGTTCTTAAGTTTAGGGGGCTGCGAAAACGCGGTCATGTAGCCCCGTGTACTTTGGGTGTATGTAGAATCTGTCTGATAACCGGTGTTAACTGTGATGACTGTATTAGTGTGTGTTAACTGTTTTTTAATTCAAGTAAGGACTACAGACTTTTGAATTTTTCAAATAGTTCCTACTTTTGCCGCAAACGCCACCGTCAACGACTACTAGTTCAGAACTTAGCTACTAGACGCCACCGAAGTCGGCTCTTGGCAACGAACGTAGGAACCTAAGAGCGTTGTTTATATTCTTAACCTATGCAATTTAGCTTCACACAGGTGTAATTAGTGGAAGGTTCTTTAACATGCCATAAATCTATGACATGGGACCGCCGGCTTTACTTCCCCTCCGAAGGAAGGCATAATGAGGGATTTTAACGCTCTTAAAAAATCCGACGACTTCGGCCGGATTTGAACCCGCGATCTTGGGCATAGAAGCTCAGCATGCTACCGACTACGCCAAAGAAGCCGCTTGTGAGAGATTTACGGCATGTAAAGGAACCTACCACTGCAATTGGTAGTGTGTAGCAAAATTTTTAGGTTATATTTTGCTGGTAAGAAACGCTCTATCAAGTTCCAACGTTCGCCGCTAGATGGTAGTACAGTACCATCTGGTAGCCAAAGTTAGAACTTCTTGAAATTGAACTTGTTGGGAGCCCACGGGTGTTCAATTAAAATTCCCTGCTATGGCCATTCGGCTGCAATTCATATACAGTATAATAATTAGGACTCGGATTTATAGGTGAATAAATATGTTTTTATGTAAATACATATTTTAAGCATTTTTTCTATAAATACATAAATTCCTGCTTTTCACTTAATAGCACATAAAAATACATAATATTAACATTTTTTTTAAATCAGTAACTTATGCTACATCTTTCAGTTTATTGTTGCATTTTTGTTCTGTGTTACTTCAACGGGGAAGAACCTGTGAGCTATAGCAAACAAGGCGGAACAGCGATCTCAAGTTACACAACACCTCAAGGGCAAGAATCGCATTGCCGCAGTTTCGCGCCTTCAGAATAAGTGTTTTGCGATAATCGTCTGTCATTTGTGATGGACAACCTGAAGACGTATCTCGTTGTGTATTGTAATGCTTCAGTAGTGAGTGAGACATAGAATAAATTGCATTTGTGAGTACTGCATGTTGTTTATATTCACATTAATAAACTAAATTATAATTACATATTTTTACTTTTTTGCCACATATTTCATGTATTTTTAATACATAAAAAATAAATATTTTCCCGATTTTTAGCACCTAAAAATCTGAGCCCTAATAATAATAATAATAATTAATTTTACAGCAATCTTGAAATAAATGACTGTAGGTGTTGATGATGCTTTAAAACTTTTAAGATAATAGTGAGTAAATTGCCTTAAAGACCATTTAGATTAGGCTCCTGGATAAGATAGGGTTGACTGATGTCTCTTATAAAAGAAAGACACACTAGTGATTTTAGTTTATGAGGCGTGGAATTGACTCTTTGAGTTTGTACGGCCTGATATACCAGGTGAGTCAGCTGCCCCTGATAATATTGATTTATGTAGCCCAACTAGTGTTGTTATCAGGAAGGTCGATATTTCTCTGCTCCCATCACGTATGGTACTAATGCACTGCAAGCATATCCTGCAAACGATACTGAACACTATTATTTTTACTAGTTGGGCTGCATAAAACAATATTATTACGGTCAGCTATAATAATAATAATAATAATATCGTACGGCCTCGGGTGCCGGGTGCAAGCTTTGTTATTTGACACCCAGAGGGAAGCTTGCATATTGAATTTGGTTGTTCCTTGAAGCACTATGAAAGTCAAGGAGGTTAGATATCTAAGCTCCTTGAACACTGTAGCGCTTTCTAGTAGAGAAATGACGAACTTTGTGTTGGCGGAAACTCCCGAGATTAATTTTGCCATTATGAACACGGCCTACTGAATTCAAATGGGTTCTTTGACATGCCAACATCGTATGACATGCGTGTCGTATTTTTGCCGCCTTTCAAAAATCACTTACCACGGCTAGGAGCGTACCTGCAAGCTTGGGGTAAGTAGACCGATACGTTAACCACTCACCCACCGTGGCAAGCTACGAATAGCTGATTGACCTGGTATAGAGCCCAGGAGAAAGTGAATGATAAACAAGTTTTAATTTTAGGTTCCATTTTACTGTTGACCTCACGAGTTTGTGGAAATATTCAAAATTTGTTCAAAAATTCATAGGTTGGTTACTTAAGTTCTCGTTGTAGTTGATGTGCATTTCTTGTTGTCTGTTGAAAGTGAAGACTTTAGGATTAGCCTTGTAGGCTGCCAAATCTGGTGTATTTTTTCAACTACCGGTACTGTTTAGTCAAAACAATGTTTATAACAACTGAAAATCCACAGCCTGCTTCCAATCGACCTACTAGGTCAGGGGATGGAATGAGTGAAGCCCCCATCTAGCGGCGAGGATATGAACTCTGCCGGCTGCCGAAGCCTGTCGCACTCCCCTGGGGCAATGATTAAATGAATGACAGATGGAATGAAATGATAGTGGAGAGTGTTGCTGGAAGGAAATTTGTGACAGGGAAAACCGGAGTACCCGGAGAAAAACCTGTCTGTCTCCGCTTTTTTCAGCACAAATCTCACATGGAGTGACCGGGATTTTAACCACGGACCCAGCGATGAGAGGCCGGCGTGCTGCCGCATAAGCCACTGAGGCTCTTTTATAACAAACTAAAAAAGTAATTTTTATTTCAAAAAAAAAAAAAGCTGACTTGGTGGTGTTTATGGTGTTTATGAGTTCAATATGAGATGTTTGTCTAATAACATGTGTGGTGTCGGTAGACGAGTGTGTATAATGTACTGTAATATTATTTTAGAGTAGGCTACCGTAGTTTTGAGATAGATGCCCAGGTCTTTGAGACATGGTACCAGCGTGGAATTTCCCTGAAATTTGGTACACATGTTAATTTCTACGTTTATGGTTAGCTGTCAAAATGTCAAAAGATCTGTTGAGAAATATGGAAGTTGGAAAATTCAGTAACGATGTCCATTGAACCAAAGGGAGTTAGAAGGTGTGGTTTGTGCCTACATTTTCCAAATCGTCTCAATAGTACAGGAAAAGTCAACGGAAATATATTTTATTTATTTAAACGCTGCATTTAAACAAATAAACAAGACGATTGCTCCTGGCAGAATTGTCTCACCTCGAACCCGTAGTCTATAATAGAAACGCCGGGCGGGTGGTCCATACTCACGGGCTCACAAGTAACCGATCATGCTTTCAAAATAAAGAGAATTACTTGCAGCAATTCTTTAACCCATCATGCTGACAAGGGTGCCAAATATAGGTGCACGCCTCTTTGCGTAGTGGCTAGCGTTCTTGGCTGTCACGGTGGAGGCTGGGATTCGATCCCGGATATGCCAAGAAATTTAAATCTGGTCTGAAAGCTGGAACGGGGTACACTCCGTCTCCACCTCGTGAGGCAAAAATAAGAAGAGGCGGGTTGTTCTACTCTAGACAAATGCCGGGAGGCTACCTAACTTAAGGCCATGGCCGCTTCCTACCCAAATTTTTCCTCAATTACAATCACACATACTAGTACAGATATCACAGTGACGCAGATTATCAGACAAGCTCTACACACACCCAAGTACACGGGAATCATGACCACGATGTCGCAAATCCCGTAATAGAATCAACAATAACAACAAATATAGGTCGTAGTACATCGGACTTGAAAAAAAGAAAGCGTTTTTCCCTTAATCAGTTCCCGTGCGAAGCCGGGGGCGTGTTAGTAGTTAAATAAAATTGCTAACCATATAACTTCGATCTGATCCAAGTTTTTACCGCCTGCTGAAGAGATGAGCATCCAATTACCATTCTGCAGGAAATCTTGCCCGTTACTGATCTAATAACACTAAGAGGGCTTCTATCTCAATCAGGCTTTATGGCCCTTTCGATGACTTGGTCAAACTTGAGACTTTAAAAGTAGATGCTCAGCGTAAGAGAATGTACTGTATAGTCAGTAGATCATGAGAAGTTCAAGACACACATAGGCCTACTCTTTGTTATATGGAGGATAATGATCCGATTCCTCATTTTGACGTAGAACTACCGTATTAATATGAACTATACCAATGCGGCGTTGAAATGTACTGTATCGCGATTAAGGATTAAGGTTCGAATCCTGGCGCTGACAGTGGCTATCCTGATAGTGGTTTTCTTCCCCGTCAATCTAAATTTTCCAGTGTACATTGAATCAAAGACTTGTTCTTTTTTGAATGCTGAATTTTTGTTTTTTCCGTAAATTTTCTTTAGACTATATTGTAATATATTATTTTTTTGTTTGATTAATTTTTGGCCTTTCCAATTTAGGTGTCCACCTCTAAATTTTAAATTCCATTCCCAATTTGTATACTTTAATCTGTCTTAAGAGGGCAGATGACCTCGTAGTTCCGCCCCTTAAAACAACAACTATCTAACATTTCTTCCCCGTTAATTTCCACCCTCCATCCAGTGCCTTATTTCAAGTCCCGAGACATCTACCTCCTCACTGTCCCTAATACAGCTACACACACTACTATAGTCACCACAGAAACACAGGTTATCAGAAAAGTTTATTACCTACCCAAGTACTGGGGGCTGATGATCAAGAATTCCTCAGCTCCCTAAAATGAATAAACAACGGCCGCACTATACAAATCGTCAGTCAAGAATAGCGGAAAATATCCCTCGACGCTCGTGCAGGCTCTACTAGACATTCCCCCAGGGGCTCACAACCTGTGACGGCTTAGGATAAAAGTGCATGCAATGGCATTTCTTCAACCATAGATTAACTATTTATCTAAAGCGGTGTCCTATAGTTTTCGTGAGCTGATATGTATCCTGAAAGTCTATATTAACTTTTAATAGCAATACACCTACTGTCGACCAAAGTATTATGTGCACTCGGGTTTGAAGGTTGTTTGTGAAGTAACCAATAGACCTACATAAAATCCAATAGCATTATCATTTTCGTTGTTCTATTGTACGTTAGCTCATGTAGGTTTGGCTTTTTAAATTTATATTTTAATATTTTTTTGTCGCAGTTGGAGCACAAAAAGTGCACGTTTTTAAGCGTGTTTCAACCATGCGTCACATTTAAGAATTATTATCTCAAAAACCCGTCATCAGATCAAATCCAAATTTTAACACAATATACATTGGAATGTTGTATAACTGGTTTATTAATTTCAAAATTTTGCGTGTCCAAGAAAAAAGTTATCATTTTTGTAAGGTAACTTTTTCTCGGCTCGGGGTGGTTGGAAAATGTAGTTCTTGGTCGCGATGTAATCCTTATACATCAAAAGGTTATGCTGTATGACTTTAAAATACGTAAATGAATTCACTTATTTTATATTGGTTTGTATTTGAACGGGGAAATAAGACCTCGCTACGCTCGGCAGTGATGGGCTCCATCTCAGCAACGCTGTACAGCTTACCCCGGAGCGGCTAGCTGGTGAACGATGCGTTATTTCCGCCTACAAATACAAACCGATATAAAATAAGTGAGTTAATTTACGTATTTTAGAGTCATACAGCATAACTTTTTGATGTATAAGGATTACATCGCGACCAAGAACTAAATTTTCTAACCACCCCGAGCCGAGAAAAAGTTACCTTACAAAAATGATAACTTTTTTTTCTTGGACACGCACAATTTTGAAATTAATAAACCAGTTATACAACATTCCAATGTACATTGTGTTAAAATTTGGTTTCGATCTGATGACGGGATTGTGAGATAATAATTCTTAAATGTGACGCATGGTTGCAACACGCTTAAAAACGTGCACTTTTTGTGTTCCAACTGCGACAAAAAATATTAAAATATAAATTAAGAATTCCAAACTTACATGAGCTAACGTAAAATAGAACGACAAAAAAGATGATGTTATTGGATTTTATGTAGGTCTATTGGTTACTTCATAAGCAACCTTCAAACTCGAGTACACATAATACTTTGGTCGACAGTAGTTAGAGATTTAAACTTACTGCTTATGGTTCACCGCCAATATTCACCATGTTTTGAAATCCATTTCGTGATTTCGAGTAGGAAAACTATGTAGAAAATATCTATTAATACTACCAACAATACTACACAACGTTTCGATATCTTAACTTTATAAAATTATGAATAAATGCTCACACTTTTTTTTATGTAAATTAATACTCAGTTGATCGCGTCATGAAACAGCTTCTCGAAACGTCAGCTTACAGCAGCCCATCAGAATACGCACGATGCCTATAGAACACAGACACGATTTGACAATAGTATGTAGGCTATTGTATTTTGGTATGCGATCTGTCAGCGAACATTCGCGATCCCGTACTATTCGCTTTAATTGCTATTTTGGTTAGTGGTTTGTTAATTTACCTGGTAATTAATTCCAGTTGCTGTTAATGTTGTTGTTATGTATGGCTTAGAACCGCAAATATCCTGCTGTTCGTTGTGTAGCTTCCACGGCCTTATGCACTCGTATATCGTCTATTATCTTCTCACACATTTCACAGCTTCTCAACTTATATCAAAGTTCATGTATGTAATTCAAGTGGTTTAGAGAAAAACATTTTTTTACCCTTATTTGACGCCTGATCCCCGTCTGCACCTGGAAGTAAAATATCGTAAAATTGCGTATTATCTCTTAGGTATGAATTTTGAAAGGAATCTCCATGAAATATATTAAAATTCTTGGTCCAGAGGTTACACAGTTTTCTATTATTATTATTATTATTATTATTGACACCCGTGGACGGATGGCGTGGATGGGCCTACTTACCTTTCTTTAGGGGTCCGCGTCGCTTCCACTGCAAAATCAACTCCAGATGACATGTCCCAACAGAAGAGCTCCAAAAAGGGGTGGAAGGAAAATGGAGAAAGGGAACGCACAGGCTATTCTACAGACCCCCCCCCCCCCCAATAACCGACAGAACTGCTGTCGATGAAATAATGTCACAACAGTTGCTTAAAAATATTTAAAATAAAAATTTAATGTTAAAATTTAAGAAAAACACCTCCACCAGAAAACAGAACATGCATCAACAAGCATAATTTACAAGAAGACAAGAGACCGCTTAACATGCTTGCTTGCAAAGCCAACAAAAGAAAAGAATTAAATTAAAATTAAAATGTTAAAGCCCAAAGATTAAAATAGAATTACAAGCATAATTAAATGAGAACGGGCTTGATAATTTACAAGGGAATGCAATACCGTTCCGACATGCGGAGATCCAGGCCACGTTGAAACGAGAAATTAAAAAAAAAAAAATTACCAAATAAAATAGGATCAGAAAATAATTCATTAATTTGCATGACGGAGAAAAACATAGGAACATTTCCCAAAAACACAAAGTTAAACCAACAAGATTAAATAAAAAAAATATTAAGCTAACACCACACGTTTGAGTTTCGCGGTCGACGCCAAGAGACTGACCTCGATACCAGAATGCATCTTGGCAAAACAAAAAACAAACATGGCCACAAAAGCAGACGACCACATGTCAAACCGAAATTATGGCAAACAATTAGCATTAAAATTAATTGTTAAAATCACCAGAAGGAAAGGAATAAAACAATTACTTCCAAACATTATTAACATGAGGTTGGAGTATGTGAACCTAGGTCAGATTAATAAAATTCCAATCCAAGGATTGCCAAAAGAAAATATATAAACTAATTTAAAACTTACATACCTTAAAGGGTCTCAGTGGAAACACAATACAAACAAATTAATTAACACACCATTTTAAAAAAAATATTATTTGGCACTTGATTGCCTTTAAAATGGCTCACACGCCCATGCGCCCTTTTGATGTCACAAGCACTCCTGTTGATAAAAAATATTATTTGGCACTTGATTGCCTTTAAAATGGCTCAGACGCCCATGCGCCGTTTTGATGTCACAAGCACTCCTGTTGTATCCAGATGCGAATTACTTTGTATATTTCCTCTTCACGGCGAAACGATGAAATTAAAACCTTATGTAGCACAGGCATTTCCTTTTGCTTGAATATGTATTCATATTTTGAAAAAGCTAGGGGCCAATGCCCCTAGCGCAACGGATAGATACTCTTCCAACCAGCTGGCTTGTTGTTTTTTCTCGGCGACCGCTAATGAACACACAACATGGCGGAGAATTTTCCGCGTCAGATACCGAACTGCATTCATGTAAATATTCAACGTCCAATCAAGGCTTGACACATCAATCAACAATGTCATAATTAAGTAACAAATTTGGCGGTATCATGAAGTATATATATTCTTTTGTTTATGACGTGGAATATAATTGCCATCAATTATGCCACGAAAAGGAAGAGTTTAATAAGGCACAACTAACGCATTCTAGCAGAGAAGAAGGAACCATTTGAAGGAAGCCCGAAGTCCGACAGCAGGTGCCATCTCGTGTACACAAACGGGATCAAGTCACCAAGCGGTCGATTCAAAATGTCATGAATACCATCCAGGGGTATATACATGTTTGAAACGTTGGGACGGGCTCTTGCACGTAACAGTCTCCCTCCCTTAAGCGTGAACACCGTTCACGAATATGCCTAGGCATAGGCAGAACTCCTTAACTAGTCGACTCACCAAGCTTGTTTCCTGAAGATAACGTTCACCAGTTAACTCCAATTGATGGATGAAACCGCATCGTTTTGGTTAGGAAGAGTGCAGGGTCAGATTATCAGTGATGGGATAATGGATCACCTCGCAAAACACTTAGTCAACAGCATCACTGTGTCCATTAGTCTTCAGAAACGCAGAACACCAGCACCAGCAGTGCTTTCGTAGTCCGAGACACGTTAGGTAATTTTTTTTTATAAGTCCAATGTAGTTCGCTTTAAACGACGTAGGTGGAAGCAATGTGCAAGATATTATGCGACGCGTGGGCAGCCATTAACAAAATAGAAGTTAATCTAATTTCAAAAAAGGATTACAGAATTTACAATATCTTACTACATTTTACAAAAGAGAAACAAGTTGAATTTATATGTATAAAATATTTCTGACCATGACCTAGATCCGTGTTTACAAAATTTCATTTACAAATTTACCTTTTTTCAGACTAGAAGTACCTTTCAAGATGACATGAGTTAAACGACTATACATTTAGAAGGAACTACGGTAGCGGAATGACCACTCAAATTCCCAAGGGAACATGTATACAAGATATCATGAGTTAGGTCTCCCACCGAGTCCAACTTACATGTTAGCATATTTTATGAAAACAACAAAATTTAGTTTCAAATTTTACAATTTACCACAAAAAATGGGAATTACCCAACAGTTACAAGTTGTGTCCCAGTAGAGTTTGCAAATCCAGTTCAAAATTCCAGAAGGAACAGAAGCCTGAAGGCTTCAATGAAGGTTAGGGATACTCTACATTATACAAAATCAGTTTACAACATTTATGGTAGCATTTCCTCATTAGAAACCTCTCCGCCTCGTTTAATGTGCGACAGATGCACTCTGGAAATTTTCTTTGCTTTGGGGTTTCTAATAAGCAGAGTAACGGGAGTCATGAATGCCTCTACATAACATGGGCCCTTGAAACGAGGGGTCAACTTGCTTGAAACTAGATTACTGACGCCCTTGGGCTCGAAATTGCGAACGTACACAACATCACCAATTTCCAAATCCGTTGGCTTGCGACAGGCATTGTGTCGCTTGGCAAGTTGGTCATGTGATACCTTAATATTCTCTCTAGCCTTGTCGAATTTCGCCCTCATATCCTCGGGCGTGAAACTGTCTGGAAGGAGATCGTGCAGGTTCCACAGATTAGACAACGGAGAATTAGCCATAAAGGAAAACATTAACGAAAAAGGGGTGGCTAGCGTGCTCTCGTGCACGGCGGTGTTGAAAGCAAAATTGAGCCAATGCAAATTAGAATCCCACTTGGAATGGTCGTCGTGGTGGAAAGCAATCAGAGCAGAACGGAGATTACGATTGACTCGCTCAGCGAGAGACGGGTTAGGAAAATAGGGAGTGGTGGTTACATGCGAAATAGCATAATCAAATAAGAATTGACGGAACTGATGAGATACAAAGCACTTGGCATTATCTGATACCAGGTACTGACATGGCCCAAAAGATGAAAAGATGGAATTAAGACACTTTATGACGGAACTGGTCGTAGCCTGTCTGGTGGGGAAAATCCAACTAAACCGGGTGAAACCGTCAGTGCAAACAAGCGCAAATTGGTTTCCCCGACCAGAGCGAGGGAACGGCCCAACATGGTCGATAAACAGCCTCTCCATGGGTCTAGATGCCGGTTCAGATGACAACAGGCCAACCTTAGTAGAAACCGGAGGTTTGCTAATACTACATGCCGCACAATTTCTAATGAGCCTCCTGATGTCGCCATCCATACTTTGCCAAATGAAAAACTGTCTGATTTTAGCTCGGGTCTTGAATACTCCTAGGTGGCCACCAATAGGAGATTGGTGATAGTAACGAAAGATTTCCGGAATGAGGACTGACGGGAGAACAATTTTAGGTAGACAGTCATGACGAGACGAACAACACAATACACCGTCCTTCAGAGAGTAGGGCTTGATTACTTCACCAGAATTGATTCGGTCAATAAGGCTAGATAAGGAGGGATCTTCTTTCTGGAATCGTCTCACATCCTCAAAAGGCACAGGGGAATTCCTAAGAACGACATTGACACAATTTACAGCAGATACAAGGTTTACGGGTTCACATTCTTGAATATCCTCTTCAGCTGTTTCCTCGTACATACGGCTTAATGAATTGGCTACCGCATTTTCGGACCCACGAATATGTTGGACTGAGAACTGGAATGACAGAATCCTAGTTGCCCATCTGGCAATCCTACCAGTTTTACGGGGTTTCCCTAAGACCCAGCTCAAGGCTTGGTTATCGGTCTCAAGGAGAAACTTAGTGTGCTCAAGATACATACGGAATTTTTCTAGAGCGAACAACACAGCTAAACCCTCAAGTTCGTATATGGAATACTTCCTCTCTGCGTCCGTTAAGGTACGAGAAGCGTATGCAATGGGTTGCCTACCCAGATCAGATTCCTGCAGTAGGACACAACCAACACCATGACCAGACGCATCAGTCTGCACAATGAACTGCTTCCCAAAATCCGGAATGGCTAACACAGGGGCGTTAGAGAGCGCAAGGTTAAGATCTTCGAAGGCTGCCTGCTGAGAGGGACCCCACTCAAACTTCACATCCTTTTTGCGTAATAGATTTAGAGGAGCAGCACGGTCGGCAAAGTTACTGATAAACTTACGGAAGAAGTTCACCATACCAATGTAACGAGCAACACCCTTGGCGTTCTTGGGTGGTTTAAAATCTCTGATGGCCTGCGTACGAGACTGGTCCACGGAGATACCAGATTCAGAAACAATATGTCCCAAGAAGGAAAGTTTGGGCTTGGCAAAGGAAACCTTGGACAATTTGACGGTAAGGCCAGCGTCACGCAACCGATCAAGTACAACTTTTAGATGATCAACGTGTTCCTCGAAGGACTCAGAATAGATCACCACATCGTCAAGGTAGTGGTACACAAACTTGAATTTAATTTCGGAAAACACCTTGTCCAGAAGTCTGCTCCACACAGTGGCTCCGGTGGATAGGCCAAACGGGACACGGGCATACTCAAACAGGTTCCAGTCAGTGGAAAAAGCAGTAACATGCCTGGATTCCGGAGAGAGGGGAATTTGGAAGTAAGAAGAATTTAAATCGAGGATCGTGAACACCTTCGCGTTGCGAAACCAACTAAAGCATGTATGAAGGTCCGGCAAAGGAATGGATTGCAAAACAACTTTTTGATTAAGAGCCCCTATAGTCGACCACCGGCCGAAAACCACCGTTAGGTTTTGGCACAAGAAATACAGGGGATGAGTAGGCAGAGATAGAGGGTTGGATTACACCTTCTTCTAACATCTTATCGATAATCTTACGAAGTTCAGCCATCTTGGGCGGGGCAAGGCGATACGGGCTGGAACGCACCGGCACAGAATCGGTTAGCTCAATCTTGTATTCCATCAAATGGGTTACACCCAACTTGTCCGTAAATACATCACTATACTCCTGACATAACCTCTTAATGGCATCCTTTTGAAGACTCGTTAAATTTTCCAGATCGAGATCCTCAATAGTCATAGGTTCACTAACAGAATTGACAGCAGGAGAAGATAAAACCGGGTTAAATGATAATTTACTCTGCGGATTAAACTTAAACCATAAGTTGCGAGCACCAAAATCAAGAAGCATACCAACGTGTGACATGAAATTAGCTCCAATGACCACAGAACAAGAAAGATTTCTGGCAACAAAAAATTTAAATTTCCAAGAAAAATTTAGAATATGAATTTTGACTGTCATACTACCCAAAATATTTAAGTTTGAACAATTTGCCGAAATAAAAGATTCATTGTTAGGCTCTAACTCAGGAAATTTGCAAACACTCTTCATAGATAAAAACCAGTCCTCGCTTATAAAGGATGCGACACTACCAGAATCAAGCAATGCAGAAACGGGTTCGTCATTAACACAAATTTCAATAAACGGGGATATTCCTTTAGCCACAGGAGAAATTCCAAAATCATTACTCACTCTAAAACGATTACAAGTAGATGACGAGGACACGCGCACCACAGGTTTCACATTATGTTTAGAATTAGGCTGACTTGCCACGACATTGCTCACCGACAGGTTAGGTAGGTCAGCGACATAAGCAGAAATAGCACGTGAAGATTTAGTTTTCAACGAGTTATCAAGACTTTCATTGGTAGGGCGACCAGAAACTTCACAGGGTTTTCCCAAATTCACATGCACAGAAATATCCTTAGAAGTAACACCCGAGTTGGTCTCCACAACATCCCGTCATTGGCGATACACAACCTGGTTACTCGGACACACCTTCTTGACATGTCCCACGCCACCGCACGTGTGGCACTTAATATTGGGTCTTGGGTGGAACATAACCTTAGGCGGGGGACGTGACATCAAGGAAGGAGGGGGAACATTAGCTACCCGAAGGGAATCTGCATGTTTCACAGCCATAGCCTCTATAACGACCTGTTTCAGCTCGACAAAAGACGAAGGCCTGGTACACATAGTCATGTATGACCTATATTGAGGCGAAAACCCATTTACAATCGATGACACCAACTGTCGTTCAGTTAAAGGGGATGCAAATACCTGGGCATACACCTTAATGTCACTGACATAGTCGTTAAGTGACTCGTCCAACCTTTGGACACGATATAAAAACTTTTGCTCGAGAGCACTAAGGGCACACGCAGGGACAAAAAACCACAACACTTCCCTATTAAACATGGCTAAGGACATGCGGAGGTGGATAGCTTCAATTAGCTTATCGCGCAGCATACCGGAAGCAACCGGATATAACAGTTGGAAAATCTGATTTTCCGACATCCCAAATATCGAGGCATGGCTACCCAATTCGACCACTTGCTTTAAAAATTGGACCACTTGGGTAACGTCATCTAGGTTGAAATGCTTTAACTTAGTTAAGAAACCAGAAATAGGATGAGGAATCGACCCATAATTAACGGTAGGCGAGAATGTAGCATTAGGAAAAGAGACATTGTTACCAGGGTAGCCCGCTCGCACACCCTCTACTGGAGACAAAACATTTACATTACTAGAGAAGGAACCGGGATGCAATGGGTCGGCAGGACCCAGGAAATCATTAGGTGACCTAACATGAGAAGAATGACCGTAAGCAGGGTTAAGAGGTCTGGGCGAGCCAGAACTAGACAAAAGAGGGGCAGGCAAACCACTACTAGAAATCGATCCCAAAACCTCAGACCTAGTAAACAGAGGTGATTCACGTTCAACCCCAGAAGAACTCTCCAAATTCACAAGGTTATTTCTTAAGTCAATTAAATCGAAAACACTATTGTTGTCGGCCATTTTGGAAAACACAGAATGCAGACAGCCAATATAGAAGGAAACAAATTTTAGGAATTACAAGGACAGTTTACACTTTCACAACAAAACCAAAACTACCAATTACCACCACCATAGATTAGGTTGACACTCGAACACAGCCACCACCTATAATACAAGACCATGCACAATGCTGTCCAGAACTGCATACGTCACCGCCTGCTTGGCTCGAGAACAGGAAGCTAAATTACAAAAATTGGCACAAAACACATGGCGAACAGCTTCAGACGGGGCTCCAGGATGCCTTCACTCGAGCATTTAGGCTATCAGAATATTAAGAAATCCCCATTTCCCATGCCAAGAACACATGTCAGTCACTCACCGAGCTTCTTTTTCAGTGGGGATGCTGCATACAAACAGGGAAAATACAGCAGCAAACACCTCGCTTCTAAACAGGTCACTTACAGCGTACCACATGGATATTCAGAGGCAAATATGAAATAAAACAAACGACAAGGATTAGCAAAACATAACATTAAGTGCACTGCCATGACGAGATCCCACCAACAACCGCCCCATCAGCACTAGAAGGGTCCATAAAACAAGCCTGCGGGTACTGGGGAGGGGATAGTTATGGAAGCGAACTCGAGCGCGGTCTGCTACCAGAATGAAACCGTGGACGGCTTTCTTTAGGGGTCCGCGTCGCTTCCACTGCAAAATCACCTCCAGATGACATGTCCCAACTGAAGAGCTCCAAAAAGGGGTGGAAGGAAAATGGAGAAGGGGAACGCACAGGCTATTCTACAGACACCCCCCCCCCCCCCAATAACCGACAGAACTGCTGTCGATGAAATAATGTCACAACAGTTGCTTAAAAATATTTAAAATAAAAATTTAATGTTAAAATTTAACAAAAACACCTCCACCAGAAAACAGAACATGCATCTACAAGCATAATTTACAAGAAGACAAGAGACCGCTTAACATGCTTGCTTGCAAAGCCAACAAAAGAAAAGAATTAAATTAAAATTAAAATGTTAAAGCCCAAAGATTAAAATAGAATTACAAGCATAATTAAATGAGAACGGGCTTGATAATTTACAAGGGAATGCAATACCGTTCCGACATGCGGAGATCCAGGCCACGTTGAAACGAGAAATTAAAAAAATTAAAATTAACCAAATAAAATAGGATCAGAAAATAATTCATTTATTTGCATGACGGAGAAAAACATAGGAACATTTCCCAAAAACACAAAGTTAAACCAACAAGATTAAATTAAAAAAATATTAAGCTAACACCACACGTTTGAGTTTCGCGGTCGACGCCAAGAGACTGACCTCGAGACCAGAATGCATCTTGGCAAAACAAAAAACAAACATGGCCACAAAAGCAGACGACCACATGTCAAACCGAAATTATGGCAAACTATTAGCATTACAATTAAATGTTAAAATCACCAGAAGGAAAGGAATAAAACAATTACTTCCAAACATTATTAACATGAGGTTGGAGTATGTGAACCTAGGTCAGATTAATAAAATTCCAATCCAAGGATTGCCAAAAGAAAATATATAAACTAATTTAAAACTTACATACCTTAAAGGGTCTCAGTGGAGACACAATACAAACAAATTAATTAACACACCATTTTAAAAAAATATTATTTGGCACTTGATTGCCTTTAAAATGGCTCACACGCCCATGCGCCGTTTTGATGTCACAAGCACTCCTGTTGATAAAAAATATTATTTGGCACTTGATTGCCTTTAAAATGGCTCAGACGCCCATGCGCCGTTTTGATGTCACAAGCACTCCTGTTGTATCCAGATGCGAATTACTTTGTATACTTCCTCTTCACGGCGAAACAATGAAATTAAAACCTTATGTAGCACAGGCGTTTCCTTTTGCTTGAATATGTATTCATATTTTGAAAAAGCTAGGGGCCAATGCCCCTAGCGCAACGGATAGATACTCTTCCAACCAGCTGGCTTGTTGTTTTTTCTCGGCGACCGCTAATGAACACACAACATGGCGGAGAATTTTCCGCGTCAGATACCGAACTGCATTCATGTAAATATTCAACGTCCAATCAAGGCTTGACACATCAATCAACAATGCCATAATTAAGTAACAAATTTGGCGGTATCATGAAGTATATATATTCTTTTGTTTATGACGTGGAATATAATTGCCATCAATTATGCCACGAAAAGGAAGAGTTTAATAAGGCACAACTAACGCATTCTAGCAGAGAAGAAGGAACCATTTGAAGGAAGCCCGAAGTCCGACAGCAGGTGCCATCTCGTGTACACAAACGGGATCAAGTCACCAAGCGGTCGATTCAAAATGTCATGAATACCATCCAGGGGTATATACATGTTTGAAACGTTGGAACGGGCTCTTGCACGTAACAGTCTCCCTCCCTTAAGCGTGAACACCGTTCACGAATATGCCTAGGCATAGGCAGAACTCCTTAACTAGTCGACTCACCAAGCTTGTTTCCAGAAGATAACGTTCACCAGTTAACTCCAATTGATGGATGAAACCGCATCGTTTTGGTTAGGAAGAGTGCAGGGTCAGATTATCAGTGATGGGATAATGGATCACCTCGCAAAACACTTAGTCAACAGCATCACTGTGTCCATTAGTCTTCAGAAACGCAGAACACCAGCACCAGCAGTGCTTTCGTAGTCCGAGACACGTTAGGTAATTTTTTTTTATAAGTCCAATGTAGTTCGTTTTAAACGACGTAGATGGAAGCAATGTGCAAGATATTATGCGACGCGTGGGCAGCCATTTACAAAATAGAAGTTAATCTAATTTCAAAAAAGGATTACAGAATTTACAATATCTTACTACATTTTACAAAAGAGAAACAAGTTGAATTTATATGTATAAAATATTTCTGACCATGACCTAGATCCGTGTTTACAAAATTTCATTTACAAATTTACCTTTTTTCAGACTAGAAGTACCTTTCAAGATGACATGAGTTAAACGGCTATACATTTAGAAGGAACTACGGTAGCGGAATGACCACTCAAATTCCCAAGGGAACATGTATACAAGATATCATGAGTTAGGTCTCCCACCGAGTCCAACTTACATGTTAGCATATTTTATGAAAACAACAAAATTTAGTTTCAAATTTTACAATTTACCACAAAAATGGGAATTACCCAACAGTTACAAGTTGTATCCCAGTAGAGTTTGCAAATCCAGTTCAAAATTCCAGAAGGAACAGAAGCCTGAAGGCTTCAATGAAGGTTAGGGATACTCTACATTATACAAAATCAGTTTACAACATTTATGGTAGCATTTCCTCATTAGAAACCTCTCCGCCTCGTTTAATGTGCGACAGATGCACTCTGGAAATTTTCTTTGCTTTGGGGTTTCTAATAAGCAGAGTAACGGGAGTCATGAATGCCTCTACATAACATGGGCCCTTGAAACGAGGGGTCGACTTGCTTGAAACTAGATTACTGACGCCCTTGGGCTCGAAATTGCGAACGTACACAACATCACCAATTTCCAAATCCGTTGGCTTGCGACAGGCATTGTGTCGCTTGGCAAGTTGGTCATGTGATACCTTAATATTCTCTCTAGCCTTGTCGAATTTCGCCCTCACATCCTCGGGCGTGAAACTGTCTGGAAGGAGATCGTGCAGGTTCCACAGATTAGACAACGGAGAATTAGCCATAAAGGAAAACATTAACGAAAAAGGGGTGGCTAGCGTGCTCTCATGCACGGCGGTGTTGAAAGCAAAATTGAGCCAATGCAAATTAGAATCCCACTTGGAATGGTCGTCGTGGTGGAAAGCAATCAGAGCAGAACGGAGATTTCGATTGACTCGCTCAGCGAGAGACGGGTTAGGAAAATAGGGAGTGGTGGTTACATGCGAAATAGCATAATCAAATAAGAATTGACGGAACTGATGGGATACAAAGCACTTGGCATTATCTGATACCAGGTACTGACATGGCCCAAAAGATGAAAAGATGGAATTAAGACACTTTATGACGGAACTGGTCGTAGCCTGTCTGGTGGGGAAAATCCAACTAAACCGGGTGAAACCGTCAGTGCAAACAAGCGCAAATTGGTTTCCCCGACCAGAGCGAGGGAACGGCCCAACATGGTCGATAAACAGCCTCTCCATGGGTCTAGATGCCGGTTCAGATGACAACAGGCCAACCTTAGTAGAAACCGGAGGTTTGCTAATACTACATGCCGCACAATTTCTAATGAGCCTCCTGATGTCGCCATCCATACTTTGCCAAATGAAAAACTGTCTGATTTTAGCTCGGGTCTTGAATACTCCTAGGTGGCCACCAATAGGAGATTCGTGATAGTAACGAAAGATTTCCGGAATGAGGTCTGACGGGAGCACAATTTTAGGTAGACGGTCATGACGAGACGAACAACACAATACACCGTCCTTCAGAGAGTAGGGCTTGATTACTTCACCAGAATTGATTCGGTCAATAAGGCTAGATAAGGAGGGATCTTCTTTCTGGAATCGTCTCACATCCTCAAAAGGCACAGGGGAATTCCTAAGAACGACATTGACACAATTTACAGCAGATACAAGGTTTACGGGTTCACATTCTTGAATATCCTCTTCAGCTGTTTCCTCGTACATACGGCTTAATGAATTGGCTACCGCATTTTCGGACCCACGAATATGTTGGACTGAGAACTGGAATGACAGAATCCTAGTTGCCCATCTGGCAATCCTACCAGTTTTACGGGGTTTCCCTAAGACCCAGCTCAAGGCTTGGTTATCGGTCTCAAGGAGAAACTTAGTGTGCTCAAGATACATAAAGAATTTTTCTAGAGCGAACAACACAGCTAAACCCTCAAGTTCGTATATGGAATACTTCCTCTCTGCGTCCGTTAAGGTACGAGAAGCGTATGCAATGGGTTGCCTACCCAGATCAGATTCCTGCAGTAGGACATAACCAACACCATGACCAGACGCATCAGTCTGCACAATGAACTGCTTCCCAAAATCCGGAATGGCTAACACAGGGGCGTTAGAGAGCGCAAGCTTAAGATCTTCGAAGGCTGCCTGCTGAGAGGGACCCCACTCAAACTTCACATCCTTTTTGCGTAATAGATTTAGAGGAGCAGCACGGTCGGCAAAGTTACTGATAAACTTACGGAAGAAGTTCACCATACCAATGTAACGAGCAACACCCTTGGCGTTCTTGGGTGGTTTAAAATCTCTGATGGCCTGCGTACGAGACTGGTCCACGGAGATACCAGATTCAGAAACAATATGTCCCAAGAAGGAAAGTTTGGGCTTGGCAAAGGAAACCTTGGACAATTTGACGGTAAGGCCAGCGTCACGCAACCGATCAAGTACAACTTTTAGATGATCAACGTGTTCCTCGAAGGATTCAGAATAGATCACCACATCGTCAAGGTAGTGGTACACAAACTTGAATTTAATTTCGGAAAACACCTTGTCCAGAAGTCTGCTCCACACAGCGGCTCCGGTGGATAGGCCAAACGGGACACGGGCATACTCAAACAGGTTCCAGTCAGTGGAAAAAGCAGTAACATGCCTGGATTCCGGAGAGAGGGGAATTTGGAAGTAAGAAGAATTTAAATCGAGGATCGTGAACACCTTCGCGTTGCGAAACCAACTAAAGCATGTATGAAGGTCCGGCAAAGGAATGGATTGCAAAACAACTTTTTGATTAAGAGCCCCTATAGTCGACCACCGGCCGAAAACCACCGTTAGGTTTTGGCACAAGAAATACAGGGGATGAGTAGGCAGAGATAGAGGGTTGGATTACACCTTCTTCTAACATCTTATCGATAATCTTACGAAGTTCAGCCATCTTGGGCGGGGCAAGGCGATACGGGCTGGAACGCACCGGCACAGAATCGGTTAGCTCAATCTTGTATTCCATCAAATGGGTTACACCCAACTTGTCCGTAAATACATCACTATACTCCTGACATAACCTCTTAATGGCATCCTTTTGAAGACTCGTTAAATTTTCCAGATCGAGATCCTCAATAGTCATAGGTTCACTAACAGAATTGACAGCAGGAGAAGATAAAACCGGGTTAAATGATAATTTACTCTGCGGATTAAACTTAAACCATAAGTTGCGAGCACCAAAATCAAGAAGCATACCAACGTGTGACATGAAATTAGCTCCAATGACCACAGAACAAGAAAGATTTCTGGCAACTAAAAATTTAAATTTCCAAGAAAATTTTAGAATATGAATTTTGACTGTCATACTACCCAAAATATTTAAGTTTGAACAATTTGCCGAAATAAAAGATTCATTGTTAGGCTCTAACTCAGGAAATTTGCAAACACTCTTC
The DNA here is from genome assembly GCA_946902985.2 of Meconema thalassinum. NCBI lineage: Eukaryota > Metazoa > Arthropoda > Insecta > Orthoptera > Tettigoniidae > Meconema > Meconema thalassinum. The sequence continues at coordinate 73,143,986 of OX336399.1, read as the reverse complement.
ATAGATAAAAACCAGTCCTCGCTTATAAAGGATGCGACACTACCAGAATCAAGCAATGCAGAAACGGGTTCGTCATTAACACAAATTTCAATAAACGGGGATATTCCTTTAGCCACAGGAGAAATTCCAAAATCATTACTCACTCTAAAACGATTACAAGTAGATGACGAGGACACCCGCACCACAGGTTTCACATTATGTTTAGAATTAGGCTGACTTGCCACGACATTGCTCACCGACAGGTTAGGTAGGTCAGCGACATAAGCAGAAATAGCACGTGAAGATTTAGTTTTCAACGAGTTATCAAGACTTTCATTGGTAGGGCGACCAGAAACTTCACAGGGTTTTCCCAAATTCACATGCACAGAAATATCCTTAGAAGTAACACCCGAGTTGGTCTCCACAACATCCCGTCATTGGCGATACACAACCTGGTTACTCGGACACACCTTCTTGACATGTCCCACGCCACCGCACGTGTGGCACTTAATATTGGGTCTTGGGTGGAACATAACCTTAGGCGGGGGACGTGACATCAAGGAAGGAGGGGGAACATTAGCTACCCGAAGGGAATCTGCATGTTTCACAGCCATAGCCTCTATAACGACCTGTTTCAGCTCGACAAAAGACGAAGGCCTGGTACACATAGTCATGTATGACCTATATTGAGGCGAAAACCCATTTACAATCGATGACACCAACTGTCGTTCAGTTAAAGGGGATGCAAATACCTGGGCATACACCTTAATGTCACTGACATAGTCGTTAAGTGACTCGTCCAACCTTTGGACACGATATAAAAACTTTTGCTCGAGAGCACTAAGGGCACACGCAGGGACAAAAAACCACAACACTTCCCTATTAAACATGGCTAAGGACATGCGGAGGTGGATAGCTTCAATTAGCTTATCGCGCAGCATACCGGAAGCAACCGGATATAACAGTTGGAAAATCTGATTTTCCGACATCCCAAATATCGAGGCATGGCTACCCAATTCGACCACTTGCTTTAAAAATTGGACCACTTGGGTAACGTCATCTAGGTTGAAATGCGTTAACTTAGTTAAGAAACCAGAAATAGGATGAGGAATCGACCCATAATTAACGGTAGGCGAGAATGTAGCATTAGGAAAAGAGACATTGTTACCAGGGTAGCCCGCTCGCACACCCTCTACTGGAGACAAAACATTTACATTACTAGAGAAGGAACCGGGATGCAATGGGTCGGCAGGACCCAGGAAATCATTAGGTGACCTAACATGAGAAGAATGACCGTAAGCAGGGTTAAGAGGTCTGGGCGAGCCAGAACTAGACAAAAGAGGGGCAGGCAAACCACTACTAGAAATCGATCCCAAAACCTCAGACCTAGTAAACAGAGGTGATTCACGTTCAACCCCAGAAGAACTCTCCAAATTCACAAGGTTATTTCTTAAGTCAATTAAATCGAAAACACTATTGTTGTCGGCCATTTTGGAAAACACAGAATGCAGACAGCCAATATAGAAGGAAACAAATTTTAGGAATTACAAGGACAGTTTACACTTTCACAACAAAACCAAAACTACCAATTACCACCACCATAGATTAGGTTGACACTCGAACACAGCCACCACCTATAATACAAGACCATGCACAATGCTGTCCAGAACTGCATACGTCACCGCCTGCTTGGCTCGAGAACAGGAAGCTAAATTACAAAAATTGGCACAAAACACATGGCGAACAGCTTCAGACGGGGCTCCAGGATGCCTTCACTCGAGCATTTAGGCTATCAGAATATTAAGAAATCCCCATTTCCCATGCCAAGAACACATGTCAGTCACTCACCAAGCTTCTTTTTCAGTGGGGATGCTGCATACAAACAGGGAAAATACAGCAGCAAACACCTCGCTTCTAAACAGGTCACTTACAGCGTACCACATGGATATTCAGAGGCAAATATGAAATAAAACAAACGACAAGGATTAGCAAAACATAACATTAAGTGCACTGCCATGACGAGATCCCACCAACAACCGCCCCATCAGCACTAGAAGGGTCCATAAAACAAGCCTGCGGGTACTGGGGAGGGGATAGTTATGGAAGCGAACTCGAGCGCGGTCTGCTACCAGAATGACACCCGTGGACGGCTAGCGTGGATGGGCCTACTTACCTTTCTTTAGGGGTCCGCGTCGCTTCCAGTGCAAAATCACCTCCAGATGACATGTCCCAACTGAAGAGCTCCAAAAAGGGGTGGAAGGAAAATGGAGAAGGGGAACGCACAGGCTATTCTACAGACACCCCCCCCCCTAATAACCGACAGAACTGCTGTCGATGAAATAATGTCACAACAGTTGCTTAAAAATATTTAAAATAAAAATTTAATGTTAAAATTTAACAAAAACACCTCCACCAGAAAACAGAACATGCATCAACTAGCATAATTTACAAGAAGACAAGAGACCGCTTAACATGCTTGCTTGCAAAGCCAACAAAAGAAAAGAATTAAATTAAAATTAAAATGTTAAAGCCCAAAGATTAAAATAGAATTACAAGCATAATTAAATGAGAACGGGCTTGATAATTTACAAGGGAATGCAATACCGATCCGACATGCGGAGATCCAGGCCACTTTGAAACGAGAAATTAAAAAAATTAAAATTAACCAAATAAAATAGGATCAGAAAATAATTCATTTATTTGCATGACGGAGAAAAACATAGGAACATTTCCCAAAAACACAAAGTTAAACCAACAAGATTAAATTAAAAAAAATATTAAGCTAACACCACACGTTTGAGTTTCGCGGTCGACGCCAAGAGACTGACCTCGAGACCAGAATGCATCTTGGCAAAACAAAAAACAAACATGGCCACAAAAGCAGACGACCACATGTCAAACCGAAATTATGGCAAACAATTAGCATTACAATTAAATGTTAAAATCACCAGAAGGAAAGGAATAAAACAATTACTTCCAAACATTATTAACATGAGGTTGGAGTTTGTGAACCTAGGTCAGATTAATAAAATTCCAATCCAAGGATTGACAAAAGAAAATATATAAACTAATTTAAAACTTACATACCTTAAAGGGTCTCAGTGGAGACACAATACAAACAAATTAATTAACACACCATTTTAAAAAAATATTATTTGGCACTTGATTGCCTTTAAAATGGCTCACACGCCCATGCGCCGTTTTGATGTCACAAGCACTCCTGTTGTATCCAGATGCGAATTACTTTGTATATTTCCTCTTCACGGCGAAACGATGAAATTAAAACCTTATGTTGCACAGGCGTTTCCTTTTGCTTGAATATGTATTCATATTTTGAAAAAGCTAGGAGCCAATGCCCCTAGCGCAACGGATAGATACTCTTCCAACCAGCTGGCTTGTTGTTTTTTTCTCGGCGACCGCTAATGAACACACAACATGGCGGAGAATTTTCCGCGTCAGATACCGAACTGCATTCATGTAAATATTCAACGTCCAATCAAGGCTTGACACATCAATCAACAATGTCATAATTAAGTAACAAATTTGGCGGTACATGAAGTATATATATTCTTTTGTTTATGACGTGGAATATAATTGCCATCAATTATGCCACGAAAAGGAAGAGTTTAATAAGGCACAACTAACGCATTCTAGCAGAGAAGAAGGAACCATTTGAAGGAAGCCCGAAGTCCGACAGCAGGTGCCATCTCGTGTACACAAACGGGATCATGTCACCAAGCGGTCGATTCAAAATGTCATGAATACCATCCAGGGGTATATACATGTTTGAAACGTTGGGACGGGCTCTTGCACGTAACAATTATTATTATTATTATTATTATTATTATTATTATTATTTTTATTACCGACAGTAGTGGCTACGCTGGCTAACGCGCAGCATTAGGTCATGGGGCCAAGCTCTCTGCTGACTCGGTAGACGCGTGGGTTCGAGCCCCACCGTCGGCCGTCCTTGAAATGGTTTTCCGTGGTTTCCCATTTTCAACACCAGGCAAATGCTGGGACGGTACCTTCTGACAGGCCACGGCCGCTTCCTTCCACATCCTTGCCCAGTTTCGTTCACCATCATTCATTTCATCTCTGATTAACTCCTCTCATGAGGTTGGCGTCAGGAAGGGCATCCGGCCGTAAAAACCATTGCCACAAATACCTCCATCGCACCTCATCCCCGACCCGTTGGAAAACGGGAATAATAAGGGGTAGACATACATACATTATTATTATTATTATTATTATTATTATTATTATTATTATTATTATTACATTTGAATTGAACTAAAAGCTCAAGCCGCCATAACCTACCTATGGAGGCTTTCAAAAAGATGGTATATTGGCTTTCACGGCCAGTTAATTAAAACTCAGCATTTTACTGTTACACCCACTACAACAGTTACCTTAGAAACCTAAGTTATAAAACTAATTCAACACACGTCCAAAGTACACGGGGCTGATGGCCATTAGAGGGGCGTAATGATGCAGCCGTTCAGCTGTTGGCGTCCCGAAGCTCACCGGGTTCGATTGCTGGTTATGCATGTGCGATGGTCCAGGTGTGATATATCACGTTTGAGGTTCAGGTTCTAAGTTAAAATGTGGTCCCGTGGCGTATTGTGAGAACAACGATCACGTAAAACTACAAGTTACCTTCTTTCCTTCATTCTTTTAATTTTTTCTCCCTTCATTTCCCCCTTCCTTCCTATCCTTAATTCTTCCTGCCTTTTAATTTCTTCCTTTTACCTTCGTTTTCCCTACCCATCTTTCATTTTTTTCTTTTCTTCCCTTTTCTTGTTTATAATTGCTACCTTATTTCTTGCGCTTTTTCCTTCATTTTCATACCTTATTTCCTCCCTTTTCTTTCAATTTTCCTTCCTTTGTCCCGTCTTTCCCTTTCCGTCATTCCTTTCTTCTTCTTCTTCTTCTTCTAGTTGGCTGTATGGCTCAGTGGTAACGTTCTCGCCTCCTGTGCCCAAGGTTGCAGGATCGAATCCTGGCGCTGTCAGCTGGCATTTGAGGGTGCGCAATTGCGAGGGAGCCGTCTCAATAATTTACTGGCATGTTAAAGATCCCCATCGGGGTAAAATTCTGGCACCCCGTTGTCTCTAAAAGCCACAGTAGTTAAAAGGGACTTAGGCTATAACAAATAACATTATTGTTCTTATTTTCTTTTCTTAGTTTCTTTCTACCTTATTCCATCCTTGCTTTCTTTTTTTCTGCCCTTTTTTTTGCTTCCTTATTTCCTACCTTTTCCTTCATTTTCCTACCTAATGTTCTCCCTTTATCTTCCTTTTTTCCTTTCTTCCTTCCGGTCCTTCCTTTTACCTACCTTTTCGTTTCTTTTATTTTTCCTTATTCCTTTCTTCCTTTTACATTCGTTTTCCTTCCATTTCCTCCCTTTTCTTTCGTTTTTTCTTCCCTTTTTGCTTCCATATGTTTTCACTTTTTCCTTCATTATACTTGCCACGGTGGGTGAGTGGTCAACGCGTTGGGCTACTAACCCCAAGATTGCAGGTTCGCTCCTGATCGTGGTAAGTGATTTTTGAAAGGCGGAAAAAATCAAGACACCCATGGCATACGATGTTGGCATGTCAAAGAACCCATTTGAATTGAGTAGGCCGTGTTCATAATGGCAAAATTAATCTCGGGAGTGTTTGCCAACACAAAGTTCCTCATTGCTCTACTAGAAAGCGCTACAGTGTTCAAGGAGCTTAGATATCTAACCCCCTTGACTTTCATAGTGCTAAAGGAACAACGAAATTCGACATGCAAGCTACCCTTTTGGTGTCAAATAACAAAGCTTTCACCCGGCATCCGAGGCCATACGATATTATTATTATTATTATTATTATTACCTTACAGTATTTTCTCCCTTTTTCATAATCTAACTTATTTCCTCCCCTTTCCCGTCTTTATCCAATCTTATTTCCTCTCTTTTCCTGTCATTATCCCACCTTATTTCCTCCCCTTTCCCTTCATTATCCCACCTTATTTCGTCTCCTTTCCTTTCATTATCCTGCCTTATTTACTCCTCTTTCCTTTCATTATCCTACCTTATTTCCTCTTCTTTCCTTACTTTATCCTACCTTATTTCATCTCTTGTTTTTATTGTCCTACCTTATTTCCTCCCTTTTCTTCCAATGTTTCTCCCTTCATGCCTTCCTTCCTTCAAAGTCCCTAAAACGATTTAGCAACAACATAATGATGGCTGCTCGCTTCTGAAATACAATGTCCAAAGTTTTCTCCAATTGCGCAGAAAGCAGAACAGACAGTTTGGTGTGTGGGTCTGGAGGGAGGCGACTGAACGTCTGGACAGCGAGCCGCCCTCTCAATGCTACTCTGGAATTCGCTCTCCTATAAGTCTACAGACCAAGGAACTGTTACTGACCTCTGAAAACATGAATATTAGTAAACAAAGGTACTTTCTCGATCAGTGACCACCCGCGATGGCTACTTGTGCTAAGGCTCAAGGCCATTCGCTAACTGCGGTCACGGAAGATGAGGGTTTTTGAACTCCACCCTCAGAACTCGCCTTACCAAATGTTTGAAAGGCTTGACATTTTCGTTTGACATATTAAACACATAGAAATCAGAAACGCCTATTGACATAAAATTGGCAGCTGATAATCTGAAGGAAGTAGAAGACTTCTGCTACTTAGGAAGAAAAATAACCAGTGATGGACGAAGCAAAGAGGATATAAAAAGTAGGTTGGCTCAGGCAGGGTAAGCATTCCAACAGAAAAGAAATCCGTTGACTTCAAATATAGATTTAGGTATTTGAAAGTCAGTTTTGAAAGCCTTTGTCTGGAGCGTGGCGCTCTATGGTAGCTTGCACTACAGAAAAGAAGAGAATAGTAGCATTAGAAATGTGGTGTTACAGGAGAATGATGAAGATCAGATGGGTAGAGGAGTAACAATCAAAGAGGTATAAATACGAGCGGGAGAGGAAAGATGCTTCTGGCGATGCTAATGAAGAGAAGAGATAGGTTGGTAGGACACACAGGAATAGCAAACTTAGTTATGGAAGAAGGATAAGAACTGTAAGGGTAGACCGTGTTTAGAGTATGTTAGATTGATTCGGATGTCCAGTGTGGTATCTATGTGGAGTTGAAACGATTAGCTTGCGGAGATCTGCATCAAACAAGTCAAAAGACTACAGACTCAAACAGCAATAGGTTATTATTATTATTATTTATTCGATACAGCCATCCATGGACTACAAATACACAACAATTAGTCAGGTCTTTGTCTTCAAGGTGTTTTTCATTGCCATTTAGCTTCCTGCCAGAGATTTTTGAATCTTTGACTCCTTAATCTTTCTTTCACTGAAAGTGTGAGTCGTCTTTTGGGGAAATCCTTCACACTTGTGACTAGTTCTGAATCTTGTCCTGTCCCACACTTTATCCAGTCTAATATTTGCCCTTTTTAAGTATTGATATACCTCCTGAAGCCATGGAAGTTGAAGGTTAAGAATTGTATTAGCTAACCTCTCAGTTCCCAATCGTTCAATATGTCCATAGAACATCGATCTTCTTTTTCTCATACTGACATAAATCCCTCCACACTTGTCATAGAGCTCTTGATTTGACCACATTTGAAATGTATATCCATCGTCAGGTATTTTCTCGGAACCTAGAATTTTCCGAAATAATTTATTTTCTTTTTTCTCAATTTCAGTAATTTTCGTGCTTGCTAAGGTTTCTGCCGCAAAGAGGCACTCTGGCTTAACAACTGTGTTATAGTGCCTATACTTGGTCTGATAAGAGAGGGATTTGGACTTATACGTGTTGATTATTATTATTATTATTATTATTATTATTATTATTATTATTATTATTATTATTATTATTAGCGTGAATACACAAGGCCATCATACGTCACTATTATAAAACACTGAAGGCTCCTGAGCGAGGTCGTAAAGAACTTAGCCTCATTACTGCTTGGCACATTGAAGAACAGACGGCAGGGCCTTAGGGAACAGTTTTCTGTGAGGGAGAATTGTGTTATAGCTCCCGTAGGCTCCATACCTGCATGCACCGTGTGATAACTCAATGGCTAGTTTGCCGCTACCTTAGGATTTTACATCTTTGTAGCAGCAAGCAAAGAGCTCTTGACTTGTCTGTCTTCACTTCCAGTTCTTTCTTGCGATATCCAAACGCTTTTCCTCTATTTTCCTACGAATCGTCAGGGGAAATTTATGTTAATTGTACCCTACAGCGTAGTCGTTCGCGTTAAATCACGCATGACGACCGTAAAGGGTACCTGGAAGGATGACATATTTCGTTCTAACCTGTGCAAATAATGCATAATAACATGTATAAGGTGCGTTCAAAAAGTAACGAGCCGGAGGCTGGAATGCGAAAACCGGTGACTACATCGGCTAATCGTGGCGTGTGTAACGAGGTGTGGTTCCGACCAGAGCGTGGAAGGTTACAGCCCGTCGCTAGAGGGCACGCGTGCACGTGACGTGACGATACAAAAGCGAGCAGCAGCATGCATCAAACGTCCAACGCTGCCAGTCGCATTGCAAACAGTGACATGGATGCGTCAACCGAAGAGCAAAGAGGTGTTGTTCGGTTTCTGACAGCGGAAGGAGTAGGGGGAACGGACATTCATCGCCGAATGTTACAAGTGTACGGTGAACACTGCATGTCCCTTGCAAGGGTCAAGGCGTGGCACAAGCCCTTCAGGGAAGAACGGGTGTCGTTAGCTGATGATGCCCGGTCTGGGGCACCCCCTGCATTACCGATGACAACGTCCAGCTGGTTGAAGCACTCATTACCCAGGACCGCCGAGTGACAGTGAACGCCATAGCTGCCGTGGTCGCTCCACGACAATGCACAACCTCATACGGCCAACACAGTCGCGGCACTCCTGCAGAAATTCAAATGGGAGGTTCTCGGCCACCCTCCATACAGTCCGGACCTCTCTCCCTGTTATTACGCCATGTTTGGTCCCCTGAAAATGGCTCTGCGAGGCCAACGATTCACCTCGGACGCCGACGTCCAGCTGTACGTGCGGAACTGGTTCACATCGCAGCCCAGGGAATTTTATGAGACAGCCATTCATCGCCTCGTGTCACAGTGGGACACGTGCCTCAACAGCCTGGACCAATACTTCTAACATACAGGTACTGGTTTCTGTAATCATGCCTCCAGCTCGTTACTTTTTAAACGCACCGTATACACTCAAGTTTGAGCATTAGATTAATTTCTCATTTCAATCTTGGCTGTAATTGTCCTGGTTCTTTTCGTGCATGTTATGATATGATATCTACTACACTTCTGCCCGCACAGTATACACTTGCATTCTTCGTCTGGCTCGTGGAACTTCTTGTTTATACATATCTTGTGGTGAAACCCAAGAATGGAGAGTCGTGTTGTAACGTGACGCTGCGTGTTGCATTCTTTGGTCCATCTGTCGTCCATCATCGCTGGTGAGGTGTAGAAATCGAGGTCTATTTCACATTTCTTTCTTTCCCTATTGTTTACTAATGCCTTGCTTGCTTCTGTGGAATGTAAGCAGAAATGAAATCGTATGTCTTCTATGAAATACGTCTCCCTCATCATTTCGTATACTTTTTTTTTAAATTTATGTATTTAACAATTATTAGATACAACCATGAAAAGGTCATTTTACACTAATAATTTAACAATTTCAAATAATAATAACAAAAACAACAACAACAACAATAACAGGTAACAATTGGCAGTGACGGCAGAAAGGATAAATCTCGGGAAGGACGCAGGGAGTGATTGGGGTAGTGAGTGATTAGGAGGGCGAGGGGTTAGGAAAAGAGGGTGAAAGGGATCTTCTAATGTTATGTTTGAATGTTCGATAGGGAGAGAATATGTCAATATTTGGAAGGGAGTTGCTAAGGGTAGGTAGACGGTGGAAAATAGAGCGCTTCTGTACTTCAAGACGTGGGCGAGGTATGTGGTGTAAATGGTTCTGGCGTGTTGAACGGGAGGGAACATGAAGTGGGAAGTAGCTTAAGAGCATGTTACATTTTGTGTAACCATTCATAATTTTATGTAAGAAACACAGGTCCGTAAATTGTAGACGGCTTCTCAGGTCGAGTACATTGAGCTGGTTTAGAATATCTGATTTGGCGAAGTGCCTTAGTGAAGGATTGCGAGCTTTGACAATTGATATGAAGAAATTAAAGACACTGTTCAATTTAGAAATATTGGTTATAGCCGAAGTAGACCAGATTGGAGAAGAGAAATCTAGGATAGGGAGAACATATGTGGTGAAGTATAATTTAAGTGCAGTGAGGTCTTTAATTTCTGTGAATCTGTATAGAATGCCGAGACTGCGCATTGCGCGAGATTTGATATGGTCAATGTGGGGAGATAATGTCAGTTTATCATCGTGAATAATACCTAAATCTCTCACCTGAGAAACCGTATCCAATTTATTTCCACATATTTTATAGTTCGCCTGATTTCCAGATTTCAGTAGTGAGAAAGACACATTGAAGCACTTTTTCGGATTTGGGGATAACTTCCATTTGTTGAACCAATCAGTACAAGTATTCACTGCTTCCTGGAGGTCAGCGTGGTCGTCAGAATTGGAAATTTTTCTGAATATCTTGAGGTCATCAGCGTATAGAAGAAGGGAACACGGAGAATTTTGCACACATGTGTTTATATCGTCCATATACAGCACGAAGAGAAGGGGTCCCAGGATACTGCCCTGAGTTACTCCTGATAAGACTGGGAGCCAGGACGATACAGACCCTGGAAGCACTACCCGTTGTTGCCTATTGGACAGGAAGCTTTTTATTAGGGATAGGAAGGATCCATGTACGTTGTATCGTGAAGCAAGCTTGTGGAGGAGAAGGAAATGGTTCACGGAATCAAATGCTTTGGCCAGGTCGACGTAGATTACATCTAGCTGAGATTTTTGATCTATTGCAGAAATTATGTGATGGTTCAGAACAGTCAGATTTGTTAAATATGATTTTCCAGGGACGAAGCCATGTTGTTCTTCTGAGAGGTGTGGTTTGGTGAAAGTGAGGAGACGGCAATGTATTATTCTTTCGAAGACTGAAGAGAGTATAGGGACGATAGATATAGGTCTGTATGAGGAAATTTCATGCTTGCTGCCTGATTTAAAGACAGGTGTGACATCAGCTCTTTTCCATGAGTCAGGAAAAGTGCCGGAAGTCATGCACCAGTTGAGTATCATGGATAAGGGGATGCTGAGAGATGCAGAGGTGTTTTTCAGGAATATAGGGCTTATGTCTGATGGTCCGGTAGATCTGTTTGCGGGAAGACTTTTTAAAATATTTTGAATTTCATCGGGGGTCGTTGAAATTTGAGACAGTGAATCAGAACAGACGCTGGTAAGCTGAGGGGGACTGGGGATTGGCACGGGAACTGAAAAGGTTGAATGGAAATATTCATTGAAATGTGTGGACCTCAATTCAAATGGGATTTCTTCATTATGGAGGTTTAGGTTAAGTGGAATTCTGGGAGTCTTTCTACGGGATGATATAAGTGTCCAGAACTTCTTCGGGTTATTCTTGAGATTTCCTGTTATGGAAGAAATGTAGCGGTTGTAATCTTCTGTCATACGAATTCTCGAAATTTTCCGTAGGTGAATAAATACATTACGTGTATGAGGATTAGGAACTGATTTCCACAGTGACCACGCTCGAGTTTTATTTTGGAGAAGGAGTTTGGTGTTTTGACTCAGCCAGTGCGGGTATTTGTTGGATTTGGGTACGGAGAAAGGAACGTGTTGTTTAATGGCCGAGTAAAGTAAATCCTCAAACAAGGCCACTGCGCTGTTTACGTCTCTCTCAGCTGTTAGCAGGCACCAGGGTAGAGATGATAAATCCTGATTGACAGCTTGCCAGTCGACCTTTCTCCTAAGAGGGAAAACTTTCTTATCGGTGGTGGGGCTATTTTTATGTCTGCTCGCTGGGACGGGGAGAGTGGCTTCTATTGAGCTATGGTCGGTGTTCAGGATATTTCTTCCAACGGTCACAGTGACATTGCGCAGGGTTGAAAATATGAGGTCCAGTGTTTCGGATTTCCTTGTTGGGTGTAGATTGAACTGTTTCAGATGTAGACCGTTTATAAAATTTGATAAAATGAAAGTATCTATTTGGGGAGAGTGTATGGTACCATTGTCTATTGATGTCCAGGAGATATGGGAGTTAAAATCGCCTAGCAACACTATTTCATTTTCTTGATTGAGGGCAAGAACAGTAGAGTTGAAACATTCTTCTAAGGTGTCAATTTTGCTGGAAGGTGGGCGGTAGAAGCAACCTACGAGTAAATTCTTCCTTTTTGGGATAATAATCTCAACCCATATTATTTCGCAGGAAGTTTCTAAGTCAGGCCGATGTTTTGCCTTCAGTTTGTTATGAACTTCGATTGCAACACCACCACCCCTTGAGGATCTGTCGCGCCGAAACACATTGAACTCAGATGAAAACGGAAGTTCCCCACAAGACACGAAGTCTGACAACCATGTTTCTGAGAGGCAGAGGATATCAAATTGATTGATTTCGGTTATATTTGCTATACAGTCGGTTAGTTTATTTTTGATGCTCTGTGCGTTCTGGTAGTACAGGTTAAGGGGTCCTGGGTTTAAATGAATGTCACCTGATGGCACTGTCTTCATGAACATTGCTTTTATTTTTAGCCTACTTTTCACATTTTGCAAAAATGAGGAAAAAGTAGACTTATGAGATCGATCCGGGCAAATGTGTGTCTGTCTGTCTGGCTGTGTATGTGTCCCCCCCCCCTATCAACTCCTAAACGGCTGCAGCAATCGAAACTAAATTTGGTAGGAGTAAAGATCTATACCTGAATATCTCAATGCCGTATTTGAAAATGATGTCAGTGCTACCAACTGCTGACAAATCGCAATTGGGGCAGATGACCTCGTAGTTCCGTCCCTTAAAAAACAATAACTAACAAATCGCAATTGAAAATTGAGCTCCATGTTGGATATCTTGGAAAGTATAAATGGAAGCTATTTCAAAATTGTCACACGTATAAATAATACTATATCAGTTTAATTTCCAGGAGGCCATACATGGCAGTGTTGCCAAAATGGTTATAAGCCTGCTAATTGGTCCAATTTTTAAATGCATATAACGTCTACACTATTAATTGGAATTCAACCAAATTTTGTATGTGCTATGTGTACATAAACATATGTGACTGAGCGTATTCTTAAGTGCCACCAGGGCTGCCAACTGTTAATAAAAGGTCTCAATTTCTTTTATCCAAATACCAATATATCGGAAAGTATGCAAGACGACAGCTTTAAACTATGCACCCTATAGTACCTGACATTCTATATGAATTTGGAGTAGGTCAGTGCTACCAACATGATTCTAAGCCTGCTGAGAGGTCCAAATTTAAATACGTGTAACTTCTATACTATCATTTGGATTTCAACCAAATTTCGTGAGTGCTATGCGTACTATGACAGATATGACTATCCGTATTCTAAAGAGCAACCAGGGCTGCCAACTGTTAATAAATGCTGTCTCTATTTTTGTTACCCTAATATCAATAGATCAGGAAGTATGCACGCCAATAGCTCTAAACTTTGCACACGTATAGTACCTGGCATTCTAAATTAATTTGGAGTAACTAATATACGTCAGTGCTGCCAACATGATTCTAAGCCTGCTGATAAGTCAAATTTTAAAATGCATGTAACTTCAATACTAACTAATGAATTTCTATCAAAATTGGCACAACAATAAATCATATTATTTCAGATTATTTCTGACCAATACATGTTGTTGCCAACATGATTTTACGTGCTCTGTTAGATCCAATGTTTAACTGCATGTAACGTCCATGCTATCCATTGGACGTCAACCAAATTGTGTATTATGTACCTTAAGAGATGGAACTAAGAATATATTCAGTCACCAGGGCTGCCAACTATAGTGCTCTATTAGGCTACATTATGCCAGGTATACAGTAATTCGAACTAATTAGAAATGTCGGTATTACCAACTGAATTTCGTCATTATTCTAGATAGAGCCATATAGATTAATCATTGGCTTGGATCTTAAATCTTAAGGGTCAGATGTCCTCGTAGTTCCGCCCCTTAAAACAACAATAACTAACTAATCTTAAATTTTAAGAAAAGTAGGCTCTTTAGTTCGTTACGGAACTTCTTGTTTCTATTCTCATCAGGTCTCCGATCTTCAGCTCTTCCCACACAATCTCGATTCCATATGTTATCACTGGCGCTACTGTCGTCTTGAACAGTTCCATAGCTGGTAGATTTCACCGGGCAAAGAAAAATATTTCGAATTCACTAAATTTGCCAATATGAATACGTACAAACGTTCTACATGTTTAGCATACGAGAAACCCCATCTTCTTACACAGTAATTCGGAAAAAATTTTGCTCGTAGCGTAAGGGTAGGTTATATCAAAAATTCTTTCAAACAAAAGCTTTAGGTAATTTTTAGAGGACTCTTGACCATTTTAAACGGTTTCCAAATTGTGCCTGTTAGGTATGATTTTTTTCTCTCCTACATTTTCCCCAACCCATTGGTCAATGGTTTGTTCTATCAAAACACTTTACTGAGATACGTTTTTGGCCCTTATCTGAAGAAAGGTACGAACGGATTCGATTTTTCACATACTTAGAACGTTATAGCAATATTTGACTTTTACGAGAAAAAAAAAAAAAGGCTGCTCATTTCCATCCTCTTGACCAGAAAACCTTGGAAAATCACTTCCAGGATGGCTGAGGTCGGAATAGAACCCGTCTCTTCTCAGGTTTGCCTCACGTAGCTAAGTGTACCCCGTTCCAGCCTTTAGACCAGAATTAAATTTCTTGGTTGAGCCCAGAATCGAACCCGGACCTCCGGGGCGACAGCCAAGAATGCTAGGCGCTACTGGTCGTTATTATTACTTTCGTTGATTCCCCCTTTAGGAGAGCGTTAAAACACAATCAATTTTCATGTTATTTTTTCTGTCCCTTTCTTCTTTCTTCCCCAAAACCCCTCATATATTCACTATGCTTCCTCTTTCTCTCTTCTGTCCACTTCTTTCCAGTTTTTATTTCTCTTTGGACGTTTGCTCAAATTTCTGTTGTCTGAGATTTTCTCTGTATGTTTTCCGGTCTGCCATGCATTATATAAATAATTCGTTGAGGCCGTCTAGGACCACGTTAAGTCTTGCTACACTTGGCAATTTGTTTCGCCTTCCTCTGAGCCCAGAATTCCCTCATTCTCTGTGAGTGGGCCATCTTGCGCTCAGCTGTCCAGGTGGTACCTTGTCTTCTTTTCGGGTTCGATGTCTCGTCTCGGGTTAGCCCATTAGTCAGTATCCTTTGGCGGAAGATATCTCTATTCAAGGCGTCGTCGGGTTTTTGATGCAGTATTTTGAGGTCGTCTTTGGTATTCATAAACCAGGGCATTGTGGTTTTGGGTTTGGAGTCAAAGAAATGAAAATCTGTTTAGTCAACCTGTTTCCGTCCATTCGTTTGAGATGACCGTAATACCGTGCCCGCCTTTTGCGGATTGTTTCTGAAATTATTATTATTATTATTATTATTATTATTATTATTATGATGTTTTTCGGTCTGCCAGTCTTATTATTATTAGTAGTAGTAGTAGTAGTATGTTTTAGTATGTTTTTCCGGTCTGCCATGTCTTATTATTATTATTATTATTATTATTATTATTATTATTATTATTATTATTATTATTATTATTATTATTATTATCACTCTTGCCTCTTAACTAGGAATTCCCGATTCGAATCTCTGCTCGGTCTGGGATTTCAGAACTCGCTTGAGGGTTGGATTGGTTTCACTTAGCATCCCGTAGATAGTAATTGAGGAACTGTATGATCAAAGAGACAGCGTTCACGGTGAAGAGGGAGGGAGTACCTCGCGCTGACCATGTTTCACCCTGTAATCTGTCGGCCATGTAACTGAGTAGCGGTCGCTTGGTAAGCCACAAAGTTTGTGTAATAATATTAAAATGAAACTGTATTTGTTACTAGAATTAACTCCTGTCATGAGGTTGGCGTCAGGAAGAGCATCCAGCCGTAAAAACTACCCGCCACAAACTTTCATCGCATCTCATCTCCGACACCGTTGAAAACGGGAATAATAAGGGGTAGGCATATTGTTTCTAGAACCGACAATCTGACTCGACGTTCCCAGACGAACGTTTGGCAATATGTCACTGATCTTGCACACATATGACTCTATTATGCTGAGCTCGTAACGTCTAGACCCCCTTAATTCAGTAAGCGTGAGGATAAAGTTTCTAATGAAAATCAATGCCGTGAATGATTCAGCGCGCGCGAGAACGCAACCAGTTTTGCTGGAGTGACAAAGGGGTTGCGTTGTGAAGGGGCTCCGCATAGCGCCACGCCAGCGCCAGCCACGCCGCATGGTGTCGGTGCAGTATGTAGTGCAGTGGTGCGTGGATATCCGCAACAGTAACATACTGCACCTTACGATTAATGATGAATTATTATAATTATTTATATAACCAAGTCGTCGTGAGGTGTTCACATGACGAGTGGAGGGAGGGGTTAAATCTCAAATTATAACTCATGATATATTACAGGAAGGTTGCACAGCTTTTCTCGCTGAAACTTGCTGGCATTTGTTTTACGTTTTAAATATGATTCAGAGTATTCTAGAACCCCTGTTTTTTTTTAACAAATGACTTGAGTTTTCCTTCACAACCTCAGATTTTTGAAAATACAAATGAAAAATTACCTATTTATGACAAATACACAAATTCTACAAGCCATATACAGTCGAACTTCTATGTCTCCAATTTTCGATTGTACCCGAATTCATGTAATTACCAACCATTATCCGATGGTGTAGAGGATCGCGAAGGACGTTGATCCCCAGATAGATAAACCAACTGTACCCTGCTGGCTGGCGATTACTGAACTCGTTGTACACATTTTTATGAAATATGCGAATGTACTATGATCTAACTGCATTGGGTTCACATCTAACTACATAAGGAGAGTGAGATTCTTAGAATCTCGAGGTGTGGTGGGTGTGGAATGGGGTTGGGTGCCTATAGAATATTCATAGTACACTCGTTACTCTGGATTCTATAAAAATGGAGCAAGCGAACTGAATAGTGCCTGCTATTTTATTTTACTAGGAAAATATACATTAAAAATAATCCTCCTAAAATAGTACAAATAGAAACGGATAAAAATTAATAATAATAATAATAATAATAATAATAATAATAATCGAAGAATAAATTAACTAACCGTGAATTCGGTTTATGAATACCGATTAAGGTGTTTCAATTAAATAAAAACTTCTTCTGGTAACTTCTTGTAATCGATAAATTATTCTTAAGATATTACATATTAATAACATCTGACTTGACTACGCTGCAAATAAAATAGTAGTGTTCTCTAGGTTGGTTGGTTCCTTAGTTTAGAGGCTGAGACAACGCGGTCATGTTGACCCGTTTTCTTTGGGTGTGTGTAGAATCTGTCTGATAACCAGTGTTAATTGTGGTGGCTGTATTAGTGTGTGTTTCTGTTTTCGATTCAAGTAAGGACTGCAGACATTGAATTTGTTTGCCGCCAAACGCCACCGTCAACGACTACTAGTTCAGAAATTGGTTACCAGACGCCACCGCAGTCGGCTCCTTGTGACGAACGTAGGAACCTAAGAGCCTTTGTCAAATGTTTAACTATTATCTGGATTCACACAGGTGTAATTAGTGGAAAGTTCTTTAACATGCCAAAAATCTATGACATGGGACCGCAGGCTTTACTTCCCCTCCAAAGGAAGGCATACTGAGGGATTTTAACGCTCTTAAAAATCCGACGACTTCGGCCGGGAGTTTTCTCTCATTTTACAATTACGTATTTTACTCTATAGAATATTAACTCCTTGATCCTATTCTGACTTTTATTAATAATGATTAAAGCTAAACATAATGAAATATTTGTCAATCTATTTACACTTTTTACATTCTTCGAAGTGAAGCTTTCCTCTAAACCAGGGGTCTCCAAACTTTCCAGCCTTAGGGCCATACTGATTACTCCAGTAAGTTCCGAGGGCCAAAACCATATTATCATTGTTGCCGGTGGTAAAAAGTGAAATAGTCCACTGATGAAAAAAAAAAAGTCCGAAAAAGTACGCAACGTTGAAAAAAGGCTGCAAATCGGACTAAAGTCCGCAAAACGGCAACACTGCATATTATTAATTTTCCTGTCATTATCTGTAATTTATAGATTAGTCGTAGAGTACGAGCCATGAGGAGTAACGTGACACGACATCTGGTGGACACAAGCGGAAATAGGTAGTACCTTCTATCGCTAACAGATGGCGCTAATAGCACGTACAGAGTAATCTCGTTGGTTCGAGAGCGTTCTGGTGTCTTCCACTCACTTCTAGATGGCAGTAATTGGAATATATAAGAAGGCTAGTGGCGCAACCACAAGTCAGTTCCTATGACACTGTTGTGAAATAAAATAGTGCGTACCTCCTTAAAACGTGTTTGTGCGTGTTTAAGTTTAAGACATCTTTGTAACAGTATTTTGATTTGAATTGTTGCTTTTGTGTGTGATTTAGTAGTATGGAAAAGAAGAGAAAAATTGATAGTGAATGCAGAAAATTCAAAGATGAGTGGAACATTCAGTATTTCGTAATTGAGTCCAGTAACAAGGCGCTATATTTGATTTGCAATGAAAGCATAGCCGTTCTCAAGGAATATAACATTAAACGTCATTATGAAACAAAACATTTTCAAAATTACTCAAAATATACAGGAAGTTTGCGGACAGAAAAATTCGAAGCTATGAAGCGCGGATTGAAATCGCAGCAATCTTCATTTACAAAACTCAAAACCGAACAAGAGGCTGCAACTCGTGCCAGCTTTCGTGTGGCTCTTGAAATTGCAAAACGTGGAAAACCATTCACCGATGGAGAAATGATCAAAGAATACATAATTGCAGCAGCCGAAGAAATGTGCCCTGAAAAGGTAAATTTATTATAAACTGTCAGTATGTCAGCAAACACTGTGGCTCGAAGGGTAGAAAACATCGCTGAAAATATATCCTCTCAACTGTTCGACAAAAATGGAGATGTTGAGTGGTTTTCTTTGGCCTTGGATGAGTCAACGGATGTGTCAGATACTGCTCAGGTGTTGATTTATATTCGAGGAGTAGATAAAAGCTATGAAGTGCATGAAGAACTTCTTGATATGTATAGTATTCATGGCACAACTACTGGTACAGATATTTTTAAAGGAGTTGAAATGGCCATTAATCAAAAGAACCTTCGATGGAAAAACTTGAAATGTATTACAACTGATGGAGGCAAAAACATGAGTGGGAAAGATAAAGGAGTGGTCGCTCTTGTGTCAAAGGCTGTAGAAAATGACGGTGGTTCAAAACCATTAGTCTTACATTGTATCATTCATCAACAGTCTTTGTGCGGAAAATGTTTGAATATGTCTGAAGTTCTGAAACCAGTCATATCAACTGTTAATTTTATGAGATCTTTTGGGCTGAATCACCGACAATTCCGACAATTTATTGAAGAGATAGGAGAAAATGACTTACCTTATCATACTGCCGTACGTTGGCTTAGTTGTGGGAAAGTCCTTCAGCGCTTTTTTGAACTTCGAGCAGTGATCGAAATTTTTTTGAATGAAAAGCATCGCCCTCTTACTGAATTACAAAACAACGCATGGCTATGGAAGTTAGCATTCTATGTTGATTTGACAAAACATGTGAACGAACTGAATTTGAGATTGCAAGGAGAAAACCAGCATCTTCCTGATTTATACACTAATATCAAATCATTCCGGAAGAAATTGATACTGTTTCAATCACAACTACGAAGTAAATGTTTTTCACATTTTAAAACATGTGAAATATTCAGCCACACCACTGAGACTGAGTTTCCTATCGATTTTGCAATCGAAACTTTGAGTGCTTTGAAAATAAATTTTGATACTCGTTTCTCGGACTTCGATGCCTTTGCGAATCAAATTAAGATTTTTCAGGATCCTTTTGATACTGACATTGAAACCCTAGCCCCGGAACTTCAAATGGAAATGATTGAACTACAGTGCAGTGATATAATTAAGAACAAATATCAAAACTCATCTTTGTTGGAATTTTATAAGAGTCTTCCACTGACACAATTTTATAATTTGCATAAATTTGCTCGTGGGCTGTTTTCTGTTTTTGGTACTACTTATTTGTGTGAGAAGACCTTCTCCAAAATGAAGTACACAAAAAATGTTTACAGATCTAAATTAACTGATGAGCATCTTAAATCTCTTTTAATAATTGGTACAAGTAAAATTAGTCCACAACTACAAACTATTGTCAGTGGAAAATCTCAATTACATAAATCTCATTAGTATTTCATATGTCTGCATGTTATACATGTCTTTACTCATTACAATTCTGTGTTTCTTTATCCAACTTATCACAAAAACAATAACAATAAGCCTACAACAATGAGTAGTTAGCCCATGACCATATCAATGTAGATGTCATATTAATAATTATTCAACATAAAATTAGAATACTTCAGTAAACTAAATTTAATTTGCTATAAAAAATATGTTTTCTAAAAGGAGTTTTCAAGTATGCTAGCTCTCCGCGGGCCGGACAAAATCTGTCCGCGGGCCGGATGTGGCCCCCGGGCCGTAGTTTGGAGACCCCTGCTCTAAACAGTCCTTTCTATGTGTTTCTTTAATATCACTCTCGTTCACATCTGGTATACTTCTTGTCTAATTCACATAACTTCTGTAAAAGCAATGAAGCTAATTCTCGTTAAACATTGTCAAAATACGGATACATAATTCATAACGATAATGTCTCAAAAACATCCTTCCTTGATCTATTCATGTTAATTCTTATTCAGTGGCATTGTAATAACGTTACCTTCTTATCAGCTGTTTCTTTAGTATTTCGTCTTGTTACATTCTCAAATTATTAATAATATCAATTCACCTTACATAAGTCTTACCTGACTTTCTTAACAAAGTACATATTTCTTTCTCATCAACAATATACTTCTCTTCATCAACAATATAACTGATAATGAGGAGAAGAGATAGGACACATATTAAGACACCCAGGAATAGCAAAGTTAGTTATAGAAGGAAGTGTTGTGGACAAGAAGTGTAGGGATAAACCAAGATTAGAACATGTTAATCAGATTGCATCGGATGTAGGGTGTGGGATCTATGTAGAGATGAAACGATTAGATAAGAACAGGGAGCATGGAGCGCTGCATCAAACTAGTCAAAGGACTGAAGACCCAAACAACAACAAAAGAATTGAATACTTGACAGAATTCGGGTATGTCGATATGTATTGAAAAACAATGCAATATAATAACTAACCATTGGCCAGAGATCTTCGACTGGGGAACGTTCATTATACACGGAATTTGGCTGTAAATTGAACGTTACAGAGCAAGTCAACCAATGAAATAACTCGTGCATTTGTAGCCTACTTTTCACATTTTGCAAAAATGAGGAAAAAGTAGACTTATGAGATCGATCCGGGGAAATGTGTGTGTGTCTGTCTGTCTGTCTCTCTGTCTGGCTGTGTGTGCCCCACCCCCTATCAACTCCTAAACGGCTGCAGCAATCGAAACCAAATTTAGTATGAGTAAAGATGTATACCGGAATATCTCATGCCCATATTTGAAAACGATGCCAGTGCTATCAACTGCTGAAAAAACGCAATATAAATTTGAGCTCCATGTTGGATATCATGGAAGGTATGCATGGGAGCTATTCCAAAATTGGCTCACATGTAGATAATACTATTTCAGTTTAATTTCCAGGAGGCCATACATGACAGTGTTGCCAAAATAATTTTAAGCCTTTTAATAGGTACGATTTTTTAATGCATATAACTTCTACACTATTAAATGGATTTCAACCAAATTGTGTATGTAATATGTGTACATAAACAGATATGACTGAGTGTATTCTTATGAGCCACCAGGGCTGCCAACTGTTAATAATTGCGCTCTCTATTTTCTTCATCCAAATACCAATATATCTGAAAGTATGCAAGCCGACAGCTTTAAACTATGCACACGTATAGTACCTGACATTTTAGATTAAGTTGGAGTAACTTATATACTTCAGTTCTACCAGCATGGTTCTGAGCCTGCTGATATGACCAATTTTTAATTACTTGAACTCCTATACTATCAGTTGGATTTCAACCAAATTTCGTATGTGGTATGTGTAACATAACAGATATGACTATAAGTATTCTTAAGAGCAATCAGGGCTGCCAACTGTTAATAAATGCTGTCTATATTTTTTTTATCCTAATATCAATATATCAGAAAGTATGCAAGCCATCAGCTCTATACTTTGCACACGTATAGCACCTGACACTCTAGATTAATTTTGAGTAATTAATATAAGTCAGTGCTGCCAACGTGATTCTATGCTTGCTGATAGGTCCAATTTTGAAATACATGTAACTCCTATACTAACAAATGGATTTCATCGAAAATTGGCACAACATGATATCATAACATTTCCGATTATTTCTAACCAGCACATGCATGACATTGTTGCCAACATGCTTTAACGCGTGCTGATAGATCCAATGTCTAACTGCGTGTAACGTCCATTGGACTTCAACCAAATTTTGTATTCTGTACCTTAAGAGATGGAACTAAGAATATATTCAGTCACCAGGGCTGCCAACAGTAGAGCTCTATTAGGCTACATTATACCAGTAATATTTCGAACTAATTGGACATTTCGATATTACCAACGTAATTTCGTCATTATTCTAGATAGGTTCATATACTGTAGATTAATCATTGGCATGAAAAGTAGGCTCTTTAGTTCGTCACGGAACTTCTTGTTTTTTTATTGTTCTTTATAAGTGCTAACCGCAGATGTTACAATGTTACATCTATTTGTTTTTTATAAAAACGGTCCAGTATCATATCATATCATATAATGTTATATTTTCTGCACAAGAGAATTATCTGATATTAATAAACAGAGAATTGCGCAGGAATGTGCATAGAAATTCATAGAAATTATGTTCCTAATGTTCACTCGCAGCAAAGTTGAGTTAGCGATTTTTTTCCTTTGTTTGCATGTAAGTACCTGGTATCTGTCACAGAAACACTCACAGAGATCACATATGCATGTAGAATCTGGATCATGGTAGTCTTCAATTCGGCAGAGCCTGAAGTGGAAACTGTGTACTGCCATGCGCGTGGTCACATGCCTGAGATCGTAGGATGCGCTCTTACAATCATGTGACATCATCGCATGTGTGGTATAAATGTCGTCCCAGATCTGGCTCTTTTTCCTTTCTTGTTCAGATAGTAGTGTCACATAATGTGCTGTTGCTGGCTGTAGTAGCTGGAGGCGCAGGTCCTCTATGTAGAAATTCTCTCTGGTGAGCTCATAAGCTAGACGTGATGGGGAGAATTTGGAGACACAGAGTATCCTTTTCAGGTATATTGCCTTGACTTTTTCCAATTTGTTTAAGGTTGGGTTTGTTTTAATTTTCCCAGATTATTTCCAAACCGTATGTAACCATGGGGTTGATTTTTGACTTGAAGTGCTTCATCGCTGTGTCAAGTGAGAGCTTGCTTCTATTTTGTATGCTAAGCATTCCTCGTATGGCGTCTGTCGCTCCGTTTCTGGTGTGGCTGTTTTGAAAACGGTTCCGTGTGTCTGTAGGAATATTCTCAGATAGTTTAATTCGTTCACTTTCCGCAGTGGAGTTTCATTCATTTTTAAAGTATCATCTGCGGCTGTTCTACCACCTTTCCGAAATATGAGAGACACTGTCTTGTGAAGATTTATTTCGAGATCCCTGTTATTAACGCACCCCAAGAATAGGGCTATTAAATAGGTTTTAATAACATATCATCACCTCATACAAGTATACGCTTGTACGTTACAGATTTTGTGGCCCACTCGCGAAAGATTAACAGATAGTGTATTAGATAAAACAAAACGGTGTATTTCCAAACCGGGCTGTCACGAAATTTGAGTAACGTTCGAGCCTGTTGTGTTGGGGTAGAGCACCTGCCTCTCTCCTAGAGACTCCGGGCTCGATTCCCGGCTCCGTCAGTGATTTTAGAAACTGACGTGGTGGCTGGAACCGGTTTCACTCAGCCTCGTGAGGACATTTGAGTAGCTACCTGGCAGTGAGGCAGCACCCCGGTCAGGATAATCAAGATTAACGACCGAGGGGTGTTCGTGTGTGTGTGTGTGTGTGTAGAATTGGTCTGATGACCTGTGTTATTGTGATGGCTGTATTATTGTGTCCATTTGTAATTCAGATGAGGATTGGGAAGGACGCAGACGTGGCCTTAATTTGGGATCCATCCGGCGTTCGTCTGGAATAGAAGTGGAAAACTACGGGAAAATACTTCCAAGATGGCTGAGGTGGGAATCAAACCCGCCTCCTCTCAGTTTTGCCTCACAAGGCTGAGTGTACACCGTTCCAGCCCTCAGACCAGAATTAAATTTCTTGGCAGAGCCGGGAATCGAACCCGGGCCTCCGCGGTGACAGCCAAGAGTTCACAATAGGTACCTTTCCTGCTGTGTAAGCGGGAGTTAATTAAAGCCTACCTGAAATTGGGTCTGGCATTCTTTACAGAAATAACCTTCCCTGTTACACTGATGTGCTCCAATCCTTCGGTTCAATGATGCTTTCTCAAATTCTGTTTCCAGAGGCATGGGTTCGAGCTTCTTCTCCTTAGTTACTACCATTTCACTATGTTGAACCATTGTGTACTAGATTACACAGCTCATCCACTCACCTGCAATTCATCACTGCCTGTTAGATTGCACAGAGCCTTGGATAATAGCTGATATTGCAAATTGTTAACCTTCCCGTAAACTTGGTTCTTTAGAGAATATATGAAAATGTGTCTCTTTATCCTTTTTGTAGAGTCTGAGGAACAAAAGGGTACACATTAACCAAACATTTTTGAAATTAAAATAACAATATACCATATTTATATCGCATCTGAACAGTTTTATTGATTAAAAACAACAGCTATTTGTGCAGGAAATAGAGGGATGTCTAGCGCTCCTGTCGGTGAAACTATTAAAAGTAGTGCTTAAATTCAGAACGATGCCAATTTTCTCCTATTCAGATAACCATGTGCGTATAGAGGAAGCAATTCACTGGTTTCCTTTCTGTATAAAAGGGTATGATATGTATTTGTTTGATGCGGACTTTGACTTGACAATCTACTTGCTGCGAATTCTCGAGTTGTGAGAGAGTTGAAGTGTCCATGATATGTATTAATGTCGAAGTTCAGCGCGGAGTAATGGAATGAGTTATAGGCTGGGATCGTAATACGCTTTGCCAACTGGAAATTTCCAAATAGATAAACTCCTTTCCCGAAGTTTAGAGCTACGATACAGAAAAGTTATATACTGTATATTCACACGGGTCTCTCACAATCGTCACAAGTGGATGTCGAACTTCTTCTTTAATCAGCCAATGAACACGTTCCACACCTGGATTACATCGAACAATCGAATACGTAGTTTTAGTTTTCAGGCAGTTTAATTTTCCAGTATCAATGCTACACCCTATACAATTTTAATTACAAATATAAATAAGTTAGGTAAATAAAATCATTCCAATAATTAATGCGATCGGACTTGGAAGAAGAGGAAGAACGAGGAGTTCTACAATTATGTTGAAAAGGTCACAGACCCATTGCGGAAAAGAAGGCTGACATTCTATGGCTACCTGGTATGATATCTTCCGATACATCATGGGATTAAAGGCCACCTCTAAGTGGGTAGATGAGGTCAAGAGGGATGCAGCAGAAGTTGGAATTATCCAGAGATAATTCGTGATTGAAGTGCTTGCAGAAGAAGAGTAAACGATTTCAAATCGTTCGAAGAGAAACCACTACTTAAGAAACCTGTAAGGATCGTTTCCGAGGAAGAGAGAAGGATGAGAAGCGAAAGAATGAAGAAGTTCTGGGAGGAGAAGAGAAGACAGGCCAAGAAGCCTTAAGTTTCATGTGGTCCATAGTTGGCCAAATTCGGAGAAAGCAGAAGAATTAATGCAATATGTGCGTTAAGGGAATCGAGAATATCTAAAATCGTCAAAATGTACAGAGATTTGTTTTTACCTCATATTAATCTACGGACATTTATTTTCAAAAAGCCCATGCCAAAGTAAGAAGAGAGTCTTGAACAACATTTCTGAGTAAAAGTGAATAAAGTGTTGGACATCAGATTGGGCAATTTAGGACATTCGGGAGTCCCTTAAAGAGTTTTCAAAAAATTTCTGAAATGGTAGTAGCTAACCCTAAACTTAGAAATTGACAAAGTCCAACAAATTTAATTGTATGTAATTGTTTGATTAATTTACATTTAATTTCTTAAAATATTTGTGCAAAAAAAACAACGCAACAATGAAAATCTTACACATCCATTAGCTTTGCAACTAAAAAAAATGCAAATCGATATTAAATACCATCAAAAGTGCTTTACTGGTAACTTCTGAGATTACGCTGTAATAATTATGCCATTTAACGATTCAAACGAATTTTGGAGCTCTTTTCCTGTTTTTTTTTACAGGCTGAAAAAATGATGCTTAATTTTTACTCTGAAACCTTATTAGTATGCTTGAACAAAATTGAAAGAAATCATTCAATTCAGACAAAATATGGTTCGTTTTGGGACATTTTTAAAACATAAAGAAAGTCGTTTTCAGAACAAAATTCATTTCTATAAATTGACATGGTGTAGCAAACCTATTTGGGCTACCTGCTGTTAAAAAATTACTGCATAGACTATCGGCGAAAAGTTGTCTGGTACTTCCTTCGTAAAGGTTCAAAGAATTCTCTTAAGCTAAAAGGAAATATCTAGGGTTTTGACAGACTTTTTCTTTTTTTTCTTTTACAAATCTCACTACCAATGACCCATGATATTCTAAGCCGTCATTAATGAAATATGATCAGACTTTTGTAATTCTATTAATGAAAATGCTGCTTCACAAACATCGCCGTAACCAATCACAACACAGTGGCAACAAAAGCAGATAACTTGGAAGAATGTTGTCAGTTCTGCTGCGTTAAAACCCTCAATGGCCTTCGTTTATATTCCTCTGTTCATTGAATTCCAGCAATGTAACAACCGAAAATGTCTCACCATTCTGAACTCTTTGTTTATATTCCTCTGTTCAATGAATTCTAGCAAAGTGACAACCGAAAACGTTTCACCATTCCAATCTCTTTGTTTATATTCCTCTGCTTATTGATTTCTAGCAATGTAACAACTAAAGACGTTTCAACATTCCAATCTCTTTGATAACATTCCTCTGTTTATTGAATTCTAGCAATGTAACAACGGAAACGTTTCACCATTCCGATCTCTTTGTTTATATCCCTCTGTTTATTGAATTCAACCCCCCAGGGGCTCACATATAGTGGGGCGTGGGTTGGCGACCACGGGACCCCAGCTGAGTCCGGCATTGCTTCCACTTACTTGTGCCGGGCTCCTCTCCGTCTTCTTTCCTGTCGACCTCCCTTGGTCAACTCTTGTTCTCTTCCGACCTCGACGGTATTAGGTTATCCGAGGCCTAGGGAGTCTTTCACTTTCCCGCCTTAATTGGCCCTTGTCTCATCTTTCCTGATACCCTCCTTCTGTGAGGGGTCAGCCTTCTTTTTCTTTTCCTTTTACCTCCTGCCTTGTGCTCCAGGCCCTTAAGGAGGCAGGGTGTATGTAGCCCCACCACTTCAGGTGTACCCTAGGGGCTCACGGCTGGTGAGTTCGGGAGTTAGCGAGCCCGAGGGATTCCTGAGCTGGGTCCGTTTTCCCCTTTTGTCCCTTACCTTTGGGGCGGACCTTCTCCTCTCTCCCCTCTCCTCTCCTCTTTTCATTATATTTACTTTTCTCTTTCAGATTCCCGCACTGTTTTTTGTTACTTGGTTCACCGTGTATCTAAATTCCCTTCTAGCGATTTTTTAAGGCATTTTTAATCTACGTTGCTTTTTGTATGTTTTTTCGATCTAAATTACATCTCGCGATTGTTTTCAACCTCAATTGCATTTTGTAAAGATTGACAATCTAAATTGCTTTTTAGTAAGTCTTTCAATATGTCGGAGCGACCTTTGTGAGTATTTTGAATTTCAGTTGCATTTTGTAAGTATTTTCAACCAAAACCGCATTTCGCACGAATTTTGAATCTAAATTGCATTTTGATTGGCGGGCATTTTGCACATATTTTGATTCTCAATTACATTTTGTGGGTATTTTGAATCTGGTTGGTTGGTTGGTTCTTAAGTTTAGGGGCTGCGACAACATTTTGTAAGTATTGTCAATCCACATGTGTCGTTTGAATCTACCGTACATTTTGTAAGCATTTTCAATTTCAATTGCATTTTGTAAGTATTTTGAATTCCAATTGCACTTTGTGAGTATTTTGAATCTGAACCGGCTTTTTTTTTCAATCTAACTTGCATTGTGTATTTTCAATTTCAATTGCATTTTGTAAGTATTTTGAACCTCAATTGCATTTTGTACGTATTATCGATCTCATTTGCATTTTGTAAGTATTTTGAATTTCAGTTGCATTTTGTAAGTATTTCGACGCTACATTGCATTTTGTACGTATTTTGAATCTCGCCTACGTCTTGTGGGTCTTTTAGGTAGATTTCATTAGAAAGCTAACTATTGCAATGGGTCCCATGTTTCGACTTCCGGAAAATTTCGACATATCTTCGCGTTTCACATCCCCCAGACCCCAAAACCACCGTCAGTTCAAAAGTTTATATATAATTTATATATGTATATATATCAGTTTCTTGTGGACACGATAACTGCCGTAATTTTGCACCAATCACTTTGAATTTTTTACCGAATATGTATAGCTATAAAATCTCAGTCGAGTTCGTTACTGGGCTAAATCGGTCGAAGGGGGTGAAAATGGGGGGCTTTTGTCGAAAAAGTGAAATATTGCTATAACTCTCTTAATATGTGACATATCGAATCCGTTCAACGTTCATACTATGTGTCGGATAAAGCCCAAAAATTTATGTTTGAAGAGTTTTTTTATAGCACCAACCATTGACCAAAGGGGTGGGAAAAAGTGGGTTTTTCGGGAAACATTAATCATATCTCTCTTAATAGGCACAATATCAAAACCGTACAAAATGGACAATATTCCCCTAATAATTACCTAAAACTTTTGTCTGAAAGAATTTTTCATATGACCCACCATTACGCCAAGGGACGAGAAAAATGATTTCGGAATTGTAAGAAATTGCCAAGAGCTATCAGAGGTTGCCATGGCAACACTACTAAATTGATGAGGGATGAGTCATCATTGTTGCCATGACAACGCACTTGCACGAGATCAGATTCAGTATTTCCATCTGACTAAGTGGGAAGCGGCTTCGGTGAAGTAACTGGTGGCATGCTGAATGTCTATGCCCAAGGTCGCGGTTTCAAAGCCGGCCAAAGTCATCGGATTTTCTAAGAGCGCTAAAATCCCTCAGTATGCTTTCCTTTGGAGGGGAAGTTCCAACGTTCGTTGCGAGTTGCTGGTTGGGGTGGCATCTAGTAGCCAAGTTCACAGCTAGGTGTCGTTGACGGTAGTACCTGGTAGCAACATTAGGAACTACTGCTTGAAATTGACCGTCTGCAGTCCTTACCTGAATTAAGACAAATACAGCCATTACAATTCACACCGTTTATCAGACAGATTCTACACTCACCCAAAGTACACGGGGTTAGATGACCGCGTTGTCGCAGCCCCTAAACTGAGGAACCAACCAGAGGCAGATTTCATTAGAAAGCTAACTATTGCAATGGGTACCATGTTTCGACTTCCGGAAAATTTCGACATATCTTCGCGTTTCACATCCCCCAGACCCCAAAACCACCGTCAGTTCAAATGTTTATATATAATTTATGTATGTATATATATATATCAGTTTCTTGTGGACACGATAACTGCCGTAATTTTGCACCAATCACTTTGAATTTTTTACCGAATATGTATACCTATAAAATTTCGGTCGAGATCGTTACTGGGCTAAATCGGTCGAAGGGGGTGAAAATGGGGGGCTTTTTTTTCTTCGAAAAAGTGAAATATTGCTATAACTCTCTTAATATGTGACATATCGAATCCGTTCAACGTTCATACTATGTGTCGGATAAAGCCCAAAAATTTATGTTTGAAGAGTTTTTTTTATAGCACCAACCATTGACCAAAGGGGTGGGAATTAGTGGGTTTTTCGGGAAACATTAATCATATCTCTCTTAATAGGCACAATATCAAAACCGTACAAAATGGACAATATTCCCCTAATAATTACCTAAAACTGTTGTCTGAAAGAACTTTTGATATGACCCACCATTATGCCAAGGGATGTGAAAAATGATTTCGGAATTATAAGAAAATGCCAAGAGCTATCAGTGGTTGCCATGGCAACACTACTAAATTGATGAGGGATGAGCCATCAGACGTTGCCAAGATAACGCACTTGCACGAGATCAGATTCAGATTTTCATCTGACTAAGTGTGAAGCGGCTTCGGTGACGTAACTGGTAGCATGCTGAATGTCTATGCCCAAGGTCGCGAGTTCAAAGTCGGCTGAAGTCGTCGGATTTTCTAAGAGCGCTAAAAATCCCTCAGTATGCTTTCCTTTGGAGGGGAATTTCCAACGTTCGTTGCGAGTTGCTGGTTCCGGTGGCATCTAGTAGGCAAGTTCACAGCTAGGTGTCGTTGACGGTAGTACCTGGTAGCAACATTAGGAACTACTGCTTTAAATTGACCGTCTGCAGTCCTTACCTGAATTACAGACTAATACAGCCATCCCTAAGTACACGGGGTTACATGACCGCGTTGTCGCAGCCCTTAAACTGAGCAACCAACCAAAATCTCTGCGGGAGATATAATTTTGCGTGAAAAAGTAACAGACCGTTACATAGACACACATCAGTGTCGAAACCTTGCATAAGGACAGTGTGACCACAAGTATAAAAATGGACCCCAAATGACAAGAAGGTTACCGTTCCCATAAGACAATAAAATGTTTAAAATAAGCATAAAATGACGAAAAACAAAGTTAATTAAGCTCCAATTATAAAATATCTTCTCGCAATAAATGAGGTCTGATCCTTCTACGAAAACCTGCATATTCTGCCTATTTTCGCCTATCCCCAAGTTTGTCCGGTGAAATCTACCTCCGCCTTCCGGCGTGCCGAGAGGACTTTTTTTTTTCAATGTAGGCCTATTCTTTTTGTGCAACTTTTCGTTCTAAATTCCCTTTTGTAAGACCATATTGTGAGTTGTTTCCATCTGAGTTCCTTTTTGTACGTATTTTCCGTCTCAGATAATTTTGTTCTGGTTTCCATTTCATTATCATTTTCGCTATCACCCAGATCATTAGGGGCCGATAACCTCGATGTTAGGCCCCTTAAAACAACAATATCATCATTATCATCATTATTGAATTCCAGCAATGTAACAACCGGAAACGTTTCACCATTCCAATCTCTTTGTAATTATATTCCTCTGTTTATTGAATTCTAGCAATGTAACAACCCAAAACGTTTCACCATTCCGATCTCTTTGTTTTTATTCCTCTGTTTATTGAATTCCGCAATGTAACAACCGAAAACGTTTCATCATTCCAATCTCTTTGTTTATATACCAGGGGCGTGGTGGCGCAGCGGTCAAGCTGTTGGCCTCTCACCACGGCAGATCGGGTTCAATTCCCTGTCAAGGCATGTGAGATTTTCAAAGTGAAATGCCATGTCCTGTGGTTCGGATTCCACGTAAAAATGAGGTCCCGTGGCTTATGATCTCGAGATTAACGGTCACGTTAAACTACAACCTTCCTTTTTTATATTCCTCTGTTTATTGAATTCCAGCAATGTAACAACCGGAAACGTTTCACCATTCCGATCTCTTTTTATATTCCTCTGTTTATTGAATTCCAGCAATGTAACAACCGGAAACGTTTCACCATTCCGATCTCTTTTTATATTCCTCTGTTTATTGAAATCCAGCGATGTAACAACCGTAAACGTTTCACCATTCCAATTTCTTTGTTTATATTCCTCTGTTTATTGAATTCCAGCAATGTAACAACCGGAAACGTTTCATCATTCCGATCTCTTCGTTTATATTCCTCTGTTTATTGAATTCCAGCAATGTAACAACCGAAAACGTTCCAACCTTCCGATCTCTTTGTTTATATTCCTCTCTTTATTGAATTCTAGCAATGTAACAACCGAAAACGTTCCACCATTCCGATCTCTTTGTTTATATTCCTCTGTTTATTGAATTCCAGCGATGTAACAACCGGAAACGTTTCATCATTCCGATCTCTTTGTTTATATTCCTCTGTTTATTGAATTCCAGCAATGTAACAACCGGAAACGTTTCATCATTCCGATCTCTTTGTTTATATTCCTCTGTTTATTGAATTCTAGCAATGTAACAACCGAAAACGTTCCACCATTCCGATCTCTTTGTTTATATTCCTCTGTTTATTGAATTCCAGCGATGTAACAACCGGAAACGTTTCACCATTCCGATCTCTTTGTTTATATTCCTCTGTTTATTGAATTCCAGCAATGTAACAACCGAAAACGTTTCATCATTCCGATCTATATGTTTATATTCCTCTGTTTATTGAATTCCAGCAATGTAACAACCGGAAACGTTTCATCATTCCGATCTCTATGTTTATATTCCTCTGTTTATTGAATTCCAGCAATGTAACAACCGGAAACGTTTCATCATTCCGATCTATATGTTTATATTCCTCTGTTTATTGAATTCCAGCAATGTAACAACCGGAAACGTTTCATCATTCCGATCTCTTTGTTTATATTCCTCTGTTTATTGAATTCTAGCAATGTAACAACCGAAAACGTTCCACCATTCCGATCTCTTTGTTTATATTCCTCTGATTATTGAATTCCAGCGGTAACAACCGAAAACGTTCCACCATTCCAATCTCTTTGTTTATATTCCTCTGTTTATTGAATTCTAGCAATGTAACAACCGAAAACGTTCCACCATTCCGATCTCTTCGTTTATATTCCTCTGATTATTGAATTCCAGCGATGTAACAACCGAAAACGTTTCACCATTCCAATCTCTTTGTTTATATTCCTCTGTTTATTGAATTCTAGCAATGTAACAACCGAAAACGTTCCACCATTCCGATCTCTTTGTTTATATTCCTCTGATTATTGAATTCCAGCGATGTAACAACCGAAAACGTTTCACCATTCCAATCTCTTTGTTTATATTCCTCTGTTTATTGAATTCTAGCAATGTAACAACCGAAAACGTTCCACCATTCCGATCTCTTTGTTTATATTCCTCTGTTTATTGAATTCTAGCAATGTAACAACCGAAAACGTTCCACCATTCCAATCTCTTTGTTTATATTCCTCTGTTTATTGAATTCTAGCAATGTAACAACCGAAAACGTTCCACCATTCCAATCTCTTTGTTTATATTCCTCTGATTATTGAATTCCAGCAATGTAACAACCGAAAACGTTCCACCATTCCAATCTCTTTGTTTATATTCCTCTGTTTATTGAATTCTAGCAATGTAACAACCGAATACGTTCCACCATTCCAATCTCTTTGTTTATATTCCTCTGTTTATTGAAATCCAGCGATGTAACAACCGGAAACGTTTCGCCTTTCCAATCTCTTTGTTTATATTCTTCTGTGTATTTAGTTCCAGCGATATGTAACAACCGAAGACATTTCAGATGACAGTTTCACCAGCTTAAGAGAAAACTCTTCGAACATCGGAGTTTCCAACCAAAGCCGACGCTGAAAACTGGAAAGGCGTGGACAAAAGAGAGAATGGAACAACACCGTCTACGAATGAAGGAATACTGGGCTAATTTTAAAAGCTAAAATGAAACAGTTGAAATGACGTGGTCCTTGACTGAAACGAAATAATAATAATAATATAACATAATATAACCCCTGGCACTACGGCCCATGAAGGGCCTAGGCTTACCAATCGACCGCTGCCCAGGCATTTGGCCTGCAGATATTGGGGTGACGCGTGGCCAGCGCATCGGGTCCCCTCGGCCGTTAATCTTGGTTTTCATGACCGGAGCGCTGCCACACTATCAGACAGCTACTCAATTGTCCTCACGAGGCTGAGCGCACCCCGTTCCAGCCCTCATGTCAGTTTCTAAAATCCCTGACGGAGCCGGGAATCGAACCCGGGGCTCCGGGTGAGAGGCATGCACCCTACCCCAACACTACGGGGTTGGCATAATAATAATACTAATAATAATTTTAATAATAATTATTATAGGCTTGTAATAGTAATAATAATAATAATAATGGTTTAATTGGTCTTTAATATTTGCTCTGTGTGAGATTGGGCTAAAGGTTTGGACAAGGGATGACCTACAGTAGCTGATGTGTGCACGCTATCTCCAGGAAGGATTTACGTGGCGGTTTGTGTTCCTGACCGGAATGCACATTTTGCTCTGTCACAAACATTAAGCTCCATGGCCAGGTTTAATCTCATGTTCTGCAGTCTTTCATGTCCTTGCAGACTTCGTGCCAATCTGGATCAAATTCCCGCCGTGCTGATCGTTGCTTTTTTACCCCGGATTTCTTCACATTCATTCCAAGCTAACGGTCGTTCAGATCACATATATTAATTCTCCACATGGCCAGCTTTAATCTTGTCGCCCATACTGTCTCACCTCTTCGCATTCTCCATGGAGAGCGACTTGGGTTGGCGACCACGGAATCCCAGCTGAGTCCGACATTGCTCCCCCTTACTTATGCCGACCTCCTCTCCTTCATCTTACCTGTCGACTTCCCTTGGCTACCTCTTGTTCTCTTCAGACCCCGACGATATTAGAGTATCGGAGACCTAGGGTGTCTTTCATTTTCCGGCTTTAATTGGCCTTTGGCTTTTTCTGATTCTTCGAGGAAGTCAAACCTCTTCTCTCTTTTTCTTTTTTTTTTAAGTTATCCTTCCTTCTTCACAAGGCACTAGAGGAGGCAGGGTGTACCCTGGTAAGCACTACACTCAAAGGCCCACGGCCTTTTGGGAGACGGTGAGCTCGAGGAAGTTCTGAGTTGGGTCCGTTTGGGGCGGACGGTCTTCTCTTTCCCTTTCGTATCCCTCTTTCAAGCCTACTTGTTTCAAAGTTCCATAATCCCCATTCATCGAGGGTAGAGGTCATGTTTTTACTCTGTCAACTATTTCCTTTATTTTTGTCAATTTTTATCCTACTTTCGATTTTTGCAAAAAATGAAAGTAGTCTTATGAGATCAACACAGGGCGAAAAAAGTGTGTATGTGTGTGTGTGAGTCTGTGTGTGTGTGTGTCTGAGTGTGTGTGTGTGTGAGTGTGTGTACTCTGAATGTCTGTCCCCCCCTATCAATTCGAACACGGTGAATGCGAATTGAACGAAATTTGGTACAAAGGTAGCACTAGCAAAGGACACCTCAGTGTCATATTTTATATCGCCGCCATCTTGACGGAAACGTAATGGCGGCCACACAAATGTTCAAAGCTTAAATCAAATTACGACTAACCTAATCATCCGATCTCTACCAAATTTTGCAACAACATACCTTTATGGGGGAAGCATCCTTTGACCAAATTAATAAGTCATCAGCGTAATAGTTTGCGGATGGCGGCCATCTTTGTGTGAAAATCGATTCCCCCTATTAATTCGAACACGGTGCAACCGAATGGACCGAAATTTGGTACAAAGGTAGTACCAGCAAAAGGCACCTCAGTGTCATGTTTTATATCGCCGCCATCTTGACGGAAACGTAATGGCGGCCACATAAATGTTCAAAGCTTAAATCAAATTACGATTAACCTAATCATCCGATCTCTACCAAATTTTGCAACAACATACCTTTATAGAGGAAGCATCCTTTGACCAAATGACTAGGTCATTAGCCTAATAGTTTGCGGATGGCGGCCATCTTTGTGTGAAAATCAATTCCCCCTATTAATTCAAACACGGTGAAACCTATTGGAACGAAATTTGGTACAGAGGTAGCACTAGCAAAGGGCATCTCAGTGTCATGTTTCATATCACCGCCATATTGACAGAAACGTAATGGCGGCCACACAAATGTTCAAAGTTTAAGTTAAATTACGACTAACATAACCATCCGATCTCTACCAAACTTTGCAACAACATTCCCTTATGGAGGGAGCATGCTTTGACCAATCTAATAGGTTATTAGCCTAATAGTTTGCGGCTGGCGGCCATCTTTATGTCAAAATTGATTCCCCCTATTAATTCGAACACGGTGGAACCGAATGGAACGAAATTTGGTACAGAGGTAGCACTAGCAAAGGGCACCTCAGTGTCATGTTTTATATCGCCGCCATATTGACAGAAATGTAATGGCGGCCACACAAATGTTTAAAGCTTAAATCAAATTACGACTAACATAACCATCTGATCTCTACCAAACTTTGCAACAATATACCTTTATGGAGGGAGCATCCTTTGACCAATCTAAAAGGCCATTAGCCTAATAGTTTGCGGATGGCGGCCATCTTTATGTCAAAATTGATTCCCCCTATTAATTCGAACACGGTGGAACCGAATGAACGAAATTTGGTACAGAGGTAGCACTAGCAAAGGGCACCTCAGTGTCATGTTTTATATCGCCGCCATCTTGACGGAAACGTAATGGTGGCCACACAAATGTTCAAAGCTTAAATCAAATTACGATTAGCCTAATCATCCGATCTCTAGCAAATTTAGCAACAACATACCTTTATGGAGGGAGCATCCTTTGACCAAACTAATAGGTCATCAGCCTGATATTTTGCGGATGGCGGCCATCTTTGTGTGAAAATCGATTCCCCTTATCTATTCGAACACGGTGAAACCGAATGGAACGACATTTGGTACAGAGGTAGCACTAGCAAAGGGCACCTCAGTGTCATGTTTTATATCACCGCTATCTTGACGGAAACGTAATCGTGGCCACCCAAATGTTAAAAGCTAAAATGTAATTACGACCAACCTAATAATCTAGTCTCTACCAAATTTTGCAACACCATATCTTTATGTGGGAAACATATTCAGACCAATCTGCAAGAACATCAGCCTAATAGTTTGCAGATGGTGGCCAAGTATGTATGCAAATCGATTCCCCCTATCAATTCAAACACGGTGAAACGGAATTGAACGAAATTTGGTACGGAGGTAGCACTAGCAAAGGGCACCTCATATTCATGTTTAATATCCCTATAGCACGTTGTATTTCAACAAGCTACTACAACCAACATTCGATCATACTCCTTGAAAAGGACAAAGAGTTATAACAATACCCATGCATTTAGGAGAAAGTAGGCTATATGTTCTTTACTGAACATCTTGTTTTCTATAACAGTCTGACCGAGGACAGAAAGAAGCAGCATAGTGAACGGATGAAGGAGTAGTGGAGTGAACGGAAGAGAAAACAACGAAGTATGAAGAATTGAAATTGGCACGTGGTCCCTAGCAGGCCTCATCGGAAAGAATAATAATAATAATAATAATAATAATAATAATAATAATGTTATTGGTTTTACGTCCCTTTTAACCACTGCTGTTTTTAGAGAGGCCGGCTTGCCTGAATTTTGCCCCGAAGGTGATCTTTAACGCGCCAGTAAATCTACTGACTCCCTCACATTGGTACACCCTCAAATGACAACTGACTGCGCCAGGATTAGATCCTACTACCTTGGGAACAGCAGGTGAGAACAGTACCGATGAGCCACGCAGCCTGTCACTTCTTTTAAAATTTATTTTTCTTTTTATTCTAGAAGGTAACTTACTGTAGTTACCGATTCCCACCTCAGCCATCTTAGTATTAGCTTCCTACTCCGACCACCTCTTGGAAGATGATGTTTCATTAGAGGGATAGCTTGCCACGGTGGGTGAGTGGATAGCGTGTTAGTCTACTAACCCCAAGCTTGTATGTTCGCTCCTGGCCGTGGTAAATGATTTTTGAAAGGCGGCAAAAATACGACATGCATGTCATACGATGTTGGCATGTCAAAGAACCCATTTGAATTCAGTAGGCCGTGTTCATAATGGCAAAATTAATCTCGGGAGTTTCCGCCAACACAAAGTTCCTCATTTCTCTACTTGAAAGCGCTATACTGTTCAAGGAGCTTAGATATCTAACCTCCTTGACTTTCATAGTGATTCAAGGAATAACGAAATTCGACATGCAAGCTACCCTCTGGGTGTCAAATTACAAAGCTTTCACCCTGCACCCGAGGCCATACGATATTATTATATTATTATTAGAGGGATTTGGACATCATGGTCATTTAACTCCGTGTACGTGTGTGTGTGTGTGTGTGTGTGTGTGTATGTGTGTGTAGAAATTTTGTCTGATAACCTATGGTCATTACGTCCGTATTAGTGTCTGTATTTGTAATTCAGGTGAAATTTACGTTAGGAACCATCCCGGTATTTGCCTGGAGTAGACGTGGGAAACCACGGAAACCCACTTCCAGGATAGTTGTGGTGGGAATCGATACGTCCTCTTTTCAGTTTTAGCCTCACGAGGCTCAGTGTTCCCCGTTCCAGCCCTCAGACTAGAATTATAATTTCTTGGAAGAGCCATGAATCAAACCTGGAGCTATGCGGCTTAGCCAAGAATGCTAGCCGCTAGCATATAGCAGTGAAGATGGAACTTCACTGAGTGGCCCAACGTCACGGGAAGGGTAGTCCCATGTGAACATATGCCATGTATGACTCCTGAGCGTTGCGGCTAGCTGTGACGGAACAGAGCAGTCGGACACAAACACGAGTGTAGTGAAGGTTGCAACACGTCGCGAGCTAACTGACTTTGAACGTGGGATGATCATCGGCGCATGGCGCATGGGTCATAGCATTTCGGAGATTACACGCGAATTCGGATTTCCGAAGTCAACAGTGTCGAGGGTGGATCTTCAATATCGCAGAGATAATGTTATCATCTGCGTAAACCGCCGCACGGGACGACCACAGGTGTTGAACGAACGGACATCACGTCGGTTGGTTGGTTCCTTAGTTTAGGGGCTGCGACAACGCGGTCATGTAGCCCTGTGTACTTTGGATGTGTGTAGAATCTGTCTGATAACCGGTGTTAATTGTGACGACTGTATTAGTGTGTGTTATCTGTTTTAATTCAGAGGACTGCAAACAGGAATTTCAAGTAGTTCATACTTTTGCTACCAAATGCTACCGTCCACGACACCTAGGTTGCGGACATGGCTACTAGATGGCATCGCAGTGAGCACCTGGTGGCAAACGTTGGAACTAATAGAGCGTTATTAATTCCAACCTACAAATTTTGGCTTCACACAAGTGTAGTTTGTGGAAGGTTCTTTTTCATGCCATAAATCTATGTCATGGGACCGCCCGCTTTACTTCCCCTCCGAAGGAAGGCATACTGGGGGATTTTTAACGCTCTTAAAAAATCCAACGACTTCGGCCGGGTTTGAACCCGCGTCTTGGACATAGAAGCTCACAAAGCATGCTACCAACTACACCACCGAAGCCGCCGGACATCACATCGCCTCAGCAGAACCATACGGGGCGATCGAAGGACTACTGTGAGTCAGATCACCGCCCAGTTGAATGTTGGGAGTCAGGAACACATTTCTTGTCGAGTCGATGTCTCGCCGTATTGTTGCCGCTTTGAGGGCTCGCGGAGGAGCAACTTGTTATAAACATCATATTCCGTGCCTTCCCATGACTTTTGGCCACTTTTTTTAAAACTATCAGCGCGACTTTCCAAAAATCCGACTTCCCAGGCCAGGAATCAAACGCGCGAACTTGGGATCTGGAGGCGGACACTCTCTCGCTGATTCATCCGAGGAAGTGAACAGTCTAAATCAGGGGTGCACAACCCGCGGCCCTCAAAGTCAGTTTATGCGGCCCGCGGATAAATATTTTATACTATTAAAAACTTGAATATACACACATCAAAAAAAGTTTTGCATCACCTCGGTTCCAAGAGTTCCGGAACCGTTAAATACAAAGGGAATAGAGATCAACACAAACAACATTTCAGCTCGTTTTATTGCTCATGAGACCCACACATTGCATGTTGTACCATCATACAGCTAGACTTTCAGCATTTGTGGTCCAGATTGCAGTACACACCACTACCTCTAATACCCAGTAGCACGTCCTCTTGCATTGATGCATGACTGTATTCGCCGTGGCATACTATCCACAAGTTCATCAAGACACTGTTGGTCCAAATTGTCCCACTCCTCAACGACAATTCGGCGTAAATCTCTCAGAGTGGTTGGTGGGTCAAGACGTCCATAAACAGCCCTTTTCAACATATCCCAGGCATGTTCGATAGGGTTCATGTCTGGCGAACATGCTGGCCACTGTAGTCGAGCGATGTCGTTATCTTGAAGGAACGCATTCACAAGATGTGCACGATGAGGTCGAGAATTGTCGTCCATGAAGACAAATGCCTCTCCAATATTCTGCCGATATGGTTGCACTATGGGTCGGAGGATGTCATTCAGGTATCGTAAAGCCGTTTCGGAGCCTTCCATGACCACCAGTGGCGTACGTCGGCCCCACATAATGCCACCCCAAAACATCAGGGAACCACCACCTTGCTGCACTCGCTGGACAGTGTGTCTAAGACGTTCAGCCTGACCAGGGTGCCTCCAAACACGTCTCCGACGATTGTCTGGTTGAAGGCATATGCGACACTCATCGGTGAAGAGAACGTGATGCCAATTCCGTGGGGTCCATTCAGCATGTTGTTGGGCCCATCTGTACCGCGCTGCATGGTGTCGGGGTTGCAAAGCTGGACCTCGCCATGGACGTCGGGAGTGAAGTTGCGCATCATGCAACCTATTGCTCACAGTTTGAGTTGAAACACGACGTCCTGTGGCTGAACGAAACGCATTATTCAACATGGTGGCATTGCTGTCAGGGTTCCTCCGAGCGGCAATCCGTAAGTAGCGGTCATCCACTACAGTAGTAGCCCTTGGGCGGCCTGAGCGAGGCCTGTCATCGACAGTTCCTGTATCTCTGTACCTCCTCCATGTCCGAACAACATCGCTTTGGTTCACTCTGAGACGCCTGGAAACTTCCCTTGTTGAGAGCCCTTCTTGACACAAAGTAACAATGCGGACGCGATCGAACTGCGGTATTGACCTTCTAGGCATGGTAGAACTACAGACAACATGAGCAGCGTACCTTCGTCCTGGTGGAATGACTGGAACTGATCGGCTGTCGTACCCCCTCCGTCTAATAGGCCCTGCTCATGCATGGTTGTTTACATCTTTGAGCAGTTTTAGTGACATCTATGAACAGTCAAAGGGACTGTATCTTTGATACAATATACACAGTCAACGTCTATATGCCGGAGATCTGGGAACCGAGGTGATGCAAAACTTTTTTTGATGTGTGTATACAGTTTATTGTGAATGATGAGATTTTTCCCCATTATTGTAGGCCCTAGTTGAAATAAGAAAATTATAAAAAAATTCGTTAAAA
This sequence comes from Meconema thalassinum, assembly GCA_946902985.2. NCBI lineage: Eukaryota > Metazoa > Arthropoda > Insecta > Orthoptera > Tettigoniidae > Meconema > Meconema thalassinum. The sequence goes on along the minus strand of OX336399.1, from coordinate 73,102,480 downwards.
ATAAATTAAAAAGTTAACAATTATTGGACAAATTAAGTTTTGCATAACCAGACTGCTGCAAGGTTCAGACTGACTGTGTAGTCACTATTGCAATACAAGCGGGTGTGAGCACGTGACTGACACACCGACTGCCAGCATCACATTAGGAGCATTAGGTTACTACTTGATTTGATGGTCAGTTTGACGATATATTGATTTTCATTTTTAGCCTACTTTCGATTTTTGCAAAAAATGAAAGTAGTCTTATGAGATCAACACAGGGCGAAAAAAGTGTGTCTGTCTGTGTGTGTGTATGTGTTTGTGTGAGTCTGTGTGTGTGTGTGTCTGTGTGTGTGTGAGTGTGTGTACTCTGAATGTCTGTCCCCCCCTATCAATTCGAACACGGTGAATGCGAATTGAACGAAATTTGGTACAAAGGTAGCACTAGCAAAGGACACCTCAGTGTCATGTTTTATATCGCCGCCATCTTGACGGAAACGTAATGGCGGCCACACAAATGTTCAAAGCTTAAATCAAATTACAACTAACCTAATCATCCGATCTCTACCAAATTTTGCAACGACATACCTTTATGGGGGGAGCATCCTTTGACCAAACCAATAGGTCATCAGTGTAATCGTTTGCGGATGGCGGCCATCTTTGTGTGAAAATCGATTCCCCCTTCCTTGACGGACACGTAATGGCGGCCACACAAATGTTCAAAGCTTAAATCAAATTACGATTAACCTAATCATCCGATCTCTACCAAATTTTGCAACTACATACCTTTATGGAGGGAGCATCCTTTGACCAATCTAATAGGTCATTCACCTGATAGTTTGCGGATGGCGGCCATCTTTATGTCAAAATTGATTCCCCCTATTAATTCGAACACGGTGGAACCGAATGGAACGAAATTTGGTACAGAGGTAGCACTAGCAAAGGGCACTTCAGTGTCATGTTTTATATCGCCGCCATCTTGACTGAAACGTAATGGCGGCCACACGAATGTTCAAAGCTTAAATCAAATTACGATTAACCTAATCATCCGATCTCTACCAAATTTTGCAACTACATACCTTTATGGAGGGAGCATCCTTTGACCAATCTAATAGGTCATTCGCCTAATAGTTTGCGGATGGCGGCCATCTTTGTGTCAGAATTGATTCCCCCTATTAATTCAAACACGCTGAAACCGAATGGAACGAAATTAGGTACAGAGATAGCACTAGCAAAGAGCATCTCAGTGTCATGATTAATATCGCCACCATATTGACAGAAACGTAATGGCGGCCACACCAATGTTTAAAGCTTAAATCAAATTACGACTAACATAACCATCCGAACTCTACCAAACTTTGCAACAACATACCTTTATGGAGGGAGCATCCTTTGACCAATCTAATAGGTCATTAGCCAAATAGTTTGCGGATGGCGGCCATCTTTATGTCAAAATTGATTCCCCCTATTATTTCGAACACGGTGGAACCGAATGAACGAAATTTGGTACAGAGGTAGCACTAGCAAAGGGCACCTCAGTGTCATGTTTTATATCACCGCTATCTTGATGGAAACGTAATCGCGGCCACCCAAATGTTAAAAGCTAAAATGTAATTACGACCAACCTAATAATCTAGTCTCTACCTAATTTTGCTACACCATATCTTTATGTGGGAAACATATTCTGACCAAACTGCAAGAACATCAGCCCAATAGTTTGCAGATGGTGGCCAAGTATGTGTGCAAATCGATTCCCCCTATCAATTCAAACACGGTGAAACCGAATTGAACGAAATTTGGTACAGAGGTAGCACTAGCAAAGGGCACCTCATATTCATGTTTAATATCCCTATAGCACGTTGTATTTCAACAAGCTCCTACAACCAACATTCAATCATACTCCTTGAAAAGGACAAAGAGTTATAACATTACCCATGCATTTAGGAGAAAGTAGGCTCTATGTTCTTTACTGAACATCTTGTTTATATACTTTGATGTTAAGAATTCTGTTTTTTGTAAAAAATAAAAATTTTACAACCTTGTGATAGCATTATATACCCATAAACCTTTTCGAATTAGGAGTAAGTTGAGTGTAATAACCCAATTTGCCAAAAAGCTTCAAAAATGGATTGTAACCATTTAGAGGACACAAAAAGGGTATTAAAACACATTTTTTGTCTGCTGGTATTCTGATTATTCTGATAATAGTAAAATTAGCTTTAGCGGTAGGGTTTGGCAAGTGCCTATGTGGAAAGGTAAAATGCGGCCTGCCACTTATTATGTAAAAATAAACGTGACCCCCCGGTTATAAAAAGGTTGTGCACCCCTGGTCTAAATAATGTGGTAAGTGTGAAGATGACAGTACCTTAATAGTCCCAGCTAGCGGCCAATAAAAACGACTAGGTAATCTATTCACACGTTCAGTGGTTGTGTAATGAGGTGGAACTGCCCAATTATTCCGTGTCACCGCCGCTGACAAATAGTACACCGGATGATGATAGATGGCAGGCGCTCCCCTCCAGCCAGCCTGTACGTTCGATGAACACCTGATTTCTTGTTTTATTTACAACTGGCGATCTCGACCTTTTTGAAACTGTGCGCACCACCCCCATCTCATACCAAGTAACACTAGGAGGAAAAAACAGTGGTCTTAAAGTAAATTGTCGGACATTTGCTGATGATTTTGCCATACTTTCTGAAAACTTAGCTCATGCAACAGTACAAATCGATCTATTAGAAGAGATAGCCAATAAAACAGGTTTAAAGATTTCTGTAGAAAAAACAAAATTTATGACAAATACTAAAAATGCTCCCGAAACCCTAATAACAAAAAATGGTCAAATTAAGAGGGTAGATAAGTTCAAATATTTGGAGGAAATAATTCAGAAGAATGGCTTAGAAAAATCTGCTGTAGAAGAAAGAGTGCATAAGATTCAGAGAGCATATGGTATAACCAGGAATATCTATAACAAATTCTGTATGGTTCTAATCTCAGAAACGTATGGTTCTAATCTAAATACACACGGCATTATCCCAAAAAACATGAATTATTTATATAATCCGGGCCGTGAAAGCCTTAATATACACAAAAAATGTTTATCTAAGAAATTGAAAATACAGCACTATCGAACAGTAATTAAACCAGAATGCTTATATGCCAGTGAATGTCTAATACTAAATTATAAATTGGATAAATTAGAAGTATCAGGAAGAAAAATTATACGCAAAATTCTCGGTCCATTAAGAACTACAGGCTTTTGGAAATTAAGAAGCAACGAAGAAATATATATCGGGACATTGAAAACATAACGGAGACAATAAAGAAGAGACGATTGTTATTTTTCGGACATTTATATACCGGTAGAATGAATGATAGCAGATTTTTAAATATTTTTGGAAAAATAAATCGACAACAGCCTGGTTTCAAGACGTAAAGAAAGATTTAGAAAAACAACAATATAAGAGAAGAAGATGCACTAGAGAGAGAATTTTTTTTTAAAAAAAGGGAAAAGGAATGGAAGGACTCCAAGGAAGGCAATATAAGAAAACGGGCTGAAAATGGTCCGAAGAGAGAAAGAAGACACACAGCGAAAAGATGAAGGAGCTCTGGTGGAAGAAGAAGGAACAACAAAGGACTAAACATTGAAATTGGTTCGTGGTCCTCAGAAGACCCTAACGGAGAAAGAAAGAATAATAATAATATAACAATTATCATTATTATAATATCAGGTGCTCCCGATGTTCCACTTCTAAAACACCACCACCGTTACTGCCAACTTATTATAAATGCTGAGAGGTGTGGTTTTATGCAGTAGAACATCGAGTTCATGTAACATTGTGTCTCAATGGAGGCTCTTCCATTCGCAATATACAGGTCAACATTTATGTACTGGAGTACCCTTAAGGGGCATGTAGGGGATGGGTATAGGATCAATTTGAGATAGGGAACCTGGGGTCGTAACGGCCTCCTAACCACAGAAAACAGGTTTGTTTCAGGCCCTCCGCCCCCGTAAAGTAGGGAAGCGCGCCCTGTGTTACTCTGAGTTCAGGCACTCTTTCGCAGTCAACTGTCTTGGCGCGACCACCGCTCAACGCTGCATTAACCGATGTGGCTTCCTATCGTATACCATTTATCTATGGAGGCTATAGACTATGCCATTGTTTACACATTCCTCCTTTCTTCCTTTCTTGACAAACCTTGATAAAGGGACAATCAGTTGTCTCGAAAAGTCTTTTTTTTCCTCCAGAAAAAAAATAAAAGAAAAAAATAAAGGTATGGCACCCGAGGAGAAATGAACCCGGGACCACCGGGGCACCGCGCCTCACCGATATCCTCTCGGCTAACGCAGCGTTGAGCGGTGGTCGCCCCTAGACCGTTGACAGCGAAAGAGTGCCTGACCTCAGAATAACACATGGCATGCTTGCCTACTTAACGGGGACGGAGGGCCAAAAACAAACCTGTTTTCTGGGGTTAGGAGGCCGTTACGACCCCAGGTTCCCTATCTCAAATTGATCCTATACCCATCCCCTACACGCTCCCTAAGGGTACTCAAGTACATAAATGACACCCTGTATATAGGGAGTGCAATTCCCGCACCCCAGTATCTCTAAATCCGTTGAAGTTAAAAGGGATGTTAAACCCATAACATTATTATCATTAGGGCACCTTGGCCACAATAATTGAAACTGGCGCTTACGAGTGAAAAGGAGTGGACGACACCGCTATCAGATGATGATAATGAAGGTTTTAAAAACCGCTTCATGAAGGTCATTAATGCTACGCCACATGATAGCAGCTAACTGCTGATAAGCCACCAACTGGCGTCAGCTTAATGGGGGTAGACGCGCATAAAACATCGATTGCTCTCACTGTCTCGCGGTTTAGCAGCACTCGCAGATGTGTTTACAGCTCATATTATGCCAATGAAACTACCTTCGGTTTGTCCCAAAAAGCCAACATGGCTAATTTCTGTTTCTGTTTGGGTATGTAACCTCGGACGCCCTGACGGCACATGCTTTATAAATAACAATAATCTCTACTTAGTATAAAACCAAGTCCCCGATTCTTGGATGTCACTGGTAATCTCGAGAACCACTGGATTTTGATGCGGTTTTCACCCTTCTGTAAAGGATATCTCGAGGAAGGTTTCTGTTGAAAATAATTTATTTATGATCAAATCAAGCCAAGCAGTAACGATTTCAGTGAAAAAGTAAAAAAAAAAAAAAAAAAAAAAAAATAATCCTGGCGTCAAGTGCGCTTTTAAAGCTAACGCTGGGCAGACCGTTAAAAATATCAATATACTACGAGTGTAAGAATTGTTCAGCATGAAAAGTTCTACTAAAAAAGTCCGCGAGAGCATATCTTTACCTTTTATACACCGTCCACTATAAGTGTTTTTAGATTGGACGGAAGGGGGATTTGTGTTTCATGCACCTCGCCATTCTTAAATTGCGTCTGACAAGAATTCGTTGCACATGCATCTCTATGATAATATAAGTAAAATTCCAGTCAGTCATTTTAACGTAAAACGGATATAGGTCGTAGTTCATTGACATCGAAAAAAAAAGCGCTTTTCACGTAATGCATTCATAACTATTCCCGGGTGAAGCCGGAGCGGGTTGCTAGTCTTATTATATAATACGCTAAGGTTTATGTTTCACAAAACACAAGCTCCTAAACCAGAGGGAGTTAGAAGATGTGGTTTGTACCAATATCTGCCAAATCGTCTCAATAGTACAGGAAAAATCTTGCATTTCTTGAAAAGTCAACGGAAATATATGTATTTGTTTATAAACAGCTTTTAAACAAATAAACAAGACGATAGCCCCTGGCAGAACTGTGTCGCGACCACCCCGCATAGCACTAGCGCTGGGCATGTAGTCTGTACACATGGGGCGCACACAACCCATTATGCGAGAGTTCTCGCACGGGTCCGATAGTATTATTTATAATATTGGTCTATGCACTGCCATACGACCAGAGGCTCTGTATGCAGTGGAATGCCTCACTTTGAACAAGAAAAGCCTGGTAGAAAATTTGGAGATCAAAGAAAGAAAGAAAGAAAGAAAGAAAGAAAGAGAGATCTTGAAGAAAATTCTTGACCCGATTGAAGACAAAGGTGAATATAGACCACGGCATAACCATGAGCATTCATGTCCAAAAGATCTCCGATGTTATGAGAAAAAAGTAGAATTGCATTTTATGGCCAGTTGCTTAGAATGTGTCCATGCAGCTTTGAGTTTCAAATTCCATCCCATAGGAAAATTGGGTGGAAACTTATATGAATTTACGTTCTGTCTAAATGCAGTCCGTGTCGTTGTTAGTGGGTCAATGTTGATTTCAGTGAGGCCCTTTTGGGTGTCTGCTAGCCAGCGTACTTTGGTTTGTCGGGGTTCCATTGACAATGAGGAAGATTTTTTTGGTCAGTCGGGAATTGTCCATTCGAGCTGTATGTCCGTAGAATTTAATGCGCCTTTTCCGTGAAGGTGAGGTGAATCTTTCAGTCAGTGAATATAGTTATTCTGAGATTTTCCTCATCCAGATAACAGTTCTGAGGCTTTGGTCCAAATATTGTCCTCAGTATCCGCCGTTCTATCTTCTCAATGTCTTTGAATTTGATGGTTAACGATGACTCTCATTCGCATAGTTGCCTCTGGGAGAATGACTGTGTGGAATGATGGAGTTTGGCTTTAGTAGAAAGAGATTTCTTGTTGTAAATATTCCAAGTGATTGTGTATGCATTGCGTATTTTTTCTGCACGTGTTTTGTTAGCCATTCTTTCGTTGCCAGTGTTCCCGATATTATTATTATAAAATACTCAGCTACCCGCTTTATAGTTTGAATCGTCTAGGTAATCTGATCTTCAATATACCGATTCGGTTTGGACTGATATCTGATAGAGAATCCGGAACCGGAACCAACAAAATAGACACCAAAGTCACTAGGTAGGGTTTGGCAATTAAAGCTTCCCTAATGGTTACTAACAGTTTTCCAATGTTTGCACTACACCCAGGATAGATGACATCGCTGACCCGCCCCTTAACACTATATACCCGAACAAGCAATAATGGTCTCCATGACATCGTTGAGTATCTTACGCCTAGGTATAATGGGAGATGATGATATTACATACGTCTTGTCCTAGCTGTGGTCGGGGTGCAAGGCATCGTTGACAGCTCTAGGTTGCTGATCCCCGTTACAAATGAGGCTGAGGTCGTGTCACAGGGGAGGAAGTTGTAATCGATGACTCCTTGTGGAGAACAGTGCCAAGAAGATGCAGACCAAATGACGTGTGAAATGGGATGCTTTATACATGACACTGAACACCGCCACACACAGTTACAGTCTATTGCACAAAGTCAACACTCATGACCAAGCAAAAGAGGAGGAGGATTTCAGGCATTTTAGGCAGGTCTGAACCTCCAAGGAGAACTTTCTGAACCGGAGTTTACATGCGGCAGATTGAACCAAAGTGGCAGATGACCTCGTAGTTCTGCCCCTTAAAACAACAATAACTAACTAACTAGAGTGGACCAAGGATTATGTAAATTCAGTGGGGCTTGGATAACACCGGTCAACGCGAATTTTGAGTCTGTCTTCTGTATGATTGATTTTAATTTGTCATGCCTAACTAATGAAAGAAAAAAATAGTTTTACCTAATTAGAATTAGCTTAATGAATTTAATTTCGTCGGTGTGTAGATAAAAGTATTGTTGTGAATCTAATTTCGCCAAATAACCGACAAACTTGTTCTCACCTTGTTTTTCAAAACTTTATTGTCAGCGACGTTTCGATCGGCAGATCATTTCCACGCTACATCAAAACATCACATTATCAGTGCCACTTGTACATCTTTTTTTTTTTTTATTAATTATTAGCCTACTTTTCACATTTTGCAAAAATGAGGAAAAAGTAGACTTATGAGATCGATCCGGGAAAATGTGTGTCTGTCTGTCTGTCTATCTGTCTGTCTGTCTGTCTGTCTGTCCTTCTGTCTGTCTGTCTGGCTGTGTGTGTGTCTCCCCCTATCAACTCCTAAACGGCTGCAGCAATCAAAACCAAATTTAGTATGAGTAAAGATGTGCACCGGAATAGCTCGCGTCCATATTTGAAAATGATGTCAGTGCTACCAACTGATGAAAAAACGCACTAGAAATGTGTGCTCCATGTTGGATATCTTGCAAGGTATACATGGGAGCTATTCCAAAATTGGCACACATGTAGATAATACTATTTCAGTTTAATTTCCAGGAGGCCAACCATGACAGTGTTGCCAAAATAATTTTAAGCCTTCTGATAGGTCCAATGTTTAAATGCATATAACTTCTACACTATCAATTGGATTTAAACCAAATTTTGTATGTAATATCTGTACATAAACAGATATGACTAGGCGTATTCTTAAGAGCCACCGGGACTGCCAACTGTTAATAATTGCTCTCTCTATTTTTCTTTATCCAAATACCAATATATCAGAAAGTATGCAAGCCAACAGCTTTAAACTATGCACACGTATATTCTGACATTTTAGATTAATTTGGAGTAACTTATATACGTCAGTCCTACCAACATGATTATAAGCCTGCTGATACGACCAATTTTTAAATACATGTAACTTCTATACTATCAGTTGGATTTCAACCAAATTTCGTATGTGCTATGTGTACCATAATATATATGACTATAAGTATTGTTAAGAGCAATCAGGGCTGCCAACTGTTAATAAATCTTTCTATATTTTTTTACCCTAATATCAATATATCAGAAAGTATGCAAGCCAACAGCTCTATACTTTGCACACGTATAGCACCTGACATTCTAGATTAATTTGGAGTAATTAATACAAGGCAGTGCTGCCAACATGATTCTATGCCTGCTGATATGTCCAATTTTAAAATACATGTAACTTCTATACTAACAAATGGATTTCATCCAAAATTGGCACAACAAGATATCATAATATTTCAGATTATTTATGACCAGCACACGCATGGTATTGTTGGCAACATGCTTTTACGCGTGCTGATAGATCCAGTGTCTAACTGCATGTAACATCCATTGGACTTCAACCAAATTTTGTATTCTGTACCTTAAGAGATGGAACAAAGAATATATTCAGTCACCAGGGCTGCCTACTGTAGTGCTCTATTAGGCTACATTATACCAGGTATATTTTGAACTAATTAGATATTTCAATATTACCAACTTAATTTCGTCATTATTCTAGATAGGTTCATATACTGTAGAATAATCATTGGCATGAAAAGTAGGCTGTATAGTTCTTCCGGGACTTCTTGTTTTTATATTTTATTTGTCGGTTATTTGGCGAAATTAGATTCACAACAATAGTTTTACATAATGTTTTTTTTAGCTACCACAACAAAATTTCAAATTTGAAGACAATTCTTTATTTTTCTAAGTTCATATGAAAACAAACGTTAATTTATATACCTATTTCCACCACGTTTATTTACAAAACATAGTTAACATTTATCTACAAGTCACAAAGAAGTAGGCTACTCCTTCTGTGTGGGTATGCACTTTCTCGTATTAGCCACCAAATCGAATCCATCATCTATCATGTTCTCATTATATTGCCTTGATAACTTTGCTCCAAGTCCATCATGTCTTGGTGTAAACGTTCCTCTTGCTCTTCTGAATATGCCCCCAAGTTATCTTAAATAAGCCGCTTATGAGAGGCGCCTCATAAGGGAGACATCCGTTTAATGGAGACAAATACTGAAAAACAAAAACAAACAAATAAACCAAAACAGGGTTGTTTCAGTACGCTTAAGTGATACAATTAACACCGGTTATCAGACAGATTATACACACGCCCAAAGTACACGGGGCTACGTGACCGCGTTGTCGCAGCCCCTAAACTGAGGAACCAACCAAGCAAACCACTATCACACGGTAGGCTAATTCAACCTGAAGCATTATACGCATGAGAAACCCTGATCATTGGAGGCAGATTATTAACTAGAAATTTGTAAAAACAAGAAAGGAAAATCGTTAGAAAAATCCTTGGCCCAGTGTGTATAGTGGGAGTGTGGATGGAAAGGTCGTCTCACGAGAAAATATCACACACTATTAAGAAAAGACGATTGTAATTTTATGGAAATAACCAAAGAGTGGACAGTAAAATACTTACTAAAAGGATATTTACTTATGCCTCCTCACTAAAGGCGGCTTCGGTGGCGTAGTTGGTAGCATGCTGAGCTTCTATGCCCAAGGTCGCGGGTTCAAACCCGGCCAAAGTCGTCGGATTTTTAAGAACGTTAAAAATCCCTCAGTATGCCTTCCTTCGGAGGGGAAGTAAAGCCGGCAGTCCCATGTCATAGATTTATGGCATGATAACGAACCTTCCACTAATTACACTTGTGTGAAGCTAAATTATAGGTTAGATTTGACTGATGCTCTTAGGTTCCAACGTTCGTCGCCAGGAGCTGCCTGCGGTGGCATCTAGTAACCAAGTTCAGAAGTACTTGGTGATACAGCACGTCGGTTTACAGAGACAACAGAGGTTTTCTACTCTTCATAACTAAGTCCAAGACAGTATAAACACCAAAGCATTGTTCCTGAGCTTAACACTTGACTTGGTCTTCATGTCACCATTGCCAGTTTAACTTTGAGTGTCAGCTGTGTCACATCACGAGTGAAATGGCACTTAAAGGTTTGTCGCTGTGCGAAAAAAAATGTTTTGGACAAAATCAAAACCCAGCTGTCTAACACCCGAGTTCAAGAATTTGCAAAAATCACGGACGTCGGCAAAGAGAGGATTTCGCGTTTGAAAACAAATGAAGTGTACTCGCGTGAAGAATGGAGTCGAACAGAGAAGGGCGGTCATTCGGCGGGAAGGAAACGGAAAAGAGAAGGTAAAAGACAGCTGTACAGTAGACGATGTACAGCAAAACCTGCCTAAACCAGTCCCTTTATATGCCGGAAACCTGGACAAACGGAAATCAAAATTCGGAACGGAGGTATTTCTTATGTAAAATGACACTGTAAACCGGAAAACTCCCTGACGTGGAAACGGAAAGAAATTCCAGTACTGTAGGCATAAATAACCTGACTAAGACGGATTAAATTATCCATAATATAAAGCTATGTACTAAATTTTGAGTGCGACTGTACTCTCCTGGCACCAAAGTTCTAGGAAACATTAACTCTAATTTTTCATTAAGGATGCAGCAGGTATGCTACATTTCACAACATCAGTAAGTGAATGGAATGTACTGTTACTTCCTCCATCCCTCTTGTGATACACACAGTTCCTTTCTGACAAATGAGAAATGAGAGTAGATGAAAACAGTGAATTTGAGTGATCTTTAGTGGGTTTAGCCTAATTCAGTGACAATGATTTCTAACATAAGACGTTTACACGGGAGGAGAGTTATTGAAGAACACGAGAAAAACAAATGTCCGGCCAAAGAATTAACTGTGTTGTTTAAAGTGGGAAAATCTCAAATTATTTCATAGTAATCCTATGTGATAATACAACAGTATCTCTGTGTAGTATATTTTGGCTTATACTCAACCTTTGTAAAAGCGTAAACCTGTGTAAACGGAAAAATAAATCCGGAACGATTGCTTTAGGCAGGTTTTACTGTATTTTTAATTGTGTTTAGTGTATGCAGTACAGTACATACCGAACCCGTACTAACTGTAGTTCTTTGCCTTTCATTTCAGTTGACATGTAAGAGGTATACAGTAATTACATTATTCACATGTATCACATTTATCACATTACTAGCTGTACCCGGCATGTGTTGCAATGCCAATCAAAGAAAGTGTTGGCGTTGTAATTTTATTTTTTGAAGTGCTTTTGGAAACATTTTTTTTTTCAATTTCCGTTAACAGTCTCTAAACTATCGTAAAATGGATTAAATAATTTAGAAACATTCGTGGGAGCGTGCTCAACAATTCACCAAAGTTTCATCGCAATCGGATGAATGGGATATGAACGCATACGGAATTTTGTTTAAACGATTCGTGCGTTGTCACACATTTTTAACATTTACTCTTACGCTACCTACTGTGAAATGGATTTACTAAGTTAGAAGCCTTCACATAAGTGTACACAACAACTCAACAAAGTTTCATCGCAATCAGATGAATGGCATATGAACGCATACGGGATTTTGTTTAAACGATATGCATGCCGTCACCCATTTGTTGAATCTACTCGTACGCTACCTATTGTAAAATAGATTTACTAAGCCTTAAACTTTTCCTCGAGTGTACTCAACGATTCACCAAAGTCTCATCGCAATCGCATGAATGGTATATGAAAGCATATGGGACTCTTTTGAAACGATTCGCGTGCCGTCGCTCATTTATTGAATCTACTCGTGCGCTACCTGTCGTGAAATGCATGTACAAAGCCAGACACCTTCCCTGGAGTGTACACAACAATTCACCAAAGTTTCATCGCAATCGAATGAATAGTATATGAATGCCTACGGAACTTCGTTGAAACGATTCGCGCACCATCGCTCACTTGTTGAATCTACTCGTGCGCTACCTATTGTAAAATGGATTTACTAAGCCAGAAAACTTTCCTGGAGTGCACATAACAATTCACCAAATTTCATCGCAATCGGATGAGTGGTATATGAATGCATACGGTACTGGTTGAAACGATCCACGTGCCGTCGCTCATTTGTTGAATAAACTCGTACGCTACCAATTGTAAAATGCATGTACTAAGTCAGAAACCTTCCCTGGAGTGTACACAGAAACTCACCCAAGTTTCATCGCTTTCGCACGATTGGTATATGGATGCATATGTGACTTTGTTGAAACGCTTCGCTCGTTGTCGCTCATTTGTTGAATCTACTCGTGCGCTACCTATTGAAAAGTGGATGATCTAAGCAAGAAACCTTCCCTGATGTATACACTACATCTCACCCAAGCTTCATCGCTATCGGACGAATGGTATATGAACGCATACAGGACTTGTTTGAAACGTTTCACGCGTCGTCGTTCATTTGTTGAATCTACTCGTGTGCTACGTATTGTAAAATGGATTTACTAAGCCAGAAACCTTCCCTGGAGTGTACACAACATCTCACCCAAGTTGAATCGTAATGGGATGAATGGTATATGAACGCATGTGGTCTTTGTTGAAACGAACCGCACGCCATTTTGTTGAAGCTACTCGCGCGCCATCTATTGTAAATTGGATTTACTATGCCTATAACTTTCCCGGAAGTGTGCACAACAACTTACCAAAATTTGATCGCAATCGGATGAATTGTATATGAACGCATAGCCAACACTCATTTGTTTAAACTACTCGCGCGCTATCTATTGTAAATTGGATTAACTATGCCTATAACCATCCCGGAAGTGTGCTAAACAACCCACCAAAATTTGGTCGCAATCGGATGAATTGTAGGCTATATGAACGCATCGCCAACACTCATTTGTTTAAACTACTCACGCGCTCTCTATTTTAAATTGGCTTAACTATGCCTGTAACCATCCCAGAAGTGTTTACAACAACTCCAAAATTTGATCGCAATAGGATGAATGGTTTTTGAACGCATAAAAGACGAACAAACGAACATTCATTTCTTCTTCTTCTTCTTTTGAGACCACCAAGGATCACTTTACCCAACCATTAGTTCGTCGACTTGTAGGAACTGTACGAGCCTTGCGGTCCTCCCAGTACTTCTTCATGCGTATTGATCGTCTTGCCCGTTCTTCGGCGGAAAATATTCTTGTAGGAATTTTCTTCTTTGTGAGTGGAAAATGAAACGTCATATTTTTAAGTGCTGTAGTTAAACTTTTCTTATTTGCAGCATCTTCTGTTGTTAGGCCAATTTCTTTTAAGTCCTCTCTGATTTCTTTTAACCATCGGCATCCAGTTGTTGTGTTTTTTGAAGCAAGATTGTACTGCACTAGTTGTTTTAGAAGACGTGAATGTGGCATTCTCATGATGTGCCCAAAGAATCCTAGTCTTTTCTTTCGCATGGTATCAGTAATGGGTTCTAGGTTGTTAGGTATTATTTGCCATAGCCCATCTTTTTATATCCTTTATTGATACAAGTTCTTCCAATTCGCCTTTCGATCTTCTGTAATCTGTCGGTTTTAGAATGTTCATTTAGATGGAATAATGTTTCTGCTGCATATGTGGCTTCCGGTTTTATGACTGTATTGTAATGTTTAATTTTTGCATTAATTGATAAGCATTTCTTTTTGTAAGTTTCCCATGTTAATTTTTGTGCCCTAGATAACTTGTTGGTTCTTATTTGAATTGACGCTTTCTCATTTAAATTGTTTGTTATTAGCTCTCCTAGATATTTGAATCGTGTTACAATTTTAATTTTTGTATCATTAATTTGTATTTCCTTTAATGGTGTTGGTTTTTGTGGCATGATTTCTGTTTTTTCGAATGATATCTTAAGGCCAATTTTATTTGCAATTGTCTGAAGCTCTGATATCTGTGTTTTGGCTTCCTCTAAATCTTTCGCCAATAATGCCATGTCGTCTGCAAAACCAAGACAGTTTGTTTGAATTTTTCTCCCTATTTTTATATTTGGAGGGCATTTCTTAGACCATTCTCGCATTACCATTTCCAATGCACAATTAAATAGTAATGGTGATAAGCCATCACCCTGTCGTAAACCGGTTGTGACCTCAAATGGGTCAGAGAATTCACCTCTGAATTTAACTTTTGATTTGGTGCCTGTAAGAGTTAGTTTTATGAGATTTGTCAATTTGGGGTGTAATCCCATGTGTCTTAGAATTTTTAATAAAGATTCTCTATGAATACAATCATATGCTTTTTTAAAGTCGATAAATGTTATCACCATATCTCTATTCCTTTTTCTATTATAATCCATTATCAATTTTAGGCTCATAATTTGATCTGGGCAACTTCTCCAGGGCCTGAAACCTCGTTGATATTCTCCTAATTCATTTTCAAGTTGTACTTTAATTCTATTGAGAAGAATTCGAGAAAAAAAAAAGGTAACATCCAGGAGTGAAATCCCTCGGTAATTGTTAGAGTCTGTCTTATCCCCTTTTTTATGTAGTGGATGGATGATAGCTGATCTCCAATGTTCAGGGAATTTTCCTGTAATCCAGATGTTGACTAGTTGTTGGTGAAGAGCGATTTTTGCCGAATTTCCAGCATACTTCCAAATATATATATAAGATTTTAGCACCTACTCTCCTAAATACAAAATTCTATGAACTTCGCTTTAGTGAAACATCCGGTTAATAGGGACGAAGTGGCTTCCACCCTATGTGTCTCTGATAAGTGCTTCTACTATCGCTAGAGCCCTGCGCGGATAAACAAAACGTTTTCCGCATCCGCACGAGTGTTACCCGAATCTACTGGCATTACAATAATATTTCTAGATAAAGCATAAAGTATTAAAGCAACACATTTAGACATTTGAGGAAGAAGTCACTATGTGTGTCATGTGCTATGTTTAAAATTAATGTTATACAGTCAGAATTGCAACCCTTTTCAGTTCTGAGTGTTAATTATGCTTGATGCTTGCCATGGTAGGTGAGTGGTTATCTTGTCGGTCTACTAACCCTAAGCTTGCAGGTTCGCTCCTGGCCGTGGTAAGTTAAAAAAAACATGTGTTGTTTATTCGGGCTGTTCTCAGTTTATTTAATTTTAATTTTGTGAAATAGCCGCCTCATGTGGCCTCGGGGTAATGTATTTGAGATTCCAGTCGTTAAGCTTCTGGGTTCGATTCTCGGCTCTGCCGAGTAATTTAATTCTGGTCTGAGGATTCGGAAGGGTTACACTCAGCCTAGTGGGCCAAAACTGAGAAGAGATGGGTTCGATTCCCATCTCAACTGTCCTGGAACCGGTTTTCCATGGTGTCCCATTTCTACTAACAGGCAAATGGTTCCTAACCTAAGGCCACGGAAGCCTCTTTCAAATACTACCCCGAATTACAAGTTTACACACTTCCCCACTCCGTCTAGTCGACGTGAATACGCGACCGCGATGTCGAGAAATCCCTAGATGAATCAATAACATCAATAACTACTTTATTGCTTGCCACGGTGGGTGAGTGGTAATCGTGTCGGACTTCCAACCCCCCAAGCTTGCAGGTTCACTCCTGGACGTGGTAAGTGATTTTTGAAAGGCGACAAATATCACGACATGGATGTCATACGTTGTTGGCATGTTAAAGAACCCATTTGAATTCAGTAGGCCGTGTTCATAATGGCAAAATCAATCTCGAGATTTTCCGCTAACAAAAAAAAGGGTTCTCCTCTCTCTACTAGAATGCGCTATATAGTGTCAAGGAGCTTAGATATCTAACCTCCTTGACTTTCATAGCGTTCCAAGGAACAACACAATTCGACATGCAAGCTGCCCTCTGGGCGCAAATAACAAAGCCGGCACCCGAGGCCATATGATATTATTATTTATTCTACTACTTTATTGACTTGAGTTTATGACTGAGGTTCCATGATCTTGATTCTACAGTACTATTCTATTCTTCCTACTTGTGTTTAGGAAATTTGGTTTTATCTTCTTTCCTCGCCTTATGAAATATTTCCAGTGTATTAATATTTTTTTTCTCTTTTTCCTAGGTAAGTGGCTGACGAACTGGTGATGATGGAAGCAAGTTATGACGGTTCTCATTCGCTCTGATTGGCAAGTACAGTAGATGTCTTTTGTTTGTTCATTTCAAAAAAAAATGTGGTGGTTGTTTTTGGTGTTATTAATTTGTATTACGAACTTGTCTGATATCATGTGTTTCTGTGGTGACTGTAATTATTAGGGTTAGGGTAAGGTGCCTCGGGACTTACTGGCATTGCCTGAATGAAGAGTGGAAAACCGCAAGGGAAAACTCATACTCAGGATAGCGACTGGCAGCGCCGGGATTCGAAACTATGAGCTCCATGTCGTGGTCGTGGTGAGCTATTTAACGTGCATGGCTATGCCGTGGAGGTAATAACATTGTGACTGTGAACGGTTTTATTATACAGGTCATTTCTATACGGGTGTCTTAATTACCATTATAGGCGAGTTGCATACGACTGTTTATGTTCGACGATAATTAGAACTATTTTATGTTCGAACATAAATATTCATAAACAGGCCTATCTCTCGAGATTTCGCCAGTTTTATGTACTGAACAGAGCGCATGGGACGCACAGTGGTCCTTTTGCACGATCTGGGCGCTCAAAATGTAAAAAATAAATGTCTTGTATTTCCATGTTGAATGACATTTTTAGTATCAGCAATGTCAGAGGACCTCAGAACTGTACTTATATGTCTTATTCGTTCACCCCCTGGAATGTGAAAGACCGCTGAAGTAGGAGGTTTCTTATCGCATCCACAGCTGGAAGCAAAGCTGATTATTTGTGTTTGAATCTTGTGCTTGTAAAGTCTTGTAGTTCAGCTATCTTCATCGTTTGCCAGAGGATATGACAGACTATGATATGATCTTTCTTATTGAAATTTGCAAAATTGTATAAAAATCGCTGTGTTTATGTGATAAACGTTTGAAAATAGTGAATTTTTGTTATAAAATAATTCTTCTTTTATGGGTTTTCAGACCAGGAAATTCACAATTATCAACCATTGGTGAATTTCTTTCCATTAGCCTATAGCCTACACCCTATTATGTTTTCTGTGTAAAAATGATTTGCAACTTTGACTTTTGCTCTCATTTTAGTGTTGTCGGAAGGATTTTCGCGGAACGATATTTACGATGGTTGGTGCCATGCAGGTGGAAAAGCGAAAGGATTTGGACCTTTCTAATAGAAAACTGTGATCTGAAATCCCTTGGACAGTCTATTAAAGATAATGTTAGAGAAAATCTAATTAATTATTCCGCGCAGTTAAGAAAAACGTGGGTTGCCAATCGCAGGACCATAAGAAAGTTTGTCACAAAATAAGAATAGCCTGGAAGGGAACATGGAGAGGCAATACAAGTAATGTGGGTCGTCCTTCTCAATCGTTAGTGGAGTGTAGTGAATTTTCGAAACGAGGGAAATTGCGACCTTTAATACAAAAACTCAGCAGGGAGGAGCTAGCGTTAGCCAGTCAAGTGAGTATACACTTAGAAGGAAGGAGAGACACCTCTGAACTTATTGGAAAAAAATAAAAAAATTAATGCAGAATTTTCTCCCAGTTGCCGAAATGGTGCCCACACGCATCATGGCGCGTCTCGCTCGGAAGTGATGGGCTCCATCTCAGCAACGCTGTACAGCTTTTGCCGGAGCGGCTAGCTGGAGAACCATGTGTTATTTCCTCGTACAAATACAAACTGATATAAAATAAGTGAATTAATTTACGTATTTCCCAGTCATACAGCATAACTTTTTGATGTATAATGATTACAACGCAACCAAGTACTACATTTTCCAACCACCCTGAGTCGAGAAAAAGTTACCTTACAACAATGATAACAACTTTGTTTCTTGGACACACAAAATTGTGAAATTAATAAACCAGTTATACAACATTCCAATCTATATTGTGTTAAAATTTGGATTCGATATGATGACGGGTTTTTGAGATAATAATTCTTAAATGTGACGCATGGTTGAAACACGCTTTAAAACGGGCACTTTTTGTGTTCCAACTGGGATAACAAATATTAAAATATAAATTTAAAAATCCAAACCTACATGAACTAACGTAAAATAGAACGACGAAAATGTTGATGGTATTGGATTTTATGTAGGTCTATTGGTTACTTAACAAACAACCTTCAAACTCGAGTACACATAATACTTTGGTCGACAGTAATATACCGTGACATGCTTGAACAGTTGGTGTTCGCTCAAACAGAAGATATCTGTCAAGAGACTGACAGCGTGTCATTTTTGTGCACGGTGAGGCTCCGCCTTACTACCTTGGCGCGGTACGCGATACACTCGACTCACGTCTGCAGAGCTACAAACGGCGCGCACATTAAAACTTACTAACAAGGGAAGTATCAGGTGAGACAGGTCGAAACCTATCTTGAAACTTTGCGGACGCAATCGTTGTACCATAAGAGCACAACGTGCGGAAAATCAGCTGCCAGATTGAACTGCAAGGCTCCGAAATCGTACCTGACATCCTCGTATGCAGGCATGAAGGCTGGAGGAGCTGGACATCCCTGTGGCACTTGGGGTAGTAGCGTTGTGGGGCGTATATGCTGACTGGAGCTTGCGGCTCCTTCCCACCTGCCTTAAGTGCTAGGACGGTCTGGGCTGTCCATTCCAACATGTACGGTATTCCTATTGATTTATATGAGAGATTCGCCTCATGATTTCGGAGTCTTGTAGTTCATTCTGGCAGCTGATTTTCCGCACGTTGTCCTCTTATAGTACAACGATTGCGTCCACAAAGTTTCAAGATAGCTTTCGACCTGTCTTACCTGATAATTCCCTTGTAAGGTATTTAAAACAATGTTATCTTTTCCACGCATTTAAGGCTAAAACCATAACATTACTTCTAATTATTATTGAGAATCTAATTTCGCCAAATAACCGACAAACTCACCTTGTTTTTAGTCGGTTATTTGACGAAATTAGATTCTCAATAATAATTATATACATACCAACGAAATTAAATTCATTTAACTAATTACTAGTTTTTAATAGCAATTATTTAAAATCTAGGCATTATTTTCCGATGACCTTGTCTTATGGCGTAGCATTTATTACAACCATATCCAGGAAATCGCTCCGCAGTGTCATATACATTTAAGATCGGAAATGAGTCCTAGTCGTGATAAGGCTCCGGTGGAGTACTGGCTAAATGTGCCAGTCCGTTAAGCAGGAGATTTAAGCCTTATTTTCCAGCATGGATATAATCCTCCTCAGCAATGGCTGAGGTCCCGGAAGAGCTTCCTGCGAACATCTGAGATGCTTACCGTCTCACTGGAGAAGGCAAGGCTGGATTTATGGAAGAAGACGACCCCCCAACCCTGTGGTTGGATGCCAGTATCTGAAGAACTACCACCCGGACACATCGAAAGCTGGTTAGTGTGGAAGTCCCTGAACAGGTTGCGATCAGGAGTTGTAAGATCCCGAGACAATCTGAGGAGATGGGGCCTCAGTACGTGTGACACGTCTTGCGAATGTGGACAAGAACAAACCACATGACACATGCTTCATTGCCCTCTGTGCCCTTCATCTTGTGCAGAGGAAGATCTACTGCAAGCCACTCCGAGCGCCTTGGATGTTTCAGTATTGGACACGTGCTATATAGACAATTTAACCCTTATATGTATTGCAACTGTATATTTGTATGTTTCCGACACGAGTAATAAATAAAACTTGTGGATTTATTATTATTGTCATCATATTGTTTATAACCTTATGTCCAGCTAAGGAGCGTGATTCAGCTTATTTAACAGATAAACATGGACTCCGTCTTACGGAAAGAATTCATGATGAACATTAATAAATGTAAAACAAAAATACTGGAATGCAACCGAAATAAATCAGGAACCTCTATGGACATCAAATTGGCAGGTGAAAAGCTGAAGGAAGTAGGAGACTTCTGTTACTTAGGAAGCAAAATAACCAGTGATGGACGAAGCAAAGAGGATATAAAAAGTAGGTTGGCTCAGGCAAGGAAAGCATTTCTACAAAAAAGGAATCTGTTGACATCGAATATAGATTTAGGTACTAGGAAGTCATTTTTGAAAGCCTTTGTCTGGAGCATGGTGCTCTATGGAAGTGAAACTTGGACTATTGGTGCAGCAGAAAAAAAAGGAGAATTGAAGCATTTGAAATGTGGTGTTACAGGAGAATGATGAAGATCAGATGGGTAGATAGGGTTACAAACGAAGAGGTAGTAAGACGAGTGGGAGAGGAGAGATGTTTCTGGCGACTGCTGATGAAGAGAAGAGATAGGTTAGTAGGACACATACTAAGACATCCAGGAATAGCAAGCTTAGTTATGGAAGGAAGGGTTGAGGACAAGAACTGTAGGGGTAGACCAAGGTTAGAATATGTTAAACAGATTACCTCGGATGTAGGGTGTGGTAGCTATGTCGAGATGAAACGATTAGCTCAGGACCGGGAGGCGTGGAGGGTGTCATCAAACCAGTCAATAGTCTGAAGACTCAAACACATACATAGTTCTGTTTTTCTAACTTGTTGGTTAGTGATTAGGGTTTCTGATACGTACAATGCTTCAGATTGAATTAGCCTTCCGTGTTATAGTGATGTGGTTGGTTCCTCAGTTTGGGGGCTGCGACAACGCGGTCATGTAGGCCTAACCCCGTGTACTTTGGGTGTGTGTAGAATCTATCTGATAACCGGTGCTAATTGTGATGGCTGTATTTTTAGTGTGTGTTATCTGTAATTCAGTTAGGATTGCAGACTATCAGCTTCAAGTATTTCCTACTTTTGCTATCGAATGCTACCGTCAACGACACCTGGTCGCGAACTTGGCTTCCAGATGCCACAGCAACTGGCATCTGGCGGCGAACGTTGTAATTTAATGGAGCGCTAATTAAATCTAACCTATAAATTTAGCTTCACACAATTGTAATTAGTGAAAGGTTGTTTTAAAATAAAATAATCTATGACATGGGCCCGCCGGCTCTACTTCCCTCCGAAGGAAGCCATACTGAGGGATTTTCACGCTCTTAAACAATCCGACGACTTCGGCCGGGTTTGAACCCGCGATCTTGGGCATAGAAGCTCAGCATGCTACCAACTACGCCTCCGAAGCCGCTGTTTTAGTGTTTTAATTTTGCGTTCCGGGATATTAATTTTATGTTATATCTGTTGCTGGTGATTACCGACAGTAGTGGCTACGCTGGCTAACGCGCAGCATTAGGTCATGGGGCCAAGCTCTCTGCTGACTCGGTAGACGCGTGGGTTCGAGCCCCACCGTCGGCCGTCCTTGAAATGGTTTTCCGTGGTTTCCCCATTTTCAACACCAGGCAAATGCTGGGACGGTACCTTCTGACAGGCCACGGCCGCTTCCTTCCACATCCTTGCCCAGTTTCATTCGCCATCATTCATTTCATCTCTCATTAACTCCTCTCGTGAGGTTGGCGTCAGGAAGGGCATCCGGCCGTAAAAACTATCGCCACAAAGACTTCCATCGCATCTCATCCCCGACCCCGTTGGAAAACGGGAATAATAAGGGGTAGACATACATACATCTGTTGCTATGATTCTGCACGCATTTTGTAATTAAGAGTTTCTCTGTTTGCTTCACTATTGTATGATTTCCCCTATTTGAAATTATTTACCTTAGATATTTTCCAAATCGAGTAATTAGAGGTGAAGTGAAATGCCATGTCCTGTGGTTCGGATTCCACGTTAAAAGGAGGTCCCGTGGCTCATGATCTCAAGATTAACGGTCACGTTAAACTACAAGCTTCCTTTCCTTTTAATTAGAGGTGGTTTGTTTAAGTATCGAGGAGATCTTTCCATGTATCGGGTTTTCTCTTATGATATTTGAAGTCCAGTCTTACGTACAATTCCATGAAGATTTTCCAGGGAATTGATAGCTTCTTGCCTATTGTTCATTAGAATTACCAGATCACCCGCAATGGCCAAAAAATTGTGATGAATATTATCGTTAACTAGCTTGCTGATATTCATCCACTTTATTTCAATTATTTATTATTATTATTATTATTATTATTATTATTATTATTATTATTATTATTATTAATATTATTATTGTGAAGTGAAGACTTTATGCTATTTGGTCGTGTAATACTCAAATAATGCAAGCCATGTTGATGGGAAGTTTCATAATTTAAATAATAATAATTGGGAATTTGGGATTTACTGGAGTGACAGGCGTCTAATTCTGAATCTATACAAAACTCACATTTCAGAGGTAAATATTAATGGTGTTGCAAAAGAAGCTAAACTCAGAAAAGGAGTAAGGCAAGGCTGCCCACCGTCACCTCAACTCTTTAACCTGTTCATAGAGAATGCAGTTAGAGAAATGAAAGAGCAAAGTGGGTGAAGTTTAACAGTATCCGCTTTGCAGATGACATTGCACTCTTGGCTAATTCTGAAAAGGATATGTGTAATATGCTAAACATATTCAACAAATCCGTAGAAAACTTCAAACTAAAAATCAATACTAAGAAAACAAAATTATTGATAGTTGACAAAAGGGAGCCTACAACTAGAACAAACATAAAAGTGAATTGCACTGCAATTGAACAAATGACAGAATTCCCATATTTGGGTGGTATGATAACCTCTAATAACAAGTGCCTGTCAGAAATCAAGAAAAGAATAGTGGTTGCAAAACAAGCCTTCCGAAATAAAAAGAACTTTTTGCTATATAATCACCTCATTTTGAGGACTAGAAAGTCATTTCTCAAGACCTTTATTTGGAGTGTCTTAATGTATGGAAGCGAAACCTGGACATTAGGGTAACTGGAGGAAACAAGACCTAAGGCTGCAGAAATATGATTTTGGAGAAGAATGACAAGAACAAGTTGGATGGGCAGGAATACAAATATTCTTGTTCTGCAGGACGTGAAGGATTATCGATGTTTATTAAAAACAATAGAGAAGAGGAAAATAAAATTCCTTGGACATGTATTCTGGCACGACTCTCTTCTCCAAACCATTAGCGAGGGCTAAATATTGGGAAAGAAACCTAGAGGTTGTCCAAGGATGTCGTACATCAAGAACTTCATTGGAGAACTGGCATGTTTCTTACGGCAGCATGAAGAGACTGGCAGAGAATCGTCAAATGTGGCTGCAGCGACAAGGCTTTGCCTTCAGTAAATGATGATGAAGATTAAATAATTGGCCCAGCGGGATTTGAACCCGCGGCCTCCAACGATACACGCATATGCTCTGGCCACTGAGCTATGGGGGGCACTTTAATTCTCACTTGTTTTTGTTTTTGTTTTGTTTTGTCGCGTGGCGTCCTGAGAGGCCGAGTGTAGGTCTTTCTAATCGGCGCCCGTGGGTGACCTGCGCGTCAGGATGAGAGATGGAAGAATGGATGAAGATGAATGAATTTGGGCAAGGATGTGGAAGGAAGCGGCCGTGGCATATCAGAAGGGACCGTCTCAGCATTTGCCTGGTGTTGAAAATAGGAAACCACGGAAAACCATTTCAAGGACGGCCGACAGTGGGGATCGAACCCACGCGTCTACCGAGTCAGCAGAGAGCTTGGCTTCATGACCTAACGCTGCGCTTTAGGCAGCATAGCCACTGCTGTCGGTTAACTTGATAATGATTCATCCTGACCTACGCTACCCAAACCATACTGTGAATTGTTGCCCGTTGTGGCCTGTCAATAGACTCAAATAAATTAGGACATAAGGTATTAGGTCGTGTAATGTACAAATAGTACAAGTCATGTATCATTAACAATTGCCCCCGTAGCTCAGTAATTAGTGAGCATGTGCAAGGAGAGACTCAAGCTTAATGAACTGTCTGACGTTCATGAAAAAATTATACTCACTCACTCAGACGGCTTCTATGGGACATGAAGATCCTGCGCCGTTCTCATAAAATGCCTCCACTGAGCTCTGTTTTCGGTGAGTTCTTGCCAGTTGTCCACATTCAGATGTCTACAGAGTTTGGATATCTCATTTTTCCAGGAACTTTGTGGTCTTCCTACTGGTCTTTTTCCTCCTGGTCATCTATAAAGATTTGTAAGACCATCCCATCATCTCGCATCCTTAGTAAATGACCAGCCCATTGAAGTCTTCTGGAGTTAATGATGTTGAGTATTGGTGCTTGCTGTGACAGTGAGTGTATGTCTTTATTTGATCTGTTTATTTCCAGCTTTGAGATGCGAAGTCAGAGAATGGTCCAAAAATGTTCCTATAATTATATATATATCGAGGGAAACCGTGGGGGAAATCTTCAAAAGACAGATTGCAATCTTCCGGACCTACAACTGTGCAGGATTCTTACCTACTAAAACTCCACAAACCCTATATTTGGCTTAAGGCCACCCCGGAACTGCCTGTTCAGCCTTACTTCAGGGTGGAGCCACTGTTACGACCAGAGGTCTCAGTCAATTTCATTTAACGTGATGATAATGAAATTTCTCATCACCTTCTTCACTGTCTTCAGCAACGAATCTTCTCGGTTCCTCTTCTTTTTTTGTTTTTAGCAGCTCAGAGATGTAGACAACAATCTGTGCCCAGCTTTCTCTGCTGCTGAGCATTTTATCCACCACATTGTCTGGTGTAATGACTCCAACTTTTGTCTCCAGAAGCCTTCGAAGATTTCTCCACCTCAAGCATGCAAAGAACGTGTGCTGAACGTCATCCCATTGATCATCACCATAACGACACCGTGAACTCGGTGATATTCCCATTCGATGGAGGTATGCTTCATAATAACCATATGTTAGGCCCCTTAAAACAACAATTATCATCATCATCGTCATAATCATGGCCAGAGAGAAACATGGTAATGTAATAATAATTAACCTCACCGTGTTCCCTCGACAACCATGGTTTCAGTTGCTTGATGAGCCTAGCGGTCCACCTGCCACGATGTTCACGTTCCCATTCTTCCTGCCATTCCAGAAGAGATCCGTCTCTTTCCTCTCTCTTCACGCGTATCTTAGAATGCTCTTCTTTGCGCAAGTAGGCTATATACGGCGACTTTCCTTGGCACTCCCGGTCCCGACACTGTACGATAGGCAGAAGTTATCCTATAATAATAATAATAATAATAATAATAATAATAATAATGTTATTATTTTGTTTTACGACCCTTTTAACATCTGCAGCTTTTAGAGACGCAGGGGTGCCAGAATTTTACCCCGAAGGGGATCTTAAACGTGCCAGTAAATCTACTAACACGGCTCTCTCGCATTTGCGAACCTTCAAATGCCAGCTGACTGCGCCAGAATTTGATCCTGCATCCTTGGGGTCAGCAAGCTGACGTCCATGAAAGAATGTAAATGGTTGGCAAGCATGTCCACTTGTTATAATCGCCTTCACCCTATCATCACAACCTTACTCAGCAAGTGTGCCGTATTATCTTGGACAAACACATTAGTTTGTGTGTGGCACGTGTGTTGTGGCGCCGAGGATCGATCCTGTACCGTGCTGCCATAAGCCCGGAGCAAGGCTGCGACCTAGATGACGCTCGGCACGGACGGGTTCATGGTCTGACTGGAGCGAAGGGTAGGACGGAGTAGCAACACGTAGGTTACTCCGCTCAGCTTCCATAGGATACCACCGCACCGGTACTACTAGCAACTTTATTATAACAGCTTAGGCTTTCACGGCCGGCGTTTATAACTGGGTACACGTTGTCTGGACTTGTAGGCAGGATATCTCCCGGCGTTTCACCAGAAACTGCACCGGGTGAGTTAGCCGTGGTCGTTACGGCGCACAGTGCATATAGAAATGGTCTATAAACCTTAAAATAACTGTTCAAAATTACGTAAAACAATTTCCTTATTCTCATTTATAAGAATTTAAGTTTGACTGTCGCCCCGGAGGTCCAGGTTCGATTCCCGGCTCTGCCAAGAAATTTTACTTCTGGTGTGAGGGCTGGTACTGGGTACACTAAGCTTCCTGACTGAGGTAAAACTGAGAAGAGGAGGGTTCGATTCCCACCTCAACCATCCTGGAAGTGGTCCCGGAGGTCCGGGTTCGATTCCCGGCTCTGCCAAGAAATGTTACCTCTGGTGTGAGGGCTGTTACGGGGTACACTAAGCTTCCTGAGGCAAAACTGAGAAGAGGAGGGTTCGATTCCCACCTCAGCCATCCTGGAAGTAGTCTCGGAGGTCCTGGTTCGATTCCCGGCTCTGCCAAGAAATTTTACTTCTGGTGTGAGGGCTGGTACGGGGTACACTAAGCTTCCTGAGGCAAAACTGAGAAGAGGAGGGGTCGATTCCCACCCCAACCATCCTGGAAGTGGTTTTCCGTGGTTTCCCCACTTCTACTCCAGGCAAATACTGAGATGGTTCCTAACTTAGGGTCACGGCTGCCGTCTTATCAATCCTCTCTCAAATGAACAAATACTAGTACTGGCATCACAATAACACAGGTTATCACACAAATTACACAGACACACCCAAAATACATGGGACTATACGACCACGATGTCGCAACCCCTAAAATAAGCAACAACAACAAGAATTGAGGTTAAACTTCTCTTATTAGCCTAATAATAATAATAATAAAAATAATAATATTTTTCAACTGGATTTGGATTTTCTTTAACGCCGCTAAACTGGCAGAAAATTCTGCATTTTTTTTCAAATAAGTTCAGTGGTGTCTCTCCTTCCTTCTAAGCGTACACTCACTCACTTGACCGGCTAACGCTAGCTCCTCCCTGCTGAGTTTTTGTATTAAAGGTCGCAATTTCCTTCGTTTCGAAAATTCACTCCACTCCACGAATGATTGAAGAGGACGACTCACATTACCTGTAATCCCTCTCCATGTTCCCTTCCAGGCTATTCTTATTTCGTGGCAAACTTTCTTATGATCCTGCGATTGGCAACCCACGTTTTTCTTAACTGCGCGGAAAAATGAATAAGATTTTTCTAACATTATTTTAACAGAGTGTCCAAGGGATTTCAGATCGCTGTTTTCTATTAGAGGTTCAAATCCTTTCGCTTTTTCACCTGCATGGCGCCAAGCATCGGAAAGATCGTTCCGCGAAAATCCTTCCGACAACACTAAAAGGAGAGCAAAAGCCAAAGTTGCGAAAAGTTGCAAATAATTTTTACACAGAAAACATAATAGGGTGTAGGCTATATGCTAATGGAAAGACATTCACCAATGGTTGACATTTGTGAATTTCCTGGTCTGAAAACCCATAAAAGAAGAATTATTTTATAACAAAAATTCACTATTTTCAAACGTTTATCACATAAACACAGCGATTTTTATAAGATTTTGCAAATTTCATAAAGAAAGATCATATCATAGTCTGTCATATCCAATGGCAAACGATGAAGATAGCTGAACTAACAAGTCTTTACAAGCACAAGATTCAAACACAAATAATCAGCTTTGCTTCCAGCTGTGAATGCGATAAGAAACGTCCTACTTCAGCGGTCTTTCACAATCCAGGGGGTGAACAAATAAGAGATATAAGTACAGTCCTGAGGTCCTCTGACATTGCTGATACTAAAAATGTCATACAACATGAAAATACAAGACATTTATTTTTTTACATTTTGAGCGCCCAGATCGTGCGGCGTGGCTGCAGGCAGTCGCTCACATCGGAGAGGCGAGGAGGTCTCCCGCTGTCAACCTTGAAGATGGTCTTCTGTGGTTTCCCATCTTCCTTCCAGGCAAATGCCAGGGTTGGTCCCTAACTGTAGGCCACAGCCGCTACCTTCCAATCCCTCGTCCTTACATTCACACTTTGCTCCCCAGACAACACTCCGCACGCGATGGTACTTGTAGCTCACCCCATGGGTGTCCGCATAGCAGCAGCTACAAACTCGGGCGAACCGAACATGTCTTCGGACACTCACGGCACTAAAAGCCATACGCTAAAAAAAAACACCAGAAACTGCGTCCGGAACCCTTGATAATGCCGGACGCAATTTCCGGTGGAACGTCGGGAGATATCCTGTCTGGACCACGGCCTACAAGCCCGGAAAACTTGTACCTAGTTACTTTTAGGTAGATTTCATTAGAAAGCTAACTATTGCAATGGGTCCCATGTTTCGACTTCCGGAAAATTTCGACATATCTTCGCGTTTCACATCCCCCAGACCCCAAAACCACCGTCAGTTCAAAAGTTTATATATAATTTATGTATATATATATGTATATATATATGTATATCAGTTTCTTGTGGACACGATAACTGCCGTAATTTTTCACCAATTACTTCGAATTTTTTACCGAAGATGTATACCTATAAAATCTCGGTCGAGTTCGTTACTGGGCTAAATCGGTCGAAGGGGGTGAAAATGGGGGGCTTTTTTCGAAAAAGTGAAATTTCGCTATAACTCTCTTAATACGTGCAATATCGAATCCATTCAAAGTTCATAATATGTGTCGGATAAGTGCCAAAAATTTATGTCAAATAAGATTTTTGATAGCACCAACCATTGACCAAAGGGGTGGAAAAAAGTGGGTTTTTCGGGAAACATTAATCATATCTCTCTTAATAGGCACAATATCAAAACCGTACAAAATGGACAATATTCCCCTAATAATTACCTAAAACTTTTGTCTGAAAGAATTTTTGATATGACCCACCATTACGCCAAGGGACGAGAAAAATGATTTCGGAATTATAAGAAAATGCCAAGAGCTATCAGTGGTTGCCATGGCAACACTACTAAATTGATGAGGCATGGACCATCAGACGTTGCCACGACAACGCACTTGCACGAGATCAGATTCAGTATTTCCATCTGATTAAGTGGTTGATTGGTTGGTTCTTAAGTTTAGGGGCTGCGACAACGCGGTCATGTAGCCCCGTGTACTTTGGGTGTGTGTAGAATCTGTCTGATAACCGGTGTTAATTGTGATGACTGTATTAGTGTGTGTTATCTGTTTGTTAATTTAAGTACTGCAACTAACAATTTTTCAGATAGTTCCTACTTTTGCCGCCAAGCGCCACTGTCAACGACTACGAGGCCAAGTTCAGAACTGAGCTACTAGACGCCGCCGCAGTCGGCTCTTGGCAACGAACATAGAAACCTAAGAGCGTTGTATACATTCTTAACCTATCCAATTTAGCTTCACACAGGTGCAATTAGTGGAAGGATCTTTAACATGCCATAAATCTATGACATGGGACCGCCGGCTTTACTTCCCCTCCGAAGGAAGGCATACTGAGGGATATTTAACGCTCTTAAAAATCCGACGGCTTCGGCCGGGTTTGAACCCGGTATCTTGGGCATAGAAGCTCAGCATGTTACCGACTACGCCACCAAAGCCGCCTGATAAAGTGGGAAGCGGCTTCGGTGACGTAACTGGTAGCATGCTGAATGTCTATGCCCAATGTCGCGGTTTCAAAGCCGGCCGAAGTCGTCGGATTTTCTAAGAGCACTAGAATCCCTCAGTATGCTTTCCTTTGGAGGGGAAGTTCCAACGTTCGTTGCGAGTTGATGGTTGGGGTGGCATCTAGTAGCCAAGTTCACAGCTAGGTGTCGTTGACGGTTGTACCTGGTAGCAACATTAGGAACTACTGCTTGAAATTGACCGTCTGCAGTACTTACATGAATTAAGACTAATACAGCCATTACAATTCACACCGTGTATCAGACAGATTCTACACTCACCCAAAGTACACGGGGTTAGATGACCGCGTTGTCGCAGCCCCTAAACTGAGGAACCAACCAGAGGTAGATTTCGTTAGAAAGCTAACTATTGCAATGGGTACCATGTTTCGACTTCCGGAAAATTTCGACATATCTTCGCGTTTCACATCCCCAGGCCCCAAAACCACCGTCAGTTCAAAAGTTATATATAATTTATGTATGTATATGTATATCAGTTTATTGTGGACACGATAACTGCCGTAATTTTGTACCAATCACTTTGAATTTTTTACCGAATACGTATACCTATAAAATCTCGGTCGAGTTCGTTACTGGGCTAAATCGGTCGTTGGGGGGTGAAAATGGGGGGCTTTTTTTTTCGAAAAAGTGAAATATTGCTATAACTCTCTTAATATGTGAAATATCGAATCCGTTCAACATTCATACTATGTGTCGGATAAAGCCCAAAAATGTATGTTTGAAGAGTTTTTTTTATAGCACCAACCATTGACCAAAGGGGTGGGAAAAAGTGGGTTTTTCGGGAAACATTAATCATATCTCTCTTAATAGGCACAATATCAAAACCGTACGAAATGGACAATATTCCCATAATAATTACCTAAAACGTTTGTCTGAAAGAATTTTTGATATAACCCACCATTATGCCAAGGGATGAGAAAAATAATTTCGGAATTATAAGAAAATGACAAGACCTATCAGTGGTTGCCATGGCAACACTACTAAATTGATGAGGGATGAGCCATCAGACGTTGCCAAGATAACGCACTTGCACGAGATCAGATTCAGATTTCCATCTAAGTGTGAAGCGGCTTCGGTGACGTAACTGGTAGCATGCTGAATGTTTATGCCCAAGGTCGCGAGTTCAAAGCCGGCCGAAGTCGTCGGATTTTCTAAGAGCGCCAAAAATCCCTCAGTATGCTTTCCTTTGGAGGGGAAGTTCCAACGTTCGTTGCGAGTTGCTGGTTGCGGTGGCATCTAGTAGCCAAGTTCACAGCTAGGTGTCGTTGACGGTAGTACCTGGTAGCAACATTAGTAACTACTGCTTGAAATTGACCGTCTGCAGTCCTTACCTGAATTACAGACTAATACAGCCATCCCAAAGTACACGGGGTTACATGACCGCGTTGTCGCAGCCCCTAAACTGAGGAACCAACCAAAATCTCTGCGGTAGATATAATTTTGCGTGAAGAAGTAACAGACCGTTACATAGTTGCACATCAGTGTCGAAACCTAGCATAAGGACAGTGTGACCACAAGTATAAAAATGGACCCCAAATGACAAGAAGGTTACCGTTCCCATAAGACAATAAAATGTTTAAAATAAGCATAAAATGACGAAAAACAAAGTTAATTAAGCTCCAATTATAAAATACCTTCTCGCATTAAATGAGGTCTGATCCTTCAACGAAAATCTGCATATTCTGCCTATTTTCGCCTATCCCCAAGTTTGTCCGGTGAAATCTACCTCCGCCTTCCGGCGTGCCGAGAGGACTTTTTTTTTTCTAGCGTATGGATTTTAGTACCGGGAGTGTCCGAGGTCCTGTTCGGCTCGCCAGAGTTTGTAGCTGCTTCTATGCGGACACCCATGGGGTGAGCTACAAAAACCGTCGCGTGTGGATTGTTGTCTTGGGAGGAAAGTGTGAATGTAAGGACGACGAATTGGAAGGTAGCGGCTGTGACCATAGTTCGGGACCGACCCCGGCATTTGCCTGGAAGGAAGATGGGAACAACAGAAGACCATCTTCAAGGTTGCCGGCGGGGAGATTCTAACCACCTCGCCTCCCGGATGTGAGCGACTGCCTGCAGCCACGCTGTGTCGACCATGGCTAACTCACCAGGTATTAACATTATTGTTCGTCATTGACGCATTCATAGAGCATAACTGCCAACTTGTATGGTTATTCCGTACGAATTACGGAATTGTAGTGTGTATTACGGTTTTACGGATGAACTGCAATATTTCACTATTTTACTTTCAAACTAGCGTCAAGACGAACTTCCTTAGGCTGCCGGTAGATGTGGGTGTGTGTGACCGACGAATATTCGACACTTCGCTCTGACTTGTCTTCGATGATGAATGTGGTACCTCCTGATACTTCTGAATCCTAGTCGCTTGAAACATACAGTATGTAGTTATGTTTTAATATATATTTTTTACCTACTTTCAATTATTACCAAAAAAAAAATTAAAGTGGACTTATTATATCTATAAGGTGCGTTCAAAAAGTAACGAGCCGGAGGCTGTAATGCGCAAACCGGAGACGACATGGGCTAATCGTGGCGTGTGTAACCAGGTGTGGTTCCGACCAGAGCGTGGAAGGTCTTGGCCCGTCGCTAGAGGGCACGCGTGCACGTCACGTGACGATACAAAGCGAGCAGCAACATGCATCAATCAATCAATCAGGGGCGTGGTGGCTCAGCGGTCTAGCTGTATGCCTCTCACCAAGGCGGTCCGGGTTCGATTCCCGGTCAATGCATGTGAGATTTTCGAAGTGAAATGCCACGTCCTGTGGTTCGGATTCCACGTAAAAAGGAGGTCCCGTGGCTCATGATCTCTAGATTAACGGTCACGTTAAACTACAAGCTTCCTTCCTTCCTAACATGCATCAATCGTCCAACGCTGCCAGTCGCATTGCAAACAGTAACATGGAGGCGTCAAACGAAGAGCAAAGAGGTGTTGTTCGGTTTCTGACAGCGGAAGGAGTAGGGGGAACGGACATTTATCGCCGAATGTCACAAGCGCACGGCGAAAACTGCATGTCCCTTGCAAGGGTCAAGGCGTGGCACAAGCGCTTCAGGGAAGGACGGGTGTCGTTAGCCGATGAGCCCGGTTTGGGGCACCCCCCTACATTACCGATGACAACGTCCAGCTGGTTGATGCACTCATTACCCAGGACCGCCGAGTGACAGTGAACGTCATAGCCGCCGTGGTCAGATTGAGCGTCGGAAGTGTGCACACCATCATGAAGGAACGACTGCACTTGCGGAAAGTGTGTGCCCAATGGGTGCCCCACAGTCTTCAACCACACCAGGAAGCATGTCGAATGGCCTACTGTCTTGGTCTTGCTTGGACGATTGATGCATGCTGCTGTTCGCTTTGTATCGTCACGTGACGTGCACGCGTGCCCTCTAGCGACGGGCTGTGACCTTCCACGCTCTGGTCGGAACCACACCTCGTTACACACGCCACGATTAGCCCATGTCGTCACCGGTTTGCGCATTACAGCCTCCGGCTCGTTACTTTTTGAACGCACTTTATACATGGACAAAAGTTCTGTGTTCCTGTGTGTATGTATAACCTCCCTATAAATTAGAAATGACGAAACCGAATTAAACCAAATTTGATACAGAGGTAGCACTAGCAAAGGGCATCTCAGTGTCAGGTTTTATAATGCCACCATCTTAATCAAAACAAAATGGTGCCCTTCCAAATGTTCAAAGCTAAAATCAAATTACGACTAAACTAATCACCCGATCTCTACTAAATTTTGGGAAAATATATCTTCGTGTAGGCCGCGTCTATCGCCTAATCTAAAAGGTCACCAGCCAAATAATTTGAAGATAGTGGCCGTGTATGTCTGTATGTCGATCCCACCCTATCAATTCAAACACGACGAATCTGAATTGAACCAAATTTGACACAGAGGGATCACTAGCAAAGGACACCTCAGTGTCATGTTTTATTTTGCCGCCATCTTCACCAAAACACAATGGCGGCCATCTGAATGTTCAATGCTAAAATCAAATTACGAGTAAACTAACCATCTGATCTCTACCAAGTTTTAGAAAAATATACCTTCATGTAGGAAGCGTCTGTCGCCCAAACTAAAAGGTCATCAGCCAAATAATTTAAAGATGGCGCTGGTGTCAATCATGCAAGCATTATAGGCTAATCCGTTACTTATGATCCAACATGGCCCGGTTTCACTAGTTCCGCTTATCGAACAGAGAGTAGCGAAACTCAGCAATTCTTCTAGGTTTGTGCCGTGCCGTGTGTGGGGTTTTGCCTAGGACACCAAGCTGGCACATCAGCGGGCTGTTGGTAGCCTAGTTTATTTTGTCTTTAGGGACGTGACCCGTTTACAATATTATACTGTAGCAGTGGTATTAACCCTTTATAGGGCAAAAGACTGGGGAGGTATACATTTTATTTTTTATATTTTTGCACATTTGTAATTGGGGGTGATAGATGAGTAGGAATATGCAACAATTTTATGGGTGTGGGTTCTATTTTATGAAATATGGGGTGGGAATTATTATCCCACTGCCCATACCCGACAGTACGTCTTCTTAAATGAGCAATGGGGTAATAATTTTCCACCTCGAAAATATGATGATACTGTGTTCATCACTCAATAATGAGGTTTATTTAACAGGATATAGTATATAATACAAAACACACGTCTCGCTCTATAAGTTGAAAAAAACAACACGTAACCCCCACGCAACACAAGGTCAGTGACCTATACAATCTTTGCCGAAGACTGCACAAAATATATAAAAGTGATTTTGGAATATTAAAAGTTAGTCTATTCGAATAGAATTCAATAATTTCAAAATAGTATTTACTAAAAACACAGAAAATTAATTTTAAAAATCTTCTATTCTATGGCAAACACCCTCAACAGGATAATTATTTCCTTTCTAGCTGAACTATAATTAAGTTACTCAAGTGACCAAAACCATTACTAACATTATATTTTAATTATATAACAACTTTTACAAATTTCTTATCTTCAATAAAGACACCTTCTTCTGTAAAACAATGCATTGCATTCACTCAACACAACCGAACTGGCGAGCACGTGCTCTGTGGAGACCACTGGGATATGTGCTTCCCACCTTTGGTTTCTGGATGACAGTATACATCAAATGAATGGCTTTTCAATATTTCTGTGTAGCTAGCTTGAGGTTGCATGTGGAACTGCTTGAAATGAAAAGGGTGGGAAGATTCCCTCCCTAACACCGTTCTATAAATACGTGGTGGGAAGATAGTATCCCAAGGACCTATAAAGGGTTAAGGAAGGTACACTTCGAATTATTGATGAAAACCATGGCCAGTGCCAGCGGTGTGATTCGAGCCTTCGATCTCCAGATATCTAGCGGCCTGTTTTCAATCGTGGCGTTACTTAATGCGTGCGGCTACGCCGAGTGGTGGGGGCAGTTATCCACTGCCGTGGTTCCCTGTATATGCTCTATATCCGACAGTGAACAATGTGCTAATATATCACATTAGTTAGAAGTTAATGATTTAAAGCTGTTTTTATGTTTTCAAATCTTGGCTGCCGACACCCTGCACTGCTGCAGCAGAATGAGTGCCAAACAATTGCTTTGTTTGGCAGACGGGCATGCCTGTGGAGCTATCTTGCAGCGCCACTTTTTCTATCATCTTCTTGTTATCATCATCGTATTATCTTGCCACGGCGGGTTAGTGGATAGCGTGTCGGTCTACTAACCCCCAAGATTGTAGGTTCGCTCCTGGCCGTGGTAAGTGATTTTTGAAAGGCGGCAAAAATACGACACGCATGTCATACGATGTTGGCATGTCAAATAACCCATTTGAATTCAGTAGGCCGTGTTTATAATGGCAAAATGAATCTCGGGAGTTTCCGCCAACACAAAGTTCATCATTTCTCTACTAGAAAGCGCTATAGTGTTCAAGGAGCTTAGATATCTATCCTCCATGACTTTCATAGTGATTCAAGGAACAACGAAATTCGACATGCAAGCTACCCTCTGGGTGTCAAATAACAAAGCTTGCACCCGGCACCCGAGGCCATACGATATTATTATTATTATCTTCTTCATCATAAAGTTCGGCTTCGTGGTCAAGTAAATAAAGCGTTTGTCTTTGGTGTAAGAGGCCCCAGGTTCGATTTCCGGACGGGTCGAGGGATTTGGTTAATTCCCTTGACTCGGTAACTGGGTATTTGTAATGTCTTCATTATGCATATCATCGCCTTCACGACGTGCAGATTGCCATTGGTTGTCAACTTGAAAGACTTGCGCCAGACCACTCCTGTGACCACAGTCATGTCACTTCTTCTTCTTGTTTCGAATAGGCCACCTATGGACCACGACGTTCAACTGTTACGTTTGGAGTGGGCTTTGATGTTTGCCCAGTAGTTACGCATCCTGTGGCTGTGTTGTTCCCTCATCTCCTGGGTCCAGAGGGCACCTGTTTTCTTTCTTGGCGGTTTGTCCTGGAACCTCAATTGCTGAAGCATCTTCCTGAGAGATGTCCGGTCTTTTAAGACTCTTACCGTCCCTCCAAGTTCTTGCAGATCTTTGCTCACTTCCCACAACCATGGTGACTTGGTCTTCCGCTTTTGCCAGTAACCGAGGAGCTGATTGGTCAACCTGTCATGTCACTATTATTATTATTATTACATCATTTTTGCCCTTATGGACAGTGTTTGAACTTAAATATCTCATGATGTCACAATTTTCACTTCTTCTTCTTCTTCTTCTTCTTCTTCTTCTTCTTCTTCTTCTTCTTCATCATCATCTTCCTCTTCTCTTCCCAAAATCTCTTCATCCTTTGACTGTGCTTCTGTTTCCTTTGTTCCGTCCACAATGTTCCTATCTTCTTTCTTTCACTTACTAAAAATTTGGCTTTCTTAATTTTGTTTCTGAATTTTTCTCTGTCTTCTATCATTTGCTTGTTGATCCCTAATTGCTTCAAGTCGTCTTCTATTTCATGATACCAACTTGTTTTCCTTCTTGAACTGTTTACTACATCTTAGATTTTCACACCGAGTCAGTAATGCCAACCCCTCGCATTCGGTACTATATTGCTTCCGGCAGACCAATGGTTTTGTCCAGACCAATATTTTCGTCCAGACCAATGGTGGTCATGTTACTATTATTATTATTATTATTATTATTATTATTATTATTATTATTATTATTATTTTATTTTTAAGCTGTTTAGACCCATAGCATCACATAAGACGGATTATGATCTACTGCTGTTATTCTTGGTCTTCCATAACTCCTTCATCGTTTCGCTATGACGAACTCGACGTTACTCCGTCCATCGTTTCCCCGTTCTCTTTGGTCGATCTTCAGGTGTAACTTCCCAACTGTGTATCTTTTGTCGGAATGTCATTCTATCTTCGATGTCGGTTGGTGTGATATTGGCACTTCTGAGAACAATTTGGACCTGTGTAACCCAGACTGTTGTCACTTTAGGTTTTCTTAAGTATGTGAGAATTCTCTTCGTTAATCGGTCGTCATTCAGTCACATGATGTGGCCGTAACATCTCAGTCGTCTTTTGCAGAAATCTGTCCCGATGTTGGAGTATTTCTCTGTGATTGTGTGCGACTGTAGACGATATCCTTCAGCTGTGAGTTTAGGACCCAAGATTTTCCGGATGATTTTTCTCTCCGCCTTCTTGATGTCTCGATATACCCTTTGTAGTTGAGGTTTAAGGTCTCGCTGGCGTAGAGTGTCTCGGGTTTAATGACAGTCGTGTAGTGTCGAATTGTTGTGCTGACGCTCATCCATCTCTTGTTGTTCGCGATTTTCCCGTAAGCTTTCAGCATTAGGTTCTTCTTCTTTCTTCGTTTAGGCCAGCTATGGACCACGTCATTTCAACTGCTTCCGTCTTTGGGCCTTGACCTTAGCCCAATGTTCACGCATTCGCTGCCTGTGAGACTCCTTTCTTTCTTCAGACCACTTCTTGCCGGTTTTAAATTTCGCTTTTTCTTGGAATTGGTGGTGTGCTCCAAGCTTTTCCTTCAAAAGATCACGTGCCATAATGTCTGCGTGGGTGATCCCTACTTATTGCAAATCCTTGTCTACCTCACAAAACCAGGGGCCCTTGTTGTTTATGTTGTTGTTCAGAAAATAAGTAATTAGGTTATTATTATTATTATTATTATTATTATTAAATACCAAATAGTATTAAAATTAGTCCACCAATATAATTAACATAAGTTATTCATTGTAGGGGGAGAGACTGTCTTAGAGTGATAGAAAACAGGAAATATTGAAAGATGTAATAATACAGGGTTTGTGGTCTTTAGAATAAAAGTTAACGGTAAGAACAGCGTTATCTGCTGGTTGATGAGTGTGTGTATATTACGGGTGAGAAATCGAAAGAGCGCGTACAGTAAAGAAATACAATGCCCAACGAAAACATAGAAGACGATATATTGATTGCAGCTTTTGCCAACTGAAGTTCAGCAAAAAGAAAAACTCTAAAACTCAGACTCGTGATATTGAAATGTAATTTATCACAGACGGATGTGTACAAAAAAAAAAAGTTCCGTGAAGAACTATACAGCCTATTTTCATATATCCTACTCATGTTAATTGCCTCTATCAACATACAAAATTTCAGTTTGATTGTTCTAATAGATTCGTAGATATTGAGAACCGTCTAAATATTTCAGATGGTCGCCAGGTTGGATTTTTACATATGTACTATTACTGTACATGAAGATTATTGTGTACGTATGGTATTCAAACTTCAATCGCATGATTAGGACACAAGAAGTAAAATCGAGATTTTAAAATTTCGAACAGCTGCCATCTTGTGGTTATGAAAACAATTGAAATAAATTAGATGCCAGTGGATTAACATTTGTATAAGCATTCAACGTGCTAAGTTTCACTGCACTCGGATGGTTAAATCGCGAGAAACTTCCATTTAAATATTTATATTTCGCGTCGCCGCCATGTTGGATTTGTGCTCACCAGGTTATTGAAAGTACTATAGGTGAACTTATGTTCATAGCCTCTATGAACATAAAAAAAATAAGTTTGATTGCTGTAAAAGATTAGTAGATATTGAGAACCGTCAAAATATTTCGGATGCTCGCCATTTTGGATTGTTATATGTATAGGCCATAGAGTTATGTACCATTAAAGGAAAATGATTGCGTAGCTTCATTATTCAAACTTTCACTTCGATCGCATGATTACGACACAAAAAATAAAAACTTAATTTGAAATATCGCACAGCCGCCATCTTGAGGTTATGTAAACAATTGAACTAAATTAGATGCCACTGCATTACAATATGCATAATCATTTACTGTACCACATTTCACTGCGCTCAGATGGTTAAATCACGAGAAAAGTCTACTAAAATGTTTCAACTTCGCTTGGCCGCCATGTTCGTTTTGTACTTTACAAGTTTTTGAAAGTTACATAGATAAACTTGTAGTAGTGCCCTTTGTCACCGTACAAAATTTCAGGCTGATATCGGTAATAGTTTCGGAGATACTGAATGATGGTGAAATATTTCGCACAGCCGCCACGTTGGATTGGTGAGACAATAAAATTTGAAGGGCACGGTCGGGTTTGGCCAGAATGGTGCTATGATCTTACTGAGTTTTATTGAAATCGCTCCAGCCGTTTAGAAGTTATTAGGGGACGCACAGACAGACACACGGACAAAAGATGATCTCATAAGCCTATTTTTTCATAAAATGAAAATAGGCTAATAACTCCCTTCAACAACTGGGTTAACATCATCAAGGTCTTATAGTACAGTACAGCTGGAATGGTTTTGTTCCAAAAACTGTGCTATGGTTGGCTTTTTGTAAATCGTTAGAAAAGCACAAAAAAAAGCTTAACTCTAAATTTTAGAATAATTTGCACGATCATTTTGTCGGAAAACTCAAAAAAACATTGAAAAGCGTTTTTTCCTGAATCGACGTATTTTAAAGAAAAGTTTTTTAAACAAAAAATGTAGAGAACAATGCCACCTACAATTCGTCTCATTGAGGTCATGTCATACGTTTTGAAATGCAGAAGCTAGGTGGCGCCAAAGTTTCCAAAAAAGTGTGTTTTTTTTTTCACTTTTTGTCGTAGAAAAAATAGTTGTTTTTTTTTCACAAAATAGTGAATCAGAAATTTGTTCCTCTCAAAATTGACTGCGACATTTATTTAAACGTTTGTTTCCTCCGACTTACCGTTCCAAAGTTATAGCGCAGCAAACGCAACGCTGCGTAGTCAAGGCTACTATTGTTACTGCGGAGAGAGCGGTGGGCATAATTTAGACAGGGACCGGTGTCGGACAGCTGCCTAAGGCTCGGTCAAACAGGACGCGGGCTGTGTTTGTTAATTAGCTCAAACAATCATATCTATTTCAATCGCAACCTATCAATCATAACTGTACACATATTAACCTTTGTGCCATCTGAATAGTACAATTTTCACACTTCGGCAGACTATAACTTTGGAACGGTAAGGCAGAGGAAAAAAATGTTTCAATAAATGTTGTAGACAATTTTGAGAGGAACAAATTTCTGATTCGCTCTTTTGTGAACAAAACATTTTTTCTAGGACAAAAAGTGAAAAAACACTTTTTTTTTGAAACTTTGGCGCCACCTAGCTTCTGCATTTCAAAACGTATGACATGACCTCAATGAGACGAATTGTAAGTGACAATGTCCTCTAATTTTTTGTTTAAAAAACTTTTCTTTAAAATACGTCGATTCAGAGGAAAACGCTTTTCATTGTTTTTTTATTTGAGTTTTCCGACAAAATGATCGTGCAAATTATTCTAAAATTCAGAGTTAAGCTTTTTTGTGCCTTTCTAACGATTTACAAAAGCCAACCATAACACAGGTTTTGGAACAAAAGTTTTTTTTTCTGTGCAGCTGTCCTGTACTATTAAATGGCGTGAGTGGTGGGAGACTATGAAAATGACAATAAAGCTTTTTAGCCTATTTTCGTTTATGAAACAAGATGTTCAGCAAAGGACATACAGCCTACTTTCTCCTATATGTATGGGTATACTTACAACTATTTGTCCTCACCCCTAAAACAATCCCTCCACCAAGTATTTTTTGTTTTCTTTTATATTGATAATTAGCCAGTAAGTGTAAATATCAATATTATATACTTTATGATGATAGAATATCAAAACTACTACCTTTTCTGCAATGCATTCACGTCTGTTATTCTCGATATTAAGCCCCCAAACTTAAGAATCCTTCGTTTTAGGTATCTTCCCCTTTAAAAATCCGCGTCACAGTAGGTTGGTGCTGCAACCTAGCGGTCAATGAATATATATCTTGTACGCCTCTGAGTGTAGAATGGGTAGGCAGTTTAAAAGCAACCCGGAGGGAGGCGAACCTGCTGGCAGGTAAAGGTAATCGGAGCGCGGTCATGGCTAGAGGATTTAACTCTGGAGCTCAAGTTGTGTTTATTTCGCCTATTTAGCGAATAAAGTCACTAATTAACCCGTTTCATGGCCCAGTGGCTAGCATTATTGGCTTTCACCCATGAGGTCTGGGTTCAATTCCCGGCTCTGCCCAACAAACAAAAATAATCTGGTCTGATGGCTGGAACATGGTACACTCTGCCTTGTGAGACAATACTGAGGAAAGTTGGGTTCGATTTTTCCCACAACCATCTTAGTGGTTTTCCACTTCTGCTCCAAGTAAATGCCGGGATAGTGCCTAACTTACGGCAACGGCCCACTCACTTGAATTACAAGTAAACACACTAATACTACCATCACAATAATACATGCTATCAGACAAAATTCTCCACGCACCAAAGTGCGAGGGGGCGGCTTCGGTGGCGTAGTTGGTAGCATGCTGAGCTTCTATGCCCAAGATCGCGGGTTCAAATCCGGCTGAAGTCGTCGGATTTTTTAAGAGCGTTAACAATCCTCAGTATGCCTTCTTTCGGAGGGTAAGTAAAGCCGGCGGTCCCATATCATAGATTTATGGCATGTTAAAGAACTTTCCACGAATTACACCTGTGTGAAGCTAAATTGTATAGGTTAGGAATGTAAACAACGCTCTTAGGTTCCTACGTTCGTTACCAAGAGCCGACTGCGATGGCATCTGGTAGCTAAGTTCTGAACTAGAAGTCATTGACGGTGGCGTTTGGCGGCAAAAGTAGGAACTACTTGAAATTATCGTCTGCAGTCCTTAATTGAATTAAAAACAGATAACGCACACTAATACAGTCATCACAATTAAAACCCGTTATCAGTCAGATTCTACACACACGCAAAGTACACGGGACTACATGACCGCGTTGTCTCAGCCCCTAAACTTAGGAACCAACCAACCAAAGTGCGTGGGGCTATATGACCACAATGTCCAAGCCCTTCAAATGAAACAAGAACAACAACAGAACTCTCGTCATAAGAACCGCCACCCCGCGTCGACAGCCGTGTCTTTAGAGCAGGTAGCAACTCAAGCACTCGCGAGCGGCTTGCATGTCATTATATTCATTTTCTCTTTTGTTAACGCGTAATGTTTAGGTCGAGTGCCGTCGCGTAATTTGTTGGCTCCAAAGAGCCACCAGCATTTCGAAAGCTCGTACTTGCAAGGGAACATAACCGACTGGACTTCATATTTTAAGGAGAAAAATTAGCTCACATGCATTGTATCAATATAATCAGTAATCGGCCCTGCGTGAAAATTTGGGCCGTAATTCAGTTCCAACGCAGTTACGACCCTGTGAATTTACAGATTTTGAGAATCCATGCGCGCTGCTTGTATGCTAGAGTACAAATGGTATGTGGTGAGGCTTTAAGGTCAAGCTGACCGCTCTGGACAGACAGATCTCCTGCCACGTTTCAGTGATGGGGGAACAGCAGTCATTCGTCGTCCGCCGTACTGTCGACATCGCATGTTAATGCTCAAAATCTGTGCATGCAATCGTCTTGAGCTTGGCACTATCGCGAACTTGAAGCTTCACCACAAACCGTACGTACTTTTTTTTCTCGTCTACCTGCTCCGGTTGATTTCCGAGCGCTTAACTACGATTAACTACAACATTTAAGTCCTCCTATGGGGTAAACCTACGTTAACCAGTTTTCAGGTATCTTCACCATTTTAATGTGAATTGTGAGGCGTACTTGGGGGGGGGGTCTTGATGGCATAGCGGTCAAGTTGCTTACGTCTAACCAAGGTGAACCAGGTTCGATTCCTCGTTAATGCATGTTAGAATTTTGAAGTTTGATTAAACGTCCGGTGGTTCAGATGCCAAGTAATTGGGAGTTCTAGTGATGTATTGTATGACCCCGAGGGTAACGGTCATGAAAAACTACAGTACACGCTTCCTTCCTTCCATCCTTCCTTCTTTCCTTCACTTCCTTCCTTTCCCTTGTTTTGATTCCTTTAC
Source organism: Meconema thalassinum (assembly GCA_946902985.2). Classification (NCBI taxonomy): domain Eukaryota; kingdom Metazoa; phylum Arthropoda; class Insecta; order Orthoptera; family Tettigoniidae; genus Meconema; species Meconema thalassinum. The sequence continues at coordinate 73,059,229 of OX336399.1, read as the reverse complement.
CAACCTCCCTTTCCCATTTCTTCCTTTCTCTCCCTCCTTTTATTTCTTTCCTTTACTTTTCCATTCTGTCCGTTCCTTCAGTTCCTTTCCGTTTTCTTTCTTCATTTACATTCCTTACTCCTCCCATCATTTTCCGTCCTTTCGCTACCTTCCCTCCTCCCTTCCTTTTTCTTTCTGCCTTCCTTTGCCGTCTTCCTTTACCTTCCTGCTCCCATCCTTTTCTTTCCTTACTCTTCCTTTGCCTTCTTTCTTCACCTTCCTCCTCTTCCCTTTCCTTCCTTTCTCTCCCTTTTCTGTCCTGTTCCCTTACTTTCCCTTCCTGCCTTTCTTTTCCTACCTTTCTCTATCTTTCCCTTCTTCTTTTACCTTCCTCTTCCCTTCTTACTTTACCTTCCTTCCCTTTCTCCTCCTTTGCCTTCCTCCTCCCTTCCTTTTCTTCCTCTCTCTTCCTTTTCCTTCTTCCTGTACCTTCCTCCTCCCTTCCTTTTCTTCCTCTCTCTTCCTTTTGCTTCTTCCTGTACCTTCCTCTTCCCTTCCTTTTACTTCTTCCCTTACCTTCATCTTCCCTTCCTTTACCTTCCTCTACCCTTCCTCTACCGTCTTATTCCCTTCCTGTACCTTCCTCTTCCTTTGGCTTCTTTTCTCTTCCTTTTCCTTTCTTTACCTTCCTTTTATGGTGCACGAGAATTTACGACCATTTTGAAAGGTTGGTGCAATGTTTCACCAAGGATTATCTACCATCTCTATTTGATAGCTTTAATCTGTATATCTGTGAAATTATGTTCTGAGTCTTGTATATAGATTATATTTACACATTTTGTGGACAAGATAAGTCGGAGTTTTAAGTAGATGTGTTCGGAGCAGTTTGGAGAACTAAATGTCGACCACAACTGGTGCTAGAGTGAACACGAAACTGCTCGAAGTTCCAGCTAGGAAGACAACCGGATAAGTGTCAGTCTGTATTATTACAGTATAACCATAGTTGATTTTTTACAACCATATAATCACCCCAAACAGACAAACTCCGGATTTCTATCACCATTTTAGCATTTCACCTAACATTAGATATACTGCATTTAGCATACACCGACAGTTGCATTACCAATACTGCAACTAAATAATTGTACATATTGTAAATATTTTTCACATGTATTCTCAAACATAGATGTTATAGCCTAAGTGTAATGGATCTGATGATGATCGCTTGACGATCGAAACTGGTCATCCTAGTGTATTTATTAATCTCATGTAATTTATTTCAGGATTAGGGCTAAACCCAGCTCTTTTTGGGTACATTCGTGTTGACCGACTGAAAAGCACCAAACTTTTGTTTACTTAGGCAACACTGAAAAATGGCTTCAAATCCCACAATGTAAATGTCGATCACAAGACCCAAGTTGGTCACCCGTCCTCTAAACCCGCTCAGATATGGCGTGCTGCGGCTTAATGAGAAATGGGATTTTCCACCCAATCATGCCGCAAGCATGAATATAATACGGCTGTGAGACATGAAGCCAAGTTTTCAAGGAGTTCCCCGTGCATGTCACTCTCTAATAGCTGAATGTCTCCGCCCTTCATTCCTGGCACTACTAAATAAGAGATGGTATTGTGTAGGAAGTGGGTTAATAGCATCCATCGATTTGACGACAGTCTTCTTGAGTACTGTCCTGGTTTCCACTTGTTGGCCCATCAATGCACAATTATTATTTATTTAGCGTATGATGCTTACAAGACAGTACTGTAATTAATAAATATAAATTTTCAAATAAACAATTTACAGCATTAGGACCCTTCATATATGGGCTGCCAGGTCTTGAATCCATTCAAGAGCTTGTGGAGTGGCTGCATGGAGCTCTTCTAAGTTCCCAGAGTACATACAGTACATAGAGGGCATTCCTGCACGACATGCTTGATGGTTTGCACTTCATATCCACAATCACAAAGAGGCGAGTCTATCCAACCCCACTGATGTAAGGCTGCTCTAGTTCGAGCAGTGCCACATCGAATTCTGTTCAGACGGGACCAGACAGCTCGAGGGAGATGGAATCCAGGTAGTTTGATGGTAGGATCATGTACTTCAATTAGGCCACGAGGTGGAGAGGTAGACTATTCAACTGTCCATGAATTTCGGGGGTTGAATGGAGCTGAGGTAAGTTCCATAGCCGTCTTGTAGGCTGGTTTCCGTGATTTCAACCTGGATGTGGATGTCTTGGTGGATTGGGAGAACTTTATTATTCATAATTCTGCGCCACAGGCGGGAAAGAACTTGCTGTCTCCTGATGTGAGGAGGAACAATATTACACAGTACAGGTAGCCACTGTGAGGGAGTGCAATGTAGAGTGCCAGAGATAATCCGCATTGTCTGCCGGAGTTGAATATCAACCAGTTGGCAATGGGAGCTGTTCAACCATACACCTGCACAGTATTCAGCTGGAGAGTAAACGACAGCCAAAGCAGTAGTCCTGAGTGTGTTGGCATCAGCACAATGACATATATTCAACGTGACTAAAAGATTATGCGTGGTAGCGATTATGAGACCGCCTGTGAGGAAAACCTTGCCTGTTCTTCCACTAGGCTATATGATCATCATCGTTATTAAGTCACTTGTCTCCAAGGAACCCGTTTAGGTAAAGGAAAAGTTGGACATTTTAATAAATTTAATGTTTCATCTGTAGTTGCCTGAATTTAAAAGAAAAAGTTATTAGCCTACTTTTCACATTTTGCAAAAATGAGGAAAAAGTAGACTTATGAGATCGATCCGGGAAAATGTGTGTCTGTCTGTCTGTCTGGCTGTGTGTGTGTCCCCCCCCCCCCCCCTATCAACTCCTAAACGGCTGCAGCAATCAAAACCAAATTTAGTATGACTAAGATGTGCACGGGAATATCTCACGTCCATATTTGAAAATGATGTCAGTGCTACCTACTGCTGAAAAAACGCACTAGAAATTTGAGCTCCATGTTGGATATCTTGCAAGGTATGCATGGGAGCTATTCCAAAATTGGCACACATGTAGATAAGACTATTTCAGTTTAATTTCCAGGAGGCCAACACTGACAGTGTTGCCAAAGTAATTTTAAGCCTTCTGATAGGTCCAATGTTTAAATGCATATAACTTCTACACTATCAATTGGATGTCAACCAAATTTTGTATGTAATATGTGTACATAAACAGATATGACTGAGCGTATTCTTAAGAGCCACCAGGGCTGCCAACTGTTAATAATTGCTCTCTCTATTTTTTTAAATCCAAATACCAATATATCAGAAAGTATGCAAGCCAACGGCTTTAAACTATGCACACGTATATTCTGACATTTTAGATTAATTTGGAGTAACTTATATACGTCAGTTCTACCAACATGATTATAAGCCTGCTGATAGTACCAATTTTTAAATACATGTAACTTCTATACTATCAGTTGATTTCAACCAAATTTCGTATGTGCTATGTGTACCATAACAGATATGACTATAAGTATTGTTAAGAGTAATCAGGGCTGCCAACTGTTAATAAATGCTGTCTATTTTTTTAAACTCTAATATCAATATATCAGAAAATATGCAAGCCAACAGCTCTATACTTTGCACACGTAGGTCTATAGCACCTGACATTCTAGATTAATTTGGAGTAATTAATACAAGGCAGTGCTGCCAACATGATTCTATGCCTGCTGATATGTCCAATTTTAAAATACATGTAACTTCTATACTAACAAATGGATTTCATCCAAAATTGGCACAACAAGATATCATAATATTTCAGATTATTTCTGACCAGCACACGCATGACATTGTTGGCAACATGCTTTTACACGTGCTGATAGATCCAGTGATTAACTGCATGTAACGTCCATTGGACATCAACCAAATTTTGTATTCTGTACCTTAAGAGATGGAACTAAGAATATATCCTGTCACCAGGGCTGCCAACTGTAGTGCTCTATTAGGCTACATTATACCAGGTATATTTTGAACTAATTAGATATTTCGATATTACCAACTTAATTTCGTCATTATTCTAGATAGGTTCATATTCTGTAGAATAATCATTGGCATGAAAAGTAGGCTGTATAGTTCTTCACGGAACTTCTTGTTTTTTCTGTTTTGTATTTTTTGTATTTTTGTTGTTGATTGTTTAAGGGGCTTTGTGACATCTCGATCATGTGGCCCCGTGTACTTGGGTGTGTGTAGAACTTGTCTAATAACGGGTGTCATTGTGATGTCTGTACTAGTGTGTGTATTTGTAATTGAGGTAGGATTTGGATAGGAAGCGGCCGTGGCCTTAAGTAAGGTACCATCCCGGCATTTGCCTGGAGTAGAAGTGGAAAACCATGGAAAACCACTTCCAGGATGGTTGAATCGTACCCACCTCTTCTCAGTTTTGCCTCATGAGGCCTAGTGTTCCAGCCCTCACCCCTGAATTAAATTTCTTGGCAGAGCCTGGAATCGAACCCTGGCCTTTTAGGTGACAGCCAAGAATGCTAGCCAGTGCGCAACAAGGCGGACGTTAATATTTCTGCAACCAAATGTAATGTTATTTATGTATACCCTTGACCTGCGGAACTGGATACAAATATTAAAATCATTCATTCGTTCATTTCCGTGTCCGGTCAACATTTCCAAAAAATTGCAGCTGCGATGGCCTTGTTACTTCCTCTAAAAACATCTTTTATTGTGCATGGGTTGTCCAGGAGGGGGCAGATAAGTAGGTGAGTTGGGTCTTGTTCAGCTCCACATTCACAAGAGGTGTCTGCGTCTGCTGGAAGGATCCCCCATTTTTGCAGGTTGGTCTTGCATCGAGGGACACCCACTCTTAAGCGGTTGACGGACCTCCACACAGGATAAGGTAGGTCGGCGCCAGGAGCCAGGTCTTCCTTTGGTGTCATGTCTGTGGGCAGTGAGCTCCTCCATCTGTTAAGACGAGTTGTCTCTGGTGTTCTCTCCAGCGGCGTAGACCTAGCAAGGAAACTCTTGCGGGATCTGAGGCGAGACCTTGCTGCCTGGTGACCATATAGTGGATGTCGATGGTCATTCTCCTGCTTTGTTCTCTCGGCGTCCGCAGAAGTGGCCCTCCGGATGTTGGGAGGGGCTATTCCAACAATAGGGTATAATTTGTGCACTGGTGTTGGTTTCAGGCATCCCGAGATTATCCTTGCTGTGTCGTTGACAGCAGTATCAACCTGCTTAGCATGTGCTGAAGCGTTCCACACAGGAGCGGCATACTCAACAGCTGACACACACAGTGCAAGTCCGGAAGTCCTCAGGATGTACGGGCTGGCTCCCCAGGTGCTGCCGATCAGCTTCATGAGTATGCCATTGTGAGCACTGACCTTCTGTTTCGTGTTCAGACATTGCTGTCTGTAGATTAGATCACGGTCTAGTGTGACACCTAGGTAAACTGGTGCTGGGCAATGTTTCAGTCGCTCCCCTCGCCATGTGCTGTCCAGCTGTCGCCGTGCTTCCGTGTTTCGTAGATGGAACGCACACACTTGTGTCTTATTAGGGTTCGGCTTCAGATAGTTGGTATCATAATATTTGGAGAGTTCGTCCATCGCTTAAGTCAGCTTTCCTTCCACTTCTTCAAAGGATAAGCCCTGAGCCGCTACTGCTGTGTCGTCGGCATAGATGAAGAGCCTAGTACTTGCTGGAATAGGCCAAAGTGATTAAGTAATTGACTGCCTGCATGGCTCAGCGGTAACGCTCTCTCCTGTTGTTCCCAAGGTTGTAGGATGGAATCCTGGCACAGTCGGTTGGTATTTGAAGGTGCGCAAATGCGAGGGAACCGTGTCAGTAGATTTACTGACACGTAAAGATCCCCTTCGGGGGCAACATTCCGGCACCCCGGCGTCTCTAAAAGCGTCAGTATTTAAAAGGTTGTAAAATTGTAACACAAACAAATAAATCTACAGTAGTTGAAAAAAAGTTCTCTCATAGAAAGGGTTAAATAATGTAATCAAACCAACTTTTCTCCCGCTAAACTACACACCATTTGCTATGCGTTATTTCGGCTTCCTGACTTGGGGAATCATAATATGTTTCCACCCAGTGTAGTATGTTGGATCTAGCAGACAAATTGTTCGGGGTTTCTAATGTGTGCCAAGTCTCCGTAGAGAATCAGCGGCTCAAAACTCACTTGGTCGACATATTTTACAAGACTGAGCGACGCCTGTAATATTTTAGCGTTGCCAAGCACTGGAGTTGGTAATATTACTCCGGAGTTTTGCGGGTTCTCAATTATTCTGGCCGCAAAGAAATGATCTTGTAATATTCCAGTCTCCTCAGTGGAGACTAATTTCCCAATGGATTATTTAATATTTAAGGTGGAGAAATTGCAATCTTAACTTTTGACGTAAGGCACTTGTAAGCCAGGAAATAGCCAGCCACTTCAGTAAATAATTCATGTCTGGGAACATTGTCGTGTGCTTGTTATCGATTGTAACTGCTCTGTCCCAATCGTATCTTTAAAAAAAAAAAATGTTCTCAAGTTGGTTTCACAGATCGATTATGTCTTGACGGTGCTCTGTCGCATGTAGTCGCACAAACATCGTCTTTTCACAGCATTCCATAAAATTATGAACTATTGTTCTCAAGTCATTAGGCCTACATTATTTCGGATAGTCTTTCAATGACATAGTCGCAGTCTGCACCTGTGCGACAAGCGCTCATCTGCCTGAATGTAAATGTATTTCTGATTTTTAAAATTATATATATGCAGTCGTTTCATTCCGCCGCATGGCGATTGCCCCTGCGGCGGCGGGCCCCCTTAGACGGTTTCGCCGCCTCTTCGGGCCAACGGGTTAAGGTATTTAGGAGGGGTGGAAATTTTGGTGATGGGTGGGTTTGGTTTTAGGATTTGGAAGAAAGTGTGTGAGAATTTTTGGTTGGGGCAGTGCTGGGGAGATTTGGAGAAGGGTGCGGGGGGCGAAGTATTGTTTTGAGAAGGGAGAGTTAGATGCGGGAATGGGGATGTGGGGGAGAAGGGTGACTGCTTCATTGTACGTATGTATAATTTTAAATGTCGGAAATTTCGACGAAACCAAGAAAACACGGAAACAACTGCTGCAAGTGCCAAAGTAGACGAAGGAACTTCTATTGCTCTGAGTTTGGTGTGAATTTGTAAAGTTTAGTGGGGAGAAAGAAGAGGGGGGCTGTGTTTAAGTCCAGATCATAAGGTGATGTTTTTTTTATTTTTTTAATGAATGATGACGATGAGAGGGGAGTATTGAAAGATGTGCGGTGAGATGAGAAGGAGAGTGTTATGGTAGTAAAGAGACTGGAAGAAAGAATTATATAGCTGGTAGTTTGAGGAAATCAAATGATGTCGATGAGAAGGGAGTAATGAATGATGTTTGTTGAGATGTGAGAGTGGTATTGGTGGAGCTAGAGAGAAAGAAGAAAGAAAGCAGAAAGAAAGAAGAAGAAACGCATAGCTGGTGATGTGAGGATGGTGGCGATTTAACAAGTTGAGATGGGGGGAGGGGGGTTGAAAACGGATGAATTGAATGGGTAAATGAGGAGTGATGATGTCAACGATGTGAAATTTGACGGTGAATGTGTGTGAAGGTGAAGATGTTGAAGGCTTTTTGTTTTGTTATTTGAATTAATTGATTGTGTTGAGAAATATGGTTGTTGTCGCTATTTCGAATCCGGCGAAGATGCCGTCAGTGCCCAGTGGAGTGGCGGTCATAAGCAAAATAATCGGAGACTAGGTTGTTAGTCGGGTGCTGGAAGAAGTGCCCTGAGGCTGTAGATGCCGAGCTTAGTACGTACCGGGGCACGAAGCGGCTTGTTTAGGAGAGGGCACACAATGGGGTTGTTGGTTGCCTGCGCCCGTTTGAGGTAGCGGCGTTGTAGTAGCTCGACGTATGTCGTTAGTGGAGGCAATGGCATTCTGTCAACGAGGTCTACTGTGCGGTAGGTGAATGGAAGTCTCATCGCAACGCGGACTAGGCGGCGCTCCATTGAGAGAAATGGACGAAGGGGGCAGTCTGGGAGTCCAGCCCATGCAGGATGGCCGTACACCAAAAATGTGCGGATGAGTACTTTGTAAGTATGGAGCAGTAATTTCTCATTCAGTCCCCAGGTTGTTCCAGCCAGACGCCGGAGAAGATACGCCCGCTTTCGTGCCACAGGGAGTTTGGTTTTAAAGAAGGGGCGGAAGGTGAAGAATTGATCAAGAAGGAGGCCGAGGTATCGTACGGTAGGGTTGGGGACTAAGCGGCGGTGATGGAGGTGGAGATTGAGATTCGCGGGATTGCGGGTTGGGGCGAGAGCTCGCCTGCGTGGGCGGAATAGGATGGTCTGTGTTTTTTCTGAATTCAGGCGCAGATGCCATTTGCCACACCAGGAGGTGAAGAGATCGAGGTAGGGCTGGACGTGGTTGTTGATGTGTTGTACAGTGGCAAACGGTGCGACGATAGCAGTGTCGTCGGCGAACTGTAGAAGTTGCATGGGAGGGGAGGGTTGGGGGATGTCAGCGACGAATAAGACGTAGAGAAGGGGGGAAAGGACGGAGCCCTGAGGGACGCCCTGTTCGAAGGGGATTGGGCGGGAGTAGTGGCCATTGATGGTGATGCTTGCGGTGCGGTTCCGGAGGAAGGTGTTTAGAAAGCGGATGTAGGTATGGGGGAGGACGAAGTAATGTAGTTTGACGACTAGGGCGTCGTGCCAGACCGTGTCGAACGCTTTCTCGAAGTCGAAGGCGATAAATAAAGTAGGAACGGGACGGTTGTAGTTTTCCGCTACCATGGCGGAGAGGCGGAGGAGTTGATCCTGAGCGGAGAAATGGGGTCTGAAGCCACATTGTGAGAGGGAAAGGAGCTGGTGGTGACGGAGATGGGTGTGGATTCGTTTGGTGAGGATTTTCTCGAAGGTTTTCGAGAGGACAGCGGTGAGGCAGATGGGACGGTAAGAATCAGGGGTGGAGAGGGGCTTGTCAGGTTTAGGAAAGATAAGCATCGTGGCATGGCGCCAGGGTGTGGGGTAGAACCCGGTGCGAAGAAGATGGTTGTATAGATAATTTAAGGCTGTGAGAAACGATGGAGGTGCCTCCTTGAGATGCCGATAGCGAATGGAATCGGGACCAGGGGCGGTATTGGTCGTGCGTGAGAGAGCTATGGAGATGTCCAGTTCAGTGATAGGGACATCAAGAGGGTGCGGCGAGAAGGCGTGTGTGGTTGAAGGCTGTAGGTGTGGGCGTAGAGGCACTGTGGCGATGAATTCGTCTTCGTCGTATGTGAATGTGGGGTGAGGTGCATCGCGGAAGACGCGAGCGAGTCTATTAGCAAATATGGTCAACTTGGCAGGATCGTCTGGTGGTGCGGTGTCGTTGTAAATGATGGAGTACGACATAGGAGTAGATTTACCCGTGGGGCAGTTGAGATGGCGCCAAACTTGGTGAGTGAGGGAGACACGCCGTTCTGCCTTGAGCAGGTCTTATGCCAAGTGAACCTCTTATGGGCCTCGATGTAAGACTTTATATGTCGTAGTGTCTGGCGATGGTTTTGTAGGAAATAGCGGTCCCTGGTGCGGAGAAATGTTGCGTGATAGGAGTGGGAAAGCGCGAGGAGGCGTCGGGGCTTAGGGGGGATGGGGGGTCGGGAAGGGGTGTATGGGGTAAGGGGAATATGACGCTGTGCCGCCTGTTGTAAGGTGTCTTGGAGATGTTTGGTGTATGCATCCACAGAGGATTGCGAGCTCAAGGGCTGAGTGTTGGTCTGCAACCGTTCGGAAATGTAATTGCGGTAGGCCGGCCGGTTGGCCGCGCAAAAGTTCTGTACCATCCGAGGTGGTGGTGTTGGGGTGTTACGAGTAGGAACTTCGAACTGCAGAAGAACTGGGGCATGATCACCCCCGATGAGTGGGAGGACGGTGACATGCACCAAATGGAGTAGCGAGTTATGCGCTATTACAGCGTCAGGGGTAGTTTGGGAGGAGGGACCTGTGGGCTTAGGGAGGGGAACCAGCGAGGCGTTAATGTGGTTGAGATATATATCCAGACTGCGGAGTTCCCGGGCCGAGCGGTCGTGGAGGTTTAAGTCTGCCATTATGAGGAAATGAGGGAAGGTTTCAGCCACGTGAGCTATGAAAACTTTAGTTAGGGGATGGCGAGGACGGGTGTAAATTGTGGCGAGATGGAGAACTCGGGATGGGAAGTAGACCGTGGGGATAAGGCTTTCCGGAATATGAAGGGGGTGGGGAATGTGGTGACTGATGGGATAGCGTGGGAGGTAAACTAGGGCGGATCCGCCTCGACCTAGGTTGTGAGGGCGATCAGCTCGAAGGAGAGTGTAGCCCGGGAGGAGCGCATGGTCAACTCCACGGAGGGTCTCGTTCAAGAGAGCGACGTCGATGTAATGAGTGGCGAGGGTATGGCTAAGTAGGGTACGACGTGCGTGAAAGGAGCAGACATTATGGAAGAGTATGGAGATATGCCGTGGAGGTCGTTGTCTTGTCGGTTGCGCTGCCATGTGGGGGTTATACGGTGGTGACGCGGGGGTGGGGAAAGAGGGTGAAGTGGGCTAACGGCCCCGAGAATGACGGCTGGAAGCATACTCCGAATATCTGCTGAGCCGCCATCTGGAGTTGTGTAAGTATGAGTGGTCGTTGGTAGGGGAGGATGTTATGGATGGATACCACCATGAAGCGGATGAGGTCTTCTATGGAGGGGGAAGGGAACTGTGATTGCGCTTGGGAGGTGGGGGGATCTATGGACTTAATGGGTGCAACTGTTTCGGGGCGGTTGGGAATGGGAGCGGGTTTCGATTTACATTTGTGTGAATATGTGGGGTGCGCCTCGTGACATTGGTGGCAGCGAGGTGGGAGGGCGGTGTTGGGACATTTGTTGGTGGTGTGAGATGGCTGGGAGCAGTGACCACAGCGTGGGGAAGCACGACATTGCTCAGTGGTGTGGTCATTGTAAACCAAACAGCGGTTGCATCGCATGGCTACTGGGGGGGGGGAGCTTTGGAAGGTTCCACACGATGATGGTACCGGTAGAGGTAGACGCCATTTGTCAGAAGCCTGTCCACTTCCGCTTGTGTCACCAGGAGAATGCGAACCATCCACGTGGGACCGTCCGCATTCCTGATGCGAAATGCCTTGCGTGCATCGACCTGCTCCAGGTGGAGTTCTTGCAGGTCCGCCTCCTCAGTCAGATCGGGGTCGACGCCCCGAATCACGCACGAGAAGTGCGGGTTGCGTTGTGGAGGAGGAAGGGTAGGGGGATTTTGTCTGGCCCGGAGAGGTTCCGCGATCACCTGTGGGCCGAGTTGCTGCACCACTTCCGGGCTATGAAACACGGCGGCAGTGGCGTCGTCGTTCGTTTCCACGTAGACACCGTTCGTGGCTGCAGTGGCGGAGAAGTTGGAGTGCCCGAGTATGCGGCGAAGTGCATCCGTGAATTGGTATTTCGTGGAGAAGGTGTGACCACGGAACAGGAAGACCTGTTTATATGGTGGCTCGGAGGCCTTGGAGGCGTATGTAGGTAACGATGAAGGAAGGGATGGTGGTGCAACTGTGGCGAGGGTAAAGTTGGGTACGGGTCCCGTGACGGGGAGTCGGGGCTCGTTGGGTGCAGGGAGAAAAGGAGTATTGGGCGGCGGGCTACAATGGCGCCTGGAGGCGGTTTGAGATTTGTCCATGCCCTCATGGACCCGTTGACGAGAGCGGTGAGCCCCCCCCCCCCCCCCCTCCGTGTCTGAAGTGTCGGACCCTGGGCGTTTCTCGGAGCGGCTGGGAGTTTTAGGGACCAGCGGTGGGAGGTTCAGATGCGTCCCCAGGGTGGTTGGGGTAGCCGGGTTGGTAGAAGTCGTTGTTTTTGGAATGGCACCTTTGGTGCTAGAAGAGGAGCGGGTGGGTGGTTGCTTAGGGGGAGGAGGGATGGGTGGAGTGGTCTTGCCCTTGCCTTTGCCCATGGCGAAGGAGAATGTGGGTATTTATTAGTATAGTGGGTAAGGCCAGTGGCTAAGCGATACAATGTATGTACAATGTAAGATGGAAAGAATGAAGGAGCGGGCGAAGCCGGTGGCCAGGCGTGGGGATGTATAAGGAATGATGTGGGTACCGTAGCGGGCGAAGCCGGTGACTAAGCGGAGCAAACGGTGTGATGAATGATATGGGGTTCACTCCTTAAAAGAGCGGGCGAAGCCGGTGACTAACGATGAAATGAATGTGTTGAATGTAGACTTCTGTCTCGGGACAGTCGGATGAGGAGCCAGAAAGCGGCGCAATGATGCGCGCGCACCCTGTCGAATATCAACGAGCCATACATCTGCTCCCGTATATCTGTTTCCGATTCAAGCATAAGATAACACAACAAGTAAACAAACGAAACAACAAATCAACGACAGTGAAAAAAGTGAACACAAAAAAACTCAACAAGCTATTTAGCGATAAAATATTGATACATTCGTCGTTATCATTTCCACACCACTTATTGAAGTAGTGTTCCTAGGTAAAACCCCACACAAGACACCGCATAAACCTAGAAAAATTGCTGAGTTTTAAGATTCCCATTCCTTGTAATATATCCACATAGCAACATTTCTGCATAGGACGGGATCAACGGCGAATTCAGCCGAGTGTTAGACGCTGTTTTGCTGCTCAATTCATTTTTTTGCACCCTACACCAACTATTCAGTAGCAAATATTAACCAATCTCAATAATATTTTTGTAACATTTGACGATATCTATCTCCCATAATGCTGTGCATCCATATTAGTTAAAATAGTTATCGTTTATTTTAAAATAATTTTTAACTTTATTTTTTGGAAATAAATATTAATTTTGTGAAACATTTTTTTATTTCAGGAACTATTTCATATTTTTCCAAACCCATGCACAGAATTATTAGTCTGTGCAATGAATACATAGTGTAAAAAGATTGTAAAGTTTCAGTAATTTTTAGTGATAAATAGTTGGTATCAATTTTTTAAAGGAAAAGACTATCTTTTAGTAATTTCTGCCCATACCGATCAACTGAAAGGAATGATTTTTCACTTTTTGCGTTATGAAAGATGTTGGTCGTATGGAAATAAAATTTGGTGCAGTTTGGATCACTGGGAGCAAAAAAGAAAATTCTTGGGTAGCCTATAGTGTCCCCTTAAAGAACCTTCCACTAATTACTAATTACTCCTGTGTGAAGCTAAATTGTATAGGTTAGGAATGTAAACAACGCTCTTAGGTTTCTACGTTCGTTGCCAAGAGCCGACTGCGGTGGCGTCTAGTAGCTAAGTTCTGAACTAGGCCTAGTAGTCGTTAACGGTGGCGTTTGGCGGCAAAAGTGGGAACTATTTGAAAAAATCAAAGTTGCAGTCCTTACTTGAGTTAAAAAACAGATACACAAATTAATACAGCCATCACAAACACCGGTTATCAGACAGATTCTACACACACCCAAAGTACACGGGGCTACATGACCGCGTTGTCGCAGCCCCTAAACTGAGGAACCAACCAACCAAATACAGAACGTGTCATAGGCTAATATTATTAATCTGGGATAAATTTTGAACTTTTAAATAGTATCCGTCCATGGTTTTAAACAGTATTTAGGGAAAATAGAATTTTAAATAAGAGAAAACATGTTTACTATCGTCCTCGTAGATCATGTAGACAAAACTAAGTTGCAATATTGTTGTACGACGTGAGGAGATTTAATAAAATAATTAAAAAGAAGTCAAAATTTTCGCCCTTGGATAGCCTTGAACCCGGGATCTTGAAAACTACAGGCGAGCGCGATACCACTTGCACACTTTTCGGACAGATTTTGCTGCATTTTGTTACACTCCTTAATAGTGCGTATATTTAAATATCCAATTATTACAGTTAGATTTTAAATATTGATTGGAATGCATTCATTCTGTACCAGGCATATTTTCAAATGTACTTAAAGCAAGTTTCACGACCGCTTTGCGTTAATAATGCAAATCGACTATAAATGTTACCCCGAAACGACAACCGCCATGTTTTATTTCTTACAACTTGGCGCACGAAATGCTAGCGTATGATACACTTCAGTCATAAAAGCTGGAGTACGGACGAGGATGAACAGAATCATACAGAAATGAAAGACAAGTACGCAGGTGGGATAATTATTGTAGGTAACAATCACACAATGAGACAGCGAGGAGCATTTCAAGTCGGCGCTATTCAAATGCTCCTCGCTGCCGGGTGCACGCGCATCTTTGCGCCGCTTTCTGGCTCCTCATCCGACTGTCCCGACTCCCGAGACAGAAGTATGAATGTTGTTGTTGTTGTTTGAGTCTTCAGTCTTTTGACTGGTTTGATGCAGCTCTCCATGCCTCCCTGTCCTGAGCTAATCGTTTCATCTCTACATATCTACCACACCCTACATCCGAGGCAATCTGTTTAACATATTCTAACCTTGGTCTACCCCTACTGTTCTTGTCCTCGACCCTTCCTTCCATAACTAAGCTTGCTATTCCTGGGTGTCTTAGTATGTGTCCTACCAACCTATCTCTTCTCTTCATTAGCAGTCGCCAGAAACATCTCTCCTCTCCCACTCGTCTTAATACCTCTTTGTTTGTAACCCTATCTACCCATCTGATCTTCATCATTCTCCTGTAACACCACATTTCAAATGCTTCAATTCTCCTCTTTTCTGCTGCACCAATAGTCCAAGTTTCACTTCCATAGAGCGCCACGCTCCAGACAAAGGCTTTCAAAAATGACTTCCTAATACCTAAATCTATATTCGATGTCAGCAGATTCCTTTTTTGTAGAAATGCTTTTCTTGCCTGAGCCAACCTACTTTTTATATCCTCTTTGCTTCGTCCATCACTGGTTATTCTGCTTCCTAAGTAACAGAAATCTCCTACTTCCTTCAGCTTTTCACCTGCCAATTTGATCTTCATAGAGGTTTCTGATTTATTTCGGCTGCATTCCAGTATTTTTGTTTTACATTTATTAATTTTCATCATGAATTATTTCCGTAAGACGGAGTCCATACCATTCAAAAACTCATTCAAATCCTCAGGCTTGTTGGCCAAGATGACGATGTCATCAGCAAATCTCAGAGTTGAAATTATTTCTCCTTGAATCTTCACTCCCACTTTAAATTTTTCTCTAATTTCCTTCATTGCTTGTTCAATGTAAAGATTGAAAAGTATGGGTGATAAGTTGCAGCCTTGCCTTACACCTTTCTGAATACCAGCTTCTCTCTCATGTCCTTCAACTCGAATGACTGCTGTCTGGTTTCTGTATAGATTGTATATCACCCTCCTATCCCTGTACTTTATTCCAATCGATTTCAAATTGTCAAACAATTTAGTCCAATCAACGTTATCAAAAGCCTTTTCTAAGTCTACAAAAGCCATGAACGTTCTCTTATCTTTCCTTATTCTACCTTCCAAAATCAGCCTAAGACTTAGTACAGCTTCCCTTGTTCCTACATTTCTCCTGAAACCAAACTGGTCTTCACCCAACTCCGTTTCTATCTGGCTCTCAATCCTTTTGTAAATTATTCTAGACAGGATCTTTGAAGCATGAGTAATCAAGCTGATTGTACGGTAATCTTCACATCTGTCAGCTCCCACTTTCTTTGGTATAGGGATGATTACATTCTTCTTGAAATCAGGGGGTACCTCAACTGTCTCATAAATCCTACACACCAAGTGAAATAACCTGATCAGACCTTCCTCTCCTATGCAGCGTAGCAACTCAATCGGTATATCATCTATGCCTGGTGCTTTGTTCCTGCTTAAGTCTTCCAAAGCTCTATCAAATTCTGATCTCAATATTAAATCTCCTTTCGCATCCTCATCAATTTCCTCCTCCCTTTCCATTACATGATTCTCAATCTCCTTTCCCTTATACAAACTCTCTATGTAAGCTTTCCATCTCTCAACCTTTTCTTCCCTATCTGTTAGAGGCTTTCCATTTGTGTCCTTAATATTACAGCACTTAGTCTTCTTTTCCCCAAAAGTATTCTTAATCCTTCGATAAGCTGTGTCTACTTTTTCTAATTTCAGACAATTTTCTATACCTGCACATTTCTCTTTCAACCATTCTCCTTTCGCTTCCTTGCACTTCTTGTTAACCTCATTTCTCAGACGTCTGTATTCTGCTTTCCCCTTTTCATCTCTTACATTCTTGTGCTTCCGCCTTTCATCCATCAATTCGAGTATATCCTGAGTGATCCACGGTTTTCTACCTATTCTCTCTTTCCTACCAATGTTTTCTTCTGCGGATTTTGTTATTTCATTCCTCAAAAGTGCCCATTCTTCTGCAATTGAAGTTTGTTTAGGGGTTTTCATTAGTCCTTCCTTTATACTCTTCTTGAATCTTTCGTTTACATCCTTCTCTTGCAGTCTGTCTATTGCCCACCTTTTTGGCTTTTGACTTTTCTTCAGTTTCTTCAACTTTAATCTGCATTTCATTACAACCAGATTGTGGTCAGAGTTTATGTCAGCACCAGGATATGTTTTACAATCCAAAATCTGGTTTCAAAACCTCTGCTTGACCATAATGAAGTCGATTTGGTAACGCCCTGTATCTCCTGGTCTCATCCATGTGTATATTCTTCTATTGCGGTTATTGAATAAGGTGTTAGCTATGACCAACTCATGCTCAGTGCAGAATTCTACCAGCCTGCTTCCTCGATCATTCCTTTCACCTAATCCGAAATCTCCTACTATCTTCCCTTCTCTCCCTTTTCCTACCACAGCATTCCAATCTCCCATTACTATAACATTTTCATCACCCTTGATATACCTCAGAATTTCGTCTATTTCATCGTAGACCTTTTCAACATCCTCATCATCAGCTTGACTGGTAGGCATATAGACTTGTACCACTGTGGTGCAGGTAGGTTTAGTATTGATTTTTGCTACAATAATCCGTTCACTATATTGCTCATAATATTCCACCCGCTGTCCAAGTTTCCTACTCAATATGAAGCCAACCCCTGCTTGGCCATTGTTTGATTTAGTGCTAATGACCCTATAGTCTCCTGACCAAAAGTCCTGTTCTTCCTGCCAGCGCATTTCACTAATCCCAACCAAATCCAACCTCAACCTATCCATTTCCCTTTCTAAGTTTTCTAACCTTCCATTTCCTAGCAGACTTCTAACATTCCACGCTCCGATCCGTAGAATGTCAGAGTTCCTCTTTGTCACTTCTGTGATGTTAACCCCCTCTCGAGTAGTCCCCACCCGGAGATCCGAACGGGGGACTAGTTTACCTCCGGATTGAAATTTTACAAGGGAGGAGGCCATCATCACATGTATTTATGCATAGAGAGGTGCATATCCTCGGGAATAGCAAACGGCTGTAGTTTCCCCTTGCTTTCAGCCGTGCAGCATGACGCAGTGTAGCCATTATTTGGCTAATATTATCAATATCTTAACCGTCTATAAGACTAGTAAAGAATTGATTTATTCTGAAAGGCTGCTACTCCCTTTCAGAATAAGTAAAGAGCAATTCTACTAACAAAAATACTAACCTTCTACTGTACTAACAATTAAATACCAAAATTCTACTAACGAAAAAATACTAAAGTTCCACCAACAACAAATACTACCACTAAAACAGTCTGTCACCAGACACACTCACATGCAATCACACATCACAGTCTACTGAAACAATGAACTATAACTAATAAACAATGCAACTGTTACCAGACACACTCACACACCACAGTCTAATAGAACAATGACATATATCTAATAGACAAACTAACTACCTACTTATAACTAACTACATACTTACTGTACTGTTATTTGAATTGACAATATTTACAAGAAAGGTAGTAGAACAGAATGCAGAAACTATCGGGGAATAACACTGATGAGTCATTGTGCAAAGATGTTTGAGAAAGTTTTGGAAAGGAGAATTAGGACATGAAGCAGACCCGACCAGCGGTTGGAAACTGCTCCAGATGATGATGATGATGAATTAGGACAAGGATAGGAGGAGGGATGAGGGAAGAACAACATGGCTTCAGAGCAGGAAGGTCCACAGTGGATTTGACTTTAGCTGTAAGGAGTTACAAGAACAGCACTATGAGTATGGAACAGATCTACCGATGGCCTTCCTGGACATTGAGAAAGCATATGACAGTGTATGCAGAAGCAAAGTATGGAAGTCCCTGGAGGATAGAGGAGTAGAAAAATGGACTATAAGGAGGATAAAGGAGATGTACAAGGGAAGCGTGAGCTGTGTGAAAGTGGGAGGAGAGAGATTGGACTGGTTGGAACAGAGAAACGGCCTGAAACAAGGAAGTGCACTGTCACCGTTACTTTTCATTGTGGTGATGGAGGACATAATGACCCGAGTGGCACAAGTAATTGGGGAAGGAAAGATGAAAGCAATGGTGTTTGCAGATGATTAGATGATTTGGGGAAACAAGGAGGAGGAGGTACAGGAACAGTTGAACGTGTGGGAAGGAATAATACAAGGGTATGGGATGAAATTTAGCATAAATAAGAGTGAGATGGTGATCACAACAAGGAAGAAGGAAAGAACCACAACAGGAATAACAATTGGTGGGGAACAGCTGAAGAAAGTGGAGAGTTTCAAGTATCTGGGAAGCCTGATACAAGAGAATGGAAGAAACGATAGAGAAATAAATGAGCGGGGGAGACAGGCAGAAGCATTCCGGAGGAGTGTGAGAAGCATGTTATGGAGCAAGGATGTCCCTCAGAACAGCAAAAAGATCATATATCTGACGTACTATGAATGTAGTGGGTAGAATGTATGAGAAAGTCAGGAGAGAATATCTCCAGACGAACAGTGTAGAATGGATGTATGAGTGTGTGAAATGAATGTGATGAATGTAGTGGGTAGAATGTATGAGAAAGTCAGGAGAGAATATCTCCAGACGAACAGTGTAAAATGGATGTATGAGTGTGTGAATGGAGTACGAATGGTGACGTCACGCCACAGAAAATGAAATAATGTTGAAAAGTACAGTTATGACAAGCTATCATGATGATGATACTAATAATGCATGGAAATTGGGTTTTAAGGGAGAAATATTGGAACATTTCTCAAAAATGTTCATTGAATAGCCTTTGCAGAACCTCGCAATCCTCTCTAACAACATACAAGAAGCTGTCTAATCCATAGGAAAGAAAACATGAACTAGCGGCAAAACCGAGACTCCGAATTTCGTATTGAAATTTCGAAATATATTGTTACGAGTGCTGCTATCGTACGCTCAATGGGAGTACTACGTTTGGAGTTACATATCAGACTGAGTTTCCTCTGGCTTTGTTGATGTTGAGGATTCCATGGAGTGACCGGAGGTGTTATCAAGTGTTATGTTACGAGTGATGTGCTGTATGAATTGCGATACCGAGTAAAAGACTGTTTTCTAGTTTGCGAGACTCTTCTGACAGCGAGGCAGTGTTAATTATTCAGGAACTGTGAGGAAGACAAGCATTTAGTGGTGAGTGACGGATTATTGCAAATATCTGCGGCTAGTGTACCAGCAGAAGAGGTGCGTGTTTTTCTAGGCAAGACACGGGATTATTATTAGTGGAGGATTAACAAGAGAAATAGAAAAGGGCGAGTGTGCTCTATAAGGAAAAAGATTGAATAAAGGCTTCTAAAGGTTTTTGTGTGTTTATTGTAGGGTGTATGTTTCTAGACCTGCATTAAAACTAATATTTTGATGCTAAGGGATCATTTGTGTTGTGCTTTACCTACTGTAATCGAATTAACGAACGTGCTACTAGGGGTAGGATGTAACAATATGGAAGGAATTAAATCAGGATTCAACAACCTACATTTAATCACCAAAGAGAATATCTTCCAAGTAGACAAATCGAGGCGAAATTAGAGAAGACTAAAACTCAGCAATTTTTCTAGGTTTATGCCGTGTCTTGTGCGGGATTTCGTCTAGGAACACCAAGATAGGCGCATCAGTGGGCTCCTTGGTGTCCGTGCCCGGACCCCTACAGGAGTAGTGAACTGCGCGCTACCTCCCTTACTGCGAGAGTTAAAAGCTCAAGCAGACTTTCACCTCCCTATAAAGGCTTCCAAAAAAGATGGCATATTGGCTTTCACGGTCAAGGAATTAAAACTAGAAACTAGTGGATCCTCCCTCTTCGTAACTTTTCACAAGATAGCTTATTGAAAATGTATCATTTATGATTTACATGCCTTTCTGGGAGTCCTTGCGAGTTCATTTGAATTTGAATTCCCACTGCCTGCACCGGAAATAATTACTTTTAACGTAAATAAAGAATTATTGGTAGTGTTCATTTGAACAAGATCCGCCATTTTACATTGATATTGGACACTACGTCATACCCCATGTGACACGTTGCCAACATGAATCTCTATCTCTATCTCTATAAGAATGAAAGTTTGTCTGTTTTTTCTGAATTTCTACGAAAATTTGCGTTATTTACGCGTTTCAGACTGTTTTATGACGTATGCGCGCGAGAATAAAATGTTTGTCTGTCTGTCTGTATGTCTGTCTGTCTGTTTGTCTGTGGACAGGTATGTTCCCTTATAACTCGAGAACGGCTGGGTGGATCAACGTAAAATTTGGTACAGATATCCTTCAGAGGCACGACACTAATCATTGATGTAACTCTTCTCTGTAGCTACAATAAAACCCTTGCTGAAATAGGCGTAGAAGGGCGAGACAAAGCTCATTTTCAGCCCCTCAATGTGAGAAATGAAACTCGGGGGCCCTCGAAAACTACCTTTTTAGGCCCTAAAACCAACCGTTTTTGAGATATTCCCAGAAAACTAATTTCATTTAATACAATAATGAAAGAATGCAATCCGGTAACCATGGCAACAGAAACTCACAGGTCCATCTATTGCTGTAAGACGCAATACAATTCCATTTATTACATTACTGAGATAGTTGGCAAACGGTTATAATGCTATAACGGAACAAAATCAAGCTGTAAAATTCATCAATACATAGGGTATAATGCGCTTAAGGGGGTCAAGGGGTCTCTAGAATTTTTACACGCGATTTACACGTACGGGTGTGGTACGGAAGGTCTATTACGTCCCTATCTCTATATTGCTATATTATAATAATAATAATTATTATTATACTACGGCCTACAACGACGAGACAAAGCTTATTTTCTGCCCCTTGGTGTCAGAAACAAAACTCGGGGACCCTAAATAGCCGTAAAGGGTTCCCGAAAACTACATTTTAAGCCTCTAATACCAACAGTTTCTGATATTCCAAGAAAACTAATTTCATTTAATAAACTAATGAAGGAATGCACGCCAATAGAAATGACAAAAACATCTCAAAAGGTGACATCCAACTTTCCATCTATTTCTGCAGGAAGTAATGCCACTCCATTTATTAAATTTCTGTGAACGTTTGCAAATGGCAATAAGGTTATCACGGAACCAACTAAAACTGTAAAATTCATCAATGCGCTTAAGGGGGTCAGGCGTTACCATAGATTTTTTTCACACAACTTAAACGTGCGATATGTCGTACAGAAGGTCTATTATATCTCCAAACAGCAACATGACGTGTATTGCGTTTCGTCTACGAGGTTTTCAATTTTATTTTCACGTCAGGAAGTACACGTTATGTAGGCTAAATTTATTTTCTGAGCATATTTTAACTAATCATTTATCTTTGTCGACAAACAGGTTCCAAGCCTCTAACCATTGCAACAGTAGCTCAATTGATTACGTCTGGCTATTAATACCAAAGACCGTTCGAAGAATGGGTACTTCTGCTAGTAATAAATAAAAGGCAAAACTATTGGCTTGAATAAAGATTATTGATGCGTGACTACTCCCACTGTGCGTGACAAAAACCAGGGGTGTTATCTATTACCAAACCACCATTGCTCTGGACGAAAATATTAGTCTAGGCAAAACCATTGGTCTGCCGGATGTGATATAGTACCGAATGCGTGGGGTTGGCATTATTGACTCCTTCACAAACATTCACAAAGATGGCTGTCAGAGCTGCATTTTCAACTATATAAGTCGTGGTCCTATGTGGGTGGGTTGGCGGGTCTATGGCAGCGGATGAGTGAACATCTCGATATATATAAAAATGAAAGTTTGTCTGTTTTTTCTGAATTTCCACGGAAATTTGCGATATTTGCGCGTTTCAGACTGTTTTATGACGGATGCGCGCATTTTTTGTGTCTGTCTGTCTGTGGACATTTTTTTGTGTCCTTATGACTTGAGAACGGCTGGGAGGATCAACGTAAAATTTGATACAGATATCCATCAGAGGCACGACACTAATCATTGATGTAACTCTTCTCCGTACCTCTCATAAAAGGGGGCCTACCCCTTTAAAATACATGCTGAAATAGGCGTAGAAGGGTGAGACAAAGCTCATTTTCAGCCCCTCAATGTGAGAAACCACATGTTAAGGCCCTAAAACCAGCAGTTTTTGAGATACTCCCAGAAAACTAATTTCACTTAATAAATTAAGGAAAGAATGCAAGCCAGTAACCATATGACAGAATCTCAGAGGTCCATCTATTTCTGTAAGACGCAATGCAATAATTCCATTTATTAGTCTACATTACAGAGAAGGTTTGCAAATGGCTATAAGATTATAACGGATCCACATTAAGCTGAAATATTCATCATTACAAATAATGGGGTCAAGGGGTACTTTAGATTTTTTTCACGCGATTTACACGTGCGGGTATGGTACGGAAGGTCTATTATATCCCTGTCCCTATATTGTTATATTATTATCATTATTATGGCGTGCAACGACGAGACAAAGCTCATTTTCAACCCCTTGGTGTCAGAAACAAAACTCGGGACTCCTAAACAGCCGTAAAGGGTCCCCGAAAATTACATTTTAAGGCTCTAAAACCAACAGTTTCTTTGATATTCCCAGAAAACTAATTTCATTTAATAAACTAATGATGGAATGCAAGCCAGTAACCATGACAACAGTATCTGAAGAGATGACATCCAACTTTCCATCTATTTCTGCAAGAAGTAATGCCACTCCATTTATTACATTTCTGTGAAAGTTTGCAAATGGCTATAACGTTATCACGAAACCAACTAAAACTGTAAAATTCATCAATGCGCTTAAGGGGTTCAAGGAGTACGCTAGATTTTTTCACACGACTTGCACGTGCGATATGTCGTACAGAAGTCTATTATATCTCCAAACAGCAACATTATTTTCAAAAATTCCTGACTTAAATTGTAGACTATTTTTGTGCTGCTTTTAGGAATTTGGGCCATTGGAGGCTTAAAAAACTGTATTTTCATGCACCACAAGCCTTTATAATTTATTAAAGGGGTCTTCCTGTGGTTGGGCACTTGACACAAAGGTTAGGGTCAGTTTGCATGTGACGTGTATTGCGATTCGTCTACGAGGTTTTCAATTTTATTTTCACATCAGGAAGAACACGTTAGGTAAATTTAGTTTGAGAGCACATTTTAACTACCTAATCATTTTTCTTTGTCGACAAACAGGTTTCAAGCCCCTAACCATTGCAACAGTAGCTCAATTGTTATTAATACCGAAGACCGTTCGAAGAATGGGTACTTCTGCTAGTCTATTACTAAATCTCCCGACTATTAATTCAGGTAATTTCAGTATTTTTTTTATTTTTATAGAAAGGATCCACTACTCTCTAGTGCCACCGGAATTTTAAACGGCACAACGCAAAATTTGGCACTACAATGCAGTCGACAGGTCACGCATCAGAAACACTGATTTTAGGCAGCATAATGGATGGATTGATGGATGCTCTAGCCACCGAGGGAGCTCGACCGCAAATACGCAAAAGAGAACCAAACTGTGAAAATGGAATTTGGATGATAAAGAAGCTACAGAAAAATCACGGGGAAAATATCACAGATACGATCTGAAAAAGGGTGATCAATTTCACTGGTCACCTTGACAGCTAATATTTTTAAATGAGTCCTGTTCCTCACCCACCATCTACAGTACTTCTACCGTCCTTTTCGCCTTTTTGATTTCTACTGCCTGTACAGTAATTGAACCCCTCGGTGGAGCAGTGCGCGTTTAATTGGTCACCACCATCGTGATGTAAAACTGCAGCACGTCCGGGGATCGGGGGTTCGATTCTCGACGCTGACAGTGGCTATCCTGAGTGTGGTTTTTATCATTTCAAATGATCTTGTCGACTTCATCGTTATGCTTTGGTTATGCGTTACGGTGTGTATGACGTCATCATGTTGTTCAGTGCATATGCACCGAGTCTGAGTTTACTCCTGGGGTCGGCGTTATGCGATACGGAGACGGCGAGTGCGTGACGTCATGCAACAGAGTGCACCTCCCGCTCACCGTTCCCCGCGCGGGAAGCCTATGTTAAAGGGTAATGGAGTATGTTGAGTCTGAGTTTACTCCTGGAGTCTGGCGTTATGCGATACGGAGACGGCGAGTGCGTGACGTTATGCAGCAGAGTGCACCTCCCGCTCTCCGTTTCCCGCGCCGTAAGCCTAAGTTAATGGGTCATGGAGTCTGTTGAAAGAGTCCTGGGACTTCGAGCAAAGCGAGAAGCCCTCCTGAGCCTTTCTAACATGTGTAGCATTTGTAGCATGCGTCATTTGAAATGATATAAAGTCAAGTCTGACTGACTGTATCCCTTTTTCATAATCTCACCAGGTGCATGCCGGGATAGTAGCCTACCATATTTTCAAGACCCGGGGCACCTACCCCATTCCCGAGCCTAATCATGCAATTGCTACAGCCCCCACAGAAAATTGGTTATGAGACAAATTGAACACGCACTCAAGTACCTTTGGCTGATGATCAAGGTATCTTAAGGCCCCTAAAACAACTTTAATCCACATATATTTTAATTATTTTACTTCTCTACTTAAGATGTTTTTAAAATAATAATAATCGCGAGCTACATTCAGAAATTAAAAGCACCAAGCATTTTTCGTCTTCGCCCAAGAAGATGGTATTGTTATCCATAGGGATCTGTCTATTTCAGACAGTTGGCTTGATTCGGGAAGATTACCAGTCAGATTACTTATTACACTGTTCAACAATGGAATTTTTACATAAAGAAAAATACCCAATCTTCATAGATTTTGGTACGCTGAATTCGAAAATGACAATACTTTTCGTTTTTTAGCTCCCGTTTTCGTGCTATATGAAGTTGGTTACGTCCTTATTTCTGTTTTTAGCTCTCGTTTTTTCTTATTTCAAGAATGCCAATCAACGCTGTGTTTTGTTTCTAGCTTACACACATTGCTTGTCTTCCGTAGTGCCCCACTGTGTATTGTGACACGAGTTTCAGTGAGCACGAAAACTGCGAGTAGCTGTAATACGGAAGACAATCAGATAAGTAGTAAGCCAAAAATTTTATAGTTTAACCATAGTTTACAACCATATAATCTCTCTAAAGTACAATCTCCGGATAGCTATCACCATTTAGCATTTCACCTAACATATATACTGCATTTAGTATACACTGACAGTTGCAGTACCAATACTGCAACTAAATAATTGTACATATTGTAAATATTTTCACCTGTATTTCAAACATAGATTTTGTAGCCTAAGTGTAATGGATCTGATGATGATCGCTTGACGATCGAAACTGGTCATCCTAGTGTTTTATTAATCTCATGTAATTTATTTCAGGATTAGGGCATAACCCATCTCTTTTGGGTACATTCGTGTTGACCGACTGAAAAGCACTAAACTATTGTCACAGGTACATGTTTCGAAGGTTGTTAACTCCCTCTTCCTCAGCCTGTACAATAAATATCAAAGATTAATTACCTTCATAAGTACATAAGTGACATGAAAACAGTTTATCAACTGCGGCTTCGGTGGCGTAGTCGGTAGCATGCTGAACTGCTATGCCCAAGATAGCGGGTTCAAACCCGGCCGAAGTCGTCGGATTTTTTAAGAGCGTTAAAAATCCTTCAGTATGCCTTCCTTCGTAGGGGAAGTAAAGCCGGAGGTCCCATGTCATAGATTAATGGCATGTAAAAGATCCTTTCACAGACTAAACTTGTGTAAAGCAAAATTTGTTAGGTTAGATTTCGTCAGAACGCTCTATCAAAGTTCTAACGTTCGCCACTAGGTATCATTGATATCTGGTGGCGAAAGTTGGAACTACTTGAAATTGAACGGAACTTGTAGCTCACCCTGTAGGGTGTCCGCTGGAAGCAGCTACAGACTCAGGCGAGCCGAATATGTCCTCGGACACTCCCGGCACTAAAAGCCATACGATAAATAAATAACTGTTTTCATGTCACTTATGTACTTATAAAGGTAATTAATCTTATATATTTATTGTACAGGCTGAGGAAGAGGGAGTTAACAACCTTCGAAACATGTACCTGTGAGTAGGTTTAATATAAGTATTGAAAATGCAGAATCCCTTTATTTCTTTCTAATATAACGAGTTTCTGTTACTGAATGGAATCAAAACTGCTCCTTTTTGTATTGTTACTTTTACGTGAGTTTCCGAGTTACTGTGTGAATCAAAACAACTGTTACAATGCCCCGCAGATGTACTAATAACCCCAACAATTTTTGGCCCATTATAATATGTGAAGAACATGAAAGTTTCAATAACTCCCAAACCTTACTTAATGTAGATTTTAACTGTCATTTTCAACTTCAGCACACTCAAATCCATATAAAAACAAAAAACAAAAAAATGTTGTCTAGTGTTATTATCGTAATCAATGCTTGCCACGGTGGGTGAGTGGTTAACGTGTCGGTCTACTAACCCCAAGCTTGCAGGTTCGCTCCTGGCCGTGGTAAGTGATTTTTGAAAGGTGGCAAGAATTACGACACGCGTGTTATACGATGTTGGCATGTCAAATGAATCCATTTGAATTCAGTAGGTCGTGATCATAATGGCAAAATTAATCTCGAGAGTTTCCGCCAACACAAAGTTTCTCATTTCTCTACTAGAAAGCGCTATAGTGTTCAAGGAGCTTAGATATCTAACCCCCTTGACTTTCATAGTGCTTCAAGGAACAACGAAATTCGATATGCAAGCTACCCTTTGGGTGTCAAATAACGAAGCTTGCACCCGGCACCCGAGGCCATGCGATATTATTATTATTATTATTATTATTATTATTATTATTATTATTATTATTATTATTATCTCTTTATTTACTCAACTTACAGTCGGTACCATGACTCATATCGGTACATTACGTACAAGAAAATGAGTCAAGTAACACTTAAGCCTATTGCATACATTTTCGAATAGCATAGATGTTTGACAGTTAATTTTGTCTTCTCTTCTTATCTTCCACGTCTCTTTTTCACAAGAGGGTCCAAAGAAAAATCCTAATGTGTATTCAAAAACCCTCTAACGATGCTGCAGGTTTTCAGAATTGCAGCCTTTTGTGCAATAGTATGGGTGAATATGGGAAGATTTAGTGTAGCTAGATTTACTGAAAAGGATTTAGGTGTCAGGCCAGTGGGAGAAAGGAGGAAAGGAAGAATCGTCACATTTTTTTGTCTCCAGATTCTAGCAACCTCCATAGCTAGAGGAGTATATTTTTCAATCTTTTCTCTGTATTTATGGTGGATATTATGGTCATTCGGAACAGATATGTCAATCAAGTACGTGTGATGGTTCTTCTTATCAGTTAAAGTTATGTCTGGTCTATTATGAGGAGTTGTTTTGTCTGTTTGAATAGTGCGATCCCAATACAGCTTGTAATCTTCGTTTTCCATCACACTTTATGGAGAGTATTTGTAATAAGGCGTCCTGTCGTGTATGAGAGATCGGGTTAGGGCGAGTTCTTGATGAATGACTTTGGCAACATCGTTATGCCTCTCAGTGTAAGATGTTGGCGCTAGAATTCTGCAGCTGCTGGTAATATGCTCTATAGTTTCTGGACCGGTATTGCACTTCCTGCATTCGTCATCTATAACAGTCTGATCTTTCAGGATGTGTTTCCTATAACTTTTTGTGGTGATAACTTTGTCTTGTATCGCCTGGTTAAATCCCTCAGTTTCTGGAAACAGCTCTCCCCTTGACAACCATGTGTTCGAAAGCTGTTTGTCAATATTCTTGTCATTGCACTGGTTGTAGAATCTGCCATGAAGTTCTTTTCCAGCCCATCTCTGCACCTTCTCTCTGTTCAGTGTGTTCTTGTCTTTCATGACGAAATTTCCTTCATGGAGATTCAAAGGAGTGTGGTTGAAGTCAGCTTGTGCTACCGCTCGATGTAAAACACTGGTATCTTTCCGAGAATGAAAGTAATTCCTTAGATGTATAACTTGTTGATTGTGCAGAGCTATAGCATCAAGAATACCTCTGCCTCCTTCATTTCTGGGTGTTGTTACTCTCTCTATACAAGCATTGGGATGCAACATTCTGTGTTTCGTAAGCATAGTTCTTATTGTGCGGTTAATGTTCTCTAGGTCTGTTTGAGACCATTTTAAAACACCAAACGAATACATCAGCACAGATATAGCATATGAATTGGTAGCTTTTGTTAGGTTATGAGCACTAAGCTTGGTTTTCAGCAGAAGTCGAAGTCTATGATTAAATTTCTGGTATAGTTTCTCCTTCTCAGATTTACTGTCGATTCCAACTACTTGCTCAAATCCTAGATATTTATATGTTTCATCTTTCCCCATGCTGTCTATTCGCTCATCAGCTGTTATGCTTATTCCCTCTGTTCTACACCACTGTCCTTTGTTGATGCTGTTGATTTTGCATTTGCCAGTCCCAAACTCCATGCAAATGTCCTTCGAAATGTTATCTGTTATATTGATGAGTGATGTCAGTTGGTTCCTATTTGCTGCATACAATTTTATGTCATCCATATAAAAGAGGTGATTTACTTTGAGAAGATTTTGTTTATTTTCTTTTATTTGGTATCCGTAGTTGTTCATCTTTAGAATCTCTGATAAAGGGTTGAGACATAAACAAAACCACAGTGCACTTAAGGCATCACCTTGAAATATACCACGTTTGATGGATATGACCTCTGTTTCAGTGGTAGTGATGTTAGATTTCAAGATGATTTTGGTACGCAAAAATTGCATAATGATAGCAAGGAAGTTGATGAGTGTCTTGTTTACCCGGTATATCTCAAGGGTATGGATGAGCCAGCTGTGGGGCACTGTATCGAATGCTTTTCTATAGTCGATATAAGCCAAGAAGAGGTTACGTTGTTGCTTCTGTGCTTGGTGTATAATCACACTGTCAATGGTGAGCTGTTTCTTGCAGCCTTGGCCGCCTCTCTTACAACCCTTTTGCTCCTCTGTCAAGATGCTATGCTGGTACATGTGACCATAAATTACATTTGTGATGACCGATGTGATGATCTTGTAGAGCGTCAGCAAACAGGTTATTGGTCTGTAGTTTGCTGGATTAGCTGAGTCAGCACTCTTAGGCAATATGTAGGTTCGTCCCTCTGTGAGAAAGTGTGGGAACTCTTCGGGATCATAGATTACCTGAGTTACAAGATCAGCTAATTTTCTGTGTGTGCTGGTAAATATTTTGTACCAATAGTTCTGAATTTTGTCTGGTCCCGGAGATTTCCAGCTGTGTGTTTTGCTGATGGCTATTTGGATGTCCTGTTCATTAATGACTAACTCTTGCGTTTGATTAATGCGTGAGTGCTTCTCGTTGATTTTATGGATCCATTCTGCATCTTCTTTATGCTGCACCGGGTTTGACCACACATTACGCCAAAAGTTGCTTATTTCCTCCTCATTCGGTGTTTTAGAGATTGTTGGTTCACGGCTGCCATCAAGATTCGCGTAGAAAGTTTTCTCATTAGCTCTGAAGAGATAATTTTGTGTTCTTCTCTGATAACTTTCCTTGTATCTCTTGAGTTTTGCTGCTTGTACTGCCAGTTTTTGCTTGTAGTCGTCCATGATATTCAGGATTCCTTGCTTCCCTTTGTTTTTTATGTTCGGAATTATCCTCATGATTTTTGAAGTGATCTTTCGAGTTCTATTATCTGAAGCATATTGTGTGAGCAGACCTATTACATTACGCAACGACATTATTTTATTATTGATTCGTCGTTCCCATGGAGGTATTCTTTCTGTACGAGGACTGAAGTTTTGGTTGCTGGGCACCTGGTTATGGAGTGATAACACAGTAACAGCTGCGCAGTATATGAGCAAATGGAAGTCCGTAAGATTATCTACTGTTTCTAAGAAAGCTGCCAAGCAATTGTTTACATCCTCAATTATATGTCTGCTATTATTTTTAAATCTTTGCTTGGGAATAATACTCCTTGAATTTGGATCACTATCTTCCCATTTCATTAATTCTGTCTGTAAAATATTCATCACATTTCTACGATCCTCCAGTGTGTTACTATTGCCTTCAATTTCGACTACGGAAGATTTATTACTTTTTGCAGTACCTTGACGTGGTGTGTTGTCTATGTTAACGGCAGGATGAACTTCATTATTGGTCTCCTGCATGGGTTGTAGTTCTGAGAGAACCCCATCTTTAATTTGTTGAATTTCAAATTCGCTTAGGAGACTGTTCCTTATTATGGTTCTACGCTGATCACTTACTCGCTGTTCTGTGATATTCAAATGGGAGTATTTACTTATAAACTTAGAATGCAGAGAAGTTCTATATCCAGTCAGATTTCTTTCCATGTCTGTAGCTAGGAAGTAGAAACGCATGACGTCTGTATTCATTTCACGTGTCCATTGCATTCGTTGTCTACTGCGGCCAGCCTTGGTGGTTGCAAATGAATTCTGCAAAGCACTTTCGGCGGTGCTGATCTGTTGATGTTGGGTATCAGCAGAATTTTCGTTGGCAGCGGGGGTTTCTTCAGATGAAATGGCAGTTGTCCGCTGCATCCACAACCTGCCATTACTGGTGGCTTGTAAACAGTCACGTCCTGCGCCAGAACTAGACGTGCCCGGACGATCCTCCGGTAGCGGGCTTTTAATTAATTCAGAATTCACCATTGTCGTAAGACACTGGGTATTGCCTTTTATACCTATGGCAAGGTTTACAACATTCCTGTGAATGCCAGTGTGTTAGTTTGACTGATCGACCGAGGTTTTTTGTATATATGTGATCCAACTGATATCAATTCACTCGATCGTAACCTCTGTTTCTAATTAAATAAACGACATTACACAATGAATATCTGTAATAGGGGCTCAATTGGACTACTTGAGTAAATGGAGTAATAAACACACAATACAGGGCATAGATTAAACTATTTTAAACGAAGTATTTGTGGTAATGTTAACCTAACCTGTACCAGCAATCCCTATTATTATTATTATTATTATTATTATTAATAATAATATTCCGGGTTCGATTCCCGGTCAATGCATGTGAGATTTTCGAAGTGAAATGCCATGTCCTGTGGTTCGGATTCCACGTAAAAAGGAGGTCCCGTGGCTCATGATCTCAAGATTAACGGCCACGTTAAACTACAA
The DNA here is from genome assembly GCA_946902985.2 of Meconema thalassinum. Taxonomy (NCBI): domain Eukaryota; kingdom Metazoa; phylum Arthropoda; class Insecta; order Orthoptera; family Tettigoniidae; genus Meconema; species Meconema thalassinum. Next base: position 73,027,882 of record OX336399.1, on the reverse strand, counting down.
GCTTCCTTCCTTTTTCCTTTTATTATTATTATTATCGCAATCAATGCTAAATGCTTATTCCCTGTAACTGACGATGCTGATGCGATTATGATTTGGAATAGTTTGTCTTAGAATCGTGTAAGTTGAACGTATTGCTGTAAGATAATAATATCGTATGGCCTCGGGTGCCGGGTGCAAGCTTTATTAATTGACACTAAGAGGGTAGCTTGCATGTCGAATTTCGTCGTTCCTTTGAACGCTATGAAAGTCAAGGAGGTTAGATATCTAAGCTCCTTGACACTACAGCGCTTTCTAGTAGAGAATGGAGGAACTTTGTGTTGGCGGAAAATCCCGAGATTAATTTTGCCATTATGAACACGGCCTACTGAATTCAAATGGGTTCTTTAACATGCCAACAACGCATGACATCCATGTCGTGATTTTTGTCGCCTTTCAAAAAAAACCACTTACCACGGCCAGGAGCGAACCTGCAAGCTTGGGGGGTTGGTAGTCCGACATGTTAACCACCCACTCACCGTGTCAAGCTGCTGTAAGATGAAGCTCTGAGCTGATGTTTCCAGCGTCACTCCCACCTCACGCCAAGGAGCCGAGGTCGTGAGATAATTCACAGCTGGTGGCGCCTTCTAGGAACCAACATCTGTAGAGGCTCACTCCCTTCTCGTGTTTGTCTGTCGGCACTGGCTAGAGCAAATTGTGGCTTTTCACATTTTTCTCAATCTCATTTCAGCTTGTGATAATTTGGAAGACCACCACGTAGCTCAGCGGCTAGCATTCTTTCCTTGCGTGTCTCCTTCCCGACCCTGCCAAGAACTTTAATTCTAATTTGAGTGTTGGAACGGAGTACACTAATAAGCCTCGTGAGTCAGAACTGAGACCTTCTCAATAACAACCTAGTATGTTAGTTACTACGCCACGAGGTGGACACTGTTCTAATTACCTCGGTTTCCTAAACAGTTCTTAATTCGGTAACGACCTTGTGTAGTTCTGCAAATTTTGCACATTCAATGGGTAAAATATTACTTGCATTAAAAATGACGTACTGTCAAAGATATTTCAAGAATATTACCGTTGCTATTCTTCTTCTTCTTCTTCTTCTTCTTATTATTATAAGTGTGGCGTATACAGTACGTTTATGAGCTGTAAAAAGAAAGAAAAGAAAGAACAAGTGCTATATTTTCAATTATTCTTACCTACAGCAAGTCCTTTAGACAAGTTTAATCCGCCACGTGGCGTAGTGACTAACATTCAGAGCTATCACCCCCTGAGATCCGAGTTCAATTTTCCGCTCTGCTAAGAAATTTCATTCTGGTTTGAGGGCTAGAACGGGGTACACTCAGCCTCGTGAAGCAAAGCTGATAAGTGGTGGGTTCTATTTTACCTGAACCATCCTGAAAGTGGTTGTTTTCTGTGGTTTCCAAATTGTACTCCAGGCAAGTCACGGGATGGTTCCTAACTTACGGCCACGGCTGCCTCCATCCCAATCCTCACTAGGGAATTACAAATACACACACCACTACAGACACCACAAGGACACAGGTTATCATACAGATTCTACACACCCAAGTACAGGAGGCTAAATGACCACCATGTCCAACCCTCTAAAATGAAAAAAAAACATGTCTTTAACTGCTTGCCAATTTCTTTCAAGTTAAAGTTCTTTTCGAGACTATTTTGGTTGGGCCCATTTCAATCCATTCTAGGGTCCGACACTGCTATTGTGGTCAAAGCTCGCAGCAAGTTATGCAATTTCGTAATGTCATTCGGTTGTTGACTAGGCTAATAGGCTGTGAAAAAAATAAGAGCTTATTTTTGAATAATTATTATTGCGTCTGAAGCCTCCGTGGCTTAGGCGGCAGCACGCCGGCCTCTCACCGCTGGATCCGTGGTTCAAATCCCGGTCACTCCATGTGAGATCTGTGCTGGACAAAACGGAGGCAGACAGGTTTTTCTCCGGGTACTCCGGTTTTCCCTGCCAAAATTTCATTCCAGCAACACTCTCCACTATCATTTCATTTCATCTGTCATTCATTTAATCATTGCCCCAGAGGAGTGCGTCAGGCCTCGGCAGCCGGCACAGTTCATATCCTCGCCGCTAGATAGGGGCTTCATTCATTCCATTCCTGACCCGGTCGGAGACTGGAAGCAGGCTGTGGATTTTTATTTTCATTATTGCGTCTATCAACCCTTTGGACAAGGTATCTCAAGCGCTTCAAGTAATAAAATAAATAATTTACCGCTGCAGATTTTTACTGCAATGCGCAAAGAATTATCTTCTACAACTTTTTCTGCACAATTAAAGTTTATGCGTTTTGATGGGTTTTGGAGCGTGCTCCGTCTGGAAGTGTTCCAGAATACTGGAGTGTTCAATCCTGTTTTCCTTTGTTCTATAGATACGTGCTAGATGACCTATATATGATTTAACATACATTATTATCATTACAGTACAGTATTTTGTGGACGGAGTAGAGGTAAGTGCCCCAGACCGAAAAATAAGTTACCATCTCAGCATTTCTCTGTATTTTATAGGAATAAATTTCACGCAGAAGTCCTCATATGACCACTTCCAGTCCGTTATTAAACTTTACAACATGCATCACGAGTCATTTCCTCGTACTACCTATACGGGGCAGTCAAATTATAACGAGGCAGATGCAGTCAAATGAAAACGAGACAGATGGAATAAAAGTAAGTACACTGTGTGTTGTTTCAAAAGTAGTCGCCATAACCGTTAATATATTTATCCCACTGTGGGATAAGATGGTCAATGACTTCTTGGAAAAATGGTTGTGGTTACTTCGGGCAGGGGCGTAAAACACCGGGAGGGCAGAGGAGGCATTGCCTTCCACAAGTTTCAGGTGCAAGACCAAATGTTTAAGTATCCTTAAGAAAATAAGAGTGTTGTAAGTTAACCTGAAACTATTCTACAAGGGTTGGAACTTAAGTAGTGGCAACTATTTATTATCAAGAGGTACAAAAGTGGTACATGCTAGCAACCTTTACAGTCCTTCAAAGTAGTCACCAGTGTGGTGTAGAACCCGTTGTACCATCCACCATACTCCCCTGACTTAAGTCCTTGTGACTTCGATTTAATCCCTAAGATGAAGGAACCACTTCGTGACACTCGCTTTCGTACTGTTGCAGAGATTCGACAGGCTGTAGACCGCTCCATGCACACCATCGACAGAACGGGCTCGGCGAAAGGTATACTACGACTTCCACATCGCTGGCAACGGGTTCTACACCACGCTGGTGACTACTTTAAAGGACTGTAAAGGTTGCTAACATGTATCACTTTCATACCTCTTGATAATAAATAGTTTCCACTACTTAAGTTCCAACCTTCGTATAAATGATTTAATGGTTAGGCTGAAAATCGGAAAAGTCACCTTGCCTTGCTTAGACATAATTTCTTTATTCTACCGAACAAGCAGTCTGTTTTTACCCCCTCTCCCGTTTCCCGTCGAGACGCTATGAGCTTTGTTCACTTACCACGACAATTCGAAAAGGTGCATTTTCGAACTATTATTTCTGAGCGCAGGTTTAAAACTGAGGTGAGTCAGTGTTCGGGTCCTTTGCTGGACGTTGACAAGAAAGTTTTGTGCTTTGTATTCATAATCGATTGTATTTTGTAATTTAATTAGAAATAATAGATAAAATAAAAATCATCTTTGTTTTTTTAATAGTTTTAGACTTACATTACCGTGTTATTTCAAGTTTTAGAACCTTAAACTAAAAAAAAAAAAACTAAAAAAAAAAAAAACATTCCCAGGTAGATAGGTAACCGCAGTTTATATATTTGATCCCCCCACGTTTGCGAGGAGTTTTACGCCCCTGGCTTCCGTAACCATGATGTACCGAGACGTGCACCTCTGCCTCCGAAGGAAATCGACGGCCACGAATGTCTTTCTTCCGGGCACAGCAGACATTCGGGCATGGATTTCACTTCCTGACACTCGCTGTTCCTCTTTCCCGGCATCCATAGTGACGTCGGACGCACACACGACTCACTGACCTCACATCGAGCAGGTCTAACTGACAAATGCCCCAGCGTTGAATGCTCGCGCGATTCCTTCCTGATTCCCAATTGAGGGCTCTACCTTACACTCACCTGCGTTACCACCGTCCGCGCCATGCTCATTATATTGTATGTCTCGTTTTCATTTGACTGCCCCTTATACATCAGGCATGTGCAACTTGGATGACAAGGTAGGCCAACTACAGAGGACTTACAGTCGTCGCGGCCCCTACTTAACAAAGCATTATATTTTCACAAGAACATAGTAGCCACGTTCAATAAAGAAACTCGTTCATAACAAACACATATACAAGAATATTATAACGGTGGCGTAGTTGGTGCCCAAGATTGCGGGTTCAAACCCGGCCGAAATCGTCGGATTTTTAAGAGCGTTAAAATCCTTCAGTATGCCTTCCTTAGGAGGGGAAGTAAAGCCGACTGTCCCATGTCATAGATTTATGGCATGTAAAAGATTCTTCCACTAACTAAACTTGTGTGAAGCTAAATTTCTAGATTAGATTTCGCTGAAAGGCTCTATCAAAGTTCCAACGTTTATCACTAGGCGTCAGTGACATCTGGTAGCGAAAGTTCGAACTACTTGAAATTGAAAGGAATTTGTAGCTCACCCCATGGGTGACCGCTTGAAGTAGCTACAGCCTCCGGTGAGCCGAACATGTCCTCGGACACTCCCGGCACTAAAAGCCATACGCTAAATATATAAATAAATAAATAAAATAAATTATAACGGTAACCAAAAATTGTATTTACTGAAGAAACTTTACTTTCCATATTAATGAGAAGCTGGCCCGTGGTGTTGGGGTAGCGTGCCTGCCTCTCACCCGGAGGCCCCGGGTTCGATCCCCGGCTCCGTCAGGAATTTTAAAACTGACGTGAAGGTTGGAACGTGGTGCACTCAGCTTAGTGAGGACAATTGAGTAGCTGTCTGACAGTGAGACAGCGCCCCGATCACGAAAACAAAGATTAACGGCCGAGGGGACCCGACGCGCTGATCACGCGTCACCCCAATATCTGCAGGCTGAATGGCTGGGCAGCGGTCGCTTGGTTGGCCTTAGCCCGTCATGGGCTGTATAGTGCCAGGGGTTGTTTTGTTTTATTAATGAGAAACTTAGCTGTACGCTTACCAATCCTCTGACGCGATTAAAGCACAAGGTCGAGTGGGAGATGAGATGGACTGTCGTTGGTGCCAGGGTTTGTCTTAACAGAATTGCCAAGCCGAGAGAGGAAATTTTTGCACTGCATTGAAAACAATTTTATTTCAGTTTGACAGATTACGTTAATATAAAGTTTCAGTAACCGATCAGGCGATCCGGATGAAAGGGTACAGCTGGACAGGGAACGGCCCGGGGGCCGGCTGTTGCACATGGTTGATCTACAACATGTCCACCTCGTGCTGCAGGGCCTGGCTTTCTTCGCTTTCACCCCTGAGGTTCAGGTTCGATTCCCGGCTATTCGAAGAAATTTAATTTTGGTCTGAGGGCTGGAACGGGGTATAATGAGACTAGTGAGGCAGAACTGAGAAGAGGTGGGTTCGATTCCCACCCCAGCCATGCTATAAGTGGTTTTCCGTGGTTTCCCACTTCTATCAAGGCAAATGTCAGTGTGGTACTTATACTAAGGTCATGGCCTACTCCTATCCCAATCTGAAACCTTAGTTGCAAATATCGTCGTCGTCGTCGTCGTCGGCTTGAACTCGTTTCCGAGTATACATCTTCTTCCAAAACAGTCTAAAATAATCTAAGGTTGAGGTCAGTGGGCATGTTTGCGGTGACTGAACAGCCCAATGCGTGCATGAAACAAACGTCCACACAGATCACACAGAACTGTTGATGGAGGGCGTGGCTGTGCTGCACGGAGCTTTCGTGCCTGTCGCTTGGCCTTAACAATTCTACGACGTTCTTCTTCAAACATTTTGACAGCAGCCGGGATGGTCTGGCGCCAAGTTGAACGGTCTTTAACAAGCTGGTCCCAGGTTTGTGGATTGAGACCTGTCAACTTCATATTCTGCTTAAATTGGTCCTTGTAACGTATCTTAGGGCCTCCATGAGGTCTGGTGCCGGAGGTGCAAATATACATACTACTGTAGCCATCACAATGACACAGGTCATCAGATCCATATACCCAAATACACGGGGCTACATTACCGCGATATCGCAGAGCCCCTAATGGAATCAAAATAACTACACTCACCGGCATAGAAAGCGAAACACGCCGAATATCAGACAAAACTCAACATTTGACCATTTCAAACCGGGTATAAATTGTATGCTGCGACTTTGCAGCGATATGGAAATGTGCCGTGATTTAATAAGCTCATTTGAGAACTTTCAGCGCAACAATTACCGACAGTAGTGGCTACGCGGGCTAAAGCGCTGCGTTCGGTCAAGAGGCCAAGCTCTCTGCTGACTCGGTAGACGCGTGGGTTCGAGCCCCACCGTCGGCTGTCCTTGAAATGGTTTTCCGTGGTTTCCCATTTTCAACACCAGGCAAATGCTGGGGCAGTACCTTCTGACAGGCCACGGCCGCTTCCTTCCACATCCTTGCCCAGTTTCATTCATCTTCATCCATTCCATCTCTCATCCCGACGCGCAGGTCGCCCACGGGCGTCGACTAGAAAGACCTGCACTCGGCCTCTCAGGAGGCTACACGACAAAAAAAAAAAAAGCGCAACAATTAATAAACATTGTTGATCGTGCTAATCACAACACCAACATTACCGTTTCCCACCTTTGGTCAACAATAACAACAAACATCTGTCTTAAGGTTTATTGCTGTGTTAAATACGTATTTTTGTGAACATTATGGTTTGTCTACAACATACAGTGCAACAGGTCGGAGGACACTACGATGAATTTCAGGTTTCGACATTTTCAAATTCGCGTATGTGCACTGTTGTGATTGTCATGTTTATTAATTATTGTGCTAATTAGGGTACGGTAATTAACTTATAATTCATTGCCATATTCTTGTAATGCCGTAGTATTTGATTAATACAAGGTTTGAAACGGTCCAACATTGAGTTTAGTCTGAAATTCGTAGTGTTTCGCTTTATTTGCCGGTGAGTGTACTTATATGATGAATATAGCTTTGAAACCATTTTTCAGTATTTATCATGATGAAGCTGACTTTAGCAACTGGCTAACAAATTTCTCCAATTCGAAACAATTACGGTTCTACAGGAGAGGCATGTAACTCCTACCTAAACGTTGGCCGGCGTTCATTGACAAAGATAGTGCAAATCGCTCGGCCACGCCTCGAACCGTGGTAAGATGTGCGATTTGTGCCGTCAATTACCGCGCCTCCACCGTGTGAGTTAGCCGTGGTCGTTACGACATGACTGCTGGCAGTAGCTGACATCCAGGAGGCGGGAGGTTCGAATCCCCCCGCCGGCAACCTTGAAGATAGTCTTCTGTGGTTTCCCATCTTCCTTCCAGGCAAATGCCGGGGTTGGTCCCTAACTACAGTATAGGCCACAGCCGCTACCTTCCAACTCCTTGTCCTTACATTCGAACTTTCTCCCCAGACCCAGACACCACTCCATACGTGACGGTACGTGTAGCTCACCCATTTGGTGTCCGCCTCGAAGCAGCTACAAAACTGGCGAGCCGAACTTGTCCTCGGACACTCCCGGCACTAAAACCCATACGGTAAAAAAAAAAAAAAAAAAAAAAAAAAAAAAAAAAAAAAAAAAACCTGCCCCAGAAATGGGAAGAAGGGTATGCAACTTAGCTGCGCCAACTATCACGCAGTAAGCTACAGAGGTTGTTAAACATTAGAAACATCATCGCTGCTTATAACCAAAGCCCTGGGCGGATGCGGATATCCGCAAATATTTTTGCCACGCGGATATAGTTTGCATGGCTGTGCGGATAGCGGATACACTGCGGATAATGTTTCGAGTAAATTTGCGGATAGTTTTTAGAATACAAACTTACGATGATAATACTACATATTTGATAAGCCAATCTACAGTTACATGCTTAAAAGAGGAATACTCCTATAGCCTATTGCGTACGAAATATTCAGGCACGTTTTGCACTTATACACGAGAAGATTATTTTACTCATATGCTTTCAACTACATTTTATTAAGTACCGTATGTTTGTAGTAGATGGTCTTGACATCTCATCATCATCAATTTCTCACTGCCATTACCCACGAGATATAATGCTGTCAATAAGTTTGTTAGTTCATCGTGGTGACATCATTAACATTCCTCAAGTCAGCTACTTCGCCGTCTAAGATATCCTGGAAGATCTGGTTCCAGGTTTATCTGTAGATTTATTTCCAACTTGGCACTGAAGCACGTGGACTGTGATATTGTAACGGAGAGAGTTATGACATCAACTATGCGGACATGGATGGGTCAAGAAGCAGAAAGATGATGACTGACTTGGAATTTCCAGCTAAATGTCAATTCACTTTGTGAATGTTACCGCGACCGTGAGTATGAAGATCATTTCACCAACATGGATAAACTATCTATTAAAATAAAACAAGGTGAATATTCAATAGCGCGTGAAACAAAGCACAAGTCAACGATATGGCAGCCATTTGGTTACGTTTTCAATTGAAACGAAAAGGTGAACGATATAGTAGGATGTTTTACCTGTAAAATAGTGTATTCATACTCAGGACACAAATCAGACACATCAAAATTACTGAGACACAAGTGCGAAAGTAGCCATAAAAGTATAGCCGGTTTTTGTGTGTGTCTAAAGCGGAGGTCACGGGACCAGAAGTGTCATCCAACTTGAAGTCCCTTGCAATGAAGCAAATTTTCAGGAACGACTTTCTCCTCAAATGTCTAAATGTGTTGGTTTAACACTTTATGCTTTATCTAATAAATTAAACATAATATTGAAATATCAGCGCATTTGGATAAAAGTCATGCGGATGCGGGGCGGATGCGGATAACAGTCGTGCGGATGCGGATAACAGTCGTGCGGATGCGGGGTGGATGCGGATAACAGTCGTGCGGATGTGGGGCGGATGCGGATAACAGTCGTGCGGATGTGGGGCGGATGCGGATAACAGTCGTGCGGATGTGGGGCGGATGCGGATAACAGTCGTGCGGATGTGGGGCGGATGCGGATAACAGTCGTGCGGATGTGGGGCGGATGCGGATAACAGTCGTGCGGATGCGGGGCGGATGCGGATAACAGTCGTGCGGATGTGGGGCGGATGCGGATAACAGTCGTGCGGATGTGGGGCGGATGCGGATAACAGTCGTGCGGATGCGGATAACAGTCGTGCGGATGCGGATAACAGTCGTGCGGATGCGGGGCGGATGCGGATAACAGTCGTGTGGATGCGGGGCGGATGCGGATAACAGTCGTGCGGATGCGGGGCGATGCGGATAACAGTCGTGCGGATGCGGGGCGGATGCGGATAACAGTCGTGCGGATGCGGGGTGGATGCGGATAACAGTCGTGTGGATGTGGGGCGGATGCGGATAACAGTCGTGCGGATGTGGGGCGGATGCGGATAACAGTCGTGCGGATGTGGGGCGGATGCGGATAACAGTCGTGCGGATGTGGGGTGGATGTGGATAACAGTCGTGCGGATGTGGGGCGGATGCGGATAACAGTCGTGCGGATGCGGGGCGGATGCGGATAACAGTCGTGCGGATGCGGGGCGGATGCGGATAACAGTCGTGCGGATACGGGGCGGATGCGGATAACGTTTTATTTATCCGCGCAGGGCTCTACTTATAACACCAGTATTGACTGCTGATAGTGCAACTTCCTCAGTCGGTCAATACAACACCAACAACCAATTACTGGGACATGCTTAAGTGTATCAAAGCAATAGTATTTTAGTACATTATGCAACGAGCCTATAATGGCTATAATTAAGACACGAGTATTTTTTATAAAACGAGCGTATGCGAGTTTTATAATTTCCATACGAGTGTCTTAATTACCATTATAGGCGAGTTGCATACGACTGTTTATGTTCGACGATAGGCTAATTATAACTTTATTATATGTTTTAACATAAATATTCATAAATATCTGTTGAGAGTCAGCTACTGGAATGTTGTGATCGCAGAGCGAGCGTTGGGTATTATATCTTTGTCTTTCAAGAGCTTTGAACAACCGACGCATGCGCTCTGTGTGGTTGCAATGCCATATGCAACCATATGTTTACATCAGCCGTCCCTCAGTAATATTGTCACCGCAGTCATTTGAAGACAATGCGCTCTGTAGAAATTAGTGTTGGTGATTTTAAGGTACAGTGCTATTGCTTGTCTCATATTCGCCAGTTTATTTACGCGAACATATGGACGGTGGGTATCCCATGTCGGTAATTTATTATAGTTCGATGTTGTGTTTATGTCCGACATGTTGGATTTTGAGCGCATGCGCGAAGTTATCGTTACCTAATTGGTCAATGAACGAGCTCTGATTGGCTGGAGAAACTGTATCATAATAGAAAACAGTGTTATAATGACCATCATTATGATACAGTTATCTGACACATAATAGTGAGGGTCGAACATAAAATAATTTTTAGTAACTACACCAGAGGTGTCCATACAGCATGCGGTGTGCTTCTGGCGCGGACAGCTTTGCAGCAATGGTGGGGGAAGTTTATATGTCTGTCTCAACTAACAAAGGAACGAATTGCGGTGTAAAATTCTAATCTGGTTGAAATTTAGTAAACAATATTCCTACAAAGTTGTACAATGACGTAGTGAAAACCGCATGGGCCACTTTCAACTTTGAACGCCAATATTGAACGTCGAAAACCTGCCGGGTTACGGCATGAGCGAGGAGGGGGGAAGAGGTAAAGCTGTCCTTGAATCCTAGCAGCACGCCAAGGCTCCCGGCCAGCAGCTTTCATAACGATTACTTTCAGCAAAGCAGCTTTGTAGACAAACTACCACATTCCTAGAATTCAAATTTGGAAGTTGTTCCAATTGAACATCATCGTTGTCACTTTCTGACATTTGTAAATATTTTGACTGTAAAGTTAAGTTCAACATGTAATTGTTGTCTGTTTAGTATAAACAGGTTAAAGGTTCCGCCTGATCAATACTTTTATTAATTATGATCACCGTGTGGTCACTAGTGGGACATGTTTCGAGGCCTAATAAATATTTTTGGCCCCTTCATCAGTCGATATCACAGAGAACGATGCAAGATTATTCCTCACGTAGCACTCAAAATTCAATCTTTTATGTTGCACCATAAAGCGAGATTGAAACATCTCACGCCCAACATGAGCCATGTCAAAAGTCTTAATGAACTAGGTCCATAAACAGTTTCAAGAGATGCCTCACTGTTTATGGGCCTAGTTCATTAAGACTTTTGCCATGGCTCATGTTGGGCGTGAGATGTTTCAATCTCGCTTTATGGTACACCATACAAGTTTGAATTGTGAGTGATACGTGAGGAATAATCTTGTATCGTTCTCTGTGATATCGGCTGATGAAGGGGCCAAAAATATTAATTAGGCCTCGAAACATGTCCCACTAGTGACCACACGGTGATCATAATTAATAAAAGTATTGATCAGGCGGAACCTTTAATCTGTTTATACTAATTAGTTTATCAATACGGAACCAGAATGAACCTTTTAAGTTCTAAAATTGTTGTCTGTGCCAGTAAAATTAAAACCAGACAAAATTAAATTGTCCCACTTACATGGCTTGATGAAGGAACGATTTGGGACCTGTTCATCCGAAACATCACTTTTGATTTGCATAGTCCTACCGAACTGATAAGGGAGTGACGGGATGAGATGAAGGTGAAAGGTGGGGATTGCAACGCAGCACGGCAGGTCGCTGCCTGGTGGCTGCGAGCCATCGCTTGCTGCTAGGATCCAAGGTCTGCTTTACCTCTTCCTACCTCCTCGCTCATGCCGTCGCCCGGCAGGTTTTCGGCGTTCAAAATTGGCGTTCAAAATTGAAAGTGGCCCGTGTGGTTTTCACTACGTCATTGTAAAACTTTGTAGGAATATTGTGTACTAAATTTCAATCAGATTAGAATTTTACACCACAATCCGTTCTATTGTAAGTTGAGAAAACAAAGTGAAACAACACGAAAACAAGGGTACAAAACCAATAATGTGACTGAAATTGCAATGCCTATGAGTTCCATGATACCTTATCAGTATTTCTGACTGTTTTTATGCTAAGCACGTAACCTTCACGCCCGGTGCGCTAGTGATCCCAACTTGGCTCGGTCAGACGCAGTGAAGGCCGCATACCAATAAAGCCGGGCTGGTGGTTTATACTCACGCGAGAGTTCTCGCAAGGGTACGCTGAAGAAAGAAAAACAAGATGTTCAGTAAAGAACATATAGCCTACTTTCTCCTAAATGTATGAGTATAGTTATAACCTGTTGTTATTATCAAAGAGTATAATAGAACTATTCTTTGTTGAAGACCTTAGAAACGATTTACCTCTACCAAACGCCACAACCTAGATAAAAACTGCTACCATCATTGAAGAAAGAAAGATAAGAAGTATATCAAGAATGTTATGGATCTGGAGACATAATCGACCGGACTGGCTGCGTGGCTCAGCGGTAACGTTCTCGCTTGCTGGGCCCTAGGTTGCAGGTTCGTATCCTGGCGCAGTCAGCTGGCATTTGAGGGTGCACAAATGCGAGGGAGCCGTGTCAGTACATTTACTGGCACGTTAAAGATCCCCTTCGGGCCAAAATTCCGGCACCCCGGTGTCTCTAAAAGCAGCAGTAGTTAAAAGGGATGTAAAACCAATAACATTATTATTATTATTATTATTATTATTATTATTATTACATATACGACCTGCCGTGGGCAACATCCAACTTTGAGTTGAGGCATGTCTTTACACGTCTGGTTGTGCATGGCTTTCACAACCCTAATTGAATTAATAAATCTTTCCATGACCCTACAGAGACGTGTGTATACAAACTATGTGGATATTTTCGATTGCTATTTGCCTGAAATAAAAGTAGTAATTAATAACCTGAACTAACACCAACTATGTGAAATCGTTTTGTTCTTTACTTCAAATAACATTTTCAAGTAACGCAAAATAGGCTGTTACAAACCCTTTAAAATAAAAAGTAAAAATGTATCGTAGTATCATCTTGTCATTCTTCAAATTCGATGCGCATAGAATGTCAATGGTGTAGTAATCAAAGGAGCCCCACGTAGACTAGTCGTGACATCTAGTGGTGAAATATCGAACAATATAATCCTAACAGAGCGAGTGCATTCTAGCGGCCAGAAGAAGAAACTTTTCAATAAAATCTGGAAGTTAATCTAGTTACCTTTTTGGCAGCTAGATGTCTCGAGTAAATCTGCTGGCGAATTATGTTTTAATTAAATATATATTTTACACCATAATATGCACAATATAACGCTTAATTTTAAAACATCTGAGTCATTACAAAACAATAAACATATAACATTTCAAGCAAAAAACCTAGCTCTGATCGGGTTTGAACCATAGGCATTTGAGCGATAGGCTAACGCTCTACCATTGAGCTAATTGTGTCAACGAATATCGTTCTATATAAAATGACTTACATAGAACTTGTTAGCAAATAATGATTTATACTAAACGATTTCATCACTGGAGTATATTATTTATATATAAAGCATTTCATACAAAGTTTATTTATTTTGTATCAGTACGCTATATTGCATGCAATACTCAAATTAGTGAAATATAAGTCAGGCACAAGATATCCGCTGCCATCTTGTCTTATTACTGAATCAGCTCAGCTTTTTAAAATCACGTCTGCACTATAGTATTACAAAATAAACTTTTAATTTCGAACGTGCCTCTTCCTTTAGAACAGTTAAAACGATTCTCGGCTTGATAATCGGAACTGGTGGGTCCCATGATATGGATTATAAAGTTTGCATAATTCACACGGCCGCCATCCTGAAATGGTATGGCGGACGACCTTGTAGTTTGGTCACAAGACGCATCCTATACGAAGGTATGTTGTTACCAAATTGGGTAGAGATCGGATGATTTGGTTAGTCGTTATTTGATTTTACGTTTTGAACGTTTGAGTGGCCGCCATTCAGTTTTAGTAAAGATGGCGGCGATATAAAACATGACACTGAGGTGTCCTTTGCTAGTGCTACCTTTGTACCAAATTTCGTTCAATTCGCATTCACCGTGTTCGAATTGATAGGGGGGGGGGGGGACAGACATTCAGAGTACACACACTCACACAGACACACACACACACAGACTCACACACACACATTCACACAGACTCACACACACATATACACACACACAGACAGACACACTTTTTTCGCCCTGTGTTGATCTCATAAGTCTACTTTCATTTTTTGCAAAAATCGAAAGTAGGCTAAAAACAAGATATGTAACAAATGTTGGCTTTAACTTGATTTTTTGATTGTTAATTGGAACCAGATTTTAAAAATTACGTATATAAATAGTTGTTATTGTCGATTCTTTTAAATTAGTCTTCTGTGGTCTCGTGGTAGGCTTCGTATATTTATATTAATTTAATTCACACACAGAAAGTCGACACGCAGTTGAATGAGACCATGCGTATTATTAGCGAGACCATAAGATCTACTCCCACTTAACTGGCTGCCCATTCTGAGTCATATCCCACCGCCTGATGCTAGAAGGAAGGGTGCTCTCGTACGAGAATATCAGAAGGTAATGGAGAATCCCCAGCTGCCTTTGTTAAACGGTGGAGCCTATGTGGAGCGAAAACGGCTCAAATCAAGACACCCTGCTATTTTCACAGCCAGAATTCTGTCAAAAGAAAAGTTCGACATTCGCCTCTCCTGGAGCCAAAATTGGCAACAACACTGCTCTGATCGATGTCGTAACAAGCCCTGTATCCTGCGAAAACCACCAGGTTTTGATCAACCTCATGCTGTGTGGACAGCCCTCAATCGTATCCGCGCTGGCCATAGAAGATGTGCAGATGCGCTTCATACGTGGTGAAAAGTCTTTCTCCAAAATGTGACTGTGGTGCTGAGAAACGGACAATTAATCACTTAGTGATCGAGTGCCCAAACCATTCGTATTGTGGAGACTTCAAGTACTTCTTAGCAGCAACAACGGACGCTGTATGTTACATAAAGAATTTGAATATTTGTATATAGGTTTATGTAGATAGTTGTTCTGTAAAAGCTGGATTTTTAAAATCAAATTTCATGTATGAGATAATTTAATGCTTTATTGTGTCATACGCTAAATAAATAAATACATAAATTAGGGACCGCGAGATTTCAACTGTTTTTCTTCTTGTTGGCCCACCACGCCTTCATCCTTTCGGAATTGGATTTCTTCCATTCATCCGAGTGAACATATCTCTTGCTGGGTTTTACTTCCTCTTGTTGAACCTGAGGGAGTTTTTCTTTCATCTGATCCAGAAATTTCAAACTTTAAAAAGTCCTTATCCACTTCTACCAGCCAAAGAGGCATCACCTTTAAACCTCGGAAGTATGATCAGGCCCGACGAGAGGGGGGGTCAGTCAGGGCTGGTGCCCCGGGGCTCGACCCTCCCAGGGGGGCCCGGCGTCCTAGGAGGAGAGGTCCGATCAGGCATTGATTTATTATTATTCTTATTTACGTAATTTGAATTTTCTACTGGCAATCATTTAGTGAATGCAATGAACTGTCTGTAAACAAAGTTACAAGGATTGAAGAACTTATTCTGTCAAGTGGACAATATTTTCCTTTACAAAGCGCTTGTGAGAAGAACAACCCTCTCAAAGTGGTCAACTTAGGCGATGAGGCTTCGCTATGTATTGTTCTCTGATCCTTAATTTAGCTTATTCGGCTTATGCACCAATCCTTTAAATAACTTTCTCATCCCTTCACTTATTTCGCCAAGGCCACGAGAGCCTGGGTTGCCCTGGTGTGTTTTGGTCAGCTAGCTCAAGAGATTGACGTTTGGTGCGTCACGTTGAGCTTAGATATTTAGAGGTGATAGGGTCTGAAATTAATACAATGTCTAGCTAGGCGTATCGTATACCGTGCAGGCAGGTAAGTAAAATAAATTTTAAAGTAGCGTCCACACAGTAATTCACTTAATAGTTATTGTTGATTTAAGGGGCAGAACAGCGAGGTCATCGTTCCCTTGTAATTCACTTTCGCACTATGTGAAAAATTATTATTGCTGGCTAAATATCTTGCGAAATTGTTCATCTTCTCGTATACTGAATTGAGAAAACAATGCTAACATTTGAAAATCTGTATGTTTAGAGCCAGTATAAATATTATTATTACTGGTTCATTCAATACGATCAACAATCCTAGGTACTTGGGTTCGTGCGCAAATCATTTCTGATTAAGTGATGTATTGAAAACCTACATTACTATTGGTACGAGAGTTGGGGAATGTATCCAAAGGCTGAAACTAAGGTAACATTTGAGTAATCTTCTGGACTGAGTGTTTAATTAACCGGGAGAAAAATGACAATTAAGATAGGGCACTGAACTTTGTTTTCCAATTCCTCTCATGGAACGTTAGTGGTACGGGCAGATGACCTAGCTGTTATGCCCGCTTAAAACAACAATATGTAACGTCAGTGGTGTGCATGGCGATGGAGAAATTAATATATTGCATGTAGGCAACCGCGCAGATTTTCCTAAGAACATTAAGATGAAGTATGGTCGAATATTAATATAAATAAAATTTTGAGCTGGTGGAGTGGCTATTATTATTATTATTGGACATTTCTACGCCGTTGATTCCAAAGAGCAGCATCGATCTGCAAAGCACTTGTTTTTCAGGACCCGAAGAGATACTTTCCCTTGCGAATCAAGCCCTTTCGTGATACGCTTTAACGTCTCAGTACCGTTAAACATAAAATGAGTTACTCTCTTTATCTACGACTAGGAAATGACTCCGGGTCCTGACGAAGCCGCGGCATGAATGCAAGATTCGGCTTCCCGACTGCGGTGTCATTCGTAGTCTTACTCAGCAGATAATAATAGGCCTATTTGTCGTTACAGTTGTTAATTCATTTAGGGGTTTACGACATTTAATCCGTGCACTTGGTAACTAGTAGGTCTAGTATCACTGGCGGATAATGAACCATTGTCGCTCGGTTGGGGATCGTTTGCATCAACTAGTACTGTAGATATAATTCAGTATTTGCTGACGCGTTAATTTTCCGGTTTGTTTCTGAAGGCCTCCACGTTATTGAATGAAGTTGACTGTAAAGCAGTAGTTTTCACAAATTTTAATGAAGTAAATTACAAGATTCTCAAACAGCGAACAGAATCGAAAAAAAAAACCGTGCAAATTGTGTAGACTGAAGGGGAGGCTAAAGGTTGTTGTATAACAAGAGAGGTGTATTAGCAACATCGTTGTAACTATCCGTCTTGGGGAGTAGAAAGTTAGACCCTCTTAAAACCATCCACTGATGGACGAAAAGCAGGGTATACACTATGCTGTGCTATGGCCTCTGTGACATGATCAATCGCATGCCGTATTCTTAGTTGCCGACTGGAAAAGCGTTAGCCGTCGATACTATTACTGCAATTATTAGGGTTAAGAGTGGGGTAGGTGTCCCTGGACTTGAAATAAGGTACTATCCCGGCATTTGTCTGGAGGGAGTGTGAAAAACCAAACTCAGGATAGCCGCTGGCAGCACTGGGATTCGAACCTCTGATCTGCAGACTTGCTGTAGACCCCCTCACATTCATTGGTAAGCTACACCGCGGGGTCTTCCTTGAAGGTGTGAGAGCTTTTATTTCACTATCGGAGAGTCTTTTCTATAGCCACTAAATTTCAATGGTCATCAAATTTTTACTCCAAAATATCACAAAACTAATCACCCAAATGGCCTATAACTCAATAATTTGGACCTAATTATTGCAAGATTTTCCGGAGGAGGACCCCCGGACTCCACTCTGAGCTTGGTGATATTCCATCCCCCAGATCCCCTGTGTGTCCACTCCCCCATAATCTTGGCTTAAATCCGTCCCTGATGGTCACCAGTCATAGATAGGATTGGGGATTTTTAGGAGAACCTGGCTCTAGTTTTGCTTACTGCAAAGCATTATTAAATTATAAGAAATCCACTGACTGCAAATTACAAAATATAGTTCAAATTCACATTTTCTTCTTTCGTGAAAACAAATCACTGATCAGCTGCAATTTACTGATAGCACATAATAACTTGACTTACGTATGAGTACTGTAAAGTATACCTGTGGCTAATTATGACAATATATTTTGCTTTGTTTAATGTACACAGATGTGTGATCGCACTTACCAGTTTTTAGGCTTGGATCCAAGGGCGTGAGTCTTCAATGGCAGCAAATTTTTAGAATGTCAACATAAAAACACTATATGTAGAACGTATTTTAAAATAAGTCTTGACTTTGTGTAAAAATCATGTTTTCGTTATGAAAAGAAATTACGTCATATGTCACAGAGGCCGTAGTACTGCACAGTGTACCCTTTCACCTCTTTTAACATGCATTTCAGTGAACTGAACTTCATGTTGATTTTTTTGGGTCTGAGGACGTCGTGGTCATCAGTCCTTTCTTCTTACTGTGCGTGTAGAACTCTGTCCGACAATCTATATCTGAAGTTAATAATATATTGTTAATTCATTTGGGACAGAATTCGGGAGGAAATGAATCTACGATGGTGCACCTACAGCCTTGGGCTATTGGGTTAAAACGATGAATCATGGAAAATAAGCTTAGAATCACTGACGGTGAAACTCGAAAACACCTGTTTCCGAGTTCATGGACAACAGCTTCTTTCAATGCGAATGTTTTCCCCAAGTTAAATACTGTAAAAGCGATGAAATTACGGTTCGGTAAATCCATTTTCTTTTCAAATTTGTGTACGACAAACGAGTATCTCTGAAGTTCTAAAATTATTGATATCAAAGAGGATCTGCAGAACTTTAAATCTGAACACTGTGCATGCTTACAATGTTACCTCATAGGGTCAAATTTAGATCTGTCAAACGCCAAAACTAAACAGTTTGGTGAATTTAATGACAATTATTACCTTGTTTTCGATGGCTTTACTCTGATATTTATTTTTGTTACTTGAAAATAATGCATTGGTACGCGCTTGTCAGGTATAAACATTGAATTTGAAAATAATTTTGCATGCATTCGTCCGGTTTCACTGTTGTAAATTTAACATACCAGCATTATCTTATTTATATTGATAGTAATTCACGCTCTGCTTATGATAATAAATATAGCCTGAACTAGTGGAATATATAATTGAAATATTATAAAGTAGCCTATTTATTGTAGCCAATAGCCATAGCAGGACATTTCAATTGAACGCCTGTAGACTACATAACAAGTTCAATTTCAAGTAGTTCCAACTTTGGCTACCAGACGCCAATGTAACTGACACCCAGCGGCGAACGTTGGAACTTGAGAGCGTTTCTAACCAAATAACCTACAATTTTGGCTACAGACTACCAATTGAAGTGGTAGGTTCTTTAACATATCAAAAATGTATGACATGGGCCCGTCGGCTTTACTTCCCCTCCGAATAAAGGCATAATGAAGGATTTTAACGCTTTTAAAAATCCGATGACTTCGGCCGGGTTTAAACCCGCGATCTTGGGCATAACAGTTCAGCATGCTACAATTATTATTATTATTATTATTATTATTATTATTCCTTGCTGGTTTTGTATGTTCTTGTAATTGATTTCACGATGACCATTTCGTGCAAAAAATACGCAAAATCAGTTTGTGAAAATTTACGAGGATTATAATTTAAATTTACAGAATTTAGTTATAGAGGGGGGCCCGAGAGATTCCAGCCCCAGGGCCCGTACCGCTCTCCACGGCCCTGAGTATGATATAATAGACGGTTGGAGAATCTACTGACAGGCATTCTGAGGAGGTGGGCATAGAATGTTATTCTCCGTTTCCGGATAACATTTGAGATCTTTTCAGTGTGGAAGTATATTTCTGAATTACTCCAGAGCTTGTAACCTCCATCTTTGAACTTAGGACCAAGAATTTTCCTAATGATCTTCCTATTATTATTATTATTATTATTATTATTATTATTATTACTATTATTATTATTATTATTATTATTATTATTATTATTATTATTATTATTATTCAAAATTGGCAGATGAAATGGGAGCAAGGAGATCAAAGCCAATGGACTAAGAGAATGATCCCTCAGGTGCAGGTTTGGACAGAGAGGAAACATGGTGAGGTTGGTTACTATCTCACTCAGCTCTTGACTGGCCATGGGTACTTCTGTTCCTATCTTAAGAAGATGGGGAAGGTGGATTCATCAGATTGCATCTACTGTATCAACGAATTAGATAATGCTAATCACACCTTCTTCTCTTGTGGACGGTGGGTCCAAAATAGGCAGTCTCTTCAAGATCACATTGATGTAGAGATATCCCCGGACAATATTGTTGCAGTGATGCTACAAAATGAGGAAAACTGGAAACTGGTAGCAAGCTTTGTTGAAGATATTCTCCGAACAAAGAAGACGGATCTGGATCGCCACTGAAGATGATTCATTACGGAAGAGTGCCCTACAGGCAAATATAAAATGACTCTAGCCTGAAGTAATGTGATAAACGGTTCCAGGCTAGTGTTCAGAAGTAACGGGGGAGTTTTAGTCGGTAGTCTGCTACTCAGGAGCAGGAGCCCGACACTCTGTGCGTAAATGCATTTCTTCCCCTTAAAAACAAAAACAAAAATAATAATAATAATAATAATAATAAAAAATATCACATCATTATTGACTAAGGCGGAAATAAATTATTCATTTAGATTTAATCGTCAATAAGGATCACTACTTATCCATGATTCGATGTTTTGGTTCTGCAAACCAATAGGCCTACGATAACAATCTTCTTCTTGTCAAGCAAAAGCTGTGTAACAGCATACGCTTTATTACTTCTCCATGTTCATAGTGTAGGAGTTGCATTGATTGGGATACGCTGCGTTCTGCCAAAGAGGAGACTTTATTTTTCACAATCGATATGGCTGTGCGTGTCCGAGTCTCATCAAGCCGCCTGCCTGTTACCATGACTACCCTTCGTCTTGTTGATACGACACGGAACACAATAATGCGTGCCATATTTAGAAGAAAAAAAAACTACTTTCTTGATGATTTATGAGCTGCAAATCACACCATGTATAACAGTCCACACGCAAACCCTCGGGTTTTGTCAGCAATTAGAGTATTTCACTTTTTAGTAGGAACCAACTCTCCAACAATAGCTCAAATATAAGCAACTCATTAATGCACCACTGCAAAGGAGAACTGGAGGCCTACAGATCGAAGAAGGTTCGAATTCCGTGACCATCCTTAGTGTGGTTTATCCCGGTTTTTCCACACTCCCTCCAGTAAAATTCCGGTATGGTGCCTTATGCCAAGTTCCGGGGCACTTCGGGAGGGATCCTGCCCACACGGCAAAATCTGTAGAAACTCACCCCAACATATTGCTAGATCACTCTATAAGTAAAGCCCCGCGCGGATGCGGATACCCGCAGATAACCCCGCGGATATCCGCAAAATGTTTCGCCATGCGGATATAGTTTGCATGGCTGTGCGGATAGCGGATAAGATGCGGATAATGTTTGTAGTAAATTTGCGGATAGTTTTTAGAATGCAATCAGAACTTATTGAATATCATTACTAGGGCCCGGATGTTGATGACATGTCATCTTTTTACTGAGCTGTCTAAAACAATGCTGAAGTACATAGAAACTCCGGACGGGCCAACCCGCCTTCAAACATGTCATTTTTATTTTGCATCTTTTTGCATTTTTTCCTATTTTTCCATTTTAAGAGCATATGTTACGTTTGGTAGATTTTTTGGTCATATTTTAGAGAAATCAGCCTTTTAAGTTATTTTTAACCTATTTTCAATTTAGAAAAAATAGGCTTATGAGATCACCTTTTGTCCGTGTGTGTGTGTGTGTGATTCGTGTGTGTGTGTGTCCCCTAATAAAATCTAAACGGCTGGAGAGATTTCAATGAAACTCGGTAAGTTTATAGCTCTATTCCGGGTAACCTCGACCGTGCCCTTCAAATTTTGTTAGGTCTCACCAATCCAACATGGCGGCTGTGCGAAATATTTCACCAGCATTCAATATCTCCGAAACTATTACAGATATCACCCTGGAATTTTGTATGATGATAAAGAGAACTACTAGAAATTCACTTATGTGACCTTTAAAAACCTGGTAACTACAAAACCAACATGACGGCCAAGCGAAGTTGCGACATTTAAATGGACGTTTCTCGCGATTTAACCAACCAAACGCAATGAAACATGGCACAGTATATGTTTATATACATTGTAATACACCGATATCTAACTTCGTTCAATTGTTTACATAACCTCAAAATGGCGTCTGTGCGAAATATTCCACAGGCATTCAATATCTCCGAAACTATTTATGATATCAACCTGAAATTTTGTACGGTGATAAAGAGCACTGCTGCAAGTTTATCTAAGTAACTTTCAAGAACCTGTAAACTACGAAACGAACATGGCGGCCAAGCGAAATTGAAACATTCTAATACATTTTTCTCGTGATTTAATCATATGAGCGCATTGAAATGTGGTTCAGTAAATGATTATACATATTGTCATTCACTGGCATCTAATTTAGTTCAATTGTTTACATAAACTGAAGATGGCGGCTGTGCGAAATTTTAAAATTAAGTTTTTATTGTTGTGTCGTAATCATGCGATCGAAGTGAAAGTTTGAATAATGAAGCTACGCAATAATTTTCCTTTAATGGTACATAACTCTATGGCCTATACATATAATAATCCAAAATGGCGAGCTTCCGAAATATTTTGACGGTTCTCAACATCTAAGAATATTTTCCAGCAATCAAACTGATTTTTTTAAGTTCATAGAAGCTATGAACATAAGTTCACCTATAGGACTTTCAGTAACCTGGTGAGCACAAATCCAACATGGCGGCGACGCGAAGTATAAATATTTAAATGGACGTTTCTCGCAATTTAACCATCTGAGTGCAGTGAAACTTTGAACGTTAATGCTTATACAAATGTTAATCCACTGGTATCTAATTTATTTCAATTGTTTTCATAACCACAAGATGGCAGCTGTGCGAAATTTTAAAATCTCGTTTTTACTTCTTGTGTCCTAATCATGCGATTGAAGTCTGAAAACCACACGTACACAATAATCTTCATGTAATAGTACATAAATAAAAATCCAACCTGGCTACCATCTGCAATATTTAGTCGGTTCTCAGTATCTACAAATCTAACATAGCAATCAAACTGAAATTTTGTATGTTGATAGAGGCAATTAATATGAGTAGGATATGTGAAAATAGGCTTTAGTTCTTCACGGAACTACTTGTTTATATAGAACTGAGAAAACTGCAGTTAAAACAGTCCACACATGATGATAATCTCATTGTTAGCGCAAGTGTAAATTAAAATTATGACAAATTCTAATGGTTAAACTATAGCTTATTACTCATTAAAAATGTTGATTTTGATCATTTTAACGGTTCCGTATCCCCTTAACTCGGGAGGGGTCGCGTCAAAAGAGTTTCGTGATGGGTCGCTCACGGTCATTATGACCGGGGTGTATATAATACAATACATTGTTGCAAAACACATATTATTATTATGGAAAAATATATCCATGAGAGTAAGTACGGGGTTTTGTACCGAATCACATCGTACTGTATTATAAAAAAAAATCACTGAAACCCACTTAATCTATTGATTTATTCATCCTCGGAATTATCCTGGGCAGCATCAGGATTAGTGTATTCCACCCAGGTAACACATGTAAGTTCCTTACGAAACATCTTCCAGATCCACCAATCGGTTAAACTAGCCTTCAAAATACAGCGAGCCCAGAATTATCAACGGAAAACGGTCCCTGAGGCTGCTTACCAGCGTACACTTCCATGTACATCGTGTGAAACAAAGCTCTCCATTAACTGACTGGGTATAAAAGTGGGAACAGCAAACGCAGACTCGTGCAGTGGATGAGTCCATTGAAAGGTAGCCTACAGGAGGTGAGGAATCTTTACACCGTGAAATTATTTCGGAGGAGTAAAAAATGTATGCGCCAGGTCTAAAAGACCGTGACGCGACCCCTCACGGGTTAAGATACTAAAAAACTAATTGGCAGCTGTTTATTCGTTCAACATATAGAATAATGATGTTATTGGTTTTACGACCCTTTTAACTGCTGTGGACGTAGGGGGTGCCAGAAGTTGGCCCCGAAGGGGATCATTAACGTGCCAGTAAATATACTGACACGGCTTTCTTGCATTTGAAAACCCTCAAATACCAATTGCGCCAGGATCCTATAACCATGGGTACAGCAGGCGAGAACCTTACCGCTGGGAAGTCATTGGGTTACTCATGGGGCCACGTGGTAGAATATCTATTCTTTGTATAACGATGTGTAGAAAATGTCAAATTTGTCAAACAATATTTTAAACACAATAGCAGTAGAAGCCTCATTGGATCCACTAGCATTTTAAGACACCATTTATAGCCTACTGTAATCGTAAGATAAGAGATAAATACATGCCTAGGGCGTAACAGCTAAATTTAGTTATTATTTTAACCACTTCGTGGTGTAGCGGATATCGCCGTGGAAATCTGGGTTCATTCCTGGCAGCTGCCTCTTTCCCCCAACCTCACCTGAATTAAAAATACGCATACTTGATACAGGCATCACTATGCCACTGGTAATCACACAAAAATACACACACACACGAAAACACACGGATATGAAATGATAGTGCAAGCTGAACTATGATTAGCAAAGTCTCTCTTTTGCTAATTAAAATATTGCATAATCATAAAAAACAACATACGGCCCTGTAAAATAAAGATAGTTCATTTATTTGAATTCTAGCAGACATAGACATTTTAATTGTTAAAGCCACATTCATTAAGATAATTAGTTTAAGAAAGCAAATGGTGTGGTTAAGAGGGTTGAATTGGAGGCTAAATATATATTTTTTGCCTCAAAAATCCTGAACGCGGGATTTACAGAAAATTTGAATTAGGAGACGTAGTGTTGGTGATTACGAAGTGTTTCAGATCAGAATCTATTGGTATTGGTATTGGTATTGGATGCTTCTTAGTAAGAGTTCCTGAAATGAGGGGCAGACACCCTCGCTGTTCCGTCCCTCAAAACCTCAATAACTAACTATTCTTTTCCCGAAGTTATCATTATCATAGTTCCCATAAATAACAGTAAATATTTCTAATAAATAGAAATGAATATTTATTCGTCTTTTATGCTTTCAAATACCATTCATATGACTGCGATGAAACTTGTGTGATTTGTTGTGGACAGTCCCGCGAAGGTTTATGAATTAGTAAATCCATTTTACATTAGAGAGGGCGCAAATCGTTTCAACCAAGTCCTGTATGTGTTCATATACCATTCATCCCATTGCGAAGAAACTTTGGTGAGTTATTGTGCAAACACTCGCGAAGGCTTGTGAATTATTAAGTTGTTTCAACAATAAATGGTGCGCGAGTCGTTTTAACAGGTGACTGTTGCCGCGCGAATAGTTTCAACGAAGTCCCGTATGCGTTCATGTATCATTCATCCATTTGGGATGATATGTTGGTGAGTTGCTGTACACACAGGTTTCTGTATTACTAAATCCACTTTACAAAAGATGGCAAAATTCATTTCAAAAAAGTCCAGTTAGTGTTCATAAACCATACATCCATCAGCGATGAAATTTTGACGAGTTGTTGTTCACACTGCCGCGTAGGTTTCTGAATTAATCATTCCATTTTACATATTATGGTTCGCGAGTCGTTTCAAAAATGAGCGTTGGCACGCGAATCGAATTCCATTTTATAATAGATATCACACTAGTCGTTTCGTGAGTGTTGCTGCGTAAATCATTTCAACAAATGAGTGTATTTCATACCATTTAGGGGCAGTTTCTGTGATTCATTTCATGGTTGTCACGTATGCGTTCGTATACCATTCATCCGATTACGATGAAACTTTGGTGAGTTGTTGTGTGCACCCCACCAAGGTTTCTGAATTAGTTTTCAATCGTAAAAAGAAATAATGTGCAAAAAATGTGCGTCAATGAGCTTATGAAAATACCAAGTTCATCCGTTCGTCACTATAGACAACCGACTGACGCTAATTTATGTAAGTAGACAGAAAACACGCCATTATAAGTTGTAGTACTGGCACGCGTGTCGTTTCACCAAATAAACATTGGGATAGGTAGCGCGCGAGTCATTTCATCAAATATGAAACTAACACACTATCTTATTTTAGTGACGCTATTTTAACAGGGAAAGGGTTTATAGCCTATTTTCATTTTATGAAAAAATAGGCTTATGAGATCAACTTTTGTCCGTGTGTCTGTCTGTGTGTGCGTGTGTGTGTGCTGTTGTGTGTGTGTCCCCCCTAATAAATTCTAAACGGCTGGAGCGATTCCAATAAAACTGGGTAAGTTCATAGCACCGTTCTGGCCAACCCCGACCATGCCCTTCAAATTTTATTGTGTCTCACCAATCCAACATGGCGGCTGTGCGAAATATTTCACCAGCATTTAGTAATCTCCGAAACTATTACCTATATCACCCAGAAATTTTGTACCGTGATAAAGAAAACTACTAGAAGTTCACCTATGAGACTTTCGAAAACCCGATAACTACAAATCCAACATGGCGGCTAAGCGAAATTGAGACATTTAAATATACTTTTCTCCCGATTTAACCATCCAAACGTAATGAAACATGGTACAGCAAATGTTTATACACATTGCAATGTACTGGCGTCTAATTTAGTTCAATTGTATACATAACCTCAAAATGGCAGCTGTGTGAAATATTTCACTGGCATTCAATATCTCCGAAACTTTTTATGATATCACCCTGAAATTTTGTACGGCGATAAAGGGAACGGCTACAAGTTTATCTATGTTACTTTCAAAAACCTATAAAGTACAAAACGAACATGGCGGCCAAGCGAATTTGAAACATTTTAATAGACTTTTCTCGTGATTTAACCATCTGAGCGCAGTGAAATTTGGTACATTAAATGATTATACATATTGTAATGCACTGGCATCTAATTTAGTTCAATTTTTAACATAACATCAAGATGGCGGCCGTGCGAAATTTTAAAATTAAGTTTTTATTTCTTGTCTCGTAATCATGCGATCGAAGTGAAAGTTTGAATAATGAAGCTACGCAATAATTTTCCTTTAATGGTACATAACTCTATGGCCTATGCATATAACAATCCAAAATGGCGAGCATCCGAAATAGGTTGATAGAGGTAATAATAATAATAATGTTATTTGTTTTACGTCCCTTTTAACTACAGTGGCTTTTAGAGACGCCGGGGTGCCGGAATTTTGCCCCGAAGGGGAACTTTAACGTGCCAGTAAATGTACTGACACGGCTCCCTCGCATTTACGCACCCTCAAATGCCAGCTGACTGCGCCAGGTTTCGAACCTGCAACCTTGGGCTCAGCAAGCGAGAACGTTACCCCTGAGCCACGCAGCCAGACAAGGTTGATAGAGGCAATTAACATGAGTAGGATATATGAAGATAGTCTGTGTAGTTCTTCACGGAACTACTTGTTTTTCTTCAATTTAGTCATGTCACAGCTTTATATGAGGGAGTTACGTCTCTCAGAGTTAAGAAGAAGTTAGTAGATATGAACATAAACCTTTTGTTAAGTGCTAGAAATCTATTTTGATTGACTTTTCAATTTGAGCTTCAGATGTCATTTTTGAAATATTGGTGAGTTTATTATTATAAGATCATTTTCTCAATTTTATAGTGCATTTTTCGAATTTTTGAAATATTGGTGAGTTTCGTCTATTATTATAAGATCATTTTCTCCATTTTATAGTGCATTTTTCGATTTTTAGGTCATTTATTACAGTCATTTATGAAAGTTTTAAGTGCACTTTTTAAACATTATTACGGCCTCAACATCCGGGCCCTAATCATTACTAAGACCCGGATGTTTATGACATAGGCCTGTCATTATTTCGGTTATGTTTTTTTTTTCATGACAAATGTATGTTGATGGTTTACGCTAATCTCATACAAATTATGCAATTAAGCACAATTATTAACATTCCGAACTGAAAAGAGTTGCAATTCAGGCTGTATACCATTCATTTTAAACAAAGAACTTGACGTACAAAGCCTAAGGAAACGACTTTTTCCTCAAAACTAAATGTGTTGCTTTAATATTTTATCTAATTGAAAATATTATTTTAATGTCAGTAGATTCCGATAACAAACGTGTGGGTGCGGATAACGTTTTGTTTATTCGCGCGGGGCTCTATCTATAAGTAGCTAATGCTCTGAGACAAAAGTTCTACGCTGTATACGAAGATAATAATGTTATTGGTTTAACAGATACCGGCGCGCAGGTGTGCACTTGACCTTTAAAGCTCAACGGTAGGAGCGGGGTGTAGGGCGGTGCGGGGAACGTGTCGAATACTTCCCTACTGAGAACATTCACGCGCGTGACAGTAGGTTCTTTCAATCAGACACAGACACGTTCAGTGTGGCAAATCTTTTACGCTGCGGTAGTATACCGGGGGAATAGGGCGGGGAAGTGCAGAGCTAAGCGCCGGGTTCTGTACGTCTCTTTTAACTACTGTCTCTTTTAAAGACGCCGGTGTGCCGGAATTTCGCCCCGAAGGGAATTTTTGACGTGCCAGTAAATCTACTGACATGGCTCCGTCGCATTTGCGCACCCTTAAATGCCAACTGACTGCGCCAGGATTCGATCCTGCAACCTTGGTCACAGCAGGCGAGAACGCTACCGCTGTGCCACGCTGCCAGTCAGTATACGAAGAGGTGTACGGTGTAGCAACTGCAGGCGGAAACTGGAGATTCGACATCATAGCTTTCAAGCTCAACTCTTCAGAGGGATGCACATTTGATCCGACTATTCGGTTCGAGTCAAATCAAAATCAACCCAAAAGCCGGAGGAAAAAAGGCGATACTACGAAAGCACGATTCCGTACTACCGAGACATGTATAACCACGAGACCATTAATATCATCGGTCTTCTAGTCGGAGCAAGAGGAAAAATTCCACGTGTTTTCGGGGTCGTTTGTGGGACCTTTGGATTGAGGAAGGATTTGATAGGTGACATCGTACTATCAACCTTAACCCTTTATAGGCCAAAATATCTATTGAAGATATTTTACTTGTATTTAAATATATATATATATAAGTGTACCCTTACCGCCCCTTAAAACAACTATAACTATATTGTACCCTTAAGAAAGAAGCACTTAATAAGACTCGATTTCGGGGTCATGATCAGTTCTTGTATAAAGTGTATTAGGGGAGAATCGTGCTTCTATTAATTTCCAGGATTCATAGGTGAACTTAATATTATGAATAAAATGCATAACACTGGTTAAACAATAACAATTTAATACTGAATCAAGTATAAACAAAACAATAAAAAATATCAGTCCATAAAATCACCAAATCAGCTTTGACAGCTGTTAATAAAATACCGGTGAACCAAAATGTCACCTAAAGAAGATTAACACAAATCTCATAGCATTCCAGGAATACAAAAACATCAAAATAAAATATCAAAAAGTTATATAAAGAAAAATGAAACTTGTTTACTTGTTGTGTGCGCGGTCAGACAACTTAAAAGTAATGAGCACTTAGACGAGAATTCATTCCCGTTCGAACAAACTACAGTAATAAGTTATGAATCCCCGTTCCGCGGGTTGGAATCACGACAATATGGGAACAGACAATTAAAATGGCAAACACATAATTATAAAAGCTGACATAGTCTAACCCTTCTAAAAAATAAACCATAATACACGAGTTGTATTTTACAATAAATAGTAGCCGAACGAGCTGTCTTACGCCCACAAATCAACATAAGCAATCACGTGACACATGAAATCACAGGTTAGCCACTTGCTACCCTAATATTACCAGAATAAATCTTGGCGAAGCACTGCCAAGCGACAACAACAAATATGACCATGCCTAAGCAGGTGTAAAAACATGAAATCAAACTGCGATAAATGTGGCCGAAAAATATTAGATAGATGGCATGAATAATTCCCAAATATTAAATCAACTTATTATAACCAGTCAGGCTCGACATTTAAATCTTAACAAGCTGGAAAATGTGCAGCGCAGAGTTGTTACGGGTATTCAACATTCTAGATCTCTGTATAGCTGTCAGTCAAGCGCATCCCTTATGTACCGGTGTGTGCCTTTACCAAAATAGACCCAAGCCTGCTAGGCCTTGAGTACCTTGGAACAGCCTCACTCGGCTACCTGAAAACGCGACATTTATCATATTCAACGCTCATAATTAAATCTTGAAAAATCCACACTATGGGATATCAAGATTCAGACTCATCAGCGATATGCCCCGTAGGTTACATATACCGGAATAAGTGGCTATCAGTAGCGAAACACCATGTCCCTACCCGCTCACTTTACGAAGATTCATCTCCGAATGGCACACACACACCTCTATAGACTTGACCATTGACCCTAGCTCATACAGCAGATCAGAAATAGAACACATGTCAGAATGACAAGATCTAAACAAGGCTAATGACTTTACAGACGGCAAGGCTAACGGCCTTCCGTACCACGACAAGAGTTGCACAAAGCCAAACAAAGCAAAATAACTCAGCCTGATTAATTATAAACATCAAACAAACAGAAAACGTCCCCCCCCAGGTCAAATATAACTTCCTATCAAAATATTCATTTATCACCAAAATTCTAATCTTTCCGCCATAGATATCTCATCTATACCATGGTTTCATGTGCTCAAAGCAACATAAAAACAAGTACCGTACTCTAATCAAGAAAGAAGGCAAAAGCCACAACAACAAAAAATCACACAAAAATATAATATTTACATAAATTGTCACGCGATACCAAGAAAACTAATTATGTCAGCACAAAACTAAAGAATCTACATTTAAAAGCAGCAAAAACAAATATTTACAAAAATTTCCCAATATTGCGCGTAACCCCGCCCCGACAAAATTAATTGCTTAATTAATTGCACTCAATCACTTCAGCTTGTCTGGTGCCATCATGACACCCCAGTCATCATCCCATCTTGTAGACCTAGCCCATCATCATCTTGACAGAGCTTGATGAACCATGTGGCTTCCTCTCTTCAGGTTCGTTGGCGTACATCTCGCTGCAGAAAAAATATTATTATTAATCAGACATCTATCTAGACTGCAGTATCGGTTACTTAATTCACCAATATTGTCCTATGCAGTACCGCAAACTGGCCCTAAATACTGTGGAGATGTATCCACCTAACATTCACTGAAATTAATGCAACACATGTTGCTTCGCACACAACATAAATTTACAATCGAAATGATAAAAAGTTTAAGTATCGGAGTGAATAAGTGCCACCTAGACGCGCCGAGTTTCACCCTCAAAAGACTTCAGATTCACAAAAGGGAATGTCTTCTTCAACACCCGTCGTCATATTTATATGATATACCACAAAATTCAGTGGAAGGGGAATGTGCGCCTCGATAAATCTTAAAACAGGTCCTACAGACCTCCAAGACATCTCATTCAACCCACAAAAATCTGCACATTATGAAAGTATTCGCGTACTCAAAGTTCGATCGTGGGATCACTCACTTCTTGATTTCGCGGGTGAATTACTTTCCCGCTGAAAAGTGCGTCATGTTCCTGATTGGCTGTTCGTTCAAATTATCAAAAGCTTCTCTCGCAGAACTCCGCCCACTCCATGAGATAAGAATCCTATCTCTTTCCTTCGTTAGCACCTCTTCGTCTCTCACTTCAGAAAAAGGGAAATTAACTGACCTTAGCCTCAAGACAAAGTAACGTTTTATCAGGCTGCAATTGCTCCTCCGATTCTCAGAATTAGTTAAATATAACTCGGTCTACTGTCCCCACAGGAAACAGTAGCGATCCACTTTGTCCTCTCTGGCTACCTGTTCTTGTGAAATATGAGCCGTACTTTCCCTCAACTTGTGCTGGGTTTTGAGCAGTAGAAATAAATTATTTGAAGACTTAAATATGACTTAATATTTAAGGGTTCAAAATATATTAGCAAAATATTAATTATTATTTTAATTTTTGTTTTCTTTAACATTTTAATGTTTATATTTCCTTCATGATTTTAAATATCATATTATTTAAAAATTAATAATCTTATTATTTTATACTCTTAAAATTAAAATGACAACATTACTATAGTTTTATTTTTATGAGCCTATTAATTTAAAAAAAATTAAAGCATATTTATTTTATCGTTTCAAATGATCTTGTCGACTTCGTCGTTATGCTTTGGGTCTAACGTTACGCGGGACGGAGACGGAGACTGTGACGTCATGCAGCCGCGCGGGAAGCCTAAGTTAATGGGTAAAGAACGGCGAGTGCGTGACGTCATGCAGCCACGCGGGAAGCCTAAGTTAATGGTTAATGAAGTCTGTTGAAAGAGTCCTGGGGCGTCGAGCGACCTGGGGCTTCGAGCGAAGCAAAAAGAATACAGGGTGACTCCTAAAGAGGTGTACAAGATGCCAGATAAGAATACAGAGTGACTCCTAAAGAGATATACAAGACGCCAGATAAGAAAACACGGTCACTCTTAAAGAGGTGTACAAGATGGCAGAGAAGATACAGGGTGTCTCCTAAAGAGGTGCACAAGATGTCAGACAAGAATACAGGGTGACTCCTAAGGAGGTGTACAAGATGTCACACAAGAATACAGGGTGACTTCTAAAGAGATATACAAGATGCCAGATAAGAATACAGGGTGCCTCCTAAAGAGGTGTGTAGGATGTCAGAGCAAAAAACAGTACAAGATGCCAGATGAGAATACAGGGTGGCTCCTAAGGAGATATACAAGATGCCAGATAAGAATACAAGGTGACTCTTAAAGAGGTGTACAAGATGGCGGAGAAGAATACAGGGTGACTCCTAAAGGGGTGCACAAGATGTCAGACAAGAATACAGGGTGACTCCTAAAGAGGTGTACAAGATGTCAGACAAGAATACAGAGGGACTCCTAAAGAGGTGTACAAGATGTCACACAAGAATACAGGGTGACTTCTAAAGGGATATACAAGATGTCAGATAAGAATACAGGGTGCCTCCTAAAGAGGTGTGCAGGATGTCAGAGCAAAATACAGGGTGACACTTAACGAGGTGTACAGTATGTTAGATTCAATCAAATACAGGGTGACCCTTAAATAGGTTTGCAAGATATCAGATTCAAATAATGGGTGACCCTTAAAGAGCTGTAAAAGATGTCAGATTCAAATACAGGATGACCCTTAAAGATGTGACCGCGCGGGAAGCCTAAGTTAATGGGTAATGGAGTCTGTTGAAAGAGTCCTGGGGCTTCGATTGAAGCGAGAAGCCCTCCTGAGCCTTTCTAACATGTGTAGAATTTGTAGCATGCGTCATTTGAAATGATATAACGTCTAGTCTTTCAGACTGACTGTAATTTTTTAATTCTAATTTGTTTACTATCATATTCTTCTACTTTTTAATTTTAATTGTTTTTGTTTAAAAACAGTAGGTCAAGGAGGTAAAGTGATATTTGGTTCTCAGAAGTATTAACACTTCCACAAAAAGAAAACAATAGTTGAAATATAGCTGAAAGACTCAATCATCAGCATCTTTGACATTATAAATTCTCCTTATAGTAGGTGGTTAATATAGAGACCACTAACCTATAAAGGGTTAAATGCAGCCGTCCTTTTGTTGCCTTGTTGAAGCGACCAGACAACCGCCAGCCTTCCACTTCCACGCGCTGACTACCTGTTCCGCATGAGCGCTGACTACCTGTTCCGCATCTTTACAAACGAATGTTAATTTGAGCCGATTTTGTTTACCACCATCGTATAGAGTGACTTTCCAAGAGATCCTCTGCCGATTACAATCTGATCGGGGGGGGGGGGGGTAGACTCTACCAGAGTTCCCTTGTCAACTGTAGGCCTAATCCCTGCCATCATTCTTGAAATACGAGCAAACTCATCTAATTCCGTGATACTTCATCATTACCCCTGCTCACTGATGTTTGGGCATATCTAGAAATGACTGGTCAGAGTGCCTTATTCCTTCAAACATGTAACTGAAGCCTCATGTAGCCAGGCATCGACTAGTGAGATAGGAAATGCGAGCCTACCATCCACAAAGAAGAAAAGTGCTGAAGGCGATGACTGGGTTTGTGGGATTTGTGATAAATATTTCTCCATCGACGTCACGAGGCGAAATGGAGAAAATTGGATTTGTTGCTCTTTTAGTGAAACTCTTTACCACGAAGCGTGTTAGGTCACAGAATATGATGACTAGGCATTGGAGCGAGTGTTGTGCCTACGGTAGCAAAATGACTCGTTTGAACATAAACATATAATTATATTGATTATTTATTTAGTCTTGATTTATTTAATCGTATGGTAATTTATACAATATACAATTATACATAACAAGCTATATTCAAACGTTAAAGTCCATCCTTCTCAACCATTCGGTTAAGTCGGGTGTGAGAGCGAACAAATCGTCATGAATGCCAGGGTACGAATAAAGAGGACAGCGTTGGACCAGATGTTCGATCGTCTGTTCTTCCAGGTTACACTCACACATTGGTGAGCTGATCCAGCCCCACTTGTACCTGAAATAATTGCTGCAACCATGTCCAGTCCTCAGCCTGTTGATGCGGCACCAGAAGTTCCTCGGTAAGTCAAAGCCGTTTGGTTTCTTCGTGGGATCAAGATGGTGGGCACTTGTTCCCAATGTCTTAGTTGACCACTCAGGCTTCCAGCTTTCGTTTAGATCAAATCCACCAGCAATGAGTTGCCCTGCAGTGACACTTACTGGTCTTCTAGATTTCAGTCGTTGCTGTGATGGATGGCAGAATTCTTGGTGCAATGGCAAAGAGGGTGATGCAAAGACATGGAGTTTTTTTAGCGTATGGCTTTTTTTAGTGCCGGGAGTGTCCTAGGACATGTTCGGCTGGCCAGTTTTGTAGCTGCTTCGAGACGGACACCCAATGGGTGAGCTACAAGTACCGTTGGGGAGGAAAGTTGGAATGGAAGGTCGAGGAGTTGGAAGGTAGCGGCTGTGGCCTATAGGTAGGGACCAACCCCGGCATTTGCCTGGAAGGAAGATGGGAAACCACAGAAGACCATCTTCAATGTTGCCGGCGGGGGGATTCGAACCTCCTCGCCTCCCGGATGTGAGCGACTGCCAGCAGTCATGCCGTAACGACCACGGCTAACTCACCCGGTGACATGGAGTTGATTTAATGGAACCAGTAATGCAACGCATTTTAGTCTATTAATATAGCGATTACTCTATAGGACTGCTAACCTAATGAGGGTAATTGAGCGAAACCCTTCCCACGCAGGAGACCATTGCCCATAGGGGAGTTGAAGGGCTATATTTATTATTACTATTATTATTATTATTATTTCTAGCAACCGGCCCTGGCTTCACCCGGTATCTTAAACGATTTACCCAGCGTAAGCTTAAAAGGCGCACGGACGGCAGGTCCCAGACGCAATTCAAAAAAACCGAGATAAGCAGCGAAACTCCAAACACATTTATACTCTTCTCTGAAGACTTAACTCAACACGACTCGACAGTTTGATGCTTTTCGAAGCTGGGGTGATAGGCTCACTCGCTCGCTCCGAAGCTAGTAATTTAAATTTCCACTGAATGGAGATTGTTGAAAGAAAAGAAAACGTAAAAAAAGGTATAGTGGGCATCTGGGCAATGAATTAAAGATAGAGATATGCTGCCGCGAACTTTTTTTGTCGAACTTTTCAAGCTGAACAATTCTTACACTCATAGTATATAGATATGTTTAACGGTTTACCCAGCGTAAGCTTAAAAGGCACACGGACGGCAGGTTTTTCTTTGATTCGATTCACTGAAATTGTTACTGCTTGGCTTCCTTTGGTCGTAAATGAATGCTTTTCTACAGAATCCTACCTCGAGAAATCCTTTACGGAATGGTGAAAACCGTATCAAAATCCATCCAGTGGTTCTCGAGATTAGTCTACCTGTTACATCCAACAATCTGGGACTTTGTTTTATACTATTGTTACGTGCCACCTCCCTAGTGACACTTTTGTTAACTGGATTACGGTGCGTTGAAGCAGAACACAGATTGTTCCTTTAAAGAAATAATTAACTTTATTGCGGCCAGAAAGATACACTACTCATCAGCAAATACAAGCAATTAGAACCTTACTCCAGTTTCCTCAAGTCTCTTCCTTATGGAGAGCTCTTGCCCCCTTTCACTTGTCAACAAACCACAGATGTTAATCCGTCCTAATGAGTCCGGTGGCCTTGACAGAAACTACCTGCACCTCTTCCGTATGTACATAAACTACAGTTACTTATGATAACCTGCTACACGCTGCTTCGCTGTCCACGAGCTGGGAAACAATGTCACTGGATTTCGTAACTTGCACTGAACTTCGCCACAATACCTCTGTCGCTCAGTGAAATCACACTCGCTCAAAACACAGGCAGTCCCCTGTATGCTTCTCACTCCCTCGCTGTCAAGAGAATCGGCTTCACTAGGGGTTTCGCAAGTCACCACACTTCTGTCGCTCAGGATAAACGCTCGCACTAGCTCGTAAAACACACACACACTGCTTGACAGGTCGTTCTTATATAGCAGGCCGGTGACTCAATAAATGCTTCTAGACCCATCCAGGGTTCACGGCTTCTCGAGGTTTCCATCGCTGGCTGGGTCACGAATATTCTGGACCATCCCTTTGCCCTAGTAGTCCTGTTGCATAAGGCGCACGCAATACACTGAGGCAGAGCACAGCCCAGCCCTGGGGCAGTTGTGACTCATGCGGCGAGCGATGAAACAACCTCACAGCCGTAACACCACCCCCTTCCTAAAAGGCTGAACGTCCCGATCAATCATTGGTCCGTCTGTGTCCCTCCGTAGGCTGCCAGGCGATCTCGATGCACGATCTTCATCTTCGCCCTTGGGCTCCGCTGGATCCTGTAGACGAAATCGTTGATCCGTTTCACGACTCGGTACGGGCCCTCCCAGGACTTCTGCAGTTTGGGTGACAGGCCTTTCTTCCGTAATGGGTTGAAGAGCCAGACCAGGTCGTCCTCGTGGAATCCGCCGGCATCCGTCTGTTGGTCGTATCGGGTCTTCATTCGGTCGGTCTCGATCCGCAGTTTCCTCCTCGCGAACGCGTGCACGTCCTCCAGTTGGTCGACCAGTTCTTGACAATACTGGCTTACCGGGACCCGATCATTCCCAGGTTGGCCGAAGGCAATATTGACAGGCAGACGGAGCTCCCTCCCAAACATGGCCCGGGCTGATGTGCACCCGGTGGCTTCATGCACGGCGGCGCGGTAGGCCAGGAGAAATAGTGGAAGATGTTTGTCCCAATCCCTCTGTTGCTCGCTGACGACTATTCGGAGATGGTTCTCGATGGTGCGATTGAATCGCTCTACCATCCCGTCGGACTGAGGGTGTAGCGGCGTTGTCCTTGTCTTCCGGATTCCCAGCAGCTGGCATAGGTTCTGGAACACCTGCGACTCGAAGTTCCTCCCTTGGTCGGAGTGCAGCTCCAGGGGTACTCCGTACCGGCTGACGAATTCCTTCACCAGGGTCTCTGCGATCGTCGCGGCTTCTTGGTTAGGGAGCGCATACGCCTCCGGCCATTTGAAGTAGTCGCTGACAACCAATATGTAGCGGTTCCCTGCCTCGTTTAACGGGAATGGCCCAGCAACATCGATGGCCACTCTCTCCATGGGGCCGCCCACGTTGTAGGTCTTCAGTGGACCCCGTCGTCTTTGTCCTGGGCCCTTGCTGGCTGCGCAATCGTGGCACCTCGCGCAGTGGTTCTCCACGTCGGTTCGGCATCCGATCAAGTAGAACCGCTCTCTCAGCTTCTCCAGGGTCTTCTTTATCCCTAGGTGTCCACCAGATGATCCTCCATGGACTTCCTCCAGGACTTACTCCGTCATATCCTTTGGAACGACGACTTGTTCCCGAGATGTCTTCCCGTCGGTGCTCTCCCAGGCGCGGCAGATGAGGCCATCCCTTACAATCAGCGAGTCCCACTGCGCCCAGTAGGACTTAAACTTTGGGCTGCAGTCACTCACAATGTTCCACCCGGGTCTGGGGACGCAGGCCCTCTTCCAATCGGCTATCAGTCCCAGGTCATCATCTTCTGCTTGTGCCCGCGTGAAAGATTTGCGGCTCCAGTTCCCTTGAAGTTCCACAGTAGTCCGTCGGCACTGTATCCCGGTGTTCTCCTCCCTCCTAGTACAGAAGGTGCAGTCTTCGGGGCACGGTCTTCGTGACAGGGCGTCGGCATTAGAATGCAGTTGGCCTTTCCTATGCTGGATCTCGAAATTGTACTGTTGAAGCCTCTCTAACCACCGCGCGAGTTGACCCTCGGGCTGTTTGAAGTTCAGGAGCCACCGCAAAGATGCATGGTCGGTCCTGATGAGAAATTCTTGCCCGTACAGGTACTTGTGGAATTGATCTATGGTCTTCACGATGGCGAGCAGTTCCTTCCTGGTGACGCAGTAGTTCCTCTCCGGCTTTGACAAGGCTTTGCTGAAGTAGGCCACTACTCTCTCCTCGCCGTCCACTATTTGCGACAGGATTCCCCCTATACCAAAGTCGCTGGCATCGGTATCGACGACGAACCTTGTTCCAGGTCTGGGGTAGGCCAGAATAGGCGCGGTGCACAGAGCCTGCTTGAGTTGTTCGAAGGCACTGTGGCATTCTGCTGTCCATGTGAAGAGTTGGTCCTTCTCAGTCAGTCGATGCAGTGGTTTGGCGATGTCGGCGAATCCTCTCACGACGCGACGGTAATAAGTGCAGAGTCCCAGGAAGCTTCGTAGTTGGGACTTGTCCTTCGGAACTGGCCACTCCCTCACAGCTGCGGTCTTTTCTGGGTCGGTGCGCACCCCTTCCTCGGAGACAATATGCCCAAGGTACTGGACCTGTTTCTGGAAGAGCTGACACTTCTTGGGGCTCAACTTCAGCTGGGCAGCCCGTAGCTTCATCAAGATCTCCTTCAGGTTGCTGTAGTGCTCCTCGAAGCTTTTTCCCAGGACGATGACGTCGTCGAGGTAGACCAGGCAGGTCTTCCAGTGTAGTCCCCTAAGAATGGACTCCATTAGCCTTTCGAAGGTCGCAGGGGCGTTGCATAGACCGAATGGCATGACGGTGAACTGCCAGAGCCCGCTGCCCACAGAGAACGCCGTTTTCTCGTGGTCCTTAGGGTAGACCTCCACCTGCCAGTAGCCACTCTTCAAATCCAAGGTGGAGAACCATCTTGATCCTGATATGGTGTCCAGCGTGTCGTCGATCCGGTGTAGAGGGTAGCTGTCCTTCTTCGTGACGTCGTTCACCCGCCTGTAGTCCACGCAGAACCTGGTGGAACCGTCCTTCTTCTTCACAAGCACGACCGGAGAACTCCAAGGACTATGTGATGGCTCGATCACCCCTTGCTCCTTCATCTCTTCTACCATCCGGTTGACTTCGGCTTGCTTGGCGAGCGGGACACGTCGGAATGGGGCCCTAATCGGTGCGCTGTCCCCAACGTCGATTCTGTGCTGGACCAAGCTTGTCCTGCCGAAGTCTTTGCTCCCCACGGAGAAGACGTCCTGGAATTCGCGTAGCAGGTCCTGAAGTTGGCGTGATTGTTCCTCGTCTAAATGGTCCTGGGATCCTTGGTACAGCTTCTGTAGGTCTTCTGGCAGTGCGCGTCTTCTTCGGTTGTCCGTCTGCAGGTGTCCGTCCGTCGTATCTGTGATGCGGGCAATCCAGGTGACGGGCTCGCAGACTCCTAG
This sequence comes from Meconema thalassinum, assembly GCA_946902985.2. NCBI lineage: Eukaryota > Metazoa > Arthropoda > Insecta > Orthoptera > Tettigoniidae > Meconema > Meconema thalassinum. The sequence continues at coordinate 72,988,025 of OX336399.1, read as the reverse complement.
GTTGGTGTCCCGGTGAACCGTAATGTCGTAGTCGTTCAGATTGGACAGGCGGACGTACGGCCGAAACGTCGTGTTGATGAGGGTCTTGGCAACTGGCAATCCTTTTGTCTGGATGTCCTCATATTTTGGCTCGATGACGGCCGCCACTCCCTCAGCAGTTCCGTCGACAATTACGGCGGCTCTGACCTCCGTCCTGGCGGGAACGATGACGTCCTCTCTCAGCCTTACTCGTCGTGCGATGACGGCCTCGTGTGCTGGTTGCAAAGCAAGTTCCTCACCTCCGAAGTGCAGAGTGTTGGTACTCAGGTCCAAGATGATGTTGTTCTGGTCCAGGAAGTCCAGTCCGATGATCACTTCGTTTGATACGTCAGCCACAAGCACTGGATGCTTTATCGCCCGTCGACCAATGACGAGCTCCAGTGATGCTTCGCCATGTACTGGTGCCGTCTCTCCGGTCGCGGTTATTAGCTGGAGGTTCCTTTGTGTGGGTTGCACTCTCCACTTCGGGATCACGGTGGGATTGACGATGGTCCTCGACGCTCCCGTGTCGATCAGCATGGGCCAGCTCACTCCGTTGACGACTCCTTCGACCATCAGGCTGCTATTTTCCCTCCGTAACTTCGTCACATGCACTTGGACTGCCGGGGCTTGACGACTGTCACAAGCCAACCTTTGCCCCCCAAGGCTGGCTAATACTCGTTTCCCTGGGCCGCGCGGTTTTCATATGACTGATTTCCCGTCGGATACCCTCGGCGGCGGCGTTCACCGCAGTTCCTGCACAGGTGGCCTTTCTTACCGCAGGCCCAGCAGGTCGGTAGTCCTCTTCCGGTTGTCTTCCGGCTGTGTCATTGCTGGTAGTGCCGCGACTATCGAAGAAACGGCTTAGCGCCTCCATCAATTCTTCGGCCAGGGGCTTGGTCTCGTTGGTTTTTGCTGGTTCGTCGACTTCCACTTGACGCACCCGCGCGTGCATTCTAGATGCCTGTTTTGCCGTCTCGAACTCAAGTGCGTGGCTCAGCGCATCTGCCAGGGTCTTATTGCGCGCGAGTCGCAGCGCATGTTGAGTGTCCGAGTCCCGAAGCCCGTCGGTGAGGGTCTGCGTCGCAATCTGTTCCAGAATGTCGGCCGGCGCTGTTGGATAGGCGAGCCTTACGAGGCGTGCGATGTCCATCTCGAACTCCTGCGGGGTTTCCGCGTTCTTCTGTACCCGGGTCCGGAGCTGCATCTGGTAGGCCTGCTGAAGATGGCTATCTCCATATCGGGACTCCATATAGGCGATCCGTGAAGCGTAGTCCTGGGATCCAGTCGGGATGGCCTGAAGGACTTTAAGGGCGTCACCTCTCAGCGCTACAATGAGAGAGTAGGATATATAGGCCGAAGCTGGCGCAGGGGCTAATGGGCAAGATGGCCGCCGCGCGCAACTGCCCTATGTTATTCTTATGGAGGGGTCAGTCAGAGCTGGCACAGTGGCTAATGGGCAAAATGGCTGCCATGCCCTGAGACCGTGAATGACGTCACAGAGAGAGGTCGGCCGTGTAGTTGCTAAATGGAATATTTATTATTATTATTATTATTATTATTATTAGGTAATTACTGATTGATTGTATACAATCAAGACAAGCCTTATATATTGTCCACCTCTTGGTGTAGTGGCAAGCATTCTTGGCAGTCATTCCTGAGGTTCCAATCCCGACTCTGCCAAGAAATTTAATTTCTGGTCTCAGGAGTGGAATGGGGGTACACTCAGTCTTGTGAGGCAAAACTGACAGGAGCTGGCTTTTGATTCATACCTCAACCATTCTGCCTAACCCAACTTCACCTAACCTAACCTAACTTAACCTAACCTAACCTAACCTAACTTCAAAGTCAGAGCAAATATGAGAGCACACATAATAAACTAAGTTATAACCTAACCTAACCTAACCTAATTTCAAAGTCAGAGCAAATATGAGAGCAAATGTGAGAGCACACATAATAAACTAAGTTATAACCTAACCTAATCTATTCCACAGGAACCTCATTTAAAGATTTCAGATTTTACATTTTAACATTTTACATTTTAACATTTTAGATTTTTGATTTTTCATTTTACATTTTTTAGATTTTACATTTTACATTTTTGATTGTTTTGTATTTTAGATTTTAGTTTTTTAGATTTAACATTTTAAATTTAAGATTTTTGATTTTAGATTTACATTTTACATTTTCCGAAAAGAGTAAACTACAAGGTCACATACCTAACCTCACCAAACCTAACTTAAGCTAATTCAAAGGCAAATCCACATACACAAAGTATATAAGGGCACATGCAACTATCCTTATGCTAGTCTTATAGGCTACTGTACAACATGATCACTACCCCGACCGGGGTATTTTTTTTTCATTTTGTTGTCTTCTCATTTGTCAATTTTCCAATTTTCCATTTTCAGTTTTTTTTAAATGTCAGTTTTAAGTTTTTCAATTTCATAATATGGAGACATGGATTTTGCATTTCGTTGTTTACACATTTGCCAATTTTCCAATTTCCCATTTTCATTTTTTTAATGTCAGTTTTAAGTTTTTCAATTTCATAATATGGAAACATGGATTTTGCATTTTGTTGTTTACACATTTATTAATTTCACAATTTCCATGTACAGTTTTTAAAATGTCAGTTTAAAGTTTTTCAATATCATGATATAGAAACATGGATTTTCCAATTTGTTGTTATACATTATTTGTCAATTTACCAAATTCCCATTTACAGTTTTTAAAATTTCAGTTTAATGTTTTTTCTATTTTGTCAATATGGAAACATGGATTTTCCACTTTGTGTTTTACATGTTCATTTTGCATTAGGAGTGGAGAGATTTGATATGATTTTTAGTTTAAGCATATAGTCTACTTCCCCCAATTTACCTTTTTTGAAAATTTGAAAAATATATAATGTTTTTGACTAGGCGTTGAATGGAGTTGGGAGACAATCATTAACCTTAGAGTACCTTGGATTCTTGGAATTTTAGTGTGTTGTTGTTGCTTACAAACATGGCGGTAAGCATTATGCTACCATAAAAAAAAGGTTGAAATACTTTCCAAGACCAAGAGAAAAATCCTCTAAATACATTGACAAAAATAACTTGTCAAATAAGCCATTACAAATAAGGTATTAACGTAAACCACCAAAAATAATCCACCAACATATGCCACCACTATAAGCCACCACCATAAGCCATCATAAGCCACCACCATAAACCACCAACATAATCCTTCATTATAAGCCGATTGTAAAAATGTTAAACACTTGCATACTATTACATTTTAGGTAATGCAACATTCCCATACAATTGTGCCATGTAACTTTTTGTTACGTTATTTAAACAAGATATATTTGTATTAAACGATAAAGCAAACCCGCTGTGTATTGCTAGTGGATATGAGCAAATGTGTTCATTATTGGAATGCATACTAGTAGTTGAGTGGGTTGTAATATCGACTGCGTTAAAATCTATAAATGACACGCATAATAAGAATCCAATGTTTTAGTTCAGCAAAACCTGCATGCTTGTTTATCTTGGACCCGAGGACATCCATGGAACTAGCGAAAACGAAAGAGTTCACCAACTAGCCAAAACTGCTGCTATGTATAATTTGGATGTTACGTATGACAGATATCCAACAAAACAATATACATAGGACCAGTGGTACTACCCAAGGCTTCATTTGAGGCGGTACGCACCGGAATGCCGTTCTGGCACCTTTCTTTAAGAAAAAAAAATGTATTAAAATCATATATTTAAAGAGGTTTCTCACAGATGAACTATTGAGATCATCACAGAATATTGCAACAGTTTCTGTCCTCTTGTTTTTAAACATTAATGGACCTGCTCTTCGGCTTTTTAACCCAGCTATGTATGTTGACTCTTGGCTTGTGTCTGGACACCATTCAGCATTATCCGTCAAGACTAACCAGAGATTAAGAGACAAGAAATATGATGAAAACATTTTCAAGTTTTGGACAATCTTCTAGGTAGGGAATACAACTTAAACAAATATGAAACTGTGCGTTTACCGCTCTTATTACTTTTCTAAGACACATTTTTGTACTTGTTTTGCAAATAACATTTGGAATGAAATAAATTGTTCAAGTTTTTGTATACCCAAAGATTTCTTTCTTTTCAAGCTAATTATATGGAAAACCACTCACACCTTCGGACCTCCGGCACCTCTATTTCTAGAAATCGAGGACTGGTACTACCTGTGGTCTTCTTCATAAAAAGCGTCGTCACGAGGGACTTAGACTACTTCCCTAAAGTCTCCGACCGGCTCCAGCACAAAACGCTGTTGCCCAGCTTTGAAATATCACAATTCCTTTCCGATCCTTTTGAACGTTTCAAAATTAAAATAGACGACAATTACTCTAGTTTCTGTAGATCTCCTCAAACTATAGATCACCTGTTGCTTGAATATCTTGTCTTTGAAAGAGATAGATATAATCTGAATTGCCATTTGAACTTTTGTAATTATGAACTATCAAAACCGCTTTGTCACACATTCCAATAACCTTGTGGTTATTATCAATCATTTACTGATCTTATTTATTGTAAATTATATTTGTAAAATTGTTTTATATAGGCTTCTATAGTTAAATTGAAATGTATTTAGTTATAGACCCTAATACAAGATGAGATAGGGCTCCCCTTGTAATGGACATTCAATGACTTATCTAAGGTGAACACCCATTTTTGTTCCAGGTATCTCCAGCCTGGTGAACTGCGCGCAGGTGGATGATCTGCCAGAGCTACCGGCTCACGATGAGGAGCGTCTGCAGAGGGCAGCTCAGTTGTTACAGCAGCGACTCATCCTGCGTCAGTGGCTCGGACAACATAGCTTGCAGCACCACTACCAGAGGTAGGCATACCCAACCAATTCCCCTATTTCCTGTGAGTAGTAGTAAATCGCTATGTTTTTCACGGCCAGGAATACTGGAGTTATATAGTTAGTCTACTTTCGAATTTTGCAAAAAATGAAAGTAAACTTAATAGATCTACACGCATACGCCCCTATTAATGAAGATAACAAGAAAAATCCTGAGAAGGTGGGTAACGTTTGGCAAACTCTCGAAGACACAACCCCCAAAATTCCACAACATCACGTAAAAGTTTTGGTTAGTGATTTCAATGCCCAGATAGGCAAAGAGAGAAGATATAGAAAAATTGTGGGGGACTATCAAGCACATAAAAGAACGAACAGAAATGGAGAAAGACTAATCGGGTTTTGCAGACATTTCAACCTGAAACTCATGTCCACATACTTCATGTCACTCCCGAGCAAGGAGAAAACCTGGGTATCTCCTAACACGATCCTGGGAGAGTTCCAGATCGACCATGTCACAATAACGACCGAAAACCGAAAGGAAATCCTGAATGTTAAAGTAAGGAAAAGCCTAAACGTCGACTCGGATCACTACCTCTCGGAGATTAAAGTAAAATTCCAGCCAAACAAGCCCAAACCGAGAACCAACAGGAAGCCCAGAATTAATACAGAGACTCTGAAACAGAACAAGGAAAAATACTGCGAAAACCTATCAAAGCTGAACATGAACAGCTGGGAAGAGATCAGAGAAGCAATGACCAAAGCAGCTGAAGGTTTGGGAAATCCAGCGAGGAAACGAAAACATAGGTGGTGGAATGAAAAGTGTGACGAAGCTCTTGACAAAAGGCTACAAGCCTGGAAGAGATGGCACTCTAACAAGACCGAGGAGAGGTGGGAAGATTTCAGGGAAGTAAGGAAGAGAACTGCTAAGATCATAAGATCAGAGAAGAAGAACTTCGACAGAAGTAGGGTGGAAAAGTTAGAAGAAGATTTTCGAAAAAACAACACGCGAGAGTTTTACAGAACCTTCAAAGAGGAACTACAGGGATATCAGTCACAAAGTCTGTTCTTCAAACGGAAAGATGGTAGTATAGCGACGAACGACAAGGAAAACTGTCAACTGTTGGCCGACTATTTCAAAGTGCTGCTGAACTGTGAAGAACTTGTGGAAAGATTGAATAATCAGAATCCATCCTATGAGAACCCGGATTCCAACCCACCAAGTTTAGATGAGGTAAAGCGCATAATAAACGAGCTTAAAAACAACAAATCACCAGGCGAAGATGGCATCGCTGCAGAAATGTGGAAGTTCGGAGGAGAAATGGCAGCAGAAAAAATACACGGCATCATAGAAGAAATCTGGAAAACTGAAATGATCCCGAAAGACTGGAAATGTGCCCTTATACACCCACTTCACAAGAAAGGTCATCGGGCGAACATCGACAACTACAGAGGAATCTCTCTACTTCCAGTCGCATACAAGATACTCTCCAAAGTACTGCTGAACAGAGTTGAAAAACAAGCAGACCACCTCATAGGTGAATACCAAGCTGGCTTTAGAAACGGGAGATCGTGCGCAGAACAAATATTCAACCTCAAGAGCATCCTCAGATCAAGAGCTTTGAGAAGCCAGAAAACTGTAGTAATATTCGTTGACTTCAAGAAGGCATACGACTCAATTGACAGGCAGTCTTGATTTAACACCCTAGAGGAGTTCGGAATTGACAGGAAGACGAGAGAAATAATCAAACAAAGTCTAACGGATACCATGTCAAAAGTGAAGTTCTTCGCAGAAATCTCTGATCCTTTTGAAATAAAAACAGGGATCAGACAAGGAGATGGCTTATCACCTATCCTCTTCAACATTGTTCTGGAGAAAATTATGAGAACCTGGGAGGAAGCTTTGGACATGAAAGGAGTAAGGGGGATACATCTGGGAAGGAAAGGACAGAACCTGGAAATTAAATGTTTGGCTTTTGCTGATGATCTTGCTCTCTTAGCCCAAAGCCGAGATGATGCCCAAAAAATGCTGGATACTCTGCACGAAATCGCTGAGAAAACGGGTCTTAAAGTCTCCTATGAAAGGACAGAATACATGGAATACAGACATCTTGGAGAGAGACACATACAAGTGAAACATGGGACTGTCAAAAGAACTGAGAAGTTTAAATATCTAGGTGAATGGATAGAACCCAATGGGCTGGATAAAGAAGCAAATAGGGCAAGAGCTAGAAAATTGGATTTGGCTTATAGGTTAACCCAGAACAGATACAACAAACGAGCAATATTCTACAAGGCAAAACTCAGACACTATAGCACAGTAGTAAAGCCAGAGGGTCTGTACGCCTCGGAGTGCTTGACACTATAGAAAAGAGTTTAGAAACCGAATTGACAACATCAAGATATTCGAGGAGGAGCGAAAGATCAGAAGTGAACGAATGAAGAGGTTTTGGGAAGAGAATAGGAGATTAACCAGAAAGCCTTAGGTTCCATGCGGTCCACAGGTGGCCAAATTCGGAAGGAAAAAAAAGATCTACACGGGCTAAATATCCGTGTGTATGTTGGTCTCCCACCCCTATCAATTCAAACACGACAAAACCGAAATGAACCTAATTTGGTAGAGAGGTAGCACTAGCAAAGGACACCTCAGTGCCACGTTTTATATCGCCGCTATCTTAATCAAAACAAAATGGCGGCCATCCAATTGCTGAAGGCTTAAATCAAATTACGGCTAAACTACAAAGTCATCAGCCAAGTAATTTCAAGATGGTGGCCGTGTGAATTATTCAAGCATTATAATCCATAACTTATGATCCAGTTTCACCAGTTCCGCTTATCAAACAGAGGGTGGTTTAAACTGTACTCAAGGACGTGACCTGTCGGATGTTATAATTTGATATAACATTATACTGTAGCAGTGACTTAAGTTGCTGAGATTGAGTGGTCGTGCTCAGTCACACGTCGAGATGGCGTCAGACGCTAGGTGCCTGACCCATATTTTAGTAAGATGAGGGTGTTGCATGCAATGTAGGCCTACTGAAAGAAATAATATAAAATTAGTATGCAATGGTTTATAATGAAGGCATAATACGTTGGAGAAATAGTTTATTCCAAGTTATTATTTGGTAGGGAGGTTTATCCAAGGCTGTTGATAACACTCGTGTAGGAATGGTCAGGTTTGGCCGCGCTGTTAGCGTGATGAACTGTTACCCGTTCGGCTGGGGTTCGAAAGCAGGCAAGGATGAAATTCTTACTTGATTGTTATTATATATATATATATTGTTTTATAATTAATCAGACGTAATACTATTAAGCATATGTAGTGTGCATTTTGAATGGAAAATATTGTATATAGGCTACGTATAACATCACATAGGCCTACACTGGCGGAAAAAAATATCCCAACACCAAGAAGGGGTTGTAGGCCTACTAGATTAACGAACGTTGGTAAGCGTGTTTATACATCTGAAAGATGACGTTGATTCAAATTTCCCGCAAATCGCATTAGCGTGGCGCTAGTAAAGGCCCCATGACGTTGCACATCAGGTTTGCTTTTAAATACGGGCTGTGCTGTGTGAGAGCGTTAGTAGTGTGTTTGTAGCGGTTCAAGGCCCGCCTCCACCTCCCCACATCACAAAATGGCGGCGGCGCGATATCTCTCGAACGCATGGTCGGATTTTGACGAATGAGGTGTCATTGAACTCGGGCTGACACCCCCTTTCCAATGGACAACATATTTCCACCCCCAAAATAAAACCTACCCCTACTAGAGGGTGAAAATTGTAATTTTTTAGAGAATCTCTGTTTCCAATTGCAACATGTGAGAGTTTGAATGCCGATATGGAATGAAATGTTGTTCCACATAAAGTGCATATGTTCGGTGGAAAGCCACTATGAATTAGCATGCCCACTCATGGCTTTTGAAGAGGGTGGGGGGAGCGGATCTCTGTGGACGGGTCCTTGTTGACAGGTCCTTGTGGATGAGGCCTTGTGGACGAGTCCTTGTGGATGAGTCCTTGTGGATGAGTCCTTGTTGATGAGCCCCTTTGGACTTATCCCTTTAGACCGGTCCCTTTGGATTGGTCCCTATGGACTGGCCCATGGTCCCTAATGCTATGATGAAATTAAACGTTGTTCCACATGAAACGCATGTGAAGAGCCGATTGCTACTATGAATTAACATGTTTGTTTTTTGTTTTTACGCATGCGCACTTGTTTTTTTTTGTAAGCGGGCGGGCTTTTTGAATAATGATTTATAGATGAGTTATTTTTAAAAAAATTACCAAAAGATCCAAAACTAATATCTCAAGAATCAATAAGGCTAGGGACCTGTATGAGAGGTCGTTGGACTTGAGGTGACATTTTGTTTTTGAATATATTATGTATTTATGTCAAAAGGACCTAACTGCACTTTTGTTAATATCTCGCTAACTAATAATCAGAGAGGGTCAAGTGTGGTGTCATAGGACTCAGGACGGTCAACCCTTTTCCATGACCAACGAATTTAACCAAAAGATCTAAGGTCATTAGATTTTTAATATCTCATGAATCAATAAGGCTATGGATCTGTATGAGGGGTCGTTGGACTTGAGGTGACATTTTGTTTTTGAATATATTATTTATTTATGTCAAAAGGGCCTAACTACACTTTTGTTGATATGTCGCTAACTAATAATCAGAGAGGGTCAAGTGAGGTGTCATGGGACTCAGGATGGTCAACCCTTTTCCATGACCAACGAATTTACCCAAAAGATTCAAAAAACAGCAAGGTCATTGACCTAATATATTATAAACTAATAATCGAATATCTACATGTGAGGTGTTATAGGACTTAGAATGGTCAACCCTTTCCCATGGCCAATGAATTTACCCAAAATACCCAATACATTAAGGTCATCGACCTGAGATTTTATAAACTAATAATCGGATACGAACATGTGAGATGTTTACCATGTGTGTGATGAAACATAGCTAGGTAGAGAAAGAATTAGTGTAGGCTACATGTATGGTGATTGACAAGTCTTTTACCATTGAAACTTGTTTTTCAGATCAAACTGCAGTATAGAGAGAGTATAGGTTGTAGGTATGGGTTAATAAATGACGAACGGTGTACACACAAACTCTGATTTATCGATTCAAGAATTAAGAGTAGACTATCTTTAATTGATTGGTTAAAGAGGATAGCTAAAACACAAAAATGCTCAGTGGTTACCGGGGCAAGATGGTCGCTACACACACACAACAAGCTTTAAATACTTGAGGCTAATAATCTATACACACACACTCGCTTGTTCTAAACTAAACTGTGTTGCTGTCAGTGCTCAGACAGTAGGCTGATGACAAAAAATGCATTGCTAACAGAAATATAATCATTTCCGGTTGTATAATGTTACCAGCTATCCATTTTGTGTTGCAGTGTTAAGCACTTTTAGCTCTTGTACTGGTGGTCTTAACTCAATTTCCAGGTCTGATGCCTAGAACGAGTCAAACTAAGAAACAAGGGCAAGGTGGTGTAGTGGTTAAGCTGTTAGCCTTTTCACCAGGGTTCGATTTCAGGTTAATATGCATGTCATAAACATATTAAACAAAACAAAACAGAGATAACGTTCAAAACTGATTACATTTGTGTCTTTCCAAATTATTACTTGGATTACAAATACAAAGGTGAACTGGGTTTGATATACATTAATGCTGTCTATCACACACTAGACTGTAAGAAAGCCAAAAGAGCAAAAGCGTAGGTAGAGCACTGGTAAAATTGCTATATGTAGAGAACTACCTAGCGGTTTTATGAACTGGCAAAGCTATATATCGCATAAACAGTGTAGGATACAATCCAGCAATCAAATTTGTATCTTGTGGAACAGAAAAAATGCACTTTTACCTTGATGGATAGCAAATGAGTGCAGATGAATGACCTATGCATTAGCCTACCATAGGGTTATAACCACGAGGTGGAGGTGTGACTTTTATATTTTATTGTTTAGAGACATGGCTTTTTTGTAACCAGTAGATTTAGTATTTTGTAAATATTCATTTTTGTAATTGTAAAAATAGTGGAAACATTTTTTTGTAATAGTAAATGTTAAATGTATAACTAAAAGTTATTTGGGATAAGCGTGCATGTCAAGGATAAATAGCGTGGTTGTATTTGTTTTTCAAAGACAGGTATGGTTGTGTGAATGTATGACTATAGATAGAATGATAGAGAGAGAGAGAGAAAGTGTGTGTGTGTGTGTGTGTGTGTGTGTGTGGGTAGCATTGATTGTTCAACCAAAGCAAACACGGCAAGGTAGGATGGTGGGGTAATTAATGTATATAGCAAATGGTAAATAGTATACTGTAGTTTTTTTAACACTTGTGTTTCTTTTAAATGCAGCGGTAGATAGGTGTTATTTTGTAAAACAGTCTTACCTACAGTAGTACTAGTAGTAGTAGTAGTAGTAGTAGTAGTAGTAGTAGTAGTCCTATACGTTTTTGGAAACAAACAGAAAGAGAATGCACTATTGCCATGGCCAAGCACTTCCATTAAAATAATTTCAAGAAAATTTTAATCAGCAAATGTGTGTTTTACAAAACTAAACTTTCAGCATGGACTAAATCATAAACGTGTCGTCTGTGATATGGAAAAAATAGGAAATCCATGTTTCCATATCAACACAATTTAAAAACTTAAAACTGACCTTTAAAAAATGTAAATGGGAAATTGACAAATGTGTAAACAACAACAAAATGGAAAATTCCTGTTTCCGTATCATGAAATCCAAAAACTTTAAACTGACATTTTCAAATCGTGTACATGGAAAATTGACAAATGGCAATGTGTGAAATGTGAAAATGAAAAACAAATGAACAAATGGTTATCATTATTTAAAAAAATAAAAAACCGTCGTGTTCTATCGTTAAAGTGTGAATCAAACCACATCTACTTATTTGAATCACCCGAGACTGAGTAGACCTGTTTTAGTTCTAATATACTTTTAAAATTTTATGTTAAAGCTCGAATTGAACTCAAGAGCTTTAGAGTGCCTGCTAACTATTATAACCGTTACGTCACAAAGACAACTTTACACTACTCTTAATGAACAATAATAATAAAAAGAATAAAAAATATTGTTTTTTTTTTAGAATGAACATGGTGACACTGTTTCTGTTGCACTGTCTGCTAGCTACTAGCCACCAGCTGGGGTCTTAGAAAACGATACAGGTGACATTTTGCAATGAGATGTGACATGTTTCAAAGCATAGTATTATGGGTTGCTGTTGAGTAAAAACTAATCCTGTACAAGGAAGCAAGGGTTCGAACCCCTTACCTAACATTACTATTGCCTGAACATGGCTTGACGACGCTGTATTATTATGATACTCGGTACACAAACCATAGATAGAGTGTATTATTAAAGATCACTTTCTTTCTGAACATAGGTGGAGATTGTTGATGGTTAACAATGACATTAATATAGTAGGACGTGGGTATAGCAATTAAGAAAAAACAGACAATACCCATACAATATTTTTATTTATTTAATATAAGTACTTGTACAATAGTTACATTCAAAATACATTTCTTTTTTCTCTATTACTATTTAGTCCTTTTTGATTCTCTTGCATATGAAGGGTAGATAACCTTGTAGTTCAGCCCCTTAAAACAACAACAACAACACAACCTTTTTGCATAGTTTGTGATGTTGATAACTCTTGAGATGTGGAAGATGGATTAAACATAACTTTTACAGCAGGGGTTAAATGTTGCTCAATAAACACTGCACTATTTTGAGTAGCAACATTTTTTTCTTGTACTAGCTTTTTAGCATTGTCATGATTAATTGTTGACACCAACAGTGTTTCATTTGGTGCACCACATAGATGATCAATCACACTTAAAACCTTACCATTTCTACTTTTAAGATTGCCTCGACATCTTTTTGACCTCTATTTTGAGCATCGCCAAAATATTATTCCTTTTACATTTTGACGATTATAGTTATAAGAGTAGCCTTTATTATTATTATTATTAATCTTGATTGGTCACATTGGACCACTTGAGTCGTTCCACAATCACTTCTTCTTTGAAGGTAGTACTGCTTGGTTCTTGCGCTCTTTCCAGTACTTTTTCATTCTTTCAGATCGGGATTTTCTCAACTCATCTGAAATCTCCATAGGCTTTCTGTGTGTCATTTCTGCAGAAAATTTGTGAGTTTTAAGTATGGTGTTAATTTTATTTTTCTCCTCGGCATCTGTTATCTTGAGTCCAACTGCTTTGAGATCTTGTTGGATTTCTTGTATCCATTTACCTCCAGTTTTCTTTCCTAGATTTCTCATCACCAGTTGGCGTACAATTCTGTTTTCTGGAAGCCGTAAGATGTGAAAAAAATATGAAATTCTTTTCTTCTTCATTGTGCTGGTGATTGGATCAATCTCACGATAGACAGTTTCATTTGGGAGAATCCTCCAGACTCCCTCAACCTGATACTTTTTATTTATGCACGTTCTAATGATTCTTCTTTCCGTTTTGAGGAGCTGATCAGTTCTTTGTTCATTTTTAATTTGGAACAGTGTTTCACAAGCATAAGTGGCTTCAGGGAGAGTTACAGTTTTATAATGTTGGATCTTAGTAGCTATTGATAGGCATTTTTTATTATATGTTGACCAGGTTAGAGATTGTGCCTTTTTCATTTTATTTGTTCTATTTATCCAAGTTACTTTTTCGTTTAAGTTATGTGTTATAATTTCTCCAAGATACTTAAATTGAGGAACTAGGTTAATTTTATGATCATTTATATAGACTTCATTTATATCTAAGGGTTTCATAGGCATGATCTCAGTTTTTTCAAAGGATATCTGTAATCCTATCCCTTGAGCAATTTCTTGGAGACTAGTGATCTGAGTACAAACCTCTTCCTTGTCTAGTGCTAAAAGAGCCAAGTCATCTGCAAATCCTAAGCAGTTTATTTTTATTGATGGTTTTGTTCCAATTTTGATCTTAGGAGGGTTTTCCTTTTGCCAAACCTTCATGATATAATCAAGAGCCACATTGAAAAGCAGAGGGGATAATCCATCACCTTGTCTGAGACCAGTTTTTACTGTGAAAGCTGTTGATATTTCTCCCCTAAATTTAACTTTCGAATTTGTGTTTGATAATGTTAATTGAATGATTTTTATCAATTTAGGATGGAGACCGTATGATCTGAGGATTTTTAGCAGTGTCAGTCTATGAATACTATCATAGGCTTTCTTGAAATCTATAAAAGTGATAAAGAGTTGCTTATTTCTGTTTTTGTAATATTCCATTATTAATTTCAGGCTAAGGATTTGGTCTGGACAACTTCTGTAAGGGCGAAATCCTCCTTGATATTCTCCAAGTTGTGGTTCCAGAATGTTTTTGATCCTGTTGTAAATTATACGAGAGAAAATTTTATATGTGCAGTCCAGAAGGGTAATTCCTCTGTAGTTATCTGGGTTCGTTTTGTCTCCTTTCTTAAATAATGGATGGATTATTCCTGTGGTCCAGTGTGCAGGAATTTCTTCAGTAATCCACATTTTAATTAGATGTTGATGAAGATTTATAATCGCAGGTTTACCAGCATTTTTCCAGATTTCAGCAAAGACTAAGTCTTCGCCACAAGTTTTGTAATTTTTTTGTTCTTTAATTGCGAGTTCTACTTCATTAATGTTTGGAGGATTTATTAAATCAGGTGAAGTTAAAATAGGTGTATCAGTGTTTACTTGCAGGGTTTCCAGTGGATCATCACAATTTAACAGTTTCTCGAATGCTTCTGCAAGGATCTCTGTATTTTCTTGGTTAGAATGTGCTAACTTTCCTGTTTGATTTTTCAACATTAATGTTGGAGCTTCAATTTTTTTTAGATATTTACCAAATGTTTTGTAATAATCTCGAGATTGCTTTTTCTTGAAATCGTCTTCTATCTTTTCCAGTGTATTTTTAAGATGATTACGTTTCGTTTGTCTGATGATTTTATGGGTTAATTTTCTTTGTATAGTTAGTTCTAAATTTGATTCTTCTGACTTTAGAGCTTGATGTTTTATCCATGCTTGGTGTCTTTTCTCTATTGCTTGATCACAATCTACATTCCACCATTCATGTTTTTTCCTTGGATTTATTGGTGCTAACTCCTCTGCTATTGATTTTAATTTAGTGATTAATTCGTCCAATGTTTTAGTGTTGAGAGACTCTTCTCCTGTTCTTTCACAGTACTCTATATTTTTTATTAAGGTAGATGGATCAAATTTCCTCCTATTGTTGTTATTAGTTTTTTTCTTGGCCATTGGAGTTAATTTTATTTTTATCTTTACCACATAGTGGTCTGATCCTGAGTCAACTCCCCTTAGAACCTTGACATTGTGAATTTCGCGATGGTGAAATTTATCCATGCAGACATGATCCAACTGCCATTCACCCCTTCTGAAGTCAGGATGTTTCCAAGTTTTCAATTTATGGGGCTGTCTTTTAAAACATGTTGATTTAGCCTTTATAGAGTACACGTTGTTTACCTTTGTTAGTTGTAGTAAGTTCCATAGTAGCAACTAACCTGTTAGTATGATTTGCTCACTACAAAGGTTATAACTGTTCTGATAATAAAATCATTTAGCTTTGGCTTTTATATTTAATATGTACAGTTTGAAGTGATAGCAAAAGTGAGAGCAAAATGGTAGCATAGTGGTAGAAAATATAAGATGTATTGTTAAGAAATAGTTTAAGCGGTTATGTGGATCCATTACATAATAATTTTAGCACGACGAAGCTCATTTTCTATATCCAATAGTTCTTCCTCATATTCAGTATAACCAGCCTGTTTATAGACATGCAGTTGCTGAAGCCGCCGGATTAGCTTACTTGGATTGTTCCAGTAGACAAATTTAACAAATGATCTTTTAGGTGTAAACAAAGCATTACCATTATCATTATTATCTTCATCATCAACATCATCATCATCATAACCATTATCATCATCATCATCATCGACATCATCATCATGATCATTATAATCCTCATCACTATTACTGTATAGTCCTTTTTGATCCTTTTGCAATACCACATTTTGCACAGTTTGTGTTGCCTTTGATAATGTTGGGAGTTTTTCAGACATTGACAACTGTCCTAACACGACTTTTCTGAGGAGATGATACATGCTTCTTAACAAACAATGCACTATCTTCAGCTGCAATATCTTTTTCTGGGACAAGTGTTTTAGCATTTTGAAGAGTTTTTTTAAACAGCAACGATGTTTTATCTGGTACACTACATTGATGATCACTCTCACTTAAGACATCACTATTTTTACTTTTCAGCTCACCTAGACACTGTTTTGAACGATGTTTTGAACAACGCCAAATAACAGTTCCATTTTTATTGGTTCGTTTTACAATATATGTATATCCTTTATAGAATGCGTATGGCATACCATTGCTATTTGTTGATACTTCCATGTCAATTGTCAAGCATGAACTAATCTCTAGCAAAGTTCATTCGATAATATAAATAATAGTTTAAAGTGAGAGGAAAAGTGGGTTCAAAAGTGGGTGCAAAAGTGGGTGCAAGAGTGGGTGCAAGAGTGGGTGTAAAAGTGGGTGCCGCTTATAGTAGGCATGAATCTTACTAGAATGTGATTTGAGTAAATGTAATTTCTAAACCCAAGTAGTGAATAGTCAGTTGGTTTTGATCTATGCAAGCGTAAACATGTCACATACACTGGTGATGGATACTCAAGGCTTTAAGGTCAACGAAAACAAGTACAGTATATATTTAAAGAGGTGGCTATCATTGATTGCACAACACGCGGGTTACCATATCTTTTTTCGGACTAGTGTTTTAACATTTGAAGTATTTTTTTAAACAGCAACGATGTTTTATCTGGTACACTACATTGATGATCACTCACACTTAAGACATCACTATTTTTACTTTTTAGTTCACTTTGACACTGTTTTGAACGATGTTTTGAACAACGCCAAATAACAGTTCCATTTTTATTGGTTCGTTTTGCAATATACGTATAACCTTTATAGAATGCGTATGGCATACCATTGCTATTTGTTGATACTTCCATGTCAATTGTCAAGCATGAACTAATCTCTAGCAAAGTTCACTCAATAATTAAATAATAGTTTAAAGTGAGAGGACAAGTGGGTGCAAGAGTGGGTGCAAGAGTGGGTGTAAAAGGGAGTGCAAGAGTGGGTGCAAAAGTGGGTGCCGCTTATAGTTGGCATGAATTTTACTAGAATGTGATTTGAGTAAATGTAATTTCTAAACCCAAGTAGTGAATAGTCAGTTCGTTTTGATCTATGCATGCGTAAACATGTCACATACACTGGTGATGGATACTCAAGGCTTTATGGTCAACGAAAACAAGTACAGTATATATTTAAAGAGGTGGCTATCATTGATTGCACAACACGCGGGTTACCATATCTTTTTTTCGGATTAGTGTTTTAACATATGAAGTATTTTTTTTAAACAGCAACGATGTCTTATCTGTCACACTACATTGATGATCACTCACACTTAAGACCTCACTATTTTTACTTTTTAGTTCACTTTGACACTGTTTTGAACGATGTTTTGAACAACGTCAAATAACAGTTCCATTTTATTGGTTCGTTTTGCAATAAACGTATAACCTTTATAGTATGCATATGGCTTACCATAACTATTCGTTGATACTTCCATATCAATTTTCAAGCATGAAATAATCTCCAATAAATTTCGCTCGATAATAGAAATAATAGTTTAAAGTGAGTGCAAATGTGGGTGCAAAAGTGGGTGCAAAAGTGAGTGTAAAAGTGAGTGCAAAAGTGAGTGCAAAGGAGAATGTAAAAGTGAGTGCAAACGTGGGTGTAGTTTATAGTAGGCATGATTTTTACTAGAATGTGATTTGAGTAAATGTAATTTCTAAACCCAAGTAGTGAGTAGTCAGTTGGTTTTGATTTATGCAAGCGTAAACATGTCTCATACACTGATGATGGATACTCAAGGCTTCATGGTCAACAAAGCAAGTATATAGTTAAAGAGGTAGCTATTATTGATTGCACAACACTGAATCTATTTTTGAAATTTTGACAAAGGACCTAAGTGCACTTTTGTTAATATCTCGCGAACCAATAAGACTAGGGCATTGTATGAGGTATTGTTGGACTTTTTGCCGAAGACTGCTGGTGAACAACTATGTTCCCACGACCTTTTTAAAGATGGCGGCTAACCCACGAGGGGTGATTAAAAAGTAATCCAAGCGGCGCTTGTCGATAAGCAAACCATTAATCAAAGGGGGGTATGACAGAGCTTGAGGCGATAACCCCTTTTGATTGATCCCTGTTGATTTGCCCCTTTGGACTGGTCCCCGTTGACTAGTCCCTCTGGACGGGTCCTTTTTGAAGGGAGTCATTTTTGACGGGGCCCCGGCTGACGGGTCCCTGTTGACAAGTCCTTTTGACTAATCCCTTTGGACCGGTCCCTTTGGACTGATCCCTATGGGTTGGCCCATGCATTTAGCCAAATTATGTCAAAGGGACGGGTCCAAAGGGATTAGTCAAAAGGACTTGTCAACAGAGACCCGTCAGCCGGGGCCCCGTCAAAAATGACTGCCTTCAAAAAGGACCCGTCCAGAGGGACTAGTCAACGGGGACCAGTCCAAAGGGGCAAATCAACAGGCATCAATCAAAAGGGGTTATCGCCTCAAGCTCTGTCATACCCCCCTTTGATAATTGGTTTGCTTATCGACAAGCGCCGCTTGGATTACTTTTTAATCACCCCTCGTGGGTTAGCCGCCATCTTTAAAAAGGTCGTGGGAACATAGGTGTTTACCAGCAGTCTTCGGCAAAAAGTCCAACAATACCTCATACAATGCCCTAGTCTTATTGGTTCGCGAGATATTAACAAAAGTGCACTTAGGTCCTTTGTCAAAATTTCAAAAATAGATTCAGTGTTGTGCAATCAATAATAGCTACCTCATTAACTATATACTTGTTTTTGTTGACCATGAAGCCTTGAGTATCCATCATCAGTGTATGAGACATGTTTACGCTTGCATAAATCAAAACCAACTGACTACTCACTACTTGGGTTTAGAAATTACATTTACTGAAATCACATTATAGTAAAAATCATGCCTACTATAAACTACACCCACGTTTGCACTCACTTTTACATTCTCCTTTGCACTCACTTTTGCACCCACTTTTGCACTCACTTTTACACTCACTTTTGCACCCACTTTTGCACCCACATTTGCACTCACTTTAAACTATTACTTCTATTATCGAGCGAAATTTATTGGAGATTATTTCATGCTTGAAAATTGATATGGAAGTATCAACGAATAGTTATGGTAAGCCATATGCATACTATAAAGGTTATACGTATATTGCAAAACGAACCAATAAAATGGAACTGTTATTTGACGTTGTTCAAAACATCGTTCAAAACAGTGTCAAAGTGAACTAAAAAGTAAAAATAGTGAGGTCTTAAGTGTGAGTGATCATCAATGTAGTGTGACAGATAAGACATCGTTGCTGTTTAAAAAAAATACTTCATATTTTAAGCACTAGTCCGAAAAAAGATATGGTAACCCGCGTGTTGTGCAATCAATGATAGCCACCTCTTTAAATACACACATCAAAAAAAGTTTTGCATCACCTCGGTTCCAAGAGTTCCGGAACCTTTAAATACAAAGGGAATAGAGATCAACACAAACAACATTTCAGCTCGTTTTATTGCTCATGAGACCCACACATTGCATGTTGTACCATCATACAGCTAGACGTTCAGCATTTGTGGTCCAGATTGCAGTACACACCACTACCTCTAATACCCAGTAGCACGTCCTCTTGCATTGATGCATGCCTGTATTCGTCGTGGCATACTATCCACAAGTTCATCAAGACACTGTTGGTCCAAATTGTCCCACTCCTCAACGACAATTCGGCGTAAATCTCTCAGAGTGGTTGGTGGGTCAAGACGTCCATAAACAGCCCCTTTCAACATATCCCAGGCATGTTCGATAGGGTTCATGTCTGGCGAACATGCTGGCCACTGTAGTCGAGCGATGTCGTTATCTTGAAGGAACGCATTCACAAGATGTGCACGATGAGGTCGAGAATTGTCGTCCATGAAGACAAATGCCTCTCCATTATTCTGCCGATATGGTTGCACTATGGGTCGGAGGATGTCATTCAGGTATCGTAAAGCCGTTTCGGAGCCTTCCATGACCACCAGTGGCGTACGTCGGCCCCACATAATGCCACCCCAAAACATCAGGGAACCACCACCTTGCTGCACTCGCTGGACAGTGTGTCTAAGACGTTCAGCCTGACCAGGGTGCCTCCAAACACGTCTCCGACGATTGTCTGGTTGAAGGCATATGCGACACTCATCGGTGAAGAGAACGTGATGCCAATTCCGTGGGGTCCATTCAGCATGTTGTTGGGCCCATCTGTACCGCGCTGCATGGTGTCGGGGTTGCAAAGCTGGACCTCGCCATGGACGTCGGGAGTGAAGTTGCGCATCATGCAGCCTATTGCGCACAGTTTGAGTTGAAACACGACGTCCTGTGGCTGAACGAAACGCATTATTCAACATGGTGGCATTGCTGTCAGGGTTCCTCCGAGCGGCAATCCGTAAGTAGCGGTCATCCACTACAGTAGTAGCCCTTGGGCGGCCTGAGCGAGGCCTGTCATCGACAGTTCCTGTATCTCTGTACCTCCTCCATGTCCGAACAACATCGCTTTGGTTCACTCTGAGACGCCTGGAAACTTCCCTTGTTGAGAGCCCTTCTTGACACAAAGTAACAATGCGGACGCGATCGAACTGCGGTATTGACCTTCTAGGCATGGTAGAACTACAGACAACATGAGCAGCGTACCTTCGTCCTGGTGGAATGACTGGAACTGATCGGCTGTCGTACCCCCTCCGTCTAATAGGCCCTGCTCATGCATGGTTGTTTACATCTTTGAGCAGTTTTAGTGACATCTATGAACAGTCAAAGGGACTGTATCTTGGATACAATATACACAGTCAACGTCTATATGCCGGAGCTCTGGGAACCGAGGTGATGCAAAACTTTTTTTGATGTGTGTATATACTGTACTTGTTTTCGTTGACCTTAAAGCCTTGAGTATCCATCACCAGTGTATGTGACATGTTTACGCATGCATAGATCAAAACCAACTGACTATTCACTACTTGGGTTTAGAAATTACATTTACTCAAATCACATTCTAGTAAAATTCATGCCTACTATAAGCGGCACCCACTTTTGCACCCACTCTTGCACTCCCTTTTACACCCACTCTTGCACCCACTCTTGCACCCACTTTTCCTCTCACTTTAAACTATTATTTATATTATCGAGTGAACTTTGCTAGAGAGTAGTTCATGCTTGACAATTGACATGGAAGTATCAACAAATAGCAATGGTATGCCATACGCATTCTATAAAGGTTATACGTATATTGCAAAACGAACCAATAAAAATGGAACTGTTATTTGGCGTTGTTCAAAACATCGTTCAAAACAGTGTCAAAGTGAACTAAAAAGTAAAAATAGTGATGTCTTAAGTGTGAGTGATCATCAATGTAGTGTACCAGATAAAACATCGTTGCTGTTTAAAAAAATACTTCAAATGTTAAAACACTAGTCCGAAAAAAAGATATGGTAACCCGCGTGTTGTGCAATCAATGATAGCCACCTCTTTAAATATATACTGTACTTGTTTTCGTTGACCTTAAAGCCTTGAGTATCCATCACCAGTGTATGTGACATGTTTACGCTTGCATAGATCAAAACCAACTGACTATTCACTACTTGGGTTTAGAAATTACATTTACTCAAATCACATTCTAGTAACATTCATGCCTACTATAAGCGGCACCCACTTTTACACCCACTCTTGCACCCACTCTTGCACCCACTTTTCCTCTCACTTCAAACTATTATTTATATTATCGAGTGAACTTTGCTAGAGATTAGTTCATGCTTGACAATTGACATGGAAGTATCAACAAATAGCAATGGTATGCCATACGCATTCTATAAAGGATATACATATATTGTAAAACGAACCAATAAAAATGGAACTGTTATTTGGCGTTGTTCAAAACATCGTTCAAAACAGTGTCTAGGTGAGCTGAAAAGTAACAAGTAGTTCCGTGAAGAACTATACAGCCTATTTTCATATATCCTGCTCATGTTAATTGCCTCTATCAACATACAACATTTCAGTTTAATTGCTGTAACAGATTCGTAGATATTGAGAACCGTCTAAATATTTCAGATGGTCGCCAGGTTGGATTTTTATTTTTGTAATATTACATTAAGATTATTGTGTACGTGTGGTATTCAAACTTCAATCGCATGATTAGACAACAAGAAGTAAAAACGAGATTTTAAAATTACGCACAGCAGCCATCTTGTGATAATGCAAACCATTGAAATAAATTAGATGCCAGTGGATCAACATTTGTATAAGCATTTAACGTGCAACGTTTCACGGCACTCGGATAGTTAATTCGCGAGAAATGTCCATTTAAATATTTATACTTCGCGTCGCCGCCATGTTGGATTTGTGCTCACCAGATTCCTGAAAGTCCTATAGGTGAACATATGTTCATAGTCTCTATGAACATAAAAAAATTCAGTTTAGTTGCTGTAAAAGATTCATAGATATTGAGAACCGTCTAAATATTTCGGGAGCTCACCATTTAGGAGTGTTATGTGTTTAGGCCATAGAGTTATGTACCATTCAAGAACAATTATTGCCTAGGTTCATTATTCAAACTTTCACTTCGATCGCATGATTACGACACAAGAAATTAAAACTTAATTTTAAAATTTCGCACAGCCGCCATCTTGAGGCTATGTAAGCAATTGAATTAAATTAGATGGCAGTGCATTACAATCTGCAAAATCAATTACTGTACCACATTTCACTGCGCTCAGAGAGTTAAATCACGAGAAAAGTCTATTAAAATATTTTAAATTCGCTTGGTCGCCATGTTCGTTTCGTACTTTACAGGTTTATGAAATATACATAGGTATACCTGTATCAGTACCCTCTATCACCGTACAAAATTGCAGGGTGATATCTGTAATAGTTTCGGAGATATAGAATGTCAGTGAAATATTTCGCACAGACGCCATTTTGAGGTTATGTAAACAATTGAACTAAATTAGACTCCAGTGCATTACAATGTGTATAAACATTTGCTGTACCAAGTTTCATTACATTTAGATAGTTAAATCGCGAGAAAAGTCTATTTAAATGTCTCAACTTCGCTTGGCCGCCATGTTGGTTTTGTAGTCACCAGGTTTTTGAAAGTCTCATAGGTGAACTTCTAGTAGTGCCCTTTATCACCGTACACAATTCCAGGGCGATATCGGTAATAGTTTCGGAGATATTGAATGCTAGTGAAGTATTTCGCACAGCCGCCATGTTGGATTGGAGAGACGTAACAAAATTTGAAGGGCACGGTCGCGGTCGCCGGGAATAGTGCTATGAACTTACCGAGTTTCAATGAAATCGCTCCAGCCGTTTCGATTTTATTAGGGGGGGACACACACACGAATCACACACACACGCACACACACACGGACAAAAGGTGATCTCATAAGCCTATTTTTTCAAAATTGAAAATAGGCTAAAAATAGTGATGTCTTAAGTGTGAGTGATCATCAATGTAGTGTACCAGATAAAACATCGTTGCTGTTTAAAAAAAACTCTTCAAAATGCTAAAACACTTGTCCCAGAAAAAGATATTGCAGCTCAAGATAGTGCATTGTTTGTTAAGAAGCATGTATCATCTCCTCAGAAAAGTCGTGTTAGGACAGTTGTCAATGTCTGAAAAACTCCCAACATTATCAAAGGCAACACAAACTGTGCAAAATGTGGTATTGCAAAAGGATCAAAAAGGACTATACAGTAATAGTGATGAGGATTATAATGATCATGATGATGATGATGATGATGATGATGATGATGATGATAATGGTTATGATGATGATGATGTTGATGATGAAGATAATAATGATAATGGTAATGCTTTGTTTACACCTAAAAGATCATTTGTTAAATTTGTCTACTGGAACAATCCAAGTAAGCTAATCCGGCGGCTTCAGCAACTGCATGTCTATAAACAGGCTGGTTATACTGAATATGAGGAAGAACTATTGGATATAGAAAATGAGCTTCGTCGTGCTAAAATTATTATGTAATGGATCCACATAACCGCTTAAACTATTTCTTAACAATACATCTTATATTTTCTACCACTATGCTACCATTTTGCTCTCACTTTTGCTATCACTTCAAACTGTACATATTAAATATAAAAGCCAAAGCTAAATGATTTTATTATCAGAACAGTTATAACCTTTGTAGTGAGCAAATCATACTAACAGGTTAGTTGCTACTATGGAACTTACTACAACTAACAAAGGTAAACAACGTGTACTCTATAAAGGCTACTCTTATAACTATAATCGTCAAAATGTAAAAGGAATAATATTTTGGCGATGCTCAAAATAGAGGTCAAAAAGATGTCGAGGCAATCATAAAAGTAGAAATGGTAAGGTTTTAAGTGTGATTGATCATCTATGTGGTGCACCAAATGAAACACTGTTGGTGTCAACAATTAATCATGACAATGCTAAAAAGCTTGTACAAGAAAAAAATGTTGCTACTCAAAATAGTGCAGTGTTTATTGAGCAACATTTAACCCCTGCTGTAAAAGTTATGTTTAATCCATCTTCCACATCTCAAGAGTTATCAACATCACAAACTATGCAAAAAGGTTGTGTTGTTGTTGTTGTTTTAAGGGGCTGAACTACAAGGTTATCTACCCTTCATATGCAAGAGAATCAAAAAGGACTAAATAGTAATAGAGAAAAAAGAAATGTATTTTGAATGTAACTATTGTACAAGTACTTATATTAAATAAATAAAAATATTGTATGGGTATTGTCTGTTTTTTCTTAATTGCTATACCCACGTCCTACTATATTAATGTCATTGTTAACCATCAACAATCTCCACCTATGTTCAGAAAGAAAGTGATCTTTAATAATACACTCTATCTATGGTTTGTGTACCGAGTATCATAATAATACAGCGTCGTCAAGCCATGTTCAGGCAATAGTAATGTTAGGTAAGGGGTTCGAACCCTTGCTTCCTTGTACAGGATTAGTTTTTACTCAACAGCAACCCATAATACTATGCTTTGAAACATGTCACATCTCATTGCAAAATGTCACCTGTATCGTTTTCTAAGACCCCAGCTGGTGGCTAGTAGCTAGCAGACAGTGCAACAGAAACAGTGTCACCATGTTCATTCTAAAAAAAAATCAATATTTTTTATTCTTTTTATTATTATTGTTCATTAAGAGTAGTGTAAAGTTGTCTTTGTGACGTAACGGTTATAATAGTTAGCAGGCACTCTAAAGCTCTTGAGTTCAATTCGAGCTTTAACATAAAATTTTAAAAGTATATTAGAACTAAAACAGGTCTACTCAGTCTCGGGTGATTCAAATAAGTAGATGTGGTTTGATTCACACTTTAACGATAGAACACGACGGTTTTTTATTTTTTTAAATAATGATAACCATTTGTTCATTTGTTTTTCATTTTCACATTTCACACATTGCCATTTGTCAATTTTCCATGTACACGATTTGAAAATGTCAGTTTAAAGTTTTTGGATTTCATGATACGGAAACAGGAATTTTCCATTTTGTTGTTGTTTACACATTTGTCAATTTCCCATTTACATTTTTTAAAGGTCAGTTTTAAGTTTTTAAATTGTGTTGATATGGAAACATGGATTTCCTATTTTTTCCATATCACAGACGACACGTTTATGATTTAGTCCATGCTGAAAGTTTAGTTTTGTAAAACACACATTTGCTGATTAAAATTTTCTTGAAATTATTTTAATGGAAGTGCTTGGCCATGGCAATAGTGCATTCTCTTTCTGTTTGTTTCCAAAAACGTATAGGACTACTACTACTACTACTACTACTACTACTACTACTGCTACTACTACTACTACTAGTACTACTGTAGGTAAGACTGTTTTACAAAATAACACCTATCTACCGCTGCATTTAAAAGAAACACAAGTGTTAAAAAAACTACAGTATACTATTTACCATTTGCTATATACATTAATTACCCCACCATCCTACCTTGCCGTGTTTGCTTTGGTTGAACAATCAATGCTACCCACACACACACACACACACACACACACACTTTCTCTCTCTCTCTCTATCATTCTATCTATAGTCATACATTCACACAACCATACCTGTCTTTGAAAAACAAATACAACCACGCTATTTATCCTTGACATGCACGCTTATCCCAAATAACTTTTAGTTATACATTTAACATTTACTATTACAAAAAAATGTTTCCACTATTTTTACAATTACAAAAATGAATATTTACAAAATACTAAATCTACTGGTTACAAAAAAGCCATGTCTCTAAACAATAAAATATAAAAGTCACACCTCCACCTCGTGGTTATAACCCTATGGTAGGCTAATGCATAGGTCATTCATCTGCACTCATTTGCTATCCATCAAGGTAAAAGTGCATTTTTTCTGTTCCACAAGATACAAATTTGATTGCTGGATTGTATCCTACACTGTTTATGCGATATATAGCTTTGCCAGTTCATAAAACCGCTAGGTAGTTCTCTACATATAGCAATTTTACCAGTGCTCTACCTACGCTTTTGCTCTTTTGGCTTTCTTACAGTCTAGTGTGTGATAGACAGCATTAATGTATATCAAACCCAGTTCACCTTTGTATTTGTAATCCAAGTAATAATTTGGAAAGACACAAATGTAATCAGTTTTGAACGTTATCTCTGTTTTGTTTTGTTTAATATGTTTATGACATGCATATTAACCTGAAATCGAACCCTGGTGAAAAGGCTAACAGCTTAACCACTACACCACCTTGCCCTTGTTTCTTAGTTTGACTCGTTCTAGGCATCAGACCTGGAAATTGAGTTAAGACCACCAGTACAAGAGCTAAAAGTGCTTAACACTGCAACACAAAATGGATAGCTGGTAACATTATACAACCGGAAATGATTATATTTCTGTTAGCAATGCATTTTTTGTCATCAGCCTACTGTCTGAGCACTGACAGCAACACAGTTTAGTTTAGAACAAGCGAGTGTGTGTGTATAGATTATTAGCCTCAAGTATTTAAAGCTTGTTGTGTGTGTGTAGCGACCATCTTGCCCCGGTAACCACTGAGCATTTTTGTGTTTTAGCTATCCTCTTTAACCAATCAATTAAAGATAGTCTACTCTTAATTCTTGAATCGATAAATCAGAGTTTGTGTGTACACCGTTCGTCATTTATTAACCCATACCTACAACCTATACTCTCTCTATACTGCAGTTTGATCTGAAAAACAAGTTTCAATGGTAAAAGACTTGTCAATCACCATACATGTAGCCTACACTAATTCTTTCTCTACCTAGCTATGTTTCATCACACACATGGTAAACATCTCTCATGTTCGTATCCGATTATTAGTTTATAAAATCTCAGGTCGATGACCTTAATGTATTGGGTATTTTGGGTAAATTCATTGGCCATGGGAAAGGGTTGACCATTCTAAGTCCTATAACACCTCACATGTAGATATTCGATTATTAGTTTATAATATATTAGGTCAATGACCTTGCTGTTTTTTGAATCTTTTGGGTAAATTCGTTGGTCATGGAAAAGGGTTGACCATCCTGAGTCCCATGACACCTCACTTGACCCTCTCTGATTATTAGTTAGCGACATATCAACAAAAGTGTAGTTAGGCCCTTTTGACATAAATAAATAATATATTCAAAAACAAAATGTCACCTCAAGTCCAACGACCTCTCATACAGATCCATAGCCTTATTGATTCATGAGATATTAAAAATCTAATGACCTTAGATCTTTTGGTTAAATTCGTTGGTCATGGAAAAGGGTTGACCGTCCTGAGTCCTATGACACCACACTTGACCCTCTCTGATTATTAGTTAGCGAGATATTAACAAAAGTGCAGTTAGGTCCTTTTGACATAAATAAATAATATATTCAAAAACAAAATGTCACCTCAAGTCCAACGACCTCTCATACAGGTCCCTAGCCTTATTGATTCTTGAGATATTAGTTTTGGATCTTTTGGTAATTTTTTTAAAAATAACTCATCTATAAATCATTATTCAAAAAGCCCGCCCGCTTACAAAAAAAAAACAAGTGCGCATGCGTAAAAACAAAAAACAAACATGTTAATTCATAGTAGCAATCGGCTCTTCACATGCGTTTCATGTGGAACAACGTTTAATTTCATCATAGCATTAGGGACCATGGGCCAGTCCATAGGGACCAATCCAAAGGGACCGGTCTAAAGGGATAAGTCCAAAGGGGCTCATCAACAAGGACTCATCCACAAGGACTCATCCACAAGGACTCGTCCACAAGGCCTCATCCACAAGGACCTGTCAACAAGGACCCGTCCACAGAGATCCGCTCCCCCCACCCTCTTCAAAAGCCATGAGTGGGCATGCTAATTCATAGTGGCTTTCCACCGAACATATGCACTTTATGTGGAACAACATTTCATTCCATATCGGCATTCAAACTCTCACATGTTGCAATTGGAAACAGAGATTCTCTAAAAAATTACAATTTTCACCCTCTAGTAGGGGTAGGTTTTATTTTGGGGGTGGAAATATGTTGTCCATTGGAAAGGGGGTGTCAGCCCGAGTTCAATGACACCTCATTCGTCAAAATCCGACCATGCGTTCGAGAGATATCGCGCCGCCGCCATTTTGTGATGTGGGGAGGTGGAGGCGGGCCTTGAACCGCTACAAACACACTACTAGCGTTAGTTACCTGTGTGATTGGACGGAGTGACTGTGAGTGGGTCAAGAATGCCTTTACGACGACGAAGAGACAAATATCAACAGCTCACTGCGTTTCAACGAGGCCGCGTAATAGGGCTACGTGAAGTTGGATTTTCCTTCCGCACTATTGCAGAACGACTTGGCAGGAATGTTTCCACAAAGCGTAAGCATGCGTGCTGGCAGCAGTGGTCACGAGAAGGTACGGTCGCAAGAAGACTGGGCTCCGGACGTCCCAGTGGCACCACCGAGAGGGAGGATCGTCGTATTCAGCGTATGGCTTTGGTGCATCGGACAGCGTCTGCAGCAGCAATTCGAGTGGCAGTTTGCACCACAGTGACGCAACGAACTGTTCGAAATCGGTTACTTGAAGGACAGCTCCGAGCCAGATGTCTTGCGGCGTGCATACCACTTACCCCAAACCACCGCTGTCTGCGACTTCAGTGGTGTCAAGCGAGAGCTCTTTGGAGGCTTTAGTGGAGGTCCGTTGTGTTTACCGATGAAAGCCGATTCTGCCTTGGTGCCAGTGATGGCCGTGTGTTGGTTAGAAGGAGGCCAGATGACCGCCTGCATTCAACCTGTCTGTGGCGTAGACACACTGGACCTACCTCGGGCGTTCTGGTCTGGGGAGCAATTTCCTATGACAGCAGGAGCACTCTCGTGGTTATCCCACGCACCATGATTGCAGATGTGTACGTCCGTCTGGTGATTTGACCTGTTGTGCTGCCATTTATGAACAGCATTCCCAGGGGTGTTTTCTAACAGGATAACTCACGCCCCCATGCCGCAGTTGTAACCCAACGTGCTCTACAGAGTGTCGACATGCTGCCTTGGCCTGCTAGATCCCCCGATCTGTCCCCATTCGAGCACGTATGGGTCATCATTGGACGAGAACTCCATCGTCATCCACAACCGGTATTATCCGTCCCTGTATTGATCGACTAAGTGCAACAGGCATGGAACTCCATCCCACAAGCTGACATCCGGCACCTGTACGACATTCGATAATAGGTTCAATAAGTACCGTTATGTTTGGAAATAAGGAACATAGTATAACGTATAATACACCAAGTTTGTATTTCAATAAGGTACTACAACGAACATTCAAATATCCTACTCAATAAAGACAAAGAGTTATAATTATACCTATACATTTAGGAGAATGTAGGCTGTATATTCCTTACTGAACATCTTGTTTTTCTTTTTGACTGGCTGCGTGGCTCAACGGTAACGTTCTCGCTTGCTGTTCCCAAGGTTGCAGGATTGAATCCTGGCGCAGTCAGCTGGCATTTGAGGGTGCGCAAATGAGAGGGAGCCGTGTTAGTAGAATTACTGGCACGTTAAAGATCCCCTTCGGGGCAAAATCCTGGCACCACGGCCTCTCTAAAAGCCGCAGTTGTTAAGAGGGACGTAAAACCAAGAACATTATTATGTTTTTCTTTTGTTACGGCAAACTTCTTCCTTCTCGGCGAAATTTTACGATTTTGTCTAGCCTATGTCTGACAAATCATAACAACATTCAAACCATAACAAATGTCCAAATAAGCAATGCACGGTTGAAAAGAACGAGGATGATAAATTACATTAGATTAATAAATACAGTAGGATGACCAGTTTCGATCGTCAAGCGATCATCATCAGATCCATTACACTTAGGTTATAACATCTATGTTTGAGAATACAAGTGAAAAATATGTTATCTGGATCACGTGTACTATGTACTTTTTTCTGCAATAAACCTAGGCCGGTATGCGTGGCAGTCAGTGGCGGCTCGTGAATTTTACCGAGTGGGGACTCAACCGTT
Source organism: Meconema thalassinum (assembly GCA_946902985.2). Classification (NCBI taxonomy): domain Eukaryota; kingdom Metazoa; phylum Arthropoda; class Insecta; order Orthoptera; family Tettigoniidae; genus Meconema; species Meconema thalassinum. The sequence goes on along the minus strand of OX336399.1, from coordinate 72,957,454 downwards.
TAAGATGTAAACCTTTTTTGCGATGTTTATCCCGTAATTGACAGAGATGATTTCATACATGAATTGTGTTTTTTCTTCTCACATATTTTTACAGCTTGATTTCCTTACAAAGGAAGGAAGGAGGCTTGTAGTTTAATGTGACCGTTAATCTTGAGATCATGAGCCACGGGACCTCCTTTTAACGTGGAATCCGAACCACAGGACATGGCATTTCACATCGAAAATCTCACATGCATTGACCGGGAATCGAACCCGGTCGATTTCCTTAGGACTAGGCACTACTGTTTTTAAAGAAATAACAAAGGTATTAAAATATTTGCTCCCAGTCACTGGAAAAAGAAGAAAACCGGACCCAGCTCAGGAATCCATCGGGGTCGCCAATTCCCAAGCTCCCTAGCCATTAGTCCTTGAGAGTGTATCCCCACCAAGGGGGTTCACAACTAGGCCTAGTGGGACTTGGGTTGGAGACCATTGCACTTCAGCCGAGGCGGTTATTATTTCCACTTGTGCCGGGCTCTTCTCTGTCATCTATCTGTCGACCTCCATTAGTCAACTCTTGTTCTCTTCCAACCCGGATAGCATTAGAGCATCCAAAGTCTAGGGAGGCATTCATTTTCCTGCCGTAACTGACCCTTACAGTATATCATATTTCCTGATACCCTCATTCTTCGAGGGGTCCTTTAGTTTCATAACATCTAATGCCTTCTACACAAGGCCCTAAAGGAGGCAGGGTGTGTGAAGCTCCACCACACGTAATGCACCCAGGATAGGGCTACAACTTCAAGAGCTCAGCTTTTGAGCTCGGGAGTTGGCGACCGTGATGTGCATTGACTTTGGGGTGGACTCTCTCATATTTCCCTTTTCTACCTGCCTTGAATGGCTCTAGTAGTTTCCAAGTACCTCAATACCCATTTTTCGAAGATTGATTATTGTTTTAAGGGGATAAACAGCAGGGTCATCTGCCCTTCGAAGATAGAGGGCATTTCTTTTCCGTCATTTATTTCCCTTATTAGTTTCTTTCTTTTATTATTGTCGTTTTCTACTTCTAGTACATACGTTAATTGTAAGTCAGTAATTAGTTAAGCCTAGCCGTAGATTTCATTTCATCATAATTTCTCACCATCACCTAAACCGCTAAAGGTAGATGACCTAGATATTTTACCCCTTTAAACAACAATTATCTCCATCATTGAGGGTGTATCGATATCTAAGGTGCACCGTGCATGGTGGGACAACACACACGCTACCTCTTTTAGGGCCTCTTAGAGAAGGCAGAAAAAAGGACAAAATGAGGTCTGATCTTACAAAAATTAGGGCATCAGGAAAGAAAAAGATAAGAGCCAATTAAGGCAGGGAAATGAAAGCCATCCAAGGCCTCCGATACCGTAATAACGTTGGGGTAAGAGTTGACATGAAAGATATAAGAGAGGAGCTCAGCTCAAGGAAACTCAGCTGGGGTCCCATAGTCGCCCCCCCCCCTCCCAGTGGATCACATCTAGAGGGACGTGGGTTAGCGACCACGGGGCTCCAGCTGAGTCCGGCATTGCTTCCACTTACTTGTGCCGGCCTCCTCTCTGTCTTCTTTCCTTTCGACCTCACTTGGTCAACTCTTGTTCTCTTCCGACACCGACGGTATTAGGGTATCCGAGGCCCAGGGAGTCTCTTCATTTCCCGCCTTAATTGGCCCTTGTCTCATCTTTTCTGATTCCCTCCTTCTGAGAGGGGTCAGCCTTCTATTGTTTTCATGTTATCACCTGCCTTCTGCTTAAGGCCCTCATGGAGGCCGGGTGTATGTAGCCCCACCACGTTTGGTGCACCCTAGATAATGCTACACCCTCAGGGGCTCACGGCTGGTGAGTTCGGGAGTAGTCGACCCTGAGGGTTTCCTGAGCTGGGACCGTTTTCCCCTTTTGTCCCTTACCTGTGGGGGACCCTCTCCTCTTTCACTTTCCTATCTGCCTTTCATGGCTCTCCTTCATTCCAAGTCCCTCAATCCGCATTTTTCGAGGGTTGAGGGCATTTATTTTCCTCCTGTCCTTAATTTGCCTTGTTCTCCTTTAGTTTTCCATTTTTCTTCTGTCGGTTAGTACAGTAGTTAGTTTTAGTTTTAAGTTTGCATTTCATTTTCATCTTCACGATCACCCAAACCATCAGGGGCCGATAATCTAGATGATAGGCCCCTTAAAAACAACAATGCATCATCATCATCATCACCCATAGTCGCCAACCCACTTCCCACTAGTTGTAACCAATTTGATAATAATTTATGTGATCTGAAGCTCTCAGGAAGGAAATGAAGACTACACGCAACAGAGCGATCAGAAGGTAACCATTTGCTTCCTCTCTGGGTCACCTTCTCTGGAAATTCCACGTAACCACTTCTCACGCAATGAATTGTCCGAATGTATCTCATGAAATGAGATTCCTCGGTATTCTAACTTGCCCAGTTCTGGTTTATAAAAGGGCACGCAGCAGTACAACATTATAAAATCATTCCGAATACATTCCAACTTCGCCATTAACATCAAAACAAAACTTATATCTGCCACAGTGACTTGGTGCTGCTTCCTAGCGCGCCAGGAGGGAAGCTATCCAGCGGCTGCATCAGACCACTGCCAGCTGGATCGCATCCCTCTTAGCTGCTTCTAAAGCAGCCAGGAGGGATGCGCTCGAGCTGGCAGTGATCAGACTCAAGAGGACTGAGTCCACACACTTCGTGACGTAGCGCGTGAGAGGAGGGAGAGGGGAAAAGTGGAGGTATTCGTTGTCATGGCATCGTAAATTACAAAGCGGGCGATTTTTGATGAGTCCTCATGAGTATCCGGTCCGCTCTACCGACAAGGAGAGGAACTACACACATTTTGTCACGATGGCAAAGCATTAGGTGCGAGGAGAGAGAACATTAGGGATGATGAGGAGGGAGGCGGGTGGGAGGGCGGCGTCCTTGAGTCCAATATCACCGGCCGCTTCTGGTGGCAGTATTGAAGGTGCCGGGACGTCTTCAATAGACCGGGCAGCGCTTAGTTCGAATGGCTTTTTAGTCCACGCGTGACGAAGACAGTTCCACGGTCTTTAATAGTTGTAGACCCTCCTGTATTCAATAACATACATTCTTATCTAGATTTGGCAACGTCACACAAATACACATTGCACTGACCTCAGACAGCACATAGGAACAAAGGGGAGAGAAAGGAAAAAACAGTTTCGTCCAGTTAACACCCGGGTTAGTCGACCAAAACTGGTGCTAGAGTGAACACGAAACTGCTCGAAGCTCCAGCCAGGAAGACAACCGGATAAGTAGCAGCCTGTATTTTTACAGTATAACCATAGTTGATTTTGTACAACCATATAGTCACTCCAAACAGACAAACTCCGGATTTCTATCACCATTTTAGCATTTCACCTAACATTAGATTTACTACATTTAGCATACACCGACAGTTGCATTACCAATACTGCAACTATTAATTGTATATATTGAAAATATTTTTCACTTGTATTCTCAAACATAGATGTTATAGCCTAAGTGTAATGGATCTGATGATGATCGCTTGACGATCGAAACTGGTCATCCTAGTGTATTTATTAATCTCATGTAATTTATTTCAGGATTAGGGCATAACCCAGCTCTTTTTGGGTACATTCGTGTTGACCGAATGAAAAGCACCAAACTTTTGTTTAATTAGGCAACACTGAAAAAATGGCTTCAAACCCCACAATACGGACGGAAGCTTTGCAACCACAAAAACTACCAAGTACGTTTTGCCGATGTGTACTTCTTCCTTTAAGGTTTGATGAATATAAGGCAGACCCTTTTTTGAGTTATTTAAGGTACCATTTGTTTTAGATTTCCCGTTCATTTTGTTGCGCAACTCGTTGCCTCGTCCCGCTTCATTTGAAACTTTAACGTCTTGATAGTTCTACATTCCGTCGCTTTTCGGGCTATTCAAAACTAGACTTAAATCTGCAGTCCCTCGTAGTGTGCAATCCGTCATCTAAACAGAAAGTTTACATGATTGTCATGCTTGCATGTTGCGTTCAGCTTAAGTCTCGTCGCTGTTCGACGTGTGCAGGTTGGAGGATTCCCGAGCTCGACCCCTTCCTGGGCAAGGACTCTGTGGCGAGATAGTCTCTCCTCACCTCCAATTGGAAAGTTTACATTGTCATTTCTGTGTGTTGTGTCAAGGCTAATTCAGCTGGAAGTCTCGTCGCTGGACGACGTGTACTGGCTGGAGGATTCCCGAACTTGATCTTTGCCGGGCAAGGACTCTGTGGCGAGATAGTCTCTCCTCACCTCCAAGTGGAAAGTTTATATTGCCATGTCTGTGTGTTGTGTTGAAGGCTAATTCAGCTGGAAGTCTCGTCGCTGGACGACGTGTACTGGCTGGAGGATTCCCGAGCTCGATCCTTGCTGGGCAAGGACTTTGTGGCATGGAATACGGCGCGACAGTCACTCCCCACCTCCAAGGACGACCTTGCGCAGCTGAAGGCAGACTTATGGAGCGCGGTTGTCAAGTCTACGCAGCACGAGGACGCCTGGACATGGGGTGAGTCGTGTACTAGGTATATCAACTGAAATTTTTCAAAATGCTTTACAAAAGTAGAACTTTACAAAAATACTTTGATAACCTTCAGTGGATACAAAAATCACCTGCTTAGCTTTCGTATCTGGCGCCATAATTACCAATATTGTATATCGACGACGAGCATTTCGTCATATCGTACTTATGTCCATTAGCTTTTATCATAATTTTTCACTGTATCTCCCTGAAATGTCTTTATAGCTTATTTGGCCTTGTAAGCTAATTCAGTAAGTAACTCTGTCTATTTCAGTGCTGAAAGTTTTGACCTTCGTTATGAATGGAGCATGACAAGTAGTGGCGAGTGGTCAAGGGTGCTAGGGGACTTACAAGGGGACCGCGCCTATTCGTCATCACCGATTTTGTCCAAATTTGTAGTATATGCAGGGCTTGGCCAGAAATGAAAGCGACAGAAGTGGGAGCTCCAGATGGCCAAGCGCTTTAAAGATATACTACAGGGACTTTGTTTTATATGTGACGAGGATTTTAGCTCGCCCGCTCGCCCACGTGCGAGCCTGTTTCCCGCCAAGCACTATGCCGTAATTCGGCGCCCGCCGGCACTGAGTCATTGAGTATAGGAATTTGAATGTTACGTAATTAAAATCGCATTGGAACAGCACACTGAGCACTAAACACGTCAACAATTGACTAAACTGAACCTCACGCTGTTAAAGCTCTCAGCAGACTGCAATGGAGGGACACTTGTGGCGCCAAGAAGCGCATTACGGCAAAGTGCTTGGTGGGAGACCGGCTCGCAGCGCAGGCGAGAGGGCAAGCGAAAATCCCCGTCACATATAAAACAAAGTCCCTGTATTTTTGGCATGGGTCGGGCGAGACATGAGCCACGCATTACTGCTTCCACTGTAGCCTATTTACGATGAATATCACCCCAGCACGTGTAAATCGTCAAATGTGAAATCATAAATGTATCTAATGTTATATACGACGTTCTCGTGTACGCCTTAATTGCAATCCCTTCCTGGAAATGTATTTGCCATCCCATATTTTCCTTTGCCTTTCCATTTCATGACTTTTATGCAAATTAATAAATGCAATACAGGGTTAGCACAAATGATTTAACTGGTTTCATGTACATGTAGGCTTATTATTGAAAGTATGTAGCTTACAGCATTGACACATATACAAATTAAAAGAGAAACTCATCAAGTTTGTATGTAAGTATTTATGTATGTATTATTTGCTTCAAAAATGTTTTACAAATACCGTATGTTTCTTATTTCAAAAATTGTTTTCAACAATAATATTTAGATTTCTTCTTGGTTAATAAGATTAATTTTAATTTTTATAATTATTTGCTAAAAAAGGGCTCAATGTTAGGCTGAACCATCAAATACTTTATATGTTTTGTAATAAATAATAATGACAGGAGGATTTTAATATCTATTGCAATGCATTAGTGCAGTAAAAATAAATAAAATCAGTGCTTCTATTTTCCTAACAGGTAGTTTTCTATCCATTCACTTTGGTATTTAGATCTCTTCACATTATTATCGGATCTTAGTGCTGTTTCGATGTTGGTCGTTGTTTATTATTATTATTATTGTTGTTGTCCAGGTGGCATGTTGGTAGTGTCGGTGAGCGTGGCGGGGCTGGTTACCCTTGCAGCCATGACTCAGCCTGCGCTGGCCCCCGAAGCCAAGCACACCTTGCTGCAATATGTGACGGGCAAGTACCTGCTCCCTGGCAACTGCAAGGTCAACTTCGAGTGGGAAGATCCGCAGTCTGTTGGAGAGACTATGACCTTCACTGTTAAGGTAAGCATCTCAATATCTACTAATGATAGGTGAGAGAGAATAAGATTTATTAAAAATATCTCATGGTGTAGTGGTTACTATTCTTGACTATGGCCTTGGAGATCCGGGTTTGATTCCCAGCTCTGCCAAGGGATTTAATTCTGGTCTGAGGGTTCGTGAGGCGAAACTGAAAAGAGTTGGGTTCGATTCCCACCTCAGCCATCCTGGAATTGGTTTTCCATGGTTTCCCCATTTCTACTCCAGGCAAATGCCAGGATGACCCCCCAAACTTAAGGCCACGGTCACCTCCTTCCTAATCCGCACCTGAATTACAAATGGCCTACACACACTACTACAGCCATCACAATAGCATAGGTTATCATGCAAAAGTTCCACACTCACATACAGTTCACGCCGGTGAACCCTGATTGAGCAGTCTTACTGAGGACAGGTGGTGAACCTCAGGCATGTGCAATTGATATATGAGTTGCTTTCCACGCAATTGAAAACTCACGTATCAATTGCACATGCCTGAGGTTTGCCACCTGTCCTCTGTAAGACTGCTCAATTGAGGCTCACTGGCCGAAACTGTGGCGTGAACTGTACTCCTAAGTATAAGATGCTAGATGGCCTTAATGTCCAAGATCCTCAAATAAAACTACAACAACAACCAAATAATAAACACAAGCATTAAACAGTGGGTATATTTGATCATTTACACCGCGTCGGGGATAAATACAACATTTTAACCAAAAAATCCAGTCAGAAAACTTATTTTATTTATAAAGATTAATGATGATGATGGTTCAATACCTATCAGCAGGCATCTAAAAAATTTAGATGCTATACTATTTGCTGATGATGTTGCATTGGTAGCAGCTTCTGAAGATGATCTGCAGTGGTCAGTTTTCAACCTCCAGAAAGTGGCATCAAAATTCAGCATGTGCATTTCTACTGAAAAGACTAAAGTAATGGCCTTTAAGGGTAAGGATCCTATCCCCAGTAAAATTTGTCTGGATGGTAAAATTTTAGAAAGAGTTAACGAATTCAAGTATTTAGGTTATCATTTATCATTTCAAGAAGAACGAGACATAACTGCAAAAATAACTAATTATACCAGAACAACAGGAATCATCAATCATGTCATGAAGCCATCTCTTGTCCAAAGGCATACACGTTTGCGTTTGTATAACACATTAGCCAGACCAACCCTGTGCTATGGCAGCGAGGCATGGACAATAAGATGTCAGGACATCTTCAGACTCACAGCACGCGAAATGACCTTTATGCGCCGAACAGCAGGCTATACTAAATGGGATCATAAGAGAAACGAGGATGTGCTGAAGGAACTAAAAGTGAAACCAATAACTGCATACATTTGTGACTACCAAGAGAACTGGAAGCATCATGTCCAAAGGATGGAACCTGGAAGATTTCCAAAGTAGATCCTTCGCTACCAGCCACGGGGAAATAGATCGATAGGACGTCCGATGAAGAGATGGAGGGAAAGTGCAAGACCGTAACGGGACATTTGGCCCAATACTTGGAAGGAAGATGATGATGATGATGATGATTGTTGTTTAAAAAGGTGAATCAGTGAGGTCATTTGTCCCTTTTATAGAGACTGTGGTGGTGGTGATGGTTATTTTTAAGGGGCAAAACATCTATGTCACCTGCCCTCAAATTACTGGAAGTTATAAGGTGTGATCGAAAAGTTTAAGTTTGACGGCCGTACAGTTCAGAATCGGCTTGCCACATCAGGTGAAATCATTGTGAGCATTGAGGCATTCATACCACTGACACGCCAGGTTGAAGATGCCCGTGTGGTAAAACACTGTGTCCTGCTGCGTGAAGAAGTCCGTAATCGCCTGATGCACATCCTTGTCTGACAGGAATCGTCGACCCTTCAAGGTCTTTTTGAAGGGACCAATGGGGTGATATCAGGACTATAGGACGGATGGTCGAATATCCTCCACTTGAGTTGGCGTACCTTCTGCATTACGACCTTTGTGGTATAGGGACGTGCGTTATCATGGAGCAGTAGCACACCTTGTTGCAGTTTACCCGAACGTTTCGCCTTAATTGCACGCCATAATTTCTCCAGTGTTGCGCAATACCGTTCCCCAGTGATGGTGACACTACCTTCTTTGAAATCAATGAGCATTGGGTCCAGGTAAACAAAGAACAGGGTGAGCATCATCTTTCCAGCAGATGGTTGGCTTTTGAACTTCTTGGAACGAGGGAACAATGGATGACACCACTGCATCGTTGATGCTTTTGTTTCTGTTTCCCAATGGTGGCGCCAGCTTTCGTCGCCTGCAACAATGCGCTCCAGGAACGTGTTGCCTTCAACATTGAAACGCATCAGGTGCTGCAGGCAAACAGCCAACCGGTGTGCTTTTTGTTCGGCATTCAACGCCTGGGGTATCCACTGGCTGCAGACCTTCTGGTAGCCCTCAAATTGAAACTTTTTGATCATGCCTTATAGTATGAAATTTACTGTGTTCTTCTTCTACTTCATTTGAAAATTTAAACTTTTTCAATTTTTCCACCTATTCAGCACCTTTTAATCCTAGCGCTTTTATGGGTAAATGTTTCGGAATCCAACCGACTCCTTCTTCAGCCCACACTTCTTATGATTAGGACACATCATGAATATATAAACACTAGCAGTAGTGCCCGGCTTCGCCCGGTGGAATGATGATAATGTCTCAAAGTCTCCTTAGAAATATAATGGACTTAAATCTAGGTCATTTGCCCCCAAAGACAATGAGGGCATAATATCTAGGTCATTTGCCCTTTTGATAAGGATGATAATGAAAACTACTGTTGAATTGACACTTCAAACTTACAAACTACCGTAATAGAAATACATATTTCAAAATTCACAGGCGAGGGCGACTTATTGTGTGTGGTGATTAATGGTGTAATGGGAGTAACATCTAGGTCATTTGCCCTTATGATGAGGATGTTAATGGAAACTACTACCGGTATGGAATTGACACTTCAACTTATAATGTACACAATGTACTGTAATAAAAATAAATATTTTAGAAATCACAGTCGAGAAAGACTTTATGTGGCGGTGATTAGTGGTATGATGCGCGTAACATCTAGGTCATTTGCACTTACGATGATAATAATAAGGTAATGAAAAAATGACTACTTAACGAGCATGGTGTAATTTTAAAACTGATATAGGTAATTCAGATGTCAAGCTTCGATGTCTTCCAAAGTCTCAACCTTATTTTCTGGCTTAGGCCTGTACTCGATGTGTCTAGTGAAAGAGCTTATGGCGTACTGCTCGGCAAAGAATATGGGTCCAAGCTGCACGAACCTGAGATGATGGCAGATGATGACGAAATATGATGACACACATTCGGTCTTCCCCGTCCTATTTAGATTGGCCGGGGAATCACTCACTCTTTCACAACACCACAGTGGCTTGAGCAACAGCCCTGTGCTTGCATCAGCATAGAGAGCAGATAACACGGCGGGCTATGGAAATTCCTCTCATTTTACCTCGCGATGAATCAGCAAGCTATTCTCACTACTGCCCCCCCCCAAGGGTCTCACAACTTGTGGGATGTTGGTTGGCGACCACGGACCCCAGATGAGTCTGGCATCGCTTCTACCTCCTGGTGCCAGGCTCCCTTCAGTTCTCTTTCCTGCCTTGGTCAACTCTTGTTCTCTTCCAACCCCGAATGTATTAGGGTATCCGAGGGCTAGGGAGTCTTTCAATTTCCCGCCTTAATTGGCCGTTGTCTCATCTTTCCTGATGCCCGCATTCTTCGAGGGGTCTGCCTTCTTTTCCTTTTCATAATATCTCTTGTTTTCTGGTCAAGGCCCTCAAAGAGGCAGGGTGAGTGTAGCCCCACCACTGCTGGTAAACCTTCAAGGGCTCATGGCTGGTGAGTTAGGAAGCTGGCAACCCCGAGGGATTCCTGAGCTAAATGCAAGGAATGGTGTGGTATGTCAGAAATTTCAAGTAGACAGTGTTACTCACCGGGATCCAAAGGGTAAGTATGTAAAATTTGGTTCAGATCGGAGACACCGTGTAGATTTGTGCCAAAGGGCCTAAATGCAGGGAATAGATTGGTCTGTCCAAAATTTCATGTCGTCGGTGCTACTCGTCGGGTTCCAAATCGGGTTCAGATCAGTGAAACGGTGTAGATTTGTCCCAAAGGGCCTAAATGCAGGGAAAGGGGTGGTATGTCCGAAATTTCGAGTGGACAGTGTTACTCGTCAAGTTCCAAAGGGTAATTATGTAAAATCTGGTTGAGATCGGTGAAACGGTGTAGTTTTGTGCCAAAGGGCCAAAAAGCAGGGAATAGTGTGGTCTTTCCGAAATTTAGAGTTAACAGTGTTACGTGACGGGTTCCAAAGGGTAAGTATGTAAAATTTGGGTCAGATTGGTGAAACGGTGTAGATTTGTGCCAAACGGCCTAAATTCACGGGTTGGTGTGGCCTCTCCGCAATTTCAAGCAGACAGTGTTGAGATGGGTGAAACTATGTTGATTTTGCAAAAGGGCCTAAATGTAGTAAATGGAATGGTCTATCCGAAATTTCATTTAGACAGTGTTACACGTCGGGTTCCAAAGGGTAAGTATGTAAAATTTGGTTCAGATCGGTGAAATAGGGTAGATTTTTGCCAAAGGGCCTAAATGCAGGGAATGGAGTGGTCTGTCCAAAGTATTAAGTGGACAGTGTTACTCGTCGGGTTCCAAAGGGTAAGTATACAAATATACTGTAGGTTCAGATCGGTGAAACAATGTAGATATGTGCCAAAGGGCCTAAATGCAGGGAATGGAGTGGTCTGTCAAAAAGTTCAAGTGGACAGTGTTACTCATCGGGTTCCAAAGGGTAAGTATACACGTTTTGTTTTCGATCGGTGAACGATGTAGATTTGTGCCAAAGGGCCTAAATGCGGGGAATGGAGTGGTATGTCCGAAATTTCGAGTGGACAGTATTACTCGTCGAGTTCCAAAAGGTAATTATGTAAAATCTGGTTGAGATCGGTGAAACGGTGTAGTTTTGTGCCAAAGGGCCAAAAAGCAGGGAATAGTGTGGTCTTTCTGAAATTTAGAGTGAACAGTGTTATGTGTCGGGTTCCAAAGGGTAAGTATGTAAAATTTGGGTCAGATCGGTGAAACGGTGTAGATTTGTGCCAAACGGCCTAAATTCACGGGTCGGAGTGGCCTCTCCGCAATTTCAAGCAGATAGTGTTACTCGCAGAGTACCAAAGGGTAAGTATCCGAATGTTGGTTCTGATCAGTGAAACGGTGTAGATTTGTGCCAAAGGACCTAAATGCAGGGAATGGGGTGGTCTGTCCGAAATTTTAAGTGGACAGTGTTACTCGCATGGTTCCAATGGGTAAGTATACAAATTTAGGTTCAGATCGGTGAAACGGTGTAGATTTGTGCCAAAGGGCCTAAATGCAGGGCATGGAGTGGTCTGGCCGCAATTTCAAGCAGCCAGTGTTACTCGCAGGGTTTCAAAGGGCAAGTATACAAATTTTGGTTCTGATCGGTGAAACGGTGTAGATTTGCGCCAAAGGGCCTAAATGCAGGGAATTGAGTGGTCTGTCCGCAATTTCAAGCAGTGTTACACGCAGGGTACCAAAGGGTAAGAATACGAATTTTGGTTCTGATCGGTGAAACGGTGTAGATTTGGACCAATGGGCCTAAATGCAGGAAATGGGGTGGTCTGTTCGAAATTTTAAGCGAACAGTGTTACTCGCAGGGTTCCAAAGGGTAGGTATACAAATTTTGGTTCAGATCGGTGAAACGGTGTAGATTTTTGCAAAAGGGCCTAAATGCAGGGATTGGGGTGGTCTGTCCGAAATTTCAAGTGGACAGGGTTACCCGCAGTGTTCCAAAGGGTAAGTATACAAATTTTGGTTCAGATCGGTGAAACGGTGTAGATTTGTATACATAACAGACAAACAGACAAACTTTGTGCTTTCTTCTTCTTCTACTTTTGAGACCACAAAGGATCACTTTAGCCAACCATTAGTTCGTCGACTTGTAGGAACTGTACGAGCCTTGCGGTCCTCCCAGTACTTCTTCATGCCTATTGATCGTCTTGCCCGTTCTTCGGCGGAAAATATTCTTGTAGGAATCTTCTTCTTTGTGAGTGGAAAATGAAACGTCATATTTTTAAGTGCTGTAGTTAAACTTTTCTTATTTGCAGCATCCTCCGTTGTTAGGCCAATTTCCTTCAAGTCCTCTCTGATTTCTTTTAACCATCGGCATTAAAAACAGCAACATGCGTGCAAGGTTTACAAGTTGCTCCAGCACTTCATTATACACACTTCTGCCCTGTTTGAATGAATGTCGATTGGCATTCATAATACTGTTGGTTGCACAATATTGAGTAACATTTAATATATATATATATTTTTTTTTAAATTTGCTGTTGATAACCACATGTATGCAAAGCACTTCAATTACAAACAGGGCAGAAGTTTGTATAATGTAGTGCCGCAGTAACTTGAAAACCTTGCATGCATGTTGTTGTTTTTAATATTTAATCAGTTTTTAAGTGAATTTATTGTATCAAGTGTTTTTTGTCTTTGCTGAGGAATATGATGTATATATATTCATGATGTGTCCTAATCATATGAAGTGTGGGCTGAAGAAGGAGTCGGTTGGATTCCGAAACATGTACCCATAAAAGCGCTAGGAATAAAAGGTGTTGAATAGGTGGAAAAATTGAAAAAGTTTAAATTTTCATATCAACTATCAACATGGAACCTAAAATGAATATTTCCTCTAATAATCTACTTCATTTCCCGGTTCCAATAATCCATAAAATAAGTTTATTACGTAGCCTGTATCATGTATGTGAAAGTAAAGGTGACTTGTTTGCATTGTTTCAGTTTTATCAACGAAATGGGCAACCATACCCTATCTGTGATACGGATAACCTCTTTGTGGAGGTGACTGAAGGTGCGCGGAGAGTGGCGACTGTATCGGAACTTGGCGGTACCGATCCTAGCGCCGCTAACGTGGCGGTAGTTAAGTTCACTGTCCGTCATGCTGGGCAGTACCGTATATCGGTCCTGATCGGCAGCTGCCATGTACAAGGCAGTCCGTTTGTCAAACACTTCTTGCCAGGTTGGTTGATTCATTTTATATATGAATAGTCAAATTTGATTTGCACATCATTCAGATAGGATAAAACCAGAGGCAGATCCATGGTTTACTTTAGGAAGGATCATATGAAAAATGAAATGATGATATTGCTCAAATAGGGATTAGGGATATATTTGGTTCACTAAAAGTTAAAGAAGACCAAGCTGTTAGTTGTGAGTAAACATCCTGAGAGTATTCACACAAACGTTAAGCTTACTAACAAGTTAGTGGAACAAGTCACCAGTTTCTCTTATTTGGGAAGTCGAATCACCAATGACAACAAGTGTAGTGAAGAGATTAGAAGGCGGATAGTGCTCGCAAGGCAGGCATTCAAAAATAAGAAAAATCTTTCGATTAATGCAAATTTCGATATTGCAATAAAAAAGAAATTTGTCATGTCCTTTTGTGTGGAGTGTGCTTCTGTATGGTTGTGAATCTTGGACGATCAGAGGTCAGGATTGGAAGCGACTTGAAGCGTTTGAGATGTGGGTCTGGCGGAGAATATTACGGGTTAAATGGATTGAAAAGAGGACTAACATCAGCATCCTGCAAGAAATTCAAGGGAAAAGAGAACTGAGACCAACGATCCATAAAAGAGAAGCTAAATTCACAGGCCACATCTTGCGACATAACGCTTTTTGACTTTTAAAGTCGGACATTTTTCCGTATTGACAGAATGTAATAATAAACAAAGTTTATATGGTTCCGCCTAGTCAATACATTGTTTTATTAGAGGTTTTATCGTGACATAATCACTTGTCTTTGCGTATGTTGGGACATGTTTCGGTGTCTAGTGACATTGACACCATCATCAGCCTATGGTTATTGGCAACACTCAATGACATTAAAATAATAATTAAAACAACACACACATGACTAAAATAACACTTTAAAAAGTTTTTAAAACACTGTCATATTGAAAGTTCAATAAAAAGTCTTAAAAAAGGCTTGCTGCACTGTTTTGGTTTCCAATGTCCTGCTTCCGATAAAAACCTCCAATATCCAGCAAGAGGTGACCAAACATAACTGGAAAAGAAAATCCCTGTGTGAACTATGATAAATATTAAAACCGAAAAAGTGGAAAGCTAAACAAAGAAAAAGTGGAAAAATATATAAAAAAGGAGTGTGGTGAACTTACGGTGTAGCTGTGGCAGCGAGAAATCGGGCCGTGCTGAGGCATACGGAGACTGTGCAGTACTGATATGGAATAGCTTGGGGGAAGCGGGCGAGGCTTCAGTCGAGAGGGGCGGGGGGAGGGTAAGGATACTGGCAATTTTGGAGGACAGGTGCGGGATGGGGATAGAGGGGCGGGATAGGGGTATGGGGTTAAGGGGTGGAAAGAGCGGATTTGTAGGTCCTCGATTAAATGATAAAATTAAGGTGGTTTGTATTTAACTCTGTAATTAGTTAAGGTCTCAAAGAGTACATTATTATTTTCAAAGTTGATCTCAAAGAACAGACCCCCTAACCAATATCAATGAGATCAACTTTGAAAATAATAATGTACTCTTTGAGACCTTAACTAATTACAGAGTTAAATACAAACCACCTTAATTTTATCATTTAATCGAGGACCTACAAATCCGCTCTTTCCACCCCTTAACCCCATACCCCTATCCCGCCCCTCTATCCCCATCCCGCACCTGTCCTCCAAAATTGCCAGTATCCTTACCCTCCCCCCGCCCCTCTCGACTGAAGCCTCGCCCGCTTCCCCCAAGCTATTCCATATCAGTACTGCACAGTCTCCGTATGCCTCAGCACGGCCCGATTTCTCGCTGCCACAGCTACACCGTAAGTTCACCACACTCCTTTTTTATATATTTTTCCACTTTTTCTTTGTTTAGCTTTCCACTTTTTCGGTTTTAATATTTATCATAGTTCACACAGGGATTTTCTTTTCCAGTTATGTTTGGTCACCTCTTGCTGGATATTGGAGGTTTTTATCGGAAGCAGGACATTGGAAACCAAAACAGTGCAGCAAGCCTTTTTTAAGACTTTTTATTGAACTTTCAATATGACAGTGTTTTAAAAACTTTTTAAAGTGTTATTTTAGTCATGTGTGTGTTGTTTTAATTATTATTTTAATGTCATTGAGTGTTGCCAATAACCATAGGCTGATGATGGTGTCAATGTCACTAGACACCGAAACATGTCCCAACATACGCAAAGACAAGTGATTATGTCACGATAAAACCTCTAATAAAACAATGTATTGACTAGGCGGAACCATATAAACTTTGTTTATTATTACATAACGCTTTCCAAACTAATCTCCTAGAAGGAAAGATCACAGGGAAGAAAGGCTGAGGTCGACCAAGAAAATGTTTCCTGCTAGAGATCACACTAACTCTTCATCATGGTTCCTACTGTGAGATGAAACGAGGTGCTGAAGACAGAATGCAATGGTTGCGGAGACAAAGCATCGCCTTTAGAAGTTGATGATGAAAAGTTAAAGACCCCAGGATAATAAAAATTCAATTATAACCCTTTGCCTAGTCCACTGTGCTATGTTGTTAAGTGTAGATGTCTGTTTCTGCACTGGTTGGCGTCGCCACTTTTTCAGTCCAGGGAAGAGGTGGAAGTCACTTGGCATTAAGTTGGGTGTTTAAGAACTTCCCATCGAAACTGCTGAAGAAGCTGCCGAGTTGCAGCAGCACTGTGCGGGTGGGCGTTGTCATGAAACAGAAAATCTCATTCGTTGATGAATTACTGCTCCATTATTCCCTTATGCTTGAAGAAACCAAATTACACTAAGCAACTCATGCAACAGACTGTTAATTGCTACAAGAATGCATGTGATCGTTTTGGTCTCACCATAGTGTTCAGAAGACCAAGATTCTGGCACAACCTTCACCAGGCACTTCCCTTCCGCACTTCAACATTTCTATCTCAGATACTCCATTGGAGCAGGTAGACCACTTCTCATATCTGGACAGTCTGCTATCTGAACACGGTAATTGTGGGCTGGATGTTGAGAAGAGAATCGGTGGTGCCCATGCGGCATTTGGGCGACTATCGCACGGGTCTTCTTGAATAATGATCTGACAGTGAAGACGAAGCTCATGGTGTACCAAGCTATTGTCATCTCAACATTGTTATAAGGCTGTGAAATCTGGACCCTTTATCGACTTGACTTCCGAAAGCTTGAGCGCTTCCATCAACAGAAACTTCGATCCATCCTTAACATAAAGTGGGAAGACCACATCACCAATCTTGATGTTCTTGAGAAAGCGCATGCTAATAGTATAGAATCATCCATCATTGGTCATCAAATTAGATGGATTGGACATGTCCATCGGATGGATGATACGAGACTACCACGCCAGGTTCTGTATGGTGAACTCAGCTCCGGCACCAGACCTCATGGAGGCCCTAGGAGACGTTACAAGGACCAATTTAAACATAATATGAAGTTGACAGAACAAGAGAAGAATACCAAGGGCGGAAGAAAGAAGCAGGAGAAGTAGTGAAGGAAGAGAAAAAGAAATGGCTGGAGAAATGGACAGAAATGATGGAGGAGGACTGTGATGGCAGTAAGAAAGTGTTGTATGGAATGATAAAGGCAAAGAGAAGAGATACAGGGGAAAATGTCAGAATGGTGGACAGGAATGGAAAGGAGGTCGAAAATATGGAAGAAGTAAAGGTTATCTGGAGAGAATACTTCAAGGAACTCCTAAATCCAACTAAAACCAGCATAGTGGACATTGAGGAGGAAGAAACAGACAGTGACCAAGACATTTCAGAGAAGGAATTGACATGGAAAGAAGTGGAGGAAGCATTAAAGAAGATGAAAGGGGGAAAGGCACCGGGAATAGACGAAGTGAGTGTGGAGATGGTGAGAGCAGCAGGGGTGATAGGAACACAGTGGCTCTTTCGAGTAATGAAAGTGATATGGAGGGAGAAGAAAATACCAGAGGACTGGAAAAGAGGGATAATAATACCCATATTTAAAAAGGGAAGTAGGAAGGAATGCAAGAACTACAGGGGAATTACACTCATGTGCCACTGCGCCAAAATATTTGAGAAGGTACTGGAGAGAAGAATTCGGACAGAAGTTGAAGATGGGCTGAGGGAAGAACAGTATGGATTCAGGCCAGGAAGGTCAACAGTTGACCTCATCTTTGCAGTAAGACAGCTACAAGAACACCATTATGAATATGGGAAAGATCTGGTGATGACCTTCTTGGATATTGAGAAAGCATATGATAGTATTAATAGAAACAAGGTATGGGAAGCAATGAGAGCAAAAGCAGTGAACAAAGAGACAGTGGCAAGAGTGAAAGCAATGTACGAGGGAAGCAAAAGCTGTGTAAAGGTGGGAAGAGAGAGAACGGAATGGTTTCAACTGGAGAGTGGTCTGAAACAGGGAAGTGCCCTCTCACCCCTGTTATTTATAGTGGTGATGGATGAAATCATACGAAAAGTGGTAAATAGCATTGGGGAAAGGAAAATGAAGGCAATGTTGTTTGCTGATGACCTTCTGGTATGGGGAGAGGATGAGGAAGAAGTACAAGAGCAATTAGATGAGTGGGAGAAGGTAGTGTTATCATATGGGATGAAGTTCTCAGCACAAAAGAGTGAAGTGGTCATCACAACGAGGAAGAAGAACAGACTGGATGTGGGCATAACACTTGGAGGACAGCAGTTGCAGAAAGTAGAATGCTTCAAGTACTTGGGAAGTATAATTGAAGAAAAGGGAGGCAATAGGATGGAAATAAATGAGAGGGGAAGGTGCGCAGATGGATTTTTCAAGAGTGTTAGGGGGATGATATGGAATAAAGATGTACCACAAAAATGTAAAGGAATCATCTACAAGACCTACTTTGTGCCAATTTTGACATATGGTTCAGAAACATGGGTGATGAAGGAAAGGGACAAGAATAAAATACGAGCAGTGGAGATGAAGTTCCAGAGGAGTAGGGTAGGAGTGACAAGAATGGACAGAGTAAGGAATGAGAGAGTCAGGGAGATGGTAAGAGAGGAACCATTGCAAAATAGAATAGAGCGATCTAGGCTACAATGGTATGGACATGTGAGGAGGATGCAAGAGGAGAGGATACCGAAGAAGATGTTTGGAATGGAAATGACGGGAAGGAGGCCAAGGGGAAGACCAAGGGACAGATGGACAAAAGGAGTTAAGAAGAGTGTGGAGGAGAGAGGAGTGTGCTGGGACACAGTAAATGACGAGAGATGGTGGATGGACAGGAAACGATGGAGAGGCTTATGTTCCAAGCAGACCCGACCAGCGGTTGGAAACTGCTCAAGATGATGATGATGATGAAGTTGACAGGTCTCAATCCACAAACCTGGGACCAGCTTGCTAAAGACCGTTCAACTTGGTGCCAGACCATCCCGGCTGCTGTCAAAATGTTTGAAGAAGAACGTAGTAGACTTGTCAAGGCCAAGCGACAAGCACGAAAGCTCCGTGCAGCACAGCCACGCCCTACACCAACAGTTCTGTGTGATCTGTGTGGACGCTTGTTTCATGCATGCATTGGGTTGTTCAGTCACCGCAAACATGCCCACAGACCTCAACCTTAGATTACTTAGACTGTTTTGGAAGAAGATCTATACTCGGAAACGAATTAAAGCCGCCGCCGCCGCCGCCGCCATGATCAAGAGGTTGAAAAAAAATACACTGTGTGTATAAATAGGTATATAGTTGTATAAATTATCTCTTCATGATTTCTTTCAGTTTTATCAGTATAATTGATTTTTGAGTTTATTTGGTCAGAAATTAACTTTGGATGTTTAGAAATTATCTTTTTGAAAAGTTTCAGTGAAAAGAATTTGCCACCTGAGCATTGTGCCCAAATTACAGATAAATAACAAATGATAGTTATTGTCTATAAGAATAATTGATTTCTTGGTGTTGTGCAGGGCCCCCGGACCCCAACAAGACAATCTTTGTACGTCACAGCTCTATCGTGGTGTGTACGGCAGGAATACCTCACTCCCTAGCCATCGAGCCCCGTGATGAGTTCAACAATTTGTGCCTGTTCAACCCTGAGGAAAACCCCACCCAGGGCTATGCCGTAGCCATCACACAGGTACGTACTATACTTGGTTGAAACATCCTTGTCATCACAGATTGAATCAGTTCCTTGAAGGACACATAATAAACAAATAATAAGAATAGATGATTAAAAATTCAAAGCCTTTATGAAAAGAGTATTTTAAAGAGAAGTACCGTCTTAAGTCAGGCTGACGCAAGGCACACTGGCAAGGTTCTCACCAGCTGTTCCCAAAGTTGCGGGATTGAATCCCAGCTCAGTCAGTTGGCATTCAGGGGCGCTGTGACTGTAGATGTACTGGCACATTAAAGAACCCCTTTGGGGCAAAATTCTGGTACCCCAGTGTCACTATAATCTGCAGTAGTTAAAAGGGACATAAATCACTGAACAATTTCTTCTCAGGTTAGTTTCAATAACTGGCTAAACCATTTGCAATCCTATGTTGAGTAGACTTTGACATTAAGATATTTAACTTCCACTCCGATGTCGAGTACTACACGACATGGCGATAACTTGTACTCACAACGCTCGTATGACTTCTGTGCTGTATTCCAGTATTGTGTGGCCATCTAGTTTGTTTCCGAGAGAACACCTTTCCCTATTTACTATAGTTTGCGGGAATTGTAATGAATTTTCACGTACGTTATTCTTGAATGTTTGTGGCAGTTTTACTGACAATAAAGATTGAATGTAAACATCACGTCTGCTTCATCTTTGCTCACAGAACTGTATATTTTAAAATAGTTAGTAGACATTGGTTGTTACGATGAACAAACAACTGACATGTAAATATAACATAATTATATTTTGTGTTATATTGTTTTGCAGTGTTCACTTCCTACTGCTGTTCACAGTGCAGAAATTAATAAGTAATGGAGCAGGAAGCATACGCTAAGGGTAATGGAGTTCAAAAGGTTAATGACTGGAGAGGGACCATCCTGACTTTTTGGCCAACTTCTGAAAATGCTCAGTCATCTTAAAATCTTTATTGAAAGGAGTGCCTGTGCTGCGCTGAAGAGACTTGATTAGATTGGAACATGTGCGCAGTTTCAACACTTCAAACAAGGCTATTATTTATTTAACAATACCTTCCTGCTTCAGTTTAGATGTGCATTTTAAAATACTTATGTTGTATGGAATATTGCATGTATGGTTTATTACTATTGTCCTCGTGACAACTGCTGGAGAAAGTATTCAAAATAAATAGCACACTAGATTTTTGCCGAAGGAAGAAACACTATTAGTAGGGAGGCCACGTACATCCATGGAAGCATACAAAATAAATAACAACAAAATAGCATACAGTAAAACCAAAGAGCAGAAAAAAAGGTTAAAACCTAACTACAGAAAAATTTCATTCCATAGATATCAAAACTTGGATAAATAAATACGAAGTTACTTCATGAAGACAATGCGACACTATCTACAAGAAACAAAACAGTGCAAAATAAGACAATATCTTGACAACAAATATTCATACAAAAATTTGTAAGATTTATGCACCAAAGCTGGAAAATAAAGCAAGCTGTTCTCAAGTGTAACTTCATAGAAAATTTGTCAAAACCCAAAATTGGCTTGAGAAAGCCTAGGAAGAAATTACAATAGTGAATCTTTTGAATTATATTCAAATAAGTCATTTTTAATTTAATTTACCAATAACAACACATTGAAGAACATTTTACAGAAGTAGATTTATTTAATTAGTTTTGAACTTCAAGGTTTTTATTATGTTTTTTAATGGGCTAGGGTTCTGCCTGAATCAATACTTTTATTTAAAATGATCACTTAGGTGGTCATTAGAATTGGTACATGTTTCGAGGACTAATAGACATTTATTGTCCCCTTCATCAGCCAATATTAAGCACTAAATGAGAAAATTATTTGATTAGCATAGCACTAATATGTCAATAGCCACTGAACCTAACATGGTGCACCATATAGATAGGGTATTTGAAATGATTAATGCACAATAAGATAAAAATGGTATATCATGAGAGTAAAAGCAGTGTACAAGTCGGAACTGGTGACTCTGAAACATTCTATACAAAAAAAGGCCTCAAGCAAGGAAGTGCATTATCACCATTATTATCTTATATATAAAAGTGAAAGTCTGTATGTATGTGGGTATGTATGTGGGTCTGTTCCGTATACAAATCTACACCGTTCCACCAATCTCAACCAAACTTTGCATACACATAGTTTAGGACCCAGAACGAACCGCTGGCTACATGCATTTTCGATAGTCTTTCTCATTCTTCTGATTTCGGCCCTTTTGCACTCAAGCACAGGCAAATCAAATCATAAAATTACTCATGAAGGAATGGCAAGGCAGATAGTTTCCATGGCAACATAGCTCAAGTCGAGACACGGCCGACTCGATGCCATTCGCGCTCTGCACTACCGGTATAGAAAATGAGGATCTTTACTTGAAATCCCGTTAGTTACACAACTACTCACACAGCACTGTCAACCGAGTTTAGCATAACAAAGACTTGACACCATCTTCTACTATATATTTGTCAAATACCACTCACTCACTCACTCATTCATTCATCACGAAATCTCAGAAACCACCGAACGGATTGGAATGAAATTTGGTATGCAGCTTCCTCAAGGGACGCAAATGCTCACTAAGAGAGGATTTTTGCATATTCAGGTTCTAAAGGGGTGTTAAGGGGGTAGACCTGCATTTCATTGAATAGCAATATCTCCCGATTGGTTTCATTGGGGGATGTGATACTCGGCATATAAACTAATCATTAAAAATAAGAATACATGTGTCTGAGGGTTTTTCGATGTGGTGTATATTATGAGGTGAAAGGGGTGAAAAGTGGGGATTAAAAGATTCCTAACGGAGCGTGTATCTCTTAAACGACATAGGCGAGGAGTTTGAAACTCAGCGAAAAAAATCAACATAAAAAAGAAGTAAATATGTGTTTGACCGGTTTTTCATAAATCCAATTTATGGGGCCCACGGGGAGGGGTGAAATTCTGCGGGGGGGGGGGGGGGAACAGGAAAGAAAGTGACCTAACTGATTGACTGACTGACTCACTCATCAAACTCAGGGGAAAATTAAGTAAGTAAGTAAGTAAGTAAATAGCTGTTTGACAGTTTTTTTTTCTTAAATCAAATTTAAGGGGTTCATGGGGAGGGGTGAATTTCTGAAAAAAGAAAATTGAAAGAAAATGTCCTGACTCACTCACTCACTCATCATCGCCCAGCCAAAATTATTGAAGTTGGAAACATGGCAGTTTGGGGATATGTTCGTTGTATGTCAAAACCGTACACTAAGGGAGGATTTTTGGATATTCAGGTTCTAAAGGGGTCTTAAGGGGGTTAAGCCTGCATTTCATTGAATAACAATATCTCACGAGTGGTTTCATTTGTGGATGTGATACTCGGCATATAAACTAATCATTAAAAATAAGCAGACATGTGTCTAAGGGTTTTTCGATGTGGTGTATTATTATGAGGTGAAAGGGGTGAAAAGTGGGGGTTGAAGGATTCCTAACGGAGCGTGTAGGCCTATCTCTTAAATGGCATAGGCGAGAAATTTGAAACTCAGCGAAAAAATCACCTTAAAAAGTAAGTAAATCGGTGTTCGACCGTTTTTTCATAAATTAATTTAAGGGGCCAATGGGGTGGTGTGAAATTCTGGGGGGAAAGAGGAGAGAAAGTGTCCTAACTGACTGACTAACTCACTCACTCATCAAACTCAGGGAAAAAAGACAGCTTAAAAAAGAAGTTAATAGGTGTTCAAGCGTTTTTTCATCAATCCAATTTAAGAGGCCCGTGGGGAGGGGTGAAATTCTGGTAAAAATAATTGAAAGAAAATGTCCTGTCTGACTCACTCACTCATCACGCCCAACGAAAACTATTCAAGTTGGATACATGAAATTTTGGGAATATGTTCGCTGTATATCGAAAACGTCAACTAAGGAATGATTTTTGTTTATTCGGGTTTTAAAGAGGTGTTAAGGGGGTAAACGTGCATTTCATTGAATAACGATATCTCATGAGTTGTTTCTTTGGGGATGTGATATTCGGTATGTAAACTTATCATTAAAAATAATCAGACATATGTCTAAGGGTTTATCGATGTGGTGTATATTATGAGGTGAAAGGGGTGAAAATTGGGTGTTGAAGGATTCTTAACGGAGCGTGTATCTCTTAAACGACAATGGCGAGAAGTTTGAAATTCGACGGGAAAAACAGCTTTAAATACAAGTAAAGAGGTGTTCGACCGTTTTGTCATAAATCCAATTTAAGGGGCCCTTGGAGAGGGGTGAAATTCTGGGGGAAAAAAAAACAGGAAAGAAAGTGTCCTAACTGATTGACTCACTTACTCACTCATCAAACTCAGGGGGAAAACAGCTTTAAATAAGTAAATAGGTGTTCGACCGTTTGTTTCATAAATCCAATTTAAGGGGTTCATGGGGAGGAGTGAAATTATCAAAAATAATTGAAAGAAAATGTCCTGACTGACTCACTCACTCATCATCGCCCAGACAAAATTATTGATGTTAGAAACATGAAATTTTGGGGATATGTTCGTTGTATGTCGAAAACGTCCACTAAGGAAAGAGTTTTGGATATTCAGGTTCTAAAGAGGTGTTAAGGGGTAAATGTGCATTTCATTGAATAACAATATCTCACGAGTGGTTTCATTTGGGGATGTGATACTTGGCTTATATTCTAATCATTAAAATAAGCTGACACATGTCTAATGGTTTTTCGATGTAGTGTATATTATAAGGTGAAAGGGATGAAAAGTGGGGTTTGAAAGATTCCTAACGGAGCGTGTATCTCTTAAACGATATAAGCAAGGTGTTTGAAACTCGGAGGAAATCAATCAGCTTAAAAATAAATAAATAAATAAATAAATATATAAAATAAATAGGTGTTCGACCGTTTTTTCATAAATACAATTTAAGGGGCCTATGGGGAGGGGTGAAATTCTGGAAGAAAAACGTCCACCAAGGAAGGATTTTTGGATGTTCACTCTCATCAACCAACCAAAACTATTAAAGTTAGAAGAATGATATTTTGGGGATATGTTTGTTGTGTGTCGAAAATGTCTACTAAGGAGGGATTTTTGGATATTCAGGTTCTAAAGGGGTGTTAACGGGGTTAAACCTGCATTTCATTCAATAACAATATGACACGACTATGACGCGAGCGAAGCGAGGCTAAAAATGAGATGGTGTGTGTGTATTACTCAATCACGCAAGTACCACTGGTCCGATTTACATGAATTTTACATGGAAGTAGCTGATTTACCTGGTTAAGATATAGGTTACTTTTGATTTCAATAATTTGCACTATTTAAAGATGGCGACCATTTTAGTGACGTCACTGCACCCTTTGGTTTCAAACTTTCATATTTCCATTTCAAATAAAAAGAGAACGCTAAGAAATAGCAAACTTTTGATGGCATATACGAGGTTTAAAATTACATTTTCTATCCGAAAGGTATCTCCAACGGTTAGCGAGAAAACCCTAAATTTGTGCTATAATACACGGTCAACGCCGAGCGGTGTAGTTGGACAAAATGTTCCATCCTTAATATCCCTCTGCGCAGCATCTCGCCTATCCCCTGTTTTAACTGTCACCTTCACATTTTAATTTATTTATGACGCGTAGCGAAGCACGGGTACTTCAGCTAGTTTATTATACCAATGGATGAAATTATAAAACGTGTAAAACAGAGTATCAGTAATGATGAAGTGAATGCTTTGGTATTTGCAGATTATGTGGTGATTTGGGGAAAGGGAGAAAAGGAAGTACAAAAGAGACTGGACATTTGGAATGAAAATCTAAAGGAGTTTGGAATGGTAATTAGTAAAAAGAAAACTGTAGTCATGTACTGTGGAAAAGAGAAAAAGTAATTCAAGTGAACATAGATGAGGTACGGTTAGAGAATGTAGAACAGTTTACGTATCTAGGTAGCACTATAAATGGAAGTAATGACATCAACATTGAAATTAATAACAGACTAAGAAAAGGTACAACATTTTATCACCAAGTCAGAGAACTTTTATGGGATGACAAAGTACCCAAGAGAATGAAATTAACACTATGTAAACAGTATTTCATACCAATTGTAACATATGGACTGGAAACACTGGTAACGAATAAAAGGCAAAAGAGTAAGATACAAGCAGTAGAAATGAAATTTTTAAGAACTTCAGCTAAAAAGACAAGAAGGGATAGAATTCAAAATATTAAAATCAGAGAAGAGTTAAATATGGAACCGTTAAATCAGAAGATACAGAAAGGAAGGTTACATTGGTTCTGACATGTAAAAGGAATGGGTAAAGAAAGAGTAGCAAGAAGGGAATTAGAAAGAGAAGTCAAGGGAAAGAGACCAGTTGGAAGACCGAGACGAAGGTGGT
This sequence comes from Meconema thalassinum, assembly GCA_946902985.2. Classification (NCBI taxonomy): domain Eukaryota; kingdom Metazoa; phylum Arthropoda; class Insecta; order Orthoptera; family Tettigoniidae; genus Meconema; species Meconema thalassinum. The sequence goes on along the minus strand of OX336399.1, from coordinate 72,931,573 downwards.
TGGACCAAATTTTGAAGGACATTGGAGAAGCTGGATTGGATGTGGCAGAAGTGATGGAACAGAAAAAATGGAAGGACCGAAAGGACTGGAGGAGGCTTGTAAACCATACCCGGGTGACTGGAGTGGGACTTGAATGATGATGATGATGAAGGCACAATACAAGAGAAAACACTTTTAACTGGGTCGTTTCAATTCAATGTAGATGTCCCGTTGATAACAACATTTACAATATATTTTTACCATGATTATAACCTTAATGCAAATACTGTAGTATCAAGATAGACAGGATTTTTTGTTTCTGATCTAACATTATTTAAAGACCCATTGAGACCACTTGGGTAGCCTAAGGAAGGAATAATGACAGGTTTAGGTTAGTAAGTGTGTGATTCATATTATTAGCTCCAGATAATGGCTGCTCATACCATGCTGAAACTTGCAAGGATATGCAACAAAATCAGATATTAATAATATTTGATGAGATTATTACGGTGCCTAAGAAAAATACTTGATAGTGGAATAACTAAAGTGATCCTAAGTGGTCAAAAAAAGAGAAGACGAAGAAGCGATTAATGATGTTAAAACACTATAGAAGCTAATGGAAGTAGGATATTTTGCTACTGTGTCTGTTAGGTAGTCAGCCCGAAGGCTGGTTGGATCCTCAAAAGCACCGCCGTTACGTTATGTGAGTAGATACCCACAAAAACCCAAGGCAGCGCTATATTGAGGCGTTCTAGGCAAGAAGAGGAGTGAGGTAGTTTGCCATTGCTTTCCTCACTGAGTCAGAACATTAGTCCTAACCCTATGAGTAGAAACTTTCACAGCATTCACAGGCACTGACTGTGCCCTGAATGCCACTACTAAGCACCACCCATACCTCAGTAGCTTCCATATAATCACAGCCATGAGTGAGACTGAGGCATCGGTGAAAAGCCACCTTTTACTCTAGCCTGTGTCAACTGACAAATGCAAATGTACTGTATTCATCAAGAGATGGCAAACAGTTGCTACTTGGGAAGGAAAATAAGCAGTGATAGATGAAGCAAAGAGGATATAAAAAGTAAGTTAGCATAGGTAAGGAAAATCTGTTGATATCAAATACAGATTTAGGCATTAGAAAGTCATTTTTTGTAAGCCTTTGTACGGAGCATGGTTCTTGGACTGTTGGTGCAGCAGAAGACCGGCGAGATTTGAAGCATTTGAAATATAGTGCTACAGAAGAATGATGAAGATTAGATGAGTTGAAGCAGTAACAAATGAAGAGGTATTAAGACGAGTGGGAGAGGAGAGAAGTTTCTGGCGACTGCTAATGAAGAGAAGGGATAGGTTGGTAGGACACACACTAAGGCACCCCGGAATAGCCAACTGAATTATTGAAAGAAGAGTCAAGGACACAAAGTGGAAGGGTAGGCCAAGGTTAGAATATTTTAAACAGATTGGCTTGGATGTGGGGTGTGGAAACGATTAGCTCAGGACAGGGATGCAGTGGATTGCTGCATCATACCAGTCTAAAGACTGAAGTTGCTATTTACTATTCAAATACTAAGACTTGAATATCCTCCTGATTTGGAGGATGTTGACAGAAAGTTCCTAATTCCTGAAGACAATACATATGAAGCGAAGTCCAAAGGTACTGTTGGTGATGCATCTGTCTTGGCTAGGATCAGATGTGGACTGATGCCAGCACCTGATTTCACTCTTTCTTCTCACCACCATGATCATCAAATGCTGCACACACATGCACAAGCACATAGTACACTATTACAAATATTCTAGTAGGAAATTCATTTTAGTGCCTTCAGAGAAGATATTTGGAAAGCAGCAACTTGCAGGTAAGGGCACAATGGGAACACAAAATAATAACATCTATATTGCCCATCCTTCATCAGTAGAGAAAAGGAAGAGTAGGAGTTAACTGTGGGATGGGAAAGAGAAAGCAAATAGTGAAGAGTGGTGGTAGTGATTGTTGTTTTCCTTATTGCTTCCTTATTCTTTATGAAAAGGCTAATGTTACACTTGTTTGTTGTTCTAAGGGGTATAATATTGAGATAATCTGCCCATTTTATGCAGTTAACTGTTTTCCTGTTCTTATCAAACCTGTAGGAGCTGCCGAGCATCATCCACAGTAGCTCAGTTGGTAGGGCAATGGTGGCCAAAGCCAAAGGTCTTGAGTTTGACTCACACTAGGTATGTAGACACCATTGCAGGGTGGGTGGAATATGATAGGCAGCGAAGAACATATAATTACAGTAATTCCCCCAGTCAGGAGGTGCCAACAGGCATGAAAATTTTATAGTAGGAGGTGCATGGTTTAGCGAGAAAATTGTTTTGTTGCAGTATTTAAACATAATATAATATAGTGGAAAAGAACTGGGAATATGGAGAGGATTTGATCATGACTTTCATAGATCTAGAAAAGGCATATGATAGTGTCCCCAGAGAGAAGGTATGGGAAACCATGGTTAAGAAGAGACTGGGAAGAGAAATGTTGGAAATGGTGCAAGCAATGTACAACAACTGTGTTAGCAGGGTACTGACCCCAGTTGGAAAGACAGATTGGTTTAGGAACAAGACTGGACTAAGACAGGGGAGTGTGCTGTCACCTCTCTTGTTCATAATGGTGATGGATGAAATTGTAAAGGAAACAAAGGAAGCATATGGACATAAAGAAATGAAGTTACTGTTATTTGCAGATGATATTGTGGTCTGGGGAAAGAACACCGAAGAAGTACAAAAACAACTAGATGCACTGAACGAAAATATTCAGAAGTACGGCCTGAAAATCAGTATAGAGAAAAGCAAGACCATGGTGATGACAAGAGGGGAAAGACATGGAAAGGGCACTGTGAAAATTGGAAGTCAGAGTTTGGAAATTGTGGACACGTTCAAATACCTAGGAAGTGAATTGATGCAAACTGGTAGGTTGGACATGGAGATTGGCAGGAGGGTACAGCAGAGCAATGCATTCTATCAAAGTGTAAGAAAACTTGTTTGGGATAAGGAAGTACCAAGGAAAAGCAAGGAGGTAATGTATAAAGTGTACTATGTTCCCATATTAACTTATGCAGCTGAGACGTGGACCCTGACAAGCAGGCAAGAGAGGAGAATCCAAGCCAGTGAAATGAAATTCCTAAGAAGTATGATAGGAAAGACAAGGAAAGACGAGTGAGGAATGAAGATGTTAGGAAGGAAGTTGGGATGGGAAAACTAAATGAGAGAATTGAGAAGAATAAACTAAGGTGGTTTGGACATGTAAAGAGGATGGAGGAAAATAGAATACCAAGACAGATGCTGGAGGTGAAGTGCAAGGGTAAGAGAGCAAGAGGAAGACCTAGAACAAGGTGGAATTGATTCAGTGAAGAACAGCGTAAGAAAAAGAAATCTGGACTGGGACAAGATCGTGGAAGAAGAATGGTGGAAGGACAGAGGAAAGTGGAGAAGTGCCATAAATACCCCAACCGGGCAGGAGCAGGATAAGGGGAAATGATGATGATGATGATAATTTAAACATAAACATAACATAATTTAAACATAATTTAAACATAAAATTTGCATTGGCTTACAATATGATATGGTATATCTATAAATATAGTAATTACTAATTTCAGCCAATCAATACTTCTATTACTTAAACAAATTTCAAAAAGAAAACTTGAAAACAATGGTCCGGTTAGCTCAAATCAGTCACCAGTGTTTTGCCCCGGTGTATCATTGGGCTCATCAGTTGGTATGGTACACCTCACCAAGACACATGGTTAGTACATACTGAGAAGGCCGCTGCAAGGTTCAAATGATGCTACGAGCAGTGCCAATGTACTATGAGAGACAAGCACCCTTTTTAAAAAATAAAGCCTTAACTTGGCTATCCATATTGAAAGTGACTGTTCCCGAAGGATACAGGATGTTTATGTTTACGGTATTTTCCGATTGAACTAGTTATAAATGTTTCTTTTTTTTTTTTTGCTGGAGTGGTGTCAGGGGCCAGCGAACACGGGCCACAGATTGCGCGGAGGTAGAAACCGTAACAGAGCACATTAATTAATGGTAAATTCACCAGAAAATCATCATTAAAGAACTTACTTTTTCACAGAAGGTGCTGAAAATGTTCTCCTTCAGCTGACAGTCAGGCGTTGCACCGTGTAAATAATAGGGGCAGATGACCTTTTTCCTTCCGTAATGAGGGATATCTGCTGCTGTATATTGTTTCAGCATTTTCAGCATCTTCTGTGGAAAGGTAAGTTCTTTAATCATGATTTGCTGGTACAGGGTACACTCAATCTCGTGAGGCAAAACTGAGAAGAGGCGGGTTCGATTCCTGCTTTGGTCATCCTGGAAGTAGTTTCCCCTACTTCTACTTCAGGCAAATGCCGGGATGGTACGGTATCTAACTTAAGACCACAATCACTTTCTACCCAAATCCTACCTCAATTGCAAATACCACATAGTAGTACAGATATCACAGTGACACAGGTTATCAAACAAATGCTACACACATCCAAGTACACGGGGCTACATGACTATGATGTTGCAAATCCCCTAGAAAATCAATAACAACAACAAGGTTATTCAAAAATATAATATTCATTTACATTGGAAAAGCTTTTTACTGACTCTTGTGGTGTTCAAAGTTATAAAATGAGCTTATCAGTTGAGTGTAAAATTTGAGCTTAGCTCAATTCATATATTGTACTGTATTGTAGATGCTGAGTACTGTCCCAAACTTGCATAATATTTGTTATAATTATAAATATTGTAAGTCAGCTTGGATCCGCATAAGAATTGTTAGATTTATATCAATGTACAGTGATTGTATGTCTACCGTGTTGTATTTTCTTGTATAATTTTTTCACTTGGAATTTGAAAAATCAATAGTGCCCCTCATATATTCCTGTTTTTGTGTTCGTCTACGTTAGTTGTTGTCCCGTAGTGCATGAGTACTTGAAGTAAAGAGATAATTTAAAACATACTTTATAAAAAGCTGTGGATGTTAACTATTATTAAAATGACACTTAAATAGACCCCAGTTTTTGACTTCCTTGTACTGTATCCATTTTCAGTGTTATCTGGCTGTGATGAAACAGGTAGGATTCATTTCCTAACTCGGATATAGGGCTAGGACCAGTAGACTGTGCATGTGGGATTGAAATGCTTTTGTAGTGACGAATATGCATGGACATTTGTGTACATGTGCATGGTGGGAGTAACCCCCATTGCTAGAAGATATCGTAGTTTTGCAGACAAAGTGAAATAGTGCCAGTCTGCAATTCACATATGTTTATCTGGCAATAGAACAAATCATTTAGCCATTAACAAAACATAATAAAAAGGCAGCAAAGGAAGCATATACATGGGTTGGTTTTTTAGTTTTGGCACCAATGCTTCAGTGCCAAGTTGCAACAATGTTGGGCGCTGCCACTTATACCGACGGTTGGTGCCCTGCATCCCCTCCCTCAGAGCACATGACCTCGCCCGTCCTCATCACCGCTCGTGCACAGTCGCGCCTGTTAGATGAGTAGTGTGAGACCAGCGCTCGCGAAAGACAGTCGCAATGTTTTCCAAGCAGGAGCAGAGAACGTGGATAAAAATTCAGTGTGCTAGGGGTCACAGTGCTAAACAGTGTCACCAAGGATTGCAGGAAGCGTGCGGTGCAGCTGCGTTACCGTTCAGAACGGTAGCAAGATGGGTTGCAGCCTTTCGAGATGGGCGCGAACGTGTGGAGCACATGCCTCGATATGGTCACCCACCAGTAAGTGATGACAATGTACAGACGGTGTCCGCGTTAGTAGAGGCGCATCGGAACGTAACGATTCGTCAATTAGTGCAAGATACCGGACTGGCGCCTTCAACTGTCCTCCACATCCTGAAGGACTTACTGAAAATGAGGAAGATTGCGTCCAAATGGGTTCCGCATGACTTAACCGACATGCACAAATGGCTGCGATATGACTCTTGTATGCACTTGCAGCATTATGAGCGCGAAGGAGAGGCCTTCTTACGGCGTATCATAACCATTGACGAGACGTGGGCCAGATCTTATGAGCCACAGTTAAAACGCCAATCGAATGAGTGGCGGCACCACGGATCACCACGGAAACAAACAGTTCGACCAACCCCCACCAATGTGAAGGTAATGTTGATTCTTGCCTATGATTGAGATGGTGTGATCATACACCATACTGTTCCCCGAGGGCAAACCGTTAATGCGGCGTACTATTGGTCGTTTCTGCAAGACCGTCTCCGAGGAGCTTTGAGAAGGAAATGGCGCCACCACATGGTTACACCGCCCATCGTTCTGCATGACAATGCTAGGGCACACACAGCAGGCGTTGTGTCGGCATTGTTGGATCGCTGGGGCTGGGAGGTCCTCTAGCACCCCCCATATTCTCCCGACATCAGTCCCTGCGACTATAATCTCATCCCGAAGATGAAGACGACAATGCGCGGGGAGCACTTCCGTACCATTGAAGACGTTAAGCAGGCTGCCGAGTGCTCTCTTCGTACCATCAATAGATTGGGCAGTGCCAACGGGATCCAACGACTTCCGCATCGCTGGGAACACGTACGCAACGGTGGGGACTACATCGAGGCCCTGCGAAACTTGGAACCATCTAAGTGAGTTATTAATCCAGTTATAACTAAGGTGCCAAAACTAAAAAACCAACCCATGTATTTGCTGATGATGTTCTGATTTGGGGAAAGAATAAGAATGTGGTCCAATAACAGCTGGATATACTGAAAAAAAAATATCGAGAAATTTGAAATGAAAAGTAAGACAATGGTTATTATTTATTTATTTATTTATTTATTTATCGTATGGCTCTTAGTGCCGGGAGTGTCCGAGGACATGTTCGGCTCGCCTGAGTCTGTAGCTGCTTCCAGGGGACACCCTTATTAGGGTGAGCTACAAGTTCCGCTCAATTTCAAGTAGTTCCAACTTTCGCTACCAGATATCAATGAACGTTGGAACTTTGATAGAGCGTTACGACGAAATCTAACCTAACAATTTTGCTTTATACAAGTTTAGTCTGTAAAAGGTTCTTTTACATGCCATAAATCTATGACATGGGACCGCCGGCTTTACTTCCCCTCCGAAGGAAGGCATACTGAAGGATTTTTATCGCTCTTAAAAAATCCGACGACTTCGGTCGGGTATGAACCCGCTTTCTTGGGCACAGCAGTTCAGCATGCTACCAACTACGCCACCGAAGCAGTTAAGACAATGGTAATGAGAAGAAAAAAGAAAGAAGGAAAAGGGATTGTTAAAATTGGAGATGTAGATCTGGAAGTAGTAGAGCACTTCAAATATTTAGGAAGTGAATTGATGGAAAATGCAAGATTGGATATGGAGATCAACAAAAGATTACAATGGGAGTGTTTTCTATCATCAGATTCGGAGTTCAATTTGGGATAAAGACAAACCACTGAAGGCTTAAGAAGTGCTGTACAATACCTATTACTTACCAATAATGACGTATGGAGCAGAAACTCGGCTGATGACGAAGAGAGATGAAAGTAGAATACAGGCAGCCAAAATGAAATTCCTGAGGAGTATGGTACAGAAGACTAGGAGAGATAGAGTGAGAAATGAAGACATTTGAAAGGAAGTGAATGTACAGAGACTGAATGATAAGCTGGAGCAGAACAGATTGAGATGGTATGGACATGTGAAAAGGATGATTGATGAAAGAATGCCGATACGAGTGAAGGAGAGACGGATGATGTGAAAGAGAGGACGAGGAAGACCTAGAGTACGGTGGTTGGATTTAGTGAAAGACAGTGTGAGAGAACAGAACCTGGAGTGGAGTTCAGTGCTTGAGGAAGGATGGTGGACAGTCAGAGTTAAGTGGAGGGGTGTCATGTTTGCTCTGACCTGGCTTAGGCTGGAAAATAGAAAATGATGATGAATAAAATGGCAACATTATCAATCGGTGGTGGCCATTGATAAGTTTGCAGTGTTGCTGAATGTCCAGATATATTTTGATGGCAAAATTAGATTTAAAATAATGAAATACAACGCTTCCACTTTATGTGCATTTTAAGAATTGATCGTTTTGCTGTCTAATAACTCAATAAATCTATGTGCCAAATGGTCATTGCATGGCTCAAGCTCCGACCAGATTCCTTCAGTGGCTGGTATGGTGCAGAAGCTAAGATAAAAATCTCTTATATCAACCATGCTGGATGCAGCAAAGCTCGAGGATGGGCGAGCTGTAATGTCCAGAGTGCTTCATTGATGGTTGATCCTCCACTGCCATGCGATGTACGTAGACTGTATGTTACCGTACTTCTTTTTCACATTGCTGTATATCACATATTCTACCTACTATTACTGTATTTTGTATGATTGGCACAAGATTGTCATCTACAGTGAGGTCCTTCTCAATAGGATGGGGCCTTGCAGGGGCCACGTGGCAGGTGAGTTACGGCCAGATAAATAGCATGTACCAATTACAAAGTAAGCCTCCGTGGCTTAGGCGGCAGCACGCTGGCCTCTCACCGCTGGGTCCGTGGTTCAAATCCCGGTCACTCCAAGTGAGATCTGTGCTGGACAAAACGGAGGCAGACAGGTTTTTCTCCGGGTACTCCGGTTTTCCCTGTCAAAATTTCATTCCAGCAACACTCTCCACTATCATTTCATTTCATCTGTCATTCATTTAATCATTTCCCCAGAGGAGTGCGTCAGGCCTCGGCAGCCGGCACAGTTCATATCCTCGCCGCTAGATGGGGGCGTCATTCATTCCATACCTGACCCGGTCGGAGACTGGAAGCAGGCTGTGGATTTTCATTTTCATTTTCAATTACAAAGCTTTGGGTCGGGAAGCACGAAATGCTGTCATAGCATTGTTTACATATGCAGCTAGCAAGATACCTTAATTGAGAGAGTTACAACTTGTGGTGAAGTACTGTAGCCTATATTGTACCCCATGAACATAGGTATAGAACAAAACAACAAATTTTCCTAGTGAAAACTTATCTTCTCAAGATGAAGTTTTACAAGAAATGTGTTAGTAAGTTTCAGCGCCATGCGATTTTTACTTTTGACGGAACCTCAAATAAAAGGTATACAGAAACAATCCCATGTACTCTGGAGGCTCTCGAGAACTAAATAACTACACTGATACGAAATATCAGACGGGATGAACTACAGCGAAATTTCAGACGGGATAAATTACAGCGAGTGTACCAAATCTTCCTACGTCAGTGAAACGTGTGTCTAGAAAATGGACAGCATATCCAGCAACTACTCTGAAATTCATGTAAGTAATGATGCTTATTAAATAATTATGTTAAAAAGAGTAATTTGAGAAACTAGTTGGGCTAGCGACAGTGCCTTGCTCGACAGGCTGATACACACAATGGCTCGCTAGCCATGTGGCTTCTGTGATATTCCGTCCTACAGAAATGGGCCTTGCTGTATAACTGACCTACTGTTATGTTATTGCAGTGAGATTTTCCGACGGTTATGAAAGTAAACATTTAAGTTGGCAAGGTTGACCTCAGCTGAAAAATGAAATGAAGATGGCTCTGACTATATGTAAGGCAAACGTTAAAGAAAACAGGATATAGTTTCTGTGGAAATAATACTGGTATCTCACTTTATGAAAACACAGTACAGGACATGATGTCCTTTAAAAATGGGTAACCACAATTTTCCCATGCAAGAAATAACTTTATTCTTTATTGTTCTGCGTGGTCCTTGTATCAAATGGTGCATATCAATTAGTTAGGCTTTGAAATACTCTCCCATGCTTTCTTGCTTGTATTATATGCTAGTGTTGGACTAAGGTATTCAGAAACAATTATTAGGTATGGGCGTACGTTAAAATTATTATTGTAAAATGCTTTTATTGCAGTTGAACTTGTTTGTGAACGATATTGTGTTGTAAATTTTGCATGGAAGGCAGTAATAGTTTGGCCGTTTTGCTTCCTAACACGTTACTCAGCAGGTATGGTGAATATTATTTTTATTTGATTGGAAATGTATACAACAAAAGGATTTTGCATGGTTCAATTTTAACTGATACTTTTATTCCCGCAAGTAAAAGAATTCCTTTTCAGTGAGTCAACACATTAATGTGGAGAGTATACCGTAACTTATCTGCTTACAGTTGTTAACTTGGAAAGAATTGTGTGGAAATGGTATATAGCATTACATGTTTCGTACATCAAGCGAATATTAGATAGTTTTCACGTAAGGCAATTATAGGTTTGGCAGATATGTAGATAACACTTGCATACAACTTATCGTACAATTATGTAGTTATAAAAACTTTCTTAAACCTGTCAAATTTTTTACTTGTGTTCCGTTAGTGTTGTAGCACTCCTGTAAGCATTGTGTGTGTTCTGTTGGAAACTAATTATAACCTAGGAGAAATATCTTAACAATAATAAGCAATGAAATCAGATCTGTTACAATTGCTGAAGTTAATATTAGCTTTGTGGAGGGGTGTTATATTTGCTCCGACCCGGCTTGGGCTAGAAAATGGAAATTGATGAATAATTATAATATTATGACCTTGCACTGCTTGCAACCAGTATAGAGGACTTCAAATTTCATTTGAAAAAACTGAAATAATGGCATCCTTTGATGTGGAAACACAAGCTATTACATTGATTAACAATAAAGAAATTAAAGTTGTATATAAATTTAAATATTTAGGGGAGATTATAACATGGAATTTGAATGAGAAAGCGTCAATCGAAAATAGAACAACAAAGTTAAGACAAGCGCAACATATTACTTGGTCTAGTTACAAAAAAAAAATCACTCTCCATAAATGCCAAATTACGACATTACGAATCAGTTATTAAACCGGAAGCAATATATGCTTGTGAAACACTTTTCAAGCTAAACACTCGATCAGTTACTGACACATTACAGAAGACTGATAGCAGAATTCTCAGAACTATAATTAATAAAAAACATCAGGTGGATGGTCAATGGCGTCTATTACCAAATGAAGTGGTTTATAAAGAAACTGAGTTGATAGTCGATAGATACTATGAGAAAAAGGCGAATTGCTTTTTTTTGGTCATATCTCACGCCTGCCGGATGCCAGACAATTAAAAGTATATTATTTAATTATTTTTTCAAAAGTAAAACAAAGAACTCTTGGTTTATGGAAATTCAAAATGATCTGGCTGAACTCGGCTTGACAATGTCCCAAATTGCTAACAATGATGAGAAGAATATCTTGAAAAACAAGAACATCCGACTTCCCTTAAAAACCTTTACCCGCAAAACTTACACCATAAGCGATGCAGAGAGAGCGGCAAGGTCGACTAGAATGAAAATGTTTTGGGAGAAGAAGAAAAATAAGAAGCTGAATCTTTAATATTATTTTTTGAGACATGTGTATACTTGTTTTGGTTAAGTGCTCCAATGAGGGCGTAACATATGTAAATAAATAAATAAATAAATTATTGATTAAGGTGGATTATATTTAATACCAGTTGGTGCTTACTTTAATTTCATATCAGTAAGGACACTACAAACCAGATATAATTAAGTTTTTATCTATATGTATTCTTAATTCAGCCGATCAATATCACATCAAATTTCAAAGAAACTGAAATTGTCCAAATGAGATATCGTAAGATATCAAAAAGTAAATAATGTTCTTCTTCTTCTTTTGCTTTAGCGTTTGTCCCACCTCGTGGCAGGGTACGCTATTTGAATCCGCTGTCTCCACTTTACTCGGTCATGGGCCATGTCCGGATGAAGGTTGACGCCTTTCAAATCCCTGTGCAGTGTATCGGCCCAACGTTGTCTTGGTCGCCCCTTTGGTCTTTTCTCGGCGACCTCCAGTGTGTAGCCCTGTTTTGCAGTGGTGTCCGCTCCTGACCGTAGCACATGCCCAAACCATCGCAGACACCCTCACGCATTTTGTTACTGATTGCTGTGATACCAAATCGTTCCCTTATTCTTTGATTGGGGATGTGATCCAACCTAGTAATGCCTGCTGTCCATCTAAGCATCTTGGTCTCCATGGCACTTAGCCGACGTTCTGCTTCCTTCGTGGTCGGTCAACATTCGGTATTATAAAGCGCTACGGGACGAATGACAGTGCGGTAAATCTTCGATTTTAGGTGGTCATTCATCTGGCGATCGCACATAACACCTGTCGTTGTTCACCACTTCATCCATGCAGCATTAATTCTTATGTTGACCTCCTCGGTGAGACGACCTTCAACAGTTATCGTAGAGCCAAGATACTTAAATTTTGTCGTTCGAGGCAGATCATCGCTGTCGACTTGGATTGTTCCGATTTCTCCAGCATCCGTTGTCATATATTCTGTTTTAGCTTTGTTAAGCCGCAGGCCATATTGACTTAAACGATCACTCCATTCCTGGACTTGATGTTGGAGATCCAGCTTGTTTTGAGCGGCCAACATAACGTCATCAGCGTACAGAATGGTCCAAGGTAATGGTTTTGTAGATCTGCAGTAACCGTGTCCATGCCCATAATGAACAGCAATGGTGACAGGGCCGAACCTTGATGAACACCAACTGTTACGTGGAAGTTTTCCGACGCTCCTGCGGTGGCTTGGACGTAACTTCTTGGCTCCGCATAGAGCAACTGTACCCAGTTGACAAGGTACTCTGGGATGCCATGTTGTCGGAGAGTCAACCAGATCAAGTCGTGCAGCACACGATCAAAAGCCTTTTCGAGATCTAAGAAAGCAAGGTGCAACGGCTTATTCTTTTCACGATGTTTTTTAACTAAAAGCCGTGTGGCGTGGATTGCATCTGTTGTGCTGCAATTTTTCACAAATCCAGCTCGGTTTTTGGTCAGCTGGGTGATCTTATCAAGAATGTGCTCGAAGACCTTCATGGTGTGACAGAGGAGTCGAATTGGTCCGTAATTAGCACACTCGGCTGGACTTCCCTTCTTTTTGAAGATAGGTATCGTGATGCTATGTTGCCAATCAAGTGGCGTTCGTCCTTCTTTGACTATTTGGTTGAAGAGTCTTGCCAACCAATCCGCTGGATCCCACTTCTGAGATCACTATAGCTCCACCGCGATGTCATCTGGACCAGTTGCCTTCCCTGGTTTCATTTGTTTCAAGGCCCCTGCAACCTCTAAGACATCAATAGGTTTGATAGGACCTTCGACAGCAGTAGCGACAGGTATCTGGTTGTGCTGGAATTCCTCTGTTGAGACCTTCTCAAAGTAATTTTGCCAACGTTCTCTCGCCTTCTTTCAGTCGACTAGCAAAACGCCCTTATCGTCATTGATGCCATAGAAGCGTTGGATATCTTGAGATTTATGGTGCCTGGATTTGACGAGGCGATAGATGTCCCGCTCTCCCTTGCGTGTGTCCAGCTTCGCGTAGAGGTCTGCGTACCGAGACGATTTTGTCGAAGCAACAGTCTTCTTCGCTTCCCTGCGTGTTATTTTGTAAGCATTCCAACGAGAAGTTGTTTTGTCTTCCAGAAACTCGTGGTAAAGCTGCTTCTTCTTGCGTACCCCAGTTTTGACTGCGTCATTCCAAAGCCATGTGTCCTTATCAATCCGACGTCTTCCTTGCTTCGTAAGTCCAAGAATGGCATGCGTGGCTTCGTGAACAGCTTTCTTCATTTTTGTCCAGCTTTCTTCAACGGTTGTAATCGGTGGCAGCGTAAGACGTCTAATGACTTCTTCTTCATTCTCTTTAAATTGCCACCATCTGATTCTCGCCGGTCCTGTTCATGCCTGTATGACCATTGGCGGCTTTACACGGAACTTGCAGATAAGTGGTCGGTGTTGGGTCGCAACTGTTTCGTAAGGGACAACTTTAGTGTCCAACACGTCTTTAAGGTCTTTGCGCCTTACCAGAATGTAGTCAATTTGTGTTGTATTTGTGCCGCTGTAGTATGTGATTAGATGTGAATCACGTTTATTAAACCAAGTGTTCGTAATGACTAGGTCATGGGTTTCCGCATAATCTAGAATTCTCAGTCCGTCGTCGTTCCTCTCACCATATCCGAATCCGCCATGGGCGGCATGGTCTTCTTTCAAGCGACCGACATGTCCATTTAGTCATTTCGCTCGTCATTTCGCTCATATTGGCCCCGTATTGACGCAAATTGAATTCAGTAAAGTTTATTATATTCCGCCCTATTCAATACAATTCAAAGACTTAGTTCATGGAAAACTATGATGATACATGTTTCGGGAACGTATGGTTCCTTCTTCAGTCCTTATAGTGACCTAATTTAACATTTGAACATCATAAGACATCGATTAACCATTAAAATTCTAAAATTAATAATATTATCACAGAATTCGCTAAGTTACCTTTGGGTGTGGCGAACCCATCGTACTAATAGCCTAAATTTGATAGTGTGTGAGTCGAGGCCTCAGATAGAGGTCCTTAATTCATGCCCCGACCCAGATCACTGGAACCGGGAAATGAAGAAGAAGAATTCGCTAAGTTATATGCCTATGTGTAAAAAATACTTATTGTACTAAAAACATGTAGGTTATTATACTAAAACAACATTGATGTATATGCCTTGTGTAGCCTAGTATGTACATATTGCACTGTGAATTAAAAAAGAGGACACACTAAAACATGATTAAAATGACACAATATTATGTTAGGCGAGGAGGTTCGAATCCCCCCGCCGGCAACCTTGAAGATGGTCTTCTGTGGTTTCCCATCTTCCTTCCAGGCAAATGCCGGGGTTGGTCCCTAACTATAGGCCACAGCCGCTACCTTCCAACTCCTCGTCCATACATTCCAACTTCCCTCCTTCCCTCCCCAACGGTACTTGTAGCTCACCCATTGGGTGTCCGTCTAGAAGCAGCTACATAAACTGGCGAGCTGAACATGTCCTCGGACACTCCCGGACTAAAAAGCCATACGCTAAAAAAAAAAAAAAAAAAAAAAAAAAAAATGTTATAGACTTTTGGTTTTGGGACTGCTATACGTCCGTTCATTTGCAAACTGTAAATAGTTCAAAAATGTGAGTCCCTCTCTGGAATGGCGTTCTTCCAACATACGCTGGCCCCATTTTATCATTGGTGAGTGGCGTAGATGCTGATCAATTCGCGTGCGACACGGTGCCGATAGTAAGCGTACTATGACGAATTTATGTTCTGAAAGATTGAAGAAGAAAGAAAAAACTACATTAGGTCGATATTCTTCGAAGAAATGTAGGTAAAAGGAAAGAAAGAAAATAAATTAGCTGACTTACTCGTGAAAAGTTGAAAAACTGCGGCATCCAATTCCGCTGGTTCAAAGGATTGAGACGTAGATGGGGGTGGAGAAGAAAAACTGCTATATAAATAATGAAAATGTTATAAATATCGAGCAAAAATAACTTATTATGGTGGTGGTGGTGGGATATAGACAACAAACTTGAACTGGAGGTTACTTGTCAATCAAATGCGCATCTTACCTTGCGTGTGTGTGTGCCGTAGCTGAAGCCTCTCTGCATACTGATGGACTAAGTTAAGAGCTCTGTAGTGTAGCGTGCGGGGAAGGACACGTCAGAGGGAGAGGGGAGGGGGTGCTGTCTGTGGGAGGGGGAGTCTGGATGAGATGTGCGATATGCTGGGAGGGGGGAGGGAGTGGGGTTGGAGTGCGGTGGTAATTGCCGAGAGTAAAGAGATGTTGAACTTCCTATTATGGTCCTGTGCTATAAATAATTGACCTATAGTAGAATTACCTGTTGTCATCTATTAATCCTATTAGGGTGTCAAATAAAATGTTGGAATCGAAATTAATTTCGTTGATGTTGTGTGAGGGATTGAATCTTTGTGCTTTGTTGATTTCTATTTGTTCTAGTATGTTCATGAGAGATCCTTTCTTTTCCTGGTGTAGTATTTTCAAGTCATTTTCTATGGTGGTAAATTTGTGTCCTGTTTCTGTCATGTGGTTCCCCATTGCTGAAAATCTGTTGTGTTTGACTGCATTAACATGTTCCATATATCTGACCTTGAACCCTCTCCCGGTCTGTCCCACGTAATCGGTATCACTGAATTTACTGAATGTCCATTTAGGTCGCCTGCAACTATGAGGTAGTCCTCTAAGGGCACTTCAGCGGCCTTTTCGTCAAGCAACGCCCAGAAGGCGTCTTTGATCGTTGCCGTTAGGCCTGTCTGAGGAGCATAGGCGCTGAAGAGGTGGATTTTTCTTCCATCGGCGATGTAGTAAATAATGTTATCTTTTAAATTTTGATTGGATATTTTATTGAGGTTGGAAGTCATCTTCATCATCATCATCATCATCATCATTTCCCCTTTTCCAGCTGACACTTGGTGGGGGCAAATATGGGTCCTCTCCACTTTTTTCTGTCGTTCCACCATTCCTCTTCCGACACGGTGTTCCAATCCAGGTTCCGTTTTCTAATGCTATTCTTCACCGTGTCCAGCCAACGCATTCTTTGTCTTCCTCGTCCTCTCTGTCATCCGTCGTTCCAGTGCGTGTCTTGTTAGTCTTACTTCATTCAACCATTTGACATGTCCAAACCATCTCAATCTGTTTTGCTCCAGTTTGTCATTTAGTTTCTGTACTCCCAGTTCTTTCCGTATATCTTCATTTCTTACTCTGCCTCTTCTCGTTTTTTGGACCATATTTCTCAGGAATTTCATTTCAGCTGCCTGTACTCTGCTCTCATCCCTTTTACGGTATTCACTGTCCAGGTTTCTGCTGCATATGTCATTATAGGAACATAATATGCTTTGTACATAACTTCTTGGGTTGGAAGTGCCATTTATAATCCTGTATTACGGTATATTTGAAAGCGTCAGTGTAAGGTAGGAGTTCCAAATCATCGCCCTTTAACATTTAGTGCTGTTGATCTTGCTTGAGCTAGTGGCAGATATGCTGGCTTGGCACATGCATGCCTACATCAGCGCTGTATCTCTCATGTCCACAGATCGGTTGCTCGGAAACAATTTCGTGCAACGTGCTGCTAGAGTACGACCACTGTAGTCGCCGAATCAATCTCCAGGTGCGGTTCCCCTCCGAAGGCTGCTTCCACGCCACTGTCTCGTACCGAGGCATCGAGCTGCATAATGGGGATTTTGACATCATTGTCCTTAGTGGTAAGTATCTTGTTCTTTTTTTTTTTTTTTCCTATTTTTTTTTCATAGTATTTTTGCAGTGTGGGGTAAGTTATTTTTAGTACGGTACTTTGTGACAGGTCGATGACTTCTTGCTTTGTTCAGTCTTGTTTTGTAATAGTGAAGTGGAAGTTCCATAAGAAGGTGGGCGTCGGCCTATTGCAAGGTTGCCAATAATCCATAATCCTGTCTAAAATACAAATGATCCCGCTTAACAGGCCGGGGCTTGCCTCAGTTTTCGAATCCTACAATACTTACTGCAGATACACGATACCAAATCATGTATGTGCTGTTTTCGATTTTCATTCTAAAAAGCAGAAGGAAAGGTCACTTTAAAAACGTTCATAGCACTCTTGCAATACTCACAAGTTTCTCAGACTACTGTAATTTCAAGTAAAATTTCCTATCAAGGCAAGGATTATTGTAGGCATAATGAGACTGTTGACTTCAGTCCCCCCCCTACTTTTCTTAGTCATCATCATCAAGTTTCCACTCCAGTTTCCCGGGTGTGGTTTACGAGCGTTCTCCATTTTAGTCGATTCATGTACCACTGCTCCTTCTTAGTGACCAGGGAATCCCTGTCATGAAATACTACTGCAATACAGAGACAAGGGTGCATTCACAAAATAGAGAAGCAAATTACTGGAATTGCAAAGGGTCGAAAATGTGGGCAGCAGTCAGCTAACAAGTACAACAAACCACCAAATATAGGAAATATGTTCTTATTAATAAATATGCCAGAATATGTATTTATTAATAAAAATGGCAAAAATATGCAAATAAAACAAAAGTTTGGTGCTTTTCAGTCGGTCAACACGAATGTACCCAAAAGAGGTGGGTAATACCCTAATCCTGAAAAAAATTACGGTACATGAAATTAATAAATACACTAGGATAACCAGTTTCGATCGTCAAGCGATCATCATCAGATCCATTACACTTAGGCTATGAAACTATGTTTAAAAATACAGGTGAAAATATTTACAATATGTACAATTATTTAGTTGCAGTATTGGTAATGCAACTTGTCAGTGTTTGCTAATTGTAGTATATATGATGTTGGGTGAAATGCTAAATTGGTGATAGAAATCTGGAGTTTGTCTGTTTGGAGTGACTATATGGTTGTAAAACGTCGACTGTGGTTGTACTGTAATAGTACAAGCTACTACTTATCTGGATGGATGTCTTCCTCGCTGGAGCTACGAGCAGTTTCAACTTCACTCTTACACCAGTTGTGGTACATATTGTAAATATGTTCACCTGTATTTTCGAACATAGATTTTATAGCCTAAGTGTAATGGATCTGATGATGATCGCTTGACGATCGAAACTGGTCATCCTACTATCCGTCCAGAGTTAAGAGTGTACTACGGGCTCTTATGGGCTTTTATATTTAGCGGACTCCCCCAGAATTGATGACTTCGAAGTCTTTAAAACTGGATTTTCGCTATGTTATTTAATAGGTTAATGGTCATGGGTGGAGAGTACATGATCCTCAGCATACATTTAATGATATGTAATTCTTACATTCTTGATATGCAACATAATTTTGTAATGTATCTGACAGCAGTGTCTGCACGCTGGATGTAATAGCGCGCACGCTGTTGTACGTGTCTTAGCTCTACACTGAACGCACGAGTCTAGTTCTCTCCAAGATATTTGAAACAGTGTTGAAGTGTGAGGATCGTTTTGTGTAATAAAAATAATTGTGATTTAGGTATAAGTAAGTGGCATTAAAGATATGGCTGATGTTCCGTTTGCGAAACGTAAGCCTGGGGAAATTTTAAGGCGTAGAGAACGACAGATAGTTTGTAACGTCTACAATTATATAAAGACCAAGAATCAGGAGAAAAGTGTGGACTGGACTGCGAGAGAAACTGCTGAAGCATGCGGCGTTTCAAGAACCACGGTGTTTAAAGTTCGAGCCTAGGCTACCAATTCGTGTCTCCAGGTAAGAAGAGAACGCCGAAAACAACGAGGCGAAACAGCAGGGTTTTGAAATACAATGACTTTGTACGGAGTGCAGTTAGACGGAAAGTGCATGAGTTTTTCGTTAATAATCTACCACCCACACTAAATTCTGTTCTGTCGGCTGTCAACAAAGATCCAGATCTCCCAGATTTTAAAAGATCAACACTCCATGTCCTACTTAAAGAAATGGATTTTATTTACGAACGGAGGGGAAACAAAGCAATGTTGATTGAAAGAGACGATGTTGTGTCTTGGCGCCATAAGTATTTATCACAAGTGAAGAAATTCCGAAATGAAAATAGAAACATTGTTTATACAGACGAATCATTTGTTAATACCGGCATAACAGTGCTAAAGACATGGGTTGACAAGTCCATAAACAGTCCGCGGCAGGCATTTTTAGCGGGACTTTCGAGTGGTTTGAGGGCGCCTACAGGTCGAGGGCCACGATTTGCGTTAGTTCATGCAGGTAACGAGCGCGGATTTGTGCCGAATGCGAAACTTGTATTTTTATGCAAGAAAAACACTGCTGACGCTCATGATGAAATGGATGGTGATTGTTTTGAGAAGTATTTTAAAGAACAGATTCTCGCAAATCTCCCACCTCAGTCAGTAGTAGTCATTGACAATGCTTTCTACCACAGCCGAAAGAAAGAGAAATTACCAACTAAGTCATGGAAGAAAGAACTTATGCGGGAATGGCTTCAATCACGTGGTATTGCGTACAGTGAGGACATGCTGAAGATAGATCTGATGAACATTATCAGTAAAGAAAAATACAAATATGATGCATACGTCATTGACGAAATGGCTAAGGAAATGGGACATACAGTTCTTCGACTGCCACCTTATCACTGCGAGTTAAATCCGATCGAACTTGTGTGGGTTCAAGTGAAACATCACATTAGTATGAACAATACTACTTTCAAAACAAAGGACATGGAGAAGCTCATTCAAGAAGGGTTTGAAAGTGTAAGTGTAGAAAATTGGAGTGCTTATGTTCAGCATGTGAAGACGGTTGAGGCAGATATGTGGACTGCAAATAATCTCCAAGATGACCCAGAGGCTCTCATAATTAGGTTAGGAGACAGCTCTTCGGAAGAAGAAATGTCCAGTGAACAAGAAGATGAGCAGCTTGACGATGACTTGCAGGGAATTGGACCGCTGGAATAACGTTGTCTGGAGGTAAGATTGCAGTTTTATACATAATTGTGTTGTGTTTTAACTTATGAATTTCCCAGTCTCTGGTATGACAACTTCCCATTCACGCTGCTGTACGTTTTTGAGAAGCCTCTACACCTTCTACAATCTCCGATTTTATGTAGATAGGAAAACTTACAAAACAATTTATAGTGCTCTGATTGAAAGCAAATTAAGATATGCTATAGCAGCTTGGGGAAATCAAAACACAACTTTAATTAATAATCTTCAAGATAGCCAAAACAGGTTCTTTAAATATTTCACTGATATCCCTTATTTTAATATTAAAGAGTTGTTCCAAATTACTGTACTGAATCTCTACTACCATGATCCAAGATTCAGGCATAAGGTCTCTCACAACATACAAACAAGAGCCATAACAAATACTAAATATGTAAAACCCTTATGTATAAATAGCTATGGTTTCAAGAGACTAGATTATATTATACCATCAGTACTTAATGAACTACCACCTGGATTGACGAACATTAACAGCAAACAACTAGCTATAAGTCGCATTAAAAAATATTACTTAACCAAACATTAACTCATAACATAAATTTATTAATATAACTACTATAGTGTAACTTTTTGTGTCTTTAATTATTTACATTAATACTTTATCATTATCATAACAAAAAAATTGCATGCACTCTTGTATTGAAATATAATCTATATATATGTTGTAAATAATAATTAATATGTCTCACAGATAATCTGTACTGTCATCAGATTCGTGAGACATATCACAATAATGTAACATAAATAGTATTTAATAAATAAATTAAATTAAATTATTATTATTATTATTATTATCTACTCACCTGCAATAATGTGCGTAACAGAACTTTCATGCAGTTAAATTACGCGATTTGTGCCGAATGACAAGCTTGTAGTTTTGTATAAAATAAACCACTAAGGCTCATTATGAAATGGATAATGATTGTTTTGAGAAATATTTTAAAGAATAGATTATCGCAAATTTCCCACATCAGTCTGTAGTATTTGCCTTTCACTGTCCAATATACGTTGTGCCACTGAATTTTTGTTTTCTTTCTTTCTTTCTTTCTTTCTTTCTTTCATCTATCATACTGAGCTCGTTAGCTGCAGTCACATAAGTGCGACCAGTATCCAGTATTCGGGAGATAGTGGGTTTGAACCCCACTGTCGGCGGCCGTGAAGATGGTTTTCCGTGGTTTTCCATTTTCACACCAGGCAAATGCTGGGGCTGTACCTTAATTAAGGTCACGGCCACTTCCTTCCCACCCCTAGCCCTTTCCTGTCCCATCGTCGCCATAAGCCATATCTGTGTTGGTGCGACGCGACGTAAAGCTACTTGTAAAAAAAATCTTTCATCTACGCGTGTAATAATATGTGAAGTATCATTTCCGGGTACTCTACAGATAAAAGTGACTCACTGGGATCTGTGTAGGTGTCGCTGCGACAGATGATTTGTATCCGGTCACTGACCTAGGCTGACCTTGGAGTATATATTGCCATATTACGTAATTAACTTGATCCGTATCTAACGGATGACTCAGGTTAGCTTTCATGTCATTTGTTTTGTCATAGCCAGACCGTACGTAACTAAAATTCCAATGTAAATAAATAGTAAATTGTAGCAGTATTTATAATCCGTTCTAAGCATTGTTATGTAAATCAGTTACTATCCTCGGATCCCCCACTCATTAGGGGAATAACTCAGTCTTTATCTTTATTAAAAACTGTTCATCCAATTATAGTAAAAGGTTGCAGATTATAATGGCGCGAAGGATCGACATTCCGCCCGGATGCGGAGCTTGCTGATAATCAGTCCGGCAGCGGGCTGTACTACTCGTGTGGAGTGCTGTACAATAGCTGCCCTTCTACAGTCGCTAAGCGTGGCAACGCTTGTGCCATAAGAGCTACAGTACACTCTTAACTCTGGACAGACAATAGTGTATTTATTAATTTCAAGTAATTTTTTTTCAGGATTAGGGTATTACCCAACTCTTTAGCATACATTCGTGTTGACCGACTGAAAAGCACCAAACTTTTGTTTACTAAGGCACACTGAAAAATTTCTTCAAACCCCATAATATGCAAATAAATAAATAGTTAAATAAAAAATATATAAACACATAACTATCTGGGCCATAGTTATGACACTTTAGAGTTTATAACTGTGTCAACAGGGAGTGATGCCACACTGGTCCATAAGAACGTGGCTTCCAAGAACCACAACATCTGCTACGAGGCCAGGCTGGTCAGCGTTCAGGGGGAGAGACTGACCAAGCCTAAGAAAGTCTTCTGTTATGTTTCCCCCAAACAATTGACTGTCAAAGAGTTCCTGCTCAAGTTCATTCCCAAGAGACTAGTCACCTTTCGCCTGTGTCCTTCCACCAAGGTGAGTCTTCACTACGAATCCAAGCTGGTGAGTCTTTTATAAATGAAGGGCGGGATGCAAAACTTTTAAAAGTATCCACCACATTCCTATCTTAACTCTTTCATCCAAGCTCTCAGTTGATAGATGTGGGAGATTGTCAGATATATTTACTTAAAAAAATTAAAAAGTAACTTCGGCACTTCTTTAAAATTACATGGAAGACTAATCAATAATATATGAATGCTGGATTCTTGTTGTTGTTGTTGTTGTTGTTGTTTTTTGAGTCTTCAGTCTTTTGACTGGTTTTTGATTCACAGTAAATGGGTGTTCAAGATATTTCAAATAGGTAAAAAATTCATTATAAATACATTTCACTTCTTCTTCTTCTTCTTCTTCATTTCCCGTTTCCAGTTCCCTGGGTTGGGTTGCGAATCAAGGACCTCCACAGTTGTCTATCCTTCCACCATTAATTTCCTTCTTTCAATACTTCTTTTTCTTTTACTCCTCTTTTCTCTATGCCTTCCTTCACCATATTTATCCACCTCTTTCTGGGCCTTCCTCGTGGTCGTCTTCCTGGTATTTACTCCATAAATATTCTTTTGGGTACTCTATATTCTTCCATTCTCATCATATGTCCGTATCATTTCAGCTTACACATTTCACAGTGAAGATGAATTAATTTGAACAGTATTGTGAACATTGAATATTTGTCTGACTTCCTTTTTTTGAAATTTTTATATGTCTATAAGAAATGTAATATCAAGAGTATTTTATTTCACAATTCACTAAGTATTGTATGTATATTATTGTAGAAAGATAGATCTATAAAATAAAACTAATTTCATCAAAATATGTATTTTGGGTGCGGTGATAAAAATTAATGAATATCGTTGAAATTGATTGGTTTTCAGCATTTGGTATGGAGAGTGTTAATCAGTTCATATACATTTAAGTCTAATAGTGTTAATTAGAGATTCGGCTTTTCAGCTTCTTCTTCTTCTGCTCCCAAAATTTCTTCATCCTGTATGATCTGGCTGCCCTTTGTTATGCCTTTAGTAAATCTAAGGAAATGTTTTATTTAAGAAATACACTAAAAATCTTGCCTATGGCACAGCTTAAGTTCACTATAAAAAAGATCTACAAAGTGGAGAGGAATATCAGCAAATTTAGCTGCCAGCCATGATGTAAACAAGGCAAGAAACTTAGTGACTGTATGTTGTTTTTTTTACTACAGTGCAGTATATCATAAAAAGGACTTCCACCTAATTCTGTTTTGTCACAGTTCCACTTCCAGAACAACAACAACCAACACAATCAGCCTTCATTTGTTGTGGACGATGGTTGTCAGCCCAAAGTAGAACTCATTGCCAAGGACAGGAATGTAATAGCTGCTACCTTCACCCACTTCCTGCTCAAGAATATTGGTGAGTTACTCCAAATACTATGCAATAATAATTGGACATATTTTACACATTTTTAAATACAGAAGTGAAATCTTCAGCAGTGCCTCAAAGGCACTGTTAGTATCATAACTAAGGGGCTGATGCTGATGACCTTAAAATGATCAAAATAGTGGCTTCAGCAGTGTATATTAGGAGCAGCACTCATTCCAGGTTCCATATTGACCATGTTTACAATTGACCATGTTGCACGACATAAACAGATAACCTTACTCTGTCAAACACTATGCCTTTAGTCATCATATTGAAAGCAACAACCGAATAACTATTCTGCTGACCTGCTAATCCTAATGCATGAGGATTTTCTATAGAGGTTTACTCCCTTAGCTTTTGAGAATCCTTCCTCATCCCACAAGGTAGTGGGTTCCATCGGTACCAGCCCCAGAAAGATGGGTTGCTTCCTCAGCCAGCTCGTACCGAATTTCACATTCTCCGCCACCGCTGTCGTTGAGATCTTCACATGTATCACTGTGCATGGGACCTATGTTATACCCCACAGGACTGGGTCCCCATCAGAACTTAGCCGTTACTATAGCACCGACTATAGTACCGTTGCCCACTCCCGTGACTTGGATGTGCCTGATGAGAATTATCCATGTAAATACAGACTTCATGGACCGGGTTTAGGAGACTATATGGTTCTAGCCTCCAAGGTTATGCCTATAGTTTATGCCCACATTGGAGTAAAGGAAAGTATTGATTTGGCGGCAAATTTAAAGTTACTTCTTGTTCAGCAGTGTAGTCGGTACCATGCTGAACTGCTATGCCCAAGATCGCGGGTTCAAACCCGGTCGAAGTCTTCGAATTTTTAAGAGCGTTAAAATCCTTCGGTCTGCCTTCCTTCAGAGGAGAAGTAAAGCTGGCTGGCCTATGTTACAGATTTACGGCATGTAAAAGAACGTACCACTACAATTGGTAGTGTGTAGCTAAATGTGTAGGTTATTTGGTAAGAAACACTCTATCAAGTTCCAATGTTCGCCGCAAGGTGTCAGTGACAGTGTTATCTCTGCTAGCCAAAGTTGGAACTAATTGAACTTCATGATGAACCTGCATGTATTCAATTAAAATACCCCGCTCTGGCCATTGGCTGCAATTCAATTATAAATAAAATGATCAATAAAATCCCCTTCAATCTTTAGAACCTAGGTTTCACAATCTGTGTCTAGTTTATTGTCTAGTCTTTCAGGATGGAGCCGCACAGTATGTTTCAGTTGTCATTGCAACAGCCTTCATCATGTGTACATCTCCGTGTCTGTACTAAGTTTGAGTACGCAGATCCATTCTGAAAGGCTTGATAAATCCCTTAAATATATCGAAAAATGCTGTTAAGAGAACAAGAACATTACTTGAAAATATTTGACCAAATTGAATTGTAAATGATTTAATAAAATATCAATTTCCTGTACAAGTGACACCTGCTTGGCAGATCAAATCGAAATAACCTGTTTCTAAAACGACTAACAATTTCTTTTATACTCCGATTGAAACACCAAACCACACCCCGTGGCACTTCAGCCCATGAAGGGCCTAGGCCTACCAAGCAACCGCTGTTCTGCCACTTGGCCTGCAGATTATGGGGTGACACTTGGTCAACGCGTCGGGTCCCCTTGGCCGTTAATCTTAATCTTCGTGACCGGGGCGCTGCCTCGCTGTCAGACAGCTACTCCATTGTCCTCACAAGGCTGAGTGCACCCGGTACCAGCCCTCACATCAGTTTCTAAAATCCCTGACGGAGCCGGGAATCGAATCCAGGGTCTCTGGGTGCAAGGAAGCATGCTACCTCAACACCATGGGGCCCTCTCGTACTCCGATTGAGCATATTCCATCAAACTTCAAAGAAAATGGAAATTGGACGGAAAGTCCTTTTGCTCAATCAAAGTACAAAACATTTTCCTGGATCCCTTGGAAAACAGGTTATTTTGAGTCATAAATCTCCATTTTTTCCCCCTCTCATGAACCCAGACCCATGTGTCCAGTTGTATTTTGTCTCTCATTATGGGGGGCGTGCTGGCGCAGCGGTCAAGCTGTTAGCCTTTCACCACGGTAGACCGGGTTCGATTTCCGGTCAATGCATGTGAGATTTTCGAAGTGAAATGTCATGTCCTGTGGTTCGGATTCCACGTAAAAAGTAGGTCCCTTGGCTTATGATCTCGAGATTAACGGTCACGTAAAACTACAATCTTCCTTCTCTCATTATGTATTTGTTCTTACAGGTGGATCGGAGACATTTAAAGATAAGCAGGACTTCTTCTACCATGAAGTCCGTAAATATCACCAGAAACATTACCATGAGAAGTTGCCGATGAAGATCAACCGTGAGAAGTTGTTGGAATCTGTGAGTTGAATGGTTCTTTACCTTTGTCCTTGATAACTAAAACCAATTAGTATAAACAGGTTAAAAGTTCCGCCTGATAAATACTTTTATTAATAAAGATCACTGTGTGGTCATTAATGGGACATGTTTCGAGGCCTCAATAATATTATTGGCCCCTTCATCAGCCGATATGACAGAACGATACAAGAATATTTTTTGCATAGCACTTAAAATTCCCTTAAAATTGAATCTTGTATGGTGCACCATAAAGAGAGATTGAAACATAGAGCTTACGAAGTGCATAACTTCAACACTTGCCATGGCAGAGATTGGCCTCTAATGCGTCTAAAAAGAAAATAAGGAGAAAATTTAGTGAATTGCTAAGGGAGAAATGAGTAGGTGAAGGCCACTTATAAACTTCATAACCAGTAACGAGAAATTACCTTGTTAGAGCAATGATTATTAACCAAACTTATTATATTGGCAAATAGCAAGAGGTTAAATTGTTTATACTAATTAGTTTATCAATACAGAACCAGAATGAACCTTTTACGTTCTAAAAACTAAAACCAAGTCACGATCGTTGGTGCTGATCTGAGTGTTCATTTTCTGTTTCAGTCAATGAAGGCAACGAAAGGCTTCTCAGTGAGCGACTGGTGTCGGAACTTCGAGATAACATTCCAGGGAGAGCAAGGTGAGTGACAGGTGCAGGAATCTTTATGGCGAGAATCAGAATAAACTGCATTAAAGGTGCTTACATCTTAATATGTTGATGATTATTATTATTATTATTATTATTATTATTATTATTATTATTATTATTATTATTATTATTATTATTATGTGCGAATGGACCCAGATGGATCACACAGTACTTTTATAATTCGCCTTTCTGATCTTCTATAAAGCTCTCATTCTCTCTCCGTGGGCCATCTTCCTTTCCTCAGTCCACTTGGTTCCTGGTCTCTTTGGAGCGTCATTCTCTGCTGTTACATTCCATCCATTTACCCTACATTGGAATAGGTTCCTGTCAAAGACTTCCACTGTTCTTACTTGGGCCTTCTCCAGATCCTGTTTGACTAGCTGAATCCACGGTATATTCTTCAGTCTTTCTGCGTAGGTCTTGCGTTCTTCCTTTAGGATATTTTCCAAGTCACCCTTCCTGTTAAGTATTAGAGTTTCACTTGCATACAGAGCTTCCGGTTTGATTACCATGTTGTAGTGTTTGATCTTTGTATGTGTGGACATGCACTTTTTGTTGTAGATGTCGCGCGTTCTCCCATACGCTTTCTTCAATTTCTGTAGCCGAACTCTTTGTTCTTCCTTTTCTAAACCTGTTGGTTCCAAGATCTCCCCTAGGTACTTGGAGTGTGAGACCTGATTGATTTTTTCATATTTGCTGTTTAATTTCTGAATGTTGAACCCAGTAGAGATGAACTCAGTTTTCTCAAAAGAGATTTGTAGGCCAACTTTTCCAGCACATTCCTCGAGGACTTCTATCTGTTTTATTTATTTATTTATTTATTTACATTGTTTAGACCCAAAGGATCACATTAAGCAAATTATGTTCTGGTGCTGTTCTTCTTGTTCTTCCAGAACTCCTTCATCATCTCACTGTGTCGGACTCGACGTTCCTCCGTCCATCCTTTCCCTGGTCTCCTTGGTCGATCTTCATGTGTGACTTCCCAACTGTGGATCTTATGTCGGAATGTCATTCGATCGTCTATGTCTATTGGTATGATGTTGGCACTTTTGAGATCAATTTGGACTTGGGTAACCCAGACTGTTGTCACTTTAAGTTTTCGTAAGTAAGTCAATATTCTCTTTGTTAGCCGGTCGTCATTCAGTCTCATAATGTGGCCGTAGAATCTCAGTCGTCGCTTGCGGAAATCTGACTCGATGTTAGAGTATCTCTCTGTGATTGTGAGTGATTGCAGACGATATCCATCATCTGTGAGTTTAGGGCCCAATATTTTAGGATGATTTTTCTCTCAGCCTTCTTGATGTTCTCAAGATCCCCTTTGTAGTTGAGGTTTAGTGTCTCGCTGGCGTAAAGTGTCTCAGGTTTGATGACAGTCGTGTAGTGTTGAATTTTGGTGTTGATGCTCATGCATTTCTTGTTGTAAATATTTGCGATTTTTCCGTATGCTTTCCGCAATTTAAGTTCACGAGATTTTTGCGCCACTCTTTCCATACCTGTGGGTTCAATAATTTCACCCAAATACTTGAATTGATTAACCCTATTTATCATACCGTACTCTGTGAGTAAATTTTGTGTTTGAATGTGTTTTGTCGATATAAACTCGGTCTTTGTGAAGGAAATTTGTAGTCCGACCTTTTCAGCACACTCTTTTAAGACCTCAATCTGAAGAATTGCCGTTCGTTCATCAGCGGAGAGGATTGCAAGATCATTCGCGAAAGCGAAGCATGTCACGTCGATATTATCCGTTTGCCTTCCTAGCATGACGGGCTTCCAGGTATTCCGACTCCTCAGTTCATTTCTCCATTCTTTGATGACCTTCTCTAGGACGATATTAAAGAGTAGAGGGGAGAGCCCATCACCCTGCCGTACACCTGTCCCGATGAGGAAAGGTTCAGATACTTCACCAAGGAACTTGACTTTGGAAGTTGTTTCAGATAGGGTCTGTTGGATGAGGCGTCGTATTTTTCGAGTCGAGCGTGTATTCTTCGAGTATATTAAACAGGGATAGGCGGTCGACAGAGTCATAAGCTCTCTGAAAATCGACGAATACGCAGATGGTTGGGAGATTTCGTAAAGCTCGAAGTTTCAGTGTGGACTTGAGGTTGAAAATTTGTTCAGTACTTGATCTGTTTGGTCTGAACCCTGCCTGGTATTCACCAATGAGAGGCTCGAGCTGTTCTTGTGTGCGTTGTAGGAGGCAAGCAGAGAAGACTTTGTAAGGTACAGAAAGGAGGGATATCCCTCTATAGTTATTCACATCCAATCTGTTTCCTTTTTTGTAGAGTGGGTGAATGAGTGCGCATTTCCAATCATCTGGGAGTTTTTCACTTCGCCAGACTTCTTGGATGATCTGTGTAATTTCCTGCAGTGATCGTGGTCCAAGATTTTTCAGTAGTTCCGCGACAATTCCGTCTTCTCCTGCTGTCTTTCCATTCTTGAGTTTTTTGATATGGCGAGTGATTTCTTCTTGTGTTGGTGGATCAGCGTCTGGCTTGACGTGTTCTGGGGTCGTATGCAAGAAACGTACAGTTGGTTCGGGACAGTTAAGGAGCCCAGAAAAGTAGCGTGCAAGTTCATCGCAATTTTCACGATTAGTAAGTGCCAGTTTTCCATCCTGTTTCCTAAAGGTTAAATTTGGCGGTGCATAACCCTTAATATTATTCGCGAAGGTCCTGTAGAAATTCCGACTATCGGAGTTTCTGAAATCATTCTCCATGGACTTAAGTTGCTCAGTGATATAATCACACTTGACTTTCCTGATAGTCTTGTTTGTCTGTTTGCGGATGTCGAGGATGTGTCCCAGGGTTCCTGGTGATCTACTGCTGTTGTATTTTTGGAATGCGACTCGGCGATTGGCAATGGCTTGATCACACTCAGAATTCCACCATGGATGTTTTGTCTTTCTTTTAAGCGGGATCAGTGCTTTAGCTTGTCCGATAATTTTGCTACGAAAGTCGTTCCAGTTATTCGCCGGTTCCTTTTCCCATTCCTCTACAATATTTGTTTCTTGAATCATAGCTAAATCGAATTTCGGGATATGTGGTTTGCGACGGTGAACTCTCTTTGGGGTGTACTTTACTTTGATTCTTGTAAGGTAGTGATCAGAAGTCGATATTCGCGTCTCGTCGGACTTGAACGTCGTGAATGGTTCTGTAGTGGGCGTAGGAAATGGCGACGTGATCAATCTGATACTCACCGAGATGTTGGATTGGAGATCGCCATGTTTTCTGTTTATGCGGTGATTTTCTAAAGTGCGTGGACATAATTTTAAGGTTGAATTGGTGACAGATGTCAAACAGACGTGTGCCGTTAGTGTTCGTGTTTTGGTGTGCGGAATATTTACCGACGATTTTTCGATAGATTTTCTCTTTGCCAAGTTGAGCATTGAAATCTCCCATGAGGATTTTAACGTCGTCGCGGGAAATCTTGCTCATGATGTTCTCAAGTTTGTTCCAGAATTTTTCAACCGTTTCAGGGTTCTTCTTATTGTCAACATTGGTGGGGGCATGCGCATTGATGAGTGTGAAATTTTTGTTGGCGCATTTGATGCGCATGGTCATGAGCCGACTATTG
Organism: Meconema thalassinum; assembly: GCA_946902985.2. Classification (NCBI taxonomy): domain Eukaryota; kingdom Metazoa; phylum Arthropoda; class Insecta; order Orthoptera; family Tettigoniidae; genus Meconema; species Meconema thalassinum. Next base: position 72,900,933 of record OX336399.1, on the reverse strand, counting down.
ATGGGTGTGATTTCCCTGACGGAGGTGATAATAGATCTGTGTACAAGAAACGCCATACCGAAAATTGGTGCGCCCCTTGCGACTCTTTGTTGTGTTTTGCTTTTAAAGATGCGGTAGTTTCCGTAGTCCATAGTGTCGTTGTCTGTCATTCGTGTTTCTTGAAGAGCAAGGATGAGAATTTTTTGTCAGTCAATTTCCTGCGTGAGGTCATGTAATTTACCTGTTTGGATCAATGTATTAATGTTTATCGTTCCAAGGAATGATTTCTGGTTGTAGGGAAGTTTACCAGAGATCTCCGATACTCTCTGCTGCGCACGTCTGAACTCCCCAGAATCCGAAAGTTCAGTGGCCGTCTGTTGACGGGTGAATTGTGTACCACCTGGGGTAAGATTGTATTTACTTGCACATTCCATATTTGCTTGTACTCAGTACTTGGCCTAGCAGATACCAGGACCATATAGGACCAGAGGTTGTTGAGGCCTTTGGAACTTAGATTTTCAGCCGAGCTCACTGAGCTAACAGACGCTGACCACTCGCCGCTGGATACCAGTACAGACACTCATGGATTTAAGTAAAGCTGACATCTAACCAAATACTAGTATAGATGCCTTTTATCCTATTAATCCCGGATACAAGTCCGCCATTAACACTGTTCTATAGATCATCTATACCACCATCAATGCCGTTGAGGACTTCACCGTAACCCTGGCAAGGGACCCTTACAAGGTACTACCAGCCGGGTCAGCTGGACCTCGGTTTTTTAAAGAGGTGTTACTCCTCTATCACTCACCGCTTTGTCCTGGCTTGTGACAGGCAGGGCCTGGCTTCCCAAACATTGGGCCCAGGTTGGCGGGGTTTCTATCTGTTTTATTATTATTATTATTATTATTATTGTTTTGTTTCAGCAAACTAAGGACCATGTCATTTCAACTGTTTCCTCTTAGCTTTAAAATTATTATTATTATTATTTTTATTGTTGCCATATTAAAAACAATACCATAATAATAATGTTATTGGTTTTATGTCCCTTTTAACTATTGCAACTTTTAGAGATGCCAGGGTTCTGGAATTTTGCCCTGAAGGGGATCTTTAACGTGCCATTAAATCTACTGTCATGGCTCCCTCGCATTTGCGCATCCTCAAATGCCAGCTGACTGTGCCAGGATTCGATCCTGCAACCTTGGGCACAGCTATTAAAAACAAATGGAAGCTTCAGCTGTTAGATAGCTTTGAAGCCATTTTTCAGTGTTGCCTTATTGAGTATTGATATTGCAACTTTTCAGCTGGTCAACATGTTTGTAATGGGTGTTGTTCCCCAAACCTGTAGCAAATTACACGAGATTAATTATTTCACTTTGATGACCAGTTTTGATCATCAAGCGATCATCATTAGATCCTTTATACTCAGGCTATTAATCTATGTCTATGAATATATCTGTTGTTGTTTGAGTCTTCAGTCTTTTGACTGGTTTGATGCAGCTTTCCATGCCTCCCTGTCCTGAGCTAATCGTTTCATCTTTACATAGCTCCGACACCCTACATCGGAGGCAATCTGTTTAACATATTCTAACCTTGGTCTACCCCTACAGTTTTTGTCCTCGACCCTTCCTTCCATAACTAAGCTTGCTATTCCTGGGTGTCTTAGTATGTGTCCTACCAACCTATCTCTTCTATTCATTAGCAGTCGCCAGAAACATCTCTCCTCTCCCACTCGTCTTAATACCTCTTTGTTTGTAACCCTATCTACCCATCTGATCTTCATCATTCTCCTGTAACACCACATTTCAAATGCTTCAATTCTCCTCTTTTCTGCTGCACCAATAGTCCAAGTTTCACTTCCATAGAGCGCCACGCTCCAGACAAAGGCTTTCAAAAATGACTTCCTAATACCTAAATCTATATTCGATGTCAGCAGATTCCTTTTTTGTAGAAATGCTTTCTTTGCCTGAGCCAACCTACTTTTAATATCCTCTTTGCTTCGTCCATCACTGGTTATTCTGCTTCCTAAGTAACAGAAGTCTCCTACTTCCTTCAGCTTTTCACCTGCCAATTTGATGTCCATAGAGGTTTCTGATTTATTTCGGCTGCATTCCAGTATTTTTGTTTTACATTTATTTATTTTCATCATGAATTCTTTCCGTAAGACGGAGTCCATACCATTCAAAAACTCATTCAAATCCTCAGGCTTGTCGGCCAAGATGACGATGTCATCAGCAAATCTCAGAGTTGAAATTATTTCTCCTTGAATCTTCACTCCCACTTTAAATTTTTCTCTAATTTCCTTCATTGCTTGTTCAATGTAAAGATTGAAAAGTATGGGTGATAAGTTGCAGCCTTGCCTTACACATTTCTGAATACCAGCTTCTCTCTCATGTCCTTCAACTCGAATGACTGCTGTCTGGTTTCTGTACAGATTGTATATCACCCTCCTATCCCTGTACTTTATTCCAATTGATTTTAAAATGTCAAACAATTTAGTCCAATCAACGTTATCAAAAGCCTTTTCTAAGTCTACAAATGCCATGAACGTTCTCTTATCTTTCCTTATTCTACCTTCTAAAATCAGCCTAAGACTTAGTACAGCTTCCCTTGTTCTTACATTTCTCCTGAAACCAAACTGGTCTTCACCCAACTCCGTTTCTATCTGGCTTTCAATCCTCTTGTAAATTATTCTAGACAGGATCTTTGAAGCATGAGTAATCAAGCTGATTGTACGGTAATCTTCACATCTGTCAGCTCCCACTTTCTTTGGTATAGGGATGATTACATTCTTCTTGAAATCAGGGGGTACCTCACCTGTCTCATAAATCCTACACACCAAGTGAAATAACCTGATCAGACCTTCATCTCCTATGCAGCGTAGCAACTCAATCGGTATATCATCTATGCCTGGTGCTTTGTTCCTGCTTAAGTCTTCCAAAGCTCTATCAAATTCTGATCTCAATATTAAATCTCCTTTCGCATCCTCATCAATTTCCTCCTCCCTTTCCATTACATGATTCTCAATCTCCTTTCCCTTATACAAACTCTCTATGTAAGCTTTCCATCTCTCAACCTTTTCTTCCCTATCTGTTAGAGGCTTTCCATTTGTGTCCTTAATATTACAGCACTTAGTCTTCTTTTCCCCAAAAGTATTCTTAATCCTTCGATAAGCTGTGTCTACTTTTCCTAATTTCAGACACTTTTCTATACCTGCACATTTCTCTTTCAACCATTCTTCTTTCGCTTCCTTGCACTTCTTGTTAACCTCATTTCTCAGACGTCTGTATTCTGCTTTCCCCTTTTCATCTCTTAGATTCTTGTGTTTCTGCCTATCATCCATCAATTCTAGAGTATCCTGAGTGATCCACGGTTTTCTACCTATTCTTTCTTTCCTACCAATGTTTTCTTCTGCGGATTTTGTTATTTCATTCTTCAAAAGTGCCCATTTGTCTGCAATTGAAGTTTGTTTAGGGTTTTTCATTAGTCCTTCCTTCATACTCTTCTTGAATCTTTCGTTTACATCCTTCTCTTTCAGTCTGTCTATTGCCCACCTTTTTGGCTTTTGACTTTTCTTCAGTTTCTTCAACTTTAATCTGCATTTCATTACAACCAGATTGTGATCAGAGTTTATGTCAGCACCAGGATATGTTTTACAATCCAAAATCTGGTTTCGAAACCTCTGCTTGACCATAATGAAGTCGATTTGGTAACGCCCTGTATCTCCTGGTCTCATCCATGTGTATATTCTTCTATTGTGGTTATTGAATAAGGTGTTAGCTATGACCAATTCATGCTCGGTGCAGAATTCTACCAGCCTGCTTCCTCGATCATTCCTTTCACCTAATCCAAAATCTCCTACTATCTTCCCTTCTCTCCCTTTTCCTACCACAGCATTCCAATCTCCCATTACTATAACATTTTCATCACCCTTGATATACCTCAGAATTTCGTCTATTTCTTCGTAGACCTTTTCAACATCCTCATCATCAGCTTGACTGGTAGGCATATAGACTTGTACCACTGTAGTGCAGGTAGGTTTTGTATTTATTTTTGCTACAATAATCCGTTCACTATATTGCTCATAATATTCCACCCGCTGTCCAAGTTTCCTACTCAATATGAGGCCAACCCCGGCTTGGCCATTGTTTGATTTAGTGCTAATGACCCTATAGTCTCCTGACCAAAAGTCCTGTTCTTCCTGCCAGCGCATTTCACTAATCCCAACCAAATCCAACCTCAACCTTTCCATTTCCCTTTCTAAGTTTTCTAACCTTCCACTTCCTAGCAGACTTCTAACATTCCACGCTCCGATCCGTAGAATGTCAGATTTCCTCTTTGTCACTTCTGTGATGTTAACCCCCTCTCGAGTAGTCCCCACCCGGAGATCCGAACGGGGGACTAGTTTACCTCCGGATTGAAATTTTACAAGGGAGGAGGCCATCATCACATGTAATTATGCATAGAGAGGTGCATATATCTAATTTATTATTATTTCTGTAGTACCTGTTACTAACTGACTTTGTGTTATGTCTGCAGGGCTCGATTGGGGAGGAGTGCGTCGCGAGTGGTTTGAACTGATATGTGCTGCGTTGTTCGATGCTAGAAATGGACTGTTTGCAAGCTTCTCGGATAACCAGCAGGCCCTAGTACACCCGAACCCCCGCCGTCCCCCCCACCTAAAGCTGAAGCACTACGAGTTTGCAGGCCGTGTCGTGGGCAAGTGTCTGTACGAGTCTGCGCTCGGCGGTTCGTATCGTCAGCTTGTGAGGGCTCGTTTCACCCGTTCCTTTCTCGCACAGATCATTGGCCTCAGAGTGCATTACAAGGTAAGTACCAGTCATATTCAGAACAAGCATAAAAATGCTAATAAGCCTTTTTTCCTCATTAAAATCAAGTCAGTAAATTCTTTATTATCCGTGTTAATGCGGGCTTGAGATTGCATTACTAGCTAAGAAAAATGGATAAAGCAAACAAACATAACCTTACCTGAAAATGTCCCTTTTATTTTCCAAGCATGCAATTTTTCTTTTTAATTAATGAATTTGGCCAATTATGGACCGCATAGAATCCAAGACTATAGCACAATAGTTTTCTTTTTTTTTTCTTCCCAGAACTTCCTCATATGTTAGCTGATTGTCTGTCTCTGTTCCTCCGACATCACCCTCTTAGGTCGACATTGTACTAGTAGAATTGAAACAACCGTAGAATTGATCTGTCACTGGAATTTATCCCTGTTAAGTATGATGTCATCTTTGTAGTTCCCATTTTATCTCTTCCAGCCATGCTGTTGTATATTTTAATTTAGAGATGTAATTCAAAATCCTCTTAGTGAGCCATTTATTGTTCATTCTGTAAAGGTGTCCATAAAATTGTAGTCTTCTCATTTTAATTGTAACTGTAATTTCCTCTGTATTACGGCAAAGGCCTTCATTTTTCCTCTTCGTCCAAATATTATCTTTATTCATTATATAGCTTTGGGACTATTAGGTCGAGTGGAAATTTTAAATACAGTCGTCTCCAGTTAGTAGAAATGAAGTTCCTCCATTCTTGCCTTCAAAAGACGAAAATGGACAAAATAAGGAATGAGGATATCGGACAACAACTGGGATTGGAAAGGAGCCTGCTGGAGACACTCGAACTCAAGAGATTGAGATGGTATGGTCATATGAAGAGGATGGCTCCCCACAGGATACCTCGAGTGTACTTTGGCCAGAGTGTCTTCGGAAGAGACCAGGAGGAAGAGACCTCACGATGCGTGGGAGATGCAAATTTATAAGGACCTTGAAGCTAGAGATAAGAACTGGCATCAAATACAAGAACAACAGTTATGGATGGACAGGACAAATTGGAGACAGCTTATTTATAACCGCACCCAGATTGCTGAAGCGAAGAAACGATGATGATGTTTCGAGACAACTGCTTGCCCCTTTATCAAGATTTGTAATGAAAGAAGGAATGAGTAAACAAAGGCATGTAGCCTCCATAGATATAAATGGTGTAAGATAGGAAGCCATGTCGAAACAAATAGTTACTCCATGACCTCCTGAGACCAAAAGGAAGTTAGTAATAAAACTATAGAGAGCAGCCATGATCTACTTAAGGGATAACCATCACCTCTCTTAAAGTTCTTTGGTTGTTTACTAATTTCTATCGTCTCCCGAATGATCATCATCTTGCACAGTTTCCAGCCACTGGCCGGGTCTGTTTGGAACACAAGCCTCTCCAACGTCTTCTGTCTTCCCACCATCTCTCAGCCTCCAACCTTGTCCAGTCTTCTCCTCTCTTCTTCACGCTTTCTTCCACCCCCTTCAGCCACCTGTCTCTCGGCCTTCCTCTCGGTCTCTTTCCTTCCCACTTCATCTCGTGTATCCTTCTGGGTATCCCCTTTTCCTCCATTCGTTTTACATGTCCATACCATCTAAGTCTAGATTTCTGTATACCATCCTGTAATGGTTCCTCCTTCATTAATTCTCTGGTCCTCTCATTTCTTATTCTGTCCATCTCTGTAGCTCCAATACTGCTTCTCAAGAACCTCATCTCACTGGCCTGTATTTTGCTCTTCTCCCTTCCTTTCATAACCCAGGTCTCCGAGGCATACGTCAGGATAGGGACATAGTAAGTCCGATATGTGATCTTTTTGCTGTTCTGAGGGACATCCTTGTTCCATAACATGCTTCTCACACTCCTCCGGAATGCTTCTGCCTGTCTGGCCCACTCATTTATTTCTCTATCGTTTCTTCCATTATCTTGTATCAGGCTTCCCAGATACTTGAAACTCTCCACTTTCTTCAGCTGTTCCCCACCAAATGTTATTTCCATTGTGGTTCTTTCCTTCTTCCTTGTTGTGATCACCATCTCACTCATATTTATGCTAAATTTCATCCCATATCCTTGTATTATTCCTTCCCACATGTCCAACTGTTCCTGTACCTCCTCCTCCTTGTTTCCCCAAATCATCAAATCATCTGCAAACACCATTGCTTTTATCTTTCCTTCCCCAATTGTAACAGTTTCGCTAGCCCACACTGTTGGGAGAAAATGTAATTGTTTACCTTTGCCTAAGCTATGTTGTTTTAATGGGCGCCAAGACTTCAACGCAATGCTGAAATCTAAATTTGTATTTAACAACGTCTAGCTCTGGTAGAACACCGTCAAGAATCTATTCACTCAGATCGTGGTATGATTTGATCATTAACCCAACAAACAATTGTATCAGGAGAAGGAATTGGTCCATATCTAATGCTACCTACTGAAAGCAAAGATTGCATTGTAAAAGAAATGAATTTATTATATAAAACAAGTATAGCAAAATTAATAATAATAATAAGTATAAAATTTAAATTGGAGCGTTGTGATTTGAATATTACCGATAGAAAATTACGTGAAAACGGAGTCTGATAAATTGATTTTACTCTTATTTCCAAGCTATGAAGTTACTGAAATATGAAATATAAAACAAAGAAAAATGAGAGATTGCGTATTTCCGCGTCATTTGCGCTTACCACTGGAAATTGCCAAAGCATTTCCCTCGTTCTTGATGATGTTGTGAGCTTCCCACAGTCTCCTGGACGTCGTCATCTCCGTCGGAATTTGATGATATTCTGGTAGATTAGATAATTCTATGGTCCGTACCTCGGACCCAAACACTCGTACAACCAAGTTTTACAAAAGTTCGTCGCTAACTCCACTGAACATCGGAGCGACACGCACTTGCGACCGTACTCTGCAAGTTCTACACAGATTGTTCGTTCCACGGAACATCGGAGCGTCCCCCGCGTATAACCATACTCCGCAAGTATTTCACAGATAGTCCTTGTTTCACGGCGCGTCGAACGATATATGCACACGTTGGCCCCCCCACTCTTCAGCCGGCTTCAGCTTGCGTGGTCCTCACTGATTGGTTGACCCACCGCTAGTTCCCCTCCTCTGGTTTCTTTACACTCGGCGCGCGAGAGGGAGAAGTCGTTTTCCGTTCCAACAATTCGCCTTTTCTAGACCTTGCGACCCAAGATTGCGTCATGCTTCTCGACAAGATTAAGCGTGTACTTGAAATCCCAGTGAGTCACGTCTCTCGATATACCCTAACTGACGAAAACTCCGTAAAATTCCGTAATCAGATAATTTTCTATGATATCGTCGTTCGTAATAATTTGCTGGATAGCGTTTTCTAAGACATAGAAAACCTATCTGAATGCTAATAATTTTTATAAAATGCTCCGAAAATACCTTAATAATAATTATAATAAATTAATAATAATAATAAATTACCATGAAAAATTCTCTTGGCTGAACAATTTGCCGCGTAAATAAATATAGAATGGCTTCCTACTGACTTATGCCAGTTGCATAAAACCCCACGAAAAACACGTTACATATTCGCCTCGGATCATCGGATGATTTACCGTGACGACGGTCCATTATCCGATTATCCCAGACACGTTAATAATCCCCATCCAAAATACATGTTACATAAATGAAATCACCCTAAATTACAGATATATACACTCATAATTTTTCTTCACGCACTTTGCGTCAAAGTTTGTTGTCACTATGGATTGCACTTTGCAACCAGTCCAATGTTTTACATATGGAATAGTGTTCCACGGATATTTCCGCCTCTCAAATTTCTCTATGTTGGAGAAATAGACATAATTAATGTGTGAGCACTATGTATTTATGATGTCATATCACACGCATTGAAGGTGTTCTGATATATTTATATCACCATAGAACTTCCTAATTTCACTGGAGGTCCCCTCCTTATGGTGACATTTAATTCCACTTATCACTCAGCACACGATCACACTATTGTGGCAGCGCCTCGTGACCATAATACTTAATCTCTCTTTAAAGTAGATTAAATTAATATTGACTTCTGAAAAAAAAAAACAGTAAATGCGCATTACATATAACACCAAATATTTCTGTGCCGTAAGCGCCCTGTCTTGTTAAGTTCCCGTTAACCATATTCTACTTACTACTAGTTCTCAACACAGACCATTTCTCCTCACACAAATAATACCATTGTACAAATTATCTTAAATTACACACTTACAAATCTTACATGGCGAGGCCGTAAACAGAAATCACGTGTGCTGATATGTATGAGTTTCATGAAGGACTGTCTCGCATTCTGATGGCCCATCTTTTATCTCGTGGACGCCTTAAGCTAACAAGCCCTATACAAGCGCTCCCCCATCTCTTGGAGATAAATGGGAACCCATCAGCGCTGCCAAAATGGCCTTGGTGCATCGAGACAATTTAGTGCTCAACAGCATCCGACAATCCCGTCATATTTCCCTGTACCTTAAAAACTCTCATTTACTTACATACTACCCCCCTGTGTGACTTCTGATACGCCTGCCTTAAGACCAGATCCTCCCCCGCACCAAATACCACACTTACTCATTTGATAGGCTGGCTCGCCAGCTCAACACACAACACACTCACTTTATGACACATATTTTCGTAGACTATGTATATTATACGTCCCGTATAATCTGTTTCCCTCACTATTCTCCAGCACATATGCTGTTTTGCCAATACGTTTGGAAACTATAAATGGGCCCTCGTAGAGATAAAAGAACTTGGACATGACTTTTTCTAGCTTATTTGACTGTTTCGGCACTCTAAGTAAGACTCTGTCTCCCGGCTCGAATAGGTCAAATTTAGTTTCTTTTTGTTGGCGAATTCTCTTTTGTGCTGACTTAGATACATTCTGTTTCGCCAACTGGACAATGTAATCCATCCCCGGTTGCTTACCCTCATTTAATCCCAACACCCTTGCTAGTTCATTTTGTGGTCTTTTTCCGAAGTGAACTTCGTATGGCGTCAATTTCGTGCTCTCATGCTGGACAGAATTCAGCCAAGTCTCGACCTTGGGAAGATGTCCAACCCAGGCCGCATGCTTGTCATGCACTAGAGTCCGAAAAAGACGAGCCACTTCCCTTAATGGACGCTCTGCAGAATTACCCTGAGGGTACCTTACAGAGGAATGAACGTGTGTTATACCAGCTTCCTGCATACTGGTTCTCCATTTCTTTGCAGTAAACTGTGGTCCACTGTCAGATAGTATCCTGAGAGGAATGCCAAACTCAGGTACATACTTATTAATGATCAGACGGCTACACGCTAGTCCCGTGGCTTTCCTTAGCGGATATAGCTTGACATACTTACTAAAAGCGTCAATAACTATAAAAATGTACTCGTAGCCGTACTGTCCTTTAACGATCGGGCCAAATAAATCCACACACAGTAGTTCACCGGGACTACTGGTGAGAACTGCAGATCTCTCCCCCACTAAATATTTAACTGGATATTTACTCCTTTGACAGGTGTCACACTTAGCTAAAATCCTCCTAACGTCCCTTCCCATTTTACTCCAAATGAAGTCACGACCAATTTCATAGAAGACCTTGGCAGCACCAAAGTGTCCTAATTCCCTATGAATGAACCAAATTAGCTCCTCCCGCAAAGTGGCAGGAACACATATTGCCCACCGATTATTCCTACATTTCCTTGCAAGAAGCCCATCCTGCATCTTGTACGTGAACCGTCCTACTTTCACATACTCTTCTTCACCTATTTCCAACCTAGCCAGTGGCTCCTTTAACTTAACGTCATCACGTTGCTCCACTAGCATATTTCTCAGTGTCTGTAACGATGCCCTGTTGCTACTGTCCACACATGCACATATTAAAATACCGTCCTCTGCTTTAACCACAGGATAATCCCTACATAAATCAGTGTCCCTCGATAGCATGTCTGCAAGAATGTTATCTTTACCTTTAATATATTTTACTGTGAATTCGTATTCCTGCAGAGCAAGAATCCACCTACTAACTCTGTTAGAACTGAGTTTACAAGTCCTCATATACAGTAATGCATGGTGATCTGTGTGGATCTCAAATTTCCCCCCTACTAAATACATTCTAAATTTCCCTAAACTGAAAACAATACCTAAAAGCTCTAACTCAGTAATCGTGTATCTTTTCTCCGCTGCTGTCAGTCCTCGCGAGGCTAAAGATACAATGCACAGATTACCCTCATCATCTTTCTGACATAATACTCCCGCAATGCCTATATGTGAAGCATCTGTCATAACCACATATTCCTTATCTTTTAACGGATATTTCAGCACTACAGCTTTCTCAAAACCTTCCTTCAGCGCTCTAAAAGCCTGATCATGCTTGAACTCCCATCTCCTCCTGAAAAAGTTGCAAATTCCCAGGTAAGTTTTTAACTGTTTAACATTCTGTGGCACCTCTGCGTTAAGTATCTTATTAACCCTACTTTCTTCTGGTGTTACACCTCTACTCGACACTCTATGACCTAAAAATGTCACTTCTGACTGACAGAATGACGACTTAGACAGCTTCAAAGTGAACCCTGCCTGATCTAACTTCTGAAAAACTATATCTAAATGACGTAGATGCTCCTCAAAACTGCGTGAACTAATTACCATATCATCTATGTAAATGGTTACAAACTCTCCTGTGTCATCCCCTAATGCAATGTTTAAAGCCCTAATTAAAGCTGCTGAACTACTCTTTAACCCATAAGGTGTTCTACAAAATTGATAAAGGTTATATTTATGACTAAAAGCTGTAAATGGTCTATCTTCGTACATAAGTGGCACTTGCCAAAAACTGGAACTCAAATCTACACAAGTGAAATACTTCTTCCCCTCAAATGTTTGCATTAATTCTTCTATTGACATAGATTTCAGCTGATCTGAACTAATTCTACTGTTAACCAAACGAGCGTCTAAACAAATACGAACAGTGCCGTCGGTCTTGGGTACCGTTATCAAAGAATTAACATATGGACTGTTCGAGTGCTCAATAATCCCATCTTCAAGCATCTGGTTAATTTGTGCCTCAACTGCACTCTGATAAGCGAAAGGTACAGGATATCTATGTCCTGTGAATACTGACCTATCAATAACGTTCAATGAATGTGTATAGCAATTGGCCATACCAATGCGATCCTCAAAAACTCTCCTATTACACCATAACACATCATAGAGCCGAACACACTGTTCATCCTCTATATTTCCCTGAAATGCAGCCTCACGTAACGAGTCCTCTAGACTTCCGTTCGTAATCACACTGCCCACAAAACATGGAGAACCCCGCTCTACGGCTGGCGATATCTCATTTAAAGTACAAATCACACCTACAATACTACTCCTCTGAATACGGTCATTGAACGCTACTTCTACTTCAGAATCTCCCCATTTAAATTTCAAACTCCCTACATCATAACATAAGTTACCAGACACTCTACTTAGCCACTCTGAACCCAAGATAACACTGAATACTAAATTTGGAATTACAAGGCAAATCTGCTTCTCTACATGATTATTAATTTTAATGTCTACTAAAACTTGCTTAGAAATTACTTTAGACCTCTTCCCAACAGCTGTGATAACAAAAGTGCTTTTAATTGGCATCTCCTCAAAATTTACTCCAGTTCCTTTCATTTTATCATAAAATGCACTACTTATGCAACTCTTCATACAACCACTATCAATTAAAACATCTGTGTACGCCTCGGACACGTTAAATTTAACTATGGGGCTCTTACTAACCACTTCCTGAATAATACCTTCATCATTTAGTTCATGTAATAATTCATTTCTTACATTTAGGTCATAGGGTTCCTGTATAATTGTATGGACAGGGCATGCTACAGACTGAGATTCTGACCTTACTTCGCAGCCTGGTTCGCGTTTAAAGAACCGCTACAGCTGGCCGTAGTACTACTAACTACTAAACTGGTCTGGTTGTTCTGGGCTGTGTTGTCATTGTTTGGCTGTATATTACTACCACTAGGCTGTCCTCTTCCTTGACCCCTATTCTGGTTGTAATTATTGTCATTATAATTTCTCCCTTGATTTCCCCTGAAATCATTGTTTCTCCCTTGATTTCCCCTGTAATCATTGTTCCTCCCTTGATACTGATTACCATAGCCATTTCCTCTGTTCTGATTTAGCTGATGATTATTATTATTTCTATTTTGAGCGTTGGCCCCTTCGCCACCGTTCCCTTGAACTTCCTGATGCCTGGCTTCATTAGGTCTATTATTATTATTACCCTGGTTCCGATTGAAATTGTCCTCATAACCCCCTCTCCCTAGTGCATCAAATGTGCTTAACAAATTTTCTACTTGTGATATAGTCTTTACATTCTGGATACAAGCACCCTCCTTGATCCTATAGGGAAAGTGCCTAAGTAGCAACCTTACCACATCACTTTCCTCCTTCAAGCCATCCAGATATTTACACACTAATACCTGCCCTAAAAAGTATTCGGTCATGGTGGAGCTTCCTTTAGGGTTATATTTACCACACACTACTCCCTCACGATGCTGCGACTGAATAACCTCATTCCAGAACTTTTCACAGAATTTCATTTTAAAATCATTGATATCAGTAAACTTGTCTCTGTAGACAGCAAACCAATTCCTCGTTTCCCCCACAAACACTTGTTCTAAAATTTCAACTACCTGGCACCACTCAATACTACCATTTTCCAACCTTTCCCCGAATTTATTTTCTATAGTGTTCATGAACTCCATTGGGCACCCCTGTCGATTGCTGAACTTACCCAGTTCTTCCTCCCTGTGTGTGCTATTCACAAAAACTGGCCTATTCTGACTATTTTCTTGCCTGATCCTAGCTTTTAATTTTAACTCTAATTCTGCGATTTTCTCCTCAGCCTTCCTCTCAATACTGTTTACTGTTAATTTAATGTTTCCTTCTGATTCTTCTACTTTATCATATAGCTTTGCTTGTTTCTCCTCAATCTTGCTAATGCTCTCTCTATTACTCTCTCTTAAATCATTTACTTCTGCAACTATTTGCGAGTGGACTTTCTCAATTCTACCCCCCAGCTGTTCCTTAACCTCTTTAGTATCCACCTGAATTTTGTCAATTTCTCCCCCCAATTGCTTTTTGACCTGCTGTGTTTCCAGTTGCACTAGTTCTTTTAAATTTTCAGCCTGTGTACTGATTCTAATTTCCAACTCCTCCTGTACTTTTCCTAATTTTCTGTCTACATCTGCAATAATCTCTTTAGCCTTTTCTTCCATCACCCCCCTGATCTCACCTCTAATCAGTTCGAATTTGTCACTCGTTTCCCTACTGTTTTGTTCTAATTTAGCATTTAAAGTTTCAGTACTCTCTCTATTTTCCCTACTGTTTTGTTCTAATTTTGCATTATTCTGTTCTAATTTTGCATTTAAGGCATCACTACTAACTTTGTTCTGATACATGAACTCGAGAAGTAAAGTTTTTAATTCTGGTTGGCCGCCTACACTCCCTGTTTCAGTATCGGGATTTACCTCCGCTACCCCGGTACTACCATCACTTGACATACTGCTCGTATCATCATTCTCCAGTTGATGACCACTACGTAACCTCATCTGTCTTTCTTTCTCATCCCCCATAATGATATACACTGATACAGACAAATAACCCCCAAAATACAGGCACAGAAATCTATACCCTTCTCCTTCCACAAATGTTATTAGGTTTTCAGCCCCAAGTTGTCGGCGACAAATGTAACAGTTTCGCTAGCCCACACTGTTGGGAGAAAATGTAATTGTTTACCTTTGCCTAAGCTATGTTGTTTTAATGGGCGCCAAGACTTCAACGCAATGCTGAAATCTAAATTTGTATTTAACAACGTCTAGCTCTGGTAGAACACCGTCAAGAATCTATTCACTCAGATCGTGGTATGATTTGATCATTAACCCAACAAACAATTGTATCAGGAGAAGGAATTGGTCCATATCTAATGCTACCTACTGAAAGCAAAGATTGCATTGTAAAAGAAATGAATTTATTATATAAAACAAGTATAGCAAAATTAATAATAATAATAAGTATAAAATTTAAATTGGAGCGTTGTGATTTGAATATTACCGATAGAAAATTACGTGAAAACGGAGTCTGATAAATTGATTTTACTCTTATTTCCAAGCTATGAAGTTACTGAAATATGAAATATAAAACAAAGAAAAATGAGAGATTGCGTATTTCCGCGTCATTTGCGCTTACCACTGGAAATTGCCAAAGCATTTCCCTCGTTCTTGATGATGTTGTGAGCTTCCCACAGTCTCCTGGACGTCGTCATCTCCGTCGGAATTTGATGATATTCTGGTAGATTAGATAATTCTATGGTCCGTACCTCGGACCCAAACACTCGTACAACCAAGTTTTACAAAAGTTCGTCGCTAACTCCACTGAACATCGGAGCGACACGCACTTGCGACCGTACTCTGCAAGTTCTACACAGATTGTTCGTTCCACGGAACATCGGAGCGTCCCCCGCGTATAACCATACTCCGCAAGTATTTCACAGATAGTCCTTGTTTCACGGCGCGTCGAACGATATATGCACACGTTGGCCCCCCCACTCTTCAGCCGGCTTCAGCTTGCGTGGTCCTCACTGATTGGTTGACCCACCGCTAGTTCCCCTCCTCTGGTTTCTTTACACTCGGCGCGCGAGAGGGAGAAGTCGTTTTCCGTTCCAACAATTCGCCTTTTCTAGACCTTGCGACCCAAGATTGCGTCATGCTTCTCAACAAGATTAAGCGTGTACTTGAAATCCCAGTGAGTCACGTCTCTCGATATACCCTAACTGACGAAAACTCCGTAAAATTCCGTAATCAGATAATTTTCTATGATATCGTCGTTCGTAATAATTTGCTGGATAGCGTTTTCTAAAACATAGAAAACCTATCTGAATGCTAATAATTTTTATAAAATGCTCCGAAAATACCTTAATAATAATTATAATAAATTAATAATAATAATAAATTACCATGAAAAATTCTCTTGGCTGAACAATTTGCCGCGTAAATAAATATAGAATGGCTTCCTACTGACTTATGCCAGTTGCATAAAACCCCACGAAAAACACGTTACACAATTGCTTGTGCCTCCCGAATGATACGAGTTGTGAAATGTTTCTCCATACAGATGACAGAAGTTTCATCTGAAAGAATTCGATGGTCATTTTGTAAGGCATGTTCAGTCACAGCTGACTTCTCTGGTTGGCAAAAACGTAAATGCCTACAATGTTCTTTGACCCTTGTTGTAATTCTCCTACATGTCTGACATATATACATAACCACAGGAACACGGAATATTATAAACTGCAGCACAGTTAAGACCAACTGAATCCTTGACTGATCGCAAGGATTTGCCTATGGGGACATTAGGCTTCAATATGGTTTTGATATTGTCTTCTTCTTCATCTTCTTCTACTTCTTATATGGTATATGCCTTGCCCAGTCTCCCAGACGTTGGCGATCAATATGGATAGTGTTCGTCTATCTTCAGCAACACAGCATAGCTGTTCAATAGTTCTTGTGCCAGTCCAGTCTTGAAGATTCCGAGGACAAAACATCTTTTTTCTGCCCGCTCTTCGATGCCTGTCAATTTTGCCCTTCAAAATGAGGTGTAATATTGCGTATTTTGTCTTCTTAGAATATTGTTAATCCGGTACGTGACAGATTGCACATATGACAGATAGGCCAATTTCACAGGAGGAGGATTCTGCGATAATCTGTCTTTCGGTTTAGGATGTAGCATTTCATTAATCTATATAATGTATATAATGTATATAATTGGTCGAGAAAGTTTATGTAACATAGAGAAAAGCAAGACCATGGTGATGACAAGAGGGGAATGACAAGGAAAGGGCACTGTGAAAATTGGAAGTCAGAGTTTGGAAATTGTGGACACGTTCAAATACCTAGGAAGTGAATTGATGCAAACTGGTAGGTTGGACATGGAGATTGGCAGGAGGGTACAGCAGAGCAATGCATTCTATCAAAGTGTAAGAAAACTTGTTTGGGATAAGAAAGTACCAAGGAAAAGCAAGGAGGTAATGTATAAAGGGTACTATGTTCCCATATTAACTTATGCAGCTGAGACTTGGACCCTGACAAGCAGGCAAGAGAGTAGAATCCAAGCCAGTGAAATGAAATTCATAAGAAGTATGATAGGAAAGACAAGGAAAGACAGAGTGAGGAATGAAGATGTTAGGAAGGAAGTTGGGATGGGAAAACTAAATGAGAGAATTGAGAAGAATAAACTAAGGTGGTTTGGACATGTAAAGAGGATGGAGGAAAATAGAATATCAAGACAGATGCTGGAGGCAAAGTGCAAGGGTAAGAGAGCAAGGGGAAGACCTAGAACAAGGTGGATTGATTCAGTGAAGAACAGTGTGAGAAAAAGAAATCTGGACTGGGACAAGATCGTGGAAGAAGAATGGTGGAAGGAAAGAGGAAAGTGGAGAAGTGCCATAAATACCCCGACCCGGCAGGAGCTGGATAAGGGGAAATGATGATGATGATGACGATGATGATGATTTCTTTATTCTTTAGAGGGCCCAATTTTTTTCTTTCTTCTCCAGTTCAACTTGTACTCCTCTTTTTGTTCAATGTCAAGCATTCTGATC
This sequence comes from Meconema thalassinum, assembly GCA_946902985.2. Taxonomy (NCBI): domain Eukaryota; kingdom Metazoa; phylum Arthropoda; class Insecta; order Orthoptera; family Tettigoniidae; genus Meconema; species Meconema thalassinum. The sequence goes on along the minus strand of OX336399.1, from coordinate 72,883,477 downwards.
CATATAATACGTCTGGTTTAATGACAATGGCATAGTATTAGATTTTTGCTTGGAACTATATCGACCTATTGTCGTAATGGGTGTGAGTAAGGAACTTGTAAACTTTTGTGAAAGGAATGGACTGATAGTGGGTTATTCATGGTTTCGGAAGAAAAACAGCAGGAAAATTACGAGATATGGTTGGGGCGATAGAAGAACAAAATCAGTAATTGACTACTTTCTGGTGGAAAGGACTAATCGCAGAAAGCTGATAGATGTGACAGCTTTACCAGGAGAAGCATTTGATGGGGACCATAGAGCTGTGGTGGCAAAATTTAGATGGGAAAAATTGGAAAACCTAAAGGAGATCAGAGAAAGTAAAATAAAAGTATGGAAATTGAAAGACAAAACTGTACAGGAAAATTTTCAGGAGAGATTGAAGCAACAAATCCCAGTTACTGAAGTGGAAAACATAGAAGAGGAATGGTCTCACTTTAAAAAGGCATTTGTTGGTGCAGCAGAGAGTGCTTGTGGTAGGACGTCAACAAGAGTGAAAGAGAAGGAGACACCATGGTGGAATGAGGAAGTGAGGAAAGCAGTGAAAGAAAAGAAGTCTGCATGGAAAGAATGGAACCGAGATCAAACAGAAGAAAGCAAAAGGAAGTATCACGACAGCAAACGGAGGTGTAAGAAAGTGGTAGGAGAAGAAAAGAAGAAAAGTTGGGAAGAATTTACACGAAGAATGGAAACAGATGTAAGTGGCAGTTAAAGGATGCTGTATGGGCTTCTAAGAAGTAAGAGGAAAGAAAGAGTTACTACAAAGCTAGTGAAAAAGGAAGATGGAGAGTTGTTAACACACCCAGAAGAGATAAAGGGACGATGGAAGGAGTATTTCGATAAGCTTTTGAATGTGAGCAATGGTACTGGTGAGATGGAAGTGACACAACCTGACGACTCTATAACAGAAGATGATATAACAATGCTGGAGGTGGAATTAGCAGTACAGAAAATGAAGATGGGAAAAGCAACAGGGGTGGATGAAGTCAGTGTAGAAATGATAAAGGCTGCTGGACCTGTTGGTATGCAATGGCTGTATCGACTGCTAAAGTGTGTGTGGAAATGGAAATGTGTACCAGAAGACTGGAAGAAAGGGCTAATAATACCAGTGTTTAAGAAGGGGGACAAGAAGGTGTGTGATAACTATAGAGGGATCACCCTCATATCACAGATAGTAAAAATACTGGAAAGGATATTAGAAAGAAGAATGAGAAGAAAGGTGGAAGGAGAGTTGCAAGAGGAACAGTATGGCTTCAGGAGTGGAAGATCCACAGTGGACCCAATCTTTAGCTTGAGGCAGGTGATGGAAAAGAACTGGGAATATGGAGAGGATTTGATCATGTCTTTCATAGATCTAGAAAAGGCATATGATAGTGTCCCCAGAGAGAAGGTATGGGAAACCATGGTTAAGAAGAGACTGGGAAGAGAAATGTTGGAAATGGTGCAAGCAATGTACAACAACTGTGTTAGCAGGGTACTGACCCCAGTTGGAAAGACAGATTGGTTTACGAACAAGACTGGACTAAGACAGGGGAGTGTGCTGTCACCTCTCTTGTTCATAATGGTGATGGATGAAATAGTAAAGGAAACAAAGGAAGCATATGAACATAAAGAAATGAAGTTACTGTTATTTGCAGATGATATTGTGGTCTGGGGAAGGAACACCGAAGAAGTGCAAAAACAACTAGATGCACTGAACGAAAATATTCAGAAGTATGGCCTGAAAATCAGTATAGAGAAAAGCAAGACCATGGTGATGACAAGAGGGGAAAGACAAGGAAAGGGCACTGTGAAAATTGGAAGTCAGAGTTTGGAAATTGTGGACACGTTCAAATACCTTGGAAGTGAATTGATGCAAACTGGTAGGTTGGACATGGAGATTGGCAGGAGGGTACAGCAGAGCAATGCATTCTATCAAAGTGTAAGAAAACTTGTTTGGGATAAGGAAGTACCAAGGAAAAGCAAGGAGGTAATGTATAAAGTGTACTTTGTTCCCATATTAACTTATGCAGCTGAGACTTGGACCCTGACAAGCAGGCAAGAGAGTAGAATCCAAGCCAGTGAAATGAAATTCCTAAGAAGTATGATAGGAAAGACAAGGAAAGACAGAGTGAGGAATGAAGATGTTAGGAAGGAAGTGGGGATGGGAAAACTAAATGAGAGAATTGAGAAGAATAAACTAAGGTGGTTTGGACATGTAAAGAGGATGGAGGAAAATAGAATACCAAGACAGATGCTGGAGGCGAAGTGCAAGGGTAAGAGACCAAGAGGAAGACCTAGAACAAGGTGGATGGATTCAGTGAAGAACGGCATAAGAAAAAGAAATTGGACTGGGACAAGATCGTGGAAGAAGAATGGTGGAAGGAAAGAGGAAAGTGGAGAAGTGCCATAAATACCCCGACCCGGCAGGAGCTGGATAAGGGGAAATGATGATGATGATGATGATGATGATGATGAAGTTTATAGGATATTTCTATCTTCTCCAAGCTCTCCTTGCATGTTGTGTTAACGAGTCCATTTAACTGTATCCAGTTACCCAAGTATTTAAATTTGTCAACTCTTTGAATCTGACCATGTTGTGATGTTAAATACGTTTCCTTATTGTGTTTATATTCAGTGAAATGATTAGACCAGTTTTAATTGCTATTGAATGTAGAGTTTCTATTCTACTTGTGAAATACTAAACCTCCTGCATTATAAATTTCTCTCCATTAGCTTTAGGGAAATAATTATCCAATTTCTTTCTGTCTCTATGTATCATTTACTATAATTTTTATGACAGTCCTCATTTTCCAGAGCGTAAGAAGGTGGATGTGCTCGAATGAGCATACTCTAATAAAATAAATCGATAGCTTTGAAACGCCTCGACGTTAGTAATGGGCGATTCGTCAATCGTCTCGTCTTCATTTGATCGCTCTTCTTCCAGTGCTCCTGCACTCACTCTGTTTAGAAGGTCTTAGTGCACATCAGTCAGCTGTTTGAATTCTAGATCCTACACATTACTGTATACTCATTCACCAATATTGTTATAAATTTGGATGCCTATTAACCCTTTTCTAACTTACATCTCATTTCTGATTTCTTTGCTATAGAAAGAACGGTACTTGTACACTTTTCTGCCAATAATAACTTGAGACCAGTAGGACTTTAACGACTGTGTTCACCGCTCTGAATTCATAAGTCCAATCTTCCTTCCAAAACGTAGGGTGATGCATTTTTTACCAGACTAAGTTGTCTGTAAAATGGATAAATGAACTTGGCAATACGTTGCAGGAGGAACAAGGAGAGATTGCTCGGATGTGTATCCTGTTACCTTCTGTACAGTTGTGAGTGACTTCCACTAATAGTTCTCAAGGAAAACACATAACCTTTAGATAACTCATTTTTTCAAATTTTATATTACTGTATTAACCTACTAATTGTAAATATTGTAAAATTAAAAATATGATCATAACCTTGGAGTTAGACCCCTCATTCCTCCCTCCCTTCCGCCCCTCAATCATTCCTGCCTTCCTCCCTCCCCTCATTCCTTCCTGCCTCCCTCCCTCCCCTCATTCCTTCCAGCCTCCCGCCCTCAATCATTCCTGCCTTCCTCCCTCCCCTCATTCCTTCCAGCCTCCCGCCCCTCTTCCTTCCTGCCCTCCCTCCCTTCCTTCCTGCCTCTCTCCCTCCTTCCCTCCCTCCCCTCATTCCTTCCTGCCTCTCTCCTGCCATCCCTCCCTTCCTTCCTGCCTGCCTCCCTCCCTCCCCTCATTCCTTCCTGCCTCTCTCCTTCCCCTCATTCCTTCCTGCCTCTCTCCTGCCCTCCCTCCCTTTCTTCCTGCCTCTCACCCTCCTTCCCTCCCTTCCTTTCTGCCTCCCTCCCTTCCTTCCTATACAGGGTCATCAAAAAAGGTTGCAGCAATTTCAAAAAAATCATATCTCCCATTGTAAGTGAGATAAATTAATAATTCGACCTGAAAACTAATTAGGAACTCATCGAGTTTTTGTTTTAGATGTGACTGTACTCCGCCCTTGACCATCAGCCGATGTGCAGAATGAGCTCGCGACAGGAAGCTGCCACGCCACTGTTTCACTAGTGAGTGTGATTGCAAAGGTGACAGTTCAGCAGAAACACAGTGTGTGTTGTGGTTAGCGGAGTTTAAACCTGTTATAACTGTTCAGCGCACTTTCCGACGTGTTTATGGTAGGGATCCCCCTCATACATTAGACGGTGGTATGAACAGATACAGGAAACTGGCACCGTTGACGTGTAGTAGTACCCCGGATGCCCTAGAACGAGTGACAAACCAGTTGATCGCACATAGAAACATTATATGGAAAAAAAATATAAAAAATTTAGATGGTGAATGTAACAAAAAAAATACTTGTTTTAATATCTCAAATAGTGCCTGAGATATGATTTTATGAAATTGCTGCAACCTTTTTCGATGACCCTGTATTTCATTTCAGTAGCAGGTACTACTGCATCCAGCCCAGCCAACAGGTATCAATGATGGGTTGCATACATTCACCCTTGCCCATGCTTTTCGCTGCAAAAATTTCACTTTCAATTCAGAGTTTATTGACTCAGATTAGAACGATGAAAGTGTTCAGAGTGTAAGATACACACACAAGTACGTGTTTACCCATACGAAGGACGGGTAACCTGCTAGTAGTTAAATAAATTACTTTAACGCACCATGGTATGTTTTTCATCTCATTTTTGACTTGTTGCAGTACTTTGAACAAGATGATCCTGACTTGTACCTGAGTAAAGTTAAGTACATTTTGGAACATGACGTTGAGGAAATGGAGCTCTCCTTCGTGGAAGAAGAGTATGATCGTTCTGGTCAGCTTATAAAGGTGAGTATATTTTATGTTCATAATGCATTCTTTTCCTTCCCAGTGCCCTTATCATCATTCCACTCAGGTAGATAATAGTACATTATGCAACGAGCCTGTCTGTTAGGTAGTCAGCCCGAAGGCTGGTTGGATTCTCAAAAAGTGCCGCCGATAGGTTATGTGGGTTGATACCCACAAAAACCCAAGGCAGCACTATATTGAGGTGTACTAGGCAAGAAGTGGAGTGGGTAGTTTGCCATTGCTTTCCTCACTGAGTCAGAACAACCATACTAACCCTATGAGTAGAACCTTTTACAGCATCCACAGGCACTGACTGTGCCCTGAATGCCATTACTACGCACCATCCATACCTCAGTAGCTTCCATATAATCACAGCCATGAGTGAGATTGACACATCGGTGAAAAGTCACATTTTACTCTATCTTGTGCCAACAGACAAATGCAAATTTACTGCTTTCATCAAGAGATGGCAAACTGGCCAGCAACGAGTCTATAATGGCAATAATTAAGACACGAGTATGTTTATAAAACGAGCGAAGCAAGTTTTATAATTTCCATACGAGCGTGTTAATTACCATTGTAGGCGAGTTGCATACGACTGCTTATGTTCGACGATAATTATAACTTTATAAATAATCATAAATATCTGTGGGATTCAGTCACTTCAGTTAGTGAACAGAGCACGCTGGGTTTGCTGACTGAACAGAGCGCATGCGTGGGTCAAGGAACGTCGAAAGCAGAGACCATTGACTTTGATTGGCAATGCTATTGTTTACAGCCTGCATGATGTGTAGTGCCGATCAGTAAAGCCCTGCGCGGATGCGGATATCCGCGGATAAACCCGCGGATATCCGCAAATATTTTCGCCACGCGGATATATTTTGCATGGCTGTGCGGATAGCGGATACGCTGCGGATAATGTTTCGAGTAAATTTGCGGATAGTCTTTAGAATACAAACTTACGATAATATTACATATTTGATATGCAAATCTACAGCTTCATGCTTAAAAGAGGAATACTCCTATAGCCTATTGCGTACGAAATATCCAGGCACGTATTGCACTTATACACGAGAAGATCATTTTACTCATTATGCTTTCAACTACATTTTATTAAGTACCGTATGTTTGTAGTAGATGGTCTTGACATCTCATCATCATCAATTTTCACTGCCATTATTACTATACGTACGAGATATAATGCTTTCAATAAGCTTGTTAGTTCATCGTGGTGACATCATTAACATTCCTCATGTCAGCTACTTTGCCATCTAAGCTATCCTGGAATATCGGGCCAGGTTTATCTGTAGATTTATCTTTGTCACTGAAGCACGTTGGCTGTGATATTGCAACATCAACTATGACATCAACTATGCGAACATGGATGGGTCCAGAAGCAGAAGGATGATTTTTTTTTTTTTTGTCGTGTGGCCTCATGAGAGGCCGAGTGCAGGTCTTCCTATTCGACGCCCGTGGGCGACCTGCGCGTCGGTATGAGAGATGAAATGGATGAAGATGAATGAAACTGGGCAAGGATGTGGAAGGAATCGGCCGTGGCCTATCAGAAGGTACCGTCCCAGCATTTGCCTGGTGTTGAAAATGGGGCTAATAAATCCCACAGCCGACGGTGGGGCTCGAACCCACGCGTCTACCGAGTCAGCAGAGAGCTTGGTCCCATGACCTAACTCTGCGCTTTAGCCAGCTGAGCCACTACTGTCGGTAGAAGGATGATGACTGACTTGGAATTTCCGGCCAAATATCAATCCCATTCTTGAAGCGTAAAGAGAAGTTCACGTAGTGAATGTTACCGCGACCGTGAGTATGAACATAATTTCACCAACATGGATAAACTATCTATTAAAATTTATTTATTTATTGTACGGCTGTTAGTGCCGGGAGTGTCCGAGGACATGTTCGGCTCGCCTGAGTCTGTAGCTGCTTCCAGCGGACACCCCAAAGGGTGAGCTACAAGTTCCGTTCAATTTCAAGTAGTTCCAACTTTCGCCACCAGATATCAATGATACCTAGTGGTGAACGTTGGAACTTTAGGTGAGCGTTCTGACGAAATCTAACCTAACAAATTTTGCTTTACACTAGTTTAGTCTGTGAAAGGATCTTTTACATGCCACAAATCTATGACATGGGACCGCCGGCTTTACTTCTCCTCCGAAGGAAAGGCATACTGAAGGATTTTTAACGCTCTTAAAAAATCCGACGACTTCGGCCGGGTTTGAACCCGCTATCTTGGGCATAGCAGTTCAGCATGCTACCGACTACGCCACCGAAGCCGCACTATCTATTAAAATAAAACAAGGTGAATATTCAGTAGCGCGTGATACAAAGCTCAAGTCAACGATATGGCAGATATTTGGTTACGTTTTCAATAGAAACGAAAGGGTGAACAATATAGTGATGTTTTACCCATAAAAAAGTGTATTCACACTCAGGACACAAATCGGGCACATCAAACTTACTGAGGCACAAGTGCGAAAGTAGCCAAAAAAAAGTATAGCCAATTTTTTGTCTAAAGCGGAGGTCAAGGAACCAGATGTGTCATCCAACTTGAAGTCGCTTGGAATGCCAACTTGAAGTTCCTTGCAATGAAGCAAATTGTCAGGAACGACTTTCTCCTCAAATGTCTAAATGTGTTGGTTTAACACGTTATGCTTGATCTAATAAATTAAACATAATATTGAAATATCAGCGGATTTGGATAAATGTCATGCGGGGCGGATGCGGATAACAGGCGTGCAGATGTGGGGCGGATTAGGATAACAGGCGTGCGGATGTGGGGCGGATGCGGATAACAGGCGTGCGGATGTGGGGCGGATGCGAATAAAAGTCATGCGGATGTGGGGCGGATTAGGATAACAGGCGTGCGGATGCGGGGCGGATGCGGATAACAGTCATGCGGGGCGGATGCGGATAACGTTTTGTTTATCCGCACAGGGCTCTAGCGATCAGCACTAGCATTCACTGATATTGTCACCGAAGTCGTTTGAAAGCAATGCGCTGTGTAGTAATTGGTGTTGGGGATATTAAGGTATCTTGTCTCATATTCGTCAGTTTATTTACGCGAACATATGGGTTGGTGCACTTTCCATGTCTGTAATTTATTGAGAATGATACTGCGTTGCTAACTTCTGGACGTAGATTCATAATTTTCTTGCATATCTCATAGTATTTTCTTGTTACAGTAAAGGTTTGTGCTGATTTTGTCTTTGTGTTTGGGATTGTAACTACAATGGTTGATCCGATATCCAATTTGAACTTTCAAATCATGTAATTCATGTCCGACATGTTGGATTTTGAGCACATGCGCGAAACTATCCTTACTTAATTGGTCAATGAATGAGCTGCGATTGGCTGGAGAAACTGTTTCATAATGAAAAATATTGTTATAATGACCCTCATTATGATACAGTTTTCTGACATATAATATTTACATTTCGACATCGTCGAACAGAAATATTTGCACCAACCCATATGTTTGCGTAAATAAACTGACGAATATGAGACAAGATATAGCACTGTACCGAAGACCTTGCAATGGGATCTCCATTATCGGGTGTCTTGGCCAACATTTACCTTGACCACATTGAACATGAGAAAATTATTAACCAAATTAGTGGCATCGTTTTCTGGGGAAGATATGTAGACGATATCTTCATCATTATCAATAACCAAGTTCAAGCGATAGAGCAAATATTGGATGATTTGAACATAATTGACAGCAATATTAAATTTACTTTAGAATCAGAAGTCGATAATAAAATCAATTATCTGGATGTAACTGTGATTAAAAAAGACAATCATCTGCATTATAAAGTTTACAGAAAACCATCGCAAACGAGTACAGTTATACGGCAGGATTCTAACCATCCGGGCGGACACAAGAATGCAACGTTCATAAGCCTCATTAATAGAGCATTAAGAATCTCTTCCTCTGATCATGACCGGAAGCAAGAAATTGACATTATATATCAAATAGCTAAACTCAATGGTTACAACCACAATTATGTCAGCAGATTAATTTACAAGTTGAAAAACAGACCCTTAACAAAATTAGTTAGAGAGGACACAACAAAGAAAGCACTTGCCACCTTCACCTACGTAAATCGAAGCGTTTACACAGTAACCAACATCCTAAAGAAACACAATATGAACGTTGCCTTTAAAACCAATAATTCTAATTTCAACAAATTTTTCAACTCCAATAAAGTCAACAGTAGTGATAAACATTTAAAATCGGGAGTTTATGAGCTCAGATGTAATTTTTGCAATTCAAATTACGCGGGACAAACGGGTAGGAGCATACGTACTCGTTATACTGAGCATGTTTCGGCCATAAAACACAGGAAGTTTTCAGCCATGGCGGTACACATGGAAGAAACGGGACATAAGTTCACGGACATAAATAATGACGTCAAAATTTTGCATTACGCATTGAAGGGCAGCTATATGAATATTTTGGAAAATATTCATATCATTACTTATCAGAGGTCAAAGGAATGCAATAATCTAAACGAGGTTAATTTTGAAACGAATGAATTGTTTGATTTATTAGCAGATTATTTAAATAATAATAAACGCAAACCACCTCCTCAACCCCCACCGCAATAGTTTAATTCCAACATACATTCCTGACTCGAATTATTTTCATGAAGCCACACCCAATTACCTTCCTGGGTGCTGGTTAGTTGTTTTCTCCGCTTTTGGCAAGGTTATACGACACTTGTGTGCATTTCAGCAACCCACGTTGAAACTAGCAATGAGTAAATGTGTCAATGTGTCAATATTCATTACTTCAACTAATAAGTGTTTATTCCGTGAGTGACATTAATGTGTCGAATGACACAGGCCTAACAAAGGAAGAACAAGAGAATAAATATGAACTGTGTTTTTGTTATTTAGTGAGGTTATCGATGTTATATGATGTTTAACACCAATAAGTGGGCTGAGGAAGAAAACATTGTGTGTTTTCGAAACATGTACCTATAGAATTTTTATGTAAGTAAAAAGTATTGATTTGGCGAGAAATTTATGTTATACGTCATGAACAGAAATATGTTAATGCCTTGTACTGGTCCAGGCTTTCTTTCGACTCGGGAGACAAGTGGGTTTTAACCCCGCCTTCGGATTTAAATAGAAGGATTATCCATGGTTTCTGAATGTGACCTTTTGCCAAAATTTTGTTTTTAAGATTCACTAATTGTAATGTTGGTAACATGAAGGATATTAGTTTTCAGTAACCTAACTCTTTTGTCATATAGACGGAGTCCTACTTACCATGTGGATAAAGTTTCATCACAATTGATTCTGTAGTGTGGTTGGTAGGAGTATATTAAGATATAGAAGTGTCTTGTTCAACTATTCAGCTAACACCACCTTTAATATTTAGTGTTATAACTCAGTATTTAATTCTTTTGTCTCAGATTGCTGTTAAAATAACTAAAATTTGAACATTTTGTATTTTTTTATTTATAAATCCATTTAGGTTGGTTGGTTGGTTCTTCAGTTTAGGAGCTGCGACAACGCGGTCATGTAGCCCCGTGTACTTTGGGTGTGTGTAGGATTTGTCTTATAACTGGTGTTAATTGTGATGGCTGTATTAGTGTGTGTTATCTGTGATTCAGGTAAAAGGACTGCAGACGATTAATTTTTTCAAGTAGTTCCTACTTTTGCTACCAAATACTACCATCTACGACACCTAGATGCGGATGTGGATACTAAATGCCGTCACAGTCGGCACCTGGCGACGAGCGTTGGGACTAATATAGTGTTATCAAACTAACCTACAAATTTTAGCTTCCACAAGTGTGGTTAGTGGAAGGTTCTTTTTCATGCCATATATCTATGTAGTGATGTAAAATACCCAGGTATTTATAAATCGGGGTAAATACCCAGGGTATATACTCGGGTAAATACCCTATTTGGGTAAATACCTGGGTATTTTAGATTTTTCATTAAAAATCGTGTGTTGTGGTAAGTTGCTCATAGGTCCACCACTGACCATCTGGTGTGACTTGAGAGCGCCATACAGGAGGCATTTCTCCGAAAGCAGCACCTAGTCACGGTTTTCTTTGACCTCGAGAAAGCCTACGACACCACATGGCGCTACGTAATCCTTTCCACCCTTCACAAGTGGGGACTCCGTGGTAATCTACCGACATTCATTGCGAATTTCATGTCCATCCGACTCTTCCGTGTAAGTGTTGGTAGGACATTATCGCAATACTATACTCAAGAAAATGGAGTTCCTCAGGGTTCTGTGCCGAGTGTCACCTTGTTCGCGATTGCCATAAACGGCATTGTTGCAGCCGCCGGGTCCGCGGTAGTTCCATCGCTGTATATAGACGATTTAGCTCTGCATTACAGCTCTGAAAGTATGGCAGTCGTGGAACTTAATTGCAGCTAGCTATCAACTGGATCGACGGGTGGGCTCACGACCGGGATTTTCGTTTTCAGCAGCGAAAACCTCCGTCGTCCATTTTTGTCGGCTCCGGAGGCTACATTTACACCCTGAACTACATCTCAGGGATGCTGCGTTGCCGTTGGTTGACACTTATCGCTTCCTGGGGCTCCATTTTGACAGAAAATTAACGTGGCAGCACCATATACGGCAATTGAAAATGACGTGCCTCAGGAAACTGAACATGCTGAAGTTTCTTAGTGGCACTACGTGGGGGGCTGACCGTGCGGTGCTGCTACGGTTCTACCAAACCCTCGTTCTGTCCCGGCTAGACTATGGTTCTGCGGCATACGGTTCAGCAAGGCCGGCAACCTTGAAAATGCTGGACAGTATCCACCATAGTGGCGTTAGGCTGGCTACCTGTGCCTTCCGGACCAGCCTACTCGCCGAATCGGGTGTTCCACCTTTAAATTATAGACACCAACATATGCTTTTAGCATATGCTGCTAATGTGCTTCAAATGCCACAACACCCGACCTATCAAGCTCTCTTCGGTACCCAAACCACCAGGGGTACGCCAACCGGCCGAGTGGAGCTCGTGTACTGAAATAGTGGCTGTAGGTCCCTATATGATCCGGACACCTAGCGAGGTGCCTCCGTGGCAAGTCCCGCGTCCAGAAATTCGGTTAGTTCTGCACTGAGGTCCTAAGGCGAACACGGATAACTCCGTTTACCGGAGGCAGTTCCACAGCATACTGTAGTTCACCAATTTCCGGATGCTGGCATTCTCTACACGGATGGTTCGAAGGTAGACGAGAAGGTGGGCTGTGCTTACGTTATTGATGGTGCAAATATCAAGATCTCTTTTGCCTGAGGCCGGTAATGTGTTTACTGTGGAGCTTGTTGCCATCTATGAAGCTCTGCAGTTTGCACTACAGGATGCACGAATCCACTTTTCTCGTGTGTACCGACTCTTTGAGTTCATTGCAGTCAATTGCTACATGTTTCCCGCAACACCCCCTAGTGCAGCGAATCCACGACCTACTAGCCGGGCTGTGCCACGCTGACACTCGAATCACCTTTCTGTGGCTTCCACGCCACGTGGGAATTGCGGGAAATGAGTTAGGGGATCAAGCTGCAAAAGAGGCGTTATCACTACTACCTCGACCAATCGAGGTACCCGCTAGAGATATTCGCTCTCAGTTACGCCTACAAGTATTGGCTCTTCGGGAGAGTCAGTGGCTAGCTGACCCACTGCCCAGTAAACTGAGGGCGATCAAGGGAACTAATCGCGTGTGGCAAGCTCTTTCCGGTCACGGAGAGAGTCCGTCATTTTGTGTAGGCTAAGGATAGGTCATACAAGATCCACCCACTCGTATCTGATGAGAAGGGAAGACCCCCCCCCACTTTGTACCTGTGGAGCCGTTTTCACCGTGGCCCACATTTTCACCGAGTGTGTGGATCTTGCTGACTTACGAAGAAACCTTGGTTTGCAGATGACACTCAAACTTATATTAGCCGATGACGCGGTGGCTGCTGATCGTGTTATCCGCTTTATAAGTGAGAGTGGGTTAGGGCCAGCAGTCTAAATTCTCCAGTGAACATTGACTCAACGACTTGCTCGTTTTTGAATGATAATGTTTTGTTTTTCTGTAATTTTTGTTTATTTTGATAACTTTTATTTAATTTTTTGTTTTTGTTTTATGAATTTTTGGTCTTTTTAAATTTAGGTGTCCACCTCAAAATTTTAAACTCAATTCCAAATTTGTATTCTTTAATCTGTTTTAAGAGGGACAGATGACCTCGTAGTTCCGCCCCTTAAAACAACAATAACTAACTAAGTTGAACCTTAAAAAAGGGTACCGGTATGCAAACTATTCTACATTAACTTTTTAGAAATGTAACAACTTTAGATAGTTAATAAAATTTAATTTAATTAGAATTGGGATTTAAAAAACAGAACTAGAATTGGAAATTAGATCAGGAGATAAAATTCAATAGTTATAACCTGAACAACTCAGGGTTATAATTGAACTAGGCCTTTTTTTTTTTTTAGATAAAAGTTGGGGAAAATTTATTGAGAGCATTGGCCGAGTTCTACAAAAGGTGTAATGTACAGTTTTCATCACACTGTATATGTTTTTCAGAACAGTTTGTAATATCATTCATATATAAAATAAATAAACAAATACCCAAAAAGACTAGTAAATAGAAAATTAACAGTTACACTAAAAACGTTCTAAAACATATATAAAGGCCTTACTTTATTTAGGTTTATTGAAGCTTAACAAATGCATTAGGCTATTCATACATAATTGAGACATGTACGGCGAGCGTGGATGGGCCAACTTACCTGTATTCAGGGGTCCGGGTCACCTCCGCAGCAACATCACCTCCAGATGACATGTCCCAACAGAAGAGCTCCAAAAGGGGTGGAAGGAAGATGGAGAAGGAGACAACACACACAGGCTATCGTACAGACACCCCCCAAAAACCAACGGAACTGCCGTCGGCGAAATAATGCCACAACACAAGATTAAAAAAATTTAAAAGAAAAATTTAATTGTTAAAATATAAGGAACACCTCCACCAGAGAAAGAACATGCATCAGCCACCATAATTTACAATGAATGCAAGAGACCGCCAAACATGCTTGCTTGCAAGGCCAAGAAAAGAAAAGACTTAAATTAAAATTTAAAATGTAAAACAACCCAAAGGTTAAAATAAAAAAATTACATGCATAACACAATGAAAAAGGGCTTGATAATTTGCAAGGGAATGCAATAGCGATCCGGCATGCGTAGATCCATGTTAAAATATAAAAAGCACCTTCACCAGAAACGGAAATAAAGTTAAATTAACAAAATTAAACTGAATCAGGAAACAATCTATTAATTTGCATGATGGAGAAAAACACAGGAACAATTACGAAAAACACAATGTTAAACCAAAAAGGTTAAATAAAAGAAACATCTTAAGTTAACACAACACGTTTGAGCTTCGCGGTGGACGCCTAGAGACTGACCTTGAGACCATAATGCATCACTTCATAACATGGCCACCAAAGCACAAGGAAACGGCATGCCTGATCGTAATTACGGCAAACAATTAATAAAAAAAAATTTAACATCAGCGGAAGGAAATGGACGGAGGAAAACAATTATGTCTAAAAACTATTACAACAGTGAAATGCACCGGATCGTGAATAAATTAAATTGAATACTATATCAATCCTAAGATTGGCAGAAGACAATAAGTAATAATTTAAACGTAAAATAAACTAGAAATGTGTCTCCACAAGATACGAAGAAAGATAACAAAGTTCAAATAAATCAGGAAACGTAATTGAAACAGAAATAAAATTAGGCCTATAAAACAAATGAGGAACAGAATTAAAATATTACTATAAGATGATATCGGAGCTCCATAACAATAATAAACATCAAGAAAAATAATGTGACGTACCTTACATTCTTCACAGTGGAGACACAATAACAAATTTAAAAAAAAACTAACACATTTTAAATAAAATAAAAATGCGGCAGTATATTGCCTTGGCTATCCCCACACGGCACATGCCTCGTGTAGATGACAGCACTCGTTCGCATCCAGTTGCGATTAAATTTGCATATTTCCTCTTCACCGGGGAACGATGAAATTAAACCTTATGTAGCACAGGCGTTCCCTTTTTCTTGAATACATTAATATTTCGTAGAGAATGGGGGCTATGCCCCCATTAGCGGTGACACCTTTCACGACCAGTCGGCTTGATGTCTTGTTTACTTCACGATGATTAATAGACTCCACAAAAATGGCGGAGAATTATTGCGTGTCAAGTGCAGAACTGCCTTCATGTAAAATTTATTGTCCAATCAGAGATTGACACATCAAACAACAATGTCATAAATAGGAAATTAATTTGGCGGTATCCTGAATACACTGGCATTTGTTTCATGACGAAGAATGTAATTGTCTTTCAATTATGTCATGCGTATAAGGAGTTTTATAAGGCCCAGCACACGCTACCTATCGGAGAGAAACAGGAACCACGTGCAGACCTAACACAGTCCGACTGGCGCTACCATCTCGTGTTCAAAATGGGAAGCAAGTCACCAGGCGGTCGTTTCAAATGTCGAGATGTTACGATCCAAGGGTATATACATGTTTGAAAGCGTAGGGACGTGCCCTTGCACGTATCAATAATGATTCTCTTTAGGATTTGGCCTATATTCCAATTTACAATGAAAAATATTAATTGAGTAGTACAAGTACAACTTATGTCAAATCAAATTGAAATTTTGTTTATTATAGTTTTCTTAATTAACAAAAGAAATTCAAAGTACATCAGAAGAAAATACTGGAATGCAGCCGAAATAAATCAGAAACCTCTATGGACATCAAATTGGCAGGTGAAAAACTAAAGGAAGTAGGAGACTTCTGTTACTTAGGAAGCAAATAACCAGTGATGGACGAAGCAAAGAGGATATAAAAAGTAGGTTGGCTCAGGCAAGGAAAGCCTTTCTACAAAAAAGGATTCTGTTGACATCGAATATAGATTTAGGTATTAGGAAGTCATTTTTGAAAGCCTTTGTCTGGAGCGTGGTGCTCTATGGAAGTGAAACTTGGACTATTGGTGCAGCAGAAGGGAGGAGAATTGAAGCATTTGAAATGTGGTGTTACAGGATAATGATGATCAGATGGGTAGATAGGGTGACAAACGAAGAGGTACTAAGACGAGTGGGAGAGGAGAGATGTTTCTGGCGACTGCTAATGAAGAGAAGAGATAGGTTGGTAGGGCACATACTAAGACACCCAGGAATAGCAAGCTTAGCTATGGAAGGAAGGGTTGAGGACAAGAACTTTTGGGGTAGACCAAGGTTAGAGTATGTTAAACAGATTGCTTCGGATGTAGGGTGTGGTAGCTATGTAGAGATGAAACGATTAGCTCAAGACAGGGAGGCATGGAGAGCTGCATCAAACCAATCAAAAGACTGAAGACTCAAACAACAACAGAAGAAATACAACATCTTTTGATGTCAAAAAAACAAAATATCACAAAGTAATAAAATATTTTCTAATCTGAGTTATGAAGGATCAATATTGTTCCAGATTTCAATTTAAGGCATCAAATACCTGTGTTTCAGTCCTTGAATGTCCAATACTTCAACACATCAAAAAGTGTTGTACAAAGCTCAAAAAAGTGAAAATATCCTCATTTTGGGTATTTAAATGATCACTGGGTATATACCCAGGAAAATACCCAATTTCTATTTACCTTCCCACTGGGTATTTACCCGGCCCACATCACTATATCTATGACATGGGACCGCGGGCTTTACTTCCCCTCCAAAGGAAGGCACACTGAGGGATCTTTAACGCTCTTAAAAAATCCGACGACTTCGGCCGGGTTTGAATCCGCGATCTTGGGCATAGAAGTTCAGCATGCTGCTAACTATGCCACCGAAGCTGCTTAAATCCATTTAAATATTATAATTGTTATCATTCACAGTAAAGCACACCAGTGCATTTTGAATGTTACATGTAGCACATGAGAGTGTGTAAATGTTTATTTCTGTTCGTGCAGTGATTTTTATGACAGTAAATACCAGTATGTAAATGTAAATATCTATCAATCTATCTATCCACTATAATAATAATAATATCGTAAGGCCTTGGGTGCCGGGTGCAAGCTTTATTATTTGACATCCAGAGGGTAGCTTGCATGTCGAATTTCGTTGTTCCTTCAAGCACTATGAAAGTCAGCGAGGTTAGATATCTAAGCTCCTTGAACACTATAGAGCTTTCTAGTCGAGAAATTAGGTACTTTGTGTTGGCGGAAACTCCCGAGATTAATTTTGCCATTATGAACACGGTGTACTGAATTCAAATGGGTTCTTTGACATGCCAACATCGTATGACATGGTGTCGTAATTTTTGCTGCCTTTCAAAAAAAAAACACTTACCACGTCCAGGAGCGAACCTGCAAGCTTGAGGTTAGTAGACCGACACGATAACCACTCACCCACCATGGCAAGCATCTATCCACTGATTTGCAGTGATGGAAATTTCCATCATCATTCTTGTGTTCCTATAATTGCAATTTTCATCACAACTTTCTAACGCATTTGTGAGGTTTTCATTGATGTGTATTGATGTTTCTTTGGGACCACAATTTACAGAAGGAAGATTTTAGTTTTACGTGACCGTGAATCTTGTGATTATGAGCCACGGGACCTCCTTTTTACGTGGAATCCGAACCACAGGACATGGCATTTCACTTCGAAAATCTCACATGCATTGACCGGGAATCGAACCCGGACCGCCTTGGTGAGAGGCATACAGCTAGACCGCTGAGCCACCACGCCCCCACCACAATTTACAGATGTCTGTGATTGTATCTCTCCTTATCTTCATAAAGCATGGTTATCTAGGTACATATTTGACAGTCAGAGAGTTTGCAAATACTAGTCAAATAACATGTGTGTCGAGACAACTGCCATCTGCTGCGCATATGTAAACACAACTTCATGGCTCACCGGAGGAAACTAATTGTCCTAGAATATTCTATTTATTTCTTCTTTTTTTTTTTTTTGGAAGATACTTCACTGATTTCAATTAAAGTAATATCAAATTGTGTTGGAATTATACTGGTAGTGTTATCATGTGTGGACAATTTATTCCATGAAAAATTGCAATTCATTGGGTTAATGGAATTTTCTTTCTATGTACAAATTTTTACCATGCATTATTTTTGGTTAAGACCTAAAATGAGTTGAGTGTTTTGCAGGTTGCAGAGCTGATCCCAGGTGGAGCCAAGGTGAAGGTTCGTAACTCCACAAAGCACCAGTACCTGGATGGTCTGGCTCAGTACCGACTGGCCACAAGTCTCCGGGACGAGGTGGAGCACTTCCTCAAGGGACTCAATGAGCTCATCCCCGATAACCTCCTGAGCATCTTCGATGAGAACGAGCTGGAGGTAAGAGAGGTGTATCATGATTCTGTAGGTATAAACAGACAATCAGTGAATAATGAACAACATGCATTGCTAACACTCTCAGTTATAGTCTCCATTTACTCGTTGCAGTTCGTCTTCAGAATGAGCTGGACAAACATTATTCATAATTAATCTGTGTTCAGAAACTTCACACAAAACTTTCTCCCAGATTGTATTCTCTTGTTGATCTCCATATCCAATCTTTCATTTTCCGTCAATTCACTTCGTAAATATTTGAAGTATTCTGCTACTTCCTGATCTACATCTCCAATTTTAACGATCCCTTTTCTTTCTTTCTTTCTTTCTTTCTTTCTTTCTTTCTTTCCTCTTGTTATTTACCATTGTCTTCCTTTTCTCTACACTGATTTTCAATAAGACTTATATTAATAATAATTGTAACAGGAACCAGAGTTCGCTCACCAAATAAAATCACAACTGGTAGCGTGCTTTACTAATCACTGAACTTTTATTACTCATCATCATCATCATCATCATCTTCATTTCCCGGTTCCAGTCTCTTCCTGGATCGGGTTGTGAATTAAGGACCTCCTTGCTTGTCCCTTCACCACTCCTTTCCTACTTGCTGTACATCTTCTGGTTTTCCTCCATTTTTCTCTACACACTCTTTTACTGAATCCATCCATCGTTTTCGGGGTCTTCCTCGTGGTCTCTTTCCTGTTAATTTTTCCAAAAATATTTTTTGTGGTACTCTCTCCTCACTCATTCTCATCATGTGTCCATACCACTTCAGTTTAGTTGTTTCTATCCTATCCTGGAGTTTCCAGATTTCTGTCCTTTATCTAATTTCCTCATTCCTTACTCTATCTCTCCTTAACATGAAGTATAACATAAATTTCTCGCCAAATCAATACTTTTTTCTTACATAAAAATTCTATAGGTACATGTTTCGAAAACAAACAATGTTTTCTTCCTCAGCCCACTTATTGGTGTTAAACATCATATAACATCGATAACCTCACTAAATAACAAAAACACAGTTCACATTTATTCTCTTGTTCTTCCTTTGTTAGGCCTGTGTCATTCGACACATTAATGTCACTCACGGAATAAACACTTATTAGTTGAAGTAATGAATATTGACACATTGACACATTGACACATTTACTCATTGCTAGTTTCAACGTGGGTTGCTGAAATGCACACAAGTGTCGTATAACCTTGCCAAAAGCGGAGAAAACAACTAACCAGCACCCAGGAAGGTAATTGGGTGTGGCGTCATGAAAATAATTTGAGTCAGGAATGTATGTTGGAATTAAACTATTGCGGTGGGGGTTGAGGAGGTGGTTTGCGTTTATTATTATTTAAATAATCTGCTAATAAATCAAACAATTCATTCGTTTCAAAATTAACCTCGTTTAGATTATTGCATTCCTTTGACCTCTGATAAGTAATGATATGAATATTTTCCAAAATATTCATATAGCTGCCCTTCAATGCGTAATGCAAAATTTTGACGTCATTATTTATGTCCGTGAACTTATGTCCCGTTTCTTCCATGTGTACCGCCATGGCTGAAAACTTCCTGTGTTTTATGGCCGAAACATGCTCAGCATAACGAGTACGTATGCTCCTACCCGTTTGTCCCGCGTAATTTGAATTGCAAAAATTACATCTGAGCTCATAAACTCCCGATTTTAAATGTTTATCACTACTGTTGACTTTATTGGAGTTGAAAAATTTGTTGAAATTAGAATTATTGGTTTTAAAGGCGACGTTCATATTGTGTTTCTTTAGGATGTTGGTTACAGTGTAAACGCTTCGATTTACGTAGGTGAAGGTGGCAAGTGCTTTCTTTGTTGTGTCCTCTCTAACTAATTTTGTTAAGGGTCTGTTTTTCAACTTGTAAATTAATCTGCTGACATAATTGTGGTTGTAACCATTGAGTTTAGCTATTTGATATATAATGTCAATTTCTTGCTTCCGGTCATGATCAGAGGAAGGGATTCTTAACGCTCTATTAATGAGGCTTATGAACGTTGCATTCTTGTGTCCGCCCGGATGGTTAGAATCCTGCTGTATAACTGTACTCGTTTGCGATGGTTTTCTGTAAACTTTATAATGCAGACGATTGTCTTTTTTAATCACAGTTACATCCAGATAATTGATTTTATTATCGACTTCTGA
The DNA here is from genome assembly GCA_946902985.2 of Meconema thalassinum. Classification (NCBI taxonomy): domain Eukaryota; kingdom Metazoa; phylum Arthropoda; class Insecta; order Orthoptera; family Tettigoniidae; genus Meconema; species Meconema thalassinum. The sequence goes on along the minus strand of OX336399.1, from coordinate 72,863,045 downwards.
TTCTAAAGTAAATTTAATATTGCTGTCAATTATGTTCAAATCATCCAATATTTGCTCTATCGCTTGAACTTGGTTATTGATAATGATGAAGATATCGTCTACATATCTTCCCCAGAAAACGATGCCACTAATTTGGTTAATAATTTTCTCATGTTCATTGTGGTCAAGGTAAATGTTGGCCAAGACACCCGTTAATGGAGGCAAGGCCTTCGGATGGTTTATACATTTTCTTATTGAACAAAAAAATGTTGTTGTCGGTGACAAAGGTTAAAATTGAAATAAATTCCTCGATTTCCACTTTAGATAATTCACTACTGTTAATTAATCTATCCTGAATGATCTTGATCGTTTTCTTGACCGGGATGTTAGTATACATGTCTTTAATGTCGATCGAATGCATTGTGTTATTCTCGCTTATTTTCAAGTCTATGGTTATCGATGTTATATGATGTTTAACACCAATAAGTGGGCTGAGGAAGAAAACATTGTGTGTTTTCGAAACATGTACCTATAGAATTTTTATGTAAGTAAAAAGTATTGATTTGGCGAGAAATTTATGTTATACTTCATGTTAACATTGTCAATACGGAACCTGGAATGAGTGCAACTATCTCTCCTTGTCGTTCCTTCGATGCTTCTTAGAAACCTCGTCTCTGCTGTCTGTATCCTGTTCTCTTCCCTTTTTGTCGTCGTCCATGTCCCAGCTGCATTTGTCAGCATGGGTTCATAATAGGTTGTGTATAGAACCCTTTTACACTTCTTTGGGAGATCCCGGTTCCACACAATACCTTTCACACTCTTGTAGAAACTGTTTGCTTGTTGTATTCTTTTATCAGTTTATTTGGTTGTCTTCCCATCTTCTGCAATCACACTTCCCAAGTACTTGAAACTTTTTACCACTTCTAGAATATTTCCATTTAATTTTATCTTTCCCCTTCCTTCCTTACTTCCCCTTATCATCACCATTGTTTTGCTCTTTTCTGAGCTTATTTTCATCCCAAAATTGTCGATCTCTTCGTTCCAAATATCTACTTGGTTTTGAACTTCCATTTCATCATTACTACTCGCTACAATTATTTACACTAGTATTTACAAGATTTCCACTCCACTCACTCTGTCCGTGTGCCATCATTGTAGCACAGCTTACACTTACACGTACAGTCCAGAGCCCCACATTTGCCACTTCACTTTCTATTAGAGTCCCTCTGTTGCTTCTTGTGCACTCGTGCTCGTCTCGCGTCCAACACAGATCCATGACCACGTCTTCCACGAAATACCGCTATACTCGAGCATTTAAAGTCCTGAATCAATGTTTCTGCCCTGGCTGACAGGCTTTTGCCCTGTTAGCCGTTTGATAATGTATCGCTGCACTGTCCCGTACTCACTCTATGACTGATTGATCTGAACTCCACCATCAATTCCTGTGGACTCCTCGTCCATGGTCTCCACAGGTCTTTTATACCCGTTGCGGCTTCTCCAGCAAATTCTCGCTTTCCCCCGAGCCATTACATGATACCCGAAATATCTAGGGGTAACGCTTGATAGAACGCTCAGTTATAAACAGCACCTATTAAAAAGAGCTGAAAAATTAAAACACGAAATAACATTCTGCAGAAACTATGTGGCACATCATGGGACTCCTCAGCATCGACCCTTCGTACTTCAGCTCTGGGATTGGTCTACCCTGTTGCGGAATATTGCTGTCCCGCTTGGATGAATAGTACTTACGCAAGACTTATTGACACTCCGTTCAACCATACCATGCGCCTTATTTCTGGTACAATCAGACCTACACCTACTTTCTGGCTACCCATACTTAGCCATATACCACCTCCATCTCGGCGGCGGGAAAGTGCACTTGAATATTAATTGGAGGATTATCCATTTCACAAGGTCCGTATTGACGTGTACAATAACGATTCTAATGGGTTGAGGGGGTCTCTGCCCAATCAATACAATCAATTGTATTGTATTGATTGGGCGGAGACCCCGTCAACCCATTAGAATCGTTAAAGTGCACTTGTCCATTAATTCAAGAAATTACAGAAAAATCCTAACCTCCCTGTTCATGAAGACATCCGAATCATTAATAAAGGAAGGCTTTGCTCTCGTCACCCGCCCCTGGAAACTGCAAGGATGTTGATCAGCAAAGGTTTTAATACCAATGAATGGTGGAAGCATAGATGGCAGATTAACGCTACAACGGAACAACTGTAGATGCCATGCATAACGACCAAGCCACCTGGCTTTGAATTACCGCGGAAGATCTGGTCAGTTCTTATCCGCATAAGAACCAACACCGGCAGGTGAGTTGATTCTTTGCACAAGTGGAAGATAAAAGATTCTCCAAGTTGTGATTTTGGCGCTGGAAAGCAGACTATTCAGCATGTGGTTCAGGAATGTCCCCTCAGAGCCTTTCCTGGCGATCCAACCGACTTCCTAGTGATTACTGAGGGATCAATAGACTATATTCGTGGCCTGGACATTAATTTGTAATTTTGGAATCATTTTTATATTTTAGTGATGTTTGTAGCCATACGCTACCTTGCGCCCAGTGGTTTCGAGAAACAGAACAGTCTGGTAGCCAGGCATGTCAGTAGCCTGCATGACTCACAGGGCTTTTTTTGCAGATGCCCTCCCCCTCGAGATGAACTAGGATTGTGGCCGGGGAGCTCCGTCTGCCCAGCTGATGGATCTGCACCACCACTCAGTGTCACATCACAATATCAACTCTGTTATATTTTGGTGTTTGTTTAAGTGATTGACCTAACTAATTTATTGCTAAGTAAATACCACTAAAATCTACTCATAGATGCCATAACATTGTTGAGTTTTGGGAAAATTTCGCATCTATTGCAAATGCTAACAGTTCAAGTTTTCCAGCTCCTGTTGTGTGGTACCGGGGAGTACAGCATCGCCGACTTCCGAGCGCACCACGTGGTGAACGGCGGTTCGTCCGAGTTCCGTCGTATCCTTGACTGGTTCTGGACTGCCGTATCCAACTTTACTCAGGAAGAAATGGCTCGTCTACTACAGTTCACGACAGGTTGCTCCCAGTTGCCTCCCGGCGGTTTTGTGGAGCTGAGTCCGCGCTTCCAGCTCACTGCTGCACCTACCTTTGGCAACCTCCCGACTGCTCATACATGGTGAGTCATTGTGTGTTCTTTAACAAGTGTACCATATGGTGTATAGCCGGCCCCGTGGTGTAGGGGTAGCGCGCCTGCCTCTCACCCGGAGGCCCCGGGTTCGATCCCCGGCTCCGTCAGGGATTTTAAAACTGACGTGAGGGTTGGAACGGGGTGCACTCAGCCTCGTGAGGACAATTGAGTAGCTGTCTGACAGTGAGACAGCGCCCCGATCACGAATACCAAGATTAACGGCCGAGGGGACCCGACGCGCTGATCACGCGTCACCCCAATATCTGCAGGCCAAATGGCTGGGCAGCGGTCGCTTGGTCGGCCTTAGCCCGTCATGGGCTGGATAGTGCCAGGGGTTGACTTTTTTTTGTTTGTTTGACCATATGGTGTATTCTGAATCTAAATGCCCCAGTGACAAGAATTTGACATCATGGGCCATCAATAAATGAACACCACAGAATTTATTTTTACATTCATCTTTATTGATGGTTCTCAGCATTTGCTTTTATGCAAAATAATCAGGTTGTTTCATGAATACACAACAATATTATAGCGTTAAACTCCACACATGGAAAAGGTCAAAAATGTTATATAAACATGGGTCCAAAAATGATTATATACCATATTATGATATCAGACAGGGAAGTAGTTTACTTAAAACATAAAAATATTTCAAACACTTTCTTGGTGATCCCATCTCGTGTACTGAAAATTTTAGTGTACGTTACTCTCTGTAGTTTATTTTTACAATGATACACCATATTCAGTATAGGAGGTGTATGAAATGCCCACCCTGTTTTCTGTCCAATTTCACATTGAGGTACAAGCATGTTCGAAAATGCCTGAAATTGTGCATATTCTTTGACAATCCTGCCCTATTCTTGTATCAAGTGATGTTTTTCCTCCTATCAGTTTTGTACACCATCCTCTTTAAATGCCCCATACAAAAAAGAAAAATAGGTTCAAGTCTGATGAATGTGTAGGCCCCTCCCTCTATCTACTCAGAGTTTAAGATGTGCACACACAATATGACTAAAATGGACTGGGGAATAACTTATTTCCATGTCTGATATCTAAATATTCACATCCAGACTCATATTTTCTTCTTCTTCTTTTACTTCTGCTTTTACGGCCTCATTGGACCACTTCAGTCAATCATTTCTTGGTCCTCTTCTTCAGTAAGTTTCCTTTCCGAGTTGCCCAGTAGCCCTTCATTCGCTCTGATCTTCTCAGGCGTTCCTCATCTGTAAATACCCTTTTTACTGTATTACGTTTGTCTATTTTGGCCTGAAATCTTATTTTTATATCTCTCAGTTTTTTAATTTTGTTGTTTTGTTTTGCAAGTCATCCAAGGTTATTTCTAATTCTTTCATATCTTCTCTAATTTCCTTAATCCATCCTACTAGTTGTTTCATATTCCAAAGTTTCACTACAATTTTTCTAGATAACCTGGTTTCTGGTGTCCTCATGATGTGACCAAAGAAAGAAAGCAAGCCGTTTCTTCCGAATAGTATCAGTGATGGGCTCCAGTTCTCTGTATACCACTTCATTTGGTACTATCCGCCACTGTCCATCTTTCTGATATTTTTTATTTATGCATGTTCTAGCTATTCTTCTTTCTACTTTTAAAATTTTGTCGATTCTGTTTTTCTGAGTAACTTTAAAAAGAGTTTCACTTCCATATGTCACCTCTGGTTGAACCACCGTCTTGTTATGTTTTAATTTTGTTGCGATTGATAGACATTTTCTTTTATATGTAGACCAAGTTAATTTTTGGGCTTTTATCATTTTATTAGTTCTTTCTTGCCATGCAGGTTTCTCATCCAAGTTGTAAGTTATAATTTCTCCTAAGTATTTAAATTGCTTCACTATTTTAACTTTCTTGTTATTTACTGTTATGTGATTGATTACAAGTGGATTTGCTACCATTATCTCTGTCTTTTCAAATGATATCTGAAGTCCAATTTTTTGTGCTATATTTTGTAGGCTTATTATTTGATTTCTGGCTTCTTGAATATTATTAGCCAGTAACGCTTAGTCATCTGCGAATCCCAAGCAATTTAAGTTTATTTGATCTTTCTTGGTTCCAATTCTTATGCTCCTAGGATTTTCCCTGCACCATTCCCTCATTACATATTCCAAAGCACAATTGAAAACCATCTTCTTGTCTTAATCCTGTTTTAATCGTAAACGGTTCAGATATTTCTCCTCTGAATTTTACTTTAGATTTGGTGTTTGTTAGAGTTAGTTTTATAATTTTTATTAATTTGGGATGAAGTCCGAAATTCCTTAGTATTTTCAGCAATGAAGATCTATATATACAATTATAAGCTTTTTTGAAGTCTACGAAGGTTATGACTTGCTGTTTTTGTCTATGTTTGTAGTAGTTCATTACTAATTTTAAGGTGATTATCTGTTCAGGGCAGCTTCACCATGGCCGAAATCCACCTTGACATTCTCCTATTTCCAGTTCTAATTGATCTTTACAACAATTATATAGAATTCGTGACATGATTTTATATGTGATATCCAAAAGGGAAATTCCTCGATAGTTGTCAGGATTTGATTTTTCTCCTTTCTTGTGTAATGGATGTATTATAGCTGTAGTCCAATGGTCTGGCAGTTCTTCTTTGATCCAAATGTTCACTATGCATTGAACCGGGTGGGTTAGCCGTGGTGGTTACGGCATGACTGATGGCAGTCGCTCACATCCGGGAGGCGAGGAGGTTCGAATCCCCCCGCCGGCAACCTTGAAGATGGTCTTCTGTGGTTTCCCATCTTCCTTCCAGGCAAATGCCGGGGTTGGTCCCTAACTATAGGCCACAGCCGCTACCTTCCAACTCCTCGTCCTTACATTCCAACTTCCCTCCTTCCCTCCCCAACGGTACTTGTAGCTCACCCATTGGGTGTCCGTCTCGAAGCAGCTACAATACTGGCGAGCCGAACATGTCCTCGGACACTCCCGGCACTAAAAGCCATACGCTAAAAAAAAAAAAAAAAAAAACTATGCATTGGCGTAATGAAATCTTTACTGGTTCTGCTTGCCACGGTGGGTGAGTGGTTATAGTGTCGGACTACCAACCCCAAGATTGCAGGTTCGCCCCTGGCCATGGTAAGTGATTTTTGAAGGCGACAAAAATCACGATACTCTTGTCATACGTTGTTGGCATGTTAAAGAACCCATTTGAATTCAGTAGGCCGTGTTCAATGGCAAAATTAATCTCGGGATTTTCCGCCAACAAAAAGTTCCTCCATTCTCTACTTGAAAGTGCTGTAGTGTCAAGGAGTTTAGATATCTAACCTCCTTGACTTTCATAGCGTTCAAAGGAACGACGAAATTCGACATGCAAGCTACCCTCTGGGTGTTAACAAAGCTTGCTCCAGGCACCCGAGGCCATACGATGTTATTACTGGTTCTGCTGCATATTTCCACAATTCTGCAAATGTTTGATCTTCTCCACTCGCTTTGTAGTTTTTGAGCTCTCTCAGACCTTTGTAGACTTCTTGGATTGTGGGTGGATTTATGTTTTCTGATGGTGTTTTAATAGTGGTGTCTGTATTTATATAACTTATGTTTTACTCTTCACATATGTGGAGTCTTTACACTAAATTTTATAATCTTCCTTATCTGATGAAAGGGATCAGTATATCCCCCGAATTTGTAACGAGAAGTGTATTTTAACCTGTTGTATTGAAAGGGCTGGTGACCCATATTCTATAAAATATTATTTATTTATTTGTCTATTTAGATATAAGATTTTTATTATGACACTTTTATTTACTAAGAGTGTGATATATGTAATACAAAAACCTGGTAAATAATCACCGTTTTTAGCCTACTTTCGATTTTTGCAAAAAAATGAAAGTAGACTTATGAGATCAAGACAGGGCGAAAATTTGTGTGTCTGCCTGTGTGTGTGTGTCTGTGTGTGTGTGTGTGAGTGTGTGTACTCTGAATGTCTGCCCCCCCCCCTATCAATTCGAACACGGTGAAACCGAATTGAACGAAATTTGGTTCAAGGGCACCTCATTGTCATGTTTTATATCGCCGCCATCTTGACGGAAACGTAATGGCGGCCACCCAAATGTTCAAGGCTTAAATCAAATTACGACCAACCTAATCATCTGATCTCTACCAATGTTTGCAACATTCTACCTTTATGTATGAAAAAAATCTTTTGATCAAACTACAAGGTCATCAGCCCAATAATTTGTGGATGGTGGCCATGTATGTGTGCAAATCGATTCCCCCCATCTATTCAAGCACGGTAAATCCGAATTGAATGACATTTTGTACAGAGGTAGCTCTAGCAAAGGGCGCCTCATATTCATGTTTAATCCCTCAAGTGTGATGTTGTGAAACTCTGGGCTGCACCCACAACGCGCATTATTTCTAGCCTACTCCCAATGGTAAGCGCGGTATCATATGCATTTCGCAATAATTTCCAAACGCACTGGCAAAAGTTTTCAAAAAACACACACAATAACAACAACATATAACATTATAAACTTTCAATAACCTGATTATCCCTGGTCAGCGGCACGTCAATACTGGGACAATACCACAGTCGCCCAATGTGTTCGTATTTCTTGGCGTTCTATCACGAATTACATCGTCAGCGTCTCTATCTTCACTGGTAGTTATAGCGAACTCATCCTCTATATCACTGTCACACTCTGAATCACTTTCGTTGGCATTATTATCGAGCAAATTAGCTATTTCATTGTCATCAATAACTGTGCCAGGACCTGCCATGTTTACAAGCAAACTCACGGTCCGCAAAAGCGGGAACACGTGTGCAGAGATCTGAAAAATAAATGACTGTGAAGATATGCGACACCTCCTGGCAATAATGAGTACCGGTAGCTCGAAGTGTAGCCAAAAGTTGCCTCTTCCTGCCATCTTACTACCAAATAAATAACTATTACGAAGTCCATGTAGTGGGCGATTCAAATTCGACGGCGCACCATTGCACCATACATGCTGTAAACGTAGCAGGCTAGTGGGTGCACCGTTGCGCCGTACACGCTAAGGGGGTTAATATCCGTATAGCATGTTGTATTTCAACAAGCTACTACAACCAACATTCAATTACCGTATTTACTCGAATACGACCCGCCCCTGAATAAGACCCGCACCCTGATTTTGAAGAACAAAATTTTAAAAAAATATTTTTTACTCAAAACTATTTACAATCTTTACTAAATAAACAGAATAGCATTTCTACAAAATAGTTTCCAACAGTTCTGAAGTCGTCCTAAAATAACACGCAGAAACAATTAAAAATACAAATAAAAGACACAAACACTTCATTCATCGTCATCAGAAGTACCAACTTCGAAACTTTTTTCACCATCACTTTCACACAAAATGTCGTCATCACTGCCATCCATAGCATTGGAAATACTACATTTCTTGAAGCTCTTCCGTATGAGATCTCCCGAGATACGATTCCTTGCCGTCAAAATCCACGAACAGAGCAGCTGAACTTCCGGGCGCTGAATACGACCAGTTGGGGTCAGTGTGTGCTTATCAGCCGCCATCCGCTCCGTATACAGCTGTTTCAAGGCTGCTTTGAACGGGCGGTTCACGCAGACATCCCGTGGTTGTAGCATAGACGTCATCCCGCTCAATCACGAATACATGACTCGTCAATATCATATTTCCTACCGGGCACGATTTCCAATAACTTCAGCTTCCCTCACAACTTTCAATTTCTCACTCACAATAAACGACCGCAAACGCTTCGTAGAACTCATGTTTACACTCGGAAAACGTGTGCGAGACTTTATGACGCCGCCTGCTTACGGTAAAACAAAGTGATAGTCGGAAGAAGGTTAGCACCATCTAGCGGATACTCGCAACACCCGATATCGCGCGTGGCGGGCAATTTAAATCTTTAAAATCAGGATGACTCAAATAAGACCCGCACCCCAATTTTTCACGTCCGATTTTGTTTAAAAATGTGCGGGTGTCGAGTATATACGGTATACTCCTTGAAAAGGAGAAAGAGTGATAACAATACCCGTGCATTTAGGAGAAAGTAGGCTACCGTATATACTCGAATACCACCCGCACATTTTTAAACAAAATCGGACGTGAAAAATTGGGGTGCGGGTCTTATTTGAGTCATCCTGATTTTAAAGATTGAAATTGCCCGCCATACGCGATATCGGGTGTTGCGAGTATCCGCTAGATGGTGCTAGTCTTCTTCCGGCTATCACTTTGTTTTTCCGTAAGCAGGCGGCGTCATACTGTCTAGCGCACGTTTTCCGAGTGTAAACATGAGTTCTACGAAGCGTTTGCGGTCGTTTACTGTGAGTGAGAAGCTGAAAGTTGTGAGGGAAGCTGAAATTATTGGAAATCGTGCCGCCGGTAGGAAATATGATATTGACGAGTCATGTATTCGAGATTGGAGAAAGAAGAAAAACGTGTTGCTAACAAGTAGTGGTGCTCGTAGAGCTTTCCGCGGACTGAGTGTACAGTTTCCAGAAATTGAAAAACAACTTTATAAATACGTAACAGAAAGGCGGGAATTGGGAAATGGGGTGTCGACCGAAATGTGTCAATTAAAGGCATTACAGATCGCGAAGGAACTTTCTACGGTAGGGTTTAAAGCAAGCCGAGGATGGATTCAAAATTTTTATAAAAGAAATGGGTTGAGCATACGAAGGCGTACCTCAATTTCGCAGCGTCTTCCTGGTGCCTATGAAGAAAAGTTACTTTCCTTTCAGCGTCACATAATTAAGTTGTGGAAGGAAAATTCATATTTGCTTTCCCAAATTGGTAATGCAGATCAGACGCCAGTCTACTTTGAAATGCCACTGGACAGTACTGTGAATGTTAAGGGATCTAAAAGTGTGACTATCAGAACAGGTGGTAATGAGAAAAAACGGTGCACGGTAATGTTGTGTATACTCGCTGACGGAACCAAACTTCCGCCGTACGTTGTTTTCAAGCGAAAGACTCTTCCAAAAAATATACCCGCTGGTGTTATCGTTAGAACTCAGGACTCTGGTTGGATGGACAGTTCACTGGTGGAAGACTGGTTAAAGTGTGTTTGGCAACGTCGCCCTGGTGCTTTATTACGACGAAAGAGCTTGCTTGTTCTGGACAGTTACCGCGGCCATACAACAGACGCTGTGAAGAAATTCGTCAAGGATGGGAAAACCGACCTAGCAATCATCCCGGGTGGGATGACGTCTATGCTACAGCCACTGGATGTCAGCGTGAACCGACCATTCAAAGCAGCCTTGAAACAGCTGTATACGGAGTGGATGGCGGCCGATAAGCACACACTGACCCCAACTGGTCGTATTCAGCGCCCGGAAGTTCAGCTGCTCTGTTCGTGGATTTTGACGGCATGGAATCGTATCTCGGGAGATCTCATACGGAAGAGCTTCAAGAAATGTAGTATTTCCAATGCTATGGATGGCAGTGATGACGACATTTTGTGGGAAAGTGATGGTGAAAAAAGTTCCGAAGTTGGTACTTCTGATGACGATGAATGAAGTGTTTGTGTCTTTTATTTGTATTTTTAATTGTTTCTGTGTTATTTTAGGACGACTTCAGAACTGTTGGAAACTATTTTGTAGAAATGCTATTTTGTTTATTTAGTAAAGATTGTATAAATAGTTTTGAGTATTTTTTATTTTTTATTTTGTTCTTCAAAATCAGGGTGCGGGTCTTATTCAAGGGCGGGTCGTATTCGAGTAAATACGGTATATGATCTTTACTGAACATCTTGTTTTTTTTCTGTCTCAGTGTATCATTTACTTTCTTACCACAGTCCTATTTTTCCAGAACATCCAATGAGTTTTGTTGCATTATACTCTCCTTCTTCTTCTTTCGAATAACCCATTTGGAGGGTACGATGAATCAACTCTAATAATAATTCAACACATTTTGATGCCACGGTGTGAATATTGGGAGTTTACTCGATCGTCTCGCCTTCATCCTATCGCTCTTCCTCCGGTGCACCTTTGTTCACTCTGTTTGCAATTTCCGCGTGTGCATAAGTCAGCTGTTCGAAACCTACACTGACCGGCAAAAAAAGTGGAACACTTTAATTTTTTATGTAATTTCTTAATTTATTCCACTAAAATGTATCGGTTTTCCAATATTTGCATTATTCATGTAAATTTAGATGGTTGGCAACAGAAAATACCGAATCATGTTTTACAACACGCTTTAACTCACAAATTTCGTTATATTTTGCAAATCTTACAATTTTCTATTTTTTAGTAATGCTCTTTTGGGCTGGTGTTTATCAAACGTATTGCCAAACAAAACAGTATTAATGTTTGCTCTGCACTGCAAGAGAACACTGGTCACTAAAAATGGGTGTTTCCACCTTTAGCGTCTATGACAGCTTGTAAACGCTCGGGCATACTGTTCACAACTCGTCGAATGGCATCTGCCGGGTTGCGATCCCATTCCTCCAGCAGCGATGTTCTCAGTTGTGCCAAGGTGGTGTGGTCATGCTGTCTGACGTTCCTTCCAAGCGTATCCCATACATGTTCGATGGGGTTCAAGTCAGGACTACGAGCTGGCCAGTCCAGGGTTTGAATCTCCTCTTCCTGCAGATATTGTACAACACAGCGAGCAGTATGAGGGCGGGCATTATCCTGCATCAGCATGAAATTCTGACCAATGAAAGGTGCAAAGGGCATCACATGGTTCATCAGGATCTCTTCGATGTACCTTTGGGAATTGAGCGTCCCGTGATCGATGCACACCAACTCAGTGCGGGCCATAACATTGATGCCACCACACCATAACCAAGCCACTTCCAAATGGAGTCCTGGAGGAGAAAGCAACAGAGCTGTACCTCTCCCCGCGCCTTCTCCACACTCTTTCTCTTCCATCAGGAGATCCAAGGTTAAAGCGACTCTCGTCAGTGAAGAGAATAGAGGCCCACTGCTCGTGGGTCCATCCCAGATGCTGCCTTGCGAAGCGAAGACGTGCCTCTCTGTGATGCCGTTTGTGTGCGGGTCCACGTGCAGGTCTCCTGGACGAAAGATGAGCTTCTTCAAACCTTCTTCTTACTGTTCGCTCACTCACTCTCACATTTCTGACATTTTCCAGTTGATTTCGTGCCTGAATTGCTGTGGTATGCCGATCACGCAGAACTTGGAGGGTGAGAAATCTGTCATCCCTGGCACTTGTGCTTCTTCTACGGCCTGACCCTTGTCTCCTGTCGTATGTTCGTAGCTCTCTGTAACGTTGCACTGCACGATGTATGCTACCGAGAGATGATCCAATGACCTCAGCAACATAACGGAAGCTGCGGCCATCCTCCACCAATGCAACTGCCTGTGCAGCTTTTTCACGGCTAAGAGGAATGTTTTAGTGTGAACTGCAAATGGATAACTTGCTAAAATGTGTGACAATGGTTCACACGTGTTCAACAAGTGCCAGTTGTTATCCCTAGAACAACAATAAGCGAGCGGCAACACTCATAAACCTTAAACTCTTCCAGTCCGCTTCCCGCCATAAAACCATTAAGATAGGCTCATCGAGGAGTGGGGGTAATTGGTGGTAATAAACCACCCTAAGAAATGTCATATTATCAATTTCTATTCACGGATGGTTCAGATGTTTGTTCTAATGCATGAAAAGCTTTTAAAATGTGATTAAATCTTTTTCAAGGCTAGATTTATACTATTTATATTACTTTTTTTAACTGTTCCACTTTTTTTGCCGGTCAGTGTAGTTCACACACATCACTCATCATTATTATCATCCGTAAACTTCTCCTGCTAGCCAGGTGCGTTATATGAGCGCTCTATTAACAAATTCACAAAGAAATTTGATACAATGGTCCGGCTAGCTCAAAACGCTGGCAACTGTTTTGAGCTAGCCGGACCATTGTATCAAATTTCTTTGTAAATTTATTAATGTACATAGCTCAATCGGACAATTTTACATCCTGTTTCCTCCGGGAACAGATATTTCCAATATGAGCGCTCGCCATCGCTGTCTATCCAGGTAGATTTCTTCATCCTGGATCCATTGCCAGCCCAAGCCTTGACCTTCCAGATCTTGTTGAACCATAGTGATTCACTTCTTCCTTGGTCTCTTGCCTTTGATCTCCTTCCAACCACCTGTGGACTGTTCTCTGATTGTCCATCCTCTTCAGGTGTCCAAACCATCATAGCCTGGCATTGGTTACAGATTTACAAAGTGATTGGTTGATGCCTACTTAGAATCGAATGTTCTCGAAAGAAAACATCTTGTATTGTCCTTTGAGCTAATGTATATTTTAACACAAAATATGATAAAATGTCCCGGATAACTCAAACAAATTGCTAGCGTTTTGCCCCAGTGTACCATTGGGTTCTTCAGTTGGAATGGTACACCTCACCAAGACGCGTAGCTAGTGCACACTGGAGTATGAAAGAGACCTAGGAGGGAGGAGACCAGTTGGCAGACTTAGAAAACAATGGACAGATCTGGTGAAGAAGGATGTACTGCAGAGAGGATAGGATTGGGAGAGGATTGTGAACGAAGAATGGTTCATAAATCGACAAAGATGGAGGGGGATCGTATACCACACCCGGGAAACTAGAGTTGGTTGATGATGATGATGATGATGATGTGCAGCGGTAGCATCACTAGCCTATGGTGATTCTCACCGCCGCAAACCTAGTCAGTTGGCAGTTAAGATATAAGTTCCGCCGACCATCATTAGGTTGCAGTTTCTACGTCCGCAGGAGTCGGTATCACAGTGTTTCTGTGTGCTCATCCTTGGAGATGCGATTAGAGTCTTGTCACTGTATACCATGCATGGCGAGTCCTCATGATGCCATTGGAATTTAGAAGGGAGGAGTATGGTACCAACCTTGAATCAAATAATGCCCGCACTACAATTATTCACTTGCGGTGGCGTAGTTGGTAGCATGCTGAACTGCTGTGCCCAAGATAGCGGGTTCAAACCCGACCGAAGTCATCGATTTTTTAAGAGCGTTAAAATCCTTCAGTATGCCTTCCTTCGGAGGGGAAGTAAAGCCGGCGGTCTCATGCCATAGATTTATGGCATGTAAAAGATCCTTCCACAGACTAAACTTGTGTGTAGCTAAATTTCTAGGTTAGATTTCATTGGAATTCTCTATCAAAGTTCCAACGTTCACCACTAGGTATCAGTGACATCTGGTAACGAAAGATGTAACTACTTAAAATTGAACGTAACTTGCAGCTCTCCCTACGGGTGTCCGCTGGAAGCAGCTACAGCCTCTGGCAAGCCAAACATGTCCTCGGACACTTCCGGCACTAAAAGCCATACGATAAATAAATAATAAATATGAAAAAAAAAAAAAAAAAAAATGCAGGTTGTATTCGCATATATCTGGTAAATTAAAGTGTCATTTCCAGGTAAGGTTTGTTTATATTATGCGTGTTTTTCAGTTATCCATGGTATCTTAAGTCCGCATTAAAATGGATAATCGAGAAATTATTGTATATACAGTGAAACCTCTCAAATCCGAACTAATAGGGGCTGTAGCGTGTTCGGATTTCAATTTGTTCGGATTAGCCGAAAAATATCAATAACATAATAACCAGCCCTCGTTACAGTATAGGACAGACAATGTGACTTATACAGAAGCTGCATCTGCTCTTGACATCGCATTGCGCTTCGTAGAACAACACGCAGCAGCTACGCCAGACGATGTCATCTTCATGCGACGCTGGCGCTCAATTAGGCCAACCTCCGCGAGAAAGTTTTCGGCACTTCGACAATTGAAGATAACTGATTTCAAGTGAAATTTTGTGTGTTTCTATCGTTATTTCATTGTTTTTGCAAAGTGATTAGTCTAAGAAATTACAATAACCAACTTTCCGTTTTTCAATCCTGGATGAGAAGTAGGCCTATGTAGGCACATTTACACTTTGTTAGGAATGACTCCTTTGTTAATATTTCAACAAATTATGTAAAATAAGGTTATAATGTAGAATATATAATTGTGTTATGATTAAATAATCATGTTTCTCTTTATTGCGTGTGTTTTTCAAACTTTAAATTGTCGAAAAGGAAAAAGAAAAGCTCGTATGGATTACCCGGGATTTCGGATTTCTGGGGTTCGGATTTAAGGGGTTTCACTGTATATAAAATTAGCATATGGGGTATGTTCATGGTTGCATTTCTCTTTCATATGTTTTTGAATTTTGTTTTGTCTAACATTGGTTTCTCTTTTGTTATTTCAGCTTTAACCAGTTGTGTTTACCTGACTATGAAAGTTATGAACAATTTGAGAAGGCCCTACTCCTCGCAATAAGTGAAGGCACAGAAGGTTTTGGAATGATCTAAATTGTATTGTGCACAGACATTGTTAGAAGAACCAGACATTGGACAAGGAAGACTGATAGCAAGTTTGGTTCAGCAATAAATAGTGCTTCATTTTGTTCTGTGATTCACTTTGGACTTGTTTATTTGATCCTAAGACACAGTGCTACATAGTAGACCTGTCAGAAGTTCCATATTTAGTTATAAAGCAATAATTGATAGAGTAGGCCTACAGGTATATTTAAATTTTGCTAAAGAGATTGGATTGCAGTGCAATTAAATTTATGTATATGCAACAGTAAAAATGAAGTTATAGGCAATATCAGATTAATAATGTAAAAGGATATATTAGTTACTTCCATGTAAAAAAGCAAAAAGCAAAATTTAAGTTTGTTCAAATGAAAAGTTTACTTCGAAGTTAGACAAATCTTAGAATGACCAAGATATCTTTATACACAATAATACCAACCAGTCGCGGCCCGTGCAATAGGCACATGACCTTTCCTTAGTTCTGACCCATGGGGTTGTACAGGGTCCGGCAGCATAACTTCCTTTTTTAAAAACGTAATAGAACCCATTGTATGAATCAGAAAACTTTTTTTTTTTTTTTTAATAATTTAGGCGCATACATAAAATTTTGTTTTACTTAGTTTTGAAGATCAAATCAGGTTGTTGACATCCCCCATTTTCCATACACTGAGTAAACCGCTTTCTGGCGTTTGTCATGACTCTTGCCAGCATATCGGGCGTTATGTTGGCAATTTCTTCCTGGATGTTGGTCTTTAATTCTTGTAGTGTCTTTGGACAGTTCACATAGACAGGGGATTTAAAAAAAAACACCATAGAAAAAATCACAAGGGGACAAATCAGGAGAGTGGGCCGGCCACTCCAAATTGCCCCTTAAAGAGATGAGGCCGAGGGACTCCAGTTCTTCATCCTGTCACACTTCCTGTTCTTCTGAACATGACCCACGTAACAATTGATTTCTGGTCCACGACAGGGGCAAATGGGGCTAAATTAAAGCGCCTCTGAAAGGCTCGCTGAGTTGCGATCACAGAACATCTGCTTGAACAGTAGGCCTCCTCCCTGCCCCAACGCATGATGGGGACTGAACTGTGTCGAGACAAATCTTTATAATACCACCTCACGAACGAGACCACTAGCGCTCCGCTACGACATCAACCGGCTGAATGGCGCGTATTTAAAAAAAGGAAGTTATGCTGCCGGACCCTATATAATACTTTTGTAAGTAACCAACCAGATTATCGTGCTGGGATTGTGTCTTTTTTTTTTAAGGCCCCAGGCTTGGGTGCCTGCAAGACCTTTTCTAAGAAGGGACAATTTTTCAGTTGGGGATGGTTGGGCAAAGATGTAGAAATAGACCACTAACTGACGTGTAATATGGCTCAAAATTTCTACCAATATTCAGTACTGTGTTACTAACATAATTCATTGCCTTGTATATTAATATTTGCCACCAACACCACCACTAAAAGGAATTCCATATGAACCGTCAAGACTTAACACTCTTCGTACCAGACTATTATTTTGTACCAAATGCTGAAAACCAGTCAATTTCAACGATATTCATTAATTTTTATCACCGCAACCAAAAGACATAATTTGACGAAATCAATTTTATTTTATTGATCTATCTTTCTACAATAACATGCATACAATACTTATTGAATTGTGAAATAAAATACTCTTGATATTACATTTCTTATAGACATATAAAAAATTAAAAAAAAAAGTCAAACAAATATTCAATGTTCACAACACTGTTCAAATTAACCGCCAAGTTGTTCGGGCTTGTACCTAATTATGAACGCCAGCCATGAAAGCCTAAGCTGAATTAACCCAAGTTAAGAAGAAATAAACTGGCCACCTATCACAAATAAACTCAGGCTCAGAGATTCCGAGTTTCCTACAAGGCAGGAAACCCTTCTCATTGGAGGTAGAATCCTTTTAGTATCTGAGAGCCTATAATCACGAGCCGCGACTGATACCAAGAATTAAGATAGAAACATAATAGTGATGTAGAGCAGAAAACTTGTATTCTGTGACTGAAGGGAATAGGTAATCTAGTTTGGATTACTTTTATATTGTTAACTTTCAATTATTGAAAATAGTTGGAACTATGGCAAATATATGAACACAACTTCCTTTCTCTTCAAAGAAACTTTTAACCTGCTATTTATGATAGTTGCATAATCAGTTTAACTTTATTTTGTGAGTGCCGTCCTTATGTCTATAGTAGGCCTATTATTTGTGTAACAGAGTGTGAATGTTAGAAGTGGTAAATCTTTGATGCACAGTGAAAAGTCTAGGGATAATCTTTTATATCCCGTGTCCCAATTTTTAGTGTCTATTGGCTATTGACGATATGTGTTCAATCCAGTTTTATTTTCCTTCCATGAAACTTATGCTGTGTACACTAGGTTTAAGAGTCAGACAGAGCCTTTTAGGTAGTTTTTTGCTCCTCTTAGAGGCAGACGACCTTGCTGTTCTGCCCCTTAAGGTATTCATCGACCCTTCCATTAGTAATTTTCAAGAAAATTTTCGATTTTTTAAATTGTTTCATTTGATAGTATAGTCCTCTCTAGTTTCCAGAAATATATAGTTTATACTAGTTTTATTGTTATTTAGCTCATTTATATTCACTTTAATGATCGGTGTGCACGCTTTTCAGCAGCTGTCACTTTGATGCATAGGTGCAGCAGATAAGGCACACATTAATCTGGCTTTGAAACAGTCTACTCCAGAACTAAAACAATGTAGGAGATACTCTCCAGTCGGAAAATGCAGAAGACTGGCTTAAAATCCAAAGAAAAGGCAGTTTTTAGGAGTTGAAAAGTAAGACTTTACTCTAAATGTGTACCTCAACTTTTAGTTACAAATTCTCTCACTTCATTTTTTTCAATATTTGTCTTGACTTGGGCAGTTAAAATGTCCACTTAGAAAGCAGATATTAGTTTCATTTAAAAAAGAAAATATAGACAAATAATGCAGCTATGTTGTAAAGAAGAATCATCATCATTATCTTGTACAGTTTCCAGCCCCAGGCTGGGTCTGTTTTGTAAAGCAGAATGAAGCTGTTAAATTGAAATTAGGGGTCGTGCCCCGCACAATTAATTTATTTTTTCAATCAAAATAACGTAAATTGTAAAACAAAGCTAATATATTTGCCTCAATCAATGATACAAAAACGATTCTGCTATACAACATTCTGAACATACAGCAGATCAATTTGCGACAACAATGACTCAATTAAGTTGAAAAAGAGCAAAGATATTTCGTCCTAAAACTGCACGTTATTTTTGTGATTAATCTTTGAAAATGACCCCCCCCCCCCCCCAATTTATTTAATTTTTCTCTTTTGGCAAAAATCTACTAGTTTATATTTTTGGAATCGGTGATATCAATTTCAAGAAAATAAGATAACTTGTAATGAAATGTCTTCAGTAGTGTCGATGAAAATGAAAATCCACAGCCAGCTTCCAGTCTCCGACCGGGTCAGGAATGGAATGAATGAAGCCCCCATCTAGCGGCGGGGATATGAACTGTGCCGGCTGCCGAGGCCTGACGCACTCCTCTGGGGCAATGATTAAATGAATGACAGATGAAATGAAATGATAGTGGAGAGTGTTGCTGGAATGAAAGTTTGACAGGGAAAACCGGAGTACCCGGAGAAAAACCTGTCTGCCTCCGTTTTGTCCAGCACAGATCTGACATGGAGTGACCGGGATTTGAACCACGGACCCAGCGGTGAGAGGCCGGCGTGCTGCCGCCTAAGCCACGGAGGCTTCGATGAGTACCTTAAAACAACAATAACTAACTAATGTGCTCCTTTCATGAGGAATATCTCATCAATAGCCCATTTCTACCATTTACACTCTATATACACATTGTACCTGAGAGGCAGATGGGTCTATGCCTTGCTTTTTTCATTCCAGTTTTACAATAGAGCCTAAAAACAGCGGATTTTGAAAGACGCCAGACAAAGGTTTGTATCCTAAAGGCCCCCTTTCACATGTAGAAATTAATTGAAAGGAAACAAAAGGCCTGTGCCCCTCTGAAACCAACTCTGGATAACCACCTTTATAACACACTCTATATCTGCAATATGTAGAAATTGGACAACCATCTTGATTCCTTTAGAAATGTTGAATTATATGGATTCCAAAACTGGTCTTACCTAAAAATCATTAAAAATTAAGCATATATCCTTTTTGACTCTCAGGTATAGATATATTGTTAATTGAGACTTTCAAGTCTGGGAAATTACAATATTATAGTTATTGATATAACCAGTTCTGTAAGGAGATTATTTTGCTTCTAAAATGTAAATTCTAACACAGGATGTTTCAAAAGTGATGGTTAATAATTTGAAAGTTAAATAGCTCCTAATGAATGTTATTCTGGAAAGATTTTGTTTAATTTGTACTTTCTATCTTTTATTGAATATTACTTTTTAATCATGCTGTATACGCTAAAATAATTGACTCGTAATCTGTATTGAAGAATACTTACGGGAAATGATGCGCTTTCACCCAGTCGAGTTAAGATCCTTGTCATCAGTGTTAATCTTCATAATCCTGGAGGAGATTCTTTAAAGGTACCATTTGGCTACACGCGTTGGAGACAGGTGACAGAGTCAAGATTGCTGTCTGTACAGTTGTATAGTGGTTGTCTTACTTGGTGGCCCCTCCCATAGTGGGCAAGATGTAGGGAGAAGAGGAGTCTTGTCTGCAGGGGCGAGCATATACTAGGTACTGTCATGTCTTTAAAGCTTCGGACTGCCAGACTTGCACTTGGCTGAGGCTTCTCTAGACAGCGACTATGACAGAGGAGGAGCAGATGACCTTACTGTTCCACCCCTTAAAAGAACAACAATCATCATCTGCGGCAGAGGCTCAATCTTCACTTTTCTGTTGTAGATTAGTTTATTTATTTATTTATTTATTTGAATATTTGCACTTGAATCAGACCATATACATTTAAGACTTCAGACTATTAGTTAGAGATTTGGCTTTCAGCTTCCTCCTCTGCTCCCAAAACTTTCTCTTTATTGCCGACTTGGCTGCCCTTTGGTCATCAGCTATGACGTATTATTTCATTCAAATGTGTTTAGTTTAAGCCTCCTGTGTCGAATCCACTTCTCTCCTCTGTCTTTAATTTGATGCATATTAGTTATACATAACTCTTCTAAATCATCCTGGACCTCTTTGATACAATTGTTCTTGGTTTCAATTTCACAAAAGTAATTGTATGGTTATTTCACTAGCCATGTTTTGGGTGATTTTCCTTTCTCACATTGTGTCTATTTTTGATTCACTTCCCAGGTACAGGTATATCACCGTGTTAGGCAACAATCTCCATTGTCTGTCTATTTAATATGTTTTCTTCTTTCTTTCTCCGTTAGGGTCTTCTGAGGACCACGAACCAATTTCAATGTTTAGTCCTTTGTTCTTTCTTCTTCTTCTTCTTCCTCCAGTGTTCCTTGATCTTTTCGCTGTGTGTCTTCTTTCTCTCTTCCGACCATTTTGAGCCTGTTTTCTTATATTGCCTTCCTTGGAGTCCTTCCATTCACAATACCTTTTATTTTTTATTTGATAATTTCTCTCTCTAGTGCATCTTCTTCTCTTACATTATTTCTTTCTAAATCTTTCTTTACTTCTTGAAACCAGGCTGTTGTAGATTTCTTTCTCCAAAGATATTTAAAAATCTGTTTGGTTAATCTGCTATCATTCTTTCTATATAAACATACGAAAAATAACAATCTTCTCTTCTCTATTGTCTCCGTTATGTTTTCAATGTTCCGATATATTTCTTCGTTACTTCTTACTTTCCAAAACTCTGTAGTTCTTAATGGACCGATGCCCGAGTGCACCAACCTCGGTAAAGAGAATACCGCGGTAAACTTCCTAGTTTACCGGGGTAAAGTCGTATTTCTGTTGCACCAAGCTCGGTTTCGAGTTTTACCGCGGTAAAATGTTTACCGCCCGTGAGGGAGCGGTTATCTAAGAAAACCGTGGTAAAGTTTTCTTCATTTGTATTCTGTGGTAAAGATTCCAAAATGGAGCTTAACAACTACAGGTTATATCTCCAGTGTCTTAATCGATTTGAAAGGAATGAAGGGAGGTTTATAGAAGAGAGGCGAGATTTATTCGAAGAACTGAGCGATGCTTCATTCCAGAGAATATTTTGATTACGGAAGGAGACAGTAGTAAGTTATATTTTGGACATAATTGGTGAACAATTGAAATTCTCTACTGGGAGAAACTATCCGAAATCGCCTAGAAATCGTCTTCGTATAGCACTGCGGTTCTATGCAACTGGGACATTTCAGGGAGTGATCGGTGACGTGTGTGATGTTGACAGAACAACAGCATGCCGCATAATACACAAGGTTTCTAATCTAGTTGCCTCGTTACCGCCACAGTTTATTAAACTACCACTTACCCAATGGGAACAAAGAGAGGTTATGGAAGACTTCCACAGAATAGCTGGGTTCCCAGGTGTATTGGGTGCGCTGGACTGCACTCATGTGAGAATACAGTCTTCCCGAGGTGAAAATGGGGAGGTATTTAAAAACAGGAAAGGCCATTTCTCTCTAAACATGCAAACTGTGAGCGATTCGAACCTCATGATAAGAGATATAGTAGCAAGATGGCCAGGTTCGACTCACGATAGCACCATATTTCACGAATATCGGCTGAGAGCGCGTCTAGGCGAAAACCTTTGGTCTGGATGAAAATATTGGTCTAGAAACAATAATGTTGGCACCCTGAAAAAATTCAGTAACACCCTCTAGCGATAATATATATACATATATATATTAGTAACATTGGCCATTTCTATAGAAAATTTTTCGGATTTCAATGGCAGCGGGCAACGTATACTACTCGAGTTCCCGAAATTTTCATGAGGGCTGAAATTGGGAGATCTAGGACGTTTCATCATTTTATTTTCCATTGTTTTGCACAGCTGATTACTCGCGTTGAGACAAAATGTAAACAGTATGGGAGACAAGTGACTGTCGAAACGATCACTGCCGTCTGGATAAACTGAAGACAAGTGACTATCGAAATTAACGAATTTCTTCCGAGGGGAATAATAGCGAGAAAAGCAAGCGTCAAGAAACCGCGGTAACGAAACCGAGCGATAGTAATGGTGCACTGATTTTACGACAATACCACGGTAAAAGTTTTACCACGGTTTCGTAAACACTGATGAATACCGAGGTTGGTGCACTCGGGCACGAGAATTTTGCATATAATTTTCCTTTCTGATACCTCTAATTTATCCAATTTGTAATTTAGTATTAGACATTCACTGGCATATAAGCATTCTGGTTTAATTACTGTTCTATAGTGCTGTATTTTCAATTTTGTAGATAATTTTTTTTGGTTATACATACCTCCTGGTTATACCATATGTTTTATTGATCAGTTTATAGGAATGTTTTCAACACAGATAGTAAGATACTATGGTATATATTGTAGCTACCTTAATAGTCTGGACAGACCAAAAGGAGTGCTTGGACCACCACATCAGACAACCGCTATATGTACGGTAGTACATTTGCAATACAGGTGACAGATAAAAATTCCAGTCGTTCAATCTTAGACCAGTGGTGTCTCTGAGCACAGGCAGAGCATGCATTGTTGAGTGCATATCAGAAATTAAATTTAAGATGAATAATTGGCAAAATTAGCAATCACTGTTTCATCCTGAGGTCGAGTCATACAAGGACGGAAATATTCGTCGTCTGACATGTGGAAGAATTTTGATGGGGAGTTACACAAAACTTGGAAGTTATTTACATCTGTGGAATAGCCTTACCGGTATTTTAGAAAATTTTTTGTACGCATTTTAACAGAATATGTGCACGTACGTCTTGAAAAACATTTTGGTATGCCGCATGTCTCCGTCGTGTGTAGTCAAACGATACTTCAACACATTTCCCTCTCACTCTTCTGTGGCCTTTAATAAAACTCTGTTTATGGTATTAGAGCCCAAAGGGTCTTTCTGCTGGTCAGAAATAAACAAGTAGTAGGCATGGGCTGATAGGAAATATGTTATTACTGGTACATTGTTGTCAGTTAACCTGCTTTCCTTGTCAATCCAATATTCTTACAATCACAAGGTTTCCAACAAATCGTAAAACAGAGGACAGTCTGGGTTATTTCTACAATCTAGAAATCGAATTCTGCCAATGATTTACAGTATTTAAAGTTGGAAGTATGCCATCATACGGCCCAAGCTTGACCTATTGCTCAATTAAATTGATTAGAATTTGGTTCATTACAGCTGCCTCCATGAAGCCTCCGTGGCTTAGGCGGCAGCACGCCGGCCTCTCACCGCTGAGTCCGTGGTTCAAATCCCGGTCACTCCATGTGAGATCTGTGCTGGACAAAACGGAGGCAGACAGGTTTTTCTCCGGGTACTCCGGTTTTCCCTGTCAAAAAATTTCATTCCAGCAACACTCTCCACTATCATTTCATTTCATCTGTCATTCATTTAATCATTGCCCCAGAGGAGTGCGTCAGGCCTCGGCAGCCGGCACAGTTCATATCCTCGCCGCTAGATGGGGGCTTCATTCATTCCATTCCTGACCCGGTCGGAGACTGGAAGCAGGCTGTGGATTTTCACAGCTGCCTCCATCCCGATCCTCGCCTCGGTTATAAATACAGAACTCACAATAACACTGGTTATCGGAAAATTTCTACTCATATCCAAGTACATGCGGCTGAAATGACCACAATGTCCAAGCCCCGAAATACAACAACAACAACAACAACAACTAGTTGTATTCCCTACGAGGTTGATAAAAGTCCGTACGTCATGAATAATAATTTTGTTGCAAAGAAGCCCATATATCAACCTCTATTCCAGTGGTACTGAACCCGTAGAAGTCTGCGGACCACATTGAATCATGTACGGGCCCCTCCCCCCAGTACACCTTATCAGTTGTAACCCTTCCTCAATAACACATTTATTTTAAAGATATTACAATTCAAAACCTGATAGTCATCGCCGCGAATATATTCGGACGATTCTTGTTCAACGCACATCATTTTCGAAATCCCCATTTATTGGCTACTTTTTTATACGTGCTGGTGGACCTTTTTCTCCCTTGAACCACTCCCGAGGCACTTGCGGACCACCGGTTAAGAACCACTGCTCTATTCGCACCTTCCAAGTTCTGTCTTCTATTTTTCCAGGGGTAAAGATATCCCTGATTATCTAGGTCTATCAATTATTATTTTATTAATAAAATTTAGATGCTTTTCAGTCCGTCAACACGCCTGCAACCAAAATGTAATGGGCGTTATTCCCTACTCAAAAATAATTACATGAATCTGCATGATTTGTTGTTGTTGC
This sequence comes from Meconema thalassinum, assembly GCA_946902985.2. Taxonomy (NCBI): domain Eukaryota; kingdom Metazoa; phylum Arthropoda; class Insecta; order Orthoptera; family Tettigoniidae; genus Meconema; species Meconema thalassinum. The sequence continues at coordinate 72,838,234 of OX336399.1, read as the reverse complement.
TTATATTAGGTGCTGCGACATCGTGGTCATATAGCCCCATGTATTTTGTGTGTGTGTGGGGAAATCGTGTGATAACCTGTGTTATTTTTATGACCGTACTAGCGTGTGTATTGGTAAATTGGGGATAGGATTGGGAAGGAGGCAGCCGTGGTCTTAGGTAAGGAACCATCCCAGCATTTGCCTGGAGTAGAATTGGGTAAACCACGGAAAACCACTTCTAGGATGGCCAAGGTGGGAATCTAACCCACCTGTTTTCAGTTTTGCCTCACGAGGCTGAGTACCGGTGTATCCCGTTTCAGCCCTTACACCAGAATTTAAATTTCTTGGAAGAGCCAGAATCAAATCCGGACTTCCGAGGCGACAGCCAAGAACGCTAGCCGCTACACGACGAGGTGGTCTGACAAGGGGACCCTACCCTACGGCACCCAATGTGAGACTCAGACTAGCGTCCCGGAGATTACTGGGCCCGAACGATACCGGGTGAGCCACGCGTCCTGCTCGAACTCGGTAACATCTTTACTAGATATGAAGCGCTCGGAAAACTTGGAAGTCGATTTTCTCTAGAATTTATGAATATAGCATCGAATGGCTTTGGGAAATTATTGTTCGAGGTCTGAACTTTACGTACCCAAAGCGGGAAAAATCACAAAAATCCGATTGCCATAGGGTCCCCTTGTGAGATTACATGAAATGTATTAATTAATCATCATCACCGATTATATCCACTCCAGCAGGCCTGGTGTGGAAATGAACAAGCCTCTTCCATTGCTGACAGTCCTGCCACTATTCTTCTTCCACCACTGTCCTCCATTCTACATTCCTCTTAGTCAAAGATCTGTGGACTTGCTTCATCCACCCATCTCGAGGTCTACCTCTTGATCTCTTGCCAATTATCTCCCTTTCGAAATAGGCTTAGGGTGTTCTTTGGGCATCCTCATCAGATGACCGAATCATTAATTAATCTCATGTAATATTTTTCAGATGTAGGGAATAACACCCTTTACAATTTGGTTACAATCAGGTTGACCAACTGGAAAGCATTTAAATTTCATTTACAAAGGCAACACTGAAAAATGGCTTCTTTCTTCTTCTTCTTCTTCTTCTTCTTCTTCTTTTACGGCCTCATAAGAAAGAAACTAGTAAGTCAGTCAATCATTTCTTGGTTCTCTTCTTCAGTAAGTTTCCTTTCCGAGTCGCTCAGTTGCTTTTCATTCCCTCTGATCTTCTCAGGCGTTCCTCATCTGTAAATACCCCTTTTACTGTATTACGTTTGTCTATTTCAGCCTGAAATCTTATTTTTATATCTCTCAGTTTTTGTTATGTTTTGTTTTGCAAGTCATCCAAGGTTATTTCTAATTCTTTCAAATCTTCTCTAATTTCCTTAATCCATCCTACTTGTTGTTTCATATTCCAACACAAAGTTATTTATTAAATTTTTCATCCATACGACATTGGTACAAGTGATGCAAGAGAGGATATAATAATAATGATGTCCCTTTTAACTACTGGTGGTTTTAGAGACACCGGGGCCCCAGAATTTTCCCCCAAAGGGGATCTTTATCATGCCAGTAAATCTACTGACATGGCTCCCTCACATTTGCGCACCCTCAAACGCCAGCTTACTGCGCCAGGATTTGATCCTGCAACCTTGGGTACAGCATTAGAGAACATTACCCCTGAGCCACACAGCCAGCGGAGTATAAGAAAGAAACTAGTAAGGTTGTAGCAATACGGTATTAATCAGTATTATGTATCAGTATCAGTCCATGCCTAATAAGAAGTTATTGTTTATATTTGGGATAATTGGTTTGAACTCAAATATAATTGCTGCATTACTTGCTGTAGAGAACCTCTGTAGCCTCATCTAGTTGAATATTGTATACCTAACAACAGAGTTGATTGTACATTCCATTATCCTTTGCATTCTAGTGTGCGAGGCATAGGTTTGTGAATAGGGACCATAGATGTTTGGATGTTCCAATATGTAAATAAAAAAGGAAAAAAGGAAGTGAATTGAATGAGGTAATGAATTACCTGCTTTTCTTTTTAGTGGCAATATGCATGAATATACCGTATCTCCTCGTATATTCGCCGTCGTCGCATAATCATCACACACCCTACTTTTCAAATACAAAAAATTGGTTGATAAAATTTCATGGCACATTTGTTTTTGTGCACCAGTATGCTAGACAGCGGCTGGTCTTGGCTCCAGTTCAGGGGAGTGAATCTTGTATGGACCCGTCACTTCCGCGAGTTGGTCTCGGCATTACTAGATTTAATAAACCTCCATACGAATTTCTGCTAGCCCCAGTTTGCCCATGTGAAAACAGACCCAACTGCTATTGGTGGAAACTTACGCAAGGGACACCCCTACGCCAGTCTAGCATCGGTCACTTCCGTGGAAGCATTGCAGCAGAGACCCGTGCATGATATTACGGTGATCTTGACGAAAGTGAAGTACACGGGATCACAAATTAAGCAAATAATTACATATTATTAAAAAACTATTGTGGTTTTTCTTCTTTGAACTTAAATATTCTTTGTATAACCGTCACATCCTCCTTTTCTTCCACAAATTTTATGCTAACAATGTGTAATGATTATGAGAGGAAATGTGTAATAACTTTTGGCAGAGGCTTCAATGGGTTCAGTAAAGTTTAAATTTATTTTTTATCCGCCCTTTCAATACAGTTAAAATCTTAGTTTATAAAAGATGTTTCAGGACATTAAGAAGTCCCTTCCTCAGTCTACTGAGTGACTTAAAGATAACATTTTTACACCATTAAGAGAATCGATAATAAACATGAAGAAAATCACACATTTGTATATAATACATTCTACTTGCTAAACCCTGTCAAAAATATGCTAACATTTGCGTACCTATGTACAGAAATAGTTGGTACATTAAAAAAAACATATAAATTTAAAAAACACTAGTACAACACGGCTTCAATGGGATCTCAAGAACATGAATTCCATTCCCAGTAGAGAAAGTTGAATATTTGTAGTGTAGAAGCAAGTGTTAACTTACACATCTGCATGCTAGAGATCTCTTTTGTAACTTAAGGAAAGTTTGAGGGGCATTCTAAATATATGTAACGCCATTTTATTTCACTTCCATATCTGCACGCTAGAGATCTCTTTTGTCACTTATGGAAACTACAAGGGGTGTTGATAATATATGTATCGCCATTTTATTTCACTTACATATCTGCACGCTAGAGACCTCTTTTGTCACATATGGAAACTACAAGGGGCGTTGATAATATATGTAATGCCATTTTATTTCACTTGCATATCTGCACGCTAGAGATCTCTTTTGTCACATATGGAAACTACAAGGGGCGTTGATAATATATGTAACGCCATTTTATTTCACTTACATATCTGCACGCTAGAGACCTCTTTTGTCACATATGGAAACTACAAGGGGCGTTGATAATATATGTAACGCCATTTTATTTCACTTGCATATCTGCACGCTAGAGATCCCTTTTGTCACATATGGAAACTACAAGGGGCGTTGATAATATATGTAACGCCATTTTATTTCACTTGCATATCTGCACGCTAGAGATCTCTTTTGTCACATATGGGAACTATGGGATATGTCAGTTAAGCTTTAGATCCTGAGGATGATGACAACATTTAGGGCTCATGTCTCCCCATTTAGATATATTTTCTTCATGCATATTGCCCAGCATTGAGTACCATTGTATTCTCCCCTATGGTCTTTATTTACAGTTATACCATTGTTTTCTGATATTGATGGTTGGTATTTTAACTACCATTCCAATTTCTCACATGTCTCATGTATAATTATCAGGATAACGTATTTTAATCTCATGCAATCATTCATTCATTTCTTGTAAGTTTCCCTGTATCCATAATTAAGTTAGCAGTAGCCAATAAAAAAAGATCGGTTGCTCAATTTTAAGTATTAATTTATAGTGTCTTAATTTTTGGCTTAATTCAGTAATTCTGAAAACTCACTAAATGTTTCTAGGCAATGTGCAATTAACATTAGTATCCACAGACAGAAGTCATTTGCCATTATATGATATAAAACCAGCTCTTATGAAGAACTTTTGTGACAAGAGATCAAATTTGTGTAGTTTTTGGCTGGGCAAATAGCATAAGTCAAGAGTCAAGTGTCAAGAGCATAAGACTCAAAAGTTACTGAAATTAGTAATTTTTGATAAAATTGTTTTGGTGTTGTTTTTCTTAATTGTTTTCTTTTGTTTATTGTGTTTTAATTGAATCGGTCGGAGCTGAAAAGTATTACCGTATTTACTCAGCTATAACATAAGTTTCTTGAAGTTTCTTGGCAAATTGCATTATTAAGTTTTCAAGTTACTGATTTACAATCAACTTACTCCTAATTAGAAATGGTTTAGGGGTATATAAAATAAAATAATACTATCGCAAGGTTGTAAAATTTTAATTTTTACAAAAGCAGAATATTTATTTATCCGCGGGCCGCATAATTTTACTTTGGGGCCGCAAGCGGCCCATTGGCCGCAGGTTGTCCACCCCTGCCCTAAAGGATTAGTGTTCTTGGAAGGTCTAGTCTATGACAAATGTTTTCAACATTGAGTTACTTGCCTGAGGGCTAGAGCTGTGGATTCGTTTATTTTATTTTGTTAGGAATATGGTTTATTCAGGGAAAAGAAAATACATTTCATTTAGGTAAGCTGAGCTGAGTGAATATTGCAGTTCTTGTCACCTGAATGTTGCACTCAAAAATTGTGGATAAATAAATGTAATAATTTTGTTTGGTGGGGTTTAAATGCAAAAAATTAATTTTTTGAACACATGTAAAAATCCCCTTGTATGACCAAATCCCAGCTGAAAGGAACATTAAACCCAAAATATTTTGATTGTTTTTTTAAATTGTCATTTCTACTTGCACCATAAGGTACTTATTATGATTATAATACTTTGTTAATAAAAACATTAGCTTACAAGTGAAGCACACTGATAGGAGAATTACATTTGGATACTCTATAGCTCATTCTGTAAGGAATATGTTTTCATACATTTCACTTGATGACTAATGATAAGTTATTTATAGATTTTCATGAGCATAATTCTGAAAATTGAAGGCTTTAAGGTACGGTGAGCATAAAATTCCATGGAGGTCAGATATTTTTACTCTCTTATCTTCCGTCTTCATGGCTTGTACTATTTATGTATTATGTGGCCTAAAGCCTTGAATTTTTAATAAGTAACTTCACTGTAATAGCTGGTTTGATGTTTGGAGTACGGTACCTTAGCGAATGTTGTACACAAACCCACAGGACCCAAGAAGGAGCTAGATGTTCAGAGATCGACGGGCTGAATCCTGGTGCTGACAGCAGCCGTCCTAAGTGTGTTTCATTCCATTCCCCCCCCCCCCCTAGAAAGCAGGATTTCAAATGTGTCTCCATTTATTGTGGCAAATGGTTTCTGTTGTTTTGAAGTGCTTTGTTTGTTAGTGATGTTATGGAAAATTAGCTGGTTAACAAGATCCAAGATAAACATTATCTCCTGCACATCTTGACAAGATAGCCTAACTGGCTTAGTACCAGAATAACGTATCTTAATAGGATTGCCATTGCAGATACGCTATTTTGGTTTAAGCCTTTATCTCTGTCTTAGTGTGTAAAAGCTTTATACTGGTGAAGCGTGCTGACCATAATCCTGTTATGACACATGTATATGATTAAAGAAGGCTTTCCAGTCGGTCAATGTTACATTAGGTGGAAAACAAGTATTTACATGCCCCAACCTGATAGAAATATGAAATTTATGTCATAATTACACACTTTCATGTACAAAAATATACGAAGGCTGTTTTTTAAGTAAGGGCCGTTAATTTTTTTAAAGCCCATAGTTAGTGTGCACGCCGCAACAAGCATGCGCACTACCTCCGGGCATCCTTTGCGAACAAGCAGGCGTCAGTTGCAGCGGTGTAGCTAACCTGTACGCTGAACTGTGCCTCTTTAAAATGTTCAAGATTATTGATTCACCCGCTGCGTGTGAGGTACGATCTGTGATACGTTTTTTGAGTGCAAGAAACAAGTCAGCTTTGTGAGGTGTATGGTGATAATGCAATGAACATTTTCACGGCCACTTTTGAACTCGCGTACCCAATTTCGCACTTTACCGTCGCAGCGCAAGATCATGGCAAGACCTCACACTGCTGCCTGGACTCGGGAACTGATTGACTCTTTTGGGTGGGATGTTTTGGATCACCCACCGGATAGCCCTTCGTCATCTTGGTGGGAAGCGCTTCGCCGACGATGATGAAGAAGTGAAAACAGCCGTGAATTCTTGGTTGTCAGAGCAGGCGGCAAACTTTAATGCAGAGGGATTTCAGAACTTAGTTTTAAGATATGACAAGTGCCTAAATAAACAAGGCATCTATGTAGAAAAATAGAGGAAGGTATGGAAAATCTAAAAATAAATGTTGTTTCAAAATAAAATGTTTGGTTAATTTTAAGAATAGAAACGGCCCTTGCTTAAAAAACAGCCCTTGTACATGTAAATGTGCATGTTGAATTTATGTGCCCCCATTTTTGTACATAAAAGCGTGTTATTATTAGTGATTTAAGTCCACTAAGTACCGCTTATGACTAGTGCTTCTGCGAGGCTTCCTTTGTTTTCCAATATCTCCTCAGTCCAGCCAATAATTTTCCTTCGTCTACTGTGTGAGGGGTGGTCGGGTTTTAGTCACTTTGTTTGGCGGGGACCAAGAGTTAACACTACAGTATCACAATTTGCTTAAAGTGCGACCAACGTCATAACTTTAGTTCTAGCGACCAATGGCGGGTTAAGAGTTGTGGCAATTTTTCAGCATGTGGAGGAAGCATCCAATGAGTAGTACAGAGAGTTTATTTTGTATCTGACGGAGACCCTCGCTTACCTACTCGCCCGTGCCGCGAGCCTGTCTCCCGCCACGCACTTTGCCGTTATGCGGCGCCCGCATGGCACTGAGTCATTGAGTATAGGAATTTGTACTTACCTAGTTCACAGCTGGTGCTGAAAATGTTTGCCATTCACTGCTACACATTGCTGGCATCTTTTTATGAAACTTGGCATTTACTCTCTGAAGTTCCTTAGCACCGATTGACTGTATTTCAGCTGTAATATTTTCTTTAAGCTGTCTGTTTGAATTTTTTTGCTAGATCTTTTATTGTATTGACACTAGGCAGGGGTCTGTTTGGAAATTTCTGACGGAATTTCCGTTGTGTTTTCGCACAAGATTTCCTGTACTTTATGAACACACGTTTGCGTAATGAAAATCGCATTGGAACAGCACACTGAGCACTAAACACGTGAACAATTTTACTAAACTGAACCTCACATTGTTAAAGCTCTCAGCAGACTGCAAAGGAGAGAAACTTGTGCCGCCAAGAAGCAGATTACGGCCAAGTGCTCCGCGGGAGACCGGCTTGCGCCGCGGGCAAGCGGGCAAGCGAGGGTATCCGTCAGATACAAAATAAACTCTCTGTATATCTCAAAATCAGATTTTTTTTACTTAGGGCAGTCTTCTTCCTCAGCTGCAAATGTCAACAGGCCTAAGGCTAAAGATAAAAATAGAAAAAAGAAGAATGTTAGCTTATTACTGTGTGTTCTAAGATACATGGAGATTGTGTAATATTATATTACATGTTTGAGAAACAAGTGCTGTTGGTCTTGGCTGCACCAGTATTTGTCGAGCGTAGTGGCTGGATCCTTGCGGGATGAGAAAGGGGACACAGCGATGACAGGGTACAGTGACCATGTAAGTCCAGCAATGCTAAACATAAAATAAGAACGACTGGAGCCGAGTCATATCCTATCTGCATGACTGTACTTGTCAACAGTGCATGCTGACAAATAAACAAAGTATAATTTCCAACTTAGCCGACAGCACTCCTATCTCAAATGGGTTTTACAACAATGTTTCTTGGTAACTTGCTGATTTCCTGTTTTTAAACTTATTCCATTGTGTGCACTCTTCATGGTTACATTGTAATTTGTGTTAGATATTATTGACGCTAATGCTAAGAGATGGCATGCAATGTCAAAATAGTTTTATTTATCATCATCATTATCATAAAAGGAATTTTTCTGAGTACCGAATAAAACCACATAATCAACTATGCAGGGGATTTAAAAAAGTTAAATTATTGAACATGGTTACTGAAACAGGTCAACAAAATTTCTAATGTCTTCGATGCAGTTCATTCTAGGCTATCATGAATTTAAGTATTTAAAAAAAATGCATTGCTCTTTAACTTAATACTAGGAGCCAGGAGGGACCATCCAAAGAACTTCTTTTTCCAGTGTCTGCAAATAGTTTTGCACTCTCAAAACTTATATTCAAACAAATTCAATTGCTGCACTAAAGGGTTCTATTTCATCTTGAGAAACCTTGCTTATGGGTCTTGAGGTATCAGCCAAGAACTGCTATTGTATTCACCTGATTTTTTTCTAAAAAAATAGGGAATCGTGGGTTCATATTTTCTCTTTGTCTACTTCTTCTGGTTGATTCATGGAGGTTTCAAATCGAATAGTTGGGTTAATGATCTCCGCTTTCTTCTCCTGATGATTTATGGCAATACTATCTATATGACGGGTGCTGCCATCCGCGGCCAAGCAGTGCAGTTCTTTGTAAACATCCAATCCCTTTTGACATAAAGCACTTGCTAACGTTTTGTGAACTGTGTTTTGACTAACATTGTAGTGTTCTTCAGCTATGATAAAAATAAATGTTGAAACGTCAATGTACATTGTGGGCATATTACGAATTCGGACTTAATAATTATTATTAAAAAGTTTTTGAAATAAGCACTTGTGTAATGCGTTTCTATGGTTGTTTAATAATATAATTTTTGTATTGCAGAATATGGGATGAAAACTAGAATAATAAGTTATTAAGTTCGAATTTGTGACATGCTCGCAATTTATATTGAAGTTTCGACATTTATTTTAATCGCAGCTGAAGAAGACTACAAGGTTAGTCGAAATATGTCCTACTAGTTATGCTGTAGTATATTAAGGTGACCGTTTAATTTTCATACCTTGGGAATAAAGGTTTATGGGATTTTCAGTAAATGCAAAAGAATTACCATGTTTATTTTCAGGGAGAAATTTTGTTAAATTTTATTTTTATCATGATCATCAAGTTTCCACTCCAGTTTACCGGGTGTGGTTTACGAGCGCTCTCCATTTTAGTCGTTTCATGTACCACTGCTCCTTCAAGACTTCATCCCAGTTGATTCCCTTGGATGTGATATCTTCCTTCACTTGGTCCAGCCATCTCCTCCTAGGTCTTCCAACAGGTCTCTTTCCAGTAATCTAAGTATGTAACCATTGTTTTGCAATTCTTCCTTCTGTCATACGTTTGACGTGACCAAACCATCGCAAACGTGCCCTAGTTATGGTCTCCTTCAGGGACTGATTTATTCCAACTTGTTCTCTTATCTTCTCATTTCTTACTTTGTCTTTCCTAGTTTTTTGAAGCATGCTTCTTAGAAACTTCTGAAGCCTGAAGTCTGCGTCATCTTTTTTTGGTAGTACAGCATATATTTATTATGACAATTGGATCTAAGAGGACTGCGTGTACCTGCTCAGTCCTAGTCTCTGGATTATGGTGGATGTTGACCATTTGTACAAAGTAACTATAATGGTATCTTCATTATTATTTTTGGTAAGCAACAGTTGCTGTAATGGTAACTTCGTTATTATTTTTTGGTAAGCAATGGTAGCTGTAATGGTAACTGCATTATTTATTATTATTAAGCAACGGTAGTTGTAATCTTCTTCTTGATTTCCCGTTTCCCTTTCCCTGGGTCGGGTTGTGAATCGAGGACCTCCACAGTTGTCTATCCCTCACCATTCATTTCCTTCTTTCAATACTTCTTTATCTTTTACTCCTCTTTTCTCTATGCTTTCCTTCACCATATCTATCCACCTCTTTCTGGGCCTTCCTCGTGGTCTTCTTCCTGGTATTTTCTCCATAAATATTCCTTCTGGTACTCAATATTCTTCCATTCTCATCATATCATAGGTAGCTGCATTATTACTTTTTGGTAAGCGATGGTTGCTGTAATGGCAACTGCGTTATTATTGCTTGGTAAGTAATGGTACAGTGGAACGTCGTTTATCCGGACTAATAGGGACCGAAAGTATTCGAACATGTGTTTATTTCTTAGTACAACCATACTACAATAGCGCAGTTTCTAAAGCAGTAAAAGCTTCTCCATGACTTGGTCTTTCTTCATCTTTCTCATCTAGGCTTTCATCCTTTTCGTCTTCCTCACTTACTTTTTGCACTAGAGAAGCAAGATTTGAAAACCTGAGTCACTGTCGCTTTTCAAACAAAGCTTGTGCGCCTTCTCTATCACAGTCGGTAAATCTAGCAACTTAGGGGAGTACTCATTTGTCACTGCATTCAAATTTTCATCAACAGTCTGTGGTCTAAACGGTCTCTTGTTATCCTGCAAATTTATGCAATGCATTTCGAAGATTCTGTGGTGTTAAAGTGTCGGAACCACACTTCGTTACACACGCCACGATTAGCCAATGTTATCACCGGTTTGCGCATTCCAGCCTCCGGCTTGTTACTTTTTGAAAAACGATATCACACTATCCTCACCTTCTCCCAACAGAAAACGACGTAAAACTTCCTTCTTGTACATCCACTTAAGCTTTTTTTTTCTTTGCTCGTCCGGATAGTTGACGTTCCGTTTGTTCGACGTCCGAATAAGCGACGTTCTACTGTAATTGTAACACACTTACGGTACTTTAAAAAGCAACCTACTGAATCTTGTTATCATCATCATCATCATCATCATCATGCTCTAAGATTCATGGGATATACTGTAGCACAAAGAATTAAGGGAAGAAGGTGCTAGATGTCTGGCCCCATCCCCACTTTTTCCCTCCTTTACTAATAACCCCTGCATAGTACTTGTGGTTCTGACCAAAGTGGTTGTTTGGCAAAGAAAGTATGTTGTGGAGAAGGTAGACCGAGTAGTAAAGAGTAAGCTGGGAGTAGTGCTACGATCTTTGCTTTCCTAGATGACAGAGTACTTTATGTCCACATTGATGATACTCTTCTAGTTGACAATATTTCTGATTATAGCAATAAGAAAGAGAATGGAATATTTATATAGAATATGTTAAAAATATATCCTAGTGTATTCCTATGAGTGAACCTAGGTTCTGTTGTTTGTTGATTCTCATCTTCAGTCAAGATTGGAGGAATATGTATTAATAATTCCCACATTTGTCCTAGCTATAAGTCAATTATGAATAAGTACTATAGCACCAGGAATTGTAAATCGAAACATTGAAGCTTGGTCAGATAATGTACTTATATTTAAAAAAAGAAAAGGCCTGTGGTGATGATAATGCCTTCACCAAATTTTAGCAAATTTTTAATGGAAAAATAAATGCATATTTAACAACAACAAAAATTTGTAAGAATATTCACGCATACTTTTAACTTTTTCTATAAGAGGACGAATTAGACCAAAATTATTGAACCTCTTTCAAAACGTTTTGAGTCATTAAATAGAATTTCAAGACATTGCCTTCTTATAATCTGATAATAATATGTTTTCTTTTTTCTTAAATATGTATTTATTCTAAAGAAAGGAGGATAACAAGCAATGAAAGCACTTGGAAAATTTTGTAAATTTTGGAGAAGGAGTTGCTCCTTCTGTTTTGTTCTGTGTGTAGGATATGTACATATGTTCTGAGAGATTGTCCTGTCTCAGATAACCCTGGTTGTATATACTACACAGTGAAAAGAGTATTTTATACAAATGTTGTTCCAGCATCAATTTTTTGTAGAATAAAAAGTTCTTAGCATTTAGTGCATATGGTGTCTGTGTTTTCTCTTTGATCCAACTACCTAGGCTTGACGAGAGGGAGGGGCAAATGGGGCAGGAGCTCTGGGACCCGGGATAGAAGGGCTCAGAGGAGATAATTAATTTCTTAAAGATTAATCCAGTCCCTTCAACGAATAGCACCAAATCCATTGTTTTTGGCATCTAATTTTTTGTACTTCCACGACTTCTTCTCTTCTTCAAGCACAGTATAAGAGACTTGCTCAGCAATCTTAACCTCTTAAGCTCACATATCGGGAATGTTCCAACATGACAATTTCCTGTTGCGCTCGTATGTCGGAACCCTTCCAACACTACAAAATTATTGTTACTCCAAGTTCAATGCGTTTTAATGAGAGCTAGCAATTCTCTGACAATATCTACATAAATGTTAGAGAATTCCTGGCCTTTGGAACATAATTCTTAGGGTGCATCGCCATTGGGCAGGCAATCTGCGAAATATATATCGAGCGCCGTGTTTACAGCATGAAGGCACAAAAATGGCCGAACACAAATGAAGTAAGAGAGCTGTCCTAGTATTAACACGATTGAGAATGATTTGAATTCAAATGAAGATTATTGTATTTTGGAGCTTGGTTCGGGAAGTAAGTATCGGGTGCATCAGAAATATCCAGTGAATCTGAAGTTGCTAAAGGCTCTGTTTCATCAGACGATGACAGCTCTGACTGGGTAACCTACAAGCCTATTCGTCCGATTTTATGAAACTCCCGCATTCTCTGAATTCTGGTTACCAACCACCACCTGGTTAGTCTCTTTCAACGTCGATATATACATTTTCATGCCATTTTTGTATGATTGATACATTGGAATATATATTTGATGGGTCACAAATGGTTGGTAAGGACATACAGTATAGTAATAGTCATACATTTCCAGAGAAAAAGAATCATTTTGAGGTATGCGACCAGCTGAACAAGTTCGACTGCTAAGGGTTAATCTGCAACACCACTCGAATCGCTCTTCTCTGCTGTACTAATAAATTTGTCCATGTTGCTTCCGAATTTAATGTTATTTTTTGTGCTGAAAAAGCGTCCTACCACAGTTGCCATATCCATATATGTATTATTAACTCACTTATGCAGCTTTCATTACAGTTTGTAATGAACACAAAAAGAAATTACATTCTAAGGAAATTCAATATGCAATATGAATTACCAGTATTTGATGTTCATCCATCTCAAGAAGTCGGCCATCTTAATATGAAATGAAGAAACAAAAAGGACATTCAAAATGCAAAATAAATTTTGGTCGACGGAGTCAAGATAATGTATGCAGCAGAAAAAAATCAAAATACTTTTGATTCCTGCTATAACAGATATTAACATATAAGGTGCGTTCAAAAAGTAATGAGCCGGAGGCATAATTACAGAAACCAGTACCTGTATGTTAGAAGTATTGGCCCTAGCTGTTGAGGCACTTGTCCGACTGTGACACGAGGCGGTGAACGGCTGTCTCATAAAATTCCCTGGGCTGCGATGTGAACCAGTTCCGCACGTACAGCTGGACGTCGGCGTCCGAGGTGAATCGTTGGCCCCGCAGAGCCCTTTTCAGGGGACCAAACATGGCGTACAGTAATCACAGGGAGAGAGGTCTGGACTGTATGGAGGGTGGCCGAGAACCTCACATTTGAATTTCTGCTGGAGTGCCGCGACTGTGTTGGCCGTATGAGGTCGTGCATTGTCGTGGAGCAGAATGACCCCACGGGTGAGATTTCCAGGTCGTTTTGTTTTGATCGTTTGGCAAAGGGTGGTCAAGGTTTGCGAGTAACGCTGGGCATTCACTGTTGTCCCGTGCGGCATGAAGTGTATCAGAAGGGGGCCAACTAGGTCAAAGAAGAACGTCAGCATTACCTTTCCTGCACTCGTGTGGATGGCCTTGCCCTTTTTTGGGTGGTGGTGACCCTGGATGCTACCACTGGAGGCTTTGTCGTTTGGATTCTGGTTCGAAGTGATGACACCATGACTCCTCTCCAGCCACCACTCGTGCCAGGAACCCATTCCCTTCCATTGCATAGCGCTGCAGATGACCAAGACAGCTGGCCATTCGACATGCTTCCTGGTATGGTTGAAGTCTGTGGGGCACCCATTGGGCACACACTTTGCGCAAGTGCAGTCGTTCCTTCATGATGGTGTGCACACTTCCGACCACGGCGGCTATGGCGTTCACTGTCACTCGGCGGTCCTGGGTAATGAGTGCATCAACCAGCTGGACGTTGTCATCGGTAATGCAGGGGAGTGCCCCAGACCGGGCATCATCGGCTAACGACATTCGTTCTTCCCTGAAGCGCTTGTGCCATGCCTTGACCCTTGCAAGGGACATACAGTGTTCGCCATACTCTTGTGACATTCGGCGATGAATGTCCATTCCCCCTGCTCCTTCCGCTGTCAGAAACCGAACAACACCTCTTTGCTCTTTGTTTTGCGCCTCCATGTCACTGTTTGCAATGCGACTGGCAGCGTTGGATGATTGATGCATGGTGCTGCACGCTTTGTATTGTACAGCCCAGGGGCAGTACCCCTAGGACCCACCCCTTCATCTTTCACCACAAACCACCCTCATAGGCATGCCATAAGCCTCACACACTTCTTTGACACGAGCAGGCCCAGCAGTATTGCTGACAGCCATGCTTGCACAACACACACACAAACAAACTATCTAGAACAGCAACAGTGAGGAAACGCTGACTAAGCAGTGGGGGAAAGCCTTAAAAGCTAGACCCAGAAGAGCCCAATTATCTATTCGCGGCCAGCGGCTCTGCTCCTCAAGGTTCGTTCCAGATCAGCCCATCGTCACCAGGTGAGAACTAGCCGTGTGCTCAGATTCCTAATTATTGTAACACCTAACCTAGGACACTTTTGTATTTCACACACTTTGTACTTTGTTTTATACTTGTCCGCCACTTAAAGGGACAGTACATCATCACCACTGACCAATAAATACTTGGTCAGAAAACACATTCATCTACTACTCATTTCACCCAGTTTTACATCCCTACACCCAACCTGACCTTAGTCCTAATTGCCCCTGACCGTGAAGGCCAGGAACTGCACCGTCAGGAATCTCATTGTATTCGAGTAAGCAGCCAGACTGCAGCGTGCCGAGTTGTCGACTCTGCACGTGAGCTCGCTAAACGCTCCCTCTTACTTAATGGGCAGGCTAAGTTAATAGCCCAGTCTTAGACGCTCATCCCCTAACAGGTAGACGCACCCTGTAGGAACGCACCCCAACAGATCACATCCTCACACCAACACATTACACTAGTAGTCTCCCCCGATTACGGGAAACTACCCCTTTTCGGAAACGTCCCCTAAATTAATACATCTACACTACCCCGTTTATCACACCCTCAACACAGGGATAAAACAGTATCGTCACGTGACGTGCACGCGTGCCCGCTAGCGACGGGCTGTGACCTTCCACGCTCTGGTTGGAACCACACCTCGTTACACACGCCACGATTAGCCGATGTCGTCACCGGTTTGCGCATTCCAGCCTCCGGTTCGTTACTTTTTGAACGCACCTTATAGTTAAACAAGACCACTTTGTGGTGTAGTAGCTAGCGTCTTGGCTGTCGCCCCCGAGGTCTGGGTTCAATTTGCAGCCCTGTCAAGAAATTTTAATTCTGTTAAGGCTGGAACAGGGTACACTCAGCCTCGTGAGGCATTTGATTCCCACCTCAGCCATCCTGGATGTGGTTTTCTGTGGATACCGCACTTCTACTCCTGGTGAATACTGGGGTGGTTTCTAACTTAAGGCCCAATCCTATCCTAAATTTAGAAACACACACACTAAGTACAGCCATCACAATAATCCAGATTATCACACACATTCCACACACACCCAATAAATTGAGCTATATGACAACGAAGTCGCGGCCTCTAAAATAAGCAAACAACAACTGCATGGTCAACCGAGCCGCTAATAGGATGTTGGCCATGATTAAAGGATGGGAAAAAGGCGTGACGTTCTGGAGAACCATGAATCCGACGATGTCTGCAGGTACTAGGGGTGGAAGGAGGGAGCTGGAAACAAGTGTGGGTAGATCCTGGGATTTGAAGGATTGGGTTGGGGTTTTCCTTTATATTGGTGCACTCGTGAGATGCTCGATAGCGCAGATCGCACCTACAGTTACCGGCAGCTAACTCTGCACTTGCCCTCAATACTACTGCAGCGTAAAACATTTGCAACACTAAGCGGCACTGGCTTAGACTAGTAATTTCTGAGGGAACATGCTACTGTCGCGCGTCAATATTCTCAACCAGAGAAGTATCCGGCTCGATCTCCGCACCGCTCCTCGCCGGTCTCCTACCGCTGAGCACTCGATCAAGTGCGTAGCTAATTGCCGGGATCTGTGCTTGTGCATGATCGTATTTCTGGTAACGATAACATCGGACACGTTGAGGGGCGGTTGTCCTAGATTGCTGCATCCAGTGCCTCTTGCAGGAGATCGTCACTCCATCTCGAAGCCCCACCCCAAGTGGGACGTGATTTGGCTCCACAAGACCACAGTCGAATCCGGCATTGCTTCGACTTACTTGTGCCGGACTCCTCTCCATCATATTTCCTGTCGACCTCCCTTGGTTAATTCTTGTTCTCTTCCGACCCGTGACGGGGGAGTGGTGGCGTAGCGGTCAAGCTGTATGCCTCTCACCAAGGCGGAACGGGTTCGATTCCCGGTCAATGCATGTGAGATTTTCGATGTGAAATGCCATGTCCTGTGGTTCGGATTCCACGTAAAACGGAGGTCCCGTGGCTTATGATCGCGAGATTAACGGTCACGTTAAACTACAAGCTTTCTTCCTTCCTTCTTCCGACCCGTATGGTATTAGTAAAGCCCTGCGCGGATACGGATATCCGCAATTTGTTTCGCCATGCGGATATATAGTTTGTGAATAGCTGATAAGCTGCGGATAGTTTTGGATTACAATCCGAACTTATTGAATATTATTACTAGGACCCGGATGTAGAGACATATTTTTCCGTTATGTTTTTTTCCATGACAAATGTAAGGTGATGATTTAAGCTTGTATCATTCAAATTATGCAATTAAGCATATTTAACACTCCGAACTGGATAGGTTTGTAATTCTGGCTTTATAGCACATGACATACATCGCCTATGGGAACGACTTTTTCCTCAAATGTCTAAATGTGTTGCTTTATGCTTTATCCAATTAAAAATATTATCATAATACCATTAGATTCGGATAACAAACGTGTGGATGCAGATAAAAGTCGTGCGGATGCGGGGCGGATGCGGATAACTTTTTGATTATCCGCGCAGGGCTGTAGGTACTAGGGCTTTCACTTTCCCGCCTTAATTGTCCCTTGTCTCATGTTTTCTAATACCCTCATTCTTAAAGACGTCAGACCTCTTTCGTTTCCATGATCTCTGCCTTCTGCTCAAGGCCCTAAATGAGGCAGGGTCTGTGTAGCCCCACCATTCATGGTGCGCCCTGTATAGTGCGACACCCTCAAGGGCTTACGGCTGGTGAGTTCGGGAGATGGTGATCCCGAGATATTCCTGAGCTGGGTCCGTTTTCTCTTTTTCCATTGCCTTTGGTGTGAACCCTCTCTTCATTCCCTTTTCTATCTGCCTTTCATGGCTCTACTTTGTTCTTTCAGTGTCTCTCAATCGTCTTTGAGGGTTGAAGGCATTTCTTGTCCATGTCATTTATTTCTCTTAATCCTTTATTTGTCCTTTTATTCTCCAGGTACGTAAGTTGGTAGTTAGTTTTAGCTCTAGTTTTTTATTGCATCACTAGCAACCCGCCCCGGCTTCGCCCGGTATCTTTAACGGTTTAGGCTACCCAGCGTAAGCTTAACATGCGGACGGATGGCAGGTCCCAGACGCAATTCAGAAAAGCCGAGGTGAACAGCGAAACTCCAAACACACATACACTTCTCTAAAGTCTTAACTCGACACGACTTTACAGTTTGATGCTGGTTGAAGCTGGGGTGACAGGCTTGCTCACTAGCTCGTAAACTTGCTCCGAAGCTAGTAATTTACATTTCCACTGAATGAAGATTGTTGGAAGAAATTAAAACCTAAAAACACTTATAGTGGGCGATGTATTGAAGACATAGATATGCTGTCACGGACCTTTTTTGTAGAACTTTTCATGCTAAACAATTAATACTATAATATTGTTATTTGTTTTACCTCCCTTTTAACATCTGCTAAACATTTCTTACACTCATAGTATATAGATATTTTTAACGGTTTACCCAGCGTAAGCTTAAAAGGCGCACGGACGGCAGGTTTTTCTTCGACTTGATTCACTGAAGTCGTTACTGCTCGGCTTCCTTTGATCATAAATGAAAGCTTTTCAACAGAAATTTTCCTCGATAAATCCGTTACAGAATGGTGAAACCCGCATTAAAATCCATCCAGTGGTTCTCGAGATTACCCGTTACATCCAATGTCGGGGACTTAGTTTTATACCAAGTAGAGATTTTCACGATCGCCCATATCATTTGAGGGCCGATAATCTAAATGTTACGCCCATCAAAACAACAATAATTACAATCATTTATCTGAAAGCAGGACGTCGACTGAGCTCATGCTCCTGGTGAGAACTCGAAAGAGGGCAGTGGGTCCTGTGGAATTAAAGATACTGATGGATTTGAAGATGTCCAACTCCTCCAATAAGCTCGGCCGTAATCCGTGGTGTAGCTTTTCTCGACCACGGACATGGTGCAAGTTGGGCCGTTAGACTGGGGAGGTTGCGGTTGTTGCTCCGATTGTATTTTTTTTATAGTACAAGAAAGCGTATATTCTCGTTTCAATCATTAACACTGAATGGAATCGGCGAGTCTAGGTTTTATCACACCCCCTTTTCGTTGCTAAATATTTACCAGTAATGAGAGAAGGAACTTGGAGGAATTGCTTATTACAGTATATACAATATCGTTTGTCTCTTTCTTCTTTCTCTTTACATCATTCCCACTCCTATATGGGATCGATGATTCTGACAGCTCTCCTCCATTTAACCCGGTCATGCACATCCTCTTCTGACAACTGTTTTTCTCTGAGGTCCTCCCGTACACAATCCATCCATCTTCGTTTTCTCACTCCCTGTATTTGCATGTCTAGCATCTTCCTCCCCACGTAGGATTCCTCCCTTCTTCCCACATGCCCGTACCATTGAAGTCGCTTTTCTTGTATCTTCTTAGATATTTCCACAACCTACAATGTTCCTCTTATTTTGACATTTTCCACTCTATCACGCTTAGTCACTCCACTCATCCACCTGAGCATTTTCATTTCCGTGACGTCAAGCCTGTTTGTGTCCTTTTTGCGTGCAGGCCATGTTTCAGAGCCATACAGCAATGCAGGTCTTACGACAGTTTTATATATTTCCCCCTTAACCTTAGGCTTGATCCTGCGGTCACAGAGCACTCCTGACATTTTCCACCAGTTCATCAATCCTACCTGAATCCTGTGTGACGCTTCGACATCCAGATTTCCATCTCCAGTCACCACCGAACCCAGGTATTTGAACTCATCCACTCTATTTAACGTTTCCCCTTGCATTCTGATCTCACAGTCTTGATCTGTATTGAACCTCATATACTCCGTATTCTTCCTGCTAATCCTGAGTCCTTCCTCTGTCTTCCAAGGCTGCCCTCCACTGTTCCAGTTTTTCCTCTATGACATCTCTGGTGGTACTACACAACACAATGTCGTCCGCAAACATCATGCACCAGGGGGCTTGGTCTCTTAATCCACAATACATTTCATCCAGAATTAGGTCAAACAGATATGGACTTAAAGCCGAACCTTGATGTAAACCTACTCGAACCGGAATCCAATCTGTAAGTCCAACGCTGCTTCTAACCTGTGTTCTTGCTTCTTTGTACATTTCAAGAACCAACTGCACGTACTTCTCTGGGACTCCCTTGGCTCGTAAACATCTCCAGACTTCTCCCCGGGGCACCCGGTCATATGCTTTCTCTAGGTCCATCAATGCGAAGTGAAATCCCTTCTGTCTTACACGATACTTTTCCATTACTTGTCTCAGGACAAACACTGCGTCTGTGGTCCCTTTTCCTGGCATGAAGCCAAATTGTTCCTCGCCAATGCTAGTCTCATCCCGGATCCTCTGGTCTATCACTCTTTCCCAGATCGTTTGTACTTCCACTTAAATCTGTCTTCGAGGATCCTTCATTAGTTTTAAACGACCGAGTGAATTTAAATACCTCCCGACATCCTGACCTTGATTCTTATGTATCTTTCAATCGGCAGGCAAGTGACCTCTGTGATGGTCTGGCTTCCGCAGATGCAGTGACTGTCTGACCTCTTAGACCTGAGCCGGCAGCTTTTTGTAGTGATGTAGAGATTTGAAGTCTTATTTTTTTTCAGTGTAACCTTTATAAATTGTAATTTGTAGCTTTTTAGTCGTCAACACGATTGTGCCCAATGAATATCAGTGGCGAAGCTACATTCATGCAACGGGTATTCTAAAGTTCATACCTTATTATATAAGGTGCGTTCAAAAACTAACGAGCCGGAGGCTGTAATGCACAAACCGGTAACGACATCGGCTAATCGTGGCGTGTGAAACGAGGTGTGGTTGCGACCAGAGCGTGGAAGGTCACAGCCCGTCGCTAGAGGGCACGCGTGCACGTCACGTGACGATACAAAGCGAGCAGCAGCAAGCATCAATCGTCCAACCAAGACCAAGACAGTAGGCCATTCGGCATGCTTCCTGGTGTGATTGAAGACTGTGCGGCACCCATTGGGCACACACTTTCCGCAAGTGCAGTCGTCCCTTCATGAAGGTGTGCACACTTCCGACGCTCAATCCGACCACGGCGGCTATGGCGTTCACTGTCACTCGGCGGTCCTGGGTAATGAGTGCATCAACCAGCTGCACGTTGTCATCGGTAATGCAGGGGGGTGCCCCAGACCGGGCATCATCGGCTAATGACACCCTTCCTTCCCTGAAGCGCTTGTGCCACGCCTTGACCCTTGTAAGGGACCTGCAGTGTTCGCCGTACACTTGTGACATTCAGCGATGAATGTCCATTCCCCCTACTCATTTCACTGTCAGAAACCGAACAACACCTCTTTGCTCTTTGTTTTGCGCCTCCATGTCACTGTTTGCAATGCGACTGGCAGCGTTGGACGATTGATGCATGTTGCTGCTCGCTTTGTATCGTCACGTGACGTGCACGCGTGCTCTCTATCGACGGGCTGTGACCTTCCACGCTCTGGTCGGAACCACACCTCGTTACACACGCCACGATTAGCAAATGTCGTCACCGGTTTGCACATTACAGCCTCCGGCTCGTTACTTTTTGTACGCACCTTATAATTTGCAGATAAACTCCAGTCGTCATGTTTTTCGCTCTGATAGAGCTGCTCTATTCTGTGTTGTCCCAGAATATGATATTATTATTATTATTTATTTACCAAAAATTGTGCCTACAATTTATGGATGGCAGATAGAGAAAGGGCAAGCCCCACATACAGAATATGTTTCTAAGAAATTTGATGCTTTCGTGCTCTACGATGAAAATGTTTAATACACCCAATCCCAGTTTCACTCCATTCTTTACTATTGCCACCAAACGCACAACAAACATAACAATGCATCGTGCCCGTCGTTACACTTGCTGACTATTCATACTGCTCTTACCACTGAGACTGGAATTTACGTGACTAATGTTTATCACTCCATACTGTTACGTGCCACCCCCTAGTGGCACTTCCGTTAACTGGATTACGGTGGGTAGAAAGCACAACACAAATTATTCCTTTAAAGAAAAGTATTAGCTTTATTGCGGGCCAGAAAGATACACCACACAAATAGCAAATACAAGCAATTAGTATCTCACTCTAGTTTCCTCTCGTAGGGAACACTTGCCTTTCACTTGTCAAGAAGCCACAGAAGTTAATCCCTCCTAATGAGACCGGTGGCCTCGATAGAACTACCTGCAACACTTCCTTGAATACGCAAGCTACCGTTATTTACGATAGCCGGTCACTCACCACTACACTCTGCTTCGCTGTCCGCTGGCTAGGGAAACAGCCCCCGGTGCTTTCGCAATTCACCACACTAACCTCTGCTACACTGGAAAACACACTCGCTCAAGACACAGTTTCTCCGTAGGCTTCACACTCCTTCACCCACAACTGTCGCTCAAGGTAAAAGCTCGCACTAGCTCGAAAAACACTGTCCACCCCGCTTGCCAGGTCGCTCTTGTATAGCAGGCTGGTGAATCAACAAATGCTTCTAGACCCATCCAGGATTCACGGCTTCTCGAGATTTCCATCACTGGCTGGGTCACGAATATTCTGGACCATCCCTTTTGTCCTAGTAGCCCTGTTGCGTAAGGCGCACGTAATACACTGAAGCAGAGCACAGCCCGGGGGCAGCTGTGACTCACGCGGCGAGGTGACGAAAGAAACTCACAGCCGTAACAATACAATATTTAGATGAGGTTTGGTCTTCTCTCTTTCACTGCACATTTCTCTTCGTAGGACAACGAAGAAAATGGTCTTGATTTTAAATACACTATTAAACTACTGCACTGATCCATGTCTTAAAACTCGCAAACGAACATGCACGCGCTCAAATACTGCCCGCCTCACGGGAGCCTAGGCTCTCTGCTGACGCATTCAGATATCGGCCTTCCGCTTGGCTCATGCTCAATTGCCTTCTCTACCCATAGAAACTTGAGCCCGTTTCAAAGGAGACTCACTGTCTGCTCTCCTGCGCGGAGAAGCTGGCGTCAATCCTACCCTGGTTACAGAGAATAATACCGAAAAGTAGAGATTTAATTTGCCTATACCAATGAAAAAAAAAGGAAAATTTAAATGTGCATATTCCTTGAGAATGAAATGGGTATTCATTGGCTCAAAGATTCCCCTCCAGCTTCGCCACTGATGAATATGCAAATACACTAACACAAAAATTGTATTAGTTAATTATCACAATTAAATGGAGCAACTTAGGATTACGCCTTTCGACCCTCAAGTGGTCATCATCAGATCCTGATCACTGTGTTTTAGTTTAAATTTTCACTAATGTACATTCACTACTGCAGTACAATAGTAAGTCATTAGGTGATTATAATGCGATTCGCAATTTGGATCTCGTGATAACTAAAATACAGGGATAGGAGGGTGATCTATAATCTATACAGAAACCAGACAGCAGTCATTCGAGCTGAAGGACATGAGAGAGAATCTGATATTCAGAAAGGTGTAAGGCAAGGCTGCAACGTATCACCCATACTTTTCAATCTTTACTTTGAACAAGCAATGAAGGAAATTGGAGAAAAATTTAAAGTGGGAGTGAAGATTCAAGGAGAAATAATTTCAACTCTGAAATTTGCTGATGACATAGTCATCATGGCCGACACGCCTGAGGATTTGAATGAGTTTTTGAATGGTATGGACTCCGTCTTACGGAAAGAATACACGATGAAAATTAATAAATGTAATACAAAAATACTGGAATGCAGCCGAAATCAATCAGAATCCTCTATGGACAGCAAATTGGCAAGTGAAAAGCTGAAGGAAGTAGGAGACTTATGTTACTTAGGAAGCAAAATAACCAGTGATGGACGAAGCAAAGAGGATATAAAAAGTAGGTTGGCTCAGGCAAGGAAAGCATTTCTACAAAAAAGGAACCTGTTGACATCGAATATAGATTTAGGTATTAGGAAGTCATGTTTGAAAGCCTTTGTCTGGAGCGTGGCACTCTATGGAAGTGAAACTTGGACTATTGGTGCAGCAGAAAAGAGGAGAATTGAAGCATTTGAAATGTGGTGTTACAGGAGAATGATGAAGATCAGATGGGTAGATAAGGTTACAAACGAAGAGGTATTAAGACGAGTGGGAGAGGAGGGATGATTCTGGCGACTGCTAATGAAGAGAAGAGATAGGTTAGTAGGACACATACTAAGACACCCAGGGATAGCAAGTTTAGTTATGAAAGGAAGGGTCGAGGACAAGAACTGTAGGGGTAGACCAAGGTTAGAATATGTTAAACAGATTGCCTCGGATGTAGGGTGTGGTGGCTATGTAGAGATGAAACGATTAGCTCAGGACAGGGAGGCATGGAGGGCTGCACCAAACTGGTCAAAAGACTGAAGACTCAAAAAACAACACAGGATCTGATGATGACCACTTGAGGGTTGAAACGAGAAATCCCCATTTAATTGTGATAATTAACTAATATATGTATTTTTTATAAGGTGCTTTCAAAAAGTAACGAGCCGGCGACGACATCGGCTAATCGTGGCGTGTGTAACGAGGTGTGGTTCCGACCAGAGGGTGGAATGTCCAACGCTGCCATTCGCATTGCAAACAGTGACATGGAGGCGTCAAACGAAGAGCAAAGAAGTGTTGTTCGGTTTCTGACAGCGAAAGGAGTAGGGGGAACGGACATTCATCACCGAATGTCACAAGTGTACTGCGAACACTGCATGTCCCTTGCAAGGGTGGCACAAGCGCTTCAGGGAAGGACGGGTGTCGTTAGCCGATGATGCCTGGTCTGGGGCACCCTCCTGCATTACCGATGACAACGTCCAACTGGTTGATGCACTCATTACCCAGGACCGCCGAGTGACGGTGAACGCCATAGCCGCCATGGTCGGATTGAGCGTCGGAAGAGTGCACACCATCATTAAGGAACGACTGCACTTGCGCAAAGTGTGTGCCCAATGGGTGCCCCACATTCTTCAACCACACCAGGAAGCATGTCGAATGGCCCACTGTCTTGGTCTTGGTTGATGCATGCTGCTGCTCGCTTTGTATCGTCACGTGACGTGCACGCGTGCCCTCTAGCGACGGGCTGTGACCTTCCACGCTCTGGTCGGATCGACACCTCGTTACACTCGCTACGATTAGCCGATGTCGTCACCAGTTTGCGCATTACAGCCTCCGGTCCGTTACTTTTGGAACGCACCTTATAATACGATTCGCAATTTGAATCTCGTTATACGAATTGTGAATCGTATTATAATCACCTAACGACTTACTATTGAATGTAAGTTACATTAGTGAAAATTTAAACTTCAACACAGTGATCAGGATCTGATGATGACCACTTGAGGTTCGAAACGCGTAATCCTAAATTGCTCCATTTAATCGTGATAATTAACTAATACATTTCATTTGTTTCAGGAGTGTATTTGCATATTTATATCTTGTACCCCGCCAATTCATTGGGCACAATCGTGTTGACCGACTAAAAAGCTACAAATTACATTTATTATATTGAGCAACCGAGGTTCTTGCTGACCAGGTTGAACTGGGTTTAAATATCCGATACGGAACTGACATCGGGACACACTACTATACACCCAGTTAGATGATCTGTCTTCACAAGTATGAAGTTTGTATGTAGCAGTATTGGGAATTAAGCATTAATTTATGAAACTGGTCTCATTGTGAAATATTGTTTGTTAGACAATTCCATGAATACATACGATCATGTAAGTTATGTTAAACGTGTGCACAAGCAGTGGTGTTGAAAGGACGCAGATATTTTACTGCAGGCTAATTTTGTACGGATGTTTGGTTGGGAGTTTGAATAAGCAATGCAACAGCTGACTTAATAATAGGCTATATTGGAACTGTACCGCTCTAGGCCACGAGTTCTTAGCCTATGGGTCGCGACCTAAAGTTGGGTCACCGTGACTTTCAGGATGGATCAACCTTTCGGGGCTGGCTGCATGGCTTATCAAGGGGAAATACCTAATTGGAGTCCTGAGTGATGTAGCTTTACTGCATAATTCCCAAAGCAAACGAAGTCACTATGTTCATTTTGTATAAAAATTGAGAATAGAGTAACTAATTTTCAGCAACGAAATGTAATTTTCGTTTCCAAATATATTTCAAGCCCTTCTTAAAAGACTGAGATGAGGAAAAAACTACAACTTGAACATTTTCTAGATTCTGCTTTTCAAAGACACCACCACAGTTTGATAAGCTTTCAGCAAATAGTGGTAGTGGTGGGTCAAAGATCGAATTGGATTATCGTGAATAATTTCTTGAAATTTGGGTTTTAGTAACGTACAGTATTATAGCCTACAAGTTTTAATTAGGAACTATTATAACATAACAATAATAATGTATATCTCCCCTTTATTATCCCCGTTTCGAAC
Source organism: Meconema thalassinum (assembly GCA_946902985.2). Lineage (NCBI taxonomy): Eukaryota > Metazoa > Arthropoda > Insecta > Orthoptera > Tettigoniidae > Meconema > Meconema thalassinum. The sequence goes on along the minus strand of OX336399.1, from coordinate 72,812,226 downwards.
GGAGTTGGGGATGAGATGCGAAAAAACTCTATGTGGTGGGTGGTTTTTATGGCCGGATAACCTTCCTAACGCCAACCTCATGAGAGGAGTTGATGAGAGATAAAGATGAAGAAAACTGGGCAAGGATGTGGAAGGAAACGGCTGTGGGCTGTCAGAAGGTACGGTACCGACCCAGCATTTGTATGGAGTTGAAAATGGGAAACCACGGATACTATTTCAAGGACAGCTGACTGTAGGGCTCGAAACCACGTCTACCTAGTCCACAGCGAGGTTGACTTCTTGGCCTAGCACTGTGCGTTAGCGAGCATAGCTACCGCTTTCGGTAATACAGCAATAATAATAATAATAATAATAATAATAATAATTTCTCTGAAATTCAGAAAGATAAAAACTGTATCAGTCGTATGATATTCAGTGCCGGGTCATATTATTATTATTATTCTTTCTTATCAAGCAGATGGCATTGCTTTTCTCTTCTCCCAAAATTTCTTAATCTTCTCGTTGTGGCTTCTCTTGCGATCTTCTCACCAGGTTTTGTTGGTGATAGTGCTTGGATGGTCTGCAAAGCGGTGATTATCGACTAATACTCTGAACTTAGCTCTGTCTACTACAATGTCATCTGTGATGCCTATTTCCTGATCTCTATTCCAACTTCAAGCAGTCAGGTGTTTTTAACTTTCAGTGACAGGACAGTCTCTGATTGCCCATCCTGAGGATATGCCCGTACAATTTCAATCGTCTTTTCCTAAATGTGTCTGAGATTTTCTCCGAGTGCTGGTATATGTCTTGGGATTTTTTTTTCATCCAGATTATTGTTATTATTGTTATTATTATTTTATTTTAAAAAATTAACAGTCAAAAAGAAGGAAGCATGCAGTTTTACGTGACCGTTAATCTCGCAATCATGAGCCACGGTGCCACCCTTTTACGCGGAATCTGAACCACAGGACATGACATTTCAGTTAATCTCATGCATTGACCGGGAATCGAGCCCGGTTAGTTGGTTTTATAATTACGTATGAGTATTATACGAATAGATTCCTTCGAATTATGGTGTCGGAGAAACGTTCTTAGAGTTCCATGGACTGCGAAGAGAACAAATAAGTCAGTTTTACAGCAAATTAAACCAGAGTGTTCCTTGGAGGGCTTAATCCTGGAACAAAAACTGAGCTACTTTGGACACATCATGAGAAGACATAATTCATTAGAGAAGACCTTAATACTGGGGAAGATAGCCAAGGAGAAGAGGGAAGCAATGAATGAGATGGATGGATGGCATCACAGAAGCATTAAATTCCAGCCTGGAAAATCTTCGGGAGGCAGTGCAGGACAGAAGAAATTAGCGTAGTTTAGTACATGGGGTTACGGAGAGTCGGAATCGACTAAACGAAGAGAGAGAGAGAGAGAGAGAGAGAGAGAGAGATATTATACCCGGGAATGCAGTTAGAACAACACAATGGAGCATGGACTTGATTTCTATTATGTACCGTATATGGTTACATATCTGTGCGCAGTCGTTGGTTATGCATTTCTTACGCTATCGCGTGTCTACTCCGGGGAGTAACAAACTAACCTTAACTTATATAACGAGATTTAAACTGAGAATCGTAATATAAACATTCTTCTTCTTCTTCTTCGTCTTTTCCCGTTCATGCGGGGTCGACGTTTCTGACAAGTCGTTTCCATTTTCCTCGGTCCCAAATAGTGTTTTCTGTTAACTGCTTCTCCCGGAGATCATCATGCACGCAGTCCATCCATCTTCTTCTAGGCCTGCCTCTTTCCCTTTTGCCTTCCACCTCCAGACCAAGCACTCGCCTTCCTACATAACTCTGCAGGTCTCACTGCACATTTATAGGCTTTACCCTTTACTTGGATATTCAGTCTCCTGTCACAGAGAATAATGTGGCTTAATGTGGCCATACCAGAGCAAGCGTCTTTCTTGCACTTTTTTTGATATTTCAGTCACTTTTACGCTGCCTCGTATGAAGGTGTTTTTGATGTGATCGTTCCTTGTAACACCACACATCCATCTTAGCATCTTCATTTCAGCTACTTCCAGTCGCTTGCACTGTGACTGCACTGTTGGCCAAGTTTCTGCTCCGTATAGCATTCCAGGTCTCACTGCACATTTATAGGCTTTACCCTTTACTTGGATATTCAGTCTCCTGTCACAGAGAATACCAGATAACCTTTTCCAGTTTAACCAGGCAGCCTGAATTCGGTGGGTAATTTCCAGATCTAGATTGCCATCGTTAGATACAGTGGATCCCAGATACTTGAAACTGTCCCTTGCCTGTAGCTGGCTACCATCCATCTGAATAGTTTCATTTCCAGTTCCTCCAAGGCACAGGTATTCGGTCTTATTCCTACTGATTTTAAGGCCTCTGTCCTCTATGGCTCTTCTCCTGCATTCCAGTTTATATTCAAGCTCTTCCCTGTGTGTGCTACATAATACAATATCATCTGCAAATAGCATACACCAAGGAGCTGGTTCTCTTAAGTTTTCAGAGAAGACATCCATTATTAGATCAAAAATATAGGGGCTTAGTGCAGATCCTTGGTGAAGACCTACTTGAACCGGTATAGTATCTGACAATCCTACACTGCTTCTAATTCGTGTCCTTGCTCCACGGTACATATCCTGAACAATGCGCACATACTTCTCCGGTACTCCCTTGCATCTCATGCATCTCCATACCTCTGACGGGGCACTCGATCATACGCTTTCTCTAGGTCTATGAACACCATATGTAGTTCTTTTCTCTTCTCCCTGTGCTTTTCCATGACCTGCCTAAGTGCAAAAATAGCATCTGTTGTTCCCTTTCCCGGCATAAATCCAAACTGTTCATCTCCTATTGTCGTCTCCACCCGAAGCCTACTTTCAATAACTTTCTCCCAGATATTCATTGCGTGTGACATGAGTTTTATTCCTCTGTAATTTGCACAATCCTGAATGTCACCTTTCTCCTTATAAATGGGAATTATGGTACTCTCCCGCCATTCCTTGGGCATTACTTCCTCTTGAAGTACCTGTTGGAATAGATTCCACAACATATTTATGCCCTCTTCATCCAGACATTTCCAAGCCTCCACTGGAATTTCATCGGGGCCGGTTGCTTTTCCACATTTCATTTTCCTAATAGCAGTTACAACCTCTTCCCTGCATATGCCAGTTGTTACGTTGTGATTTGGGATACCATCCTCAAACACAAGACGGGCATTTTCCTCATTTAGCAACTTTTCAAAATATTCCTCCCATCTCTTCTTAATATGCTCTTCATCTTGAATTACAATAGGGATGTAGCCGGAGAAAGTTCGCGCCAGATAGCGCTCGTGTAGTACTGGGTAAGCGCAAGGCGATCATCTTATGTTTCTCCCAGTCAGCTGCGAGGAATGGATAAATTGTGACCGAGTTTTCTAAGCTAAAGTAAATTATATCTTCCCTAATTTTACTCCAAGACTATATTAATTAATTCTATGGGTACATCTCCTAATATATTATAGACGATTTTCAGCGCTTAAGCGTTAAACAGCTGCAAAATGAGCTACGGACCAGAGGCGCTAAAAAACTAGCGGGAGGAAGAAAGAATTAATACAGCCGTAATAACAACATTCTTACACGCTTTATTATTCAAATAATGAATATGAGTCAGCATGCTTTCTCCTAAAGATTACAATTACTTGAGTATTGTAGGCCTATATTGATAAATATATCTCCATAAGACTTAAGTCATAAATAGAGATTTAAATATTCACTTGCTCCCCTTGCTTATAGACTTCGATTAATGTTTTTTTTTTTAGGTTGTTAGCTTACATGAAACTGTCATGTTTTAAGGTAAACATAATCAAAGAAAGTTGATACCCTACCGGTATTGTACCGGTATACCTCGAAAATGCATCGCAACGTTTGGTTCTTATGTAATTTTGTCAATTTCTCAATAAGAATCGTTCCCGTACCCCTGGGAAAGGACTTGGGGGTAAATTTTTTTAAGAGTTTGAGAATCCCTGCTTTAGGGCCACGAACTGTTACCATTCATCTGACTATGTCTCAAGAATGTAGAAGTCAGTCGCTACCGGTACCACATTCTCCGTCGGGCAGATGGAAGTTGACGATTCATTCTGATTTCAAGGAACCAAACATAATACGTTTGTGACTGTTAATGTTGCGATATTTATTCGTGAAGTATTTGACCGAGTATTGTTGTCTTTGAAAATGGGAGTCAGAAATGTTACATTCACTTCTTCGTGTAGGCCTATATTGACGATTTCTTCCCTTACTTCAATGGAGATGATTTCTGCAGATTCCGATATTGTAGGCTTATCGTGAAAATTCGGCAATTTTCTTGTGTATGGCCTCTTCCTTATTTATGTCGTGTTCGTGGTCCACAGAAAAAGCAACGGAACAGCGCCTGGTTTTAATCTTGCTCTCTCACCTTCAAATACAAACGCATAAATTCAGTGGTGGTTATCGAAATGTCTAATCAGTTTATAGGTACAAAATAGGAATTATTTCCCTTTGTAAATCTCACTTATTCAACACAGTTTTCGTGAAGTCATCGGGTTGTAAATGATGGGAACACACTTTAATATATTCGGCCAGATTTTTCTCACCGACATTTTTCCTTCTAATAGCACGTAACCATTTCTTCCTCATTTCTTTATTTTGTGGAAATTGGTGAAACGAAAACGGGCTTCCCTGGTTTTTGCAAAGAGGAACACTGCAATAGCTCGGCATAGTCACGAAAATAACAATTTAAACAACTTAAATTCGTACATATTAGCGTCATGAGAACACAGGAAACAAATGAAGAGCGCCTTGCGCTTATCCAGTACAACATCAGTGCGCTCTATTGGTGCTAGTTCTATACATCCCTTTTCCTTGTTCACTTTTCATCTGCCTGATGTGTGTGAGATCTTTTGAAGCCCTGTCTCGTTCCTTAGAGATTCTGAAAAGCTTGGTCTCCACTTCTGTGGTCTCTAGTTCTTCATAGACTTCCTTCCATGCAGCTGTCTTTGCTTTCCCTACAGCTCTTTTCACAACTTTATTTGCCTTTCTGTAGTGTTCTCTATCATCGTCATTTCCAGACTCATCCCATTTCTTTTTTGCCTGTCGTTTTGCCTTGATGGCATCCTGAACCACATCATTCCACCACCATGTTTCTTTATCCAGGGGAGCACCTTTCCCAGACGTCTTCCCCAAAACTTCTACACCTGCTTTCCTGATTTCTTCTGCATTTACTGTCCACCATCTCTGAACTCCTTCCACTGGCCGTGTTCCTTGCAACACCTTTTCCTTGAATTCACTTCTCAAAATAGGATCTTTCAATTTCCACCATTTAATTCTTGGAGTAATTTTCCTTGCTGTTCTTTTCTTAATGCCCGTGAATTCATAATCAATAACTAGCACTCTGTGTTGTGGTGTAACATGTTCCCCCACAATAACTTTACAATTCTTAACCTCCTTCAAATGCATTCTTCTGCACAAAAGGAAATCTATTTGGCTCTCTCTTCCTCCACTTTTGTAGGTCACCAGTTGCCTTTCGTTTTTATTGAACAAGGTGTTACATATTGCTAGATCTAATGCCAAGGCAAAACTTAGCACTCTCTCACCCTCCTCATTTCTCGTACCAAATCCCCAGCCTTCATGCACTCTCCTCACTACTTCCCCTTCCACACTGGTGCCAACATGTCCATTTAGATCTCCACCCAGAAATACCCTTTCATCTGCTGATATACTAGAAAGTTCCTGCTCCAGGTCCCTCCAAAAACCATCCTTTTCTTCCTCCTCACAGCCAACTTGGGGAGCATAGGCAATTACAATGGTAAACCCTTCCCCAAGGCACAGCTTCACACTCATCAAGCTATCACTTCTTCTGTTTACACTGACTAGAGAGGGGATCAAATCGTTAGCCAGGATAATTCCAACACCATTTCTTCCCGCTCTGTTTGCTCAACTGTACAACAATTTAAAGCCACTTCCAAGCTCTCTTGCTTTATTACCCTTCCACCTAGTTTCTTGGACACACAGAATTCCAATTTTTCTTCTCATCATTAGGTCCACAACCTCTCTTCCTTTCCCAGTCATCGATCCAACATTCAGGGTTCCAATTCTAATCTGGACTTGCTTCTTCAGCCGAGCCCGCCCATGACTCGGTAGCCTTTGCTCATTTCTCACAAGGGGCAGGCGGGACCCTTGCGCGTCGCTTCCGGGGAACGCCCTAGCAGTTTTCGAGGCTAAATTTACAGAACTTGTCATATTTGTACGGTTTTGGCAGTTTGTTTTATAGCCGGATGCCCTTCCTGACGCTAACCCTTTACTAATTTCTGGGATAACAGAGAATAAAGCTATCTACAATAATACAAGTATTAAAAAACCATAGTCTACATATAAAAATTGAAAGTAATATATAAAAGTTAGGGATCGACAGCTACTTCACGGTGGACGCATAGAAGCGTACGCTATTTAATCGCTTAGTATGCATGCGATGAATCCGGTAATGACAATAGCTTAAGGCTATAATTGTAACTGCTGGATTGATGTGGATATTGCGAACATAACCTTATATATTTGTCCATTGATTGACTCCTGGAATGATCGACCAACATATGTTTCAGGTATCAAGGTGGCTGTGGAAGTTCATGATCATTGAAGCTAGGAACTATAAACTGTCCAATAAATGTCAAACAAAAATAACATGGCTGCTATTTGGACATCGAAACACAAATCACAAATTGATTTAACCACTCCAACAAGAAAACACCAATCCGCGAGACAATATGCACTGTCACTGGAACAAACACCAACAATCCTTGAAAACAAGCGATGATCCCTAAAGAAAGGCACAAAACACCATCAAAAGGCAAAACTATGGCACCACATCGCAGCCCAGGTCTTATCACGGCCTCCTAGTTACGTTGTCTAATATGAATATTAATGCACTATAGTAGTCAGATAATATTTCTATATAAATTTAAACCTTAACCCAGTGTTAAGGATCTGATGATGACCGCTTGAAGGTCAAAACGCGTAATCCTAAACATTGCCCCATTTTAATAGCGATCGTATAACTAATTTGTTGACCTCAAATGTGGATTTCGGTATTAGAATGCCTTTTTTGAAAGACATTGTCTGTAGTTGGAATTTGGACTGTTGGTGCAGTGGAAAAGAGGAGAATAGAAGAATTTGAAATGTGGTGTTACAGGGGGAATGTTGAAGATCACATGGGTAGATAGAGGAAGAAATGATGAGGTATTAAGGCGAGTGGGAGAGGACACATACTATGACATCCAGGAATAGCAAACTTAGTTATGGAAGGAAGAGTCGAGGACAAGAACTGTACGGGCAGGCCAAGAAACAGGTTACCTCGGATGTAAGGTATGGTAGCTATGTAGAGATGAAACGATTAGCTCAAGACAGGGGGCATGGAGTGCTGCAATCCAGTAAAAAATACTGAATACTTAAACAACCACGTAACTAACGTACTTTTTTTCCAAGAGTGTTATGTACTTATTATCCATATAAATTATATACATTGTACCCCTAAGAAAACGTTATCCGCCCCGCATCCGCACATTTTTTATCCAAAAATACTGGCACTACAATAATATTTTTAACTAGATAAAGCATAAATTAATAAAGCAATTCATTTTGACATTTGAGGAGAAACTCGTTCCCCTAGGCTGTGTACGCCTTGTGCTATGTTTAAAATGAATGTTTAACAGCCAGAATTGCAACCCTTTTCAGTTCGGAGTGTTAATTATGCTTAATGACGTAATTTGAATGAGATTAGATTTAGTCATCTTACATTTGTCATGAAAATAACATAACGGAAAACATGACACGACATCCGGGTCCAAGTAATGATATTCAGCAAGTCCGGTTTGTATTCTAAAAAACTATCCGCAAATTTACCCCAAACCTTTTCCGCAGCTTATCCGCTATCCGCACAGCCATGCAAACTATATCCGCATGGCGAAAATTTTTGCGGATATCCGCATCCACGCAGGGCTTTAACCCCGCCCAGTCATTGGGCAAATTCTTGTCGACCGACTGAAGAGTTACAACTGACATTGTGTATAGGCAACACTGAAAGAATGGCTTTAGAACTTGACATTTACAGTCACAAGATATAAATAGTAAACAGAAACTTGGTTCCTATGCTCATGTTTTCTCATTGAAGTCTTGTTTTGCCTTCCGACAGAATGACGCAAATAGTTATTTTTAATTCTCCCTCGAGAATGTTGCTCCAAATTGGCGTCTTTGAAAGAGAACTAAAGACGGTTTGTGGTATGAAAGTGCTCATGAATACGTTACACTGTGCTTGAGACCCCTTGTGCCTCCTATTAGCGGGGATCAGGCATGTCAGATGTCTTTGTTGTTGTCGTTGTTTATTTTAGGGGACTGCGACAACGTGGTCATATAGCACCGTGTATTCTTGGATGTGTGTGGGGAATTTGTGTGATAACCTGTGTTATTGTGATGGCTGTACTAGTGTGTTGGTCCGTTTCGTTGTTGTCACCGTGGAGATCCGGGTTTGATTCCCGGCTCTGTCAAGAAGTTTAATTCCTGTCTGAGGGCTGGAATGGAGTACATTCATCTTCGTGAGGCAAAAATTAGAAGAGACGTGTTCGATTCCTACCTCGAACATCCTGGAAGTGGTTTTCCGTGGTTTCCCCACTTCTACTTCTTCTTCTGCCGGGATGGTACCTAATCTAAGGCCACGGCCGCTTCCCACCTAAATCCTACCTCAATTACAAATACACACACTAGTACAGACATTACAGTGACACAGGTTATCAGAAAATTCTATTCACACCCAAGTTACGGCAAAATAGCCTAAAATCGCTTTCATACTCCTGTTCGTTTTTATTCATATCCTAGCAAAATTGACTTATTTATTAATTCTTTCTTTAATGTGTTCCTTGGTTCAATACCCTCAGGCAATTTTTGATTTCTTGAAAAATCTTCACATCTTCTTTGACTCACACTAGCGCTTGTAGTGGTAGAATAGGCAAACTGCTAATCAAATCCACCGGACATGGTTAAGTTTCATTGTCTCACACTAGCGCTCGTAGTGGTAGAATTGGCAAACTCCTAATCTAATCCACCGGACATGGTTTAGTTTCATCGTCTCACACTAGCGGTCGTTGTGGTAGAAAAGGCTAAATGCTAATCGACCGGATATGGCTGAGTTTCATTGACTCACTCTAGAGCTCGTAGTGGTAGAAAGGGCAAATGAAATATGAAAGACAAATTAGATTAGTCTAATCCACCGGATATGGTTTAGTTTCATTGACTCACACTAGCGCTCGTAGTTGTAGAAAAGGCAAACTGCTGATCTAATCCACCGGATATTTTTTAGTTTCATTGACTCACACTAGTGGTCGTAGTGGTAGAAAAGGCAAACTGCTAATATATCGGATATGGTTGAGTTTCATTGACTGACACTAGCGCTCGTAGAGGTAGAAAAGGCTAAATGCTAATCGACCGAATATGGTTGAGTTTCATTGACTCACACTAGCGCTCGTAGTGGTAGAATAGGCTAACTGCTAATCGATCTGATATGGTTGAGTTTCATTGACTCACACTAGCGCTCGTAGAGGTAGAAAAGGCTAAATGCTAATCGACCGAATTTGGTTGAGTTTCATTGACTCACACTAGCGCTCGTAGTGGTAGAATAGGCTAACTGCTAATCGATCTGATATGGTTGAATTTCATTGACTCACACTAGCGCTCGTAGTGGTAGAATAGGCTAACTGCTAATCGATCTGATATGGTTGAGTTTCATTGACTCACACTAGCGCTCGTAGTGGTAGAAAACACAAACTGCTGATCTAATCCACCGGATATTTTTTAGTTTCATTGTCTCACACTAGTGGTCGTAGTGGTAGAAAAGGCAAACTGCTAATATATCGGATATGGTTGAGTTTCATTGACTGACACTAGCGCTCGTAGAGGTAGAAAAGGCTAAATGCTAATCGACCGAATATGGTTGAGTTTCATTGACTCACACTAGCGCTCGTAGTGGTAGAATAGGCTAACTGCTAATCGATCTGATATGGTTGAGTCACAGATTACCTGGGTTGAGTTTCATTGACTCACACTAGCGCTCGTAGTGGTAGAATAGGCTAACTGCTAATCGATCTGATATGGTTGAGTTTCATTGACTCACACTAGCACTCGTAGTGGTAGAATAGGCTAACTGCTAATCGATCTGATATGGTTGAGTTTCATTGACCACACTAGCACTCGTAGTGGTAGAAAACACAAACTGCTAATCAAGGAGCATATAATAACAGAGTAGAGACTCTCTGGTAAATCCGCGGTTCGTTAAATTCTGTGCGATTGCGTCATTGTTTGGGCTCCAACTCAAAAGCACATGGTGCGCCACGTGGCGAATTCCATCGCCACTGAGATGCAATAACTGGCCGTATATTATGCAAGAAATATAAGTGACCGAAAGATCTAGGTTGCTTTCGCCGAGTATGTTAGCCAACTTACGAAATGAGAGAAAATCGAATCGAGATTGATTAATCTGGATATACATCGTTATTGTTGCTATAAAGCAACTCCGTTTTGTTTTTGAACGACAATATATTACGTAGATTGGATATTAAGAGGCAACGGACACCCAAAAATTAAATTTTGTACATGCATTCTGTTCTATAACGTTGGTATGAATTTTAGAAAAAAAATGGACTGTCGTTTATTTATATCCAACTTTTTAGTTGTTTAGCCCCTTTATTACGTGTAAAGTGCAAGCCATTGGTCTTTTTGAAGTTCTAACGTTAAAAAGAAATACATTATGAAGTTTCATGCAAGTTTGCAATATTATGGTACCATAACCTCAAAAAGACCGTACCCATATTCCGACCCAGTACGCCACTATGTCAGATATACCTCCTTCCCTAAATAAATTGAATATGCCCAAGAAATGTCATTTCATTGCAATTTACTTGCCCTTAACGGTTAAATGATTTTCAACTGCATCTACAGAAAAACTATAGGCAGGGTAGAAGATTGTCGAGGAAATGAGAAAGCTGATTTTTCAGGCAGTTTCAATTGTTTTATTAATGTATGTTCAATCATGGTACACATTGTACATTCTTTCACATGTGAGTCATAACTTCTGATGTGTGAACGTCAATGGCTTAGTCGACTGGAGACGGATTGAAGAAGACCATGCGGGGCTGCACTCAGATAATCGGCTACGCTGCAGGAAGGTGGAAAACAACTGATCACCCACAGCCAAGTACACTCCAACGCAGTAAAACCTCTTGGCTAGCTCCGATCAATCCTCAGGCTGAAGAAGCTGTAAACTCAAAGAGGATTATTTTTGGTGAACATGAATTTTCAGCCTGTAAAGCAACACAATTCCAGTTAACGCCCCGGCCTAGGGGCGCACCATGCTGAGGGTCACAAAATTAATCTGCATTTTTTTTTGTCAGAAAATTTCCATAAAATGTTATAGACTACAATGCACGGATTCCGTATAATTTTATTATTTAAATTAAACTTTCCAAATTTTGACACTTTTCCAATTTATATTGTGGCCATCATTTCCCAACGAATGTGTTGTAACAGCAGATTGTTCGACTTCAGCTTTAGAACAGGAATCTTTAATGATTTATTAGGGGAAATTTTAAGCCTTGAATATTAATATCAGTTTAATTTGAATAATTAATTAGCCTATGCATAGTTGTAAGTTGTATGATGTAGGCCTAGTGTATATGTATATCCATATCCGTTAGTGTATAATGAGCCTTAAAAGGTTTAAACTTATTTTAATTTATTTATAGTTGATATATACAAATTAAGAAACAGTTGATTCTCTCATCATTGTAATTTATTTAATTGATTTTACTTCCCGATACATTAGAATAAAATAAAAATTACCTTCACAAAGACCTTTCTGAGGTCTAAATTCTCCCTTCATTACGATGGTATAACCCACGGGCCTAGGAGCGCATAAAATCTAAATCTGGCCCTGGACATTTGGAAGATGTGGTTGAACGTAATGGTGCAACACATTACCAATTACATTCAATACCCCCACCTCAGTTTAATGGCAATTAAAACCTCCTGTTTCGGGCATGATAAAAGGACCCCTGCAGGCCAAATGTACGGAGCCACATCATATTACTGTGAAATACACAGAAAAAAATCTGCATCAGAGGAATATTGTATATTTAATAGTGTATTAAAAGAGAGAAGGGAAAGAGTGTGTCCTACAGACAAGTTGTCAATATTCTTGAAAATATTCTATGCCCTTTAAATATAAATTTACAATTGGTCTTTTACCTCACCCATTATCTCGCAACATGTGTGTTTTGAAATGTGCACATTAAATGCTAAAATCTATCGTTTTAAAGTTAGGCAAAGATGACATTGTTGCTTTGTTGAAGAAGGACTGGAGAAGTTCAAAACAAGTGCATGTATACCTACCCCGTCATATTTTGGTCGTGTGGCCTCCTGATAGGCCGAGTACAGGTCTTTCAAGTTAACGCCCGTGGGCAACCTGCGCACCGGAATGAGAGATGAATTAATGAAACTGGGCAAGGATATGGAAGGAAACAGCCGTGGCCTGTCAGAAGGTACCGTCCCAGCATTTGCCTTGAGTTGAACATGGGAAACCACGGAAAACCATTTCAAGGATGGCCGACGGTGGGGTTCGAACCCACGTCCACCGAGTCAGCAGAGAGCTTGAGCTTGGGCCCAAGGCCGAACGCTGCGCTTTAGTTGCCGGCATACCTACACCTATTTTTTTTTTCAGAGGGATCGGAGATGAGATACAATGAATTGCTATAAAAATTGAAACAAGATTTCAATGAACCGCCACCCAATACAATACCACCAATGAAATATTGCATTAATTTAAGTCGATGCGGTTCCACCTAGCCAATGTGTACAGCCGGATGTCGTAACCAATGCCAACATCACAAGGAGCTGTTAAAAGGATGAAATAAATGAATATGACCAAGCAGTTTGGAATGAAGCGAGGTACCGGCCAGGCCATTGGGGGATGTTGAAAACGGTAAACATGACCAAAAAAATTCCAAAACCAGTCACCAGAAAGATTGGCCCCATGGCCTAGCACTGCACGTACATGATTGCAGCTACCAAATATGTAAAAACTTTACATTAAACTATATAAGTACACACACATGTACTGACAAAGTGCAATGTAAAGAAAAATGTATCTCCTTTGGAAATTACTACAACTTAAACATACTGTTACACCAGATTATATGTATTTCCAGAATACTTTTACAGCAAAGGGGCAGATGACCTCATAGTTCTGCCCCTTAAAACAACAATAACTAACTATTTTTCACAGCACGTGTGCCAACCGTCCAACTCTGCCTGTGGGTGTATTCCATCCCTCCCACCTTTGGGAGGGGGGCACAATTCATAAGACAAGTAGGAAGCCTCAAAGAATAGCCAAGGTTGCTCCTTTTAGTCTCCTCGTAAGATAGGCAGAGGATACCATGGGTGTAGTCTGAACCCCCACCCACAGGGGGCTGCAGTGTTGAAGCCACACAAAGAAATTATATTGTGTTGTTGATTCATTTCGGGGCTTTGCGACATTGTGGTCATGTGGCCCCGTGTACTTAGGTGTGTGTGGAATTTGTCTGGTAACTGGTGTTATTGTGAAGGCTGTATTAGTGTGTGTAGTTTTAACTCAGATGAGGATTAGGAAGGAGGCGGCTGTGGTCTTAATTAAGCATTCGCCTGGAATAGAAGTGGGGAAACCACAGAAAGCCACTTCCAGGATGGCTTAGGTGGGATTGGAACTAGCCTCTTCTCAGTTTTGCCCAACCCTCAGACCAGAATTAAACTTCTTGGCAGAGCTGGGAATCAAACCCGGGCCTCCGCGGTGACAGCCACTACACAATGAGGCACAAAAGAAGTTATGTATATGGTCAGTCACGGTGCATAGTTGATGTGCGACAAGTGGCAGTATACCTGATCTGGCAATTGGTACCCAGGTTACAATAGCAATGGCATCCACATTCACAGTTGTTCCAATTAAGGCATTTCGTAATATTAGCAAGTCTATGAATCATCGCTACCAGTCCAGATATTACAACCCACCAAACAGCAAGGCATTTGGGAGGAGGGAGTTAAGTACACCATTATCCGGGCCCTTCTTATAACTTATCATACTACAAACCGTCACAAGCCTAATTTTTTGGCTCTATGTTAACCGTGGAAACTTGCAATTACATGTATAATTCTTCCAAGGTGTCAACATAGACATAATGATCATGATTTGTCAAACTGGAAACAAAACTTCCTCATGGAAAACATCTGGGTGAAGCTTACGCTATCTACTGATAGGGGCAGATGACCTCGTAGTTCTGCCCCTTAAAACCTCAATAACTAATTACCTAACTGACTAATAGCCTAACTACAGGGATGAACAGACACAAATCTACATCACAGATAAAGGTGACTAAAATGGAAAATACTGTAGGCTACCTGGTTTATACAAAAGATTTGTATAAAACTACTACCATACGGCAATCCAAGGGAAATCTACACAGGTGCCTATGCTGGTTAGATATCGCCATCACAATTCAGAGCAGTACACGACCTTGCCAACACGGTAATTCTGCAATAAAGTGACAGACTATTCATCATGAACAACAAGCGAAACAAAGGTTTGAGAAATGATGAGAATGTAGGCTACATGTAGAGAATAAAGAGGATGTTCATCCTTCTAAATATAATGTACAGTATTAATCCCAATAGAAAAAGTCTACTGGTATGTGTTAACACATTTTCAATATAATATAATAATTTCTCATTCATACGCGGGCAGATTTTCTAAACTTCTAGCTGATGACTGGATTACGGGCAACACACATCCCATCTATCATTACTGCTCAAATATTGAAGACCTTAAGATCAGTTAACCTATACAGGATCTCATTAAGTCTCTATTATTATAAACTTAGCACGACCAAATACAGAACTTAATTCACACTCAATCAACCAACAATATACTGCCATTTTATTGACTGAAACTACCATTACCTTTCTGTAAATCACCAAATGTCGAGACGTAATAATTACTTTGATTTGCGAACTCCACATCACATGTATCCATCACCGTCCATGATCACGTTGCCATGGCAATATATAATAATTTTCCCAAGGACCAACAAAATAAACGGAAAGCCCCTACAATCTAGTGACAACCAACTTTAGAAACAGAAAGTTACCGAGTTCGGGCCCAAACAAAAGAATAATTATTTAACGGACGGAGAAAGTAGTATGGACTTTCTTCGGCCTGCTGCTAATCTAATCGACCGGGTATAGTTGAGCTTTCGGTGAACGATCGTCAGTCTACCACATGTCGTCTTGCCGGCACCTCGTAAGAAACGTTTAGTGCGTCCTTTACGTTTGGAAAAGTGGAGAAAACAACGAAAATGAATTACAAATGCACCAACAATAAGATTCAGTGATGAACCGGGTTCGGGTCTGCAATCGGACGAAAATGTACTAGTGATCGACAAACAATGAGAAGATAGTGTCACCAACGAAGAGGATCCTCTTAAGAAACGACAACGTAAATTACCAAATCTATATTCCCTAAACAAAGGAACAGTGTTCATGGAAGTTCTAGTATATGACATTAAAGGATGTTTTGAACATTGAGTTGCTTCCCTGTTGGGCTAGAACTGTAGATTTTTATACTCCGTCATAGTGCCGTGATTTTTGCCTCAATATCCTAATTTTGCAACCTACCGTTTGGGAACCGTATGTCTAGAGCCCTGCGCGGATAATCAAAACGTTATCCGCATCCACGCCGCAGCTGCACGGCTGTTATCCGCATGCGCCCCGCATCTGCACGGCTGTTATCCGCATGCGCCCCGCATCTGCACGGCTGTTATCCGCATGCGCCCCGCATCTGCACGGCTGTTATCCGCATGCGTCCCGCATCTGCACGGCTGTTATCCGCATGCGCCCCGCATCTGCACGGCTGTTATCCGCATGCGCCCCGCATCTGCACGGCTGTTATCCGCATGCGCCCCGCATCTGCACGACTGTTATCCGCATCCACCCCGCATCTGCACGGCTGTTATCCGCATGCACCCCGCATCTGCACGGCTGTTATCCGCAAGCGCCCCGCATCTGCACGGCTGTTATCCGCATCCACCCCGCATCTGCACGGCTGTTATCCGCATGCGCCCCGCATCTGCACGGCTGTTATCCGCATCCACCCCGCATCTGCACGGCTGTTATCCGCATGCACCCCGCATCTGCACGGCTGTTATCCGCATGCGCCCCGCATCTGCACGGCTGTTATCCGCATCCACCCCGCATCTGCACGGCTGTTATCCGCATGCACCCCGCATCTGGACGACTGTTATCAGCATCCGAACGACTGTTATCCGTATCCGCACGACTATTATCCGCATCCGCCCTGCATCCACATGACTGTTATCTGCATGCGCCCCGCATCTGCACGGCTGTTATCCGCATGCGCCCCGCATCTGGACGACTGTTATCCGTATCCGCACGACTGTTATCTGCATCCGCCCCGCATCCGGCACGACTGTTATTCGCATCCGGCCCACATCCGGACGACTGTTATCCGCATCTGCACGGCTGTTATCCGCATCCACCCCGCATCTGCACGGCTGTTATCCGCATGCACCCCGCATCTGGACGACTGTTATCAGCATCCGAACGACTGTTATCCGCATCCGCCCTGCATCCACATGACTGTTATCTGCATCCGCCCCGCATCCGGCACGACTGTTATTCGCATCCGGCCCACATCCGGACGACTGTTATCCGCATCCGCACGACTGTTATCCGAATCTACTGGCATTACAATAATATTTTCAACTAGATAAAATATTAAAGCAACACATTTAGATGCGGGTTCAAACCCGGCCGAAGCCGTCGGACTTTTTAAGAGCGTTAAAAATTCCTCAGTATGCCTTCCTTCGGAGGGGAAGTAAAGCCGGCGGTCCCATGTCAGAGATTTATGGCATGTTAAAGAACCTTCCACTAATTACACCTGTGTGAAGCTAAATTGTATAGGTTAAGAATGTAAACAACGCTCTTAGGTTCCTACGTTCGTTGCCAAGAGCCGACTGCGGTGGCGTCTGGTAGCTAAGTTCTGAACTAGTAGTCGTTGACGGTGGTGTTTGGCAGCAAAAGTAGGAACTATTTGAAAAATTCAAAAGTCAGCAGTCCTTACTTGAATTAAACAAGTAGTTCCGTGAAGAACTATACAGCCTATTTTCACATATCCTACTCATATTAAATGCCTCTATCAACACACAAAATTTCAGTTTGACTGCTATGTTAGATTCGTAGATACTGAGAACCGACTAAATATTGCACATGGTAGCCAGGTTGGATTTTTATTTATGCACTATTACATGAAGATTATTGTGTACGTGTGGTTTTCAGACTTCAATCGCATGATTAGGACACAAGAAGTAAAAACGAGATTTTAAAATTTCGCACAGCTGCCATCTTGTGGTTATGAAAACAACTGAAATAAATTAGATACCAGCGGATTAACATTTGTATAAGCATTAACGTGCAAGGTTTCACTGCACTCAGATGGTTAAATCGCGAGAAACGTCCATTTAAATATTTATACTTCGCGTCGCCGCCATGTTGGATTTGTGCTCACCAGGTTACTGAAAGTCATATAGGTGAACTTATGTTCATAGCCTCTATGAACATAAAAAAATCAGTTTGATTGCTGGAAAAGATTCTAGGATATTGAGAACCGTCAAAATATTTCGGATGCTCGCCATTTTGGATTGTTATATGTATAGGCCATAGAGTTATGTACCATTGAAGGAAAATTATTGCGTAGCTTCGTTATTCAAACTTTCACTTCGATCGCATGATTACGACACAAGAATAAAAACTTAATTTTAAAATTTCGCACAGCCGCCATCTTCAGTTTATGTAAACAATTGAATTAAATTAGATGCCAGTGAATGACAATATGTATAATCATTTACTGTACCACATTTCAATGCGCTCATATGATTAAATCACGAGAAAAATGTATTAGAATGTTTCAACTTCGCTTGGCCGCCATGTTCGTTTCGTAGTTTACAGGTTTTTGAAAGTTACATAGATAAACGTGTAGCAGTGCTCTTTATCACCGTACAAAATTTCAGGTTGATATCATAAATAGTTTGGGAGATATTGAATGCCTGTGAAATATTTCACACAGCCGCCATTTTGAGGTTATGTAAACAATTGAACGAAGTTAGATGTCGGTTCATTAAAATGTATATAAACATATACTGTGCCAAGTTTCATTGCGTTTGGTTGGTTAAATCGCGAGAAACGTCCATTTAAAAGTCGCAACTTCGCTTGGCCGCCATGTTGGTTTTGTAGTTACCAGGTTTTCAAAGGTCACATAAGTGAATTTCTAGTAGATCTCTTTATCATCATACAAAATTCCAGGGTGATATCGGTAATAGTTTCGGAGATATTGAATGCTGGTGAAATAGTTCGCACAGCCGCCATGTTGGATTGGTGAGACGTAACAAAATTTGAAGGGCACGGTCGGGGTCGCCCGGAATAGGGCTATGAACTCACCGAGTTTCATTGAAATCTCTCCAGCCGTTTAGATTTTATTAGGGGGGATACACACACGAATCACACACACACACGCACACACACACGGACAAAAGGTGATCTCATAAGCCTATTTTTTCAAAATTGAAAATAGGCTAAGACAGATAACACACACTAATACCGTCATCACAATTAACACCGGTTATCAGACAGATTCTACACACACCCAAAGTACACGGGGCTACATGACCGCGTTGTCGCAGCCCCTAAACTGAGGAGCCAACCAACCAACAGATTTAGTTTTGAGGAGAAAGTCGTTTCCATAGGCCATGTAACTTATGTCAAGTTCCATGTTTAAAATGATTGTTATACAACCAGAATTGCAACCCATTTCAGTTCGGAGTGTTTATTGTGCTTAATGACATAATTTGAATGAGATTAGCGTAAATTATCATGTTACATTTGTCATTAAAAAAAAACGGAAGAATATGATATGTCATACACATCCGGGTCTTAGTAATATTCAACAAGTTCGGATTAATTTTCTAAAACCTATCCGCAAATTTACTCCAAGCATTATCCGAAGCTTATCCGCTATCCGCACAGCCATGGAAACTAAGCTATATCTAGGCTACATCAGCGCAGGGCTTTTACCTATGTGATGTAGGGAGTGAATAATTGTGGCAATATATCAATAAGCAAAGTGCTCAATGAGTGGTGACATGTGTATTCTCTTAGTAGGGTCTGCTGTCCTGATCTTATCTCGCCATTTTGCTTGATCCAGGGCATCATTTGGTCTTTAATCGACAATCTTGAAATCAGAATTTATTGTTTTCCCAGCGTTCCATCGAATGTCATCGTGGGCCCTGAGCATTGTTTTCAAAATAGTGGGCAGAATAGGCGAGTGTTCCAGGTGTAGGACGTACAGTAGGACATGACTACTAGGAGTGTACACATCATTCGAATATTGCTTGCTACGGTGGGTGAGTGGTTAACGTGTCGGTCTACCAACCCCAAGATTGCAGATTCGCCCCTGGCCGTGGCATGTTATTTTTGAAAGGCGACAAAAATCACGACATGGATGTCATACGTTGTTGGCATGTTAAAGAACCCATTTGAATTCAGTAGGCCGTGTTCAATGGCAAAATTAATCTCGGGATTTTCCGCCCACACAAAGTTCCTCCATTCTCTACTAGAAAGCGCTGTAGTGTCAAGGAGCTTAGATATCTAACCTCCTTGACTTTCATAGCGTTCAAAGGAACGATGAAATTCGACATGCAAGCTGCCCTCTGGGTGTTAGTTAACAAAGCTTGCATCCGGTAACCGTGGCCATACGATATTATTATTATTATTTTATTCGAATATTAGATTAATTCGACTACTTGGAATATTTGCCAATTCGAAATTCGTATAAATTAATCGAATGTTCAAACAATTCGGATGTTTGAATACTTATGTTGTTCAAATAATTCTAGTATTCGAAGTACAGAGTCATTATCTATGTGCGCCCCGATAAACACGCCATGCTAAGCCGTCTGTGACTGGCGCAGATCACTGGATCAGCCGGTGGTAGGCGCGCTCCGCTGACTCATATCGTTAGTTCACACGTGTTTTGTCATTCATATGGACGTGTATCTGCAAAGCTTAGACGTTAGTGTTGCACGTTTAGTGAGTATTGTGATTACTGTGATTGTTGGTCATGCCTAGACACCAATTCACATTGAGTGAACGTGTGTATATCCATAATTCGCATATGAAAAGCAGAAAATCTTGTTCTGAAAAGAGACGAAAATTTCAAATCCAGTTTCCAGGAAGACCTGTGCCTAATGCCAGTGCAATTAGGAGGCTCGTTAAACGATTCAAGGAAACAAGCTCCATATATTAATAAAAGAGTTGACAGGCATTCATTCATCAGACGATGTCAGGTGGGTGTTACAAGAGAGGGAGGACATTTTCAGCATCGCCTATGAGTACTGTAAGTAGGCCTACACATTATTGAACATGTTTGATAAAAGTGTGAAAGTGCGCGCCACTACCGGTTGAACCGGGTACGCGTGCCCGCGATCAGCGCCACTCACAGCCGGCTTAGCTTGCCGTGTTTATCAGGGCGCACATAGATAATGACCCTGTACTTGAGTACTGTATTTTGAATAGACGTTAAAATAAATGGAATAGGCCTATTTGAATAATTCGAATATTCTAATACTTCGAATGAAATATTTGTAATCAAAGTTATTCAAATAATTCGATGTTCGAATATTTACAGCCATAATGGTCATACCATTGCACGTGCTTTTCCCGTGCCTTCTAAATAATGGGAAAAATACAATTTCTTGTAACCTCAATATTGCAGCGAGTTATGATAGTCGAGTGATGACCCTGAGGAGATTAGTCTCATTTGATGGATTATACTGCATTACCCTGGTGAAGATCAAAATAGATACAACAGAATGGAAAATCAAATGTTAATTATGGAGAATTGTCATTAGTGCTAAAATCAGATATGCTAATTTATGAACTAGGGATAAAGCACATTACTCGAGCTAATTGAATGGCCTGCACGAATCTACTTTGATGACTTGCAGTCGAAGCGATGGTTCATCACAGATACCGAACTTAATTGTTTCTTAAGACTTGACTTCTTTGAACAGAAAGTAAATATACTAACCGTATTGCTTAAAATTTAAAAAAATATTCAATTCAGTATTGACTTACAATGTCTCAATTAATTGAAAAATGTACGCCTATCAATACTTACTCGTAGTTTAATGAAACAAAATCTAATTAAAAGTATGTAGCCTACAAGTTTTGAATACTAATTGATTCTTCTTCAGCATGTTAGTAACTTCAAGTAAATTAATTATTATAAAACAAACTAATATTAACCTAAATTATAATATCACTTGCCATCAAATATGCAGTTAAATTGAGGATATCCATTCAATAACCTAAGTCATGATTTGAAAAGTTAAATACAAAAAAAAAGTATCTTTCACTTAACAATTACATGAAAAGCTTTCATAAAAGTGTGTGTGTGTGTGTGTGTGTGTAGAAGTCTTCATTAATTAATAATTGATAATTCATTACTATAATTAAAATTATTAATTAATTAATTAAAAATTTGTAATTGTTAATAATTTAATAAATCATTGTTAATTTAATAATTAACAATTCATAAATGAATAATTCTTTTTTAACAATTATTTAATGAATGATTAACAATTCATTAATTAATGATTAATTAATTAATAATTATCATTCAATTATAAATTAACAATATATTCTTTAATTAATAATTCTTTGATAATCATCAATTTTTAGACCACCTGAACATTGCATCCAAAATAACCTGGATGGCGGAGCGTAGAAAGAAGATGAAGAGATTTTGGTAAGACAAAAAAGCAAGACCAGCAAGATAGGTTCAATCGCTCCTTAGACGGGCATAACGATGTAAAAACAATAATCATGGAGTATTCAGTCCACAGACTGGTCTGTTGTCACAAAATGATACCAAGCAGAACGGCTGGTTGCTGCTCTTTTACGCACCCTAATGACAGGCCAAGCGGTAAGCCAACACTCTGAAACTTCACAAGTCGAGTAAGTACAGTGCAAATGGTATTTTGACAGCTTCATGTTTGTTTGTTTGTTTGTTGACATACCACTATATTGTTTTTTATGTGTAACATCTTTCCACTCGGTTGCTGGATATTTTTGTGGGAGTGATTTTGAAAAATGGGACGGAAGTGTGTAAGACGCACTGCCAGCTGTATCGTATCCCTCCTGGACATTCATCAACACACAAAATAGTACATTATGCAACGAGCCTATAATGGCTATAATTAAGACACGAGTATTTTTTATAAAACGAGCGTATGCGAGTTTTATAATTTCCATACGAGTGTCTTAATTACCATTATAGGCGAGTTGCATACGACTGTTTATGTTCGACGATAATTACAACTTTATTATATGTTTTAACATAAATATTCATAAATATCTGTTGAGATTGTCACTAGAATTTTGTGATCGGGTGCTGCGCAGGGTAGGATATCTCTGATGTCCAAGCTCACTGACCGACCGACGCATGCGCTCTGTGAGCTTCAATGCCGTATGTGCAGATTGAGCATCAGTATTCAGTAAAAATGTCACCGAAATCGTTTGAAAACAACCCGCTGTGTAGAAATTGGATTTACGGATATTAAGGTACAGTGTCTCATATTCACCAGTTTATTTACGAGAACATTATGGACGGTGCACTTTCGGTAATTTATATAGACATGTTGGATTTTGAGCGCACGCGTGAAGGTATCGTTACCTAATTGGTCAATGAACGAGCTCTGATTGGCTGGAGAAACTGTATCATAATGAAAAAGAGTGTTATAATGACCATCATTATGATGCAGTTTCTTGACACATAATAGTGGGGGTCGAACATAAATCTTTTTTATTTACACACTAATAATACATAACAATGCCAATACTCTTTTATTTTTCTTCACTGCCTACTTGTTATTTCTACTCTCGCACTGCCTTCTTGATTGTTCTCGCACTGCCTTCCTGATACTCTCCTGCTAATCATATCAATATGACTCATTTTAACAGAATCCATATGAAATTACGTGTTGGTCTGTGAATCAAGAGGTCCGGGAACTGGGCAAGCCTTTCATGATCTACTGCTGTGCACATTGCATTTACTCGCAAGTTGGCCTATTTATAAGGAATTTAAGGTTATGAGCGATGTCGCGTCTATTAATCTAGTTGATCCATATCGTATTCTTTATTTAGGCTAGTGCTGGTGGAAGCTACAAAACCTCTAATAAAATGAGGTCCGTATTATAAACTATATTATAAATTACAATATCTGTAAAACACTCCCTTTTACAATAGATTACTATTTGTGCCAATAATATTATAAAATACCGGTGTATCAACAATTTCACGTGAGGTTTCTTCTATATCAGATGTTACACAACATATTCGAATAATGTAAGGCTCGTAAAGTTGTTTTTCATTTGTACAAACGTGTATATACATTTTTAAACATTTGTATTACATAATTCATAATAATACAATTAAGACAAAAACGAGATTCACCTTTGAATTAACACAACCAATACGAACTACTACAATACTGTAGTAGCAACTTCAATTAAATTAATTATTTAGTGTTAACTTTAACACAGTGATCAGGATCTGATGATGGCCACTTGTGGGACGAAACGCGTAATCCTAAACTGCCCCATTCTTTGTGATAATCTAATTAATACCGTACATGTAATTTTTTCCAGGAGTGTCGTTACATATAAGGTGCGTTCAAAAAGTATCAAGCCGGATGCTGGAATGCGCAAATCGTTGACGACATCGGCTAATTGTGGCGTGTGTAACAAGTTGTGGTTCCGACCAGAGCGTGGATGGTAACAGCCCGTCGCTAGAGGGCACGTGTGCACGTCACGTGACGGTACAAAGCGAGCAGCAGCATGCATCTATCGTCCAACCAAGACCAAGACTGTAGGCCATTCGACATGCTTTCTGGTGTGGTCTAAGGCTGTGGGGCACCCATTGGGCACACATTTTCCGCAAGTGTAGTCGTTCCTTCATGATGGTGTGCACACTTCCGACGCTCAATTCGACCACGGCGGCTATGGCGTTCATTGTCACTTGGCGGTCCTGGGTAATGAGTGCATCAACCAGCTGGACGTTGTCATCGGTAATGCAGCGGGGGTGCGCTAGACCGGGCATCATCGGCTAACGAAACCCATCCTTCCCTGAAGCACTTGTGCCACGCCTTGACCCTGCAAGGGACATGCAGTGTTCGCCGTACACTTGTGATATTCGGCGATGAATGCCCGTTCCCCCAACTCCTTTCGCTGTCAGAAACCGAACAAAACCTCTTTGCTCTTCGTTTGGCGCCTCCATGTCACTGTTTGCAATGCGACTGGCAGCGTTGGACGATTGATGCATGCTGCTGCTCGCTTTGTGTTGTCACGTGACGTGCACGCGTGCCCTATAGTGACGGGTTGTGACCTTCCACGCTCTGGTCGGAACCACACCTCGTTACACACGCCAAGATTAGCCAATGTCGTCACCGGTTTGCGCATTACAGCCTCCGGCTCGTTACTTTTTGAACGCACCTTATATTTATATCTTGTACCACGCCCATTCATTTGTAACAATCGTGTTGACCAACTGAAGAGCTACAAATGACAACTTTTTACATCGTATGCCGGCTTTTCATGAAGTGCCTAGGGTTTTCATGAAATGACGAATTTCACTATCTGACTACACCATATATGGGGAATACAAAGGGCACCAGATGCATTCCCGAAGAAAACTGGGCTTCATAATTTAAAAACAACAAAATATTGTTAATTTTCAAGTATTTGCACGTTAATGATTACACATATAACGTATTAAATGCTAATGAAATCAAGCACGAAAAGAAGGAGTCTTTGAAACTCCGGGATCGTATGAAAAGCCACAGCCTGCTTCCAGTCAACCGACTGGGGCAGGGAATGGAATGAATGAAGCCCCCATCTAGTGGCGAGAATATGAACTGTTACCGGCTGCCGAAGCCTGTCGCACTCCCCTGGGGCAATGATTAAATGAATGACAGATGACATGAAATGATACTGGAGAGCGTTGCGGGAATGAAATTTGTGACAGGGAAAACCGGAGTACCCGAAGAAAACCCTGTATACCGCCGCTCTGTCCAGCACAAATCTCACATGGAGTGACCGGGATTTGAACCACGGACCCAGCGGTGAGAGGCCGGCGTGCTGCTCGTCCGAGATCGTATATTTACCTTCATTGATTCTGTTACATTATGTCGGAAGCTTGCCACGGTGGGTGAGCGGTCAACGTATCGGACTACCAACACCAAGCTTGCAGGTTCGCTCCTGGCTGTGGTAAGTGATATTTTGAAAGGCGACAAATATCACGACATGGATGTCATAAGTTTTTGGCATGTTAAAGAACCCATTTGAATTCAGTAGGACGTGTTCATAATGGCAAAATTATTCTCGGGACTTTCAGCCAACACAAAGTTCCTCCATTCTCTACTAGAAAGCGCTATAGTGTTCAAGGAGCTCGGATATCTAACCTCCTTGACTTAATAATAATGTTATTGGTTTTACGTCACTTTTAACTAGTGTGGCTTCTAGAGACGCCGCGCCGGTGTGCCGGAATTTTGCCCCGAAGGGGATCTTTAACGTGCCAGTCTCCTTGACTTTCATATCGTTGCAAGGAACAACGAAATTCGACATGCAAGCTGCCTCCTGGGTGTCAAATAACAAAGCTTGCACCCGGCACCCGAGGCCATACGATATTATTTTATGTCCGAAACCTCCCCCACCCCGTTCTCCCTTCGCCCTCCCCCGCAATGCAATTTTGGCATAGCTCATTCTCCTCGAGAAGCGAACCCTAGTTCCTTCACATATTCTCACCAGCATGTAAGTTCATGCTATTTACTATTCCATGTATGTGGCTAGGAATCTACTATCGTATTGGAATGCCGTTATTAGATCTGACCGCAGGGAAGGCGAGGAAAAATGCCCGCCTGCCATACCCGAGGATAGCCTATAGGTTCACGGTCTGCAGAACCCCTTCTTCACAAACCATCAATAAATATGCATAGAAGTTAATCATATCTACCTAAAAAAATGTCGGTATTAACAATTAAATCTTAAAAAATGTCTTATGTATTTTTTAGCCTATTTTCAAATTTGAACAAGTAGTTCCGTGAAGAACTATACAGCCTATTTTCATATATCCTGCTCATGTTAATTGCCTCTATCAACATACAAAATTTCAGTTTAATTGCTCTAACAGATTCGTAGATATTGAGAACCGTCTAAATATTTCAGATGGTCGCCAGGTTGGATTTTTATTTTTGTACTATTACATTAAGATTATTGTGTACGTGTGGTATTCAAACTGCAATCGCATGATTAGAACACAAGAAGTAAAAACGAGATTCTAAAATTACGCACAGCAGCCATCTTGTGATTGTGCAAACAACTGTAATAAATTAGATGCCAGTGGATCAACATTTGTATAAGCATTTAACGTGCAACGTTTCATGGCACTCGGATAGTTAATTCGCGAGAAACGTCCATTTAAATATTTATACTTCGCGTCGCCGCCATGTTGGATTTGTGCTCACCAGGTTACTGAAAGTCCTATAGGTGAACATATGTTCATAGTCTCTATGAACATAAAAAATCAGTTTGGTTGCTGTAAAAGATTCATAGATATTGAGAACCGTCTAAATATTTCTGAAGCTCGCCATTTAGGATTGTTATATGTATAGGCCATAGAGTTATGTACCATTCAAGGACAATTATTGCCTAGGTTCATTATTCAAACTTTCCATTGGATCGCATGATTACGACACAAGAAATAAAAACTTAATTTTAAAATTTCGCACTGCCGCCATCTTGAGGTTATGTAAACAATTGAACTAAATTAGATGGCAGTGCATTACAATCTGCAAAATCATTTACTGTACCACATTTCACAGCGCTCAGAGAGTTAAATCACGAGAAAAGTCTATTAAAATATTTCAAATTCGCTTGGTCGCCATGTTCGTTTTGTACTTTACAGGTTTATGAAATATACATAGGTAAACTTGTATCAGTACCCTTTATCACCGTACAAAATTGCAGGGTGTTATCTGTAATAGTTTCGGAGATATAGAACGCAGTGAAATATTTCGCACAGCCGCCATTTTGAGGTTATGTAAACAATTGAACTAAATTAGACTTCAATGCATTACAATGTGTATAAACATTTGCTGTACCAGGTTTCATTACGTTTGGATAGTTAAATCGCGAGAAAAGTCTATATAAAAGTCTCAACTTCGCTTGGCCGCCATGTTGGTTTTGTAGTCACCAGGTTTTTGAAAGTCTCATAGGTGAACTTCTAGTAGTACCCTTTATCACCGTACACAATTTCAGGGCGACATCGGTAATAGTTTCGGAGATATTGAATGCTAGTGAAATATTTCGCACAGCCGCCATGTTGGATTGGTGAGACGTAACAAAATTTGAAGGGCACGGTTGAGGTCACCGGGAATAGTGCTATGAACTTACTGAATTTCATTGAAATCGCTCCAGCCGTTTAGATTTTATTAGGGGACACACACACACACCTCTCTCTCTCTCTCTCTCTCTCACACACACACACACACACAGACGCACACACACACACGGACAAAAGGTGATCTCCTAAGCCTATTTTTAGCCTATTTTCAATTTTGAAAAAATAGGCTTATGAGATCACCTTTTGTCCGTGTGTGATGGTATGTGTGTGTCCCCTAATAACTTCTAAACGGATTTAGCGATTTCAATGAAACTCGGTAAGTTCATAGCACTATTCTGGACGACCCCGACCGTGCCCCTCAAATTTTGTTACATCTCACCAATCCAACATGGCGGCTGTGCGAATTATTTCAACAGCATTCAATATCTCCGAAACTATTACCGATATCACCCTGGAATTTTTTACGGTGATAAAGGGAACTACTAGAAGCTCACCTATGTGACGTTTGAAAAACTGGTAACTACAAAACCAACATGGCGGCCAATCGAATTGCGACTTTTAAATAGACGTTTCTCGTGATTTAACCAACCAAACGCAATAAAACTTGGTACAGTATAAGTTTATACACATTGTAATGCACCGACATCTAACTTCGTTCAATTGTTTACATAACTACAAGATGGCGGAAGTGCGAAATATTTCACCGGCATTCTATATCTCTGAAACTATTAGCGGTATCACCCTGAAATTTTGTACGGAGATAAAGGGCACTACTGGAAGTTCATCTATAAGACTTTCAAAAACCGGTTAACTACAAAACGAACATGGCGGCCAAGCGAAATTTGAAAATTTTAAATAGAACTTTCTCGCGATTTAATGTTCCAAACGCAATGAAATCTGGTACAGGAAATGTTTATACACATTGTAATGCGCATAACCTCAAGATGGCGGCTGTGCGAATTTTAAAATTAAGTTTTTATTTCTTGTGTCGTAATCAAGCGATCGAAGTGAAAGTTTGAATAATGAACCTACGCAATAATTTTCCTTTAATGGTACAGGACTCTATGGCCTATACATTTAACAATCCAACATGGCGACCATCCGAAATATTTAGACGGCTCTGAATATCTACGAATCTATTATAGCAATCAAACTGAATTTTTTATGTTCATAGGGGTTATGAACATAAGTTCACCTATTGGACTTTCAATAACCAGGTGATCACAAATCCAACATGGCGGCGACGCGAAGTATAAATATTCACATGGACATTTCTCTCAATTTAACCATCCGAGTGCAGTGAAACGTAGTACAGTAAATCCTTATACGAATGTAATGAACCCATGGGCCATAGGGTCCAAGACGGTCGAACCCATGTCCTTAAGGAAGAAATGAAAGAAACGTATAGTTTCTTAAAGGAATGGAGAGAGATTTTAAGCCAGGAATATAGCTTAACATTGTGCAAGCGACTAGGGACAGATGTTCCTTAGATGAGATCACCCCACTCGACATTTCAGAGAGGGCTGGTCACGAGTATTAATAACTGAGTGGAACTTTCCACCGTGTTAGACAGAGAAGCCTGAATCGGAATTCGAGCTGACGTTGCTGGAATTTGACAACGCCGCATATGCGCCAGAAGAGGAATAATTAAAATTAACACGTTTACGAGCATAATAATGAGTAAACAAGCACAGTACAGTGAATCATTTTGAATGAGAGATTTTTCAGTATAGAGAAACCATGTAATACTTGTGCAGAAATAAACTGCCGACGTAAGACGACGTCATTGGGGAATTACCTAAGCCTCTGTGGAGGGGAGAGAGCAAAAGGAATGCAACACCCACACAATTGAGGACGAGAAATTAATTAATATCTCCGAATTGCACGATCGATTCTTAGGTGCAATAAGATCATTTGACATTGAGAAGACGAGCTTTCGGAAGGTATAATTTTTATATTTGTGGCACCATTATTTTAGAAGTTGACCACAGAAAAGGCTTGAGTCTTATTTTTTTGTAGTAAAACAGTATAAAGCTTCGGGCGTTTCCAAGCCAATCATGCAGTCCTACGAGCATTCCGTGAGGGGAAGTGCTGCTCCACGACGTAGAAGTAGTCATTCCGACAGTCCGTGAAGGGACGTAACTCTGCGTTACATCGATAACAGCTACCAGTCCTCTTTGAGGGGAGAAACGCTGTTTTACACCGCAGGAGTAAGATCCGATAGCCACAGGCGTCAAAGTAGTAACGACTTGCTTGCCTCCATAAGGAGCATTCAAGACGAAATTTTAAAATATCGCCGCAGTGAAGTATTAGGAAAATCCTAATTATAGGATTTAGGCCCGACTGTATACAAGTTAAAGTGAAAATTCGCAAGATATAGTCATAGCAGGCTGCGAACGTCGGACTTAAAGGCGATAGGTCGTTAAATGTACGAACGAATAGATCATAACGTACGGAAGTATCGTACCAGACAGATAAACTGTTATTTAAATTGAAGAAACCTAAAAAGGGGAAGAACAGAATAAGGTTCGAACGTAGGAGTGTTAAAACAGTTCAAATAAATAGAATAGGAGACTATAAACATTAGCTCCAGAAAGCAGGCGAACAATTCTAATAGTACTAGAATCGAGAAGTGCTAGCTGCTATAAACTGAATCTATAGGTCTTAGAGGAGACCTCGATCCATATAGACTTTCGTTAGGATCGATAGACAGATCTACAAAGAAGCCGTTCAAGCTAGATAAATAGCCGGTTATCCAGGATAGGAATAGCAGAATTGAACTCCAGGGAACGGTAGATGTTTCGGGACTTTCGCATTCTGAAGGATAGGAAGCCGACATCGAATAAATTTCACCCTTGGAAACGGGAATTTAAGAAGATCACGTGTGATAGGCTCAGAAACACGGCCTAGTGATCGAGTAATTGTGAAGTGTAAAATAATCAAGATTGTGTGTTAAATAATATTTTTAGTGTTTATTATGTGTTCAAAAGGGACACATCAGTATATAAAAATGTCGTCAATATTAAGTGTTTTAGATATATGTCAAAAAGTGTTTTTACGTAAGATGAATACCTTTAATATGGTGTAAAAAGTTCAAAGTGGGCCCAAAAATGAAACACCGCACCAGATTTAAGATCATGGGATGATCTGGAAAATATGTGAGTACTAAATTCATTTTTATTTTGGTGTCAGAAATTGATTGTGTACAAACTCACCGGAGTTTTTGAGTGAAAGGGATGTGTTTTAATGAATAAATACTGAATAATCAAGAACACGGTCTGAACAATAATATAAAATAAATTGAGAAATTATAAATAATTATGTAAAGAATAAATCCCGTAGAGGAAATATGTGAATAAAGGGTTAATGTATTTAACAAATGTCATAAGAGCAAGCGAAATATCATTAATTAGCATGAAAGACATTGAAATAAAGTAAAGTTGAGATATGAAAGAAATAGCTTTTGAGCTTGTATAAAGAATAAAGATAATAATAATAATTAATTATGGAAATGTTAAATAAAAATCAAATAAATTGATATGAACATAAGAACGTTAAGCCTTAACGTATGTGTAAGAGATGAAGTTCAATGGAATATTTTAAAACAGGGAGCGATTTATCGACAACGGAAAGATTAATATGTGAATTAAAATAATATGAATTGTTACTAAAGAGATTTTATCAGTTCTTGGGAAGACATTTTCGGCTTAAAATAATGCATAGCGCATAATGAGCGCAAATATAATATTAAAGTGTCACGCTAGGAACGCGTAGTGGTTAAATACTTGGTACATTACTTATGGAGGGTAGTTGATTGCAGTGAATTGATAATTGTGTAAGTCCTCTATTTGTGACATAGTATCACGAGGCATTGTGTATGTATTTAAAAAGGGAGCTAATATATGGTATTATTGAGCGTATGTCATATGGGCCACGGCCGACTCTAAATCGCATTTTGTATAAGTCCTCTGTACGGGATTGGTTCCCGAGGCACCTGAAGAGATTCGAATGCAGGATCTTCTCATGATAAAAGCCCCTGAAATTCTCCGTCGTCGTATGTGTATTAATCTTCCCAATCAATGAGGACCCTCTCATAATTAATAAATGCCAAGGATATGAAAATGGTCTTTGAACCAAAGAATAGTTGTTTGAATGTATACGGTACAATAAAGCCCGGTCTCCCCAGAACTGGATATAATGGGAAGGTTTGTTTTGAAAGCCTTGAAAATAAGCTAATAACGTTGGGTCAGACAGGATGTCGCCGCCACCCTAACGTGTCATAAATCGCACCCCAAGTAGTAGAGTCTAGCTTTCTTAAAGCGAGATGGAACAGAGACCGTCTCGTAAGCTGTTGTAAAGAGAAATGAATACACCAGGAGTGTTTAAAGTTGTTAACGACCCGGGCGTTGAACCGAGGTCCTTAAAGATGGATATTTCGTTTGCCGGTTCAGATCGTAGTTTCTTATATGATAATGGTCTATTAAGACATAAGAGATAAATAACAATCCCTATGGTAATAATGTATGGACGTGGGATTCCACGAGTTGATTGAAGGCAACTGAGTTCGGGAGTAACTATAGTTTTTTGACTGTGTCAAGTACCTTCACGCTCTGGAGTACACAATTGATTTTCTGATTACCTTAATATATTTGTGAAATAAAGAGAGATGATAACAACTGAATGTGTGGACATGCCCAAAATATTGAATTAGATAATTAACATAGATTTTAAATATAATTATATATTTGTTTTTGAGAAATAAGAAAATATAAAAGCTTGTGTTTGAGGTGTACAAGAATGACACCATAATAATGTAAAAGCATGGAGCCAAAGAGCTCGGAGTTATGTAAACTCAATGTTAGTGCTTTATGGAAGTGAGATTAAGTAAGAATTGTTGGTTTATGTGGAAACCACAGGTTTTGAATACAATATTTGTTTATTTTATTTGTGATCCCTTGTTCATTTGGAACAAGCAGTTGATATTTGGGTCAGTAATTAAATTGTTAAAATGTTTGTAGCGCCATTAATTTATTAATTAAATGTATTAAATAGGAGTTGATTTTGTTGTTATTTTTGCAAGTGTATCCTCTAATTAATCCAAAATATGTGAGTCACAGAGTGGGGGAACTTACCGCTGCCCCGAAATTCCGAATTGAGCTACGCTGGTATACTGTGATTGGCATATTTCTTGCTAAATGGGCACAGTAAATCCACTGGCATCTAATTTATTTCAATTGTTTCCATAGCCACAAGATGGCAGCTGTGCAAAATTTTAAAATTTCGTTGTTACTTCTTGTGTCCTTATCATGCGATTGAAGCTTGATTGCTACACGTACACAATAATCATCATGTAACAGTACATAACTCTAGGACCTACATATAAAAGTCCAACATGGCGACCATCCGAAATATTTAGTCGGTTCTCAATATCTACGAATCTATTACAGCAATAAACTGAAATTTAGTATGTTGATAGAGTCAATTAACATAAGTAGGATGTATGAAAATAGGCTGTATAGTTTTTCACGGAACTACTTGTTTCGTAGTCAGTTTACCCTCGAGGTAGGCTTTTCCAACGGACTCAGCGAGGGATCCCACCTTCACCGCCTCTACGGGCAGTGTCCTGGAGCTTGACATCGGGTCGGGGGATACAACTGGGGAGGCGGGACTAGCACCTCGCCCAGTTAGCCTCACGTGCAAAGCGAACAGGGGACCTCATGAGGGATGGGACGAATGGGAGAGATAGATAAGGAAGAGGGAAGGAGACCGCCGTGGCCTGGCGGTAGATATCATCCCGGCATTTGCCCGAAGACGAAGTCGGAGACCATGGAATACCACTTCGAGGATGGCTAAGGTGGGAATTGGATCCCCTCTACTCATTTGGACCACCCGAGGCTGAGTAGACCCCGTTCCAGTCCTCACACCACTTTTCAAATTTCGCGGCAGAGCCGGAAATCGAGCTTTGGACCTCCGGGGTGGCCGCTAAGCTTGCCGACCTCTACATCACGGAGGCGACATGATTTTAATTATAAATTTAATTTATTTATTTCATATTGTGAAATGAGGATACATTGCGGCAAAGAATTAAAAAGAACAGATAACAAGAAGGTTAAAATATATACAATATACAAAGTAGATTGTTGGTACCTGAACAGTTTTGACATTTACAGCACAATGTCCAGGGTATTCAGCCAGTTGACAGCATCGTCGGTGGCACTGTGTAGGTCTTGGATAGTTCCTTAATATATCCTCCTCGGATACTCGAGGGCAACATGCTGAATGGTCTGAGGCACATTCGCAAAGTCGCAGAATGGACTTTGAGTTTTTCCCCACTTGTTTAGTTAGAAATTGCATCGCCCGTGATTTGTGCGGATCCTGTTCAATGATGTCCATACCTTTCTCGGTAAATTGAAATCAGGCGGTCCTCTGCAGCAAGGATCAGTTATTAAACCCAGATGGTCAGGTTTTGATGCAGCCCATTCTTCATTCCAGGTTTTTTTGTCAGCAGCGAAATGTGATGAAATTATTTCCTCCCTCAGCTTCCATGGAGGATTTTTGGCTTTCAATCACACCTTTTTCTGCAAATTACAGTCCTGGTGTATGGGCAGTTAGGGATTACTGCGACATTTAAGCCATACATTCATAAGGTGAAACTATCCACCTTAGTCAATAAATAAAATTGAATATACCGAAGGCATAATTGGCTACGGTAGCGTAGTCGGTAGCATGCTGAGCTGCTATGCCCAAGATCACGGGTTCAAACCCGGCCAAAGTCATCGGATTTTTAAGAGCGTTAAAATCCTTCAATATGCCTTCCTTCGGAGGCGAAGTAAAGCTGGCGGGCCCATGTCATAGACTTATGGCATGTAAAAGAACCTACCACTACAATTGGCAGAGTGTAGCTAAATTTGTAGTTATTTTGGTTAGAAACGCTCTATCAAGTTTCAACGTTCGACGCTAGGTGTCAGTGACAGTGGCATATCTGGTAGCTAACGTTTGAACTACTTGAAATTAAACTTGTTAGGAAGCCTTCGGGCGTTCAATTCAAATACCCCGCTATGGCCATTGGCTGCAATTCAAATATAATAATAATTGGCCATTATTTATCTCATCCGGGATGAGTATTACGTTTTAGTCAAAAATACAAAACTTTCAGAGAGGAAGCTTACTTTAATTTAGAGACCACCTCGTGGTGCAGTGGCTAGCATTCTTGGCTGTCACGCCTAAAGGTCTGGGTTTGATCCCCGGCTCTACCAAGAAATGTAATTCTGGTCTGAGGGCTGGATCGGGGCTACACTCAGCCTCGTGAGGCAAAACTGAGAAGAGGTTGGTCCGATCCACATCTCAGCCATATTGGAAGCGATTTTCCGTGGGTTTCCCACTTCTACTCCAGGCAAATAACGGGATTGTTCCTAACTTAATGTCAAAATCGCCTTCTTACCAATCCTCACATGAATAATATTGTCATCACAATAACACAGGTTACGAGACAAGATTTCACACACGAAACACCCAAGTGGAAGGGGACGAATCCCCGCGATGTCCAAGCCCCTCAAATTAAACATCAACAAAAACAACAAGTACTTCATTTCAGACATATAGTGTAATTCAGTAGAGTTTGTTCGTTGCTATGGCCGAAGCTGGCTCTTACTAAATATGTAACCTGGCTTAGCCATGATAATGTAAACAATATGAAAAAATAATATTAATAATAAATAATAATTCAATTTGGTGGCCACATAACACGCATGAGCTCTCAGAGACAGACCAACAAGATCTTTTCCTACTTTGTTAACAACAAAACCAAGGAAGCCTGGTTCAACGAAGTTGAAAAAGATCTTCGGGAAGTAGGAATCACACTTGAAGACATCCAGGATCGTGCATCTCTCTAGAGAAGACTTCTAGCATACAAGAGCTTACAAGAAAAGCAAAATTGAAAACCGGCAAGAAGTGGACTGATGAAAGAATGGAGGCTCACACAACGCGAATGCGA
The DNA here is from genome assembly GCA_946902985.2 of Meconema thalassinum. Taxonomy (NCBI): domain Eukaryota; kingdom Metazoa; phylum Arthropoda; class Insecta; order Orthoptera; family Tettigoniidae; genus Meconema; species Meconema thalassinum. Next base: position 72,776,623 of record OX336399.1, on the reverse strand, counting down.
GAATATTGGGGAAGAGTTAAAGCTCTAGAGTACAAACGGTTGAAGTAACGTGGTCCACGGCAGGCCGAAACGAAGAAAGATGTAATAATAATAATAATAAATAAAAAAAGACCTTCCCGAAATTGGCATTGCGGAGGAAATTTTACGAGATCGACTCCAGCCCACAACATTAATCAATAACCACCATTTCTCTGAGAAAATTACTACCAGGCCCAAGAAATCATAGACGGGGGAACGGAGAAAGATCTTCAATGCCCAGACGAAGAGATTTTGGGGGAAGAAAATAACATCAATAGCTAAATAAGTTCTACCGCGCTATAAAGATGGACATAATGATGTAAAATAATAATAATAATAATAATAATAATAATAATAATAATAATAATAATAATAATAATAATAATAATAATAATAATCCCTTTGTAACTCCGCCAGTGCTGGTCCCAAGCCCGGGGCCTCATCACGCAAGTGTTGAGGAAGGAGGAGGGGGAGGAGTAACACCTCGTTAAAAAACCTAGGTCCATCTGGCTCCGGATGGTAGCACCCTGTTAGGGCCCCTGCCTAGGGTTACTAGGTGAAAATTTTAAATCCAGACACGTCTGTGCGGTAACCACCGGTACTCTGGTCGGCGTCTGTTAGCTCTGTGAGCTCGGCTGTGATCCAATCTTCTGGAATTCAAAACTCCAGTCGTAATTCTGTGAGATCCCTTGGGGTTTCACCACCACAACTTGAACATAAATCAATAATCATGACAGAACGACGTGAACGAACACACTACCCTGGGCCCCAGTCAATAAAACTGGGTATTGTACCTGATCATCGGATTCCAGGGGATCAGGTATGTCATGAAGAGGAGAATTGCTTCTCAAAAACCCTCAAAACTAAGAGAATATTTTACATGGGAACACTCAACGTTAACACACTCCTGAAACTAGGTAAAGTGAAACAACTAACAAACATCATGGACACATTCAATATCAGAATACTGGCTATACAGGAAACGAGTTTCTCAGATGAGAATCACTTCGATTCGGGAAGTTACAGAATATACAAGGGGAAACCAGCCATAACTATTCCAGGAAAAAATCTCAAACTCTTCGGAACAGGTTTTGTAGTCCACAACTCAATATTGGACTCTGTAATAGATTTCACCTCAAAATCTGAAAACATTTCCATACTTACGATACGTTCTGGTAACAAAGCGTATACATTAATCAATGCTCATGCCCCCAAAAATAACTACAATAACAAAAATCCACAGATGATAGAAGATTTCTGGGAAGACTTAGAAGAAAATAATCACCAACAAAATCCCCACTAAGCATGTAAAATTATTGCTTGGTGATTTTAATGCACAATTAGGCCACGAAAGAAAATTCAGAGACACAACAGGAAAACATACAGCGCACCAGAGGACAAACAAGAATGGAGAGAATTTGATAAACTTCTGTAGGAATTTTGACCTCAAAATCATGTCAACACAATTCCAGAAACCCTACAAGAAACTATGGACTTGGAAATCTCCAAACAGCACCCTCGGAGAATTTCAGATAGACCTCGTTGCGATATCTACAAAAAACACCAGAGAAGTTATGAATATACGAACGAGAAAAGGCTTTTTCGAATCTGATCATCATCTACTACAAATCAAGGCTAAGTTTATACTAAACAGGCAAACTAAGAGAACAACCAGAATTTTCAGAACAGACCCAGAGTATTTACAATTAAACAGGAAAGAAATAACACAAGGACTTAAGAAAATTGAGAGTGACAACTGGACGGACATGTCCGAAAACATGAAAGAACTGATAAAAATGGGGCAGCCCCCGAGGAAAAGGAAGCACAGATGGTGGGACGTGACATGTGACAGAGCCATAGAGGATAGAATACAAGCCTGGAAAAAAATTAACAGCCATAGAACACCCGAAAAATGGGAAGAATTCAACAAGATACAAAAAGACTCCTCGAGAATAATCCACAGAGAAAAAAGAAACTACGATAACAACAGACTCAAGGAGATAGAAGAGGATTTTACCAAAAATAACACACGAAACTTCTATAGAACATTCAGAGAAAATATGACAGGATATCGACCACCGAGCTTATGCTTCAAAAGACAAGACGGAACACTGGAGACAAACCCGAAAAAGAACTGTACGATACTGGCACAATATTTTGACTCACTGCTTAACTGTGATAAACCAACACACAGATTACAGTTCGAAAAGCCAGAACCTAACATTGATTCCAAACCTCCAACACTTGAAGAAATCGTGGAAATAATAAAATCACTAAAGAACAATAGAGCGCCTGGAGAAGACGGATTGATTTCGGAAATCTGGAAATTAGACCACGAAAATGTTACACCAAAAATACACAAAATCATCGAAAACATCTGGGAAACAGGGAAGGTACCAGAAGATTGGAAGTCAGCTCTAATACACCCCTTCCACAAGAAGGGAGACAAAACGAACCCTAATAATTATAGAGGGATTTCACTATTACCCGTCGCATACAAAAATTTCTCCAAAGCCCTGTTAAAACGGATAGAGCCTCAGATAGATCCACAGATAGGAGAATACCAAGGAGGGTTCAGGAAGGGAAGATCGTGCAGTGAGCAGATTTGGTGCCTGAGAACAATACTAGCAACGAGAAAAAACCAGGAACACAACAATCACATTCGTCGACTACAAAAAAGCGTACGACTCCATAGATAGAGAAACACTTTATAACACATTAGAAGAAATGAAGGTCGACAATAAGTCCAGAAAACTAATCCAAGAAACATTAACAAATACAATATCCAAAGTTAAATTCATGGGAGAGATCTAGGAACCCTTCAAAATTAATACAGGAGTGCGACAAGGTGATGGTTTATCACCAATTCTATTCAACTCAGTTTTGGATAAAATAATCAAGACATGGGAAAAAGGAGTCAAAGGCATAAAAATGGCAAAACACCAGAAAAGGACAGTCAACATTAAGTGTCTGGCCTTTGCCGATGATGTAGCGATCATAACAAATAACAGAAAAGAAGCCAAAGAAGCTCGAGACGCTACATGAAATCTCTGCCAAAACAGGGTTACAAATCTCATACGAAACATGATGTTCAGTAAAGAACATATAGCCTACTTTCTCCTAAATGCATGGGTATTGTTATAACTCTTTGTCCTTTTCAAGGAGTATAATTGAATGTTGGTTGTAGTAGCTTGTTGAAATACAACGTGCTATAGGGATATTAAACATGAATATGAGGTGCCCTTTTCTAGTGCTACCTCTGTAAAAAAATTAATTCAATTCGGTTTCACCGTGTTTGAATTGATCCGGGGAATGGATTTGCACACATACATGGCCGCTATTTGCAAACTATTGGGCTGATGACCTTGTAGTCAGTCATAAGATGCTTTCCACAAAAAGGCATGTTGTTGCAAAATCCGGTAGAGATCAAATTATTAGGATGGTCGAAATTTTGATTTAAGCTTTTAACATTTGGGTGGCCGTCATTCCGTTTACGTCAAGATGGCGGCGATATAAAACATGACACTGAGGTGCCTTTTGCTAGTGCTACCTCTGTACCAAATTTCGTTCAATTCGGTTTCACCGTGTTTGAATTGATAGGGGGAATCGATTTGCACACATACTTGGCCACCATCTGCAAACTATTGGGCTGATGATCTAGCAATTTGGTCAGAATATGCTTCCCACATAAAGATTTGTTGTTGCAAAATTTGGTAGAGACTAGATTATTTGGTTGGTCGTAATTACATTTTAGCCTTTAACATTTGGGTGGCCGCGATTACGTTTCCGTCAAGATGGCGGCGATATAAAACATGACACTGAGGTGCCCTTTGCTAGTGCTACCTCTGTACCAAATTTCGTTCATTCGGTTCCACCGTGTTCGAATTGATAAGGGGAATCGATTTTCACACAAAGATGGCCGCCATCCGCAAAATATTAGGCTAATGACCTATTAGTTTGGTCAAAGGATGCTCCCTCCATAAAGTTATGTTGTTGCTAAATTTGCAAGAGATCGGATGATTAGGCTAATCGTAATTTGTTTTAAGCTTTGAACATTTGTGTGGCCACCATTACGTTTCCGTCAAGATGGCGGCGATATAAAACATGACACTGAGATGCCCTTTGCTAGTGCTACCTCTGTACCAAATTTCGTTCATTCGGTTCCACCGTGTTCGAATTAATAGGAGGAATCGATTTTGACATAAAGATGGCCGCCATCCACAAACTATTAGGCTAATGACCTATTAGATTGGTCAAAAGATGCTCCCTCCATAAAGGTATGTTGTTGCAAAATTTGGTAGAGATCGGATGATTAGGTTAGTCGTAATTTGATTTAAGCTTTGAACATTTGTGTGGCCGCCATTACGTTTCCGTCAAGATGGCGGTGATATAAAACATGACACTGAGGTGCCCTTTGCTAGTGCTACCTCTGTACCAAATTTCATTCCATTCGGTTTCACCGTGTTCGAATTAATAGGGGTAATCGATTTTGACACAAAGATGGCCGCCATCCGCAAACTATTAAGCTAATGACCTATTAGATTTGTCAAAGGATGCTCCCTCCATAAAGGTATGTTGTTGCAAAATTTGGTAGAGATCGGATGATTAGGTTAGTCGTAATTTGATTTAAGCTTTGAACATTTGTGTGGCCGCCATTACGTTTCCGTCAAGATGGCGGCGATATAAAGCATGGCACTGGGGTGCCCTTTGCTAGTACTGCCTCTGTACCAAATTTCGTTCCATTCGGTTTCACCGTGTTCGAATTATTAGGGGCAATCGGTTTTCACACAAAGATGGCCGCCATCCGCAAACTATTAGGCTGATGACCTATTAGTTTGGTCAAAGGATGCTGCCCCCATAAAGGTATGTTATTGCAAAATTTGGTAGAGATCGGATGAGTAGGTTAGTCGTAATTTGATTTAAGCTTTGAACATTTGTGTGGCCGCCATTACGTTTCCGTTAAGATGGCGGCGATATAAAACATGACACTGAGGTGTCCTTTGCTAGTGCTACATTTGTACCAAATTTCGTTCAATTTGCGCTCACCGTGTTCGAATTGATAGGGGGGGACAGACATTCAGAGTACACACACACTCACACACACACACACACACACACACACACACATACACACACACACACACACAGACTCACACACATACACACACACAGACAGACACACTTTTTTCGCCCTGTAGTGATCTCATAAGTCTACTTTCATTTTTTGCAAAAATCGAAAGTAGGCTAAAAACACAGTTCATGGACACAAAATCTACAGACAAGCACCCACTGGAAACCAAGTATGGAAAAATAACACAAGTGGAAAATTTCAAATATCTAGGAGAGATTATACAGAAAACAGGACTGAACTTGGCATCCAATGAAGACAGGATCGCTAAATTGCAGAAAGCATACCGACTTACTTGGAACCACTACAATAAAAAAAAGTATTTCCATCAATGCCCAATTACGACACTACCGTACAGTAGTCTTACCAGAGGCCTTATACGCTTCAGAAACGACAGCAATCAAGGGGCGAACAAAAATCAAGGAATTAGAAAAACAAGAGAGAAAAATTCTGAGAAAGATCTACGGGCCATTTCAGAAAGAGGGAATATGGATGAAGAGACCGACAATAGAACTGTACTAACAGACAGAGACGATTACAAACAACATAAGGAAAAGAGGGGCAAAATTTTATGGACATATACATAGGATGACCGAAGACAGACTGACCAAGAAAATTTTTAATATAGTTACGAATAGCACACTAAAAACCAATTGGGTAAAGGATACAGTGGAAGACCTTAAGAAACTAAACATCTCTACAGAAGACATCACAGACAGGAGCAAATGCAGAGAAAAACTTAGACTACAGAAGTTTGAGCAAACTCCCAAAGAGAGACAACCAGCAAAGAGGTGGACAGAAGAGAGAAAGAGGAAACATAGTGTGTATATGAGAGGTTTTTGGGAAAAAAGAAGAAAGGTCCAGAATGAAACATGAAAATTGATTGTGTTGTAACGCTCTCCTTATGGGGAATTAACGAATAAATAAATAAATAATAATCCCTTTGTGTCACTTAACTTTGAAGGACCGTGGCCTACGGAGCGACCGCTGTCTAGCCCTGTTGTCATACATATTGTGAGGTGATAACTGGTCAGTTCGTCGGGTCAATCGTTAATCTTCGCTTTCTTGACCGGGGCGCTGCATCTCTGATCAGACGTCAATCGTCCTCACGAGACTGGGTCCACCCCGTTCCAGTCCTCACGTCAGTTTCTTAATTCCCTGACGGAGCTGGGAATTGATCCCGGGGCTTACCAGCGAACCGTTGGCACGCTATCCAAACACCTTGAGTCCTGAATTTAAAAGAAGATAATACTAATAATTTTTGCTGAGTACAATTGAGTTTTTAAATGGTATGGACTCCGTCTTGAGGAAAGAATTCACGATTAAACTCAATAAATATTATACAAAAACAATGGAATACAGCCGAAATGTATCAGACGCCCTTATTGACGTCAAATTGATGGGTGAAGAGCTAAAGGAAGTTGGTGACTTCTGCTACGTAGGAAGCAAAATAACCAGTGATGGACGAAGCAAAGAGGATATAAAAAGTAGGTTGGCTGAGGCAAGAAAAGAAATCGGGTGACATCAAATATAGATTTAGGTATTAGCAAGTCAATTTGAAAGCCTTTGACTGGAGCGTGGAGCTTTATGGAAGTGATACTTGAATTGTTGGTGCAGCGGAAAAAAGAATAGAAGCGTTTTGAAATGCGGTGTTACAGGAGAATGATAAAGATCAGATGGGTGGATAGAGCAACAAACGAAGAGGTATTAAGACGAGAGGGAGAGGTGAGATGTTTCTGGCGACCGATAACGAAGATAAGAGATAGGTTGGTAGGATACATACTAAGACACCCAGGAATAGCAAGCTTAGTTATGGAAGGAAGGGTCGAGGACAAGAACTATAGTTTTTTTTGGTCGTGTCCTAAGAGGCCGAGTGCAGGTCTTTCTGGTCGACGCCCGTGGGCGACCTGCGTGTCGGGATGAGAGATGGAATGGATGAAGATGAATGAAACTGGGCAAGGATGTGGAAGGAAGCGGCCGTGGCCTTTCAGAAGGTACTGTCCCAGCATTTTCCTGGTGTTGAAAATGGGAAACCACGGAAAACCATTTCAAGGGCTCGAACCCACGCGTCTACCGAGTCATCAGAGAGCTTGGCCCCATGACCCAACACTGCACTTTCGCCAGCGTAGCCACTACTGACTATAGGGGTAGACCTAGGTTAGAACACGCTTAACAGATTGTCTCGGATCTATGTAGGGTTTTTAGAGATGAAACGATTAGCTCAGAACAGGGAGGTATTGAGAGTTGCATCAAATCATTCAAAATACTGAAGACTCAAGCAACACCAACAAAAACAACAACAACAACGCTAATTATTATTAGTGACTGACTGAAAGCATTTAAATTTCGTTTATTAAGGAAAAACTGAGTAATGGCTTCCATCACGATAATAATTTAGTGACAAGTGTTTACGATCCAACATTGTACAACTTAGAGTGCCATGGATTATTTCCACCCTTATTGGGGAATAAATCCCGCGATCTTGGGATGTATAGAATTTTTGAAAAAGAGTAAACAATTCGATGTGACTACCAATCGCCACGTTGTTATGTGGGTGGCATGGCGCAGGCGCTCCATACTGTATCTTCCACGCGTGGCCCGTCCCGTCAGGAAGTTCAGTGTGGCGCAACCAGCGTCAGGCGCCCGTCGCCCGTGTGTTGAATGCCCTGCGCCGTCTGTGGAACCTATCGCGTGTTGCACGAGAGATAGGGCAGCTAAAATAAGGTAGGCGCATAAGTACAGGAACCGTAATTTCTTCACTTTTCTGAAAATTAGAGACCAGTTCAAATCATTAGACTCTAACCTTAGCATTTTTTACCATGGCTTTTTATAGCTGTCTTGATTACCTTTGTCGTTTACTATAAATATCATAGTTTAACCTTAGCATTTTTTACCATGGCTTTTTATAGCTGTCTTGGTTACCTTTGTCGTTTACTATAAATATCATAGTTGACTGTTTATATTTGAATCGACATTTAGAAATATAGGCTTATAAGATCATCTTTTGTCCCTATGTGTATATGTGTGTATCCCCCGTAATAAAATCTAAATGGTCAGACCGATTTCAATGAATCTTGGCAAGGACCTACTACCACCTTGTTCCATCTCGAACGTGTCTTACATATTTTAACCCTAGATTCACTACTAGGAAACATGTTACGTACATTCCTACCCTGAGTCCCACGGACTCACTTTTTTAAATATCAAAATTAAGAAAAAAAATGCACTTGACTTATAATGGACATTTAATGTTAATACACTTAATTACTAATGCAGTAAATTAGAAATATTTACAAATAATGAGATATTCTCACAATGATCTCAATAAACATCAAACAATCACATTTTTTTCAAAATGATAAAAAATGTCAGAAACTATATAATTCACTAATGTCATCAGCATCATTTTAAAACAACAATTACTGGTGTAATCAACACCAAAAAAATATCACATGTATTGTATGACAGTGAAGATTCAGCAAGGGTCCTGTTACACAGGATCTGCATATCTCCTTCGAACATTTTTTTAACTTTGGGGTTCTTCTTTTTCTTCTTCTTCTTCTTCTTCTTCTTCTTCTTCTTCTTCTTCTTCTTCTTCTTCTTCTTCTTCCTCTTGGAGCCATGAATTTACAGCAGACTCTACGTCAGGATCAGTGATACTTACTGAAGAACATCCAGCATGAATGATCCATACTCAAATATAAAATAAGCATAGCCTATATACTGCAAGCTCATGAATAGAAGTTGAAACATAAATATCTATCATGAGTCCCTTGGACTCATTCGAGCACTTTTGCCCACTTTCCAATCACCGCTTGCACACGTCTCTTCCGCTACACATTCAACACTCAACTGAAGGAAGGTATACAGTGGCGGGGAAAAAAATTGGATCAAAATCACGAGATGCACAAAGATTGAGAAAATGAATGTGAGTCCCGGGGACTCAGGTAGTGAATTAAGGGTTAATGTCACCAATTTGAAATGGTTGCCACGCGAAATATTTTAGCGACATTCAATATCTCCGAGACTAAAAACGAATATCAACTGAAAATGTCTTATGTTAATAGAGAATACTTAAGACAAAAGTTTGGTGCTTTTCAGTCGGTCAACACGATTGTACCCAAATGAGATGGGTTATTCTCTAATCCTGAAAAAAAAATACATGAGATTAATAAATACACTTGGATGACCAGTTTCGATCGTCAAGCGATCATCATTAGATCCATTACACTTAGGCTATAACATCTGTCTGAAAACCGGGTGAGTTAGCCGTGGTGGTTACGGCATGACTGATGGCAGTCGCTCACATCCGGGAGGCGAGGAGGTTCGAATCCCCCCGCCGGCAACCTTGAAGATGGTCTTCTGTGGTTTCCCATCTTCCTTCCAGGCAAATGCCGGGGTTGGTCCCCAACTATAGGCCACAGCCGCTACCTACCAACTCCTCGTCCTTACATTCCAACTTCCCTCCTTCCCTCCCCAACGGTACTTGTAGCTCACCCATTGGGTGTCCGTCTCGAAGCAGCTACAAACCTGGCGAGCCGAACATGTCCTCGGACACTCCCGGCACTAAAAGCCATACCGAGTTAACTACTCTCCCCAGGACCTCGCAAGACTCAACTAGACTAGATAAGTAGCTTGAATTGACCATTCACAACAACCACATATTCATTCCAAACAAGCAAATTCCGGAGGTCAATCACCACTTCCAGTATCTCAACAAAACATCACTTAGAACACAACTAACACACATTGACGAGTTGCATTATCTGAACTAAATAAGTGTATAAATTGCAAATATATTCACCCATATTTTCAGACATAGATTTTTATAGCCTAAGTGTAATGGATCTGATGATGATCGCTTGACGATCGAAACTGGTCATCCTAGTGTATTTATTAATCTACCGGGTGAGTTAGCCGAGGTCGTTGCGGCATGACTGTTGGCAGTCGCTCACATCCGGGAGGCGAGGAGGTTCGAATCCCCCCGCCGGCAACCTTGAAGATGGTCTTCTGTGGTTTCCCATCTTCCTTCCAGGCAAATGCCGGGGTTGGTCCCTAACTATAGGCCACAGCCGCTACCTTCCAACTCCTCGACCCTCCCATCCAACATTCCTCCCCAACGGTACTTGTAGCTCACCCATTGGGTGTCCGTCTCGAAGCAGCTACAAAACTGGCGAGCCGAACATGTCCTCGGACACTCCCGGCACTAAAAGCCATACGCTAAAAAAAAAAATCTCATGTAAGGCGGCTTCGGTGGCGTAGTTGGTAGCATGCTGAGCTTCTATGCCCAAGATCGCGGGTTCTAATCCGGCCGAAGTCGTCGGATTTTTTAAGAACGTTAAAATCCCTCAGTATGCCTTCCTTCGGAGGGGAAGTAAAGCCGGCGGTCCCATGTCATAGATTTATGGCATGTTAAAGAACCTTCCACTAATTACACCTGTATGAAGCTAAATTGCGGTTGCGTCTGGTAGCTAAGTTCTGAACTAGTAGTCGTTGACGGTGGCGTTTGGCAGCAAAAGTAGGAACTATTTGAAAAATTCAAAAGTCTGCAGTCTTTACTTGAATTGAAAACAGATAACACACACTAATACAGTCATCACATTTAACACCGATTATCGGACAGATTCTATACACACCCAAAGTACACAGGGCTACATGACCGCGTTGTCGCAGCCCCTAAACTGAGGAACCAACCAAGTTTAGATTGAACGGAAGGGGGATTTGTGATTCATGTACGTCGCCATTCTTAAATTACGTCTGACAAGAATTCGTTGCACATGCTAACTTCATGATAATAGGCTATAATTAATAGTCCAGACATTGATTTTAACCCATGATGCCGAGGCGGAAACCTGATAGGTCGTAGTTCATTGAAACCGAAAAATATACGCCTTTTACGCTTACACTGGGGAAACCGTTAAAGATACCAGGCGAAGCCGGGGTGGGCTGCTAGAGAGAGAGAAAGAAAGAAGTCACAAAGACAAAAGGAGTCATCCCTGAAGTTCCTACGACACAGGGAAAAAATATTCATGGTTTTTGATCCGATAAAGAGAATTCTGCTATGAATTATGATTCCTCCATAAATTATATAAATAATGCTTAAATTTCCGGGCGAAGCCGGTGCGGGTTGCTAGATATTATTGTAAGTCTCTCAGTAAGGTTATTAACCAGTACAATTCCTTACTGTTGTATCATTGGAGTAGGCCTAGCTTGAACATCATGGTCATTTATCCCCGCGTACTAGGGTGTGTGGGTGTAATTTTGTCTGATAACCTGTGTTATTGTGATGGTAGATGACCTCGCTGTTCTACCCCTTGAAGATGCAATAACAAACTATAACTAATGGTTGTATTTGTGCGTGCTTTTGTAAATCAGGTCAGGATAGGGAAGGAGACGGCCGTGGTCTTAAATTAATAACCATCCCAGCATTTTCCTGGAGTAGAAATGGGAAACCACGGAAAACCACTTGTAGAATGGCTGAGGTTGGAATCAAATCCTCCTCTTCTCAGTTTTGTTGTTAACTTTGTTGTTGTTGATTCATTTAGGGGCTTTGGGACATCGTGGTCATGCAGTCCCGTTTACTTAGGTGTGTGTGTGGAATTTGTCTGATAACCTGTTTTATTGTGATGCCTGAATTAGTGCGTATATTTGTGATTCAGACAAGTTTTGGGAAAGTGGCGGCCGAAGTGTTAAGTTAGGAACCATCCCGGCATTCGCGTGGAGTAGAAGTGGGAAACCACGGAAAACCACCTCCAAGATGGCTGAGGTGGGAATTTTAAAAAGTCCTCTCGGCACGCCGGAAGGCGGAGGTAGATTTCACCGGACAAATTTGGGGATTGGCGAAAATAGGCAGAATATGCAGGTTTTCGTAGAAGGATAAGACCTCATTTATTGCGAGAAAGTATTTTATAATATTGGAGATTAATTAACTTTGTTTTTCGTCATTTTATGCATATTTTAAACATTTTATTGTCTTATGATGACGGTAACCTTCTTGTCATTTGGAGTCCATTTTTAGCCTATTTTCAATTTTGAAAAAAAAAAAGGCTTATGAGATCACCTTTTGTCCGTGTGTGTGTGCGTGTGTGTGTGTGTGTGTGTGAGGTGTGTGTCCCCCCCCCCCCCTCTAATAAATTCTAAACGGCTTGAGCGATTTCAATGAATCTCGATAAGTTCATAGCACTATTCCGGGCGACCTCGGCCGTGCCCTTCAAATTTTGTTACGTCTCACCAATCCAACATGGCGGCTGTGCGAAATATTTCACCAGCATTCAATATCTCCGAAACTATTACCGACATCACCCTGTAATTTATTACGTTGATAAAAGGAACTACTAGAAGTTCACCTATGTGACTTTTGAAAAACTGGTAACTACAAAACCAACACGGCGGCCACGCGAATTGGCGACTTTTAAATAGACGTTTCTCGCGATTTAACCAACCAAACGCAATAAAACTTGGTACAGTATATGTTTATACACATTGTAATGCACCGACATCTAACTTGGTTCAATTGTTTACATAACCACAAGATGGCGGATGAGCGAAATATTTCACCGGCATTCTGTATCTCTGAAATTATTCGCTGTATCACCCTGAAATTTAGTACGGAGATAAAGGGCACTACTGGAAGTTCATCTATAAGACTTTCAAAAAGCGGTTAACTACAAAACGAACATGGCGACCAAGTGAATTTGAAATTTTAAATAGAACTTTCTCGCGATTTAATGTTCCAAACGCAATGAAATCTGGAACAGGAAATGTTTATACACATTGTAATGCACTGGTATCTAATTTAGTTCAATTGTTTACATAACCTCAAGATGGCGGCTGTGCGAATTTAAAAATTAAGTTTTTATTTCTTACGTCGTAATCAAGCAATCGAAGTGAAAGTTTGAATAATGAACCTACGCAATAATTTTCCTTTAATGGTACATGACTCTAAGGCCTATACATTTAACAATCCAACATGGCGACCTTCCGAAATATTCAGACGACTCTGAATATCGACGAATCTATTATAGCAGTCAAATTGAATTTTTTTAGGGGCTATGAACGTAAGTTCACCTATAGGACTTTAAATAACCTGGTGATCACAAATCCAACAATGCGGCGACGCGCAGTATAAATATTCACATGGACGTTTCTCGCAATTTAACCATCCGAGTGCAGTGAAACTTGGTACAGTAAATCCTTTTACGAATATTAATCCACTGGCATCTAATTTATATCAATTGTTTCCATAACCACAAGATGGCAGCTGTGCGAAATTTTAAAATCTCCTAGTTACTTCTTGTTTCCTAATCATGCGATTGAAGTTTGAATGCTTCACGTACACAATAATCTTCATGTAACATTACATAACTCTAGGACCTACATATATAAAATCCAACATGGCGACCATCCGAAATATTTAGTCGGTACTCAATATCTACGAATCTATTACAGCAATCAAACTGAAATTTAGTATGCTGGTAGTGGCAATTAACATAAGTAGGATATATGAAAATAGGCTGTATAGTTCTTCACGGAACTACTTGTTATTATACTTGTGGTCACACTGTCCTTATGCAAGGTTTCGACACTGATGTGTAACTATGTAACGGTTTGTTACTTCTTCACGCAAAATTATATCTCCCGCAGAGATTTTGGTTGGTTTCTCAGTTTAGGGGCTGCGACAACGCGGTCATGTAACCCCCGTGTACTTTGGGTGAGTGTAGAATCTGTCTGATAAACGGTGTGAATTGTGATGGCTGTATTAGTCTGTAATTCAGGTAAGGACTGCAGACGGTCAATTTCAAGCAGTAGTTCCTAATGTTGCTACCAGATACTACCGTCAACGACACCTAGCTGTGAACTTGGCTACTAGATGCCACCACAACCAGCAACTCGCAACGAACGTTGGAACTTCCCCTCCAAAGGAAAGCATACTGAGGGATTTTTAGTGCTCTTAGAAAATCCGACGACTTTCGCCGGCTTTGAACCCGCGACCTTGGGCATAGAAGTTCAGCATGCTACCAGTTACATCACCGAGCCGCTTCACACTTAGTCAGATGGAAATCTGAATCTGATCTCGTGCAAGTGCGTTGTCATGGCAACGTCTGATGGCTCATCCCTCATCAATTTAGTAGTCCTGATAGCTCTTGGCATTTTCTTATAATTCCGAAATCATTTTTCTCATCCCTTGGCGTAATGGTGGGTCATATCAAAAATTCTTTCAGACAAACGTTTTAGGTAATTATTAGGGAAATATTGTCCATTTTGTACGGTTTTGATATTGTGCCTATTAAGAGAGATATGATTAATGTTTCCCGAAAAACCCACTTTTTGCCACCCCTTTGGTCAATGGTTGGTGCTATAAAAACTCTTCAAACATAATTGTTTGGGCTTTATCCGACACATAGTATGAACGTTGAACGGATTCGATATTTCACATATTAAGAGAGTTATAGCAATATTTCACTTTTGCGAAAAAAAAAAACCATTTTCACCCCCTTCGACCGATTTAGCCCAGTAACGATCTCGACCGAGATTTTATAGGTATGCATATTCGGTAAAAAATTCAAATTGATTGGTGCAAAATTACGGCAGTTATCGTGTTCACAAGAAACTAAAATTATATATAAACTTTTGAACTGACAGTGGTTTTGGGGTCTGGAGGATGTGAAACGCGAAGATAGGCCTATGTCGAAATTTTCCGGAAGTCGAAACATGGTACCCATTGCAATAGTTAGCTGTCTAATGAAATCTACCTAAAAACCTGCCCCTTGTCACTTTTGCCTCACGAAGCTCAGTGTACCCCGTTTCCGCTATGGACTACAAATACACAACAACCGTTCCGGTTTTCTTCTTTAAGGTGTTTCTTCCTTGTCATTTAGCTTCCTGCCAAAGATCTTTCAGCCTTTGACTCCTTCTCAATCGTTCTTCGTCTTTCTTTGGGGGGATCCTTCACACCTGCAATTTTGGGTCTGAATCCTGTCCTGTCCCTGACTTCTGCCGGTCCAATGTTAGCCCTTTTCAAGTCCTGATGTGCTTGCCGAAGCCATGGAGGTTGCACCTTCAATTTCTCCTGAAGTTTGAGAATTTTGTTTAGCCTTTATTTTTTAAATCGAGTTTACCCTCCAGGGTGGTGGCTCCCACGGACTCAGCGAGGGAACTCACCCCTACCGCCATATTTCAGGCAGTGTCCTAGAGCTGGGAACATTCAATCGGAGTGGATACAACTCGTGAGATAGGATTAGCACCTCGCCCAAGCGGCCTCACCTGCTAAGCGAACAGGGGCCTCATGAGGGAAGGGAATGGAAGGGCAGGATGGATAGGCAAGGAACAATGAAGGAGGCGGCCGTGGCCTTACAGTAGGTACCATCCCGGCATTTGCCCGAAGACGAAGTGGGAAACCACGGAAAACCACTTCGAGTATGGCTGAGATGGGAAATCGAACTCCCTCTACTCATTTGAACCACCCAAGGCTGAGTAGACCCCGTTCCAGTCCTCATACCACTTTTTCAAATTTGATGGCAGAGCCGGGAATCGAACCCAGGACCTCCGGGGCGGCAGCTAACCACACTGACCGCTACGCTACGGAGGCGACGTTTAGCCTTTTTATCATATGAAATAAAGGCTTCCTTTTGTGTTTGTCACAGTAATAAAATCTATACGGTTGAAAAGATTTCAATGACATTCTACAAGAGGTTACTACAATCTTGTCCAATCTCGACAGTTCCTTTCAAATTTTAATAAATTTCACAAATCCAACAAAGCGATCACTCGAAATATTTTACCGGCGTTCAGTATTTCCAAAATTGTAATTGATATTAAAGTGAAATTCTGTATTGTAATAAAGGATACGATAGTAAGTTCATTTATGTGACTTTCGAAAACCTGTCAAGCACAAAAACCAACAATGCAGCAAAGCGATGTTAAAATATAGTTATATAGCCTATAGACTAAATTGCAGCCATTGGCCACAGCAGGATATTTTTAATTGAACGTCTGTAGGCTCCCAGCAAGTTCAAATTTCAACTAGTTCCAACTCTGGCTACCAGATGCCACTGTCACTGACACGTAGCGGTGAACCTTGGAACTTGATAGAGCGTTTCTAGACAAATTACCTACACATATGGCTACACACTACCAATTGCACTGGTAGGTTCTTTTACATGCCATAAATCTATGAAGGTCGCCTCCGTAGCGTAGCGGTCAGCATGGTTAGCTGCCACCCTGGAGGTCCTGGGTTCGATTCCCGGCTCTGCCACGAAATTTGAAAAGTGGTATGAGGACTGGAAAGGGGTCTACTCAGCCTAGGCTGGTCCAAGTGAGTAGAGGGGGTTCGATTCCTGCCTCAGCCATCCTCGAAGTGGTTCTCCGTGGTTTCCCACTTCGTCTACGGGCGAATGCCAGGATGGAACCTACCGTAAGGCCACGGCTGCCTCCTTCCCGCTTCCTTGCTTAGCCGTCCCACTCTTCCCATCCCTTCATCAGGCCCCCTGTTCGCTTTGCAGGTGAGGCCGCCTGGGCGTAGTGCTGGTCACACACCCCAGTTGTATCCTTGACTCAGAGTCTCAAGCTCCAGGACACTGCCCTCAGTGGCGGTAAGAGGTGGGATCCCTCGCTTAGTCCGTGGGAAAAGCCGACCCTGGAGGGTACAACAGTAGCGAAAAAAAATCTATGAAGTTGAAATATTAAAATGGACTCTTTCTCGCAATTTATTCACCCGAACGCAGTGAAACTATGCACCGTAAATCTTTATACAAGTCTTATTATACTAACATCTAATTTAATTCAATAGTTTGATGAACTCAGATGGCAGCTGTGCAAAATTCCAAAAATTGTTCAAGCGATCTTATTCAAAGAGTGTATAATGAACCAACACAATAATCGTCATCCATTTTCACATTACTCAATGGTTTGCATGTAATACAATCCTGAATGGCTGCCAAGCAAAATATTTCGCCAGTTCTCAGTATCTATGAATCTATCACAGCAATCAAACTGAATGTTTGTAAGTTGATGAAGGCCATTAAACTAAGTTCATCACTGTGATTTTCAATATTCGGATTTGCGCAAAACCAACATGGCGGCCACGCGAGCTTTAAATAATTGAATAGGCTTTTCTCGCGACCTAATCATCCTTGCGCAGTGAAACATTGAACGATAAATCTTTAGACAAGGCTCAATATACAGGCGACTAATTTAATTTAAATTTATGACAACTTCAAAATGGCGGATGTGCAAAATTTTAAATATTTTATATAACTCCTGTGTTCAAATGAAACGATCGATCTGAATGTTTGTATAATTGGCGACCATTATGACCTTCATCTGCAGGCATATGGCCCTACATATAGACCCATTGGGGGTATGAGAAATATTTCACCGGTTCTCAATATCTCTAAAACTATTACAGAAATCAAACTGAAACTTTGTGTGAAAACTGGGACTTACCTTTTTTTCCTACCCCTCAGACCTCAACAAGAGCGCTATCTGGTAGAAGATAGGTGGTACTTCTTAACGCGTTAGCCTATGTAATAGTGTACTTCATTACTCACCTTTAAGCGAATTTCTTCAACATGATCAGTTGGTCTAGAGGTTAGAGTGGTGGACTCATAATCACAGGGATGATGGTTCAATTCTAGGTAGAGTCGAGAATTTTTACTCTGAAGGGAACCAAGAACTTGTAATGATTGAGAGAATACCAGATGTCGTGAGCTACGACGTCGAGGAAAGGAAGCATGGCGGATACTGACACTTGTGGACTTAGAAAGAAAATTCTCAGCATTATAACGGCAAAGAGACTCCAGGAGGGGGATAAATGTGCAAGGATGTGAGGGTGGATTGAGGGTGAAGAAGGAAATATCGGTGTAGACTGGATGATCTGAGATTGGATAACATATGAGGTAAGCGCTAAGAGATACGCAACCCGCAATAGTGAGGGTCAATGAAATACTGTTCTTCTTAAACCTAATGTTATAGAGTCCCACCTGTAATTAAGCTAGCCGGGAGGAGCGCTCGCCCAGACCAATGGCTTCCCCGACCCACTCGCTCCGGTATCATCCCAACCACAAGCCCGCCATTAGCCCTCATCAACAGACCCGAATGCGGAGCCTCCGCCGGCCTCTCACCGCTGGATCCGTGGTTCAGATCCCGGTCACTCCATGTGAGATTTCTGCTGGATAAAGTGGAGGCAGACAGGTTTTTCTCCGGGTACTCCGGTTTTCCCTGTCACAATTTCATTTCTGAAACACTCTCCTCTGTCATTTCATTTCATCTGTCATTCATTTAATCATTGTCCCAGGGGAGTGCGATAGGTTTCGGCTGCCGGCACAGTTCATATCCTCGCCGCTAGATGGGGGCTTCATTCATTCCATTCCCTAACCCGGTCGGTCGAGTGGAAGCAGGTTGTGGATTTTCAACAGACCAGAATGCCCGAAGTTGAGCGACTCTTCTGATTGGTTAATCATCCTTGCATGCGCTGTAGCACTTCGTTCTTTTTCCTACCTCTCAGACCTCAGTAAGAACGCTATCTGGGAGAATATAGTCGGTACATTTAACGTGTTACGTAACAGTGCACTTCATGACTCACTTTTAAGCTGTAATGGTCAGCTTGATCTGTTGGTCTAGAGGACAGAGTGGAGGGCTCATAATCGTAAGGGCGATGGTTCGATTCTAGGTAGAGTAGAGAATTTTTACTCTGAAGGAAACAAAGGACTTGTAATAATTGAGCGAACACCAGATGCCGTGAGGGACAACGTCGAGGAAAGAAAGCATGGCGGATAGCGACACTTGTCGACTTAGAATAAAAATACCTAGCACAAAAATGGCAAGGAAACTCCAGGTTGGTGAATAAATGAGCAAGGATGTGAGGGTGGATTGAGGGTGAAGGAGGAAATAGCAGTGTAGACTGGATGATCCGAGATTGGGTGAAATATGAGGTAAGCGCCTATGAGGTACGCAACCTGCAATACATAGGATCAATGAACCCTTTTGCTTTTTAAACCAAGCGACATAGAGTCCCCCCTGTAATTAAGCTAGCCGGGAGGAGCGCTCGTCCAGACCAATGGCTTCCCCGATTCGCTCGCGCCGGCATCATTTCAACCACGAACCCGCCCTTGGTCCCTAACTTTATCGGCAGACCAGAATGCCCGACTTTGAGCGACTCTTCTGATAGGTTAATCATCTGCGCATTCGCAGTAGTGAAAAGTTGGACTTGCTTTCTTCTCCTACCTGCCAGACCTCAGCATGAGCGCTATCTGGTAGAAAACAGCCGGTACTTTTAACGCGTTACGTAATAGTGCACTTCATGACGCACCCTTATGTGAAAATGGTCAATATGATCAATTGGTCTCGTGGTTATAGTGGAGGACTCACAATCACAAGGTCGGTGGTTCGATTCGAGGTAGAGTGGAGAATTTGAACTCTAAAGGAAACAAAGGACTTGTATTAATGAGAGAAAACCAGATGCCGTGAGGTACAAGGTCGATGAAAGAAAGCATTGCGGATATTGATACTTGTGGACTTAGAAAAAAATATCGAGCATAAAAAGGCAAGGAGACTCCAGGATGGTGAATAAATGAGCAAGCTTGTGAGGGTAGATTGAGGGTAAAGGAGGACATAGCAGTGTAGACTGGATGATCCGAGATTGGGTGAAATATGAGTTTAGCGCCTACGAGGTACGCAACCCGCAATACTGAGGGTCAATGAACTCTTTTCCTTTTCAAACCAAGCGACATAGAGTCCCCCCCCTGTAATTAAGCTAGCCGAGAGGAGTGCTCGCCCAGACCAATGGCTTCCCCCACCCGCTCGTTCCGGCATCATCCCAACCACTAGCCCGCCCTTGGCCCTAAGTTTATCGGCAGGCCAGAATGCCCGAAGTCGAGTGACTCTTCTGATTGGTTAATCATCCAGACATGCGCAGTAGTGAAAAGTGGGACTTGGTTTCTTTTTCCAACCTCTCAGACCTCAGCAAGAGCGCTATCTGGTAGAAAATAGCCGGTACTTTAAACGCGTTACGTAATAGTGCACTTTATGACTCACCCTTAAATGAAGATGTTTAACATCATCTGTTGGTCTAGTGGTCAGAGTGGAGGACTCACAATCGCAAGGTCGGTGGTTCGATTCGAGGAAGAGGGGAGAATTTTTACTCTAAATGAAACAAAGGACTTGTATTAATTGAGAGACCACCAGATGCCGTGTTATACGACGTCGAGGAAAGAAAGCATGGCGGATATTGACACTTGTGGACTTATAAAAAATTACTGAGCATAAAAAGGCAAGGAGACTCCAGGATGGTGAATAAATGAGCAAGCATGTGAAGGTAGATTGAGGGTGAAGGAGGAAATAGCAGTGTAGACTGGGTGATCTGAGATAGGGTGAAATATGAGTTGAGCTCCTACGACGTACGCAACCCGCAATACTGAGGGTCAATGAAATCTTTTCTTTTTCAAACCAAGCGACATAGAGTCCCCCCTGTAATTTAGCTAGCCGAGAGGAGCGCTCGCCCAGACCAATGGCTTCCCCGATCCGCTCGCGCCGGCATTATCCCAACCACTAACCCGCCCTTAGCCCTAACTTTATCGGCAGGCCAGAGTGCCCGAAGTTGAGCGACTCTTCTGATTGGTTAATCACCGGTGCATGCGCTGTAGGAAATAGTGGGACTTAGTATTTCTTTCTCCTCGATGCTGTTCCTCACGGCATCTGGTGTTCTCTCAATTATCAAAAGTCCGTTGTTTCCTTCAGAGTAAAAATGCTCTACTATTTCTAGAATCGAACCATCGATCCTACGTTCATGGGTCCTCCACTCTCACCTCTAGACCAACAGATCATATTGAGCATTTTCGCTTAGTAGTGAGTCATGACGTGCACTATTACGTAACGCATTAAAAGTACTGCTATTTTCTACTATTTGGCACCTTTAGTGAGATCAGCTCAATATGATCTGTTGGTGTAGAGGTCAGAGTAGAGGACCCATAATCGTAGGAGTAATGGTTCGATTCTAGGAATAGTAGAGCATTTTTACTCTGAAGGAAACAACGGACTTTTAATAATTGAGATAACACCAGATGCCGTGAGGTACAACATCGAGGAGAAAGAAATACTAAGTCCCACTTTTCCCTACAGCGCATGCACGGGTGCTTAACCAATCAGAAGAGTCGCTCAACTTCAGGCATTCTGGTCTGCCGATAAACTTAGGGCCAAGGGCGGGCTAGTGGTTGGGATGATGCCGGAGCGAACGGGTCGGGGAAGCCATTGGTCTGGGCGAGCGCTCCTCCCGGCTTGCTTAATTACAGGGGGACTCTATGTCGCTTGGTTTAAAAAGGGAAAGAGTTTATTGACCCTCATAATTGCGGGTTGCGTGCCTCGTAGGCGCTCAACTCATATTTCACCCAATCTCGGATCATCCAGTGTACACTGCTATTTCCTCTTTCACCCTCAATCTACCCTCACATCCTTGCTCATTTATTCACAATCCTGGATTCTCCTTGCCATTTTTATGCTCGGTATTTTTTTCTAAGTCCACAAGTGCCAATATCCGCCATGCCTTCTTTCCTCGACGTTGTACCTCACGGCATCTGGTGTTCTCTCAATTATTACAAGTCCTTTGTTTCCCTCAGAGTAAAAATTCTCTACTCTACCTCGAATCGACCCACCGATTATGAGTTCTCCACTCTGACCACTAGACCAACAGCTCGAGTTGAACACTTTCACTTCAAGGTGAGTCATGAAGTGCACTATTACGTAACGCGTTAAAAGTACCCTCCAGGAGGGGGATAAATGAGTTAGGGTGGATTAAGGACGAAGAAGGAAGTAGCAGTGTAGACTGGATGATCTGAGATTGTGTGAAATATGAGTTAAGCGCCTACGAGGTAGGCAACCTGCAATACATAGGGTCAATGAACTCTATTTCTTTTTAAACCAAGCGACAAAGAGTCCCCCCCCCCCCGTAAATTAAGCTAGCCAGGGGGAGCACTCGCCCAGACCAATGGCTTCCCCGAACCACTCGCTCCTGCATCATCCCAACCACAAGCCCACCCTTGGCCCCTCCTTGCCGTTTTCATGCTCTGTATTTTTTTTTTCAAGTCCACAAGTGTCAATATCCGCCATGCTTTCTTTCCTCGACGTTGTACCTTACGTCATCTAGTGTTCTCCCAATTATTACAAGTCCTTTGTTTCTTTCAGAGTAAAAATTCCCTATTCTACTTAGAATCGATCCATCGACCTTACGATTATGAGTCCTCAACTCTGACCTCTATACCAACAGATCACGTTGGGCATTGTCGCTTAGTAGTGAGTCATGAAGTGCACCATTACAAAACGCGTTAAAATGTACCAGCTATTTTCTACTAGAGAGCGCTCTTGCTGAGGTCTGAAAGGTAGGAAAGAAACCCAGTACCACTTTTCCTACTGCGCATGCGTGGGTGATTAACCAATCAGAAGAGTCGCTCAACTTCAGGCATTCTGGTCTGCCGATAAAGTTAGGGCCAAGGGCGTGTTAGTGGTTGGGATGATGTGGGAGCGAGCGGGTCGGGGAAGTCATTGGTTTGGGCGAATTGGTTTATTCATTAGTTTTTACAGGGGGACTCTATGTCGCTTGGTTTAAAAAGATAAAAGGGTCCATTGAACCTCTGTTATTCTGTTTGCCTACCTCATAGGCGATAACCTGATATTTCGCCTAATCTCAGAATCCCTTGACTACACTACTGCTTCCTCTGTCACCATCAATCCACCCTCACATCCTTCCCCATTTATTCACGCTCCTGGAGTCTCCTTGCTGCCATTAGGCTTGGTAATATTTCTTATTTCTCAAATGTCAGAATCCACCATGTTACTTTCCTCGACGTAGTACCTCACGTTTTTTTTATTTAGTCAATTTACCCTCTAGGTTGGTGGTTCCCACGGACTCAGCGAGGGAACTCACCACTACCGCCTCTATGGGCAGTGTCGTGGAACTTGGAACATCTGGTCGGGATGGATACAACTGGGGAGGTGTGATCAGCACTTCGCCCAGGCGGTCTCACCTGCAAAGCGAACAGGGGCCTCATGAGGGATGGAAGATTGGGATAGATAGGCTAGGAAGAGGGAAGGAGGCGGCCGTGGCCTTACAGTTGGTACCATCCCGGCATTTGCCCGAAGACGAAGTGGGAAACCACGGAAAACCACTTCGAGGATGGCTGAGGGGGAATCGAACCCCCTCTACTCATTTGGGCCACCCGAGGCTTAGACCCCGTTCCAGTCCTCGTACCACTTTTCAAATTTCGTGGCAGAGACGGGAATCGAACCCAGGACCTCCGGGGTGGCAGCTAACCATGCTGACCGCTACGCTACGGAGGCGACGCTGCCATTATGCTTGATAATATTTCTTATTTCTCAAGTGTTAGAATCCACCATGTTACTTTCCTCGACGTAGTACCTCACGTCAGCTAGTGTTTTGTCAGTTATTACAAGACCTTCCTTTTCCACAGAGTAAAAATTCTCTACCCTACCTGGGATCGAACTATCACCCTTGAGATTCGAAGAGAGCCACTCTGACCACTAGACGATTGCATCTTATTAAATAATTCGGCTTAAAAGAGAGCCATGACGTACAGTATTTCATGGTGCGCTAAGAAACCATGTTTTAATAGAGAAAGTACCAGTTATTTTCTACTAGATAGCGCTCCCGCTACTCTCTCTCGCCGTAATGGTATGTTTTATAACTGGCCATTATGACGTCATCTAGTGTTCTCTCAGTTAATACGTGGCCTTCCATTTCTACAGTGTAAAAATTGTTTACTCTTCATAGAATCGAACCATCACTTTTACAATTCACAGACCACCATTCTGATCACTAGATCATAGGATCACGACCGATATTCCTGCTTAGAAGTGAGTCATTAATTACATTTTTTATAACGTTTTAGTAATCCATGTTATCATATTAAACTTTTAATATACATAATGGTAAACAAATCTCGATCTTTCTTTTTCTTTCCCCTTTTATTTCTTTACATCGTTATGCCCGTCTAAGGAGCGCGATTGAACCTATCTAGCTGATCTTGTCCTTCGAAAATCTTTTCATCTTCTTGCTATGTCTCTTTCTACGCTCCTCCATCCAGGTTCTGTTGAACGCAATGTTTGGGTGGTATGAAAATTTTTGGTTGTAAACTACTTTTCTGAATTTAGATCTGTCCAGTACTATAAAGCTTGAGATGTCTTATTTCCTGAAGGTCTCTTTCAGCTTCAAGCAGCCAGTTGTTCTTAACCTTTCTTTGAGGGAGTTAAGATTTAGAATTAATTTAGTCAGCCTGTGATCGCTCATTCTGAGAAAATGCCCATAAAATTCCAAACGTATTTTCCTTAGTGTGTTCGAGATTTTCTCCGAATGCTGACAAAGCTCTTGGGATTTCCTTTACATCCAGATTCCTTCAGTACAAACTGGGCTAAAAATCTTCCTCGAGATGTGTCTTTCTTGTTGGTTTGCATATCCTTAATGATTAGTGATCTGCTCCCAATTATCTCCCAATAGTTTTTATTTTCTTTTAGTCGGTTTACCCTCCAGGGTTTGGTTTTTCCCTCGGACTCAGAGAGGGATCCCACCATTACCGCCTCCTGGGCAGTGTCCTGGAGCTTGAAACATCAGGTTTGGGGATACAACTGGGGAAGTGGGACGAGCACATCGCCCAGGTGTACTCATCTGCAAAGCGAATAAGGGCCTTATAAGGGACGAGAAGGGATGGGAAGTTTGGGACGGATAGGCAAGGAAGAGGGAAGGAGGCGGCCGTGGCCTTACGTTAGGTACCGGAGTTTTTTGAGGTGCAATAATTGGTGGAAATGCTGGGAGCAATATCAGGACAGCAACTGTTCTGCAGAAGTTTGGCTGGGAGCTGTTTGATCATCCACCGCACAGTCCTCATCTTGCTCCTAGCGATTTCCACCAATTCTTGCACCTCAAGAAATTTCTGTTCTCCAGTCAGCATTTTCACACTGACGAAGAGCTCAAGACGGCTGGTTCCATGCGCAGGCGCAGATTTCTATGACACAGGACTACAACAGTTCATACCACGCTATGTATGACAAGTGTCTCAATTCGTTTGGTGCCTATGTCGAAAAGTAGCTGACACATTGTTGTACCTGTTGCCAATAAAGTGTTGCATGTATCTATGTTCTCTTATTTTTTAAGAAAGGGAAACTTACTTTCTGGATGTGCGTCGTAATATATGAATAATAAGGAAATAGCAGTCCTGGTCAAAAACACATGTGTTAGTTATGATCACTATTATATTGGAGCAATTTTAGGATTCTAGTGATCATAACTAAATCAGGTATTCGAGGTCCTGTCTAAACCTGATCTTCAATATTTAATCAATTGAAGCTATCAAAATTACATTTTCGTTTAGCGATGGGGACGAGTAATATGCAATAGCCTATACCTGCTTCTTATAAAACTTGTATGAAGATAAATGAAAGCGATGCAAATAAACAGCCGTGACCTGTTAGAAGAACCTATCTCAGAATTTACCTTGAATTTAAAATGGGTAACAATGGAAGACCATTTCAAGGATGGCCAAAGTGGGGTTCCAATCCACTCGTCTATCGGTTCCGTTGCTTGATTCCATGACCTTGAACATATCCGTGCGTAGCTACTCTAATTGGTCTAATTGGTAGTCTACTGCCCCCACCCTAAAAAAAAATGGTTGGAGACTGTAGCTTATACGAGGGGTGACATTCTTGAAGTTTCGTCTGTTATAGACGGTTGGTAACTGTGCAGAGATTCTGCCATCCGCCACCTACAGCGCTAGTTATAGGTAAACAACTAATTGCGATTCGTTTGGAAAACTGATCTTGTGAAGACATCCACCCAGTTATTCGATTTCTGTTGGCGAAAAATGTAACCGCAGTTAGAACTTCTCACCGAGCCGAGGGACTCATGACAACGCACGACCTCATACAGCAGGCTGTTCCATATCCACGAGTTTGAGTAAGCGTACACACGAGTACAGGCCGGGCGTTTGTTTTAGACGAGTGAAAAATCTTAATGGAAGCCTGGAGGCGAGTTACTACAGTACCTGTGTTGTTATCAGCTGCCCCAAGCGGTCCGATGATTAACAAATCTGTTTCACACTACTCCTGAAGTACAGTCATTGGCAAATATAATGACGTTCTGTTCGTAACTACGTAACGTGTATTTCCGTGTCACACAATACTTCGACGTGGACTGTACTGTCTGCTCAAGTCTGGAATTCCATTACATCAGATCGGTGGTGACAAGTGTGAAGTGATAGGGTGAGAGAGTGAGTGTGTGTAGGCTCACCCGCAGGGTTCAAGTTGAAGGGCAATCGTCTTAAACAAACGTCCGGCCTGTACTCAGGAGTGATGCTCGAAGCATGGTTGGAGAGGGACTGGGGTGATAGCCAATACGTCACTGGGCGAAGGTCATAACACAAGTCCATGCTTTTCCTGCCAGTTCTGATGTATCCACCACGCAGTGACGGCAGCCTCCACAGCAGAGCTGTATTGCATGTTGCAGGTTTACTCGCGCAAGGCGGCGAGTACTCCACTGCTCACAGACGAGCAA
This sequence comes from Meconema thalassinum, assembly GCA_946902985.2. Taxonomy (NCBI): domain Eukaryota; kingdom Metazoa; phylum Arthropoda; class Insecta; order Orthoptera; family Tettigoniidae; genus Meconema; species Meconema thalassinum. The sequence goes on along the minus strand of OX336399.1, from coordinate 72,749,927 downwards.
CTCGGCTGGAACAGATGAAGTGGTGATACACTTCGCGACAACGTGGCTGAACACGCAAGGATAGGATTTTTACCACGAGGGAATGTTCAAACTCATCACAAGAAGCGACAAGTGTCTACACCAATATGGAGACTGTGTCGATAAAAATAACCTAATGTATGTGCTATCAGTTGGCTGAATTGGTTGTATGAAATATAATGTGCATCTTTCACTGCAACTTTGTAACCTTAATTTATGTTCACCTCTCGTAAATCAACAAGAATACTTGTATTATAGTAGGGGTAGTGTCAGGAGGAAATAGGTAATTAATTAGAAAACATATTGCTCATGGCAATGAATAAAAGTGACTTTATTTTTGTATTTTTATGCACATTACACAGAAACAAGTTGAACTCAACTGTATAAGTTTGGCTTCGTAGGAGACGACTTTCTGGACTGGCCCCATTGGGTTGGAAACATCTGTAACAATACACATATCTCAATTAATATATTACTGTATCCATGTGAAGAATTTCCATGGAAAATATGCTCCCGCCTCCAGCTAGCAGCAGTCCTCGAGCGTGTGCCATTCAACCCACTGAGCAGTTGCATATTTTGGATTTGAGACTAGGAGGTATCAAATCTACAATAATAACACTCAACTCTACTCTAAAAGATTTAATTGGAGTCTAAATCATGGCTTCACACACATCAAAACAGCAACACAATTATATTACACACAAAATATGCAAAACATACTGTTACCCTCACTTATTATTCATTATTCGCACTTTATCCTCACACAAATCCAAATAATTGTTGATTTTACTTTACCTTGAAATTACTATAAAAATCATTTCCATGTGCGCTAATGCACTGGTAACCTTTACACAAACAATGTCAATCTTAGAATCTTTCGTTAATGACAGTGAACACTTTCAACTATACAATGTGCATAAGATGATCCCTTGTCCTTTTCTTCCCGCCAAATTACTCGAATCTACCATGCATTAACCGATCTATTAATTGTAAGCTCCACTGTATGCCGTAATGAGTTTTCTTTCATATATTTATTCTGCTACCGCTGTGTCGAGTGGGACTTTATGCTACCCGTCAAGTGGGCGTAGCGTAACTGATATAGTATCCACTCTCGGAAATACGTGTCGTTCATAATGTCGATTATTCAGGTCCGTATTGACGTAACTATAACTTTGAAAGAATAATAGATTTTCCGCCTTCAATACTGTTTATTTCTATTACTTACAGGGACTAGTTTCGGGGGGCAAATACTACCCCTTCCTCAGCCTGTCCAACAAAACTTCACAAAGATATCAGAACGATTCTTAATTAGCAGTGTATCCTATTGCACACACATTATATATTCATTACTTCAATCAACCTTTTTTAACAATCAGGGTTTCATAGACTTCAAATTCATACATCCTACTCCAAGAATACAAGGGTGAGTTCTCTCCTGTCCCTTCACTTAGTACCATGGAACTTCGCTGCGGGTGGTCAGACAACATGCCGTACCTCCCGTCTTTTTGCTCCGCTCCAAGCAATTGTCTGTTACCCCCAGACATACACAATGTGGCGTCTTAACGACCCATCAAATATTGCTGACTTAAGTCTTACAGAATGCAATGCGGAATATGGAAATGTTTAAACATGTACTCCTACCATATAGGATTTAAAGGCTGGCCGCAAAAGGCGCAATTAACTCAGGCCAAGGAAACGAGATGCACTATGCACAAAGTCAGTTTTAGGAACAGTCGGCGCTTTTGTTAAATACCACGGTCAGGGCACAACTTCCTGCCGTCAAATTCACTCCCAAAGAGAAGAATTAATTCAAACAATTAGCTAGTTCTCGGTCGATATCAGGCGTCACGGCGAGGTGTCCTCGTTTTCCTCTCATGCGCCACTGGATTCGAACCCGGAAAGCTGTTTTAGCAATAATCAGAGCTAGGGATCCCACTATTTACGCTCGATTGCAGTTTATATCTCCGTACGCCCCTTGGCTATACGAGATTCCATACGTCGATTAAGCTACCTGACTTCCCCTGACTCTTGTGAAGCTGATCCCGTCCTTAATTAATAAGCTAATCTCTACCAATATCTTATAAGCTTATTTATCAAGCTGCAATTCAATTATCTTTTAAACATTTCCATTTCCGACCTCCTTCGCATAACTCTGCCCATTATCATATGATTCTCTGATATTAATTTTCTCTACTTTCTACTTTCCACTTTCTACTTTCAATAATACTGCTTAGATATACAGTTATTCAAATTAACATATATTTGTTTACAATTCCCCTGATGTTTATTTATTATTATTATTACTGACATGTTTTCCCCTTTCTCGACACACCATAGCTTTAGTTATATCATCGACAACTGAACATCCGTGTTCATTATATTTATAAAGCTTATTAACTCAAATGCCATTTCTACGTTACTTGTAACGGGTTTACACATAACTCGATGTAAAACGAACATCTTAACTTGACAAAAATCAACGCAAATCAATGTATGAAGGTTCTACCTTCCAAATTCAATTTTCATTGGCATATTTTACAACTTTTGATATTACCGACATACAGTGGGCTACATGTTCACAATAAAATCATGGTAATTCTAGTACTTACATATTATCCTGGCGTCATCGACCAAACACGTACTCCATTAATGCCTGCCATAGTTGCATTTTAGCAAGGCATCCTTACACTATTTACACACTTTTCATATAATTTTTCCATTGAGAAATACACTGCACTTTGCTTTTGCATGCTGAAGCTATCGCTTCCTTTTTCCATAAAGCACATTATATTGACCACTACACTTGTAGAATACACATATTTAAATAACAAATCACTTAAAAACACACGATAACTATATATATATTTTTCTCACTGGTTGATACTTCTTGCAGAATCTCAGAAACACAGGTGTTGTAGGTCTATCCTCTACGAATAACCCTGCATCCCGTTTGAGAGTCTCGTAACACTGCCTGAAGTTCCCTAGTGGACTTCCTGTTCCTTGAAAACCCCTCGTGATTCCCAATGATCGTCAACTCCTATCCAGTGGAATGTTCCCAATACTAGCATAGATATGCTTCCATATCGTACAGAACGTTAATCAAAATGGTACTTCTGTGAAAATACTTTACCCGTATTAACAAAAATGTTTATACCTGCGCAATTCTAACTATTGTATCCATATCTAACAGATATATTCTATACCGCGCTTGTCCATCGTACATTGTGCTTGTACAATTACCATTCTCAATGTCCTCTGACTGCACTTACAGTTTTCCTGAACGGTACACTTTTAACAAAGCCTTGTACAGTCCCACGTATATTTATATAACACTGCATTATCTCTTCGTTATGAGGCTCAATTGACCTATCATGATGCTTTTCCAACTCGTACATACTTATACTGCACGGCTAATACACTTAATACTTCACTAAAAATGTTAAAGTCTTTTGTTTGCCCGCGTCCCTTTCTTGGACCCGGGCAACACGCGCTCCGCGTTAGAATCTGGCACAACTGTTCTCGACTGCCTGCTCCAGTGACCTTATATCTGTTTTCACAAGAAAAGTAGGCCCGTAAATTCCTTGGAGCTTCATTTCTTCTTTACATTCTTTCCCTCTCTTGAAATGATATTTTCAGATGCGTCCTGCATCACTGTTTCCATATCTGCCCGCGTGCATGAGAATCGATCGGTCAATTAATTATAATTAATTGCCTCCCTCTGAGCGTACCAACGCGGCGTGGGTGGTGAATCCCCAATGACCCGATAGTATTTCTGCGCTGGACTCATTCCTGCTGTGTACATCCGCAATAACATAAATCTGCCTCAATTTCGATGTCTGATGGCTTGATAAATAGCCCCCTTGCAATTCATTCACGCAGGTGCAATCCTTATGTCTCTGGCGTACTCCAATCGCGAGTAATCATTAAATTATCCTTGCAGTTCCCCACTCCGCTGGTCTCCTCTCTTGTGGTAAAGGGGGTTTACTGTAACACATCTGCCATCCTCACCCTCTTCTAGACGGCGTAAATAGGTCCGAGTGACTGACGTGGTGCCTTGAAAACACGCCCAGGTTCTAAACTCATTTGTAAAACTGTTAAGAGCTCCAACTCTCAGTGCTAACTTCAGAATTGTATGCATTTTACAGTCAAAAATTGCCGTATTCTTTCCATCTTTTCTTCATTACTTTAACAAATAATACCAGAATTCATTTAAATCACATTATTGGTTTAATGTGTCCTGTCTCTAGGGGTTTCTCTTGATTAAACTCCCTCTGAGACCCTGGGTTCATACCTTGCTGGCATCTCTACTCCGTTCTCACTTTCCCAGTGTCCCAGGTTCAACACCAGTCGGCGTAATGCCCTCGGGCACATTACACAGTTTAATAGACTGGCGCAGGTCGATTTTATAGATGTATCATTAACAACGTGAGAATTAAAATGTTCTCTTATAAGACAATGGTCAAAGCACTGGCGTTCTGAGCCCGAGGTCGCTGACTTGAATCCCACTTGAATCAGACATTCTAATTATCCTACTTTCAACTACATTGTTTGTTCTATTTGTGCATTACATGACTTAATATGAGGGGTGTTCAAATGAAAAGGGACGACACGATACTGTGTGTACAATTTATTCGTTATTCAAAAGTAATCAACACAGGCCTGTGCACAGGTGTCGCATTGCTTCACTAGCCGCAGGATTCCCTGTCCCCAGTAGTCTTGTGGTTGTGACAGGCGCCAATCCTGTACGGTGTCCATTAGTTCGTCGTCCGAATGGAAACGTGCTCCCTTCAGATGTTTTATTTACGGACCAATCAGATGGAAGTCGCAGGGTGACAATTCAGGGCTGTAGGCCGGATGCTCAAGTTGCTCCTACTTGAACGTGGTCAATACACCTTGTGTGACTTTAGAGACGTGTGAGCGAGCGTTATCATGGAGCAGAATCACTTTCTTCTTGAGCAGTCCAGGTCGTTTGTTCTTCTTGATGGACTTGCGTAGGCTACGGAGTGTAGCACAATACATGCCACTGTTAATGGTTCGTCTCAAAGGAAAACGTTTCCAATCGGACGACGAACTAAAGGACACCGTACAGGATTGGTGCCTGTCACAACCACAAGACTTCTGGGCACAGGGAATCCTGCAGCTAGTGAAGCAATGTGACACCTGTGCACAGGGCTGTGGTGATTACTTATGAATAACAAATAAATTGTACCCACAGTATCGTTTCGTACCTTTTCATTTGAACACCCTTATATTTTAATGTCAAGTTTTGAAGCCATTCTTTCAGTGTTGGGTGTACAAACAGTTACTTGTAGCTACCGACAGTAGTGGCTACGCTGGCTAAAGCGCTGCGTTAGGCCATGGGGCCAAGCTCTCTGCTGACTCGGTAGACGCATGGGTTCGAGCCCCACCGTCGGCTGTCCTTGAAATGGTTTTCCGTGGTTTCCCATTTTCAACACTAGGCAAATGCTGGGACAGTACCTTCTGACAGGCCACGGCCGCTTCCTTCCACATCCTTGCCCAGTTTCATTCATCTTCATCCATTCAATCTCTCATGCCGACGCGCAGGTCGTCCACGGGCGTCGAATAGAAAGACCTGCACTCGGCCTCCGAGGAGGCTACACGAAAAAAAAAAACTTGTAGCTCTTCAGTCGGTATATAATGGGCGGGGTATAATGTATATAATATTCGAACCTTAAGTAAATAACGGTTGGTTGGTTGGTTGGTTCCTTAGTTTAGGGGCTGCGACAACGCGGTCATGTAGCCCCGTGTACTTTGGGTGTGTATAGAATCTGTCTGATAACCGGTGTTAATTGTGATGACTGTATTAGTGTGTGTATCTGTTTTTTTAAATTCAAGTAGGGACTGCAACTTTGAATTTTCAAATAGTTCCTACTTTTGCCGCCAAACGCCACCGTCAACGACTACTAGGCCAAGTTCAGAACTTAGCTACTAGACGCCACCGCAGTCGGCTCTTGGCAACGAACGTAGCAACCTAAGAGCGTTGTTTACATTCTTAACCTATCCAATTTAGTTTCACACAGGTGTAATTAGTGGAAAGATCTTTAACATGCCATAAATCTATGACATGGGACCGCCGGCTTTACTTCCCCTCGGAAGGAAGGCATACTGAGGGATTTTTAACGCTCTTAAAAAATCCGATGGCTTCGGCCGGGTTTGAACCCGCTATCTTGGGCATAGAAGTTCAGCATGCTTTAAGTAAATAACACTCCTGGAAAAAATTACATGTATTAGTTATGATTACTATAATAATGGGGGCTTCGATGGCGTAGTAGATAGCACAGGGCCGTATTTCTAAATAGGCTAAGTAGGCTGCAGCCTAGAGCAGCATATTTCCAGGGGCGGCAGTTTGGCAATTTATTCAAAAGTTAAAATGAAGTATTTCAGACGTTATTAATATTTTCCGTACGAATTCAAGAATGCATTGTTACTTAAAAATATGTTTTAGTCCTTCTACAGTTTTTCCTGCCTTAGAAGAGTTAAGAACTATCTGCGAACTAGTATTTCTAAAATACGGCTAAACTCACTTTCATTACTTTGTATTGAGGCAAATACAACAACAAAAAATCCTCTCGGCACGCCGGAAGGCGGAGGAAGATTTCACCGGGAAAACTAGGTGATAGGCTAGAATAGGCAAAGTTTTCGTAGAAGGATCAGAAAGAATTTTACAATTGGAGGTTAGTTAACATTTTTTCGTCTTTCTATGCATACTTTTAACATTTTACTGTCTTATGGGGATGGTAACCTTCTTGTCATTTGGGGTTAATTTTTATACTTGTGATCACACTGTCCTTATGCAAGGTTTGGAACTGATGTGTAACTATCTAACAGTCTATTACTTCTTCACGCAAAATTTTATCTCCCGCAGAGATGTTGGTTAGTTCCTCAGTTTAGGGGCTGCGACAAGGTGGTCATGTAACCCCGTGTACATTGGGTGTGTGTAGAATCTGTCTGATAAACGGTGTTAATTGTGATGACTGTATTAGCCTGTAATTTAGGTAAGGTCTGCAGACGGTCAATTTCAAGTAGAAGTTCCTAATTTTGCTTCGAAATACTACCGTCAACGACACCTAGCTGTGAACTTGGCAACTAGATGCCACCGCAACCAGCAACTTGAAACGAATGTTGGAACTTCCCCTCCGAAGGAAAGCATGCTGAGGGATTTTTAGCACACTTAGAACATCCGACGACTTCGGCTGGCTTTGAACTCGCGACCTTGGGCATAGAAGTTCAGCATGCTACCAGTTACGTCACCGAGGCCACTTTCCTAAGGGTCAGATGGAAAACTGAATGTGACCTCGTGCAATGGCGTTGCCATGGCAACTTCTGAGTTCATCCCTCATCAATTTAGAAGCGTTTTCATGGTAACCTCTGATGGCACTTGGCATTTTCTTAAAATTCCGAAATCATTTTGCTCATCCCTTGGCGTAATGGTGGGTCATATCAAAAAGTCTTTCAGACAAAAGTTTTAGTTAATTATTAGGGGAATATTTTCCATTCTGTACGGTTTTGATATTGTGCCTATTAAGAGAGATATGATTAATGTTTCCCGAAACACCCACTTTTTTCCACCCCTTTGGTCAATGGTTGGTGCTATCAAAAAACTTTTTAAAGAAATTTTTGGCACTTATCCGACACATAGTATGAACTTAGAATGGATTCGATATTTCACGTATTAAGAGAGGTATAGCGATATTTCACTTTTTCAAAAAAAAAGCGCCCCATTTCTACCGCCTTCGATCGATTATGCCCATTAATGAACTCGACCGAGATTTTAAAGGGATACATATTATGTAAAAAATTCAAAGTGATTGGTGCAAAATTACGGCAGTTATCGTGTCCACAAGGAACTGATATATATACATATATATACATAAATTATATATACACTTTTGAACCGACGGTGGTTTCGGGGTCTGGGGGATGTGAAACGTGAAGATATGTCGAAATTTTCCGGAAATCGAAACATGGTACCCATTGCAATAGTTAGCTTCCTAATGAAATCTACATGACTTTCATATGAGGACATTATTAACGAGTTGGCCATTAAGAAATCTCGTAAGAAAGCTATGTAAATTTGAACATCAGGATTACGTGGGGTGAGTTATTTTAGAGAAGTTTATATATTTTTCAACTAATAAACCAGTAATTAACTACATTTTGTGTAATTTCATTTCTCCATGTAGGACAACTTAATTCAATGTGAGCACAGTTCTTCAATTACACAAAAGATAGTCATTAGCATTAAACTATAAAAATATGTGTAAAATAGTGATCACTGATCTCCAAGAACAAATTAATTAACTAATTAATTTCGAAACTCATTTAATTTTTTTACGAATCTTAAGAGAAGTAAGTAAAAAACAAGTAGATAACTAATTTCATTATATAGGCCTAATTTATTATATAAACCATTAATATTGTAGTTTTACCTGAACCAAATGAACTTTATGTTTAAAAAGATGAAAACACTAATGAACTCTATCTTTTTGTTGTATAAAACAAATGTATTAAGCAAATATGAAGCCTCCGTGGCTTAGGCGGCAGCACGTTGGCCTCTCACTGCTGAGTCCGTGGTTCAAATCCCGGTCACTCCATGTGAGATCTGTGCTGGACAGAACGGAGGCAGACAGGTTTTTCTCCGGGTACTCCGGTTTTCCCTGTCAAAATTTCATTCCAGCAACACTCTCCACTATCATTTCATTTCATCTATCATTCATTTAATCATTGCCCCAGAGGAGTGCGTCAGGCCTCGGCAACCGGCACAGTTCATATCCTCGCCGCTAGATAGGGGCTTCATTCATTCCATTCCTGACCCGGTCGGAGACTGGAACCAGGTTGTGGATTTTCATTTTCAGTAAGCAAATATGAACTATAGAGCCGGCAAATGGACTTTAGCCTATAGGTGCCATACTCTTAAATCCGGCCCTGGGTAGCATGCTAAACTTCTATGCCCAGTTTGGAGTTTGCTTCGGTAGGTTCCATTTAAAAGCAATATAGGCCCTGGAATTTTCCTGAGGATACGTCTTTCGACCTTTTACTATATTGTTTGCCCAATATACGACCTATTACATAAAGTTTTTATTTCTCCACTGCTATATTATACATTCCCGTGCGTAGGTTTACAATATTATCACTCATGGTCCAGTAGCACTCAAAGAGTTTAAATTTTATATTAATACATCAATAAATTCAATTAATAACTGACACTTCCCACGCAAACCATTTTGTACATTAGTTCCGATTCCAGGAATTTCATTCAGGGATATTTCATGCATACAATACAGATCTTCTATATCCACAGTAATTAAGCGCATTAGTAAATGAAAACCAAATGTTTGTATTAAATATGGAATGTTTTCACAAAAAACCGAGACATGCGGTGACTACAATCGCAAAGGATTGTGGGTTATTATAATCGAAATTCAATTATATCTCAATCATAGGTCATCTAATTGATTTTTTATCGCAAAATGCAGAGGTCATGCGTTCAATTACTACCTCAGCTGTCCTATAAATAAGTTTTTTGTGGTTTCCCCACTTCTATTTCAGGCAAATGCCGGGATGGTATCTAACTTCAGGCCACGGCTGTCTCCTTTCAAATCCTTGCCTCAACTAAAAGTCACATATAACTACAGCCGTTACTATGTCACAGGTTATCATAGAGATTCCACACTCACCCAAGTGCATTACCACGACCACGTGACGAATGATATAAGATACCTCTTCTTATCTACTAGGTAGCTTCCAAAAATAAGGTATCAAGAACTATCGTAGGTGATAATTTCCCCTCGTGTTCGAAACATCCGCAAGGGGCAAAGAATAAGATGATGATGATAATTGTTTTGGCCTAACATCAAGGTTATCGGCCCCTAATGGTTTGGGTGATAGTGAAAGATGAGATGAGAATGAAAACTATAACTAATACTAACTACAGACTTACATACTAGAGGAAGAAATGGTAAACAAATAAGGATAAAGCAAATAAGGGACAGGAAGAAAAAAATGCCAACCACCATCAGAGAATGAGGATTGAGGACTTGGAAGGAGGGAGAGACATGAAAGGCAGATAGGTAAGGGAAAGAGGAGAGGACCCGCCCCAAAGTCAGAGGAAAAAGGGGACAAAACGAACCCAGCTCAGGAATGAATCAACAACAACAAAAAAATACCCTCCACGAAGCTACTGTACGTGTGTAGTGACCCGAGTTTCGAATCCAATCGCGAGAACAGCCGGGATGTAATAATAATGTTATTTGTTTTACGTCCCTTTTAACTGCTGCGGTTTTTAGAGACGCCGGGGTGCCAGAATTTTGCCCCGAAGGGGATCTTGAACGTGCCAATAAATCTACTGACACGGCTCCCTCGCATTTGCGCACCCTGAAATGCCAACTGACTGAGCCAGGATTCGACCCGGCAACGTTGGGAACAGCAGGCGAGAACGTTACCGCTGTGCCACGCAGCCAGTTAGTTCTGGATGAGGTTTTCCCTATATTCACTCTAAGAAAATGCTGGGATTGTACATTATCTGAAGTCACAGGGCACCATTCCAAATACAACATGCTTGCACATTACTACAGACTCCACAATAACAAAGGTTAACTACAAATTTCATACCAGTAGGATGACGTGAAATATATTTTAGTCCCGCCCATCTTCTGGTGTAGCAGCTAGCATTCTTGGCTGTCACCCCGAAGGTCCGGGTTGGAATCCCGGCTCTGCCAAGAAATTTATATCTGGTCTGAGGGTCGGAACGGGCTCCACTTAGCCTCGTGTGATAAAAATGTGAAGAGGTACGTTCGATTCCCACCTCAGCCATCCTGCAAATGGTTTTCCGTGGTTATCCACTTCTACTCCAGGCGAATGCCGGAATAGTTCGTAACTTGAGGTCACGGCCACTGAATTACATACAAAAACACTCTTACAGCCATTACAATAACACAAGTTATCCGACAAAATTCCACACAAAATTCCCAAGTACACGGGGCTAAATGACCACGATGTTCAAACCCCTCAAATGAAACAACAACTAATTTAATCCCTCAATGATTATGTCAATCAAAATTCGGGACTTGGAACATCTTTGTTCATCAGTCCCATGAACTTGTGTGTGTGTTGAAATTGTCTGATAACCTGTGTTTCTGTGCTGACTGTAAAAGTGTGTGCATTTGTAATTATATTAGAGTAGGGAATTTGGCAGGTCCCCAGGAACTTGACATAAGTTACTATCCTGGCATTTGCCTGGTGGGAGTGTGGATAAAACCGGGGAAAAACACACTCAGGACAGCCGCTGTCAGCGCCGGAATTAGAGCCCGTCACGATCGTTGTGAGCACTTAACGCACACGGCTATGCCACGAATTCCTTATCGAAGCTACAACAACAACAACAACAAAAACAACAACAACAGAAACAGAAACACGAACACTCTTCTTAGTTTCCTTCCACATTTCTTTTCGTTGTCTTTGGTGTGAGTTTTGAGAGTTTAGAGGGTTTAGAGAGTTTAGAGAGTTGAAAGATTTTAGAGAGTTTAGAGAGTTTAGAGTTTTGTGTTTTGAGTGTTGTGTTTTGTGATTTTTGTTTCTCTTTTTTTTCTTTTCTTTCTTTGCTTGTTTCTTTCTTTCTTTCTTTCTTTCTTTCTTTCTTTCTTTCTTTCTTTCCTTCTTTCGTTCTTTCTTTGCTTGGATTACATTATTTCCATGTTTCTTATTACTTTATCTTTACAAGACTACCATACTTAAAAAGTACGGTAGGAACTTTTCCAAACATTGTACCCGCTGTACACCCCATGTGACTTATACCACTCTGTTATTTATAAGCGCGCTGGGAAATGTTTTAAGTGTTTTCATAAATCTCTACACATATATCTCACTTACAGAACCGGCAGAGAAATTCATCTTAGCTCCCTCAGCCGTCATGACACAAGACAAATGAGTCTTTTCTTCAACAAATCCTAGTTCATACGTCACGGAGTTGAGAGCCAGCCATGACACACAACGTATTAATGAAGTCAAATTTGAATAATTATTTACTTGAGTGGTAGTTCTATGTCGGCCCAGTGGTGGGGGGGTTAGCACGCCTGCCTTTTACTTTGGTGGACCTGAGTTCAATTGCCGTCTCTGCCTGATATCTAAGATCTGACGTGAGTGGTGGAACGGGATGAACTTAGCCTCGTGAGAGCAATAATTGACTTGTGACTAATTAATGCTTCTCGTTCCTACTGGACTGGCTGCGTGGCTCAGCGGTAACGTTCTCGCCAGCTGAGCCCAAGATTGCAGGATCGAATCCTGTCGCAGACAGTTGGCATTTGAGGATGAAACAAGTAGTTCCGTGAAGAACTATACAGCCTATTTTCATATATCCTACTTACAGTATGTTAATTGCCTCTATCTACATACAAAATTGCAGTTTGATTGCTGTAATAGATTCGTAGATATTGAGAACCGACTAAATATTTCGGATGGTCGCCATGTTGGATTTTATATATGTAGGTCCTAGAGTTATGTACTGTTACATGAAGATCATTGTGTACGTGTAGCATTCAAACTTCAATCGCATGATTAGGACACAAGAAGTAACAAGGAGATTTTAAAATTTCGCACAGCTGCCATCTTGTGGTTATGGAAACAATTGAAACAAATTAGATGCCAATGGATTAACATTCGTATAAGGATTTACTGTACCAAGTTTCACTGCACTCGGATGGTTAAATTGCGAGAAACGTCCATGTGAATATTTAAATTTCGCGTCGCCGCCATGTTGGATTTGTGATCACCAGGTTATTGAAAGTCCTATAGTTGAACTTAAGTTCATAACCCCTATGAACATAAAAAATTCAGTTTGATTGCTATAATAGATTCGTAGATATTCAGAGCCGTCTAAATAATTCGGATGGTCGCCATGTTGGATTGTTTAATGTATAGGCCATAGAGTCCTGTACCATTAACGGAAAATTATTGCGTAGGTTCATTATTCAAACTTTCACTTCGATCGCATGATTACGACACAAGAAATAAAAACTTAATTTTAAAATTCGCAAGGCCGCCATCTTGAGGTTATGTAAACAATTGAACTAAATTAGATACCAGTGCATTACAATGTGTATACACATTTCCTATACCAAGTTTCATTGCGTTTGGAACATTAAATCGCGAGAAAGGTCTATTTAAAACTTTCAACTTCGCGTGGCCGCCATGTTCGTTTTGTAGTTAACCGATTTTTGAAAGTCTCATAAATGAACTTCCAGTAGTGCTCTTTATCTCCGTACAAAATTTCAGGGTGATAACGGTAATAGTTTCAGAGATACAGAATGCCGGTGAAATACTTCGCACAGCCGCCATCCTGAGATTATGTAAACAATTGAACGAAGTTAGATGTCAGTGCATTACAAGGTGTATAAACATATACTATACCAAGTTTCATTGCGTTTGGTTGGTTAAATCGCGAGAAACGTCTATTTAAAAGTCGCAAATTCGCGAGGCCGTCATGTTGGTTTTGTAGTTACCAGTTTTTCAAATGTCACATAGGTGAACTTCTAGTAGTTCCCTTTATCACCGTAAAAATCCCAGGGTGATATCAGGAATAGTTTCGGAGATATTGAATGCTAGTGAAATATTTCGCACAGCCGCCATGTTGGATTGGTGAGACGTAACAAAATTTGAAGGACTCGGTCGGGGTCGGCCGAAATAGTGCCATAAACTTACCGAGTTTCATTGAAATCGCTCCAGCCGTTTAGAAGTTATTTGTGACACACACACACACGGACAAAAGGTGATCTCATAAGCCTATTTTTTTCAAAATTGAAAATAGGCTAAAAATGCGAGGGAGCAGTGTCAGTTGATTTATTGCCACGTTAAAGATCCCCTTCAGGGTAAAATTCCGGCACCCCGGCGTCTCTAAAAGCCACAGTAGTTAAAAGGGACGTAGGCTAATACAAATAGCATTATTATTATTATTATTATTATTATTATTATTATTATTATTATTATTATTATTATTATTATTATATATAATACGTTGAGGCCATCTAGGACCACGTTAAGTCTTGCTACACTTGGCAATTTGTTTCGCCTTCCTGAGCCCAGAATTCCCTCATTCTCTGTGAGTGGGCCATCATGCGCTCCACTGTCCAAATGGTACCTTGTCTTCTTTTCGGGTTCGATGTCTCGTCTCGGGTTAGCCCATTAGTCAGTATCCTTTTGCGGAAGAGATCTCTATTGAAGGCGTCGTCGGGTTTTGGATGCAGTATTTTGAGGTCGTCTTTGGTATTCATAAACCAGGGCATTGTGGTTTAGGGTTTGGAGTCAAAGAAATGAAACATTTGTTTAGTCAGCCTGTTTCCATCCATTCGTTTGAGATGACCGTAATACCGTGCCCGCCTTTTACGGATCGATTCTGAAATTTTCTCTATTTCACTGTAGACTTCTTTGTTGGATTTTTTTTATAGTAGATGCCATTCTTGTAATTTGATCCCATTATACCTCTGACGATTTTGCGCTCTTTTTTCTCCAGTTCTTCAAGGAGTCCTTTATTATTATTATTATTATTATTCGTTCCTACTGGAACGTAGGGCATCCCTAAAACGCCTCCATTGTGATTGTCATCTAGCCAATGCTTTAACTTTCTTCCAGGTCTTCAAGTGCTTCTTCCTCTACAGTCTACCTCCATGTCTTCTTTGGATGTCCTCTGCTCCGTGCACCTTGCGAGTTCCATTCCAATGCTGTAGGTTCTCTTGACCAGCGGTTCCCAATCTGGGGTACGCGTACCGCTTAGGGGTACGCGGTGACCTAGTTGAGGGTACGCAAAAAATAATCCGTAATGGCGGATATAGTAAAAAAACATTCTAAAGTGGTGAGTAGGTTCTACGTCGCGTCGGGCCGTGCGTACAGTAGTCGTCATATACACGCGCAGCGAAAACGACCTAGTTCTACCAGCAGAGCTAAAACACAGTATAATTTTGCATTTGACAAGCCTTAAAGACTCATTTGGGCAATATTTTCCTGAACGTGAAGATGGTGAAAATTGGATCGTAGATCCGTTCAGTGAAGTCTTCACAAGACTGCCACGTTTCCATTCTGGAAAAAGAGAAACTCATCGACATCTCTGCAGACTCTTCCTTGAAATCTGATTTCAAGACAAAAAGCCTTGGAAACTTTTGGGCTAGCATTAGTGATGAATACGAGCCTATCTCAAATAAAGCACTCCAAGTTTTAGTGCCTTTTACTAATACGGAGCCTATAGAAAGAGATTTTCCTTCATATGCCTTTATTCAAAACAAATATCGTAACAAGCTTGATGCAAGTCCGGACTTAAGAGTGCATTTGTGAAAAGTGCCGATAGATTTCAAAATGCTATGTGCAACAAAACAAGTCCAAGGATCACATTAAAGACACTTCTTGAAGACTTCAATATGTAGTCTGACACTATTCTATATGTATTCTATGTACACATTGGATGTTCTCAATAAAAAGTTCGGTGTTCAGCTGAAATTATCCTGTTACTATTTTATTTCCTTAGCTAAATTTCCATTCATAGGTGTCGACCTGTTGTTTGTTCAAATATTGCAATAAATGTGTATTACACCCTCTCTAATACTGTTATAGTACCGTAAAAAAGTAGTTAGAACTTTGGGGGTACTATGTCTGTAAAATATGTTTTAGGGGGTACGCAGAAGAAAAAAAGGTTGGGAACCGCTGCTCTAGATCCTACTGGATTTTCCAAGGTATGACCTAACAAACTCCATTTCCAGTGCCATCGTGATTGGAAGTTTGTTGGTAATTCATTGGATATTTTTTCGGGCCATCTGATGTCTGATGCGTCGCAGACAAGGATTTATAAATTTGAAGGTTATATTTGGCTGGTTAGAAACGCACTATCAAGTTCGAACGTTCGCCGCTAGGTGTCAGTGATAGTGGCAACTGGTAGCCAATGTTGGAACTACCTGAAATTGAACTTGCTGGGAGCCCACGGGCGTTCAATTAAAATACCCTGCTATGGCCATTGGCTGCAATTCATATATAATAACAAATGTCTGCAATAGATGAGTGATATTTCGTGTCCCCATCAAGGATCCCCAGGCAAACGAAAGAAAGGAAGGAAGATTGTAGTTTTACGTGACCGTGAATCTTATGATTATGAGCCACGGGACCTCCATTTTACGTGGAATCCGAACCACAGGACATGGCATTTCACTGCGAAAATCTCACATGCATTGACCGGGAATCGAACCTGGACCGCCTTGGTGAGAGGCATACAGCTAGACCGCTGAGCCACCACGCCCCTGCAAACGAAAGAACTGATTTGACATTTGTATTGACAATTTTTATTTTCGTCTTCTTTGAGATGTTCTTATTCTTCCCTACTGTATGAAGGTTCCATTTGTTTCCTAATTCTAACTTTCACTTCTTCCTCTGCCCCTCCTATCATTACACTTCTCAAGTTGGTGAATGTTTCAACCACTTTTACAGACACGAATGACTATTCATCACTTTTAGCATTTACAGTAGTCTCATCTCGTTAGTTAGCATCCGCTTCGTTCCGTAGTGGCTGTGACATCGTGGTGATATAGCCCCATGTATTTGGGTGTGTGTGGACTTGTGTGATAACCTGTGTTATTGTGTTGGATGTACAAGTGTGTGTATAATTGTAAAATGGGATTGGGAAGAAGGCGGCCGTGGCATCACACTAAAGGCATAAACAAATAAATAAATACATAATTAACTTAATGAATAAACAAATAAATAAGTAAATAAATATTTTACTTAAAGGATGAATAGGCAAATAAATAAATGCACAAATAAATAATTAACTTAATGAATAAACAAATAAGTAAATAATTAACTTAATAAATAAATAAATAAATAATTAACTTAATGGATGAATAAAAAATAAAAGGATACATAACTACCGGTAAAGAAATATTTTACTTAAAGGATGAATAAATAAATAAAGAATTAACTTAATGAATAAGCGAATTAATACATAAATAATTAACTTAATGAATGGGTAAACAAATAAATAAGTAAATAAATAATTAACTTAATGAATAAACTAATAAATAAATAAGTAAATAGAAACCATCCCAGCCTGGAGTAGAAATGGGAAAACCACGGAAAACTACTTCCAGGATGGCTCATTTAGGCATCGAACTTTCCTCTTCTCAGTTGCCTCACGAGGCTGAGTGCACCCCTTTCCAGCCCTCAAGACCAGAAATAAATTTCTTAGGAGTGCCGGGAATCTAACTCGGACCTCCTGGGTAACAGCCAAGAATGCTAGCCGCTACACTACGAGATTGTCACTTAACCTTTAAACTAAGCTGGTGTGAGCTTTTTTTTTCAGGGCTTACGACCTCGTGGTCATCAGACCGGGTACTTAAAAGTGTCTGGAATCTTTCTGATAACCTACGTTGTTGTGGCAACTGTACAAGTGCGTGTGCTTGTATTTAGGGGGCTAAGGTTGGGAAGGAGACAGCCGTGACCTGAAATTTTCTTGGGAACCCACAGAAAACTACTTCTACGCAGGCCGAGAATAGGATACGAACCCATCACTCACTACACTTCTCAACTGTCTTCAACCAATCTCACACCAGGATTAACAATGTTCACGGCAGTTTGCATCTTTAGTGAACCGTTGTAATACAATGTATGGAGTAATCCTACTGGCACTGAATAAGTGGCATTCTCAGTCATTGCAAGAAATTTATCACTTTTATTTTACCTGAGGGATTTAGTTTAACATTAGTTTTATACACAACAGGTATTTATTACCACGAATGGGATTAAGGAGACCGGTCGTATCCACTCAGTCACAGTCTGGTCAGAGTGTTATACATTGCCAATTCATTCGCTCTTTCTATACTATTGGAATCCACTATTTCGTTCTATTCAATTACGTTCTAGGAGCGGGCTAAGGCCAGGTCTTCTCATTATTTACTGATTTATGTATTCTTTTACCAATTTATTTCTTTACTGTACCGTATTGATTTATTTACTATTTTTTACTGTGTTTTTATTTATTTATTTATTTATTTATTCATTCACACATTAAGTTAATTATTTATTTACTTATTTATTTGTTTATTCATCCATCAAGTTAATTATTTACTAACTTATTTTAGCCTACTTTCGATTTTTGCAAAAAATGAAAGTAGACTTATGAGATCACTACAGGGCGAAAAAAGTGTGTCTGTCTGTGTGTGTGTATGTGTGTGTGTGAGTCTGTGTCTGTGTGTGTGTGTGTGAGTACTCTGAATGTCTGTCCCCCCCCCCTATCAATTCGAACGCGGTGAATGCGAATTGAACGAAATTTGGTACAAAGGTAGCACTAGCAAAGGACACCTCAGTGTCATGTTTTATATCGCCACCATCTTGACGGAAACGTAATGGCGGCCACACAAATGTTCAAAGCTTAAATCAAATTACGACTAACCTAATCATCCGATCTCTACCAAATTTTGCAACAACATACCTTTATGGGGGGAGCATCATTTGACCACACTAATAAGTCATCAGCGTAATAGTTTGCGGATGGCGGCCATCTTTGTGTGAAAATCGATTCCCCCTATTAATTCGAACACGGTGCAACCGAAT
The DNA here is from genome assembly GCA_946902985.2 of Meconema thalassinum. Taxonomy (NCBI): domain Eukaryota; kingdom Metazoa; phylum Arthropoda; class Insecta; order Orthoptera; family Tettigoniidae; genus Meconema; species Meconema thalassinum. Next base: position 72,731,309 of record OX336399.1, on the reverse strand, counting down.
GGAACGAAATTTGGTACAGAGGTAGTACTAACAAAAGGCACCTTAGTGTCATGTTTTATATCGCCGCCATCTTGACGGAAACGTAATGGCGGCCACACAAATGTTCAAAGCTTAAATCAAATTACGATTAACCTAATCATCCGATCTCTACCAAATTTTGCAACAACATACCTCTATAGAGGAAGCATCCTTTGACCAAATAACTAGGTCATTAGCCTAATAGTTTGCGGATGGCGGCCATCTTTGTGTGAAAATCAATTCCCCCTATTAATTCAAACACGGTGAAACCAAATGGAACGAAATTTGGTACAGAGGTAGCACTAGCAAAGGGCACCTCAGTGTCATGTTTTATATCGCCGCCATCTTGACAGAAACGTAATGGCGGCCACACGAATGTTCAAAGCTTAAATCAAATTACGATTAACCTAATCATCCGATCTCTACCAAATTTTGCAACTACATACCTTTATGGAGGGAGCATCCTTTGACCAATCTAATAGGTTATTAGCCTAATAGTTTGCGGGTGGCGGCCATCTTTATGTCAAAATTGATTCCCCCTATTAATTCGAACACGGTGGAACCGAATGGAACGAAATTTGGTACAGAGGTAGCACTAGCAAAGGGCACCTCAGTGTCATGTTTTATATCGCCACCATCTTGACTGAAACGTAATGGCGGCCACACGAATGTTCAAAGCTTAAATCAAATTACGATTAACCTAATCATCCGATCTCTACCAAATTTTGCAACTACATACCTTTATGGAGGGAGCATCCTTTGACCAATCTAATAGGTCATTCACCTAATAGTTTGCGGATGGCGGCCATCTTTGTGTCAAAATCGATTCTCCCTATTAATTCAAACACGGTGAAACCGAATGGAACGAAATTTGGTACAGAGATAGCACTAGCAAAGGGCATCTCAGTGTCATGATTTATATCGCCGCCATATTGACAGAAACGTAATGGCGGCCACACAAATGTTCAAAGCTTAAATCAAATTACGATTAGCCTAATCATCCGATCTCTAGCAAATTTAGCAACAACATACCTTTATGGAGGGAGCATCTTTTGACCAAACTAATAGGTCATCAGCCTAATATTTTGCGGATGGCGGCCATATTTGTGTGAAAATCGATTCCCCTTATCAATTCGAACACGGTGAAACCGAATGGAACGAAATTTGGTACAGAGGTAGCACTAGCAAAGGGCACCTCATATTCATGTTTAATATCCCTATAGCACGTTGTATTTCAACAAGCTACTACAACCAACATTCAATCATACTCCTTGAAAAGGACAAAGAGTTATAACAATACCCATGCATTTAGGAGAAAGTAGGCTATATGTTCTTTACTGAACATCTTGTTTTATTCATCCTTTAAGTTAATTATTTGATTACTTATTTATTTGTTTATTCATCCATCAAGTTAATTATTTTTATTTTTTTATTTTTGTATTCATCCATTAAGTTAATTATTTATTTACGTATTTGTTTATTCACCCATCAAGTTAATTATTATTTTTTTATTCACCCATCAAGTTAATTATTTATTTTCTTATTTATTAGTTTATTTTTCATTAAGTTAATTATTTCTTTACTTATTTATTTATTTATTTATTTATTCATTTAGTTAATTTTTTATTTACTTATTTATTTGTTTATTCATCCATTAAATTGATTATTTATTAACTTATTTTTATTCATCCAACAAGTTAATTATTTGTTTACGTATTTGTTTATTCATCCTTTAAGTTAATTATTTATATACTTATTTTTTAAATTCATCCATCAAGTTAATTATTTGTTTACTTATTTATTTGTTTATTCATCAAGTTAATTATTTATTAAATTACTTATTTGTTGGTTCATTCATTCATTTATATATTTAATACGTTTATGTATTTATGCCTTTTGTATGGTGAAGTTCGAGCTCTTGGCCCTCTCTTACACCTAACCACACACCATGTGTCTTATTACTAATAATACCGACAGCAGTGGCTACGCGGGCTAAAGCGCAGCGTTAGGTCAAGGGGCCAAGCTCTCTGCTGACTCGGTAGACGCGTGGGTTCGAGCCCCACCGTCGGCTGTCCTTGAAATGGTTTTCCGTGGTTTCCCATTTTCAACACCAGGCAAATGCTGGGACAGTACCTTCTGACAGGCCACGGCCGCTTCCTTGCCCAAGTTTAATTCATCTTCATCCATTCCATCTCTCATCCCGACGCGCAGGTCGCTCACGGGCGTCGACTAGAAAGACCTGCACTCGGCCTCTCAGGAGGCTACACGACAAAAAAAAAATACTAATAATACCCACGTATGTCATTCTCAGTTAGTTAGTTATTGAGGTCTTAAGGGGCGGACCTACGAGGTCATCTGCCCCTATATGTCATTCTCAATCTAGCATGGTAGTAAATCTAAGCAAACTTAGAGACGATCACTGATGTGCCAATTATGTGTTTTACATGTTAGAATAAAAACCGACCTACAGTATAGGCTATTAAAATTTATATATAGTAACAATTTATTGAAGTCATAACAAATTTCTACTCTAGCCATTTAACCACACCTTCATACACATTATTGTTCTAGTAGGCCTATGAATTCAAGAGGAAATCTCTACATGTACATTTGAAAGCAGCTAGGGGTGACCAATTTCTAGCGTCACGAGGGCAATTCAGCAACTTGAAGAGCGACCCAGTGTGACAGAGAAGACAGTGAGCTTGTAGTTCGCAGTTGTTCCGGTGTTTCAGTTGGAGTTGCTGAGCTCTAGCTTCCGACACGAGGAAAGAGTGATGATGAAGATACTTGTTGTTTTAAGGGGCCTAACATCTAGGTTATCGGCCTCTAATGGCTTGGGTGATAGTGAAAGATGAGAATGTCAGCTATAACTAAAACCACACTTACTTCTAAAACTTACACACTAGAAGAAGAAATGGAATACAAGAGGAGAATAAGGCAAATAAATGACACGAGGAAAAGAAATGCCCTCAACCCTCAAAGAATGAGAATTGAGGGACTTGGAAGGATGGAGAGCCATGAAAGGCAGATAGGAAAGGGAAAGAGGAGAGGGTCCGCCCTAGAGGCAATGGAAAAAGTGGGAAAACCTGACCCAGCTCAGGAAACCTTCGGGGTCGCCAACTCCTGAACCCAACAGCCGTGTGCTCTTGAGGGTGTAGCACTATCGAGGGTGCACCATAAGTGGTGGGGCTACACACACCCTGCCTCCTTAAGGGCCTTGGGCAGAAGGAGATGTGAAGAGAACAGATGAGGTCTGACCCCTCGAAGAATGAGGGATCAGAAAAGATGAGACAAGGGCCCATTAAGGCGGGAAAGTGAAAGACTCCCTAGGCCTCGGATACCCTAATACCGTCGGGGTCGAAAAAAACAACAGTTGAACAAGGGAGGTCGATAGGAAAGATGACAGAGAGGAGCCCGACAGAAGTAAGTGGAAGTAATGCCGAACTCAGCTGGGGTCACGTGGTCGCCAACCCACGTCCCACTAGCCGTGGGCCCCTGTGGGGAATAGAGGAAAGAGTTATTAAAAGCATATGAATTAATTGAGCAACTCTTTTACAAAATAAAGTAACTGGAAAGTAATGATTCGTTACTTCGACAGTTGTAACTGTAACTGAGTTACGTTTTGCACCAAGTAACGGTAACGTAGTTACTTAACCAACCCTGGTTCCAAGGCATTGTACTTGCCACCATGTTCGTTACCTGAGCCGCCTGAATGGAGCCATCCCCTTTACGAGCTCTCTGGAGACCTCACGAATGTTTACCGCAATTCCAGCTCACAGAATGATACAAGATAAAACAGCGAGGAGAAAGCTAGATTACTGGATCGTTTCTCATAATAATGTCGAAGCTATTGACGTCAACGGCATCCTCTCATGGGGAACTTCAATCTGGCGCCACTGTGCTCCTCGCCCTCAATATCGACATTATTCTGGAATAAATGTGTGATTCCAAATTGCACCGCTTCATAGGTTTTCACCGGAATTGGTAATACATGTATTTATGTATTTATTGATGTGTAACATCTTTCCACTCGGTTGCTGTATATTTTCTGTGGGGGTGATTTTGAAGAAATGAAACGGAAATGGGACGGAAATGCAACGGAAACAATGAGCGCGCGCGGTAGCGGAAATTGGTATCACGACGTACTGTCGGCCATGTGGCTATGTGGAAGGTATATCGCATAAGTTTACTTCAAGGTTTGGAGACCACATTAAAGGTATTCCTACAATAAATCATCTTCAAATTGTCGTTCTTTGGTGTGAAAATATTCAATATATCATATTTGTTGAAAGGATTTGGCACTGGAGTTTAACAAGTAGTTATTTCAATGACCAAAAGTGGTCACTGTTAACAAGGGAATTTCGCTCCCGATAGACACATAGTAGGATAACATGATTGTCACATGTTACACATCATATGCGACTACTGTAAGGCTTGTAATTTGTTTATTTATTTCTTTGTTTATTTATTTACTAGCAATCCACCCCGGTTTCGCCCGGGAACATTTATGAATGCATTACGTGATATGCGCCTTTTTTATGTCAATGAACTACGACCTATATCTGTTTTAGTCTACGTCTCGGCATGATGAGTTAAAATCACTGACTGGAGTATATACTATCATGGAGATGCATGTGCAACGAATTCTTGTCAGACGTAATTTAGGATTGGCGAGGAGCATGAAACACAAATCTCCCTTCCGGAACGAAAAGTTCACAGGCGAAATGAAGAAAAGCCGTGTTGCACTTCCAGGGAAACTCCAAACACAACCACTCTTCTTTGAAGTCTTAACTCAACACGACTTGACAATTTGCTTCTGGCTGTATCTAGGGTAATAGGCTCGCCCGCTAGCTAGGCTGTAACTGGGGCGATAGGCTCACCCTTAGCTAGCTCATGAACTGTCGCCTCAGTAATTGAATGGAGATTGTTGGAAGAAATGGAAACGTAAAAGCACTTTTAGTGGGCGATGTATTGAAGATAGAGATATGCTCTCGTGGACTTTTTTGTGGAACTATTCATGCTGAACAATTCTTACACTCATAGTATATAGATATTTTTAACGGTTTGCCCAGTATAAGCTTAAAAAGTACCCGGACACCAGGTTTCTTCTCGACTTTTTCACTGAAATCGTTACTGCTTGGCTTTTATCCATCATAAATAAATTATTTTCAACTGAAACCTTCCTCAAGATATCCTTTACAGAATGATGAAAACCGCAATAAAATTCATCCAGTGGTTCTCGAGATTACCCTTGACACCAAAGAATCGGGGACTTTGTTTTATACGAAGTAGAGATTTACCGACAGAGGTAGCTACGCTCGCTAAAGCGCAGCGCTAGGCCATGGGACCGAGCTCTCTGCGGTCTCAGTAGCCGTCGGATCGGGCCCCATCGTCGGCTGTCCTTGAAATGGTTTTCCGTGATGTCCCATTTTCAACTCCAGGCAAATGCTGGAACGGTACCTTGTGACAGGCCACGGCCGCTTCCTTCCACATCGTTGTCCAGTTTCATCCATCCTCATTCATTTCATCTCCCAATAATCCCTCTCATCAGGTTGATGATGATGATGATGATTATGGTAATTGTTGTTTAAGGGGCCTAACATCTAGGTTATCAGCCCCTAATGGTTTGGGTGATCGTGAAGATGATAATGAAATGGAAACTATAACTAAAACTAGCTACTAACTTATATACTAGAAGAAGAAATTAAAAACAAAAGGAGCATAAGACAAATAAGGGACAGGAGGAAAAGAAATGCCATCAACCCTCGAAGAATGCGGATTGAGGGACTTGGAAGGAAGGAGAGCCATGAACGGCAGATAGGAAAGTGAAAGAGGAGAGGGTCCGCCCCCAGAGGTAATGGGTAAAAGGGGGAAACCGGACCCAGTTCCGGAATCCCTTTGGTGTCGCCAACTCCCGAACTCACCAGCCGCGATCCCCTGATGGTGTAGCAATATCCAGGGTGCACCAGAAGTCGTGGGGCTACATACACCCTGCCTCCTTGAGGGCCTTGAGCAGAAGGTAGGAGATAACACGAAATAAAACAAGTAGTTCCGTGAAGAACTATACAGCCTATTTTAATAAATCCTGCTCATGTTAATTGCCACTATCAACATACAAAATTTCAGTTTAATTGCTGTAACAGATTCGTAGATATTGAGAACCGTCTAAATATTTCAGATTGTCGCCAGGTTGGATTTTTATTTTTGTACTATTACATTAATATTATTGTGTACGTGTGGTATTCAAACTTCAATCGCTTGATTAGAACACAAGAAGTAAAAACGAGATTTTAAAATTGCGCACAGCAGCCATCTTGTGATTATGCAAACAATTGAAGTAAATTAGATGCCAGTGGATCAACATTTGTATAAGCATTTAACGTGCAACGTTTCACGGCACTCGGATAGTTATTTTGCGAGAAACATCCATTTAAATATTTATACTTCGCGTTGCCGCCATGTTGGATTTGTGCTCACCAGGTTACTGAAGTCCTATAGGTGAACATATGTTCATAGTCTCTATGAACATAAAAACATTCAGTTTGGTTGCTGTAAAAGATTCATAGATATTGAGAACCGTCTAAATATTTCGGAAGCTCGCCATTTAGGATTGTTATATGTATAGGCCATAGAGTTATGTGCCATTCAAGGACAATTATTGCTTAGGTTCATTATTCAAACTTTCACTTCGATCGCATGATTACAACACAAGAAATAAAAACTTAATTTTAAAATTTTGCACAGCCGCCATCTTGAGGTTATGTAAACAATTGAATTAAATTAGATGGCAGTGCATTACAATCTGCAAAATCATTTACTGTATCACATTTCACTGCGCTCAGAGAGTTAAATCACGAGAAAAGTCTATTAAAATATTTCAAATTCGCTTGGTCGCCATGTTCGTTTTGTACTTGACAGGTTTATGAAATATACATAGGTAAACTTGTATCTGTACCCTTTATCACCGTACAAAATTGCAAAGTGATATCTGTAATAGTTTCGGAGATATAGAATGTCAGTGAAATATTTCGCACAGCCGCCATTTTGAGGTTATGTAAACAATTGAACTAAATTAGACTCCAGTGCATTGCAATGTGCATAAACAATTGCTGTACCAAGTTTATTACGTTTGAATAGTTAAATCGGAGAAAAGTCTATTTAAAAGTCTCAACTTCGCTTGGCCGCCAAGTTGGTTTTGTAGTCACCAGATTTTTGAAAGTCTCATAGGTGAACTTCTAGTAGTTCCCTTTATCACCGTAAACAATTTCTGGGCGATATCGGTAATAGTTTCGGAGATATTGAATGCTAGTGAAATACTTCGCACAACCGCCATGTTGGATTGGTGAGACGTAACAAAATTTGAAGGGCACGGTCGAGGTCGCCGGGAATAGCGCTATGAACTTACTGAGTTTCATTGAAATCGCTCCAGCCGTTTAGATTTTATTAGGACACACACACACACACACACACACACACACACACCTCACACACACACACACACGGACAAAAGGTGATCTCATAAGCCTATTTTTTCAAAATTGAAAATAGGCTAAAAATGACACAATTTTCGTATTCAGAGCATAATTATCCATCAAAATTGCCTATTTTAAAATTTACTGCAAACTCATGTAGGCTTGAGTTATTTATCGCCTAATCAACACAAAAAACAAAAAAGTGGGGGTGGGGGTGTAATTAATTGGATGATATGTTTCAACCGTCATGCGATCATCATCAGATCATGTTCACCTAAGCTTAGATAATACACGGTGGATATGTTTACACTTATGTATAAATATATTTATTAAATGATACATATTATTTTTATAACCTGTGTAAATTGTCGTTCTTATTATATTTACAGATTATTATTGCTCAGTTGGTCTATAGCACTTCTATAAATGTCAAGTTGTTGTAAATATTTTTGAAGAATTTACGTTTTTTAATGGTCTAGGGTTCTGCCTGAATCAATACTTTTATTGAAAATGATCACTTATGTGGTCATTAGAAATATATATTTATTGAACTAAACACAATGTGTACATAGTTATTCTATAGAATACGTCCTTTTCATAATGTGAGATTGGCAGAGTTCTTTGGGCACATTCGAACAGATGATACTGTGGGCAGGCTTGGTGGCAGAGTTCGCAGACACATTCATTGTCGGCGTTGTGGAAACCTTTCCTGCTGCAGATTCGTTGGTGGAATCCATGTATTGCCCCTCTTGTGTAAAGGTGGCGGAGTTCGTGACCGGCTGTTTTCCATTCTTCCTCTTTCATGGCTGGTACATGTTTCGAGAACTAATAGAAATGTTTGTCCCCTTCATCAGACAATATTAAGCACTACCGGTAAATGAAAAAAATATTCGATTGCCGTAGCACTGAAGTGTCAATAGCCACTAAACCTAATATGGTGCACCATATAGATAGATAGGATATTTGAAATGATTGAGGCATCATATTAGGTTCAGTGGCTATTGACACTTTAGTGCTACGGTAATCGAATAATTTTCTCATTTAGTGCTTAATATTGGCTGATGAAGGGGACAAAATTGTCTATTAGTCCTCGAAACATGTACCATTTCTAATGACCACATAAGTGATCATTTTCAATAAAAGTATTGATTCAGGCGGAACCCTAGCCTATTGAAAAGCGTAATTAGTATATCAAAACGGAACCAAAAATATTTTTTTAAAATCTTAAAATTGTTAAAGTATGTCAACACTGTGATTTGTTAACTTATTATTGTAACGAACTTGAGATATGAATGTTGGCAACACTGTGATTTATTAAATTATTATTGCCATGCCATGGATCCTGTCGCAACGAATTAGTATTTTAATACAACTATTGAGTAAGACTTGAATATGGCACAGATAATTTTGATATTTGTCCTCCCTCAAAACAACAATTACCAGCAACTGACTTGAAAATGTGACTGTCGGCGGGATGTTATCACGAATCACTTGCATTCTGGGCAGGCGCATTAATCGACTATGTGTGAAGCAGCAAAGAAGTACAATGTGCTACAAAGTAGTATGTCTACCCCTTATTATTCCCGTTTTTCCAACGGGGTCGGGGATGAGATGCGATGGAAGTCATTGTGGTGATGGTTTTTATGGCCGGATGCCCTTCCTGACGCCAACCTCATGAGAGGAGTTAATGAGAGATGAAAACGAATGATGGTGAATGAAACAGGGCAAGGATGTGGAAAAAAGCGGCCGTGGCCTGTCAGAAGGTACCGTCCCAGCATTTGCCTGGTGTTGAAAATGGGAAACCACGGAAAACCATTTCAAGGACGGTCGACGGTGGGGCTTGAACCCACGCGTCTACCGAGTCAGCAGAGAGCTTGGCCCCATGACCTAATGCTGCGCGTTAGTCAGCGTAGCCACTACTGTCGGTTACAATGTGCTGCAAACATATACCTATATATAGTAGTGTATGGTCCACTATCCCAACATCGGTCTGGGCAGTGTGCACGAACAGTCCGCTGATGAGCCTGACGTGGTGGACCTAGGCGAAATCCAGCAAAATACACGGTAATGTCCTTGAAGAGTTACTGGATTTTAATTATTCTTAGATTTAATTAATGTTTTATTGTAATCACCAAATGTGGCCAACGGCCTGGCCATGTTGAAACACCGGATACCATGAGAACTCCGCAGTTAAGCAGCATTGGGCGTGGTCGGAACTTGGATGATATGCCGGTTCTAGGTACTGCGCGCTGTTGGCCAACGTAAGGAGGAGCGGCCTGGACACCCTACTGCACGTATACTCCAGCTGAGGAGAGCCTCTTCGGAGGCTCGGACCTGCCTTCAGGCAGAATACAAACTAACTCTTTTAATTAATCACCAAATAGGATTATCAATTAATATGATAAAATTGGTCCTGTCAACTCAAACATAAAATGCCAGCGTTTCGCCCCAGTGTGCCATTGGACTCGTCAGTTGGTACAGACACACCTCACCAATACGCGTGGCTAGCACATACTGAGAAGGCCATTGCAAGACACAAAATACAAGTAGTACTGACGTCACGAGCGATGCCAATGTGCTACGGAAGTCAAGTTCCCTTTCATAAAACAAAAACCTTACCTCGGCAATCCAAATAGGTTATCAATATTCCCGAATGAGAATATGATGTTATTTCCGTTCGAGCAGATAAATTATCAATTAATATGATAAAATTGGTCCGGTCTTGCGATGGCCTTCTCAGTATGTGCTAGTCACGCGTATTGGTGAGGTGTGTCTGTACCAACTGACGAGCCCAACGGCACACTGGGGGGAAACGCTGGCATTTTATGTTTGAGTTGACCGGACCAATTTTATCATATTAATTGATAATTTATCTGCTCAATCGGAAATAACATCATATTCCCATTCGGGAATATTCATAACCTACCAAATAGGATACCAGAAGGGATCAATTAACTCAGAAAATACGGTTTAACCTTAATATTAAAATATAAAATATATGGATGGTGAATTGAAATAATATTTAAGAAATATGGCAGTGCTATGAGTTTTGTTACAAAGGAACTCAGCCTACCTAATATTGGCACAAAATGACGACGATGGGGGAGGAATTTGTTTAGCCATGCTATCATTTATAGATCTTTTACCGTTTCATCCCTTGGTCGATCATAAAAACGAGGTTAATGGGATGTGTGTGTTCCGTGATAGATGGCAATATATCGGGCGACTATTCTGGGACTTCTCATGCACGCATGCCTATAAAATACAAATCAGAAATGGTGCAAACCCCCTTACAGTACCACTTACCTCCTGCTGTATAACATTTTAACGATGACCGCTTCGCACGGTATCTTACCAGCATGGAAGGATTAAAAGTTCTCCGTATGAGTCGTCAAGTTACAAAACTCGTTTAATCCACTTGTGAATAAGAATCATTTACATGGGAAACGTTTCTCTGGACTTTGCCTCACGTATCTTTTGTGCTTGTTGTTTTCTACTTTTTGCTCTGTGTTTTTGGTTTTGTGTTTGGTTTCTGCTTTTGCTTGTTTGAATTTTGCTTTTTGCTTTTTGTTTCTTGTTTTTAGTTCTCTGCTTTTGCTTTTGTTTTTGAATTTTGCTTTTTGCTTCGTCTGTTTTGTTTTGGTTTTGTGTTTGTTTTCTGCTTTTGATTCTTTGAATATTGCTTTCTGCTTTATGTTTCTTGTTTTTTGTGTTCTGCTTTTGCTTTTGTTTTTGAATTTTGCTTTTTGCTTCGTCTTTTTTGTTTTGGTTTCGTGCTTGTTTTCTGCTTTTGCTGTTTTTGAATTTTGCTTTTTGCTTCGTGTTTTTGGTTTTTGGTTTTGTATTTGTTTTCGGGAAAATAAAAATAAAACAAAACAAAATGAAACAAAATAAACAATACAAAATCAAAATTAAACGAAATAAACAAAATAAAAACAAAATCAAAATAAAACAAAACCAAAAACGAAATAAAGTAAAACAAAACAAAATTAAAATAAAACAAAGTAAAATAAAACAAAATAATTAAATACATAATTTTACGACATGATCCTTATTCACAAGTGGATTAAAAGAGTTTTGCAACTGGACGACTCATATGATATTTAAATAAAGTTAATTTAATTGAAATATCAGGATTTTCCTTGAATAGATAATTTGTTTGAAAAACATATGAGTAAATTCTCCATAGTTGTCCTTTTAAAATACCCTGTCCAGTCTAATTAATGTGACATGTTTGACGTGAAAGTGCTATAACCCCGCACAGATGGCAGGTGACAATACTATACCAAACGTCAGGTCAAGCCCTGAGGAAAATATCCCTCCACGTATCATTTTTTTCCGACATGGAAATTCGAGATTGTCATCTCTCAACGCAAATATCTTATACATTCAAATTCAAATGTTTGCACCTTTGACTCAACTTCTCTCCATTTTTATTACCGGTACCTTTGAAGTATTTTAATGGTGATTCAAGCTTCACAGCTGAATTTCAACACTTTGTCTACTCGAGGAACTTTGTGCAATCGTAACAGTGTTGCCAACCTTTGAGCCTGATTTGCCATAAAATCGAATTACTCAGGTGCTGTTTTGCCGCTCAAACAAGGTTTGTACATTTTTTTTTTTTTGTCGTGTGGCCTCCTCAGAGGCCGAGTGCAGGTCTTTCTATTCGACGCCCGTGGGCGACCTGCGCGTCAGGATGAGAGATGGAATGGATGAAGACGAATGAAACTGGGCAAGGATGTGGAGGGAATCGGCCGTGGCCAGTCAGAAGGTACCGTCTCAGCATTTGCCTGGTGTTGAAAATGGGAAACCACGGAAAACCATTTCAAGGACGGCCGACGGTGGGGCTCGAACCCACGCGTCTACCGAGTCAGCAGAGAGCTTGGTCCCATGACCTAACGCTGCGCTTTAGCCAGCTGAGCCACTACTGTCGTTGGTTTGTACATTACTAAATGTAATATAATGTCAAATTAGTACTGAATTACTCTGCCTATCGTTCCAAATACCACTATAAACTATATTCACACACACAATCCATCACATAAAAAGCAAAGTTGGTAAAGCTCCCAATTAACGTGAACATTATTATAACAAAGGATATTCCGAAAAGTAATATTGCGAGCTTATGGAAACATAGCACCATGCGCTGGAATATCGTTTACTCCAAACACAAGCAGAACATGTGGGAACTATTTTCCGGTGCGTCAGCCTCATCACAGACCAGAACATCAAAGGGACCGCTAAGGTCTTGAGGTGACTAGAGGTATAGCAATGGGCGGTATACACAAAGCGTGTCAAATGTAAGCGGGAAACAGTGCAGTCGCTGCCGCAATGCTGACACGGAGCTTTCGGGCCAAGAGTGGAAGCATTTCCAAAACAGCTACCTTTGTACACTGTTCCCGTGCCGCTGTGGTTCAAGTGTACCGTGCATGGCAGAATGGCGCTATTCATAACCTGCGCCGAGGCAACTGTGGTGCACCGCGGGCCATAGATGAGAGGGGTGAACGACGGCTGCGGAGATATGTATGGGCGAATAGACGTGCAACTGTAGAGCAACTGACCGCCCAGATGAACCACGGGGCTACCAACCGTGTCTCCTCAATGACAGTTCAGCGAACGTTGTTGCGTATGTCCGTCCGCAGCAGGCGCCTGGTTCATGCACCCAAGCTAACTGATGTTCATCGGCGACGAAGGCTGGAATTTGTACGCCAATACCGCAACTGGACATCCGATGAATCACGTTTTATGCTCCATCGGACAGATGGCGTTGGCGTATACGGCATGAAACGTCTGAACGCAAACACTCTGCAACAATTGCCTTCCACATCCTAGCATGTGCTATCACCAAGCTGTCAAGTTTCATGTGTAGGCAATCTTTCTTTCCGCCTATACGGGTTTTCCCTGACCCTTCAATCTACCAATTCCAAAATAACTGGGTTAATATCCATCATGAAGCCGGCCCCGTGGTGTTGGGGTAGCGCGCCTGCCTCTCAACCGGAGGCCCCGGGTTCGATCCCCAACTCCGTCAGGGATTTTAAAACTGACGTGAGGGTTGGAACGGGGTGCACTCAGCCTCGTGAGGACAATTAAGTAGCTGTCTGACAGTGAGACAGCGCCCCGATCACGAAAACCAAGATTAACGGCCGAGGGGACCCGACGCGCTGATCACGCGTCACCCCAATATCTGCAGGCCGAATGGCTGGGCAGCGGTTGCTTGGTCGGCCTTAGCCCGTCATGGGCTGTATAGTGCCAGGGGTTGACTTTGAATATCCATCATGATGCCTGGTAAATTGCAACTGCAATCAGACAGGCGCTAAGCCTCAAAGGGCACTCCTTCACAAATCCCATTCTGTTTCTTCTACTATGTAGGCCTAGTCTAACAGCATGTCGGAGGCAGTAGTAGATCAGGTCAGCTGTCAGGCGGGGGGTGCGTAAAACTTTTTCGCCCCCCCAACCACCCACCCATCGCCCCCTTCCCTGCCGCCCCCCCCCCCCGAAAAAAAATGCGGCAGATCCAGGCCGGAGCAGGGAGCGTTACAATGTGGGGAATGTATTAGCAACTCTCTCAGCGTTACCCGTATTTTAAAATCTTTAGTTTTTTGTTTCAAAACCCACTAAATCCCAATTTGAGTACCAACCCACCCCACCAAATCCAAATTTTCTCAACATTATTTATTAAATATTTAAAACCCCGTATTTCAGAAGGATTTTATATTTCGAAATTTTATGCCACACGAGTCATTTAAAATTTCAACGTTAAAGCTATTGATGAAGTTTACCTGTTAACACTATACAGCTTAATGAGACATGTTTTAAACCATTCATTGTGGTCATCGTCATAATGGATTGTATTAGGATAGCATACTTATATAATAAAAGGTTATTTTCCATGAAAATTAATATAATAAAATAAGATTCAACTCTTATATATACAATTTAGAATCAAGAAATCCCCAGGCAAAGTTTTTTCTTTGGCGCTCTCAAGCCGGTCTTGAACCACAAGCAGAGTTGACAACATCGCCCCGCAAAACCCATTTGAATTCTCCCTCGAAACGATCTGATTGGCTGCGTCCATCAGCTGATAAAATGATGACAGTGCCAGATTTCTTATTTTCTTATAAATTATTTATTAGTTTGACCAATCCTCTTGCTCTCATAGCCGGTTCTGGTTGTTTCCGACCACCCAGTACATTAAAATAATTGGAAATAAATTTAATCTTTTATTTAAAGTGAAATATCTTGACAAGTACAGTATTTATGTTAAGACGTCGTTTATTGGCTTGAGACATTATGCACGTTACGCGTCATCCATTGAGTCCACATTTACTTGGTTCTGTCATCTGTGTATTAAAATAACCCCCCCCCCCCCCAGGGGCTCACGGCTAGTGGGACGTGGGTTGGCGACCACGGGGCCCCAGCTGAGTTTTGCATTACATCCACTTACTTGTGCTGGGCTCCTCACTGTCATCTTTCCTATCGACCTCCCTTGGTCAATTCTTGTTCTTTACCGACCACGACGGTATTAGGGTATCCGAGGCCTACGGAGTCTTTCACTTTCCCGCCATAATGGGCCCTTCACTCATCTCTTCTGATCCCTCATTCTTTGATGGGTCAAACCTCTTCTGTTCTCTTCAAATCTCCTGCCATCTGCTCAAGGCCCTTAAGGAGGCAGAGTGTGTGTGTAGCCGCACCACGTATAGTGCACCCTGGGTAGTGCTATACAGCTGGTGAGTCCGGGAGTTGGCGATCCCGAGGGATTCCTGAGCTGGGTCAGTGTTTTCCCCTTTTTCCATTGCCTTTGTGGTGGGGCCTCTCCTCTTTTCCCTTTCCTATCTGCCTTTCTTGGCTCTCCTTCTTTCTAAGTCCCTCAACTCATTCTCATTCTCAGAGGGTTGAGGGTGTTTTTTTCTAGTTTGTAAGCTGTAGATATTATTAGTTGTCATTTTGTAATTATATTTAATTATAGGTTCATTTTCATTTTTCTTTATCACCCAAACCATTAGGGGCCGATAACCTAGATGTTAGTCTCCTTAAAACAACAATTATCATCATCATATTAAAATAATTGCGAATATGTCATTGTACCAAGGTCACATTTCACCGTTTAATAACACTGAAGTACGGGATGGTTCGTGGTATTGCAATGGACAAGCTACTTGCCTCTCACCAAGGCCCGGGCTCGAATCCAAAGTGAATTATCACGTCTCTTGGATCGGAATCCACGTAAAAATAGAGGTCCTGTTGTTCACGATCGCGAGATTGACGATCACGTAAAAACTACATGCTTCATTTCTTTTAAAACAGTTGCGGGATCGAATCCTGGCGCAGACATTAGAGGGTGCGCAAATGTGGGTCAACCCTATCAGTAGATTTACTGGCACGTTAGATATCCCATTCGGGGTGAAATTCCGGCACTCCTGCGTCTCTAAAAGCTGCAGTAGTTAAAAGGGACGTAAAACCAATAACATAGTTATTGTTTTAAAACTGAAATATCTTAACAAGTAATTGTAATACGACGGAGTTTGTTGGCTTGAGACACTATGCACGTTACGCATCATCCATTGAGCCACGACTTACTTGAATCTGTCATCCGTGTATTAAAGGGGATGTTTAGTCTACTTTTCACATTTTGCAAAAATGAGGAAAAAGTAGACTTAAGAGATCGATCCGGGCAAATGTGTGTCTGTCTGTCTGGCTGGCTGTGTGTGAGTGTCTCCCCCCCCCCCCCCCTCCCTATCAACTCCTAAATGGCTGCAGTAATGGAAACAAAATTTGGTAGGAGTAAAGATCTATAACTGAATATCTCAATGCCGTATTTGAAAATGATGTCCGTGCTACCAAGTGCTGAAAAATCACAATTGAAATTTGAGCTCCACGTTAGATATCTTGGATGGTATGAATGGGAGCTATTTCACAATTGGCACACGTATAGATAATAATATTTCAGTTTAATTTCCAGGAGGCCATACATGGCAGTGTTGCCAACATGATTCTAAACCTGCTGATAAGTCCAATTTTAAAATGCATGTAACTTCTATACTAATGGACTTCATTCAAAATTGGCACAACAATGGACCATATTATTTCAGATTATTTCTGACCAATACATGCATGATATTGTTGCCAACATGATTTTACGCGCGCTGTTAGACCCAATGTTTAACTGCATGTAACGTCCATCCATTGCTATCCATCGGACTTCAACCAAATTTTGTATTCTGTACCTTAAGAGATGGAACTAAGAATATATTCAGTCACCAGGGCTGCCAACTGTAGTGCTATATTAGGCTACATTAGGCTATATTATGCCAGGTATACAGTATTTAGAACTAATTTGAAATTTCTATATTACCAACTTAATTTCGTCATTATTCTAGATTCTAGATAGATCCATATAGATTAATCATTGGCATGAATCTTAAATTTTAAGAAAAGTAGGCTCTTTAGTTCGTCACGGAACTTCTTGTTCATAAGTAATGCCGTTATTTTTAAAGAAAATTTTATTTGGAATGTTTTCTGACAAGAAATTAAACTATTCATCAAAGTAGAGACCATCATATTCTATGATCTTGAGCCATCTTTCAGCGAGGTTTCTTAACCCGTGACGGTACCAGTCTCTAGGTTTTGATGCGAGAATTCGGCAAGATCCATTTTCACAGCTTCAATGTTTTCGATATTTCTTCCACGCAAGAAATTGGCCATGGATCAAGAAAGACGATAATTTGAAGGCGCAAGATCAGGGCTGTATGCTGGGTGTGGTGGCAGTTCAACTCCTCCCAATTCCTGAATTTTAGCCATGGTTGTTCCTGCAGTATGTCTTGCATTGTCCTTCTGCAAGATCACTCTATTTCGGTTAAATAATGCTGGGTATCTCCGACTCAAAGTTTCATGAACTGGTTCTATTTGTTGAGAACGAAGATCCGCATTGGCCGCACGCCCGTTTGGAACAAACTTCCAGTGAATCACTCCTTCAAAATTCCACCAGACACACAACACTTTGGGGCCGAAACGATCATTTTTAACGATGATTTTTGGCAGGTAGACGGAGACTGACCCACTGCTTCGACGCGTCAGCGTTGCGGTAATAGACCCATTTTTCATCACATGTGACAATTCTCCTGATAAATCTATCATCTATGGGGTTACCGATAAGCTGACGACAGATATCCACTCTACATTGAGCCTGTTCAGGAGTCAATTCGCGAGGTACAGATCTACAGCTTCTGTTTGATTTTCCAAGTTTCTTAATCTGGCGATGTATGGTATCTTTAGATCCACCAAGTTCTTCTGACAGCCTACGAGTAGGCTACTTCTTTGCGGATTTTCTTCCAAACCTCTGCGTGTATTCTCAATATCCCATAGTTTAGGTCTTCCAGAACGCGGTAAATCTGTAGTGTTGAAACGTCGGAACTCGCTCACTAACGACACCTTCTCCTTCCACTTCACATATTCTTCGCTCCATGGCAGCAGATTTGTAATCTTGTTTCGAGCAGTGCTTTAGAAGGACCCTAACCTCCAACTTGGAAAGTTCCATTTGTGATTGTGGATCAACAATACTGACGACTGATACATTCTCACAATATAGGCAATTCTAGTCATGGCCTCCTGTAAATAAAACTCAAAACTTAAAAAGCGACATTACTTAATCGAAGCTTGAAGGAAGGAAGCTTTTAGTTTCACGTGACCGTTAATCATGCGATCATGAGCCACGGGGCCTCCTTTTACGAGGAATCCGAACCACGGGCAGAGGCGGCTGGTGATATTGGACTCAAGGACACCGCCTTCCCTCCCTCCTCGCTCCTCATCATCGGCCCTTATGTTCTCTCTCCTCGCACCTAATGTTTTGCCATCGTGACAATGTGTGTGTAGTTCCTCTCCTTGTCGGTAGAGCGCAACGGATACTCATGAGGACTCATCAAAAATCGCCCGCTTTGTAATTTACGTTGCCATGACAACGAATACCTCCAGTTATCCCCTCTCCATCCTTTCACGCGTTACGTCATGAAGTGTGTGGACTCAGTCAGCCTGAGTCTGATGCATACACTGGATAGCTTCCCTCCTGGCGCGCTAGGAAGCAGCACCAATTCACTGTGTCAGATATAAGTTTTGTATTCATGTTAATGGCGAAGTTGGAGTGTATTCTGAATAATTTTATAATGTTGTACTGCTGCGTGCCCTTTTGTTAATCAGAACTGGGCAAGTTAGAATCATGAGATTCAATCGGACAATTCATTGCGTGAGAAGTGGTTACGTAGAATTTCCAGAGAAGGTGACAAGAGAGGAAGCAAATGGTTACCTTCTGATCGCTCTGTTGCGTGTAGTCTTCATTTTCTTCCTGAGAGCTTCAGATCACATAAATTATCAAATTGGTTACAACTAGTGGGATGTGGGTTGGCGACTATGGGATCCCAGCTGAGTTTCCTTGAGCTGAGCTCCTCTCTTATATATTTCATGTCAACTCTTACCCCAACGTTATTAGGGTATCGGAGGCCTGGGATGTCTTTCATTTCCCTGCCTTAATTGGCTCTTGTCTTTTTCTTTCCTGATGCCCAATTTTTGTAGGATCAGACCTAGTGTTGTAAAATGTCAAGGCATTTATAAGTCGGGGCAAATGCCCAGGATAAATGCTCAGGCAAATGCCCAGGCATTTTGGGCATTCACCCCTTTTAAAAACATATTCATAATGCAACGCTTATATAAATATTGTTTTAGCCATATATGTATCCACATATATGTATTCTATATATTTATCCATAAAAACAGGAATTGAGGCCAAAATAGGCTGCGGAAGTTGTAGGAATTCACTGAAAGAACTTGATTTTGGTTCTGAGGCTGAGCTTGTGCTTGGTACTGCAGATTTGTAGTTGAAATCATCCACCTCATTTAGTAAAGGTTCAAGCGGCTTTGGTGGCGTAGTAGGTAGCATGCTGAACTGCTGTTCCCAAGATAGCGGGTTCAAACCCTGCCGAAGTCGTCGGATTTTTAAGAGCGTTAAAAATCCTTCAGTATGCCTTCCTTAAGAGGGGAAGTAAAGCTGACGGTCCCATGTCATAGATTTATGGCATGTAAAAGATCCTTCCACAGGCTGAACTTGTGTGAAGCTAAATTGTTAAGTTAAATTTCGTCGAAACGCTCTATCAAAGTTCCAACATTCATCACTAGGTATCATTGATATCTGGTGGCGAGAGTTAGAACTACTTGAAATTGAACGGAACTTGTAGCTCACCCTATGGGTGTCCGCTGGAAGCAGCTACAGACTCAGGCGAGCCGAACATGTCCTCGGACACTCCCGGCATTAAAAGCCATACGATAAATAAATAAGTAAAGGTTCATAAGGGGTTTTCTTTCGAAAAGGTTTTTTCAACCACTGTAACTGTATCTAACTGAAGCACTTTTTTTTAGATGCTGAGGGAACCTAAAGCACATTTTTATGTGCCTTTCCATTTTGTTACAATGTGACTGTTAATAGTCCTTATTACAATATTTACAAGATACTACTTTCCCTTTCATATTAAGACAATTCCAAATAGGTTCTTTTTTCCTAAGCATTTTGTAAAGATTTAATCTAACACTTAAAAATATAAATAGCCTAAGAAAGAAGTGAGGTTATCTTAGACTCAACCACTCAACAGACAGCTCGACTTCACAACTCCCTGGGGCTGCTGGTTGTAGAATGCCTCCCCAATCTCAAGGCCACTACCACCCTACCCCCACTCCAATATCATAGCACAATGGCAGACCAGGGCCTAGCCCATCCACACCCCCCCTCCCCCTCCCAAAGCCACTATTCACACCATAATCAAACTCCTACCTAATTTTCCTAAATATAAATGAGTAGGCCTGCAGGCCTAACTCAGTAATACAATGTTTTATTCAAACCAGATATACGTAATTCCCATTTAGATGTTATTGACAACATTGACACAGGATAATTAAATTATTATCAGCAATATTCGGTCATTACTAATTTATCCATGAAATGTACCTTTGATTAATGGTCTTTATAATGTTTTAGAAGCTGTAGCATCAATCACAAGTAGTAAAAAGTAAAAAAGCACGTTTTTTTAAATGCCCAGATTTTGGGCGCTTAAATCTGCTTTGGGCAAATGCCCATTTATAGATGTCCTGCCCACTGGGCATTTTCCCGGCCCACATCACTAATCATACCTCATTTTGTCCTTTTTTCTGCCTTCTCTAAGAGGCCCTAAAGGAGGTAGGGTGTGTGTTGTCTCACCATGCACGGTGCACCTTAGATATCGATACACCCTCAATGATGGAGATAATTGTTGTTTAAAGGGGTGAAATATCTAGGTCATCTACACTTAGTGGTTTAGGTGATGGTGAGAAATTATGATGAAATGAAATCTACAGTTAGGCTTAACTAATTACTGACTTACAACTAACTTATGTACCAGAAGAAGAGAACGACAATAATAAAAGAAAGAAACGAATAAGGGAAATAAATGACGGAAAAGGAATGTCCTCTATCTTCGAAAGGCAGATGACCTTGCTGTTCATCGCATTAAAACAAGAATCAATCTTCGAAGAATGGGTATTGAGGTACTTGGAAACTACTAGAGCCATTAAAGGCAGATAGAAAAGGGAAAGAGGAGAGCGTCCACCCCAGAGTCAATGCAAAAAGGGGAAAGTGGATCTCGCACCGGAACACATCACGGTCGCCAACTCCCGAGCTCAAAAGCTGAGCTTTTGAAGGTGTAGCCCTATCCAGGGTGCATTACGTGTGGTGGAGCTTCACACACCCTGCCTCCTTTAGGGCTTGTGTAGAAGGTATTAGATGTTATGAAACTAAAAGAATAGGGCAGACCACTCGAAGAATGAGGGTATCAGGATAGATGATATAAGGGTCAGTTACGGCCGGAAAATGAATGCCTCCCTAGACTTTGGATGCTCTAATGCTATCCGGGTTGGAAGAGAACAAGAGTTGACTAATGAAGGTCGACAGGTAGATGACAGAGGAGAGCCCGGCACAAGTGGAAATAATAACCGCCTCGGCTGGGGTCCAATGGTCTCCAACCCAAGTTCCACTAGGCCTAGTTGTGAACCCTTGTGGTGGGGATACACCCTCAAGGGCTCATGGCTAGTGAGCTTGGGAATTGGCGACCCTGATGGATTCCTGAGCTGGGCCCGGTTTTCTTCCTTTTCCAGTGACTGGGAGTAAATAGTTTCAATACCTTTGTTATTTCTTTAAAAACAGTAGTGCCTATTCCAAACGAAATAAGGAAATCAAGCTACAAAAATATGTGAGAAGAAAAAACACAATAATGAAATCATCTCTGTCAATTACTGGATCAACATCACAAAAACGGTTTACATCTTAAACGGTTGAGTCCCCCCTCGGTAAAATTCACGAGCCGCCACTGAGTCCACGGGACATGGCATTTCAATTCGAAAATCTCACATGCATTGGCCGCGAATTGAACCCGGTCCACCTTGGTGACAGGCCCACAGATTACTTAATGAGTCATCCTAATAAATACAAATATTTATTTCAACAAGGCCATTCTGATTTTAAGTTCCTTTTAAGACTTAAAAACTGCGGCTTCGGTGGCGTAGTCGGTAGCATGCTGAGCTTCTATACCCAAGATCGCTGGTTCAAATCCGGCCGAAGTCGTCGGATTTTTTAAGAGCGTTAAAATCCCTCATTATGCCTTCCTTCGGAGGGGAAGTAAAGCCGGCGGTCCCATGTCATAGATTTATGGCATGTTAAAGAACCTTCCACTAATTACACCTCTGAGAAGCTAAATTTTATAGGTTAAGAACGTAAACAACGCTCTTAGGTTCCTACGTTCATTGCCATGAGCCGACTGCAGTGGCGTCTGGTAGCTAAGTTCTGTACTAGTAGTCATTGACGGTGGCATTTGGCGGCAAAATTAGGAACTATTTGAGAAATTCAAAAGTCAGCAGTCCTTACTTGAATAAAAAGAAAACAGATAACACACACTAATACAGTCATCACAATTAACACCGGTTATCAGACAGATTATACACACACCCAAAGTACACGGGCCTACATGACCGCGTTGTCGCAGCCCCTAAACTTAAGAACCAACCAACCAACCAAGACTTAAAAGGACCGGCAAAAAATTTTTCTTTAAAAAAGCAGGGGAAGTTGGACTGTTGAAAAAACAAAATTCCTGAATGTAGAGAGAAATTACAAGACAAGATTACATGGAAATTTACAAATTGATAACCATGTGTTTGAAAAAGTAGACGAGTTCAAATACCTGGGGACACTATTAAACAATAGAAACGAAGAAGAACAGGAGATAGAAGCGAGGATTAGAGCTGTATCCAGAGGATCATATTCAGTTAACAAACTACTCCTATCAAGAGGGACCAAAATACGAATTTATAAAATTATAGTTAGGCCAGTATTACTATATGGGACAGATACATGGAGATTAAGCAAATGCTCAGAGAGACAGATAAAGGTTTTTGAAAATACAATCCTCAGAAAGATTTTCGGACCAATTTGTGAAGCAGGTGAGTGGCGAAGGAGAAATAACCAGGAACTAAAGGAGTTGCATATAGAACCCGATGTTGTTGTGGAAGCTAAGACAAGACGGCTGAGATGGGCTGGTCACGTGAATAGAAGAGTAGAGGGATCTAGACTTCGAGAAGTGTGTGAGAAAAAGCCAGACGGAGGAAGACCTATAGGCAGACCAAAAATGAGATGGAGAGATCAGGTAACCAAGGACATCCAGCTACTAGGAGCGCGAGAGGAAGATGCCAATGACGGAACGAGGTGGAGCTGGCTACTTCATGAGGTCATGAACTGACTGCGGTTTGTGGAACCAGGAGAGTAAGTAAGTAAGTAAGGCCATTTTTCTGACGAGGCAGTGAGCCGGCCGTAGTGAGGGTAGGTGCGAGTCAAGTCTTTTGTAACAGACATGCACCCAGGTGTCAGATGGTCTGCCCCGATACAAAGTGCAACAAGCGCTAACTGGCATTTGTTTCAGCATTTATTCTTAGGGCCGTTTTCACCAACTCTTTACTAACGATTAGTTAGTTAATTCCCATTTAACTTAAATACGAGATTTAAAGCGTGATTATCTTCGATGCATTTCACGAGGCCATTCGGGTTCGCAATTACTTAAATAAGCTTTACGGCTCTCGCGCATGCGTAGTCTCGGTTTCATCCTGAAGAAACATGGTGGACAGATCAAGAAGCGTCTAGCACTGATCGTAGCTTGCGATGCTTCCTTGAGATTTACTGGAACATAATTATAAAGAAAGGAAAATACAGAAGACCTTATTCGTGGCAAAAGCTTAAAATGATATGAACAAATTATTTAGGAGAACTGGAAGTAGTGTGAATAGATAGCTTAATAGGACGCGCTCTCCCAGTTGTCTTCTTAGCGTAAGCGGTTGCGGTGAAGGCTATGAGCGCTGGAAGGAGATCGAATCTCACTTTGGATATGCTTTTCTTTTTCTAATTTCCGTATTCGTCTTTCTTGGTATTAACACTTAGTAATTTGTGTGATCTTTCATAATTTCATTGTCATAAACATATTTTATATACATATGGATGAAAGTGCGTGTGAAACTCGGAAACAAACCGCCATTGCGAGATGTGCGATGCACAGTTCGGCTGTTTCCCGCCACTTTAACGATGCTTTAGAAAGTTGAGTGGCGATTTGGCCATTTAACGTAATTCTTTGTTAGTGGTAAGTTATCGAGCCCTTCTGCTTGATGAAATGCTTGTGCAAAGTTAAGTGACCTTTAATGGAGAATTAACAGATAATTGACGTTGGTGAAAACGGCCCAAAGAGGTTGTGTGTGCTTTCAAAACAATGAATCATATGACGAATCGGAGACGAACCTAAATTATAGATGTTAAAGAAATGAAACGCAACGACGGTATCTGTTCGGATCATTACCATTATTTAAAGAAAGCTTTCCAGTCCGTTGGCCGAGTGGAATGCTTTCATTGATAGAACTAGACAATACTGAAAATTGGCTTCTATCACTTCAACATTACAATTAAGTCATGCGAGCAACAAATATCATACGGGGGAAGTGCTGAAGGAATATCGAAATGATTGCTGCGGAGCAGCACGGGTCTTCTAGTTATTTTCCCCCTAGGGGCTCACAACTTGTGGGACGTGGGTTGGCGACCACGGGACCCCATCTGAGTCCGACATTGCTTCCTCTTACTTGTGCCGGGCTCCTCTCTGTTACCTTTGTTCTCGACCTCTCTTGATCAACGACCCCGACGGTATTAAGATATCCGAAGCATAGGCCCCTGTCTCATCTTTCCTGATCCTTCATTCTTCGACGGCTCAGCCCTCTTGTTTTCTTTTCATTATATCTCCTGCCTTCTGTTCGAGGTCCTCAAGGAGGCAGGGTGTGTGTAGCCCCACCACTTATGGTGCACCCTGGATTGTGCTACGCCCTCAAGAGCTCACGTCTGGTGAATTTCTCCTCCTTCCATTGCCTTTTGGGCAGCCCCTCTTCTCTTTACCTTTCTTATCTGCCTTTCCTGGCTCTCCTTTCTTCAAAGTCCCTTAATTCTCATTCTTCGGGGATTGAGGGCATTTCCTTTCTTCCTGTCTTCTGTTTCCCTTATTCTTATTTATGTTTTCCATTTCCTCTTCTAGTTTGTAAGTGTGTACGGTACTTAGTTTTAGGTTTAGTTTAATTTCGTTTGCATTTTCACTGTCACCCAAACAATTAGGGGCCGATAAGCTAGATGTTAGGCCCCTTAAAACAACAATTATCTTTATCACCATCATCTTCTAGTTATTTTACTATCATCATCGTATATATCCACGAAGAAGCCTCCGTGGCTTAGGCGGCAGCATGCCGGCCTCTCACCGCTGGGTCCGTAGTTCAAATCCCGGTCACACCATGTGAGATCTGTGATGGACAAAACGGAGGCAGACAGGTTTTTCTCCGGATACTCCGGTTTTCCCTGTCAAAATTTCATTCCAGCAACACTCTCCACTATCATTTCATTCCATCTGTCATTCATTTAATCATTGCCCCAGAGGAGTGCGTCAGGCCTCGGCAGCCGGCTCAGTTCATATCCTCGCCGCTAGATGGGGTCTTCATGCATTCCATTCCTGACCCGGTCGGAGACTGGAGCTGCTTCAAATCCAAAATGGTGATTAGGGGAGAAATGACATTTTAAGTGACGTATTAAGGATGTTGATAAAAATGTTGTTCCGATTAAAACATGTAATCCATGGAAACCTGTTGCTATAAAAAAACTAGACCCATAACGCATGCTGTGGATTTTCATTTTCATCGTATTTATCCACGAGGCTGGGGCAGATGACCTCATAGTTCCGTCCCTTAAAACATCAATAACTAACTACTCACGAGATGTACACGCCATTATTTAGAACTTTCGACTAGGGACGCCATATGCGCCTCGATAGAAGCGTCGTTTGGACGATACGTTTTCCCTCACCTTACTGTAAAGCTCGGTCGATGGGCACAGGTGTCCCGTCCCATCTTATAGAGCCGTTAATGCCGAACGACAGTACTGACAACTTTGAAAGCCAACTCGAAACCTCTTCTACTTTATATCTTACCAGCAACCCGACCCGGCTTCGCCCGGGAACAGTTATGAATGCATTACGTGATAAGCGCTTTTTTCCCAATGTCAATGAACAACGACCAATATCCGTTTTACGTCTCGGCATGATGGGTTAAAATCACTGACTGGACTATTAATTATATTATCATGGAGATGCATGTGCAACAAATTCTTGTCAGACGTAATTTAAGAATAGCGAGGTGCATGAAACACAAATCCCCCTTCCGTCCAACCTTAAATTGCCTGTGAATTTTGCGGAACGAATAGTTCACAGGCGAAATGAAAAAAAAAAAAGCCGAGTTGTACTTCCAGGGAAACTCCAAACACAACCACTCTTCTCTCAAGTATTTAACTCAACACGACCTGACTGTTTGCTGCTGACTGTTTCTGGGGCAATAAGCTCGTCCGCTAGCTAAGCTGTAACTGGGGTGATAGACTCGCCCCTAGCTAGCTCGCAAACTGTCGCCTCAGTAACGGAATGGAGATTGTTGGAAGTAATGGAAACGTAAAAGCACTTATAGTGGGCGATGTATTGAAGATAGACATATGCTCTCCCGGACTTTTTTGTTGAACTTTTCATGCTGAACAATTCTTACACTCATAGTATTTAGATATTTTTAACGGTTTGCCCAGCGTAAGCTTACAAAACGCTCGGACACCAGGTTTCTTTTCGACTTTTCCACTGAAATCGTTACTGCTCGGCTTCCTTTGATCATAAATAAATTATTTTATACAGAAATCATCCTCGTGATATCCTTTACAGAATGGTGAAAACCGCATCAAAATCCATCCAGTGGTTCTCGTGTTTACCCGTAACATCTAAGAATCGGGGACGTAGTTTTATACTAAGTAGAGATTCTTTAGTCCTTGAATATTTTTAATCCCCCTCCCCCAGGGTCTCACGACTAGTCGGACGTGGATTGTCGACCACGTTACCCCAGCTGGGTCCGGCATTGCTTCCACTTATGCCGAGATCCTCTTAATCATATTTCCAGTCGACCTCCCTTGGTCAACTCTTGTTCTCTTTCGACCCCGACGGTATTAGGGTATCCGAGGCTTAGCGGTTTTTCAATTTCACACCTTAATTGACCCTTTTCTCATCTTTCCTGACCCCCCATTTTTCCGTGTATCCAAATATAATATAGATTTTCTCTGCCCACAATCAGGATATACTCTATTAGGGTAATACATCTTTCTTTATCTTGAAGTGATCAGGTATATATATGTTTAATGACGACAGACTCTTATGCCACCATCATTAATTACTCTGCTAATGAACGCAAAGTGACCACTCCTATGAATGGACACGCTGCAAAATTGATGCCCGTGATGATATTAAAGTCATAAGCTTTCACGTTAATGAAGTCATTAATACAGATACATCGTATTACCGCAACGGGCCAATTTCCCAGCTGATCCTACAATGAGGAAGTTGGGCATATTATAGTGTTTACCATAAATTCAGATTTGCGCAGATTACCTCAATGTTCCTCCTATCATAACAACAACAGTGCATCATTATGGTGTTTGAAAACATTTTCAGTGTTGCCTTAGTAAACAAAAGTTTGATGCTTTTCAGTCTGTTACCCAATAGTAATCCGGAGGTCAATCACCACTTCCGGTATCTTAAGAAAACATCACATAGACCACAACTAACAAATATTGACGAGTTGCATTATCTTAACTAATACTGCAACTAAATCTATACTTAATGTAATAAAGCTGAAGAGTTTGTGTGATTGTGTGTTTATGTGTTTAAACGCGTTAATCTCTGGAACTACCAGTCCGATTCGGAAAATTCTTTTTTTATATGATAGCCAGATTCAACGGGAATAGTTTAGGCTATGTAGTAGTAGGCTACACCTCTCAGATAACCTAAAAGATTGATTTTTGTTCAGTAAGTCGGTAGAACAAGCGCTCCCGAACTGCTATATCCGCATGCGCTGGCGTTATGGCTAGTGATACGTACACAGTTTCACCGATCTGAACCAAAATTTGTATACTTACCCTTTGGAACCCTGCGAGTAACACTGTTTATATGAAATTTCGGACAGACCCCTCCAATCCCTGCGTTTAGGCCCTTTGGCACAAATATACACCGTTTCACCGATCTGAACAAAAATTTGTATACATACCCTTTGGAACCCTGCGAGTATCACAGTCTGCATGAAATTTCGGACAGACCACTCCATTCTCTGCATTTAGGCCCTTTGGCACAAATCTACACCGTTTCACCGATCTGAACCAAAATTTGTATACTTGCCCTTTGGAACCCTGCGAGTAACACTGTCCGCATGAAATTTTGGACAGAGCACTCCATTCCCTGTATTTAGGCCCTTTGGCATAAATATACACCGTTTGGCACAAATATACACCATTTCACCGATCTGAACCACATTTTGTATACTTACAGTTTGGAACCCCACGCGTGACACTGTCCACTTTAAATTTAGGACAGACCACTCCATTCCCTGCATTTAGACCCTTCATTACAAATCCACACCGTTTCTCCTAATTGAACCAAATTTTACTTACACTTTGAAACCCTGCTGGTAACACTGTCCACTTGATATTTTGGACAACGCTCTCCATTCCCTACATTTAGAATAACAGACAAAATAAACTTGAAAACCACGTATTAAGGCCCTAGAACCATTCATGTCGGTAGTAGTGTAACTGTAAGAGTATTTTAATAAGTCTATTATTGACGGGCAGTTCGGGCTGCATCACATCTCCCCTACAAGTGTTGTCTGGTGCAGAATTGCGAAAATAGTTGCATCTTGCGCTGTTTATAAATTGCAGTCATGGGGAGCGATTAGTACAAAAAGATCTCTTAGGCACCTTAAAACAGTTATCATCATGAAAATATTATGCCTCGGTATACTGTAAGTGCAATGGTGTTGGTGCAGTACATTGATCTTACCAGCTGCAATAAGTGTTCGTGCTTTCAAATTTACCTTCTATTATTCCGAACATTATCGTTGAGCACTATGTGGCGATAAATGATACTACTGCTACCTCAGTAGCGGCAAAAGACGACACTATTGGTCCCTACATTTCTAACAGACAATGAGATATAGGCCCTAAGCAGTGTCTTTTATTTCACTTATTCCTCTTTCTAAAAAATTGTTTGTAAATAACATGTGTCAGTGCTGTAGTTAGAAAATAGCAGTTACCCTATTCATTATTATCATTACGGGAAAATGACCTGAATGTTACGTCCATTATACTGTACTATTTATCACCCCACTACAACTCCCCCCCCCCCCCACCACCACCACAAAATGTTATATTTTTAGCCTATTTTCAATTTTGAAAAAAAAAAAAAAGGCTTATGAGATCACCTTTTGTCCGTGTGTGTGCGCGCGCGTGTGTGTGTGTGTGAGAGGTATGTGGGTGTCCTCCCTAATAAAATCTAAACGGCTGGAGCGATTTCAATGAAACTCGGTAAGTTCATAGCACTATTACCGGCGACCTCGACCGTGCCCTTCAAATTCTGTTACGTCTCACCAATCCAACATGGCGGCTGTGCGAATTATTTCACTAGCATTCAATATCTCCGAAACTATTACCGATATCGCCCAGAAATTGTTTACGGTGATAAAGGGCACTACTAGAAGTTCACCTATGAGACTTTCGAAAACCTGGTGACTACAAAACCAACATGGCGGTCAAGCGAAGTTGAGACTTTTAAATAGACTTTTCTCGCGATTTAACTATCCAAACGTAATGAAACTTGGTACAGCAATTGTTTATGCACATTGCAATGCACTGGAGTCGAATTTAGTTCAATTGTTTACATAACCTCAAAAAGGCGGCTGTGCGAAATATTTCACTGACATTCTATATCTCCGAAACTATTACAGATATCACTTTGCAATTTTGTACGGTGATAAAGGGTACAGATACAAGTTTACCTATGTATATTTCATAAATCTGTCAAGTACAAAACGAACATGGCGACCAAGCGAATTTGAAATAGTTTAATAGACTTTTCTCGTGATTTAACTCTCTGAGCGCAGTGAAATGTGGTACAGTAAATGATTTTGCAGATTGTAATGCACTGCCATCTAATTTAATTCAATTGTTTACATAACCTCAAGATGGCGGCTGTGCGAAATTTTAAAATCAAGTTTTTATTTCTTGTGTCGTATTCATGCGATCGAAGTGAAAGTTTGAACAATGAACCTAGGCAATAATTGTCCTTGAATGGTACACAGCTCTTTGGCCTATACATATAAAGATCCTAAATGGCGAGCTTCCGAAATATTTAGACGGTTCTCAATATCTATGAATCTTTTACAGCAACCAAACTGAATTTTTTTATGTTCATAGAGACTATGAACATATGTTCACCTATAGGACTTCAGTAACCTGGTGAGCACAAATCCAACATGGCGGCGGCGCGAAGTATAAATATTTAAATGGACGTTTCTCGCGAATTAACTATCCGAGTGTCGTGAAACGTTGCACGTTAAATGCTTATACAAATGTTGATCCACTGGCATCCAATTTATTTCAATTGTTTGCTTAATCACAAGATGGCTGCTGTGCGTAATTTTAAAATCTCGTTTTTACTTCTTGTGTTCTAATCATGCGATTGAAGTTTGAATACCACACGTACACAATAATATTAATGTAATAGTACAAAAATAAAAATCCAACCTGGCGACAATCTGAAATATTTAGACGGTTCTCAATATCTATGAATCTGTTATAGCAATTAAACTGAAATTTTGTATATTGATAGTGGCAATTAACATGAGTAGGATATATGAAAATAGGCTGTATAGTTCTTCACGGAACTACTTGTTAAAATATTTTTTCTGTTAGTTAAGTATCATGTGCCAGTTCTGTAGTAGTATTCATTATCATCCATAAAACAAATAAATCCACCGGGCGAAGCCGGGCACTACTGCTAGTAAGTGTATATATTGTAAATATTTTCCCCCATACTTTCAGACAGATGTTATATCCCAAGTGTAATGGATCTGATGATGATCGCTTGACGATCGAAACTGGTCATCCTAGTGTATTTATTAATCTCATGTAATATTTTTCAGGATTAGGGAATAAACCATCTCATTTGGTGGCGTAGTTGGTAGCATGCTGAGCTTCCATGATCCAGATCACGGGTTCAATCCCGGCCGAAGTCGCCGGATTTTTAAGAGCGTTAAAATCCTTCAGTATGCTTTCCTTCGGAGGGAAGTAAAGCCGGCGGTCCCATGTCATCGATTTATGGCATGTAAAAGATCCTTTCACAGACTTAACTTGTGTGGAGCTAAATTTCTAGGTTAGATTTCGTTGAAATGCTCTATAAAAGTTCCAACTTTCACCACTAGGTATCAATGACATCTGGTAGCGAAAGTTGGAACTACTTGCAATTGGACGGAACTTGTAGCTCCTAGTGATGAGAGAAGGATCAGTATATTAGATTATATTCAGACCTAGTGGTGTAGCGTTTAGCACGCTCGGCTGTCTTCCCGAAGGTCCTAGTTCGATTCGCGGCCCTGCCAAGGAATGTAATTCTGGTCTGAGTGCTGGAATGGGGTACACTCAACCTCGTGATGCCAAACTGAGATGAGCGAGTTCGATTAACAACTCGGTCATCCTAGAGGTGGATTTCTGTGTGTGGTTTCCAATTTCTACTCCAGACAACCGGGAAGGTTCCTAACTTAAGGCCAAGGCTACCTCCATCCCAATCCTAGTCTCGATTACAAATATACATACTACTACAGACGCCAATAACACAGGTTATGAGACAAATCCAACACATCCCCAAGTACCATAAATGGCCACGATGTCGTAAAGTCCCTAAATGAATAATAACAACAACGAGAAGCAAATTGATTAAAATGAAGCACTGAACAAAAGTTTGATGCTTTTCAGTTAATTATTTATTTATCGTGTGAGCCTCCGTGGCTTAGGCGGCAGCACGCCGGCCTCTCACCGCTGGGTCCGTGGTTCAAATCCCGGTCACTCCATGTGAGATTTGTGCTGGACAAAGCGGAGGCAGACAGGGTTTTCCCCGGGTACTCCGGTTTTCCCTGTCCCAAATTTCATTCCAGCAACACTCTCCACTGTCATTTCATTTCATCTGTCATTCATTTAATCATTGCCACAGGGAAGTGCGACAGGCTTCGGCAGCCGGCACAGTTTATATCCTCGCCGCTAGATGGGGGCTTCATTCATTCCATTCCCTGACTCGGTCGGTCGACTGGAAGTAGGCTGTGGATTTTCATTTCATTTATTTATCGTATGGCTTTTGGTGCCGGGAGTGTTCAAGAATATGTTCGGCTCACCAGAGGCTGTAGCTGCTTCAAGCGGACACCCATAGGGTGAATACCAATTTCTATAAGGTCTTTGTTACATTCTTCGAACCATGCCAATTTTTTACTCTTTGGTTTCACGAAATTCCAATTTTTCTTTGTTGGACATTCTGAAAATAAGTCCATAGAACAACGACCTTTCCCTTTTGGTTGTTGACGTGACTGGTTCTTTCTTTCTATATAACTCTTCGTTTGACTTCAAAGGTAAGTGTCCGTCAACCCTTCTGTTGCCTAAATGTTTTCTCAATTCCCTGCGTTCTCTTTTGACTAACTGGTCGACTAGTCCCCGTCTGTTCATAGTCAAAATGTCAGAAGCATATAATGCTTCAGGTTTGACAACCGTGCTGTAGTGTCTTAATTTGGCTCCAATGCTCAGCAACTTCTTATTATAGAGATTTTTCGTCAGGTGATTTTATTTTGTAACTGTAACATTATTTAAGTTTTGTTCGTAATTTTAATGTTAGTTTTAATTTTTCTAATGAAAACTGAACGCAATTTGGTGGTGGGTTGTAAATGTGAGCTATTTTTTTAAAGTTTGTTTGTGAGCAATAAATTATAGTAGGTTTTTTTAAAAACATGATGTTGAATAAACTTCCTATGTATATCCTAATGAATACCACTTATCACTTAAAAATAATTGCGTTAATTGGGTGTAAACCTGGCCATATACACTATTTTTCTGAAATTTCACTTTTTTTTTTAAATTTCATTTTCTAGGAAATTTCTTCTAGCTTTAGAAAATGTATGGTTCATAAATATACCATTAATCTTTCGTGTCGAAATAAATTATTTACTGTAAGAGGGCTCAACCGTTCTGACTCACAGCTGTCATGTCTGGCGTATCAGCAGATCTATAAAATTCCTTTCGAGCCTAAATTGACATTTTCTTTCTCTATCCGACTGGTTTTGCTCCTGGCCGTGGTAAGTAATTTTTCATAGGCGACAATAATCACGGCACGCATGTCATTCGTTGTTGACATGTTAATTAACCCATGTGAATTCAGTAGACCGTGTTCATAATGGCAAAATTAATTTAGGGATTTTTCACCAACACGAAGTTTCTCTTTTTTCTACTGTTGTTGTTTGAGTCTTCAGTCTTTTGACTGGTTTGATGCAGATCTCCATGCGTCCCTGTCCTGAGCTAATCGTTTCATCTCTACATAGCTACCACACCCTACATCCGAGGCAATCTGTTTAACATATTCTAACCTTGGTCTACCCCTACAGTTCTTGTCCTCGACCCTTCCTTCCATAACTAAGCTCGCTATTCCTGGGTGTCTTAGTATGTGTCCTACCAACCTATCTCTTCTCTTCATTAGCAGTCGCCAGAAACATCTCTCCTCTCCCACTCGCCTTAATACCTCTTCGTTTGTAACCCTATCTACCCATCTGATCTTCATCATTCTCCTGTAACACCACATTTCAAATGCCTCAATTCTCCTCTTTTCTGCTGCACCAATAGTCCAAGTTTCACTTCCATAGAGCGCCATGCTCCAGACAAAGGCTTTCAAAAATGACTTCCTAATACCTAAATCTATATTCGATGTCAACAGATTCCTTTTTTGTAGAAAGGCTTTCCTTGCCTGAGCCAACCTACTTTTTATATCCTCTTTGCTTCGTCCATCACTGGTTATTCTGCTTCCTAAGTAACAGAAGTCTCCTACTTCCTTCAGCTTTTCACCTGCCAATTTGATCTCCATAGAGGTTTCTGATTTATTTCGGCTGCATTCCAGTATTTTTGTTTTACATTTATTAATTTTCATCATGAAGTCCTTCCGTAAGACGGAATCCATACCATTCAAAAACTCATTCAAATCCTCAGGCTTGTCGGCCAAGATGACGATGTCATCAGCAAATCTCAGAGTTGAAATTATTTCTCCTTGAATCTTCACTCCCACTTTAAATTTTCTACTAGAAAGCGCTTTAGTGTCAAGGGGCTTAGATATATAACTTCCTTGACTTTCATAGCGTTCCAAGGAACGACAAGTTTCGACATGCAAGCTGCCCTCCGGGCGCAAATAACAAGATGAAGGAAGACCATAGGCTATAGCTTCCAAGGAAGGACCTGTGTATGTCCCAGGAGGTTTCTGATGTGATCAAAACAGAATGTGAGTGAAGACATAAGTTACTAAGTAAACTTTAAAAGCGATCTACTCATTAATTCGTTTTCTGACATTTGAAGTGATTCAAAGTGCTTTAACTTTGTCACATAAATTGTACATGCTTGTTTTTTTTTTTTCAAAAACATGTATCTATGTTCCCTAGCACTGAGAAAATGATATTCATAAAAAAATTAACAACTTTTTAAACAATTTTGTTAAACAAAACTTCAAGAAACTTAAATTATAATATAATTTTAAAACCCTTACTTGTGACTAATTCAAACAAAAGTGGTAGTGAACATTCCCCATGTAAGTTAGATTATTTTTGTTCAAGGTTCATGGATTTTGGTTTAAAAATGTGAGAGATTGAAGACTTTAAGCACCCCAGTGTAAATAGCAACAGATATTTTTTTAAAATAAACAATTAACATAAAATTTGTGTAAAATGAACTTCAAAATCTCCTAGTTTGATCATAATAAAACAACAGAAAAATGTAACATTGCTAGAGATTATTCTTTCAAAAAATTATTCCTAGTGTATATGGCCACCTTAATGACGTCTTTGCAATAGGCACATGTCAGGCGCACTGCGCCCTAACTCGGGAGTCGTAGAGGTGCACCCGACGGAGGGTTAACCACTGTCAATTAACTTGCTTGCGGTAATTGGTGTTCATGGGACCCGGAATATACGAGCAAGTGATATACAACATTGTGTAGACTAGGCGTCGTATTCCTGGCACCAGAGCCCCTTAAATCTTCCCTCGACTCCCACCATAACGACTGTGCCACTTGAAATGGTAGAAGTAAACAGACGCCGAGCAAGATGTTGACTCTGCATGTCACTCGCGTATTGGGTAGGCCTTGCTTTCCACCTTATGCACACGTGCCATGGATCAAGGTTTCCTGCGCACTGGAGGCAGATTATAACAGCGAAATTCACATTACCTACTAGATTGCCGTACCTCTCGATGAAAGCACTCATTATAGGATACAATTTAAGTGCTTGGTTAAAGATTATAATAATGTTATTGGTTTTACGTCCCTTTTAACTACTGCGGCTTTTAGAGACGCCAGGGTGCCGGAATATTGCCCCGAAGGGGATTTTTAACG
Source organism: Meconema thalassinum (assembly GCA_946902985.2). Taxonomy (NCBI): domain Eukaryota; kingdom Metazoa; phylum Arthropoda; class Insecta; order Orthoptera; family Tettigoniidae; genus Meconema; species Meconema thalassinum. The sequence goes on along the minus strand of OX336399.1, from coordinate 72,695,713 downwards.
TGCCAGTAAATGTACTGACACGGATTCCTCACATTTGCGCACCCTCAAATGCCAGCTGACTGCGCCAGGATTCGATCCTGCAACCTTGGGCTCACCAGGCGAGAACGTTACCGTTGAGCCACGCAGCCAGCCGTTTGGTTAAAGAACCAGGCAGTTCCAGTCTAGTTTATTTTGGTATAATCCACAAAATCTCTACATAGTACAAAACGAAGTCCCCGATTCTTGGATGATCCGGCTTATCTCAAGAACCACAGGATGGATTTTGATGCGGTTTTCATCATTCTGTAAAGGAGTTCTCGAGGAAGGTTTTTGTAGAAAAACATTCATTCATGATCAAAGGAAGCTAAGCAGTAACGATTTCAGTGAATTGATTCAAAGAAAAACCTACCGCCCGTGTGTCTATTAAGCTTACGCGGGGTAAACCGTTAAACATATCTATAAATACCATGAGTGGAAGAATGTTCAGCATGAAACGTTCTATGAAAATGTCCACGACAGCATATCTCTATCTTTAATAAATCACCTACTATACGTATTTTTACGTTTTCATATCTTCCAACAATCTCCATTCAGTGGAAATTTAAATTACTAGCTTCGGAGCGAGTTTACGAGCTAGCATGTGAGCCTATCACTCCAGCTTTGGCTACTATCAAACTGTCTAGTTGTGTCGAGTTAAGACTTCAGAGAAGAGTATAAATGTGCTTGGATTTTCGCTGTTCACCTCGGCTTTCCTGAATTGCGTCTGGGACCTGCTGTCCTTGCGCCTTTTAAGCTTACGCTGGGCAAACCGTTAAAGATTCCGGGCGATACCGGGCCGGGTTGCTAGCATAATATACAATTTTAGGGTCCATTAAAAGTGAATATATATCACACTAAAATTACACGCAGCTCAATATTTTAATTCTTTATATTTATGTTTCAATTTCGAGAATTGCGTTCATTGCGAGAATCTAAGTTGTTTGACCACACAAGGCTCTATTGCATCCCGAGCCGACCTAATTATATGGAGGGGAAATGTATTAAGAATCAACAAATCAAAACACATCATAATAATCCCCCTGGGGTTCACGACTAGTGGGACGTGGGTTGGCGACCACGGGGCTCCAGCTGAGTTCAGCATTACTTCCACTTACTTGTGCCGGGCTCCTCTCTGTCATCTTTCCTATCGACCACTCTTGGTCAACTCTTGTTCTTTTCCAACCCCGACGGTATTAGGGTATCCGAGACCTAGGGAATCTTTCACTTTCCCGCCTCAATAGGCCCTTGTCTCATCTCTTCTGCTCCCTCATTCTTCGAGGGGTCAAACCTCTTCTGTTCTCTTCATATCTCCTGCCTTCTGCTCAAAGCCCTTAAGGAGGCAGGGTGTGTGTAGCCCCACCTCTTCTGGTGCACCATCGATAGGCTACACGCTCAAGGGCTCACGGCTGGTGGGTTCGGGAGTTGGCGACCCTGAGGGATTCCTGACCTGGATCCGGTTTTTGCCCCTTTTCCATTTCCCCTGGGGTGGAGCCTCTCCTCTTTCCCTTTCCTTTCTGCTTTTCATGGCTCTCCTTCCTTCCAAGTCCCTCAATCCTCATTCTTCGAGGGTTGAGAGCATTTGATTTCCTCCTGTCCTTTATTTGCCTTATTCTCCTCTTGTTTTCCATTTCTTCTTCAAGTGTGTGTCGGGCTGCGTGGCTCAGGGGTAACGTTCTCGCTTGCTGAGCCCAAGGTTGCAGGTTCGAAACCTGGCGCAGTCAGCTGGCATTTGAGGGTGCGCAAATGCGAGGGAGCCGTGTCAGTAGATTTACTGGCACGTTAAAGATCCACTTCGGGGTAAAATTCCGGCACCCCCGCGTCTCTAAAAGCCAGGGTTGTTAAAAGGGACGTAAAACCAATAACATTATTATTATTATTATTATTATTATTATTATTATTATTATTATTATTATTATTATTATTATTATTATTATCTTCTAGTGTGTAAGTTTTCGTTGTAAGTGTGGTTTTAGTTATAGTTCAAATTTCATCTCATCTCATCTTTCACTGTCACCCAAACCATTAGGGGCCGATAGCCTAGCTGTTAGGCCCCTTAAAACAGCAATTATCATCATCATCATCATCATCATCACATCATAATAAACTCAACCATCATAGATTATTAAACTGTAAAATGTTCAGTTCAACATTCTTATAGACGTAGTATGTATCTCCTGACGCACTTCATCTTACACCGAGTACGATCACACAGAGAGTTCCCCTTATTCTCCAGCTGTTCTGTGAAACAATCTGGTTCTTACATCAAACGAATGCGGATATTCACCTAATCTACAAGACAAATAGCTCTACAAAACACTGTCAAACCTACAATGACACGCTCAGACAGTCTCTGTCCTCCAAACACAAAACACCTGCCAGAAAACTAGGAAGTTTGGTTACTACAGTGGAACTTGGATAATTCGAACCTCAAGGGACCAGTAAAAAAATTCGAATTATCCAAAAATTCGAATTAAGAAAGTTCTTTGAAAAAGGGTAGAGAAAATATATGGTATTACGTTTACATCATGATTTACGTTCAACAAAGCAGATTAACAGACAACGGTACTGGATAATGACTGTATCGTGATTAACCTCAAAAGTTTCAAATGATAAAATGAACACATAACAACTTCGAATTATCCAAAATGTAATTCGAATTAAGCACGATTTTTTTAAACATTGATTGTATATAAAATATATGAAGGACCAAATAATGGAAATGGACGACAATTTTAAGAAAAATGACACACGATTATTTTATAGAGCATTTAAGAATGAAATCACTGGATATTCAGCGCCGAGTTTAAATTTCAAAAGGGAAGATGGTAAGCTAGCATTAAACAACAAGGAAAATTGTGATATCTTGGCAGACAGACAAGTTGAGTTTCAAATGTACAACTCTACACCACCAGATGTAAACGAAGTTAAATGTATTATCAAATCACTTAAAATAATAAAGCCTCAGGTGAGGATGGGATAATTGCAGAAATGTGGAAGCTTGTAGATGATGAATTTTTAATAGCGACGACAAATCTATTTCAGAAAATTTGGATTGAGGAAGCAATTCCAGAAGACTGGTTAATCACCTTAATTCATCCACTACATAAAAAAGGCTCAAAAATTGATGTCAATAGTTATAGGGGGATCTCATTGTTGTCTGTCACATATAAAATATTTGCCAAATTAAGAGTTTAGTGCTTTTCAGTCGGTCAACACGAATGTACCCAAAAGAGATGGGTTATGCCCTAATCCGGAAATAAATTACATGAGATTAATAAAACACTAGGATGACCAGTTTCGATCGTCAAGCGATCATCATCAGATCCAATACACTTAGGCTATAAAATCTATGTTTGAAATACAGGTGAAAATATTTACAATATGTACAATTATTTAGTTGCAGTATTGGTACTGCAACTGTCAGTGTATGCTAAATGCAGTATATATGTTAGGTGAAATGCTAAATGGTGATAGCTATCCGGAGATTGTACTTTAGAGAGATTATATGGTTGTAAACTATGGTTAAACTATAAAATTTTATATGCATTTTATAGTTTAACCATAGTTTACAACCATATAATCTCTCTAAAGTACAATCTCCGGATAGCTATCACCATTTAGCATTTCACCTAACATATATACTGCATTTAGCATACACTGACAGTTGCAGTACCAATACTGCAACTAAATAATTGTACATATTGTAAATATTTTCACCTGTATTTCAAACATAGATTTTATAGCCTAAGTGTATTGGATCTGATGATGATCGCTTGACGATCGAAACTGGTGATCCTAGTGTTTTATTAATCTCATGTAATTTATTTCCGGATTAGGGCATAACCCATCTCTTTTGGGTACATTCGTGTTGACCGACTGAAAAGCACTAAACTCTTGTTTACTAAGGCAACACTGAAAATATGGCTTCAAACACCACAATTTGCCAAATTACTTGTAGACAGACTTGAACCACAGATCGAACCACAGCTTGGCGAGTTCCAAGGTGGTTTCGGAAGGAATAGATCGTGTGCAGAACAAATTCTTAGTTTAAAATTGATATTAAAATATTACAACAACAGGCCATTCGTTGATTTTCTGAAAGCGTATGATTCAGTGGATAGGGATACCGTTTTTGACACATTGAAGGAATACCAACTTGATCAAAAACCATAAATTTAATAAAACGTACATTAACTAATGCGATTTCCAGAGTCAAATTTTTAAATGAAGTTAGCGAGCCCTACGAGGTAAAAACTGGGCTAAGAAAAGGGGACAGTCTATCACCACTGCTTTTCAATTTGGTCTTGGATAAAGTCATGAGGACGTTTTGGGAGAAGAACGATTCAAGTGCTAAAATTGGTACAAAGAATCAGAACCTCAAAGTCAAAGGTTTAGCATTTGCTGACGACGTAGTGTTGTTTGCTAAATCAGAAAAGAAGCTATTAACCAAATTGATCAGTTAAAAGAAACGGCGGAAAAAGCGGGCTTACAGATTTCTTTGGTAAGACAGAGATGATGACAAGTGATCAGAAATACACTTAGAAAATTATAAAAACGAATTATGGGAGCATCAGGGTCACTGACCGATTTACATATCTTGGAGAAATAATTAGTAGAAATGGGACGGATAAATTGGCAATTGAGAACAAAAATGGGAAATTGAAAGGATAAAATTTTTGTACAAAAAATATATACAATAAAAAGAACCTGTCTATCAATGCAAAATTACGACATTTTAATACAGTTGTTAGACCAGCCATCTTGTACGGCATGCAAACTACAAATATAACCGGAATGGAGAATTTGCTCAAGATAGAAAGAAGAATTTTAAGAAGGATTTATGGTCCTAGGAAAACACAGGAAGGTTATATACTGAAATCCAATGCAGAAATTTATAGTAAAATCGACGACCTTGAAGTGATGATCAGAAAACGACGACTTCAGTTCTACGGACATATGGTCCGCATGGATTGCTCAAGTTTAAACAAACAAATTTTTGATAAAATCTGGAACTATAAAGGGCAAGGAGGCTATGTAAAACAAAGGAAAGACGAACTTCAAAAATTCAAAATTACTGAAGAAGATTGTCTAAATCGAATAGAGTACAGTAAGAAAATTTTTGGCCTCAATATTCTTGGCGGGGAGAAGAAGAATCTCAACTGAGGAGAATGGACTGCTGAAAGAAGAGCTGCGCAGTCGACCAGGATGAAAGACTTCTGGAAGAGAAAGAAGGAAACTAGACCTATAAAGAAGTAATATTTGCGTGGTCCTTGTTGGCCTGTCCACTGTGTATATATATAAAATGATAGGGACCAAGAGAAAAATTCGAATTAAAGAAGATTTTGGATTATAGAAGTTCGAATTAGCCACGTTTTACTGTATTACTGATAACCAGGGCCTGGATTCTGGTGAAATGCCATCTTTTAAATAGTTCACCACCGACAATGCTAACTTATATACAAATCCTGTTCATGGCCCAAACATTACAGAAATACATATTTAATAAGTAATTTTTTCGTCATTTTTCTAAGTATTTTATTTTTAAGTAATTTTGTCGCTTTTCGCGTCATTATTAGGTCTTTTTATGGAATTTATTAGAATATTTTATAAGTTTTGAGACATTTTCTCATATTTATAATGGGTTATGATGCATTTTATGCGTATGGTACTAGAATCTTCACAACATTGTTCATCCCTTATTTCTTGAAATATCCACATTCCAGGAGAGACACTAGACTGAAATAATAACCAGTATTTGTGTGCAAATAATTCGTATTTTTGTCATAAAAAAAACGTATGGCGTTTAGTGCCGGGAGTGTCCGAGGACATGTTCGGCTCGCCAGTTTGTAGCTGCTTCTAAGCGGACACCCAATGGGTGAGCTACAAGTACCATAACGTGTGGAGTGTTGTCTGGGGAGGAAAGTTTGAAGGTAAGGACGAGGAATTGGAAGGTAGCGGCTGTGGCCTATAGTTTGGGACCAACCCAGGCATTTGCCTGGAAGGAAGATGGGAAACCACAGAAGACCATCTTCAAGGTTGCCAGCGGGGGATTCGAACCTCCTCGCCTCCCGGATGTGAGCGACTGCCAGCAGCCACGCCGGAACGACCACGGCTAACTCACCTGGTAATTAAATTATATTATGTACCCATTAAAAAGATTTCAACATACAATGACGTAGACTGTTCGCATTTTTAGCCTACTTTCGATTTTTGCAAAAAATGAAAGTTGACTTATGAGATCTACATAGGGTGAAAAATTGTGTGTCTCTGTCTGTGTGTCTTTGTGTGAGTGTGTGTGTGAGTGTGTGTACTCTGAATGTCTATCCCCCCTATCAATTCGAACACGGTTAAACCGAATTGAACAAAATTTGGTACAGAGGTAGAACTAGCAAAGGGTACTTCAGTGCCATGTTTTATATCGCCGCCATCTTGACGGAAACGTAATAGCAGCCACCCAAATATTCAAAGCTTAAATCAATTTACGACTATCTAATCATCCGATCTCTACCAAATTTTGCAACAACATATATTTATATGGCGAGCGTTTTTGACTATACTACAAGGTCATCAGGCCAATAGTTTGCAGATGGCGGCCCTGTATGAGTGCAAATCGATTCCCCGGCGGCCATGTATGAGTGCAAATCGATTCCCCCTATCAATTCAAACACGGTGAAACCGAATTGAATGAAATTTGGTACAGAAGTAGCAGTAGCAAAGGACACCTCAGTGTCATGTTTTATATCGCCGCCATCTTGACGAAAACGTAATGGCGGCCACCCAAATGTTAAAAGCATAAATCAAATCATGACCAATCTAATCATCTGATCTCTACCAAATTTTTCAACATTATACCTCTATGTATTATTACTATTTTGGCCAAATTACAAGGTCATCAGCCCAATACTTTGCGTATCACGGTCATGAATGTGTGGAAATCGATTCCCCCTATGTATTCAAACACAGTGAAACCGAATTGAACAAAATTTGGTACAGAGGTAACACACTAGCAAAGGTCACCTCAGTGTCAAGTTTTATATTGGCGCCATCTTGACGGAAACGTAATGGTGGCACCCAAATGTAAAAAGCTTAAATCAAATTACGACCAACCTAATCATCTGATCTCTACCAAATTTTGCAACAACATACCTTTATGTGACAAGCGTTCTTTGACCAAGCTACAAAGCCATCAGTCCAATAATTTGCATATGGTGGCCATGTATGTGTGCAAATCGATTCCCCCTATCAAATCAAACACGGTAAAATTAAATTGGAAGAAATTTGGTACAGAGGTAGCAATAGCAAAGGGCACCTCATATTCATGTTTAATAACCGTATAGCACGTTGTATTTCAACAAGCTACTACAACCAACATTAAATTATACTCCTTGAAAAGGACAAAGTGTTATAACAATACCCATGCATTTAGGAGAAAGTAGGCTATATGTTCTTCACTGAACATCTTGTTTATGTGATAAAATTATGCAATTCATTTTAAAAAAATCGGGTCATTTTACGGAATTTTTGCTGTTATTTTATGGAATTTTTGCAGTCATTTTTAGGTCATCAAAATCCGGGCCCTGCTGATAAAAATATTAAGACATTAAGCACCCGAAAAAATAACTATTTATTTTAAATTTTATATGTGAACTAGCAGGTATCTGTAGCTTAGCTCGCGATCAATACAAGGGGGACGATGCATTATTGCTGATAATTGGTCTATTCTATTACAGCAATCGCGACTACAGGTGGGTCCATTCTAATTCTGAAAATTCTGATACATACAGTATTTTGATATGAGCAGCAAAGTGGGAATTTTATAGAGTTTGGAAAGTCTGCAGGGTACGATGTTTCATTATGTGAACACATTTGAAAATTACGTTTTTAGTTTTGCCATCTTCTGCTGAGACATAACGATTTTGTTGTCCGGATAATCGCGAGCACGCCACATACAGTTGCGCGTGGGAAAAAATGGTTTTGTCTAAATGTACACCTGCTGCTGTTAAGTGTGAGTCATTGCACTTTGTGAATAGGAATTGCGAATGTTGTTTTAAGAGGGAACTGCACTCTTACACACTGGAATGGTAAATTTATCGGAATATGGGGAATTAAAAGTATTTTTCCTTAAGCTATTCTGGGTGTAATTTTGCCTCACTTATTGATGATTTGAACGTCAACATGTCGCTATTAATAGACCTATAGTAAAATATCTCTCACCTTGGCCGCTGATGTACATTATGCAGTCTCTTCCCGTGTTACATCCCAGGGATTGAAATTCTCCAACAACACTTTTGCCTCACATGCCTGTCTAAGTAATTAAAATTCTTGATTGTTGATGTTTGAGTCTTCAGTTTTTTGACTGGTTTGATGCAGCTCTCCATGCCTTCCTCTCCTGACCTAATCGTTTCATAGCTACCACACCCTACATCCGAGGCAATCTGTTTAACCCTGGTCTACCCCTACAGTTCTTGTCCTCGACCCTCCCATCCATAACCAAGCTTGCTATTCCTGAGTGTCTTAATATGTGTCCTACCAACCTATTACTTCTCTTCATTAGCAGTCGCCAGAAACATCTCTCCTCTCCCATTCGCCTTAATACCTCTTCATTTGTTACCCTATCTACCCATCTGATCTTCATCATTCTCCTGTAACACCACATTTCTAAAGCTTCTATTCTCCTCTTTTCTGCTGCGCCAACAGTCCAAGTTTCACTTCCATAGAGCGCCACGCTCCAGATAAAGGCTTTCAAAAATGACTTCCTAATACCTAAATTTATATTCGATGTCAACAGATTCCTTTTCTGTAAAAATGCTTTCGTTGCCTGAGCCAACCTACTTTTTATATCCTCTTTGCTTCGTCCTTCACTGGATATTTTGCTTCCTAAGTAACAGAAGACTCCTACTTCCCGTAGCGTTTCACCTGCCAATTTGATGTCCATAGAGGATTCTGATTTATTTCGGCTGCATTCCAATAATTTTGTTTTACATTTATTGATTTTCATCATGATTTCTTTCCTCAAGACGGAGTCCATACCATTCAAAAACTCATTCAAATCCTCTGGCGTATCGGCCAAGATGAGAATGTCATCAGCAAATCTCAGAGATTAAATTTTTTCTCCTTGAATCTTCGCTCCCACTTTAAGTTTTTCTCAAATTTCCTGATTATTTTGTTTTAGAGTTCTTTGAAATGTGTTGCCCTTGCACATGGTGTAGATGCATTGTCAAAGGAAAACATTCCATGTTACGAACATGGGCCACATGACCTGTACCGAAAGCTTCTGCAGATTTAACAGAAGGCCTATTCTGAACAGCAGTTCATTGAACACAGATTTGCCAACATTTTATTGTATCTTTCCATGTGGTATATCTCTGAACCTCAACATACAGAAGAGTGCTTTAAAAATCACGCATTGTGTAAATCTTGGAAACGGTAGTGAGTGTGGTTTTTGCCGGAGTGGATACTCGCTGGTAGAAATTCTTCTCAGTAAAATAGACTGGTTCACATTGAGGTATGTGACGGCGGGATGCCTGAAGTGTTACGGAAACAGCGTGGTGACGCGTGGTCAGTGCATCGTGTCCCCTCGGCCGTTAATCTTGTTCTTCGTGACCAGGGCGCTGCCTCACTATCAGACAGCTACTCAATTGTCCTCACGAAGCTGAGTGCACCCCGTTGCAGCCCTCACGCCAGTATCTAAAATCTCTGACGGAGCCATGAATCGAACCCGTGGCCTTTGGATGAGAGGCAGGCGAGCGACCCTGTTCTTATTGTGTTTATATATATCTTGAAAAAGATAATAAATGGATTGGCATTGCCTCCTACAGGAATATATAGAAAATCGGATGTCATACCTTGAGGTAGTGTTGCCATGGAAACGGACTTGCCATTAGTTCATCCGTTTATCAGAGCGAAGATAGTTTTCTGCGAATATCATTGAAACTGTTGATTTTAGGGCCTTATAATGTGGTTTTCGGTGTGCTGTAGGGACATACCGAGTATTGTTTCTCGCATCGAGGGGCGTAAAATGAGCTATGTCCGGTCCTTATGCGACAACTTGGATATTTTGTCCCTGTTGAGTATTTTAGGTGACTTTTCAGTTATGTTGCCAAGGGGCCTGAATGGAGTGGTCTGCCCGAAATTTAAAGTAGACAGTGATACCCACTGGGTTCCAAAGGGTAAGTATACAAATTTTGGTTCAGATCGGTGAAACGGTGTAGATTTGTATAAATAACAGACAAACAAACATACAAACCAACATTGAGTTATATATATATATAGATTGCACCCAATAGCCGTAGCAGTGTACTTTAATCGAATGCCCAAAGGCTCTCAGCAAGTTTAATTTCAAGTAGTTCCAACTTTGGCCACTGTCAGTGACACCTAGTGGTGAACGTTGAAACTTGATAGAGCGTTTCTAACCAGATAAATATAACCTACAAATTTAGCTACACACTACCAATTGTAGTGGTTGGTTCTTTTACATTCCATAAATCTATGATATGGGCCCGCCGGTTTCACTTCCCCTCTGAGGAGGGCATATTGAAGTATTTTTACACTCTTAACAAGAAGTTCCGTTAAGAACTATACAGCCTACTTTTCATGCCAATGATTATTCTACAGAATATGAACCGATCTAGAATAATGACGAAATTAAGTTGGTAATATCGAAATATCTATTTAGTTCAAAATATACCTGGAATAATGTAGCCTAATAGAGCACTACAGTTGGCAGCCCTGGTGACTGAATATATTCTTAGTTCCATCTCTTAAGGTACAGAATACAAAATTTGGTTGAAGTCCAATGGACGTTACATGCAGTTAGACACTGGATCTATCAGCAGGCGTAAAAGCATGTTGCCAACAATACCATGCGTGTGCTGGTCAGAAATAATCTGAAATATTATGATATCTTGTTGTGCCAATTTTGGATGAAATCCATTTGTTAGTATAGAAGTTACATGTATTTTAAAATTGGACATATCAGCAGGCATAGAATCATGTTGTCAGCACTGCCTTGTATTAATTACTCCAAATTAATCTAGAATGTCATGTGCTATACGTGTGCAAAGTATAGAGCTGTTGGCTTGCATACTTTCTGATATATTGATATTAGGGTAAAAAATATAGACAGCATTTATTAACAGTTGGCAGCCCTGATTTCACTGAAGAATACTTATAGTCATATCTGATATGTTACACATAGCACATGCGAAATTTGGATGAAATCCTACTGATAGTATAGAAGTTACATGTATTTAAAAATTGGCCCTATCAGCAGGCTTAGAATCATGTTGGTAGAACTGACGTATATAAGTTACTCCAAAATTAATCAAACATGTCAGGTACTATACGTGTGCATAGTTTAAAGCTGTCGGCTTGCACACATTCTGATATATTGGTATTTGGATAAAAAAAATAGAGAGAGCAATTATTAACAGTTGGCAACCCTGGTGGCTCCTAAGAATACGCTCAGTCATATCTGTTTATGTACAGATATTACATTCAAAATTTGGTTGAAATCCAGTTGATAGTGTAGAAGTTATATGCATTTAAACATTGGACCTATCAGAAGGGTTAAAATTATTTTGGCAACACTGTCATGGTTGGCCTCCTGGAAATTAATCTGAAATAGTATTATCTACATGTGTGCCAATTTTGGAATCGCTAGTATGCATACCTTGCAGGATATCCAACATGGAGCTCAAATTTCTAGTGCGTTTTTTCAGCAGTTGGTAGCACTGACATCATTTTCAAATATGGACGTGAGCTATTCCGGTGCACATCTTTACTCATACTAAATTTGGTTTTGATTGCTGCAGCCGTTTAGGAGTTGATAGGGGGGGGGGGACACACACACAGCCAGACAGACAGACAGAAGGACAGACAGACAGACAGACAGACAGACAGACAGACAGACACACATTTGCCCGATCTCATAAGACTACTTTTTCCTCATTTTTGCAAAATGTGAAAAGTAGGCTAAAAATCCGACGACTTGGACTATATATTTATTTTAATGCTGCAAGACAAGTTCTTTTTTCGAGTGCTTATTGCCTTAAGTTAATATTTATCAGTTATAGCTGCCACACTTTCTAAATTTTCTGACATTTTTCTTTTCTTCTTTGTGGACACAGACTGTTTGTGGGTGTCATTTCAGGTTTGGTAGTGTTTTGAAGGGCTATTTGTCTTGTGGATTTGGATCTGATGATGCTCACTTGACGAACAAAACATGTCATCCCTTAGTTTTCTCCTTTTTCAATAGTCTATAACAATATATTATACATCTTAATCAGATGGCTTCGATTGCGTAGTCGGTAGCATGCTGAACTGCTATGCCCAAGATCGCGAGTTCAAACCCTGCCGAAGTCGTCGGATATTTAATAGCGTTAAAATCCTTCAGTATGCCATCATTTGGAGGGGAAGTAAAGCCTGCGGGCAGATGTCTTAAATTTATGGCATTTAAAAGAACCTACCACTACAATTGGTAGTGTGTAGCCAAGGGTGATTTGTTTACTGGAGAGGGGCCAGCGGCAAGCTACCAGGCGCACTCACGCCTTCCGCCAGCCAACCGAACTCGGACCGCAGATTTCGCACAGGTAGAATCCGTAACAGAGTATATTAATTAATAGTAAATTCACCAGCAAATCATGATTAAAGAACTTACCCTTTCACAGAAGGTACTGAAATGTTCTCCTTCAGCTGACAGGCAGGCGTTCAACCAGGTAGATAAATTAGCGCTCACACGTAGTAATTCCCTTCTATTGTGAGGGATATCGGCTGCCATACCGGTATACTTTTTCTCCAGCTCCAATAGAGTACGGGTAATTGATCTGTACGCTTTGTATTGCCCCAGAATTAAACATCAAACGGGCTTAGGTCCATGCTTCTATTAATTATAGTAAACACGCAGGGGGGTGCAGGAGTAGCTACATCATGTAACGATGTAACTTCCAAAGTTACTGCCTGCCAGAGAACATTTTCAGCATCGTCTGTGAAAAGGTAAGTTCTAACCTTTAACTGGTGACGTGATGTCATCCAGACTCCCAAGAAATAAGGAACTTCTGTGCTTCTTTGATTGAATCTTGCAGGAAGCTGTTGTTTATGTTACCTTCGTATCTGTGTGCTGACACTTCACACCGTCGTTGATGAAAGTTTAGTGGACCTGGTTAGCTCACCTCGTTAGGTTGACGTTACTGTACTCTGTTACGGTTTCTACCTCCCCGCAATCTCCGGTCCGAGTTCAGTTGGCTGGCGGAAGGTATACGCGCGCCTGGTAGCTGGCCGCTGGCCCCGCTCAAACAAAAGAATCATCCTCTACTTATGCACTTGTTCAATGGGATACTGGTCTATATTTAAATTGCCTGGAGAGACTCTTTTTTATCGTTTTAAATGATCTTGTCGACTTCGTCGTTACGCTGGGGTCGGGCGTTACGTTACGGTGACGGGACGAAATGTACCCAGATGCACTGAGGTGTGTGCCGTCATAGTACCGCTTGGTGCATGTGTTCCCCGACAATCTCTACTTCGTTAGTATAAGACAAAAATCCCCGCGATTCTTGGATGTCACGGGTAATCTCGAGAACCACTGGATGGATTTTGATGCAGTTTTCACCACTCTGTAAAGGATATCTCGAGGAAAGATTCTGTAGAAAATAATTTATGTATGATCAAGGGAGGCCAAGCAGTAACGATTTCAGTGAAAAAGTCGAAAACAAACTTGGCGTCCGTGCGCTTCTTAAGCTTACGCTGGGCAAACCGTTACAAATATCAATATACTATGAGCGTACGAATTGGTCAGCATGAAAAGTTCTACAAAAGAGTCCGGGAGAGCATATCTCTATCTTCAATACATCGCCCACTATAAGTGTTTTTAGAATGGATGGATTGGGTACGTCCCCGCGCGCTCTGGTGAGCGTGACGGCATCCCGCGCGCTTTACCTTGCTTTGCCCTTGGATTCCACTTGCCGTTCGTGACTAATTTGAAACAAGATAAGCAAGATAAGTATTATGCAGATAATTTTCTAACATGTCAAGAGTCTTTGGCATCGAGCGAAGCGAGAAGCCTGCAGCCTTTCTAGCATTTTTCAGCATTAGCATTTAAAATGATACAAAGTCTAGTCTTTCAGACTGACAGTCACTTTTTTTTTACTAATTACCATCATTTTCGTCTTCTGAGTAGTCAAATGAATGGTATGTAGAGTCCTAGTTGCAATGGCTAGTCACATCCAAAGACCTCAGTTCTTAGCAGTGCGCGCACTTTGAACTGTTAGTAATCATCACATTCATGCACCTTTGGAGGACAGAGTTCCAATACTGCAGCGAATAGAGCTTGATTCAAGGTCTGCGTCAGATAACATTTCATTCATCTCACATATCGCAGCAAATCTAATTTCAGCGAAACTCAGGAGAGCAGATAGCTAATGCCTCACACTGGCTATTCAAAGGAGCATTGAAATATGGAATGTATTCATCGGTGTCCACACGTCATCAACTGTAATGCAAACCCTTTCAAAATACTGAGTGATAGGGACAAGGAAAATTTCCGCCGGAGGGAGATGTTGTTTGTGTGCACACACTGAGTTGGTGTTGGTGACTTTTGTCGAGGTCATCTGCTCTAAATGAAATGGGTGATAGCTATAATGAAATTAGTCTACTAATGCTATTACAACCAGGGCCGTGGAGAGCTATTACGGGCCTTGGGGAAAAACTACCGGGCCGTATTATAAATAAGTTTCTTCGGTGACATTCTCATGTTTGTATCCTCCTTTTCTTATGATCCTTTGCCTCCTTATGCCTTCCTACGGAGGGGAAGTACAGTGAAGCCGGTGGTCCCATGTCATATATTTATGGCATGTAAAAGAACTTTCCACTAATTGCACTTCTGTGAAGCTAAATTATAGGTTATATTTGTCTAACGATCTTAAGTTCTAATGTTCGTCACCAGGAGCGAAAAAGGAAACTTGTAGTTTAAAGTGACCGTTAATCTCGTGATCATGAGCCACGGGACCTCCTTTTTACGTGGAATCCAAACCACAGGACATGGCATTTCACTTCGAAGATCTCACTTGCATTGACCGGGAATCGAACCCGGTCCACCTTGGTGAGAGGCCAACAGCGTGACCGCTGTGCCACCACGCCCCTCGTCACCAGGAGCCGACTGTGGTGGCATCTAGTAACCAAGTCCACAACTAGTTGTCGTTGACGGTAGCATTTGGTAGCAAAAGTAGGAACTACTTGATAATTGAATGTCTGCAGTCCCTACCTGATAGCACACACTAATGCAGCCATCACAATTAACACCAGTTATCAGACAGGTTCTACACACACCCAAAGTACACGGGGCTACATTACTGCGTTGTCGCAGCCCCTAAAATGAGGAACCAGCCAACCCTTAACCTTCCGTCGGGTGCAATGAGTCTGTGAGGCACACTTAAAGAAATCAGAATAAAATTGTGAGGTTTGAAGTCATTTTTCAGTGTTGCCTAAGTAAACAAAAGTTTAGTGCTTTTCAGTCGGTCAACATGAATATACCCAAATAGAGCTGGGTTATGCCCGAATCCTGAAATAAATTACATGAGATTAATAAATACACTAGGATGACCAGTTTCGATCGTCAAGCGATCATCATCTGATCCATTACACTTAGGCTATAACATCTATGTTTGAGAATACAGGTGAAAAATATATACAATATGTACAATTATACCAACACTGCAACCCGATGAGCTTAGAAATGGAAGTGCATTTCTCAGTAAAAATAAGGGGGAATGCTTTTTGGAATTATGTAAAGATAAGGAACATAGTAGGAATAACATTAGAAGCTTGCCGCCTTCCAACGATTCAACAATCTCCAAATATTATAAATAATATTTGTAAGGCTACTTTGCCCACTTAATACTCCGCATAAAAGTTCCAGTGCAGTCTACTGTTTTTATTTCCAAAATCCAGCAGAATTTCTTGTTTTAGTGTTTTGCACAGATTTTTCAATATTTGCAAAATTGTGAAGAGTGAATTCGGCCCACACAAAATTTTGACGGGTGATTTTGTATCTTTCTGATCCTTCAACAAGCCTGGGCCCCAGAGCTGTAGCCACGTTTGCCCCCCCCCCCCCCCTCATGTCGGGCCTGATTTGTGTCTCTTACTAGATTGAGCGGGGATTATCAATTAATTTCCTAATACCAAGAGTTGGACAATATACTCACAATGTATTTTCGATACAGAAATCAAAATACAAAATCTGAATCCATTAAAATCCAAATTGTGTTTTAAAATCAAATTGAAAATATTGAACACTTTGAGTGAGTTAAGTTTGCTGGCAAACCACTGATTTGTGAAATCTTAATGGAATGGAAATCTTCTTCACTGGATGTATTAGGTATTTTCATATTTATTTAAAAAAAATCGTTTTGTATTTTGAATGTGCAAAGATTTATTTATTGTATTTTGAATTTTCAAGGATTCAGTTATCGTATTTTTAATTACATTACAATAATTGATATTGCAATACATTAAATTAAATACATAAGGGGGCTGCGTGGCGCAGTCGGTAGAGGCGTTAAGCTTCTAACTGAAAGGAAGTGGGTTCGGTCCCCACCGAGGTAGTGGATTTTAGAAACAAAACTACCACTTTCGGAAACGCAAATGGCCATGGGGTTCACTCAGCCTACACCAGAAATGAGTACCAGGGTAATTCCTGGGAGCAAAGACGGCCGGGCATGGAGCTGACAACTCCATCCCACCTAGCGCCGATGTCACATTAAGTGGAAGCCTCTACCTTCCACTACTCCCAGGGCCTCCATGGCCTGTACGGAGTTGGCTTTTTTTTAAATACATTATAATACATTACATTAAATAACATCACAATGCATTACATTAAATAACATTACAATACATTTCATTAAATAACATCACAATGCATTACATTAAATAACATTACAATACATTAAATAATAACAATACTTAAAATAATTGCATAATAAATTACCTTGCAAGGACCCTGTAACCATCCAACAATACATCGGTAAGGTGTCTTCTGAGCACAAAGCGGTGTGAATTCTCATTAGTTAGTTAGTTATTGTTGTTTTAAGGGGCGGAACTACGAGGTCATCTGCCCCACTTAACACAGATTAAAGAATACAAATTTGGAATTGAATTTAAAATTTTGAGGTGGACACCTACATTTAAAAAGACCAACAATTAATAAAACAAAAACAAAAAAATAAATAAAAATAAAAATTATAAAACTAAACAAATATTACGGAAAAACAAAAAATTATCATTCAAAACGAACAAGTCGTTGAGTCAATGTTCACTGGAGAATTTAGATTGCTGGCCCTAACCCACTCTCACTTATAAAGCGGATAACGTGATCAGCAGTCACCGCGTCATCGACTAATATAAGTTTGAGTGTCATCTGCACACCAAGGTTTCTTCGTAAGTCAGCAAGATCCACACACTTGGTGAAAATGTGGGCCACGGTGAAAACGGCTCCACAGGTACAAAGTGGGGGGGTTCTTCCCTTCTCATCAGATACGAGTGGGTGGATCTTGTGTGACCTATCCTTAGCCTACACAAAATGACGGACTCTCTCCGTGACCGGAAAGAGCTCCGCCACACGCGATTAGTTCCCTTGATCGCCCTCAGTTTACTGGGCAGTGGGTCAGCTAGCCACTGGCTCTCCCAAAAAGCCAGAACTTGTAGACGTAACTGAGAGCGAATATCTCTAGCGGGTACTTCCATTGGTCGAGGTGGTAGTGATACCGCCTCTTTTGCAGCTTGATCCGCTAACTCATTCCCATGTAGATTAAACAAATTATAAATCCATAATGCACTACATATAAACCAATTTAAATGGACAGGTGTGTGTGGCCCAGTGGAAGCCCAACAGGAAACGATGACATACAAGCTATCAGTCCCCTGGGTTGGCCTCATGGAAACAGAGCTCGGCACTAGAAGATACTTCACAACTGCCTCCGGAACGAGAAAGAGAACGGGAAGCTTGCTGCGGTTCCGGTGTCACAATTGGCTCGGGAACGGGGAAAAGGAACGAAGTTTCATGATTACATAATATAATTGATAATATGTCTAGTACCTGTATGTGCATACGCTTGAAACGGCATTTTTGACCAAAAATTCAATTTTTATATTTTAGCCTATTTTCATTTTATGAACAAAAAAGTAACAGTCAGTCTGAAAGGCTAGACTTTGTATCATTTTTAATGCTACAAATGCTGAAAAATGCTAGAAAGGCTGGAGGCTTCTCGCTTCTCTCGAAGCCAAAGACTCTTGACATGTTAGAAAATTATCTGCATAATACTTATCTTGTTTATCTTGTTTCAAATTACTCGCGAACGGCAAGTGCAAACCAAGGGCAAAGCAAGGTCAAGCGCGTGGGATGCCGCACGCTCACCAGAGCGCGCGGGGACGTGCCCCTTCCATCCAGTCTAAAAACACTTATAGTGGGCGATGTATTGAAGATAGAGATATGCTCTCGCGGACGTTTTTGTAGAACTTTTCATGCTGACCAATTCTTACGCTCATAGTATATTGATATTTTTAACGGTTTGCCCAGCGTAAGCTTAAGAAGCGCACGGACGCCAAGTTTGTTTTCGACTTTTTCACTGAAATCGTTACTGCTTGGCTTCCTTTGATCATACATACATTATTTTCTTTAGAATCTTTCCTCGATATATCCTTTACAGAATGGTGAAAACCGCATCAAAATCCATCCAGTGGTTCTCAAGAAACGGGGATTTTTAGCCTACTTTTCACATTTTGCAAAAATGAGGAAAAAGTAGACTTATGAGATCGGGCAAATGTGTGTCTGTCTGTCTGTCTGTCTGTCTGTCTGTCCTTCTGTCTGTCTGTCTGTCTGGCTGTGTGTGTGTCCCCCCCTATCAACTCCTAAACGGCTGCAGCAATCGAAACAAAATTTGGTAGGAGTAAAGATCTATACCTGAATATCTCACGGCCATATTTGAAAATGATGTCAGTGCTACCAACTGCTAAAAAATCGCAATTGAAATTTGAGCTCCATGTTGGATATCTTGGAAAGTATGAATGGGAGCTATTTCAAAATTGGCACACGTACAGATCATAATATTTCAGTTTAATTTCCAGGAGGCTAAACATGGCAGTGTTGCCAAAATGATTATAAGCCTCCTGATAAGTCCAATTTTTAAATGCATATAACTTCTATACTATCAATTGGAATTCAACCAAATTTCGTATGTTGTATGTGTACATAACCAGATATGACTGAGCGTATTCTTCAGACCTACCAGGGCTGCCAACTGTTAATAAATGCTCCTAATTTATTTTATCCAAATACCAATATATCAGAAAGTATGCAAGCCGACAGCTTTAAACTATGCACACGTATAGTCCCTAACATTCTATATTAATTTGGAGTAACTTATATACGTCAGTGCTACCAACATGATTCTAAGCCTGCTGACAGGTCCAAATTTAAATACATGTAACTTCCATACTATCATTTGGATTTCAACCAAATTTCGTATGTGCTATGTGTACCATAACAGATATGACAATGCGTATTCTAAGGAGCAACCAGTGCTGCCAACTGTTAATATGTGCTGTCCCTATTTTTGTTACCCTAATATCAATATATCAGAAAGTATGCAAGCCAATAGCTCTAAACTTTGCACACGTATAGTACCTGGCATTCTAGACGAATTTGGAGTAACTAATATACGTCAGTGCTGCCAACATGATTCTAAGCCTGCTGATAGGTCCAATTTTAAAATGCATGTAACTTCTATACTAACTAATGGATTTCATCCAAAATTGGCACAACAATAGATGATATTATTTCAGATTATTTCTGACCAATACATGCATGACATTGTTGCCAACATGATTTTACGCGAGCTGTTAGATCCAATGTTTAACTGCATGTAACGTCCATGCTATTCATTGGACTTCAACCAAATTTTGTATTTTGTACCTTAAGAGACGGAACTAAGAATATATTCAATCATCAGGGCTGCCAACTGTAGTGCTCTATTAGGCTACATTATGCCAGGTATACAGTATTTCGAACTAATTGGAAATTTCGATGTTAGCAACTTAATTTCGTCATTATTCTAGATAGGTTCATATTCTGTAGAATAATCATTGGCATGAAAAGTAGGCTGTATAGTTCTTCACGGAACTTCTTGTTGTCTTATACTAACGAAGTAGAGATTGTCGGGGAACACATGCACCAAGTGGTACTACGACGTCACTCACCTCAGTGCATCTGGGTACATTTCGTCCCGTCACCGTAACGTAACGCCCGACCCCAGCGTAACGACGAAGTCGACAAGATCATTTAAAATGATAAGAAAGAAAGGCGTATGAGATCACTTTTTGTCCGCGTGGAGCGATCTCAATCAAACTAAGTAAGATCATAATACTATTACAGCCAACCCCGGCCGTGCCCTTCAAATTTTATTACGTCTCACCAATCCAACAAAGCGGCAGTGCGAAATATTTCACCGGCATTCTATATCTCCGAAACTATTACAGATATCACCCAGAAATTTTGTACGGTGATGAAGGGTACTACTTGAAGTTCAGCTATGAGACTTCCAAAAACATGTAAAATACAAAACGAACATGGCGGCCAAGTGAAGGTGAACTATTTTAATAGACATTTCGCGTGATTTAACCATCTAAGCGCAGTGAAATTTGGTACAGTAATGTTTATACACATTGTAATGCACTGGCTCTAATTTAGTTCAATTGTTCACATAACCTAAAGATGGCGGCTGTGCGCGATTTTAAAATTATTTTTTTATTTCCTGTGTATTAATCATGCGATCGAAGTGAACGTTTGAATAATGAACCTAAGCAAAAATCGTCATCTATTAGTACATAACTCTATGGCCTACAAGTATAAACATCCAACATGGAGACCAACCGAAATATTAGACGGTTCTCAATATCTACTGAACGAATCTATTACAGCAATCAAACTGATATCTTGTATGTTGATAGAGGCAATAAACATAAGTAGGGTATATGAAAATAGACTGTCTAGTTCTTCACGGAACTACTTGTTTCATCTCTACTTAGTATAAAACTAAGTCCCCGATTCTTGGATGTTACGGGTAAACTCGAGAACCACTGGATGGATTTTGATGCGGTTTTTACCATTCTGTAAAGGATATCTCGAGGATGATTTCTGCAGAAAATAATTTATTTATGATCAAAGGAAGTCGAGCAGTAACGATTTCAGTGGAAAAGTCGAAAAAAAAACCCTTTCGTTCGAGCGTTTTGTAAGCTTATGCTGGGCAAACCGTTAAACATATCTAAATACTACGAGTGTAAGAAATGTTCAGCATGAAAAGTTCTACAAAAAAGTCCCCGAGAGCATATGTCTATCTTCAATACATCGCCCACTATAAGGGTTTTTACATTTTAATTTCTTCCAACCATGTCCATTCAACTACTGAGGCGACAGTTTACGAACTAGCTAAGGGCGAGTCTGTCTACCCTGTTGCAGCCAAGCTAGCGGGAGAACCTATTGCCCCAGATACAGCCAGCAGCAAACCGTTGAGTCGTGTTGAGTTAAGACTTCTGAGAAGGGTGGTTGTGTTTCGAGTTTCCCTGGAATTGCAACTCGTGTTTTCTTTATTTCGCCTGTGAAACACAGTCAAGTTAAGATTGGACGGAAGGGGGATTTGAGTTTCATTCTCTGGAGGTGCAACTCTCATTTCGCATGTGAACTTTTCGTTCCGAAAATTTCACATTCAAATTAAGATTGGACGGAAGGGGGATTATATTACATTAAATTATACTGATTGGCGTATAATCTCTACTTAGTATAAAACAAAGTCCCCGATTCTTGGATGTCACGGGTAATCTCGAGAACCACTGCATGGATTTTGATGCGGTTTTCACCATTCTGTAAAGGATACCTCGAGCAAAGTTTCTGTTGAAAATAATTTATTTATGATCAAAGGAAGCCGAGCAGTAACGGATTCAGGGAAAAAGTCGAAACAAATCCTGGCGTCCGTGCGCTTCTTAAGTTTACACTGGGCAAACCGTTAAAAATATCAATATACAATGAGTGTACGAATTGTTCAGCATGAAAAGTTCTACAAAAACGTACGCGAGAGCATATCTCTATATTCAATATATCGTCCACTATAAGTGTTTTTAGATTGGACGGCAGGGGGATTTGTGTTTCATGCACCTCGCCATTCTTAAATTACGTCTGACAAGAATTTGTTGCACATGCATCTCCATGATAGTATAGTTAATAGTCCAGTCAGTGATTATAACCCATTATGCCGAGACATAAAATCGTAGTTCATTGACATCGTAAAGAAGCGCTTATCACATAATTCATTCACAACTGTTCCCGGGCGAAGCAGGGCCGGGTTGCTAGTTTTAAATATAAACCTTGTCTGCTTCAAATTAACATATATTTCATATTACGCCTGTAATCATTTAAAAACTATTTTAAGGGGGTTCGTGTGCACATGTTTAGGGGGCGTAACTCCACAGCATCTTACTTGCATCTAAATATCCCGGAATATCAAATAAGGTATGATAATCTTCAAAATGATATATATCAGCTAAGTGCAAGTGTAGGATCCATGTTCATTACTCCCGAACAATTACCGTCTTTTATAAGTCTAAGTTAGTTGATTTGTTCACAAATGCGTAAATTCAATTACGTTATTCTCAGAATTAAAATCTTTTGTGCCTTTCAAATTAACACAATCAGCACCAAAAATTGACATAGGAATATTATTGAAGCTTCAAGTTAAAGCTAATGAATGTATGAATGCTGTGAGCTAGGGATTTTTGGATACTTTGAAAACTTAGGCACCTTGTTTATGTAAGCAATGATAAAATTGCATTTTCTTTTTGAAAAATTTCAAAAAATAACATACTCGTACACACTGTTGCAGTTAACTGCACTATTCTTGTTCGGAACATTATATGCGTTAAATAGAAGATCCCAGTAATAGCACATTATGTAACGAGCCAATAATGGTAATAATTAATACACGAGTATGTTTATTAAACGAGCGTAGTGAGTTTTATAATTTCCATACGAGTGTCTTAATTACCATTATGGTCGAGTTGCATACGACTGTTTATGTTCGACGATAATTATAACTATTTTATTTTCGAACATACATATTCATAAATATCTGTCGAGATTTCGCCGGTTTTATGTACTGAGCAGAGCGCATGGGACGCAGAGAATACCTTGTATTTGACAATGGACTCCTCAAATATCCCACTATGACACTAGCCACGCAGTGAAATTTAAAATAGGAGGCCATGGAAGTCAGCGCAGGTGCGATGCTATCCTTTCCTAATTGGTCACAGAACTGTTTCTTGAGCTCTGATTGGTGGGAGAAACTGTTTCATAATGAAAAATAGTGTTATAATGACCCTCATTATGATACAGTTTTCTGACATATAATATTTATATTTCGACATCATCGAACATAAAATAAATTTGATGATTGAATATTAATTAGTAAGTTTAGGCCATTTTGAAAAGTTGTAATGTTTTATTCTGTTTTTCAAAAAATTCAGGGAATTGCAATAAACAGAAACTAAAGTTTCTCATACAAAAAATTGATGATTGGGTTTCATGTGTGATGTGGTAAAAGTTTCAAAGGAATCGGTTCAAAAATGTGGATTTTCTTCATAAACGTACATCCCTACATTAAATACGTATTTATTGCTCCTACGATCGATAATTATGGAATAACGTATGTCAAATACTGTTTAAGAGCCTCCGTGGCTTAGGTGGCAGCACGCCGACCTCTCACCGCTGGGTCCGTGGTTCAAATCCCTGTCACTCCATGTGAGATTTGTACTGGACAAAACGGAGGCAGACAGGTTTGTCTCCGGGTACTCTGGTGTCCCCTGTCACAATCCAGCAACGCTCTCCACTATCATTTCATTTTATCTGTCATTCATTTAATCATTGCCCCAGGGGAGTGCGACAGGCTTCGGCAGCTGGCACAGTTCATATCCTCGCCGCTAGATGGGGGCTTCATTCATTCCATTCCCTGAACGGGTCGGTCGACTGGAAGCAGGCCGTGGATTCTCTTTTCAAATACTGTTTAAATCTCCCAAGAAATGCTTTTTTTTACTTTTCAAACTCTGAGGTTAGTGTAAATTATTTTGGAGCGATATTATTGTATCATAACTCGTTAAAACCACATTTATAACCATTCTTTTCATTTAAAAGCATATACAGGGTGATTCTTACTAACGTTTAAAACTCTCTATAGTGACGTAGATGGCATTGAGCCGAGTTATTTGATATAGGACACTTAGGGTCGCAAGTGTCCGGAAATACCTTAAAAGTGAACCACAACTGTTAAACATATGACGTCATGAGGCCCGTGCTCTCTTACGCACACCAAAGCAAACGTTGAATGCCATATCACTCTGGCTCCGAGTCTGCGTGTGCGACTTGGGCGCGTGGAGTTCGAGGTTCAAATCCGAGGCCTATCCATCAGCTTTCTTTGTTCTCTCTCTCCTCCTTTCAAGTGGAAGCAGATTGTTTGTTGACATTAAGGCAAGGAACCAGAGTGATAAGATATTCAACGTTTGCTTTGGTGTGCGTAAGGGAGTACGGGCTTGACCGCTCGAGCTTAGCCGTCACCTGATGACGTCATATGTCTAACAGTTGTGGTTCACTTTTAAGGTATTTCCGGACACCTGCGACCCTAAGTGTCCTATATCAAATTACTCGTCCCAATGCCATCCACGTCGCTACAGACAGTTTTAAACGTTAAAAGAATCACACTGTATAAATTACTGTTGTTTCATTCTGGCTGCGTGACTCAGCGGTAACGTCCTCACCCGCTATGCCCAAGGTTGTAGTCCTTCGAGGAAAAACTCCGGCGCCTCTAAAAGCTGCAGTAGTTAAAAGTGACGTCAAACAAATAACATTATTATTATTATACTTTCCGATAAGACCTGCTATGGACCACGTGCAGATTCCAGTTCTTCACTCTTTGTTGTTTTCTCTCTTCTTAATATAAGGTGCGTTCAAAAAGTAATGAGCCGGACGCTGTAATGCGCAAACCGGTGACGGCATCGGCTAAACGTGGCGTGTGTAACTAGGTGTGGTTCCGACCAAAGCGTGGATGGCCACAGCCCGTCGCTAGAGGGCACGCGTGCACGTCACGTGACGATACAAAGCGAGCAGCAGCATGCATCAATCGTCCAACCAAGACCAAGACACTAGGCCATTCGACATGCTTCCTGGTGTGGTTGAAGACTGTGGGGCACACATTGGACACACTTTCCGCACGTGCAGTCGTTCCTTCATGATGGTGTGCACACTTCCGACGCTCAATCCGACCACGGCGGCTATGGCGTTCACTGTCACTCGGCGGTCCTGGGTAATGAGTGCATCAATCAGCTGGGCGTTGTAATCGGTAATGCAGGGGAGTGTCCCAGACCGGGCATCATTAGCTAACGACACCCGTCCTTCCCTGAAGCGCTTGTGCCACGCCTTGACTCTTGCAAGGGGCATGCAGTGTTCGCCGTACACTTGTGACATTCGGCGATGAATGTCCGTTCCCCCTACTCCTTTCGCTGTCAGAAACCGAACAACACCTCTTTGCTCTTCGTTTGACGCCTCCATGTTACTGTTTGCAATGTGACTGGCAGCGTTGGACGATTGATGCATGCTGCTGCTCGCTTTGTATCGTCTCGTGACGTGCACGCGTGTCCTCGAGCGACGGGCTGTGACCTTCCACGCTCTGGTCGGAACCACACCTCGTTACACACGCCACGATTAGCCGATGTCGTCACCGGTTTGCGCATTACAGTGTCCGGCTCGTTACTTTTTGAATGCACCTTATACTTCTTCATTCTTAGACTATGCTGCTTCTTTCTGCCCTCACACCACTTCGCCTCAGGTCTCCTTTCCACTCTTCCTTGGAATCCTTCCAAAGTGTCTTCTTCCCTTAATTCTTTCTAAAACTTTCTTTACCTCTTGAATCCAGCAAGTCGTTGACCTTTTCTCCCTAATGTACTTGAATATCCTTTTTGTTAATCTTGAATCATCCATTCTGTAAATATGTCCAAAAAATATCAATCTCCTTTTTCTTATCGTTTCCGTTATGCTTTCTATAGTCCTGTATATTTCATAATTGGATCTTATTTTCCTTACTTCTTTTGTATTCACTGGGCCTAAGTTTTTCTCACAATTCTCCTTTCTGGTACTTCAAGTTTGTTTAATTTATAATTTAATACCAGGCATTCACTTGCATATAGGCATTCTGGTTTTACCACCGTAGTGTAGTGTCTTATTTTATGGTTTTTAGATTGGCAATTATTGTTATTAACATTATTAGTAAAACCATATGCTCCTTCCATCTTTTTCTATTGCAAGACTAACCAGCAGAAATAGGGCCTTCCTGTGGAATCAGTTTACTGCGAGCGTGGTACTAAGCAGACTAATGATCATCTTCTATTATGTCCTGCTTCTCCAGACACTTGCACCATTAAAGACTTAATGAGAGCAACTTCAAATGCACTTGTCAAGGCAAATTATTGGTCAACCAGTGTTTAATATTTCTCTTGTTTAATTTGTCTATGTTTACTTTGTACATCTGACACGATAATTAAATAATATTTTTCTATTGCAAATTTTTCTAAACCATTTTCTTGAATTACAGTAATTCTCCTAGATATACTGCTCAAAAAAATTAAAGCACCACTTTTTTCAAAGGCCACCAAATTTGGAAAGTTGACTGCACAAGGTCGAAATCTCAGTATGACGTTTGCCCCGACGCCTACCAAGCACATGCTTCAGCACAACTCCCCAACTTGTGTAGTTTCGGGATAGCGCCCCCAAAACCAGCCCATTTTTGAAAACCGTAAATTGAAGTTTGCGAAAAACGCTGTAGGACTTGTCGCAGGTTGCCAAAGCAGTCGAAAATGAATGAGTCTTGCTCTTAAGGTTCCACGAACACGTTGAAATCGTCACATTTGATGTTTGGGCATTTTCAACCCCCTTCATCATCCCCTAAACATGGAGTACCATTGGGGGCGCCTGAGAAGGTACCGGATGTGTTTAACCACCTGAAAACCTACACACCGTCCTCAGTTGCTGATTGCAGTAAGTTCTTAAGGCCTCCGGCAATATTCACCCCTCCTAACACCCTCAACTGGCAAGGGACCAAACCACCCCGTCTTGATTCACCCCTAAGGAAGGTTTAAATCGAGATTTTTATCAGTGCTGCTAATGGGGGTGGGGTCTTTTCCTAACGTTTCAAGAGAGGACCTGCGCCTGTGTCGCCACCCCTTCCCTTGCTACCCCCTTTTGTATGATTTTTCGAATCAGGCCCTTTTTAAGGGCTGAAATGAGGTCTTAATCACTGAAAGGGCTGTAAAGGTCCTTAGAAGTAGTGGTGACACGAAATCAACCCTTTCCGATGTTTGATTGACATTCCATCCCCCAAAGTTGACATTTTTGCACCCTCAACCCTCCCTGTCTGGACGCGTAACGCATCATGGCAGAGTTTTCAGAGTTGGATCAAAATGAAGCTTATGGCCTGAAATGAAGCCCAAAACAGCAGGTTGGATGGAAATTGATCGGTAGGGTGGGAAACGGGACCAAAAGGTTTTCAAAACAGTTAACAGCCTCCAGTAAGTACACCAATGCATAGGCAACCCACATCACGCCATTTTTCTCCCATTGCCAAACTTTGTAACCTATTGCCGATCATAGGCAACCCACACGCAAGGACGTGATGTGGGTTGCCTATGCATGGGCGTACTTACTGTAGGCTGTACACTTTTTTGAAAAAAATTGGTCCCGTTTCCCAACCTACCGATGAATTTCTATCCAGCCTGCTGTTTTGGGCTCCATTGCAGGCCATAAGCTTCATTTTCATCCAACTCTGAAAACTCTGCCATGACGCATTACGCGTCCAGACAGGGAGGGTTGGGGGTGCAAAAATTTCGAATTTGGGGGACGGAATGTCAATCATCGATCGGAAGGGGTTGATTTCGTGTCACCACTACTTCTAAGGACCTTTACAGCCCTTTCAGCGATTATGACGTCGTTTCAGCCCTTAAAAAGGGCCTGATTCGAAAAATCATACAAACGGGGTTTGCAGGGGAAGGGGTGGTGACAAAGGCACAGTTCCTTTTTTGAAACGTTAGGGGAAGACCTCCCCATTAGCAGCACTGATAAACATCTCGATTAAAACCTTCCTTAGGGGTGAATCGAGAAGGGGTGGTTTGGTCCCATGCCAGTTGAGGGTGTTAGGGGGTGTGGACATTGCCGGAGGCCTTAAGAACTTACTGCAATCAGCAACTGAGGACGGTATACAGGTTTTTAGGTGGTTAAACACACCCGGTACTTTCTCAGACGCCCCCAATGGTAGTCCATGTTTAGGGGATGATGAAGGGGGTTGAAAATGCCCAAACTTCAAATATAACGATTTCAACGTGTTTGTGGAACCTTTAAGAGCAAGACTCATTCATTTTCGACTGCTTTGGCAACCTGCGACAAGTCCTGCAGCGTTTTTCGCAAACTTCAATTTGCGGTTTTCGAAAATGGGCTGGTTTTCGGGGTGCTACTCCGAAACTACTCAAGTTGGGGAGTTGTGCTGAAGCATATGCTTGGTAGGCGTCAGGACAAACGTCATACTGAGATTTCGAGCTTGTAGGTCAACTTTTCAAAATTTGGTGGCCTTTGAAAAAAGTGGTGCTTTAATTTTTTTTAGCAGTATATATTTTAATTTTCCTAATTCCCTGATTCTACCAACATCTGTTATTATTACTTACTCTACTTTTATCGTTGTGGCCAATAGGGACCGCGAGATCTCAACTGTTTTTCTTCTTGTTAGCCCACCACGCCTTAATCTTTTCCGAATTGGATTTCTTCCCTTTATCTCAGTGAACATATCTCTTGCTGGCTTTTACTTCCTCTTGATGAACCTGACAGGGTTTTTGTTTCAATGAGGTTCTGAGCAAGATATCTGATTCAGAAATGTCAAACATAACAAGTTTTTATCCACTTACACCAGCCAAAGAGGCATCAATCACCTTTAAACCTCGAAAGTATAGGGCGCCCGAGAATGTTCTCCGCAGTGGGTATGTGCACCTGTGGGTGGTTGAGTTATGAGTTTTAGTGGGCTGTACTGCACTGTGTTCTTCAAAGCGGGACTTCCCCGTGTGAGCTGTCGATGTGCATCGCGATAAGCGAGCGAGCCTGCAGCGTGTATTACAGTCTGCGAGCGTTCGGATAGATTATTATTGGAAGAGTGCAACAGTATACAGGTGCTAATGTTTACTACTGAAGACAGAGTTTTTTTTTTTTTTTGGTGGAATAAGTTTTTTCGCGAAGGCGATCGGTTTACAGAAATTGTAAAATTAAGATTCAGGCGCGGTTTCCTAATTCAAAGTGTCCAAACCGTGATACCATTCGGGATTTGGTAAGTAAATTTCGTGTGACTGGCTCAGTTCCGATGTACCGGGAACAGGCAGGCCTACGCTTTTAACAGACGAAAAATTTGATGAAATCTCCGATATAATGCTGCGAAGCCCAAGTAAATCAACACGAAAACTAGCTCATCAAACAGGAATCTCCAAGTCGACAGCACATAAAGCTGTAAGAGACAAGCTTCAGTTGTTCCCTTATAGTGGGCGATGTATGGAAGATAGACATATGCTCTCGCGGACTTTTTTGTAGAAATTTTCATGCTGAACAATTCTTACACTCATAGTATTTAGGTATTTTTAACGGTTTGCCCAGCGTAAGCGCTCGGACGCCAGGTTTTTTTTATCGACTATTCCACTAAAATCGTTACTGCTCAGCTTCCTTTGATCATAAATAAATTATTTTCTACAGAAATCATACTCGATATATCCTTTACAGAATGGTAAAAAGCGC
Source organism: Meconema thalassinum (assembly GCA_946902985.2). Classification (NCBI taxonomy): domain Eukaryota; kingdom Metazoa; phylum Arthropoda; class Insecta; order Orthoptera; family Tettigoniidae; genus Meconema; species Meconema thalassinum. The sequence goes on along the minus strand of OX336399.1, from coordinate 72,665,796 downwards.
ATCAAAATCCATCCAGTGGTTCCTGAGTTTACCAGTAACATCCAAGAAACGGGGACTTTGTTTTATACTAAGTAGAAATGATGCAAGCGGCAGCCGTGCTACCAACGTAACTGCTGTAGCTAGCTCTCGCAGACGCATGTAGGCGCTGCGGAGAATATTCCCGGACTCACTGTATAATAATAGACGGTTGGAGAATCTAGACTGGCATTCTGAGGAGGTGGGCATAGAATGTTATACTCCGTTTCCGGATTACGCTTGAGATCTTTTCACTGTTGGAGTATATTTCTGAATTACTCCAGAACTTGTAACCTCCATCTTTGAACTTAGAACCAAGAATTTTCCTAATGATCATACTTTCCTTAACTTCAAGTCTCTCGATCGAGCCAGCTGCGCGGTTTCTTTCAATCTGCAGCTTCCAGCATCGTTGTCATTTCTGGGCTGGTCTGCTCCCACGCAGTGAATGACTTCGATGTGACTATATACTAATACAAGGGAAAAATAATAGTGTTCAGTATCATTTGCGGGATATGCTTGCAGTGCATTATTACAATACGGGATTTATGCAGAGAAATTAATATCGATCTTCCAGACATAACGCGTATTACACTGAAGAAAAGGGAAATTGCAACACCATGAAGGCATTGGTCGTTTGTGTTGATTTTCAAGATATGGAACGATGCAATGTAGGTATGTAAACGATCAAAGTTTCAGACCCATTGGATTGTTGCTACAGGTCTCCCCACGTGATTGGTCGCGGAGGAATCAACTCCAGTATACGGACTCGGGTGTAGCGTAGTTGACTTGCAGTCTGTGCAGTGAAGTGTTCCCCGTCAAACATACCTCGACGACAGAGAAGAGCACGCTATCAACAACTGTCGCCGTTTGAGAGGGCTCGGATAATTGGGCTGTGTGAGGCTGGATTATCGCTAAGGACTGTCGCTGGACGTCTTGGCGGACAGGCATCTACGGTACAACGTGTATGGCAGCAGTGGTCAAATGAAGGTACCCACACTCGTAGACCTGGCACAGGCCCAGCGCGACAGAAAACTGTGAGAGAGGATCGCCGCATCATTCGGATGGCCCGGATGGAACCCCATGCAACAGCAGCGCAAATTCGAGCAGCTGTGACACCCCACGTTACACAACAAACAGTTGGCAATCGCCTCCGTGCAGCTGGCTTACGATCCCGTGTCACTGCAGAAGGTGTTCCATTGACCCCACAACAGCGACGTGTAAGGCTGACCTGGTGTCGAGAACGATCGACGTGGGTCGACGAATGGCATAGGGTCGTCTTTAGTGATGAATCGCGCTTGTGTCTTGCCCGCAGTGATCGCCGGAATCGTGTGCGCCGACGTACCGCAGAGAGGGGCCATCCAGACCTTATTGTCGAGAGGCACACAGGACCAACACCAAGCATTATGGTCTGGGCATCTCTTGTCTTTAATGTGAAATCACAATTAGTGCTTGTTGGGGGCAATATGACTGCTTGACAGGACAATCAAAGGGTACTCAATCCAGTGGTTGTCCCTATGATGACAAACATTGCTAATGGGATGTTTCAGCAGGACAATGCCCGGGTTCACACTGCACGCATCACCAGAGAAGCTCTCCACGACATCACAACCTTAGAATGGCCCGTCAGATCCCCAGACCTCAGTCCTATTTAGCATGTGTGGGACATGATGGGTCGACAACTGGCCAACCATCCTCAGCCACCCACAACTCTGGAACAACTGACCCATGCAGTGGAGCAAGCATGGGCCACAATTCCTCAGGAAGCGATCCAGGGCCTTATTGACTCCATGCCTCGCCTAATTCATCAATGAATTGCAGCTCGTGGTGGGCACATCCTGTATTGATTGTTGTTCAAACCTGCGGTCAGAGGGACCTGAAAATGTAATCATCGAATCACAACCGAACACTAGTCCTGCATGTTCAATTGCAGCAATGTAGCACCACTCCTTCTGGGTGTTGCAATTTCCATTTCCTTCAGTGATATTAAGAGGCTGTGGACATGGTCGTCATCAGCCCCTCAACTTAATGACCAACAGAAGACGTTAATGTGTCATTGTATATGTTACAGGATTACCAAGGGGGGTACTGCTTCACACCATCAGACCCCCAGGAAGTCAGTATCTTCTGGTAGCCCGCCATCACCCCCAGTTGCTCCAGAAGTAAGCAGCCCACCTGAACTGAGTGACCAAGAGAAGACGTTAAAATGCCATTGTATATGTTACAGGATTACCAAGGGGGGTACTGCTTCACACCATCAGACCCCCAGGAAGTCAGTATCTTCTGGTAGCCCGCCATCACCCCCAGTCGCTCCTGAAGTAAGCAGCCCACCTGAACTGAGTGACCAACAGAAGACGTTAATGTGCCATTGTATATGTTACAGGATTACCATGGGGGGTACTGCTTCACACCATCAGACCCCCAGGAAGTCAGTATCTTCTGGTAGCCCGCCATCACCCCCAGTTGTTCCTGAAGTAAGCAGCCCACCTGAACTAAGTGACCAACAGAAGGAGTTACTACGACAAACGTGGAGAGAGCTGGAAGATAACATCGCCAAAGTCGGCGTGATCACCTTTATCAGGTCAGTGAATAATGCTGCTGCTGTTCTTTCTGTTAAGGGCATTTTGCACTGAAAAATGGTTTCAAAGTTATCTAAAGAGTTATCTATAGCTGGTATCTCCATTGCCCGAGGTAGTAGTTATACCGCATTTTTGCAGTTTGATCAGATATATAATTTCCTGCAATTCCCACGTGGCTTAGATGCCACTGGGTGATTCGAATCAGAAATTTCAGCCCATTCTTACAATTCGATCTAACGCGCATTATTAAACTTTAGGCTTCTCTGAAATGAGTCTGGTTTTGTTGTTGGTTCATGGATTTGTGACATCATGGCCATTTTGGCACGTGTAGGTCTATCTAAGAGTGTGAGTGAGTGAAATCTGTCTCATAGCCAGCATTGTTTGTTAAGACTGCTCCTAGTAAAATGAATCTTTATATGAGTTACGCCAAATGATCTGAACCTTTTTGAGACTGTGAACACCTCCCTCATGCCATACGAAGAACCCGAGTGCAATTAAATCGAACAAGAAACAAAAAATCCATCACACAAAACACAAAAATACCAAAACCCAAAACATACAAACACTCAAAGCACACCCAAAACACACAAAGAACACCGAATACACACGAAAAACCCAAAAACCAAAACACACAAACACACAAACACACAAACAACCCAAAACACCCAAAACACACGAAACACCCAAAATCCAAAACATACAAAACTCCAAAAACACAAACAAAACACAGAACACAAAAACACGGAATTCAAAACCCAAACACCAAAACACTATAAATCCATAACCCACAAAACACCCAAAATAAAAATAAAAAACTTAAAACATAACATAGAATTTTTTTTTTTGGTCGTGTAGCCTCGTGAGGGGCCGAGTGCTGGCCTTTCTAGTCGACGCCCGTGGCGATCTGTGCGTCAGGATGAGAGATGGAATGGATGAAGATGAATGAAACTGGGGAAGGATGTGGAAGGAAGCGGCCGTGGCCTGTCAGAAGCTACTGTCCCAGCATTTGCCTGGTGTTGAAAATGGGGAAACCACGGAAAACCATTTCAAGGACAGCCGACGGTGGGGATCGGACCCAAGCGTCTACCGAGTCGGCAGAGAGCTTGGCCCCATGACCTAACGCTGTGCTTTAGCTGTCGGTAACATTGAAATAAAAAACAAGACACAAAAAAGGAAACAAAAAAATCATAAAACATAAAACATAAAAAGCAAATCAACGTAAAACAAAAAGCATAAATATAAAACGACAGAAAGCATACAACAAAAATCAAAACAAAAAAATAAACAAAAGAAACAGAAAACATAGAACATAAAATATAAGAAACTTGGAGAACATAAAGCGTAAAACAAGAAGCGTATGGAAACTAAACAAAACAGAACATAAAAACAAAAACAATGCAACGATCGTACGCCTCTCTTTCCTTTTCCCTATATCTCTCTCCCTAAGAAGTGCCGAAATAGTTAAGGGATGCACCGCTTACCAGGCATGCTGCAACTGCTTGCATAACTCAAGCAGATAAAATACATTTACGTTGAGGCGAGTCGAATCATCATCTTTGGTGTTGCTTATTAAACAGGGTTATCCAATTATTTTTTACTGTAGATTAAAAATACTATTTCACAAAATGATGACATTTTTGACTTTCAGAACTTGTAATGAGAACACTATTATTCCGGTTTGCGCGACAGAATTTGATTTGAAGAATGGATCTCTGTGCTCGCGAACACCAGGTTGTGAACGCCTGGTCTACCCTAATGTTTTTTGAGACTCGTTATTTCCCAGTCGTCCGTTGCGCACTAAATTTAAGTCCAAGTTTGTAACCTCACTGAACCAACTCATTAACTCCATTTGCTAATGGCAGTTCGTGTGATCACACATCAGGCCGCTACTTTTAGAGTGAGTTTACTGATCTCCGTGTGTGTGTGTGAGTAGTAGGAAGTGCTTCATTTAAAACAGTCTGCACTGTGACAGATAAACGCTGTTTGCTTGGAAACTGCGAGGGGGAGAAAAAGCAAACAAATATATTCCTGACAAGCGGTGCTATTAGACTGCTTCATAAACAGGGAGCTATGTTATTAGTTTTAATGATGGGGCAATGGCAAGAATTATTTACCACATACTGAGCAAGTATCAGCACATAGCCTGTAGAAGAATGGTTTAGCAGTTACTGAGATAAATTATGAAGTATAACCAAAATTTTCTATTAGAAAATGCTCAAAACGTTTTCTGGATTGGATTTCTTTTTTAAAAATCAACCAACAAACCTATCAATATAATTAAATCTGCTATATTCTGTTAACCACAAATATGCAAGTAGCCTACATGTTCCAATATTGGTGGGTCTAAGTCCTCTAGATCAGTGTTTCCCCAACTTTTTTGTGTGTGTACCACTTTAAGAGATGAGAATCTCTCGCGTACCACCTAACGATTGGGAGATATAGTAACTATTACCCCCACCACCAAAGACCAAAAGATGGATTGTAAATTGTGTTTGTTAGAGAGATTGTAAGAGTTAAAGTTCAAATAATACAAAGTGTGTCCAGTTGTTTTATTATTTATTGCAATAATTATTCAATTCAAACATTCAGAAATTACACTGTTCAAATAATATTAATAAAAGAACTCTTAATAATTAAACATAAAAACCAAAGTACAACTAACAACTTCAGTGTGAAGGCTGAGCTTGAGGATTAGAAGCTAACTTAGGAATGTCTGGTTTAAGATGTCTGAGTCTCAACGAAGATCATTTTCCACTGTGAGGAGCCTATTCTGGTATTTATTCTTGATATAAACAAGTGAAGAGAATGCAGTCTCACACAATTACAAAGTAGTGAAAGGCAGTAAAAATCTAACAGCTATGTCTGCATAGTCTGCACGCCACTCCACCCAAAAGTTCACAAGAGCCATTTTTGAAAAAGTTTGTCTTAGTTCTGAATCACTATGTATTGTATGTCTACCCCTTATTATTCCCGTTTTCCAACGGGGTCGGGGACGAGATGCGATGGAAGTCTTTGTGGCGATGGTTTTTACGGCTGGATGCCCTTCCTGACGCCAACCTCATGAGAGGAGTTAATGAGAGATGAAATGAATGATGGTGAATGAAACTGGGCAAGGATATGGAAGGAAGCGGCCGTGGCCTGTCAGAAGATACCGTCCCAGCATTTGCCTGGTGTTGAAAATAGGGCTGTTACTTTTAATCGATTAATTTCAGATTTCGATTAATCGTTTAATCGAAACCGAATAATCGATTAATTATCGTAAATAACGATTAATCGATTGATCAATTAGTCGGTTAATCGATTAATCGGTTTACAGAAAAATCGATTAATCGATTAATCGGTTATTCGAATAACGGATTAATCGATTAATCGGTTTTTTATTTGTTTTGTCGATTAATCAATGTATTTCACATTTTTAACTACGCTCTCACAGAATCCACAAACTATGACACAACTTGGTTTCCTAATGCAATCACTCGACATGGTTAGCCGGGGCAGTCCCATGATGAATGATGTTTTTGATTCTTTTAGGGGATTTGCAACATCGTGGTCACGTATCCCCGTGTACTGGGGTGTGTTTAAGACTTGTCTGATAACATGTGTCACTGCGATGACTGTACCAGTGTGTGTATTTGTAATTCAGGTAGAATATGTGTAGGAACCGACCGTGGCCTTAAATTAGTTACCATCCCGGTATTTGCTTGAGTAGAAATGAGAAACCATGGAAAATCACTTCCAGGATGACTGAGGTATGAATCAAACCCGCCTCTTATGAGTTTTGCCTGACGAGGATGAGTGTACCACGTTCCAGCCCCCTCACCAGAATTAAATTTCTTGGCAGAGCCGGGAATCCAACCCAAACCTCTGCGGTGACAGCTAAGAATGCTAGCCACTGCTCAACGCCCGCTTTGAGGTTTCATTTAACTTCTCTCCAAGGATTACCGTGTTGGAAGCCCGTTTTCAGGCTTGCCTTAGAAATCGAAATTTGTTCGCTTATCCTGAAAAAATACTACATGATGTTAATAAATTCACTTGGATGACTAGTTTCGATCGTCAAGTGATCATCATCAGATCATTTACACTTAGGCTATTAAATCTACTGTATGTGGAGAAGTATGGAATGATAATTGCAATATATAAACTTATTTATTTGCAGTAGCAATTAAACTAGCAAACTAGTCAAGATATTTGCTTTTTGTTGAGATACTGATAGTAATTAAATGGTGCACTTAGCAGTTTGAGCGATGTGTGGTCCGTATTTTTGCACAACGTGTGGACGATTTTGCAGACACAATAACCTGACCATTTAATAACAATTACATAATGGCACTAAGCAAGCAAACTTGAAGATCAATCACAACTATCAGTATATCAACAAAAAAATAATATATCTTGGCTATTTGTGCTAGATTAATTACTACTGCAACTAAATAAGTGTATATAGCCTATTGTAAATATCATAACCCATACTTGTAGACACAGATTAATAGCCGAAGTGTAAAGATCTGATGATCACTTGACGATCGAAACTGGTCATCCAATTGTATTTATTAATCTCATGTATAAAGCCTGATTCACATTTGGAGTAACAGGGCCTGGATTCACTTCCACTCCACTCCACCAATAACTAACAACGCAGCTATCACTAGGGCTATAAACCACAAGTTACTAGGCCCCGTACGCACACACAAACTCCGGAAATCCTGACTACCCTTCGCTCGATAAAAACTCAATGATCTCATGGTAGGGCAGTTATAAAATGCGCGGTAAAAATAGGAAATCTTGTAGATGTAGCGTAAATATTGCAATCTTTGCAAAAGACGAGCTGGACGTCTATCTTGGGAATTCACCGCCTGACTTGCACACTCACCCTTTTTCACAGGTGGAAAATGAATAAACAATACATCCAAGTCCCTCTAAACTAGCGACAAAATACTTTATATTCCCCGCGATCACCTGCAGCGCTGAAGGAGTATTTTCAATTGCTGGAAACATTGTGACTGCAAAGCGGAGCTGCCTCGCCCCAGAAAATGAGTACTTGCTAGTATTTTTGCACCAAAACAGACCTTCTATTGAAATATATTGTCACATAAATTTTTAAATAATGCATCTTGTTTGTGAACTGTTGAAGCCATTCTTTCAGTGTTGCCTATACAAAAACTGTCAGTTGTAACTCTTCAGTCGGTCAACATGAATTTGTCCATTGACTGTGCGGGGTGCAATGTCATCATCATCGGCTTTAACTCGAATCCGAGTATAAATCTTCTTCCTTCAGTCCAGTTTGTGGATGTGTTTACGGTGACTAAAGAGTCCAGTCATGGCATGGAACAAGCGTCTACACAAGTCACATAGACGCTTGGCCCCTTCATGTGTGCGTCGATCCCTTTCAAACGTTTTTACAGTATCCGAGATGGTACGGCGCCAAGTTGAGCGGTCTTCAGCCAGCATGTCCCAGGTTTGTGAATCAAAACCTGTCAATTTCAGGGTCTGCTTAAATTGGTCCTTGTAGCGCCTCTTAGGACCACCATGTGGTCTGGTGCCACAGCATAACTCACCATATAGCATTTGACGAGGTAATCTCACAACATCCTTCCAATGGACATGACCAATCTTTCTAATTGGTGACCTATTATGGATGATTCTATGCTGTTGATTTGAGCCTTTTCCAGAACAGCAATATTGGTAATGTGGTCTTTCCATTTAATCCTCAAGATTGATCGAAGTTTTTGTAGGTGGAAGCACCCAAGGTTCCTAAGATCACGTCGGTAAAGGGTCCACGTTTCACAGCCATACAACAATGTAGAAATGACTACTGCTTTGTTCACCATAAGCTTTGTACTCATGGACAGATCTTTATTCATGAAGACCCGATGCGCTAATCGTCCATATGCTGCATGGGCTGCGCCAATTCTCTTATCCACATCCTGCTCACAGGTACAGCTCACAGAAATGGTACTGCCCAGGTGCAATGTAAAAATAATATGAGTAATAAGTAAATAAACTCCTTGAAGAATTACACGTATTAGTTATGATCACAATGACCCCGGCGGGAGTAGGCAGGCTAAAGCGTAACAACTGTACGACCAAGGCTCCGCTGAGATATGTATCCTTATGCATAACAGAATTCAAATGCATGCTCTAATTTTATTTTATTTATTATATTGTGTTATTCTTATTTTTATACACGATCATAATACTCATAAGTTATTCACAAACCCTTATTAAACAAACTAAACTTACACAGTGCTCAAAAAAGGTTTCGCATATTGTAATTTAGTAACTTGTTTATTTTGCTATGTGAATGTTATCATATTATACACAACATGGGGTACATACAAAGAAAAACAACACACAATCGGCTTCGCAAAAGTGACAGAAACACACAACGAATAACAACAGTGATAATGTGGGACTGAGCACACAAACGTCCTTTTCATATAGGGACATATAATACCGTGTATGGCCACCACGAGCTCTAATCCATGCTTGCAGTCGACGAGGCATGCTGACCACCAACGAACCCAGCGTGGTTTGGGGCAGATTCCCCCACTCATGGACAACAGCTTCAATCAGTTGCTCTTTGTTTGTTGGAGGATTGGGACGGTGCGAAATTGCCCTCTTGGGCTCTTTCCATGCATGTTCATTACAGTTCATGTCGGCAGAATAGGCAGGCCACTCCATTCTCTGTATGACATGCATCTGAAGGAACTGATTGACCACCCTAGGTCGATGGGCACGAGCATTATCGTCCACTAGTGTAAAGCCCTCACCCGTTGTGGCAGCAAATCCTGTAACGACAGGTTCAAGAATGTTTCCTCTATACACCAGACCAGTCATGTTACCGTGGAAGGAATTAGAGGCGTACGTCGACCTAACATGGTTCCACCCCAAAACATGACTGAACCTCCTATATCTTGGTGGCTTTCCTGGATGAAGGGCTCGTGAAATCTCTTACCCACTCGGAGCATTCGAGTGTGGCGTCGTAATAGTAATCATAACTAACACATGTAATGTTCCCAGGTATGATATTTACTTATAATTCAGATATTTTATACATTGGACTCCGCCCTGTCTTTGGGCAAATTCAAGTTCACCGCCTGAAGAGTTACAACCTACAGGTCTTTGTGGAAATTAGGCTAAACCAGAATAAAAAAAAAATGTTCTTGCCCTAAATTTTAAACAGCCTTCCCAACGAAAATTGAGCAAGATTCAAAAGCATTGCTGAAATCTCCTCGTTTTCTTTTCCTGAAACCCTTCCCAATTTGATTGATGTTAGTCCTTCCACGGTCACTGACTGTTATTTGGTTATTGTTAACGAAAACAAGGAAGGACACGTATCTTTACGCAAAATGTAACTTTTATAGATTTCTATACATCATTCCGAAAATAAGCCTATAACTCAACTTAAGCGATGACTTCTCATTTAAACCATTTTCAAAACTTATTTTCTTATCTCGTGTCTACTAATCAGTTAATAGATTTTTCGGTTAATCGATTAATCGATTATTCAGTTAATCGATTAATTGATTATTCGGGTAATCGATTAATCGGTTATAATAATGTTCGATTAATCGATTAATCGTTTCCAATCAATTCCAAATTATTCGATTAATCGATTATTAATCGATTAATTGAAAATCGATTATTACCAGCTCTAGTTGAAAATGGGGAAACCACGGAAAACCATTTCAAGGACGGCCGACGGTGGGGCTCGAACCCACGCATCTACCGAGTCAGCAGAGAGCTTGGTCCCATGACCTAATGCTGTGCTTTAGCCAGCGTAGCCACTACTGTCGGTCTTAGTTCTGAATCACTATTTTATTCAATTCATAAAGTCCTTAAAGTCCTCCGGCCATATATCAATGTTTTTATATTTTTTAATATTTTATTTTTCGTAACATCACCGCGTACCACCAGTGGTACGCGTACCACAGTTTGGGAAACGCTGCTCTAGATCACAAGAAAGAAGTACACAAACAAAGCAGCCCCGTTTTTTATGTAACCTTCCGTCACTGCTCATCGTTTCAATCAATCATCGCGAGATTCAACAGATATATACCCTTAAGTCATTGCAACGATTCATCCAAGTCCCATAAATATAGCTCAAGTAATTTCGGAAATATTCAAGGTTTATTGATAATTAACGTGTACACCAGCCGGTCCCCTTAAAGTGAATTTTAACTAATTTCCCGTGGATGGATTTTGGTGGATTTTGTATATATATTGTAGCATATATTATAATTATATAATTATTGAGACCAACTACGAAGGATTTGATTTTGTTACTATTTTTTCAGGGTCAAACCATAGTCTTACCTGACTATGCGGTGTGACTCAGCGGTAACGTTCCCGCTTGCTGATCCCAAGGTTGCAGGTTCGTATCCTGTAACAGCTGGTATTTGAGGGTGTGCAAAAGCGAGGGAGCCGTGAAAGTAGATTTACTGGCACGTTAAAGATCCCCTTCGGAGCAAAATTCCGGCACCCCGGCGTCTCTAAAACCAATAACATCATTAACATGTGGTAGATTGCCACGGTGGGTGAGTGGATAGCGTGTTGGTCTACTAACCCCAAGATTGCAGGTTCGCCCCTGGCCGTGGTAAGTGATTTTTGAAAGGCGGCAAAAATACGATACGCATGTCATGCGATGTTGGCATGTCAAAGAACCCATTTGAATTCAGTAGGCCGAGTTCATAATGGCAAAATTAATCTCGGAAGTTTCCGCCAACACAAAGTTCCTCATTTCTCTACTAGAAAGCACTATAATGTTCAAGGAGCTTAGATATCTATTATCTAACCTCCTTGACTTTCATAGTGATTCAAGGAACAACGAAATTCGACATGCAAGCTACCCTCTGGGTGTCAGATTACAAAGCTTGCACCAGGCACCCGAGGCCATACGGTATTATTATTATTATTAACATGTGGTGAGGTAAAAACAATCCCAATGAAACAACTACCGGCTTGTTGTGGTCATGTATCCTCGTGTAGTTAGTAGTGCGTGTGTGTGCAATTCGATAGATAACCTGTGTCATTGTGATGGATATAGTATTGTGTGTATTTGAATATGGATTAGCATTAAAGTAGGCCCACAATTTTCTTTATGTCCGACGATGCTGAAATGTAAATAGTGTATATCAGAAAACTGTAACAAAGGGAGGGGGGTCATTAGAGTACTACCTTTCATTATGGTACAGTTTCTCCAACCAATCAGAGCTCAATATTTTCATTCATTGACCAATTAGGAAAGGATAGCTTTGCACATGTGCTCAAAATGCAACATGTCGGAAATGAATTACAAGATTTGAATGTTGACAATGTAGCCTATATTGGATCAACCATTGTAGTTACAATGCCAAGCACAAAGGCAAAATCAGGAAAATACTATGAAACATGCAAGACACGTCCAGAAGTTTGCAACCCACCACCCTTCTAGGCATTACCGACATGGAAAGTGAGCACCGTCCCTAATGTTTGCATAAACAAGATGTTCAGTAAAGAACATATAGCCTACTTTCTCCTAAATGCATGGGTATGGTTATAACTCTTTGTCCTTTTCAAGGAGTATAATTGAATGTTGGTTGTAGTAGCTTGTTGAAATACAACGTGCTATAGGGATATTAAACATGAATATGAGGTGCCCTTTGCTAGTGCTACCTCTGTAAAAAAATTCATTCAATTCGCTTTCACCGTGTTTGAATTGATCTGGGGAATGGATTTGCACACATACATGGCCGCTATTTGCAAACTATTGGGCTGATGACCTTGTAGTCAGTCATAAGATGCTTTCCACAAAAAGGCATGTTGTTGCAAAGTCCGGTAGAGATCAAATTATTAGGATGGTCGAAATTTGATTTAAGCTTTTAACATTTGGGTGGCCGTCATTCCGTTTCCGTCAAGATGGCGGCGATATAAAACATGACACTGAGGTGCTTTTTGCTAGTGCTACCTCTGTACCAAATTTCGTTCAATTCGGTTTCACCGTGTTTGAATTGATAGGGGGAATCGATTTGCACACATACTTGGCCACCATCTGCAAACTATTGTGCTGATGATCTAGCAGTTTGGTCAGAATATGCTTCCCACATAAAGATTTGTTGTTGCAAAATTTGGTAGAGACTAAATTATTAGGTTGGTCGTAATTACATTTTAGCCTTTAACATTTGGGTGGCCGCGATTACGTTTCCGTCAAGATGGCGGTGATATAAAACATGACACTGAGGTGGCCTTTTCTAGTGCTGCCTCTGTACCAAATTTCGTTCCATTTGGATTCACCGTGTTCGAATTAATAGGGGGAATCGATTTTCACACAAAGATGGCCGCCATCCGCAAATTATTAGGCTAATGACCTATTAGATTTGTCAAAGGATGCTCCCTTCATAAAGGTATGTTGTTGCAAAATTTGATAGAGATCGGATGATTAGGTAGTCGTAATTTGATTTAAGCTTTGAACATTTGGGTGGCCGCCATTACGTTTCCGTCAAGATGGCGGCGATATAAAACATGACACTGGGGTGCCCTCCGCTAGTGCTACCTCTATACGAAATTTCATTCCATTCGGTTTCACCGTGTTTGAATTAATAGGGGTAATCGATTTTCACACAAAGATGGCCGCCATCCGCAAACTATTAGGCTAATGACCTATTAGATTTGTCAAAGGATGCTCCCTCCATAAAGGTATGTTGTTGCAAAATTTGGTAGAGATCGGATGATTAGGTTAGTCGTAATTTGATTTAAGCTTTGAACATTTGTGTGGCCGCCATTACGTTTCCGTCAAGATGGCGGCGATAGAAAACATGACACTGAGGTGTCCTTTGCTAGTGCTACCTTTGTACCAAATTTCGTTCAATTTTCGCTCACCGTGTTCGAATTGATAGGGGGGACAGACATTCAGAGTACACACACTCACACACACACACACACACAGACTCACACACACACACACATACACACACACAGACTCACACACACACATACACACAGACAGACACACTTTTTTCGCCCTGTAGTGATCTCATAGGTCTACTTTCATTTTTTGCAAAAATCGAAAGTAGGCTAATTGGTGATTCATCGATTAAATTTAGTCGTACTAAAGCTGTCATTAAAAAGATCAACTATAAATTAACACCAGGACTGTTAAAGCTACTATTCTCTCGGACTCCCTCATCCCAAGATTATACGCCAGAGGACCTTGGTAAATATAAATCCATTTTATTGGACACCCATGTCCACAAAAGACAGTATGATCCCACTCAACAAGTGAATGCCAATATATCTCAAAAATATAAAACCATCATTGCAAAAATGTTCCCCACTAGTCAAAGTGGTCGTCGTAAAGTGTCCGCTTCAGGGGTGACATTTAAACCATTAAAACCCCTTGTGGATGTTACCTACTGGCACAATCCCAATAAACTCGTCCAGCGACTACAGCTGTTGCATGCTTCACGTCAAGCCGGTCATACTGGTCACGATTGGGAAATTCAAGAAATTGAGGAAGAACTTCGAAATGCCAAAATTATTGTTTAAGCCCTCTCCCATTAAAATGGGTATTGCTCACGAGTTGCATCGTCCAGCTAGACGTCACTATCAGCGACTCAAGGTGATTTCACAGGGTGTGGGTGAACTTTGGCAAGCAGACTTGGTTGAAAAGATTCCCTATGCTAGCGTTAACGATGGTGTACGCTATATGTTGACGGTCATTGATGTTTATTCCAAAATGGCATTTGTTGAACCTGTGCGACGCAAGTCTGGTCCACTAGTCACTAAGGTCTTTCAACATATTATTCAACAATCCAAACGTCAACCTCAGCTGCTACAAACCGATCAGGGAAAATAATTTTTCAACAAGGATTTCTCCAGTTTTCTCAAATCTAAGGATATTCACCATTACACCACGTACAGCAATCTCAAAGCCAGCGTGGTCGAGCGGTTCAACCAAACATTGAAAACCCATATGTGGAAAGCGTTTACCGCTCAGGGCACTTATCGCTGGTTGGACTTGTTACCTGAGCTAGTGTCACGTTACAATGACACCCAACACAGAACCATTGGGACCAAGCCACGACTTGTAACCAAAAATATTCCACGACTGGATAAACTGTTTAACCCCATAAAAACAGCAGGCCCTAAACGTCATCGCCTTAACATCGGGGACTATGTTCGTGTGAGCAAATTTAAGTCTGTCTTCGACAAGGGCAACACACCAAATTGGGGGACTGAACTATTTCGAATTCGACAAGTCAACCTAAACAGTCCAGTCACCTATTTACTCGAGGACCTCAACCATCAACCCATAAAAGGCAGGTTTTATCTCCAAGAACTCCAAAAGACAGCGTTTCCTAAACATTACCTTGTGGAAAAAGTGTTGAAACGAAAAGGAAATAAATTATATGTAAAATGGTTGGGATTTAGCTCAGCCTTTAATTCTTGGAGTAATAAATTACATGTTGTGTGAACCTATGTAAGTAGTGGTTTTTGAGGGGTTCAGATCCCTCCACCTCCACACCCTCCACACAAGATGGCGGCAGCCCGATAACTCCCGAACCTGTGGTCGGATTTTGACAAATGAGGTGTCATTGAACTCGGGCTGACACTGCCTTTCCAATGGACAACATATTTCCACCCCAAAAATAAAATCTACCCCTACTAGGGGGTG
This sequence comes from Meconema thalassinum, assembly GCA_946902985.2. NCBI lineage: Eukaryota > Metazoa > Arthropoda > Insecta > Orthoptera > Tettigoniidae > Meconema > Meconema thalassinum. Next base: position 72,650,553 of record OX336399.1, on the reverse strand, counting down.
AAATTTTTTTTTTTTTAGAGAATCTCTGTTTCCAATTGCAACATGTGAGAGTTTGAATGCCGATATGGAATGAAATGTTGTTCCACATAAAGTGCATATGTTCGGTGGAAAGCCACTATGAATTAGCATGCCCACTCATGGCTTTTGAAGAGGGTGGGGGAGCGGATCCCTGTGGATGGGTTATTGTTGACGGGTCATTGTTGGCGGGGTCATTGTTGCCGAGTCATTGTGGACGAGTCCTTGTGGACAGGTCCTTGTGGACGAGTCCTTGTGGATGAGTCGCTTTGGACTAATCCCTTTAGACCGATCCCTTTGGACTGGCTCATGAATTTATTTAAATTATGTCAAAGGGCCTGACTACATTTGTGTGTGTTGAATTGACGTTGTTCACCACTACTATAACGGGATAACGATATGAAAGGAAAGTGACGAAATACATGTGAACATACAAGGGATCTAACTTGGTGGATGGATGTGTTCTAACGAGTCATTTGTAGTTGAATGAGAATAATACATGTTCTTAAGATGTTAAAACTGAGGAGATGGCACGTGTAGTAAGACGTCTTATTACTTCCTGTGTCATATTACAGACATGATAGAGAGCGCGCAGATCTGTTGCTATGACTAACACTGCAGTAATTTGAAACCGCAAGTGTTCATTAAGACAATGGATGATGATCATGCAAAATTAGCAGTTATTGGATATTACACAGGAGTTCCTTCCGGTGTCATGTTGCTGACATACCAGAGAGCGGACACTGCTGTTACTATGACTGACGCTGCAGTAATTTGAAACCCCATATGTTGATTAAGACAATGGGTGATGATCATGCAAAGTCAGCAGTCATTGAATACCACACAGGTGTTCCTAGTGTACTTTGGACTCTCAACTGTATTGGGAAAGGAATTGCAATGATCTGCAAAAAACTGCTGACACGAGCGATGAGAGTTTATATAAGAGGGGTGTCATATATCTCCCTACTGTCAGTCTTTATTACTCGCTTTGAGTGAACAGTGCTCTATAACTGCTCAAGAGTTGTAAAAAAAGCCGTTTTGGTAGAAAATCATTAAATTATTTTGCAAGGTAAGTACTTATTATTAATGGATTGTAGTCTTTTATTACTAATTGATGTTGAAGTTATTGATTGGAATGTATTTATTGATTGATTGATTTGTTTACAGATAATTGGGTACCTGTAGGTTACCAGATTCCTACAATCTGTTCATTCAGTGGCAGCAGTTGATCAATTATAAAAAGGTAAGTGCCCCTCTAATAACTTTTAAACAGCTAGAGTATTATTCTCCAATGTTCACTACTACATGTCAGTGAAAATGGTATATTTGGCAGTCAAAAGTTGGATCTACTTGACCATGGTGTGTAAAGCTAATTTTGTAGGTTAGATTTTGATTACCGCTCTATTAAGTCTGAATGTTCATTGCTAGGTGTCAATGACAGAGGGAATATTTAAAGACTTAACCTCAGTTCACCTAACATAACCTAACTTTACCTAACTTAACCTTGACACGTGACATGTTTTACAAGTTTAAACTTGTTTTAAGACTGGCTATGACGTCACACTTAGCTCACTTAACTGGCGATCGCTGGTTTCTATCACGTAACATGTTCTACAAGTTTAGACTTGTTTTAAGACTGGCTATGACGTCACACTTAGCTCACTTAACTGGTGATCGCTGGTTTCTATCACGTGACATGTTCTACAAGTTTAGACTTGTTTTAAGACTGGCTATGACGTCACACTTAGCTCACTTAACTGGTGAACGCTGGTTTCTATCACGTGATATGTTCTAAAAGTTTAGACTTGTTTTAAGACTGGCTATGACGTCATACTTAGCTCACTTAAATGGCGACTGCTGGTTTCTACCACTCTATCAAGTTCCAATGTTCATCGCTAGGTGTCAGTGACAGTGGTATATAGTAACCCCAGTTAGAACTACATGAAGTTAGACTTGCTAGGAGTTCAAAGATCGATTTAAATACCCTGCTATAACCATTGACTGGAATATAATTAAACTATCTATATTGTACTTTTGTTTTATTATTTATTAACATTTATGATTTCTTTCTTTTATAGGTAATTTCGAAAGTGATCATCATGTTCAAGTGTGGTGACTAAGAAACAGTTCTCAAGACCTGACAACCTTCAACGACATGCAAATGCTAAACATGGCATTAAAATGTTTGTGTGCAGTCATTGTGCTACCACATTTAACAGACAAGATAGTCTTGGACGGCATGTAAATTTAATGCATGTCAGTTCAGCACCTTTTTCATGTTCAGTTTGTGAACTTGGTTTTTCTGCTGTAAAGCGATATCAATCCCACATGGTTGAAGTGCATGGGGAACAACAGGAATTAAAAACTGTAAAACCATCAACTAGCACGGAACCTTTAAATGAATGTAATGCTCAAAAGCGTAAACGTTCTCAAGATTGTGAAAATAGTTGTGCATCAAAAAGAAAGAAGAATGGTGAACCTTCAATAACCCATTGTGATGTTTGTAATATTGATATACCTTCTTCAATCATTCATGGACATTTACGCAGTATTCAACATAAAAATAACACTTGCCATGAAAGAAATTCTGGAAATGTTCAACAAATTGGTAGTGCATTTAAAAGTCGAATTGCTAGTTATAGACTTCATAGTGAAGAAAAAACTCAAAGTATTGAATCATTTTTAAAAAATGTTCAACCTACTGTGTTTGGCTTGGTAGGTAATGTTTTATTAGAGCATAAAACAATTAAAATGAATTTTGAACTTTTTGGACTCTATGTAAAAACTGGGAGCGAAGGTGAAATTACAGATATCAAATCTTTTAATACAAAAAACATAATTGTTAGCGAATCAACTAATATTAGTGATATATACCAAAATATTTCAAGTGCTATCATTGTGAAGAGTGAAGAGTTCCAGGAAAGGGAGTCAGGCTGGGCGTTAGTTGAAGTACTTTATTTAGAAACCAACATGAATAAATATAATCCCCTTCGAGCATCATCATCATACGTAGATTTGCCAGGATGGATCAAACGTAAGCATGCTTGTGTAAACGTTATGAATAATGATGACGCATGCTTTGCATGGGCTGTAACCTCAGCTCTCCATCCAGCAGTGGGACATGTGGAGAGAACATCATCTTATCCTCACTATTCTTCAGTGTTAGATTTAAAAGAAATAGAATTTCCTATGGCGATAAAAGACATTCAACTTTTTGAAGAGCTGAACAATGTAAGTATTAATGTTTATGAAATTGAAAATAAGAGTATAGTTGGTCCTCTATATTATACTCAGGAAAAAAAAAGGATGCTCATGTAAATTTACTATACATAACCGAAGGTGAAAATGCTCACTATTGTTGGATAAAACATTTATGTAGACTTGTTGGTAGTCAACTATCAAAATACATAGGTAAGAAGTGGTTGTGCGATGGCTGTTTGCTATATTTCAGAAAAGAGGTCCAACTAACTCAACATCAAAAATGGGGGTGTAATCATGTTCGTACGGTATTACCGACTCCTAAAAATAACATTCTAAAATTTAAGGATTATGAGAAACAGCTTCGAGTACCATTTGTTATATATGCTGACTTCGAGGCTTTGCTAAAACCATTTAATACATGTTCATCGAATCCAGCCCAACCTTTTACCAACACTACTCACATTCATGAACCTTTTAGCTTTGCATATTATATTAAATGTAGTTATGATGACTCTTTAAATAAGTTTGAGCTCTATAGAGGACCTGATGCACCTAAAGTATTTATGGAAAGGCTTGAGAAAGATGCCATTCGTATATCCTCTATTTTAAATACGATCATTCCAATGGAGCCACTAACTTCCTCAGAGCAAATGAATTTTGAAACTGAAACTAATTACTTTATATGTGGTGAATGTTTATATTCAGACAGGGTTCGCGATCATGACCATTTAACAGGAAAATATCGTGGTGCTGCTCACCAAGATTGTAATTTAAATTATAGAGTAAGTAAATTCATTCCGGTCATTCTACATAACGGTAGCAAATACGATAACCACTTTATTGTTAAAGAATTTGGAGCTTCATATGTGAAAATTGATGTGATTGCAAATAATAAGGAACAATACATATCGTTCACAAAATACATCAAACCTAGCAATAAAAAAACCATTAAACTGCGATTTTTAGATTCATTCCGCTTTATGCCGAGTAGTCTTGATAAGCTGGCTAGTAATTTAAAATCAGATCGGTTTCATGAAATTCAACGTGTCTTTCCTAAAGAAGATGATTTTAATTTGATTTGTCAAAAGGGTATATTCCCTTACGAATATATTAACTGTGTGGAACGTCTTGAGGAGTGTTCTTTACCACCGAAAGATGCATTTTACAGTTCCTTAAACACAAGTCATATCAGTGATCAGGAATATTTACATGCACAACGTGTATGGGCACAGTTTAACATTCAAACTTTAGGAGAATTTTCAGACATATATTTGAAGACAGATGTGTTGTTATTAGCAGATGTTTTTGAAAATTTTCGGAATCTTTGTATGAAAACTTATGACCTTGATCCTTGTCTGTATTTCACAGCTCCTGGGTTAAGTTTCAGTTCAATGTTGAAAAAAACGAAAGTAAATTTAGAATTAATGACTGATATAGACATGATCAATTTTATAAAATCATCAATTCGAGGTGGATTAAGTCAATGTAGTGGACGGTACTCTAAAGCGAATAATAAATACATGCCTAGCTACAACCCTTGTGAAGAGTCAAAGTATATTGTCTACCTCGATGCAAATAACCAATATGGTTGGGCTATGAGTCAATATCTACCACTGAAAGATTTTCGCTGCCTGACACAACCTGAAATTGATGTCTTACATGTTGACACTCTTAATGATAACGATGATAAAGGATATATTTTAGAGGTAAATCTTGAGTACCCTAAAGAGTTACATGATGATCATAATGATTTACCATTTTGTCCTGAGAATATGAAATCTCCATACATCACATCACGAACAAAAATGTTAATTGCTAATGTAAATAATAAATGTAAATATGTAATACATTATCTAAACTTGAAACAGTGTCTACAGCATGGATTAAAATTAACTAAAATTCATCGCGTATTGCAATTTCATCAGTCAGCATGGCTCAAACCGTATATTGATCTAAACAATAATTTAAGAACACAGTCAACAAACGCGTTTGAAAAGGATTTTTATAAACTCATGAATAATAGTGTTTTTGGAAAGACTATGGAGAATGTTGATAAACGAGTTGATGTAAAGCTGATAACAAAGTGGGAGAATGATGGTAAAAGGTATGGTGCGAGCAACTTAATAAGCAAGCCTAACTTTCATAGCTGTTCAACTAGTCATGAGGATTTAGTTGTAATACAAATGAATCGTCTTAAAGTAACTTACAACAAACCCATATATGTGGGTTACACCATTCTGGAATTGTCAGAAACACTTATGTATGAATTTCACTATGATTATGTAAAGAAAAACTATCTTGATAATGCTAAATTACTCTACACAGACACAGATTCTTTTATTTATGAGTTTAAAACTGATGATTTTTATGAGGATATCAAAACTGAGCTAAATAGGTTTGATACAAGTGACTATCCCGAGGATAATATTTACCATTTGCCTCTAGTAAACAAAAAGGTTCTTGGGAAATTTTAGGATGAATGTGCTGGTGTTATTATAGACACCTTTGTAGGTACAAAATCTAAATCATACAGCTATATGACAATTGATGATGTAGTAGTAAAGAAATTAAAAGGAGTGAAAAAGAATGTTGTTAGTAAAGAGTTAGATATAAGTGATTATAAAAACTGTATAGTTAGTAACCCACCTGTATTATATAAGAAAATGTGTGTATTTAGAAGTAAAAATCATCAACTACATACCAATTTGCTGAACAAAGTTGCTTTAAGTAATGAAGACAACAAACGATTCATTATACCCAACACGTTTGATACTCTTGCTTGGGGAAACAGTCGCATTGACGACTATTACTTTACTTAAGTCTAATGATCACTATATTGTAATATTTGTAGCATGTTTTATATTGTATTTTTTTTAAACTGTAAGTAGAATGTATAATGTTAGGCTACTCTAGATTAGTAAAAATAAGATAAGTAATACATTTTAGTGAAAAATGTTTTGCTTTTGTATATTACGAAAAAGATTTTAAAAAATGTACAGAATGTGTGAACTAAACAAGGGAAATGTAAAAAATATAAAATGGAAATTGTAAATATCCATGTATGAAAAAGTGAAATGGCTATCACCATTTTAAAATTAAAAGACATTGTGATCTGGTAAACCTCGTTTTTATTTCACAACAACAAAAATGTACAGAATGTGTAAACTAAACAAGGGGAATGTAAAAAAATGTAAAGTGGAAATTGTAAATATTCATGTGTGAAAAAATGAAATGGCTATCACCATTTTTAAAAATAAAAGACATTGTGATCTGGTAAACCTTGTTTTCATTTCAGAACAAATAGGGCTTTACAAAATAGAATACAAAGAAAGGCGAATTCCTCAATCCTTTTCATTGTTCATGTCCACTCATCATTAAATTTCCTTTTATAGCCAACCTCTCCCCCACTGAGACATCACAGGATGTCAAACGTTGTTTAGCTCTTTTCAACAATACTTTATCCACTACACGTCTTAAAGCAGAATGACTATGACGATAAGAAAGGTCGTGTTCTTTACATGCTTGATCCAAAGAATTAATAGATATTCACTTAGCATAGGGTCTTGCGACCATGATTTTGGTACATGTTGCCTGATTTCATTCACGGTATTGTCTGTCACATAATAAATGAACAACTTGGAGAATACTAATAATTCATCTTTGGTAAGACTATCCAGGATCTTGAGTCCATGATTTTGGTATAAGTTGCCAGAATTCTTTCACGGCATTGACTGTCACATAATAAATGAACAACTTGGAGAGCACCAATAATTCTTCTTTGGTAAAACTATCTGCATATCGATGACAGATAACCTTTTAGTTCCACCCATAAAACAACAACACTACCTCTTGCATAATCTGCGATGTTGATGGCTCTTGAGACGTGAAAGATGGATTAAACATAACTTTTACATCAACAGGAGTTAGACTTTGCTCAGTAAACAATGCACTGTCATGAGCCACAGTATTTTATTCTTGGACTTGCTTTTTTTCTTTTCTTTATAAGTGTTTGAAACGGTGTATTAAAAGAGAATGATAAACATCCAAAGGGTAAATAGAGTAACAAATAAAGAGAAATGAAAATGATACTTCCATATCAATTGTCAAGCATGAACTAATCTCTAGCAAAGTTCACTCAATACTATAAATAATAGTTTAAAGTGGGTGCAAAAGTGGGTGCATAAGTGGGTGCATAAGTGGGTGCAAATGTGGGTGCATAAGTGGGTGAAAAAAAGGGTGCATAAGTGCGTGAAAATGTGGGTGCATAAGTGGGTGAAAAAGTGGGTGCATAAGTGAATGCAATAGTGGGTGCAAAGGTAGGTACAAAAGTGGGTGAAAAAATGCCCCCCTTTTTGAATCTCGCTAACACCCCCTTTTTAATCTATTTTTTGAAATTTTGACAAAGGGTCTAAGTGCACTTTTGTTAATATCTCGCGAACCAGTCTCTGTTGACGGGTCCTTGTTGACGGGTCCCTGTGGGCGGGACCTTTGGACTGATCCCTATGGACTGGTCCATGCATTTTATCCAAATTATGCCAAAGGGACCCGCCCACAGGGACCCGTCAGCAAGGACCCGTCAACAGAGACTGGTTCGCGAGATATTAACAAAAGTGCACTTAGACCCTTTGTCAAAATTTCAAAAAATAGATTAAAAAGGGGGTGTTAGCGAGATTCAAAAAGGGGGGCATTTTTTCACCCACTTTTGTACCTACCTTTGCACCCACTATTGCATTCACTTATGCACCCACTTTTTCACCCACATATGCACCCACTTTTGCACCCACTGATGCACCCACATTTGCACCCACTTATGCACCCACTTTTGCACCCACTTTTGCACCCACTTTAAACTATTATTTATAGTATTGAGTGAACTTTGCTAGAGATTAGTTCATGCTTGACAATTGATATGGAAGTATCATTTTCATTTCTCTTTATTTGTTACTCTATTTACCCTTTGGATGTTTATCATTCTCTTTTAATACACCGTTTCAAACACTTATAAAGAAAAGAAAAAAGCAAGTCCAAGAAAAAAAAATTGTGGCTCATGACAGTGCATTGTTTACTGAGCAAAGTCTAACTCCTGTTGATGTAAAAGTTATGTTTAATCCATCTTTCACGTCTCAAGAGCCATCAACATCGCAGATTATGCAAGAGGTAGTGTTGTTGTTTTAAGGGTGGAACTAAAAGGTTATCTGTCATCGATATGCAGATAGTTTTACCAAAGAAGAATTATTGGTGCTCTCCAAGTTGTTCATTTATTATGTGACAGTCAATGCCGTGAAAGAAATCTGGCAACTTATACCAAAATCATGGACTCAAGATCCTGGATAGTCTTACCAAAGATGAATTATTAGTATTCTCCAAGTTGTTCATTTATTATATGACAGACAATACCGTGAAAGAAATCAGGCAACATGTACCAAAATCATGGTCGCAAGACCCTATGCTAAGTGAATATCTATTAATTCTTTGGATCAAGCATGTAAAGAACACGACATTTCTTATCGTCATAGTCATTCTGCTTTAAGACGTGTAGTGGATAAAGTATTGTTGAAAAGAGCTAAACAACGTTTGACATCCTGTGATGTCTCAGTGGGGGAGAGGTTGGCTATAAAAGGAAAGTTAATGATGAGTGGACATGAACAATGAAAAGGATTGAGGAATTGGCCTTTCTTTGTATTCTATTTTGTAAAGCCCTATTTGTTCTGAAATGAAAACAAGGTTTACCAGATCACAATGTCTTTTATTTTTAAAAATGGTGATAGCCATTTCATTTTTTCACACATGAATATTTACAATTTCCACTTTACATTTTTTACATTCCCCTTGTTTAGTTTACACATTCTGTACATTTTTGTTGTTGTGAAATAAAAACGAGGTTTACCAGATCACAATGTCTTTTAATTTTAAAATGGTGATAGCCATTTCACTTTTTCATACATGGATATTTACAATTTCCATTTTACATTTTTTACATTTCCCTTGTTTAGTTCACACATTCTGTACATTTTTTAAAATCTTTTTCGTAATATACAAAAGCAAAACATTTTACACTAAAATGTATTACTTATCTTATTTTTACTAATCTAGAGTAGCCTAACATTATACATTCTACTTACAGTTTAAAAAAAAAATACAATATAAAACATGCTACAAATATTACAATATAGTGATCATTAGACTTAAGTAAAGTAATAGTCGTCAATGCGACTGTTTCCCCAAGCAAGAGTATCAAACGTGTTGGGTATAATGAATCGTTTGTTGTCTTCATTACTTAAAGCAACTTTGTTCAGCAAATTGGTATGTAGTTGATGATTTTTACTTCTAAATACACACATTTTCTTATATAATACAGGTGGGTTACTAACTATACAGTTTTTATAATCACTTATATCTAACTCTTTACTAACAACATTCTTTTTCACTCCTTTTAATTTCTTTACTACTACATCATCAATTGTCATATAGCTGTATGATTTAGATTTTGTACCTACAAAGGTGTCTATAATAACACCAGCACATTCATCCTAAAATTTCCCAAGAACCTTTTTGTTTACTAGAGGCAAATGGTAAATATTATCCTCGGGATAGTCACTTGTATCAAACCTATTTAGCTCAGTTTTGATATCCTCATAAAAATCATCAGTTTTAAACTCATAAATAAAAGAATCTGTGCCTGTGTAGAGTAATTTAGCATTATCAAGATAGTTTTTCTTTACATAATCATAGTGAAATTCATACATAAGTGTTTTTGACAATTCCAGAATGGTGTAACCCACATATATGGGTTTGTTGTAAGTTACTTTAAGACGATTCATTTGTATTACAACTAAATCCTCATGAATAATTGAACAGCTATGAAAGTTAGGCTTGCTTATTAAGTTGCTCGCACCATACCTTTTACCATCATTCTCCCACTTTGTTATCAGCTTTACATCAACTCGTTTATCAACATTCTCCATAGTCTTTCCAAAAACACTATTATTCATGAGTTTATAAAAATCCTTTTCAAACGCGTTTGTTGACTGTGTTCTTAAATTATTGTTTAGATCAATATACGGTTTGAGCCATGCTGACTGATGAAATTGCAATACGTGATGAATTTTAGTTAATTTCAATCCATGCTGTAGACACTGTTTCAAGTTTAGATAATGTATTACATATTTACATTTATTATTTACATTAGCAATTAACATTTTTGTTCGTGATGTGATGTATGGAGATTTCATATTCTCAGGACAAAATGGTAAATCATTATGATCATCATGTAACTCTTTAGGGTACTCAAGATTTACCTCTAAAATATATCCTTTATCATCGTTATCATTAAGAGTGTCAACATGTAAGACATCAATTTCAGGTTGTGTCAGGCAGCGAAAATCTTTCAGTGGTAGATATTGACTCATAGCCCAACCATATTGGTTATTTGCATCGAGGTAGACAATATACTTTGACTCTTCACAAGGGTTGTAGCTAGGCATGTATTTATTATTCGCTTTAGAGTACCGTCCACTACATTGACTTAATCCACCTCGAATTGATGATTTTATAAAATTGATCATGTCTATATCAGTCATTAATTCTAAATTTACTTTCGTTTTTTTCAACATTGAACTGAAACTTAACCCAGGAGCTGTGAAATACAGACAAGGATCAAGGTCATAAGTTTTCATACAAAGATTCCGAAAATTTTCAAAAACATCTGCTAATAACAACACATCTGTCTTCAAATATATGTCTGAAAATTCTCCTAAAGTTTGAATGTTAAACTGTGCCCATACACGTTGTGCATGTAAATATTCCTGATCACTGATATGACTTGTGTTTAAGGAACTGTAAAATGCATCTTTCGGTGGTAAAGAACACTCCTCAAGACGTTCCACACAGTTAATATATTCGTAAGGGAATATACCCTTTTGACAAATCAAATTAAAATCATCTTCTTTAGGAAAGACACGTTGAATTTCATGAAACCGATCTGATTTTAAATTACTAGCCAGCTTATCAAGACTACTCGGCATAAAGCGGAATGAATCTAAAAATCGCAGTTTAATGGTTTTTTTTATTGCTAGGTTTGATGTATTTTGTGAACGATATGTATTGTTCCTTATTACTTGCAATCACATCAATTTTCACATCTGAAGCTCCAAATTCTTTAACAATAAAGTGGTTATCGTATTTGCTACCGTTATGTAGAATGACCGGAATGAATTTACTTACTCTATAATTTAAATTACATTCTTGGTGAGCAGCACCACGATATTTTCCTGTTAAATGGTCATGATCGCGAACCCTGTCTGAATATAAACATTCACCACATATAAAACAATTAGTTTCAGTTTCAAAATTCATTTGCTCTGAGGAAGTTAGTGGCTCCATTGGAATGATCGTATTTAAAATAGAGGATATACGAATGGCATCTTTCTCAAGCCTTTCCATAAATACTTTAGGTGCATCAGGTCCTCTATAGAGCTCAAACTTATTTAAAGAGTCATCATAACTACATTTAATATAATATGCAAAGCTAAAAGGTTCATGAATGTGAGTAGTGTTGGTAAAAGGTTGGGCTGGATTCGATGAACATGTATTAAATGGTTTTAGCAAAGCCTCGAAGTCAGCATATATAACAAATGGTACTCGAAGCTGTTTCTCATAATCCTTAAATTTTAGAATGTTATTTTTAGGAGTCGGTAATACCGTACAAACATGATTATTAGCCTACTTTCGATTTTTGCAAAACATGAAAGTAGACTTATGAGATCAACACAGGGCGAAAAAAGTGTGTCTGTCTGTGTGTGTGTATGTGTGTGTGTGAGTCTGTGTGTGTGTATGTGTGTTTGTGAGTCTGTGTGTGTGTGTGTGTGAGTGTGTGTACTCTGAATGTCTGTCCCCCCTATCAATTCGAACACGGTGAATGCGAATTGAACGAAATTTGGTACAAAGGTAGCACTAGCAAGGGACACCTCAGTGTCATGTTTTATATCGCCGCCAACTTGACGGAAACGTAATGGTGGCCACACAAATGTTCAAAGCTTAAGAGGGGGCGAAACATGGGTCGGAAATCGCCTTTTATTTCCAGAAATCGCCACCTGAGAGGTGAGCGCTATTGTCGCGTAATCTGCATTACCGACCATGCTACAGAGGGGAGCGCGTATGGTGGCAGGTGATAGAGAGCGTTTTGGACATAAAGAGACAGAGACACTCACTGCGATGTCGCCAGACTGCTCGTCCCGCAGTGTTGCTAATTGCTATGAAGCAAGTCAGTAAGCATTCAACTTCCACTCAGCTGACTTCTCAGTTTTCTTCCCTCAGTCTTTCGGCAGGACTTACGCAACCTGCCCAAGCAGATGTTGTGATGCTGTCAATCGTCACTTCGTCCGTAATTCTAAACGACTGCTATTCGGAACGTATTGTTTTTTTTTCTTGCAACATAAGATTTCACGTGCGCCCACAATTGGGTTGTACCAAAACTACACAATGTCCACGCAGGGCCGCGACGATAGAGAGTGATCTTGGGCCCCACGGTATTGACTGCCACCCCACATTTGAGTTCTTTCCGTGAAATCCTAATATTCATGATTTTTCTTAAAATAGATTAAAATTTCAATATTTGGTTATGTGAAATTATATCGGAAAGGGAAGCTATTCAACTTATTGAATTTTCCCCAACCAGGCCTTTTGCGCAGTGCCGAATTTCTGCCTAGGCCTACAAGGCCCCGGCCTAGGGGCCCAGCCAGCCTAGGGGCCCAGCCAGCCTACAAGGCCCCGGCCTAGGGGCCCAGCCAGCCTAGGGGCCCCGGTGGGAGAATTTTATCTGCTTATGAGGAGTTAAGTAAAAAGTTTGACTTTCTTACGAAACTACATCGTTTGGAATCTAAAGACATTCGTGAAGGAGCCAGAAACCTTATAACTTTTTTATCCGAGGGACTTGGATAGGACATTGGAAAACGAGTGTCTACACCTGCAAGCTCATTTGTCGTCGGATGATGAAGTTATGGAGTTATCGTCACTGAAGCTATACACATATCGGAAAAAGGCTTTTTCGACATTTATCCAAACGTAGGAATTGCGCTTCGAATGCTGTTGTGTACACCATCGTCAAACTGCTCAGTAGAACGGTGGATTTCAGCGCTTAAGAGAGTAAAGGATTGCTTAAGATCTAACATAGGAGAGACCAGGCTCAATTCACTCTCTGTAATGTACATTGAGTCAGAAATAATGCAGTCAATTGACTATGATGACGTCATTCATTCTTTTGCACAGAAGAATGTTTGTCGTTTTATTCTATACATTTTATAGAATAACGTAACAATAGTAACATAGACTGTATTATTCTCATGTTTATTAGAGTCATTAAAGTCGATTAAAAATTATATGTTCTGTACTAGTGCATTAATTTGTTAAATTTCCAAAATAGCTTCGAGATGGTGGAGGGGGGGGGGGGGGGGGCAAATGTCAAGTGCCTAGGGGCCCTGGATCTCTAAGTCCGGGCCTGCTTTTGCGGGGACATAATCTCATTTTATATTCATTCGTGAATTTTGTACTTTTAAATTTCGTAGCGTGCTTACATTTTCTAAGTTGCCTTTAGCACTGTAACGTTTGAAATTTTACCTGCTGCCAATAGACTACAGTATATACCTAGGTAAATAACAGTTCTTTAGAAATAACTGAAATTGGACCCAAAGTTTTCGCTCTACAACGGCCCAAGAATCACCATTGTTTTAAAGTTTACTCACTTTACCTTTCAAGAGTTTGCTTGGACTTATTTAAAAGACTGATATAGCAATTAAGAAGCCGTAGTTTTCTCTTTCGGGCCCTTCAGTACGCTCGGGCCCCAGGGCTGTAGCCCCATTTGCCCCTCCTTCTCGTCTGACCTGTGTCCGCGTTGTCTTGCTATTTCATCAATTTCGTACGTACAATGAGCGGGTTTGTGAAGTAACAATTCCACTCTGCTTTGTGATGGGTTGTGGGGAATATCATTAGAAGACAACCACTCGATAATGTAAGCCTTTCTGTTATTCGAGGTCGGAGCTTTGTTAATTTGCACTGAGAAAATGCTCACATTGTCCATAATAACTGTATGTGGACGGAGGTCTGGCAGTAATTATTCAGTAAACCTTAGTTTAAAACGAGCGTTTCTCTCCTGAACGGCAATGGTCAGATTTCTGAGAGTTCGATACTTGGTCGCGTAGATTACTATTGTAATCAAGGTTCATTTGTTTTATATCTACGAATATAATACACTAGATTTTCGTACATTCTGTTCAGTACCTTTCCAAGAAGTTCTTCCCATTACAATCACCGTGAAATATTACATCAATGGCCACTATATAGCGTGCCAGTGGTGTACCAAATAGTCAATTGTATTCCACTCGACTATTTGCGGAACTACGCTTGAACTCACGGGTAGAGCCCTCCGCGGATAAACAAAGCGTTATCCGCATCCGCACGATTGCTATCCGCATCCGTCCCGCATCCGCATGTGTGTAGTCCGAATCTACTGGCATTTCTATAATATTTTTAATTAGATAAAGCATAACGCATTAAAGCAACACATTTACACATTTGAGAAGATAGTCGTTCCTTTAGGCTTTGTATGTCAAGTTCTATGTTTGAAATGAATGTTTCACAGCCAGAATTGCAACCCTTTTCAGTTCGGAGTGTTAATTATGCTTAATGACTTAATTTGAATGATATTAGCTTAAGTAATCATCTTACATTTTACAAGCCTCCGTGGCTTAGGCGGTAGCACGCCAGCCTCTCACCGCTGGGTCCGTGGTTCAAATCCCGGTCACTCCATGTGAGATCTGTGCTGGACAAAACGGAGGCAGACAGGTTTTTCTCCGGGTACTCCGGTTTTCCCTGTCAACATTTCATTCCAGCAACACTCTCCACTATCATTTCATTTCATCTGTCATTCATTTAATCATTGCCCCAGAGGAGTGCGTCAGGCCTCGGCAGCCGGCACATTCCATATCCTCGCCGCTAGATGGGGGCTTCATTCATTCCATTCCTGACCCGGTCGGAGACTGGAAGCAGGCTGTGGATTTTCATTTTCAATCATCTTACATTTCTCATGAAAATAACATAACGGAAAAAAATATGTCATCTCATAAACATCCGGGTCCTAGTAATGAAATTCAACAAGTTCGGATCGTATTCTAAAAGCTATCCGCAAATTTACTCGAAACATTATCCGCAGCTTATCCGCTATCCGCACAGCCATGCAAACTATATATGTGTGGAGAAAATGTTGCGGATATCCGCATCCGCGTAGGGCTTTACTCAAGGGCGCCCGTAGGGGAGGGGAAAGAAGGGGCCATGGGCCCGGCCTGGAATCCCGAGAATATTTCGACTGTTCATTGTCGCACCAGTTTATTTCATAAATTGAGGATACTGATAGTTAACTGATTTAGATGTAGGGATAATTTCACAGTTTTAATTAACTAAGTAATTTGTGATTATTTGAAAATATCTCCAGTTATTTACAAAATCGACGAACTGGATTAACATTACTATTTTAATGAACTACTCGATTTTTATTTTACTTGTTCTTAAGAAATGAACATTATGACGACGATTCACAAAAGAAAGAAAAAAACTCCCATTCATGCCATGAAGATATGTACCCGACGGTTTTAGAGCAGTCAAATAATGAATAACACGAAGCAAGTAAGAAATGAAACTAAATTGCGGGGCGGAGGTACGTATCATCATCAGCTAGTGACAGGTAGGTAAAGAAATGAAAAATACAACTTGCCTCCCTCCCCCCGGAAAGAAATCCTGCGGGTGCCCATGCTTGTATAGCAATGTATAGAATTGGGCAACTGAATATATTAAGGAACACTTAATTGTAGAAAAATACTCATCTGTTCGCAAATATTTCATGTTTTTACTCAATACGGGAAACGGCCAAATTTCTTTCAAATTTAGAATTAGATAAGTTTTCATGTTGTGTCAAAATATTTGGTATTTCATGTATTTGTCATGGAGGAAAGAAAGAGAGAATTTGCCCAGAGCTCGTGCCAGTGAAGCAAAGCGCTGAGTCCAAAGTGGGCGTAACCTAGTGTTCTGTGACTTGTATGCGGTAGAGCATTGTGCATAGTTATTTCGGAGTTTTTTTTCTTCCTAATAATGGCGTGTAGTGCCTATGGTGGTACGAATCGACAGAACAGAACAGACCAGGAAGCATAAAAATATAGTAGGCCTATTATTTACCATACTTGAAAGTTACAATATAAATTGAAGTTGAACCGTTGTAAGTTGTATCCATGCAATTCTGTTGCAGGTTGAGTTTATTAATGTTATATTATATCTCAGGACAGGAAATCATGGAGTGCTGCATCAAACCAGTCGAAAGACTGAAGACTCAAACAACAAAACATTATATTGCACTAGCCAGCGCAGCGAAGGCATCTCCTTCCGGTTCTTTCCTCTATGGTATTTGTCTATGATTAGTATATTCATCACACTCCATCCTTCTTATAAAATCGAAAATCAAAATTTTAAACCAAAAAAAGAACAAATGAAATACCCATTAAAAATTGGCCTACGATTGTAATCCACGCGACTACTGACGTTGCATTTCGAGCCGACCGTCCTAACCAAAACTTCCAGTCCTCCGGAAACGTCGCTCATTTTCCAGCACATTGACCTTGTATAGTTTTGACTTACATTACGCTTCGTCAAGGTAATAAATGCAGTAACTTATGTCCCTGATTCACCGATCTTGTACATTACGATACTGGTACCCTCAAAAATACAGTTCTCGCCGCTATGATGTCACTCCTTTCCATGAGTAGCTTTTTCTCGTCATGAGTTTCCTCATAATTTTAGTGCTACGCTTATCTTATACTGTACTGTAGGTTCATAATTAGTTAAAATATAAGAAACTACCAGAGTATTAGTGTAGGACAATACTGTGAAAACACAATATATATGATTTTTATACAGGGTACTTTCTCGGTCTAGCGACAAAGCAGCGCAGCGGCAAAATGCATGCGTAGCCGGGTTACTCATTGCGAGATATATAGCGCTGCTATGTTGCTACATGGACAGGGGTAGATGACCACGCAGTTCCGCCCCTTAAAAACAACAATAACGAACTTGCTAGATGGATAAAAAAGAAGGACCCTGTACTTTTAATTAATAAGTGTATGATAAAAATGTTTCACAATTAATTATACTTAAACTCGTTGAATTAATAACACTGTATACAGAAGATTAACCTACTAACAGTTCGTTTAAAAACGAAAGTAAACGCAGTAGAATCATATTCAATGAACACAATACATCAGCTGTAAGTCTTGTTCTCAGCGCTAAAAATAACTCGTCACTCTGCCTTACCGACCCATTACGCCTGCGCTCTTGCGGCTAAGTAGCGAACTTCTACGGCAGCGGCATTACGACTGAAAGTGTAGGGCATTAAAAACTGCTTGTTTTATAGAAACACGCAGGAGAAAAGCAAGATTCATCTCTATAGAAGCATTCTTAAACAAATACCCTTTACAACCATGTAACTTTTCATCACTTTTGACAGTCACATAGTTTTTTAATTTCTGAAGTAAAATCGGTGAAAAAAAGGCCTTGCCTTATGGGAAAACTGCTTCTCAGTTTCAATGATACAAAATGTTATTATCAATGAAATCTCATTTGAGAAGTTTAATACGTGCTATTGAAGGTATTTACGTGATTTGAAAGTGAAGTTTTGTTTAATTTCGGCCATTGACCTATTTAAAACGTAGATTTTAACTCTCTCTCAATGCTATAAGCAGAGCCTGCCACGAGCGGCCGGCCGGCTGACTTAAGCGCCCTCTTAAATCAAATTACGAATAACCTAATCATCCGATCTCTACCAAATTATGCAACAACATACCCATATGGGGGGAGCATCCTTTGACCAAACCAATAGGTCATCAGCGTAATAGTTTGCGGATGGCGGCCATCTTTGTGTGAAAATCGATTCCCCCTATTAATTCGAAAACGGTGCAACCGAATGGAACGAAATTTGGTACAGAGGTAGTACTAACAAAAGACACCTCAGTGTCATGCTTTATATCGCCGCCATCTTGACGGAAACGTCATGGCGGCCACACAAATGTTCAAATCTTAAATCAAATTACGACTAACCTAATCATCCGATCTCTACCAAATTTTGCAACAACATACCTTTATGGGGGGAGCATCCTTTGACCAAACTAATAGGTCATCAGCGTAGTAGTTTGCGGATGGCGGTCGTCTTTGTGTGAAAATCGATTCCCCCTATTAATTCGAACACGGTGCAACCGAATGGAACGAAATTTGGTACAGAGGTAGTACTAACAAAAGGCACCTCAGTGTCATGTCTTATATCGCCGCCATCTTGACGGAAACGTAATGGCGGCCACACAAATGTTCAAAGCTTAAATCAAATTACGATTAACCTAATCATCCGATCTCTACCAAATTTTTCAACAACATACCCTTATAGACGAAGCATCCTTTGACCAAATGAATAGGTCATTAGCCTAATAGTTTGCGGATGGCGGCCATCTTTGTGTGAAAATCAATTCCCCCTATTAATTCAAACACGGTGAAACCGAATGGAACGAAATTTGGTACAGAGGTAGCACTAGCAAAGGGCATCTCAGTGTCATGCTTTATACCGCCGCCATGTTAACAGAAACATAATGGCGGCCACACAAATGTTCAAAGCTTAAGTTAAATTACGACTAACATAACCATCCGATCTCTACCAAACTTTGCAACAACATACCCTTATGGAGGGAGCATCCTTTGACCAATCTAATAGGTTATTAGCCTAATAGTTTGCGGATGGCGGCCATCTTTATGTCAAAATTGATTCCACCTATTAATTCGAACACGGTGGAACCGAATGGAACGAAATTTGGCACAGAGGTAGCACTAGCAAAGGGCACCTCAGTGTCATGTTTTATATCGCCGCCATCTTGACTGAATCGTAATGGCGGCCACACGAATGTTCATGGCTTAAATCAAATTACGATTAACCTAATCATCCGATCTCTACAAAATTTTGCAACTACATACCTTAATGGAGGGAGCATCCTTTGACCAATCTAATAGGTCATCAGCGTAACAGTTTGCGGATGGCGGCCATCTTTGTGTGAAAATCAATTCCCCCTATTAATTCAAACACGGTGAAACCGAATGGAACGAAATTTGGTACAGAGGTAGCACTAACAAAAGGCACCTCAGTGTCATGTTTTATATCGCCGCCTTCTTGACGGAAACGTAATGGCGGCCACACGAATGTTCAAAACTTAAATCAAATTACGATTAACCTAATCATCTGATCTCTACCAAATTTTGCAACTACATACCTTTATGGAGGGAGCATCCTTTGACCAATCTAATAGGTCATTCGCCTAATAGCTTGCGGATGGCGGCCATCTTTGTGTCAGAATCGATTCCCCTAGTTTGCGGATGGCGGCCAACTTTATGTCAAAATTGATTCCCCCTATTAATTCGAACACGGTGGAACCGAATGGAACGAAATTTGGTACAGAGGTAGCACTAGCAAAGGGCACCTCAGTGTCATGTTTTATATCACCGCTATCTTGACGGAAACGTAATCGCGGCCACCCAAATGTTAAAAGCTAAAATGTAATTACGACCAACCTAATAATCTAGTCTCTACCAAATTTTGCAACACCATATCTTTATGTGGGAAACATATTCTGACCAAGCTGCAAGAACATCAGCCCAATAGTTTGCAGATGGTGGCCAAGTATGAGTGCAAATCGATTCCCCGTATCAATTCAAACACGGTGAAACCGAATTGAACGAAATTTGGTACAGAGGTGGCACTAGCAAAGGGCACCTCATATTCATGTTTAATATACCTATAGCACGTTGTATTTCAACAAGCTACTACAACCAACATTCAATCATACTCCTTGAAAAGGACAAAGAGTTATAACAATACCCATGCATTTAGGAGAAAGTAGGCTATATGGTCTTTACTGAACATCTTGTTGATGTTGAGTTAGTTGGACCTCTTTTCTGAAATATAGCAAACAGCCATCGCACAACCACTTCTTACCTTTGTATTTTGATAGTTGACTACCAACAAGTCTACATAAATGTTTTATCCAACAATAGTGAGCATTTTCACCTTCGGTTATGTATAGTAAATTTACATGAGCATCCTTTTTTTCCTGAGTATAATATAGAGGACCAACTATACTCTTATTTTCAATTTCATAAACATTAATACTTACATTGTTCAGCTCTTCAAAACGTTGAATGTCTTTTATCGCCATAGGAAATTCTATTTCTTTTAAATCTAACACTGAAGAATAGTGAGGATAAGATGATGTTCTCTCCACATGTCCCACTGCTGGATGGAGAGCTGAGGTTACAGCCCATGCAAAGCATGCGTCATCATTATTCATAACGTTTACACAAGCATGCTTACGTTTGATCCATCCTGGCAAATCTACGTATGATGATGATGCTCGAAGGGGATTATATTTATTAATTTTGGTTTCTAAATAAAGTACTTCAACTAACGCCCAGCCTGACTCCCTTTCCTGGAACTCTTCACTCTTCACAATGATAGCACTTGAAATATTTTGGTATATATCACTAATATTAGTTGATTCGCTAACAATTATGTTTTTTGTATTAAAAGATTTGATATCTGTAATTTCACCTTCGCTCCCAGTTTTTACATAGAGTCCAAAAAGTTCAAAATTCATTTTAATTGTTTTATGCTCTAATAAAACATTACCTACCAAGCCAAACACAGTAGGTTGAACATTTTTTAAAAATGATTCAATACTTTGAGTTTTTTCTTCACTATGAAGTCTATAACTAGCAATTCGACTTTTAAATGCACTACCAATTTGTTGAACATTTCCAGAATTTCTTTCATGGCAAGTGTTATTTTTATGTTGAATACTGCGTAAATGTCCATGAATGATTGAAGAAGGTATATCAATATTACAAACATCACAATGGGTTATTGAAGGTTCACCATTCTTCTTTCTTTTTGATGCACAACTATTTTCACAATCTTGAGAACGTTTACGCTTTTGAGCATTACATTCATTTAAAGGTTCCGTGCTAGTTGATGGTTTTACAGTTTTTAATTCCTGTTGTTCCCCATGCACTTCAACCATGTGGGATTGATATCGCTTTACAGCAGAAAAACCAAGTTCACAAACTGAACATGAAAAAGGTGCTGAACTGACATGCATTAAATTTACATGCCGTCCAAGACTATCTTGTCTGT
The DNA here is from genome assembly GCA_946902985.2 of Meconema thalassinum. Classification (NCBI taxonomy): domain Eukaryota; kingdom Metazoa; phylum Arthropoda; class Insecta; order Orthoptera; family Tettigoniidae; genus Meconema; species Meconema thalassinum. Next base: position 72,629,078 of record OX336399.1, on the reverse strand, counting down.
TAAATGTGGTAGCACAATGACTGCACACAAACATTTTAATGCCATGTTTAGCATTTGCATGTCGTTGAAGGTTGTCAGGTCTTGAGAACTGTTTCTTAGTCACCACACTTGAACATGATGATCACTTTCGAAATTACCTATAAAAGAAAGAAATCATAAATGTTAATAAATAATAAAACAAAAGTACAATATAGATAGTTTAATTATATTCCAGTCAATGGTTATAGCAGGGTATTTAAATCGATCTTTGAACTCCTAGCAAGTCTAACTTCATGTAGTTCTAACTGGGGTTACTATATACCACTGTCACTGACACCTAGCGATGAACATTGGAACTTGATAGAGTGGTAGAAACCAGCAGTCGCCATTTAAGTGAGCTAAGTATGACGTCATAGCCAGTCTTAAAACAAGTCTAAACTTTTAGAACATATCACGTGATAGAAACCAGCGTTCACCAGTTAAGTGAGCTAAGTGTGACGTCATAGCCAGTCTTAAAACAAGTCTAAACTTGTAGAACATGTCACGTGATAGAAACCAGCGATCACCAGTTATGTGAGCTAAGTGTGACGTCATAGCCAGTCTTAAAACAAGTCTAAACTTGTAGAACATGTCACGTGATAGAAACCAGCGATCGCCAGTTAAGTGAGCTAAGTGTGACGTCATAGCCAGTCTTAAAACAAGTTTAAACTTGTAAAACATGTCACGTGTCAAGGTTAAGTTAGGTAAAGTTAGGTTATGTTAGGTGAACTGAGGTTAAGTCTTTAAATATTCCCTCTGTCACTGACACCTAGCAATGAACATTCAGACTTAATAGAGCGGTAATCAAAATCTAACCTACAAAATTAGCTTTACACACCATGGTCAAGTAGATCCAACTTTTGACTGCCAAATATACCATTTTCACTGACATGTAGTAGTGAACATTGGAGAATAATACTCTAGCTGTTTAAAAGTTATTAGAGGGGCACTTACCTTTTTATAATTGATCAACTGCTGCCACTGAATGAACAGATTGTAGGAATCTGGTAACCTACAGGTACCCAATTATCTGTAAACAAATCAATCAATCAATCAATCAATAAATACATTCCAATCAATAACTTCAACATCAATTAGTAATAAAAGACTACAATCCATTAATAATAAGTACTTACCTTGCAAAATAATTTAATGATTTTCTACCAAAACGGCTTTTTTTACAACTCTTGAGCAGTAATAGAGCACTGTTCACTCAAAGCGAGTAATAAAGACTGACAGTAGGGAGATATATGACACCCCTCTTATATAAACTCTCATCGCTCGTGTCAGCAGTTTTTTGCAGATCATTGCAATTCCTTTCCCAATACAGTTGAGAGTCCAAAGTACACTAGGAACACCTGTGTGGTATTCAATGACTGCTGACTTTGCATGATCATCACCCATTGTCTTAATCAACATATGGGGTTTCAAATTACTGCAGCGTCAGTCATAGTAACAGCAGTGTGCGCTCTCTGGTATGTCAGCAACATGACACCGGAAGGAACACCTGTGTAATATCCAATAACTGCTAATTTTGCATGATCATCATCCATTGTCTTAATGAACACTTGCGGTTTCAAATTACTGCAGTGTTAGTCATAGCAACAGATCTGCGCGCTCTCTGTCATGTCTGTAATATGACACAGGAAGTAACAAGACGTCTTACTACACGTGCCATCTCCTCAGTTTTAACATCTTAAGAACATGTATTATTCTCATTCAACTACAAATGACTCGTTAGAACACATCCATCCACCAAGTTAGATCCCTTGTATGTTCACATGTATTTCGTCACTTTCCTTTCATATCGTTACCCCATTATAGTAGTGGTGAACAACGTCAATTCAACACACACAAATGTAGTCAGGCCCTTTGACATAATTTAAATAAATTCATGAGCCAGTCCAAAGGGATCGGTCTAAAGGGATTAGTCCAAAGCGACTCATCCACAAGGACTCGTCCACAAGGACCTGTCCACAAGGACTCGTCCACAAGGACTCGTCCACAATGACCCGGCAACAATGACCCCACCAACAATGACCCGTCAACAATAACCCATCCACAGGGATCCGCTCCCCCACCCTCTTCAAAAGCCATGAGTGGGCATGCTAATTCATAGTGGCTTTCCACCGAACATATGCACTTTATGTGGAACAACATTTCATTCCATATCGGCATTCAAACTCTCACATGTTGCAATTGGAAACAGAGATTCTCTAAAAAAAATACAATTTCACCCCCTAGTAGGGGTAGGTTTTATTTTTGGGGTGGAAATATGTTGTCCATTGGAAAGGGGGTGTCAGCCCGAGTTCAATGACACCTCATTTGTCAAAATCCAACCACGGGTTATGGAGTTATCGGGCTGCCGCCATCTTGTGTGGAGGGTGCGGAGGTGGAGGGATCTGAACCCCTCAAAAACCACTACTTATGTGCCTTGTATTTATTCACTCATGTTGTACTTAACCTACAGTCCTATGTACAGTCCTCAGCTACACATGTATTATGAGCAATACATATTTCTTTCTCTCTTCACCTGTGTTCTCTCTTACACCGTCTCTCCCCCTCTCCTCCCCTTCACCTCCCACCAAACTCAAAACAGGATGTAACTTGTTAGCCCTTATCGTGCACGTGTACAGGTGAACACCTGTGTGCTAGGTCATATTACACATGAACTTGCATTTTCTCATATATGAACCAAAAACAGGATGTGACTTGTTTCACAAGGGAGGCGGTAATAATGTCATCTCGCACGTGTTCACATGTATTTCATCACTCTCCTTTTCATATCGTTATGAGATTGTAGTAGTAAGGACTGGCGAACAACGTCAGTTGAACACATTGCTTTACACATACAAATGTAGTTAGGCCCCCTTTGACATAATTTGAAAAAAAATCATGGGCCGGTCCATAGGGACCAGGCCAAAGGGACCGGTCTAAAGGGATTAGTCAAAAAGGACCCGTCAACAAGGACCCATCCACAGGGACTCGTCCACAAGGACCTGTCAACAATGACCAGTCCAAAGGGGCCCGTACACAGGGACCCGTCATCAAGGACCTGGCAACAAGGACCTGTCAACAAGGACGTGTCAAAAATGACTCCCTTCAATAAGGACCCGTCCAAAGGTGTTAGTCAGCAGGGATCAGTCCAAAGAAACAAATCAACATGGATCAATCAAAAGGGGTTATCGCCTCAAGGTCTGACATACCCCTCTTTGATTATTGGTTTGCCTATCGACAAGCACCACTTGGAAAACGTTTTGATCACCCCTCGTGGATTGGGTTAGGTTAGGTTACACTACAGTCACCATCTTTATAAAGCCCGCCCTCTTACAAAAGCCATGAGTGGACATGTGTAAAAAACGGAAAACAAGCATATTAATTCATAGTGGCTTTCCACCGAACACATGCACTTTATGTAGAACAACGTTTCATGCCATATTGGCATTCAAACTCTCACATGTTGCAATTGGAAAGAGAGATTCTCTAAAAAAATTACAATTTCACCCCTAGTAGGGGTAGGTTTTATTTTGGAGTGGAAATATGTTGTCCATTGGAAAGGGGGTGTCAGTCCGAGTTCAATGACACCTCGTACAAGTCTCTAGCCTGATTGGTTCGCGAGATATTGCCATTTTAGTATTCCAGCGGTGGAGCGGTGGCGGTGTGTTTTGAACTCTCCAATTCACACTACTGACGGGAAATCAGTCGTCTGAAAACAGCGCGGCCCAGGGAAACGAGTATTAGCCAGCCTTGGGGGCAAAGTTTGGCTTGTGACAGTTGTCAAGCCCCGGCAGTCCTAGTGCGAGTGACAAAGTTACGGAGGGACAATAGCAGCCTGATTGTCGACGGAGTCGTCAATGGAGCGAGCTGGCCCATGCTAATCGACACGGGAGCATCGAGGAACATCGTCACCCCCACCGTGATCCCGAAGTGGAGAGTGCAACCCACACAAAGGAACCTTCAGCTAATAACCGCGACCGGAGAGACCGCACCGGTACATGGCGAAGCATCACTGGAGTTCGTCATTGGTCGACGGGCGATAAAGCATCCAGTGCTTGTGGCTGACGTATCAAATGAAGTGATCATCGGACTGGACTTCCTGGACCAGAACAACATCATCTTGGCTCTGAGTACCAACACTCTGCACTTCGGAAGTGAGGAACTTGCTTTGCAACCAGCACACGAGGCCGTCGCCGCACGACGAGTAAGGCTGAGAGAGGACGTCATCGTTCCCGCCAGGACGGAAGTCAGCGAAGCCGTAATTGTCGACGGAACAGCTGAGGGAGTGGCGGCTGTCATCGAGCCAAAATGTGAGGACATCCAGACAAAAGGATTGCTAGTTGCCAAGACTCTCATCAACACGACGTCTCGGCCGTACGTCCGCCTGTCCAACCTGAACGACTACGATATTACTGTTCACCGGGACACCAACCTTGGAGTCTGCGAGCCCGTTACCTGGATTGCCCGCATCACATACACGACGGACGGACACCTGCAGACGGACAACCGAAGAAGACGCGCCCTGCCAGAAGAACTACAGAAGCTGTACCAATGATCCCAGGACCATTTAGACGAGGAACAATCACGCCAACTTCGGGACCTGCTACACGAATTCCAGGATGTCTTCTCCGTGGGGAGCAAAGACTTCGGCAGGACAAGCTTGGTCTAGCACAGAATCGACGTTGGGGACAGCGCACCGATTAGGGCCCCATTCCGACGTGTCCCGCTCGCCAAGCAAGCCGAAGTCGACCGGATGGTAGAAGAGATGAAGGAGCAAGGGGTGATCGAGCCATCACATAGTCCTTGGAGTTCACCGGTCGTGCTTGTGAAGAAGAAGGACGGTTCCACCAGGTTCTGCGTGGACTACAGGCGGGTGAACGACGTCACGAAGAAGGACAGCTGCCCTCTACTCCGGATCGACGACACGCTGGACACCATATCACGATCAAGATGGTTCTCCACCTTGGATTTGAAGAGTGGCTACTGGCAGGTGGAGGTCCAGCCTAAGGACCGCGAGAAAACGGTGTTCTCTGTGGGCAGCGGGCTCTGCCAGTTCACCGTCATGCCATTCGGTCTGTGCAACGCCCCTGCGACCTTCGAACGGCTAATGGAGTTCATTCTGAGGGGAGTACACTGGAAGACCTGCCTGGTCTACCTAGACGACGTCATCGTTCTAGGAAGAAGCTTCGAGGAGCACTACAGTAACCTGAAGGAGATCTTGATGAAGCTACGGGCTGCCCAGCTGAAGTTGAGCCCCAAGAAGTGTCAGCTCTTCCAGAAGCAGGTCCAGTACCTTGGGCATATCGTCTCCGAGGAACGGGTGCGCACCGACCCAGAGAAGACCGCATCTGTGAGGGAGTGGCCAGTTCCGAAGGACAAGTCCCAACTACGAAGCTTCCTGGGACTCTGCACTTATTACCGTCACTTCGTGAGGGGATTCGCCGACATCGCCAAACCTTTACATCGACTGACTGAGAAGGACCAACTCTTCACGTGGACAGCAGAATGCCACAGTGCCTTCGAACAACTCAAGCACGCTCTGTGCACCGCGCCTATTCTGGCCTACCCCAGACCTGGAACAAGGTTCATCGTCGATACCGATGCCAGCGACTTTGGCATTGGGGGGATCCTGTCTCAAGTAGTGGACGGCGAGGAGAGAGTAGTGGCCTACTTCAGCAAGGCCTTGTCAAAGCCAGAAAGGAACTACTGCGTCACCAGGAAGGAGCTGCTCGCCATCGTGAAGACTATTGAACACTTCCACAAGTACCTGTACGGGCAAGAATTTCTCATCAGGACCGACCATGCATCCCTGCGGTGGCTCCTGAACTTCAAACAGCCTGAGGGTCAACTCGCGCGGTGGTTAGAGAGGCTTCAACAGTACAACTTTGAGATTCAGCACGGGAAAGGCCAACTGCATTCTAACGCCGACGCCCTGTCACGAAGACCGTGCCCCGAAGACTGCACCTTCTGTGCCCGAAGGGAGGGGAACACCGGGATACAGTGCCGAAGGACTACCGTGGAACTTCAAGGGAGCTGGAGCCGCGAATCTTTAACGCGGGCACAAGCAGAAGATGATGACCTGGGACTGATAGCCGAATGGAAGAGGGCCTGTGTCCCCAGACCCGGGTGGAACATTGTGAGTGACTGCAGCCCAAAGTTTAAGTCCTACTGGGTGCAGTGGGACTCGCTGATTGTAAGGGATGGCCTCATCTGCCGCGCCTGGGAGAGCACCGACGGGAAGACATCTCGGGAGCAAGTCGTCGTTCCAAAGGCTATGACGGAGGAAGTCCTGAAGGAAGTCCATGGAGGATCATCAGGTGGACACCTAGGGGTAAAGAAGACGCTGGAGAAGCTGAGAGAGCGGTTCTACTGGATCGGATGCCGAACTGACGTGGAGAACCACTGCGCGAGGTGCCACGATTGCGCAGCCAGCAAGGGCCCAGGACGAAGACGACGGGGTCCACTGAAGACCTACAACGTGGGCGGCCCCATGGAGAGAGTGGCCATCGATGTTGCTGGGCCATTCCCATTAAGCGCTACATATTGGTCGTCAGCGACTACTTCACCAAATTGCCGGAGGCGTATGCGCTCCCTAACCAAGAAGCCGCGACGATCGCAGAGACCCTGGTGAAGGAATTCGTCAGCCGGTATGGAGTACCCCTGGAGCTGCACTCCGACCAAGGGAGGAACTTCGAGTCGCAGGTGTTCCAGAACCTATGCCAGCTGCTGGGAATCCGGAAGACAAGGACAACGCCACTACACCCTCAGTCCGACGGGATGATAGAGCGATTCAATCGCACCATCGAGAACCATCTCCGAATAGTCGTCAGCCAGCACCAGAGGGATTGGGACACACATCTTCCACTATTTCTCCTGGCCTACCGCGCCACCGTGCATGAAGCCACCGGGTGCCACCAGCCCGGGCCATGTTTGGGAAGGAGCTCCGTCTACCTGTCGATCTTGCCTTCGGCCGACCTGGGAATGATCCGGTCCCGGTAAGCCAGTATTGTCAAGAACTGGTCGACCAACTGGAGGACGTGCACGCGTTCGCGAGAAGGAAACTGCGGATCGAGACCGACCGAATGAAGACCCGATACGACCAACAGACGGATGCCGGCGGATTCCACGAGGACGACCTGGTCTGGCTCTTCAACCCATTACGGAAGAAAGGCCTGTCACCCAAACTGCAGAAGTCCTGGGAGGGCCCGTACCGAGTCGTGAAACGGATCAACGATGTCGTCTACAGGATCCAGCGGAGCCCGAGGGCGAAGATGAAGATCGTACATCGAGATCGCCTGGCAGCCTACGGAGGGACACAGACGGACCAATGATTGATCGGGACGATCAGCCTTTTAGGAAGGGGGTGGTGTTACGGCTGTGAGTTCGTTTCATCGCTCGCCGCATGAGTCACAACTGCCCGAGGGCTGGGCTGCTCTGCCTCAGCTTATTGCGTGCGCCTTATGCAACAGGACTACTAAGACAAAGGGATGGTCCAGAATATTCGTGACTCAGCCAGTGAAGGAAGCCTCCAGAAGCCGTGAACCCTGGATGGGTCTAGAAGCATTTATTGAGTCACCGGCCTGCTATATAAGAGCGACCTGTCAAGCAGTTGTGGTTGTGTTTTTACGAGCTAGTGTGAGCGTTTATCCTGAGCGACAGTAGTGTGGTGACTTGCGAAACCCGTAGTGAAGCCGTTTCTCTTGACAGCGAGGAAGTGAGAAGCATAAAGGGGACTGCCTGTGTTTTGAGTGAAGTGCCGTGCGAGTTACGAAACCCAGTGACATTGTTTCCCAGCTCGTGAACAGCGAGGCAGCATGTAGCAGGTCATCGTAAGTAACTGTAATTTGTGTACATAGGGAAGAGTTGCATGTAGTTCTGTTAAGGCCACCAGACTCATTATGGAGAAGATTAACAGTTGACAAGTGAAAGAGGGCTAGAGCTCTCCATAAGCAAGAGACTTGAGGAAACTGGAGTAAGGTTCTAATTGCTTGTAATTGCTGATGAGTAGTGTAACTTTCTGGCCAAAATAAAAATTAATTATTTATTTAAAAGGAATATCCCGTGTTGCGCTTTCTACCCACCGTAATCCAGTTAACAAAAGTGCCACTAGGGGTGGCACGTAACAATAGAGGCAATTAACATGAGTAGGATGTATGCAAATAGGCTGTATAGTTCTTCACGGAACTACTTGTTTCCTTTTCCTACAGAGCTCTAAGTGGTAGCGATCAAATGCTTCTCCACATAATTGGCATACACACGTCACTGCAGGTTCATGGAAATATTTGCTAATGCAAATAAGGTGGTGCAAACCATGGACCGCCAGACGTGTAAACACATGCCTCAACTCAAAGTTGGCTGTTGTCCACGTCCGGTTCATCTTGGCTCCGATCCTATAAAATTCTTGAGGTATGTCTTTTCATTTTTTCTGCAGTGATGTTAGTAGTTTTTCTGAGGCTCTGGTGTTTGGTAGAGGAAAATAGTTTCTAAGGTCTATAAGAAATGATTGTCGTGCCAGGATGTAGACGAATCGTGCCCTGGTAGTTTGAGATCAATGAATTTATTAATCCTGTAGACCGACTGAAATATAGTTATATTTAGTTTACTAGGGTAACACTCAACAATGGATTCTATCACGATAATCAGAATTAAAAAGTTCAATGATAGCTACAGTAGATTAATACAAATTTACCGCGTTTGTTCCTTTGCAGCAGGGGAAATGGGCTTGCCTGATCAGTTCAACTCCCCTGACCCTCCCACGGGGGTGGGAGGGCCGTCCCGCAAGGGGCTGGGCTAATTTTATCACGTTTGTTCTTTCAGGGCAGTTGGGGGTTAGGTAGCCTCTCATTTATGCATTTACCTGGAGTAGAAACCACAGAAAACAAAGGCAGGTAATTCAATTTATCCGTTGAAGCTCTTCAACAGATTACCACCTAGTGTACAGGTTCTTCCTAATAATATATTTAGGGCAAAACTGAAGCACTTACAACATCCTTTTTATTCAACTAAGGAGTGAAATTGAAGTAATCGGTTTTTAATTAAGATTTCTGGAAATATTATGTACTAGAACTGTAATATATATACGGTATGTATATGTAATTATTTGCTTACACCATGTATGTGACAATGTGTATTGCATACTCTATGCTTAATGACAGAATAAAGATTCATTGATTTTATGATAGTTGAGGTGGGAATCGAAACCAGGATCTTTGGGTGCGAAGTCTCAATACGTACCCCGAGACCACCGTAGTTGTACGTCCCCTATTGAGACTTAACTGTGACAACAAGGAAATATGGCTCCTATATTATAATATGCTACACTACCGACAGTGGTGGCTAACACGCAGCGCTAGGCCATGGGGTCACGCTATCTGCGGACTCGGAAGACGTGGGTCCAGCCCCACCGTTGGTCGTCCTGGAAATGGTTGTCCAAGGTCTCCCATTTTCAACTCCAGGCAAATACTGGGACGATACCTTCTGACAGGTCACGACTGCTTCCTTCTACATCCTTGCGCAGTTTCATTCATCTTCGTTCATTTCATCTCCCATTAATTCCTCACATGAGGTAGGCGTCAAGAAGGCCCTCCGACCGTAAAAACCACCCGTGACATAGACCTCCATCGCATCTCATCCCTGACCCCGCTCAAAACGGGAATAATAAGGGGTAGACATACATTATATAATTTTATTAACGCAGCCAATGGCCATGTACTTTTCTTTTCAGGGCGGGTCAGTGAAGGGATATTGGAGGGAAATCGGCCGTGGACCTATTGAAAGGAACCGTCCCGGCATTTGCCTGGTGATGAAAATGGGAAACCACGAAAACCATTTTCAGGACGGCAGAGGTGGGATTCGAACCCACACTCTCCCGATGACAGCGAGGTACGAGGTAGCGCGTTAGCGCTCTCGGCCACCGTGGCCGATAGACATACATTATATAAACCACAAAAATGCAACACTTATTGAGAGCTGTCGCGGACTATTTTTGAAGAACGTGTTATTGCTGAATAAACGTATTGATGAACCAGTGAATTATGACATCTGTTATTTCGAACAAAACAATAAACAAAAGAAACCCAGCCAAAAATCAGCCGTGAGAATGGCAACGAAATAGCAACCAATAATTTCAGTGCTGGTTTGGCGACTTGTAAAACTCGGGGTGCGGTCTTTGGCCTCTATCATGAGACCTATCACTTCAATATGTTGCAGCTCACGCTATTTAAAACCAATTAAACTGAAGCACCACATATATTCCTTTGATAATCTCCGCCATAATTCTTGTCTGTTCTTAGGAGCCGTCACTTCTGGAGTCTTGGAGAGCAATATAGCAGGCTTTGCTTAATGGCTGCACTCAGCTCATCAGTCAGGGAACGTAATTTAGAAGGCCGAGAGAATTAGTGTAACAAATGAGTCCCCCCCGCGATAGATTTCTAATGAGAGACATTTGAGCCCTACATTCTGGACAGGGTGTTTTCTAAAGTTGTTCATGTTGTATTCACAGGCGTGCCTCGCTGAGGATCCAGCAGACCCCTATTATTTTATTGGAAGTCACAAATCAATAAATTCATTCATTAACATTTATTTTGTTATCTATGAATTCATCAGTTTATTTAGGGTTTCTTTAATGGATCTGTGGTAGAGTAAACAACACCTATCTCATAAACGTCAGTTCGATTTCCGGCCGGACGAAGTTATCTTTTTACAAGGGAACCACATCGTAGGGTAGAGGCTAGCGTTCTTAGCTGTTGCTTTGGAGGTCCAGGATCGTATTCCGGCTTTGCCAAGAAATTTTAATTCTTGCGTGTGGGTTGGAACGGTGTACACTCCGCCTCGTGAGGTAAAACTGAGAAGAGAGGTTCGATTCCCACCTCAGCCATCCTAGACGTAGTTTTCCTCTGTTTCCAATCCTACCTCCAATTTACAAATAGGTCTACACACACTAGTACAGCTAACACAATGGCACAGGTTATCACACCAATTTTCAAGGGCGGGAGATAATCCATGTCACTGTGAGTCATACCAAATCAGCTCTTCCGCGTCGGAGTGAAATGTCCCTTTAGCAGTTTCTTCAATGGCTAAAACGGATGAAAGACACAGGAGGGGCAGATTACCTCGTTGTTTCACCCCTCAACACTAACTAAGAAGCTAACTGACTAACTTATTACCCAACTGACTAACAAACTAATTACCTGACTAATAAACTTAGAAACTACCTACTAACTGACGAAGAAACTAACTAACTGACGGACTAACGAAATAAATAACTAGGAAACTAACTAATTAACTAAGAAACTAACTAATTACTTAACAAAGGAACTAACTTATTAACTAACTGGCTAACAAACAAAGAAATAAGCTAAAATAACTAACCTAGAATCTAACTAACTAAGAAGATAACTAACTAGGAAACTAACTAATTAACTAACTAAGAAACTACCCAATTAATTAACAAAGCTACTAACTTATTACTAACTAACTAACTGACTAACAAACGAAGAATGAACGAAATAATTAACAAAGGAACTAAGACACTAACTAACTAACTAACTAATTAACTAACTGACTGACTGACTAACGAAATAACTAACTTAGAAACTAACTATGAAGGTAACTAACTAGCAAACTAACTAATTGGCTAACTAAGAAACTAAGTATTTAATTAACAAAGAAACTGACTTATTAACTAACGCACTAACTAACTAACTGACTAACAAACAAATAAATAAACTAAATAAGTAACAAACTAAGAAAATAACTGACTAACTATAAACTAACTAACTGACTAACTAAGGAACACACTAACTAACAAAGAAACTAACGAAATAACTAACCTAGAATCTAACTAACTAAGAAGATAACTAACTAGGAAACTAACTAATTAACTAACTAAGAAACTACCCAATTAATTAACAAAGCAACTAACTTATTACTAACTAACAAACTAACTAACTGACTAACAAACAAAGAACGAAACGAAATAACTAACAAACTAAGAAATTAACTGACTAATTGACTGACTAACGAAATAACTAACTAGGAAACTAACTAATTGGCTAACTAAGAAACTAAGTATTTAATTAACAAAGAAACTAACTTAGGTATTAACAAACTAACTAACTAACTGACTGACTAGCAAACAAAGAAATAAACTAAATAAGTAACAAACTACGAAACTATAAGCTGACTAACTAAGGAACAAACTAACTGACTAAGAAACTAACTGTCAAACGAAATAACTCACTTAGAAACTAACTAATAAACTAACTTAGAAAATAACTAAGAAAGTAACTTTGTAACTAACTAATAAAATAATTAATTAACTAAGAAACTAATTTATTAACTAAATGACTAGTTGTGACAGGAAGCGTCAAACAGTCCTCACGGCAATCTTGTAACTTTTGCATCTAACCCGTAACAGTTGTCTTTGACCTTGATCGTATAAAGTAACCATTCTCCGATGAATCTCCACTGGCTTGTACAACTCTGCTGTTAAAAACTGGATTACTCCTTGTTGGTCTCGCTTGGACGGGTTCTGAATCGCACCAACCATCTCTATGTAATGTCGCGTATATATAGACAAAGCAAATCGCAAGTGTCCGAACACAGTGCATGACCCATACATTCAACTTCACTTACGCATGAGCATTTCCAACCTCTTGAGTTTTTGAATGGTATGCACTTTGTCTGGAGGAAGGAATTCATGATGAAAATGAATAAATGTAAAACAAAAATATTGGAATACAGCCGAAATCAATCAGAAACCTCTATGGACATCAAATTGGCAAGTGAAAAGCTGAAGGAAGTAGGAGACTTCTGTTACTTAGGAAGCAAAATAACCAGTGATGGACGAAGCAAGGAGGACATAAAATGTAGGTTGGCTCAGGCAAGGAAAGCATTTCTACAAAAAAGGAATCTGTTGACTTCGAATATAGATTTAGGTATTAGGAAGTCATTTTTGAAAGCCTTTGTCTGGAGCGTGGCACTCTATGGAAGTGAAACCTGGACTATTGATGCAGCAGAAAAGAGGAGAATTGAAGCGTTTGAAATGTGGTGTTACAGGAGAATGATGAAGATCAGATGGGTAGATAGGGTTACAAACGAAGAGGTATTAAGACGAGTGGGAGAGGAGAGATGTTTCTGGCTACTGCTAATGAAGAGAAGAGATAGGTTGGTAGGACACATACTAAGACACTTAGGAATAGCAAGCTTAGTTATGGAAGGAAGGGTCGAGGACAAGAACTGTAGGGGTAGACCAAGGTTAGAATATGTTAACAGATTGCCTCGGATATAGGATGTGGTAGCAATGTAGAGATGAAACGATTAGCTCAGGACAGGGAGGCATGGAGAGCTGCATCAAACCAGTAAAAAGACTGAAGTCTCAAACAACAATAAAAACTGAGTTACTCCTTGTTGGTCTTGCTTGGACGGGTTCTGAATCGCACCAACCATGTTTATGTAATGCCGCGTGTATATAAACAAAGCAAATCGCAAGTGTCTGACCCTAGTGCATGACCCGCACATTCAACTTCACCTACGCATGAGCATTTCCAACCTCATACAACAACACATCACATAGCATATTTCGAACGGATTTCAATTGCACACACCTCGTATATTTGGGCGTAAATACGTTTCAGTATAAGTTGACTATTTTATTATTATTATTATTATTATTATTTAGGGTCGTTTCAACCTCCTAAGGGTTACGATTACACAACTGCCTTGTCGGTTGATGTTCTTTCCTGTTACGCCGATACTCTTTCATTCGTTGGCTCACTCTTGCTCGTTCCTCGACCGAGAACACCCTTCCAGTTCTCTTGGGTTTCTCTACGGACAGATCTGTCACCTCCGCAATTTTCCTTCTGAACACTTTTCTGTTGGCAATATCTCCCTCCTCAATGCCACATTTCTTAAGATCCTGATAAACTTCTTTCAACCATGGTACTTGAGTCTTTCTCCTTACCTGAAAGATGAGGATTTTATTTGCTAGGCGTTCCGGTCCCATTCTTCTCAAGTGTCCATAGAAAGTTAGTCGTCTTTTCCTCATAGATGTTGAAATGTTCTCGCATTTTTATTATAGCTCTTGATTTGATCACAAACGGAAGGTAAACTTATTTGTTGCTGTTTTCTTGGGTCACAGAATTTTCCTCAGAAATTTACGTTCTTTCTTTTTCTATTTCTGTTGGCAATTGTCTCCGCTGCATAAAGGCATTCAGGTTTCACCACGGTGTTACAGTGTCTGAGTTTGGCTTCATAGGAGAGGGATTTGGACTTATAAGTTTCCTGACATAATCTGAATGCAATCTCCATCTTCTGCGCACTTTCTTCAACAGCTGACTTCTCATCGTTGTTAGGAGTCAGAATCTCCCCTAGATGCTTGAATTTGTGGACTCTTCTTATGTCACAATATTTGGTTTTCATTATCCATGTTGGTTCTTTGGGATCTATGTTCATGTATTCAGTTTTCTCAAAGGTTATTTGCAGTCCTTATTATTATTATTATTATTATTATGCAGAGGTTTATATGGGACTTTCAGGGGTGCACGCGATGGAGAGAAGTGTCAAATAAAGATATGTAACCATGGTCTAGAAACGTCTCATTGCCTGCTGGATAACCGAATTTGTGTGGGAGTGAATGTGGAAATACACGGGAAATATCCACAACCTGGATTACCACCGTCAGCCGCGGGATTCGAAGCTCGTATCTCCAAACACCAACTGCTCAATCTGACCATGGAACTGGTGGATCAATACTGCTCTAGACACACAATCGTGCATTTTAGTTTTAACTGTTTACAAAGGATAGCAATGTGATCTCTTTTATTTGCTGGTTAGTGTATTGAGAGTTAGATTTTAACACTAACGCGACCTTAAACAAAGTTCATTTCGAATCACTAGCATTTATCGACCACTGCCACTGGTATTATGCCCTCGGACATTGCTATTCCTGTCAGTGCTCCTTCCGCCTCGTCGAGCTTTCCTCCCTGTTTGGCGATCCTCTCCTGTAATATTGACAGTTCTTGTTTAAAACGAGCTAGCTCTTCCGTAACGGAAGTTTGAAACTCGCCCAAGTCAGAGCGGAGGACGTCTAGCTGTTATCCTGGGCTATAACAGCTTACGCGAGACAAGTTTGAAATTCATAAATTCTGTATTGGATTTTCACACCATAATCAAGCTCATGAGGTGTTTGCATTTATTGGTGAGTGCTATATGAAAGAGCATGGCTGTGTGGCGCACCGGTAACGTACTCGCTTGCAGTGCCCAAGATTGCAGGATCGAATCCTGGCGCAGTCTGTTGGCATTTGAGGGTGGGCAAATGTGAGGGAGCTATGTAAGTAGGTTTACTGGCACGTTGAATATAGATGAATGTCAAACTAATAGCCCAGTGCAATTAGACGAAAAAATGCCAAACCCGGAAATGTAGAAAAACAAGTCCGGATATGAAAAGTCCTCTCGGCACGCCGGAAGGCGGAGGTAGATTTCACCGGACAAACTTGGGGATGGGCGAAAATAGGCAGAATATGCAGGTTTTCGTAGAAGGATCAGACCTCATTTATTGCGAGAAGGTATTTTATAATTGGAGCTTAATTAACTTTGTTTTTCGTCATTTTATGCTTATTTATACATTTTATTGTCTTATGGGAACGGTAACCTTCTTGTCATTTGGGGTCCATTTTTATGCTTGTGGTCACACTGTCCTTATGCAAGGTTTCGACACTGATGTGTAACTATGTAACGGTCTGTTACTTCTTCACGCAAAATTATATCTCCCGCAGTGATTTTGGTTGGTTCCTCAGTTTAGGGGCTGCGACAACGCGGTCATGTAACCCCGTGTAGTTAGGGATGGCTGTATTAGTCTGTAATTCAGGTAAGGACTGCAGACGGTCAATTTCAAGCTGTAGTTCCTAATGTTGCTACCAGGTACTACCGTCAACGACACCTACCTGTAAACTTGGCTACTAGATGCCACCGCAACCAGCAACTCGCAACGAACGTTGGAATTTCCCCTCCAAAGAAAAGCATACTGAGGGATTTTTAGCGCTCTTAGAAAATCCGACGACTTTGGCCGGCTTTGAACTCGCGACCTTGGGGCATAGACATTCAGCATGCTTGCTACCAGTTACGTCACCGAAGCCGCTTCACACTTAGTCAGATGGAATTCTGAATATGATCTCGTGCAAGTGCGTTATCTTGGCAACGTCTGATGGCTCATCCCTCATCAATTTAGTTGAGTTGCCATGGCAAGCACTGATAGCTCTTGGCATTTTCTTATAATTCCGAAATCATTTTTCTCATCCCTTGGCATAATGGTGGGTCATATCAAAAATTCTTTAAGACAAAATTTTAGGTAATTATTAGGGGAATATTGTCCATTTTGTACGGTTTTGAGATTGTGCCTATTAAGAGAGATATGATTAATGTTTCCCGAAAAACCCACTTTTTCCCACCCCTTTGGTCAATGGTTGGTGCTATAAAAAAACTCTTCAAACATAAATTTTTGGGCTTTATCCGACACATAGTATGAACGTTGAACGGATTCGATATTTCACATATTAAGAGAGTTATAGCAATATTTCACTTTTTCGAAAAAAGCCCCCCATTTTCACCCCCTTCGACCGATTTAGCCCATTAACTAACTCGACCGAGATTTTACAGGTATACATATTCGGTAAAATATTCAAAGTGATTGGTGCTAAATTACGGCAGTTATCGTGTCCACAAGAAACTGATATGCATATATATATATACACATATACATACATAAATTATATATAAACTTTTGAACTGACGGTGGTTTTGGGGTCTGGGGGATGTGAAACGCGAAGATATGTCGAAATTTTCCGGAAGTCGAAACATGGTACCCATTGCAATAGTTAGCTTTCTAATGAAATCTACCTCTGGTTGGTTCCTCAGTTTAGGGGCTGCGACAACGCGGTCATCTAACACCGTGTACTTTGGGTGAGTGTAGAATCTGTCTGATAAACGGTGTGAATTGTAATGGCTGTAGTAGTAGTCTTAATTCAGGTAAGGACTGCAGACGGTCAATTTCAAGCAGTAGTTCCTAATGTTGCTACCAGGTACTACCGTCAACGACACCTAGCTGTGAACTTGGCTACTAGATGCCACCCTAACCAGCAACTCGCAACGAACGTTGGAACTTCCCCTCCAAAGGAAAGCATACTGAGGGATTTTAGCTCTCTTAGAAAATCCGACGACTTCGGCCGGCTTTGAAACCGCGACCTTGGGCATAGACATTCTGCATGCTACCAGTTACGTCACCGAAGCCGCTTCCCACTTAGATGAAAATACTGAATCTGATCTCGTGCAAGTGCGTTGTCATGGCAACGTCTGATGGCTCATCCCTCATCAATTTAGTAGTGTTGCCATGGCAACCTCTGATAGCTCTTGGCATTTTCTTATAATTCCGAAACCATTTTTCTCATCCCTTGGCATAATGGTGGGTCATATCAAAAATTCTTTCAGACAAAAGTTTTAGGTAATTATTTGGGGAATATTGTCCATTTTGTAGGGTTTTGATATTGTGCCTATTAAGAGAGATATGATTAACCGACAGTAGTGGCTACGCTGGCTAAAGATCAGCATTAGGTCATGGGGCCAAGCTCTCTGCTGACTCGGTAGACGCGTGGGTTCGAGCCCCACCGTCGGCCGTCCTTGAAATGGTTTTCCGTGGTTTCCCCATTTTCAACACCAGGCAAATGCTGGGACGGTACCTTCTGACAGGCCACGGCCACTTCCTTCCACATCCTTGCCCAGTTTAATTCACCATCATTCATTTCATCTCTCATTAACTCCTCTCATGAGGTTGGCGTCAGGAAGGGCATCCGGCCGTAAAAATCATCGCCACAAAGACTTACATCGCATCTCATCCCCGACCCCGTTGGAAAAACGGGAATAATAAGGGGTAGACATACAATACAATACAAGAGAGATATGATTAATGTTTCCCGAAAAACCCACTTTTTCCCACCCCTTTGGTCAATGGTTGGTGATATAAAAAAACTCTTCAAACATACATTTTTGGGCTTTATCCGACACATAGTATGAACGTTGAACGGATTCGATATTTCATATATTAAGAGAGTTATAGCAATATTTCACTTTTTCGAAAAAAGCCCCCCATTTTCACCCCCTTCTACCGATTTAGCCCAGTAACGAACTCGACCGAGATTTTATAGGTATACATATTCGGTAAAAAGTGATTGGTGAAAAATTACGGCAGTTATCGTGTCCACAAGAAACTGATATATATATACTTTTGAACTGACGGTGGTTTTGGGGTCTGGGGGATGTGAAACGCGAAGATATGTCGAAATTTTCCGGAAGTCGAAACATGGTAGCCTACCCATTGCAATAGTTAGCTTTCTAATGAAATCTATCTCTGGTTGGTTCCTCAGTTTAGGGGCTGCGACAACGTGGTCATCTAACCCCGTGTACTTTGGGTGAGTGTAGAATCTGTCTGATAAACGGTGTGAATTGTAATGGATGTATTAGTCTGTAATTCAGGTAAGGACTGCAGACGGTCAATTTCAAGCAGTAGTTCCTAATGTTGCTACCAGGTACTACCGTCAATGACACCTAGCTGTGAACTTGGCTACTAGATGCCACCCCAACCAGCAACTCGTAACGAACGTTGGAACTTCCCCTCCAAAGGAAAGCATACTGAGGGATTTTAGCGCTCTTAGAAAATCCGACGACTTCGGCCGGCTTTGAAACCGCGACCTTGGGCATAGACATTCTGCATGCTACCAGTTACGTCACCGAAGCCGCTTCCAACTTAGTCAGATGTCAAAGTCAACGCCTGGCACCATCCAGCCCATGACGGGCTAAGGCCGACCAAGCGACCGCTGCCCAGCCATTTAGCGCTCTTAGAAAATCCGACGACTTCGGCCGGCTTTGAAACCGCGACCTTGGGCATAGACATTCTGCATGCTACCAGTTACGTCACCGAAGCCGCTTCCCACTTAGTCAGATGTCAAAGTCAACCCCTGGCACCATCCAGCCCATGACGGGCTAAGGCCGACCAAGCGACCGCTGCCCAGCCATTTGGCCTGCAGATATTGGGGTGACGCGTGATCAGCGCGTCGGGTCCCCTCGGCCGTTAATATTGGTATTCGTGATCGGGGTGCTGTCTCACTGTCAGACAGCTACTCAATTGTCCTCACGAGGCTGAGTGCACCCCGTTCCAACCCTCACGTCAGTTTTAAAATCCTTGACGGAGCCGGGGATCGAACCCGGGGACTCCGGGTGAGAGGCAGGCGCGCTACCCCAACACCACGGGGCCGGCTTAGTCAGATGGAAATACTGAATCTGATCTCGTGCAAGTGCGTTGTCATGGCAACGGCTCATCCCTCATCAATTTAGTAGTGTTGCCATGGCAACCTCTGATAGCTCTTGGCATTTTCTTATAATTCCGAAATCATTTTTCTCATCCCTTGGCGTAATGGTGGGTCATATCAAAAATTCTTTCAGACAAAAGTTTTAGGTAATTATTAGGGGAATATTGTCCATTGTGTACGGTTTTGATATTGTGCCTATTAAGAGAGGTATGATTAATGTTTCCCGAAAAAACCACTTTTTTCCACCCCTTTGGTCAATGGTTGGTGCTATCAAAAAACTTATTTGACGTAAATTGTTGGCACTTATCCGACACATATTATGAACTTTGAATGGATTCGATATTTCACGTATTAAGAGAGTTATAGCGAAATTTCAATGTTTCGAAAAAAAGCTCCCCATTTTCACCCCCTTCGACCGATTTTGCCCATTAACGAACTCGACCGAGATTTTATAGGGATACATATTATGTAAAAACTTCAAAGTGATTGGTGCTAAATTACGGCAGTTATCGTGTCCACAAGAAACTGATATACATATATATATATACATACATAAATTATATATAAACTTTTGAACTGACGGTGGTTTTGGGGTCTGGGGGATGTGAAACGCGAAGATATGTCGAAATATTCCGGAAGTCGAAACATGGGACCCATTGCAATAGTTAGCTTTCTAATGAAATCTACCTAAAAAATAGTTGTAAGTACCTTTAAATAAGATAATCCAAAAATTCTCAAGGCCTCCTTGATGGGATACCTGAAATATCCTGGAAAAACCTGGAGAAACCTGGAATTTTCCTGAAACGGTTATAAATCAGGAACTAGTGGTCAGAATCTGGTTGTTTTTGGCTTATTAATATTTATTTGTATGAAGAATGATATTCTAGGTACCCAGGAAAAACAAATTTGGTACACTGTAAAAAAACTAAACTTTTGAATTCTTGCGCTTTTTTAGGTAAAAAATCCGAATTTTGACAAAAATTTGACCCGTTTTCATGCTAAAATGCAGTCACATACACGCAAAAAATTATCAGCGATGATAAAATTAATTCTTCACTGTCTGAAAGCCTAAGAAGTCCGAAAATATGGTGTTCGTTGCCTGGAATATGGCTACAATGGGCGTAAATCAAAGTCCGAAAAATGCTCAATTTATCGCTCTTTCTCGTGTTTGTTTTGTCGTCTTATGTGCTGAAACGTACGCTAATTTTGTGATATATTGCATCTTCTTGACGTCCTCTTACAATCCCCCCCCCTCCCCCTTTTACATCCCACACAGAAACACACACACCCACCCTATAACATAATCTACTACACTAGAAACAACCAGATTCTGGGGTATAAGACACTATAATGCAGTAGTCAGACCATCAATCCTTGACGCAGATTAGTGCTTGTTTCTAAATAAGAAGACCCCTCTAAGGACCCTGAGGTACAGGAAAAGAAATTCTTGCAAAAAAATAGTGGGACCAAGGATCTTACCAGATGGAACAAACCAAATTGTGGATTCTACGAACACTAGGAAATCCTCACAGATGCTGTAGTATTAGAAGGAGACGCCTAGCTTTCTACGGCCACCTGCAAAGAATGTACCACCATAGGCTGTCCTATAATATTTTCCAAGTACAGGGTCATTATCTCTGTGCGTCCCGGTAAACACGGCAAGCTAAGCCGACGTTGACTGGCGCTGATCGCGGTCGCGCGTATCCGGTTCAGTCGGTGGTGGCGCGCACTATTACACTTCTACCAAACATGTTCAATAATGTGTACTTACAGTGCTCATACTCGATGCTGAAAATGTCCTCCCTCCCTCTCTTGTAGCACACACCTGACATTTTCTGACGAAAAAATGGACAACAATTGATTTTTCTTCTTCGGCTTTTCCCAATTAATTGGGGTCGTCGGAGCCAACCAGGCTCATTTTGGTTTTGGCTGGGGATTTAAGGCCGGATGCCCTTCCTGACGCCACGTGTTTTTTTTTCAGGTGATAATTTCACCCCACTGTCACCTGGATTCGAACCATGAAAGACGAGCAGCTAAGCGACTGTGCCATCACGCTCCCCAAACAATGGACAACAATCTCATCTAATTTTTGTTCTGTACGAACTCAACGTTGTCCGTTAACTTTTTCATTATTTACGGAGCCTGTTTTCTTGAATCGTTCAGTGAGCCTCATAATTGTAGTGGCATTAGGCACAGGTCTTCCTGGAAACTTGATTCGAAATTCTCGTCTTGTTTCAGAACAAGACTTTCTGCTTTTCATACAAAAATTATGGATATACACACGTTCGCGCAATGTGAATTGGTGTCTAGGCATGACCAACATTCACAGTAATCACAATAATCACTAAACGTGCAAGACTAACGTCTAAGCTTTGCAGATACACGTCCATATGAATGACAAAACACGTGTGAACTAACGATATGAGTCAGCGGAGGCCCACTCGCTCCGCATCTGGTCAGCCAAATGACGCCATAGTTTGCCGTGATTACCGAGGCGCACACAGATAATGACCTTGTAGCTAACAAGGGTAAAACCACTTGATCCCTGTAGATCAAGCAAGTAGAGAAGGATCTTGTTGACCTTAATATTCAGCAAGATCCAATAAATGACAGAAGTCACTACCGTTTGATTGAAACCAGGTCATTCCTCACATCCATTACAGAAGCTCACCACAACGCATCCAGGAAATGGTAAGATATGATGATGATAATTGTTGTTTTAAGGGGCCTAACATCTAGGTTATCGGACCCTAATGGTTTGGGTGATCGTGGAGATGATAATGAAATGTAAACTATAACTAAAACTAACTACGAACTTATATACTAGAAGAAGAAATGGAAAAGAAAAAGGAGAATAAGGCAAATATAGGACAGGAGGAAAAGAAATGCCCTCAACCCTCGAAGAATGCGGATTGAGGGACTTGGAAGGAAGGAGGTCCATGAAAGGCAGATAAGAAAGTGAAAAAGGAGAGGGTCCGCCCCAGAGGTAATGGATAAAAGGGAGAAAAGCGGACCCAGCTCAAGAATCCCTCGGGGTCGCCTACTCCCGAACTCTCCAGCCGGGAGCCCCTGAGGGTGTAGCGATATCCAGGGTGCACCAGAAGTGATGGAGCTACACACACCCGGCCTCCTTGAGGACCTTGAGCAGAAGGCAAGATATAACAGGAAAAGGAAAAGAAGGCTGACCCCTCGCAGAAGGAGGGTATCAGAAAATATGAGACAAGGGCCAATTAAGGCAGAAGGAGGGTATCAGAAAATATGAGACAAGGGCCAATTAAGGCGGGAAAAGAAGAGACTCCCTAGGCCTCGGATACCCTAATACCGCCGGGGTCGTAAGAGAACAAGAGTTGACCAAGTGAGGTTGACAGGAAAGAAGACGGAGAGGAGCCCGGCACAAGTGGAAGCAAAACCGGACTCAGCTGGGACCCCGTGGTCGCCAACCCACAGCCCACTATATGTGAGCCCCTGGGGGAGAAATGGTAAGATAGAACGTAAGATAGAGTTCAGCAGGAAAATGAAAGAATACTGGACCAACAGAAAAGCTCAAGATTTCAGCCCGAAAGCAACCGCCATACAATCCACCTAGGACACCGGAAGTGGCAGACAATAACCACAGCTATATTAAAAGAAGAATATATTTATTTACAATATAGCTGCTTGGTTTATCCCAAGATGCCTTAAGGCACAGCACACCCCTCAATCCTTGTTAGGACAATTCATTAATCGCTATGCTGCCATGTTCGACTGTAGTCCACGGCCTTAAAATTTGATAACCGCTTGATACAAAGTACTTCTGACGTCATAGGAGATCTTCTAGTAGAGTCCTTTATTACCATGCAAAATTTTAGGGTGATATCGGTATTAGTTTCGGAGATATAGAATGCCGGTGAAATATAACGCACAGACGCCATGTTGGATTGGTGCGACGAAATAAAATTTTAAAGGGCACAGTCGGGGTTGGACAAAATAGTACTATGACCTTACCGGGTTTCATTGAAATCGCTCCAGCCGTTCATATTTCCTTAGGGTGGGGGACACACACACGGACGCACATACACAAACACACACACACAGACACACAGACAAAAGATGATCTCATAAGCCTATATTTTCATAAACGAAAATGGGCTAAAATTGCGATCAATTAGAAGGAAAAAAGGTGATTATGACTTAAGTCATCAATTAGAAGGAAAAAAATAATGAAATAAAGTCATATAAATACCCTCGGGGGAGCCTGTTAACCCCTAGAGGGCGCGTCCCCAGGTGGCGGATAGGGGGCTCACAGAAATGTGGGCTGGTTCAAATACCTCGGAAAATGAACCCGCGGACCAACAGGCAGCCCAGTTCCTGGGGATTTTAAAATGCTGGGACACCCTCTTTCCAGGGGTCATAAATATGGAGGGCCCAAGCCCAGGGTTATGGGCGAAGCCCCAACGGTATCGGCGGCGGAGAGGATGGACTTCGGTACGGCGTCGATGGCGGAAGAGGGAATTCTGTAGCGTCTGTACTCCAGAGGAGCGGCTACAAAAGGCGTCTGTTATCCAGTGGATCGGCCTAGAACAATACCTGGCAGTAGGTCATAAAATGCCTTTGAGTGTGGCGAACTCATCGTACTAATAGCCTATAAAATGAGTGAGTGTGAATTGAGGCCTCGGAAAGGGCGTCCCCTGCAGGCGACGCGCAGTTCCCAGGGGTCTGGGGGAACTGTGAGAAGTAGGCTACCAGACACCACAAACATCGCCTTCATAAACGTGATGAGCCTAAATGGCAAGACAGAAGAATTGGTGGACTACATGGAAAAGAAGGAAATAGCAATGATGGGAGTCAGTGAAGCGGAATGGAAGGGAAAAGGTGAGAAAGAAGTCAAGAAAGGGAAGGGATATAGAATATATTGGAGTGGAGGAAAGAAGGCAATGAATGGTGTTGCAATAATATTGAGAGAAGACTTAGTGCAGTATGTTGAGAAAGTAGACCGAATTAATGACAGAATGATGAAAATTAGACTAGGACTTGAGAGTGGAACAAAGGATTTTATACAGATTTACGCACCCCAGACAGGGAAGGTTGATGAATGTTTAGAGGATTTCTTAGAAGAACTGGAAAAGTGTATAGAAGACAAAGAGGTTATAATACTGGGGGATATGAATGCACATGTGGGAACAGACAGGCAGGGAAAAGAAGAGATAATTGGCCCATTTAGCTATGGAAATCAGGATGAAGAAGGAGAAATGTTAATAGATTTCTGTAGAAGGAATGGATTAATTGTTGGAAATACATGGTTTAGGAAAAAGAACTCCCAAAAAATAACTAGGTATGGATGGGGAGACAGAAAGACAAAAACAATGATCGATCTTATCCTAGTGGAAAAGGATAAACGTAGACAACTGGTAGATGTGACAGCTATGCCAAGAGGAGATTTTGAAGGAGACCATAAAGTGGTGATAGCCAAGTTAAGGCTTGGGAAAATCACAAAGCTTGCGGAGAAAAGGGAAAGAAAAATAAAGGTGTGGAAGCTAAAAGAGAGAGAGGCAATGGAAAAGTTCCATGAAGACTTGAAAAAGGAAATTCCCAAAGACGAAGCAAAAAGTGTCGAACAGGAATGGGCATGTTTTAGAAATTGTTTTGCGAAGTGTGCAGTAAACACATGTGGAAGACTATCAGGGAAGAAAAAGGAAAGGGAGACTCCTTGGTGGAACAACAGGGTAAAGGAAGCTGTTAAAGAAAACCAAATGGCATGGAGGAAGTGGATAGGCAGTAAAAATGCAGAGAAATGGCAAAAATATAGAGAAGCAAAGAAGGTATGCCAAAAAATTGTACAAGAAGAAAAAAGGAAAAGTTGGGAAGGTTTCACGGAAACTTTGAAGGAAGATATCCAAGGAAGTAGAAAGGTTCTATATGGATTGGTGAAAAACAGTGTAAAAGGTAGGGAAAACACAAAATTTGTAAAAACTGAAGCAGGACAGATATTGTATCAAAGAGATGATATATTAAAAAGATGGGAAGAATACTTTTCAAAGCTACTAAATGTTAAATACATCGAACTGGAAGATGAAAAAGAACAAGAAGAAACAATGGAAGAAGAAGAACAACAAGAAAAGGAGATCACTATGCTAGAAATAGAGGAAGCCATACAGAAGATGATGAGCGGTAAAGCAGCAGGAGAGGATGAGGTGTCCGCGGAAATGATAAAAGCAGCGGGACCAATAGGTGTACAGTGGTTGTATAGATTATTTAGAATAATTTGGAAGAAGAAAGAGATTCCAGAAGAATGGGGAAAGGGATTAATTATCCCGATTTTTAAGAAAGGTGACAAAAAGGAATGCAATAACTACAGAGGGATCACTCTTATCGCTCATGTAGCTAAGATCTTTGAGAGAGTTTTGGAAGGCAGACTGAGGAGGAAGATAGAAGGAGAGATGGAAGAAGAACAGTATGGTTTTAGGAAAGACAGATCAACATTTGACCTAATCTTTGCATTAAGGCAAATGATGGAGAAAAGATGGGAATTTGGAAAAGACATGGTGATGACATTTATTGATATTGAGAAAGCGTACGACAGTGTGCCTCGACAGGTGGTTTGGAATGTATTAAGGAAAATGAGAGTTAACGGTGCTGATGTCCAAATGTTAAAAGCTATGTACAAATATTGTGTGAGTAGCGTGAAGACCAGTATAGGAGAAACAGAATGGTTTAAAGTGGAAACAGGTCTCCGACAAGGAAGTGTATTGTCCCCCTTACTATTCATCATAGTCATGGATGAAATTCACAAGAATGTTAAACAGAGATTGGGACAAGAGGCAACAAAGGCCATGCTGTTTGCAGATGATATAGTGATATGGGGCGAGAATGAAAAGGAAGTACAAAAACAACTAGATGTATGGAATCAAGAAATAGAGAAATATGGGATGAAAGTAAGCACAGAGAAGAGCAAGACAATGGTAATGTCAAGAGGAAGGAAGGAAGGAAGAGGAAAGATAGAATTGAATGGGAAAATTCTAGAAGTGGTTACAAGTTTCAAGTACTTGGGAAGTGTGATCACAGAAGAAGGAAGGATAACTGAGGAAATTGGAAAGAGAATACAACAAGCGAACAGTTTTTACCAGAGCATAAGGGGTATTCTGTGGAACCGAGATGTCCCAAAGAAATGTAAAAATGTATTATATTCAACCTACTACAGACCCATACTAACATATGCAGCTGGAGCGTGGACTACTACAAAAAGAGAGGAGAGTAGAATACAAGCCGCGGAGATGAAATTCCTAAGGGGTATAGAGGGCAAGACCAGAAGAGATAGAGTTAGAAATGAAGAGATTAGAAAAAGGACAGGAATCTTGAAGCTGCAGGACAGGATAGAAACAACAAAGTTAAAGTGGTATGGACATATGAAGAGAATGGGAGAGGAGAGAGTACCAAAGAAAACTTTCTGCGAAAAGATGACCGGGAAGAGACCACGAGGAAGGCCCCGAAAGAGATGGGCAGATACAGTGTGGGAGTGTGTAGAGAAGAAAGGAGGAAAACCTGAAGAAGTACTAAAAACAGGAGAGGAGTGGTGGAGAGACAGGAAACGTTGGAGGTCCTTCATTCACAACCCGACCCAGGAAGCTGGAAACGGGAAATGAAGATGATGATGAAATACATAAAAAATATCTTCCACTTTTTCATTTTTGTATTGCCTTTTTTTGTAGTGTATGTGCTCCCACTAGAAATATTTATGTCATAATAGTACTTTTCAGTGGTCTTGAGAATGTATTCCGAAAATGAAGTTATTTGAGGTAAGAATAAAAATTAATTTTTCACTGCTTAATTCAGTCTTTTGAGAGTAAAGTTCAAAATTTAATTCGGCAGCATAGAGGTTAATAAACATTCTGTTTTACCATTTAAAATCCAGTGGTATTTTCTGATCAAAAATGTCAGGTGTTGGTACTCATATAAATATGGTGCTGCAATACGGCCACAGAGTCAGCAATGATACCCTCAGCAAGAGTGATTAGGTTATTCCTTTCTATGCCGAGCTTCTGGAACAGTTCCACAACTTCTCGATAGATAGTGCCCCTGGCACCAAGCAGCATTCCCCGCACTTTGAAGGTGTGATTCCTGTACCTATCTCCGTATATTTCCCGAAAGTACGGAACGCAATCTTCATAGAATAATGTCTTCTAAAAACTGTTAAGGGACGGTACGGTTTTTATATAGTCTACGTGTAGGAAAGAAAACCCACTTTTTGGAACAGATTCCTCTGAAACATTTACCACCACACATGAAACTCGACCATCACTCTTCTGTCAGAAACTTTGTTTTCTGTTATCACTTCTGAAATGTTTGAAAAACAAAATAAACAAGATGTTCAGTAAAGAACATATAGACTACTTTCTCGTAAAAGCAAGGGTATTGTTATAACTCTTTGTCCTTTTCAAGGAGTATAATTGAATGTTGGTTGTAGTAGCTTGTTGAAATACTACGTGCTATAGGGATATTAAACATGAATATGAGGTGCCCTTTGCTAGTGCTACCTCTGTAAAAAATTTCATTCAATTCGGTTTCACCGAGTTTGAATTGATTTAGGGAATGGATTTGCACACATACATGGCCGCTATTTGCAAACTATTGGGCTGATGACCTTGTAGTCAGTCATAAGATGCTTTCCACAAAAAGGCATGTGGTTGAAAAATCTGGTAGAGATCAAATTATTAGGATGGTCGTAATTTGATTTAAGCTTTTAACATTTGGGTGGCCGTCATTCCGTTTCCGTCAAGATGGTGGCGATATAAAACATGACACTGTGGTGCCCTTTGCTAGTGCTACCTCTGTACCAAATTTCGTTCAATTCGGTTTCACCGTATTTGAATTGATAGGGGGAATCGATTTGCACACATACCTGGCCACCATCTGCAAACTATTGGGCTGATGATCTTGCAGTTTGGTCAGAATATGCTTCCCACATACAGATATGTTGTTGCAAAATTTGGTAGAGATCGGATGATTAGGTTAATCGTAATTTGATTTAAGCTTTGAACATTTGTGTGGCCGCCATTACGTTTCTGTCAAGATGGCGGCGATATAAAACGTGACACTGAGGTGCCCTTTGCCAGTGCTACCTCTGTACCAAATTTCGTTCCATTCGGTTTCACCGTGTTCGAATTGATAGGGGGAATCGATTTTCACACAAAGATGGCCGCCATCCGCAAACTATTAGGCTAATGACCTATTAATTTTGTCAAAGGATGCTTCCTCCATAAAGGTATGTTGTTTCAAAATTTGGTAGAGATCGGATGATTAGGTTAGTCGTAATTTGATTTAAGCTTTGAACATTTGTGTGGCCGCCATTACGTTTCCGTCAAGATGGCGGCGATATAAAACATGACACTCAGGTGTCCTTTGCTAGTACTACCCTTGTACCAAATTTCGTTCAATTCGCGTTCACCGGGTTCGAATTTATAGGAGGGGGGGGGGGGCACAGACATTCAGAGTACACACACTCACACACACGGACTCACGCACACACACACACACACATACACACACACAGGGAGACACACTTTTTTTCGCCCTGTGTTGATCTCATAAGTCTACTTTCATTTTTTTGCAAAAATCGTAAGTAGTCTAAAAATGACAATTTTTCTAATGCCCTAAATTACTAAATGTTATTCGATAATCACATTTATTTTACTGAATTCTTCTATTTAACACGTATAATAAAATATTTATTGCGGCCAATGGCCATAGATAGGAACAACATAATAACATTGTGAACACTAATGAATCAATCGTATACCTAGGTAACACCAGAGACTTGTGTTCATCGAGTCCGTTCACCCATTCCACTGCACTACACTTTGATCAAGACAACATAATCAGTCCTCGTCTAAAGAAAACTGAGTGAGTGATACTAGTCTTCTACTGCATTCCA
Source organism: Meconema thalassinum (assembly GCA_946902985.2). Lineage (NCBI taxonomy): Eukaryota > Metazoa > Arthropoda > Insecta > Orthoptera > Tettigoniidae > Meconema > Meconema thalassinum. The sequence continues at coordinate 72,599,798 of OX336399.1, read as the reverse complement.
TGGCGTGATATATATCGCACTGATTGTTGCATAATCGGCAAACACACTCCTGGCTGGGCTGATGGAAGGACTTCCTAGTGCAGATGCGATGGTGGAAGCCATGGATCGCAAATCTGGTCACTAGGTGCCTCAGCTCATACAGTACTCTGGTCGCATCCATTCTTTATATATCATTGCATCTGTTACGAAGAATATTTCTGGGATGGAGTCTCGCTTTCTGCAAAGTTCGCTTAACAGGTCTACGCATGCCTGTGTGGATGGTAGGTGCATTAGCAGTCGAAGGTCTTCTACCAGAAATGTTTCTCTAGCTAAAGCATACACATATCGTGAAAGAGCGAATTTTGATACCCCCAATACCCTTTTCAAATACCTTGATTTCAAACGTTCAATGTCTTTTAATTGTCTGATTGATAGATAAGTCCATATGACCTCTAGCCCGTACGTGAGTGATGGGAGTACTTTGACTCGGAAAAGTTCCATAGCTGAATTCCCTGACATTCTTTGTAAATGTCTAATGTCGCTTATATTTCTAAGTGCTGCTGCAAGTCTCTCCTTTATATGAACCATACTTGTATAGTAATTCCAAGGTACTTAAATTGTGTTTTCGGTGTTAGTATGTGTTCCCCGCAAACGATGTCGTCATCCTTCCTCAGCCTTCCTCCATTTCTGAATATCATTAATTCAGTCTTCCGAGCATTCATCCTTAGTTCATTCTCCTCCGCCCATTTCTCAACAAGATCTATTCCCTTCTGTAGTTCCTCTATATTATCGGAAGCCAGGGCCATGTCATCTGCATAAATATACATATTTACTTTCTGTGTTCCCTCCTTTAATTTGAAGAAAACATCGTGGGTCATGATATTGAAGAGTAACGGACTTAGCGGGTCTCCTTGCAGTACTCCGATTGTCTGGTCAATCCAGTCCGAGTGTGCGATACCATCATGGATCTGAACTTGATTGTCCGCCAGAATGTTCGATATCAGTCTTGTCATGTCAGAACGTCCTAATAAGTTTTCTAATGTTATGACAAGTTTCCTTCTATTGACTGTGTCGAAGGCTTTGGTGTAGTCGATAAAAATTACATATTTCTTCCCGTGAGCTTCAAGCGTGTCCTGTATGTCCTTTAAGATACATTCTGCAGCCAATAGAGTAGATCTGCCCTTCCGAAATCCAAATTGTTCTTCTGGAAGCAGGTGGTCTACACATGCATCTATTCTCCGAGTCAGAAGCTTGGTAAGCAATTTGCATGCAACCGATTCCAATGCCACACCCCTATATGATTCAGGTTTACTGACATCGCCTTTACCCTTGTATAGCAGTTTGATTATAGACTTACGCCAAGTACTGGGGATGGTTCCAATCTCTAAGCACTTATTCACTAACTCTGCCCATACGTTTTCCAGGAAGTGTAGCGAAATCTTGAAATGTTCATTACAGAGTCCATCTACACCTGAAGCTCTGTTATCCTTGCTTTTCGTGATGATCTGCCTAACTTCTTCTATAGTGAAGCACGTAGTATGCTCTACCTCTGTGGACTTGTCCAACTCCGGTCTGGTATCTTTGGATACTAGAACCCCCCCCCCCCTCATGTGTTCCTCCCTCGTTTCCATCCTGATGTCCGTTGGGAAGCGTGGTTGTCTTGGCCTGAGTGCTTTATACGGATCTTTCTCAATGTCAAGTATGAGCATTTTGTCTTCTTTCTCTCTAATTTCTCTCTTCATTGACTTTATGAGCTCTTTATATTTCCTCCTTGCTGTCTGGTAGCGTTCCAGATCACCTTTATCCCTAGTTCTCTTTGCGATATGTAGCTTCTGTAATGTAGTTTGTCTCTCCTTGAAGCACTCTCTATCAAACCATTTCTGCGCTTGACGAGTAAATTCTATAGTTGAAGTTCCTTCTTCTATAAATTCCATTATTCTCGCCATAGCCACATCTAAATTACCCTCACTAATTGATAGCATGATAGTTGGTATTTTGTCTGTATTTGCCACCAACAAGCTCTGGTCTAGTGTTCTTCTCGTTCTTTGCCTCTTTGCTGGAAGTCTTAAGGGGTGTGTAACAGTCAATATCGTAAATACTGGGATATGCTTCCTAATTACAGCTGCATCACACTTTGTCATAAGTCCATGATCATGAATAGCGAGACCTCGTACAAACATGAGGTCTATGGTGCTACCTCCATTATAACAAATATACGTAAGTGCCTTCTTGTCATTCACGAGCCTTAGCCCTTCCTCCTCCAGGTAATTGAGGACCAGTTCCGATTTCCTATTGAGTTTGTCCACTGGACAATTCAAATCACCCCCAAGTATAATGCTATCAGTAGCTTGTGTAACATCAATTGCTCTTTGAATATTGTCTATTATATCAATTGCACTGTAGACTGGTCTATAATAAACACAGATGAATACCCCTATTTTAGTTCGTACCACTAGCTGTTCCTCTTCGCTCATAAGTATGTCGAAAGGCTTTAACTTCGGGTTAATTAAGCATGTAACTCCCCCGGACGGCCTCCCTCTTTCCTCTTTTGTTGCCAGTGCATGTATGTTGTAGAAGCCCTTCACTTAAAACCTTGACTCCTCAGTGATGAAAGTCTCCGTTAGGATGCAAGCATCGAAATCGCTGAAAATGTCTTCCGAGAGGCCACTCATAACCCCTTTTAGACCTCCCACATTCCAGTTGAGGACTTTTACTTCTTTACAATCCTCATAACTGTCTTCCTTTGTTTCTCCACGGCGCTCGAAAGGGCCGACGTATAATGTTCTGAACTAAAATCGTGCATTTATCTCCAACAGACAGAGAGTAAGATTTTACTTTATTTTTAAGAAATACAATTTTATCATTGCTCAACCCTTTATGGATAGTGGTCTCTTTATTAACCACCTGTCGTAAGGACAGTTTATGCTTTCAAAGATGCTGATAGTTGAATCTTTCAGCCAAATTTTGGAGAATTTTCATGCCGAAGTGCCAGCATTTTCTAAAAATCAAAAATTATATACGTATCTACTTGACGTAATGTGTTGGATAAAATTTTAAACAATATAAAACTAAAAACATTAAGAAGTAAAGTGTAACATAAATCTAGAAATAAAAAATATAAATATAAAATTACAATAACAAAAGAAATATAAATATTTAAAAATAAACATAACTATAAAAAAATATGAAAATAATTGTAAACATCAATTTGTATTTAGTTAAATAATTCAATAAAAAATCAAAATTAAATCTATAAGAACATAAATTGAAAATTAATAATAATAAATAAATACATAAACATTTTAATTAGATAAACAAAAAATAACATTAATTAAAATAAATTAAAATATAAAAACACATAAAAGGAAAAAGTATGTTAAAATAGACAAGGTGGCTAAAGTATCAAAAATCCATAGTTTACAGCAATCCTACATTCATTAGCTTTAATTTGATGTTAAAATAATATTACTATGTCAATTTTTGATGTTGATTTTGTTAATTTGAAAACCATAAAATGTTAAAGATTTTAATTGTGAGAATCACGTAAATAAAGTTACACATTAATGACCAAACAAACCATCTTTGTCATATAAAAACTATAATTCTTCGGGAGTGATGAACCTGGATCCAACACTTGCACTTAACTAATAGGCCTATATTTCATTTTCATAATTTTCATACCTTATTTGATATTCCACGATATTTAGATGCAAGTAAGATACTAAGCCTCTGTGGCTTAGGCGGCATCAAGCCGGCCTCTAACTACCGGGTCCGTGGTTCAAATCCTGGTCACTCCATGTGAGATTTATGATGGACAAAACGGAGGCAGACAGGTTTTTCTCCGGCTACTCCGGATTTCCCTGCCAAAAATGTCATTCCAGCAACACTCTCCACTATCATTTCATTGCATCTGTCATTCATTTAATCATTGCTTCAGAGGAATGCGACTGGCTTCGTCAGCCGGCACAGTTCATATCCTCGCCGTTAGATGGGGGCTTCATTCATTCCATCCCTGACCCGGTTGGTCGACTGGAAGCAGGCTGAGTTTTTTCTTTTCAAGATGCTATGGAGCCACACCCCCTAGACACGAGCCCCCTTAAACTAGCGTCATGGAATATATGTCCATTTGAAGCAGACAAAAAATGCTTCCATTTAAAATTTAAAAAAAAATCGTAAAAAATGCCATTTCAAACGTATATACTGTAGGCCTAGGCCTACATACCTCAATTACCTTTGCAATTTGTTGTGGAGAAGGCGCCGAGGGTTGCAACTGGTTGGGGGTTGTTCATACATGATTCAATTTCAGGCTAACAAGGGGACCCTACGGCAATCGGATTTTTGTAATTTTTCCGCCTCATTCATTCCATTCCCTGACCTGGTCGGTCGTCTGGAAGCAGGCTGTTCAGGCCTCGAACAATAATTTCCCAAAGCCGTCCAATGCCATATTCATAAATTCTCGTGAAAATCGACTTCGACGTTTTCCGAGCGCTTCATATCCTGTCAAGATGTCACCGAGTTCGAGCAGGACGCGTGGCTCACCCGGTAACGTTTGGGCCCAGTAATCGTCGGGACGCTAGTTCGAGTCTCACTTCGGGTGCTAATTTTTTATTTAAATTCATATACTACTAATGTGATTGAAATATAAAAATCATCATCAGGCGGATGGTCGTCCTCCACGCCTGACATTATGATCTTCTTGATCGTATGTTAGAGAAAATCACCCATCACGCCAAGAAACACTATCTGCTTCTCTGGAAACCAACGGTCAAATGCTACTTCGAACAGACATCCCTTGGGAATGACGTGGTATGTATCCCTTCCACCCGTCCTGGAATACCCAAAATCCTTTGTGCTAGAGCAGCTGTGCCCACTTCTTAGGTAGCAAAACGTGACAAAGGCAAACTATACACGCAGAACTGTTATTCGAAATAATGACAGATCTCGAAGAAACCGCCATATTCAAATATTTCATCACATTCAATTTTACTCATTCCATTGTTTACATTAATTTATTCTTCTATTTATATTTTTATTTTTCTACATGGTGTGAATATTATTGCTGGATATTATTTTTGTCGTTTATTCGCAATTTCAAATAGGATATCATTAGAAATGAGCCGTGCGTTTTTTTCATTGGAAATTATAACTACATATCTGTGAATTATTACAGACTTGATGATTTTTATATTTCAAGCACATTAGTAGTATTGTGCCCATTTCAACAAAGAAATATGCAACTCACAGTTTGCCAGCAATGCTCAATCGGGAGTATCGGGGTTCATGGTATGTCCTCCCACTCTGTGACTTACACACTTTGGATTAAGCATAGGATACACTTCAAAAAAAAAATCCTACTATCAAAACATTTAATTATCCAAAATATGGCGCTACAAAATAAACAATAAAAATAACGACACTACACTTCACACTTGTCCAAAGATGAACAAGGAATTCAAATTAAATAATCACAAAATAATAATTACTGGTTTTCCAAAAGCTAGACAAAAACTCCAACTGAGTTTCACTCCCATATGGCATCAATCCTAATTCTTTAAAAACGAGCTACAAATGGCTTGGTAAGGTTTACATGCACTGTGTTAACAATTAAACACACATCAATTAATTTTTACATGAGTATATCTGGCTTTAATCATAATATCATAGTATGGCTAATCATTAATTAATTTTGGGCTCCCACAAGGCTCATCTGTCACCATCTCTCTTCTCCAGCTACCAACTCACTACCGTGATTGGAAAAAATTGCGCATCCCCGATTTATAGAAAACTACTGACCAAGCCAACTCAAGATTACTCCCAAAATCTTAATATTCTCATAATAACTCGTGAATCACTGAATCATTTACTAAGAACGTTAGGGATTTTATTATATTGTCTTCAAAGACAATTATATCTTAAGGAAGCAACGATCTGAACTCTGCAAGCGATAATAATGAATGTAAAAGGACCTCAGTTCAAATACTGGGCCGTTAAAACAATCTTAAACACTTCCGTGTACCGTGAATCAGACAGCTCGTTCCTGACCTATCTCTATAAGAGAGTGTGTAAGGGTCTGTCTCAACTACTTGGCTGATTTATGGCTGTGGAGGGAGGGAACTTACAGTCTCGCTTCCTCAAGGGACTGGCTATTCAGCTTTAAAATCAGCTGCTTCAAATGCGTTTCTCTGAATGACAAGGCTCATAATACAAATTAACAAGACAATATTAGGTTCTACAGACCTATTCTTTTAGCTTCGGTAAAGTATAATAATGAAGTGTCCTCATTAGCGGGTAAGAACATCCAATAAAACAACAAATATTAAGGGGCTTCAACACGGACTACTCTGAGTTCAATCCTGTAAAATGCCTCGGGAGCAGTATCCTAACTTTGAGGACTTACAACATTAGCGACTTAAGGAAGGCCTTGCACGCAACCAGCGCTCATAATACAACATAAATTGCACCCTTTTCAATATTGCATAGTATCACAATTCAACATAACTCATTACCGCAACTAACTGTCCCTCACAATATTATTTTTACCGAGCATTTCAACGCGTTCCTAGCGTGACAAATCATTTCAATTGCGCGACATGGCGCTCATACATAAAATAGCCATGTTGCCTTTCAAAGAACGTCTTCGTCTCAAAGATAATATATTTAGCCTTAGCCTCCATCAACAATAATCATTTATACCATTAAGAACATATTGATTCACAACATATAACAATTCATCAAAGGGGCTCTTGCAGCTACCATTTACTCAATATAAAATTCATCACATACATAATTTATTTAATTATTATTATTTAATTATTATTATTATTATTATTATTATAATTATTATCGCGCTTGCTTTACCATAGTTATATTATTTACCATTATTCTGATATTCCACTGAATATTTTCCACAAGGGATTCATTAATACTTCACATATTTATATTTCAATCAAATTAATCGTTCAGATCGCGCAACCTTTATTTCACATGTTTACAAACATCCCTACTTCCACTCCGGAGGATTATACGCAAATCTTCCCAAAACACATAATAATGAAATTAGTACTCACATGATTTTACGGTCAGAGACCGATTTCTCCATCGATGGAACATTTCACCCACCAATTGCTTCTTAAGCCATATTCATGGTCATATCTACACTTGATAACACTTTCTTAACATCACATAAAACATATACACTGAACACTTTTAATATAAAGAATACCATTTTGGATTCGTTTTCACTTAAACACAAATACAATTTCACTAAAATATATTACACTCAAAAATTTCACTATACTTGAATTACATAAAATGTTATCACTCTGGCGTTAATTATTTGCCTTAACACACGTAATTTCCTTATTCTTTCCCGTTTCCAAGGGTTGCACTATATGTACGTCGGCTTCCTACTCTGATGAGATGATTGAAAGTCTGGATCGATCTACCCTCACTGGAACGGCTGATCCTCTTATTCTGGGTTCGACTATCGGCTTAATAATTTTACTGCACGATATCGTAACTTGCTAGACGCTAACTTGTTCGTCTAATAGAAGTCTAACACTGACGTATTACTTTTATGATCACTCGCACTGGTATAACGGCGACCTAGTAATTTCATTGTCTAATAATCCACACGTGGATTTTACTTTCTGTTACTTCGATTCTTGACTTATTGGAGTAATCCCCCAATGTCTGACTGTTCAATTGTCTACACCTAGACAAAGCCTGGAACCTCGATTCCTAAATTCTATCGTACTCCACTCTAGTCCCCTCAGTTCAGGAACACTAGGCGTTACTATCACGTTCTACCCTTATCTGGTTATTTAACGTAGATAGATAATAATAATGTTATTGGTTTTACGTCCCTTTTAACTACCCTGGCATTTAGAGACGCCGGGGTGCCGGAATTTTGCCCCGAAGGGGATCTTTAACGTGCCAGTAAATGTACTGACACGGCTCCCTCGCATTTGCGCACCCTCAAATGCCAGCTGACTGCGCCAGGTTTCGAACCTGCAACCTTGGGCTCAGCAAGCGAGAACGTTACCCCTGAGCCACGCAGCCAGACTAACGTAGATAGAATTGTATAGTTCACTGTCCTTGGGTACTTCGAAATCCTATGATGCGTCGGTTCTCTAACTGAAACTATTAGATTCGAATACCTATCGCCGGTAATTTCTTAAGTCCACAGTCTAAAATTCTGACTGTACTGGTGACATTTATAAAGTCCGAAGCTTGATGATATTCTTTCCTATAACCAGGATTCTGATGTGTCTTCGCACGGCGATAGTATTTACAATACTAGACGGCTACTCCCATACGGGGTGCTCGTCTGCGATACAGAGTAACACGACCTCTCACGGTCTGGTAAATACTGCATGCTCTTCCTGGCACGTCCAGGGTTTATATTCAAATCTGCCGCAAAAAGATCAGATCTGCTTCTTCTCCAGCACTAACTTCTATAATAATTGTCGTATAATTTTGAAAAATATGTCTCCTGAAAGCTCTAGTTTTAAATATAAAAGGGTTCCTTTGATCACAAAAATCGATCACACAATAAAATTCCAAGATATTAAATAATTTGGCTCCTCAGATGCGTGGGTAGTGTGGTTTATTTTCCCCTCTCTCCCAACTTTGGGCTCGGGGAATAACTATCGACGTAATGCCGCGTATGCACTTCTTTCCTGTGCAATTATTATAAACTTTTTCCACACACAAAAATCTCCTTTCCAAGATGATCAACAGTGACGGGTTCATTTCATTAATTAAATGCCTGCAAATGGCTTAATTTTAATTATTTCTCTTCTTGCGTCATTGCGATGCTGCCATTTTATAGCTGAGTAAGATCTTTTTCCGAAACTCATTCTCACTCACTCGCAGTGGAAAGCTACCAGCTCTATTAATAATCATGCGCTAGCTTCTTATCGATGCGTCAGGCGTGATCTCATGCCCGCGTGACTAGTGGTCACCCGCTCTTGCATCACATTATAACAGCCCAGCTTCTTATTAACCCTTAAAATCTTACAAATTCATTCTAAAGACTGCATTATTTCCTCTCTTTTCTTACATAAGAAGGTATGGATTCGACACTTGAACCAAATCCACAAGGGTTCAGTATATGAATTGAAAGAAAGAAAAAAAAATAGCACCCGAAGCGAGACTCGAACTAGCGTCCCAGCGATTACTGGGCCCGAACCTTGCCGGGTGAGCCACGCGTCCTGCTCAAATTTCTGTAACACCTTTACTGGATATGAAGCGCTCGGAAAACTACGAAGTCGATTTTCTCGAGAATTTATGAATATGGCATTGAACGGCTTCGGGAAATTATTGTTCGAGGTCTGAACTTTACGTGCCCGAAGCGGGAAAAATTACAAAAATCCGATTGCCGTAGGGTCCCCTTGTAAGTGAACCGCAGACTTCTACGGGTTTGGAACCACTGCTCTCCTTGATTGTCCCCCAGGGCTCACGACTAGTGGGACGTGGGTTGGCGACCACGAGGCCCGAGCTGAGTTCGGCATTACTTCCACTTACTTGTGACGGGCTCCTCTCTGTCATATTTCCTATCGACCTCCCTTGGTCAACTCTTGTTCTTTTCCGACCCTGACGGTGTTAGGTTATCCGAGGCCTATGGAGTCTTTCACTTCCCCGTCTTAATGGGCCCTTGTCTCATCTTTCCTGATCCCTCATTCTTCGAGGGGTCTATCCTCTTCTGATCTCTTCATATTTTCTGCCTTCTGCTCAAGGCCCTTAATGAGGCAGGATGTGTGTAGCCCCACCACTTCCGGTGCACCTGGATGGTGCTATTCCCTCAAGGGCTCACGGGAGTTGACGACCCCGAAGGATTTCTGAGATGGCTCCGGTAATTTCCCTTTTTACATTGCCTTTAGGGCGGGCTCTCTCCTCTTTCCTACTTCCCTATCTGCCTTTCATGGCTCACCTTCATTCTATGTCCCTCAATCCTCATTCTCAGAGGGTTAAGGGCGTTTCTTTACCTTTCTTTTATTTTCCTTACTCTTCCTTTGATTTCTTTTTCTTCTTCTAGTTAGTAAGCTGTAGTTAGTTTTAATTGCAATTGTGTGATTATTATTTAATTATAGGTGCGACAGGCTTCGGCAGCCGGCACAGTTCATATCATCGCCGCTAGATGGGGGTTTCATTCATTCCATTACCTGAGCCGGTCGGTCGACTGGAAGCAGGCTGTGGATTTTCATTTTTTTCATTTTCTATTTTCATCATCACCCAAACCATTAGGAGCCGATAACCTAGATGTTAGGCTCCTTTAAACAACAATTATCATCATCATCTACTTGATTAAGGTACCTATTTCGTGGGCCACACAATTCTGAAATTACTATTTGTTTCCTAATAGTTTAGCTAATTTTTAGCCTACTTTCGATTTTTGCAAAAAATGAAAGTAAACTTATGAGATCTACACAGGGCCAAAAATTGTGTGTCTTCCTGTGTGTGAGTCTCTCTCTCTGTGTGTGTGAGTGTGTGTACTTTGAATGTCTGTCCCCCCACTATCAATTCGAACACGGTGAAACCGAATTGAACGAAATTTGGTGCAGAGGTAGAACTAGCAAAGGGCACCTCAGTGTCATGTTTTATATCGCCGCCATCTTGACGGAAACGTAATGGCGACCACCCAAATGTTCAAAGCTTAAATCAAATTACGACCAACCTAATCATCTGACCTCTACCAAATTTTGCAACATTATACCTTCATGTATAAAGAATCTTTTGACGGAACTACAAGGTCATCAACCCAATAATTTGCGGAAGGCGGCCTTGTATGTGTGCAAATCGATTCCCCCTATCAATTCAAACATGGTGCTACCAAACTGAACGAACTTTGGTACACAGGTAGCACTAGTAAAGGGCACTCCAGTGTCATATTTTAGATCACCGCCATCTAGACGAAAACGTAATGGCGGCCACCCAAATGTTAAAAGCTTGAATCAAATTACGACCAACCTAATCATCTGATCTCTACCAAATTTTGCAACTTTATACCTTCATGTATAAAGAATCTTTTGACCAAACTACAAGGTCATCAACCCAATAATATGCGGATGACGGCCATGTATGTGTGCAAATTGATTCCCCCTATCTTTCAAACACGGTGAAACCGAATTGAACGAAAATTGGTACAGAGGTAGCACTAGCAAAGGGCACCTCAGTGTCTTGTTTTATATCGCCGCCATCTTGACGGAAACGTAATGGTGGCCAGCCAAATGTAAAAAGCTTAAATGAAATTACGACCAACGTAATAATCTGATCTCTACCAAATTTTGCAACAGCATACCTTTATGTGAGAAGCGTTCCTTGACCAAACTGCAAGGTTATCAGTTTAATAGTTTCCATATGGCGGCCATGTATGTGTGCAAATCGATTCCCCCTGTCAATTCAAACACGGTAAAACAGAATTGAACGAAATTTGGTACAGAGGTAGCACTAGCAAAGGGCACCTCAGTGTCATGTTTTATTTCGCCGCCATCTTGACGGAAACGTAATGGTGGCCAGCCAAATGTAAAAAGCTTAAATCAAATTACGACCGACGTAATAATCTGATCTCTACCAAATTTTGCAACAGCATACCTTTATGTGAGAAGCGTTCCTTGACCAAACTGCAAGGTTATCACTTTAATAGTTTCCATATGGCGGCCATGTATGTGTGCAAATCGATTCCCCCTATCAATTCAAACACGGTAAAACAGAATTGAACGAAATTTGGTACAGAGGTAGCACTAGCAAAGGGCACCTCAGTGTCATGTTTTATTTCGCCACCATCTTGACGGAAACGGAATGGCGGCCACCCAAATGTAAAGAGCTTAAATCAAATTACGACCAACCTAATCATTTGATCTCTACCAAATTTTGCAACAACATACTTTTTTGTGGGAAGAATCTTTGGGCTCAACTACAAGGTCATCAGCCCAATAGTTTGCAGATAGCGGCCATGAATGTGTGCAAATCGATTCCCCATATCAAATGAAACACGGTGAAACCGAATTGAATTATAGCTCGTTGTATTTCTACAAGCTACTTCAACAAGCATTCAATTATACTCCTTGAAAAGACAATGAGTTATAACAATACCCATGCATTTAGGAGAAAGTAGGCTATATGTTCTTTACTGAACATCTTGTTACCCATTCTTACGATGAGTGTCACGTTTTTCATCAACTTGACTTTCCTTATTCTGTATATAATTTTTTTTTCATGCAAAGTGCGGAATGCTCTTGACGGCATTAGTTCTCACACTAAGAAGATAATTTACCTCCTGGGCAATAGATAGCAGTAATAAACATACCGTATTCTTTGACCCAAAGAAAAGTGTTTTACTCGAGATCTGCCTTAATTTTAAGGGACATTAATCAATTGATCGGCCCAATAAATCTGCAAGGTTGGAAACGCTGAACTTGCACATGACAGACTCAGTGGTTTTCACTGATAATCATACATTTACAAACGCACAATACCAACTAAAAATCTCATTCTTTCATATTTAATGCACATCTTACTTTTGGTGAATATTATCTTACGTAAATGAGTAGGACCATTTTTTTGCAGTGCTGTACGTACAAAATATCTCTTAATTGTAATCTGTCGGTCAACACGCTTTTGCTCAATTAAATTAGGAGGTGTAACTGTATTAATAAAAGAAAACACTCCTGAAGAAAATTTGACAGGTGTAAGCTAGTCAAGTGTGAACATCCGTGCGACGACTGTGCCTGAATAGGATGCTCTACTGGTTGAGTATTCAAAACCTTCAATAGAAATCATTGTGCATGCTGTAATTTTATTATATTGTTGTGTAGATTAACTAGTTAAACGTGCATAATATGCATACGTAGGTCGCAAACATGTAATACAATTTCAAAGAATAGACTAACCTTTTCAATTAACGATATTCTCTGCGAACCATAAAATCTAACACTAACAAGGCAAAGTATAGTAAAAACATATTTATGTTCGACGATGTCGAAATGTAAATATTATATGTTAGAAAACTGCATCATAATGAGGGTCATTAAAGTACTATTTTTCATTATGAAACAATGTCTCCAACCAATCAGAGGTCATTCATTGACCAATTAGGTATGGATAGCTTAGCACATGCACTCAAAATCCAACATGTTGGACACGAATCACATGATTTGAAGGTTGACACATTGGATCAACCATTGTAGTTACAATTTCTTGTAGCAAGAAATTTATGAATCTACGTCCAGAAGATTGCAACACAGCATCCTTCTACATAAATTACCGACATGAAAAGTGCACCGTCCCATATGTTAGCGTAAATAAACTGATGAATACGAGACAAGAAATAGCACTGTAGACTACCTTAATATCCCCAACTCCAATTTCGACACAGGGCTTTGCTTTCAAATGACTTCGGTGACAGTGTGAGTGAATGCTGGTGCTTATTGCCAGGCTGTAATCATATGACATTGCCAAGCAGACAGAGCGCATGCGTGGGTCAGAGAACTTGTAAAGCACAGATAGCAAACCCAGCGCTTGCACTCCGATCACTAAATTCAAGTGACTGAATCTTGACGGATATTTATGAATATTTCTGTTCGAACATAAAATAAAAATAAAATAAAATGAATTAAAATAAGATGAAATAAAACAAGATGTTCAGTAAAGAACATATAGCCTACTTTCTCCAAAATGCATGGGTATTGTTATAACTCTTTGTCCATTTCAAGGAGTATAATTGAATGTTGGTTGTAGTAGCTTGTTGAAATACAACGTGCTATACGGATATTAAACATGAATATGTGGTGCCCTTTGCTAACGCTACCTCTGTAAAAAAAATTGATTCAAGTCAATTTCACCGTGTTTGAATTGATATGGGGAATCGATTTGCACACCTAAATGGCCCCTATCTGCAAACTATTGGGCTGATGACCTTGTAGTTCAGTCAAAAGATGCTTCCCACAGAAAGGTAGGCCTATGTTGTTGAAAAATTTGTTACGGAGATCAAATGATTAGTTTGGTCATAATTTGATTTAAGCTCTTAACATTTGGGTGGCCACCATTCCATTTCCGTCAAGATAGCGGTGATATAAAACATGACACTGAGGTGCCCTTTGCTAGTGCTACCTCTGTACCAAATTTCGTTCAATTCGGTTTCACCGTGTTAAAATTGATAGGGGGGGGGGGGGTGCAGATATTCTGAGTACACACACACACACAGACAGACAGACAGAGACACAATTTTTGGTCCTGTGTTGACCTCATAAGTCTACTTTCATTTTGTGGAAAATTCGAAAGTAGGCTAATAAAATAAAGCTGTAATTATCGTTGAACATAAACTGTCGAATGCATTTCGCCTATAATGGAAATTAAGACACTCGTATGGAAATTATAAAACTTGCTTTGCTCGTTTTATAAACATACTCGTGTCTTAATTATTGCCATTATAGGCTCGTTGCATAATGTACTATTATACATATTTGCATAATTTTGAATTTCAACCGTTCTGATCAGAATCTGATGATGACCGCGCGACGGTCAAAATGCGTATTCCTATATTTTTATATCACATGTAATTTTTTCTCGAATGTCCCAGTAATTGGGATTATATTGTGTTGAACGACTGAAAAATTGCAATATCAATTCTAAAATTCCACCTTTATCAGTGAATAATAGTCTATTAATACATGTAAATTTTTCATGGAAGTGTGTTATATATACAGTAGTTAGCCCACCTAATCTGAAAAGTATACATTTTCATCATACGATTTATAGGCTTATGAGGACACCTTTGCTCCGTGTATATGTGTTCCCCCCCCCCCCCTTCACACCCTAATAACATCTAAATGAGGGGCAGATGACCTCGTAGTTCCGCCCCTTAAAACAACAATAACTAACTAACTAACTAACTAACTAACATCTAAATGACAACAACAATTTCAATGAAACTAGATAAGGACTTACTAATATCTCGTCAGACCTCGACCGTTCATTTCAAATGTTAAAAGAATTGCCAACCTATCCCGGCAGTCCCGTGAAATACAAAATGATACACAATCTTCGTTGAGATGAGCGGCTTCGGTGGCGTAGTTGGTAGCATGCTGAGCTTCTATGCCCAAAATCGCGGGTTCAAACCCGGCCGAAGTCGTCGGATTTTTTAAGAACGTTAAAAATCCCTCAGTATGCCTTCCTTCGGAGGGGAAGTAAAGCCGGCGGTCCCATGTCATAGATTTATGGCATGTTAAAGAACCTTCCACTTTTTATACCTGTGTGAAGCTAAAATATAGGCTATATTGGTTAAACATTTGACTAACGTTCTTAGGTTTTTGCGTTCGTCGTCAAGAGCCGACTGCGGTGGCATCTGGTAGCTAACTTCTGAACTAGTTGGTCGTTGACGATGGCGTTTGGCGGCAAAAGTAGGAACTACTTGGAAACATTAAATGTCTTCGGTCCTTACTTGAATTAAAACAGATACATACACTAATGCAGTCATCACAATTAACACCGGTTATCAGACAGTTTCTACACACAGCCAAAGTACACTGGGCTACATTACCGCGCTGTCGCATCCCCTAAACCAACCAACCTTTGTTGGGATCATTTCGTCTTTTTTGTGTGCAAAGCTTACTATGGAAACCGTGGACAGCCAGTCGTGTTACTGCTTGGCGTAGCTTCTAACTGTCATTGCGGCAATGGCGTAAAACTATGGATTTATCTCCATTATTTTTCTAGCTCTATCCTACAATAATTTCTTACACTTCCTCTGATTTGCAATAAAAATTTCCATCTTAAGTCCTCAATGAAAAATGTCTCCCTAGTTAGTCCATGTACCAGTCTATTGATCGTGTGTTTTGTAACTGACAGAACTTTCTTTAACCCTTTAGAGGGCAAAACTATTTCTTAATTTTATGTGTTTCTACATTTTAATTTATTTTATTTATTATAATCTTTATATCGCCTCCGTAGCTTAGCGGTCAGCATGCTTAGCTGCCGCCCCGGAGGTCCTGGGTTCGATTCCCGGCTCTGCCACGAAATTTGAAAAGTGGTACGAGGACTGGAACGGGGTCTACTCAGCCTCGGGTGGCCCAAATTAGTAGAGGAGGTTCGATTCCCCCTCAGCCATCCTCGAAGTGGTTTTCCGTGGTTTCCCACTTCGTCTTCGGGCAAATGCCGGGATGGTACCTTCTTCAAAGCCACGGCCGCCTCCTTCCCTCTTCCTTGCCTATCCATCCTCACCATCCCTTACCTTCCCTCATGAGGCCCCTGTTCGCTTTGCAGGTGAGGCCGCCTGGGCGAGGTGCCAATCGCACCTCACCAGTTGTATCCCTTCCGATTCGATGTTCCCAGCTCTAGGATACTGCCCGTAGAGGCGGTAGTGGTGAGTTCCCTCGCTGAGTCCTTGGGTTCCACCAACCTGGAGGTTATAATTTTGAGGTGAAAATAACCGAAATTTAGTTTTACATTGTTTTTCAATAATTACTATGTGGATAACTCAAATACGTTGAAAAATTGAAAAAAAGTCTTAAAATAGGGCATGTTATGACATTTTTTTGTAGTCATGTTACTCTTTGAAAAGACACTCCCACTTTTACCTCGCCTCATTCTTTTGCGAATAATTTCTGAACTACTGGAGATAGATTTTTGAATGTACTATCATTCCGCATGGTAAGGCACAATTTTCAATTTGGTAGCCGAGAAACAGCATTTTAAAAATATTCACCGTGTTGTATACCGGCTCAATTTTCAACATTTCTACCAGCAGCATTCTCCTTCTCTATACATCTCATGGCATAAATGTACCTGATATTGACTTCATAACCATGATGAGTAGACTTTGATGTAATGAAGTTCATCGAAGAAACTAGCACACTTGCACTCGGATGTTTAATTTGCGAGAAACGTCCATTTAAATATATAATATTAAAATGTCACGTCGCCGCCTTGTTAGATTTGTGCAGACAGGCTCTAGAATTAGTGGTTGAAGATATGACTAAAGGGAAGTAGAATAAAGAGGAATCTTAAAAGGGCTTATGTGGCTGAAAAGTTCTGAGAACCTTCACAGGTAAGAAATTACACTGAAAAACTTTAGCTTCAATTTTCTCAGTTGTATATTATCTTGTACTTTGGTATCATTTATGAGAAAAGTTCTTATGCCAGGTCATTGAAACTTTTTCTGCGGTTTAATAAGTCCTCTGCAAATGGTAATATGAAGTTTGTTTTCAGTATGTTACCTAAGAATAATGTTATTAATTTTTTTAAAGAAACTTTTTGAAAAAAAGTATTTTTAAAATCTTTATTCTGAAAAGACTATCCGATTTTCGTAAATAATCCTTCCTATTATTACAAAGAAAGATGCATTCAACAATCTCTGAAAATTTCATTGTAATAACCCAAATAGTTTTTGAGTAATCTGTACCAAAAATTGAACATTTAACATGGGTAAGATAGGGAGGTGGTTCTCACCTTAAATATCTAGGGTAGGTTATCACGTCAAATGGTGATGTCACTTTAGATACTCGGGCGAGGCTAAATGCAGCCTGGCTCAAATGGTAACAGATCACTGGTGTCCTCTGCGACAAAAAATGCCCAAATACCTAAAGGCAAATATTTAAAAGACAGTTGTACGTCCGGCACTATATTATGGGGCAGAATCTCGCCCAATGACGAGAAAACATGAACAGGCTCTGCACACGATAGAGATAAAGATGCTCCGTTAGACACTTGGACTGACTAGATGTGACCATGTCAGAAATGCAGATGTTCGACAACAATTAGTTGTTGCACCAATTACGGAGAAAGTGAGGGAAGATCGTCTCCGTTGGTATGGCCATGTTATGAGAATGCCTGACGAGTCGGTCGCCAAAATAGCTTTCAAACTGGACCCAGGTGGAATGCGACCACGTGGACGACCTGTTAAGCATTGGATCGACAACATTAAGACAGAATATGCACGATGTTGGCTTACAACCAGCGGATGTCAACGACAGAAAAAGGTGGAGAAGATGTAGTGTGCCCGTTTAGACCGGAGTCCGCACGACCACATATGCATTTTACCAATAATCAGTCAGCACGAGAGTCAAAATATCCCGGAGCACCAGATGGGTTAAAGCTAAACGCAAAAACGACATCAAATGAAAAAAAATGCTTTACTGATTTTTGGCTCAATGCAACAATAAGGATAGAAGGAGATTCAACTGGGCATAACACATCATGTAAAATTATCTCATTTTATTTTGAATTTAAAATTGACTGCAAACATGCTCAAAGCAGCATCACTCACGTGTGGCGACCCACACTCCTATTTACACAATATACAGAAATTTTCCAAACACATTTGACAATTATTTTTTGGAAACACAAGTCTGATTATTAGTCCTGTAGACTGTGTTCCAAAATTATATTGATTATTCATGATTAAGTCCAGTTCAAATTTAATTGTCTCTACTGGAAATATCGTAGTTCACTGTTTGAATTTTTACATAATATTAACACTCGTAGAATAAATGTTCATAGAATCTTAACTTTCACTTATTTTTCCAGTTTCAAAAATATATTGTCGAAAAATATTGTTATCATTGAAGCAACACAAATTATTTACACATATTAATAACATCTGAAAAGTATTTGACCTTGAGCATAGCATCGAAGAACTGTGCGAAGCACAACAAAAATTAATTGTTCTTCTGACATTAAACGTTTCGAGAAGTGACTCGATTATGAACTTCAAGTTCCTCACAAAATATATGATTTCTGAATCATCAACTTGATCAATAAACTGTTGAACCATTCAACTATTCAATTTTCCACTTCGAATCATTATTATGAAAAATATTTATATTCATGGCCATTTTTAGTAATTTTCACAACTTGCAATTCTTCGACAGAATGCGGAAATAAGAATTGTAGCTTCATAATAAATTCATTTAGTTCATGGCACTAGGATTGAAAATACCCTTCAAATTATTCGTGGTTAAATAATTATTTTTAATTGGCAGTGGCCCATTCTATTATTTGTGTAAGAACACAATATTACAACAACAAGGGCAAAGGTCTTCCTCTGAAGAAGAATAAACTACTATCATGACAAATCCGGGTTCTAGCAAAATCAAAGTCTAAATGGAATTCGTAAACAAGGTTGAAAATAAGAACTGATGGTTTCTAAGAAATAACCTTCGGGTCATTCATACGACGAAATGTGTAGTTCCAATACTCCTTCTATAAACCTGAGCCATCGAACCTGCTATTTGATTGATGCTCGAAACGACCTCCTCATTCCTGCGACTTAAACATGCGCACCTGGGAATGGCATTTCAACTACTCCACACACATAAATTTTCTTCCCAAAATTTATACAATAAATCAAGCCTCTGCTTGTTATCAACACTGGAAGATTAATAAACTTACAAGTTCATTTTATTTTACCATTCAGTTCAACCCGTGAATTTACCATACTTATGAAAATCTTTATTTCACTTTCGAGTGTATGTACGTCATGATTTTATATAAATACAAAAATATCCTATTTGATACAAATATCATTTGCTTCCCGTTTCATGCCTCTCCGTGTTATCTGAAAAATATACTTTGCTCATTGCAAATATCAACTGTTCAACCAGAACTGAAATGTTGGTTGAATGCGGGCTTGCGCTAACCACTCTCCTTCGGAAAATCTCCTGTTCCAGACTAGAAATGATTAAACTACTTCATAGGCTCTCTCTCAATACATATGATTATTAGAAAATATAAGATCCAAAAATTATTTAGAAAAATTATGAAAATTATTATTATTATTATTAGTGGATTATTATTATTATTATTTGTTATATTATTTTAAATATGTTTAATTATCATCTCATTATGTGAGAATCCACATGTTCGAATCTTCGAATATGGAAAAAATATCCATTCTTCAACAAAAATAATTTAACTCAACCATTACATCGACGGTTTTCCGAGATATCCCTAAAATATGAAATATTCAAATAAATGCTCGAAATGCTCGGTCATCGATCCTAAACTGTTCTGAGTGCTGAAAATACTCAGAATAACTCTAATATGTCTTGCGTAAATCATTGCAAGATTTAAATACGAAGTAAAATAAATGTGTTGGTCATCTGCAGAAAAATAGTTTGTTCCAATTAGCTAGGCATAATATAATTCAAATGTGGCTTACATTTCTTGATGGTCTTGAAGCGTAGTGAACCTGGTCTGTACCAGATTTATCCATAGACATGCCCTGACGGACAAGCATGTATAATCCTTGTATCGGCCGCCATTATATACCCACAATCCGTCTAACAAGACATAGTGGTAGTATCTCTTGACGTTTGAAGTAACTGTTGATTCATTTTAATATTGGTTTCTGTTAACTCCATAACAGTTTGCTTAAATGGGGTCAGATCTAAGTGATCTATTCTTAAATATGTCAGTTGTAACATAACTCACGGTAATCTTTTCAGCACAAGAAAACACTGACAGTCTAACCAATCAACGGCTGTTCTGAAGATCGTTCCCTGGGCATGGCTTCACACCATCTACCATGCGCGAAGCAACATGTAGTTTCCCTTGCGTAGACTAATGAACACCACCGTGATAGACTGGTCTTCAATGTACTGATAGATCGGAGTGGTTATTAAGTTACAAATATGAAAACTGACTGAATTGGACTTAAAATATCCAAGTATTAGGTTATTACTGGTCTGTGACAAAGTACTAATTCTAGACAAAGTCTAGCATATGTCCATGTGGAAATAAAAATATTTCTCCAGTGTCTGTAGAAAAATTTCAATCCCCTAGTGATTCTCCTTCGCCGGAATCTTACTAAGTTCCACTCGTAGCGCAGCATTTTTGTGACTATCACAACTTTGAAAATAACTTCTGCGTAGATCCGGCAACCATGTGCCTTGGCTCAGCGTAGTGGCACCTTGCTAGGCAAGTGCTTGTGTTGAAGTGAGCTATTGATGCCTGATCCGGCCGGCTTTTATTCAAAACTGTCAGGCTCACGCGTCATCACGCTGATATCTGGAAATCCTCATATCTCTGGTATCCCTGGTCCGATTTACTTGATACTAATTGCATTCTCTTTCATTTGGCCGTGCCAGTAATCTGATCCAAGTCTCAAGTCTCTACTCCATGGCTAACTATTTAATCAATAAATAGCCTCGACCTCTGCTATTACTCGCTACGTCACTTGACATTCTCTTAGCGGTATATTCTTTCCAATTGCTTCGAGAAGCAATGTAGCGCGATATTCAAATATCTCAACTTTCAAAAGCGGCTGTAGCCTTTCCCTAGATATCTAGGTGTCCGAATCTTGGAATACCCATTCCTAGAGTTGGGCACAGTAGTAGAGCAGCGGACCCAGTACTGGGATAAACGCTAGGAAAGAAGAATTGTAATTATAAATAATGTTATGTTTTGTTTCTTTAATTTTTGCGTATATTTATTAGCCTATTTTCAATTTTGAAAAAAAAAAATGGCTTATGAGTCACCTTTTGTCCGGGTGTGTGTGTGCGTGTGTGTGTGATGGTGTTTGTGTTCCCCCCAAATAACTTCTAAACGGCTAGAGCGATTTCAATGAAACTCGGTAAGTTCATAGCATTATTCCGGACGACCCCGACCGTGCCCTTCAAATTTTGTTATGTCTCACCAATCCAAAATGGCGGCTGTGCGAAATATTTCACCAGCATTCAATATCTCCGAAACTATTACCGATATCACCCTGGAATTCTTTACGGTGATAAAGGGAACTACTAGAAGTTTACCTATGTGACTTTTGAAAAACTGGTAACTACAAAACCAACATGACGGCCAAGCGAATTTGCGACTTTTAAATAGACATTTCTCGCGATTTAACCAACCAAACGCAATAAAACTTGGTACAGTATATGTTTATACACACAGTAATGCACCGACATCTAACTTGGTTCAATTGTTTACATAACCACAAGATGGGGGATGTGCGAAATATTTCACCGGCATTCTATATCTCTGAAACAATTAGCGGTATCACCCTGACATTTTGTACGGATATAAAGGGCACTACTGGAAGTTCATCTAAAAGACTTTCAAAAACCGGTTAACTACAAAAAGAACATGGCGGCCAAGCGAATTTGAAAATTTTAAATAGACCTTTCTCGCGATTTTATGTTCCAAACGCAATGAAACTTGGTACAGGAAATGTTTATACACATTGTAATGCACTGGTATCTAATTTAGTTCAATTGTTTGCACAACATCAAGAATTGTGAAATAAAGTTTTTATTTCTTGTGTCGTAATCGTGCGATCGAAGTGAAAGTTAGAATAATGAACCTACGCAATAATTTACCTTTAATGGTACATGACTCTATGGGCTATACATTTAACACTCGAACATGGCGACCATCCGAAATATTTAGACGGCTCTGAATATCTACGAATCTATTATAGCAATCAAACAGAATTTTTAATGTGCATAGGGGCTATGAACATAAGTTCACCTATGGGACTTTCAATAACCTGGTGATCACAAATCCAACATAGCGCGACGCGAAGTATAAACATTCACATGGATGTTTCTAGCAATTTAACCATCCGAGTGCAGTGAAACTTGGTACAGTAAATCCTTATACAAATGTTAATCCACTGGCATCTAATTTATTTCAATTGTTTCCATAACCACAAGATGGCAGCTGTGAGAAATTTTAAAATCTCCTTGTTACTTCTTGTGTCCTAATCATGCGATTGAAGTTTGAATGCTTCACGTACGCAATAATCTTCATGTGACAGTACATAACTCTAGGACCTACATATATAAAATCCAACATGGCGACCATCCGAAATATTCAGTAGGTTCTCAATATCTACGAATCTATTACAGCAATCAAACTGAAATTTTGTATTTTGATAGTGGCAGTTAACATATGTAAGATATATGAAAAACGGCTGTATAGTTCTTCACGGAACTAATTGTTTTTAATTTCAATTTATGTTCTTATACGTTTATTTTGATAATTTTATTGAATTAATTAATTATCTAATTTTGAATGGATTTTTACAATAATTTTCATATTTTGTTATTAGTTATGTTTATTATTTTATTTTTATGATTTTTATTTCTATATTTATATTTTATTTTTACACTTTAATTGTTAATGTTTTTAGTTTTTTTTTTTAAATTTATCAAACACATTATGTCAATTAGATACGTACATAATATTTGATTTTTGGAAATACTTGAAAATTCTCCGAAATTTGGCTGAAAGATTCAATTATCAGCATCTTTGAAAATATAAACTGTCCTTATGACAGGTTGTTAGCCTACTTTTCACATTTTGCAAAAATGAGGAAAAAGTAGTCTTATGAGATCGGGCAAATGTCTGTCTGTCTGTCCTTCTGTCTGTCTGTCCTTCTGTCTGTCTGTCTGTGTGTGTGTCCCCCTATCAACTCCTAAACGGCTGCAGCAATCCAAACAAAATTTGGTAGGAGTAAAGATCTATACCTGAATATCTCACGGCGATATTTGAAAATGATGTCAGTGCTACCAACTGCTGAAAAATCGCAATTGAAATTTGAGCTCCATGTTGGATATCTTGGAAGGTATGAATGGGAGCTATTTCAAAATTGGCACACGTATAGATAATAATATTGCAGTTTAATTTCCAGGAGGCCATTCATGGCAGTGTTGTCAAAATGATTATAAGCCTGCTGATAGGTCCAAATTTTAAATGCATATAACTTCTACACTATCAATTGGATTTCAACCAAATTTTGTATGTGCTATGTGTACATAAACGGATATGACTGGGTGTATTCTTAAGAGCCACCAGGGCTGCCAACTGTTAATAAACGCTCTCATTTAAAAAAATCTAAATACCCATATATCACAAAGTATGCAAGCTGACAGCTTTAAACTATGCACACGAATAGTACCTGACATTCTATATTAATTTGGAGAGACTTATAATACGTCAGTGCTACCAACATGATTCTAAACCTGCTGATAAGTCCAATTTTAAAATGCATGTAACTTCTGTACTAACTAATGGATTTCATTCAATATTGACACATTAATAGATCATATTATTTCAGATTATTTCTGAACAATACATGTATGTCATTGTTGCCAACATGATTTTACGCGCGCTGTTAAATCCAATGTTTAACTGCATGTAACGTCCATGCTATCCATTGGACTTCAACCAAATTTTGTATTCGGTACCTTAAGAGATGGAACTAACAATATATTCAGTCACCAGGGCTGCCAACTGTAGTTCTCTATAAGGCTACATTATGCCAGGTATACAGCATTTCGAACTAATTAGAAATTTCGATATTACCAACTTAATCTCGTCATTATTCTAGATAGATCAATATAGATTAATCATTGGCATGAATCTTAAATTTTAAGAAACGTAGGCTCTTTAGTTCGTCACGGAACTTCTTGTTATTATAGAGATCACTATCCATATAGGGTTAAATATCTCCCTTTAACTCGTTCGATGTCTCCTAGCCGTTTTGCAGTTGTGCTTCCAAATGAGTTCCAGTAATACCTAGATACATGACGATACTTTTGCCTCAAAGAGTCACATGGTTGTTTCAAATGCTACTTACAAGAGAACGGATTGCGGTGAAAAATTTTAATCTGGTTAAAATTTAGAACATCATTTTCCTACGAAGTTGTACAATGACGTTGTGAAAACTGCATGGGCCACTTTCAATTTTGAACGCCAATATTGAACTCTTAAAACCTGCCAGGTGATAGCATGAGCGAGGAAGTGGGAAGAGGTAAAGCTGACCTTGAATCCTAACAGCACGCGATGGCTCCCTCCACCAGGCAGCGACCTGCCGTGCTGCGTTGCTTTGCACACCTTAAACGTTCCCCTCACTCTTCTACTTTCTTGATTAGAGTATACAATTATTGTGTTCTTAAAATATACTTCAATCAATACATGAATTAAAATGTTTCGACCTACAATGAGGTCTTCATCAGCCCAAATCAAGAATTAAAATCCTAACTCCTCACTCATACCGCTGCCTGGCAGATTTTCGGCGTTCAATATTGGCGTTCAGAATTGAAATTGGCCTTTGTGGGTTTCACTGCGTCATTGTGCAACTTCTTAGGAATATTGTGTACTAAATTTCAAGCAAATTAGGATTTTACACCGCAATCCGTTCCCTTGTAAGTACACCACAAGGAGAGATTTTACATGGAAAAGACCAGTAGAGTATTATATAAACTATTTTATGTTCGACCCTGACTATTATATGTCAGAAAACTGTATCATAATGATGGTCATTATAACACTATTTTTCATTATGAAACTGTTTCTCCCACCAATCACAGCTCAAGAAACAGTTGTTTGACCAATTAGATAAATCCTTATAGGCGAGTTGCATACGACTCACCTGCGCTGAGTTCCTAGGCCTTCTAATTTAAATTTCACTGCGTTGCCTAGTGTCATAGTGGGGAAATCGAGGAGGCCATGGACAAATACAAGGCATTCTCTGCGTCTCATGCGCTCTGTTCAGTACATAAAACTGGCGAAATCTCGACAGATAATTATGAATATTTATGTTCGAACATAAAATAGCAATAATAATTATCGTCGAACATAAACAGTGGTATGCAACTCGCCTACAATGGTAATTAAGACACTCGCATGGAAATTATAAAACTCGCATACGATAGTTTTATAAACATACACGTGTCTTAGTTATTGCCATTATAGGCTGGTTGCATAATGTACTATTATGTTCGATTCTGACTATTATATGTCAGAAAACTGTACTATAATGAGGCTCATTATAACACTATATTTCATTATGAAACAATTTCTCCCACCAATCAGAGCTCACGAAACAGTTGTTTGACCAATTAGATAATTAGATGCGCTGAGTTCCACGGCCTTCTAATTTAAATTTCACTGCCTGGCCTAGTGTCATAGTAGGGTAATCGAGGAGGCCATGGTCAAATACAAGGCATTCTCTGCGTCTCATGCGCTCTGTTCAGTACATAAAACTGGCGAAATCTCGACAGATATTTATGAATATTTATGTTCGAACATAAAATAGTTATAACAATTATCGTCGAACATAAACAGTCGTATGCAACTCGTATGGAAATTATAATACTCTGCATACGCTCGTTTTATAAACATATTCGTGTCTTAATTATTGCCATTATAGGCTCGTTGCATAATGTACTATAATTCTGTACGGAACTATTTGTTATGCTAATTATTCACAATCATTATTATTCGTTTGTTGAAAAAAAAAATAGTTATGGAGGAACCCCTTAGCTACGTCACTGTTTACGCGCACACACATGATGAATATTGATTGTGGTAACTGATCATTACGCGGGTCATACTGTGGTTTCTGTTGATCATGCTTAAACATATCGTAATGAATAAAGCACTCTCGGTCTATCAAACATTAAGCTATTGAGGGCTACATTACCATCCAAATGTTGGTTTAAAATTAGTACATCTAATTCCACCTAGTCAATATATACAAAATTCTTCTTTTAAAACTGTGTACAATTGTTTCGAGTCATATTTTTAAACTCATCTTCAGCACTTGTGGCATAGTAGTGTAAACATTGCTAAGATATGGCTTATTTAAAAAGTATGAAACTTTTATTAATCCATTAGGGTTAAAAATATTTTCCCTTGTTCAGAATTACGTATTCATACGAAGATAATAGACTATCTGAACAAGGGGGGAAATGTTTAACCGTAATGCATTTAAAGAAATGAAAATCCACAGCCTGCTTCCAGTCTCCGACCGGGTCAGGAATGGAATGAATGAAGCTCCCAGCTAGCGGCGAGGATATGAAGTGTGCCGGCTGCCGAAGCCTGTCGCACTCCTCTGGGACAATGATTAAATGAATGACAGATGAAATGAAATGATAGTGGAGAGTGTTGCTGGAATGAAATTTGGACAGGGAAAACCGGAGTACCCGGAGAAAAACCCGTCTGCCTCCGTTTTGACCAGCACATATCTCACATGGAGTGACCGAGATTTGAACCACGGACCCAGCGGTGAGAGGCCGGCGTGCTGCCGCCTAAGCCACGGAGGCTGGCCATTTAAAGAAATAAGTTTTGTAATTTTAAATAAGCATATCTTCGCAATGTTTACACTATTATGCCACAAGTGCTGAAGATGAGCTGTTTAAAAAGATAATTTTAAATGTATTGACTAGGTGGAATTATTTTAAACTAATTTTAAACAAATTTTAAACTAGCGGCTTCGGTGGCGTAGTTGGTAGCATGCTGAGTTTCTATGCCCAAGATCGCGGGTTCAAACCCACCCGAGGTCGTCGGATTTTTTAAGAGCGTTAAAAATCCCTCAGTATGCCTTCCTTCGGAGGGGAAGTAAAGCCGGCGGTCCCATGTCATTGATTTATGGCATGGGAGAGAACCTTCCACTAACTACACTTGAGGAAGTTAAAATTTGTAGGTTAGTTTGATAACGCTATATTAGTTCCAACGTCCGCCACCTGGTAATGACTGTCATGGCATTTAGTAGCCACGTCCAGAGCTAGGTGTCGTAGACGGAAGCATTTGATAGCAACAGTAGGAAATACTTGAAAAAATTAATCGTCAGCTGTCCTTCTACCTGAAACACAGATTACACACACTGATACAGTCACCACAGTTAACATCGGTTATCAGACAAATTCTACACACACCCAAAGTACACGGGGCTACATGGCAGCGTTGTCGCAGCCCCTAAACTAAGGAAAAAACACAAGATGTTCAGTAAAGAACATATAGCCTACTTTCTCCTAAGTGCATGGGTATTGTTATAACTCTTTGTCGTTTTCAAGGAGTATAAATTAAATGTTGGTTGTACTATCTTGTTGAAATACAACGTGCTATAAGGATATTAAACATGAATATGAGGTGTCCTTTGCTAGTGCTATCTCTGTAAAATAATTCATTCAATTCGGTTTCACCGTGTTTGAATTGATATGGGGAATAGATTTGCACACATACATGGCCGCTATCTAAAAACTATTGGGCTGATGGCCTCGTAGTTCAGTCAAAAGAAGCTTCCCACAAAAAGGTATGTTGTTGCAAAATTTTGTAGAGATCAAATGATTAGGTTGGTCGTAATTTGATTTAAGCTTTTAACATTTGGGTGGCCGCCATTCCGTTTCCGTCAGGATGGCGGCTATATAAAACATGACACCGAGGTGCCCTTTGCTAGTGCTACCTTTGTACCAAATTATGTTCAATTCGGTTTTATCGTGTTTGAATTGATAGGGGGAATCGATTTGCACACATACATGACCGCCATCTGCAAACTTGTAGTTTGGTCAAAAAGCGCTTCTCACATAATGGTTTGTTGTTGCAAAATTTGATAGAGATCAGATGATTAGGTTGGTCGTAGTTTGATTTAAGCTTTTTACATTTGGGTGGCCACCATTACGTTTCCGTCAAGTTGGCGGTGATATAAAACATGACACTGAGGTGCCCTTTGCTAGTTCTACCTCTGTACCAAATTTCGTTCAATTCGGTTCCACCGTGTTCGAATAGATAGGGGGTGGGGGTGGGGACAGTCATTCAGAGTACACACACTCACACACACACACACACACACACACACAGACGGACACCCAATTTTTGGCCCTGTGAAGATCTCATAAGTCTACTTACATTTTTTTTTGCAAAAATCGAAAGTAGGCTAAAAATTAAAACTAATTGTAAGTCAATACGTAACAACAACAACAACAACAACAACAACAACAAAACGAAATTATGTTCTTAGCTTATCTAGCAGAATGTTGGATATGTTGTTCTTCTTGCTCGGTTCCAGTGTGTCATTAAAGGCGACCTAGCAATGGGTAATGATGGCACAGGTTGGGTGCGGTATAGGACTAAACAAGCAGTTGGTAGCATATGAATCCCCTTGGGTTGAATGAGAATAAGAATTGATCAAGGGAAGTTGATATGAAAGATTATTGAGAATAGCCTGGCACAATAAGTGGAAGCAATGCCGGACTTATCTGGGGTCCCATGGTTGCCAATACTCGTCCCAATAGCTGTAGGCCCCTGGGGAAGGGCTGTTGAGAATATAATTCTGGCGCTTGTGAACTCTCTCTTCCCAGCAACTAAGCCATTGGTTACATGTGGGTGACCAATCACGTCTTTGTTTGTGTATGTGTGTTCTCTCCGCTCCAATAATCTCTGTCCTCGGAGTATACATTGCGAGTTCTAAACCAAACTGGACATGTTGTTGGTTTATCGCCTCCTAACTTCTAAATTGGTTTATTTTTCAGGTCACGTAGCGATATTTCTACAGACAAAGAACGTTATAGGTGTATCACTTATGTATGTGTTCCTATCCTCGTTTTATTGTTGCAGCAAGGATTGTAAACAGTTTGGAACAAATACAGTACGGTATCAAGGAAACTACATAACCATGTGTCATACATGCACATTCAATAAGAGCATCAAGACACAGCGTGTCAAGAATCATGTACTAATGAAACCTACTTGATTTAAGTACTGTTTGTTTCCAAACCTCTACTCTCATCTGCCAGGGGAACCACGGTGCTAGCTCAAGAGTTACTCAAAGACTACTTTGATATCAGCCGTAATATTCAGTTTCTAAACCTCTACTATCATCTGCCAGGGGAACCACAGTGCTAGGTCAAGAGTTATTCAAAGACTACTTTGATATCCGCCGTAA
Source organism: Meconema thalassinum (assembly GCA_946902985.2). Taxonomy (NCBI): domain Eukaryota; kingdom Metazoa; phylum Arthropoda; class Insecta; order Orthoptera; family Tettigoniidae; genus Meconema; species Meconema thalassinum. The sequence continues at coordinate 72,570,154 of OX336399.1, read as the reverse complement.
TGTTCGGTTTCCAAGCCTCTTCTACCATCTGCCAGGGGAACCACAGTGCTAGCTCAAGAGTTACTCAAATACGACTTTGATATCCGCCGTAATGTTCGGTTTCCAAGCCGCTTCTACCATCTGCTAGGGGAACCACAGGACTAACTCAAGAGTTACTTAAAGACTACTTTGATATCCGCCGTAATGTTCAGTTTCTAAACCTCTACTATCATCTGCCAGGGGAACCACAGTGCCATCTCAAGAGTTACTCAAAGACTACTTTGATATCCACCATAATGTTCAGTTTCTAAACCTCTACTATCATCTGCCAGGGGAACCACAGAGCTAGCTCAAGAGTTAGTCAAAGGCTACTGAGATATTTGCCCCAATGTTTAGTTTATGAACCTCCAATATCATCTGCCAGGGGAACTACAGCGCTAGCTCAAGAGTTACTCAATGACTACTGTGATATCCGCCGTGCAATGTCCTCATAATAAAGTTATATAACAAATGTGCTATGCATTCGAAGCAGGGTTTAATGTCTTAAAATTACAATAGACCGATATAGAAAACACCATTTTGTCCAGAGAACTTCACAAATTTAAAAAGAACCAAAAACATTAAAAAATCATAATTTTACCCCCCTCACCCAGGATGACTTCCCTTAAAAGAAAATTCATAAAACATTTAAAAACGTTCGAAAGGGGATCGATAACTCTTTCCGCGTGATGAAAACCTATTATCACTTGCGCAGAATAATATATTACTCGTAGTAATTAAAGTTCTATCTCTCGTGGTGTAGCGGCTAGTATTCTTGGGTGTCAGCGCAGAGGCCCGGGTCCGATACTGGCTCTACAAATAATTTTATTCTGGTCTGAGGGCTGGAACGGGGTACACTCAGCCTCCTGAGGCAAAATGTGAGAAGATGCGGGTTCGATTACCACCTCGGTCATCCTAGAAGTGGAGTTCCGTGGTTTCCCATTTATACTCTACGCAAATACCGTAAGGCCACGGCTGCCTCCATCCCAATCATAGCCTCAATTACAATTACACAACTAAAAGGCCTAAATACACCACAATAATACAGGTCATCAGACAAAATTACACAGACGCTCAAGTACACTGGGCTAAATTATCACGATATCACAAAGTCCCTAAACATAACATCAGTTAAGTTCTCTTCCAGGAGTCGGTTGTAGTTTTTCATGCAACGGGTTGGTTGGTCGGTTCCTTAGTTTACGGATTGCGACAACACGGTGATGTAGCCCCGTGTACTTTGGGTGTGTGTAGAATCTGTCTGATAACCGGTGTTAATTGTGATGACTGTATTAGTGTGTGTATCTGTTTTAATTCAAGTAAGGACTGCAGACATTCAATTTTTCCAAGTAGTTCCTACTTTTGCCACCAAACGCCACCGTCAACGACCAACTAGTTCAGAACTTAGTTACCAGATGCCACTGCAGTCAGCTCTTGACGACGAACGTAGAAACCTAAGAACGTTAGTCAAATGTTTAACCTATATATAATTTAGCTTCACACAGGTGTAATTAGTTCTTTTTCATGCCATAAATCTATGTATTTATTAGTTAAATCTCATTTTATTGCATGGGCTTACCCCCTCAATATTTGAGGGATGTTATATTGTTGTTGCTGTTGTTGATGGTACATTTAGGGGCTTTGCGACATCGCAGTCATGTAGCCCCGTGTACTTGTGTGTGTGTGTGTAATTTCTCTGATAACCTGTGTTATTATGATGGTTGTATTAATGTGTGTAGTTGTAATTCAGATGAGGAAGGAGGCGGGCGTAACCTTAATTTTGGAACCATTCGCCTTGAGGCTGAGTGTACCCCGTTCCAGCTCTCGTCCAGAATTAAATTTTATGCCCGAGCCGGGAATCGAACCCGGGCCTCCGCGGTGACAGTCAAGAGTGCTAGCCACTACCCAGGACTGTTCTGATGAAGGCAGTGTATAGGTATTTTGCTTATCCATAAATCTCCCTCTGGTCACCGGGACACTCAGGTAGAAACCAGGACTTCTGGGCTGCCCACACATGAAGTTCCTCAATAATTTATCTTCTGAAATACCGACCTCTATCGACTACCAAAGAATTACGAGTCTTCTATTTTTCTTTTTAACTCTTCATCCCCATTGGTTGCATTTAATGTCTGAAGATATTTACTGAGTTGGATTATTTCCAGCGTGTGTTTAGACTGACCTTGATCTGCTTGGCGCCAGTCTTAACGTAACTCTCCGCCTTCAACTCCTTTCACCAACACAGTTCCGCGTTGCGCTATTGCTGAAGACAGAATTACAATATGTCACCACCATTCCTGGTGTAAATACGAGGGCCGATCGAAAAGTCTTCGCTCCTATATTTTTGAGCTAAACAATGATACATATGAGTCGTCCAATTGCAAAACTCGTTTAATCCTCTTGTGAATAAGGATCATGTCGTAAAATTATATATGTTCGACCCTGACTATTATGTGTCAGAAAACTGTATCATAATGAGGCTCATTATAACACTACTTTTCATTATGAAACAGTTTCTCCCACCAATCAGAGCACAAGAAACAGTTGTGTGACCAATTAGATAAAGATACCTTCGCGCATGCGCTAAAAATCCAACATGTCTATATAAATTACCGAATATGCACCGTCCATAATATGTTCGCGTAAATAAACTGGTGAATATGAGACAAGAAATAGCACTGTACCTTAATATCCCCAAATCCAATTTCTACACAGCGCGTTGTATTCAAACGACTTCGGTGACAGTTTTACTGAATACTGGTGCACAATCTGAACATATGGCATTGAAGCACACAGAGCGCATGCGTCGGTCGGCCAGAGAGCTTGGAAAACAGAGATATACTACCCAGCGCAGCACCCGATCACAAAATTCTAGTGACTGAACAGATATTTATGAATATTTATGTTAAAACATATAATAAAGTTATAATTATCGTCGAACATAAACAGTCGTATGCAACTCGCCTATAATGGTAATTAAGACACTCGTAAGGAAATTATAAAACTCGCATACGCTCGTTTTATAAACATACTTGTGTCTTAATTATAGCCATTATAGGCTCGTTGCATAATGTACTATTATTTTATTTTCATTCATTCAATTTCGCTAATCGGCCAACTAGGGACCACGATAAGCCTCATTTTACATTCTGGCATTTGCTCATTTTTCGCTTGATCCACATTGTCTTCATGAGCTCACTGTGTTTAGCACGACGTTCTTCTGTCCATTTCGCACAAGTTGTCCGTTTTTCGTCCCGGAAAGTCCCAAACGTCTTGATGGCTGCTCTATAAAGATTTCGGTCTTGTGCATCTTCTGCTCGTATCCCCATTTCTTTCAGATCTTTCTGGACGTTAACATACCATGGCATTGTCGTTTTTGATTTGGAGTCGAATATACTGAAGATACGTTTTGTCCATCGGGAGTCGATCATCCGTCGTATATGACCGTAGAAGCAAACTCTGCGTTTTCGCATTGTGTCTGTGATCTTCTCTATCCTCGAGTATGCCTGGATTTTCTGATGTAGATGCCATTTTTGTAGTCTGGGCCAAGTATGATGTGTAGGACCTTTCTTTCTTTCTTTCTTTCTTTCTTTCTTTCTTTCTCTCTAACTTCTCGAGCAAACATTTCTCGGATAGGATAAGGCATTCAGATGCATATAGCGGTACTGGTTTGATTTATTTGGTTTATTTTATTTTATATTGTTTTATTTTGTTTTAAATTGTTTTGTTTTATTTTTTGTTTTTGTTTTATTTTGTTTTTGTTTGTATTTAGTATTGTTTATTTTGTTCTATTTTGATTGTGTTTTGTTTTATTTTGATTGTGTTTTGTTTATTTTGTTTTGTTTTATTTTGATTTTCCAGAAAACAAATACAAAACCAAAAACCAAAAACACGAAACAAAAAGCAAATTTCAAACACAAAAGCAAAAGCAGAAAACAAAAAAAAACAAAAAAAAGAGAAACACACAGCAAAAATCAAAATTCAAAAACAGCAAAACCTGAAAACAAACACAAAAACAAAACAAAAGAACGAAGCAAAAAGCAAAATTCAAAAACAAAAGCAAAATCAGAAAACAAAAAACAAGAAACATAAAGCAAAAAGCAAAATTCAATAAGCAAAAGCAGAAAACAAACACAAAATCAAGAAAGAAAAACAAAGAGTAAAATTCAAAAGCAAAAGCACAAAGCAAACAAAAAACCAAAAACCAAAAACACAAAGCAAAAAGTAGAAAACAACAAACACAAAAGATACGTGAGGCCAAGTCCAGAGAAACGTTTCTCATGAAAATGATTCTTATTCACAAGTGGATTAAACGAGTTTTGTAACTTGACGACTCATATGCATATAATTAATACATTGCCAGAGTCAGCTCATCACGACTTCAGTGTATTGGACGCGTGATATGAATGGAACCTACGAGGTCAGCCAGAATGCAGCTAGAAAGAGAGGTGGACGGAGAAACGAAGGGTGGGAAGACTAAGAACTCGTTGGATGGACATGGTCAAGATAGACATTGAAACCAGGGGAAGGACACAAGATGACGTACATGGACAGAGGAGAGTGGAAGAGGCTTGTCAACAGTACCCGGGAAACTGGAACTGTAAGTGGATGATGATGATTAGGCCTATGTAACTGGAACGTCACACTTACTGATTATTATTATTCGAGTCAAAAGTACTACAACATACACAAGAGGGATGATACACAATATTACAAAGGAATAATACAATAATGTTGTTGTTATTGTTTGAGTCTTCAGTCTTTTGACTGGTTTGATGCAGCACTCCAAGCCTCCCTGTCCTGAGCTGATCGTTTCATCTCTACATAGCTACCACACCCTACATCCGAGGCAATCTGTTTAATATATTCTAACCTTGGTCTACCCCTACAGTTCTTGCCCTCGACCCTTCCTTCCACAACTAAGCTTGCTATTCCTGGGTGTCTTAGTATGTGTCCTACCAACCTATCTCTTCTCTTCATTAGCAGTCGCCAGAAACATCTCTCCTCTCCAACTAGTCTTAATACCTCTTCGTTTGTAACCCTATCTTCCCATCTGATCTTCATCATTCTCCTGTAACACCACATTTCAAATGCTTCAATTCTCCTCTTTAATGCTGCACCAATAGTTCAAGTTTCTCTTCCATAGAGCGCCACGCTCCAGACAAAGGCCTTCAAAAATGACTTCCTTATACCTAAATCTATATTCGATGTCAACAGATTCCTTTTCTGTAGAAATGTTTTCCTTGCCTGAGCTAACCTACTTTTTATATCCTCTTTGCTTCGTCCATCACTGGTTATTTTGCTTCCTAAGTAACAGAAGTCTCCTACTTCCTTTAGTTTTTCACCTGCCAATTTGATGTCCATAGAGGTTTCTGATTTATTTCGGCTGCATTCCAGTATTAGCCTACTTTCGATTTTTGCAAAAAATGAAAGTAGACTTATGAGATCACTACAGGGCGAAAAAAAGTGCGTCTGCCTGTGTGTGTGTATGTGTGTGTGTGAGTCTGTGTGTGTGTGTGTGTGAGTGTGTGTACTCTGAATGTCTGTCCCCCCCCCCTATCAATTCGAACACGGTGAGCGCAAATTGAACGAAATTTGGTACAAAGGTAGCACTAGCAAAGGACACCTCAGTGTCATGTATTATATCGCCGCCATCTTGACGGAAACGTAATGGCGGCCACACAAATGTTCAAAGCTTAAATCAAATTACGACTACCCTAATCATCCGATCTCTACCAAATTTTGCAACAACATACCTTTATGGGGGCAGCATCCTTTGACCAAACTAATGGGTCATCAGCCTAATAGTTTGCGGATGGCGGCCATCTTTGTGTGAAAATCGATTGCCCCTATTAATTCGAACACGGTGAAACCGAATGGAACGAAATTTGGTACAGAGGTAGTACTAGCAAAGGGCACCCCATTGTCATGTTTTATATCTCCGCCATCTTGACGGAAACGTAATGGCGGCCACACAAATGTTCAAAGCTTAAATCAAATTACGACTAACCTGATCATCCGATCTCTACCAAATTTTGCAACAACATACCTTTATGGAGGGAGCATCCATTGCCAAATCTAATAGGTCATTAGCCTAATAGTTTGCGGATGGCGGCCATCTTTGTGTCCAAATGGATTACCCCTATTAATTCGAACACGGTGAAACCGAATTGAATGAAATTTGGTACAGAGGTAGCACTAGCAAAGGGCAACCCAGTGTCATGTTTTATATCGCCGCCATCTTCACGGAAACGTAATGGTGGCCACCCAAATGTTCAAAGCTTAAAACAAATTACGACTAATCTAATCATCCGATCTCTACCAAATTTTGCAACAACATACCTTTATGGAGGGAGCATCCTTTTACAAATCTAGTAGGTCATTTGCCTAATAGTTTGCGGATGGCGGCCATCTTTGTGTCAAAATCGATTACCCCTATTAATTCGAACACGGTGAAACCGAATGGAATGAAATTTGGTACAGAGGTAGCACTAGCAAAGGGCACCTCAGTGTCATGTTTTATATCGCCGCCATCTTGACGGAAACGTAATGGCGGCCACACAAATATTCAAAGCTTAAATCAAATTACGATTAACCTAATCATCCGATCTCTACCAAATTTTGCATCAACATACCATTATGGAGGGAGCATCCTTTGACCAAACTAATAGGTCAGTAGCCTAATATTTTGCGGATGGCGGCCATCTTTGTGTGAAAATCGATTCCCCCTATTAATTCGAACACGGTGAAACCGAATGGAACGAAATTTGGTACAGAGGTAGCACTAGAAAAGGCCACCTCAGTGTCATGTTTTATATCACCGCCATCTTGACGGAAACGTAATCGCGGCCACCCAAATGTTAAAGGCTAAAATGTAATTACGACCAACCTAATAATCTAGTCTCTACCACATTTTGCAACAGCAAATCTTTATGTGGGAAGCATATTCTGACCAAACTGCTAGATCATCAGCCCAATAGTTTGTAGATGGTGGCCAAGTGTGTGTGCAAATCGATTCCCCCTATCGATTCAAACACGGTGAAACTGAATTGAACGAAATTTGGTACAGAGGTAGCACTAGCAAAAGGCACCTCAGTGTCATGTTTTATATCGCCGCCATCTTGACGGAAACGGAATGACGGCCACCCAAATGTTAAAGGCTTAAATCAAATTTCGACCATCCTAATAATTTGATCTCTATCGGATTTTGCAACAACATGCCTTTTTGTGGAAAGCATCTTATGACTGACTACAAGGTCATCAGCCCAATAGTTTGCAAATAGCGGCCATGTATGTGTGCAAATCCATTCCCCGGATCAATTCTAACACGGTGAAACCGAATTGAATGTTTTTTTTACAGAGGTAGCACTAGCAAAGGGCACCTCATATTCATGTTTAATATCCCTATAGCACGTTGTATTTCAACAAGCTACTACAACCAACATTCAATTATACTCCTTGAAAAGGACAAAGAGTTATAACAATACCCATGCATTTAGGAGAAAGTAGGCTATATGTTCTTTACTGATCATCTTGTTTTTGTTTTACATTTATTAATTTTCATCATGAATTCTTTCCTCAAGATGGAGTCCATAGCATTCAAAAACTCATTCAAATCCTGAAGCGTGTCGGCCAAGATGACTATGTCATCGGCAAATCTCAGAGTTGAAATTATTTCTCCTTGAATCTTCACTCCCACATTAAACTTTTCTCCGATTTCCTTTATTGCTTGCTCAATGTAATGATTGAAAAGTCCGGGTGATAAGTTGCAGCCTTGCCTTACACCTATACAATAATATACACAACAATTGTGGTGTTTGAAGCCATATTTTCAGTGTTGCCTGAGTAAACAACAGTTTAGTGCTTTTCAGTCGGTCAACACGAATGTACCCAAAAGAGATGGGTTATGCCCTAATCCTGAAATAAATTACATGAGATTAATAATACACTAGGATGACCAGTTTCGATCGTCAAGCGATCATCATCAGATCCATTACACTTAGGCTATAAAATCTATGTTTGAAATACAGGTGTAAATATTTACAATATGTACAATTATTTAGATGCAGTATTGGTACTGCAACTGTCGGTGTATGCTAAATGCAGTATATAGTCTATGATGATATGTGAAATGCTAAATGGTGATAGATATCCGGAGTTTGTACTTTGGAGAGATTATATGGTTGTAAAAATCAACTATGGTTAAACTAAAATATTATAGGCTAACTACTTATCTGATTGTCTTCCTTACTAGAGCTACTCGAAGTTTTCGTGCTCACTGTAACTCACGGTGCGGTCGACTGCGGTGGTTGTTATCTTAACGACTGGTTTTTCCCTGCCTTCTCCCCCCTGTCCATATGTGTTGTGCGGTGTCATAACGATGTGTTTATGAGAGGTGTTGCCAACCTAGATAAGATGTATGTTATTGAATGAGGTGGGTCTACAACTAGTAAAGACCGTGGATTAGCCCTCGCCACGCATGGACCATAAGCCATTCAACTAAGCGCTGCCCGGTCTTATGAGGACGTCCCGGCAGCTTTAATACTGCCGCGAATATAGGCCTTGGTTTATTGCAGAAGAAAAGTACATCGTACACCTGATCCAGGTAACATTTACCTATTAAAAACCCTCTAATTCCCCCCCCCCCCTTATTATCTGGCTTGTCTGCGTCGCTAAATTTTGTCTTGTTTCCGACAGGGTGTGTTTTTTTAGTAGCGTGAAGAGGGGTGAGCTCTCCATGAACGTGTGTTCATTTAGATTGTTGGGATTGTTTCGTTTGGCTAGGTGTATCTCGATTGCTTCCTTTATGTCAAGAGCTCTGCCTTTCGATTCGTGATGGATTATTTTAAGGTCCGACTCAATGTTGGTAAAGCTGTGCCCCGCGTCACACATAGGCTATGTTCGCATACGGCTGAATGTGTTCCGTATCTTATCGCATTCCTTTGTTCATTATAACGTGTGTCTACTCGTCTTCCACTCTGCCCGATGTAATTAGCTTGACAACCGGTGTGTTGGCACGTATACCCCTGACCTTGAATACGGGTCACGTTTATTTAGATTACTATTTAGGAGGTGCCTACCGGTTGTGTTTTTCGTTGTGAAAGCTATCTTTATGCCTTGCTTTTTGAATAGGTTAGTGATTTTATATGTATTCGCATTCACATAGTTGAAACGCGCAAATTTTTTCTCATTACTGTCCGGTTTGGAAATCGTTTTATCTTTATTTTTATGTTTGGCTATAATTTGGTTTATTTTGCTTGGCGGGAAGTTGTTTTCCTTTGCTATTTGTTTAATAGTTCTTATTTCCTTATTATAGTTGTCTTTTGACATGGGTATGTTTAAAGCCCTGTGCACCATTGAATTGAAACCCGCTAGTTTGTGCGTACTGGGGTGATTAGACTGATTGTCGATTGCATGCGAGGTTTGTGTTGCTTTTACCGGTAAAAGAAACCGAAGAGATGCCCAGTGATGGGATCGCCACTAAGCGGGTTAATCGCTGACATCTTCATCAATGCACTAGAAAATGCGTTCTTAGAAAATACTTCATCAAAGGGAATAGTAATATGGAAAAGATACGTAGATGATGTAATTTGCATCTACGATACTGAACTAACAAGCGAAGAAACAATTCTCCAATCCATTAATAGCCTACACCACTCAATCAAATTCACTAAGGAATCCGAAATAGACCGAAAAATAAATTATCTCGATATAACTAGTGAACGTAACATATTCCATATTCCGGAAAGCAACACAAACCTCGCGTGCAATCGACAATCAGTCCAATCACCCCTGTACGCACAAACTAGCGGGTTTCAATTCAATGGTGCACAGGGCTTTAAACATACCCATGTCAAAAGACAACTATAATAAGGAAATAAGAACTATTAAGCAAATAGCAAAGGAAAACAACTTCCCGGCAAGCAAAATAAACCAAATTATAGCCAAACATAAAAATAAAGATAAAACGATTTCCAAACCGGACAGTAATGAGAAAAAATTTGCGCGTTTCAACTATGTGAATGCGAATACATATAAAATCACTAACCTATTCAAAAAGCAAGGCATAAAGATAGCTTTCACAACGAAAAACACAACCGGTAGGCACCTCCTAAATAGTAATCTAAATAAACGTGACCCGTATTCAAGGTCAGGGGTATACGTGCCAACACACCGGTTGTCAAGCTAATTACATCGGGCAGAGTGGAAGACGAGTAGACACACGTTATAATGAACAAAGGAATGCGATAAGATACGGAACACATTCAGCCGTATGCGAACATAGCCTATGTGTGACGCGGGGCACAGCTTTACCAACATTGAGTCGGACCTTAAAATAATCCATCACGAATCGAAAGGCAGAGCTCTTGACATAAAAGAAGCAATCGAGATACACCTAGCCAAACGAAACAATCCCAACAATCTAAATGAACACACGTTCATGGAGAGCTCACCCCTCTTCACGCTACTAAAAAACACACCCTGTCGGAAACAAGACACAATTTAGCGACACAGCCAAGCTAGATAAAAGGGGGGGGATTAGGTTTTTTTTAAATAGGTAAATGTTATCTGGATCAGGTGTACGATGTACTTTTCTTCTGCAATAAACCAAGGCCCATATTCGCGGAAGTATTAAAGGTGCCGGGACGTCCTCATAAGACCGGGCAGCGTTTAGTTGAATGGCTTATGGTCCACGCGAGGCAAGGGCTAATCCACGGTCTTTAATAGTTGTAGACCCACCTCATTCAATAACATACATCTTATCTAGGTTGGCAACACCTCACATAAACACATCGCTATGACTCCGCACAACACATATGGACAGGGGGGAGAAGGCAGGGAAAAACCAGTCAAGATAACAGCCACCGCAGTCGACCGCACCGTGAGTTACAGTGAGCACGAAAACTGCGAGTAGCTCTAGTAAGGAAGACAATCAGATAAGTAGTTGGCCTATAATATTATAGTTTAACCATAGTTGATTTTTATAACCATATAATCTCTCCAAAGTACAAACTCCGGATATCTATCACCATTTAGCATTTCACCTATCATCATAGACTATATACTGCATTTAGCATACACCGACAGTTGCAGTACCAATACTGCAACAAAATAATTGTACATATTGTAAATATTTTCACCTGTATTTCAAACATAGATTTTATAGCCTAAGTGTAATGGATCTGATGATGATCGCTTGACGATCGAAACTGGTCATCCTAGTGTATTATTAATCTCATGTAATTTATTTCAGGATTAGGGCATAACCCATCTCTTTTGGGTACATTCGTGTTGATCGACTGAAAAGCACTAAACTCTTGTTATACACAACAATGTCTCGAATTAGATTTTCTTCACCCAGAAACGGACCACTGTCACACCCCTTTCAAGATCTTCCATTAACTCCTGCTGCGTTGTGCAAGAGCACGGGCACAGTTCACAGGAACACAGGTGTACCGTGGTCTGTCTCTCCCCACACTCACGGAGTTCTGATTCCTATAGGTATCCCCATTTGTGGAGATTAACATTGCATTTCGCAACACCACTCCGAGGTCTGTTGAGTGACCGCCATGTTTCCGAGTTGTTGTGGCCTGCTGAAAGCCTTTCCTTGGCCTTCATCCAATCAGGTGGGATGGTGGATTGCCGTAGATGTATCCTTTGGTACCTCGGGTTTTGTAGTAGGCATCGATGTTGTTTGCAGAAAACTTTCCCTTGGTTTTAGCCGCCTTCTTGGAGGCTGGTGACCAAAGAGAGGGTGAGCATGGTCCTCTGCGGACTTTTTTCGTTCCGTTTGTGCTTTGACCTCACGGCGTACCTCAGGAGGGGCTATTCCTGCCAAGGAATGTAGTTTGTGGACAGGTGTAGGTTTCAAGCAACCAGTAATTATTCTGCAGGACTCGTTGAGGGCAACATCAACCTGTTTTACATGAACTCAATGTTACCATACAGGGCTAGCATACTCAGCAGCTGAATAACACAGAGCTAATGCAGACATGCGTACTGTTTCAGCATAGGCGCCCCAGTCGGCCCCTATCAACTTGCGAAGTTCATTAAATATATCGACTACCAAAGTTTTCATGCGTACAGTTTGTTAAACGTAGAGCGAGAGATGCGGTTGAGAGGAAATAATTGCCCAGTGGTTTTCAAATTATTGACGTGTCAGTCTCACCGCAACCTCCCATTGGAAACAAAATAAAATGTAACCTTCGTCACAGTGCCTTGACCTCATTAACCCTAAAACGACAGAGCTAATTGCAAAGTTGTTATCGGCGACGACTACGATACTAGAAACTATTAATAAATACTACTTACGTCAACTTTCATTTCACTCTCTAGGCTAGCAGAATGGGGACTGTTTTTGAATAATTGTGCTTGATATTTTGTTATTTTTTTTTCGATTTTGACTAATTTTTAATTTTTTTCTGGAACTTTTGAGCAGGGTTTCACTAATTTTGACTAATTGTAAATGTTTTCTTTTCGGATTTTGAATTTTTTTTCCTTTATTGAATTTTTGAGCATTTTTGACTAATTATGAATGTTTGTTTTTGTGCCTTGACTAATTTTTTTGAGCTTTTCAGATTTTAAGTATAGACTATTTTTTGTTTATATTCGGTCGTTTGATGATGATGATGATGATAATTGTTGTTTTAAGGGGCCTAACATCTAGGTTATCGGCCCCTAATGGTTTGGGTGATCGTGAAGATGAAAATGAAATGTAAACTATAACTAAAACTAACTACTAACTTATATACTAGAAGAAGAAATGGAAAACAAAAGGAGAATAAGGCAAATAAAGGACAGGAGGAAAAGAAATGCCCTCAACCCTCGAAGAATTCGGATTGAGGGACTTGGAAGGAAGGAGAGCCATGAAAGGCAGATAGGAAAGTGAAAGAGGAGAGGGTCCGTCCCCACAGGTAATGGATAAAAGGGGGAAAACCGGACCCAGTTCAGGAATCCCTCGGGGTCGTCAACTCCCGAACTCACCAGCCGTGAGCCCCTGAGGGTGTAGCAATATCTAGGGTGCACCAGAAGTGGTGGGGCTACATACACCCTGCCTCCTTGAGGGCCTTGAGCAGAAGGCAAGGGATTACACGAAAAGAAAAAGAAGGCTGACCCCCCGCAGAAGGATTGTATCAGAAAAGATGAGACAATGGCCAATTAAGGCGGGAAAGGAAGAGACTCCCTAGGCCTCGGATACACTAATGCCGTCGGGTCGGAAGAGATCAAGAGTTGACCAAGTGAGGTCGACAGGAAAGAAGACGGAGAGGAGCCCGGCACAAGTAAGTGGAAGCAATGCCGCCTGGGGCCCCGTGGTCCCTGACCCACGTCCCACTAGATGTGAGCCCCTGGGGCGGGGCCACCTATGGCCCACGGTGCTTGTGTTTTAGCTGTTGTCTGCCACTTGTGGTGTTTTGGTGAATTGTTTGGTGGCTGCTTCTTTGCTGAAATCTTGAGCTTTCCTATTGGACCAGTAATCTTTAATTTTCTTGCTGAACTCTATCTTACGTTCCTCGGACCATTTCCTGGACGCGTTGTGATGAACTTCTGTAATGAATGCGAGGAAAGGCCTGGTTTCAAATGTCAGACGGTAGCGACTGCTGCCATTTATTGGGTCTTGCTGAATATTGAGGTCAACAAGATCCTTCTCTACTTGTTTGATCCACAAGGACCCAGTGGCTTTACCCTTCTTGGCTACCTTGAAGATCGTATAAGATAGTCTGTGGTGGTCCATTCTGCACATATGGCCGTAGAAAGCCAGGCGTCTCCTTCTGATTGCATCGGTGAGGTTTATCTGGTGTTTGTAGAGCTCGCAATTTGGTTTGTGTCATCGACTTCCATATGGAAAGATCCTTTTCCTGTACCTCGAGGACTTTGAGCTTTTCTTTGACAAATCTTGAATAATTTTGATTGTTTTTTGGTGCATTTTAGAAATATAACTATTTTTAGCCTATTTTTAATTTATGAAAAAAAAAAGGCTTATGAGAACACCTTTTGTCCATGTGTGTGAGTGTGCGTATGTGTGTTTGTTTTCTGTGTGTGTGTGTGTCTCCCTAATAACTTTTGAACGGCTGGGGCGATTTCAATGAAACGCGGTTAGGTCATAGCACCATCTTGGCCAACCCCGACAGTGGCCTTGATGATGATGATGATGATAATTGTTGTTTTAAGGGGCCTAACATCTAGGTTATCGGCCCCTAATGGTTTGGGTGATCGTGAAGATGAAAATGAAATTTAAACTATAACTAAAACTAACTACTAACTTATATACTAGAAGAAGAAATGGAAAACAAAAGGAGAATAAGGCAAATAAAGGACAGGAGGAAAAGAAATGCCCTCAACCCTCGAAGAATTCGGATTGAGGGGCGATTTCAATGAAACGCCTCTCACCAATCCAACATGGCGGCTGTGCGAAATATTTCACCAGCATTCAATATCTCCGAAACTATTACCAATATCACCCTAAAATATTGTACGGTGATAAATGGCACTACTGTAAGTTCATCTATGGGACTTTAAAAAACCTGGTAACTACAAAACCAACATGGCGGCGAGGCGATGTTGAGACCTTTAAATAGTCTTTTCTCGCGATTTAACCATCCAAACGATATGAAACTTGGTACAGCAAATGTTTATACACATTGAAATGCACTAATTTAGTTCAATTGTTTACATAACCTCAAAATGGCGGCTGTGCGATATATTTCACCGGCATTCTATATCTCCGAAAATATTCCTGATTTCACCCTGAAATTGTGTACAGTGATACAGGGCACTACTAAAAGTTTATATTTTGTAAGTTTCAAAAACCTGTAGAGTACAAAACGAACATGGCGGCCAAGCGAATATGAAACATTTTAATAGACTTTTCTCGCGATTTAACCATCTGAGCGGAGTGAAATATGGTACATTAAATGTATATACATATTGTAATGCACTGGCATCTAATTTAGTTCAATTGTTTACATAACCTCAAGATGGCGGCAGTGCGAAATTTTAAAATTAAGTTTTTATTTCTTGTGTCGTAATCATGCGATCGAAGTTAAAGTTTGAATAATGAACCTACGCAATATTTTTCCTTTAATGGTACATAACTCTATGGTCTTTACATATAACAATCCAACATGGCGACCATCCGAAATTTTTAGACGATTCTCAATATCTACGAATCTTTCACAGCAAACAAACTGAAATTATTTACGTTCATAGAGGCTATGCACATAAGTTCACCTATAGGACTTTCAATAACCTGGTGAGCACTAATCCAACATGGCGGCGACGCGAAGTATAAATATTTAAATGGACGTTTCTCGCGATGTATCCATCCGAGTGTAGTGAAACCTGGTGCGGTAAATGCTTCTACAAATGTTAATCCACTGTCATATAATTTATTTCCATTGTTCTCATAACCAGAAGATGGCAGCTGTTCGAAGTTTAAATATCTCGGTTTTACTTCTTGTCTACTAATCATGCGATTGAAGTTTGAATGCTAATCTTCATGTAATAGTACTGTACATAACTCTAATCCAACATGGCGACCATCCGAAATATTAGACGGTTGTCAATATCTGCGAATCTATTACAATCAAACTGAAATTTTGTATTAAAACTCAGCAGTTCTTGATAGAGCAATTAAAATAAGTAGGATATATGAAAATAGGCCTTAGTTCTTCACGGAACTACTTGTTTTATTTTGACTAATTTGTATTTTATTTTAGGGCTGCCAAACTCTGGTGGCGATTGGACAAAAGGGAGGAGTGGGGGAAGCAGAAGTGTATCCCGTTTCCTTCGCGGACACCAACGCTACCATTCTTGGGTTAATAGGACATGCTCTATTAACTGATGAAGTTTCATGTTGTTGATTCTTTTAAAGTGGCTTTGTGACATCAAGGTCATATATCCCCGTTTATTCGGTGTGTGTAGAATTTGTATGATAACGTGTTTCACTGTGATGTCTGTACTGAGGTAGAATACAATCCGCCTCTTCTCAGTTTTGCCTCACGAGGCTGAATGTACCTCGTTCCAGCCCTCAGACCAGAATTTTTTTTTTGGCAGATACGGGAATCGAACCTCGGCCTCCGCGGTGACAGGCAAGAATGCAAGTCACTACGCAACGATGCGGACAATCACAGTGTTTCTACTTTAGTGCTGTATATTATTATAGGACATGCTCCTTAACCGATGAAGTTTCATGTTGTTGATTTTTAAAGTGGCTTTGTGACATCAAGGTCATATATCCCCGTTTACTTCGGTGTGTGTAGAATTTGTCTGATAACGTGTGTCACTGTGATGTCTGTACTGAGGGAGGAATACAATCCGCCTCTTCTCAGTTTTGCCTCACGAGCCTGAATGCACCTCGTTCCAGCCCTTAGAGCAGAATTACATTTTTTGGGTGATCCGGGAATCGAACCTCGGCCTCCGTGGTGTCAGGCAAGAATGCAAATCAATACTCAACGATACGGACAATCACAAACTTGCATACATTAGTGCTGTATATAATCAAACATCAAAATATATGTATTGTTCGATTAATTTCGAATGCAAATATTTGATCCGAACATACAATAAGCTCACTTGTTTATTTATTTATTTATTTATTTATTTAGCTTCCAAAAACATAGAAGAGCCCTATTTTGCCTAACAAATTAGGGTTATAGTTCGAAAATTGTAAAATATTTACAATAGTACTTATATTAGGCATACATTGTAATAACTGGGCGTTAAGATCCTAAAGTATGCCTTAGTTCGGAGGGGAAGTAAAGCCGGCTGTCTCATGCCATATATTTAAGGCATGTAAAAATACTTCCACTAATTAAACTTGTGTGAAGCTAAATTTTCATGTTAGATTTTGTTGTAACGCTCTATCAAAGTTCCAAGTTCACCACTTGGTGTCAGTGATATCTGGTAGTGAAAGTTGGAACTACTTGAAATTGAACCGAAATAGTAGCTCACCCCATGGTTATCCGCATTGAAGCAGCTACAGCCTCTGGCGAGCCAAACATGTCCACGGATACTCCCGGCACTAAAAGCCATACGCTAAATAAATAAATAAATAAATAAATAAATAAATTATAATAACTTATGGAAGATGTGATGGATGCATATAAGGAAAAGAGAAAAACGAGAAAAACAACACGATTTTTTAATTGTAGGATGCAGAGGCTTAGCCAGTTCATTATTGCAGTAACTTAGTTGACATTATATAATACATGTACGTCTTTCTCTTTCAAAATCAGGGCAGTCGAAAAGCAGGCGATTTACAGTTTTAGATAATCCACAAAAGCATGTATAGTCATTTAAAATAGCGATGTGGAATTGCTCAAAGTATGACGTGAATTTCCCATGTCCAGATAAAACAAGATGTTCAGGAAAGAATATATAGCCTTCTTTCTCCTAAATGTATGGGTATAGTTATAACTCTTTGTCTTTATCATCTCCTAATTTCTTCCAATTCGAAGTGCAAATTGGCACACTGGATTTGAGGAGTGGCGTTCAAATAATTTACCTCTGCATTTTGCAATTTCATCAGTAAACACTCCAAACAACGTAGGTATTCAGTTTATTAACACCGACTACTTACAATAATTTAAACTTCGTTGCTCTAAACGTATCACTGGGAGAAACATATTTAATATACCTATTACACAGCTAATTTGTAATCGCGCACGGCTAACGAGAAAGACAGGCCATGGCGCGTAAACCAAACCCTTCTGTGACGTAGGCAATGTACTGGTACTGCTTGATGATGCTTGTACGTTTAAGTCGAGAGCAATTCATAAGCAGCAGAAATGCAATATTTTATATCAATCTTCATAAAATGGACGCAGTTTAGATGTTCCGTGTGTTTTCAAACACGATAAATTATACTGTATAGGTTTGAAAAACTACGCCTATTGAAGTTACTCCTTACAAAAATCCACGCGAACTAGGATTCAAGGGTTCGTTGTGTCTTTAATAGCTGCAACGAACAGGCTACATTAAGTCGAGTTGTAGATTCTGTGACCTTCGTTGTGAGTTAAATTATGCACATTAGTATAATTAGATCCAAGAATCTTGCAGCACAGTATAGATATCATTAACTTATTGTTGTTTCAAGGGGCGGAACATAAATTAATTCGTTTATAGAAGAGATCTGCGGAATACACTACCCACCGACTAATGACTTGTATCAATACCTTCTATGAAGACAAGTGATAAATGAATACCAACGTTTATACAGGTTCAATGATGTAGACAAGATGACTAGGTACCACACCGGCAGTAAAACGAAGACCAGGCAGTGGTGCAACAGAACTACATTGCTGACGTCACGAAAACTCACCAGAGCCAGTCATTCTCGTTGGCCGTGATAATCGCGCCTTATCTTGGGGATGTGTACCCTCTATCGGCAAAAATAATAACCTTCGCAATTATACTGTAGACATGGGTTCACTAACTGGCCGGTAGAGAGCATAGCTAGAAGGCTGTGGTTACCAATAACATAGTTCAAGTAATTATTCTTAGATATCACTCCGGTGGTGAATGTTGTTTTAATTAAATATATATTTTCCATTTCAAAATGCACCATATAATGCTTTATTTTATAACGTCTCAGTACTCAAGAAATAATAAATATAAAAAAAATCAAGAAAAAAAAGTCTAACTCAGATAGGATTTGAACCACGGCCAGCCTGATGAAAGACTAACGCGCTGACCACTCAGCCAATCGTGCACACTCTAATAGATCGTTAGGAACCAATACATATACCACGTTATAGCAAATCATGACTTGGACTAAACGTTTTCTTTACTGGAGTATATTTTAAACAGAGTTCATTTCATAGAAAGTTCATATATTTGTTACCACTAGCCTATATTGCATGCAACATACTGAAATTAATAAAATAAAGGTCAGAACGAGAGATCAGCTGCCATCTTGTCAAATAACCGAGACGACTCAGCTTTTTAAAATTACTTCTAGACTATAATATTAAAATATAAACTTTTAATTTCAAAAGGGCCACGTCGTTTCAAACAGATTAAACGATTCTTGGTTCGATAGTCGGAACTGGTGGGTCCCATGTTATGGATTATAAAGTTTGCATAATTCACACGGCCGCCATTCTGAAATGGTACGGTTGATGACCTCGTAGTTTGGGCACAAGGCGCGCCTCATACGAAGGAACGTTGTTACCAAATTTGGTAAAGATCCGTTTATTAGTTTGGTTGTAATGCATTATTACGTTTTGACCATTTGAGTGGCTGCCATTAAGTTTTGGTAAAGATGGCGGCAATATAAAACATGACACTGAGGTGCCCTTTGCCAGTGCTACCTCTGTACCAAATTTCGTTCACTTCGGTTTCACCGTGTTCGAATCGATAGGGGGGGGGACAGACATTCAGAGTACACACACTCACACACACACACAGACTCACACACACACATACACACACACAGACAGACACACAATTTTTGGCCCTGTAGTGATCACATAAGTCTACTTTCATTTTTTGCAAAAATCGAAAGTAGGCTAAAAATGACTAAGCACAAAATTTGGAACTAGCATTTTACTTTGAAGTCGATGATGAATCTCAGGAAAGAAATATTTCTCTCGTAACAGATCCTTTGGAAGTTAAGGACCAAATGTTATTCCACTGGTGAGTTATAAAGTCTTTTATCTGTCTTTTCAGGTGATATCTTGGAGTTCTGTCGCCGGCCCCGTGGTGTTGGAAGTAGCGCGCCTGCCTCTCACACGGAGGCCCCGGGTTCGATTCCCGGCTCCGCCAGAGATTTTAGAAAATGGCGTGAGGGCTGGTACGGGGCTGCACTCAGCCTCGTGAGGACAATTGAGTAGCTGCCTGACAGTGAGGCAGCGCCCCGATCACGAAAACCAAGATTAACGACCGAGGGGACCCGATGCGCTGATCACGTGTCACCCCAATATCTGCAGGCCAAATGGCTGGACAGAGGTCACTTGGTAGGCCTAGGCCCTTCATGGGATGTAGTGCCAGGGGTTATTTATTTTATTTTATTTTATTTTATTTTATTTTATTTTATTTTATTTTATTTTAATTTATTTTATTTTAGGCTATTTTAATTTAATTTAATTTAATTTAATTTTATTTTATTATCTTGGAGTTCTGTCATATGAAACTTCCGTTGTTGATTGTGCAGCCTCTTAGCTAGTTCATCTGCTCGTTCATTCCCAATAGTCCCTGTGTGTCCTCGAACCCACGAGAGATAGACACGGAAACCACTTTCGAATATTCGAAGTGTTTCAACATTCAAGTCAGAATATTCACATTAGTGAAATTACCCAACAATTCAGTCGATAATCAAAAGAATCGATGGACAAGTCGAATAATAATAAAAAGTTCGAATATTATGAAAGACATAGAAAGAAGGAAAACGAAAGATAGAAAGAAAGAAAGGAGATAACAAGTGATGCTTGTTTGGAATTATATTTATTTAATATTGCGTTGTGCTTAGCACCCTTGGCTTTCACCGTGGAGACCCGGGTTCGATATAGCCTAATGACAAGGCTGGGTTTGAACCCGCGATCTCGGGCATAGCAGTTCAGCATGCTACCGACTACGCCACTGAAGGCGCTTATAAGATGGTTGAGTTGGGCGGCTAACCCACCTCTTCTTCGTTTTACCATCCAGCCCTCAGACTGGAAATAAATTTCTTGGCAGGGCCAGGAATTGAAGACAGGTCCACAGTGTGGCAGCTACAAAAACACAAACAGACACAGAAACACAAACTCCAAAATACAGAAACACACTAACACGCAAACAGACACAGAAACACAAACTCAAAAATACAGAAACACACTAACACGCAAATAGACACAGACACAGACACAGACACAGACACAGACACTGACACTGACACACCGACACCGACACCGACACCGACACCGACACCGACACCGACACCGACACCGACACAGACACAGACACAGACACAGACACAGACACTGACACTGACACTGACACTGACACTGACACAGAAACAGAAACAGAAAGAGACACAGACACTGATACAAACACAAACACAGAGACAGACACAGATACAAACACAAACACAGGCACAGACACAGATACAAACACAAACACAGGCACAGACACAGATACAAACACAAACACAGACACATATACAGACACAGACACAAACACAAACACTGACACAAACAAAATACAAACACAAACACAGACCGAAACACAAACAGAAACACAATAACAGAAACACAAACACAAACAGAAAAAGAAACAGAAAGAAAAACACAAACAGAAACAGAAAAACAAACAGAAACACAAATACAAACAGAAACACAATAACAGAAACACAAACACAAGCAGAACAAGGAACAGAAAGAGAAACACAAACAGAAACAGAAAAACAAACAGAAACACACTAACAGAAACACAAACACAAACCGAAAAAGAAACAGAAACACACAAACAGAAACAGAAAAACAGAAACACCCAAACACACAGACAAAGACAAATACAAAAACAAGAACAGATAAATGGACAATCGAATAAATAAATAAAAGTGGAATAGACCTTGAAAGTCTACACTAGTGTTATAATAGTAAAAATCCTCTGGCATGAACTAACTAATGTATCTTTTGAGTTGGCCCTATCTAGGCGAGCCATGCCGCTTCGCTACGAATGCCACCCTCTCGTATTTCCGTCTAACTCTTAGGAAATATAAACATGTTACAAAGCAGTTTTAAAACGGAGTGTGTTATTCACAACTGTTAGGAATCTTATACATAAATGTCTGAGAACGTTGAATTCGGGAGGAAGAAGACGCCTTTCAAATCAATATACTACTTGACATCACAATATACTCTCCCTCGTGTCTTCCAATTGTGAAGACTTTCATGTTATATGCGAACGCACGGAGACTGGGAGACGGGAGTTGGAGATAGAATATTGCATCAAAGCAAAGCCTTAATAACTAACACACGCTCCAAAATTATCGAGAGAGAGTCTCGAGGTTCTGCTGTAAGTTTCCAATGCAGCATCCACAATACCAAAACATTTAGAGCTTTTGCGTGCTCTCATGTTGCCTGCTAACACTTGGTTCCATAGAGGGTGGCTGGACCAATGTCAGTCTTGCGAATTATTAAAGAGAAAAATAAAATAAAATTTAAAATTAATAAAATTAATAAAACGAGTGAAGCCTCCATGGCTTAGGCGGCAGCACGCTGGCCTCTCACCGCTGGGTCCGTGGTTCAAATCCCGGTCACTCCATGTGAGATTTGGGCTGAACAACGCTGAGGCAGATAGGGTTTTCTCCGGGTACTCCAGTTTTCCCTGTCACAATTTCATTCCAGCAACACTCTCCACTATCATTTCATTTCATGTGTCGTCATTCATTTAATCATTGCCCCGGGGGAGTGCGACAGGCTTCGGCAGCCGGCACAGTTCATATCCTCGCCGCTAGATGGGGCTTCATTCATTCCTTTCCCTGACCCCGTCAGTAGACTGGAAGCAGGCTGTGGATTTTCATTTTCAATAAAAGAGTAGTTCCGTGAAGAACTAAATAGCCTATTTCCATATAGGCTATCCTACTTATGCTAATTGCTTTTATCAACATACACATTTTCAGTTTGATTGCTGTAATAGATTCGAAGATATTGAGAACTGTCCACATATTTCGGGTGGTCGCCATGTTGGAATTTGTATAAATGTAGGCCATAGAGTTATGTAGTATTAGATGAAGATTATTGTGTACGTTTCTTATTCAATCTTTAATCGCATGCTTGGGACACAAGAAATGAAAACAAGATTTTTAAATTTCGCGCAGACGCCATCTTGAGGTTATGGAAACAATTGAAATAAATTAGATGTCAGTGCATTAAAATGTGTATAAGCATTTGCTGTACCAAATTTCACTGCGATCGGATGGTTAAACCGCGAGAAACGTCCATTTAAATATTTAAATTTCGCGTCGCTACCATGTTGAATTTGTGCTCATCAGGTTATTGAAAATTCCATAGATGAACTCATGTTTATAGCCTCTCTCATCATACAAAATTTCAGTTTGATTGCTGTCATAGATTAATAGATATTGAGAACCATCTAAATAGTTCGGATGGTCGCCATGTTGGATTTTAACATATGTAGGCCATAGAGTTATGTAGTAATAGATGAGGATTATTGCGTAGGCTCATTGTTCAAACGTTGACTTCGATCACATGATTAGAACAAGAGAAATAAAAAAATTCGCACAGCCGCCATCTTGAAGTTATATAAAATTAAACTATATTAGATGTCAGTGCATATCAAAGTGTATAAACATTTGCTGCACCATGTTTCACTGCGCACGGATGGTTAAATCACTAGAGAAGGTTATTTAAATGTTTCAACTTCGCTTGGCCGCCATGTTAGTTTTGTAGTCAACAGATTATTGAAAATTACATAGATGAACGTCTTGTAGTGGTCTTTATCACAGTACAAAATTTCAGGGTGCTATCAGTAATAGTTTTGTAGATATAGAATGCTGGTGAAATATTTCGCACAGCCTCCATGTTGGATTGGTGCAACGAAATAAAATTTATAGCACATGGTCGGGGTCGGACGAAATAGTACTATATCCTTACCGAGATTCGTTGAAATCGCTCCAGCCATTTAGATTTTATTAGGGACGCACACACACATATACACATACATACACACACACACGCACACGGACAAAAAGTAATCACATAAACCTTTTTAGCCTACTTTCGATTTTTGCAAAAAATGAAAGTAGACTTATGAGATCAACACAGGGCGAAAAAAGTGTGTCTGTCTGTGTGTGTGTATGTGTTTGTGTGAGTCTGTGTGTGTGTGTGTGTATGTGTGTGTGTGAGTCTGTGTGTGTGTGTGTCTGTGTGTGTGTGAGTGTGTGTACTCTGAATGTCTGTCCCCCCCTATCAATTCGAACACGGCGAATGCAAATTGAACGAAATTTGGTACAAAGGTAGCACTAGCAAAGGACACCTCAGTGTCATGTTTTATATCGCCGCCATCTTTACTAAAACTGAATGGCGGCCACTCAAACGTTCAAAACGTAAAATCAAATAACGACTAACCAAATCATCCGATCTCTACCAAATTTGGTAACAACATACCTTCGTATAGGATGCGTCTTGTGACCAAATTACAAGGTCGTCCGCCATACCATTTCAGGATGGCGGCCGTGCGAATTATGCAAACTTTATAATCCATATCATGGGACCCACCAGTTCCGATTATCGAGCCGAGAATCGTTTTAACTGTTCTAAAGGAAGAGGCACGTTCGAAATTAAAAGTTTATTTTGTAATACTATAGTGCAGACGTGATTTTAAAAAGCTGAACTGATTCAGTAATAAGACAAGATGGCAGCGGATATCTTGTGCCGGACTTATATTTCACTAATTTGAGTATTGCATGCAATATAGCGTACTGATAAAAAATAAATAAACTTTGTATGAAATGCTTTATATATAAATAATATACTCCAGTGATGAAATCGTTTAGTATAAATCATTATTTGCTAACAAGTTCTATGTAAGTCATTTTAAATAGAACGATATTCGTTGACACAATTAGCTCAGTGGTAGAGCGTTAGACTATCGCTCAAATGCCGATGGTTCAAACCCGATCAGAGCTAGGTTTTTTGCTTGAAATGTTATATGTTTATTGTTTTGTAATGACTCAGATGTTTTAAAATTAAGCGTTATATTGTGCACATTATGGTGTAAAATATATATTTAATTAAAACATAATTCGCCAGCAGATTTACTCGGGACATCTAGCTGCCAAAAAGGTAACTTCCAGATTTTATAGAAAAGTTTCTTCTTCTGGCCGCTAGAATGCACTCGCTCTGTTAGGATTATATTGTTCGATATTTCACCAATAGATGTCACGACTAGTCTACGTGGGGATCCATTGATTACTATACCATTATCATTCTATGCGCATCGAATTTGAAGAATGACAAGATGATACTACGATACATTTTAACTTTTTATTTTAAAGGGTTTGTAACAGCCTATTTTGCGTTACTTGAAAATGTTATTAAGCGTTATATTGTGCACATTATGGTGTAAAATATATATTTAATTAAAACATAATTCGCCCGCAGATTTACTCGAGACATCTAGCTGCCAAAAAGGTAACTTCCAGATTTTATTGAAAAGTTTCTTCTTCTGGCCGCTAGAATGCACTCGCTCTGTTAGGATTATATTATCGAAAATATCTACATAGTTTGTATACACACGTCTCTGTAGGTTCATGGAAAGATTTGTTAATTCAATTAGGGTTGTGAAAGCCATGCACAACCAGACGTGTAAAGACATGCCTCAACTCAAAGTTGGATGTTGCCCACGGCAGGTCGTAATAATAATAATAATAATAATGTTATTGGTTTTACATCCCTTTTAACTACTGCTGATTTTAGAGACACCGGGGTGCCGGAATTTTGGCCCGAAGGGGATCTTTAACGTGCCAGTAAATGTACTGACACGGCTCCCTCGCATTTGTGCACCCTCAAATGCCAGCTGACTGCGCAAGGATACGAACCTGCAACCTAGGGCCCAGCAAGCGAGAACGTTACCGCCGAGCCACGCAGCCAGTCCGGTCGATTATGTCTCCAGATCCATAACATTCTTGAGATACTTCTTATCTTTCTTTCTTTCTTTCTTCAATGATGGTAGCAGTTTTTATCTAGATTGTGGCGTTTGGTAGAGGAAAATCGTTTCTATGGCCTTCAACAAAGAATAGTTCTATTATACTCTTTGATAATAACAACGAGTTATAACTATACTCATACATTTAGGAGAAAGTAGGCTATATGTTCTTTACTGAACATCTTGTTTTTAATATATAAATGAAATGTGGAAGTTGATAGGTTCAACATGGGGAGCGAACCCTCAGGTTCTACGTTCAACAGCTTTGGGACTTTGCTTCGCAGCTGGGAGTAAGGATCATCAGTGTGGGGAGCATCTGCTCATACCAAGCAAGTGGAGATAGCTCTTAACGAGTCCACCCGTATTGTCACTGGATGTCTGAGACCTACTTCAGAGCAGAAGATCTACCCTCTCGCTGGCATTGCACCTCCAGCTATTCGACGCGAGGTGGCAGCAGAGATAGAGAGACAAAAGCTTGAGACAGATCCCAGACATTCTATTTTCAACCACAAGGTGACTACTCCTCGCCGAAGATCCTGGAAGAGTTTCATTAAAAGAACAGTACCCCTCCATACCTATCGAAACGTCCGGCGTGTGTCACTCTGGAAACGAATAGTACCAGAGGGGTTTAGGCCTACCCCTAAAGAAGAACTGAGCTGTGGTAGACATTTGTCTCAAAGCGGATGAGAACATTAGTGCCCAAGTGTCGTAGCAACCTTGCGAAGTGGGGTTATGCAGAAGATCCAAGATGTGACTGTGGAGAAAACCAGACTCCACAACACCTGCAGCCAGGAAGACCTTATGTTGGCCACAGACCGAGGGATAAGAGCTGCAGAGTTCTGGAAAGAAAGAATTTAGTGCGTCTCCCGGACATGGAAATATAAAAATATAATATAAATAAATGAAAATAGGCTAGAGATAAAAATAGATAACGAAAAAATAATTAATCATTAACAAATTTAAAAAATATATTGAAATTGAAATAAAAATAAAAGTTTAAAATTAAAAAAAAAATGTAAAATAAAAAATAAAAAAAATGAATGAAATTTGAAAAAAACTAACCAATATTAAATGACATTAAGTATCAAGTACTAACCAATTGCCAATTTAAGAAGTTAAGAAGTTTGGTTATTAATCGTTGCTCTAACAAGACGGCCAATCTCTGCCATTGCAACTGTTGAAGTTATGAAGTTAAGCTTTATATTTGGCAAGATATGATTTCAGTACAGCGACTTCATTGGAATTATTATCTTTATATTGCTGGTGAAGTATTGAGGAATTAGGTGTTCCTACTGCTAATTCCAACAAAGGTGTTCTGAACTGTTGCTCTTGTACCGAATCGGTACCATATATTTGTGTCTTCAATAACATCTAAAGACCACCGTGAGGCGTCCATTGAAAGTGTTTATAGGCCTAGTTCATAAGACTCTTGACATAACTCACATTAGGCATAAAATATTTCAATCTCTCTTTATGGTGCACGTACAAGTTTCAATTTTAAGGGAATTTTAAGTGTTACGCAAAAAAATATTCTTGTATCGTTTCTCTGACATATCGGCTGATGAAGGGGCCAAAACTATTAATTAGGCCTCGAAAGATGTCCTATTAATGACCACACAGTGATCTTAATTAAGAAAAGTATTCATCAGGCGGAACTTTTAACCTTTTTATACTAATTGTATTAACATGAAAAAAAAAAGGATAACTCCCTTTATTTTAAAAGAGGAGCTATACCACTAATAAAGCAAGGTCTTCAATTAGTAATCTGTGGATTTATTTCATACATTAGGTGATTAAATAAATTATTACTCCCAGCCCAATTTAATCTGGCACACTCGTGTTGACCGACTTAAAAGCGATTCTATTTATAGTTTATTTAATAGACCTGCGATAGTAAATAGAAAACCAGTCACTTCCTATTGTCTCTGTTAGGTCGACATCCCATTGCTGTTTCATTATCTGACGTAATGTAAGTCTTACGTAGGCCCTACCTCGTTTCATTTCATTTAACAATTCTATGGATGGGACGGGAACTATCTGCCCCAATCAGAAACGTGTTCCTTGATGCAGAAATTCTGCTGTGGCAGAGAAACTGTGTTCTGGTGTTGGTACCCGCGGCTCCTTACTGCCGATCAATCCTCGAGACGTGAGCAGAAGCAGAACTTCTTGCTTATCTTACACCGAGAAGATACATCTATTCTCGGTTTCAAACAATGCAACTGATGTTTCTTTTTATAGTCACGAGATACACTAAAGGGCGGGAGTTGAAGACTTCGCTGAAAGAAGGGGATAGCAGACATTGTAGAGATGGGAGATTTTAACGTCATGTCGTCAATTTCCCTCGGTATAGTACTGAGTGGTTATTTTGATTATAGCGGCTTCGGGGGCGTAGTCGGTAGCATGCTGAACTGCTATGCCCAAGATAGTGGGTTTAAACCCGGCCGAAGTCGTCGGATTTTTAAGAGCGTTAAAAATTCTTCAGTATGCCTACCTTCGGAGGGGAAGTAAAGCTGGCGTTCCCATGTCATAGATTTATGGCATGTAAAAGATCCTTTCACAGACTAACCTTGTGTAAAGCAAAATTTGTTAGGTTAGATTTCGTCAGAACGCTCTATCAAAGTTCCAACGTTCGCCACTAGGTATCATTGATATCTGGTGGCGAAAGTTGGAACTACTTGAAATTGAACGGAACACCGCTGGAAGCAGCTACAGACTCAGGCGAGCCGAACATGTCCTCGGACACTCCCGGCACTAAAAGCCATACGATAAATAATAATAAATAAATATTTTATTATTATTATTATTATTATTATTATTATTTACCATAAATCAAACAGAAGTATGGAAGGCCTAGTGAAAAAGGGCAAGCCCCACACTCAATTTACATCTACATTTGGTTTTGCAATATTTACATGTTTTACAATAGTATAAGTTGCGTTCAAAAAGTAACGAGCCGGAGGCATAATTACAGAAACCAGTACCTGTATGTTACAAGTATTGGCCCTGGCTGTTGAGGCACTTGTCCCACTGTGACACGAAGCGGTGAATGGCTGTTTCATAAAATTCCCTGGGCTGCGATGTGAACCAGTTCCGCACGTACAGCTGGACGTCGGCGTCCGAAGTGAATCGTTGGCCCCGCAGAGCCCTTTTCAGGGGACCAAACATGGCGTAATCACAGGGAGAGAGGTCTGGACTGTATGGAGAGTGGTCGAGAACCTCCCATTTGAATTTCTGCAGGAGTGATGCGACTGTCTTAACCGTATGAGGTCGTGCATTAACGTGGAGCGACCACGGCGGCTATGGCGTTCACTTTCACTGGGCGGTCCTGGGTAATGAGTGCATCAACCAGCTGGACGTTGTCATCGGTAATGCAAGGGGGTGCCCCAGACTGGGCATCATGGGCTATCGACACCCGTCCTTCCCTGAAGCGCTTGTTCCACGCCTTGACCCTTGCAAGGGACATGCAGTGTTCACCGTACACTTGTGACATTCGGCGATGAATGTCCGTTCCCCCTACTCCTTCCGTTGTCAGAAACCGAACAACACTTCTTTGCTCTTCGGTTGACGCCTCCATGTCACTGTTTGCAATGCGATTGGCAGCGTTGGACGATTGATGCATGCTGCTGCTCGCTTTGTATCGTCACGTGAAGTGCACGCGTGCCCTCTAGCGACGGGCTGTGAACTTCCACGCTCAGGACGGAACCACACCTCGTTACACACGCCACGATTAGCCGATGTCGTCACCCATTTGCGCATTCCAGCCTCCGGCTCGTTACTTTTTGAACGCACCTTATACATTATGCAACGAGCCTATAATGGCAATAATTAAGACACGAGTACCGGTATTTTTTTTATAAAACGAGCGTACGTGAGTTTTATAAATTCCATACGAGTGTCTTAATTACCACTATAGGCGAGTTGCATACGACTGTTTATGTTCGACGATAATTATAACTATTTTATGTTCGAACATAAATATTCATAAATATCTGTCGAGATTTCACCAGTTTAATGAACTGAACAGAGCGCATGGAACGCAGAGAATACCTTGTATTTGACCATGGCCTCCTGGAATACCTCACTATGACACAAGCCACGCAGTGAAATTTAAAATAGGGGGCCATGTAAGTGAGTGCAGGAGCGATGCTATCCTCACCTAATTGGTTACGCAACTGTTTCTTGAGCTGTGATTGGTGGGAGAAAGTGTATCATAATGAAAACTTGAACTGTAATGAGCCACATTATAGTACAGTTTTCTGACATATAATATTTACATTTCGCTGTGGTCGAACATAAAGATATTTGCATTATTTACATGTTTAGAATATTAACACAGTTCACTCACTTTCTCACGCACTTACAGGGTCTTTCATATAAAGTAAGAACGGCAAACGGCAGTTTTGTTATTCGCTGCTGTGGTGGCCTTGGCCGAGTCTGTGGCGCGCCACGGCCCCCTGATTTAAGCGTGTGTACAATCCTGTATGAAATATCATCTTATAAACGATGCTGTAAGTGTCGTCCTTCCTGGGTCATACAGGCATTGTATCTGGTAACCACATTCTGGCTGACGCGAGTGGGTTCTGCTACTGTGATTTTTCTGATTTTTAATTTTATGCTTTTCATTGAGCACTGAGTCAGTAGTGCCAAACTTATTTACAATTACGTGAATCTGTGCTAGTGAAGGTGGCACTTCATCAGAAAATTGCTGAACAAATGCACCACGTACCCGCCGAGCCGATTCGTAGTTAAAATAATTTTTACATACAAAAATACGATATTGTAATGTTAGCTGTCCCATGTTAACATCTGAAGTTCAGACTGGCGACTAAACACCTGCACGTTTATAGCAAGCTCGAGTATAGTATATACTATGCGCGCGCTTTCAATACTACAGCAGGGGACCGTGACACGCCACAAGCTCGGCCAAGGTCACTGCAGCAGCGGATAACAAAGCCGCCGCTCTCCGTTCTTACTTTATATGAAAGATCCTGTACTTACATCACCTCAATCACTTATTACGCATTCTTGCAGGATCAAAATTCGGCGCAGTCAATTGTCATTTGAAGGTATTAAAATGCGAGAGAACAGTCTCGAAGATTTATTGGCACGGTAAAGATTATTATAATAACTTGAAATTTAATTAATCAAAAACGATTAATCAATTGCTTGGCTAACCAAAGAATCGATTACCGGTAATTGTTTGGTACACACGAGCTAAGAACAGAAGTTTAAATGAGAGGTCATCGCTTAAGTTGAGTTACGCATATTTTAGGAATGACGTATAGAAATTTTTAAAAGTTACTATTTACCTAAATATACAAAGTGACCTTCCTTGTTTAGGTTAACAATAACCAAATGAAAGTCAGTGACAGTGGAAGGACAAACATCAATAAAATTGGAATGGGTTTCGAAAAAGGAAAACGTAGAGTTTTCAGCAAAGATCTTTTTTTTTTTCAATGCTTTCACAAGGAAGGTGCAATATTTAACAAGTAGTTCCGTGAAGAACTATACAGCCTATTTTCAAATATCCTACTTATGTTAATCGCCTCTATCAACATATGAAATTTCAGTTTGATTGCTGTAATAGATTCGTAGATATTGAGAACCGTCTCAATATTACGGATGGTCGTCATGTTGGATTTTTATATATGTAGGTCTTAGAGTTATGTACTGTTACATGAAGATTATTGTGAACCTGTAGTATTCAAACTTCAATCGCATGATAAGGACACAAGAAGTAAAAACGAGATTTTAAAATTTGGCACAGCTGCCATCTTGTAGATATGGAAACAATTGAACGAACTTAGATGTCGGTGCATTATAATGTGTATAAACATACACTGTACCAAGTCTCATTGCATTTGGTTGGTTAAATCGCGAGAAACGTCTATTTAAAAGTCGCAATTTCGCTTGGCCGCCATGTTGGTTTTGTAGTTACCAAGTTTTCAAAAGTCACATAGATGAACATGTAGTAGTTTCCTTTATCAACGTAATATATTCCAGGGTGATATCGGTAATAGGTTAGGAGATATTGATTGCTGGTTGGATTGGTGAGACGTAACAACATTTGAAGGGAACGGTCGGGGTTGTCCGAAATAGTGCTATGAACTTACCGAGTTTCATTGAAATCGCTCCAGCCGTTTAGATTTTATTAAAGGGGGGGGGGATGGGAACGGGCACGGACACGAATCACTCACGCACACACAGACACACGGACAAAGGTGATCTCATATGCCTATTTTTTTAATAAATGATAATAGGCTAAAAATATATCGTTCAATGTATTTTATTCAATTAAATGTCTGCTTTGATTCTGTGAGAGCGTAGTGAGAGGAGCGAAGTACATCGATTAGTCAACGAAACAGTTAATCTATTATTCGATCAAACGATAAATCGATTAAACGACTAATTGATTAAACACACACTCGACTAATCGATTTAAGTAGCATTTAATGGATTTTTCTGCTTCAATTAATCTATTAATCGAGAACTCAAATTAATCAATTAGAAGTACCAGCTCTCGTTTAAATAGCAATATTAGTTAAAATGGATCTGAAACTATGATAATTGGTGGCAAATCTCGAATTAAAATGATCGAAAAACAAGAAAGGAAAGTCCTCAGGAAAATCTTAGGACCAGAGTGTGAAAATGGAATTTGGATGAAAAAGAAATCACATGAAATTTATCAAGTTACAGAAAATATCACAGATACCATAAGGAAACGGCGGTTACAATTTTACGGACACCTATATCATCATCATCATCATATTTTTCCGTCAAGCGACTGGTCTGCCCCTACAATGAGTCTTTTCCACGTTGTTCGGTCTTGTGCTGTCCTTTTGACCACTTCATAACTTCGTAGGCCAGAGCTATCAAGGGAAGATCTCATTGAAGTGTTCCGTGGCCTCCCGCGAGGCCGTTTTCCAGGTATTTTGCCTTCTAGTATGTCGATCATCAGGCCACCGTGTCGTAACCTGTGGCCAAGCCAGGTGGATCTCCTTCTATTGATCTGGCGGATCATTTGCCGTTTTTAGCCTACTTTCGATTTTTGCAAAAAATGAAAGTAGACTTATGAGATCAACACAGGGCGAAAAAAGTGTGTCTGTCTGTGTGTGTGTATGTGTGTGTGTGTGTGAGTCTGTCTGTATGTGTGTGTGTGAGTGTGTGTACTCTGAATGTCTGTCCCCCCTATCAATTCGAACACGGTGAACGCGAATTAAACGAAATTTGGTACAAAGGTAGCACTAGCAAAGGACACCTCAGTGTCATGTTTTATATCGCCACCATCTTGACGGAAACGTAATGACGGCCACACAAATGTTCAAAGCTTAAATCAAATTACGACTAACCTAATCATCCGATCTCTACCAAATTTTGCAACAACATACCTTTATGGGGGGAGCATTCTTTGACCACACTAATAGGTCATTAGCCTAATAGTTTGCGGATGGCGGCCATCTTTGTGTGAAAATCAATTCCCCCTATTAATTCGAACACGGTGAAACCGAATTGAACGAAATTTGGTACAGAGGTAGCACTGCCAAAGGGCACCTCAGTGTCATATTTTATATCCCTATAGCACGTTGTATTTCAACGAGCTACTACAAACAACAATCAATTATACTCCTTGAAAAGGACAAAGAGTTATAACAATACCCATGCATTTAGGAGAAAGTAGGCTATATGTTCTTTACTGAACATCTTGTTCCTTTATTCGATCCAGCACCGTTATGTTGGTCATTTTCTCTACCCAGATGATCTTTTCCATTCGGTGCCAACGCCACATCTCAAACGCTTCTAGTCGTTTAATGTCACCTCTATTTATTGTCAAGGTCTCACTGCAGTACACCGCAACTGGCCATATATAGGTCTTAACCAGTTGTTTTCTAAGGCTGAGGGCCATCGAGCGTTGACAAATTAGAAAATGCTTTTCACGGAATGCCTGCTTAGCCATGGCTATACGGCACCTGATTTCAACTTCATATCGCAGGTCTTCTGTGAAGATCTGACCAAGGTATTTAAATTGACTGACCTATAATGGATAATGGATAATAAAAGGCTCACTAAATAATTTTCAACCTAGCCTTATCAATGAAAGATCAAAACAACTTGCTAAAATAAATCAGTGAAGACATAAATGAAATGGACTGTCATGAAGAAACCATTCAAGACACAATAAAATCCAGAACTTTAATTCACAAACACAAATTTTCTGAGCAGCCCACCTGACAAAATACAGGATGGACAGAACAGCATAAAAGGGAACACAGCGAGAGGACGTAGAGATATTGGGAAGGGAAAAAAGAAAAAGTGCTAATAAGTTCAAACGCGCTCCTTAGTTGGGCACAACGAAACAAAAGTTAAAATGTTTAGCGTACTTTTCACATTTTGCAAAAATAAAGTAATGGGATCAATCCGGGCAAATGTGTGTCTGTCCTTCTGTCTGTGTGTCCTCCCCTATCAACTCCTAAGCTTTATATTTTGGGACGAGGACGAATAAACAGGGAAATGAAAAGCCCGCGGAAGAGCATACTCAGTATGGCCGCTGTTAACGATGAGATTCAAACCACCGATCTGCCCATCACAGTCGTGGTGCGCAATTTTACGCTCAAGGCTAACCTGCGGTGTAGTCACAATATGTACTGCGAGACAACAGAAAGCAGCTGTTGAGATGATTATTTACACTAGCGTTGGGGTAAGTGGCGTGGGACATAGAGTAATTAATCGTACGGGCAGTGCTTGTCAAGTGATTACATTGAGAATATAAGAACAATATCAGTCCCTAATTCCCATTACATCGCTACGCATGTTCACGTCCTGAATATTGATAGCCTCCAAGACAATGAATGATGAGTTCAGCAAGCAGAGTGTACACTGGACTTGAATAGATGGAGCATGCTATGAATAATAATTAAATTACTAGCATATTTCGATGATTCACGCACAGTGTGATCATATTTGAAGTGTACACTTTACGTTCCAGAGTCCCGTAACACAATAG
This sequence comes from Meconema thalassinum, assembly GCA_946902985.2. Classification (NCBI taxonomy): domain Eukaryota; kingdom Metazoa; phylum Arthropoda; class Insecta; order Orthoptera; family Tettigoniidae; genus Meconema; species Meconema thalassinum. The sequence continues at coordinate 72,535,494 of OX336399.1, read as the reverse complement.
ACCAAAGGTAATGAAAACAGAACTGAGTGGAAGTTCAAAATAAATGGAGTACCTCAGGGTTCAATTCTCGGTCCCCATATATTCATTTTATATCTGCACGACATCTCATCGAAACTGGAAAACTGCAACTAATATCTATGTGCAGATGACCTTCTGATATATTGCCACCCAAATGTAAATGACATAGATGCTCCAATTGAAAATATGAATCTAAATTTAAAATTACTTTAAAATTCACTTGCCATCAACCCAATTAAAATGCAAGCTATAGTAATAGGACCGACTAAATTGCTTTTCTATTTACACAGTAGACTACTTTCCGTAATTCAACGCAATGGTGTTGCTATCCCGTTCTCTAAATCGGTAAAAAGTCTTGGAGTCACACTAAATGAAACATTGAATTGGGATGAGCACGTTACTAATACTCGGTTTACTCATCACTTCATCCACTTAATTTACACCAGTCCGTTCTACGTCGTAACTTGAAAATAAGACTCGTCCAAACCTTGATACTCGCTATATTTAACTACTGCGATGTTGTATTAGTAGATGCTACCGGAGAACAAAACAAGAAACGTCAGAGAGCTTTAAATTCCTGCATTAATTTTTGACACACGTGTCTTCGTTTTATGCTCTACATTTCTGGTTAAAAGTTGAACGACAAAGAAACCTGCACATATGTACCCTCGTCTATCGACTTCTCAATGAAAGTACACCTCACTATCTCTCTTGTTATTTTCGTTTTCTTTTCTTCCGTTCATGATCGCCACACGTGATCTGGATCTATAATTGCAATTCCTCTACATCATTCATCTGCCTTCAGTAACTCTTTCCTCGTGTCGGGAACTAGAATTTGGAACAATTGTCCTCGTGACGTTAGAAATATTGTAAATCCCTAACAACTTTCAAACGTGCATGTAAAAATTTCCTCTTGAATTCGTAGGCCAACGAGAACAATTTGTGTATGAATGTGTGAGTGAATGATCATAGTGGAATTTTGTTAAAACCCCATATATTGTTATTACTGTATGTAATTTGTATAGCTTAGTTAATATCAGGCAGTTGCCAATTTAATTCTAGTGTTTAAGTTTGGTAGGTTAAGAATAACAATTATGAGTATTGAAGTAAGTTGCAAAGTGTGTGGTTAAGTGTAAGATAGGACCTAGAGCCCTAACATAGCCACAACAAACAAACGAACGAACGAACGAACGAAAGAAAGAAAGAAAGAAAGAAAGAAAGAAAGAAAGAAAGAAAGATAGGGGAAATAAATAAATAAATAAAATAGAAGACAGATATCTTCAACGAACCAGCAGATGTATGAGATGGGGAAGGCAGGAGTGAGAGAGCTTGATTGATTGATTTTTATTCTGACAGCTACACTTAGAGCTCAAAGGCTCCTCTACAGTAACACCCTACGTACGAGTATAATACGATCAAGGTGTATATACATAGTAACAAGTAGTTCCGTGAAGAACTATACAGCCTATTTTCATACATCCAGCTCATGTTAATTGTCTCTATCAACATACAAAATTTCAGTTTAATTGCTGTAACTGATTCGTAGATATTGAGAACCGTCTAGATATTCCATATGGTCGCCAGGATGGATTTTTATTTTTGTACTATTAGATTAAGATTATTGTGTACGTGTCGTATTCATACTTCAATCGCATGATTAGAACACAAGACGTAATAAAAACGAGATTTCAAAAGTACGCACACCAGCCATCATGTGATTATGCAAGCAATTGAAATAAATTACATGCCAGTGGATCAACATTTGTATAAGCATTTAAGATGCAACGTTTCACGGCACTCGGATAGTTAATTCGCGAGAAACGTCCATTGAAATATTTATACTTCGCGTCGCCGCCATGTTGGATTTGTGCTCACCAGGTTACTGAAAGTCCTATAGGTGAACATATGTTCATAGTCTCTATGAGCATTAAAAATTCAGTTTGGTTGCTGTAGAAGATTCATAGATATTGAGAACCGTCTAAATATTTCGGAAGCTCGCCATTTAGGATTGTTATATGTATAGGCCATAGAGTTATGTACCATTCAAGGACAATTATTGCCTAGCTTCATTATTCAAACTTTCACTTCGATTGCATGATTACGACACAAGAATAAAAACTTAATTTTAAAATTTCGCGCAGCCGCCATCTTGAGGTTATGTAAACAATTGAATGAAATTAGATGGCAGTGCATTACAATCTGCAAAATCATTTACTGTACCACATTTCACTGCGCTCAGAGAGTTAAATCACGAGAAAAGTCTATTAAAATATTTCAAATTCACTTGGTCGCCATGTTCGTTTTGCACTTTACAGGTTTATGAAATATACATAGGTAAATTTGTATCAGTACCCTTTATCACCGTACAAAATTGCATGATGATATCTGTAATAGTTTCGGAGATATAGAATGTCAGTGAAATATTTCGCACAGCCACCATTTTGAGGTTATGAAAACAATTGAACTAAATTAGACTCCTGTGCATTACAATGTGTATAAACATTTGCTGTACCAAGTTTCATTACGTTTGGATAGTTAAATCGCGAGAAATGTCTATTTAAATGTCTCAATTTCGCTTGACCGCCATGTTGGTTTTGTAGTCACCAGGTTTTTGAAAGTCTCATAGGTGACCTTCTAGTAGTGCCCTTTATCACAGTACACAATTTCAGGGCGATATCGGTAATAGTTTCGGAGATATTGAATGCTAGTGAAATATTTCGCACAGCCGCCATGTTGGATTGGTGAGACGTAACAAAATTTGAAGGGCACGGTCGAGGTCGCCGGGAATAGTGCTATGAACTTACCGAGTTTCATTGAAATCGCTCCAGCTGTTTAGATTTTATTAGGGACACACACACACACACACACACACACACACACACACACACGCACACACACACGGACAAAAGGTGATCTCATAAGCCTATTTTTTCAAAATTGAAAATAGGCTAAAAATATCGATATAAGAGAAATGATCATACAATACTAGAGGAGTTTTTAATATGGGTTTCGTTATTCTATTACACAGAACAGCTGTATTACAAAGTGAGAAAACACATAGTTATGTATTGTTTTTACGAGGGAAGCGGAAAATCTTATATATAACTTTTTGAAATGTCCGCATTCCTCAAGCGTGTGGGATTCTTACACACTAAAAACCACACCCTATCCTCTTGACAAAATTCATCCCAGGACTACTTACGTAATACTTCAGGATTGTATCGTTCTCTATACTTCTCGAACACCATCTTACTTCTCTATTCATACACTATCCGCAGATATCAGCCTTACTCCCTTAAATCACAATAATAATAATAATAATAATAATAATAATAATAATAATAATAATAATAATAATAATAATAATAATAAATCTAGAAGCAGGACTGGTACAAGATGGACAGAAGAACGCAAGAAGCAACACAGTGAGTTCATGAAGAGATTTTGGGAGAAGAAGAAGAAGAAGAAGAAATAAACATTCATCAAGCCAATGAACAAGTTCCAACGCGCTCTATTAATGGGCATACTGAAGAAAGAAAGAAAGAAAGAAAGAAAGAAAGAAAGAAAGAAAGAAGAATCATAATGTGATGGGAATCAGGGTTCACTCACTAAATGGCAAAGCAAATGCTAGCGTGTGTTACTATACACTTAATTCATTATGACTATTACAGGCTGTCATCTTCACAGACTATCACGCAGCAGGCTGCCAGGTCCACAGTCCACATTTCTCCTCTTCAGTGTTGCTCCATCGCGACGTTTCCTCCAGAGTCCCTAATCGCAGTCACCATGTCAATCCACGTGCCGCGTCGAACCCAAGGCCTTCAGCGTTATCCTTTCCTTCTCTCACGCAACGCTCCTTGTGTAAACATTCACTCACTCAACCACATACTGACTAAACCCGTCTTTCCGCTGCACACACCGTAATAAACTTTCCCTTGCGACAACTGTCAGTCACTGCTCGCGCTCTACTCGACTATACAGAACTCCAGGGTGCTCGCTTTGCTTTGCATAGCGCGAGAAAGCTTCGAGAGAGTTCTCCAGCCGTCTCGCGGTGATCGAGTCGAGGCCGAAAAACCTGAAATTCCCCTGAGTGTTCACTCGTGGGCTACCTCTCCCTCAGGTGCACCACTGTCGCCTTCATTCACCGATGACTTCACCGAAGCTAATCCCTTTGTTGCGCCCACCAACCATTGCACTTTGCGGTCCCAAATGAGGCATGGTGACATATCATATTGCTCCCTCCAAGTGTTCGTCTAGTGTGTGACGACATATCACTAATAATAATAATAATAATAATAATAATAATAATAATAATAATAATAATAATAATAATAATAATAATAGGCTCATACTAATAATAATAATAATAATAATAATAATAATAATAATAATAATAATAATAACTGGTCTTGTGTCAGCAAGAGATTCAACACCTCCTAAATACTGACCTTCAGAAGATGGAAGCATGGAAAGCAAAACCTTTGCACGGAAGACATCCAAATGAGGTGAGTCAAGCAAATGTTGATATAAATGCGTCAAACTACTGGCTCACTTCAGGACAGATCTTTCCAGAAACTGAAGGTTTTATGCTAGCAATTCAAGACCAAGTCATCCCTACAAGGAACTACCTCAAGTTCATTGTAAAAGATCCCGCTGTACCAGATGATAAGTGCCGCTACGGATGTCAACAGTCAGAAACAATACAGCATATTACATCTGCATGTAGATATTTCCTGGAAACAGAGCACAAACAAAGGCACGATGCAGTTGCTAAAATCTTGCATCAGGAGTTGGCTGATAAGTTTCAGCTTTTGAAAGGAAAGAAAGTTCCGTACCACCAATATCAGTCAGAGTGTGTTCTTGAAAACAATGAATACAAACTGTATTGGGACCGAACTATTTTGACTGATCAATCGGTATCACACAACAGGCCGGATCTGGTGGTTGTAAACAAGAAAACCAAGCAAACTACATTGATTGATGTTGCGATTCCTAACAACAAGAATCTCCAGTCAAAACACATTGAAAAGATCAGCAAATACAGCGAGTTGGTCGACCCTATCAAAAGACAATGGCATGTAGAGCGAGTGAAGACCATACCTATCATTGTCTCGAGTACGGGCGTGATCCCAAGTACCTTGCTCCAAGGCCTTAAAGAACTGGATCTGGATACTGGGCTCTACAAATTAATGCAGAAGGCAGTAGTTCTATCGACAACCAGAATCGTTCGGAAGTTCATGGGTAGCGAAATTCTAGCTTAGAAGTTGCTGTTTCCGTAGCTATATTTTGGTTCACTGAAGCCCGTATAGTTACGTTGTAATATACCAGAAATGTGTTATATGTTCTGTATAAACCGAAAATAATAATAATAATAATAATTTTAATAATAACAGAAATAACATCGAAATTGTTATTAACAAAATTCTTTGGTCATCTCACTAAACTACCATAAAATCGATTAACGAAAAGGATAATAGATTATGTAACGTCACTCAAGAACTCAACACCTCGGCTAGAATAACTTCTAAAGGAGCTCAAAAGCGCAAACATAAGTTTAACAGACATTTCAGAAAGGGACACCTACAGACACAAAGTAAACAAATGGGAAGTTACATCTGGGCAACCGAAACAAAAACAGTACAGACCAAAGTGGTCCGAAGAACGTAAACGAGCCTTCTCGGAAAGAATGAAAGTCTATTGGAACAACAAGAAGAAGCAGAAAAAAGTTGCTTAACGTCTTCCATTTATTGGAAGAATTCGCGTTAAAATAAAATAAATACAGAAATAATAACAGAAAAATTATGTACAAAATATTGCATATGAATTCAGTGTCAGACTGAAAAACACAGCAAACTGACACAAGCAATTGCATAGTTCCCAGCTATAGGCCTAATTTAAGAGCCATACTCCTCTAAGAAGCTAGATTGAAGACAGCGTTTGACAGATCAGTGTTTGCAGTATTTACGAACTTATATAGGCTAAATCGAAGGTGTCGAAGAGCCGTGAGGCGGTGTAGGTAAATGATTTAATGAACTTCTGGAATGTTAATTTTGTATATTTAGTTTCTCTTTTATTAACAGAGGTCAATGGTTTGAAGGCATTGTAGAGGTATGAGGGGCTCTTGTTGTGCAATACTTTATGTGACGGAATGAAAACTGACAACTACCTGCGCTCGTGATTCATAAATCGCTTCATCTTGTCTTATATTCAGTATGTACCAAACATGCATTCGGAAGTCTTTGGAGTTTGATATTCTGGTGGCTTCGGTGGCGTAGTTGGTAGCATGCTGAGCTTCTATGCCCAAGGTCGCGGGTTCAAACCCGGCTGAAGTCGTCGGAATTTTTAAGAGCGTTAAAAATTCCGTCAGTATGCCTTCCTTCGGAGGGGAAGTAATGCCGGCAGGCCCATGTCATACATTTATGCCATATAAAAGAACCTTCCACTAACTAAACTTGTGAAGCAAAATTTGTAGGTTAAGTTTGATCAATGCTCTTAAGTTCCAACGTTTGTCACCGGGCGCTGGTTGCGATGACATCTAGTAGTAGCCAAGTTCACAGCTAGGTGTCGTGGACGGTAGCGAAAGTAAGAACTACTTGACATTATCGTCTGCAGTCCTTACTTGAATTAGAAACAGATAACACACACTAATACAGTCATCACAATTAACACCGGTTATCAGACAGATTCTACACACACCCAAAGTACACGGGGTTACATGACCACGTTGTCGCAGCCCCTAAACTAAGGAACCAACCAACCAGATGTTATTCGGTATTTCTGGTCTATCACTGAACCTTAGGGTGAATGGAATTATTTTCTGAATTTTATGAACCCTGAGTGGACCAATATAATCAATTATTGAAAAATAATTGTTCGGGTGTAAAGCTTACGAATGTTGGGAGAAGTGCATGGTTAATCATCATCATTTCCGTGTCCGGTCAACATTTCCAAATTACTGCAGCTGCGATGGCCTTGTTGCTTCCTCTAAAAACATCTTCCATTGTGCATGGGTTGTCCAGGAGGGGGCAGATAAGTAGGTGGCTTGGGTCTTGTTCAGCTCCACATTCACAAGAGGTGTCTGCGTCTGCTGGAAGGATCCCCCATTTTTGCAGGTTGCTCTGGCATCGAGGGACACACACTCTTAAGCGTTTGAGGGACCTCCACACAGAATAAGGTACGTCTGCGCCAGGAGCCAGTTCTTCCTTTGGTGACATGTCTGTGGGCAGTGAGCTCCTCCAACTGTTGAAACGAGTTGTCTCTGGTGTTCTCTCCAGCGCACAGTGGGTCAAAATCGAAATCTAGGGGGACAAAACTATTTATTTTCATAATTAAAAATCAAAATGTATTAAATCTACAGCATTCTCATATAATTGCCGCTCACTATTCTGGGATATAAACGCATCTTTGTGTAAATCTGTCACCACTGTTCGAGCAGTCTGAATTGGAGGGTGAATGAAAGTGGCTGTGGTTTGGTTGTCTTTGTGGTTAGTGTGATGTTTTAAGATGAAACATGCAGCTAAAGGGCTCTTTGTAACGTGTTTCAGTTATTAATGGGAGTAATTGTTACGTAATTTTAGCTATATTTGAATTATATAATATTTAACTATTATTTTTAAAATTATATTTTCACTTAGATTTTTAGTATGTCGCGTCACTCTGCGTCACTTTCTACTTAATGTTAAAATGTAGATTAAGTCTTGTAGTTATAAGATTTTTTACATATTTTGCAACTTACTTAGTTGTTTTACGTTTTAGAAGATGCCACGCAACCAGTTCTCACACGTTTACAACTGTTTGAAGCAGTGGGTTCGACGATTATGTCAAAAGTGGAACTTGGCGACTTTGTTAAAAAGTAAATTAGTGGTAGAAAATGTTTCTGAAGAGATAACTGAATGCTCTATCCAACTCTTAGACATAGGCAATTTCTTGCATGTGTTGACGTAGCTTAAAAAAGGTCTTAACTGATGTTTATTATGAAGTAAACAAATTCTGTAGGTTGCTTTCACTCTAAATTCATGATTAAAACGTAAAAATAATTTTGTCCCCCTAGATTTCGATTTTGACCACTGTGCAGCGGCAGATTCGTAGCAAGGAAACTCTTGCGGGATCTGAGGCGAGACCTTGCTGCCTGGCGACCATATAGTGGTTGTCGATGGTTATTCTCCTACGTTGTTCTCTCGGCGTCCACAGCAGTGGCCCTCCAAATGGATTGCATAGTTAATAATAACCTTCTTTACCACTGTAGAGGTAAGCTCTGTCTACGTTATAGTTCTGTAAAATATCACTCCAAGATTTTTTTAAAATTTCTTTTTCGACTATCAGAGACCATGTTAAACAAGTGTTAGAATTCTTTGCAACCCAGTGTCGTTGCATTCCTTCCCTGGCAGCTTGTCTACTTTCCACCGTCCATCCGCTGTTTAGCTTACCTTCTTCGTGAAAACCCTTAAAGTAATAAATCTCCTGCCGTTACTTGATTCTATTATCGGCGTCTTCGCGCTTTATACCCATTTCTTTCTAGATCCTTCCTGACCTATCTGAACCACTTACAGTGGCGGATCCAGAGGGGGGCACCAGGGGCAAGTGCCCCCTCCGAAAAACCAGTTGTCTGCTACATTGATATTGCCGCTACAAATGATTGTTCCTCCAAACTGCACTGCAAGTAAAATCTTTGCTGTATTGCCTGCATTCATGAATGTGGTCAATGTTGTTATCATATAGTATGTAATGGCAACACTGTTAATATAATCGCTACATCGACAGTGTTACAAGTGCAGAGAGATCTTTTAGCAGCCTGCAACTTGTTAAATCATGGTTACGAACGCGAATGACAGAGGAAAGGTTGAATGACTTGTGACTGGTATTTGTTCACCGTGATATAAATGTTGACGTTGAAAAAGTTCTAGAACGTTTCTCTAATGGGGGTAAACGAATGATCGCCTGGATTTTATTTTGTAATAGGCATGTATTTTGCCTAGGATAGTCACCAAATAGAATCCCAATCAGTATTCAATACAATTGTTTTTTGTATTTATATTTATGTGACTAGTAGTGACTCAGTGTCTGACATGTTGGTAGTATGTACATATCTTGTAACATTTGTATAGTAGACTTGTATATTGTCTTCAGATAGTCACTATGATTGCAAATGTTTTAATACATATTAGACTGTGTAATGTGCATTAAAATTTGAAAATGTTCATATTCTGTAGAATTAAAATGTTTTTTTTTTCATAATGACAATGACTTGAAATTGAAACCAATGAACCATTTTAATAAAATTAATTTCTTGTAGAATTATAAAATCTGGTGGTTGGATGTTATGTGTAGAGTGTGTAGATTAAATACAAATTTAATAATTTTATTACATATTTTCTGTTGCTACTCTGAAATCCTAGAGTGCCCCGTCCGAGGTGAACCTCTGGATCCGCCACTGACCACTTATCAGTGATATGAGGTCTGCCATTAAGTATGGTGAATCTTTTTCACTCCTAGATTATTTGCATTGTTGCTATATTCATTATTTTTATTATCTAGTACCTTGATGGGTGATAGTGACTTAACTCTCGGGACTTGGCGCCGCGGTCTCCTCGACCGCACGCATACTTCTTTTGTTACTCTATCTATCTTGTAGGACAGGCCCCTCCCTCCACCATATCTACCCCGCACCACTCCTCTACGGTTTAAAGCCAGGTAGCGCTACTCAGCTGCTGTAATCAGCCAGTTGTATGTTAATTCGGTGCTCCGCGCACAACCATTCCCAGTAATTAAAAAATACATTATTAAGCTGTAACATTCTTTTATATATTTTTTTACTGATAGTTGTAAATTAAGTTACTCGTACTGTAACATGTGGGTACAATGTTATTTGAATCACTATTCTTTGGTGAGGAAGGAGGCCATGGGATATAGTTGCACATCTGGGTACATAATATCTTTTTAATGATGTGGTATTGTTTTTCGTTATTCTTTGATGTTCTTTTTGATGAATGAGTATCTGTTGATAATATCTATGGAGATTATTGGTGCTTGTGCCGTTAGGTTTGGATTATAAAAGTGGATTGCTTATAGATACAGGAAAAGATGTATAGTGATGATTATTAATGAAATAAATGAATACCTGTGTTCCTATGGTGAGGTGCAGGTTCCTTTATGTTTTAATTGATGGTGATTTGAGTAATGAACGGTTAATAGAGGAATGTCCATCACATATATCAGGTATATGTACTGACTGTTTGCCCTGTTGTTAAAATAAAATATCCCTTGTGACTATAATCAACCATAAGGAAAGAAGAAGTAAAGTTATATTATGACGCACCAACGAGGAGCACGAATGGGGGAGATGAACCTTAGTGATTTCCAAATGATCATGGAGCAGTTGACCAAGAGGAGGGACATCATTGATAAGGGGAGTGAACGGATATGTGAGCGGATAGACTCAATGAAAGTACAAATGGAGAAAATATGTGAAGTATGTGATGCTGCAGTTGCTGAAATAGAAGGAAATGATAGAAAACTAAATGAAGAAGGGAACAAGAAGCAAGAAAAGTATCAACAAGTTGGTGGGCGCGAAGAAGAAATGAAAGACGGACAAGAGAGAGAACAAGGTCAAATGGAGGAGGATAAAACTGAGGACAAGGAAGAAGATGAGATAGAGGGCATGGCAGAAAAGAAAGGAGAGATGGATAACGGATGAGGTGAGATGGAGGAAACTGAAGACGAGAAAGGAGAAGCAGATGAGATTGGTCATGAGGAGGACAGTAGCAGTCAAGAAAAAGAGGTTAAAGATGAGGGTAAAAGTGCAAGAGAATGTCATGGAGAAGACAACATACTAGAAGAAAATCAGGTGAATAAGAAACAGTGGAGAACAAAGTGGAAGAAGAGAAAGAAACTTTTGAGTAAGACAAGACAGACGAGGAAGAGGTGGAAAATGTGGAAAGGAAGAAGAGAGAAGTGGTTGAGAATGAAGACAAAGAGGACCAGGATGATAGATAAAAAGATGAGTTGGAAAGCAAAGAGAATGATTAGGAAGAAGATGAAATGTCAGGTAAAGGAAGATAAGAGAGTGAAGGATCAGAAGAAGAAGAAGACGAAAATGAGAAAGGAAAGGAGACAGGAACGGTGGAGATGTAAGATGAGGAGTACAAGGTACGGAATGACATGGCGGATGAAGAAAAAGACGAGATGGAAGGCGGAGGAGATGCAAAAGTTTCAAACGATGGCGCAGGAGGAGAGGCAGGATGAGAAAGGGAAGGACGAAGATGATGATGGTTCTTCAGATGACGATAAACGTGGAGAACTGAATGCCGAATCGGAAACGCTGAGTAACGTGATGAATCTGGATAATGATAGAGATGATTATTCATGCAGTTTGTTCCCAACTTGATATGATATCGATTAATGCAGAATTGCCCCAACCCCCGTAATTTAGGAATATCGTGTTCGATTTCTTTTATATATATTTGAGCTAGTTACAGTACTGTAGGCTACTTTGTTTTTATCAGTTTGCTTTTGTGAATGTTCCTCCCTTTCCACTGTATTTTATGTGTGTTTTAAAGTAGAACGTAACATTAGTTATTGTATTCTTTTATAGCACGATTTGGATGTAAATAAATAACATGTATACTTTGAACGATGAAAATAGAGAGTAAGCACATAAAGAAAGTAACCTAACAATAATATATGTAGCAACTGGAAATAATCAAACAATATTGAATGCTTGCGGTCTTTTCCACCGCGCGTGACGACTGACGTTACACTGCCTCGCGCGACGTCCCGAGGGTTAAAAATTAAACTGAAATTTAGAAGTTCCGTGCAGTCAATGGACATAACCTGTGTATTATATATGTTTAAGCGTATGATTCACGGCCCTAACACAAAGTCTGCCGACTTCTTAATGGAAAATAATTATGGTATATTGGCTATCACGGCCAGTGAATTCAAACTCTCCAATTTTTATAGGTTTGTGCTGAGTTTTAATTCACTGGCCGTGAAAGCCAATATACCATCTTTTTGGAAGCCTTCATAGGGAGGTTAAGGCTGCTTGAGCTTTTAGCTCTCGCAGTGAAGATGCGCAGGTGCACTTCATATAAAAGGAGGTAGCGCGCAGTTTGCTACTCCTGTGAGAGTCCGGGTGTGGACACCAAGAGCCCGCCGTTGAGCCAGCTTGGTGTCCTAGGTGAACCCCCACACATGACAAGGCCCAAAACTAGAAAAATTGCTGAGTTTTGAAAATAATTATGTTTAGCATATGAATGAATGCAATTGAAGAAGTGAGGTGGAAATAAATCCTGGGCCTAGGGTATAACGTATAATGGAAATGGAATTATTTTCGGAATTCATTACAGACGTAAATAGTTTTAACAACAAATTGTTTATCCGCCTTAGTCAATACATAAACGAAAATAAATTATAATTACATTTGCTCCTGGTACATGTTTCAGGGATTAATTGCTTTTATCTCGTTCATCAGTCAAGACAAATATCCGAATATTTATCATCTATTGCTATTGCTGAGTGTTGGAATTGGCTACACCCATAAATTCTTTACAATAATTTTCAAACATAAGACAATCTTTTCATAATTGATACTTTGATTTAACCTGAAGTAAGTTTTTCAAATATTATTAAGTTTGCATTCGTTCTATATCATTTTAAATTATTTTTTATAGTTTTTCATAATTATTTCAGTCTATAAAGTTCCCCTTGGTCCATTTTATTATGGTTTTTGTTTTTCCTTTGCTTCTTTCAGGTTATGCATTGAGCTAACCTCATTGCTATATGAAGTTGTTCCTTCCACGCTCGTCTAGTTTGTATGCAGGCATTTGATTTGGCTTATGGACCTGTTAAGCATAAGGCTTCTTCATTGGTTGTGTTCATATGGTGAAGTATTGTGATTTTTTGCCAATTCAAGCTTCGACCCGTGTTTTGGAGCGGATTCACGAATGATCTGTCCACTGATTCTCTGTGTTTTGATGGCTGAATATCAACGCTGTTTCATATATTTTTTTAGTTTTGCTCAACATTTTCCTGTGACCTACTTATATGGTGCACCATATTAAGTTAAATAGCCATTTGTTTTTTTGAGTGCTACGCTATTTTATATCTTTCTTTGGATATTTGTCTTGGCTGATGAAGGAGATAAAAGCAATTAATCTCTGAAACATGTACCAGGAGCAAATGTAATTATAATTTATTTTCGTTTATGTATTGACTAAGGCGGATATACAATTTGTTGTTAAAACTATTTAGTACGTCAATACGGAACCATCATGGAAACTAGTTTAAATAATAGAATTACAGACGTAAGTTATGTAAATCGAGAAACATTGTGGGTCAAAGGCAGAGCCTTGAGGTACACAACTTTCAACACTTTTCCAGTCTGCGAATGAGCCATCTGAAAGGATCACTCTTTACGTACGACTGAACAGGTAAGATTTAAACATGGAAAGGGCACTCTGAGAAGAGCTAATGGATTTCAGCTTTGCAAAGAGAGAGAGAACACAGAATGGTTGGCCTGCTTTGGCGAGGAACACTGCATAAGGCCAGTCTCACAAGTAATTAATTATTTCATTATTACATTTATTTAATTAATGATGATACAGTATGTATTCCAGTCCTTTGTGCAAGCGATGAGCTCTGTTTCCATTGATAGCTGGGAACCTTCCCTTTGTGGAACTACACAATTGTTTGATGTTGATAAACAATGCGCAGAGGCATATTGTTGCAGGGACTTGATCGCAAGATAATGAGGTCGCTAGCTGGACACCGATAAACAAAGACTGGTAAATCCTAATATAACAATGCTACAATACATGCAAACAAATGTATTGTAACATAGAGTCAGTCGCATTTTCTTCTGTGTTCTTAGCCTAATTTAAAATTTGGTAAAAACAGAGGAGAAAGGCAATAGAAGACTTCTGCTACTTACGAATCAATAAAACGAAAACCAGCGATGGACGAAGCAAAGAGGATATAAAACGTAGCTTGGCTCGGGTAAGGAAAGTGTTTCTGCAGAAAATAAATCTGTTGACCTGAAATATAGATTTAGCCATTAGTAAGTCATACTTGAAAGCCTTTGTCTGGACGTTGGTGCTCTATGGAAGTGACTCTTGGACTGTTGGTGCAGTAGAAAATAGGAGAATTGAAGCGTTTGAAATATGGTGTTACAAGAGAATGATGAAGATCAGATGAGTAAATAGGGTATCAAATGAAGAGGTATTAAGACGAGTGGGTGAGGAGAGATGCTTCAGGCGACTGCTAATTGAGGAGAAGAGATAGGTTGGTAGGAAACGTATTAAGACACCCTGATAAAGCAAACTTAGTTATGGAAGGAAGAGTTGAGTGCAAGAACTGTAGGGGTAGACCGAAGTTAGAATAAGTTAAATAGATTGCCTCGGATGTAGGGTGTGGTTGCTATGTAGAGATGAAACGATTAGCTCAGGACAGGGAAACATGGAGAGCTGGATCAAACCAGTAAAAAGACTGAAGACTCAATCAACAAGAACAAAACCAACAAGTAGTTCCGTGAATAATTAAATAACATATTTTCATATATCCTACTGGTACCATTAAAACTCTCCCGTCTATAAAAAATATTTTCAGACATGACACTCTCCTCCAGGTCATTTTTGAAGGAAAAATTTTTGGGAAGAAACCAAGGGGACGACCAAGACAATCGTACCTCAAGATCATTGTCAAGGAAATGGAATGTGAATCGTATGTCAATATGAAGAGAACTGCTGAAGACCGTAAGAAATGGCTGCAACGACAAGGCTTTTAGCCTTTAGAAGCTGATGATGATGATGTAATAAATAGCTCTCGGTTCACGAGCTATGTTGTGATAAAGTATAGAGTAACAATTTCAAACTCGAAACTCAATATCCATAAATTTTAGTCATTTCAGACAAGAAACAAAAGATATTAAGAAAGAAAAATGGTCCTAACAAGATACTACTGTAGTGCATGCGTAATCTTAAATCAAAGCTTTCATAATTCATCAAGATAACTCACGTCAACACACCTCCAGCGCAGGAAAATGTGTGTCATAAGTTAGAGCCCGACACACCAGTCTCTGCCGCAACGCAGTAACACATTTTAGTTTCTTCATGTCTCTTCTGAAACGCGTCCTGGCTCCCCGAGTCCCGATGTAGCAACATCATTCATTCTCTGCTTGGACTTGAACGTGGGAACATAATGCTTCGCAGCAGCTAGGAACGAGTGATCACGTTGTATTTCAACAAGCTACTACAACCAGAATTCAATTATACTCCTTGAAAAGGACAAAGAGTTATAACAATACCCATGAATTTAGGAGAAAGTAGGCTATATGTTCTTGACAGAAGATCTTGTTTTTCAAGTGCATTTCACTTCACAATTTCCGGAATACTAAAGCCATCTGTTGAGATATGCTCGAACTACTTCTAAACACGTATTCAGAAAACATCGTAGATGTTCGTTCCGAGAATATATCAAATTACACAAAATGTAACATACAGTAGACGTTTTCTCCCATATGCTTGAATAGTGTACTGGTATCAACATACCGAGGAACAAGTTCTATTAAACACTGTAAAATATCTGTTCCTTTTCAGATATAAATTATATAAGGTGCGTTCCAAAAGTAACGAGCCGGAGGCTGGAATGCGCAAACCGGTGACTACATCGGCTAATCGTGGCGTTTGTAACGAGGTGTGGTTCCGACCAGAGCGTGGAAGACCACAGCCCGTCGCTAGAGGACACGCGTGCACGTCACGTGACGATACAATGCGAGCAGCAGCATGCATCAATCGTCCAACGCTGCCAGTCGCATTGCAAACAGTGATATGGAGGCGTCAACCGAAGAGCAAGGAGGTGTTGTTCAGTTTCTGACAGCGGAAGGAGTAGGGGGAACAGACATTCATCGCCGAATGTCACAAGTGTACGGCGAACAATGCATGTCCCTTGGGAGGGTCAAGGCGAGGCACAAGCGCTTCAGGGAAGGACGGGTGACGTTAGCCGATGATGCCCGGTCTGGGGCACCCCCCTCCCCCTGCATTACCGATGACAAATTCCGGCTGGTTGATGCACTCATTACCCAGGACCGCCGAGTGACAGTGAACGTCATAGCCGCCGTGGTTGCTCCACGACAATGCACGACTTCATACGGCCAACACAGTCGCGGCACTCCTGCAGAAATTCAAATGGGAGGTTCTCGACCAACCTCCATACAGTCCAGACCTCTCTCCCTGTGATTACGCCATGTTTGGTCCCCTGAAAAGGTCTCTGCGGGGCCAACTATTCACTTCGGACGCCTACGTCTAGCTGTACGTGCGGAACAGGTTCACATCGCAGCCCAGGGAATTTTATGAGACAGCCATTCACCGCCCCGTGTCACAGTGGGACAAGTGCCTCAACAGCCAGGGCCAATACTTCTAACATACAGGTACTGGTTTCTGTAATTATGCCTCCAGCTCGTTACTTTTTGAATGCACCTTATATATGAATTGCAGTCAATGGCCATAGCAGGGTATATTATCTGAACGCCTGTGGGCTCCCAGCAAGTTCGATTTCAAGTAGTCTGTCTGTATGTATTGAGCCCGTCAGAGGAGCTGCCAGGATAGCCAACAACCGCAATGACTTCCCTAACATCTCATCCGTCGGACCTAACTGCCGTGAGGATCAGGTGAACTTCCAAATAGGCCAAAGCGGCACGAGAAACTGTAGTCCACGGGGATCGTGGTACATGGTGACGAAGGTCATAGACTGCCTAAGGAAAGGTTCACCATGACGAATAGAAATAAACAGTGTCATCACTCCGCTACTTAAGCATTGTAGTTCATGGTCCAGCCAGTGTGTGGCGCGGAAGTCGCGACGAACCATAAGCACGTATGACAGTAACCCACGAGGTTAGTACTGTAATATCCTGTGCGCGAGAAGTCATATTATTCGAGGGAATTTGTTTCTTTGTAATAATTTACGGATGTCTGTGCAGTGCTTTGTGTGTGCAAACAACTAAGTTTTCTGTTGTTTCGGGAAAATGTCGTAAAGTTTTGTTCCTGGAAGTAAATCGGGTTACGAAGAAAATCTGATGGTAGACATTTTTTACACCACCAAAAGAAACAAATCTGTTTTCGAAATGGGCGAGAGTTTTCCGTGGAAGGATAAGCAATTGTCGATCAAAAATAGAATCTGTGACGAACGTTTTCCGGAAGATTTAATTATTATAAAGGCGGACTCTTTCGTAGTGAACTATGAGAACGTGAAACTTCCTCGCGTGAAGTGGAAATTAAAACCAGGATCAGTACCTCAAATTTTTCAAAATTTACCGAAATATCTATCCACTGATGTAAAATCACGAAAGCCGCCCAGTAGAATACGGAATGAAGGCAGCCTTCCATGGTTACTTGTTCTATTTCGTGCCATCCTTACCTAAAACGAAAAAAAATCCGTCGTAATAATAATATGCCTAAAATAATAATAGTTGTTGATTCTTTAGGGACTTAACTTCATCGTGGTCACGTATCCCCGTGTGTTTGGGTTTGTTTAGAATTCGTCTGATAACCTGTGTCATTATGATGTCTGTAGTAGTGTGTGTATTTGGAATTGAGGTCGGATTTGGGTAGGAAGCGGCCGTGTCCTTCAGTTAGGTACCATCCTGGCATTTGCCTGGAGGAGAAGTGGGAAACCACGGAAATCCACTTCCAGGATAGCTGAGGTAGGAATCGAACGCGCCTCTGAACATTTTTGCCTCACGAGGGTGAGTGGACACCGCTCCAGCCCTCAGACCAGTATTAAATTTATTGGCAGAGCTGGGAATCGAACCAGGACTTCCGTGGTGATAGCCAAGTGGCCAAGAATGAGTCGGACATATAACAATGGCCAACCTGCCAATAAAATAAACGGTCATCCAATTCTTCGCTTCCGTTACCGTCCTCCTGATCTTCGGATCTTGTTTCAACTTTGTCTTCAGTATCAGAGTCACACATTCCTTTGAAATTACTGAATCATGAACTAGCTATTCGTTATCTTTCAGCAGAAGGTGACACGCTTCATCTGCATCCTTAGTTTTTCGTAAGGCGCAGTCTCCTTACTGATATTAACTAAGGCAACATTCTAAGCCAAATAATCGTTATAACAGCACACCTGCCACTCACTAACAGAATGTAACATCATTGGGAGCGCTGGTACTATCAATATCACGCTGACAAAGTGTTACACGTGATAAAGTTATTTTTAGGCACGCTATTTCACAACTCCAGAAAAATGCTTACTATGGTTTGGTGTAAGATGTCACGAGACGATAAGATCATAACTTGAACTGTTGGCTTGATATTAAAACTAATATAACGAACCATGGAGCTGTCAGACCAATGCGCGACTAACGGAGGGTTTTAAACGATAGTTCTACATGGGGACAGAGAATATTAATGCTAACTTTTTGACAGTATTATTCATAAGTCTAAACACACAATTTGTTGTAATCAGCGTAACCGCAGCCTTCGTAAAGAGGTTTACGTAGCCCAGCGCGTATCTCACTATTGAACAGCTGTCTGTGTAGCGTAGGGGATCAGCGCCGCTAGCGCCAGCAGAGCGGGACGCGGTTGAACTCGGTGAGTGATAACACTATTTATTTCTATTCGTCATGGGTTCACCTTAAAAGCTAGACTGAGAAAATAAACATCCAGACTTATGTAAAACACCGTGAAAATTTATTATAATCTTTACAAACCCCTAGCCTAGTTCGGAGGGTTTCTATCGGCTAATCCGCAAGCTAATAAATAATCAAAAACAACAAGTTCCGTTAAGAACTATACAGCCTACTTTTCATGCCAATGATTATTCTACAGAATATGAACCTATCTAGAATAATGACGAAATTAAGTTGGTAATATCGAAAAATCTAATTAGTTCAAATTATACCTGGTATAATGTAGCCTAATAGAGCACTACAATTGGCAGCCCTGGTGACTGAATATATTCTTAGTTCCATCTCTTAAGGTACAGAATACAAAATTTGGTTGAAGTCCAATGGACGTTACATGCAGTTAGACACTGGATCTATCAGCACGCGTAAAAGCATGTTGCCAACAATGTCATGCGTGTGCTGGTCAGAAATAATCTGAAATATTATATCTTGTTGTGCCAATTTTGGATGAAATCCATTTGATAGTATAGAAGTTACATGTATTTTAAAATTGGACATATCTGCAGGCATAGAATCATGTTGGCAGCACTGACTAGTATTAATTACTCCAAATTAATCTAGAATGTTAGGTGCTATACGTGTGCAAAGTATAGAGCTCTTGGCTTGCATACTTTCTGATATATTGATATTAGGGTAAAAAAATATAGACAGCATTTATTAACAGTTGGCAGCCCTGATTGATCCTAACAATACCTATAGTCATATCTGTTATGGTACACATAGCACATACGAAATTTGGTTGAAATCCAACTGATAGTATAGAAGTTACATGTATTAAAAAATTGGTACTATCAGCAGGCTTATAATCATGTTGGTAGAACTGACGTATATAAGTTACTCCAAATTAATCTGAAATGTCAGAATACATGTGCATAGTTTAAAGCTATTGGCTTGCATACTTTCTGATATATTGGTATTTGGATTTAAAAAATAGAGAGAGCAATTATTAACAGTTGGCAGCCCTGGCAGCTCTTAAGAATACGCTCAGTCATATCTGTTTATGTATACATATTACGTACAAAATTTGGTTGAAATACAATTGATAGTGTAGAAGTTATATGCATTTAAACATTGGACTTATCAGAAGGCTTAAAATTATTTTGGCGTCACTATCATGGTTGGCCTCCTGGAAATTAAACTGAAATAGTCGTATCTACATGTGTGCCAATTTTGGAATAGCTCCCATGCATATCTTGCAAGATATCCAACATGGAGCTCAAATTTATAGTGCGTTTTTTCAGCAGTTGGTAGCACTGACATCATTTTCAAATATGGACTGAGATATTCCGGTGCACATCTTTACACATATTAAATTTGGTTTTGATTGCTGCAGCCATTTAGGAGTTGATAGGGGGACACACACACACACACAGCCAGACAGACAGAAGGACAGACAGACAGACAGACAGAAGGACAGACAGACAGACACACATTTTCCCGGATCGATCTCATAAGTCTACTTTTTCCTAATTTTTGCAAATGTGAAAAGTAGGCTAATAAAGAGCAGCAAAACAAATCTAAGTTAGGATGATACCATCTCCACATTTACATTTAACGTTAATTCATCTAGCTAAGTCCTATCAATTAATAACAAAATTTACGGCGATGACGTCCGTAATATCAAATAATTACATTCAAAGCTAAGTGACCAGCCATAAAAAACATCTAAGTCATTCTTAAAACTAGGCGCTAGTCAGCACCCAAAAGGGTAACATAGAGGATTCATACACTTTTACATGATTAAATAAATAATAAGAGACCACAGTTTTATTCAAATCCCTGCCTACACCTTGGTTTACTCTTTGTAAGCCATAGTCATCTAATGTCTGTAATTACGGTGACGACTGCGTAGTGAAGACTACGTCTAACATCGTATGGCCTGCGCTCCACCAGCTACGAACTCAGGGTTCGAGCAAGCTCCAGTCACAACAAAAAGTGTCAGCTGGTCTAAAGTCATTTCCTCCAGGAAATACCTTCATTAGCACGGCTATGTCAGCAGGTTCCAAATGCAAATGAACAAGGTTAAGCAGAAAGGAATCGTTAGTTAGCTTTTGTTTATCAAAATTATGCGTTTTATTATTAAGATGTCGGTTTAGGTTATCGTTGGTTTATGGCGAATAATACTGACAAGCCTGGGCACGGAGCGTCTCCCCTGAGACCATCTCTGCCAAAAAGCCTCGACTCAAAAGTCGGAATACAATCAACGAGCAATAACAACTCGGACACACAATAACACAAGTTACCAGCGGCGCACAGCTCGCGTTCAATAACTCTGGGACGGGCCTGGACACAATCAGTTACCCTCCCTAAATATCTGGTCCACGGGAACAGTCCCGGACATGGTACACACAATACCATCATACATGAAAAACCTCCCTAGCGGGGCTAGCCTACAACGTACTATAGAAACCTGACATAACTGTACTCATCAAAACAACGGTACACGCAACAGCGTTTAACTAACAAATGACAATCTACAGAACATATGATCAGATACAAGAATGGACACTGGGTTCCATGAGCTATAACTGCAATGAAAGGGAAAGTGAATGCTCAAAGCATTCTGTCGTATGTTAATATCAGTCCGTCTCACTTAGAAGCATGCGCTCTCACACGAGCGCTGGGTCACAAACCTGTTCGTGTCACCGCAGGCTACAAGATTCCTGCGCTGAATGACACAACACACTATCTAGGCCGGCAATTTAAGCAAGATAATAACTGTACAACTGGCCTCATAAAAATACCTTTACCATAGGTTATAAACCTCGAAGAATAGGTGCATAAAAAGCACGCTATAAATCTGAATACAATCATATAACTCTGTCTTTCACATCAAAGACATTTAAAAGGTAGCAATGTCACTCATTGCTGGAGCTCTCTGCTCTCACAGACAAAATACACTTCAGTAGTTGCTTGTATCAAATATCAAATAAACACGTGTCATTACACTTGACACTAACAAAATAATAATTGTGGCGCAAACTCCACACTCTGCTGGATCAGCTTAATGATACGTTGGGAACTGAGTTCGATGCTAGACAACGAAACATCCCTCTTACTTATAAGGTCCACACTTGACCTGGATGGCTTCTGAGCTCATCTCAAATGAAATATAATGCAGTTACAAAACTGGTAATTACAGTCGATTACCCAAATGATACGACTACTCTAACGAAGTCAGGGGTGTAACATAGACTGGCTGCAAAAAGTACAGTTAAAGAAACATGACTATGGCATTTGATTGCCATAACTAGAGTCTGCAAAGACTTGAAAAATCACCCCAGATATAGTTAAACAAAGTAGCCTCAAAATGACTACAGTCACGTTTAGCAATAGACAGAAATTGGCGTCCTACGACGTCCATCAAGCTGCACCAGGGTTGACCAAAATGTCAGACCCAAGGGTGACTCACAATCACTGCAAATAAATGACATCTAATTAGACTAATTACATTCCCTACCTATGAAATGGCTGTCACTGAGTTCGGTTAGTTCACAAACTACACTAATCTAACTATACCACCCGAAACTAGAACAAGGAAGGGTGTACAAACTCACGATATGAAGGAGCCCACACTTAGCTCTCTGTCCAACAAGGGTTGAACAAAAGCACCTCTGGCTTTTAGGATTGGCATCGTCCTCATCAGAACTTCCATCTGGACTCTCCCAAAGGTCAGGGTTCGGTCTGTCCCTGTAGTTGACCTCGTGAATGGACTGGACATGCCTAGGAAAAGCATCCTCGGTTCCTTCCTTCTCGTTCGATGTTCTAGAAGTTCCATTATCAAGCTCGTCCCATCCGAGACATGTCCCTCATACCATAATGGTATTAGCCCATGGTCTCGGCCTCGAACATGGTGTTGAAAAAGTTGACCACGTGGGCGGTAGAATAAGACATGTAGTAGTTCATTATTATCACTTGAAAATCACAATATTCGTCGTAGATATCACAGGCTTTAAATATAACTGGTAACACAGCCTTTACACTTTGCAGATGTAAATGATAAATGGCCATGCACTGTTCTGCGGTTCCACACGTGTACAGGCGCTACTTTTTCTATCACGTGGCATCCGTGAAATGGGCGTCGTTTTATTACAGATAAATTCACCGTAGCAATTTCTATATAATGTACTTGTATTATCACACTTGTTCAAAGTAATAATTTCACATTTACCTGTATATTTTAGCACCATGCTTTCGGCCCTCCACAAACACGTGGGTGTAAAAATGTGGTGCTACAGAAATGTCGTAAATTTCACAATACTTGCCAAATAATCCACTTTACTGTACGTGTTGATCACTGCACATCAACAACAGTGTTTCGTAGTATAATTGTGCTCGATGGCACTTGATAATGATTCCTCGCTGAAAAGCGGACTGTTTGCCACGTCTGACCCGACGGATATAATTACACGCCTACACGGGGAGGATTCTCCAGACGTAGTGCAATATAATTCACTATACAATTCGTGTTGATCACTGCACATCAACAACAGTGTTTCGTAGTGTATTTGTGCTCGATGGCACCTGATAATGATTTCCACGCTAAACAGCGGATATTTGCCACGTCTAACACGACGGATATAATTACACGCCTACACAGGGCGGATTCTCCAGACGTAGTGCAAGGAACTGCGTTCCTCGTTGAAGCAAGTCGTCAAACTGAGTCGTTGAGCGACTACTTACATTCCTGTTTGCGTATCTGCAATGATATTACCTTACCTTAAAGTGAAAAAACATTCTCCAAAATGTTTCAATAATACTGAATGACGAAATGGAATATTCTGGGTCTCTTAGAATGATAAAATTGATTAATAAGACCTCAGATAAATAATTAGCAGACTTCACCAAAGTCAAAAGTGCGATTCTCCGCTACTTCAAAGAGAATAGTATGAGCTCTCAGCTTCTCGTAGCTTTCTGGGTGTGTTCAAAGGTAGTACATCCCATCATAAATGTGCTGTCATGAAAAATATCACATGAACCTTAGCTCAGCGGGTTCAGTATGTACGTATGTATGTACGTATGTTCGTGACATTTTTGCGTTTAGCAAAGTACAGGTCGCAATTGTCAAGATATCGACCTGAAATTTGGATACTAGATGTCACTGTTACCAAGCGGTGAACGTTGGAATTTGATAGAGCGTTTCTAACCAGCCAAATATCACCTACAAATTTGGCTACACATTATCAATTGTGGTGGCAGTTTCTTTTACATTCCATAAATCTATGACATGGACCCGCCAGCTTTACTTCCACTCCGAAGGCATACTGAAGGATTTTAACGCTATTAAAAATATGACGGTTTGAACCCGTAATCTTGGCCATAGCAGTTCAGCTTGCTACCTACTACGCCTCCAAAGCCCACCCTTCAGATATGAGCATGTTTATTATTCATAATTAACGATGCCTGCAATAGAACACGTTTAAATTGAGAAATTATGTGCTATAATGTAAAACTTTCATTATCGGTATTGCATTATAACTCCTCCGGTGAGGAGGCATCTTTCTGTAACATGTCACGGGAGTTAATTTTAAAAATAGTCAAATTCATGGATTCTATGATTTAGAAAAAGTAAGCTACAGAATTTAGGCCCAACAGATAATGATTATTATAATAGCCCATCATACGATTCGTCCCTTCAATCGCTTGAGTAGGATACGAGTCCATTATCGTGTTGGAAGCCATTTTTAGTCCATTTTCATTTATGAAAACAAGATGTTCAGTAAAAAACATAGCTTACTTTCTCCTAAATGCATGGGTATTGTTATAACTCTTTGTCCTCTTCAAGGAGTATAATTGAATGTTGGTTGTAGAAGCTTGTTAAAATACAAAGTGCTATACGGATAAAGCATGAATATGAGGTGCCCTTTGCTAGTGCTACCTCTGTAAAAAAATGTCAGTCAATTCGGTTTCACCGTGTTTGAAAAGATAGGGCGAATCGATTTGCACACATACATGGCCGCCATATGCAACCTATTCGGCTGATGACCTTGTAGTTTGGTCAAAATATGCTTCCCATATAAAGGTAAGTTGTTGCAAAATTTGGTAGCGATCAGATTATTTGGTTGGTCGTAATTGGAATTAAGCTTTTAACATTTGGGTGGCCGCCATTACGTTTTCCTCAAGATGGCGGCGATTTAAAACATGACACTGAGGTGTCCTTTGCTAGTGCTACCTCTGTACCAAATTTCGTTCAATACGGTTTCACCGAGTTTGGAATGATAGAGGGAATCGATTTGCACACATACATGGCCGCCATCCTCAAACCATTGGGCTGATGGCATTGTAGTTTATTCAAAAGACGCTCGCTATATAAGTATATGTTGTGGCAACATTTGGTAGAGATCGGATGATTAGGTTAGTCGTAATTTGATTTAAGATTTGAACATTTGGGTGGCCGCCATTACGTTTCCGTCAAGATGTCGACGATATAAAACATGACACTTAGGTGCCCTTTGCTAGTGCTACCTCTGTACCAAATTTCATTCAATTTGGTTTCACTGTGTATCAAAGGATAGGGCGAATCGATTTGCACACATATATGGCCGCCATCTGCAAACTATTGCGCTGATGACTTTGTAGTTTAGTAAAAAGACGCTCGCCATATAAATATATGTTGTTGCAAAATTTGGTAGAGATCGGATGATTAGCTAAGTCGTAATTTGATTCAAGCTTTGAACATTTGGGTTGCCACCATTACGTTTCGGTTAAGATGGCGGCGATATAAACATGACACTTAGGTGCCCTTTGTTAGTTCTACCTCTGAACCAAATTTCGTTTAATTCAGTTTCACCGTGCTCGAATTGATATGGGGGGGACAGACATTCCGAGTACACACACAGACAGACACACAATTTTTGGCCCTGTGTAGATCTCATAAGTCTACTTACCTTTTTTGCAAAAATCAAAAATAGGCTTAAGAGATCACCTTTTGTCCGTATGTGTGTGTGTCTGTGGGTGTGTGGGTGTGTGTGTGTGTGTGTGTCCCCTTATAAAATCTTAACGGCCGAAGCGATTTCAATGAAACTCGGTAAGTGAATACTACTATCTCGACCGTGCCTTTCAAATTTTAATACGTTTAACCAATCAACATTGTACGGTGATAAAGGGTACCACTAGAAGTTCATGTATGTGACTTTCAAACACCTGTTAAGTTCTTAACGAACATGGTGACCAAGAGAATTTGAAACATTTAAATAGACTTTTCTCGCACTTTAACTATCCTAGCTTAGTGAAATTTGATATCTCAAATGCTTATACACATTGTAAGGCACTGACATCTAATTTAGTTCAATAGTTTACAGAACCTCAAGATGGTGGCTGTGCGAAAGTTTAAAATTAAGTTTTTATATCATGTGTCCTTATCATGCGATCAAAGTGAAAGTTTGAATAATTAACCTACACAATAATCTTCATCTAATGGTACATCGTTATATGGTCTACATAAATGTGACAAACCAGCATGGTGACCTCCCGAAATATTTGGACGGCTCTCAGTATCTATAAATCGATTTTAGCAATCAAACTGAAATTTTGTATGTTGATAGAGGCTATTAATATTAGTTCATCTATAGGACCTTCAATAACCTAGCGAGCACAATACCAACATGGCGGCCAAGTGAAATTAAAACTTTTAAATCGAATTTACTCGCGATTTAATGATCTCAGCGCAGTGAAACTTGGTACGGTAAATTTAATCTACTGGCATCTAAATAAATTCAATAGTTTCCATAACACCAGGGTGGCAACTGTGCGAAATGTTAAAATTGAATCATGCGTTTGAAGTGAACATTTTAATAATGAACCTACAAAATCATTTTCATATAATGGTACAAAACGCTATGGCTTACATACAGAACAATTCATATCAGAGGCGGGATAATTTTTATTAGAGAAGACCAATAGGATATATGAAAATAGGCTATATAGTTCTTCATGGAACTACTTGTTCAATGTTGCGTTAGTTATGTTTTTCAGTCGGTCAACACGATCGTACCCCATTGTAAAGGGTATTTCCCTAATCCTAAAAAGAATTACTTGAAATTAATAAATACACTTGAGAGTTAACAAACTGGAATTGGCCTATTGATTGATTCATAACAAACATTGTCTGTCTCGTAACTTAAAGCTGAAAACCTCCACTACAGTCATACGTCCAGAAGTTTTGTACGCTATGGAGTGTCTATCATTGAACGAAAGGGGACTGGTTGATCAATTGGAAGTTAGGGAGAGCAGGAAGTTCCTAGGTCTGGTGCGGGAATTTGGGGAATTCCGACAGAGGCACAATCCAGAACTTTGCGAGTATATCTAGGTATAGACAGGCTCTCGGACTCTACTAGGAAAAGAAGGATAGCCGTTTATGGCCAAGTGTCACGATCGTCTCCAAACAGACTGACTGTTAACCTTCTGGAAAAACAAGAAAGTTCGTCCCACCTGACTCACAGAAACCGAGAAAGGTGTTCAAGAAATGGGAATACTAGATCTTCAAGACAGACAGACCCTCAAGGAAGCCTGTGGATTTCAGGATAAACCTAGGAGGAAAGGTACCCCCCTGGACCGTGGAATGGGTAATGATTTGACAATATATTGGGCAAAGATCAAGGCCTACCATTTGAACAAGCGTGGCCGAAAGCGAGGCTTATTCGAAAAAAGGAGAAGGAGGAGGAGGAGGAGAAGGAGAAGAAGGAGAACAAGGAGAAGGAGACAGAGAAGAAGTAGGATAAGGAGGAGAAGAAGGAGAAGGAGGATGAGAAGGAGAAGGAGGAGGAGCAGGAGAAGAAGGAGAAGAAGGAGAAGGAGGAGAAGGAGTAGGAGAAGTAGAATAAGAAGTAGGAGATGGAGGATGAGAAGGAGAAGGAGAAGGAGTAGGAGAAATAGAAGGAGAAGGAGTAGGATAAGGAGGAGAAGAAGGAGGAGTAGGAGAAGGAGAAGGAGGAGAAGAAGGAGAAGGCGTGGGAGAAGGAGAAGGAGTAGGAGGAGAAGAAGGAGAAGGAGTAGGAGGAGGATGAGAAGGAGAAGGAGTAGGAGAAGTAGAAGGAAAAGGAGTAGGAGAAGGTGGATGAGATGGAGAAGGAGACAGGAAAGGAGTAGGATAAGGAGGGGAAGAAGGAGAAGGAGTAGGAGAAGGAGGAGAAGGAGTAGGAGAAGTAGAAGGAGAAGGAGTAGGAGCAGGAGGATGAGAAGGAGAAGGAGTAGGAGAAGGAGGATGACAAGGAGAAGGAGACAGAGAAGGAGTAGGATAAGGAGGGGAAGAAGGAGAAGAGGGAGAAGAAGGAGAAGGAGGAGAAGGAGTAGGAGAAGTAGAATGACAAGGAGTAGGAGATGGAGGATGAGAAGGAGAAGGAGTAGGAGAAGTAGAAGGAGTAGGATAAGGAGGAGAAGACTGAGAAGGAGGAGAAGGAGTAGGACAAGGAGGAGAAGGAGTAGGAGAAGGAGGAGGAGAAGAAGGAGAAGAAGGGGAAGAAGGAGAAGGCGTGGGAGAAGGAGTAGGAGAAGGAGGATAAGATGGAGAAGGAGACGGAGAAGGATTAGGATAAGGAGAAGGAGGAGAAGAAGGAGACGGAGTAGGAGAAGGAGGAGGAGAAGGAGAAGTAGAAGGAGAAGGAGTAGCAGAAGGAGGATGAGAAGGAGAAGGAGTAGGGGAAGGAGAAGGAGGAGAAGAAGGAGAAGGAGAAGGAGTAGCAGAAGGAGGATGAGAAGGAGAAGGAGTAGCAGAAGGAGGATGAGAAGGAGAAGGAGTAGCAGAAGGAGGATGAGAAGGAGAAGGAGTAGCAGAAGGAGAAGGAGAAGGAGAAGGAGAAGGAGTAGCAGAAGGAGAAGGAGAAGGAGTAGCAGAAGGAGGATGAGAAGGAGAAGGAGTAGCAGAAGGAGGATGAGAAGGAGAAGGAGTAGGATAAGGAGGAGATGGAGGAGAAGGAGTAGGAGAAGGAGAAGGAGGAGGATAAGGAGAAGGAGAAGGAGGAGAAGAAGGAGAAGGAGGAGAAGAAGGAGAAGGAGTAGGTGTACGAGAAGGAGGAGAAGAAGAATAAGGAGAAGGAGGAGAAAAAGAAGAAGAAAAAGAAGTAGGAAAAAATCACTTGGATGACCAGTTTCGATCGTCAAGCGATCATCATCAGATCCTTGACACTTACGCTATTGAAATTTAAAGCCAGGCGGGTGGCTTATGCACATGCGAAATTACTCGCACAGGTCCCCTAATATTATTATTATATATCGGCTTCGGTGGCGTAGTTGCTAGCATGCTGAACTGCTGTGCCCAAGATAGCGGTTTCAAACCCGGCCGAAGTCATCGGATTTTTTTAAGAGCGTTAAAATCCCTCAGTATGCCTTCCTTCGGAGAGGAAGTAAAGCTGGCGGTCCGATGTCATAGATTTATGGCATGTAGGAGATCCTTAGACTAAACTTGTGTGAAGCTAAATTTCTAGGTTGGATTTCGTTGAAACGCTCTATCAAAGTTCCAACGTTCACCACTAGGTATCAGTGACATCTGGTAGCGAATGTTGAAATTGAACGGAACTTGTAGCTCACCCTATGGGTGTCTGCTTGAAACAGCTATAGCCTCTGGTGAGCCGAAAATGTCCTCGAACACTCCCGGCACTTAAAACCATACGATAAATAAAAAATAAATTATTAAATAACACAACAATGTGCAATATGCCATTTTGAAGGGGAATCTTTAGGAAATAAATATACTGTAGATAGTAAGAAAAACAATAATCATTTATAAGGTGCGTTCAAAAAGTAACTAGCCGGAGGCTGGAATGCGCAAACCGGTGACGACATCGGCTAATCGTGGCGTATGCAACGAGGTGTGGTTCTGACCAGAGCGTGGAAGGTCACAGCCCGTCGCTAGAGGGCACGCGTGCACGTCACGTGACGATGCAAAGCGAGCAGCTGCATGCATCAATCGTCCAACGCTGCCAGTAATGCAGACGTTCTTCTTTGACCAAGATGGACCCCTTCTGATACACTTCATGCCGCACGGGACAACAGTGAATGCCCAGCGTTACGCGCAAACTTTGACCACCCTTCGCCAAGCGATCAAAACAAAACGACCAGGCAATCTCACCCGTGGGGTCATTCTGCTCCACGACAATGCACGACCTCATACGGCCAACACAGTCGCGGCACTCCTGCAGAAATTCAAATAGGAGGTTCTCGGCCACCCTCCCTACAGTCCAGACCTCTCTCTCTCTCTGTGATTACGCAATGTTTGATCCCCTGAAAAGGGCTCTGTGGGGCAAACGATTCACCTCGGACGCCGACCTCCAGCTGTACGTGCGGAACTGGTTCACATCGCAGCCCAGGGAATTTTATGAGACAGCCGTTCACCGCTTCGTGTCACAGTGGGACAAGTGCCTCAACAGCCAGGGCCAATACTTTTAACATACAGGTACTGGTTTCTGTAATTATGCCTCCTGCTCGTTACTTTTTGAACGCACCTTATAAAATTTGATTCCATTTCTCTTTAAGTAGCCTAGGTAGCTTAAAAGCTGGCTTAGGAATTTGGATAAACATATAGATAAAGTAATGCTTGAGGCATTACGTTGTATAAGCAATTGACCTGGCCAGTTGAACACAAAGTATCATCTATAGTTCCGTTAATAAAAGTGGACCTCATCAAATTAATGTTGACATTTACATTTGATTGGTCAGTGGCTGCAATATGGTCTAATTACAGCAGCAGAACTGCAGCAATAACCACACGACAAACACTGTCTGGTTTAGCCAATATCCTCGAATGTAAACACATCATTCAACTGTCGCATTGGGGACAGTAATAGGAACGAACAAGGAGTATTTAAAAAGCCCGACTGCTATATTTTAGTTTATATCAAGGTATAAACAGGTTAAAGGTTCCGCCTGATCAACACTTTTATTAATTATGATCACCGTGTGGTCACTAGTGGGACATGTTTCGAGGCCTAATTAATATTTTTGGCCCCTTCATCGGCCGATATCATAGAGAACGATACAAGATTATTCATCACGTAGCACTCAAAATTCAATCTTGTATGGTGCACCATAAAGCGAGATTGAAAAATCTCACGCCCAACATGAGCTATGTCAAAAGTCTTAATGAACTAGGCCCATAAACAGTTTCAATAGACGCCTCACGGTAATCCCCAGACGCTATTGAAAGAACAAATACTCGGTACCGGTCCAGAACGACAGCTACAGTTCAGAACACCATAAAACATGCTTGGAATCAGCAGTAGGCCAATCTCTGCCATTGCAAGTTTGAAGTTATGCAGTTCATAAGCTTTATATTTGGCTGGATAATTTCAGCGCAGTGACTTCATTGGTTTTATCATCTTGATATTGCTGGTGAAGTATTGAGGAATTAAGTGTTACTACTGCTGATTCCAAACATATTTTATGGTGTTCTGAAATGTAGCTGTCGTTCTGAACCGGTACCGTGCATTTGTTCTTTCAATAGCGTCTGGGGATTACCGCGAGGCGTCTATTGAAACTGTCTATGGGCCTAGTTCATTAAGACTTTTGACATGGCTCATGTTGGGCGTGAGATGTTTCAATCTCGCTTTAAGGTACACCTTACAAGATTGAATTTTGAGTGCTACGTGATGAATAATCTTGTATCGTTCTCTGTGATATCGGCTGATGAAGGGGCCAAAAATATTAATTAGGCCTCGAAACATGTCCCACTAATGACCACACGGTGATCATAATTAATAAAAGTATTGATCAGGCGGAACCTTTAACCTGTTTATGCTAATTAGTTTATCAATACGGAACCAGAATGAACCTTTAAAGTTCTAAAATACATCAAGGTAGTCAAAGATAAATATATAGCAAATTCAGTGTAGCTACCAACAGTGGCGTTGTTAGTGGGGGCTGGTTAGGGGAAGGTAGCAGTCAACCCTCGCTGATACTAGCAAAAACAAATTGCCTATACTATTATAGAGCCATATGGTTCTGAAACGCTGATTATTGGGGGCAGATCATTAATTGATGAAGTGAAAAGGAAGAAAGGAAACTCCTAGGAAAATATTTTGGACCCGTCTGTACAGGGGGAATCTGGATGAAAAGAAAATCCCAAGATTTATACCCGCACTCGGAGAAAATCTCAGACACCTTTAGGAAAAGACGATTGCAATTTTACGGGCATATCCTCAGGATGGGCAATCTGAGACTGACCAAAATGAGCCTTAACCATGCACTGTCAATGAAAGTTAAAAACACATCTTGCTGCTTGAAGTTGGAAAAGATCTTCAGGAAATAGGCATCACAGATGACATTGTACTAGACAGAGCTAAGTTCAGAGAATTAGTCGATAGTCACCGCTTTGTAGACCATCCAAGCACTATCACCAACAAAACCTGGTCAGAAGATCGCAAGAGAAGCCACAGCGAGAAGATGAAGAGATTTTGGGAGAAAAGAAAGGAAATGCCATCAGCTAAATAAGTTCATTGGCGCTCCTTAGTCGGGCATGACGAAGAAAGAAGGAAAGAAAGAAGAATTTAGAGCCATTACATATAGCCTCATGTGAATAGGGAGCGGGCGAAGGCATGTTTTTCAATATAATATCGGCTCGGTAATACTTGTAGAAGAGGACTCGTGCAAATATTTGGGCACCGATATAAGGCATCCAGCATGGGGATAAATGTAGTACCCATGTGATTTGTGTCGACTCCAAAGCGTACAAATCACTTAATTTTGTAATGAGGGTATAAAGGATGTATTTCCACTGCGAAAAAATTAGGATATTTGGCCCTGGTGAGGCCAATCTTGGAATACGGCTTAGTGGTTTGGGACACTCATCAATGAGCTGGGGATGGAACAAAGGAAGGCTGCTAGGTTTTGTGCTCAACGATTTTAATCCTAGAAGTAGTGTAACTCGAACGATAGAAGATGGGAATCTCTGGGAGATGGACGAAATCCAGACTATACGCTATGTTTAATACTTACACTAATCGGCCAGCATGGGGAGAACTAAGCAAACGTCAGGGAAACCCCACCTACCAGAGCAGGGCAGATCATCCGCATAAAGTTAAGGTCCGACCGCAGCGTGCAAACTATGCGAAATATTCTGTCATTAATCGCGGTATTGATAATTGGAACTCATTACCTGCCACAGACTTAGAGACTTTCCCCAAATATATTGATGTGTTAAAGAGAAGACTGAAATTTTGTGTAAATACAACGTCATAATTATTATAGTTCCCAAATCACGACTCTTGTAGATTAAGTGCGTTTGATATTAATGCAGATAATTTTCTGTAATTGTACAATTTTCCACCAAGGAATTACCCGCAGTTGCAATAAAGTAAATGGATGAATGTGTGACTGACATTTACAACACACCTCAGTAATAAAATGTCTATATAAACGTTGTGATGGGTGCAAATCGAAACTAATAATAACATTTATAATTAACTATTTATTACCTAAAGTCAATATTTAGTACATTGAAACCGTACCGGTTTGTGACCCTCTTCAGCGTGGTATGAGATAAGTAACTGTGCAGTAACATACAGCTTAATACATTTTTTGTCATAATAGAGGATGCTATAATGAAATACACTGAAGAAAATGGAAATTGCAACACCCAGAAGGAGTGGTGCTACATTGCTGCAATTGAACATGCAGACGAGTGTTCGGTTGTGATTCGATGATTACACTTTTAGGTCTCTCTGACCACAAGTACGGACAACAATCAATACAGGATGTGCCCACCACGAGCTGCAATGCATTGATGAATTCAGCGAGGCATGAAGTCAATAAGGCCCTGGATCGCTTCCTGAGGAATTGTGGCTCATGCTTGCTGCACTGCACGGGTCAGTTGTTCCAGAGTTGTGGGTGGCTGAGGACGGTTGGCCAGTTGTCGACCCATCATGTCCCACACATGCTCAATAGGACTGAGGTCCGGGGATCTGGCGGGCCATTCTAAGGTTGTGATGTCGTAGAGAGCTTCTCTGAAGATGCGTGCAGTGCGAACCCGAGCATTGTCCTGCTGAAACATCCCTTTAGCAATGTTCGCCATCATAGGGACAACCACTGGATTGAGTACCCTATGAACGTACTGTCAAGCAGTCATAGTGCCCTCAACAAGCACTAATTGTGATTTCACATTAAAGCCAATAGCTCCCCAGACCAAAATGGTTGGTGTTGGCCCTGTGTGCCTCTCGACAAAAAGGTCTGGGTGGCCCCTCTCCCCGGTACGTCGGCGCACACGATTCCGGCGATCACTGCGGGCAAGACAGAAGCGCGATTCATCACTTAAGACGACCCTATGCCATTCGTCCACCCACGTCGATCGTTCTCGACACTAGGCCTGCCTTACACGTCGCTGTTGTGGATTCAATGGAACACCTTCTGCAGGGACACGGGATCGTAAGCCAGCTGCACGCAAGCGATTACCAACTGTTTGTTGTGTAACGTGGGTTGCCACAGCTGCTCGAATTTGCGCTGCTGTTGCATGGGGTTCCATCCGGGCCATCCGAATGATGCGGCGATCCTCTCTCACAGTTGTCTGTCGCACTGGGCCTGTGCCAGGTCTACGAGTGTGGGTACCTTCATTTGACCACTGCTACCATACACGTTGTACCGTAGATGCCTGTCGGCCAACACGTGCAGCGACAGTCCTTAGCGATAATCCAGCCTCACACAGCCCAATTATCCGAGCCCTCTCAAACGGCGACAGTTGTTGATAGCGTGCTCTTCTCTGTCGTCGAGGCATGTTTGACGGGGAACACTTCACTGCACAGACTGCAAGTCAACTACGCTACACCAGAGTCCGTATACTGGAGTTGATTCCTCCGCGGCCAATCACGTGGGGAGACCTGTAGCGACAATTCAATGGATCTGAAACTTTGATCGTTTATATACCTTCATGGTATCGTTCCATATCTTGAAAATCAACACAAACGACCAATGCCTTCATGGAGTTGCAATTTCCATTTTCTTCAGTGTAATAATAACTTCGTCACACATATTTTCCAAAGTTCTCTCTACTATATCTCTATACCTGGCAAATATACATCAACCATCATTTATAACCTAACTTATTCAGCATATATATTTTCACATTCACATCTCTTCAATTTAACGCTGTTTTATCACTACCTTTTTGTATGCTTTAATAACAAAGTTTTTGTAACAGATCTGGTTTTTGAAATTTTACTCTGTGAGCTTTTGGAACAAAAATATTTATAGTATCCTCTATTATGCGAACTGCGTACTACCTCCCTTTTATGAAGCACACGTGCGCGTCTTAACTGCGAGAGCTGAAAGCTCAAGCAGCCCCTCCTGTGGGGGTCCAGGCGTGGACACCAAGAGCCCGCTGATGAGCCTGCTTGCCGTTCCTAGGCGAAACCCTACACAAGACACGGCATAAACCTAGAAAGATTGCTGAGTTTTAGTCTTGTATTGTTCGTATGGACAGCTTATTCTGTCTCGGTTGCAAACTTGTTTAAAAGGGACCAACTTAAGCTTAAAATTTTTGGTAGGTAATTAGAGAGGTCCACAAAATCGATAAGGTGAAGTCGTGCTCAAGAGAGTGATGGGCTATCGCATCTACTCTGCAGTTGTTACAGAATGACAGCTCCTTCCCTAGTTGAAAGCTGTTTTACTCCATTAAAGGGAGTGGAAATGAACTATGCTATGATTTCTCGTATTACTACAACTATGCTGTCCATGTTAAATTTTCAGCTTTCACGTTAGCATTTTCTCAGGAAATATTAACAGAATCTAAATGCATTCATTCAGGGATGTCTCTCGATGCTCTCGCCTTTCTTTAACACAGGCATTTCCAGAATAAAAGAAAATAGTTCAGATTTATCGTGGATTTTTAGCCTATTTTCATTTATGAAAAAAAAAAAGGGCTTACGAGATCACCTATTGTCCGTGTGTGTGTGTGTCCCACCCCTAATAAATTCTAAACGGCTGGAGCGATCTCAATGAAACTCGGCGAGGTCATAGCACCATTTTGGCCGACCCCGACCGTACCCTTCAAGTTTTATTACGTCTCACCAATCCAACATGGCGGCTGTGCGAAATATTTCACCGGCATTCTATATCTCTGAAACTATTACTGATATCACCCTGAAATTTGGTACGGTGATAACAGGCACTAATAATAATAATAATACTAATACTATCGTATGGCCTCGGATGCCGGGTACAAGCTTTGTTAATTGACAACCAGAAGGCAGCTTGCGTGTCGTATTTAATGCTCCTTGGAGTGCTTTGAATGTCAAGGAAGTTAGATATCTAAGCTCCGTGATGCTATACCGCTTTCTAGTAGAGAAATGAGGAACTTTGTGTTGGCGGAAAATCCCGAGATTAATTTTACCGTTATGAACACGGCCTACTGCATTCAAATGGGTTCTTTAACATGCCAACAACGTATGATATGAGGATCGTGATTTTTGTCGCCTTAAAAAAAAACACTTACCATGGCCAGGAGCGAACCTGCAATCTTGGGGTTGGTAGTCTGACACTATAACCACTCATCCAAAGTGGCAATATAACTTTCAACAAGAAGTTCCGTGACGAACTAAAGAGCCTACTTTTCATGCCAATGATTATTCTACAGAATATGAACCTATCTAGAATAATGACGAAATTAAGTTGCTAATATCGAAATTTCTAATTAGTTCGAAATACTGTATACCTGGCATAATGTAGCCTAATAGGGCACCACAGTTGGCAGCCCTGATGACTGAATATATTCTTATTTCCATCTCTTAAGGTACAGAATACAAAATTTGGTTGAAGTCCAATGAATAGCATGGACGTTACATGCAGTTAAACATTGGATCTAACAGCGCGGGTAAAATCATGTTGGCAACAATGTCATGCATGTATTGGTCAGAAATAATCTGAAATAATATGATCTATTGTTGTGCCAATTTTGAATAAAATCCATTAGTTAGTATAGAAGTTACATGCATTTTAAAATTGGACCTATCAGCAGGCTTAGAATCATGTTGGCAGCACTGACGTATATTAGTTACTCCAAATTCATCTAGAATGCCAGGTACTATACGTGTGCAAAGTTTAGAGCTATTGGCTTGCATACTTTCTGATATATTGATATTAGGATAACAAAAATAGGGACAGTACATATTAACAGTTGGCAGACCTGGTTGCTCTTAAGAATACGCATAGTCATATCTGTTATGGTACACATAGCACATACGAAATTTGGTTCAAATCCAAATGATAGTGTGGAAGTTGCATGTATTTAAAGTTGGACCTGTCAGCAGGCTTAGAATCATGCTGGTAGCACTGACGTATATAAGTTACTCCAAATTAATATAGAATGTCAGGGACTATACGTGTGCATAGTTTAAAGCTGTCGGCTTGCATACT
This sequence comes from Meconema thalassinum, assembly GCA_946902985.2. Classification (NCBI taxonomy): domain Eukaryota; kingdom Metazoa; phylum Arthropoda; class Insecta; order Orthoptera; family Tettigoniidae; genus Meconema; species Meconema thalassinum. Next base: position 72,498,461 of record OX336399.1, on the reverse strand, counting down.
TTCTGATATATTGGTATTTGGATAAAATAAATTAGGAGCATTTATTAACAGTTGGCAGCCCTGGTGGGTCGTAAGAATACGCTCAGTCATATCTGATTATGTACACATACAACATACGAAATTTGGTTGAATTCCAATTGATAGTGTAGAAGTTATATGCATTTAAAAATTGGACCTATCAGCAGGCTTATAATCATTTTGGCAACACTGCCATGTATGGACTCCTAGAAATTAAACTGCAATATTATTATCTATACGTGTGCCAATTTTGAAATACCTCCCATTCTTACCTTCCAAGATATACATCATGGAGCTCAAATTTCAATTGCGATTTTTTAGCAGTTGGTAGCACTGACATCATTTTCAAATATGGCCGTGAGATATTCAGGTATAGATCTGTAATCCTACCAAATTTTGTTTCGATTGCTCCAGCCGTTTAGGAGTTGATAGGGGGGGGGGGCACACACACAGCCAGACAGACAGAAGGACAGACAGACAGACAGACAGACAGAAGGACAGACAGACAGACAGACAGACACACATTTGCCCGATCTCATAAGTCTACTTTTTCCTCATTTTTGCAAAATGTGAAAAGTAGGCTAAAAATCTGTAAAGTACAAAACGAACATGACGGTCAAGTGACTTCGAAACATTTTAATAAACTTTTCTCGCGATTTAACAATCTGAGCGCAGGTTAGATATCTAAGCTCCTTGAACACTATAGCGCTTTCTGGTAGAGAAATGAGGAACTTTGTGTGGGCGGAATCTCCCGAGATTAATTTTGCCATTATGAACACGGCCTTTTGAATTCAAATGGGTTCTTTGACAAGCCAACATAGTATGACATGGTGTCGTAATTTTTGCCGCCTTTCAAAAATCACTTACAATTGCCAGGAGCGAACCTGCAAGCTTGGAGTTAGTAGACCGACACGTTGACCACTCACCCACCGTGGCCATGACCGCACTAGTAGCGCGTCTCTGGGCATCATATACATTCTACAAACGTACGCACAAGTGCACGGGGCTAATGACCTCGATGTTCAGGCCCAAAAACAAAACATTAATAACAGCAACAGCATAGGAAACTAAGAGCTACCATCTAGCAGAGGGGTAGATGACCTTCATGTTCGACCCCATAAAACAACAATTAGCACAGTAGTTGTGAATCCACCTCGTGATGCAGTGAGGAGCATTCTTGACTGTCACAGCGGAGGTCCAGGTTTGATTCCTGGATCTGTCATGCAATTTAGTTTTAACATGAAGTCTGGAACGGGGTACACTCTGCTGAGAAGGGGTGGGTTCGATTCCCACCTTAGTCATCCTATAGAAGTGGCTTTCTGAGCTTTCCTCATATCCACTCCAGGCAATTGTCGAGATGGTACTTAAATTAAGGTCACCACTGCTTCCCACAGCTAATACAATGACACAGGTTATCAGGCAGATTTCACACACTCAAGTACATGATGTTACAAGGACGTTATTTGAATCAGAACAAAACGTTATATCTCTGCCGGTGAGCAACGTCATTACTTCCAGGAAAGGTATACCGACTGTACTATCCACACCAAAGACATTCCTCAAATTGGCATACAAACAATGTGTGTGCCGAGTGCATTATGCTAGGTCGGCCGTCAGAACGCCTCACCCTCCAGGGGCTCACCTCTAGTGGGACGTGGGTTGGCGACCACGGGGCCCCAGCTGAGTCCGTCATTGCCGGGCTCCTCTCCGTCTTCTTTCCTGCCGACCTCTCTGGATCAACTCTTGTTCTCTTCCGACGGTATTAGGCTATCCGAAGCCTAGGGAGTCTCTTCCTTTCCCGCCTTAATTGGCCCTTGTCTCAGCTTTTCTGATACCCTCCTTCTGCGAGGGGTCAGCATTCTTTTTCTTTTCATGTTATCTCCTGCCTTCTGCTCAAGGGCCTCAAGGAGGCCGGGTGTATGTAGCCCCACCACTTCTGTTGCACCCTGGATATTACTACACCCTCAGGGGCTCACGGCTGGTGAGTTCGGGTGTTGGCAACCCCGAGGGATTCCTGAGCTGGGTCCAATTTTCCCCGGTTTATCCATTACCTCTGGGGCAAACCCTCTCCCCTTTAACTTTCCTATCTGCATTTCATGGCTCTCCTTCCTTCCAAGTCCCTCAATCCGAATTCTTGGAGGGTTGAGGGCATTTCTTTTCCTCCTCTCCTTTATTTGCCTTATTCTCATTTAGTTTTGCATTTTTTCTTCTAGTATATAAGGTAGTAGTTAGTTTTAGTTATAGTTTACATTTCATTATCATCTTCACGATCACCCAAACCATTAGGGGCCGATAACCTAGATGTTAGACCCCTTAAAACAACAATTATCATCATCATCATCAGAACTCCCCATCCCCACACTGTGGGGTAATGGCTTATGAATAGGAGTAGAGGAGTTGATGGCTCGAATTCTCAGAAATCCAACAACCCTCACCGGCAGAGATTAATGCGAATACTGTACTTTACAGCTCCTCTTCACTGCGCTCAAGTGGTGGGTGTACCTGTTGTGCAGTGAGAATTAAAACACAGCTCCAGGGATCTACTGTTGTCTTGCTTGAGATATTGTTCCGAGCAATCAGCAGTAAGAGGGGGGCAATTAACAGAGAGTACTGTGTGCTCGTCTTACACTTAACGACTCAAGAGTAAGGCTTATTAAGTAAATGGCAAGTACAGAGCTACTACCTGGTCTGGGCTGTGCACTCCTGCATTTAATTAGTTCATACTGTACATTCGTAGTGGTGTAATTTAACCCTCGTAACACAGCTAGTCTACAAATTTTGATCATTAAAATACAATTAAGAATTAAAAGTTTTAAACAGTTAAATTTTATTAATAAATATTACGAAAATATTTGAGAAATTGAAATAAAAAGAACCGTAACAAAAATTTAAAAAAAATTATAAACCAAAAATCAAATTTATTAAAAATAAACAATTAGAAAAATAAATAAAAATAACACCGTAAAGAAATAAAATAAAAAAATAAAAAATAAAAATAAAAAATAAAAAATAAAAATAAAAAATAAAAAATGAGAAAATAAAAATCGAAAAATAATGTCTACAAATTATTCGTTGAGTCACAAATTTACATGCCACCCCCGTGGCTTAAACATGCACCTTAAATCGCTGTCCAGGACTGCGATGGAGAGTTTCGAGATTCGAGGTTCGATTTCCAACGCTGACAACGGCTCTTCCGAGAGTTGCTTCCCCTGTTTTCTTTCCCAGACACTCTGTAAGCAAATGTCCGTATAGTACCTTATTTCAATTCTCGGGGCACCTACCCCATTCCCAGTCCCAATAACTACAGTTTCTCATTCTACTACAGTCAACAAGGAAATATAGGGGCCTATTGAACACACATCCAAGTACACGGGACACATGACCAAGTTGTAATAAGTCCCTACATCGAATTAGCAACAACAACAACAAAATTGCCAATTGTCCCAACCCACTCGTTCCCATAAGTCCACCTGCTGGTGTGATGGCTGTATTATTGGGTCTATTTGTGATACAGGTAATAATAATAATAATATTAATAATATCGTATGGTTGATGATGATGATAATTGTTGTTTTAAGGGGCCTAACATCGAGATCATCGGCCCCTAATGATCTGGGTGATAGCGAAAATGATAATGAAATGGAAACCAGAACAAAATTATCTGAGACGGAAAATACGTACAAAAAGGAACTCAGATGGAAACAACTCACAATATGGTCTTACAAAAGGGAATTTAGAACGAAAAGTTGCACAAAAAGAATAGATTGAAAAAAGACCCACAAGACGTAGGCGAGATTCAAAATACGTACAAAATCCAATGTAGCGTCGAAATACTTACAAATGCAACTGAAATTCAAAATACTTACAAAATGCAAATGAGATCGAAAATACGTACAAAATGCAATTGAGGTTCAAAATACTTACAAAATGCAATTGAAATTGAAAATACACAATGCAATTCAGATTGCAGATCCCAGTTCCAATCCAAATTATTTACAAAGTGCAATCGAAATTCAAAATACTTACAAAATGCAATTGAAATTGAAAATGCGTACAAAATGTACGGTGATTCTAACGACTCATGTGGATTGACAATACTCACAAAATGCAATTTAGATAGAAAATATTTGACAAAATGTAATTTAGATTCTAAATACCCACAAAATGCAATTGAGAATCAAAATATGTGCAAAATGCCCACCAAACAAAATGCAATTTAGATTCAAAATTCGTGCGAAATGCGGCGTTGGTTGAAAATTCTTACAAAATGCAATTGAAATTCAAAATTCTCACTAAAAGGCCCGTCTACCTGCATTGAAAGACTTAGTAAAAAGCAATTTAGATTGTCAATCTTTACAAAATGCAATTGAGGTTGAAAACAATCGCGAGATGTAATTTAGATCGAAAAAACATACAAAAAGCAACGTAGATTAAAAATGCCTTTAAAAAATCGCTAGAAGGGAATTTAGATACACGGTGAACCAAGTAACAAAAACAGTGCGGGAATCTTAAAGAGAAAAGGAGATATAAGGAAACGAGGAGAGGAGAAGAGAGGAGAGAGAGGAGAGGGTCAGCCCCAAAGGTAAGGGACAAAAGAGGAAAACTGACCCAGCTCAGGAATCCCTCGGGGTCGCCAATTCCCGAACTCACCAGCCGTGAGCCCCTGAGGGTGTAGCATTATCTAGGATGCACCAGAAGTGGTGGGGCTACACGCACCCTGCCTCCTTAAGGGCCTTGAGCACAAGGCAGGAGGTAAAAGGAAAAGAAAAAGAAGGCTGACCCCTCACAGAAGGAGGGTATCAGGAAAGATGAGACAAGGGCCAATTAAGGCGGGAAAGTGAAAGACTCCCTAGGCCTCGGATAACCTAATACCGTCGGGGTCGGAAGAGAACAAGAGGTGACCAAGGGAGGTCGACAGGAAAGAAGACGGAGAGGAAGTAAGTGGAAGCAATGCCGGACTCAGCTGGAGTCCCGTGGTTGCCAACCCACGTCCCACTAGATGTGAGCCCCTGAGGGGGGTTATCGTATGGTCTCGAGTGCCGGGTGCAAGCTTTGTTAATTGATGCCGAGAGGGCAATTTGCATGCCGAAAATTTTCGCTCCTTGTAGCGTTATGAAAGTCAAGTTGATTAGATATCTAAGATCTTTGACACTATAGCACTTTCCAGTAGAGAAAGGATTTACTTTTTGTGTTGGCGGAAAATCCGGAGATTAATTTGCCATTATGAACACGGCCTACTGAATTCAAATGGGTTCTTTAACTTGCCAACAACGTATGACATGCGTGTCATGATTTTTGTCGCCTTAAAAAAAAACCCACTCACCACGGCCAGGAGCGAACCTGCAAGCTTGGGGTTGGTAGTCCGACACGATAAACACTCACCCACCGTGGCAAGGTTGTAATTCAGGTGATGAATAGGGAGAAAGCGGCCGTGGCTTTACATTAGGAACAATCCCAGCACTTCCCTAGAGTAGAAGTGGGAAACCACGGAAAACCACTTCCAGGATGGCTGAGGTAGGAATATAACCCACCTATTCTCAGTTCAGCCTCACGAGGCTAAGGATGCCCATTTCAGCTCTAAGACGAGAATTAAACTTCTTGGCAGAGACAGGGATCGAACCCGGGCCTCCGCGGTGACAGACAAGAATCCTAGTGTGTATTTGTGAAGGGACCTCTCTCACACAATAATTTGACACAACCATAAATAACAGTCAGTCCTTTTGACTTCAAAGCGTCACATTTTGTTGTTGTTACGTTGTTGAGTCATTTCAGAGGTTTGCGACATCGTGGTTTTGTAGCCCCGTGTACTTGGGTATGTATGGAATTTGTCTGATAACCTATGTTTTTGCGATGACTGTATTAGTGTGTGTACTTGCCAATGGGACCAAAATTGAGTAGGAGCTGGCCATCCCGCTATTTAATAATAATAATAATAATAATAATAATAATAATAATAGACCTAACAATAATAATTACTTAGTCTTTTAGAGACAACGGGGTGACGGAATTTTGCCCCGAAAGGGATCTTTAACGTGCCAGTAAATGTACTGGCACGGCTTCCTCTTTCGCACTCTCAAATACCTACTGACTACGCCATAGCTGACGAGAACGTTACCGCTGCGCTGCGCTGCGCCGCGTTGCCAGTCATCCCGGCATTTTCCCGGAGTAGAAGTGAGGAACCAGGGAAAAACCACTTCTGGGAAGGATGGACTGATACTCGAATCAATATCTTCTTAGTTTTGCCTCACGAAGAAGATTGCACCCCATTCCTGCCCTCAGACCAGAATTAATATTCCTTAGCTTAGCCAGGCATCGAACCCAGACTTCAGGGTGGATAGGGAAACGTTATATTTCGAATCTAATACATTTTTCAGGCACTGAAAATTGGAAATATACAGGATGTAACAAAAAGGTACGGGCCAAAATGCAGGACACATTCCTCACACGTACAGTAGACGAAGAAATTATGTTATAAGAAATGGGCCCGGAAACGCTTTGTTTCCATGTTATACCCCATTCTCAGCCTGATCTGTCAGCAGACGTGCCTCTAGCTATGCGACAAAACATGTATGGGTACTTCATGCACGATGGAGCACCACCCCATTTTAGTGTTAATGTCCGTCGGCTTCGAAATAACAGATTCGGTGACAGATGGATAGGTAGAGATGGACAAATTGCCTGGCCTCCACGCTCTCCGGACCTAAACCCCCTGGACTTTTATTTGTGTGAACATTTGAAAGCTCTTGTGTATCGAACCTCTGTACCAGATGTTCAGAGTCTGCGTGCCCGTATTATGGAAGGCTGCGAAACCATAAGCAATACTTCAGGGATACATCAGCCCATCCGAAATTCACTACGACGGTGGGTTGATGCAGCCATCAATGCGCACGGAGGGCATATTGAACATCTCCTGTGACAAAGTGGTATGCAGGTATGTTCTGTTCTTGTGTGTTTTTCATGACTTATGCATTGGAGACAATGAGGTATAACATGAAAACGAAGCGTTTCTGGACCCATGTTCATATAACAAAATTTCTTCGTCTACATGTGAGGAATGCGTCCTGCATTTTGCACCGTGCCCTGTATAAAAGTAGAGTTAGAATATAATATTTACAAACATCCATATAAAATAACTTTGTTAATGCACCAGAGAATCATAACATTACTAAAGATGCTTACAGAGTTAAAGAAAGAAATCACAGACAATGTTGTAGAACATATTAATATAGATGACTGCTGATGTTTCACTAATGGTGTTTACTGAAATTTGGCAGAGGAGGTAAACATTGGAGGAAATGTCGCTGTGAAGGAATATAATCACTGATCTCGTACAATGGACTACTCTAAGAGGGGAAAGTTCTCCTCCAGTACTACTACTAATATTTTATGGCTCTCACCGTGGAGAACCAGGTTTGATTCCATACTCGGCCAAAAATTTAGTTCTGGTCTAAGTGCTTGCAATGGGGTTCACTCAGTCCCGTGAGGTAGAATTGAGAAGATTCGATTCCCACCTGAGCCATCGTAGGAAAGGTCTGCCGTGGGTTTTAGCCTATTTCCAATTTATGAAAAAATAGGCTTATGAGAAGACTTTTGTCCGTGTGTGTGTGTGCGTCCGTGTGTGTGTCCCCAACTAATAACTTCTAAACGGCTGGAGCGATTTCAATGAAACTCGGTATAGTTTTAGTATTGTTTTGGCCGACCCCGACTGTGCCCTTCAAATGTTGTTACGTCACACCAATCCAACATGGCGGCTGTGCGAAATATTTCAATGGTATTCTATATCTCGGAAACTATTACTGATATCACTCTGAAATTTTGTACGGTACAAAAGGATACTACTAGAAGTTTACGTATGAGACTTTCAAAAACCTGTAAACTACAAAATCAACATAGCGGCCAAGCACATTTTAAAATTTTAATAGACTTATCTCACGACTTAATCATGCAATCGCAATGAAACTTGGTGCAGCAAATGTTTATACACATTGCAATGCACTGACATCTAATTTAATACAATTGTTTACATAACCACAAAATGGCGGCTGTGCGAAATATTTCACTGGTATTCTATATCTCCGAAACTATTACTGATCACCCTGAAATTTTATACCATGATAAAGGGCACCACGATAAGTTCATCTATGTAACGTTCGATAACCTGTAAGGTACAAAACGAACATGGCGGCCAAGCGAATTTGAAACATTTTAATAAACTTTTCTCGCGATTTAACCATCTGAGCGCAGTGAAATATGGTAAGTAAATGTATATACGCATTGTAATGCTCTGAAATCTAATTTAGTTCAATTGTTTACATAAACTCAACATGGCGGCTGTCCGAAATTTTAAAATTAAGTTTTTATTCCTGGTGTATTAATCATGCGATCGAAGTGAACGTTTGAATAATAAACTACGCAATAATTGACATAATAGCCCACATATATTAAAATCCAAAATGGCGACCATCTGACATATTTAGATGGTTCTCATTAGACTATCTATTAATCTATGACAGCAATCAAACTTAAATTTTGTTGATAAAGGCTATGAACATAAGTTCACCTATTAGAATTTCAATGACCTAGTGAGCATAAATTCAAAATATCCATTTTCTCTTTTATCTTTGTAAACAAACATTATTTAATTCAATATACGCTGACGAAGGTGTCATTGAACACCGAAACATGTACTTTTAAGCAGTGATTACACCACATTCTCTAGTGTTTGACAATGCGGTTTTGAATAAGATAGTACTCTCTGTCAACACGGAAATTAATTATTACCATTGTCATAATGGTTCAAGTTTACACATTTTATAAATATAATATAACTAACATTAATTCTCCTCAATTTAAAAAGTGTTCGTAATTCTTTTCAATGAATATACTGAAAGATAATTTGTTATTTATACACCACTAACGACGTGTAGATGATTATCTATCGTACATTTATAAAAATTCTACAAAAAAAAACTGACTACTGTATTTTGTGATGTTGCAGTTTGTTCGAGACGCACCCTGACGTCCAGTCGGTGTTTATGCCATTCACGGACCTGCCCTTGGAAGAGCTGAAGCACAGTAAACAACTCAGAGCGCATGCGTTAAGGTAGGTAATAAATTGAGTAATCGTATGGCAACATCATATAGCCTATGCTACAATCTACACACCATAAACGTTGTCTCAAGCACTAGTTTCTTCACAGGTAGAAACGGGCGTTTCGTATTGGCCGTTATAATTTACGTGCAAAGTGTACTATCCACGCACAGCAAGCCGCCATACGAGGTAAGTTTCAAAAAAAAAGTTTTGTAACTTTTTTCTCAGGGTTCCTTTGTTGCCAAACTGACATGCAGCATGGCATCATGAACTGTACACCTTGCAGTATTTTCAACATAGTCACCACCGACATTCATACAATTGTCTTAGAGTACAATCAGTATGAAGAAACCACTCTGTTAAAACTTGGTGCCCTGCAAAGCAAGGAATTGTCTTACAGGCTGCTCCCCCTCAGCATTGGTGTGAAACTGACGTCACGAGAGTGCGGGCACGACCAATACACAGTGTGGACGCAATGTCTGCCACCGTTATGTGTCTGTTCGCTAACGACATGTCCTGTACTCGAGCAATGTTGTTTTCATTAGCGGATGTGGTGGGACGCCCACTTCGATCTTCATCCTTCACACTAAACAAGCAACACCAGCGACCGACCATTTGACGATGATAATGACGATCAGGCCCCGGGCTAAGGTGATAGACGCCCTGGGCAAATGGTCTACCTGCGCCCTTTTTCTCGTTTATGTGTTATAAAAAATGGAAAATACTAGTTTTTTTAAACAACTACGTTACTAATATTGTATCACAGGAAATAATAAGAAAAGTAAGTCGTTCATACAATTTTGTAGCCATATAATGATACATTAATCACACTAAAACCGAAGATTACAAATTCAAAAGTTAAATTTTATAAGTACAATATACTGTACCCAATGGTACGTGGGATGACTGGCATCAAACCTGGGTCTATGAAGAGGAAGAATCAGGTCCATTATTTTCCCAAGAACCGAACCATTGATCTCTGACGGGGAACAACCACAGTGGACCCAAGGAACAATGATATAAAAATGGAATGTGATAATAAAAGCTTAATTCCACATCTGGAACGGGAATTTTAAGAAATAATAAGTTGGAATATTGCATGAATTGCAAGCCAGTATACTAACATTCGAGCAAAGCTACAGAAAACCGAGCCAACTTGACAGGTGACAAATTGGATTTGAAAGTAGGAGGCGCAGACAGTCTCCAGTGGACTATTTCTTGTTGTCACTGGGGTGGGAAGACTGTGAATAATGACCAAGAAAACCCCCGTCGGACAAGGCAGAGAAGCAGAGAGGGGAAGGTCATCGAGAGAAATTAATTAATTACTGGCAAATGAAGCATTCTAACGGGATGAGACTTACACCCAGATGCTTATATTCAAAGAAAGGTAATTTAGGCATGTCAAGACACATAAATTAAAGCCTGTATTAGATTATAGGATAATTCACAGGCAAACCGCGGAGGGGCATTGGTCATTCTCGTAGCAGGAGGGGATTCACCGAAGATAGCGTTACCAAGCCATGGAGGAAAGCAATTAATATTAATTAAATGAGCGAAGGAATCGCCGGCACGCAAGTGGATCTGAAACCTCCGTGGAAAGACGATCATGAATCATGCGTGACCTTGTCGGAAAACGCGATATATCAGAAAAGATCCGCTCCTGAGATGAACGAGAACTATATTTTGTCAGAATCCCTAATATGGAAGATGGAGCTGGGGAGAGTCAGTTATTCTTTGACTGAGCTCGTGGGAAGACATGCTGTCCATCGACAGGAAATAAGTGCGCGCAGTACGCAAACTCATTATAATCAGAATCTTCGTGATAGACAATGAAAGATGCATTATGCAGTCCATTTAAAGTATTTCTGCATTAATATTATGAACAGTCTACGGCAGACATATAATCAGGCATTATACGCGAATATTATTCAGCACAGCGTAGGAAAATTGCATTATGATTATGATAGACAGTGAACTTATCTACAGGGATAGTTATGATCTTTAAAGTGTCATATAATATAGTAACGGATACTACAGATCACGGGGACCAGGAAAGTATCACAAGTATTTGTGATAAATAAGTAAGCAGCACACTAGAAGCTAGAAGATAGCAACAGTAGGAGACGGGAGATAAACACACCTACTCGAGATAGACTTTCGGAGGAGACAGGCGGATGTCAGAATTTTGCAGTATCGCAGATCTGAAATCACGTAGTAGTGGAAAGCCCAACAAGGCTTCGTGTGTACAAATCGAATGCAAAGTTAGTGATAAAAAGTGATAACATAAAGTGTTTAAAATTGTGTGATAAAGAAAATGTATTATATTTTAAAGTGTGAAATGCATGTTTTACAAGATGTGATCAACACGTTCAAACCATATTCGATGTTCTTTGTGAAAAGTGTTATGATGGGTTAGAAGACATCAGAATGGTGGGCGGAGTGTTGTACTGTTGGGTAAATCCAGCCAGAATGAAAAAAGTGAGTACCATCCAAATAATGTTACTATGATTCTAGGGCTCACCCTACAACATATCATTCCATCAAATACTAAGAATTTGTATACGAGTTCATATTCCTCGTATCTTAGTGAATATATTGCTTTGAGAACGATAAACTTACGACAATTAATGCGTAAGATGTGGGTAAAAGTAACTGTAATGTTAATTGATAATAATAGTAATAATCAGAGGTCAATGTCAATAATAAATGTAAAATCGCCATATTGATGCCTTAGGAACGTGTAAAGTGTGTCATGTCCGTTAAAAGAATACAGTGTTATTGTGAAGAATGGAAGAGAGAGAGATATATCAGGGAGATAAAGAGATTTTTCAGTGTAATTGAAATTTTAAATAATATTAATTGCTACATTGTTGTGTTTGAGAGCCATTAAGGCATATCATAATTGCCAGTAAAATGATAGCTTTTCTTTTTTTAGAGCTAATGTAAAGCCTTGGTATAATAATTGAATTAAGGGAGGACATGAGTGCATTATGAATTGCGTCATCTAACAGGAATGTTATTTTAGCCGCAATAAGCGTGCATGTCTAACGTAGAATCCAGAGATTTGCGTAAATAATTGCAGGGATTATCCAGGTAGTTCGCGCGTTGGTGAATTTAGTAGGCCTATCTTCGAATCAACGATGTGGTTGTATAGCCTGAGAGCATACATATTATAGCAACAGTTGGGCCAGATGGCATCTGTAACCCACTGTTAGCATATTCTTCGCTACCAGGGATAACTGTGACCCCTTGTGTGAGCCATTATAATAATTGATCTAACCGTGGAGGTAAGACAATTTCTTCGGGTAGGAAACATGGTGATTTCCTGAAAATATACGTACCCGTACAGCGAGATAACAGTTTGAAACTCGACTGGTACGCGTTCAGAGCCACTGATTGCATCCTTAAAACGGCGACGCTACTGGAAACCCATCCCTTGCTAAGAATATTAATTGGGAGCCGAATTGAGCCAATTAAATACCCTAAGTGTAGGTGTTAAATACTTAGATCGACTCCGTTCATAATGACACATCCAAATCATTACCCCCTGAAAGGGCTGCACAGCGAGAGAAAGCATATGGCAAGTTTTGTTTACAAGTTGAATATCGGTCAGGGAGACCAGAGCTAGGGTAAAGGCCGCAGTAGCCATGTTGGAGGGGGCGGACCTTAGCGACCCTATTGTGTACACAGCGAGGGGAGCTAATTGACCGTGGCCCTTTTCCTTTTTTAAGTTTGTACTGGAACACTGAAAAATCTAGTCATCTCTGGAAATAATTGAAAAGTGCTTGATATTATTGTATTAAATGAATTATATGCATCATATCCATGGGGGTAGGATGTTGGATCATACAAATCGGATAATATTTGGCCAAGTTGATGTCTGATGACATCTTAACTGCACCAAATAATAAGATGCAATTGTAAAGAGTAATTACCCAGTTTTTGATAATTTACTCAGACGGGTAGCATTATTGCACGATATGACACACTTGTAACGATTGTAACGACATGACAAGACCCAAAGATTGTTGTATGGTGAAGCTAAATCAGTAATTATGTATATTTTGGAGGGGAAGGTCACTCATAACAGCGTTTAAAATCTATGGTAAAAGAAACGATGGTGCACAAAGACAACATAATGTTAAACAAAAACAAATGTAATGAGATCAATATTGTTGAAGGTAAAAGGTTCCGATTCAGAACGGACAAATATTTCGATCTGTAATGATTACACATAACGATTATTCAGTTATAATTTGTGTTTTTATTGTTGTGTTGTGTTGTGTTAAATTAAGATTAATTAAGTGATGTGAAGGACACAATGAACATTCATCAATGTCAAAAAGTATAAGTGTTAGGAAGTATAGGATATATTTGGGTGCGGAAGAGCGCCAACCATAAGAAAAGGAACTCACAAGAAATGTTGCAGCATGCCTAGAGAGACCAGTGCATTTGAGTGGATATAATCCCTGTATTATTGAAACAGAGCTGCGGAGTGCAGGTGAAACATGCTAGGGTTTGTCTTATTGTTTTGAATCGTCATCTGCACACTCCAGATATTTGATCTGTGTTGTGGGAGTGTAAATGTAACTGTAGTTTTTTTTGTGTTTGCCATGATTTAATATAATTAAATTCTATATTTAGGAGTTTGTTATTTCTATCAAGTAGAGTAGTTACCTGACAGACTCAAATCCTGAACATGTGATCGTATAGTGGGATGAACGACCCATACCTCGAAAGACCGTGAGCCAGCTGGGATACGAACACATGTTCCATATAATGACGCAAGGGTACAATACAGAACATTTCAAATCAAAGGCTTTTTTTCTTTTAACTTTTCAAATTTATTTATGATGTCAGAAAAGTCTGTGGTAATGATTACGTCTTTATCACAACACAATAACAATAGAGAATTTAGTTTGCTGTCTGAAAGAGTTCTAATACTGTATTATAATCATGATCAAACATAAATACTACGAATGTATGTAATATTTAATATTACTTTTATTTTATATTCACGTAAATTGTAGTTATTTTATCCTACGTTTAAAAAAATTCCATGTAATACTTATTTTTAATATTGGGATTGTTGGGTCAACCTTTTTCTGCGTTCAGTGTCACCTAAATTTCGGCGCCCCCTAAAATTTGGCGCCCTGGGCAAATGCCCAGTATGCCCGTTTATTACCCGGGGCCTGATGACGATAATTGTTGTTTAAAGGGGCCTAACATCTAGGTTATCGGCCACTAATGGTCTGGGTGATAGCCAAAATGACAATAAAATGGAAACCATAACGAAAATTAAGTGAGACTGAAAATACTTACGAAATGGAACTCAGATTGAAACAACTCACAAAACGTAGAGTTAAAATACTTACAAAAGGGAATTTAGAAGGAAAATACTCACAAAAGGAATGGATTGAAAAATACGCACAAAATGAAGTTGAGGTTCAAAATACGTACAAAATGCAATGTAGAGTCGAAATACTCACACAATGCAATTGAAATTCAAAATACTTACGAAATGCAAATGAGATTGAGAATACGTACAAAATGAAATTGAGGTTCAAAATACTTACAGAATGCAATTGAAATTGAAAGTACACAATGCAATTTAGATTGAAAAAGGCCGGTCCAGATTCAAAATATTCTCTAAGTGCAATTTAAATTCAAAATACAAGATGCAATTGAAATTGAAAATGCTTACAAAATGTATGTTAGATTCAAAATACTCATTTGGATTGACAATACTTGAAAATGAAATGAAAATCCACAGCCTGCTTCCAGTCGACCGACCGGGTCAGGGAATGGAATGAATGAAGCCCCCAACTAGCGGCGAGGATATGAGCTGTGCCGGCTGACGAAGCCTGTCGCACTCCCCTGGGGCAATGATTATATGAATGACAGATGAAATGAAATGATAGTGGAGAGTGTTGCTGGAATGAAATTGTGACAGGGAAAACCGGAGTACCCGGAGAAAAACCTGTCTGCCTCCGCTCTGTCCAGCACAGATCTCACATGGAGTGACCGGGATTTGAACCACGGACCCAGCGGTGAGAGGCCGGCGTGCTGCCGCCTGAGCCACGGAGGCTGGATTGACAATACTTACGAAATGCAATTTAGATTGAAAATACTTACGAAATGTAATTTAGATTCAAAATACTCACAAAATGCAATTGAGAATCAAAATATCACAAAATACCCACCACACAAAATGCAATTTAGATTGAAAATATTTGCAAAATGCGGTTTAGGATGAAAATACATGCAAAATGCAATTGAAATTTAAAATACTCACAAAAGTGCCTCCACCTACATTAAAAGACTTACTAAAAAGCAAGTTGGATTGCCAATCCTTACACAATGCAATTAAGGTTGTAAATACTAGCAAAATGCAATATGGATCGAAAATACTTACACATTGCAACTTAGCTTGAAGATACCTACAAAATGTAGTGTATATTCAAAAAATTCGCTAAAGGTACTGTAATTTAAATACACGGGGAGCCAATTCACAAAAGAAGAAGTGTGGGAATCTTAAAAAAGAAATAGAATGAAAAGGAAACAAGAGGTCTGACCCCTCAAAGAATGTGGGATCAGGAAAGATGAGACAATGGCCAATTAATTTGGAAAAGTGAAAGATTCCCTAGGCCTCGGATACCCTAATACCGTCGGGGTCGGAAAAGAACAAAAGTTGACCAAGGGAGGTCGAAAGGAAAGAAGATGGAGAGGAGCCCGGCACAAGTAAGTGGAAGCAATACCGGACTCAGCTGGGGTACCGCAATCGCCAACCCACGTCCCACCAGATGTGAGCCCATGAGGGGACCATTTGACGAGACGTGACCGCTTCACCATACACGCTCTCTATGTGTTCATGGATGACTAACACACTAGTCCCACTTGCTCATTCATACCGGATAAGAGCACACACTTCCATTGACGATTACGTTGGGTATTGTGTGGCCAGAAATGTGAATATCACTTAATGTGGTGAAAATCAAAAGAACAAAAGCACTCAGTGACTATTGCAAAGACAATAGTAGAGAATAATCATGTCATGTTAAGGGGAGGTGTTAGCCCAATTCGATGAAAAAAATCAAAAATTGTGTGTTGCGTGTCCCTTATAACCTCACTTACGTGCCCAATGCAAAGTTTTACTTCTAACGACCTTCCTAGTAGTTTAAATAGATGTTTCATAAGCATGCTGCATTATGTGCCACATTCCCTTTTTTTTTCGCTCGTCAGTTATCTTGTCATCATCATCATCTTGTACAGTTTCCAGCCCCAGGCTGGGTCTGTTTGGAACATAAGCCTCGCCACTTATTCCTTTCTTCCCACCACCTCTCCGCTGTCACTCTGGTCCAGTCCTCGCCTCTCTTCTTGACACATTACTCCACTCCTTTCAGCCATCTATCTCTTGGTCTTCCCCTTGGTCGCTTCTTTTGCATCTGCATCTCATGTATCCTCTTGGGAATCTTTTCCATTCTCTTTAAGTGTCCATACCGCCTCAGTCTTGATGTCTCAATCCTACCTTGCAAGGGCTCCTCTTTCACAATTTCCATGACCTTTTCATTCCTCACCCTGTCTCTTCTTGTTACTCCGATCCTACTTCGCAGGAACTTCATTTCACCTGCCTGTATTCTGCTTATGTCTCTTTTCTTCATTGTCCACGTTTCTGAAGCATAGGTCAGTATCGGGATATAGTAGCTTCTGTATAACACTTCCTTGCTTTTTTGTGGGACATCTTTATTCCACACTAAGCTCATAATGCTTCTCAGAAATGCTTCTGCCTGTCTGCCACGTTCCGTAATCTCTTTGTCATTTCTCCCATTTTCCTCCACTATACTTCTCAAGTACTTGAGACTTTCACCCTTCTTCAGCTGTCCACCTCCAAGTGTTATCCCACTCATTGGTCTATCCTTTTTCCTGGTCGTTAACAGGATCTCACATTTACTGATGTTGAACTTCCATCCGTACTCTCCCACTGTTTCTTCCCAAGCCTTCAGTTGCTCCTGAATTTCCTCCTCCTTGTTTCCCCAGACCATGAGATCATCTGCAAACACCATTGCTTTCATCTTATCTTCTCCTATCTTTCCTGCTATCCGTGTCATTACCTCGTCCATTACCACAATAAAGAGAAGGGGTGACAGCGCACTACCCTGTTTCAGGCCACTCATTTGTCTGAACCAGTCTGTTCTTCCCCCTCCAACTTTCACACAACTCACACTTCCACAATACATCTCCTTCACTCGGCCTACAGTCTCTTTTTCCACTCGCATGTTTTCCATTGCTTTCCAAACCTTCTCCCTACACACACTATCATAGGCCTTTTCGATGTCCAGGAAGGCCATCAACAGATCCTCTCCAAATTCGTAGTGGTTTTCCTGGAGCTGTCTCACTGAAAATATGAGATCCACTGTTGATCTCCCAGGTCAGAATCCATACTGCTCCTCTCTCAATTTTCTCTCCACTTTGGCTCGTATTCTACTTTCTAATATCTTTTCATATATCTTGGCACAGTGAGTCAGTTATCTTGTATAATTGTGAAATGCTTCATGCTTTCTAGTTGAGAGACATTAATATTGAGAAGCTTGAATGTGTAGGATACGTTCAAAGGGGATGGGTGCCCGCCTGAGAAAACTGAGAAAGGATATGAAAGGCAAGAAACTTGAAGATGGGCATGTTTTATCAGGAAAGAGTAGACTGACAGAGAAATTGGCATTCTTCAAAGGTACTATGGCTCGGTAATCACAAATAATGTGGATTCCTTGGAAAATACGAGACACGCTGTGTGGGCTAAATATTTCCAAACAAATCCAACTGACAGTCACATACAGCATTATCTCTGTCCGAACAGCGAATCATCGTGGTGTAAATATAACAAGTCACAAGTTACTGGAGATCAATACAGGCATGAACATTCACTTCCTGTGGCAGTTGGAGATATCATACAACAAGTTAAATGGCTCTTTCTGATCCAAAGAATTGTTTGCAAGGCAAGACGCAAATCCCCAACGAGTCTTTCAAAAATGTTGTGTGGACTCGAATCCCTAAGAATGTGTTTGTTGCCTTGGCAACTCAGTGCATTGGTGTATTTGATGCCGTATTGACTTTTAATGATGGTAATTTTGAATATATATGTGTTTTGAAACATTGAAACGTTGAACCCGGTAAAAGAAATGAGAGCGCTTAAAGAAATTGATAGTTTTCGAGTTAAAAGAGCTGATAAGGATATCGAAACTATATTAAGGAAGCTAGGAAGAGGGTCAGATGACCTCGTAGTTCCGCCCCTTAAAATAACAATAACTTACTAACTAAGCTAGGAAGCACAAGAAGAAAAGTAGAAAGACTGAGGATGAGGATGATGATGATGGCAACCCGGAGTATGGTGCAGGGATGCACTGATACTTGTTGAAACTTTAAGTTCATTTATCTTAAAACTATTTTTTTTGTATACTGTTTATTTTCAGAAACTTGTCATCATAGAAAAATGATTTTTGTAAATACATAATGATACCAATGATAAATCTACAGAGTTACTCCTAACTCCCATATTGCAGTTGTATGGTTTTTACAGATACATTTTCGATGGAAAAATGGACAAAAAATTGTGTACTATAGAAAAATATCCCTGAAAATTTCAGATTCAGTAAGAACTTCTTGAAACAAACTCAGTGTACATACCAAGTATCACCATAAGAGCATACCAGATTTGGTACATGTGGGGCTTACGGTTCCAGAGAAAACAGGTCACAAATTTGCCAATTTAACATTGTTAGTATAGGGGCTAACACCTCCCCTTAAATGGTTTATTAAGTTTATTTTGAGATTTTGTAACTAATGGCTCTTCAGCTGCAATAAAATGTATATAAAGGATATGATGATGCTCGCTTGACGATCGAAACTGGTCATCCAAGTGTAATAATTAATCTCATTTACTGTCCCCGTTTACCTGGATAGTAGGCTGTCAGATATCCGCCCCCTCAATCGGATTGCCAATAATCAATCGCACCGGCTCAGCTACATCAATGAAAATGGCACTGACAGATACTATCGAGATATGAGCACAGAAGTTAACAGGAAATCATTGTGGAACACACCAAAATAGACGGGGGTTCATACTTACCGTTACTTACCTCTTAAAAATTATCTCGGGGTTTGAGTTGACAACAGGATCACTAAAGTCTGTTCACACAATAACCTCCACCATGACATTTAAAAATGAACCAGGACGAAGACGAGAACTTTGAACTGTACAAAAGCTTTATTTCAAATAAAAGGTATGATTTTAATAACACAACATAATAAACGTGGCTATCAGTAGCCCAAGTCAATCTGACTACGTCCTCCTGTAGGACTTGCAAAGTTATCATACAACATGATATAAAACATATTAGCTCCCACGAGCTCCAAATAACGTAATATTCATAACACAATTGGATTGGAAAAGGAAGTGAGGACGAGACATATATAGAGCATTTGGTTTCCTTTTAATAAACATGACAATTGTATTTATAGTCGCAAGGCCAGAGTAGACGACCTCACCCGCTGATAACCAGATGTTGGGACAGCTGCGAGCTACCCTCCAACCTGTCGCATACTTGTCAAATGGGCTCCCTTCTCACATGCTACGTTACGTAAGAATACAGCTCTCTCTCTCTCTCAAGCCTTAAATGTCCGCAAGACAACTCATATATATATATTTACGCAATTCTTTCAAATACTTTACTCACATCCTACTGGATTATTATGACAATCCTTAAACTTGTTAAGTTCTCTTCCAAATGTTTAATAAGCTCTTAAATGTTTATAACAAAATCACATAAATTATTTATAACAATTAGAAATTGTTTATAATATTTGTTCAAGACAATAAAAATAATTTTAAACACGCCTTTAACATCACTTTCGTTCCACATTATTTTCAAAAATATTTACAGCAATTATTTACAATATTAACATTTAAATCATTTAAATTATTAATTTAAGAAATACATTAACCACATGTTCATCCGGTTGGTAATTTTCATAATCGTGTCCATATAATCGACCAATGAAGGTTAGTTATACATGTTAATGTCACAATCTGGTTTAATAAAGGTTTTAATAATTATTTGTGACGGTAATCTTCATTCAAAATCTTATCTCAAATTCTTTCAAAACTCGAGTTAATTATAACAGTAAATTCACTTGATTAATTTTCAATGAACTATGACAATACACTCCAGCGGAAAATACTTCGCTAACACAATAATGCACAAACTGCATTATAATTAGGCCCAAAATTCATCATATATTAATCTATATGGCATTAAAACTTCCACCGTACTTACAAAAACTTCCACAAATAACTCTTTATCATTAATTCCTGTGGGAACCTCCTTCATATTCAAGGGCATTATACATCAGCGACTTTCAACACGTGCGCTGCACTAGCGATTATACATCCATTGTTCCACTTAAAAATTCTTATAATCATTAATTGTTTCAAAACTGTTTTTATTTAACCTTCGTGGATTTCATTCATGAATCGAACTGAAGTCAAAATTTGCCAATCACAAACAAATTTAATAGTGAATACGCTTATATACGCCTGTCTGGTCTATCAAAATTTAAGATTAACATCTTAAAAGAATTGTAGTATAAAAATACTATCATCAAATAAAGTGCGACTAAAACTGCAAAGTAGTCGAATAGAATCCAATTAGACTGGGGAATGCAAACATTATTATATAAATCTCTAATTGAGAAAACTCCTAACAAAAGTTCTTGACTTGAATGCATTCAATAATTCATTATTAAAGTTCATCTTTCACAAAAATGTCTATGATGCAATGATCGTTCATAACTGACGATAAATGTCTGTGTTGCAATCAATTCAACTAACGACTAGTATTTCCAAGATCGTCGACAACGCAAGAGATTTTAACGCTCTAAAATCATTTAAATGTTCTTCCTTCTTGATGATGACAGAAAATTGGTCAAAGTAATTAAACTGGGGTAGAATTACTTTAATAAAGTGACACGCTGTCTGAATTTAAATCTGCCATAAAAAACATTAACTTACAGTCAAATCGTGACTACAAAAATATTAATTACTGAAAAATCCAAATATCAGTCTCAACTGATTCAAAATCATTTAACTATGCCCATGACATAACAATGTCTTAATACATCGTCGAAAAAAGCATAACTCATCAAGGTGTACTGAGAATAGGAATCTCAAACAAGAAAATAGGGCAAAATACACGAGGACAAAAATATGGGAAAAATAGTTGCTCAAATATCATTAAGAAACTCAAATACAATAAACGTTCACGACTACCTTATCTGCCGATTGACGTTCCAGAGGAAAATTCCCCAAAGAAGACTGCTGATGGATCCATTTCACCAAGTTAAAGCTGAGCTCCATCCTCGAAATAGGAAATAGCACCCTCGGAGAATCGAACTGCTTCCTTCTCCAGAAATCGCACTGCTCCTCGAAGACGAATAGACATCCTTCCGGCAATAATCTTCTTTGTGAGTCGGGATAACCCTGACCTCTCTTGAAAAAATCCCTGAAGTTCCAGTAGACAATCGCCATGAAGTTTTTGTAGAAATTTCCGAAGAAATATTCATATTCAATGAGTATGTAATAGATTCCATTGCTGTTGGATAGTATTCAGCTTTTAATCACGAAACATGGGTGTAGATGGTATTCACCACATGTTCGCTTGTGTGGAATAGCAATTAGCGAAGGTCCATGTTGCTATCTTACTCCGTTGAAATATGTCCCAATCGCATTAAGTCCTTTAGCCTTCCATCTGCTCTTCGGTTATAGTATTAGAAGAACAAACTGCTCCATTATATTGTAGTGTCGTGTAACAAAAGCAATCTGAAGTCTCCCTATTTCACTAGCAGCGTCAGCCGTGGCGTAGATTCTGGCGATACAATAGTGCTTCTCAGGTGGCGAGATAATCACTTTTGTCAGTCGTGTAAAACTGCCAATATCTTTCAAACTAATCGCTCGAAATTGTTCAGCTTTTCTATATTACTTCATGTAGCACTGCACAATAGAATTAGCTTATAAACGACCGCTAACTGTTCAAAGCTAAACTTGTAGATGCATTCTAAGGTGCGTTTTAACTTCACCTAGTTTGACTTGGATCTCGTATAATGCAGTGGCTTCACCACGCGTTATAAAGACGACTCTTTTCACACTTTTCACTATATATGACTATATAAGAAAGAACTTTCACAATTAGACTTCGATGATCTGAGAATGAGATCTGAGAATGATCGGAGAATGAGCGGAGAATGAGACTCCTCTCTTCTGCGCAAGGCCTTTTATTAACTTCCTGAGGGGCGTTTCCATCCCTTCCATTGCGTGATACTGCGTCATCGCTAAAAGTTCCAACTTCGTTAATACATGACGGATTTTCAAAATTCAAAAACTGAAAATAAATTTCACCAAAATTCCAAATCAATGCCTTTACTGCAAATGGATTTCCACAATTCTGCATTCCAAAAGTAATAAAAATACCATAGTTTCAGCAATCTCCGTCTTCCTTGAAACGATCGTTCATTGGTTCAAGCCTCCCCTCCAATAGGATAGTTTCTTCCTCAGCAGAATTCCTCGTTTCCTGCGACTGCGTCGTACATCTCGGAACATTCTCGAGTAAAAGCTGACGTCACTGAGAATCTCAGCTCAAGTAGCCTGCTGGTATAACGTTTGCGTCATCCGTGCTTACGTCATGACTACCCACGTCATAACCATGACAGCCATAACTCTCTTTATAATTTCCAAAATAGCCACCGTGGTCTCTATATAATTCAATTACGGGGGCATTCTCCTCTCACCACGTTTTAAAAACAGTTGCAAATTGTTTTTAAACTCAGTGTTACAAGTATCTCAACTCTCTTGAACACGAAATTGAATTATTACTGGCTTACTCTAGGATAGTATCTTTTCAAGTTTCCAGCATTGAACTTGCCGTAAACGACATTATTCTCATCATCGTAGAGTTCATAACAGTTGTTTCCATAAGCGTTCGTAATTCTAAACGGCCCCAGGAACACTAATCCAAATTTGGGGTATATTTTCTTGGTCATATCAGCCTTGACAGGTCTGCGTAATAATACAAGATTTCCAACTTGTAAGGGTGTACCAAAACGTTTTCCAGCTACTCTTTTCAATCGTTTCTCTGCTGCTTTCTGGAGTTGTTCCTTCGCCTTGTCAATCCTCTGCTGCCTTCCTAGGTCGGGATCTCTAGGTATGTGGTTGAAAAGATTATCCCACGGCCTTTCTGGGTTTCTTCCTAGATTAAGTCGCATTGGCACTTCTCCTGTGCTCTCCTGCACTGTAGAATTCAGACATTCCTCAATAAGGGGTACAAATCTCACCCAACCAGAATGATCATTTGGACAGAAAATTCGACAGAATTTCGAAAATTCAGCCATATATCTTTCTGAGGAATTCGATTCAGGGTAACGCACGCTTGAAAATAAGTGCTTAATGCCAAGCCTTTCCATATCCGCTGCAAATTCCACGGATGTAAACTGCGTTCCATGATCTGACAGTAGATATTCTGGTTTACCAGCTTTAGGAAATACAGCATTTTCCAGTCTGCTTACTACGTTCCTCGTGTTAGCTTTCTGCATGGGACTCATTGTAACAAATTTTGAGAAAACATCCACGGTGACTAACCGGTACTGGTTACCCTGATATCCCTTCGGACAGGGGCCAAATATATCCGTCGCCATAAGTTCGTTTGGCTTAGAAGGAATCATAGCCTTCGGTTTTCCTTTTAGTAAAGCAGAAGCATACTTTGCTCTTTGACATTTGTCACATGATCGAATGACCTTGGCAATGCTGGAACGCATGTTAGTCCAGATAAATCTCTCTTTAAGAGTATTAAGAGTTTTATCTAAACCGGCATGTCCAGTTGCGTGATGAGCTACCCACACTAAATTGACCACAAGTTTAGGTGGCACGACTATTCGGAGTTTTGTATGCGCAGAGTCAGCATATTTGCATACGATGTCTCCACTCAAGACAAAGTGTCGTGAATTTCTCCGTGTAGCTTCATAGTCAACATCCGTATTGTCCATGTAACCCTTGAGGAACCTGTATATTTTCCTTATTGGAGCGTGTCTCTTCTATGACACACCGATTCGGGCTAACCTCCTAACGGTTTCTTGATCTTCTTGCTCCAATTGTACATGGTGTATCTGCACATTTTTAATAGGGTTACGTGATAGAGCACCAGCCAGTAAGTTATCTTTCCCAGGCTGGTGGACGATAGTGGCGTTAAACTGTTGGGTGAACAAAGCCCAACGTGTCAATCTATCACTTGACATGTCAGTTTGCAACATAAACTGTAGTGCTTTATGGTCAGTAATAATGATGACCTTATGTCCCAGCAGGATTTTCTTCCAGGCTTGCAAAGCTGTCACAAAAGCTAACGCTTCAAGCTCTGTCGTGAAGTAGTTTTCCTCGTGCTTCTTCAACTTCCGACTAGTGAACGCAATGTAGTGCTTGTTGCCTGCCTCGTCTTTCTGGTATAAGACTGCACTAATGCCTATTCTTGATGCATCAGACTCAATATAGAACACCTTCTCAAAGTCTGGGTACTCCAGTTTCACATTATTTCTGAGCATCTCTTTTGCTTTCTCAAAAGCCTCGTCTGCAGCGGTACTCCATTTCCATCTGTTGTTCTTCTTGAGTAAGTCATACAGAGGAGCCATAATTTCAGAGTATCTTGGACAGTGGCTGCTAATAAATTGGCATGCTCCTACAAATTCTCTGACTTGTTTCACCTTAGTTGGCTTTGGAAATCTCGTGATCGCATCTACTTTTTTCATGTTTGGATGATATCCATCTTTATCAATAGTATGCCCCAAGTAATTTATCTCCTTCTTCAAGAATTGACATTTTCCAAAATTCACCTTAATATTGGCCTCCCTTAAATTCTCGAACAACTTTCTCAAGTGCACTAAATGTTCTGCAGCGCTGGGTGAAGATACGATTAAATCGTCAATGTAGCAGATTACATTTTCTTTCACTTCGTCAGTGAGCTTACTATCAAGTGCTCGAATAAGTGCTGGTCCACTGTTAACCATACCAAAAGGCATTCTGACAAAGACCCATGACGTCTGGTCAAATAGGAATCCAGTGTACTGCATACTATCTTCTTCTAGTTGAACTTGATAAAATGAAGACGTCAAGTCAAGAACGCTGAAACATGCTCTTCCTTTGAATTTTCGAAGCAGATCTCTAATCTTGGGTAGTCGGTCATTTTCTGGAAGAATCTTCAAGTTGATGGTTCTGGCATCGAGACAAAGTCGTATCTGACCATTACTTTTCTTCACTACTGTGATGGGGTTTATATAAGACGACGCCTGTTTTCTAATAATCCCGTCTATCTCCATTTTTCTGATTAACCCTCGTACTTCTTGATAGTATTTCTCAGGAATGGGGTATATTCTCTTCTGGTAAGGGGTTTCATCTGTCAGCCTTATCTTGTACTTATAATCCTTAATCAATCCAGGCTTTTCATCAAAAATATCTTGGAATTCCTTTATCAGATCCTCAAATTCCCCCTGAATTTCTTCAAATCCTTCAGTTTCTCTACTGGGTATTTCTGCTAAATTTTCCACTTCATTAATTATGGTATTCAAAATTTCTTCCCTAAGGTCTATTTCCAGACTGTTTTTCACGTCCTGTTTTTCTATCTCTTCTGTGATTATGTACCCATCATTAAAGCTAATACTTCTGTTCTTCATGTCAATAATAGCTCCGACCTTCGATATAAAATCGATTCCAAGCACCATATCAAAATTGATCTTGCTCACCACAATAAAGATCTGTTCATAATTCCTTCCATTGATCTCAAAGTTCAATAACACTTGAATCTTGCACTTCACTGCCTTATCTTGGAATATCCCTCTCACTTTGACGGTAGAAACAGGTAGAACTGTCATGTTCTCTCCTCTTAGCAGACTTTGATAACATTCCTCTGAAATGATGGAAATAATAGCACCAGTATCCATCAGGGCTTTGTACTGTTGGCCATCTATCCGTACAGAAATAATAGGTAAGGCACATGGTCTTTCCTCTTTAACAATACCCCTCTCTTCTAGTAAATCTTCATCGGTAACTTCGTATATCTCATTAATTGTAATCAGGTGTGGTGTGGCAATGTATTTACAAGTTCTCACTGACGTTGAGAAATCGGTGTTTTTTTTGTGTGTTACCGACCTCAAAATTCTGCTGGCTCGTAGAAGGCCCAGGATCGATTACAACATCCTGCCTTTTCTTTTGATTGTCGGCTTCTTTATCCCTTAATTCTTTTAGGTATTGCTGGCTTTCCTTCTCTCTTTGCTGATACTGATCGGGTGTCATAACCTGACCTTGAGTATTCTGGTTTCTATTTTGGTTCTGGTTATTCCTATTATAATTTCGGTCATAACCGTTATTGTTGTAATATCTACCTCTTCCATTGTAGTTTCCTCGATTGTAGTTCCAGCCTCTTCTCTGTTGATACGGTCGGTAACCTTGTGATCTGTTATTTCTAAACTGATTATTCCTGTGAGGACCTACATTGTCAGTTTTCTCTTCGTCTGGCTTGTCAGTTTGTTGGACTTGGTCCATATATACAGTATTGATTTCTTTAAACTCCTGCCTTTGACCTTTCTGTACTACGTTAGGCATTGGGCTTGTGTAGTCTAATCTCCTCAGTAATTCATCCATGCTGGTTAAATCCCTGATGTTGGACGAAATTATTAGTCTTCTCACCTCAACTGGCAGCATACGAGAAATCGCATCAATTAGTTGCTCCGTTGACAATGGGGGTTGTAAGAATCTCAAGCGGGACAATTGACTCGTAAAGAAATCAGCGTACCGCGTTGGAAGAGTACCTGAGTATTTTCTTGAATACACCTCCGCTCTTAACGAATTCTGCGCTTCTATGGACCAAAATCGTTTGATTAATGCCTCTGCAAACTCGTCAAAGTTACTGAATGTGTATCTAAATGCGAGAAACCATTCGAGGGGTCCTCCAATCAGATATCTCTCCACTATCTTCATCTCTCTCTCTCTGGGAATGCGAGCTTCGATGAAATAATCTTTGAGATTCCTTACATACTCTATAGGTGTCAAACTATCAGTGTTACTGAATTTTTGCGGTTTGTCTTCGAAATTCCTGATGACCGTCACGTTCCTCGGATATGAATCCGGGTAGTTTTTCCCACTATCTCGATAGTTCCACTCAGGTTCCATATTCCTCTCGTCATCCTCCTCTCTGAATCTGGATATACGTTCTTCAGGAGTCACGTCTCTATCTTCTGGATCTAGGTTATATCTTCTGGCATAATTCCTATTCATTTCGCAAGCTAAGCCTTCTGTATCCTTGTCAGTGATTTCCGTTAAGACTTTCTTGATTATCTCTTCTTTGTAGTTCTCCATCAAACTAGCCTCTCCTAACTTCAAATTTTGCAGTTTGCTCGTCGTTTCATTTACATCAGAGACAACTTTATGAATCTGATCCTTTAATGTTTGCACATCCTGATCTAGTTGTGTTCTATCGTCAACTTGTTTTTCGGATAGCGAATTTATCCTGACGCTTAAATCTTTCCTAATCTGTACTACTTCCTTGTTAATTTCTATTTGAGTACTGGCAAGTTTTCTTTCAATCCTTTCCTGAATTTGGGTTACATGTTCCCCACTTGACTTATTCCACTCGTCTTTCCATACTGCTACGTTTGCTGTTAACATTTCTGCTATGTCTACTTCGATATCCTCTTTCAATAATCTATTATGGTCTAATACCTGGGTTCTCATGACCTCTACATCATACTTCAAACCTGCTAAAGACGTTGTTGTTCTAACTGACTCATCAACTAATCTAGTCGCTAATGCAGTTATATTACGCGTACAAAGAGTTTTCGAATTTTCTATTTCTTCCCTGACTTTATTTACATCAGTTTGGACTCTAGTGATATCTACGAAAACTGTGTTGACCTCTACCTGAATCTTAGTTATGTCACTTTGCACCTCAGTTATATCCGAATGAATGTTATTAATATCAACCTGAACATTGGATACATCAGTTCTAGCATTTTGAATTTCTTTTTGGACTTCCTCGACCTTGTCTTGGACAGTCGCAACATCATTTTTAACAACAACTACTTCGGCTCTAGCACAAGAAATATCACCTCGGACATTAGCTACATCCAGATTTAACATTGTAAGATCTTTCTGTACCTTAGACACATCAAATTTAACATCATCAACATTTTTATGCACATTCGACACATCTGTGCGGATGTCAGTTACAGTATTTTCAATTCCTAGGGTATTAATCTGTAAACGCGACATATTATCCTCTAAATTAGCAGCACTAGTATGAAGAACCTTCATATTCTCCTCCATTCGACTAGTATTCCTAGCTTCCATCTCCTTCGTGCTAGCTTTCAAATTAGCAGACAACTCCTCTAACATCATCCTCAAACTTTCATCTGCCATTACAATATTATTCAAAATAGACTGCTGTAGGGACATACATCAATTGAGCAAAATAACAACATTTGAGCAACACTTTTCACCATATATAAATTTGATCAATTTTCTGTCTTAAATCTAACTTATAACTACCTTATAATTAACTTTCGAAGATACTTCATGTTGAAACAAACTCAAGCACATGCTCAAATTTCCCTGGCTCATTTTAAAATATCCTAACACAAATAATTTACATTTACAATCCAAATAATTTAATTTTATCTTTAATATGACTAAAAATGTCATAAGCCGGTCAAATAACATAAGATTCCAGATTATAGGCGATTTTTCTAAGTTTCCAGCCTATTTAACCTTTCTCAAGTTGTATAAGATCTGATCTTTTCTGAGTGTAATTTTCCTAATACAATACAACATTTAATTCCTATATAATCACACTCTTAAATACTACAATTGGCCTAGACATCTAATAAAGAATCAACCTCTTTATTTGAGTCTAATCGAACCTCACGTGTTAGGTTTGTCAATCTTACTAGCGTTCAACCTGGTAATCCAGTTATGTTGAATCGAGCCCCAACGTTTTAGGTGCGCCAATCTTTCTAGCGTTCAACCTGGTGATCCAGTTTTGTCGAACAGGCCCCACGTTTTAGGGTCGCCAATCTTACTGTCCCCGTTTACCTGGATAGTAGGCTGTCAGATATCCGCCCCCTCAATCGGATTGCCAATAATCAATCGCACCGGCTCAGCTACATCAATGAAAATGGCACTGACAGATACTATCGAGATATGAGCACAGAAGTTAACAGGAAATCATTGTGGAACACACCAAAATAGACGGGGGTTCATACTTACCGTTACTTACCTCTTAAAAATTATCTCGGGGTTTGAGTTGACAACAGGATCACTAAAGTCTGTTCACACAATAACCTCCACCATGACATTTAAAAATGAACCAGGACGAAGACGAGAACTTTGAACTGTACAAAAGCTTTATTTCAAATAAAAGGTATGATTTTAATAACACAACATAATAAACGTGGCTATCAGTAGCCCAAGTCAATCTGACTACGTCCTCCTGTAGGACTTGCAAAGTTATCATACAACATGATATAAAACATATTAGCTCCCACGAGCTCCAAATAACGTAATATTCATAACACAATTGGATTGGAAAAGGAAGTGAGGACGAGACATATATAGAGCATTTGGTTTCCTTTTAATAAACATGACAATTGTATTTATAGTCGCAAGGCCAGAGTAGACGACCTCACCCGCTGATAACCAGATGTTGGGACAGCTGCGAGCTACCCTCCAACCTGTCGCATACTTGTCAAATGGGCTCCCTTCTCACATGCTACGTTACGTAAGAATACAGCTCTCTCTCTCAAGCCTTAAATGTCTGCAAGACAACTCATATATATATTTACGCAATTCTTTCAAATACTTTACTCACATCCTACTGGATTATTATGACAATCCTTAAACTTGTTAAGTTCTCTTCCAAATGTTTAATAAGCTCTTAAATGTTTATAACAAAATCACATAAATTATTTATAACAATTAGAAATTGTTTATAATATTTGTTCAAGACAATAAAAATAATTTTAAACACGCCTTTAACATCACTTTCGTTCCACATTATTTTCAAAAATATTTACAGCAATTATTTACAATATTAACATTTAAATCATTTAAATTATTAATTTAAGAAATACATTAACCACATGTTCATCCGGTTGGTAATTTTCATAATCGTGTCCAAATAATCGACCAATGAAGGTTAGTTATACATGTTAATGTCACAATCTGGTTTAATAAAGGTTTTAATAATTATTTGTGACGGTAATCTTCATTCAAAATCTTATCTCAAATTCTTTCAAAACTCGAGTTAATTATAACAGTAAATTCACTTGATTAATTTTCAATGAACTATGACAATACACTCCAGCGGAAAATACTTCGCTAACACAATAATGCACAAACTGCATTATAATTAGGCCCAAAATTCATCATATATTAATCTATATGGCATTAAAACTTCCACCGTACTTACAAAAACTTCCACAAATAATTCTTTATCATTAATTCCTGTGGGAACCTCCTTCATATTTAAGGGCATTATACATCAGCGACTTTCAACACGTGCGCTGCACTTGCGATTATACATCCATAGTTCCACTTAAAAATTCTTATAATCATTAATTGTTTCAAAACTGTTTTTATTTAACCTTCGTGGATTTCATTCATGAATCGAACTGAAGTCAAAATTTGCCAATCACAAACAAATTTAATAGTGAATACGCTTATATACGCCTGTCTGGTCTATCAAAATTTAAGATTAACATCTTAAAAGAATTGTAGTATAAAAATACTATCATCAAATAAAGTGCGACTAAAACTGCAAAGTAGTCGAATAGAATCCAATTAGACTGGGGAATGCAAACATTATTATATAAATCTCTAATTGAGAAAAACTCCTAACAAAAGTTCTTGACTTTAATGCATTCAATAATTCATTATTAAAGTTCATCTTTCACAAAAATGTCTATGATGCAATGATCGTTCATAACTGACGATAAATGTCTGTGTTGCAATCAATTCAACTAACGACTAGTATTTCCAAGATCGTCGACAACGCAAGAGATTTTAACGCTCTAAAATCATTTAAATGTTCTTCCTTCTTGATGATGACAGAAAATTGGTCAAAGTAATTAAACTGGGGTAGAATTACTTTAATAAAGTGACACGCTGTCTGAATTTAAATCTGCCATAAAAATCATTAACTTACAGTCAAATCGTGACTACAAAAATATTAATTACTGAAAAATCCAAATATCAGTCTCAACTGATTCAAAATCATTTAACTATGCCCATGACATAACAATGTCTTAATAAATCGTCGAAAAAAGCATAACTCATCAAGGTGTACTGAGAATAGGAATCTCAAACAAGAAAATAGGGCAAAATACATGAGGACAAAAATATGGGAAAAATAGTTGCTCAAATATCATTAAGAAACTCAAATACAATAAACGTTCACGACTACCTTATCTGCCGATTGACGTTCCAGAGGAAAATTTCCCAAAGAAGACTGCTGATGGATCCATTTCACCAAGTTAAAGCTGAGCTCCATCCTCGAAATAGGAAATAGCACCCTCGGAGAATCGAACTGCTTCCTTCTCCAGAAATCGCACTGCTCCTCGAAGACGAATAGACATCCTTCCGGCAATAATCTTCTTTGTGAGTCGGGATAACCCTGACCTCTCTTGAAAAAATCCCTGAAGTTCCAGTAGACAATCGCCATGAAGTTTTTGTAGAAATTTCCGAAGAAATATTCATATTCAATGAGTATGTAATAGATTCCATTGCTGTTGGATAGTATTCAGCTTTTAATCACGAAACATGGGTGTAGATGGTATTCACCACATGTTCGTTTGTGTGGAATAGCAATTAGCGAAGTTCCATGTTGCTATCTTACTCCGTTGAAATATGTCCCAATCGCATTAAGTCCTTTAGCCTTCCATCTGCTCTTCGGTTATAGTATTAGAAGAACAAACTGCCTTATTAAATTGCTCCATTATACTGTAGTGTCGTGTAACAAAAGCAATCTGAAGTCTCCCTATTTCACTAGCAGCGTCAGCCGTGGCGTAGATTCTGGCGATACAATAGTGCTTCTCAGGTGGCGAGATAATCACTTTTGTCAGTCGTGTAAAACTGCCAATATCTTTCAAACTAATCGCTCGAAATTGTTCAGCTTTTCTATATTACTTCATGTAGCACTGCACAATAGAATTAGCTTATAAACGACCGCTAACTGTTCAAAGCTAAACTTGTAGATGCATTCTAAGGTGCGTTTTAACTTCACCTAGTTTGACTTGGATCTCGTATAATGCAGTAGCTTCACCACGCGTTATAAAGGACTCTTTTCACACTTTTCACTATATATGACTATATAAGAAAGAACTTTCACAATTAGACTTCGATGATCTGAGAATGAGATCTGAGAATGATCGGAGAATGAGCGGAGAATGAGCGGAGAATGAGACTCCTCTCTTCTGCGCAAGGCCTTTTATTAACTTCCTGAGGGGCGTTTCCATCCCTTCCATTGCGTGATACTGCGTCATCGCTAAAAGTTCCAACTTCGTTAATACATGACGGATTTTCAAAATTCAAAAACTGAAAATAAATTTCACCAAAATTCCAAATCAATGCCTTTACTGCAAATGGATTTCCACAATTCTGCATTCCAAAAGTAATAAAAATACCATAGTTTCAGCAATCTCCGTCTTCCTTGAAACGATCGTTCATTGGTTCAAGCCTCCCCTCCAATAGCATAGTTTCTTCCTCAGCAGAATTCCTCGTTTCCTGCGACTGCGTCGTACATCTCGGAACATTCTCGAATAAAAGCTGACGTCACTGAGAATCTCAGCTCAAGTAGCCTGCTGGTATAACGTTTGCGTCATCCGTGCTTACGTCATGACTACCCACGTCATAACCATGACAGCCATAACTCTCTTTATAATTTCCAAAATAGCCACCGTGGTCTCTATATAATTCAATTACGGGGGCAGTACGAGTAATTCCTTTCAAGTTTAGGGAACAACGCCCACTACAATTTGGGTACATTTGTATTGACCGACAGAAAAGCATTTCAATTTCGTTGATTGTTATTGATCTACGCCCACTAGGGAGCGCTTATGACTAATTCTTCTTCAATGCTGTCTTTCGTTCCCAATATCTCTTAACCCGGCTGGTGAGAGGGATTGGCGACACTTTCCCTTTGGAGGAGCATAAATAAAAACCGATCCCATCCCCCTTGGAGTCCCTCTACGTCCCAGAAGATTGGAGGAGGGGGGGGGGGGGAGTGTAAAAAAACCAATGTATTTATTTATTATTGCAGGAATTTCTATTTCCATATATTTTATACCATACTAGTACATTATGCAACGAGCTATAATGGCAATGATTAAGACACGAGTATGTTTATAAAACGGGCCATCCGAGTTTTATCATTTCCATACGAGTGTCTTAATTACCATTATAGGCGAGTTTCATACGACTGTTTTTGTTAGACGATAATTATAACTTTATTGTATGTTCTAACATAAATATCCATAAGTATCTGTCGAGACTCTGCCGGTTGACTTCTTCTTGGGAATTGTGTGGGCTCAACATTTGCCTCTACTCAATAACAAATTCCAAAGCATTGAAACATTGTTTATCCTGAAGTAGCACCAACATATAGCGCACAGGTACAATGTGGGATCCTTCTGTTATTTTGGTCAAATAACACAAAATAGGCTGTTACACATGCTTTAAAATTAAAACGTATCGTATTATCAACTAATTATTCTTCAAAATCGATGCAAACCGAATGCCAACGGAAGGAAAATCAATGGAGCCCCAAATAGAACAATCATGACATCTAGCGGAAAAGTTTCGCATAAGAAATCCCTTTACTGAACAGAGAGCTGAGTTATAATTTCCGTGGCTCAAATGCCATATTATGCTTGCTGCGTCCATGACGATCTAGTGTGTTTATGTTAACAGCAGCATTCACTAAAATTGTCGGCGGAATCGTACGAATGCAATGCCCTGTGTAGAAATTGGAGTTGCGGATTTTATGGTACAGTGCTATTTATTTTGCAATATTCCGCATTTTGTTTATGCAAACATTACGGACGGTGCACACTTTCCACGTCGGTAATTTATATTAGCTAGGGTAGAAGGATGGTGTGTTGCAAACTTCTGGACGTAGATTCCTAAATTTATTGCATATTTTATAGTATTTTCTTGTTACCGTTAAGGTTTGTGCTGATTTTGTCTTTGTGTTTGGGATTGTAACTACAATGGTTGATCCGGCTTTCAAACTTTCAAATCATGTAATTCATGTCCGACATGTTGCATTTTGAGCGCATGTGCGAAGCTATCCTTACCGTATTTGTCAAAGAATGGAAATCTTGAGCTCTGATTGGTTGGAGAAACTGTATCATAATGAAAAGTAGTACTTTAATGACCCTCATTATGAGACAGCTTTCTGACACTTAATATTGATATTTTGACATCGCCGAACATAAAATCAAATTCCCAGATGAATGCAATTCTCTTTATACTTCATTGAGCCACAGGCTTCTAGTCTTAAAGCTTTTAACTAAGGAGAATATCTTCTTGGTAAGTCCGTTGTTGTCAATTCTTAGAAGATTCCTGTAGAACTTCAGCCGCATACGTCGCATTGGCCGTTTCCAGCGGCCAATACAGTTCGGAGTATGGTCTCAGTCGGTAGGTTCCATATATCACGTGATATTATGTAGACTTACGGTACTCTAAAATTCTCACCCACATACGACCGACCACGAATAGTCGGCCAATTTATAATAACACTAGCAGAAGTACCCATTCTTCGAACGGTCTTCGGTATTAATAACCAGACGTTATCGATTGAGCTACTGTTGCAATGGTTAGGGGCTTGGAACCTGTTTGAGGACAAAGAAAAATGATTAGTTAAAATGTGCTCTCAAACTAAATTTACCTAACGTGTTCTTCCTGACGTGAAAATAAAATTGAAAACCTGGTAGACGAATCGCAATACACGTCACATACAAACTTACCCTAACCGTTGTGTCAAGTGCCCAACCACAGGTAGACCCCTATTATAAATTATAAAGGCTTGTGGTGCATGAAAATTTAGGTTTTTAGCCTCCAATGGCCCAAATTCCTAAAATCAGCAAAAAATAGTCTATTTCAAATCAGGATCTTTTGAAAATAATGTTGCTGTTTGGAGATATAATAGACCTTCTGTACGACATATCGCACGTGTAAGTCGTGTGAAAAACATCTAGGTTACTCCTTGAACCCCTTAAGCACGTTGATGAATTTTACAGTTTTAGTTGGTTCCGTGATAACCTTATAGCCATTTGCAAACTTTCACAGAAATGTAATAAATGAAATGGCATTACTTCTTCCAGAAATAGATGGAAAGTTAGATGTCACCTCTTGAGATACTGTTGTCATGGTTACTGGCTTGCATTCCTTCATTAGTTTAGTAAATGAAATTAGTTTTCTGGGAATATCTAAGAAACTGTTGGTTTTAGAGCCTTAAAATATAGATTTCGGGGACCCTTTACTGCTCTTTAGGGGCCCCGAGTTTTGTTTCTGACACCAAGGGGTTGAAAATGAGCTTTGTCTCGTCGTTGTACGCCATAATAATGATAATAATTAAAAGAATGAATGAAAATCCACAGCCTGTTTCCAGTCTCCGACCGGGTCAGGAATGGAATGAATGAAGCTCCCATCTAGCGGCGAGGAAATAAACTGTGCCGGCTGCCGAGGCCTGACGCACTCCTCTGGGGCAATGATTAAATGAATGACATATGAAATGAAATGATATTGGAGAGTGTTGCTGGAATGAAATTTTGACAGGGAAAACCGGAGTACCCGGAGAAAAACCTGTCTGCCTCCGTTTTGTCCAGCACAGATCTCACATGGTGTGACCGGGATTTGAACCACGGACCCAGCGGTGAGAGGCCGGCGTGCTGCCGCCTAAGCCACGGAGGCTTATAATAATTAAAAGAATAATAATAATAATATAACAATATAGGGATAGGAATATAATAGACCTTCTGTACCATACCCGCACGTGTAAATCGCGTTAAAAATTCTCGAGTACCCCATGACCCCTTAAGCGCATTATATGTATTGATGAATATTTCAGCTTAATTTGGATCCGTTATAACCTTATAGCCGTTTGCAAACCTTCACAGTAATGTAATAAATGGAATTGTATTGCGTCTTACAGAAATAGATGGACCTCTGAGATTCTGTTGCCATTGTTACCGGCAAGCATTCCTTCATTAATTTATTAAGTGAAATTAGTTTTCTGGTAATATCTCAAAACCGTTTGTTTTAGGGCCTTAAAATGTGGGTTTGTGGGTCCTTTTGGGGCCCCCGAGTTTCGTTTCTCACATTGAGGGGCTGAAAATGAGCTTTGTCTCACCCTTCTACACTTATTTCAGCATGCATTTTAAGGGGGTAGGCCTCCTGTTATGAGAGGTACGGAGAAGAGTTACATCAATGATTAGTGTCGTGCCACTGATGGATATCTGTATCAAATTTTACGTCAATCCACTCAACCGTTCTCGAGTTATAAGGACACAAAAATTGTCCACAGACAAACAGACAGACAAAAAAAATATTTTTGCGTGCATCCGTCACAAAACAGTCTGAAACGGCAAATATCGCAAATTTCCGTGGAAATTCAGAAAAAAAACAGTCAAACTTTCATTTCTATATAATAGAGAAGGGATATAATAGACCGTCCGTACCATACCCGCACGTGTAAATCGCGTGAAAAAATTCTAGAGTACCCCTTGACCCCTTAAGCGCATTGTATGTATTGATGAATATTTCAGCTTAATTTGGATCCGTTATAACCTTATAGCCGTTTGCAAACCTTCACAGTAATGTAATAAATGGAATTGCCGTGCGTCTTACAGAAATAGAGATTTAGTTGCCATGGTTACCGGCATGCATTCTTTCATTAATTTATTAAGGGAAATTAGTTTTCTGGGAATATCTCAAAAACTGTTGGTTTTAGGGCCTTAAAATGTAATTTTCGGGGTTCGTTTCTCACATTGAGGGGCTGAACATGAGCTTTGTCTCACACTTCTACGCCTATTTCAGCATGTATTTTAAGGGGGTTGGCCCCTTTTATGAGAGATACGGAGAAGAGTTACATCAATGATTAGTGTCATGCCTCAGATGGATATCTGTATCAAATTTTACGTTGATCCACCCAGCCGTTCTCAAGTTATAAGGACTCATAATTGTCCACAGACAGACAGACAAACAATCAAACAGACAGACAGATAGTAAGACAAAAAAAAATATTTTTGCGCACATCCGTCATAAAACAGTCTGAAACGCGCAAATAACGCAAATTTCCGTGGAAATTCAGAAACAACAAACAAACTTTCATTTTTAGCCTATTTTCAATTTTGAAACAAGATGTTCAGTAAAGAACATATAGCCTACTTTCTCCTAAATGCATGGGTATTGTTATAACTCTTTGTTCTTTTCAAGGAGCATAATTGAATGTTGGTTGTAGTAGCTTGTTGAAATACAACGTGCTATAGGGATATTAAACATGAATATGAGGTGCCCTTTGCTAGTGCTACCTCTGTAAAAAATTCATTCAATTCGGTTTCACTGTGATTGAATTGATCTGGGGAATGGATTTGCACACATACATGGCCGCTATTTGCAAACTACTGGACTGATGACCTTGTAGTCAGTCATAAGATGCTTTCCACAAAAAGGCATGTTGTTGCAAAATCCTGTAGAGATCAAATTATTAGGATGGTCGAAATTTGATTTAAGCTTTTATCATTTGGGTGGACATCATTCCGTTTCCGTCAAGATGGCGGCGATATAAAACAAGACACTGAGGTGCCTTTTGCTAGTGCTACCTCTGTACCAAATTTCGTTCAATTCGGTTTCACCGTGTTTGAATTGATAGGGGGAATCGATTTGCACACATACTTGGCCACCATCTGCAAACTATTGGGCTGATGATCTAGCAGTTTGGTCAGAATATGCTTCCCACATAAAGATTTGTTGTTGCAAAATTTGGTAGAGATTAGATTATTAGGTTGGTCGTAATTACATTTTAGCCTTTAACATTTGGGTGGCCGCGATTACGTTTCCGTCAAGATGGCGGTGATATGAAACATGACACTGAGGTGGCCTTTTCTAGTGCTACCTCTGTACCAAATTTCGTTCCATTCGGTTTCACCGTGTTCGAATTAATAGGGGGAATCGATTTTCCCACAAAGATGGCCGCCATCCGCAAAATATTAGGCTAATGACCTATTAGTTTGGTCAAAGGATGCTCCCTCCATAATAGTATGTTGATGCAAAATTTGGTAGAGATCGGTTGATTAGGTTAATCGTAATTTGATTTAAGCTTTGAATATTTGTGTGGCCGCCATTACGTTTCCGTCAAGATGGCGGCGATATAAAACATGAAACTGGGGTGCCCATTGCTAGTGCTACCTCTGTAACAAATTTCATTCCATTCGGTTTCACCGTGTTCGAATTAATAGGGGTAATCGATTTTGACACAAAGATGGCCGCTATCCGCAAACTTCTAGGCTAATGACCTATTAGATTTGTCAAAGGATGTTTCCTCCATAAAGGTATGTTGTTGCAAAATTTGGTAGAGATCGGATGATTAAGTTAGTCGTAATTTGATTTAAGCTTTGAACATTTGTGTGGCCGCCATTACGTTTCCGTCAAGATGGCGGCGATATAAAACATGACACTGAGGTGCCCTTTGCTAGTGCTACCTCTGTACCAAATTTCATTCCATTCGGTTTCACCGTGTTCGAATTAATAGGGGTAATCGATTTTGACACAAAGATGGCCGCCTTCCGCAAACTATTAGGCTAATGACCTATTAGATTTGTCAAAGGATGCCCCCTTCGTAAAGGTATGTTGTTGCAAAATTTGGTAGAGATCGGATGATAAGGTTAGTCGTAATTTGATTTAAACTTTGAACATTTGGGTGTCCGCCATTACGTTTCCGTCAAGATGGCGGCGATATAAAACATGACACTGGGGTGTCCTTTGCCAGTGCTACCTCTGCACCAAATTTCATTCCATTCGGTTTCACCGTGTTCGAATTAATAGGGGTAATCGATTTTGACACAAAGATGGCCGCCATCCGCAAACTATTAGGCTAATGACCTATTAGTTTGGTCAAAGGATGCTCCCCCCATAAAGGTATGTTGTTGCAAAATTTGGTAGAGATCGGATGATTAGGCTAGTCGTAATTTGATTTGAGCTTTGAACATTTGTGTGGCCGCCATTACGTTTCCGTCAAGATGGCGGCGATATAAAACATGACACTGAGGTGTCCTTTGCTAGTGCTACCTTTGTACTAAATTTCGTTCAATTTGCGCTCACCGTGGTCGAATTGATAGGGGGGGGGGGGGGGCAGACATTCAGAGTCCACACACTCTCACACACACACACACACACACACACACACACACACACAGAGACTCACACACATACACACACACAGACAGACACACTTTTTTTCGCCCTGTAGTGATCTCATAAGTCTACTTTCATTTTTTGCAAAAATCGAAAGTAGGCTAAAAATAGGCTTATGAGATCACCTTTTGTCCGTGTGTGTGTGTGTGTGTGTGAGGTGTGTGTGTGTGTGTCCCCGTAATAAATTCTAAACTGCTGGAGCGATTTCAATGAAACTCGGTAAGTTCATAGCAAAATTCCGGGCGACCCCCACCGTGCCCTTCAAATTTTGTTACGTCTCACCAATCCAACATGGCGGCTGTGCGAAATATTTCACCAGCATTCAATATCTCCGAAACTATTCCCGATATCACCCTGGAATTTATAACGGTGATAAAGGAATCTACTAGAAGTTCACCTATGTGACATTTGAAAAACTGATAACTACAAAACCAACATGGCGGCCACGCGAATTTGCGACATTTAAATAGATGTTTCTCGCGATTTAACCAACCAAACGCAATGAAACTTGGTACAGTATATGTTTATACACATTGTAATGCACCGACATCTAACTTCGTTCAATTGTTTACATAACCACAAGATGGCGGATGTGCGAAATATTTCACCGGCATTCTATATCTCTGAAACTATTAGCGGTATCACCCTGAAATTTTGTACAGAGATAAAGGGCACTACTGGAAGTTATTCTATAAGACCTTCAAAAACCGGTTAACTACAAAACGAACATGGCGGCCAAGCGAATCTGAAAATTTTAAATAGAACTTTCTCGCGATTTAATGTTCCAAACGCAATGAAATCTTGTACAGGAAATGTTTATACACATTGTAATGCACTGGTGTCTAATTTAGTTCAATTGTTTACATAACCTCAAGATGGCGGCTGTGCGAATTTTAAAATTAAGTTTTTATTTCTTGTGTCGAAATCATGCGATCGAAGTGAAAGTTTGAATAATGAACCTACGCAATATTTTTTCTTTAATGGTACATGACTCTATGGCCCATACATTTAACAATCCAACATGGCGTCCATCTGAAATATTTAGAGGGCTCTGAATATCTACGAATCTATCATAGCAATCAAACTGGTTTTTTGTTGTTCATTGGGGAAATGAACTTAAGTTCACCTATAGGACTTTAAATAATCTGGTGTTCACAAATCCAACATGGCGGCGACGTGAATTAAAATATTCACATGGACGTTTCACGCAATTTAACCGTCCGAGTGCAGTGAAACTTGGTACAGTAAATCCTTATACGAATGTCAATCCACTGGCATCTAATTTATTTCAATTGTTTCCCTAACCACAAGATGGCAGCTGAGCGAAATTTTAAAATCTCCTTGTTACTTCTTGTGTCCTTATCATGCGATTGAAGTTTGAATGCTACACGTACACAATAATCTTCATGTAACAGTACATAACTCTAGGACCGACATATATAAAAATCCAACATGGCGACCATCAAAAATGTTTAGTCGGTTCTCAATATCTACGAATCTATTACAGCAATCAAACTGAAATTTTGTATGTTGATAGTGGCAATTAACATAAGTAGGATATATGAAAGTAGGCTGTATAGTTCTTCACGGAACTACTTGTTTTTAATGCCACAAAATAAATGCAAAATATTTCCATAGAGCCACAAACAAGTAATTTATTCCTCTCTAAAGTAACGCCGTTAACTTACGCGTAATACCGCATATTTACTTATGTATTTTACGGTAGGTATTGTAGAAGAAAAGACAGCATCCACACTACACATATTTATACACTGACGAACTACTTATAGGGTTAGTACTGTGCCCAACTCTAGGAATGGGTATTCCAAGTTTCAGACACCTAGATATCAAGGGAAAGGCTGTAGCCGCTTTTGAAAGTTCAGATATTTGAATATCGCGCTACATTGCTTCGAGAAGCATTTAGAAGAATTTTACCGATAGTTGGATGTCAAGTGACGTAGCGAGTAATAGCAGAGGTGGAGGCTATTTATTGATTAAATAGTTAACTATGGAGTAGAGACTTGAGACTGGGATCAGATTACTGGCACGGCCAAATGAAAGAGAACGCAATTAGTATCAAGTAAATCGGACCAGGGATTCAAGAGATATGAGGATTTCTAGATATCAGGCGATGACGCGTGACCCTGACCGTTTTGAATAAAAGCCAGCTGGAGGAGGCATGGTTAGCTCACTTCAACACAAGCACTTGGCAAGCAAGTTGCGTCTACGCTGAGCCAAGGCACATGGTTGCCGTATCTACGCAGAAGTTCTTTTCAAATCGTGATAGTCACGAGAAGTGCTGCGCAAACGAGTTGGAACTTAGTAAGTTTCTGGTGAGGAGAATCACTGAGGTGATTGATTTCTACAGACATTGGTGGAAATATTTATATTTCTAAAAGGACATATGCTAGACTTTGTCTAGAACATAGTATTTTGTCACAGTCCAGTAGTAACTTAATACTTGGAAGCATTTTGAAGACCTCTTGAACCAGGACTCAGTTATTGATGAGCAGGTGTATGATATATTAGAACAAGCACCCATCAAAGAAGAACTCGGTACCCTGCCAACACTAGATGAGGTTC
The DNA here is from genome assembly GCA_946902985.2 of Meconema thalassinum. Classification (NCBI taxonomy): domain Eukaryota; kingdom Metazoa; phylum Arthropoda; class Insecta; order Orthoptera; family Tettigoniidae; genus Meconema; species Meconema thalassinum. Next base: position 72,456,219 of record OX336399.1, on the reverse strand, counting down.
AGTGTGCTATTAATCAAGCAAAGCGACACAAAGCTACTGGATGTGATGGAATACCAGCGGAAGCTCTCAAAGAAGGAGGTGAGGAACTCATAAGCCACATACATGATCTTATCATTAAAATTTGGAGAACTGAAAAAATGCCTGCTGATTTCAGAGATAGTCTGATAGTTCCCATATTTAAGAAAGGTGATCGTGCAGACTGCAACAACTATCGTGGTATATCTTTGTTATCATGCCTTGGAAAGCTTATTGCTCGTATTTTGGCGAATCGTATTCTATCCCTGGTGGAGAAAATACTCCCAGAGAGCCAATGTGGTTTCAGGCCTTCTAGAGGAACTGCAGATATGATATTCACTGTTCGTCAGCTTCAGGAGAAATGTAGAGAGCAAAATAGACCTCTTTATATTGCCTTTATAGACCTCAGTAAGGCATTTGACTCGGTAAACCGTGAAGCCTTGTGGAAGATTTTATCATTGTATGGCTTTCCACTGAAATTTATTACCATCTTAAGACTACTCCACAATGATATGAAGGCAAATGTCATTGGTAACGACTCGATTGGAGAACCATTTCATATTAATACCGGCGTTAAACAAGGCTGTGTGATTGCCCCTACATTGTTTTCTCTGTACGTTGCCACTGTCATGCAGTTAGTCAAAGATGATCTTCCTACAGGCATACAGATAACTTACAGGATGGATGGGAAGATCTTTAATTTGAGCCGTCTAAAGGCAAGGACTCGAACATCTCCTGCTGCATTGGTTGAGTTACAGTACGCTGATGATAATGCAGTAGTAGCTCAATCAGAGGACGAACTTAGGAAAATCCTGAATGCTTTTTCTTCAGCCTACAAAAAGATTGGGCTGAAACTTAACACCAGTAAAACCCAAGTCCTCTACCAACCAGCCCCTGGACAAGGACAAAGAAACATCAATGTCACCATCGACGGAGCGAAGCTTCAAGAAGTTAACGCCTTTTCTTATCTTGGCAGCACCCTGTCATCAAGTGCAAATATAGATTCCGAAATCCAACACAGGATTAACCGTGCTGGGGCATCCTTTGCAAGATTGAGGTCTAGAGTTTTTGACAACCATGATATCAATGCTGCAACGAAGATCCTTGTGTACAACTCGGTTGTAGTTCCCACCTTACTTTACGGATCTGAATCCTGGACATGCTACAGACGTCATTTTAAAAAGCTGGAGCAATATCACCAGCGTTGTTTGAGGAGAATTCTTCGTGTCACATGGCAAGACAAACGCACAAACACCAGCATTCTCGAAGAAGCACAGACTACCAGTGTTGAAGCCATGCTTTTAAAACGTCAGCTGCGATGGACAGGACACGTAATCCGCATGCCCAATAATCGCATTCCCAAGCAAGTGTTTTGCTCTGAACTAACTGAGGGCAAGCGCTGTGTGGGAGGTCCGAGGAAGCGATTCAAAGACGTACTAAAGGCTAATATGCAAATGTGCCATATTAATATCAACAACTGGGAGACCTTAGCTCTTGATCGCTCATCCTGGAGATCAATTGTTCATCGTGGTGCGATACTTTTTGAAGAAAACCGCCGACGTATGATAGAAGATCGGAGGCAACGCAGAAAGAACAGAGTGTTCATTAGAAGACAGGGAATGAATGCGGATGTCTCACCTGACCCTGATACTACCTGTCATCACTGCGGGAAACTGTGTCTCTCCCGCATTGGGCTTTTTAGTCACCTCCGGACTCATCGATGAAGAGTCATTCAGTATTGGAAGGCCAACCTACTCGAGACGAGTGTTTGCTATCATCATCATCAATACTTGGATGTTTAAATCCATTCAGTCAGTTTTTTCATTTTTGTAACTAGTTAACCACTTCGATCTGTCAGTACATTGAAGACTAGTCTATAACGGTGGCGTTCATTAGTCTACGCAAGGGAAACTGCAAGTTGTCTAGCGCATGGCAGATGGTGATATACAAACCATGCCCAGGGAACGATCTTCAGAACAGCCGTTAATTGCTTAGACTGTCAATGATTTTCTTGTACTGATTAGATTACAGTGAGTTATGTTACAACTGACATATCTAAGAAGAGATCACTTAGATCTGACCCTATTTCAACAAACTGTTATGGCTTTGATAGAAGCCCATATTAAAATGGAACCACAGTTTATTCAAACGTCGAAAGATACTACCACTAAGTCTGACTAGACGATTTGTGGGTCTACAATGGCGGCCGATACAAGATTATACGTGCTTGTCCGATAGGGCATGTCTACGGATAAATCTGGTACAGACCAGGTTTACTACACTTCAAGACCATCAAGAAATGTAAGCCACATTTGAATTATATTATGCCTAGCTAATTGGAACAAACTATTTTTCTGCAGATGACCAACACATTTTTTTCGTCGTATTTAAAGCTTGCAATGATTTACGCAAGACTTGTTAGAGTTATTCTGAGCATTTTCAGCACTCAGAACAGTTTAGGATCGATGACCGAGCATTTCGAGCATTTATTTGAATTTTTCATATTTTAAGGAAATCACGGTAATCAGCCGATGTAACTGTAAAAGTTAAATTTATTTTTGTTGAGGAATGGATATTTTTTCCATATTCGAAGGTTCGAACATGTGGATTCTCACATAATGAGATGATAATTAAATATATTTAAAATGATATAAATAATAATAATAATAATAATCCACTAATAATAATAATAATAATTTTCATAATTTTTCTAAATAATTCTTGGAGATTATATTTTATAATAATCATATGTATTGAGAAAGAGCCTATGAAGTAGTTTAATCATTTCTAGTTTGGAACAGGAGATTTTCCGAAGGAGAGTGGTTAGCGCAAGCCCGCATTCAACCAACATGTCAGTTCTGGTTGAACAGTTGATATTTGCAATGAGCAAAGTATATGTTTCAGATAACACGGAGAGGCATGAAACGGGAAGCAAATGATATTTGTATCAAATAGGATATTTTTGTATTTATATAAAATCATGACGTAAATACACTCGAAAGTGAAATATAGCTTTTCATAAGTATGGTAAATTCACGGGTTGAACTGAATGGTAAAATAAAATAAACTTGTCAGTTTATTAATCTTCCAGTGTTGATAACAAGCAGAGGCTTGATTTATTGTATAAATTTTGGGAAGATAATTTATGTGTGTGGAGTAGTTGAAATGCCATTCCCAGGTGCGCAAGTTTAAGTCGCAGGAATGAAGGTTTTTTCGAGCATCAATCAAATAGCAGGTTCGATGGCTCAGGTTTATAGTAGGAGTATTGGAGCCACACATTTCGTCGTATGAATAACCCGAAGGTTATTTCTTTGAAACCATCAGTTCTTATTTCAACCTTGTTTACGAATTCCATTTAGACTTTGATTTTGCTAGAACCCGGATTTGTCATGATAGTAGTTTATTCTTCTTCAGAGGAAGACCTTTGCCGTTGTTGTTGTAATATTGTGTTCTTACACAAATAGTAGAATGGGCCACTGCCAATTAAAAATAATTCTTTAACCACGAATAATTTGAAGGATATTTTCAATCCTAGTGCCATGAACTAAATTAATTCATTATAAAACTACAATTCTTATTTCCGCATTCTGTCGAAGAATTGCAAGTTGTGAAAATTGCTAAAAATGGCCATGAATATAAATATTTTTTTTCATAATGATCCCAAGTGGAAAATCTAATAGTTGAATGGTTCAACCATTTATTGATCAAGTTGATGATTCAGAAATCATGTATTTTGTTTGGAACTTGAAGTTCATAATCGAGTCACTTCTCGAATGTTTAATGTCAGAAGAACAATCTATTGTTGTTGTGCTTCGCACAGTTCTTCGATGCTATGCTCAATGGTCAAATACTTTTCAGATGTGATTAATATGTGTTAATAATTTGTGTTGCTTCTATGATAATAATATTTTCGACGATATATTTTTGAAAACTGGAAAACAAGTGAAAGTCTAAAAAATTCTATAAACATTTATTCTACGAGTGTTAATATCATGTAAATAGTCAAACAGTGATTTACGTTATTTCCAGTATGGACAATTAATTTTGAACTGGAATTAAGTATTAATAATTTTGGAACACAGTCCACAGGACTATTAATCGGACTTGTGTTTCCAAAAAGATTGTCAAATGTGTTTGGAAGATTTCTGTATATTGTGTGTAAATAAGAGTGTGGATCGCCACACGTGGATGATGCTGCTTTGAGCATCTTTGCAGTCAGATTTTAACTTTAAAATAAACTGAGATAATTTTACCAGATGTGTTTCACCCAATTAAATCTCCTTCTATCCTTATTGTTGCATTGAGCCAAAAATCAGCAAAGCATTTTTTTTAAATTTGATGTCGTTTTTGCGATTTGCTTTAACCCATCTGGCGCTCCGGGATATTTTGACTCTCGTGCTGACTGATTATTGGTAAAATGCATATGTGGTCGTGCGGACTCCGGTCTAAACGGGCACAGTACTGCTGTTCTGACTTATACCAGACCTAAAACAACTGTGAACATGGGCTCGCCCAGTAGCGTGCGTCCAGCTGAGCGCTGTTGCCACAGTGAGACTGGCGGAGATGACACAGCTCTACACTCGCAGTATACGTACGACCTTCTCCGTGAACACAAGGTGCTCCGAATGTAAGAGCATGTACGAGCTGGGGGGCCTAATCTTACGAATATCTATGCTCACAACGGAGTGCGCACGATGTGATATGAGGCAGATATAAGATATCACACAAACGTTATTTGTGTACGTGTCCACCTCCTGGTGTAGCAACCAGAATTCTTGGCTGTGACCCAGGGGGTCCAGGTTCTATTCCCAGCTCTGCCAAGCAATTAAATTCTAGTCTGAGAGCTGGAACGGATTACACTAAGCCTCGTGAAGCAAAACTGGGAAGATGTGAGTTGAATTGCTACCTAAACCATTCTGGAAGTGGTTTTTCTGTGGATTCGCACTTCTAATCCAGGCAAATGCCGCTTCCTACCCAAATCCTACCTGACTTACAAATACACCCACTAGTAGAGACTTCACAGTGACACAGGTTATCAGACAAATTCCGCACACGACCAAATACACGGGGCTACATGACCACGATGTCGCAAAGCCCCTAAAACAATCATCAACAACAACCCGTGAGGTCCGGATTCGATTAACGGCTCAATCAAGACATTTAGTTCTGGTCTCAGGGTTAGAACTGGGTACACTGTGCCTCGTGATGTAAAACTGTGAAGAGGTGAGTTTTATTCGACTCAATTACAAATAAAATCATAATTGCTGACACCACAATAACACAGGTTATCAGATTTTGTGTTTTCACGTACTTCTGTATTCGAAAGCTTCTTTTAAAGGCCATATACCCTGAAAATTGTATTTCTTGCCTGGCTGTGTAAAACTATTCGGCTGCCACTGGGCTTGCTAAGGGACATTGTTATGAGTTCAAAACTTCAGCTCACAGCACTTGTTAAAGCTCCACTACTGAATTGATACAGCAATGCCGTCAGTCTTCGTTATCTACCCTAGTGAACCTAAATATTTCAACACCTAAATCATTACTTCTCTAATCATGCCTTCAGTTCAAGGGCAGATGTTATCTCCCGAATGGCTGGTCGTAGCGTCACGGGGTTTGGACAGTCACTTTCAAAATTTTTAGCTCTGTAACATAGGGTCATCAAAATAATTGAATAATTAATTATATTCGTGCGCGGAGAGAAATAACGATTTCTTACGGCGCAGCGAGCCCAGCTAGTTGAGTCAACTAGGCAACGCCGCGGTATGCTATTGGCCGGCGCGAGTGAGTGACTGAATCTGGCTCCTCCCTCATGTTCACAGTTGTTTTGGGTCTGGGTTAGTGAGGAAAGCAATCGCAAACTACCACACTCCTCGTCTTGCCTAGTTCGCCTCAATATAGCGCTGCCTTGGGTTTTATATGGGTATCTACCCACATAACCTAACGGTGGTACTTTTGAGAATCCAACCAACCTTCGGGCTGACTACCTAACAGACAAATGGAAACCAGACTATCGTATTCATAGATAGCGTTACGTGAACTGTGAAATAGATGGTAAACACGCAGCGCAATGCGGAGAGTTTTTGGAATCAAGTTGGCGTTCTTCCCAGAAGGCTCTGACTGCCAATTATATGCAAGAATACATGGCCTAAGACAACTCTATTATCATTATTGTCAAAATACTGTATATATTTAGGTGTATAAAATATTTTAAATCCAAATAAAAGAATTACTTGATTATACATGTACTTTGTTAGCTTTTAGAGATTATAATGTTTTTTACACTGGTAGCTACAGAATACATTTTCTTGGTATATATTCATGGTCGCCGGTAGGTGACGCAGACAAATCCATGCACAAAGATCGCTCTCCATTGCTTCTCGCGCTTAAATTGAAAAATTGTGCCAATGGCCGCAAGGTTGCAATACGCTGAAAGCAAACATCCACTATCGAATTATTGTACTTCATTATTACCAACAAATGTCTAGTGTTAAAAGAAATCATTAAAGAGTTGCTACTAGACCGCTTTACCCCATCAGCATATATTTTAGCCTATTTTCATTTATGAACAAATAGGCTTATGAGATCACCTTTTGTCCGTGTGTGTGTGTGTGTGTCCCCACTAATAACTTCTAATGCTGGAGCGATTTCAATGAAACTCGATAAGTTCATAGCACTATTCCGGACGACCCCGACCGTGCCCTTCAAATTTTGTTACGTCTGACCAATCCAACATGGTGGCTGTGCAAGATATTTCACCAGCATTTAATATCTCCGAATCTATTACCGATATCACCCTGGAATTTTGTACGGTGATAAAGGGAACTACTTGAAGTTCACCTACGTGACTTTTCAAAACCCGGTAACTACAAATCCAACATGGCGGCCAAGTGAAGTTGCGACTTTTAAATAGACGTTTCTCGCGATTTAACCAACCAAACGCAATAAAACGTGGTACAGTATATGTTTATACACATTGTAATGCACCGACATCTAACTTCGTTCAATTGTTTACATAACCACAAGATGGCGGCTGTGCGAATTATTTCACCGGCATTCTCTATCTCTGAAACTATTAGCGGTATCACCCGGAAATTTTGTACGGATATAAAGGGCACTACTGGAAATTCATCTATAAGCCTTTGAAAAACTGGTTACTACAAAACGAACATGGCGGGCAAGCGAGGTTGAAAATTTTAAATAGACCTTTCTCGCGATTTAATGATCCAAACGCAATGAAACTTGGTACAGCAAATGTTTATACACATAGTAATGCACTGGTATCTAACTTAGTTCAATTGTTTATATAACCACAAGATGGCAGATGTGCGAAATTTTAAAATCTCGTTTTTTACTTCTTGTGTCCTAATCATGCGATTGAAGTTTGAATGCTACACGTACACAATAATCTTCATGTAACAGTACATAACTCTAGGACCTACATATATACAAATCCAACGTGGCGACCATCCAAAATGCTTAGTCGGTTCTAGATATCTACGAATCTATTACAGCAATCAAACTGAAATTTTGTAAGTTATGTTGATAGCGGCAATTAAAATAAGTAGATTATATCAAAATAGGCTATATAGTTCTTCACGGAACGACTTGTTTTCTTTTTACATCCTAGTTGAAAACAAATTTTCTCTAAAATTGTCAGTGCTTTTCAAGCTGGACTCCATGAACTAATCAAGATACCTGAATAAATTTACTTACACTAGTGGATGTATACTGGCTCTTAGAGACTACAAAGTTTCAAATACATTGATCCGACAGTTTCTGAGAAAATGGTACATGAAGTTTCAAAAAATATGACTTACGTATAACACAAAAGGAATGTTTGATTAGTAGCTACCGTATAACCCTAAAACCTTATGTTTAAACCTAATTTTATTGCATCAAATATCACTTCAGGACAGTAATTGGTACACCAAATTCTACAGAAAAGATGTGAGATTTTATTAAGCGAAAAAAAAAGTTGACAATTTTGAGCCTATCACACGTCCCTGTCAAAATAGCGGTTATTGTTTGCTACCTGGCCCATAATTCAATAGCTTTAAATTGCTACTAGACGCCCCTGCAGTCGTCTCCTGGCAACCAACGTAGGAACCTAATAGCGTTGTTTACATTCTTAACCTATATAATTTAGCTTCACAAGGGTGTAATTAGTGGAAGGTTCTTTAACATGCCATACATCTATGACATGGGGCCGCAGGCTTTAATTCCCCTCCGAAGGAAGGCATACTGAGGGATTTTTAACGCTCTTAAAATCGGACGACTTTGGCTGGGTTTGAACCCACGATCTTGGCCATAGAAGCTCAGCATGCTATCAACTACGCCACCGAAGCCGCCTATAAGAAGAGGATAAGGAGTGGATGAGGCTCGTCGATTTGCTCGTAGAAAGATCGGACGTGGCTCGTTTTACGCATGGCAATTCGATGATCAATGGTACCCACGAACTCCACGTTTTAAGGCCCTAAAGAGGACGGTTTTCGAGATATTGCCTGAAAACTATTCCCGGTCTGCGAAATTGATGAACGTTACCATGGCAAAGCCATACCTCGAGGTCCCATTCTGCTTTCATTTTGTCTCTGTAAGAGATAATATTTGCATTAAGGAATAGCAGACTGTTAAATAGATAGACGCCAGTGTCGATAACTTCCGTACGTACAGTGTCACCACCTGTATAACAAAAAGACCCTAAAATATGGTATGGATTCTGTCGACAAAACAGAGAAAATCAAATAAATTATGCATAGAAGCAAGGAAAATAACATTTTTTCCACTGATACTGTAAAATAACAAATCCTCGCCAATACTATAAGTCCCCATCATCGTGATGACACCCTTAAATAAAATTATAAAGATGGTGGAGCATGGAAATTCAGTATTTGTGCCAAAGGGCCTACATGAAGGGAATAGAGAGGGCTGTCCGATTTTTTCAAGTTGATAGTGTTGCTCGTCTTGTTCCAAATGGTAGCTACGTAAAATTCGGTTCAGATCGGTAAAACGGTGTAGATTTGAGCCAAGAAAAACGGTGTAAATTTATTCCAAATGGCCTAAATGAAAGGAATGGAGAGGGCTATCTAAAATTATTGTTGCCAAAAACCTTCCTTGAGGTGTGCACTACAACATTTCAAAGCAATCGGTTAAACGGTGTCGGAGTCCATTAACGTCGGACAGATATACATTTCCATTTATATATATAACACTAGCAGGTACCCGCGGCTTCGCTCGCGATCAAGACAATGGGGACGATCCATTATTGCTGATAATTGGTCTATTCTATTACAGCAATCGCTGCTGCTGGTGGGTCCATTATAATTTTGAAAATTTTGATATATATACAGTATATTGACATGAGCAGCAAAGTGGGAATTTTATAGAGTTGTGAAAGTCTGCTGGGTACGATGTTACATTATCTGAACACATTTGAAAATTACGTTTTTGGTTTTGCCATCTTCTGCTGAGACATAACGATCTTGTTGTCCGGATACTCGCGAGAACGCCACATGGGAAAATGGTTTTGTCTAAATGTACACCTGCTGCTGTTCAGTGTGTGTCATTGCGCTTTGTTAATAGAAATTGCGAATATTGTTTGAAGAGGGAACTGCAGTCTTGCACACTGGAATGGCAAATTATCGGAATATGGGGAATTAAAAGTATTTTTCATTAAGCTATTCTGGGTGTAATTTGGCCACACTTATTGATGATATGAACGTCAACATGTCGCTATTAATAGACCTAAAGTAAAATATCTCTCACCTTGGTCGCTGATGTACATTATCCAGTCTCTTCCAGTGTTACATCCCAGGGATTGAAATTCTCCAACAACACATTTGCCTCACATGCATCTCTAAGTAATTAAAATTCCTGATTGTTCTCGTTTGAATCTTCAGTTTTTTGACTGGTTTGAGGCATCCCTCCATGCCCCCCCCCCCCCCCTTCTGAGCTAGTTTCATCTCTACATAGCTACCACACCCTACATCTGAGGTACTCTGTTTAACCCTGGTCTACCCCTACAGTTCTTGTCCTTCACCCTCCCATTCATAACTAAGCTTGCTATTCCTGGGTGTCTTAATATGTGTCCTACCAACCTATCTCTTCTCTTCATTAACAGTCGCCAGAAACATCTCTCCTCTCCTAATCGTCTTAATACCTCTTCATATCTTTACATAGCTACCACACCCTACATTCGAGGCAATCTGTTTAACCCTGGTCTACCCCTACAGTTCTTGTCCTCGACCCTCCCATTCATAACTAAGCTTTCTATTCCTGGGTGTCTTAATATGTGTCCTACCAACCTATCTCTTCTCTTCATTAACAGTTGCCAAAAACATCTCTCCTCTCCCAATCGTCTTAATACCGCTTCATTTGTTACCATATCAACCCATCTGATCTTCTTCATTCTCCTGTAACACCACATTTCAAACGCTTCAATTCTCCTCTTATCTGCAGCACCATTAGTCCAAGTCTCACTTCCTTATAGTGTCACGCTCCAGAAATAAAAATCAAAAATGACTGGCTAATATCTAAATGTATATTCGATGTCAACAGATTCCTTTTCTGTAGAAATACTTTCCTTGCCTGACCCAACCTACTTTTTATTCCTCTTTGCTTCAATTGAACGTAGCTATATCGCTAACTTTATTTAGCAGCCGGTACTGTAGTGTTTAAAAATATGAAAGGTGGTATTAGAAGGCGCTTTCCCTATTTCTTTTTCCCCTGGTACTACAGCTCATGAAGGGCCGAGGCCTATCATGCGACCGCTTCCCAGCAATTTGGCCTGCAGATATTGTGGTGACGCGTGGTCAGTGCATCGTGTCCCCTCGGCCGTTAATCTTGTTCTTCGTGACCGGGGCGCTGCCTCACTATCAGACAGCTACTCAATTGTCCTCACGAATCTGAGTGCAGCCCTCACGTCAGTGTCTAAAATCTCTGACGGAGTCGGGAATCGAACCCGGGGCTTCCGGATGAGAGCAGGCGTGCTACCCTGTTCTTATTGTGTTTATATATATTTTTAAAAAGATAATACATGGATTGGCATTGCCTCCTGCAGAGATATATAGAAAATCGGGTGCCATACCTTGAGGTAGTGTTACCATGGAAACGGACTTGCGATTAGTTCATCATTCAGAGCGAAGATAGTTTTCTGGGAATATCATTGAAACTGTTGGTTTTAGGGCCTTAAAATGTAGTTTTCGGTGTCCCGTAGGGACATACCGAGTATTGTTTCTTCCATCGAGGGGCGTAAAATGAGCTTTGTCCGGTCTTTATGCGACAACTTCGATATTTTGCCCCGGTTGAGTATTTTTGGTGACTTTTCAGTTATGTTGCCCGTTCCACAGGAACAATGATTTATATCCGGACAAAATACAGCCTATATGTTATCCCAGGGTTTAAGCTGTCTCCATTTCAAATTTCATCCAAATCCGACCAGCCGTTTTAGTGTCAAGAGGTAACAAACTAACACACAGACAGACAGATGGACAGACTTTCACAATTATAATATAACTAGCAGGTACCCGCGGCTTCGCTCGCGATCAAGACAATAGGGACGATGCATTATTGCTGATAATTGGTTTATTCTATTACAGCAATCGCGGCTACAGGTGGGTAGATTCAAATTCTGAAAATTCTGATACATACAGTATATAGATATGAGCAGCAAAGTGGGAATTTTATAGAGTTGTGAACACATTGGAAAACTTAATTTTGGTTTTGCCATCTTCTGCTGAGACATAACGATTTTGTTGTCCGGATACTCGCCAGCACGCCACATACAGTTGTCCATGGGAAAAAAAGGTTTTGTCTAAACGTACACCTGGAATGGCAAATCTATCTGAATATGGGGAATTAAAAGTATTTTTCCTTAAGCTATTCTGGGTATAATTTTGCCACACTTATTGATGATTTGAACGTCAACATGTCGCTATTAATAGACCTATAGTAAAATATCTCTCACCTTGGTCGCTGATGTACATTATGCAGTCACTTCCAGTGTTACATCCCAGGGATTGAAATTCTCCAACAACCCTTTTGCCTCACATGCCTCTCTAAGTAATTAAAATTCCCGATTGTTGTGGTTTGAGTCTTCAGTTTTTTGACTGGTTTGATGCAGCCCTCCATGCCTCGCTCTCCTGAGCTAATCGTTTCATCACTACATAGCTACCACACCCTACATCCGAGGCAATCTGTATAACCCTGGTCTACCCCTACAGTTCTTGTCGTTGACCCTCCCATCCTTAACTAAGCTTGCTATTCCTGGGTGTCTTAATAAGTGTCGTACCAACCTATCTCTTCTCTTCATTAGCAGTCGCCAGAAACATCTCTCCTCTCCCACTCGTCTTAATAGCTCTTCATTTGATAACCTATCTAACCATCTGATCTTCATCATTCTCCCGTAACACCACATTTCAAGCGCTTCAATTCTCCTCTTTACTGCAGCACCATTAGTCCAAGTTTCACTTCCTTATAGTGACTCAAAAGCTTTCAAAAATGACATCCTAATACCTAAATGTATATTCGATGTCAAGAGATTCCTTTTTGTGTAGAAATGCTTTCCTTGCCTGAGCCAACCTGCTTTTTATATCCTCTTTGCTTCGTCCATTACTGGTTATTTTGCTTCCTAAGTACCGGTAACAGAAGTCTCCTACTTCCCGTAGCGTTTCACATGCCAATTTGATGTCCATAGAGGTTTCTGATTTATTTCGGATGCATTCCAATAATTTTGTTTTACATCTATTGATTTTCATCATGAATTCATTCGTCAAGACGGAGTCCATACCATTCAAAAATTCGTTCAAATCTTCTGGCGTATTGGCCAAGATGACGATGTCATCAGCAAATCTCAGAGATTAAATTATTTCTCCTTGAATCTTCACTCCGACTTTAAATTGTTCTCCAATTTCCTGATTATTGTGTTTTTAGAGATCTTTGAAATGCGTTGCCCTCGCATATGGTGTAGATGCATTGTCAAAGGAAAACATTCCATGTTACGAACATGGGCCGCATAACCTGTACCGAAAGCCTATTCTGGACAGCAGTTCCTTGAACTCAGATTTGCCAACATTTTATTGTATCTTTCCATGTGGTATGTCTCTGTACCTCAACATACAGAAGAGTGCTTTAAAAATCATGTCTTGTGTAAATTTTGGAAAATATAGTGAGTGTGGTTTTTGCCGGAGTGGATACTCGCTAGTAGAAATTCTTTTCAGTAAAATAGACTGGTTCACAATTTGGTAAGTGCACATTGAGGTATATGACGGCGGGATGCCAGTAGAAATTCTTTTTAGTAAAATAGACTGGTTCACAATTTGGTAAGTGCACATTGAGGTGAAGTGAAATGCCATGTTCTGTGGTTCGGATTCCACGTAAAAAGGAGGTCCCGTGGCTCATAATCACAAGATTCACGGTCACGTAAAACTGCAATCTTCCTTCCTTCCTTTTGCACATTGAGGTATATGACGGCGGGATGCCTTAAGTGTTTAGGAAACGGCAATAGCCGCCTCAGAGCTTCGTTGCTATTGAAATTATGACCAGACCGATATTTGTACTTAACTATACGGGATTTGTGAGCCCAGTGTTTATGAAATTGAACGTAGCTATGTCGCTACCTTTATTTAATAGCCGCTACTGTAGTGTTTAAAAATTAAAGGTGGTATTAGAAGGCGCTTCCCCTAATTTTTTTACCCCTGGCACTACAGCCCATGAAGGGCCTAGGCCTACCATGCGACCGCTTCCCAGCCATTTGGCCTGCAGATATTGTGGTGACGCGTGGTCAGTGCATAGTGTCCCGTCAGCCGTTAATCTTGTTCTTCGTGACCGGCGCGCTGCCTCACAGCTACTCAATTGTCCTCACGAATCTGAGTTCAGCCCGTTGCAGCCCTCACGTCAGTGTCTAAAATCTCTGACGGAGCCGGGAATCGAACCCGGGGCCTCCGGATGAGAGGCAGGTGCGCTACCCTGTTCTTATTGTGTTTATATATATCTTGAAAATGATAATAAATGAATTGGCATTGCCTCCTAGAGGGATATATAGAAAATCAGATGTCATACCTTGAGGTAGTGTTGCCATGGAAACGGACTTGCGATTAGTTCATCAATCAGAGCGAAGATATTTTTCTGCGAATATCTTTGAAACTGTTGGTTTTAGAGCCTTAAAATGTGGTTTTCGGTGTCCCGTAGGGACATACCGAGTATTGTTTCTTGCATCGAGGGGAGTAAAATGAGCTTTGTCCGGTCTTTATGCGACAACTTCGATATTTTGTCCTGTTTGAGTATTTTAGGTGACTTTTCAGTTATGTTGCCCATTCCACGGGAACAATGATTTATTTCCGGACGAAAGGCAGCCTATATGTTATCCCATGGTATAAGCTGTCTCCATTTCAAATTTCATCCAAATCCGTCCAGCCGTTTTAGTGTCAAGAGGTAACAAACTAACACACACACTCACACACACACACACACACACGGACACACAGATTTTCACAATTATAATATACTAGCAGGTACCCGCGGCTTCGCTCGCGATCAAGACAATGGGGACGATGCATTAATTGGTCTATTCTATTACAGCAATCGCGGCTACAGATGGGTCAATTCTAATTCTGAAAATTCTGATACATACAGTACAGTATATTGATATGAGCTGAAAAGTGGGATTTTTTTAGAGTTGTCAAAATCTGCAGGGTACGATGTTACATTATATGAACACATTTTAAAATTACGTTTTTGGTTTTGCCATCTTCTGCTGAGACATAACAATTTTGTTGTCCGGATACTCGCGAGCACGCCACATACAGTTGCCCATGGGAAAAAAAGGTTTTGTCTAAATGTACACCTGCTGCTGTTAAGTGTGTGTCATTGCGCTTTGTTAATAGAAATTGCGAATATAGTTTGAAGAGGGAACTGCACTCTTGCACACTGGAATGGCAAATCTATCGGGATATTGGGAATTAAAAGTATTTTTCCTTAAGCTATTCTGGGTGTAATTTTGCCACACTTTTGATGATTTGAACATCAACATGTCGCTATTAATAGACCTATAGTAAAATATATCTCACCTTGGCCGCTGATGTACTCGTACATTATGCAGTCTCTTCCAGTGTTACGTCCCAGGGATTGAAATTCTCCAAAAACCCTTTTGCCTCACATGCCTCTCTAAATAATTAAAATTCCTCATTGTTGTTGTTGTTGCTTGATTCTTCAGTTTTTTACTGGTTTGATGCAGCCCACCAGGCCCCCTCTCCTGAGCTAATCGTTTCATCTCTACACAGCAACCACACCCTACATCCGAGGCAATCTGTTTAACCCTGGTCTATGCCTACAGTTCTTTTCCTCGACCCTCCCTTCCATAACTAAGCTTGCTATTCCTGGGTGTCTTATTTATGTGTCCTACCAACCTATATCTTCCCTTCATTTGCAGTCGCCAGAAACAACTCTCCTCTCCCACTCGTCTTAATACCTCTTCATTTGTTACCCTATCTGCCCATCTGATCTTCTTCATTCTCCTGAAACACCACATTTCAAACGCTTCAATTCTCCTCTTTTCTGCTGCACCATTAGTCCAAGTTTGACTTCCTTATAATGTCACGTTCCAGACAAAAGCTTTCAAAAAATGACTTCCTAGTACCTAAATGCATATTCGATGTCAACAAATTCCTTTTCTGTAGAAATGGTTTCCTTGCCTGAGCCAACCTGCTTTTTATATCCTCTTTGCTTCGTCCATCACTGGATATTTTGCTTCCTAAGTAACAGAAGTATCCTTCTTCCTGTAGCGTTTCACCAGCCAATTTGAGGTCCATAGAGGTTTCTGATTTATTTCGGCTGCATTCCAATAATTTTGTTTTACATTTATTGATTTTCATCATGAATTCATTCCTCAAGACGGAGTCCATACCATTCAAAAACTCGTTCAAATCCTCTGGCGTATCGGCCAAGACGACGATGTCATCAGCAAATCTCAAAGATGAAATTATTTATCCTTGAATCTTCGCTCCCCCTTTAAATTTTTCTCCAATTTCCTGATTATTGTTGTATTAGAGATCTTTGAAATGCGTTGTCCTCGTACATGGTGTAGATGCATTGTCAAAGGATAACATTCTATGTTACGAACATGGGCCGCATAACCTGCACCGAAAGCCTATTCTGGACAGCAGTTCCTTGAATTCAGATTTGCCAACATTTTATTGTATCTTTCCATGTGGTATATCTCTGTACCTCAACATACAGAAGAGTGCTTTAAAAATCATGTCTTGTGTACATTTTGGAAAAGGTGGTGAGTGTGGTTTTTGCCAGAGTGGATACTCGCACGTAGAAATTCTTTTCAGTAAATAGACTGGTTCACAATTTTGTAAGTGCACATTGAGGTATGTGACGGCGAGATGCCTTAAGTGTTACGGAAACGGCAATAGCCGCCACAGAGCTTCGTTGCTACTGAAATAACGACCAGACTGATATTTGTACTTAACTATACGGGATTTGTAAGCCCAGTGTTTATGAAATTGAACGCAGGTATATCGCTAACTTTATTGAGTAGCCGCTAGTGTAGTGTTTAAAATTTAAAAGTGGTATTAGAAGGCGCTATCCCTAATTTTTTTACCCCTGGCACTACAGGCCACGAAGGGCCTAGGCCTGTCATGCGACCGCTTCCCAGCCATTTGGCCTGCAGATATTGTGGTGACGCGTGGTCAGTGCATCGTGTTCGCTTGGCCGTTTATCTTGTTCTTCGTGACCGGGGCGCTGCCTCTCTATCAGACAGCTACTCAATTGTCCTCACGAAGCTGAGTGCACTCCGTTGCAGCCCTCACGCCAGTGTCTAAAATCTCTGACGGGGTCGCGAATCGAACCCGGGGCCTCCGGATGGGAGGCAGGCACGCTACCCTGTTCTTGTGTTTATATATATCTGAAAAAGATAACAAATGGATTGGCACTGCCTCTTACAGGGATATATAGAAAATCGGATGTCATACCTTGAGGTTCAGTTGCCATGGAAACGGACTTGCCATTAGTTCATCAGTTTACCAGAGTGAAGATAGTTTTCTGCGAATATCTTTGAAACTGTTGGTTTTAGGGCCTTAAAATGTGGTTTTCGGTGTCCCGTAGGGACCTACCGAGTATTGTTTCTCGCATCGAGGGGCGTAAAATGAGCTTTGTCGGGTCCATATGCGACAACTTCAATATTTTGTCCCGGCTGAGTATTTTTGGTGACTTTTCAGTTATGTTGCCCGTTCGACGGGAACAATGATTTATTTCCGGATGAAAGGCAGCCTATATGTTATCCTAGGGTATAAGCTGTCTCCATTTCAAATTTCATCCAAATACGTCCAGCCGTTTTAGTGTCAAGAGGTAACAAACTAACACACACACGGACACACAGATTTTCACAATTATAATATATATAGGGATATATATAGGGATATAGGGATATAGGGATATGGAATGGACAGAAAGAAATAATAACAAGACGTTCCGTAACGAACTAAAGAGCCTACTTTTCTTAAAATTAAGTTTCATGCCAATGATTAATCTACAGTATATGAACCTATCTAGAATAATGACGAAATTAAGTTGGTAATATCGAAATATCTAATTAGTTCGAAATATACCTGGTATAATATAGCCTAATAGAGCATTACAGTTGGCAGCCCTGGTGACTGAATATATTCTTAGTTCCATCTCTTAAGGTACAGAATAAAAAAATTGCTTGAAGTCCAATGGATGTTACATGCAGTTAGACATTGGATCTATCAGCACGCGTAAGAGCATGTTGGCAACAATGTAATGCGTGTACTGGTCAGAAATAGCCTAATCTGAAATATTATGATATCTTGTTGTGCCAATTTCGGACCAAATCCATTTGTTAGTATAGAAGTTACATGTATTTTAAAATTGGACCTATCAGCAGGCATAGAATCATGTTGTCAGCACTGACTTAAATTAATTATTCCAAATTAATCTAGAATGTGAGGTGCTATACGTGTGCAAAGTATAGGGCTGTTGGCTTGCATACATCCTGATATATTGATATTAGGTTAAAAAATATAGACAGCATTTATTAACAGTTGGCAGCCCTGATTGCTCTTAAGAATACTTACAGTCATATCTGTTATGTTACACATAGCACATACGACATTTGGTTGAAATACAACTGATATTATAGAAGTTACATGTATTTAAAAATTCGCCCTATCAGCAGGCTTAGAATCATGTAGGTAGAACTGAAGTATGTAAGTTACTCCAAAATTAATCTAAAATGTCAGGTACTATACGTGTACATAGTTTAAAGCTGTCAGCTTGGATACTTTCTGATATATTGGTATTTGGATAAAAGAATAGAGATAGCAATTATTAACAGTTGGCTGCCCTGGTGGTTCTTAAAAATACGCTCAGTCATATCTGTGTATCTACACATATTACATACAAAATTTGGTTGAAATCCAATTGACAGTGTAGAAGTTATAGGCATTTAAAAATTGGACTTATAAGAAGGTAAAAATTATTTTGGCAACACTGTCATGTATGGCCTTCGGGAAATTAAACAGAAATAGTGCTATCTACATGTGTGCCAATTTTGGAATAGACCCCATTCATACCTTCCAAGATATCCGACATGGAGCTCAAATTTCTAGTGCGTTTTTTGTAGTTGGTAGCACTGACATCTCTTTCAAATATGGACGTGAGATATTCCGTTATACATCTTTAATCATACTAAATTTGGTTTCTATTTCTGCAGCCGTTTAGGAGTTGATAGGGGGTGGGGGGGGGGGGGTGGAGGGGCACACACACACAGCCAGACAGACAGACACATTTTCCCGGATCGATCTCATAAGTCTACTTTTTCTTCATGTTTAGCCTATTTTCAATTTTGAAAAAATAGGCTTATGAGATCACCTTTTGTCCGTGTGTGTGTGCATGTGTGTGTGTATGTGTGAGGTGTGTGTGTGTGTCCCCCTAATAAATTCTAAAGGGCGGGAGCGATTTCAATGAAACACGGTAAGTTCATAGCACTATTCCGGAAGACCCCGACCGTGCCCTTCAAATTTTGTTACGTCTCACCAATCCAACATGGCGGCTGTGCGAAATATTTCAACATTCAATATCTCCGAAACTATTCCCGATATCACCCTGGAATTGTTTACGGAGATAAAGGGAACCACTAGAAGTTCACCTATGTGACTTTTGAAAAACTGGTAACTACAACACCAACATGGCGGCCACGCGAATTTGCGACTTTTAAATTGACGTTTCTCGCGATTTAACCAACCAAACGCAATAAAACTTGGTACAGTATATGTTTGTACACATTGTAATGTACCGACATGTAACTTCGTTCAATTGTTTACATAACCACAAGATGGCGGATGTGCGAAATATTTCACCGGCATTCTATATCTCTGAAACTATTAGCGGTATCACCATGAAATTTTGTACAAAGATAAAGGGCACTACTGGAAGTTCATCTATAAGACTTTCAAAAACCGGTTAACTCCAAAACGAACATGGCGGCCAAGCGAATTTGAAAATTTTAAATAGACCTTTCTCGCGATTTAATGTTCCTACCACAACGAAATCTGGTACAGGAAATGTTTATACACATTGTAATCCACTGGTATCTAATTTAGTTCAAATATTTACATAACCTCAAGATGGCGGCTTTGCGAATTTTAAAATTAAGTTGTTATTTCTTGTGTCGTAGTCATGCGATCGAAGTGAAAGTTTGAATAATGAACATACGCATTAATTTTCCTTTAATGGTATATGACTCTGTGGCCTATACATTTAACAATCCAATATGGCGACCATCCGAAATATTTAGACGGCTCTGAATATCTACGAATTTATTATAGCAATCAAACTGAGTTTTTTATGTTCATAAGGGCTATGAACTTAAGTTCACCTATAGGACTTTAAATAACCGGATGATCACAAATCCAACATAGCGGCGACGCGAAGTATAAATATTCACATGGACGTTTCCCGCAATTTAACCATCCGAGTGCAGTGAAACTTGGTACAGTAAATCCTTATACGAACGTTAATCCACTGGCATCTAACTTATTTCAATTGTTTTAATAACCACAAGATGGCAGCTGAGCGAAATTTTAAAATCTCGTTGTTACTTCTTGTGTACACAATATTCTTCATGTAACAGTATATAACTCTAGGACCTACATATATAAAATCCAACATGGCGACCATCCGAAATATTTAGTCGGTTCTCAATATCTACGAATCTATTACAGCAATCAAACTGAAATATTGTATGTTGATAGAGGGAATTACCATAAATAGGATATATGAAAATAGGCTGTATAGTTCTTCACGAAACTACTTGTTATATATATAGAGATTATTTCATCTACATACAACAATTTTTCTTACACCATTTGCCAGCCAATGATTCCCTATCTCAAATTGACACATTTGCACTTCTCTAACATCACTGAAAGATTGTATCATCATCCTGGAATCACCCTCTATACTGTGCCCAATTAGACACGGCTGACTGGCATCAAACTGGGATCCTTATCAAAGAAGACCAGGCCCATGATTTTGCACTGAATCGAATCATTGATATCTGAGGGGGGAACAGCCACAGTGAACCCGAAGTACAATGAGTTATATCTGCATATAATTATAATAGCAGGATTTCACGGCCAGAACGGGAATATTATAGCTTTTAAGGTGGATTATTGCAGAAAATACAAGCCTAGGTACGTTTGAGATGCTAGAACGCAAGAAAGCGAGCCATCTTGACATTTTGACAAAGTGGAGTTGAATGTGGGTGGAGTAGACCTGGCGCCTACGTCCTACTTTCGGCGTGGCTGGAGGCTGAAGGGCGTGATTAACGACCGAGAAAATCCCCCTTCAACAAGGCGAAACAGGGGAGTGGGGGCGGTCGCCCACAGAAATTAATTAATTACAGCCAAAATGAGCAATGAATTGAGATGAAACTTACACCCAGATGCATGTATTCTAGGAAAGATAATTTAGGAATGTTCTCACGCCTAAATTAAAGCCTGCATCTATAAAGGAACCTCTGCACAGACATCATCCGCTACAGAGCAAGGATTTGTAGAGGAGCCGAGGGGAAGTACGGGGTTAGCGTCATGACGCCGAGGAAGAAAGAAATTAATTATAATTAATTGGCCGAAGCGATTGCCTGCACGCGAGAGATTTTGGGACCTCCACGCATAGACAAACAAGGATCATACTTCACTTTGTCTGAAAATGTATTATATCAAGAAGAGAGTCGTTCCTGGAAATCCAGTGAACTACTTTTCATAAGGAAGCTTTATATAGGAGAAGCTGGAGCAGGGAAGTCAGTTCGTCTTGACTCAACCCGTGAGGTAACACGCTGCCGGATCACGCAAGGAAGTGCGCGGAATTCATAAAGTATTAACGCTCAAATGTACTAGCGGTGAGCAATGAAATGCGCATCATGCAGCTTAATAACAGTAATTATGCATCATATAAGAATTGGCCTACAGCAGACGTTTAAGCAACAGCATACGCGAGTATAGAATCAGTACAGCATAGAGATAATTTAGGATGATAATACAGACTATGAACATAACCAGGAAGTGTTATGATGGGTAAAATAACATATTATTGTAATGATCACTACAGTTACGGGAGCCTGGGAGGCATCACAAGTAGTCGCGACCTAGGATTGAACAAATTTGCAGGAGAGGAGACATAAACTGTAGGTGACGGGAGTCGAACACACACACGCAAGATAGACTTTCAAGGAGACCAGCGGTTGTCAGGAGTTAGCTGCATCGCATCCCTGAGGTCAGGCGATAGTTGGAATCCAATCAAGGATCCATGTGTGAAAATGGTGCGAGAATTATGTATAAAGATATATTATAGTGATTTTTAAAAGTGTTTATGTTTATATGGTAAAATAATGTGTATTGTGTCAAAGTGAAAATGCCAATAGTGTAAAATACTGTATAATTATCATGTATAAAGTTTATGCAATGTGTCGTGTGAATAATATCATGAACTTAAAATAAGCATCATGGCAGGCGAGTGGCTGGCATGCTGGACCAACCCAGCTAGAATGAAAGTGAGTACAAATTTAATATGTTGATAAGATTTAATAGTTCACCATACAACGAAGCATCACTCAAAGATTAAGAATTAACAGTCATTTGTGTGCGAGATCACATCCCTCGTATTTTGGTAAAAATATGGCTTGGAGGATGATTTGTTTACTGCCATTTAGGCGTAAGACATTGATGAAAGTAACGGTAAAGTTAAATAATAATAATATAAATAATCTGGGGTGGTAACAATAATGAATAAATAATGGGCATGTCAGGCCTATAGTACGTGCAAAGTGTGTCATATCTAGCGTAAGAACACTGTATTATTATAAACAGTAAGAAAGAAACATACATATCGAGATAAAGAGAGCTTTTCAGTGTCATTGAAGTGTTAAATAAATGTGTATTATGGTATATTCTACAGGGTTGTATTTGAGAGCCATTAAGTTAGTTAATGTAAGCCAGTAAATGTATACTTGTTGTGGAGCTACGTTGAACTTTGGCTTATGAGTAATTGCATAGAGGACGTGGGTGCTTTAAGAATTGAGTCATCTGTAAGAAATATTGTTTGAGCCGCGTTCAGCGAGCATGTAACGTAGAATCAAGAGATTTACGTCAATATGTTGCGGGGATCATCCGAAAATGGCTTGCGCGTTGGCGAATCTAGTCGGCTAATCTTCGAATCTACGATATAGTATTGCCTTAGAGCATACATGTGTTATTCGCAACAGAGTTGGGACAGAGTCTGTCTGTATCCACTGTTCGCAGAGTTTTCGCCACCAGGGATAACTGCTAGAGACCCTAGGTAGGCCCATATATTAATTGATCTACCCTTAGAGGTAAGACTAATGGTTCTTCGTATAGGAAACGTCGATTTCCTCTTGTTATATGCATGCCGTCCAGTGAGAGAACTGAGAAACTCACTTGAGACGCAAGCAAAAGCCACTGATGTCGACCACAGAACGGCAAAGCTATTTCGTGATCCATCTCTTGCCATGAATAGTAATTAGGAGCCGAGATGAGCCCATTAAATACACTAAATATAGGTATTAAATAATTAGAATGACTCAATTCATAAGAACACGACGCATTCAGGGTACCTCTGGCACTGCTGCACCAGTGAATGAACTTCACCGTGCGGGGAGTCAGACGGGGTAGCAGGTATAGTCCACTAACCCGGCGGCCATCTTGCCGAGGCCAGCCCATGACTAATTCATTGTTCGCACGGAAAGGAAGTCAATAGACCTGATCCTTTTATTTTAAAAGTGTAGTGGGTCACTGAAGTATCTCGATATTTCGAAAAGTAATTAAGATATGCTTGATGTGATGATATCAATTGAATTAGATGCACTATTTCCATACCCATGCAATGTTGGAATGTAGTAATCGGATAACATTTGACCCAGTTATTCTCTGAGGAGGAATTAACTGCACCAAATAAATAGAGGCGTGTTTGTAAGGTGTATTTGCCCAGTTCACACTAATTTATTCATACGGGTAGCGTAATTTGAATGAGATGACACGTTTGTAACGATAATGTTTTGACCAGACCCAGAAAATCGTTGTATGGTGAAGCTATAAAAATATCTATATCTATGTGTATTTTGGAGGGAAAATGTACCACTTCGGCGTTTGAAATTGATGGGAAAAGAATACGATTCGCACGACACAACACTAATCAAACAAGGCATAAGCTAATGAATTAATGTTATTTAAAGTAAATGTCCCGTGTAAAACGGATAAATGTTTAATAATTGCAGATTTAATGTCATTTAAATATAATTTGTGTTTATTGTGTTGTGATATTCCAATTTGTGTTAAATTGTGCCACGTGAAGAACTATATGGACACTCGCAAATGTCAAAGAGTATCAACAATAGGATGTTTTGGATAGACTTGAGTGCGGTGAAGCACTAATTTTGAGGAGAAGAGACTCACAGATAATTTTGATTTTTGTTGTGGGATATAAATGTAAAGTATTTTTTGTGTTTTATGTTGTATTGCCATAAATTACTATCATTAAATGTTATACTTAGGAATATGTTGTTTCTTTCAAGTAGAGTAGTCACCTGACAGACTCAAATCCTGAATATGTGCTCGTATAGCGGGTTGAACGCCCCATACCTCGAAAGACCGTGAGTTAGCTGGGATACGAACACATGTTCCATATGATGACGATTGGGTACATGGAGGACATGTTATTGTACTAGGATTGAGTCACAGGTACTACTAGAAGTCGGCCAAGGTATTAAATGGTAGAGACAAGTATAGCAGCAAAGCTAGGGTATATTAGGAAAAGGCCGCGTCCCATAGTTAATAAGCCTTCACGTTTGAAATAAATGTTGATAATCCTCCATAAGACATGCTTAAATGTAATGCAATACATGGTAAGCACTAATTCTATTTATTTATCATGGCATGGCCCAACGTGAGGCATTCGATAATAAAAACCACTCCCTGGACGGTTTTACTAATAAATCGGAATATGGCCAATGTCTTGCAATGGGGCAGCCATCACCCTATGAATTTATTTATTTATCATGGCGCCCGTAATAATGTGAGGCTTATGGGATTCAGAAAACCCCATAATAATACACACATCAAAAAAAGTTTTGCATCACCTCGGTTCCAAGAGTTCCGGAACCTTTAAATACAAAGGGAATAGAGATCAACACAAACGTCATTTCAGCTCGTTTTATTGCTCATGAGACCCACACATTGCATGTTGTACCATCATACAGCTAGACTTTCAGCATTTGTGGTCCAGATTGCAGTACACACCACTACCTCTAATACCCAGTAGCACGTCCTCTTGCATTGATGCATGCCTGTATTCGTCGTGGCATACTATCCACAAGTTCATCAAGACACTGTTGGTCCAAATTGTCCCACTCCTCAACGACAATTCGGCGTAAATCTCTCAGAGTGGTTGGTGGGTCAAGACGTCCATAAACAGCCCTTTTCAACATATCCCAGGCATGTTCGATAGGGTTCATGTCTGGCGAACATGCTGGCCACTGTATTCGAGCGATGTCGTTATCTTGAAGGAACGCATTCACAAGATGTGCACGATGAGGTCGAGAATTGTCGTCCATGAAGACAAATGCCTCTCCAATATTCTGCCGATATGGTTGCACTATGGGTCGGAGGATGTCATTCAGGTATCGTAAAGCCGTTTCGGAGCCTTCCATGACCACCAGTGGCGTACGTCGGCCCCACATAATGCCACCCCAAAACATCAGGGAACCACCACCTTGCTGCACTCGCTGGACAGTGTGTCTAAGACGTTCAGCCTGACCAGGGTGCCTCCAAACACGTCTCCGACGATTGTCTGGTTGAAGGCATATGCGACACTCATCGGTGAAGAGAACGTGATGCCAATTCCGTGGGGTCCATTCAGCATGTTGTTGGGCCCATCTGTACCGCGCTGCATGGTGTCGGGGTTGCAAAGCTGGACCTTGCCATGGACGTCGGGAGTGAAGTTGCGCATCATGCAGCCTATTGCGCACAGTTTGAGTTGAAACACGACGTCCTGTGGCTGAACGAAACGCATTATTCAACATGGTGGCATTGCTGTCAGGGTTCCTCCGAGCGGCAATCCGTAAGTAGCGGTCATCCACTACAGTAGTAGCCCTTGGGCGGCCTGAGCGAGGCCTGTCATCGACAGTTCCTGTATCTCTGTACCTCCTCCATGTCCGAACAACATCGCTTTGGTTCACTCTGAGACGCCTGGAAACTTCCCTTGTTGAGAGCCCTTCTTGACACAAAGTAACAATGCGGACGCGATCGAACTGCGGTATTGACCTTCTAGGCATGGTAGAACTACAGACAACATGAGCAGCGTACCTTCGTCCTGGTGGAATGACTGGAACTGATCGGCTGTCGTACCCCCTCCGTCTAATAGGCCCTGCTCATGCATGGTTGTTTACATCTTTGAGCAGTTTTAGTGACATCTATGAACAGTCAAAGGGACTGTATCTTTGATACAATATACACAGTCAACGTCTATATGCCGGAGATCTGGGAACCGAGGTGATGCAAAACTTTTTTTGATGTGTGTAGTATGGTTTCCATGGGGGAAAACCATAATAGTATAATTTTCCTCAAACTGTGTTTGAGCGATTGTGAGTCTTTTTATGTGATACTCAGACATTAGACATTGTTGTCAGACGAGTGAATATACGGACGGGTACGAGGGTCTAAACCCATTCCATAGGTGGTCACAGCACTGTGCTAATATGAATGTTGTTGTTCTCGCGACATCAGAATTCTTTTCCCAATATAACGCACCAGCATGCACAGCAACGGCCTGCCTATATCTCAAAGATAAGAAATACAGGATGGCCGGCACTGAGGGGGTACATAAATGTATCGCACAGTTGAAGGAACATTTCGATGCTACTCATGCCAAGAGTAGGGAAGATGCTAAAGCATTTCAAGATGAAATAACGGGTAGATTGGATACAGTAAGCAATCAGTTAGATGCTAATCAAACTGAAATGAGCCAGCTGTTGGCTACGGTAAATACTCAGAGACCAATCAAACCGAGGTGAGCCAGATGTTGGCTACGGTAAACACTCAGAAAATAACCAGTTACAGGTCAGTCAAAGATTAGATTCCAATTTAATAGAGGTCAATAAAAAAATTGATTATGTTAAAGAATCTATTAAACAAGAGGTAACGAAAAAAATTGTCAGCGTTGTTTCAGAGATGCAAGTAAATAATGACAAACGCTTTGAGTCAATAGAGGTAAAGCTCGAGAATAATCTGCAAGCGTGCAGAGAATCGCAACGTGAGGTCAATGATAGACTCAACAATATGTCCCTAGAGCTTAAAGATATTCAGAATCAGAACGAAGCGAACACTAAGCGGCAGCAAGAGCAATTTAATACGTTCACTCAGACCGTTGATCAACGGCTTGAAGACAGCGACGAAAAATGGAGTAAGCGCATGGCGGGCTACGCAGAAGCTGTAGATGAAGCATTAAGAAAGCAGGATCAGAATATCCTTGACCAATGCAAGGAGATCAGTGAAATAAAAACTTCCGCTAAAGAAAATAAGGGAATAATCCTAAATATGAAGACGCAGGTTGGAAAGGTTCAAAAAGAGTTTGAACAAACTCAAAACGATCTAGCAGTCATTCATAAAAGGCAAGATGAGGACCAGGGAGAAATTACCAAAATAAGGACCGAAATCTCCAATTTGCACGATCACATCCAGAAAGAGGTTACAGGTTTACGAGACGAGTTGGAACTTCGAGAGGGCTTGAAAAATGAAGCCAGTGATAAAACGCTTGCCGAGGTAAGGCAAGGTTTAGCGGGGGAAATTTCTCATATAAAAGAGAGCCTTAAAGATGACAAGGAGAAAATCTTTTCTATGGCAGAGAAAAACCGTGATGGCCTGGAAAAAATAGAACGAGAAGTATTAGCTCGTTTATAAAGAGCGGAAAACAGGCACAGCCAAATGGAAACCAGAATGATCGCACATGAGGAGTCCATATTGCGAAATCCTAGATGTAATGAAGGAAGCATAGATGAAAATAGGAGAAATAGATGGGCAGATATAGAGGTACAGCCCACTCCGAAAAATACAGCCATGCCAAGTGACAGCCCGTATACCAAACCTAGTATACCTATCGCTACGTCCACACCGCATGAAAATGCTGTACAAAATCAGATAGTCACTGTTGTAAGGGCTAGTGACGAGAAACCGAGAAAGTATTCTGGGAGTAACTCAAATATGACACCCAAATACTGGCTCAAAGAGGTTTCCGAATACTTAAATGACGCAAAGGTACCGCCAGAGCGAAGATTAAGAGCTATCGAAAAACTGACTGAAGGTGAATGCGCCTTATGGTTCAGAAGTTTTCGTTACACGTTTGACACCGTAGAAGAATTCCGCCAGGCATTTTTAAGAAGATACTGGGATGTAAATATTCAGCAGAATCTCAGATTGGACTTGTACTCCAGACTCTATAGTACAAATAATCCAACTAAATATGCTGAATTTTTCATAGCACAATTATGCCGTTTTAAAGAGCTAGACGAGGCCCCTAGAGAACTAGACCTTTGTATAGCGATAGCCAAGCAATTACCATACGAAGTGCAACGACTATTAATCTCGGCAAACGCCAAGACAGCGATTGAAATGGAGGAAGTGCTCAGACAGCTCGATCTCACCACAACGCAGCATACGAGGCAGAATCGGAACACGGAACAAGTCCACATGACTAGTGCACCGACCGAACCGACTAGGGTGCAGACCAAAAGTAAATCTACTAGCACAGAAACTGAGAAGTCAGACTGGCAACGAGAAGAAAGAGAAAACCGGAATTCGAGGCCAGCATACAGAGGGAGATCGAACCACGGACACCGAGGAAGGAAAACCTGGAATCAGCGCGATACAAGAACTCAACAGCCTGATAGCAGGAGGAATTACGGCCGAGATGGGAATAATCGAGACTGGAGATCCCAAGAACAGAGTCGCGGGTTCGACGAAGAAGCAGAAGAACGTTATCACGCATCATTAAGATATATGGAGGAGCGTGGAGACGATAACAGAAAATCGCAAGTGCATTGGGATGAAGCGATTAAAAATAGAAGGTCACCCGACATCTATATGGATGATGACGGAGCCAAGAGTCTGGAACTTCAGCAGCACGAAGACAGACAGAAGAACTCGAAAAGGAATGGAGCCATAAGAAAAACCAGCCAATTATGACTCGGGGAGAAGGAGATACCCGAAAGTGTAAGGTTCATAGACCCTATCTGATTATTAGGGACTTGCAAAATAATGCCTACAGAATTAAAGATGAAGAAACAGGCAGAGAAGAAGTAGTAAACGCTGCCAACCTAAAATTGTATAGTCCACCGGAGGAATATAAAACCACAGGAGAGCAGGCCATGCACACCCAAATGGACGGGGAGTCATTATATATGCACGCAGAGATTCCTCAGAAAAGCCTACACCAGGGAGAAAGGAAACAAGACAGCCAGCTCGTAGACCCAGGGGGGGACGAGGGAAGTGTGCAGCTGTCAGTTGGAAGAGTTTTACAACCAGTTACGGGAGGCAGCGAGAGAACTCCAAGCGATGAATGAACGGCTAAGGACGGAGAACAAGGAAATACGAGATGGTCGACATAGTGGAGTGGGGGAACGAGACGACCCACTGCCCGGAAACACTGACCGCCTAAAGTAAACACTGTCCACAGAGTCGATGCCATCCAGAGGCTCGAAAGAATTCACTTGTAAAATGAATTTTTCGAGCTTAGCAGGGGAAAGATGTGCCCAATTAGACACGGCTGACTGGCATCGAACTGGGGTCCTTATCAAAGAAGACCAGGCCCATGATTCTGCACAGAATCGAATCATTGATATCTGAGGGGGAACAGCCACAGTGAACCCGAAGAACAATGAGTTATATCTGCATGTAATTGTAATAGCAGGATTTCACGGCCAGAACGGGGATATTATAGCTTTTAAGGTGGATTATTGCAGAAAATACAAGCCTATGTACGTTTGAGATGCTAGAACGCAAGAAAGCGAGCCAGGTTGACATTTTGACAAAGTGGAGTTGAATGTGGGTGGAGTAGACCTGGCGCCTACGTCCTACTTTCGGCGTGGCTGGAGGCTGAAGGGAGTGATTAACGACCGAGAAAATCCCCTTCAACAAGGTGAAACAGGGGAGTGGGGGCGGTCGCCCAGAGAAATTAATTAATTACAGCCAAATGGAGCAATGAATTGAGATGAAACTTACACCGAGATGCATGTATTCTAGGAAAGATAATTTAGGAATGTTCTCACGCCTAAATTAAAGCCTGCATCTATAAAGGAACCTCTGCACAGACATCATACGCTACAGAGTAAGGATTTGTAGAGGAGCCGAGGGGAAGTACCGGGTTAGCGTCATGACGCCGTGGAAGAAAGCAATTAATTATAATTAATTGGCCGAAGCGATTGCCTGCACGCTAGAGATTTTGGGACCTCCACGCATAGACAAACAAGGATCATACTTCACTTTGTCTGAAAATGTATTATATCAAGAAGAGAGTCGTTCCTGGAAATCCAGTGAACTACTTTTCATAAGGAAGCTTTGTATAGGAGAAGCTGGAGCAGGGAAGTCAGTTCGTCTTGACTCAACCCGTGAGGTAACACACTGCCGGATCACGCAAGGAAGTGCGCGGAATTTATAAAGTATTAACGCTCAAATGTACTAGCGGTGAACAATGAAAAGCGCATCATGCAGCTTAATAACAGTAATTATTCATCATATAAGAATTAGTTCAGAGCCTCCGTGGCTTAGGCGGCAGCACGCCGGCCTCTCACCGCTGGGTCCGTGGTTCAAATCCCGGTCACTCCATGTGAGATCTGTGCTGGACAAAACGGAGGCAGACAGGTTTTTCTCCGGGTTCTCCGGTTTTCCCTGCCAAAATTTCATTCCAGCAACACTCTCCACTACCATTTCATTCCATCTGCCATTCATTTAATCATTGCCCCAGAGGAGTGCGTCAGGCCTCGGCAGCCGGCACAGTTCATATCCTCGCCACTAGATGGGGGCTTCATTCATTCTATTCCTGACCCGGTCGGAGACTGGAAGCAGGCTGTGGATTTTCATTTTCATTTCATAAGAATTAGTCTACAGCAGACGTTTAAGCAACAGCATACGCGAGTATAGATTCAGTACAGCGTAGAGATAATTTAGGATGACGTTACAGACAATGAACATAACCAGGAAGTGTTATCATGGGTAAAATAACATATTATTGTAATGATCACTACAGTTACGGGAGCCTGGGAGGCATCACAAGTAGTCGCGACCTAGGATTGAACAAATTTGCAGTAGAGGAGACATAAACTGTAGGTGACGGGAGTCGAACACACACACGCAAGATAGACTTTCAAGGAGACCAGCGGTTGTCAGGAGTTAGCTGCATCGCATCTCTGAGGTCAGGCGATAGTGGGAATCCAATCAAGGATCCATGTGTGAAAATGGTGCGAGAATTATGTAAAAAGTTATATTATAGTGATTTTTAAAAGTGTTTATGTTTATATGGTAAAAGAATGTGTATTGTGTCAAAGTGAAAATGCCAGTAGTGAAAAATATAATTACCATGTATAAAGTTTGGTTGGTTGGTTCTTAAGTTTAGGGGCTGCGACAACGCGGTCATGTGGCCCCGTGTACTTTGGGTGTGTGTAGAATCTGTCTGATAACCGGTGTTAATTGTGATGGCTGTATTAGTGTGTGTATCTGTTTTTAATTTAAGTGCAGACTGCAACTTAGAATTTTTCAAATAGTTCCTACTTTTGTCGCCAAACGCCACCGTCAACGACTACTAGACTTAGTTCCGAACTCAACTACTAGACGCCACCGCAGTCGGCTCTTGGCAACGAACATAGAAACCTAAGAGCGTTGTTTACATTCTTAACCTATACAATTTAGTTTTACACAGGTGTAATTAGTGGAATGTTCTTTAACATGCCATAAATCTATGACATGGGACCGCCGGCTTTACTTCCCCTCCGAAGGAAGGCATACTGAGGGATTTTTAACGCTCTTAAAAAATCTGACGGCTTCGGCCGGGTTTGAACCCGCTATCTTGGGCATAGAATCTCAGCATGCTACCGACTACGCCACCGAAGCCGCTTGTATAAAGTTTATGCAATGTGTCGTGTGAATAATATCATGAACTTAAAATAAGCATCATGGCTGGCGAGTGGCCGGCATGCTGGACCAACCCAGCTAGAATGAAAGTGAGTACAAATTTAATATGTTGATATGATTTAATTGTTCACCATACAACGAAGCATCACTCAAATATTAAGAATTAACAGTCATTTGTGTGCGAGATCACATCCCTCGTATTTTGGTAAAAATATGGCTTGGAGGATGATTTGTTTACTGCCATTTAGGCGTAAGACATTGATGAAAGTAACGGCAACGTTAAATAATAATAATAATAATAATAATAATCTGGGGTCGGTAACAATAATGAATAAATAATGGGCATGTCAGGCCTATAGTACGTGGAAAGTGTGTCGTATCTAGCGTAAGAACACTGTATTATTGTAAACAGTAAGAAAGAAACATAAATATCGAGATAAAGAGAGCTTTTCAGTGTCATTGAAGTGTTAAATAAATGTTTATTATGGTATATTCTACAGGGTTGTATTTGAGAGCCATTAAGTTAGTTAATGTAAGCCAGTAAATTTATACTTGTTGTGGATCTACGTAGAACTTTGGCTTATGAGTAATTGCATAGAGGACGTGGGTGCTTTAAGAATTGAGTCATCTGTGAGAAATATTGTTTGAGCCGTGTTCAGCGAGCATGTAACGTAGAATCAAGAGATTTACGTCAATAAGTTGCGGGGATCATCCGAAAATGGCTTGCGCGTTGGCGAATCTAGTCGGCTAATCTTCGAATCTACGATATAGTATTGCCTTAGAGCATACGTGTGTTATTCGCAACAGAGTTGGGACAGAGTCTGTCTGTATCCACTGTTCGCAGAGTTTTCGCCACCAAGGATAACTGCTAGAGACCCTAGGTAGGCCCGTATATTAATTGATCTGCCCTTAGAGATAAGACTAATGGTTCTTCGTATAGGAAACGTCGATTTCCTCTTGTTATATGCATGCCGTCCAGTGAGAGAACTGAGAAACTCACTTGATACGCAAGCAAAAGCCACTGATGTCGACCACAGAACGGCAAAGCTATTTCGTGATCCATCCCTTGCCATGAATAGTAATTAGGAGCCGAGATGAGCCCATTAAATACTCTAAATGTAGGTATTAAATAATTAGATTGAATCAATTCATAAGGACACGACCCATTCAGGGTACCTTTGGCACTGCTGCACCAGTGAATGAACTTCACCGTGCGGGGAGTCAGACGGGGTAGCAGGTATAGTCCACTAACCCGGCGGCCATCTTGCCGAGGCCAGCCCATGACTAATTCATTGTTCGCACGGAAAGGAAGTCAATAGACCTGATCCTTTTATTTTAAAAGTGTAGTGGGTCACTGAAGAATCTCGATATTTCGAAAAGTAATTAAGATATGCTTGATTTGATGATATCAATTGAATTAGATGCACTATTTCCATACCCATGCAATGTTGGAATGTAGTAATCGGATAACATTTGACCCAGTTATTCTCTGAGGAAGAATTAACTGCACCAAATAAATAGAGGCATGTTTGGAAGGTTTATTTGCCCAGTTCACACTAATTTATTGATACGGGTAGCGTAATTTGAATGAGATGACACGTTTGTAACTATAATGCTTTGACCAGACCCAGAAAATCGTTGTATGGTGAAGCTATAAAAATATCTATATCTATGTGTATTTTGGAGGGAAAAATGTACCACTTCAGCGTTTGAAATTGATGGGAAAAGAATACGATTCACACGACACAACACTAATCAAACAAGGCATAAGCTAATGAATTAATGTTATTTAAAGTAAATGTCCCGTGTAAAACGGATAAATGTTTAATAATTGCAGATTTAATGTCATTTAAATATAATTTGTGTTTATTGTGTTGTGATATTCCAATTTGTGTTAAATTGTGCCACGTGAAGAACTATATGGACACTCGCAAATGTCAAAGAGTATCAACAATAGGATGTTTTGGATAGACTTGAGTGCGGTGAAGCACTAATTTTGAGGAGAAGAGACTCACAGATAATTTTGATTTTTGTTGTGGGATATAAATGTAAAATATTTTTTTGTGTTTTATGTTGTATTGCCATGAATTACTATAATTAAATGTTATACTTAGGAATATGTTGTTTCTTTCAAGTAGAGTAGTCACCTGACAGACTCAAATCCTGAATATGTGCTCGTATAGCGGGTTGAACGCCCCATACCTCGAAAGACCGTGGGTTAGCTGGGATACGAACACATGTTCCATATGATGACGATTGGGTACAATAGATAGGTGAACGACCTGAGTTACTTTTAAAATAATGCGCTGCGACCTAACATGAAGTAAAACAATTTTGATTACATTGTGTACTAACATGTCATTTGAATGTACTCTATGGCCGGGTGGTAGACAGCTGACAAGGATATATTTTCCCAACGAATATCAATATCCGGGTTAATGTGATGTTAATGTATTTAAATGATTTCTATTTACTAAACAATAATACAATATTATGATAATCGTTTGGAAACCCATCAGAAAGTAATGTATGTATTCATTACAGTTTGCGAAACTAATGGACTGTATCCCCTCAGGTCACTAAACAAACAGAAATTAAATAATAAAATGTACATTACAAGGTACATTAAGCCTTAAAATGAACGCAGAAATTTAGTGAAATCAGATTTTGAAAGTCCACTCTGTGGCCCAGGTGGTTGGAAATCGACCTATTACCACTACACCTTGGGTTTAAATCTATGTCAGTATATGTGAAATTTGTGCTGGATAAAAGAGACGTATGATTATAATTTTCTCAAAAATTTCCCATGTCACTTTAATTCCAGTCAGATCCACAGCCCATCTTTTGTAAACAACCAGGAGAAGAACAACAGGCCTTACCAGCCGACAAGTATTCCATTCGTTAACGCTAGATGGGATATTATTGCTGACCCGACATTTGGCCGGAGTCAGATGAATCGATTATTATTATTATTATTATTATTACTTAATATTTCACACGTTACAGGCCTATTAGACTACGTGAAGCAATCATGACTATTTGTTCTTCTGTTTTTCCAGTACTCTTTCATTCCTGCACTAAAGATCATTTTCCTTTCTTCGGTCCCCTTTGGTCTTGGGGCTGTATAAACAGTATATGCAAACACATTCTGTCTGATGACCTGTGTTACTTTGCTGTCTGTGTAAGTATGTGTATTTGTAATCTTTTGTGGTAGGATTTGGAAGAAGGCTGTCATGGCCTTAACTTAATTAACATTGTGATATTTACCTGGAAAAGAAGTGAGTGATTGTTGAGGGGAGAATCGAACCTATGTACTCTCAATTTGTCTCACGAAACTGATCCCTTAAGATCAGAATTTGATGTGTTAGGAGAATTGGGAATCGATTCAGTACCTTTTGGAACCGGAGTCTCAATATCTTACCTGAGATCACAAAAGATGGCTGAATGGAACTGGGCATGGGGTTGGAAGGAAAATGCCGTGGCGAATTTCCAGGTACCATCTGAGTATTTGCATGGGACTGAATATGGGAAATCACGAGTAAGCAATTTAAAGGATGGTGGGTGCACTTGCAGTATCTCTTAAGGCTGAAAATAGCTCGGCCCTATAACCTTGCACCGTAACACGCGTTGTTAATTTTATTTTAACCCTTTATAGGAGAAAATTATTTTTCATTTTTTTGTGTCTTTACATTTTAATTTATATTAATTATTATAATTATTAATATTGTATTTTTATTTCTCTAATTTTAATGTTTTTATATTTATTAGCCTACTTTCGATTTTTGCAAGAAATCAAAGTAGACTTATGAGAAAAATTGTGTGTCTGTGTGTGTGTGTGTGTGTGTGTGTTGGTGTGTGTGTGTGTGTGTGTTGGTGTGTGTGTGTGTGAGTACTCTGAATGTCTGTCCCCCAGTATCAATTCGAACACGGTGAAACCGAATTGAACAACATTTGGTACAGAGGTAGCACTAGCAAAGGGCACCTCAGTGTCATGTTTTATATCGCCGCCATCTTGATGGAAACGTTATGGCGGCCACCCAAATGTTAAAAGCTTAAATCAAATTGCGACCATCCTAATCATCTGATCTCTACAAAATTTTTCAACATTATACCTTCATGTACGAAGAATCATTTGCCCGAACTACAAGGTCATCATCCCAATAACTAGCGGATGGCGGCCATGTATAGGTGCAAATCGATTCCCCCTATCTTATCAAACCGAATTGAACGAAATTTGGTACAGAGGTAGCACTAGCAAAGGGCACCTCAGGGTAATGTTTTATATCGCCGCCATCTTGACGGAAACGGAATGGCGGCCACCCAAATGTTGAAAGCTTAAATCAAATTACGACCAACCTAATGATTTGATCTCTACCAAATTTTGCGACAACATACATTTTTGTGGGAAGCATCTTTTGGCTGAACTAACTACAAGGTCATCGGTCCAATAGTTTGCAGATAGCGGCCTTGTATGTGTGCAAATCGATTCACCATATCAATTCAAACACGGTGAAACTGAATTGAGTGGAATTTTGTACAGAGGTAGCTCTAGCAAAGGGCACCTCAAATTCATGCTTAATATCCGTATAACACGTTGTATTTCAACAAGCTACTACAACCGACATTCAATTATACTCCTTGAAAAGGACAAAGAGTTATAACAACACCCATGCATTTAGGAGAAAGTAGGCTACATGTTCTTTACTGAACATCTTGTTTTTAATTTTCAATTTATGTACTTATAGATTTAATTTTGATATTTTTATTGAAAAATTAACTAATTTCGAATTTATTTTTATAATTATTTTCATATATTTTTTATAGTTTTGTTCATTATTTTAATTTTTATATTGTTTTTGTAATTTTATTTTAATGATTTTTATTTCTATAATTATATTTTATTTTTACACTTAATTGTTAATGTGCTTAGTTTATATTTTTTAAAATTTTATCCAACACATTACATCAAATTGATACGTAGGTATATTTGATTTTTAGAAATAGGCTACTAGCACTTCGGCATGAAAAGTCTCCGAAATTTGTCTTAAAGATTCAACTATCAGCATCTTTGAAAGTATAAATTGTTCTTGTTAGTAGAGAGACCACAATCCTATAAAGGGTTAAGGGTTTCGGACAACTTTGTTATTAGCCCCGTGTACTTGGATGTGTTGAACATATCAATAAATCATGTTTCTGTTATGACTGTTGTAATTTGTGGAGCTGTATTAGTTGTAGGGATGGGGCAGGTGCCCTGGGATTTAAAATGAGGTACTATTCTGGCATTTGCCTGCAGGGAGTGTGGAAATCCCGGAGATAAAACACACTCAGGAAAACTGCTGTCAGCGTAGGTATTTGAGCCTCCAATCACCGGAATTGCTGAAGCCCCCCTCTTCACGTTTCTGTCTGTTAGGTAGACAGTCTGGGGGCTGGTTGGATTCTCAAAAAGTGCCTCTAGTGGTTATGTGGGCTGACACCCACAAAAATCAAAGGGAGCACTATAGTGAGGCGTACTAAGCAAGGTGAGGAGTGAAGTAGTTTGGCATGGCTTTCCTCACTGAGTCGGTACAGCAGTACCAACCGTACGAGTGGAACCTTTCACAGCATCCACAGACACTAGTTGTGCCCTGAAGGTTATTACTCAGCACCACTCATACCTCAGTAGCTTCCATAAAATCACAGTCATCCATCAAGGTTATGGTGTGCTATTTAACACTCTCGGCTAATCCACGTGATCGTAACACGCTTAGCTAACTCGATAGTTCACTCCAATTATGTTTTGCTACGACATATAAACAAATTGATACGCCTCATGTTGTGTTCTGATGCCTGTGAAATTACGTCAGCGCTCACCGATCATCCGTTTCGGAACTCAGCCATGCTTCCATAGTTTGTAACAAATTGAGTTCGTTTCCTCAGATAATTGATTACTCCTTCCGGTTTGATTTCCCCTCGCATCTGCCAAACCAAGAACAAAACCAAACAAATCCCGTAGCGCTACATCCCATGAAGAAGGTAGGCCTACAAATCGACTACAGCCCAGCCATTATTGCCCTGCATATTATGGGACGACGTGTGGTCAGCGCGTTGGGTCCCCTAGGTGCTGCCTCACTGTCAGACAGCTAATTAATTGTTGCCATGAGGCTGTGTGCACCACGTGTTCCAGCCCCCACGTCTGATTCTAAAATCTCTGACGGAGCCGGGAATCGAACCCGGGGCTATCGGGTGCGTGGCAGGTGTGCTACCAAAACACCACGTAGCTGTCATCAGATGCATTGGTAAATTGAGGAGCTTGGTATCTAAGTTGGACAACTTCATTTTTGCCAGTTTTGAGATTTTGGTTCATTCTTATGTGACTTTTTATGCTGAATGCGAATCTACTACTGTTCTACTTAAAAAATAATAAAAAATAAAACAAATAAAAATAAACACAAGTAGTTCCGTGAAGAACTATACAGTCTATTTTCATATCTCCTACTTATGTTACTTGCCTCTATCAACATACAAAATTTCAGTTTGATTGTTGTAATAGATTCTTCGATATTGAGAACCGACTAAATATTTCGGATGGTCGCCATGTTGGATTTTATATGTGTAGGTCCTAGAGTTATGTACTGTTACATGAAGATTATTCTGTACGTGTAGCATGCAAACTTCAATCGCATGATTAGGACACAAGAAGTAACAAGGATATTTTAAAATTTCGCACAGCTGCCATCTTGTGGTTATGTTAACAATTGAAATAAATTAGATACCAGTGGATTAACATTCGTATAAGGATTTACTGTACCAAGTTTCACTGCACTCGGATGATTAAATTGCGAGAAACGTCCATGTGAATATTTATACTTCGCGTCGCCGCCATGTTGGATTTGTGATCACCAGGTTATTGAAAGTCCGATAGGTGAACTTACGTTCATAGCCCCTATGCACATTAAAAAATTCAGTTTGATTGCTGTAATAGATTCGTAGATATTGATATCCATCTAAATATTTTGGATGGTCGCCATGTTGGATTGTTAGTATAGGCCATAGAGCCATGTACCATTAAAGGAAAATTATTGCGTAGGTTCATTATTCAAACTTTCACTTCGATCACATGATTACGACACAAGAAATAAAAACTTAATTTTAAAATTCGCACAGCCGCCATCTTGAGGTTATGTAAACAATTGAACTAAATTATATACCAGTGCATTACAATGTGTATAAATATTTCCTCTACCAAGTTTCATTGTGTTTGGATCATTAAATCGCGAGAAAGGTCTATTTAAAATTTTCAACTTCGCTTGACCGCCATATTCGTCTTGTAGTTAACCGGTTTTTGAAAGTCTTATACATGAACTTCTAGTAGTGGCCTTTTCCTCCGTACAATATTTCAGGGTGATACCGCTAATAGTTTCAGAGATATAGAGTGCCGTAGATATAATTCGCACGTCCGCCATCTTGAGGTTATGAAAACAATTGAACGAAGTTAGATGTTGGTACATTACAATGTGTATAAACACATACTGTACCAAGTTTTATTGCGTTTGGTTGGTTAAATCGCGAGACACGTCTACTTAAAAGTCGCAATTTCGCTTGGCCTCATGTTGGTTTTGTAGTTACCAGGTTTTCAAAAGTCACATAGGTAAACTTCTAGTAGTTCCCTTAACACCGTAAAATATTCCAGGGTGATATTGATATTAGTTTCAGAGATATTGAATGCTGTGGAAATATTTCGCACTGCCGCCATGTTGGATTGGTGAGACGTAACAAAATTTTAAGGGCACTGTCGGGGTCGCCCGGAATAGTGCTATGAACTTACCGAGTTTCATTGAAATCGCTCCAGGCGTTTAGAGGTTATTAGGAGGGACACACACCATCACACACACACACACAGACAGTCACACGGACAAAAGGTGATCTCATAAGCCTATTTTTTCATAAATGAAAATAGGCCATAAAGACAGAACTTAGGGAGAATTGCATGTATTTGCTCAGTTAAGAATCAAAATACGGACAATTCCACCCTAGTTTCGTTTCAAAAAATGAAAACTCCTTCAGTAGCCAATGAGAAGCTCGCCTTCATGCAGTCTGCTCCCAGCATGCACTGCAAATCCATCATGGCTGAATGTTTAACTTGTATCGATGCTGGTAATATTATATACGGTGGACATTGTGAGTGTGTTGAGTTGGAGAGTGCAGATTTTGATGAACTAGTTCTTCCTGAGGCGTAAAAAATATTCAAGGGTTTCAGTTTTGTCAAAAGGCGTCTCGGTACGATTTGTTCAGGTTATTTTTAACTAGGACCGATTTTATATGATTTTGTTTTAATTCGTTAGACATATTTACATTATTTTAAAACATCTTCAGTCATTAGAAGCGCAGATGTAGAAAATAAAATAAATTTATGGATATCGATTTCATAATTATTAGGTTTCAAAAGAGAACAGATTCAATTTCAAAATGGCTCCCTTTGACTTAAAAAAAAGGACAACTCCATGACTTGGTTTTATACATGGTCAAACAGACTATTTAAATTATAATTACGGCTTCAGTATTAATTTAATTTTAATAATGAGTATGAAAAAATGTTTATGTGGCCTAAAAGAATGAAATAAAAACATGATACTGACAACCATATTGTGGATTTAGTTTTTCACCACTCCTGTAAAAAACGCAAAAGATGAATTGTCCAACTTTGATACCAAGCTCCTCAATTGTTCTCTCCGAAATAATATCTAGCTGCCACACAGAATGACGATGATACAAGACACATTTAATGCGCAATATACGAAGGTATTCTTGTTTTCAACTTCGTATTGAGCCGTTAGCCAGGCAATCGAGTGGTAGGAGGCAGGTGTACTCGGAGGGCAACTGCTCATCTCCTCACTATAACCACTGCCATTTCCAACGTCATCACGCTATCTTGAGCTGAGTTACAGGCACGTAAACATGGATGTAACAATTGATTCTCCCACCAAGTGCGTAGTATAATTCAGATTCTTCAACCAGAAGGTAATCGTGCTGCGGAAATTCATAAAAGAAATGAACTCTTCTGATAGACGATAACGCTCGTCCTAACAGAGCAGCTGCAATCCAACAGCTTCTTCAGCATTTTCGTAAGTGTTTGAACACGCGGTGTATAGCCATAACTTAGCGCCTAGTGACTTTCACTTCATCCTTGAACAGGAAAAGTGGCTAGGAGGTTAGATGTTCCACACTAATGACGAGCTTAAAAGAACGTTATGGCCCATGTTCTTTCACTAGTAGCGACAAAGTTTGGTAATAAATTCATTTTCTTACTTACACTTGTCTTTCTTGATGGATCATCGGAGTTTGAAAAACACCACGTTGAGGCACAATGCCATTGGACCAAACTACAGTATCTACGGAATTGGATTTCGTTGATAGAAGAGTGGTTTCAATCCTCACC
The DNA here is from genome assembly GCA_946902985.2 of Meconema thalassinum. Classification (NCBI taxonomy): domain Eukaryota; kingdom Metazoa; phylum Arthropoda; class Insecta; order Orthoptera; family Tettigoniidae; genus Meconema; species Meconema thalassinum. The sequence goes on along the minus strand of OX336399.1, from coordinate 72,415,077 downwards.
ATCGGCTATCCTTGAATAGGTTTTATGTGGTTACTCATCTTCAACGTCATACACATCTCGGACTTTAACTTCTAATAATCCACGGCCATTTTCTCCCAAATCTAACCACGTGAATTATTATTTGTATTCTTTACTGATGATGCTGTCAGCTGGTTGAGTATCCTTGATATGATTTAAATGCATAAACTGTTATCTACAATCTAGGCTCTAAAAAGTTTAAAAATTTTAACTTCATTGTTATCTTCTTTTCAATTCTAAGCCCGGAATGTATCCTCATTTCGTCAAAGGAAATAAATAAATTATTAAATGAATAAATGAATAATTAAACAAATGAATAAATGCATAAATGAATAAACAAATGAATGAATAAATTAATAAATAAACGAATAAACAAATGAATAAATAAATAAGTAATTATTATTGTTTTATAAGCGAATTGACCACTTAGGTTCACGCTATAATTCAATTCACTTTTTTCCTCGTAGTGTACGGAGTTTTCTCTGTGCCCAATGGTCCTTCATAAATTCGCTGGTCGGCTTCCCTTGTTCTTCAATCCAGGCTCTTCCGGTCTTCTTAGTTCTTCCTGCGGCTGGATCCCCTTCCGTACTTTTCACTATGTTCCTAAATATATTTTTGTTCAATTGGATCTCTGAGATGTAGAACCTTTCCATATCCTTCATTGTTTCCTTTATTCATGCTGTAGTGGACGTTTTTTTCTCCAGATGTAACCAAATATTTGTTTGTTATGTCATCGCCGTCTGCTATGCTCTAACGCCTCCCCACTTCACTCCAAACAGCGAACATGCAGGAGTACTAAAATGCTCCACCACTTACCTCGCAGCGCTAGCAAGCTGATACTCCAGTCGCTCGTATCTGTTGTTGTCATCTAAACTCGATGAATCTTCCGACTTGTTGGCTTTGTGTTCAGATATTTAACATGTTCAAATCGCTCTGTCATTTCACACGCGATCTTATCAATAAATGCTGGTATTGCAATTTTGCAAATCAACTTACTTAGCACTTCCTTGTGGCCGCTGACAGACGATGATTCGCACATCATCAAGGGGGACTTACTCAAAGCAGGCAGAACAATGGCAGTCACGTGTTCACATATTCTGGTGGACATAAACTTTGCAACAGCACACACGAACTGAAAAATTGTTGTCATAATCCACACTAGTTGTTCACTCGGATAATGCAGCTTATCAGAAGTGTCCCTCTTGTAAATTAAATCCGTCAGTGGGGAGCTAAATTTCCTTCTTCCAACCAGCTGATAACATAGTTCACACTAAATTTCCTTTTGGACATGTTGCACTATAAATCCTCCGATGTACGTCATCGATGCTTTTTCCATTGTGACAAATCCAAGACCTGAAAGTTTATGTAATTAATAAATGCATTCAAATGATGTTTTAATGTAATAAAATATTTATAATAAATACTGTAAAATTTCGACTTACGTGGTGGTTCACTGAGGTTGCTTAATATACTCTTGACTGAGTCAGGAATAGAAATCTGCTCTGCAGGTCCTTACAGGATATAACCATGTTCGCTAGGCCTTCTTTGTTTCTTCCTGTATGGGATGAGAGGGAATAAAAGCCGGTTTCCAATATTCGGTTCAAGCTGAATATTACAGCTCTACAATCTAGCGTGTCATTGCTTCCCGAGATATGTCTCAATTTGCTAAAGAAGTCTCTATGGATTCACTGTTGAATGCCCTTGTCAGTACGAAATGAAATCCAGAAGACAGAAGATAACGTACACACAGAACGATCGAAGAAGTAGTCAGTAGAATAGCTTCATAAGTTTCTTTACTCAAAAATCCCATGGCCTTTTCATGACTCGATTCCTTGATCTTAGCTAGATACGACGGAAATTCCTCTTCTAACCATAAAAGTCTCTCGTCGCTCATGTCGAAGAGATGCATTTTATCACGATGATGACTAAGGTTTGTATACTTACATCGTGAATTCCAAACCATTTCTTAATTACTTTTAAAAAGTAATAGTTGCACTGCAGTTCTGAAAGGCTTGTGCTTTAAAATGAGAAGAATTGTCCTTCAGGCATTCCAAAGCAGTTATGACTTCCGTAGAAAATACTTCTTTTGCCCTTTTTACGTTCATTTTCTCAAAGTTGGTCGATGCAACATGCTTTCTTGTAAGGAAGGGGACGGGTTTGATTATTTCCTTGGACTGCAGTTTATATACATTTTCTACATACTCTCCAGTTATTTCTTCATGTCCATCTGTCATGGTCGTTTCTAGGAGACCGTTTCTTACATTCTTTAAAATGTGACACTGATCGAAAGCCATAAATAAAGGCCTGTTTTGATTTTCAGGATGGCATATCTGTGGCTTTATTTCTTTTCCACTCGACTCTTCTCATCATATTTACATTAGTTTTATGATTGTCAGTAACTTATCTTAAAATCACAAAGCCACAAGTTTCCACCTCTTTTATTACTGACAGAGTTAAAGTGTAAAGTTCCAATCCCGAAAGTCTTTTGGAGAAGAAATGTGCCACAGGAATTCTGTAAGTGGTAGATAAGCCACATATCAGGAAGCACAGTAGGTTGTTTGCAAGAACCGTCCGATTTTCTTTTGCAAATGACGGGTTGGAACTGTTTTCACACCTGAGAGCGTCGGCATGAGTAGAGGTGTCCTGTCGTCCGAAAAGTGTGTCGAGTTTCTTGTCGTACTGCAATTACTGGTTGATTGACATCTCATCAATAATTAGAGAGCACATTTTTTCGACTTCGTTCAGCTTTTCAGACTCTAGCAGAAGCCTGTTTTTCACTAAGTCAGTTACTCCTGTTTCACATTAAGTGTCCCCTATGTAACGGCTAAGTGTGCTCTTCGATGGTAATTTAAATAAATTAATTCTGGCGAAATTGTATCCCTTAGGTGAAATGAATTCCCATATTACACATTGCTTTACTGAATCTTCTGTCCATCTGGTTGATTTCTTGTTATAGTTTACAATTTGCTCTAAAATGAATGAACATTTGGAATTGGAAGGGTCACGCTCGTTAATATTTAGTATAGATTGTAAAGATGCAGGGTATTGATTATCATACTGGTGTAGTTGTCTCTTTTGGGATTCTAGTTCCATTTTCAATTTTTTTAAATTTTATTATTGGCACGCCACAGTTTTGCTCTAAGTGAAGATAAATGTCTTCCAGCGTCAGTGAATTTATTACGTGCCTGATTCAATTCCCTTACTTAAATAGGTCACGTTGGCTATGGGCGTGACGTCATTACTATCGTGAAAATTTCTCACGGTATCGTTATCTCGCTTTCTTTTCTTGCCATGGTTTCCGTCATATTTCATGAGTTTCCTTCTCTCTAATGTTGGTTTCGGTACTTTATGTGCAGGATAATCTTCGAATACCGTGGGGAAGACACTGTCCTTCAATTTCTTTATTTTCTGCCCTGGGCGATAATGAGACTCAAGAAAATGCCGCCCACATACGTGAGAAGTTTTTGACTCAAAATTCGGTACAAAATTGTCTCGAGAAATATTGTTACGCCATTTCTGTCTTAATTCTGCATCACACGGGAATTCATGAAACGAAATGCCTTTTACTTTCCCGCTCTTACTCTTGCAGTATGGAACACAGCAGTATACCATAGTGGCTAACAATCACCTACGACAATTAAATGTATTACTTCTCTTCGACATGATTATCAGCTATCACAATACAGAATACCGATGCATGTTCTAGAGACTATACATAACAAGATAATACGTCGGAACAACATAAGATAGGTATTTAAATTAAATAAACATACCTGTCTGTATATTCCATAGGCATGACAAAATTATGGAGTCGTAGTGAAAATGCTGTACCTACTGCAAGTACCACAAAATATCAACACTTAGTGAACACCACTGCACTTCTCACATTACATAACTCAAGTAACAAATAACAAAGGTGTTAGATATTAATATTAGAGACGTAAGCGGAATATTGCGCGCTTGGACAAGCTCACAATCGGTTCAGCTTAGCAGCGCTCCTGTCGGCAAGATCGTCAAGTAGGCGATGTTCGCTGCTTAGCACACAACTCGCGCTGAATGGGAAGGCGTTAGAGCATAGCAGACGGCGATGGTTAAGTCTAATATCATTCATTCTGTTCAGATGTCCCAAGAACGCCAGCCTCCTCTTCATCATCAACACCGAAATTACACACATCATAAAACGTTTAGCATATTGCTGGTCAAGACTCGTAGTGATCTCAAACCCATTGTGTGCGTGTATATCGGCTGTGTACACTCGCCTGTGTCAATGAGGATAGATCTGTACGAGTGTGGAGACGACCCGGCGAACGTATGCACGACCAATACATCCAAGACCGATACCAACAAGGAGGAGGGGGTGCAATGTTTTGGGGTGGCATCATGTATGGTCGCTGAACCCCTCGTGTGTACATCCCAGGGCGTATAACAGGCATGCGTTACAGGGCACCTGCAGTGAAAGGCTATGCTGGTAATTTCGGCCCAACATTCACTTTCATGGACGATAATGCTCGCCCGCTCAGAGCTGGCAATGTTAATGTCTTTATTCAGGAGAATGGTATTCACAGAATGGAATGGCCCACCTATTCTCCCGATCTGAATTGTGTAGAGCAGGCGTGGACACTGCTTAATAAATAAGTACGTCCTCACTTTAATCCTCGCTGTGCTCCATGGTAATAAGCAAAACATTTTTTGGAGTTTGTATTTACACCTTCATGTAAACTTCCTTGTTGTTCCGACGTTTCCATCCCCTTCCATTGTGAACAGCTCTCATAATTATTCTGAGGATTCTTCTTTTGAAGACTTCTAGCTTCGGACAGACAAAAACTGGCATACAGACATTCTGTTTTCACCACGGTGATGTAGTGTTTTATTTTGGCAATCCAAGATAAGCACTTATTATTGTAGATGTTTTTTGTCAAGCCATGTGCTCTCCCCATTCTTGAGATCCGATCTCCCAGTGCGACTTTTACTAGTCCATTCTCCTGTATGGTCTCACTAAGGTACCTGAACCTCTTGACCTTTTCGGTCCATCCTAACTCTGTATCCAGGACGTTCGGTCCAAGTTTGATGTTTGTCGTGAAATTGTTTTTCTTCTACTGAGATTATTATTATTAATTGATTGAGTACAGTAGAAGAGGAAAACCAAGGAAATCCTATTCTAGGATGACTGAGTAGGGAATCCAACCCACGTTAGTGATTATACTACGAGAGATTGAGGAATAATATTGCTTGCGATGAGGAAAGTAATACAAAGTTGTAACATTAATGTTTTGTGTTCTGATCTGATGGCAATATGGACTTGTATGCCCAGTGGTGCGGTATCACATCTAGAATACACTGCAAGCTTCAACACAGACAGATTCGAATTCCAGCAGAGATCAAAGCAAGTATTGGTTGCGAAGACAAAGGGGTGTATTGGAGATCCATGCTAGATGAAGCGGGTATTGTATTTGGATACGCCATTGCTGAGGAGACCAGGGCAAGTATGACAGTAATCTCCTTCCTATACATCGCCGTTACAACATGCATAGCAGAAGTTCAGCTCTGCGGCCATATCCACAAAAATGTGTTTGTGTATGAGAAGTTACCAGTTCTCGGATTTTAATTTAGGTGGTGTTCAATGGTGTGCAGTGACTAATCTTTTTTGGAAACTATAAAAGGAGTCATCTGCATTTACACTTCAAAGGTGTGCAAATTATTCGAATCAAATATAGGATTTAAATCAGTCAGAATTCTTTAATTCAAAATCATTTTATTGAACAAGGCTGACATCTTTTATTACCCTACTTACAAGGGAACGGATTGCAATGTAAAATTTTAATCTGGTTGAAATTTAGTACACAATATTCCTACAAAGTTTTACAATGACGTAGTGGAAACCACACGGGCCACTTTCAATTTTGAACGCCAATATTGAACGCGGAAAACCTGCCGAGCTACGGCATGAGCGAGGAGGTGGGAAGAGGTAAAGCTGACCTTGCATCTTAGCAACACGCGATGTTTCCCGGCCACCAGGCAGTGACCTGCCGTGCTACGTTGCATTCCCCACCTTCCACCTTCCCGTCACTCCCTTATCAGTTCGGTAGAACTATGCAAAATAAAAGTGATGTTTCAGATGAACAGGTCCCAAATCGTTCCTTCATCAAGCCATGTAAGTGTGACAATGTAATTTTGTCTGGTTTTAATTTTACTGGCACAAACAACAATAGTTAAACTTAACTGACAAAATATTTACAAATGTCAGGAAGTGACTACGACGGTGTTCAATTGCAACACCTTCCGAATGTTAATCCTTGGAATGTGGTAGTTTGTCTACAAAGCTGCTTTGTTTTGTGATCGCTATGAAAGTTGGTGGCCGGGAGCCACCGCGTGTTGCTGGGATTCATGGTTAGCTTTACGTCTTACCACCCCCTCGCTCATGCCCTCGCCCGGCAGGTTTTCGGCGTTCAATATTGGCGTTCAAAATTGGAAGTGGCCCGTGCGGTTTTCACTACGTCATTGTACAGCTTTGTAGGAATATTGTGTAATAAATTTCAACCAGATTAGAATTTTACACTGCAATCCGTTCCTTTGTTAAAGACTTATCCCCCTGTAGACTTATAACTTTTCCCATAAGGAATTGCGACTAAAAGTTTTTACAATTCGGTATTCCTGAGCTGGGTCCGTTTTCTATTGTTTCATTGACCTTGGAATGTGCCCTCTAAATCAGGTGATTTCAATTCATTGTCCACGAATCTTTGAGTAGTTCACGAGTGGATGATCAGTCTAAATGACTTTGAATTCTTAAACTCTAAATTCACACGAAAAGTAGAATATAGTATTCAATACAAAACGTGTGGCATTTTGCATTAACGAGGCCTCTCTTTTAGTTGAAATTCTATAAAATCATTTTACGAACTTTGAAATTACTTAAAATAAAATGTACTTAAGATTAATGGTTAAATATTTGAAATAACTTAAGTGACTTGTAAATATATTTAGAGCATTAATTCATGAAGAAAATAAATTAAATTTTGAAAAACTAGCGTTGAGTAAAATAATTTGCACACCTCTGTACAGTCCCGATTTTCTGTACATGATGGGACCGAGGGTCATTCTGATAATCGAAAATTCGGACAATCCGGAAATATTCTACTCCCGCGAATAAGCGAGCATACGGCTCCTAGGATAGTACGCACATTTACCGTCTATAAATCAACCTTAAAATGAAGGTTATCAGACAAATTGTACACATACCCAAGTACACGGGGACTACCAAGTCTACGTCCCTTAAGGTATTCATATACAGTACGTTTTAAGAAAATTTCCATAATTTTAAACCATACATTTTGAAATTATTTTCTTGTGTTTACAGTAACTGGAATAAAGGCAGTTCTGCCATCATGAGAAATCTCAATTCCCTATATGAATGTTTAAAATTTTTCCCCAATACATCGCAACTCCAGTTCAGAAACAACATCTAATGTTTGAATATTAGCCTACTTTCGATTTTTGCAAAAAATGAAAGTAGACTTACGAGGTCTACACAGTGCAAAAAAGTGTGTGTCTGTCTGTGTGTGTACTCTGAATGTCTGCCCCCCTCCCCCCCCCCCCCCCCTATCAATTCGAACACGTTGAACCCGAATTGAACGAAATTTGGTACACAGGTAGAACTAGCAAAGGGTACCTCAGTGTCATGTTTTATATCGCCGCCATCTTTAAGGAAACGTAATGGCGGCCACCCAAATGTTCAAAGCTTAAATCAAATTACGACTAACATAATCATCCGATCTCTACCAAATTTTGCAACAACATTTACTTATATAGCGAGCGTCTTTTGACTACATTACAAGGTCATCAGCTCAATTGTTTGCAGATGGCGGCCATGTATGTGTGCAAATCGACTCCCCCAATCAATCCAAACACGGTGAAACCGAATTGAACGAAATTTGGTACAGAGGTAGCACTAGTAAATGGCACCTCAGTGTCTTGTTTTATATCGCTGCCATCTTGACGGAAACGTAATGGTGGCCATCCAAATGTAAAAAGCTAAAATCAAATTACGACCAACCTAATCATCTGATCGCTACAAAATTTTTCAACAGCATACCTATATGTGAGAAACGTTCTTTGAGCAAGTTACAAGGTCATCAGCCAAATAGTTTGCATATGGCGGCCATGTATGTGGGCAAATCGATTCCCCCTACCAATTCAAACACGGTAAAACTGAATTGAACAAAATTTGGTACAGAGGCAGCACCAGCAAAGGGCACCTCAGTATCATGTTTTATATCGCCGTCATCTTGACGGAAACGGAATGGCGGCCACCCAAATGTTAAAAGCTTAAATCAAATTACTACCAACCTAATCATTAATTGATCTCTACCAAATTTTGCAACAACATACCTTATTGTCGGAAGCATCGTTTGACTGAACAACAAGGTCATCAGCCCAATAGTTTGCAGATAGCGACTATGTATGTGTTCAACTCGATAACCCATATCAATTCAAACACGGTGAAACCGAATTGATTTTTTTTTAAAGAGGTAGCACTAGCAAGGGGAACCTCATATTCATGTTTAATATCTCTATAGCACGTTGTATTTCAAAGAGCTACTACAAACAACATTCAATTATACTCCTTGAAAAGGACAACGAGTTATAACAACACCCATGCATTAGGAGAAAGTAGGCTATATGTTTTTTACTGAACATCTTGTTTTATTTATGTATTTGGAACTTTTATTTTAATCAAATTATTGTAAGGATATCCATTAATATCTTAAATATATTAAATTAATATCTGAAAATTAATACCTTAAGTAAATAATATGCACTTTTAACTATAGTGCCGGTTAAGGCCACATTGTGACTTTCCTCAGCTTCCTCAGTGTGTGTGTCCCCCAACATAATAAAATCTAAATGGCTGGAACGAATTTAATGACACTCGGTAAGACAAAGAACTATTTTTTCCCACCCTGACCGTGCCCTACAAATTTTATTACGATTCACCGACCCAACGTGGTGGCTGTGTGAAATATCTCACCTGCATTCAATATCTCAGAAACTCTTACTGATACCATCCTGACAGTTTGTAAGGAGATAAAGGGCACTACTGGACGTTCACCTATATGACTTTCAAAACCCTGTTGAGTACAAAACGAACATGGCGGCCAAGCGAATTTCAAACCTTTAAATTGACTTTTCTCGCGATGTAGCCATCCGAACGCTGTGAAACATGGTACAGCAAATGTTTATACACATTTTAATGGATTTACATCTAATTTATTTAAATTGTTTAAATAATCTCAAGATGGCACCTGTGCGAAATATTAAAATTATGTGCTTATGTCTTGTGTCATAATCATGCGATCGAAGTAAACGTTTGAATAATAAACCTACGCAATAATCGTCATCTGATAGTACATAACTGTCTGGCCTACATATATAAAAATCCAATATGGCGACCATCCGAAATATTTAGATGGTTCTTTATCTACTAATCTATGACAGAAGTCAAACTGACATTTTGTATGTTGATAAATGTTATTAGCATAATTTCATCTATGGGACTTTCAATAACCTGGTGAGCTCAAATACAACATGGCGGCGACGCAAAACGGACGTTTCTCGCGATTTAACCACCCATGCGCAGTAAAACTTGGTACAGTAATGCTTATACAAATTGCAATCCACTGGCATCTAATTTATTTGAATTGTTTTCATAACCTCAAGATGGTGGCTGTGAGAAATTTCGAAATCTCGTTTTTATTATTTATTGTGTCCTAATCATGCGATTGAAGTTTGAATATTACATCTACGCAATAATCTTCATGTAATTGTAATTGTACATAACTCTATAGCCAACATATATAGAAACCCAATATAGGAACCATAACTATGAATATCTACGAATCTATTACAGCAATCAAACTGAAATTTTGTTTATTGATAGAGGCAATTTAGATACAGTAAGTAGGATATATGAAAATAGGCTATTTTATCTTCACGGAACTACTTGTTTTAGTAATTAAATTAAAGTGATGTTTGGAAATTGAAGAAGATTATCATTGAATATCGTAATATGTTCGTTTAAATAATAATAATAATAATAATGAAATGATAACCCACAGCCCGCTTCCAGTCGGCCAACCGGGTCAGGGAATGGAATGAATGAAGCCCCCATCTAGCGGCGAGGATATGAACAGTGCCGACTGCCGAAGCCTGTCGCACTCCCCTGGGACAATGATTATATGCATGACAGATGAAATGAAATGATAGTGGAGAGTGTTGCTGGAATTAAATTCTTGACAGGGAAAACCGGAGTACCCGGAGAAAAACCTGTCTGCCTCCGTTTTGTACAGCGCAAATCTAACATGGAGTGACCGTGATTTGAACCACGGACCCAGCGGTGAGAGGCCGGCGTGCTGCCGCCTAAGTCACGGAGACTCGTTTAAATAATAATAATACAAGACATATTTTAATGTTGAAAAGACGGATTAAATAACATACATATTAAAAATATGTGTGTAAAGCCGTTAGCTAAATAACTAACAGAACGGAGTTGGGTGAGTATATCTGGTCTTCATAGCACCCTATCCTCTGTAGTGACGTCATGGTTCCTAATTTAATCTGTTCCCTGTGTCACTGAAGAGTACGGCGAGCAGATGTATTGAATGCTGCGACAAAACCTGTTTTTAAATGACCCAGTCGCTCTTGCTTTCAAATAACACCATACGTTCACATTTGAGAGGATTCTTTTAGTGGGAATGTAAAGAGAATGTTTTAAAAGGAAGTTGGTGGAACGTGAAGCTAGTTCACGTCACATAATTCGATCTCATCGCGATTTATGGCATCAGATCAAAGCAATCTGAAAGAGAAGCTTTCTCTCTCGTGAACAAACTGAAAAAGAGAAAAAAATGGTGTGGCGTTGGAGGCTTCATTGAACCTAACGTAAGAGTGTTAAAGGTATCAATGGTAATGCGAGAGTTTGAACAGAATAATGATATCTCTAACGCGTTTCTCTCTTTTAATAGTCATGCGTTATGTATGGACTCAGGAGTGTAATACGGTGGTGTAGATGCTTGCTTCAATTCCCGGCCAATGCATGTGAGATTTTCGAAGTTAAATATCACGTCCTGTGGTTCGGATTCAACGTAAATGTGGAGGTCCCATGGCTCATGATCGCGAGATAAACGGTCACGTAACAATACAAGGTTCCTTCCTTAGCTTTTGTATGGGGTCAGAGGTGTAGCGAAATATGTCTCTAAGGGATGAGAGGTTTTTACTGCTGGTTGCCCCTCCTAACTGCAACGTTATTACTTCCCACATAATTTAATTGGCGGCTTCGGTGGCGTAGTTTCTAGCATGCTGAACTTCTATGCCCAAGATCGTGGGTTCAAACCCAGCCAAAGTCGTCGGAATTTTTATGAGCGTTAAAAATCCCCCACTGCCTCTTCCTTCGGAGGGGAAGTAACGCCGGCGGGCCCATGTCATAGATTTATGGCATGTAAAAGAACCGTGCACTAACTACAATTGTGTGAAGCTAAATTTGTAGGTTAGATTTGGTTAACGCTCTATCAAGTTCCAACGTTCACCACCAGGTGCTGGTTGCGGTGGCAACTAGAAATCAAGTTCACAGCTAGGTGCCGTTGAAATGCACAGTCTGCAGTCCTTACCTGAATTACAGACTAATACAGCTATCAGCCATATTGTTATAAGAACATAAGCTCTTCTTTACGTGTCTTAGTTACTTTTCTCAATTAACATAATACTAGTCCAGTAACGCCATCTATGCATTGTTATAAGAACATAAGCTCTTCTTTACGTACTTAGATATTGTTGGTTAATCAATGTATACTACGTCAGCAGCGTCACTTACACGTTGCTATAAGAACGCAAGCTCCTAGTTACGTGTTGTTTATTCATCTATGTACATCAGGTCAGTAGCGTCACCTACACGTTGTTACAATAACTTAAGCTCATATTTACGTGTCTTAGTTACGTGTTGTTCCTTTATGTATGTATATTATAGTACATTATGCAACGAGCCTATAATGGCTATAATTAAGACACGAGTATTTTTATAAAACGAGCGTATGCGAGTTTTATAATTTCCATACGAGTGTCTTAATTACCATTATAGGCGAGTTGCATACGACTGTTTATGTTCGACGATAATTATAACTTTATTATATGTTTTAACATAAATATTCATAAATATCTGTTCAGTCACTACAGTAGAATGTTGTGATCGGGTGCTGCGGTGGGTAGTATATCTCTCTTGTCCAAGCTCTCTGGACAACCGACGCATGCGCTCTGTGTGCTTCAATACCATATGTTCAGATTGCGCACCAGTATTCAGTAAAACTGTCACTGAAGTCGTGTCAAAACCACGCGCTGTGTAGAAAATGGCTTTGGGGATATTAAGGTACCGGTACAGTACTATTTCTTGTCTCATATTCGCCAGTTTATTTACGCGAACATATGGACGGTGCGTATTCCATGTCGGTAATTTATTATAGTTTGATGTTGTGTTTATGTCCGACTTGTTGGATTTTGAGTGCATTCGCGAAGGTATCGTTACCTAATTGGTCAATGAACGAGCTCTGATTGGCTGGAGAAACTGTATCATAATGAAAAACGGTGTTATAATGACCACCATTATGATACAGTTTTCTAACACATAATAGTGAGGGTCGAACATAAAAATAGTAACCTCACTTGCACGTTGTTATAAGATCAATAGTCCTTAGTTACGTGTCTTAGTTACGTATTCTAGTTTCGTTACGATGATTTTTGTTTCGGTTAACACTGAAACGTGTAAACATTTTCGCTAATGGAAACGTGCGGAGAAGGAAGAGAATGAGTTTCAAAGATGTATCCTCGTCATATCAATCTCCTCTTCAAGTACCGATATCGAGAAGTAAAACGCGTTTCAAGTATTCAAAGAAGCTCAGAAGTTTGAAAGTCGTAAGCATATCCATGATTCAATAATTTTCCGTGTTGCGAAGAGAATGTAAGAGTGTTTTTCTTTATTTTCTGAATAATGGCCTGTGTATTAGTAATATTATATTATGTAGTGTGTAAAACAAGTGATGGGACTGGTAGCATAGTGTGCGATCCGGCAACACTGGTGATACGGGACTTGGCAAGAAGGCAGGTGCACATATGAAAAGGCACCTGTGCGAGTTGGATCTCGCTAAAGTCACGTTGGTTGTCCGTAGCGGTTATTTTTGTGACGCATATTTTGCTTGTGCGTTCTGACAACGAGTTATACTTTTACCAAGAGGTTATTGAAAGACTTCGAAAAAGGGTCATCCGTGCAAGACCAAACATCAAAGGGAACTGGTTGTTGTCTCATGACAATGCTCCTCATCACTCAGTGAACCAGTATATGGCTAGAGCCATGCGCGTATAAACAAACACTTATCTGTATCCGTCCTGCTTCCGCATGGCTTTTATCCACATCCACACGTTTATCCTAATCTATTGGCTTTACAATAATAGTTTTAATTAGATAAAGTATTGAAGCAACACCTTTAGATATTTGAGGAGAAAGTCGTTCCCCTAGACCAGTGGTTCTGAACCCGTAGAAGTCTGCGGACCACTCATCCTGAAATTGAATCATGTGCGGACCCCCCCCCCCTCCTCTCTCCCTCCACCCCCCCCCCCTCCCTCCGCCGATACACCTTATCAGTTGTAACCCTTCCTCAGCGCCTTCACCATAAGAATATTCAAAGATGATTAAGCAAAACAATTTTTAGAACACATTATTTATTATTACTATTAATTAGTGTACAGTAGCTTACAACTAGATCTAAAAATATATGTAATAGAACAAAATTACCTTTTTATAATACTGAATATAGCCACATAATATGAAGAGTCTCAATTACAAATTTATGTTCAATCAACAATATCCTTTGAAAAGGACATTGAAAAATAATACTAGCCACGATAATTTTAATTTTGCCATGCGACTTTCTGGTTGTTTAATATTGGTGAAAGTTTATTTGCTACGATTAAACATAAGTTATGAAAATTATTTTGTATCATATTCTAATAACACTTATTTTATTCAAAACGTGTTAGTCATCGCCGCGAATACATTCGGACGATTCTTGTTAAATGCACATCGTTTTTGAAATCTCCATATATTGGCCACTTTTTTTTATGCGTGCTGGTGGGCCATTTTCTCCCGCGGACCACCTGTTGTCCGTGGACCACCGGTTAAGAACCAGCGCCTTAGGCTTTGTATGTCATGTGCTATATTTAAAATGAATGTTATACATCTAGAATTGCAACCCTGTACAGATCGGAGTGTTAATTGTGCTGAATGACATCATTTGAATGAGATTAGCGTAAATCATCATCATACATTTGTCATGAAAAAAAGCGGAAATATATACTTCATAAACATCCGGGTCCTAGTAATGATATTCAACAAGTTAGGATTGTATTCTAGTAACTATCGGCAAATTTACTCCAAACATTATCCGCAGCTTATCCGCTATCCACACAGCCATGAAAACTATATCCGCATGGCGAAAAAATTTGCGGATAACCGTATCCACGCAGGGCTTTATATATTGCCAGTAAGAACATTCCTGTGGCTGCTCAGCCTCTTCCACTAATGACTGCACTCTACTACAAAATGACCTAAATAATATACACAAATGGAGTATAGAAAACAAATTATACTTAAACGTACCGAAGTGTGTTGTTATGACCTTTACACGTAAGAAGAACCCAATCACATTTGTTTATGGAATTGGACCTAAGTCATTGAAAACAGTAAGCGAGAAGAAAGATCTAGGGATTCTGTTTGACCGAGAGCTTGCTTTCACTTATCATGTGCAAAAGACGGTCGGGGATGCTTACCGCATGTTAGGGTTTATAATAAGAAACACTAAGCCATTCATTAGGACCAGTACCTGCATAAACCTTTATACTGCCATGGTGAGATCCAAGCTCGAGTACGCCAGCCAAGTATGGAGTCCCTGGCAGAAAACATGCATTAAGTCCATTGAGCAAGTTCAAAAGAAATTCCTCAGATATTTACACCTCAAAATAACGGGCAATTACCCACACATGGTACCCTACGGTGAACTTTTGTTGAATTTCGGGATGACTAGTTTGGAGTCTCGAAGGCAAGTGAATGATATGAAATTCCTTTATAAAGTCATTAACGGTCAAATTGATAACTCATTTTTCCTATCGCTCCTAAATTTCAACATCCCTCGCTTAACTACAAGATCAACCATAACATTGAAAAATGATATAACCAATACCACTTCACATAACAATTCACCTGTATGGAGGCTTTGCAGTATTTACAACGATGCGGTTCGTGTAAACTGGAAACTAGATTTCTGTCTCTCAATCAGACCGTTCTTGGAAATTATAATCCAGTCACTCTAATTCATACTTGAAATAAAATTATCACACAAAACAGAATCAACAATGTATGTGGATAGGCCTGTTCCCTAGTTATTAATGCTACCTTTTAGTTTATTATGTAATAATTTCAAAACCTGTTTTTATATTTGGCATTAGATCATATTTAGATTTAGTTTTTATATTATCTTTTTACTACTATGCATTTTGATCTGTGTGAACTTCTTAGTTTTAAGAATTACATTAAGATATTAATACTTAATGCAGACATATCAGGAAATGTATCTTACTGTGTAGGTGCACTATTATTGGGGCGCACACTGAGCCCTGTTATGTACCAACAACAAATAAATAAATACATAAATAAATATTTGCCTGATTTGAGTCCCTGTGACATTTTCCACTTCCCGAGATTGAAACCGTACTTCAGGGGATGTCATTATGGGGCAATGGACATAATTTAAACAGCTATAACAAACAAACTGAAGGCGAATTCAGTATCAGAATTACCGCACTGCTATGAGAAATGGATAAACCGCCTCCAATACTGTGTGGCTTCCCAAGGCAGTTACTTTGAAGGGGATGGTGTTCAATTTTAATGGTATTGGAATAAATCCAGGTAAAAAATATCCGTCTCAATACTTAATTCACACACCTCGTATGCGTGAGATCGCCATTTTCTGATCTAATCCCAAATTACTGGAACCTTAACATGACGTGTCTGCTGCTGATATTGGATATTACCACCACCTTCTCTTATGATTAAATCCAATATCGCCTGAAAATTTCCCTCGAGACAGAAATACATTACTGGCACGAGAAGAAAACGGACTCGCCGCTTCATACGCGTCTGGGGGTTAGCATTGTGCAGTAGCTTTCCTTCCAGAAGGCATGGGTTAGATTACCAGCTCTACCGTGAATTAGATCTCGGAAATTCATGCACAAAAGGGGTTTCTGATTTCTTTCGGCTGCGTTCCGTTATTATTTTTAGCCTACTTTTCACATTTTGCAAAAATGAGGAAAAAGTACACTTATGAGATCGATCCGGGAAAATGTGTGTCTGTCTGTCTGTCTGTCCGTCCTTCTGTCTGTCTGTCTGTCTGGCTGGCTGTGTGTGTGTGCCCCCCCCCCCTATCAACTCCTAAATGGCTGCAGCAATTGAAACCAAATGTAGTATGAGTAAAGATGTATACCGGAATATCTCAAGCCCATATTTGAAAATGATGTCAGTGCTACCAACTGCTGAAAAATCGCAATATAAATTTGAGCTACATGTTGGATATCACGGAAGGTATGCATGGGAGCTATTCCAAAATTGGCACACATGTAGATAATACTATTTCAGTTTAATTTCCTGGAGGCCATACATGACAGTGTTGCCAAGATAATGTTAAGCCTTATGATAAGTCCAATTTTTAAATGCATACAACTTCTACACTATTAATTGGATTTCAACCAAATTTTGTATGTAATATGTGTACATAAACAGATACGACTGGGTGTATTCTTAAGATCCACCAAGGCTGCCAACTGTTAATAATTGCTCTCTCTATTTTCTTCACCCAAATACCAATATATATGAAAGTATGCAAGCCGACAGCTTTAAACTATGCACACGTATAGTACCTGACATTTTAGATTAATTTGGAGTAACTTACATACATCAGTTCTACCAACATGATTTTAAGCCTGCTAATATGACCAATTTTTAAATACATGTTTCTATACTATCATTTGGATTTCAACCCAATTTCGTATGTGCTATGAGTAACATAACATATATGACTATAAGTATTCTTAAGAGCAATCAGGGCTGCCAACTGTTAATAAATGCTGTCTATATTTGTTTACCCTAATATCAATATATCAGAAAGTATGCAAGCAAACAGCTCTATACTTTGCACACGTATAGCACCAGACACTCTAGATTAATTTGGAGTAATAAATATAAGTCAGTGCTGCCAACATGATTCTATGCCTGCTGATAGGTCCAATTTTAAAATACATGTAACATCTATACTAACAAATGGATTTCATCCAAAATTGGCACAACAAGATATCATAATATTTCCGATTATTTCTAACCAGCACACGCATGGCATTGTTGCCAAAATCCTTTTACGCGTGCTGATAGATCCAATGTCTAACTGCATGTAACGTCCATTGGACTTACATTTTGTATTCTATACCTTAAGAGATGGAACTAAGAATATATTCAGTCACCAGGGCTGCCAACTGTAGTGCTCAATTAGGCTACATTATACCAGGAATATTTCGAACTAATTAGACATTTCGATATTACCAACTTACTTTCATCATTATTCTAGATAGGTTCATATACTGATGAATAATCATTGGCATGAAAAGTAGGCTATTTAGTTCGTCACGGAACTTCTTGTTGTTTTATATTTGTTGTTTTCATCAGGAATTTTATCCTCAAGACGGAGTCCATACCATTTAAAAACATTGCAATAGTTAGCTTTCAAATGAAATCTTCGTAACTCATTCAAATCCTTTGGTAAATTCTCCCAGTAATTGAACGACTGAAAAGTTGCAATATCAATTGACAATAATGCAAAACTGATTAAATTGCTTCAAATACGAGGAAAATAAAGTAAAAGAAGAGTGATTAAAGAATCCCAAAAATTACAGAAATAATCTCTTATAATATAATCCAAAATTGACTCATCATCGCAGCGCTCAAACCACTAGACCTAGGTTGTAGGGGCTCACTAAGAAACGGTTTTTGAACATTCAATTTGTAAGTGAGTTTTTTCGGCCCATTGGCACTGAGCATGGACAAACGGTACAAAGATCGGATTTAGCTCATTTTAAGCCACCAGATACGAGAAACAATACTCGGAGGTTCCGTAGGGAAGGGGTTCGGAGATATTTAAAAAAAAAAAAAAACCAACTGTGTTCCCTCTGAGAAACAGATCAACGTTACTATGACAACCGCTGCAATTTCGCAGAACGGGAATAGTTTTCTGGCAATATCTGGCAATATTTTTTGGAAGCCTTAAAACGCGAGCGTTTGCTCCTCGCATTGCTACGCATAAAACGTGATATCTCCCGTCTTTCTACAAGCAAATCGACTTCGGCAAGTCTCATCTCTTATTTATAATCCAAAATTGACTCATCATCGCAGTGCTCAAACCACTAGACCTAGAGAGCTGCAATAATTGTATATATTAGTTTTCACGGCGAGTGAATTAAAACTCAGCAAATCTTCTAGGTTTGTGCCGTGTCTTGTGTGGCGTTTCGCCTAGGACACCAAGGTAGACTCATCAGCGGGCTCTTGGTGTCCCCCCCGGACCCCCCACAGGAGTAGCATACTGCGCCCTACCGCGAAACCCCACACAAGACACGGCGCGAACCTGGAAGAATTGTTGAGTTTTAATTCACTGGCCGTGAAAGCCAATATACCATCTTTTTGGAAGCCTTCGTAGGGTGGTTATGGCTGCTTGAGCGTTTAGTTATCGTAGTAAAGAGGCGCAGGTGCGCTTCATAAAAAGGGAGGTAGCGCGCAGTTTGCTACTCCTGTGGGGGTCAGGGCGGGGACACCAAGTGCCCGCTGATGAGCCAACCTTGGTGTCCTAGGTGAAACCCCACACAAGACACAGCACAAACCTAGAAGAATTGCTGCGTTTTAATAATCGTATAGTTATAATTATAAGAGACAGTCAGTCCGAAAGACTGGACTTTAAACCATTTTAAATTCTACAAATGCTGAAAAATGATAGAAAGGCTGGAGGCTTCTCGCTTCGCTCGACATGTTAGATGATCAAGAAACAATCAGAACGCTAGAAATTTACAAATCATGAGGGAGCTGGAGCGCGCGGTGAAAGGGGGGAGGGGGCGTGGTGGCTCAGCGGTCTAGCTGTATGCCTCTCACCGGGTTCGATTCCCGGTCAATGCATGTGAGATTTTCGAAGTGAAATGCCATGTCCTGTGGTTCGGATTCCACGTAAAAAGGAGGTCCCGTGGCTCATAATCACAAGATTCACGGTCACGTAAAACTACAATCTTCCTTTTTTTTTGAAAGGAGGGAGCTGGCTGGATGACGTCACGCTCGCCGTGTGGTTGCCGTCTCGTAACGCCAGAGCTCACCAGTGAACTCGGTACTCATGCACCAAGCGGAACTATGACGTCACACACCTCAGTGCATTCTCGGTACATTTCGTGGCGTCGCCGTAACTTAACGACGAAGTCGACTAGGTCATTTAAAATGATAAAATCCTTTGTCAAAGGCATAATAACGGGTGGATAAGGTGCGCCTCGTGGTGACCCGTCTATAGAGCATCCAGCGTTTAGAAAAGACTGTGGAGCCTTATGGCGACAGTGTTGCAGAGGTAGCGCTGACGTCATACGTTATGTTCACCCGCTTCGAGTACTGCGCTTTCATAAGTTAGCGAGACAACCACAACACGACGGATATAATTACACGCCTACACAGGGCGGATTCTCCAGACGTAGTGCAAGGAACTGCGTTCCTCGTGGAAGCAAGTCGTCAAACTGAGTCGTTGAGCGACTACTTACATTCCTGTTTGCTTATCTGCAATGATATTACCTTACCTTAAAGTGAAAAAACATTCTCCAAAATGTTTCAATAATACTGAATGACGAAATGGAATATTCTGGGTCTCGTAGAAAGATAAAATTGATTAATAAGACCTCAGATAAATAATTAGCAGACTTCACCAAAGTCAAAAGTGCGATTCTCCGCTACTTCAAAGAGAATAGTATGAGCTCTCGGCTTCTCGTAGCTTTCTGGGTGTGTTCAAAGGTAGTACATCCCATCATAAATGTGCTGTCATGAAAAATATCACATGAAACTTAGCTCAGCGGGTTCAGTATGTACGTATGTATGTATGTACGTATGTTCGTGACATTTTTGCGTTTAGCAAAGTACAGGTCGCAATTGTCAAGATATCGACCTGAAATTTGGATACTATAGAGCATCCAGCGTTTAGAAAAGACTGTGGAGCCTTATGGCGACAGTGTTGCTAGCTCTAGGCAGAGGTAGCTCTGACGTCATACGTTACGTTCATCCGCTTCGAGTACTGTCCTTTCATAAGTTAGCGAGACAATACAACCCCAACAGCTACCTGAAGTAGAACACGCCCAGGAAGGAGCAGTTTTGCAGGTGTTAACGGTTTGGACCAGTATTAAGGATACTGTATGCGAAGAGAACCAATAACGACATTAATTTCGTTATGATATGACGCATTACTGATTGACAGATGTCGAGAGCACAACCCTTCCTTCCTTCTCGGATGTATGCAGACGATGTTAACAATTTTTATGTCAGCAATACTTTAGTTATTAGTTAGGCTGTAATTTAGTTTCTTAGTTTCTTTAGTTGTTTTGTTTAGATTAATATTTGTAATATTGTAGTGAGTTAGCCATGTGGTTAGGGGCGCGGAGCTGTGAGCTTGCATTCGGGAGATAGTGGGTTGGAACCGAACTGTCGGCCGCCATGATTTGATCGAACAGAAAATAAAACAGACATACTACAGTAACACCAATGACGGATAGTGCTTCAGAACTTATGTTGTCAGCAGAACTGAGCACGTGCTCCACTCCGGGCGAGCATGCAGCACAGGACGAGGCTCTTCTTTCCAGCGTACTAACCTCGAAAATTTGTAAATTACTAAGACGTAATATAAGCGATACTTGTACGCAATAACAAAGGTAATCAATTGGCAGATAATTGTAGGAAGCTATTATGACGTAAAATATATATGTTCAGAGTTCCTTCATGATAAAAGGTGAGGTAACAAAACCAGTGTAAGGGGGGTTTCCGTTAAAAGTAAAAGCCCATAAGACCCAGAGTCTATTCTAAACGCTGGATGCTCTATAGCAATACATGGCTTTCATTACAGACTGTGCGTAACGAAAGCTTTTCACGAGGGTTGTATGGAACTGCGCCCAAGCTTCACTAATGACCCTGGTCATTAGCATAAACCTTTCAAAAGTGGTAGTGGGACTGCGCCCATTGAGAGCGGTCAGGTAGTTTCCCTCCCTCCACCCCTCTACCGAATTATGTTGTGTCGAGTGGTGTGAATTTGAAGTGACTCATTTCAAATCAGTTGTCTTGATTGCGAACAAGTCAAAAACCGTCCAGATTGCGAACAACTAAGGCTGTGTGCCAATAGTACAATTTCAGCCGTAGTCAACTAGATAGTTGACTACTTTACCGGATGTGACGTCAGAAGTCGTGATCCAATACTGCTTAGCACATAGCAATCAAGTCTGTAGCAGCTAGTGAACGAAAGTGCTTGCTAGATTGGCCGACTACGTCAAGGAAGTTATAGAAATTGTAGCTTATCGGTATTGTAGGTTATGTAAATTGTAGGTTGTCTTTGACTTAAGCCAAACACAAACCATAATTAGGGCTCGGCTAAAAAGTGATCATCTTGGCGCATCCATGATCGTATCGTTAAGATATTGTTTATTTAAAACAGCTGATGAATGCGCTAAGAGCTTACAAGGAGTAGCAGATCACCGCCATCTTGAGTGTTGGTTTGGCACCAGCATGTAAGTCCGGTGCGTTTCAGAACACAAGTCTATGAAGGAGGCTGTGATCAAGCAGACATGTCCCAAATCTCCGTAGTGCATAGCACATAGTTGCTAGCAGCTAGTCAATAGCAGACAACTTGAGTATTGGGACACAGCCTAAATATACCCTGTCCAGATTGCGGACAAGAGATTAGTGTTGCCTGGGATACATAAAGCAGGTACAGTTTTCAAAACAGACTAATATTTAATTTTTGTTCTAGCACTATTTGCATTAACTGGTACATTGGGATGTTTTCGACTACCTAACCATATTTTAAAAATAGTTTTGTTATTGCAAATGTTTAATAATCTAGTTTGAGGTAATCTTACCATTTAGAAGATTATTATATTTTTTATTGTATAACACAACTAGAGGGGTAGTTATTTATGGTGGATTAGAGAGAGTTGTATTATTATTATTATTAGTGTAGCCTCCGTGGCTTAGGCAGCAGCGCGCCGGCCTGTCGCCGCTGGGTTCCGTGCTTCAAATCCTTGTCACCCCATGTGAGATTTGTGCTGGGCAAAGCGGAGGCGGGACAGGTTTTTCTCTGGGTACTCCGGTTTTCCCTGTCATCTTTCATTCCAGCATCACTCACCAATATCATTTCATTTCATCTGTCATTCATTTATCATTGTCCCAGAGGAGTGTGACAGGCTTCGGAAGCCGGCACAATGCCTATCCTCGCCGCTAGATGGAGGCTTCATTCATTCCAACCTTGACCCGGTCCAATAACTGGAAAAAGGCTGTGGATTTTCATTATTATTCGCCTCTGTGGTGTAGTGGTTAGCGTGATTAGCTGCCACCCCCGGAGGCCCGTACTTCAGCTGCTTATAGGGACGGGGGACTACCTCTTATTCTCAGCAGTGCAGAAGCTAGTGGTGGGAGACAGTCCGTCACTTCCCCTTAAACCGACCTTGGGCTAACAGCGGACTTGACCATGGGCACATTTCAATCGGCCTAATTAAAAGGATCTGGAAATACCACTGATTATGGGAGCAGTTCCATATCTCCCTTTCACGACCGAGGATCCGATTGTGTGTGCGAACGGTGTGGCATGCTGTGTGAAAGGCATCATGTGCTAATGTGCAAGAACAGAGGTCAGTCCTTAACAGGATTTTGTACAGATTGATGATATTGATGTTAATTTATGTAATAACTATCAACCCGAACCGGCTTCACCCGGGAACATTTATGAATACATTATGTGATAAGCGCTTTCTTTTCCAATGTCAATGAACAACGACCAATATCCGTTTTACGTCACGGCATGATGGGTTAAAATCACTGACTGGACTGTTAATTATATTATCATGGAGATGCATGTGCAACAAATTCTTGTCAGACGTAATTTAAGAATGGAGAGGTGCATGAAACACAAATCCCCCTTCCGTCCAATCTTAACTTGACTGTGAATTTTGCGGAACGAAAAGTTCACAGGCGAAATGAAGAAAAGCCGAGTTGCACTTCCAGGGAAACTCCAAACACAACCACTCTTCTCTAAAGATTTTAACTCAACACGGCTCGACAGTTTGCTGCTGTCTGTATCTGGGGCAATAAGCTCGTCTGCTAGCTAAGTTGTAACTGGGGTGATAGACTCGCCCTTATCTAGCTCGTAAACTGTCGCCTCAGTAACTGAATGGAGATTGTTGTAAGAAATGAAAACGTAAAATCACTTATAGTAGGCGATGTATTGAAGATAGAGATATGCTCTCCCGGGCATTTTGTTGAACGTTTCATGCTAAACAATTCTTACACTCATAGTATATAAATAGTTTTAACGGTTCGTCCAGCATAAACTTAAAAAGTGCACGAATGCCAGTTTTTTTTCGATCTTTTCACTGAAATCGCTAGTGCTTGACTTCCTTTGGTCATAAATAAATTATTTTTTACAGACACCTTCCTCGAGATATTCTTTACAGAATGGTGAAAACCGCATCAAAATCCATTCAGTGGTTCTCGAGATCACCCGTAACATCCAAGCATCGGGGACTTTGTTTTATAATAAGTAGAGATTATACGCCAATCAGTATAATTTAATATATAATATAATCCCCCTTCCTTCCAATCTTAAATTGACTATGAATTTTGCGGAACGAAAAGTTCACAGGCGAAATGAGAGTTGCACTTCCAGGGAAAGGCGAGGTGAATGAAACTCAAATCCCCCTTCCGTCCAATCTTAACTTGACTGTGTTTCACTGGCGAAATTAAGAAAACCCGAGTTGCACTTCCAGGGAAACTCCAAACACAACCACCCTTCTCAGAATTCTTAACTCAACACGACTCAACGGTTTGCTGCTGGCTGTATCTGGGGCACAAGGTTCGCCCGCTAGCTAGGCTGTAACAGGGATGATAGACTCGCCCTTAGCTAGCTCGTAAACTGTCGCCTCAGTAGTTGAATGGACATGGTTGGAAGAAATTAAAACATAAAAATACTTATAGTGGGCGATGTATTAAAGATAGGCATATGCTCTCACGGGCTTTTTTTTGTAGAACTTTTCATGCTGAACAATTCGTACACTCATAATATTTAGATATTTTTAACGGTTTGCCTAGCGTAAGCTTACAAAGCGCTTGGACGCCAAGTTTTTTTCGACTTTTTCACTTAAATCGTTACTGCTCTGCTTCTTTTGATCATAAATAATTTTCTACAGATATCATCCTCGAGATATCCTTTACAGAATGGTGAAACCGCATCAAAATCCATCCAGTGGTTCTCGAGTTTTCCCGTAACATCCAAGAATCGGGTACTTTGTTTTATACTAACAAGGGGAGGATACGATGCATGGGTCACCGATTCGAACCATCTTTAGTACACGTGTAGGACATGACCAGGCGTATATCAGATGCAAGTAGTAAGGTGCGCTTCTCAGCCGTTTCCGAGAAATTAATTAATTGCAATAAGTGCAGTGCGGCGTCTATTGTATACGTATCGTACGCTATTAACAACCCAATGAACACGTGGTGCAGGGGCAAGAGCCCTGCTTCGTAAGCGCGGGGTCGCTGGATCGAATCCCACTGGAGAGAGCCTTTGAGTTTGTCTTTTTTTTAAACATTGGCAAATCTTACAACTGTAGGTGTCTTGAATACTGTTTATTTTGCAGTCAATTTTAATAACGTGTTATCTGAGCCGGAAAAGGGATTCTGAAATCATCGTATCCAGGTCAATGTTTGTGACATTACATAATGTATAGTATTGGCATTGCAAATACATCGGTATTATGTTTATGTATTCTAGTATATGTATACATGTATACATTGAAGGCCCAGTCTGTTCTATTCATTGCATGCCGTACCTCGCAAGCAGTGACTCATGCTATGGGTAGTGGTTGGAAATAGCCAATGGTTACAAAAAAAAAAAAAAAAAAAAAAGAAACACAACACACTGCAAAGGCTCACCAGGGATTAGATCCAGTGATCTCGCGCTTACGAAGCAGGGCTCTTACCGCTGCACCACGCGCTCGTTGTGTTCTTGCTAGCGTACAACGCACATGGACGCCGCACTGTAATTGCAATTAATTAATTTCTCGAAAACGGCTTAGAAGCGCACCTTACTACTTGCACCTGATATTCGCCTGGCCATGCCCTACACGTGTACTAAAGATCGTTCGAATCGATGACCCATGGATCGTATCCTCCCCTTATAAGTAGAGATGTAAGTGTACTATATTTCATGGTCATTGGCTGCTAATAAGTCTTTATTTATTATAATAAAGTAAAATGAACATTGATGGAATACATATTTTTACAATAATATTATATTTTCCACGTAGAAAACATTCATTGATGGAAATATACGTTTTCTGAATTACATGTTTATATTTAAGAAGGATTCCTCGAGGCACGCGTATATCATGACTCTAAAGGGAGGACATTTCTAGCGTTCCCATTGCTCTCCACGCGATATGAATAATGTCGAGCTCTTAATGGAAGAAATGTAGGCTATATGAGCTTGTGCCTGACCAAGACGTCATTAAGTAAATGATTTGCATAAATGAGGTCAAGATATTAAACGAGATACAATTAGTCCTGTCTTAATGTCGAAAGAGCAATAATTAAAAATAATCATATTATAAAATAGCTCCCAATCCCGCTATAAATATTGGTGATCCAGAAATTAATAACAACCCTCTACCTAATTGGAATCGTTTATTTCAGAAAGGGGTCAAGTGACAAAATATGATGAAATGAGTTATTTGTGGGAACATATTCTGTAGGGGTAGACGCATATTTATTTTAGTGCAGAAAGGAATCATGTTCCGGCCTGTTGTTACAGTAAGGCATTATGTTAAAAATTGCATTCACCACAGAATAGGGTCAAGGGACGCTACTTGACTCGTTCCTGTTCTAATAATTCAACCTGAACTTCAAGATATTAAACGAGATATTATTTATCCTAACTGTCCTAATGTCGAAAGGGCAATAATTTAAAAGGAAAAAAATCTTCACATTGATGGGAAACTGAAACAGAAACCGTTTGTTGGTCCTAGGCCAAATCTAGACATTGGGTACAAGAAGTTTGCTTGCTAACCGTTAATTTGAACATTCTGAATGAAATGGAAATGTTATTCGCTGGAAGTATTGGATATTTCGAAATTTATTTTAAAACTAGCAGAAGTACCCGCTCTTTGAACGGTCTTCGGTATTAATAACCAGACGTTATCAATTGAGATACTGTTCCAATGGTTAGGGGCTTGTCATTCCTTCATAAGTTTATCAGAACGAAGTTAGTTTTCTGGGTATATCGCAGACACTGTTAATTTAAGGGCCGAAAAATGTGGATTTCGGAGACCCTTTATAGACTCCCTAGTTTTGTATTACACATTGAGAAGCGCAACATATGCTTTTGTCGTCCTTCTAGGAGAATTTTTACTTTTCGCCTATTTTAGCATGTACTATATTTTGAAAAGTTGTTCCTTATACCCACCCTTCTATGATAAGTACGTTGAAGAGTTTTCTAAATGATTGGTGTATTGACTCATGGTTACAATACCTAATTTTACAATGCTCAAAGCACCCGAACATGAATTATAGGCGTACAAAAACATAAATATATATCAACCACACAGTATCAAACAAAATCATCTTTACGATGAACACGTTTGTCGACAAAAATATGATTACTTAAAATGTGCTCTCAAACTAAATTCACCTAACGTGTACTACCTGACGTGAAAATAATATTGAAAACCTCGTAGACGAAACGCAATTTATGTCAAATTAAAACTGGCCCTCACCGTTGTGGAAAGTCTCCATCCCCAGGAAGACCCCTTTAATAAATTATAAAGGCTCGTGGTGCATTAAATTCGGGATTTTTAGCCTCCAATGGCCCAAATTCCCAAAAGCTGCAAAAAACACTATTCCAATTCAGGAATTTTTGAAAATAATATTGCTGTTTGGAGATATAATAGACCTTCTGTATAACATATCGCATATCGCACGTGTAAGTCACGTGTAAAAATTCTAGGGTTCCCCTTGACCCCCTTAATCGCACTGTTGAATTGTACAGTCTATGTTTCATTCGACGATAACCTTATAGCCATTTGCAAACATTAACAGAAATTTAATAAATTGAGTGGCATTGCTTCTTACAGAAATAGATGGAATGTTGGATGTCACCTCTTGTGACACTGTTGTCATGGTTACCGGCTTGCATTACTTCATTAGTTTCTTCTAGTTCTTCTTCTTCTTTCGGATGGGCCAGCTAAGGACCACGACGTTCAACTCTTCAGCTTGGCAAGGGACTTGATGTTTGCCCAATATTTCCGCATTCTCCTCTCCTTTTTCCAGATAATGCCGGTTTTCTTACAGGGTGGTCTGTCCTGAAAACTTTTCTGTTTAAGTATCTTTCTGAGATGCGATCGGCTTCTAATATCACTTTTCATTATCTTCAGTTCTTCGATATCCTTGTTAACTACTGTTAGCGACGGTGTCACACTCTTTCTCTTCCCCCAGTAGTTGAGAAGCCGGATTGTTAGTCTTGTTGGGTTCTTCCATGAGACATGTCCATAGAAAGCCAGACGTCTCTTCCTGGCCACATCTGTGATTTTCTCAGTATATCTATATAGCTCCTGATTTGGTCTTCTTCTGTACTCGTCATCTATTTATTAGTTTATAAAATAAAAGAGTGACATATCCCCTCCAGGGACGTAGGCGACCTGAATAAGAGCCCTTGACTAAGTCAAGGGATTACTAACCAGGCATCCCGAGCCGGAGTTTGCGTGTGGTAGGCTGGCCAGTTCCTTTCAACTCCTCCTCCTACCATAGCATCCGGCAAGTTCCCATTTTCATCACGAGTCTGGGAGACCCCGTACCAGACCATACCAAAACTTTTAAATTCTTGGCAAAGCTGGGGATCGAACCCGGTACCTCGGGGTTGACAGCCAACAATGCTAGCCACTGCGCCACGAGGACTTCTGAGATCGTGTTGCCATGGTTACCGGCCTGCATTCTTTTAATAGCTTAATAAATGCAATTAGTTTTCTGGGTATATCTCAAAAACTATTAGTTAGTTATATGAAATTAGTTTTCTGGGAATATCTCAGAAACGTGGTTTTAGAGCCTTATAACTTAGTAGCCTCCAAGCCACTGAGGGGGCGAAAATGAGTTTTGCTCGTCCTTGTACGCCATAATACAATAATAATAATAATTTTAATTTAATAATATGGGGATAGGGATATAGTAGTTCTTAAGCACCCCTTGACCCCCTTAAGCGCATTATATACTTATTGATGAATTTTACAGCTTAAGTTGGTTCCGTGATAACCGTATAGCCGTTTGCGAACGTTCACAGTAATGTAATAAATGGAATGGTATTGCGTCTTACAGAAATAGATGGACTTCTGAGATCGTGTTGCCATGGTTACCGGCCTGCATTCTTTTAATAGCTTAATAAATGAAATTAGTTTTCTAGGTATATCTCAAAAACTATTGGTTTTAGGACCTTAAAATGTGGTTTTCGGGGGCCGTGGGGCTCCCGAGTTTTGTTTCTCACATTGAGACGCTGAAAATGAGCTTTGTCACGTTTTTCTACGCCCATTTCAGCATGCATTTTAAGGGGTTAGGCCCTCTTTTATGAGAGGTACGGAAAAGAGTTACATCAATGATTACTTTCGTGTCTCTGATGGACTTCTGTACCAAATTTTACGTTGATCTACTCAGCCGTTCTCGAGTGATGCGCGTGCAAAGTTGTACATAGACAAACAGACAGACAAAACTTTTGTTTTTGGGCGCAACCGTCATAGACCAGTCTGAAACGCGTTAATAACTCAAAATTCCGTGGAAATTCCGAAAAAACAGGCAAACTTTCATTTATATATATATAGAGATAACATTTTGTATTTTGAACGATTAACTGTAGTTTGAATTTTGTTTGGACAATTCGTTTTTTGAGTATTTTGCCCAACTCTGATTGATGTTGATTGATCATAAAATTCTTGGGTGTAGCATTCGCATGCTACTTACTACTTCTGGAGCCAACCCTTTTGTGAATTGTAAGCTCACAATACCAATCTAAAGTACTTGTTATTATTGTTGTCGATGATGAGCCGGGTCCCTTGTTATTGGTGTAGCGTGCCTGCGTCTCACCTGGAGGCCCCGGGTTCGATTACCGACTCCGTCAGGGATTTTAGAAACTGACGTGAGGGCTGGAACGGGGTGCACTCAGCCTGGTGAGGAAAATTGAGTAGCTGTCTGACAGTGAAACGAAAAGCAAGATTAACGGCCGAGGGGACCTGATGCGCTTACCAAGCGTCACTCGGGAAAAATTTAGCGTGAGGATTTTTGTTTCTGCTAAGTCGGATTAAGTAAATTTCCCATTTCTTCAAATTTACTAATTTCAGGTTATTACAAATTTGTGTTACGGTACTGGTTATAATTAACAACAGGGGTTCACCACATTAAAAACCTCTTCCTATTGCCAGTTGAATGAGATACAAAACTTCAAACCCAACGCGGACGGAAATATACACACATAGGCATAAAAATAAACAAGTGGTGCGAATGTATGTGCAGTAGGCTATGTGTTGATATTACTACTAAATGAGTATTTGAAGTACATTTTATTGTTTTTAAAAACTCTATTCAACAGCAATTATACAAATGTTTATATTCCCCGTAACAGCTTTCACGTCCATGGCTTGTATATTTAAATTAATTTTGTCTTTCCTTTTTTGTAAACAAGTACTGTTCGCATATTTTGATATTCCACCTGAACAGGTGAGATGCTCTTCGATGTACAATACATTCTAAAATTATCATCAAACTTCAGTCTTGTAAGTTGTGGGGTTTCACCAAGGTGTACAAAATTGGGATCATAAGCAGACGCTTGCCACACCACCCTGGAGCATGCTGGGATTGCGATCCTTGCACAAGCAGATACCTTCTTTATAGAGAACATCAGGGGTGGCTCCAGACCAACGCAAGGGGTAGTTCCAATTTAAAAAATATATGAAAATATTGGTATTAACATAACATAATAGCAGAGCAGTCTACTTGCTCATTTCTCTCCAAGGGTTCGATTTCCGATATATACAATTTCATACGTGAAATTTATAAATCCATGGCCAGTATTTGGTGTGGTAAACCTTGTGCTGTTGACTAGTATAATGACGAAAATGAACTAGCTCTGTATCGCGTTTGGCGTATGAAAACTCTTACAATAATGGTAGAACGATGCCACTCTTAGTGAAATACTTAATCACACTTCAATACCTAAAATAAAACAATTAGATAAAATCTTACTCACCCATTTCTGCAGGTTATTTCCTCATAGCCAGTGACGGGAGAGGCTATCAAAAATATCGACAATTGGACTGCGCATGCGTCAAACATGCCGCACAGACCGTGGCACAAGATATCACTAGGGCGAAGACGGAATCAATGATCATACTCGACGGACTAATTACATACCGGTATTAAACTGTAGGCGTTCGAAATTATTCTTTCAGGACTATGAATAATTCCTTTTCTCTTAGAGGGCAGTGCCATGGCACGTTGGCACTACGCCTAGAACCGCCCCTGGAGGACATTAGATATAAGCTTCATCTACCATCTACCCTCGCAATGCAGGACAGATCATGGACAAATCCTAATCAAGAGCAAAGACAAGACCAGCTATTCATGGCTACCACCATAAATTATGTGACAACAAGAAATATCGTGTCCCAAATGAGAAATTGTCTGTGCTCGCTCTGTGGAAAGTATTGTGAAAAGTATCATAATGTGTTCTGCTTGAAAAGAACGAAATGTATTGCACAATACAGCAAAGATTCTCCACTTAGTATAAAACCAAGTCCCTGATTCTTGGATGTCAGGGGTAATATCGAGAACCACTGGATGGATTGTGATGCGGTTTTCACCATTCTGTAAAGGATATCTCGAGGAAGGTTTCTGTGGAAAATTATTTATTTATGATCAAAGGAAGCCAAGCAGTAACGATTTCAGCGAAAAGGTCGAAAAAAAAAACCAACATGGCGCCCGTGCGCTCTTTAAGCTTACGCTGGGCAAATCGTTAAAAGTATCTATATACTATGAGTGTAAGAATTGTTCAGCATGAACGTTTCTACAAAAAAGTCCATGAGATTCATCGCCCACTATAAGAGTTTTCACGTTTTCATTTCTTCCAACAATCTCCATTCAATTACTGATGTAACAGTTTACGACCTAGGTAGGGGTGAGCCTATGACCCCAGTTACAGCCTAGCTAGCGGGCGAGCCTATTACCCCAGATAATGCCAGCAGCAAACTGTCGAGTCATGTTGAGCTAAGACTTCAGGGAAGAGTGGTTGTGTTTGGAGTTTCCCTGGAAGTGCAACTTGGCTTTTCTTCATTTCACCCGTGAACTTTTCGTTCCTCAAAATACACAGACAAGTTAAGATGGACGGAAGGGGGATTTGTATTCCATGCATCTCACCATTCTTAAATTACATATGACAAGAATTCGTTGCACGTGCATCTCCATGATAATATAATTCAGTCCAGTCAGTGATTTTAACCCATCAAACCGAGACGTAAAGCGGATATAGGTCGTAGTTCATTGACATCGAAAGAGAAAAGCGCTTATCATGTAATGCATTCATAACTGTTCTCGGGCGAAGCCGGGGCGAGTTGTTAGCTATTTATAATCCTCCTCTGTATGCCCTGTCAGATGTACTTTACTATTAAATGAATAGTTTAAAAAAACGAGCCTTACAGTAGTCGCATATGATGTGTAACCAGTGACATGTTATACCTATTTAACAGTGAACTCTGTTGGTCATTGAAATAACTACTTGTAAAACTTCAGTGCCAAATTCTGACCAGTTTTCAGCAAAGATGATATAATGAATATTTTCACAACAAACAACGACAATTTGAAGACGATTTATTGAGGAAGAATATCTTTAATGGAACCTCCAAACCTTGAAGTAATTTTGTATGCGATATAGATTCCACATAGCCACGTGGCCGACAGTACCTCGAGTGCTTACAATAAATTAGAATACAGCAAAAGTAAGAAGATTTAATAAATCATAATAATTGTTTCCAGAAAATATGATATAATGAATATTTTCACACCAAAGACCGACAACTTGAAGATGATTTATTGTAGCAATATCTATAAAGGGGCCTCCGAACCTTGAGGTAAACCGTATGCGATATTTCCCCTTACACATTTCCGTCCCATTTCCAATCTCCGCCACCGCGCGCGCTCATTGTTTCCGTTGCATTGCCGTCCCATTTCCATTTCATTTTTCGGAATCACCCTTACAGAAAATATACAGCAACCGAGTGGAAAGTTGTTACATATCAATAGCAGTGTTGACAATCGACAGCATCAGTTTCAATTCGTCCGCGCGGTATGGAAGACTGCCCACACCTTTCCATCTCCAATGACGAGATCACTCTTCCTACAATTAAAATACAGAGTTCCCTTTATGCATGGATACTATACAACACCAAGTGAAACTCCTCATTTTGTGTTACAGGGTCATGGCCTTTGTCCAGAAAGCTGTGGCGCGCCTCCACGAGCCTGAGAAACTCCAAACACTTCTGCAAGAGCTGGGCAAGAAACATCATCACTATGGCGCCAAACACCAATATGTTGATGTGAGTTACAAGTTGCTTCATTTAGGGCCAGGTTCCCTTAACCACGGTCCCGCCAACGCGAGCACTTAATGCTTTCGCGCCCCGGAGTCGCACCGAGCGGCACCGGTCATTTTTCCCTCCCAACCCTCTTTCATCCCGTATAGTGGCGGTAGAAGATGCCCCATCAAGTCTCCAAGTTGAGCGGATGAAACTACAGCGCGATTCTATTTTGACAGACCGCTATTACAATTACAATAGTGATTTGATTTAATTTTATAAAGGCGATGAGGAAGAATTCGCAAGGATTCATGCCTTTGCCATGAAATGTGTTGCTATGTTCAGAACGACGTTCGTTTGTGAACAAATGGTTTCAATTTTGAATATTAACAAAACAAAAACAAGGTCAGGTTTGTCTGATGTTTCCTTGGAAGCTATACTTCGGATTACAACTGCCAAAACGATTGTTCGAAATATCGGAAAATTAGTGGCTTCCAAGCGATGCAAAAGAATGTTAAAAATTAGGAGCGCAATAAAATTATTACTATAATTTCTCTGTACACAAAATTGGCACTATTATTATTCGTTTTCATACTGGGACGCCGCTTGACGCGCGCTGATTTGCCCAGCCCCATTCAACAACAACAACAACCAACAACAACACGACTCTCGCCTCGCTAAGCGCTGCCACTACACGTTCCTCTCCTACCACTGCCACAACAATGCTGTGCCTGCTGCTATAGCAGAGCACCGGTGCTGGCCAGTGCTCGCAAAGCACCTGAGTTGGCGCGGCCTGCCTTAACCCATTAACGTCATTTGCAGGTGCTGGCCAGTGCTCGCAAAGCACCTGAGTTGTCGCGGCCTGCCTTAACCCCTTAACGTCATTTGCCGGTGCTGGCCAGTGCTCGCGAAGCACCTGAGTTGGCGTTGCCTGCCTTAATCCATTAACGTCATTTGCCGGTTCTGGCCAGTGCTCGCAAAGCACCTGAGATGTCGCGGCCTGCCTTAACCCCTTAACGTCATTTGCCGGTGCTGGCCAGTGCTCGCGAAGCACCTGAGTTGGCGTTGCCTGCCTTAACCCATTAACGTCATTTGCCGGTGCTGGCCAGTGCTCGCAAAACACCTGAGTCGGTGCGGCCTGCCTTAACCCCTTAACGTCATTTGCCGGTGCTGGCCAGTGCTCGCGAAGCACCTGAGTTGGCATGGCCTGCCTTAACCCATTAACGTCATTTGCCGGTGCAGGCCAGTGCTCGCGAAGCACCTGATTTGGCGTGGCCTGCCTTAACCCATTAACGTCATTTGCCGGTGCTGGCCAGTGCTCGCGAAGCACCTGAGTTGGTGTGGCCTGCCTTAACCCATTAACGTCATTTGCCGGTGCCGGCCAGTGCTTGCGAAGCACCTGAGTTGGCGTGGCCTGCCTTAACACTTTAACGTCATTTGCCGGTGCTGGCCAGTGCTCACGAAGCACCTGAGTTGGCGTGGCCTGCCTTAACCCATTAACGTCATTTGCCGGTGCAGGCCAGTGCTTGCGAAATACCTGAGTTGGCGTGGCCTGCCTTAACCCATTAACGTCATTTGCCGGTGCTGGCAAGAGCTCGCGAAACACCTGAGTTGGCGTGGCCTGCCTTAACCCATTAACGTCATTTGCCGGTGCCGGCCAGTGCTTGCGAAGCACCTGAGTTGGCGAGGCCTGCCTTAACCCATTAACGTCATTTGCCGGTGCTGGCCAGTGCTCGCGAAGCACCTGAGTTGGCGTGGCCTGCCTTAACCCATTAACGTCATTTGCCGGTGCTGGCCAGTGCTCGCAAAGCACCTGAGTTGGCGCGGCCTGCCTTAACCCGTTAACGTCATTTGCCGGTACTGGCCAGTACTTGCGAAGCACCTGAGTTGGCGTGGCTTGCCTTAACCCATTAACGTCATTTGCCGGTGCCGGCCAGTGCTCGCAAAGCACCTGAGTTGGCGCGGCCTGCCTGAACCCATTAACGTCATTTGCCGGTGCCGGCCAGTGCTTGCGAAGCACCTGAGTTGGCGTGGCCTGCCTTTACCCATAAACGTCATTTGCCGGTGCTGGCCAGTGCTTGCGAAGCAATTGAGTTGGCGTGGCCTGCCTTAACCCATTAACGTCATTTGCCGGTGCTGGCCAGTGCTCGTGAAGAACCTGAGTTGGCGTGGCCTGTCTTAACCCATTAACGTCATTTGCCGGTGCTGGCCAGTGCTTGCGAAGCACCTGAGTTGGCGTGGCCTGCCTTAACCCATTAACTTCATTTGCAGTGCTGGCCAGTGCTCGCGATGCACCTGAGTTGGCGTGGCCTGCCTTAACCCATTAACGTCATTTGCCGGTGCTGGCCAGTGCTCGCGAAGCACCTGAGTTGGCGCGGCCTGCCTTAACCCATTAACGTCATTTGCCGGTGCTGGCCAGTGCTCGCAAAGCACCTGAGTCGGTGCGGCCTGCCTTAACCCCTTAACGTCATTTGCCGGTGCTGGCCAGTGCTCGCGAAGCACCTGAGTTGGCATGGCCTGCCTTAACCCATTAACGTCATTTGCTGGTGCTGGCCAGTGCTCGCGAAGCACCTGAGTTGGCGTGGCCTGCCTTAACCCATTAACGTCATTTGCCAGTGCTGGCCAGTGCTCGCGAAGCACCAGATTTGGCGTGGCCTGCCTTAACCCCTTAACGTGATTTGCCGGTGCTGGCCAGTGCTCACGAATCACCTGAGTTGGCGTGGCCTGCCTTAACCCATTAACGTCATTTGCCGGTGCTGGCCAGTGCTCGCGAAGCACCTGAGTTGGCGTGGCCTGCCTTAACCCATTAACGTCATTTGCCGGTGCCGGCCAGTGCTTGCGAAGCACCTGAGTTGGCGTGGCCTGCCTTAACCCATTAACGTCATTTGCCGGTGCTGGCCAGTGCTCGCGAATCACCTGAGTTGGCGTGGCCTGCCTTAACCCATTAACGTCATTTGCCGGTGCTGGCCAGTGCTCGCGAAGCACCTGAGTTGGCGTGGCCTGCCTTAACCCATTAACGTCATTTGACGGTGCTGGCCAGTACTCGCGAAGCACCTGAGTTGGCGTGACCTGCCTTAACCCATTAACGTCATTTGCCGGTGCTGGCCAGTGCATGCGAAGCACCTGAGTTGGCGTGGCCTGCCTTAACCCATTAACGTCATTTGCCGGTGCTGGCCAGTGCTCGCAAAGCACCTGAGTCGGTGCGGCCTGCCTTAACCCCTAAACGTCATTTGCCGGTGCCGGCCAGTGCTCGCGAAGCACCTGAGTTGGCATGGCCTGCCTTAACCCATTAACGTCATCTGCCGGTGCTGGCCAGTGCTCGCGAAGCACCTGATTTGGCGTGGCCTGCCTTAACCCATTAACGTCATTTGCCGGTGCTGGCCAGTGCTCGCGAAGCACCTGAGTTGGCGTTGCCTGCCTTAACCCATTAACGTCATTTGCCGGTGCCGGCCAGTGCTTGCGAAGCACCTGAGTTTGCGAGGCCTGCCTTAACCCATTAACGTCATTTGCCAGTGCTGGCCAGTGCTCGCGAAGCACCAGATTTGGCGTGGCCTGCCTTAACCCCTTAACGTCATTTGCCGGTGCTGGCCAGTGCTCACGAATCACTTAAGTTGGCGTGGCCTGCCTTAACCCATTAACGTCATTTGCCGGTGCCGGCCAGTGCTTGCGAAGCACCTGAGTTGGCGTGGCCTGCCTTAACCCATTAACGTCATTTGCCGGTGCTGGCCAGTGATCGCGAAGCACCTGAGTTGACGTGGCCTGCCATAACCCATTAACGTCATTTGCCGGTGCTGGCCAGTGCTCGCGAAGCACCCGAGTTGGCGCGGCCTGCATTAACCCATTAACGTAATTTGCCGGTGCCTGCCAGTGCTCGCGAAGCACCTGAGTTGGCGCGGCCTGCCTTAACCCATTAACGTCATTTGCCGGTGCTGGCCAGTACTCGCGAAGCACCTGAGTTGGCGTGGCCTGCCTCAACCCATTAACGTCATTTGCCGGTGCTGGACAGTGCTCACAAAGCACCTGAGTAGGCGCGGCCTGCCTTAACCCATTAACGTCATTTGCCGGTACTGGCCAGTGCTTGCGAAGCACCCGAGTTGGCGTGGCTTGCCTTAACCCATTAACGTCATTTGCCGGTGCCGGCCAGTGCTCGCAAAGCACCTGAGTTGGCGCGGCCTGCCTGAACCCATTAACGTCATTTGCCGGTGCCGGCCAGTGCTTGCGAAGCACCTGAGTTGGCGAGGCCATCCTTAACCCATTAACGTCATTTGCCGGTGCTGGCCAGTGCTTGCGAAGCACCTGAGTTGGCGTGGCCTGCCTTAACCCATTAACGTTATTTGCCGGTGCTGGCCAGTGCTTGCGAAGCACCTGAGTTGGCGTGGCCTGCCTTAACCCATTAACGTCATTTGCCGGTGCTGGCCTGTGCTCGCGAAGCACCTGAGTTGGCGCGGCCTGCCTTAACCCATTAACGTCATTTACCGGTGCCTGCCAGTGCTCGCGAAGCACCTGAGTTGGCGCGGCCTGCCTTAACCCATTAACGTCATTTGCCGGTACTGGCCAGTGCTTGCGAAGCACCTGAGTTGGCGTGGCTTGCCTTAACCCATTAACGTCATTTACCGGTGCCGGCCAGTGCTCGCAAAGCACCTGAGTTGGCGCGGCCTGCCTGAACCCATTAACGTCATTTGCCGGTGCTGGCCAGTGCTCGCGAAGCACCTGAGTTGGCGTGGCCTGCCTTAACCCATTAACGTCATTTGCAGGTGCTGGCCAGTGCTCGCAAAGCACCTGAGTTGTCGCGGCCTGCCTTAACCCCTTAACGTCATTTGCCGGTGCTGGCCAGTGCTCGCGAAGCACCTGAGTTGGCGTTGCCTGCCTTAATCCATTAACGTCATTTGCCGGTTCTGGCCAGTGCTCGCAAAGCACCTGAGATGTCGCGGCCTGCCTTAACCCCTTAACGTCATTTGCCGGTGCTGGCCAGTGCTCGCGAAGCACCTGAGTTGGCGTTGCCTGCCTTAACCCATTAACGTCATTTGCCGGTGCTGGCCAGTGCTCGCAAAACACCTGAGTCGGTGCGGCCTGCCTTAACCCCTTAACGTCATTTGCCGGTGCTGGCCAGTGCTCGCGAAGCACCTGAGTTGGCATGGCCTGCCTTAACCCATTAACGTCATTTGCCGGTGCAGGCCAGTGCTCGCGAAGCACCTGATTTGGCGTGGCCTGCCTTAACCCATTAACGTCATTTGCCGGTGCTGGCCAGTGCTCGCGAAGCACCTGAGTTGGTGTGGCCTGCCTTAACCCATTAACGTCATTTGCCGGTGCCGGCCAGTGCTTGCGAAGCACCTGAGTTGGCGTGGCCTGCCTTAACACTTTAACGTCATTTGCCGGTGCTGGCCAGTGCTCACGAAGCACCTGAGTTGGCGTGGCCTGCCTTAACCCATTAACGTCATTTGCCGGTGCAGGCCAGTGCTTGCGAAATACCTGAGTTGGCGTGGCCTGCCTTAACCCATTAACGTCATTTGCCGGTGCTGGCAAGAGCTCGCGAAACACCTGAGTTGGCGTGGCCTGCCTTAACCCATTAACGTCATTTGCCGGTGCCGGCCAGTGCTTGCGAAGCACCTGAGTTGGCGAGGCCTGCCTTAACCCATTAACGTCATTTGCCGGTGCTGGCCAGTGCTCGCGAAGCACCTGAGTTGGCGTGGCCTGCCTTAACCCATTAACGTCATTTGCCGGTGCTGGCCAGTGCTCGCAAAGCACCTGAGTTGGCGCGGCCTGCCTTAACGCGTTAACGTCATTTGCCGGTACTGGCCAGTACTTGCGAAGCACCTGAGTTGGCGTGGCTTGCCTTAACCCATTAACGTCATTTGCCGGTGCCGGCCAGTGCTCGCAAAGCACCTGAGTTGGCGCGGCCTGCCTGAACCCATTAACGTCATTTGCCGGTGCCGGCCAGTGCTTGCGAAGCACCTGAGTTGGCGTGGCCTGCCTTTACCCATAAACGTCATTTGCCGGTGCTGGCCAGTGCTTGCGAAGCAATTGAGTTGGCGTGGCCTGCCTTAACCCATTAACGTCGTTTGCCGGTGCTGGCCAGTGCTCGTGAAGCACCTGAGTTGGCGTGGCCTGTCTTAACCCATTAACGTCATTTGCCGGTGCTGGCCAGTGCTTGCGAAGCACCTGAGTTGGCGTGGCCTGCCTTAACCCATTAACTTCATTTGCAGTGCTGGCCAGTGCTCGCGATGCACCTGAGTTGGCGTGGCCTGCCTTAACCCATTAACGTCATTTGCCGGTGCTGGCCAGTGCTCGCGAAGCACCTGAGTTGGCGCGGCCTGCCTTAACCCATTAACGTCATTTGCCGGTGCTGGCCAGTGCTCGCAAATCACCTGAGTCGGTGCGGCCTGCCTTAACCCCTTAACGTCATTTGCCGGTGCTGGCCAGTG
The DNA here is from genome assembly GCA_946902985.2 of Meconema thalassinum. Lineage (NCBI taxonomy): Eukaryota > Metazoa > Arthropoda > Insecta > Orthoptera > Tettigoniidae > Meconema > Meconema thalassinum. The sequence continues at coordinate 72,375,637 of OX336399.1, read as the reverse complement.
CTCGCGAAGCACCTGAGTTGGCATGGCCTGCCTTAACCCATTAACGTCATTTGCTGGTGCTGGCCAGTGCTCGCGAAGCACCTGAGTTGGCGTGGCCTGCCTTAACCCATTAACGTCATTTGCCAGTGCTGGCCAGTGCTCGCGAAGCACCAGATTTGGCGTGGCCTGCCTTAACCCCTTAACGTGATTTGCCGGTGCTGGCCAGTGCTCACGAATCACCTGAGTTGGCGTGGCCTGCCTTAACCCATTAACGTCATTTGCCGGTGCTGGCCAGTGCTCGCGAAGCACCTGAGTTGGCGTGGCCTGCCTTAACCCATTAACGTCATTTGCCGGTGCCGGCCAGTGCTTGCGAAGCACCTGAGTTGGCGTGGCCTGCCTTAACCCATTAACGTCATTTGCCGGTGCTGGCCAGTGCTCGCGAATCACCTGAGTTGGCGTGGCCTGCCTTAACCCATTAACGTCATTTGCCGGTGCTGGCCAGTGCTCGCGAAGCACCTGAGTTGGCGTGGCCTGCCTTAACCCATTAACGTCATTTGACGGTGCTGGCCAGTACTCGCGAAGCACCTGAGTTGGCGTGACCTGCCTTAACCCATTAACGTCATTTGCCGGTGCTGGCCAGTGCATGCGAAGCACCTGAGTTGGCGTGGCCTGCCTTAACCCATTAACGTCATTTGCCGGTGCTGGCCAGTGCTCGCAAAGCACCTGAGTCGGTGCGGCCTGCCTTAACCCCTAAACGTCATTTGCCGGTGCCGGCCAGTGCTCGCGAAGCACCTGAGTTGGCATGGCCTGCCTTAACCCATTAACGTCATCTGCCGGTGCTGGCCAGTGCTCGCGAAGCACCTGATTTGGCGTGGCCTGCCTTAACCCATTAACGTCATTTGCCGGTGCTGGCCAGTGCTCGCGAAGCACCTGAGTTGGCGTTGCCTGCCTTAACCCATTAACGTCATTTGCCGGTGCCGGCCAGTGCTTGCGAAGCACCTGAGTTTGCGAGGCCTGCCATAACCCATTAACGTCATTTGCCAGTGCTGGCCAGTGCTCACGAAGCACCAGATTTGGCGTGGCCTGCCTTAACCCCTTAACGTCATTTGCCGGTGCTGGCCAGTGCTCACGAATCACTTAAGTTGGCGTGGCCTGCCTTAACCCATTAACGTCATTTGCCGGTGCCGGCCAGTGCTTGCGAAGCACCTGAGTTGGCGTGGCCTGCCTTAACCCATTAACGCCATTTGCCGGTGCTGGCCAGTGCTCGCGAAGCACCTGAGTTGGCGTGGCCTGCCTTAACCCATTAAGGTCATTTGCCGGTGCCGGCCAGTGCTTGCGAAGCACCTGAGTCAGCGTGGCCTGCGTTAACCCATTAACGTCATTTGCCGGTGCTGACCAGTGCTCGCGAAGCACCTGAGTTGGCGTGGCCTGCCTTAACGCATTAACGTCATTTGCCGGTGCTGGCCAGTGCTCGCGAAGCACCTGAGTTGGCGTGGCCTGTCTTAAGCCATTAACGTCATTTGCCGATGCTGGCCAGTGCTCGCGAAGTACCTGAGTTGGCGTGGCCTGCCTTAACCCATTAACGTCATTTGCCGGGGCTGGCTAGTGCTCTCGAAGCACCTGAGTTGGCGTGGCCTGCCTTAACACATTAACGTCATTTGACGGTGCTGGCCAGTACTCGCGAAGCACCTGAGTTGGCGTGGCCTGCCTTAACCCATTAACGTCATTTGCCGGTGATGGCCAGTGCTCGCAAAGCACCTGAGTTGGCGCGGCCTGCCTTAACCCATTAACGTCATTTGCCGGTACTGGCCAGTTCTTGCGAAGCACCTGAGTTGGCGCGGCCTGCCTTAACCCATTAACGCCATTTGCCGTTGCCGGCCAGTGCTAGCAAAGCACCTGAGTTGGCGCGGCCTGCCTGAACCCATTAACGTCATTTGTCGGTGCCGGCCAGTACTCGCGAAGCACCTGAGTTGGCGTGGCCTGCCTTAACCCATAAACGTCATTTGCCGGTGCTGGCCTGTGCTTGCGAAGCACCTGAGTTGGCGTGGCCTGCCTTAACCCATTAACGTCATTTGCCGGTGCTGGCCAGTGCTTGCGAAGCACCTGAGTTGGCGTGGCCTGCCTTAACCCATTAACGTCATTTGCCGGTGCTGGCCAGTGATCGCGAAGCACCTGAGTTGACGTGGCCTGCCATAACCCATTAACGTCATTTGCCGGTGCTGGCCAGTGCTCGCGAAGCACCCGAGTTGGCGCGGCCTGCCTTAACCCATTAACGTAATTTGCCGGTGCCTGCCAGTGCTCGCGAAGCACCTGAGTTGGCGCGGCCTGCCTTAACCCATTAACGTCATTTGCCGGTGCTGGCCAGTACTCGCGAAGCACCTGAGTTGGCGTGGCCTGCCTCAACCCATTAACGTCATTTGCCGGTGCTGGCCAGTGCTCACAAAGCACCTGAGTAGGCGCGGCCTGCCTTAACCCATTAACGTCATTTGCCGGTACTGGCCAGTGCTTGCGAAGCACCCGAGTTGGCGTGGCTTGCCTTAACCCATTAACGTCATTTGCCGGTGCCGGCCAGTGCTCGCAAAGCACCTGAGTTGGCGCGGCCTGCCTGAACCCATTAACGTCATTTGCCGGTGCCGGCCAGTGCTTGCGAAGCACCTGAGTTGGCGTGGCCATCCTTAACCCATTAACGTCATTTGCCGGTGCTGGCCAGTGCTCGCGAAGCACCTGAGTTGGCGTGGCCTGCCTTAACCCATTAACGTTATTTGCCGGTGCTGGCCAGTGCTCGCGAAGCACCTGAGTTGGCGTGGCCTGCCTTAACCCATTAACGTCATTTGCCGGTGCTGGCCAGTGCTCGCGAAGCACCTGAGTTGGCGCGGCCTGCCTTAACCCATTAACGTCATTTGCCGGTGCCTGCCAGTGCTCGCGAAGCACCTGAGTTGGCGCGGCCTGCCTTAACCCATTAACGTCATTTGCCGGTACTGGCCAGTGCTTGCGAAGCACCTGAGTTGGCGTGGCTTGCCTTAACCCATTAACGTCATTTACCGGTGCGGCCAGTGCTCGCAAAGCACCTGAGTTGGCGCGGCCTGCCTGAACCCATTAACGTCATTTGCCGGTGCTGGCCAGTGCTCGCGAAGCACCTGAGTTGGCGTGGCCTGCCTTAACCCATTAACGTCATTTGCCGGTGGTGGCCAGTGCTTGTGAAGCACCTGAGTTTTCGCGGCCTGCCTTAACCCATTAACGTCATTTGCCGGTGCTGGCCAGTGCTCGCGAAGCACCTGAGTTGGCGTGGCCTGCCTTAACCCATTAACGTCATTTGCCGGTGCTGGCCAGTGCTCGCGAAGCACCTGAGTTGGCGTTGCCTGCCTTAACCCATTAACGTCATTTGCCGTTGCTGGCCAGTGCTCGCAAAGCACCTGAGTCGGTGCGGCCTGCCTTAACCCCTTAACGTCATTTGCCGGTGCTGGCCAGTGCTCGCGAAGCACCTGAGTTGGCGTGGCCTGCCTTAACCCATTAACGTCATTTGCCGGTGCTGGCCAGTGCTCGCGAAGCACCTGATTTGGCGTGGCCTGCCTTAACCCCTTAACGTCTTTTGCCGGTGCTGGCCAGTGCTCGCGAAGCACCTGAGTTGGCGTGGCCTGCCTTAACCCATTAACGTCATTTGCCGGTGCCGGCCAGTGCTCGCGAAGCACCCGAGTTGGCGTGGCCTGCCTTAACCCATTAACGTCATTTGCCGGTGCCGGCCAGTGCTTGCGAAGCACCTGAGTTGGCGTGGCCTGCCTTAACCCATCAACGTCATTTGCCGGTACTGGCCAGTGCTCCCAAAGCACCTGAGTTGGCGCTGCCTGCCTTAACCCATTAACGTCATTTGCCGGTGCTGGCCAGTGCTCGCGAAGCATTTGAGTTGGTGTGGCCTGCCTTAACCCATTAACTTCATTTGCCGGTGCTGCCAGTGCTCACGAAGCACCTGAGTTGGCGTGGCCTGCCTTAACCCATTAACGTCATTTGCCGGTGCTGCCAGTGCTCGCGAAGCACCTGAGTTGGTGTGGCCTGCCTTAACCCATTAACGTCTTTTGCCGGTGCCGGCTAGTGCTCGCGAAGCACCTGAGTTGGCGTGGCCTGCCTTAACCCATTAACGTCATTTGCCTGTGCTGGCCAGTGCTTGCGAAGCACCTGAGTTGGCGTGGCCTGCCTTAACCCAATAACGTCATTTGACGAGCTCTGGTCTTATTGTATATCCTTTGAGCGGATACAGTGGGGTATCCAATAAGCTAGTAGATCCGTTATAGTCAGATCCTCCGTCCGGGTAAGCGCGCAGTGATCATCTTGAAATTTCGTAATTTAAAAAATTAATTACTTCCTTTGTTTTAGAGATACAATAACGAAAATGCTTGATGCAGTAGAACCTTATAAGTAGTGTAGCTTGGTATGGTCAAGGCAAAATGACAGCCACTCCATATTTTCAAGATGGCGCCTGGGCGTAGACTACTATTAAAACTTAATAATCAGTTTTTCACAATGTAATTGCGCAATTAAAACAAACCTTATTTAGAAAAGGGTACTATACAAGGAACCTCGCTGATGCATACATAATTTCGATGAAATATCTTTATTGGTTTGTATTTTATGGATATTTTTGTAGTGTAAGTAATTTAAGACCACTGCCGGGTGAATAACGTCTGATTTCACAGTCAACAATGTGACTATTAAGTTATGGCAGAATGGGTTAATGTTCCACCCCTTAAAATTACAATCACCACCACTACGTGGTTCATAACTAACCTGAAAACATTTATTAACAAGTAGTTCCGTGAAAAACTGAAGCCTATTTTCATATATCCTACTTACGATTATTGCCTCTATCAACATGCAAAATTTCAGTTTGATTGCTGTAATAGATTCGTAGATATTGAGAACCGTATAAATATATCGGATGGTCACCATGTTGGATTGTTATATGTATAGTTATGTACCATTAAAGGAAAATTATTGTGTAAGTTAATTAATCAACGTTCACTTTGATTACATGATTACGACACAAGAAATGAAAACTTCATTTTAAAATTTCTCACAGCCACCATCTTGAGGTTATATAAACAATTGAACTGCATTAGATGCCAGTGCATTACAATATGTTTATATATTTACTGTACCATATTTTACTGCGCTCAGATAGTTATCTCGCGAGAAAAGTCTACCGAGTTTCATTGAGATCACTCCAGCCGTTGAGAAGTTATTAGGGGGAGGACACACAGAGATACAGATAGATACACATACGCACACTCACACACGGACAATAGGTGATCTCATAAGCCTATTTTTTCTTAAAATGAAAATAGGCTAAAAATGTGTCAAATAAGCCATATACTTAAAGCTGCTTCACCTAGCCGAACCTACTCTGATCTGTGGACCATGACAATGCGAGGCCACATGTGGCAACCAGAACTGCCAACAAGCTCCGGTCATTTCACTGTAAGAGTCTGGACCACCCACCAACAGTCCGGAACTCGCCCCAAGTGATTTCCACGTTTTTGGTCCGCTGAAGAAGTAGGACATCGATTCACGTGCAACGATGGTACCAAGACAGCAGTCCGACGATGGTTCCACAGTCATCCGGCTGAATTCTTCAATAGGGGCATCTAAAATTTAGTGGTGCGATGGGAAAAATGTCTGAACAAATGTGGAGACTATGTGGAAAAATAGTGTTGGTTGGTTCCTTAGTTTAGGGGCTGCGACAACGCGGTCATGTAGCCTCATGTACTTTGGGTGTGTGTAGAATCTGTCTGATAACCGGTGTTAATTGTGATGACTGTATTAGTGTGTGTTATCTGTTTTCTTAATTAAAGCAAGGACTGCGGACGATAATTTCAAGTAGTTCCTACTTTCGCTACCAAATACTACCGTCCATAACACCTAGCTGTGAACTTGGCTACTACTAGATGCCATCGCAACCAGCGCCTGGTGAAGAACGTTGGAACTTAGAGAGCATTAATCAAAACTAACCTACAAATTTTGCTTCACACAAGTTCAGTTATTAGAAGGTCATAAATCTATGACATGGGCCCGCCGGCTTTACTTCCCCTCCGAAGGAAGGCATACTGAGGGATTTTTAACGCTCTTAAAAATCCGACGACTTCGGCTGGGTTTGAACCCGCGACCTTGGGCATAGAAGCTTCTACTAACTACACCACCGACGCCGCAAAAAGAATAATGTAGAACAGCACGGATATTTGTAATTACCTGCATTTTCTTTTGACTTTTATTCCGGCGCTCCTCAATTCAGAAATTGAATATTTTTATGCCGAGTCTATTAAATTGGCAGGTACTGAACATACAGGTTAACTCAATAGCACACAACTGGACACTTTTTGATGTGTAACATCTCTCCACTCGGAGCTGGATATTTTTGTGGGAGTGATTTTGAAAAATGGGACGGAAGTGTGTAAGACGCACTGCCAGCTGAATCGTATCCCTCCTGGACATTCATCAACACACAAAGATCCTTTTTATTTACTCACTAATAATCCATAACAATTCCAAGACTCTCTTTTTTTTCTTCACTGCCTACTTGATATTTCTACTCTCGCACTGCCTTCTTGATACTCTGCTGCTAATCATATCAATATGACTCATTTTAACAGAATCCATATGAAATTACGTGTTGGTCTGTGAATCAAGAGGACCTGTTTATAAGAAATTTAAGGTTATGAGCGGTGTCGCGTCTATTAATCTAGTTGACCCATATCGTATTCTTTATTTAGGCTAGTGCTGGTGGAAGCTACAAATCATCTAATAAAATGAGTTCCGTATTATAAACTACAATATCTGTAAAACACTCCCTTTTAGAATAGATTAATATTTGTGCCAATAATAGTATAAATACCGGCGTATAAACAATTTCACGTGAGGTTTCTTCTATGTCAGATGTTACACATCATATGCGACTACTGGAAGGCTCGTTAAGTTTTTTTTATTACTTACAGTAGGCCTACAAGTACACGTGCAGATATTCTACTGTAAGTTATATCTTTGCAACGTAAAATATGGAATATATACTGTATTTCAAACCGTCCTAGCCTCAGTAATGGTTGGATAGACTTAGCCTAGGGGAAATTTACAAAATAGTAATATGAAATATGAAAACACACTTGCCAGCGACTGGGTAAATACTCCTCCGTCCAATGGGACACCCTCGAGCGTTTAGCTGTCTAGCTGATACGAACACTGCACTGGCTGCAAACAAAATGTGGACTTGTTCAAGTAACCGGGTGGGATGATACAGTGCTAGTCATAACAGCGTTCATACTTCCATATTTAAAATGAATGAATGAATGAATAAGTAAATAAATAAATGTAGGAATTGATCTCAAATTATAAAAGCCGCTTGTCAAGCACTGGTTGGTTGGTTCCTCAGTTTAGGGGCTGTGACAACGCGGTCATGTAGCCCCGTGTTCTCTGGGTTTGTGTATAATCTGTCTGATAACCGGTATTAATTGTGATGACTGTATTAGTGTGTGTTTCTGTTTCTTAATTCAAGTAAAGACTGTAGACTTGGAATTTTTCGGCGTCTTCCTGATTGCGGTCATTTCAGATTGCGTTCACCTCATTAGTAGTCCAGATTGCGGTCACTTTCATTTTGGGAAGAACTATAAACATTCCAGCGTCCAGATTGCGATCACTTTCCTTGGGAGACCGGTCTGGTTGTAACTCCCCTGGGGATTTCCTCACTTTTCACGTCCACTCCTCTTGCCAATGTTACGGTACCGGTACATGCCATGTGTCAGTTCTCTTTGGTCCCGATACACTACATTTTGACAGTGAACTTATTGATTTTGACTTATCAAAAGTCACAGATTTCAAATCTGGAATGTTAATAAACCTAGAACTTCAAATGTTTGATTTTGTGTGTAGGAGGGGCGGGAACAAACATTGATTACAAAGGGGATTTAGAATCAAACGCAGAACAAATTACTTTTACGAGACGAATTTTCTGAGGTGATGAAAAGAATGTGTTTCATTATATAGGGTACCTATTATAAAAATAGATATATCGCGCCTCAAATTGGAGAGGAGGGACAGAAATTAAAAATTACACGCTGTAAGTATATAATTTCCCGTTGCAACAATTTTGTTGAAAATGAGGGTCGTTGATTCCGATCCTGAAACATGTCTATTCTTAAGACTGAAAATGTTATAATCATTGCTTTACGAGGTGCCGTCAGATTGGGAGGGGATTTGATTTTTTTAAGCGAAGTTTTATGGGGTGTGCTCAGCTGAACACTGAACTGTATTCTTTGGTTAGGTAGTGAAATATCAGGTTCCCCTTGTTATCCACGAAACTTACGGAAGGTATGAGTCAGTCGGGAAGAACCAAGGACCGGTCTCCCAAGAAATGTGATCGCAATGTGGACGCTGGAATGTTTATAGTTCTTCCCTAAAATGAAAGTGCCCGCAATCTGGACTGCTAATGAGGTGAACGCAATCTGGAATGACCGCAATCAGGACACAACCAATTTTTCAATTAGTTCTATCTTTTGCCACCAAACGCCACCGTCAACAACTACTAGTTCAGAACTTGACTAATAGACGCCACCGCAGTCGGCTCCTGGCGCCGAACGTAGGAACCTGAGCGTTGTTAATTTTTTAAACTAATTTAGCTTCACAAAGGTGTAATTAGTGGAAGGTTCTTTAAAATATCATAAATCTATGACATGGGACCGCCGGTTTTACTTCTCCTCCGAAGGAAGGCATGCTGAGGGATTTTTAACGCTCTTAAAAAATCCGACGGCTTCAGCCGGGTTTGAACCCGCGATCTTGGGCATAGATGCTCAGCATGCTACCCACTACGCCACCGAAGCCGCTTGTCAAACTCTAGAAAGTAGTTTAATAATAATAATGTTTCGCTATATCAATGATAAATTTGTGAGCGTGAAGAAATCTTAGAAACTATCTTAACTTCTTCTCCTTCTTCTTCCTCTTCTTCTTCTTCTATCACATTTGCCTCTCGGCGTCGGGTCTGCCAGCCACTTTCTGTATTCCCCGCTCTTCTGATTGTTCTCTGAATTTGAAAAGCTTCACCCGACGCGACGTGGGTAATCACCCCGACGTGAGCTAGCACAGTGGGTGGGCTGCCTCCTCACAGCATCTGTGCCTACAGGACTTTTCTATCAGGGTTTTACCCCTTATCTTTGCCAAGGTGAGTGAGTGGTTATCGTGTCAGTCTACCAACCCTAAGCTTGCAGGTTCGCTCCTGGCCGTGGTATGTGATTTTTGAAAGGCGGCAAAAATTACGACACGCATGTCCTATGATGTTGGCATGTTAAAGAACCCAATTCAGTAGGTCGTGTTCATAATGGAAAAATTAATGTTGGGATTTTCCGCCGACACAAAGTTCCTCATTTCCCCACTAGAAAGCGCTATAGATATCTAACCTCCTTGACTTTCATAGTGCTTCAAGGAATAACAAAAAATTCGACATGCAAGCTTCCCTCTGGTTGTCAATTAAGAAAGCTTTCACCCGGCAACGGAGGCCATACGATATTATTATCAGTTTATTATACCCTCTTATCTGAGCATATACCGCTTTAAGGCGCCGGAAACTCGCCCTCACCCCTCCCTTACGGGCTAGGATTTGCTGGTTGCATTGCTAGGCAGAGCCTACCAACTAGGGCATTTCTCATTATTTACCAGAGACACCTACTCAGCATTAGTGTCGCCACCGAGACCCAATATCCAGCCGTTCACCCTCCTCCTTTCTCAATCGGGCTTGGGACCGGCTATGGCGGACTTAACTAAGGTGGAACCTCTATTATTAAGAGACCGGTGACGGTTCCATGAAAAACTGGTCTTTTAGAGGGGTGGTCTCTTAATAGGTGTAGGAATTAAAAATAATTGTATACTGCATCATTAATAAAGTACAGTTGGAACACTGCATTGGTTCACATTTAGTACAAATTAATTACAATTGGTTATTTCCTGAGCTCTGTCATTTAAAAAGTCACGAATTTATCTCTGTTTCAGATAAGTACATCTTTTTTTTTAAATTTCACTATCTAGAATATCTCTGAGTTCGAAAGTCCATTAATTTGTTCTGGGTTCGGTCAATCTTCTAGAAGAGCCGTTTTTAGAATTTTTTTATACGTTACATAGCACATTTTCTAATGTCATTGTATGCTGATGCAGTTCTGTGCCAACAGAACCATTGATTACATCATCACCCTCATCACCATCTCCAATGGGAAGGCAGACGAGAAGTGGTATTTTGAAAGAGGCCAGACTGAGAAAATGCCTGGTCTTTGGTCGGGGAGAGGGGTGGTCCTTAAATAGAGGTAACAAATACATTGACCTTATGAGGTTTTAAATTGGTTCCAAGAAAAATCGGTCTTTAAGAGGGGTGGCCTTTTAATAGGAGTGGTGTTTTAGAGAGAATTAATAAATAATTATAGGATGTGTGAAATGCTTGGACATTGATATTCCAACCGTAAATGAAACGATAACAAGAGTTGACCAAGGGAGGCCGACAGGAAGGATGACAGAGTGGAGCCCCGCGCAAGTATAAGGAGGCGATTCCAGACTCAGCTGGGATCCCGTGGTCACCAACACACGTCCCACTAGTTGTGCGCCCCTGGGGGTGAAAACAAGATGTCTGGCAGCTCGAAGAATGAGGATTACAGGGAAAATGAGCCAAAGACCAATACAGAATGAAAGACACCCTAGGCCACGGATTCCCTAATACCGTCGGGGTTGGAAGAAAACAAAAGTTGACAGTGGCAGGTTGGCAGGGAAGATGGAAGAGAGGAGCTCGGCCCAAGTAAGTTGAAGGAATACCGGACTCAGCTGGGGTCCCCTGGTCGCCTACCCATAGAGATGGGGTTAGCTTTGCCGGGAAGGTGTGCGTGATTTCGCCACGTTCCCTAGCCTCTTTCTATCAGTAAGAAAGAGAACTGGTAGGTAACCTGATGGCATCCGAATGAAGTTTCAAACTCGCTCCTCCTTCAGCTTTGTATCTGTTTTTTGTTCCGCGGAACAGAAAGGCAAATATTTACTGAGCAAGAGAGATCGTTTCGCTATTCCTTGAACCAAACAAAAGAGCATTGAGGTCTTGTTTCAAACAATAACCGGAAAACTAATATTGTAAATGTCCTTCCTGTTAGACAGTAGAAGCAGATTGGGTTTCTATAGTTCCGATAAGATAAAATGTTCAAATACCGTCCCCCTAAGCAAATTCTTGAATTCTGAAAATTGTATTGGAGTAGAAATAATTAAAAAACTGATTTAAGCAACTCAACACCATACCTGATATTATTGGTGTGATTATATTAAATAGGTATTTCCTAACTAAAAACAATAAATAATCAAACGAACGCAAATTTTGATTTTTCAAATAAGGTATCCTATCTACGTCCCCCTATCCAGTTATTAACTATTCATTAGCCCATTTTCTTGTATGAAAACAAGTAGTTCCGTGAAGAACTGTACAGCCTATTTTCATATTTCATACTTATGTTAATTGCCACTATCAACATTCACAATTTCAGTTTGATTGCTGTAATAGATTCGTAGATATTGAGAACCGACTAAATATTTTGGATGGTCGCCATGTTGGATTTTATATATTTAGGTCCTGGAGTTATGTACTGTTACATGAAGATTATTGTGTACGTGTAGCATTCAAAATTCAATCGCATAATTAGGACACAAGACGTAACAAGGAGATTTTAAAATTTCGCACAGCTGCCATCTTGAGGTTATGGAAACAATTTAAATAAATTAGATGCCAGTGGATTACCATTCGTATAAGAATTTACTGTACCAAGTTTCACTGCACTCGGATGGTTAAATTGCGAGAAACGTCCATGTGAATATTTTTAATTCGCGTCGCCGCCATGTTGGATTTGTGATCACCAGGTTATTTAAAGTCCTATAGGTGAATTTAAGTTCATAGCCCCTATGAACATTTAAAAATTCAGTTTGATTGCTATAATAGATTCGCAGATATTCAGAGCCGTCTAAATATTTCGGATGGTCGCCATGTTGGATTGTTAAATGTATAGTCCATAGAGTCATGTACCATTAAAGGAAAAGTATTGCGTAGGTTCATTATTCAAACTTTCACTTCAATCGCATGACTACATCACAATAAATAAAAACTTAATTTTAAAATTCGCACAGCCGCCATCTTGAGGTTATGTAAACAATTGAACTAAATTAGATACCAGTGCATTACAATGTGTATAAATATTTCCTGTACCAGATTTCAGTGCGTTTGGAACATTAAACATTAAATCGCTAGAAAGGTCTATTTAAAATTTTCAAATTCGCTTGGCCACCATATTCGTTTTGTAGTTAACCGGTTTTTGAAAGTCTTATAGATGGACATCCAGTAGTGCCCTTTATCTCCGTACAAAATTTCAGGGAGATACCGCTAATAGTTTCAGAGATATAGAATGCCGGTGAAATGTTTCGCACGTCCGCCATGTTGTGGTTATGTAAACAATTGAACGAAGTTAGATGTCGGTGCATTACAATGTATACAAACATATACTGTACCAACTTTCATTGCTTTTGGTTGGTTAAATCGCGAGAAACGTCTATTTAAAAGTTGCAACTTCGCTTGGCCGCCATGTTGGTTTTGTAGTTACCAGGTTTTCAAAGATCACATAAGTGAACTTATAGTAGTTCCCTTTATCACCATGCAAAATGTCAGGGTAATATCGGTAATAGTTTCGTAGATATTGAATGTTGGGGAAATATGTCGCACAGCCGCCATGTTGGATTGGTGAGTCGTAACAAAATTTTAAGGGCACGGTCGGGGTCGCCCGGAATAGTGCTATGAACTTACAGAGTTTTATTGAAATCGCTCTAGCCGTTTAGATTTTATTAGGGTGGGGGGGACACACACACGAATCACACACGTACACACACACACACGGACAAAAGGTGATCACATAAGCCTTTTTTTTCAAAATTGAAAATAGGCTAAAAATAGGCTTATGACTTCACCGCGTGTCCGTGTGTGTATGAGTGTGAGTATGTGTGTGCGTCCGTGTGTGTGTCCCCCAAATAACTTCTAAACGGCTGGAGCGATTTCAATGAAAGTCGCTAAGGTCTTAGTACTATTTTGGTCAGCCCCGACCGTGCCCTTCAAATTTTATTACGTCACACCAATCCAACATTTCGGCTGTGCGAAATATTTCACCGGCATTCTATATCTCCGAAACTATTACTCATATCACCCTGAAATTTTGTACGGTGATAAGGAGCACTATTAAAAGTTCATCTATGAAACTTTCAGAAACGTGTTAACTACAAAACGAATATGACGGCCAAGCGAATTTGAAACATGTAAATAGACTTTTCTCTCGATTTAACCATCCAAACGCGATGAACCTTGGTACAGAAAATGTTTGCATACATTGTAATGCACTGGCATCTAATTTCATTAAATTGTTTACATAACTCCAAGATGGCGGCTGTGCGAAATATTAAACCGGCAATCAATGTCTCCGAAACTATTACTGATATCACCCTGAAATTTTATACCGTTATAAATGGCACTACTACAAGTTCATATAAATATGTAACTTTCAAAGACCTGTAAAGTACAAAATGAACATGGCGGCCAAGTGAAGTTGAAACTTTGTAATAATCTTTTCTCGCAATTTAATCATCTGAGCGCAGTGTGCTTGGGTGTGTGTGTGTGTAGAATTTGTCTGATAACCCGTTTTGCGGTGATATTTGTACTAGTGTGTGTATTTGAAATCAAGGTGGGATTTGGGCAGGAAGCGGCCGTGGTCTTACGTTAAGTACCATCCCGGCATTTCCCTGTAGTAGAAGTGGAGAACCACGGAAAAATATTTCCAGGATGCCAGAGGTAGGAATAGAACCTGGCCCTCCGCGGTGACAGCCAATAATACTAGCCATATTTACTATTACGTCACTGTAACGTAACGAAACTGTTTTTCATGCTATATCGTTGTTGCTCCATGACCGGTAGTCATCAAACTGCGGGATATTTGAGAGATAATCCCTAAACATATCAATAAAGACAGGAAGAGAGCACAGAGGACAATCAGGTGAGGCGGACCTGTCAATATCCGGAATTAAATAACTAATTTCGACAATTCATTACGGTATATAAGCCATTATTGTATTGGTAAACCCAAAACAGAATGGTGGAACCGCCAATTTACAAAATTAAATGGCTTAATTCCGTTTCATTACAAACAAACACGCTCTAAATACAGAACATAATGACGTACTCCGTATCATTTCCATTTGGTTACTGGACAAATACAATTTAGACAATATTTCTGTAAATGGACTAATGACTGGTGCCCACGATTCAATTAGTGGCGTACCTAAAGTATTTCCAATAAACGAGTGAGTTATCTGCGAGGAAGCACTATTGTTGCGAATCGTCTGATTATTGATAGTCGATAGTGAAGGAATATATAGAGAAGCCATAATTGCTTCCGACTTGACGTTTCAGAGCTAGCCTTGAGTTTCGTTCACTAAATCGCGACATCGCGAACGAAACTCAATTTGTCGTGATATATCGATTTGAATGGCTGCCTGTGATGAGCTAGTTAAAGTGATTTTCCTTCTGACCGCTAGATAACTCTAGGGTAACACACAAGTCAGAAGTAATGACGTCTTTACATTACACACATCAAACAAGTATTTATGTTAATTGCCTCTATCAACATACAACATTTCAGTTTGATTGCTGTAATAGATTCGTAGATATTGAGAACCAACTAAATATTGCGGATGGTCGCCACGTTGGATTTTCATATATGTAGGTCTTAAGAGTTATGTACTGTTACATGAGGATTACTGTGTATGTGTAGTATTCAAATTTTAATCGCATGATTAGGACACAAGAAGTAAAAACGAGATTTTAAAATTTCGCACAGCTGCCATCTCGTGGTTATGGAAAACATTGATGAAAATTAGATGCCAGTGGATTAATTAACATTTGTATAAGGATTTACTGTACCAAGTGTCACTGCCCTCAGATGGTTAAATTGCGAGAAACGAAGTAGGGGGGTAAGGCGGTTTCCAACCAGTGTCATGGCCGCCACGTGAGTCCAAGCCAATATCTCGCAAACCGATGGTCGGATTTTAATAAACGAGGTGTCGTTGGACTCGGGTTGACGCCCTCTTTCCAATGGACCACTCATTTCAACCCCTAAATAAAACCTACCCCTACTAGGGGGTGAAATTTTAATTTTTTAGTGAAAGCCTCTTTTCAAATGGGACATGTATAAGGTGCGCTGCTAAAATGAACTTAAATGTTGTTGCTCATATCGCGCATGCGTTTTTCTGGCTGCCGCTATGGATGAACATTTTTGTTTTTGTTTTGTACGCATGCGCACTTGGGATTTTTGTAAGAGGGCGAGCTCTTTGAAAAAAAATGATTGATAAGAAGAGGTTTTGGTGGTGAGGAGAGAACCAGATAGTCGCCTACTTTCCTACGACGTTTGCCGATATCTCTCGAACGCAAGGTCGGATTTGGACGTGTGACGTGTCAAATCGCTTGTCTCAAAGCCCTATATATGTTATTAATAGGTTAAAGTTTTGAGAATGAGGGAAACAGGCGTTTTGGGGTAAAATTATGATTTTAGACTTTTTCTGATATTTCACGAATGCCTGGTCGGATTTGGTCCTATGACGTGTCAAATGGCTTGTCTCGAAACCCTCTTTATTTTGGTAATAGGTTAAAGTTTTTGAGAATGAGGGAAACAGAATTTTTTGTTGTAAAACCGTGATTTTAGACTTTTTGTTATATTTCACAAACCAATAACGCCAGAGACGTATACGAGGGGTCGTAGGACTCGGGGTGACGCCCCTTTCCTCTCTCTTTTCGAATATAGTATTTATGTTTAAAAAAATGCGAAAGAGCCTAACGACACTTATGTTGAAAACATTTCAGTTTTTAAAACTTTTCTTAAATTTGTCTAAAATATTCATGACGAGTGGTTGTAGATAGAAAGAGACGATACCACTGGACACGTGTTTCAACGAAGCTATTACTGGCCACGGTGGTGATATACCAATACAGTATTCGCTATTTCGATGAGACGGCGGGTCGAGGGTTCGTTTTCTGATTTTTCCTATGATGGAATTCCTAATTCCTAAACCCCCTGAAGGGGGTCTTTAACGTGTAAACGATTATGAGTGACATGACAAATGATAATTCCTTGATTCGATGAAGCTGGCTTTAGATAGAACAAACAGAACGTGGTTATATGTTGCTTGAAGTGAGTATAGAAAACAAACTTGCTGGGGCAGACTGACAGGATGTGGATGTTATTTGAGCTTACTGGAATGCATTGACTTGACAGGGCAATGAAAAAAGCACAGAGATGCTGAGGACACTTGAAGGTCAAACGACATGGCAACCATGGTGGGAGGGGGAAGCGAGGATGATGTCGCCGATCATGTTCAAGGGATGAATTTATATTTTGCGAAGCATTGTTCGGAGAGGGTCATGGGACGACTTGTTTTAAGGGTATTTATTTTTTCGATGTTTCCTATGGTGGACTCATTGATTGAAATAATCCAAAACTGCTAGGGCATGGCCTTGAGATTTTATAAACCGATAATGGGATTTTGACATACAAGATCCACTCAGAACTTGACATGATGTCATTCTTTTTATGGCTTATGAATTTCCCCAAAAAAGACCCAAAACAACAAGATCATGGACTTTTGCTTTTCTTAATATATTGCAAACCCATAATGTAAGATGTTTACTGTGAGTGACGAAATCTAGCTAGGAAAAGAAAGAATTATTGTAGGCTACATGTATGGTGACTGACACGTCTTTGACCATTGGAACTTGTTTTCAGATCTGACTGTAGTACATAGGGAGTATAGGTTGTAGGCATGGATTGACAAACGGTGCACACAAAATTCAATTTATCGATTCAAGAATTAAGAGTAGACTATCATTAATTAATTGGTTAAAGAGTGTAGCTAAAAATAAAAAAATGGTGACTACATTAAACTAAACTGAACCAAGTCGAATCAAACCCAACCGAACCAAACCAAGCCTAAAGCAAACAAAAACCTAATCAAGAACAAGCCAAGGGCTTAAGTGTAAAACTTGTGGGGGAATGCAGTCATTGGCAATATCAAAAGAAAGGGATAACGCTTTATCTTTAGAGGGTAAGGTAAAGCTAGCGCATGGTGCTAATGCATATTCCCAAGTACATGAATCACACACACACAACTATCCTATGCTGTTTTTATAAGTTGACTGTTAAAACTTACTCAGTGGTTACTGAGCAAGATGGTCGCTACACACAACAAGCTTTAAATACTTGAGGCTAATAATCTATAGACACACACACACACACTCGCTTGTTCTAAATTAACTGTCTTGCTGGCAGTGCTCACACAGTAGGCAAATGACAGAAATGCTTGGCTAACAGAAATACAATCATTTTCGATTGTCTAATGTTACCAGCTAACCATTACGTGCTATAGTGGTGAGCACATGTGCCTCTTGCACTGGAGATCGTAACTCGATTTCTAGCTCTAAGGCCTAGAATGAATCAAACTAAGAAAGAAGGGTATGGTGACGCAGTGGTTAAACTGTTAGCCTTTCACTAAGGTAGACTAGGGTTTGATTTTAGGTTAATATACATGTCATAAACAAACAAACAAACAAACAAACAAAAAAAGCAGAGATAATGTTTAAAACTGATTACACTTGTCTCTTTTCAAATTATTACTTAGATTGCAAATACAAAGGTGGACTGGGTTTGATATTCAGTTAATGCTGCCTATCGCATACTAGCCTGTAAGAAAGCCAAACAAGCAAAAGGCGTAGGTAGAGCAGTGGTAAAATCGCTATGTGTAGAGAACTACCTAACGGTTTTATGAACTGGCAATGGTATGTCGCATAAACAGTGCAGGATACAATCCAGCAACCATAATTTGTATCTTGTGGAGCAGAGAAAACATATATATAGAGAAAGATATAGAAAGCTAGTGTATGTATGGGTAGCATTGATAATTTGACCAGAGAAAATACGATGAGGTAGGGTGGGGAGAGGGAGAATTAACACTTATATATGAATGAATGGTAAATAGTATTTTAGTTTTTTTCCCCCAATAGTTTTGTTTTTTAAATGCAGTGGTAGATAGTCGTTATTTTGTAAAACATTCTTACTTGCAGTAGTAATAAGACTCTATGGTTTCGCAAACACATAGATAGACTGTATTATTGCCATGGTCAAGCACTCACATTAAGATCATTTACAAAATCATAAAATGAAAAATAAAAAATCTTGTTTTGGAAATATCGTTTTTCAACATACACAAAATAAATATATAAAAAATTTGTAAACAGCAAAATGGAAAATCCATGGTCAAGCACTCACATTAAGATCATTTACAAAATCATAAAATGAAAAATAAAAATCTTGTTTTGGAAATATCGATTTTTTTCAACATACACAAAATAAATATATAAAAAATTTGTAAACAGCAAAATGGAAAATCCATGTTTCCATATAGACAAAATTTAAAAACCTTAAACGGACATTTAAGAAAATATATATAAATGGGAAATTGACAAATGTGTAAATATGAAAATGGAAAAATCCATGTTTCCATATCATGAAATTGAAAAACATCAAACTGTCATTTTAAAAAATGCAAATGGAAAATTGACAAATTGCAATGTGTGAAATGTGAAATTGAACAAATGGCTATCATTATTTAAAAAAAAAAAGAACATGGTGCTCTATGGTTGAGGTGTGAATCAAACCCTTTCTACTTATTTGGACCACCCGAGACTGAGTAGACTAGTTTAAGTTGTCATACCACTTTTAAAAGTTTGTGTTAAATCTAGGAATTGAACCCAAGAGCTTGTAGGGGAGATCAAAGGTTATAATATGTTAAACAGATAGCCTTGAATGAAGGGTGTGGTAGCTATATAGAGATGAGACGTTTCGCTCGGGGCAGGGAGGTATGGAGATCTGCATCAAACCAGTCAAAGGACTAAAGACTCAAACAACAACATGTACGTTCACCAAAATAATGTTGTGTAACGGTAAATGTTAGTCAACGAACAGTAATGCATTACTAAAACCCATGACACGATACCTAAGAGCTTTTCTAAAATGATTTTAAAATGCCTTTAACCCTATATTGAACACCCAGTTCACAAGACTCATAACTGCAATGTTATGGTAAAACAAAACAAAATCTATATTTCAAAACAAACAAGTGGTTTAGTCAATGTATACTGGAAAAAGTTTTGTAAACACTCAAGTCCTCAAGACCAATTAAATTAGTAACTGTCAGGTTGGCCGAGTGGTTAAGGTGTTTGACTTAAGATCAAATTTCTGTATAAGGAAGCAAGGGTTCGAATCCCTTACCTGACATAACTATTGCCTTAACATGGCTTGGCCACACTGTATTATTATGATACTCAGTACACAAACCATAGATATAGTGTATTGTTTAAGGCCACTCTCTTTCTGAACATAGTCAGAGACTGTTGATGGTTAACAATTGTATTAATAGTGGGACATGGGGATAGCAATTAAGAAAAAACAGCCAATACCCATACAATATTTTTATTCATTTTAGTTTTTTTTTACAATAGTTACACACTGAATACAACTTTTTATCTCTTTACCATTGTTTGATATAGATTTTAAACACAACGCTTGTTGTAGATCCTTTTACAACTTTCTCTAGGTACTCTTGTTCTTAAAAACTGGGGAAGCCGCAATGGTTTTATAGACATTAAACCCTCATTCTCTTCTTTTTCATCATTATCATCATCATTATTATAAATATTATCTTTATAATTATTATAGTCATTGTCACCATCATTATCATCATCATTATCATCCTCAACATCACTAGAACTATCCAATTCCATTTTTTCCTTTTCAAAAGGGATCTCTTGAAGAGTCTGTGTTGCTTTTGATAGTGTTACGGGTTTATTGAACGTTGACAACTGTCCTAACATGACTTTTTGAGGAGATAAATGTTTTTTCATAAGGAAGTCACTATGTTGAGTAACACTATGTTTTTGTCGGACTTGCTTTTTCTTGTTCTTTTGATCATGTTTTGTTAACACTAACGGTGTTTCATTTGGTATACCACATTGATGAGTACCCACACTTAAGACCTCACCATGTTTACTTTTTAGATGACCTAGACATTTTGTTGTTCTTTGTTTTGAGCACTGCCAAAATATGATGCCATTCGCATTTTCTCGCTTATAGTTATAAGAGTACCCATGATACAGGGCACGTGGTTTACCTTTATTGGTTATAGTATATTCCATAGTAGTCACTGACTTGTATAGTCGATCCGCCTACTACAAAGGTCTGAACACTTGTGGTGAAAGAATGATGTTGTGTTGACGTTTTATGCAGGATAATGTTGGTGGCATATGTGGGTGGCTTATGTTGATGACATGTGTTGTTGGCTGATTTTGGTGGCTTATGTTGATGGTTTATGGTGGTGGCTTATGTTGATGGCTTATGTTGGTGGCTTATGTTGATGACATATGTTGGTGACTTATGTTGATAGCTTATGTTGGTGGCTAATGTTGATGACATATGTTGTTGGCTTATGGTGGTGGCTTATGTTGATGGTATATGTTGCTGGCCTATGTTGATGGTTTATGTTAATGGCTTAGGTTAATATCTTAGGTTGATGGCATAAGTTGATGGCTTATGTTGGTGGCTTATGGTGGTGGCTTATGCTGGTGGCTTATGCTAGTGGCTTATGGTGGTGGTTTATGGTGGTGGCTTATGTTGATGACATATGTTGGTGGCTTAAGTTGGTGGCTTATGTTGGTGGCTAATGGTGGTGGCTTATGGTGGTGGGTTATGGTGGTGGATTATGGTGGCTTATAGTGGTGGCTTATGGTGGTGGTTTATGGTGGTGGCTTATGTTGATGACATATGTTGGTGGCTTATGGTGGCTTATGGTGGTGATTTATAGTGGTGGCCTATGTTGGTGGCTTATTTTTGGTGGTTTACGTTAATACCTTATTTGTAATGGCTTATTTGACAAGTTATTGTTGTCAATGTATTTAGAGGATTTTTCTCTTGGTTTTGGAAAGTATCTCAACTCTTTTTTATGGTAGCATAATGCTTACCGCCATGTTTGTAAGCAACAACAACACACTAAAATTCCAAGAATCCAAAGTACTCTAAGGTTAATGATTGTCTCTCAACTCCATTCAACGTCTAGTCAAAAAAACATTATATATTTTTCACATTTTACAAAAAAGGTAAATTGGGAAAGTAAGCTATATGTTTAAACTAAAAATCATATCAAATCATATGCTAACTCCAACACCTACGTCTATCCCAATCTCAGTCAAAAAAATATAATATTCTTCAAATTTTTCCAAAACAGTATTTGGAAAGTAGGCCATATTTTGAAAACTAATCATCCTATAAAGTCATATATATATATACTGAAACCAATGGCTTTTATATCCTTAATCTTAAGAACAAAATATGGAATTTTTGACATTTTTTCCAAAAATGTTCATTTTAAAACGGGGCTATATTTTGGAAACTAGGAATTTTACAAGAAAGTTTGTTTAACGTAAATGGCAGGTATTTACCCCCACTACCCGCAAACCAAGTCCCAGGTCTCTGGGGAAAAATCCAAAAAAAGTTCAATTTGGAAAGTAGGCAATATTTTGAAAACTAATCATCCTAAAAAGTCATATATAGACTCAAACCAATGGCTTTTATGTCCTTAATTGGTAGAACAAAACTTAACATTTTTTCAGTTTTTCCAAAAAAGTCCAATTTTCAAAAATTGTCTATATTTTGGGAACTAAGAATTTTACAAAAAAGTTTGTTTAACGAAAATGAAAGGTCTTTACCCCCCTCTACCCAAAACATAAATTTCAGGTCCCTAGGACAAAAACTGTGCAGTATATATATATATATTTTTTTTGGGGAGGGGGTCTATATTCACTTTACCTCCCCACTTTACAAGATGGCGGCCATAGCTTAACTTAACCTAGCCTAACCTAACCTGACCTACGAGGTGTGATCAAAAAGTTCCAAAAATGTGGCTGCAACTTAACCAAACCTAGCCTAGCCTAACCTAACCTCCCTGTTGACTAGCCCCCTTTGGACGGGTCCTTTTTGAAGGGAGTCATTTTTTTACGTGTCCCGGAGGACGGGTCCTTGTTGACGGGTCCCTGTGGCGGGTCCTTTGGACTGATCCCTATGGACTGGCCTTGCATTTTATCCAAATTATGTCAAAGGGGACCCGCCACTGGGACCCGTCAACAAGGACCCGTCCTCCGGGACACGTAAAAAAAATGACTCCCTTCAAAAAGGACCCGTCCAAAGGGGGCTAGTCAACAGGGAGGTTAGGTTAGGCTAGGCTAGGTTTGGTTAAGTTGCAGCCACATTTTTGGAACTTTTTGATCACACCTCGTAGGTCAGGTTAGGTTAGGCTAGGTTAAGTTAAGCTATGGCCGCCATCTTGTAAAGTGGGGAGGTAAAGTGAATATAGACCCCCTCCCCAAAAAAAAAATATATATATATACTGCACAGTTTTTGTCCTAGGGACCTGAAATTTATGTTTTGGGTAGAGGGGGGTAAAGACCTTTCATTTTCGTTAAACAAACTTTTTTGTAAAATTCTTAGTTCCCAAAATATAGACAATTTTTGAAAATTGGACTTTTTTGGAAAAACTGAAAAAATGTTAAGTTTTGTTCTACCAATTAAGGACATAAAAGCCATTGGTTTGAGTCTATATATGACTTTTTAGGATGATTAGTTTTCAAAATATTGCCTACTTTCCAAATTGAACTTTTTTTGGATTTTTCCCCAGAGACCTGGGACTTGGTTTGCGGGTAGTGGGGGTAAATACCTGCCATTTACGTTAAACAAACTTTCTTGTAAAATTCCTAGTTTCCAAAATATAGCCCCGTTTTAAAATGAACATTTTTGGAAAAAATGTCAAAAATTCCATATTTTGTTCTTAAGATTAAGGATATAAAAGCCATTGGTTTCAGTATATATATATATGACTTTATAGGATGATTAGTTTTCAAAATATGGCCTACTTTCCAAATACTGTTTTGGAAAAATTTGAAGAATATTATATTTTTTTGACTGAGATTGGGATAGACGTAGGTGTTGGAGTTAGCGTATGATTTGATATGATTTTTAGTTTAAACATATAGCTTACTTTCCCAATTTACCTTTTTTGTAAAATGTGAAAAATATATAATGTTTTTTTGACTAGACGTTGAATGGAGTTGAGAGACAATCATTAACCTTAGAGTACTTTGGATTCTTGGAATTTTAGTGTGTTGTTGTTGCTTACAAACATGGCGGTAAGCATTATGCTACCATAAAAAAGAGTTGAGATACTTTCCAAAACCAAGAGAAAAATCCTCTAAATACATTGACAACAATAACTTGTCAAATAAGCCATTACAAATAAGGTATTAACGTAAACCACCAAAAATAAGCCACCAACATAGGCCACCACTATAAATCACCACCATAAGCCACCATAAGCCACCAACATATGTCATCAACATAAGCCACCACCATAAACCACCACCATAAGCCACCACTATAAGCCACCATAATCCACCACCATAACCCACCACCATAAGCCACCACCATTAGCCACCAACATAAGCCACCAACTTAAGCCACCAACATATGTCATCAACATAAGCCACCACCATAAACCACCACCATAAGCCACTAGCATAAGCCACCAGCATAAGCCACCACCATAAGCCACCAACATAAGCCATCAACTTATGCCATCAACCTAAGATATTAACCTAAGCCATTAACATAAACCATCAACATAGGCCAGCAACATATACCATCAACATAAGCCACCACCATAAGCCAACAACATATGTCATCAACATTAGCCACCAACATAAGCTATCAACATAAGTCACCAACATATGTCATCAACATAAGCCACCAACATAAGCCATCAACATAAGCCACCACCATAAACCATCAACATAAGCCACCAAAATCAGCCAACAACACATGTCATCAACATAAGCCACCCACATATGCCACCAACATTATCCTGCATAAAACGTCAACACAACATCATTCTTTCACCACAAGTGTTCAGACCTTTGTAGTAGGCGGATCGACTATACAAGTCAGTGACTACTATGGAATATACTATAACCAATAAAGGTAAACCACGTGCCCTGTATCATGGGTACTCTTATAACTATAAGCGAGAAAATGCGAATGGCATCATATTTTGGCAGTGCTCAAAACAAAGAACAACAAAATGTCTAGGTCATCTAAAAAGTAAACATGGTGAGGTCTTAAGTGTGGGTACTCATCAATGTGGTATACCAAATGAAACACCGTTAGTGTTAACAAAACATGATCAAAAGAACAAGAAAAAGCAAGTCCGACAAAAACATAGTGTTACTCAACATAGTGACTTCCTTATGAAAAAACATTTATCTCCTCAAAAAGTCATGTTAGGACAGTTGTCAACGTTCAATAAACCCGTAACACTATCAAAAGCAACACAGACTCTTCAAGAGATCCCTTTTGAAAAGGAAAAAATGGAATTGGATAGTTCTAGTGATGTTGAGGATGATAATGATGATGATAATGATGGTGACAATGACTATAATAATTATAAAGATAATATTTATAATAATGATGATGATAATGATGAAAAAGAAGAGAATGAGGGTTTAATGTCTATAAAACCATTGCGGCTTCCCCAGTTTTTAAGAACAAGAGTACCTAGAGAAAGTTGTAAAAGGATCTACAACAAGCGTTGTGTTTAAAATCTATATCAAACAATGGTAAAGAGATAAAAAGTTGTATTCAGTGTGTAACTATTGTAAAAAAAAACTAAAATGAATAAAAATATTGTATGGGTATTGGCTGTTTTTTCTTAATTGCTATCCCCATGTCCCACTATTAATACAATTGTTAACCATCAACAGTCTCTGACTATGTTCAGAAAGAGAGTGGCCTTAAACAATACACTATATCTATGGTTTGTGTACTGAGTATCATAATAATACAGTGTGGCCAAGCCATGTTAAGGCAATAGTTATGTCAGGTAAGGGATTCGAACCCTTGCTTCCTTATACAGAAATTTGATCTTAAGTCAAACACCTTAACCACTCGGCCAACCTGACAGTTACTAATTTAATTGGTCTTGAGGACTTGAGTGTTTACAAAACTTTTTCCAGTATACATTGACTAAACCACTTGTTTG
This sequence comes from Meconema thalassinum, assembly GCA_946902985.2. Lineage (NCBI taxonomy): Eukaryota > Metazoa > Arthropoda > Insecta > Orthoptera > Tettigoniidae > Meconema > Meconema thalassinum. The sequence continues at coordinate 72,350,398 of OX336399.1, read as the reverse complement.
TTTTGAAATATAGATTTTGTTTTGTTTTACCATAACATTGCAGTTATGAGTCTTGTGAACTGGGTGTTCAATATAGGGTTAAAGGCATTTTAAAATCATTTTAGAAAAGCTCTTAGGTATCGTGTCATGGGTTTTAGTAATGCATTACTGTTCGTTGACTAACATTTACCGTTACACAACATTATTTTGGTGAACGTACATGTTGTTGTTTGAGTCTTTAGTCCTTTGACTGGTTTGATGCAGATCTCCATACCTCCCTGCCCCGAGCGAAACGTCTCATCTCTATATAGCTACCACACCCTTCATTCAAGGCTATCTGTTTAACATATTATAACCTTTGATCTCCCCTACAAGCTCTTGGGTTCAATTCCTAGATTTAACACAAACTTTTAAAAGTGGTATGACAACTTAAACTAGTCTACTCAGTCTCGGGTGGTCCAAATAAGTAGAAAGGGTTTGATTCACACCTCAACCATAGAGCACCATGTTCTTTTTTTTTTTAAATAATGATAGCCATTTGTTCAATTTCACATTTCACACATTGCAATTTGTCAATTTTCCATTTGCATTTTTTAAAATGACAGTTTGATGTTTTTCAATTTCATGATATGGAAACATGGATTTTTCCATTTTCATATTTACACATTTGTCAATTTCCCATTTATATATATTTTCTTAAATGTCCGTTTAAGGTTTTTAAATTTTGTCTATATGGAAACATGGATTTTCCATTTTGCTGTTTACAAATTTTTTATATATTTATTTTGTGTATGTTGAAAAAAATCGATATTTCCAAAACAAGATTTTTATTTTTCATTTTATGATTTTGTAAATGATCTTAATGTGAGTGCTTGACCATGGATTTTCCATTTTGCTGTTTACAAATTTTTTATATATTTATTTTGTGTATGTTGAAAAACGATATTTCCAAAACAAGATTTTTTATTTTTCATTTTATGATTTTGTAAATGATCTTAATGTGAGTGCTTGACCATGGCAATAATACAGTCTATCTATGTGTTTGCGAAACCATAGAGTCTTATTACTACTGCAAGTAAGAATGTTTTACAAAATAACGACTATCTACCACTGCATTTAAAAAACAAAACTATTGGGGGAAAAAAACTAAAATACTATTTACCATTCATTCATATATAAGTGTTAATTCTCCCTCTCCCCACCCTACCTCATCGTATTTTCTCTGGTCAAATTATCAATGCTACCCATACATACACTAGCTTTCTATATCTTTCTCTATATATATGTTTTCTCTGCTCCACAAGATACAAATTATGGTTGCTGGATTGTATCCTGCACTGTTTATGCGACATACCATTGCCAGTTCATAAAACCGTTAGGTAGTTCTCTACACATAGCGATTTTACCACTGCTCTACCTACGCCTTTTGCTTGTTTGGCTTTCTTACAGGCTAGTATGCGATAGGCAGCATTAACTGAATATCAAACCCAGTCCACCTTTGTATTTGCAATCTAAGTAATAATTTGAAAAGAGACAAGTGTAATCAGTTTTAAACATTATCTCTGCTTTTTTTGTTTGTTTGTTTGTTTGTTTGTTTGTTTGTTTATGACATGTATATTAACCTAAAATCAAACCCTAGTCTACCTTAGTGAAAGGCTAACAGTTTAACCACTGCGTCACCATACCCTTCTTTCTTAGTTTGATTCATTCTAGGCCTTAGAGCTAGAAATCGAGTTACGATCTCCAGTGCAAGAGGCACATGTGCTCACCACTATAGCACGTAATGGTTAGCTGGTAACATTAGACAATCGAAAATGATTGTATTTCTGTTAGCCAAGCATTTCTGTCATTTGCCTACTGTGTGAGCACTGCCAGCAAGACAGTTAATTTAGAACAAGCGAGTGTGTGTGTGTGTGTCTATAGATTATTAGCCTCAAGTATTTAAAGCTTGTTGTGTGTAGCGACCATCTTGCTCAGTAACCACTGAGTAAGTTTTAACAGTCAACTTATAAAAACAGCATAGGATAGTTGTGTGTGTGTGATTCATGTACTTGGGAATATGCATTAGCACCATGCGCTAGCTTTACCTTACCCTCTAAAGATAAAGCGTTATCCCTTTCTTTTGATATTGCCAATGACTGCATTCCCCCACAAGTTTTACACTTAAGCCCTTGGCTTGTTCTTGATTAGGTTTTTGTTTGCTTTAGGCTTGGTTTGGTTCGGTTGGGTTTGATTCGACTTGGTTCAGTTTAGTTTAATGTAGTCACCATTTTTTTATTTTTAGCTACACTCTTTAACCAATTAATTAATGATAGTCTACTCTTAATTCTTGAATCGATAAATTGAATTTTGTGTGCACCGTTTGTCAATCCATGCCTACAACCTATACTCCCTATGTACTACAGTCAGATCTGAAAACAAGTTCCAATGGTCAAAGACGTGTCAGTCACCATACATGTAGCCTACAATAATTCTTTCTTTTCCTAGCTAGATTTCGTCACTCACAGTAAACATCTTACATTATGGGTTTGCAATATATTAAGAAAAGCAAAAGTCCATGATCTTGTTGTTTTGGGTCTTTTTTGGGGAAATTCATAAGCCATAAAAAGAATGACATCATGTCAAGTTCTGAGTGGATCTTGTATGTCAAAATCCCATTATCGGTTTATAAAATCTCAAGGCCATGCCCTAGCAGTTTTGGATTATTTCAATCAATGAGTCCACCATAGGAAACATCGAAAAAATAAATACCCTTAAAACAAGTCGTCCCATGACCCTCTCCGAACAATGCTTCGCAAAATATAAATTCATCCCTTGAACATGATCGGCGACATCATCCTCGCTTCCCCCTCCCACCATGGTTGCCATGTCGTTTGACCTTCAAGTGTCCTCAGCATCTCTGTGCTTTTTTCATTGCCCTGTCAAGTCAATGCATTCCAGTAAGCTCAAATAACATCCACATCCTGTCAGTCTGCCCCAGCAAGTTTGTTTTCTATACTCACTTCAAGCAACATATAACCACGTTCTGTTTGTTCTATCTAAAGCCAGCTTCATCGAATCAAGGAATTATCATTTGTCATGTCACTCATAATCGTTTACACGTTAAAGACCCCCTTCAGGGGGTTTAGGAATTAGGAATTCCATCATAGGAAAAATCAGAAAACGAACCCTCGACCCGCCGTCTCATCGAAATAGCGAATACTGTATTGGTATATCACCACCGTGGCCAGTAATAGCTTCGTTGAAACACGTGTCCAGTGGTATCGTCTCTTTCTATCTACAACCACTCGTCATGAATATTTTAGACAAATTTAAGAAAAGTTTTAAAAACTGAAATGTTTTCAACATAAGTGTCGTTAGGCTCTTTCGCATTTTTTTAAACATAAATACTATATTCGAAAAGAGAGAGGAAAGGGGCGTCACCCCGAGTCCTACGACCCCTCGTATACGTCTCTGGCGTTATTGGTTTGTGAAATATAACAAAAAGTCTAAAATCACGGTTTTACAACAAAAAATTCTGTTTCCCTCATTCTCAAAAACTTTAACCTATTACCAAAATAAAGAGGGTTTCGAGACAAGCCATTTGACACGTCATAGGACCAAATCCGACCAGGCATTCGTGAAATATCAGAAAAAGTCTAAAATCATAATTTTACCCCAAAACGCCTGTTTCCCTCATTCTCAAAACTTTAACCTATTAATAACATATATAGGGCTTTGAGACAAGCGATTTGACACGTCACACGTCCAAATCCGACCTTGCGTTCGAGAGATATCGGCAAACGTCGTAGGAAAGTAGGCGACTATCTGGTTCTCTCCTCACCACCAAAACCTCTTCTTATCAATCATTTTTTTTCAAAGAGCTCGCCCTCTTACAAAAATCCCAAGTGCGCATGCGTACAAAACAAAAACAAAAATGTTCATCCATAGCGGCATCTCGTAAAACGCATGCGCGATATGAGCAACAACATTTAAGTTCATTTTAGCAGCGCACCTTATACATGTCCCATTTGAAAAGAGGCTTTCACTAAAAAATTACAATTTCACCCCCTAGTAGGGGTAGGTTTTATTTAGGGGTTGAAATGAGTGGTCCATAGCAAAGCCCCCGTCAGCCCGAGTCCAACGACACCTCATTTATTAAAATCCGACCATCGGTTTGCGAGATATTGGCTTGGACTCACGTGGCGGCCATGACACTGGTTGGAAACCGCCTTACCCCCCTACTAAACGACCATGTGAATATTTATACTTCGCGTCGCCGCCATGTTGGTTTTGTGATCACCAGGTTATTGAAAGTCCGATAGGTGAACTTATGTCCATAGCCCCTATGAACATTAAAAAAATCAGTTTGATTCGTAGATATTCGTAGATATTGAGATCCATCTAAATATTTCGGATGGTCGCCATGTTGGATTGTTATATGTATAGGCCATAGAGTCATGTACCATTGAAGGAAAATTATTGAAAACTTTCACTTCGATCGCATGATTACGACACAAGAAATAAAAACTTAATTTTAAAATTCGCACAGCCGCCATCTTGAGGTTATGTAAATAATTGAACTAAATTAGATAGCCTACCAGTGCTTTACAATGTGTATTAACATTTGCTGTTCCAAGTTTCATTGCGTTTGGATCATTAAATCGTGAGAAAGGTCTATTTAAAATTTTCAAATTCGCTTGGCCGCCATATTCGTTTTGTAGTTAACCGGTTTTTGAAAGTCTTATAGATGAACTTCCATTAGTGCCCTTTATCTCCGTACAAAATTTCAGGGTGATACCGCTAATAGTTTCAGAGACATGTAATGCCGGTGAAATATTTCGTACAGCCGCCATCTTGAGGTTATGTAAACAATTGAACTAAGTTAGATGTCGGTGCATTACAATGTGTATAAACATATACTGTACCAAGTTTTATTGCGTTTGGTCGGTTAAATCGATAGAAACGTCTATTTAAATGTCGCTACTTCGCTTGGCCGCCATGTTGGGTTGGTAGTTACCAGGTTTTCAAAAGCCAAATAGGTGAACTTCAAGTAGTTCCCTTTATCACCTTAAAATATTCCAGGGTGATATCGGTAATAGTTTCGGAGATATTGAATGCTGGTGAAATATTTCGCACAGCCGCCATGTTGGATTGGTGAGACGTAACAATATTTGAAAGGCACGTCCCGGGTCATCCGGAATATTGCTATGAACTTACCGAGTTTCATTGAATCGCTCCAGCCGTATAGAAGTCATTAGGGGGGGGGGACATACATACCATCACACACCCCATCACACACACACGCACACACAGACAGACACACCGACAAACGGTGATCTCATAAGCCTATTTTTTTCATAAATGAAAATAGGCTAAATATGTTTTGTATATTGCTGGCCAAGAGTGGTAGTGGTCTCAAACCCATTAGTCGTCTTGTGTGCGTGTATATCGGCTGTGTCAATGGGGATGGATCTGTGCGAGTGTGGAGACGACCCGGTGAACGTATGCACGACCACTACATCCGAGACCAATACCAACAGGGAGGAGGTGGCACAAGGTTTTGGGGTGGCATCAAGTATGGTCACCGAACCCCTCGTATACATCCCGGGGCGTATGACAGGCATACTTTACAGGGATACTATCCTAGCACCTGTAGCGAAAGGCTATGCTGGAAATTTCAGCCCAAATTTCACTTTTGTGGACGATAACGCTCGCCCGCACACTGGCAATGCCTTTCTTCAGGAGAATGCTAGTCACAGAACGGAATGACCTGCCTATTCTCCCGATCTCAATCGTGTAGAGCAGGCGTGGACACTGTGCTCCATGGCAATGTGCAAAACCTTTCTTGATGTGTGTATTTTCAAACCGTTCTGAGAGCGAGGTCAAACGAAGGAACTTGGCAGAAATGCACGGAGGTGATTAATGAGAAATTTCAAAGAGTAGATAGTAAAGAATTGGAGGACATAGAATCAGAGTGGTCAGGATAGAGGGATGCAGTACTAGAAGTAGCAAAGGCACCAGGAAAACCGCACATCCCGATGGAATGACATAGTGAAGTCTGTTTGTAAAAGTAAAAAAGAAGCCTAACAAAAAATGGTTTCAAATAAGGAATCTAGTAGACAGAGAGCTAAATGTTGGGGAAAGGAAGAGAAAAAAGTACACTCACTACTACAGACACCACAATGACACAGGTTATCAGAAAAATTACATACACACAGACTCAAATACACGGGATGAGCTGCGTGGCTCAGCACTAAAGTTCTGGCCTGCTGTGCTTAAGGTTGTAGGATCGAATCCTGCCGCAGTCAGCTGGCATTTGTGGGTACGCAATTGAGAGGGAGTCGTGTCAGTTTACTGGCACGTTAAAGACCCCCTTAAGGGCAAAAAATCCTGCATCCCGTCGTCACTAAAATCCGCAGTATTTAAAGGGGACGTGAAATAAACAACGTTATTGATGTGTAATATCTTTCCACTCGGTTGCTGGATATCTTTGTAGGAGTGATTTTGGCAAAGGAACGGAAACAATGAGTGCGCGCGGTGGCGGAGATTGGTACCACGACGTTCTGTCGGAGAGATATAATCATTCGCATTCATCCACCCCAAAACAGCAGCCATCGGCTCTTCATAAACATTCCACATTTATTTTTTCCTTAATTTTTATTCCCGTCCTCTATTTCCTTTCCCCTTCTCACCTAGTATGTCTTTGGATAAGCAAAGGAGTGATATTTGTTCGAGACACGTTTTTTGATCTGCTGTAGTTCACGCCCAAACACACTACATACAGCGGGACATGGCACTACTACAGGGATTATGTTGATCTCTTTGCCATGATGTTCTTCAAGGGCAGCATAGAGACTAGTTCGAAAAACGATGACGCAACCAACTAGCGACTCACAACACCGGCCTGACTCAGCGGCTTTTTAATGCACCCAGGCCTGGATATCCAATTGGAAGATCTTCCAAGGAGAAACGGAAACAATTGAACTTCATATTATTTATTTCACAAGCTTTATTCATGTAACGTATTTTCTTATAAAGGTTATTTATCTTTGTTATTTTCATGTACAGGCTGAGGAAGAAGGAGTTTTACCTTCGAAACATGTACCTGTGAGTAGGTTCAATACAAGTATTGGAAAGGCAGAATCTCTTTATTTTCTTTCTAATTTAGGGATTTTAAGGTTATGAGCGGTGTCGCGTCTATTAATCTAGTTGCTTGCCACGGTGGGTGAGTGGATAGCGTGTCGGTCTACTAACCCCAAGATCGCAGGTTCGCTCCTGGCCGTTGTAAGTGATTTTTGAAAGGCGGCAAAAATACGACACGCATGTCATACGATGTTGGCATGTCAAAGAACCCATTTGAATTCAGTAGGCCGTGTTCATAATGGCAAAATTAATCTCGGGAGTTTCCGCCAACACAAAGTTTCTCATTTCTCTACTAGAAAGCGTTATAGTGTTCAAGGAGCTTAGATATCTAACCTCCTTGACTTTCATAGTGATTCAAGGAACTTCGAAATTCGACATGCAAGCTACCCTCTGGGTGTCAAATTACAAAGCTTGCACCCGGCACCTCAGGCCATACGATATTATTATTATTATTATTATTATTATTATTATTATGATTATTATTATTATTATTATTATAATTATGATTATTATTATCTAGTTGATCCATATCGTATTCTTTATTTAGGCTAGTGCTGGTGGAAGCTACAAAACCTCTAATAAAATTAATTCCGTATTATAAACTACAATATCTGTAAAACACTCCCTTTTACAATAGATTAATATTTGTGCCAAAAATATTATAAAATACCGGTGTATCAACAATTTGCCGTCCTTGAAATGGTTTTCCGTGGTTTCCCATTTTCAACTTCAGGCAATTGCTGGGACGTTACCTTTTGACAGGCCACGGCCGCTTCCTTCCACATCCTTACCCAGTTTAATTCACCATCATTCATTTAATCTCTCATTAACTCCTCTTGTGATGTTGGCCTCAGGAAGGGCATTCGGCCGTAAAAACCATCCGCCACAAATACTTCCATCGCATCTCATCCCCAACCCCGTAGGAAAACGGGAATAATAAGGGGTAGACATACAATACCGTTTTTTTCTTTGTCAGATGTTACACAACACATGCTACTACTGCAAGGCTCGTAAAGTTATTTTATAATATCAAATACATGGTGCTAGTGACCACGATGTCGCAGCCCCTAAACCAAACAACAACAACAACAACAAGAAGCTAAAACAAATGCACGACTATTTGAGGGTTAAAGGAGTCCTGTTTATTTGCAATTATAAAAGTGCTCATCTTATCTCTTGATACACGAGTCGCACGTGGATCAATACAAGTTGAGTTTGTGTTGATGAACCGAAGAACATCGAATGCTGCCCACATGGTTTATTATTGAGCTATATTTTTGAGATTGGAGATTGCAGACATTCTTTATAAAGGCAGCTATTGGGCCGGTTATTAATTAATTTTCGGAACAAAATTAAATTCCGTTCATCACAAAAAGAACTGCGTATAAACAAAGGAAGGAAAGTAAAGCTGAAAAATGAGCGGGGATGCTTGTGGTCGCTATTCACGTGTTATCCAAACAATAACTGGACTTTACCTTCAACAACATAATCTAATATGTGGTTCTGGAGCTGTGGAACGCTCTAAAAGTAATTAGGTCTTCGGTAATTAACTAAGTAATAAATAAGTAAATAAATAAACAAACAAATAAATAGACCAATTCGTGAGGTAGCGGCTGGCATTCTTGGCTGTCGATCCAGAGGTCCGGGTTCGATTCCCGCCTTTGTCAAGAAATTTAATTCTTAACCCCGTGAGGCAAAACTGAGATGAGGTGAGTTCGATTCCCACCTAATCCATCCTGGAAGTAGTATTCCGTGGTATCCTAGTTCTGATGATGATGATGATGATAATTGTTGTTTTAAGGGGCCAAACATCTAGGCTATCCGCCCCCTAATGATTTGGCTGATAGTGAAATATGAGATGAGAATGAATACTATAACTAATACTAACTACAGACTAGAAGAAGAAAATGGTAAACAAATAAAGACAAATAAAGGACAGGAAGAAAAGAAATGCCCTCGACCCTGGAAGAATGAGGATTGAGAGACTTGGAAGGAAGGAGAGCCATGAAATGCAGATAGGAAAGGGGAAAGAGGAGAGGGCCCGCCGCAAAGTCAGTGGAAAAAGGGGAGGAAACGGACCCAGTTTAGGATTCCCTCGAGATCGCCAACTCCCGAACTCACCAGACGTGAGTCCCTGAGGGTGTAGCAGCATCCAGGGTGCACCAGAAGTGGTGGGGCTACATACACCCTGCCTCCTTGAGGGCCTTGAGCAGAATACAGGAGATAGTTATTGTTGTTTTAAAGGGCGGAACTACGAGGTCACCTGCCCAAGGCAGGAGATAACATGAAAAGAAAAAGTAGGCAGACCCCTCGCAGAAGGAGGGTATCAGGAAAGATGAGGCAAGGGCCAATTAAGGCTGGAAAGGAAGATACTTCCTAGGCCTTGGATACCCTAATACCGTCGGGGAAGGAAGATAACAAGAGTTGACCAAGAGAGGTCGACAGGAAAGAAGACGGAGGGGAGCCCGGCACAAGCAAGTGGAAGCAATTCCGGACTCAGCTGGGATTTTGTGGTCGCCAACCCACGTCCCACTAGATGTGAGTATATGTGAGTACCTGGGGGGGAGGGGGGGGGGGAAGTATCCTAGTTCTACTTCTACAATAGGCAAATACTGGGTTGGCTCCTTACTTAAAACAGGCATGAAGTGGTCGGAAGAAAGGAAGCAGCAGAATCAAGAATTCATGCGACAGTACTGGGCGATTATTAAAGCTCTACGCAGGAACCAATTGAAATAACGTGGGCCTTTGTTGGCCGAAGCGCAACAAGAAGAGGAATTTACCAAGATAGAACTAATAATGTCGTCCCTCAGAGAGAAAAGACTGCTGTTCTATGGGCACATTTTCGGTATGACTGATAATAATAATACTGTAATATCGTATGGCTTCGGGCGCTGGGTGCAAGCTTTGTTATTTGACACCCAGAGGGTAGCTTGCATGTCGAATTTCGTTGTTCCTTGAAGCACTATGAAAGTCAAGGAGGTTAGATAGCTAAGCTCCTTGAACACTATAGTGCTTTCTAGTAGAGATATGAGGAATTTTGTGTTGGCGGAAACTCCCGAGATTAATTTTGTCATTATGAACACGACCTACTGAATTCAAATGGGTTCTTTGACATGCCAACAACGTATGACATCCATGTCGTGAATTTTGTCGCCTTTCAAAAATCACTTACCACGGCGAGGAGCGAACCTGCAAGCTAGACCGACACGTTAACCACTCACCCTCCGTGGCAAGCTGGTCTGACTGATGACCGACTGACTAAGAATATCTGGAATTTCACAAAGCCAAAGACAACCAAATGGAGATGGTTCCAAATACAGTATGTGAGAAAGATCTGACACTAATTGGCGCTCCAGAAACGAAAATCCACGACAGATTTGTATTTCGACAAATGATTAAAAACTAACAACATTTTATAAGCGGAATCTGAGCCCAGGAGACGGCGAGAGCCTCTACCAGAAGCGCGAAAAAGGCACTGATCGATGGACTCAAGAAATACTGAGAGGGTGTCAACACCGGTAGAATAATAAGATGTACACAAAAATGAAAATGATTGTTAAAATGCAGTCTCTAGAGGCTCAATTCAAATGTAAAATAATAATAATAATAATAATAATAATAATAATAATAATAATAATAATAATTGTTTTTGTCGTGTGGCCTCTGCGAGGCCGAGTGCAGGTCTTTCAAGTCGACGCCCGTAGGCAACCTGCGCGTTGGGATGTGAGATGGAATGGATGAAGATGAATGAAACGGGGCAAGGATGTGGAAGGAAGCGGCCGTGGCCTATCAGAATGTACCGTCCCAGCATCTGCCTGGTTTTGAAAATGGGTAACCACGGTAAACCATTTCAAGGACGACCGATGTGGATAGTGGGGCTTGAACCCACACATTTACCGAATCAGCAGAGAGCTTGGCGCTTTAGCGAGCGTAGCCACTGCTGTCGGTATAATAATAATAATAATAATAATAATAATAATAATAATAATAATAATAATAAGACCACAACAGCATGGATTAAGGAAACAAAGGCGGAAATGGAAATATTGAACATCTAAAAAAGACTAACTGTTAGACAGAAATAGATTTAGGAACATACTGAATAATTTGGAAGGAATTCAAGCCTCAAGAAGAGCTAAGAAGATCCGAAGAGCCTGGACGGAAGAACAGCGTAAACAGGCCAACGAACGCATGAAGGAGTATTGGGTACAGAGAAAACTTCGCACCAAGAAAAAGAAATGAAGTTGTAGCGTGATCTTAAGTGGTCCATTCGCGTGTAAAATAATATAATAATATTTTTTTTTTTTTTTTTTTTTTTAGGGGAAGAAATGCATTTACGCACAGAGTGTCGGGCTCCTGCTCCTGAGTAGCAGACTACCGACTAAAACTCCCCCGTTACTTCTGAACACTAGCCTGGAACCGTTTAGCACATTACTTCAGGCTAGAGTCATTTTATATTTGCCTGTAGGGCACTCTTCCGTAATGAATCATCTTCAGTGGCGATCCAGATCCGTCTTCTTTGTTCGGAGGATATCTTCAACAAAGCTTGCTACCAGTTTCCAGTTTTCCTCATTTTGTAGCATCACTGCAACAATATTGTCCGGGGATATCTCTACATCAATGTGATCTTGAAGAGACTGCCTATTTTGGACCCACCGTCCACAAGAGAAGAAGGTGTGATTAGCATTATCTAATTCATTGATACAGTAGATGCAATCTGATGAATCCACCTTCCCCATCTTCTTAAGATAGGAACAGAAGTACCCATGGCCAGTCAAGAACTGAGTGAGATAGTAACCAACCTCACCATGTTTCCTCTCTGTCCAAACCTGCACCTGAGGGATCATTCTCTTAGTCCATTGGCTTTGATCTCCTTGCTCCCATTTGATCTGCCAATTTTGAAAGGTTTGTACTCTTGCCGATCGTCTTGCATTTTGTAAACCCATATCAGATTTCCTCAAGTAAATGTTCTTGCGTTCTTTCGCAAGAAAAAAAATCGGAATAATCCCGGCAATAACGAGAACTGCTTCCTCAGAGACCGTGCGATATGCAGATGCCACGCGCAAAGCACCCCGCCTCTGCACTTGCGCCAGTGGCTTCCTATAAATTTCCTTATCCAGGGCATCCGCCCATATTTCCGCTCCATACAGCAGAACTGAATGGATGGCTGTCATCAATAGTCTTCTCTTACTAGATTTTGGCCCACCAACATTGGCCATGAGCCGACTGAGGGACGTTACTCCTCTGGCTGCCTTATCTGCAGTCCGTCTAATCTGTTCTCCAAAATTCATTTTACTGTCGATCATGATGCCCAGGTATTTTGCTGCTGGCTGCGTCTCTATAATAATAATAATAATAATAATAATAATAATAATAATAATAATAATAATAATAATAATAATAATAATAATATCGTATGGTCTTGGGTGCCAGATGCAAGCTACGTTATTTGACGCTCAAAGGGCAGCTGGCATGTCAAATTTTGTTGTTCCTTGGAACGCTATGAAAGTCAAAGAGGTTAGATATCACGCTCCTTGACACTATAGCGCTTTCTATTAGAGAAAGGAGGAACGTTGTGTTGGCGTAAAATCTAGAGGTTAATTTTGTCATTATGAACACGGCGTACTGAATTCCAATGGGTTCTTTAACACGTCAACATTGTATGACATGCGTGCCGGGATTTTTTTCGTCTTTCAAAAATCACTTACCACGACCAGGAGCGAACCTGCAAGCTTGGGGTTGGTAGTCCGACACGATAACCACTAACCCACCGTGGCAAACATAATTATAATAGTAAAAATAATAGAAAGAGAATATACAAAAGAAAAAGGAGGTCAAACCTTTGTCAGTTCTGCCAGGGAATTATGTCTGTAAGGCCCTGCTTGTATACCCTACAGTTAGCCAAATTCCGATTCCGTTGTTATTGTTGCTTTCAATTGAACTTCATAAATTAATAAAATGCAATTCAAAAATCCCTTTGCTTCATCATCATTATATCTAGCATGCAAGCTTTCGATTAAATCTTTCATTTCAACCAGAATTCTATGCATTATTTAAAATCGTTGGCATAACACATACTTTATTCATAACTACAAAAATCAATAAAATAGTTCACATGCATGTCAAAGCCCCGTTATTAATTCATTCACTGCTGTATTGTTAAAGAAAAAACAACATATTTTGTAGTCATAAACTATTATTTCAGCCTGATATTACAGTAAAATGTACAGAGTTAATGGGTTAGCACTTGAGGGTTGGCGATTATGGGATTGTGCGGGGATCTTCTCTTTCATCTTCAGTAAATCTCAGTTGTTTTCATCTGACTCCAGTACGTAATATAAGGCGGTTCTGAGACAGGGGCTAATGGGCAAGATGGCCGCCGCGCGCAACCACACTACGGTATTCTTATGGAGGGGACAGTCTTAGCTGGGTCAGGGGCTAATGGGCAATATGGCTGCCACGCGCTACCACGCTCTTTAATGGTGGGCATTACAAATCATTATTTTATTTCTTATTAATTTATAAATTTTTATGTATTTAATATTTAATTTATTATTTTTTAGCACAGGGTTAATACACAAAATGGTCACTGCACACAACCACCTACGCATATAACATGCTAACCTAACCTAACCTAACCTAACTTCACCTAACCTAACCTAACCTAACTTCACCTAACCTAACCTAACCTAACCTAACTTCACCTAACCTAACCTAACCTAACTTCACCTAACCTAACCTAACCTAACCTAACCTAACCTAACTTCACCTAACCTAACCTAACCTAACCTAACCTAACCTAACCTAACTTCACCTAACCTAACCTAACCTAACCTAACCTAACATCAAAGTGCAAGCAAAAAAAAAAAAGTGCGAGCAAAAACTGTCAGCAAAAAAAAGTGAGAGCAAATGTGAGAGGACAAATAATAAACTTAGTTATAACCTAACCACACCTAACCTAACCTAACTTCACCTAACCTAACCTAACCTAACCTAACTTCACCTAACCTAACCTAACCTAACTTCACCTAACCTAACCTAACCTAACCTAACCTAACCTAACTTCACCTAACCTAACCTAACCTAACCTAACCTAACCTAACTTCACCTAACCTAACCTAACCTAACCTAACCTAATATCAAAGTGCAAGCAAAAAAAAAAAAAGTGCGAGCAAAAACTGTCAGCAAAAAAAAGTGAGAGCAAATGTGAGAGGACAAATAATAAACTTAGTTATAACCTAACCACACCTAACCTAACCTAACTTCACCTAACCTAACTTTACCTAACCTAACCTAACCTAACCCAACTTAACCTAACCTAACTTAAAAATGAGAGAAAAAAAGTGAGAGCAAAAAGTGTGAGCAAAAAAGTGAGAGCAAATGTGAGAGCACAAATAATAAACTTAAACCTAACCTAACCCACAGAAACCTCATTTAAAGATTTTAGATTTTAACATTTTACATTTTAACATTTTAGATTTCAGATTTTTTCATTTTACATTTTTTAGATTTTACATTTTACATTTTTGATTTTTTTTGTATTTTAGATTTTAGTTTTTTTTAGATTCTACATTTTAAATTTAAGATTTTTTGATTTTAGATTTTACATTTTACATTTTCCGAAAAGAGTAAACAACAAGGTCACATACCTAACCTAAACTAACCTAACTTCACCTAACCTAACTTTACCTAACCTAACCTAACTTTACCTAACCTAACCTAACCTAACCTAAATAACCTAACCAACCTTAAAAGTGAGAGAAAAAAGTGAGAGCAAAAAGTGTGAGCAAAAAAGTAAGAGCAAATGTGAGAGCACAAATAATAAACTTAGTTATAACCTAACCTAACCTAACCCACAGAAACCTCATTTAAATATTTTAGATTTTACATTTTAACATTTTACATTTTAACATTTTAGATTTTTGATTTTTTTATTTTACATTTTTTAGATTTTACATTTTACATTTTCGATTTTTTTTGTATTTTAGATTTTAGTTTTTTTAGATTCTACATTTTAAATTTAAGATTTTTTGATTTTAGATTTTCATTTTACATTTTCCGAAAAGAGTAAACAACAAGGTCACATACCTAACCTCACCAAACCTAACTTTACAAAACCTAACTCAAGCTAATCCAAAGGCTAATGTACATACACAAAGTATACAAGGGCACATGCAACTATCCTTATGCTAGTCTTATAGGCTACTGTACAACATGATCACTACCCCAACCGGGTATTTTTTTTTTCATTTTGTTGTAAACACATTTGTCAATTTTCCAATTTCCCATTTTCAGTTTTTTATGTCAGTTTTAAGTTTTTCAATTTCATAATATTGTAACATGGATTTTGCATTTTGTTGTTTACACATTTATCAATTTTACAATTTCCCATTTACAGTTTTTAAAATGTCATTTTCAAGTCTTTCAATTTCATGATATAGAAACATGGATTTCCCAATTTGTTGTTTGCACATTTGTCAATTTACCAAATTCCCATTTACAGTTTTTAAAATTTCAGTTTAATGTTTTTCTATTTTGTCAATATGGAAACATGGATTTTCCAATTTGTGTTTTACATGTTCATTTTGCATTAGGAGTGGAGAGAGGTGGGTAGTAATTAAAAAATGTACAAGCAGTGTCCATAAAATATTTTTTATTTTAAATACATGTACACTACTTACACATAATACATTTTATACATATTCTTTTTTGTTATAAATTGTACAGTTGTTTTTATTTTGTTTTCTATTTTATTTATTTTTAGCCTATTTTCAATTTTGAAAAAATAGGCTTATGAGATCACCTTTTGTCCGTGTGTGTGTGCGTGTGTGTGTGTGTGTGTGTGTGTGTGCGTGTGTGTGTGATTCGTGTGTGTGTCCCCCCCTAATAAAATCTAAACGGCTGGAGCGATTTCAATGAATCTCGGGAAGTTCATAGCACTATTCCCGGCGACCTCGACCGTGCCCTTCAAATTTTGTTACGTCTCTCCAATCCAACATGGCGGCTGTGCGAAATATTTCACTAGCATTCAATATCTCCGAAACTATTACCGATATCGCCCTAAAAATGTGTACGGCTATAAAGGGCACTACTAGAAGTTCACATATGAGACTTTCAAAAACCTGGTGACTACAAAACCAACATGGCGGCCAAGCGAAGTTGAGACATTTAAATAGACTTTTCTCGCGATTTAACTATCTAAATGTAATGAAACTTGGTACAGCAAATGTTTATACACATTGTAATGCACTGAAGTCTAATTTAGTTCAATTGTTTACATAACCTCAAAATGGTGGCTGTGCGAAATATTTCACTGACATTCTTTATCTCCGAAACTATTACAGATATCACCCTGCAATTTTGTACGGTGATAAAGGGTACTGATACAAGTATACCTATGTATATTTCATAAACCTGTAAAGTACGAAACGAACATGGCGACCAAGCGAATTTAAAATATTTTAATAGACTTTTCTCGTGATTTAACTCTCTGAGCGCAGTGAAATGTGGTACAGTAATTGATTTTTCAGATTGTAATGCACTGCCATCTAATTTAATTCAATTGTTTACATAACCTCAAGATGGCGGCTGTGCGAAATTTTAAAATTAAGTTTTAATTTCTTGTGTCGTAATCATGCGATCGAAGTGAAAGTTTGAATAATGAACCTAGGCAATAATTGTCCTTGAATGGTACATAACTCTATGGCCTATACACATAACACTCCTAAATGGTGAGCTCCCGAAATATTTAGACGGTTCTCAATATCTATGAATCTTTTACAGCAACCAAACTGTTTTTTTATGTTCATAGAGACTATGAACATATGTTCACCTATAGGACTTTCAGGAACCTGGTGAGCACAAATCCAACATGGCGGCCACGCGAAGTATAAATATTTAAATGGACGTTTCTCGCGAATTAACTATGCGAGTGCCGTGAAGCGTTGCACGTTAAATGCTTATACAAATGTTGATCCACTGGCATCTAATTTATTTCAATGGTTTACATTATCACAAGATGGCTGCTGTGCGTAATTTTAAAATCTCGTTTTTACTTCTTGTTTTCTAATCATGCGATTGAAGTTTGAATACCACACGTACACAATAATCTTATTGTAATAGTACAAAAATAAAAATCCAACCTGGCGACCATCTGAAATATTTAGACGGTTCTCAATATCTACGAATCTGTTACAGCAATTAAACTGAAATTTTGTATGTTGATTGTGGCAGTTAACATAAGTAGGATATATGAAAATAGGCTGTATAGTTCTTCACGGAATTACTTGTTTGATAATGAATACCATTTTTTCTTTTTGTGCTTTTCTATTTTTGTAGTGCTATTGTTTTAACTTTTTACATTGTTTTGTTTTATGTATTTGCTAGTTGCAGGCAGAGGATTTTGATATTAAAGACTTAACTCTTTAAGCATGGTCAATGATTGAGTAATGACCATAGGCATGTGTACCTATACCATCAGCATCAATCACTCTTTTATCATCACCAGGACACAAAGCAATTTTGTTTAGTCTTATAGATGATATGTCATGTTGTTTAGAAGCGATAATGTTCATTGGTATTCTTTTTACATTGTTTTTCATGACACAATCCTTATAATCTTGAAAGCTTATACAATTTTTGACAACACCTCTGTTAATACCTTTAATCTTTTTTATTTCTTTACCATTTATGTCTAAAGCGTACATTTTAGCTCTAAGTCCAACAAATGCTTTTATAATTTGTCCACAAGCCTCGTCTTTAAATTTCCCCAACGTTTTCTTGTTTGATGTAGAGTAACATATGTGATTAGTAGGATAATCTGATGTGTCCAGGTGTTCTAGGAAATCCAACTTGTCTTGATATACATCTGCGGTGTTAACCAAATAAATGAACGAGTCGGTATCCATATACATGAGTTTAGGACTGTTCATTCCATAATATGGTAGCAGGACATCATAGTGGTGGGAATACATTAGAGTTTTTGAAATATCCAGTATACACATTCCAATATACAGTATTTAGGCTTATTGAATACAATGTTACGTATAGCCAGGGTGGAAAGCAGCTAGGTTAGGACTATAAATTGTTCTGCCAATAAATGTCGGCTATTAGCTTTTCTGCCTTTTTGCTGTCAGTCACAAGACGTATGTCTATTCTTTTACGGACATTTTCCATTGTTTCACTGTTGAATAATTTGGGGCACACCGTGTACCGGAAACCCACACACACCAACCGGTATCTACACAAGACTTCCAATCACCACCCCCGACAGAAACACGGAGTTATTAAAACATTGGTAGACCGTGCTAGGAGAATCTGTGAGCCATCCAACCTCAACCAAGAGCTGAAACATATAAAGAGGGCCCTATGCGCCAACGGATACAGCAATAAGGAGATTGAGTGAGCCTCTCATCCTAGGCGCCGGAGCACGAGGAAAGATTCTGAGGAAACTCCGGTGGCCACCGCATTCCTGCCGTACGTGAAGAAGGTGACGGACAGGATAGGCAAATTACTGAAGACCTATGGGGTGAAGAAGGTTTATAAACCCACCGCCAAAATCCGGGACTTGCTGCGATCCGCTAAAGACAAGCGCCACCCACACTCCACTGCAGGTGTCTACAGAATCCCGTGTTCCTGTGGGAAGGTGTACATAGGAACGACGAAGAGGAGCGTGACCACCAGACTCAAGGAACATAACAGACACAGCCGCCTGGGTCAAACTGAGAAATCGTCAGTCGCTGAGCATTCTCTCTTGCCCGGTCACGATGTATAGTACGGGGACACGGAGATACTCTCCACGACCACACACTACAACGCCAGGCTGCAACGGGAAGCCATAGAAATCTTCAAACACCCCGACAATTTGAATCGGAAGGAAGAAATTGAACGTGTGCGTAATACATGGATCCCGGCTCTTAGGAACACCAAGGCCAAGAAATCACTCACACGTCAACCTGAAGAACCTTCCCGCTACAGCCCGGCAGTCGCGCAGGGAACACCTGATCCTCACAAGCTCGGTCGCCGAAGCCGAAGCACGCACCGCACCCCGCAACATGTACGTGAGATCAGACGATCCAGCCGGAATGCGAAGAGAACGCTCGGCTCACCATGCTAATTTGAAGAACCAAACTACCTTCCAGCCGTTAGTTCATCGCCAAGATCCACCCAACCAACAGTCATATTCAAACAACAATACTCCACTACTAGCCGTTACCCATTATTTCAAGCCTCTTCCTCATTCCACTGCTGACCAAGGAAAGGAGCGGAACCCTTGATAATGCCGGACGCAGTTTCCGGTGAAACGTCGGGAGATATCCTGTCTGGACCACGGCCTACAAGCCCGATAAACTTGTATTTAATTATGAACGCCGGCCGTGAAAGCCTAAGCTGTTATATCATGTCATTGCGTCTGTTTCTCTAATCCCCTCCGGTATCTGTCTTGCTTTGCTGCTCCTCTTTTCGATGAAGGTTGCATATGCTTGTGTCTCCGATAAACTAAAGCAGTGTTTTATGTCATCTACGAAGAGAGTTTCCTGCGCAAGGATATAAGCATAACTATTTCTTGTGAATTTTGAGATGGATAACACTCTTTTGAGGAAGCTAGATTTAACGCTTCCCAGCTTTCTTAGATTTCCGACCGTCAGGTAGTTCCAGATTAGTTGTATTCCATAGGTGGCCGTCGGCATGACTTTGATCTTGAATAGTGCCATTGCTGTAGAAACTGACAGTAGTTGTAATTTGGGTATGTCAAATATTGCTTTTGCTGCAGCTGCTGTTCGTTCTTGTATGTGTAGTGAAAACGTAATTCCCGTAGTTTGGAGGGTGACCCCCAAGTATTTGAAATTTGTTACGAATTCTAAGGGAGAGTTGCCACAAGTGAAATTATCCCCCTTTGCAAGTTTGCCTCCTCTCCTGAATTTCATTGCTTTGGTTTTCGAGCCATTTATTTCCATAGAGTTGTATGTTGCCCAGTTCCTGATGTCGTCTAATGCCGTTTGTAAATGTTTAGGGCTTTTGGAGAGAATGGCCATGTCATCCGCGTACATCAGTAGTTTTACATTGACGTTTATAGCGTTGACAATATCCGCTGTCATGACGTTGAATAAGACCGGACTCATCGGGTCTCCTTGCAAGACCCCTCGTGTTTGTATGATGTCATTCGATGTAGGTATGCCATCATACACCGCTATATGGTTTGCATCAAGGATGCAACAAATGCATTCGATATACACAACTTAAATCCGAGAAAGGATGTATTTTTAAAATAATATTTAACAAATTAAGCAGCGAAAAATCTACATACATTAGGCTATACATCATTTGAAAGAATAGATTCCATAGATTTATAAAATGTAAAAAATAAAAATATGAATATTTAATTATTTTTACCTTTTGGAGTTCCTTCAATGTGTGTTAGTATTGGATAAAATCCTGGATACATCACTGTATTGATTCATTCTTGTTCCAGTTAATTGGCCCGCAATTCATCCAGGCGATCCAGCCGTCTCTTGAAGATCGTTGGAGTCCAGAACTTCAGCAGGCGTGGACACAGCTCTTCACGTACATAGCGTTCTTCATGAAAGCGTCCATGGAAAAGGAGCGCCTAGCATTGGAGCAATGAACCAAGAGAAGACGTTCACGGATGTCACTGCAGCATATCTTCGTGGACGTCAAGGAACCTGGAACATTGGAACGATATAATCTATAATTTGCCAATAATCTGAGCCCCATGCTGTAAATCACGGTCTAGGTTCACTAATTAGATTCTCATCAAAGCTCTGTGCTCCGAATACAGAATTGAACTTATTCGCTATACATAAAAACCTAAGCCTTTATAACATATGCATTGACGTTTTAATCGACAATTTAATGGTTATTGCAGTAATCGAATATTCTTTTGGTTTCAATACTTTCAAAATAATTCCTAAATTACAAGGTCATTATCTATGTGCGCTCCGATAAACACGGCAAGCTAAGCGGGCTGTGACTGGCGCAGATCGCGGGCGCGCGTGGTTGGCGCGCACTTTCACACTTTTAACAAACATGTTCAATAATGTGTACTTACAGTGCTCATAGGTGATGCTGAAAATATCCTCCCTCTCTTGTAACACACACCCGACATCTTGTGACAAAAGAATGTCTCTCAACTCTTTTATTATTTACGGAGCCTGTTTCCTTGAATCGTTTAGCGAGCCTCCTAATTGTACTGGCATTAGGCACAGGTCTTACTTGAAACTTGATTCGAAATTTTCGTCTCGTTTCAGAACAAGATTTTCTGCTTTTCATATACGAATTATGGATATACACCCGTTCGCACAATGTGAATTGGTGTCCAGGCATGAACAGCAATCACAGTAATCACAATACTCACTAAACGTGTAACACTAACGTCTAAGCTTTGCAGATATACGTCCATACGAATGACAAAACACGTGTGAACTAACAATATGAGTCAGCGGAGCCCGCCAACCACAGGCTGAACCGCGTACAAGCGCCCGTGATCTGCACCACTCACAGTCGGCTTAGCTTGCCGTGTTTATCGGGGTGCACATAGATAATGACCCTGTCGTTTAGTTCATGTTGTAGTGGCTAGCATTCTTAGCTGTTACTTCTTAGGTCCGACTCCAATCTCACCTCAGCCAAAACATTTAGTTCTGATTTGAAGGTTCAAATTGAGTTGGCTGTACTCAGTCTCATGATCCCAAACTGATGTTATGAATTGGCCGGTAGTTGTCTTTGGATTCTTGTGGTCCTCTTGGGCTCAGTTCCGGGTTACTTTTTTTTAAACTACAATAAAGTTTTTTTTTAAACTTTCATTGAAATATTAATTTTGATAATAGGGTGGGGGACGGTTCAGTACATGAGTTCCTATGTCCCCAGGAGACTCGATCTATAGTGAGGCCAATGTTCAAGTGTTACCGACGAGAGCAGAGAACCTACTGTAATCACTCATTTGCAGTATGGGGCTTAAGACTCAGCGAAGATAATTTCATTTGACCATTTATGGGTCAACACTTGCGCTAGTGATAGATTTAATGAACTAAATACGACGAAGGATGCGGTCTAATGCTTGGTGTCCATGGTTTGTCAGTTTAGTGCAGGCCCATCCAGTCATTGCGCTCGGAGAGCACGGCCGCGCTCGGGGAACACTGGGCAGTCAAACTAGCGCTCCTTCCCCTACCACCACTACACTGTGGCAGCGAGGAGACCTGAGACAGACGGACAGCTTTTGTGGGATTGATGACATCACATTGATAGGACTGTTTTGCCATAAAAAATATACCGCATATACAAATAGAATGGCACTCCGATAAATGGAATGTGCAGGAAACGAATGCAAGTGTTAAGTAAAGAATATTGTGATTTATTCCATACTGAAATGTGAACATATTAGAGAGGAAAATTCAACATATTTTACCAATATGAACAGGTACAGACCTTGAGTGTCTTTTGCTCTGTCGTTTTTACGAGCTTTTAGTTTTGGAGGAAACAATCTTCTCCAAATTGGGTCCAATATTTCTGGGCACAGCTATTCGTAAACAATTGCGCAAGTATCTATCGCTCATCGTTGCAAGATGTTTACTTTTGGTAAGCTTAAGAACCGGAAAGAAACGCTCACTAATGTTCAGTACGTTGAGTCAAACATTCTTCTCTTCGGCGCGGCGGGCCGACCACGCGCTCTACCAGCCAAGCTCCTTACACAAAGTGTGCGGTTGGGGTTTCTACGTCACTTGGAACCATCCATCGCGATGCTCTGTGATGGCGGAGCGTTGGTTCGGGAACGAAGAGTGTGATTCCTGGGAAGACATGCAGGTATAAGTTGAAGCGAAGATTCGTTTTGTGGGTATTTTTCTGCTCTATTTGATGGTGAGGTTATTTTTTAAATTGGTAGATTATTAGAAACGTATTTTGGGGTAAGCACATATTTTTGACATTTCGCTGATATGTGGCGAACCTATAAGGCTAGAACGATGCGCTCTTTACGGGGATGTGTGTGGTGAATAGGAGTGCACATGGTTTTTGGGTTAAAAATGATTTTTTGTGATTTTAGTGATATTTGGCAAACCGATAAAGCTATAACAATGATTGAGATGTTTTTTCTGTGGCTTTGTCCTCTTGACGGGGATGCTTGTGGTGACTAGGTGCAAACATGGTTTTTGGGGGTAAAAATGCGTTTTTGTCATTTCTACTGATATTTGGCAAAGCCATAAATCTAGAGCAACGTTTCAGGTGTCCTCGTGTTTGTTGCGTTGCCCTGTTGACGTGGATGTGTGTGTCGAGTAGGTGAGGTAGGAATTTTGGGTGAAAAACGTGTTTTTTAAAATCATTTTAGTGGATATTTCGGGAAGGGGTTGACGGATGGAGATGCGGGTGGTACGAATGTTTAGAGGGAGCTCTGTGTGGATGGCCCTGGTTTAGTGTCACCATGATTGGTGTCCATGGCTTGTCAGTTTAGTGTCACCATGCCGCCAACACTTAAGAGGCGTTTGGTTAATACACAAAATATTCAAAAGTGGAATAATAATAATAAAAATCAGAAAGTAGTATGATTCAGCGACAAACCTGGACCGAGTCGGCAACAAGATGAAGACATTGTAATCATTGAACGATCAACAACAACAAATGAAATTACTTCGAAGAAACGCAAACCCCGCCAACAGAAGACGAAAATAGACGATACACGTATGGTTTTGTTCAAACAATATATGGACACCAAGCGTGAGACCACATACTTTGTCGTGTTTCATTCGTTATTCATTAGGTCCTGTGCAAGGCACATTGGGCAGCAAGTCTTCTCGAGCGATGTCGGTCGATCGCAACAGCTTCGGCATGATCCCAATAGATGCAAATGGTCCTGAGATCTTCTCTCATTGTTTGACGCCAAGTTCTTCGAGGTCGGCTTTGTTTCTATTTTCCTCTCAGTGGTGTCCATCTTAGTGCAGTTCGTTGGTGAAGGTATTCCGCCATGCGAAGGACGTGGCTAGCAAGTTGCATCCGACGCTCAGTTACAGTCGTTGACAGGCGTACTGAGTCTGATCTTCTTAAGACGTCTTCATTTGTGACATGATCACGATAAGAGACTCCAAGAATTCGTCTAAGGCAACGTTGTTGGAAAACATCTAACCGCTTAACTGCCTTAGCCGTGAATTCCCATGTTCACAGGCATATAATGCAGTAGGTAGGACAATACTCTTGAAAAGTTTCATCTTTGTGGCGACGCCTATGACTGTTGTCGACCAGATAGAGCGCATACGCTGAAAAAAGCTTGATGCCATTCCGATTCGATAGGTGGACAGAACATGTGAGTAATGCCGAGGTTCTTCAGCGTGTGAGCAGCCAACCTGAGCTGTTAAACACAATTAAGAAGAGGAAATTGGAATACTTGGGACACATGATGAGGAATCCAAAATACCGTCTGCTCCAAGTTATACTTCAGGATAAAATTGAAGGTCAGCGTGGACCGGGAAGGAGACGAATAACTTTGATGGATAATTTAAGAACGTGGTTTGGGCTGTCTTCCACGGAACTCTTCAGGATTGCACAGGATAAGAAGGTGTTAGCCATGGTGGTAGCCAACGTCCGTATCGGATAAGGTAGAAGAAGAAGAAGAAGGTGATATCCCTTTCTGTGCCTTCACCAATGGAGATAATGCTACCAAGATATGTGAATTCCTTTGTCGTATGTAGTTCACTAAATTTGTCACTACAAGCGCTAGTGTTGGCCCATACATGGTCAAATCAAAATCGAAATATCTACTTCCGTTTTGACTGACAAGTCATGAACACCAACAGTTAGACCAGATCCTTTGTCGTATGTCGTAAATTGATGTAACGTGTATTATTTCTTTTCTCTTTTGTTATCCTATAATCTAAATTCACAAGTCTTGTTTTCAACAATAAGAACTGTAAATATCTAACAAGGGGAGGATACGATGCATGGGGCACCGATTCGAACCATCCTTAGTATACGTGTAGGGCATGACCAGGCGTATATCAGGTGCACGTAGTAAGGTGCGCTTCTCAGCCGTTTCCGAGAAATTAATTAATTGCAATTACAGTGCGGCGTCTATGTGCGTTGTACGCTAGCGAGAAGCCAAAGAGAGCGTGGTGCAGCGGTAAGAGCCGTGCTTCGTAAGCAAACATTGGAAATTAGTACAACTGTAGGTGTCGTGAATAATGTTTATTTTGCAGTCAATTGTAATAACGTGTTATGTGAGCGGGAAAAGAGATTCTGCAATCATCGTACGGGGGTCAACGTTTGTGACATTACATAATGTACAGTATTGGCATTGCAAATACATCGGTATTATACACGGTGAGGTGCATTCTATTATATGTACCGGTATACATTTATTCATTGAAGGCCCAGTCTGTTCCGTTCATGGCACGTCTGTGAGCCATGAGACCATCCCGTACCCCGCAAGCAGTGACTCATGCTATGGGTATTGGTTGGAAATTGCCAATGGTTACAAAAAATAAAAAATAAAAAAAATACAACACACTGCAAAGGTTCACCGTGGGATTCGATCCAGCGATCCCGCGCTTACGAAGCAGCCATCTTACCGCTGCACCAAGCGCTCGTTGGATTCTTGCTAGCGAACAACGCACATAGACGCCGCACTGTAATTGTAATTAATTCATTTCTCGGAAACGGCTGAGAAGCGCACCTTACTACTTGCCCTACACGTGTACTAAAGATGGTTCGAATCGGTGACCCATGGATCGTATCCTCCCCTTGTAAGCTGTTTAAATAAAAATTGAATCATCGTTCGTTCATCCCCTGAGGAATGTTCAATGGTAAATTTAGGCTCTACACCATCTACAGCAGACCTGCACAAGAAAATACGCTCGCCAAGATGACTTGGACGCTTGAGTTGAACGTGGTTGTTGCTTATCTCGTATAGCCTACGGCGAGTGAAGAGAAATTGGAGAGGTACAGTACTGGCTGTGCAATGCACCGTTCTCTACACACAGCCAAAATAAACTCCCCTACTCTGCACTCGCGAGTACTGACTCGCACTCGACAAGCGCTGATTGTACTTGCATGAAATAAAGTAGAGAACTATATTACCCGGGCAGGACATCTGGTCATCTTGTATCCAAGAAGTCAATGCGCTTAGCAGCAGGAAACTACACACATCAAAACAAGTTTTGCATATTGCTAGCCAAGAGTCGTAGTGGTCTCAAACCCATTATTCGTTCTTGTGTGCGCGTGTCTCGTCTGTGGGTGAGTGGTTAACGTGTCGGTCTACTAAACCCCAAACTTGCAGGTTCGCTCCTGGCCGTGGTAAGTGATTTTTTTTTGAAAGGCGTCAAAAATTACGACACCTATGTCATACGATGTTGGCATGTCAAAGAACCCTTTTGAATTCAGTAGGCCGTATTCATAATGACAAAATTAATCTCGGGAGTTTCCGCCAACACAAAGTTCCTCATTTTTCTACTAGAAAGCGCTATAGTGTTCAAGGAGCTTAGATATCTAACCTCCTTGACTTCCATAGTGCTTCAAGGAACAACGAAATTCGACATGCAAGCTACCCTTTGGGTGTCAAATAACAAAGCTTGCACCCGGCATCCGAGGCCATACGATATTTTTATTTATTATTCATTTTTCAGGCATTTATGCCCTTAACTGAAGAATAATGTATTGCTTCTGTAGGATTAGTAGTATTGGCATTATGTAATATATTATCTCAAGCAGAAGAGCAGCAAGCAATCTGCTAAAGTAAATAACGCTCGATATGGTGTACATGCCTTCCCTCTTGCCCCACACTAGCCCTGACGCGCCAATAAACAGATCTAAACAGTTGGCAGCGCACTCTTTCCAGAACGGCAAAGATGTGCAATAGTAGGGTGATTCGCGGGAGCAAGGCAGCCGAAAACTACATCCTATCTAGTGCCGATGTCAGGAAGGGTGGAAGTCTCTATATTCCACTACTCTAAGGGCCTCCATGGACTGTACGGATTTGGTTTTGCTTTTAATCTTGGGAAAATCAAGGACTTTTAATGCCTCAAAAAACTTATTGCTTGAACGTCTGAGCTGAACGTACACATTTTTGTATCAAAGCAGGTTTCACGTATATCGGTTCTGTAGTTCTGGAGAAATTAAATAAAATCTCATTTAAAATATTCGCTTCTTTTACGAATTCATATTGTATCATTGTAATTTCAGACAAAACAGACAGTGGTGCTGTTCAGAGACGAAATAATCTTAATCCGTCTGTAATTTCGTAAGATATAGCTGTTAGTATTAGTTGTGGTAAGACTGACTCTTGGATACAAGATGGCCGGTTAATAAGCACCGGTAATGAGAGTGCTTTAGTCAACAGTTTGTATACGTTTCAACAGAGGATGATAAGTCCATATTGTGAAGAATGCTAATTGAAATACAATGCTAATGTGCAATAAAAGTGTTATTGGCATTGAGAGAATCGAATTTAGTAATTATATGTGCTTGTGTCTCTAATGAATATTTGTACTCATAGTTATTGGTAAATTAGTCTATTAAATTTATTGAAATTTCAATGTTCTGTGTTGATTATTACCAGTGCACAGCAAAATCCATAGACGTCGGAAAATCATATCATCTGCCTGTGTAAAATGTGTGTGTTTGATTCTTCAGTCTTTAGACTGGTTTAATGCAGACCTCCAGCCTCCCCTTTCTAAGCTATTTCATATCTACACAGATACCAGATCCTACATAGGTCAGCAAATCATTAGACTAGATTCCAGTTTTCAAACATTTCATTTCATTTACATTACTTTTCATGACTAAATGCAGTAAAAATGTTTCCAATACACTGAAATGCCTTCAAATGTTTAACCAATAGTCGTAATTATATTTTATATCAAGAAACTTCATGAAGTAACAAGTAGTTCCGTGAAGAACTATACAGCCTATTTTCATATATCCTGCTCATGTTAATTGCCTCTATCAACATACAAAATTTCAGTTTAATTGCTGTAACAGATTCGTAGATATTGAGAACCGTCTAAATATTTCAGATGGTCGCCAGGTTGGATTTTTATTTTTGTACTATTACATTAAGATTATTGTGTACGTGTGGTATTCAAACATCAATCGCATGATTAGAACACAAGAAGTAAAAACGAGATTTTAAAATTACGCACAGGAGCCATCTTGTGATTATGCAAACAATTGAAATAAATTACATGCCAGTGGATCAACATTTGTATAAGCATTTAACGTGCTACGTTTCACGGCACTCGGATAGATAATTCGCGAGAAACGTCCATTTAACTATTTATACTTCGCGTCGCCGCCATGTTGGATTTGTGCTCACCAGGTTACTCAAAGTCCCATAGGTGAACATATGTTCATAGTCTCTATGAACATTAAAAAAAATCTGTTTGGTTGCTGTAAAAGATTCATAGATATTGAGAACCGTCTAAATATTTCGGAAGCTCGCTATTTAGGATTGTTATATGTATAGGCCATAGGGTTATGTACCATTCAATGACAATTATTGCCTAGGTTCATTATTCAAACTTTCACTTCGATCGCTTGATTACGAAACAAGAAATAAAAACATAATTTTAAAATTTAGCACAGCCGCCATCTTGAGGTTATGTAAACAATTGAATTAAATTAGATGGCAGTGCATTACAATCTGTATAATCATTTACTGTACCACATTTCACTGCGCTCAGAGAGTTAAATCACGAGAAAAGTCAATTAAATATTTCAAATTCGCTCGGTCACCATGTTCGTTTTGTACTTTACATGTTTATGAAATATACATATGTAAACTTGTATCAGTACCCTTTATCACCGTACAAAATTGCAGGGTGATATCTGTAATAGTTTCGGAGACATAGAATGTCAGTG
The DNA here is from genome assembly GCA_946902985.2 of Meconema thalassinum. NCBI lineage: Eukaryota > Metazoa > Arthropoda > Insecta > Orthoptera > Tettigoniidae > Meconema > Meconema thalassinum. The sequence continues at coordinate 72,321,445 of OX336399.1, read as the reverse complement.
AAATATTTCGCACAGCCGCCATTTTGAGGTTATGTAAACAATTAAAATAAATTAGACTCCAGTGCTTTACAATGTGTATAAACAATTGCTGTACCCAGTTTCATTACGTTTGGGTAGTTAAATCGCGAGAAAAGTCTATTTAAAAGTCTCAACTTCGCTTGGCCGCCATGTTGGTTTTATAGTCACCAGGTTTTTGAAAGTCTCATAGGTGAACTTCTAGTAGTGCCCTTTATCACCGTACACAATTTCAGGGCGATATCGGTAATAGTTTCGGAGATATTGAATGCTAGTGAAATATTTCACACAGCCGCCATGTTGGATTGGTGAGACGTAACAAAATTTGAAGGGCACGGTCGAGGTCGCCGGGAATAGCGTCATGAACTTACCGAGTTTCATTGAAATCGCTCCAGCCGTTTAGATTTTATTAGGGACACACACACACACACACACCTCACACACACACACACACACATACACACAAGCACACACACACACACGGACAAAAGGTGATCTCATAAGCCTATTTTTTTCAAAATTGAAAATAGGCTAAAAATCAGGAAGGGAGTAAGACAGGGTTGCCCCCTTTCACCGTACCTCTTCAATGTATTCATCGAAAAAGCTATAAATAAATTCAAAACGAACACGAAATGAATTAGAACAAATAGACAACAAATCCATTGTACTCGCTTTGTAGATGATATAGCAGTGGTTGCAGACTCAGAAAAGGAATTATCCAAGATGCTTAATATACTATCATCATATTTAATAGATTTGGAGCCTCCGTGGCTTAGGCGGCAGCACGCCGGCCTCTCACCGCTGAGTCCGTGGTTCAAATCCCGGTCACTCCATGTGAGATCTGTGCTGGACAGAACGGAGGCAGACAGGTTTTTCTCCGGGTACTCCGGTTTTCCCTGTCAAAATTTCATTCCAGCAACACTCTCCACTATCACTTCATTTCATCTGTCATTCATTTAATCATTGCCCCAGGGGAGTGCGTCAGGCCTCGGCAGCCGGCACAGTCCATATCCTCGCCGCTAGATAGGGGCTTCATTCATTCCATTCCTGACCCGGTCGGAGACTGGAAGCAGGCTGTGGATTTTCATTTTCATTTCATATTTAATAAATTTATACGTAAACATTAACGTGAAGAACCCGGGTGAGTTAGCCGTGGCCGTTGCGGCATGACTGTTGGCAGTCGCTCACATCCGGGAGGCGAGGAGGTTCGAATCCCCCCGCCGGCAACCTTGAAGATGGTCTTCTGTGGTTTCCCATCTTCCTTCCAGGCAAATGCCGGGGTTGGTCCCTAACTATAGGCCACAGCCGCTACCTTCCAACTCCTCGACCCTCCCATCCAACATTCCTCCCCAACGGTACTTGTAGCTCACCCATTGGGTGTCCGTCTCGAAGCAGCTACAAAACTGGCGAGCCGAACATGTCCTAGGACACTCCCGGCACTAAAAGCCATACGCTAAAAAAAACCGTGAAGAAAACAAAAATATTAGTTGTAAGTAATCATCCTGAGCGAAATCACACCAGCATCAGGCTTGCTAACAAAGTAGTGGGACAAGTCACCAGTTTCCCTTACCTCGGAAGTTAAATCACAAATGATAACCGCTGCAGCAAAGAGATAAGAAGAAGAATAGCGCTTGCCAAACAAGCATTCAGCAACAAAATAACTCTTCTGGCCAATATACATCTAGATATTGAGATTAGGAGACATTTTGTGATTGTCATTTGTGTGGAACGTACTCTTATATGGATCTGAATCTTGGACAATTCGAGAACAGGATAGGAAACGGCTTGAAGCGTTTGAGATGTGGGTCTGGAGGCGAATGATAAAGGTAAGTTGGACTAAAAAAAGAACAAACGAAAGTATACTGTGATAAATCCAGGGGAAGAACAGCTAAATCCATTGGACACACCGTGCGTCATAAAACCTTTCTAACCAATCTACTAGAAGGAAAGGTCTTAGGAAAGTAGGGACGAGGTTGACCTAGGAAGCAATTCCATCAAGTATTGATGGAAAACGTAGGATGTGGTTCCTACTGTGAGATGAAAAGACAAGCTGAAGACAGAATACAATGGCTAAATCGGCAAGGCATTGCCTTTAGACATTGATTGATTGATTGATCAAGAAACGTGCAGTATAAAGACTATTTTTAATTTTCAATACAAAGGAACCTTGCTAGAGCTCGAGCCAGGCGGGAAGGCGGTGCGCAGAACACAACGCTACCATTACGTCATGCCTCACTTCCATCGCACCAATCACAGTCAGTCTGTCTTGAGAATCTGAGCTAGTGTGTTGTCAGGAAAGCTAAGTGCAAAGCAGCGTGAAGGAGACGGGCTCGATGAGGTGTTGTCATACCGCAGGAACTCATGGCAGCAGCCTGCGGTGTGGGGCTCGGCATGATGGACCTGTTGCAACAGTGGAAATGTATCTCTGTCTCTCTCTCTGCGCAAATCCCTTAGAGCCGGCCGCCTTCCGAGCTGACGCGAGCTCTAGTACAAAATGTGATACGTTTTGTTTTGAACACTTTTTTCTAGTTTTCGTGTGAATTTAGAGCAGAGGGATTCGAAGTGAATTTACTGATGGTCCCCTTTTAAACTATTCAAAGGTTCATGGACCATGGATTGAAATCACCTGATTTAGTGGGTACATTCCAAAGTAATTGAAAAACGAGAAAACGGGCTCAGCTCAGGCATCCCTCAGAATATCCAATTCCGAAAACTCTAGACGCAATTCCATACAGAAAGATTTGTAAGTCCATAGGAAAGAAAACATTACTAAGTTTCCGTGGCTTAGGCGGCAGCATGCCGGCCTCTCACCGCTGGGTCCGTGGTTCAAATCCCGGTCACTCCATGTGAGATCTGTGCGGGACAAAACGGAGGCAGACAGGTTTTTCTCTTGGTAATCCGGTTTTCCCTGTCAAAATTTCATTCCAGCAACACTCTCCACTATCATTTTATTTCATCTGTCATACATTTAATCATTGCCCCAGAGGAGTGCGTCAGGCCTCGGCAGCCGGCACAGTTCATATCCTCGCCGCTAGATGGGGGCTTCATTCATTCCATTCCTGACCCGGCCGGAGACTGGAAACAGGCTGTGGATTTTCATTTTTCATTAAGTATGGTAATAAAATATGTCAGGGGGTCGTCAATAAAATGATTTAGAACAAATAAATGTGAATGATTTACATTCTAACAATATGCACACCTGTGTGCCTCCGATGCAATCTGTTTCACATATTCTAACCTCGGTTTACCCCTACAGTTCCTGTTCTCGACTCTTCCTTCCATAATTAAATTTACTATTCCTGTGTGCCTAATAACAGTGCTCAAAAGTGTTTTGCATTTTGCGATTTAGTGACTTGTTTATTTGCTATGTGTGTGTAATCACATTGTACACAATATAGGGTACAAACAAAGAAAAACAACTAACATTTCGTTCTGCAAAGGAGATAGAAATACACAACTGATAACAAAACAAGAAGTTCCGTTAAGAACTATACAGCCTACTTTTCATGCCAACTATTATTCTACAGAATATGAACCTATCTAGAATAATGACGAAATTAAGTTGGTAATATCGAAATATCTAATTAGTTCAAAATATACCTGGTATAATGTAGCCTAATAGAGCACTACAGTTGGCAGCCCTGGTGACTGAATATATTCTTAGTTCCATCTCTTAAGGTACAGAATACAAAATTTGGTTGAAGTCCAATGGACGTTACTTGCAGTTAGACTCTGGATCTATCAGCACGCGTAAAAGCATGTTGCCAACAATACCATGCGTGTGCTGGTCAGAAATAATCTGAAATATTATGATATCTTGTTGTGCCAATTTTGGATGAAATCCATTTGTTAGTATAGAAGTTTCATGTATTTTAAAATTGGACATATCAGCAGGCATAGAATCATGTTGTCAGCACTGCCTTGTATTAATTACTCCAAATTAATCTAGAATGTCAGGTGCTATACGTGTGCAAAGTATAGAGCTGTTGGCTTGCATACTTTCTGATATATTGATATTAGGGTAAAAAATATAGACAGCATTTATTAACAGTTGGCAGCCCTGATTGCACTGAAGAATACTTATAGTCATATCTGATATGTTACACATAGCACATGCGAAATTTGGATGAAATCCTACTGATAGTATAGAAGTTACATGTATTTAAAAATTGGCCCTATCAGCAGGCTTAGAATCATGTTGGTAGAACTGACGTATATAAGTTACTACAAAATTAATCAAACATGTCAGGTACTATACGTGTGCATAGTTTAAAGCTGTCGGCTTGCACACATTCTGATATATTGGTATTTGGATTAAAAAAAAATAGAGAGAGCAATTATTAACAGTTGTCAGCCCAGGTGGCTCTTAAGAATACGCTCAGTCATATCTGTTTATGTACACATATTACATACAAAATTTGGTTGAAATCCAGTTGATAGTGTAGAAGTTATATGCATTTAAACATTGGACCTATCAGAAGGCTTAAAATTATTTTGGCAACACTGTCATGGTTGGCCTCCTGGAAATCAAACTGAAATAGTATTGTCTACATGTGTGCCAATTTTGGAATAGCTCCTATGCATACCTTGCAGGATATCCAACATGGAGCTCAAATTTCTAGTGCGTTTTTTCAGCAGTTGGTAGCACTGACATCATTTTCAAATATGGACGTGAGCTATTCCGGTGCACATCTTTACTCATACTAAATTTGGTTTTGATTGCTGCAGCCGTTTAGGAGTTGATAGGGGGGGACACACACACAGACAGAAGGACAGACAGACAGACAGACAGACAGACAGACAGACAGACACACATTTGCCCGATCTCATAAGACTACTTTTTCCTCATTTTTGCAAAATGTGAAAAGTAGGCTAACAAAAATGTGGGACTGAGCATACAAACGTCCTTTTCATGTTGGGGCTTACGAATACCGTGTGTGGCTACCACGAGCTCTAAGGCATGCTTTCAGACAACGAGGGATACCGAGCAGAATCTAATACATCGTGGTTTGGGGCAGATTATCCCACTCTTGGACAACAGCTTCAATCAGTTACTGTTTGTTTGTTTGTTGGAGGACTGGGACGGTGCGAAGTTGCCCTCCTGAGCTCTTTCCATGCATGTTCAATACAGTTCATGTCCGCAGAATAGGCAGGCTACTCCATTCCCTGTATGCTATGCATCTGAGGGAACTGATTGACTACCATAGTTCGATGGGCACGAGCACTAGTGTAAAACCCTCACCCATTATGACACCGAATCCTGTAACGACCAGTCATGTTACCGTGGTTAGGAATTAGAGGCGTACGTCGACCAAACATCATTTTACCCCAAAACATGACTGAACCACCTTGCTGTTGGTTGCGTACCTGGATGAAGGGTTCTTGAAATCTCTCACCCACTCGTCTTAATACCTTTAGCCATGTTCATCAATCTCCTGTAACACCGTATTTCACTTATTTCTATTTTCCTCTTTTCAGCAGCACCAATTGCCCATAGGGCACCGCGCTCTTGACAAAGGATTAAAAAACAACGTTTTAATGAAGTTGATGATTAGAGTTTTATTTTGTAGAAAACCTTTCCTTGCCTGTACATTTTATATCCTCTTCGTTACATTCATCACTGCTAATTTTCCTCTCAAGCAGCAGAATCCTCCAATATTAGCTTTCCACCTGTCAAATTGATGTCAATAGGGGTTTATGACTTCTTCCGACTCCATTCCATTATCAGCCTATTTTCGTTTATGAAAAGATAGGCTTATGAGATTAACTATTGTCCGTGGGTGTGTGTCCCACTCCCCTCCTCCCCCCCCCCCCCCCCCGCTAATGAAACCTAAAAAGCTGGAGCGATTTCAATGAAACTCGGTAAAGTCATATTACTATTATGACCGACCCCGTACGTGCTCTTCAAATTTTATTACGTCTCGCCAATCCAACATGGTGGCTGTGCGAAATATTTCTCTGGCATTCCATATCTCCGAAACTATTACTGATATCACCCTGATATTTTGTATAGTTATAAAGGGCACAACTAGAAGTTTACGTATGTAACTTTCAAATACCACTTAACTACTTAACGAGCATGGCGGCGAAGCAAATTTGAAACATTTAATTTTTTTTTTCGCGATTTAACCTTCCGAACGCTGTGAAACTTGGTACAGCAAATGTTTTCACACAATGCAATGCACTGACATTTAATTTAGTTCAATTGTTTACATAACCTCAACATGGCGGCCAAGCGAAGTTGAAACATTTAAATATACGTTTTTCGTGATTTAACCTTCCGAACGCTGTGAAACTTGGTACGGCAAATGTTTTTACACATTGCAATGCACCGATATTTAATTTAGTTCAATTGTTTATATAACCTCAATATGGCGGACGTGCAAAATTTTAAAACTAAGTTTTTATTTCTTGTGTCCTAATCATGCGATCGAAGCCAACGTTTGAATAATGAACCTACGCAATAGCCCACATCTAATAGTACATAACTCTATGGCCTACATACATAAAAGTCCAACATGGCGATTCGAAATATTTAGACGGTTATCAATTTCTATTAATCTATGACAGCAATCAAACTGAAATGTTGTATGTTGATAGAGGCTATCAACATAAGTTCACCTTTGCGACTTTCAATAAACTGGTGTGCAAAATCCAACATGTTGGCGACGCAAAATGTAAATATTTAAATGGATGTTTGTCGCGATTTAATCACCCGAGCGCAGTTAAACTTGGTTATGGAATATGACTATACAAATTGTAATCCATGGCATCTAATTTATTTCAATTGTGAAATCTAGTTTTTATTTCTTGTGTCTTAATCAAGCGATTGAAGTTTGAATAATACACCTACACAATAATCTTCATGAAATAGTACATAACTCTAAGTCCTACCTGTATAAAAATCCAACATGTCGACCATACGAAATATTTAGACGGTATAATAATAATATCGTATGGCCTCGGGTGCCGAGTGCAAGCTTTGTTAATTGACACCCAGAGGGTAGTTTGTATGTCAAATTTCACCGTTCCTTGGAGCGCTATGAAAGTCAAGGAGTTTAGATATCTAAGCTCCTTGACACAACAGTGCTTTCTAGGAGAGAATGGAGGAACTTTGTGTTGGCGGAAAATCCCGAGATTAATTTTGCCATTGAATACGGCCTATTGAATTCAAATGGGTTCTTTAACATGCCAACAACGCATGACATCCATGTCGTGATTTTTGTCGCCTTTCAAAAATCACTTACCACGGCCAGGGGCGAACCTGCAAGCTTGGAGTTAGTAATCCGACACGTTAACCACTCACCCACCGTGGCAAGCATTTAGACGCTTCTCAATAACTACGAATGTATTACAGCAATCAAACTGAAATTTTGTATGTTGATAGAAGCAATTAGCATAAGCAGGATATTAACAGACGTGTATTGAGCGACACTCCGTAGCCTACGCAAGTCCATCAAGAACAAACGGCCTGGATTGCTCGCGAAGGGCTCCATGATAACGCTCGCCCACACGACACTGACGTCACACACGGTTTAGTGGCCAAGTTCAAGCGGGAGCAACTTGGGTACCACCCCTACATTACGGACTTGTCACCCTGCGACTTCCATCTGTTTGTTCCGTTAAAAATCATCTCAAGGGAAAACGTTTCAAATCGGACGATGAACTAAAAGACACCGCAGAGGATTGGCTCCTGTCACAACTACAAGACTTCTGGGAACAGGGAATCCTGTGACTAGTGAAGCAATGGGACCCCTGTGCACAGGCCTGTGGTGAATACTTTTCAATAACGAATAAATTGTACCTATAGTATCGTTTCGTACTGTACCCGAAACACTTACCAATACCCGGTGAAATCCCTCGATGGTCACTGGATCGTAGAACCTGAAAAATGCCCGGCGAAAAACCCTCCCAGGTCCTACCACCAAGTAGAGGAATGAATGGGTTACTAGTCATCCTATCAGGCTGTTTTAAGAATGACCATGGTTACAACGAACGAACCAATAAGAAACTAGCTCAAGAACACGAAAAACAACTCTTAAAAGAACTATCTCAAGGGTGGAAATCCCTGGAAAAAGAAAATCCAAGCGATGGCCAACTTAAAACGACCTCCAATCTCTTCGTTAAAATATCACACCATGATTTAAAATTGGGAAAACAATTTATTCCAAGAGAACAAGGTAACAGGCAGGAAATTAAAAAATAATACCCTGTCGTCAATAAAACAAAATCACAGCTAAACACAACTGTAGTAAGATAATCCTACATGATTCCAGAAATGGATTACGATAATCACCTACACGCTGGGGTGATTCTAATAATAATATCTCACATTATAAAATAAGGATATTAAGCATCAATCTCCTTATGATATTAGGAGGACTGGATGAAATATTAGACGATGAATAAAGAAGAATTATCAAAATTTATACGCGTGTATCGTCTTAAACGATATTCCAAAAGTGTAGCAAATCAAGATTATATACAAGTATTTATAAGAATATATACAGAAATGTCCTCAGACATTCACATGATTCAGCCTAAACAGCTGATCTTGGCCATACCATTCGCATCGTGATGTGTAATTAACAATCAATACATCGGGTTACTAATTTTCATCAAGCAATTAAGCTAAATAGTGTAACTATCGACTATGTTCATGATTCAAATTTCAAGTAAACTTGTACAAAATTGTAGAGGTTTTAACGATTATATGCTGTGGAAATGTCTTAAGTCGCTCGAACAGATTATCCAAGCGTTGCCTTAGATTAGTCGAAGGAAAAAAAACATGTAGGATCGCTCTATAAGCATGACGACGCCAATGTCTCCAACAGACATTAAAATACCAGAAAAACTCATCTATATTAATGTAACACCAAACACGGGTGTTGACTACTCGAAGTCACAAACAGATTGGCACTTACCGGCTCAATCTAAAATAGGCCTAATGCTTCAACAAGCATAAAATCTCACAAATATGCATCATCCCAGATGTGCATCCAAAACACAACACAACAAGGTTATACGAACCTTCGAAACACTACTATTATTTAATCTCAATACTCATACAAGAGCTACAAACATGCTTAACTCACACACTAACCTTAAGCACGTTGTTCAAAGTCGAGACACTGAAACATTCCACTAGAAAATTAACTTATCTTGCCTCCCGATAATGTATATTAATAATACTTGTTCATTTTTCTTGACTCCAAGTCAATCTTTCCTGGAATAATTTAATCAACTTTGCGAATGGTGTTCAAAACTGCTATACTATATCTCACTCACACAATTGCATTAAATGCAATTATTTACGTTAATACTGTGGAAAATACATGTCTCAAAATGACATCCTAAATTAAGTTAATCTCAAATCAATACCTATTAGAAGGTAAAACTGATCTTTTCCTGAACCAGGATAGCCTCCAAATTCGATGGGCTTCGAAGTATCAGTGGATAAAACTTACACCATGAAAGCAAGTTAACTAATCAGGTTAATCCAATGACAATCATTAAGTAAATCCACTAATAAATCTGCACTCACAAAAGCAAAGTGCTTTCCATAAATATAAAATCCAACAGGTGGATTAGAGCTATAAATGCAACGAACACCAAGATAAACTTTTCAAAATTCAAATCGCTGCGAGAAAACGAAGTTCCTAACAGAACAGTAGTATATGAAAAACATGTACTGGCCTCAAAGAAATCAGTGTTCCAAACACTGAGAAACAAACGCGATTAAATCTATGCTTGGACAAAATATTGGAGATCTTCCCCTAAATTCTCTTCTCGGCAAATAAAAATACGCACTACTAAGAAATTACTGATCCTACTGATTAAATGATCCAAACTAGTAATACACAAGGAATGAATTCGTTAAGCGAATACAAAATCCCGGGAACACAGCAAGTCAGATTCGACAGAAACATCGAACCTAAGCTTGTGAATGCCCATTTAATCTACAAAAAAGAAATGACAATTGCAATTGCTAACAAGTGCCTCTACTAAGCTACGTTAAAGAGTCTGCTGGTCCAGTACCTTTTGTTGCATCTTGAAGCGTCTTAAGCGGGATATATAAATATCTGATGAATATCCAGAGTATCACCAGATAATACACTCTTCTTCTTCTCTGGATCTGGGAATCGAACCCGGGCCTGCAGCGCACATGCATACTGGTCGGACGACCATACGAGCCTACTCCCTTCATGCCAAAAATACTATAATCCACCTGAGAAAAAGCACTTCCTGCATGTCGCAGCTCATGAAAGCACTCGCAAACTACCACTGGAGTGCGGTGAAAATATACTCCTCTCCAACAAGGAGAATTCAGTTGTGGCTGGCAGTCATTTCGCTTATGCATTTCTCATGAAGCTACCCCATTAAATCTAGCCTGCCATTCTGGAAGTCATAACTATAACGTTGAACTTCCCCACTGATATCTCAGACGATAATATGCGTTCTAGTGTCTGCATAATGTACAGCTTAACAAGTCCTGAAGTTAGCATGTATCAGCACAATCATACACGTTACTATTGCTCGTGATGAAGACCTCACAAGGATTCGCAATGGTTGCCTTGGTAATGGATACCACTTGACAGAGATATACAGTCAGTCCGCGTTCCGTTTCGACACAATTCTTCCTAACCAAGATGGCAGTATACATTTACAACTGTTCTGAACATATCTCAGATCCATTATAAACTGGTAGCTTTAATAAATACTTGAGCACGGTACACGTCCGCTTGTAAAGACACGAAATACTCTGCACGTTTATAACGCACTTTGAAAAAGACCTGTTCGGCTTCGCTGAGTATAAACGCGAGCCGTCTCCACACGGAGTTATCACAGCCTGCCTTGCACCTGCGATCTCGCTTGCTAGCCGAGTTGCGTAACCACACATATGACACTCCGAATACAAGAGTACACGTCCAAGTGAAGTCGCCTTGCTTGCAGCCAAACGCCACAGCAAGCAACTCCCACTACCGCCTTCCTTCATCGATATCTCGATGTGTCAATATCTCGCTTATGGTTTGATCATTATAGATGTTATTCTTGCACGTCGCTTGTTATATTATATTCCTCATATGAAATAGCTTTCTGCTATGGTAATCTGCGTTCTACGTCCTTCGAAAAGTCTTCTAATACTCTAATTCGCTTCAAAACAATAAAGATAATCCTGTAGCCTGGATCGATATATGACATGACGTCACATATATGTTTATTGATCGGTCTCTCTGTGAGTCCACCCACTCGAGAATGCTCGTTACTTTCCGATCTCGAACCGAATGACACTTCTTATATTTACGGCGTGATAGATCATGACTTGACTCACGAGCTCAACAGCATCGCGTCTCTCGTCGTCTCCACTACAGTATCTGGGCATAAACTTATGAAAATATACGGTACATTTCCCCACTGATATCTCAAATAAAAGTCATTTTGCTTTTATTTGCACCAATCTAGGTAATTTCGATATATGTATCGTTATTTTCATACAGATCTTAAACAATCTTCTCCACATATCTCTTGAGGTTTTTAGCATTAAAACGTCCTATAACTTCTCTACCATTTGTACTTACAATCTCGTAGCAGTTATTACCAAATGCTCTTGCTATCATATAGGTTCTGTCCAAGCTTTCTCTGGCTTTCTATTGGACTCTTGATGCGAATGCTATGCCAGCGTCAGTCTTCAATTTCTTCGTATATTATTTTCATTTTCTCTGTCAGGGGTTCTCTCCTGACTTCTGTCCTTTCTGCTGGTGCTGGCTTGAGCCTGATCTCTCACTCTCTCCTTTCTCTCTTTTGACCTTCTTCGTCCTTCTTCAGGGGACCGATCTCTCCCTCTCTTGAGCCTATCATGCTGCCTCTTTCTTTCATATTCCTCTGTTCTGTAATTGTTATATCTGGAGTAACCTTGATTCTGTCGGTTATCGCCTTGATTCCGGTTGTACTGAGCTTCTCTCCTATTCCTGTCGTATGGAGCTTCTCTCCGGTCCCTGTCATATGGAGCTTCTCTCCGGTTCCTATCATATGGAGCTTCTCTCCGATCCCTGTCAATCTGACTATATCGACTGTTATAAAAGTTTCTGTCATCATATCGACGTTGCCAAGGTCTACTATTTTCATCTCTCCGTTGGTCGTTCCATCTCCTATCATTCTGATAGCTATTCCTGATTGGACCTGTTCTATTTTCATTTCGAAGTTGGAAAAGCTCAGTTTGTTGAGTCCTATTCATCATGACGGCGTTTACAACTTAGGATCCTGTCTAAAACTCTTGGTGACTGTCAGTTGTGTCATTAAACTAATATGATCGAGGCGACGCAATAGATCATCCATCGATGCTAAGGTCGGGATACCAGAGGTTATGAGTGACTTCCTAACTTCAGCTGGAAGCTTTCGCGATATGGCTTCTACTAATTCAACCTGCGACAAGGGTGGATCAAGAAATCTCAGTTTAGCCAACTGACAAGCGAAATATTCTGCATAACTAGTCGGTCCTGTAGTAGCATACTTCCTTGAATAAATCTCGGATCTTATGTTCTGTTGGACCTCAATTGACCAAAAACGCTGAACAAACGCTTGTGTGAACTGGTCGAAATCCTCAAAGATGTACCTGAAAGCTTTAAACCACTGAAGAGGAGCGTCCGATAAAAATCTCTCTACTACCCGCAATTTCCGTTCATGTGGTACATGAGATTCCACAAAATAATCTTGAATGCCTCTAATAAATTTTAAAGGAGTGGTTCCATCTAGATTGTTAAATTTTCTTGGTTTATCTTCAAAGTTCCTAATGATGGTTACATTAGATGCCCTATCTGACGTTCTTGTGACATTACTATGTGCACCTACATTGGGAGTTGAAGAAGTAAATTCTTCCGCTTGGGTTTGGAGTTCGGATGTGCGAGGTATAGCCCTATTCGACTGTTCCATCGGACTAAACTGATCAGACGTTGGAGCCTTAAAAGATTTCTGAATGTCAATTCCTTTGTGTTCCTGTACTGGGTTAACTGGCTCATCTACAACGACTCTAAAATCACTATTTATTAGCAATCGCAATTGTTCTTTAAGAGTATCCAAGTTGATAATACCTCCGAAATTAATGCTTTCGAGGCCTTTCCTTAGCTCATTGATCTCGGAAGTTTTCTTTTCCCTTATCTCATTTAAATCAATCTCTCCCTGATCAATATTAAGTTCTACGGCTTTAATTCGAGTTTCTAGCCCTGTAAAATTAGCTATATATTTTTCTCGAACAGCATCCACTCTTTTGTTTAAATCAGTCCTTACATCAATGATTTCCCTAGTGGCATTGGAATGTTTAGTGGCAAGACTCTTTTCTATACTAGATTTAGCATTTTGAAAACTATCCTCATTGACCTTATTCAGTTCTTGTTTTAAAAGAGCAAGATTTTCATTAATAATAGTTTTGAGGTCTATGTCAAAGTCTGCCTTAATTAATTTAGTATGATCAGTCACTTGAGTCTGCAACGTGCTCATTTCACCTTTCAAATGCTCCAAACTATTTTGCGTTTGACTGGTGTCGTGAGTAAATTGCGACTGTAGTGCATCAATAAGGTCCTTATTTTCCTTTTTACCCCTTTCGAAGTCCCATTTGATTTCGCTACGGTAATTGATATTTGACTGTTCCATTTCATTAAGTTTTCTTTCAGTATAGGCTTGACTTGACTCGATCTTATTTACTTGGGATTGGATCTTGGTTTGTTTCGACTCAATCTGATTGACGTCATTTTGAATGTTCTTAACCTGAGATTTGATTTATTTCTGTGTGGTTTCTACTAAACCCATATCTGTTTTCAGATCGTTAACCTGTGCTTGCATCATTCTAACATTAGTGCTAACATCTTTAACAGTTTTTTCAACCTCTTTTTGACTTTCCTGTACTTGATCGAGATTAGTTTTGACATTAGTGATCTCTTTATTAAGATTAGCCTGGGCATTCCAAACTTCTACTTTAACATTGCCAATATCTGTTTGAAGACTAGTTGTAACATTGCTAATTTCAGTTTTTACATTGCTAATTTCGGTTTGAAGACTAGTTGTAACATTGCTAATTTCAGTTTGAAGACTAGTTGCAACATTGGTTTGGACATTTTCAATGTCAGCTTTAACATTACTAATGTCAGTTTTAATACTGGTTTCCATGTATTGTTGATTCAACCTAACATGACAAACATTAGCTTGAATTTTTTTGAACTGTCTCTAATTTCTTTCATGGATGACCTTAAGTTATCTAATTCACCCCGGATGCCTTCAGTTACTGCATCTTTGAGAATTTCATTATTAGGTGTTGCATTATCATATATATTTTCAAATGTAGTCTTGGTTTGAGATTTGATGTCCTCAATAGCATAATTGAGATGCTGTAGCTTGCCTTCTATCATCTCAAACATTTTTTTAAAGTCTGCAAGATTGACTGCCTGGTTATCAGCCATAATTCAACACAAATACACTTGTCACTAGAAAACATGGGAACACTTCATGAGAAAGCATAGCGAAAGCATCTGCACACAACCACAAATTGCCATAAGAGTGCGTATTTTTATTGCCTTGCATTAACTTATATCTAAACTTAAATTAAATTCATGGCATCCATTATCATTCTGAGATTGCCTAAAATCCCAAAATGTGTGATATTTTAAATCAGAGATGGTCCTAGATTCTATCATAAAACAAAATTAAACTTACACGAAGCATCCTAACTTAAAGATGATGTCAGCAAAAATAATCAGCCGGAGTTAAATAGGACAAATCACCTATGTGCAACTCACACGTGTGTTACAATAAGTGTCTCACTCGACTGAACACGTCAAAGGAGATTACTGTGAATAACTCTTATTGAACAAGTTCTAGTCGTTTATAACCAAATAAAAAGTGTGGCACCACATCAGTATATTAAAATCAAGAATCTGATAACGGTTGCAATACTACCAAAATCAAGTAGTTCGAGTAACATCGTAATTGCTTTTATTCCACAGGAATTTCAATAATTTGTGCCAAAATATTGATTCACCATTATCCATGTGCCTTCATCACTACCACAACGAAACACGATGTCCCAATTCGCGCTCGGTATAGCATGATAATACGATTGATCTCCATTCTCTGGTGTTCCAATTTTATTTTAGGCCCACAACTGTGGCTATAAATCTGGTAAACCAAGTCTATTTGAACCCATAACGTTGGCCTCCACAAAACTATGGCTATAAACCTGGTAATCCAAGTTTATTCGGGCCCAAACGTTCGGCGCCACATAACTATGTACCCGAAACACTTACCAATACCTGGTGAAATCCCTCGATGGTCACTGGATTGTAGAACTAGAAAAATGCCCGCCGAAAAACCCTCCCAGGTCCTACCACCAAGTAGAGGAATGAATGGGGGTAATAGTCATCCTATCAGGCTGTTTTAAGAATGACCATGGCTACAACGAACGAACAAATAAGAAACTAGCACAAGAACACGAAAAACAACTCTTAAAAGAACTATCTCAAGGGTGGAAAACCCTGGAAAAAGAAAATCCAAGCGATGGCCAACTTAAAACGACCTCCAATCTCTTCGTTAAAATATCACACCATGATTTAAAATTGGGAAAACAATTTATTCCAAGAGAACAAGGTAACAGGCAGGAAATAAAAAATTAATACCCTGTCGTCAATAAAACAAAATCACAGCTAAACACAACTGTAGTAAGAAAATCCTACATGATTCCAGAAATGGATTACGATAATCACCTACACGCTGGGGTGATTCTAATAATAATATCTCACATTATAAAATAAGGATATTAAGCATCAATCTCCTTATGATATTAGGAGGACTGGATGAAATATTAGACGATGAATAAAGAAGAATTATCAAAATTTATACGCGTGTATCGTCTTAAACGATATTCCAAAAGTGTAGCAATATCAAGATTATATACAAGTATTTATAAGAATATATACAGAAATGTCCTCAGACATTCACATGATTCAGCCTAAACAGCTGATCTCGGCCACAACATTCGCATCGTGATGTGTAATTAACATTCAATACATCGGGTTACTAATTTTCATCAAGCAATTAAGCTAAATAGTGTATCTATCGACTATGTTCATGATTCAAATTTCAAGTAAACTTGTACAAAATTGTAGAGGTTTTAACGATTATATGCTGTGGAAATGTCTTAAGTAGCTCGAACAGATTATCCAAGCGTTGCCTTAGATTAGGTGAAGAAAGAAAAAACATGTAGGATCGCTCTATAAGCATGACGACGCCAATGTCTCCAACAGACATTAAAATACCAGAAAAACTCATCTATATTAATGTAACACCAAACACGGGTGTTGACTACTCGAAGTCACAAACAGATTGGCACTTACCGGCTGAAAAGCACTTACCGGCTCAATCTATAATAGGCCTAATGCTTCAACAAGCATAAAATCTCACTAATATTCATCATCCCAGATGTGCATCCAAAACACAACACAACAAGGTTATACGAACCTTCGAAACACTACTATTATTTAATCTCAATACTCATACAAGAGCTACAAACATGCTTAACTCACACACTAACCTTAAGCACGTTGTTCAAAGTCGAGACACTGAAACATTCCACTAGCAAATTAACCTATCTTGCCTCCCAATACTGTATATTAATAATACTTGTTCATTTTTCTTGACTCCAAGTCAATCTTTCCTGGAATAATTTAATCAACTTTGCGAATGGTGTTCAAAACTGCTATACTATATCTCACTCACACAATTGCATTAAATGCAATTATTTACGATAATACTGTGGAAAATACATGTCTCAAAATGACATCCTAAATTAAGTTAATCTCAAATCAATACCTAATAGAAGGTAAAACTGATCTTTTCCTGAACCAGGATAGCCTACAACTTCGGTGGGCTTCGAAGTAATAGTGGATAAAAATTACACCATGAAAGCAAGTTAACTAATCAGGTTAATCCAATGACAATCATTAAGTAAATCCACTAATAAATCTGCACTCACAAAAGCAAAGTGCTTTCCATAAATATAAAATCCAATATGTGGATTAGAGCTATAAATGCAACGAACACCAAGATAAACTTTTCAGGATTCAAATCGCTGCGAGAAAACGAAATTCCTAACAGAACAGTAGTATATGAAAAACATGTACTGGCCTCAAAGAAATCAGTGTTCCAAACACTGAGAAACAAACGCGATTAAATCTATGCTTGGACAAAATATTGGAGATCTTCCCCTAAATTCTCTTCTCGGCAAATAAAAATACGCACTACTAAGAAATTACTGATCCTACTGATTAAATGATCCAAACTAGTAATACACAAGGGATGAATTCGTTAAGCGAATACAAAATCCCGGGAACACAGCAAGTCAGATTCGACAGTAACATCGAACCTAAACTTGTGAATGCCCATTTAATCTACAAAAAAGAAATTACAATTGCAATTGCTAACAAGTGCCTCTACTAAGCTACGTTAAAGAGTCTGCTGGTCCAGTACCTTTTGTTGCATCTTGAAGCGTCTTAAGCGGGATATAAAAATATCTGATGAATATCCAGAGTATCACCAGATAATACACTCTTCTTCTTCTCTGGATCTGGGAATCGAACCCGGGCCTGCAGCGCACACGCATACTGGTCGGACGACCATACGAGCCTACTCCCTTCATGCCAAAAATACTATAATCCGCCTGAGAAAAAGCACTGTCCTGCATGTCGCAGCTCATGAAAGCACTCGCAAACAACCACTGGAATGCGGTGAAAATATACTCCTCTCCAACAAGGAGAATGCAGTTGTGGCTGGCAGTCATTTCTCTTATGCATTTCTCATGAAGCTACCCCATTAAATCTAGCCTGCCATTCTGGAAGTCATAACTATAACGTTGAACTTCCCCACTGACATCTCATACGATAATATGCGTTCTAGTGTCTGCATAATGTACAGCTTAACAAGTCCTGAAGTTAGCATGTATCAGCACAATCATACACGTTACTATTGCTCGTGATGAAGACCTCACAAGGTTTCGAAATGGCTGCCTTGGTAGTGGACACCGCTGGACAGAGACATACAGTCAGTCCGCGTTCCGTTTCGACACAATTCTTCCTAACCAAGATGGCAGTATACATTTACAACTGTTCTGAACATATCTCAGATCCATTATAAACTGGTAGCTTTAATAAATACTTGAGCACGGTACACGTCCGCTTGTCGAGACACGAAATACTCTGCACGTTTATAACGCACTTTGAAAAAGAACTGTTCGGCTTCGCAGAGTATAAACGCGAGCCGTCTCCACACGGAGTTATCACAGCCTGCCTTGCACCTGCGATCTCGCTTGCTAGCCGAGTTGCGTAACCACACATATGACACTCCGAATACAAGAGTACACGTCCAAGTGAAGTCGCCTTGCTTGCAGCCAAACGCCACAGCAAGCAACCCCCACTACCGCCTTCCTTCATCGATATCTCGATGTGTCAATATCTCGCTTATGGCTTGATCATTATAGATGTTATTCTTGCACGTCGCTTGTTATATTATATTCCTCATATGAAATAGCTTTCTGCTATGGTAATCTGCGTTCTACGTCCTTCGAAAAGTCTTCTAATACTCTAATTCGCTTCAAAACAATAAAGATAATCCTGTAGCCTGGATCGATATATGACATGACGTCACATAAATGTTTATTGATCGGTCTGTCTGTGAGTCCACCCACTGGGAATGCTCGTTACTTTCTGATCTCGAACCGATTGACACTTCTTATATTTACGGCGTGATAGATCATGACTTGACTCACGAGCTCAACAGCATCGCGTCTCTCGTCGTCTCCACTACAGTATCTGGGCATAAACTTAAGAAAATGTACGGTACAGTACCTTTTCATTTAAACACACCTCGTAGGTGATATGTTGTATTACGCATTTCTAAACACTAGTCCCTCTTCCTATCCTTCAACTTAAATAACTGCTGTCTGGTTTCAGAATAGTTTATACACCACCCTCCTAGTCCTGTACTTTACTCCAGTCCTTTTCCAAAGGTAAAAAATTGTATTCCAGTTATCGTTATCAAAAGTCATTTTCTAAGTCTACGATTGCCATGAACGTTCTCTAATCCTTCCACACTTTACAAGTCAAATGTAGACATAGAAAACAGATAAATGGACAAATAGATAAATGGATAAATGGATATATGGACAAATGGACAAATGGATAAATGGATACATAGATATATATGCATATATACATAGATGAATAGATGTATAGATAAATAGATGAATAGATAAATAGATAGATAAAAATATAAAAATAAAAAGATAAAAATATAATAGGATAAAAGAATAAAAAGATACAAAGATACAAAGATACAAAGAATAAAAGGATAAAAAGATAAAAGGATAAAAGGATAAAAAAATAAAAATATAAAAGGATACAAAGATACAAAGATACAAAGATGAAAAGATGAAAAGATGAAAAGATGAAAAGAAACAAAGATACAAAGATACAAAGATAAAAAGATAAAAGGATAAAAGGATAAAAGGATAAAAAGATACAAAATTACAAAGATACAAAGATACAAAGATAAAAAGATAAAAAGATAAAAGGATAAAAGGATACAAAGTTACAAAGATACAAAGATAAAAAAGATAAAAAGATAAATGGATAAAAGAATAAAAGGATAAAAGGATAAAAAGATACAAAGATATAAAGATAAAAGGATAAAGATAAACATAAATTTTAATACAATAATCCTCTTGGAATGAATGGTGAGAAACGCATACCATGTGAATATGGCGGTGCATGCTGTTTTAAGAGGTGGGGCATCAAGATGATCAACTGCTTGCCAGTGAGTATTGAAGAATGCCATCATACCATCCTTGATAGAAACTATTAACTGTACTGTGTCAATTGTTGGTTGGCTAGTTCCTTAGTTTAGGAGCTGCGACCAGGGCCGGCGAGAATGAGCTAGTAAGGGCTCCGCCACTTCCCCTCGATACCTGCTGCCAGCCGGTTCAGCACTGTGACGTCACAGGGTTGTAACTCACGCCAACACTGCCATACAACCACCACTGCTTTGCATTAGCCGGCAGCATGTATTCAGTACTTAATGACCCCCATGATACCATTCTACTCCTAGTGACACCCTCTTTGATATTATACACTTTCAACAGTCAATAAATAATGCTTTAATTAAAGGCTAATGCACTTAGACAAGGTAAAATGTTCGAAATCACAACAAATCAGTTACAGATATGCTTACTTCTTGGATCCTACCCATTTGATAGATTTTTCATGTGTTTTCTCTGACTAAATTTGTTTCTATTAACTTCTCTAATTTTAATAAATGTTCTAAGTCTTGCATACACGTTAATGGCTTCTTTACATACACTCGGGAATAGCGAATGCAGCCTATTTTTTTAACACTTTCACTATTCCCGGTTGCCGATTAAACCCGAATAGAGGACCATGTATTTCTAAAAACACCTTTTCAAATTCATTCACTAAACTAAACCACTGCGACTGGTCACTTGGTTCAGTAAGGCAGCCGTATCCAAGATGGCTGCCCCACCCCCCCCCCTCCCTTCCGGATTTCGAGCGAATTTTGTAATTCTTCCAAGGCTAGGGTCAATATCCCAAACACGGAAAAGCAACGTAGCCAGCGATGTACTTAGCTCCTTCGTCCTCAGCCCATGTAATTTCGCCCTCGACATCTTGATCTTCTGAAATAAAACCATACCAATACACACATATGTTTTTATACATAAAACTATATCATAAATAATTACATTGCTTTATAAATACTTTAATATAACTATTTAAAATATTAAAAACCAATTCAATATAATTTTCATGAAACTATGAATGTACAAATTATGTAAAATGTGTTAAAAACTGTTTTGTGACGTCACATTCTCTGGAATTGTCAATATCCTCAGTACAAATAGCCTGCTTTATTTTAGGACTTAACTGTGCCAACCTTACTATAGCTGAAGCTCTAACGGCTCTGTTTCTGCTCCTGTCTGCCCTAAGTACAGAGGTTTGGCTTAGTGTACTATCATTGGGCAGATTTTGAGAAGGGACTGCAGATTTATTTAGTACTCTTTTCAATGGAAGTCCTAAAAGGCGGTTTTACATATCATCTTGATAATCAATAGGCAAGAAACGCTTACTACAAATACGTGCATGTTTTACGTTAATACTGTCTTTCCTGTGGCACTTGGTAATCCATTGCTTTGAAATATCACTGTCAGTTGGGAATCGGTTGTAAATGACGCCTACCTCACAGTTCTTGGTGTTGCGGTAGGTATTTCCACAATTAAAATTAGCACAGCTCATGTTTCATTGCGACTCTAAAATACTAAATCGTTTACGTATATAATTAAAGCTCGAAAATCTGCTTAAACACTGACAATGGACAACGCTCATGCAAAACACACACAATGAATTTCTCTGTGACAATAATGAATCAAACAAACAACAAGTGATTCCTTGGGAAAAGCCAAGTGGGCAAGCTCGGCTTACAACCCTATGACGTCACACGGCCAACGTCCCCCTCCCGTCACCAGCAGCAGCGGCTTCGGCCAAACTTCAAAAGAGTGGCTGAGCCCTTACTAGCTTTCGCCGGCCCTGGCTGCGACAACGGGGGCATGCAGCCCCGTGTACTTTGGGTGTGTGTAGAATCTGCCTGATAATCGGTGTTATTGTGATGGCTGTATTAGTGTGTGTTACCTGTTTTAATAACCGACAGCGGTGGCTATGCTGGCTAAAGCGCAGCAGTAGGCCATGGGGCCAAGCTCTCTGCTGACTCGGTAAACGCGTGGGTTCGAGCCCCACCGTCGGCTGTCCTTGAAATGGTTTTCCGTGGTTTCCCCATTTTCAACACCAGGCAAATGCTGGGACGGTACCTTCTGGTAGGCCACGGCCGCTTCCTTCCACATCCTTGTCCAGTTTCATTCCACTTCATCATTACATCTCTCATCCCGACGCGCAGGTCGCCCACGGGCGTCGAATAGAAAGACCTGCACTCGGCCTCCGAGGAGGCCACACGAAAAGAAAAAAAAAGAAAAAAAACCTGTTTTAATTCAAGTAAGGACTGCATACGATAATTTCAAGTAGTTCCTACTTTTGCTAGCAAATTCTACTGTCCACGACAACTAGCTTGCGGGCTTGGCTAATAGATGCCATCGCAGTCAGCACCTGGTGGCGAACGTTGGAACTAATATAGCGTTATCAAGTGTAGTTAGTGGAAACTTCTTTTTAATACCATAAATCTATGACATAGGACCGCCGGCTTTACTTCCCCTCCGAAGGATGGCATACGGAGGGATTTTTATCGCTCTTAAAAATCCGATGACTTAGATCGGGTTTGAACCCGTGACCTTGGCCATAGAAGCTCAGCACGCTACCAACTACGCCACCGAAGCCACCTGTATAAATTGTATCAGGATACTGTAGAGGTACCCCAATGACTAATTATACCTCTATGATTCAATCTGAGATTCGTTTTACATGTTATTGCTCGCCCTGTTAAGGTTGCTCTTGGCTGAATTCTCGAGAAATGTTATGAAACATCTTATCCCTTGTACGGTATAATATGGTATAACAAATAGTCTACTACACCTCATTGTGATTAAAAAGTCCATCATCTGATCCTAAGTTCCCCATGGTGTATTTCAATATTCCTCAGATTTTGAAACTCTCTCTGCTCGCCTTTTCTACATGGCTTGAAAAATATTTTACTTAATAGCATTTTATTTCGGAGATAAAGACAATAGAAGAAGAGGAAGGTGGAGAGAACAAAACCAGAGGAGCTGAAGGCCCTACGTACGAACCAAAAGGAGAGGAAGGTACTTGAAGTAAGGTACTATCCTGGAAATACCACACTCAGTATAGCCACTGTCAGCACCAGGATTCAAACCTACGATCTCCGGATTTTCTGCAGCTTCCCTCACAGTCGTGGTGCACAATTTAACAGCACGGCTACGCCGCAGGACAAGGCAGGACATATGAGATAAAACGGTATGTATGGTCACCCTTGCCTTGTGGTATATTGGTCATCTGCCCCATGTACTTTTGCATGTTGAATTTGTCTGACAGCCCGTCAGTGAAGTAGAGTACTTAACTGTAATTAGTGCCCTGAGACGTAGGAGAGTCACCATTAGAACATTTGCCTGGAGGAGGTGCGGAAAAACCCGATGGAAAACCACACACAGAATGACCGCTGTCAGCGCTGAGATTCAAACTGCTGATCTCCAGATTAATTGCAGCAGTTCCCCATCGCAGGTGCACGAATTAACGCGCATGAAAAAGGACGATTGCAGTTTTACGTGACCGCTAATCCCGAGATCATGAGCCATGGGACCACCTTTTTACGTGGAATCCGAACCACAGAAAAGGTGAGTCCGTTTCCTACCGCAGCCAAATTGGAGGTGGCTTTCCGTGGTTTCCGCTCTTATACTCCTGGTAAATATCGGGTAGGTTTCTAAATGAAGGACACAGCCACCACCTTTCCGAATACACACCCCAATATTACCAAAGTCATAGCCTACACTACTACAGCCATCACAATGACACACACACACGGCGTTGAATATCATGAAGAGTGTTAGTCGTTTAGATTCTATTTTCGTGTGACCTCGAAGAAAGTAATATTCGCAATTATTTTAATACACGGATGATATAATCAAGTACGTGGGTATCAATCGATAATGCGTGACGGGTATTACATTTTAAGACAACAAACGTCGTCGTAGCGCAAATACTTTCCGAGATATTTCAGTTTTAGTAAAGGGTGAATTTGTTTTGAAAAGTATTTTAATATATAAGATGGCTTCGGAGGTGTAGTCGGTAGCATTCTGAACTGCAAATCCAAGATTACGGGTTCAAACCTGGCCGAAGTCATCGCAATTTAAAGAGCATTAAAATCCTTCAGTGCACCTTCTTTCAGAGCCGGTGGGCCCATGTCATACATTTATGGCATGTGAAAGAACCGACAACTACACAATTGATAGAGTGTAGCTAAATTTGTAGGTTGTGTGGTTAGAAAAGCTCTATCAAGTTCCAACGTTCGCCACTAGGAGTCAGTGGCAGTGGCATCTCTGGTAGCCGAAGTCGGAACTACTTGAATTTAAACTTAACGGGGGCCTACTGGCGTTCAATTAAAATGCCCCGCTATGGATGATGATGATGATAATTGTTGTTTTAAGGGGCCTAGCATCTACTGTCGACCAAAGTATTATGTGCACTCGAGTTTGAAGGTTGTTTATGAAGTAACCAATAGACCCACATAAAATCCAATAACATCATTATTTTCGTCGTTCTATTTTACGTTAGGTCACGTAGGTTTGGAATTTTTAATTTATATATTTTTTTTTATCGCAGTTGGAACACAAAAAGTGCACGTTTTTAAGCGTGTTTCAACCATGCGTCACATTTAAGAATTATTATCTCAAAAACCCGTCATCAGATCGAATCCAAATTTTAACACAATATACATTGGAATGTTGTATAACTGGTTTATTAATTTTAAAATTGTTTGTGTCCAAGAAACAAAGTTGTTATCATTTTTGTAAAGTAACTTTTTCTCGGCTCGGGGTGGTTGGAAAATGTAGTTCTTGGTTGCATTGTAATCCTTATACATCAAAACGTTATGCTGTATGACTGTGGAATACGTAAATTAATTCACTTATTTTATATCTGTTTGTATTTCTACGGGGAAATAACACATGTTTCACCTGCTAGCCGCTCCGGCAAAAGCTGTACAGCGTTGCCGAAATGGTGCCCACACGCATCATGGCGCGTCTCGCTCGGAAGTGATGGTCTCCATCTCAGCAACGCTGTACAGCTTTTGCCGGAGCGGGTAGCTGGAGAATCATGTGTTATTTCCTCGTACAAATACAAACCGATATAAAATAAGTGAATTAATTTACGTATTTCACAGTCATTCAGCATAACTTTTTGATGTATAAGGATTACAACGCAACCAAGAACTACATTTTCCAACCACCCCGAGCCGAGAAAAAGTTACCTTACAACAAAGATAACAACTTTGTTTCTTGGACACACAAAATTGTGAAATTAATAAACCAGTTATACAACATTCCAATGTATATTGTGTTACAATTTTGATTCGATCTGATGACGAGCTTTTGAGATAATAATTCTTAAATGTGACGCATGGTTGAAACACGCCTAAAACGTGCACTTTTTGTGTTCCAACTGCGATAAAATATATTAAAATAGAAATAAAAAATCCAAACCTACATGAACTAACGTAGAATAGAACGACAAAAATGTTGATGGCGTTGGATTTTATGTAGGTCTATTGGTTACTTAACAAACAACCTTCAAACTCGAGTACACATAATACTTTGGTCGACAGTAGGTTATCGGCCCATAATTGGTGATAGCGAAAATTTCAATGAAGTGGAAACCAGAACGAAAATACTTACAAAAAGGAACTCAGACTGAAACTACTCACAAAATGGAGAGTGGTAATACTTACAAAAGGGAATTTAGAACGAAAATACTCACAAAAGGAATAGATTGAAAAATACACACAAAATGTAGGTTAAGTTCAAAATACGTACAAAATGCAATGTACAGTCGAAATACTTACAAAATGCAAGTGAAATTCAAAATACTTATAAAATGCAAATGAGATTGAAAATACGTACAAAATGCAATAGAGGTTCAAAATACTTTCAAAATGCAATTGAAAATGAAAATACACAATGCAATTTAGATTGAAAAAGGCCGGTTCAGATTCAAAATACTCACCAAGTGCAATTGAAATTCAAAATACTTACAAAATGCAATTTAGATTGAAAATGCTTACAAAATGAAAGTTAGATTCAAAATACCCACAAAATGCAATTGAGAATCAAAATACTTGCAAAATGCGCACCCAACAAAATGCAATTTAGAATAAAAATACTTGAAAAAACCAGCTTAAGTTGAAAATACAAAATGCAATAGAAATTCAAAATACTCACAAAAGTGAGTATATTGAAAAACTTACTAAATAGCAATTTAGATTGTCAATCCTTACAAAATGCAATTGAGATTGAAAATACTCGCAAAAAGCAATTTAGATCGATAAAAGCTACAAAATGCAGCGCAGATGGAAAATACCTACAAAATGGAGTGTAGAGGCATAAAAAAATCGCTTAAGGGAATTTAGATACACGGGGAGCCAATTAACAAAAACAGTGCGGTAAACTTAAAGAGAAAAGTATATATAATGAAAAGAAAACAAGAGGACTGACCCCTCGAAGAAGGAGGGATCGGGAAAGACGTGACAAGGACCAATTAAGGCGGGAAAGTGAAATACTCCCTAGGCCACGGATACCCTAATACCATCGGGGTCGGAAAAGAACAAGAGTTGACCAAGGCAGGTTGACAGGAAAGAAGATAGAGAGGAGCCTGGCACAAGTAAGTGGAAGCAATGCCGGACTCAGCTGGGGGTCCCGTGGTCGCCAACCCAAGTCCCACTAGATGTGAGCCCCTGGGGGAGCCCCGCTATGGCCATTGGCTGCTATTCGAATATAATAATAAAACAGTATAGTAATAATGTTATAGGTTTTATGTCCCTTTTAACTACTGCGCCTATTTAAAGATGCCGAGGTGCCAGAATTTTGCCCCGAAGGGGATCCTAAACGTGCCAGTAAATCTATTGACACGGCTCTCTCGCATTTTCGCATCCTCAAATGCCAGCTGACAGTGCCAGGATTCGATCCTGCAACCGAAATTAAAAGAGAAAGAAATAGTGTTGAAAAAGGGATACAAAAGAAGAATAAGTAAGAGAGACAGGAAGCAATGGTTGGAAGTAACGGCCGCGGTGGCCGAGAGCGCTAACGCGCTACCTCGTGCCTCGCCGGCATCGGGAGAGCGTGGGTTCGAATCCCACCTCGGCCGTCCTGAAAATGGTTTTCGTGGTTTCCCATTTTCACCACCAGGCAAATGCCGGGACGGTTCC
Source organism: Meconema thalassinum (assembly GCA_946902985.2). Classification (NCBI taxonomy): domain Eukaryota; kingdom Metazoa; phylum Arthropoda; class Insecta; order Orthoptera; family Tettigoniidae; genus Meconema; species Meconema thalassinum. The sequence goes on along the minus strand of OX336399.1, from coordinate 72,294,448 downwards.
TTTCAATAGGTCCACGGCCGATTTCCTTCCAATATCCCTTCCCTGACCCGTCCTGGAAAGAAAAGTACATGGCCATTGGCTGCATTAATAAAATTATTATTATTATTATTAAAAGGTAAGTAGAGAAATAATGTATATGCGATGAGATGATACGAACTGAGTTGAAATTAACAGAGAACGAAATAGTGTCGAGAAAGGGGATTCAAAGGAAGGAAAAATAAGACAGACAGAAAACAAGGATTGTAAGTAAAGGGAAGTAGACAGAATAACTAGACTTTATGTTCGACGATGTTGATATGTAAATATTATATGTCAGAAAACTGTTTCATATTGGAGGTCATTAAAGTACTACTTCTCATTATAACACAGTTTTTTCCAACCAATCAGAGCTCAATATTTTCATTCTTGACCAATTATGTAAGGATAGTTTCTGACATGCACTCAATATCCAACATGTCGGACATGAATTACATGATTACAAGTTGACAAGATAGCCTATATTGGATCAACCATTGTAGTTACAATGCATAAAAAAAAAACTGGGCAATTAATTAACACCGGTTATCAGACAGATTCTACACTCACCCAAAGTACACGGGGCTACATGACCGCGTTGTCGCAGCCCCTAAACTAAGGAACCAACCAACCAAACTGGGCAATTTTGCAAAAGAAATAGCACTGTACCTTAATATCCACAACACCGATTTCTAATCATTCGTGAGATTTCGCCGACAATTTTATTGAATGCTGTTGTTGACATAAACACACCAGAACGTCATGGAGGAAGCACGGGTATGACATTAGTTCTACGGAAATTATAATCCAGCTCTCTATTCAGTTAATCGATTTCTTATGCAAAACTTTTTTGCGAGATGTCATAACAGTTCTATTTGGGACTCAATTGATTTGCTTTCCGTTGACATTATATACGCATCTAATTTGAAGAATAACTAGTTGGTAATGCGATACTTTATAAGTTAAAAGGTTTGTAACAGCCAATTTTTGTTATTTGACCAAAATAACAAAGTGATCCAACACAGTATCTGTGCGCGATCTGTTGGTGCTACTTCAAGATAAACAATGTTTCAAAGCTTTCGGATTCGTTATTGGGTTGAGATCAAATGCTGAGCCCACACAATTCCCAAGGAGAAAATTCAACCGACGGAATCTCGACAGATTTTTATGAATATTTGTATTAGAACATATACTGTAATAAAAGTTATAATTATCGTCGAACACAAACAGTCGTATGCAACTCGCCTATAATGGTAATTAAGACACTCGTATGGAAATTATAAAACTCGCTTCGCTCGTTCTATAAGCATCCTTGTGTCTTAAATTTTGTCATTATAGGCTCGTTGCATAATGCTGCTAATCTCCTGTTCCTTTATATTTTTCTCACACCCATCTTTCTCGTACACGGGACGACATGTTGTAAATCAACAACCGTTAACAACTTATTATGAACTAAGATTATGCTACCTACTCACATAAACCTGTATAAAATCATGCTGTATCAAATTTTTACACTCACGGCATTTGAATGCTTCTTCCCAAGGAAGGGTTGGCAACATGAAAAAGTTGTTGGATGATGTCGCCATCTCATCAGCGAAAGGGGAAGCTCTTAGTTCATAATTCACCAAGAGATGGCAATAGCATCCCGACGGCGCACCTGGCGTCCCTCAGCGTCGCTTCTAGTCTCTCGGCCTCTCTCGGAGCCGATCGGCCCCATTCGGTCTCCAACCCTTGATTCAACAACTAGATTGGGAATTAATGAATTATAACGATAGAATACGAAATAACAGGACAATATTGATGGACTTTCCGTACAAGTAGAATATGTGATTCACCAAGCCCTAGCTCGTGCCTCGCTGGTATCGGGATAGCGTGGGTTCGAATCCCTCCTCGGCCGTCCAGAAAATGGTTTTCGTGGTTTCCTATTTTCGGTACCAGACATATGCTTGGATGGTTCCTTTCAACAGGTCCACGGCTGACTACTTTCCATAACCCCTTAACTGACACTTTCTTCATTAGACCTTCGTTAGCGATCGCCTGGACTAGGAGCCTGCCACCATCACCAGCTATATGATGATGATGATGATGATGGTGATGAAAATTGCTGTTTTAAGAGGCCTAACACCTGGGTTGCCGGCCTCCTAATGATTCGGGTGATAGTTTCGTTTCGCTATCGTTTTATCCTCCAGGGTCTGCTTTTCCCACGGGCTAAGCGAGGGATCCCACCTCTACCGCCACTGAGGGCAGTGTCCTGGAGCTTGAGACTCTGGGTCGAGGATACACCTGGGGTGTGTTACCAGCACTACACCCAGGTGGCCTCACCTGCAAAGCGAACAGGGGGCCTCATTTAGGGATGGGAAGACTGGGAGGGTTAGGCAAGGCAGCGGGAAGGAGGCGGCCGTGGCCTTACGGTAGGTTCCATCCCGGCATTTGCCCGAAGACGAAGGGGGAAACAACGGAAAACCACTTCGAGGATGGCTGAGGTGGGAATCGAACCCCCTCTACTCATTTGGACCACCTCAGGCTGAGTAGACCCCGTTCCAGTCCTCATACCACTTTTCAAATTTCGTAGCAGAGACGGGAATCGAACCCAGGACCTCCGGGGCGGCAGCTAACCATGCTGACTGCTACGCTACGGAGGCGACTTGGGTGATAGTGAAAATGTAAATGAAACGAAACTGTACCTAAAACTAACTAGGTCTACATACATACTAGAAGTGGAATGGTAATATCATAATGTTATTGGTTTAACGTCCCTGCTAACTAGTGAGGCTTTTAGGGACGCCAGGGTGCCATAATTTTGCCCCGAAGGGGATCTTTAACGTACCAGTATATCTACTGACACGGCTCATTCTCATTTACGATCCCTCAAATGCCGACTGACTGCGCCGGGATTCAATCCCGCTATCTTCAGCTCAGCTGAGCCACGCAGCCAGTCAAGAGAAAATGGAAAACAAAAATAAGAATAAGGGAAGTAAAAGACAGGAAGAAAGGAAATGCCCTGAACCCTTGAAGAATGAGAATTAAGGGACTTGGAAGAAAGGAGAGCCAGGAAAGGCAGATAGGAAAGGTAAAGAGGAGAGGGACCGCCCCAAAGACAATGGAAGAATGAGAAAAACCGGACCTCGGGGTCGCCAACTCCCGAACTCACCAGACGTGAGCCCTTAAGGGTGTACCACTATCCAGGTTGCACCATAAGTGGTGAGGCTACACACACCCTGCCTCCTTTAGGGCCTTGAGCAGCAGGCAGGAGATACAATGAAATGAAAATAAGAGGTCTGACCCCTCGAAGAATTAGGGATCAGAAAAGATGAGACAAGTGCCAATTAAGGCTGGAAAGTGAAAGACTCCCTAGGCCTCGGATACCCTAATACCGTCGGGGTTGGGAAAGAACAAGAGTTGACCAAGGGAGGTCGAGAGGAAAGATAACAGAGAGGAGCCTGGCACCAGTAAGTGCAAGCAATGTTGGGCTCAGCTGGGGTCCCGTGGTCCCCAACCCTCGTTCCACAAGTTGTGAGACCCTGGGGGGCCCAGTTGTATTTGCTGACAGACACCGTTCTTGCGACGGTAGAGGAATGATCCCTCGCAGAGTCCGTGGGTGAAACCGAGGCTGGGAGGATAAACAATAAAAATAAAGAGGCGTTCAATCGTGGATAGTTCCAACGTATCATCAGGTGATATAAAAAAGTTGATGAAGCAGATGGAATTGTTTATATAATAATCCGGGCCGTGAAAGCCTTAATATGGAATTGATTTTGTTAATAAAAGAGAGTGTATTGCATAAAATAATATTACTCCATGGCATAGCTGTGTTAAATCGCTAAGCACGACTTCGATAAGTCTAGAGGTCGAATGTTCGAATCCCGCCACTGACAGTAGTTATCCTGAGTGTGATAACCCATGGTGTTTCCACACTCCCTCCAGGTAAATGCCAGTCTAATAACTCATTCGAGTCCAAGCACCTACTGTACCTCATTGGCGCTTCGGTGGCGTAGTTGGTAGCATGCTGAGCTTCTATACCCAAGGTCGTGGATTCAAACCCGGCCAAAGTCGTCGGATTTTTTAAGAGCGTTAAGATCCCTCAGTATGCCTTCCTTCGGAGGGGAAGTAAAATCGGCGGTCTCATGGCATGACAAAGAACCTTCCACTAATTACACTTATGTGAAGCTAAATATTATGGGCTAAATATGACGAATGATCTTAGGTTCCAACGTTCGTCGCCAGGAGCCGACTGCGCTAGCATCTAGTAACCAAGTTCAGAATTTAGTTGGTCGTTGACGGTGGCGTATGGTAGCAAAAGTTGGTACTACTTGAAAATCGAATGTCTGCAGTCCTTACTTGAATTAAAAACAGATAACACTCACTATGATAGTCATCACAATTAACACTGGTTATCAGACAGATTCTACACACACCCAAATTACACGGGGCTACATTGGCCGCTTTGTCACAGCCCCTAAACTGAGGAGCCAACCAACCAACCTCATTACTTGACTGACGACTCGGCTCTGCCGAGACATTTAATTCTTGTCTGAGGGCTGAAACCTTGACCGTCCTGGAAGTGGTTTTGCCGTGTTTCCCACTTTTAAACCAGAGGTCACGTGGTATAGCCGTGCTCTTTAAATCGTGCACCACGACTGTGTGGGCAACTGCAGCAAGTCAGAGATCGTAGGTTTGAATCCCGGTGTTGACAGTGGCCATCCTGAGTGTGATTTTCCCCTGTTTTTTTCCACACTTCCTCCAGACGAATGACACGATAGTACAGTATGCGCCAAAATATACTGTACCCGTTTTCTCGCAGCGCGCATGCACATGTTTGAGCGTCTGTAGGCCAGTAACTGTGTCCACAAATTTGATTTATTTATCGTATGGCTTTTTTTAATGCCGGGAGTGTCCGAGGACACCCTAATGCCAGGAGTGTCCGAGGACACCCTTAGGGTGAGCTACAAGTTTCATTCCATTTCAAGTAGTTCCAGCTTTCGCCACCAGATATCAATGATACCTAGTGGTGAACGTTGGAACTTGGATAGAGCAAATGAAATGGATGTATCCTCAATCGGGTGTTGCAGTCACCAAAGCGAATCTTCGGCGAACAGCCCTGAATTTGAGGACGATGTTATCCAGGAACATTATAGAAACATGGTGGTCAGGCCATTTATTCAGGATCTAAGGTGGTTTTGTCTTGCCAGGAACATTCAGATGAATAGACAATGATTCCAACAAGACGGGGCGACCTGCCACACCGCTCGACAGTCTATGGCTTTGCTGCAAGAAACCTTTCCAGGACGAGTCATATTCCGAGGGACTGAGTTCCTTCACCCATCACATTCCCTTGATCTGACACCAGCTGATGCTTACGTGTAAGGAGTGCTGATGGAGGCAGCTTTCAGCTGTCCAGCCAGATCCACCCAATACTGTGCCTGCATTACGTCAGAAGATCGTCTCGTTCTTCAGAACTCTGAAGCAACCTGTGTTCCAGAATATGTTTAAAAATCTGCGTGATCGTTATGAACTCTGTCTACAGTGCAACGGAGCACATTTTGAACACTTACATTATCATCCCGATAACTAAATAATAACAATAACAGTAACATAACTTTCCAGTACTGTCCACAGGGTGAACAAAAAAATGCCACACTTGGAGGTCGGCATGCGATTCCTCATCCAATTGCAAGACAAAAGTTTCAATATCAAAATCGGATCGGGTGCTGTTTGAAAACACAAGTATGAAAACGAGAAGCTGGCAACACTGTCACATCCTGCAGTGCATCGGAATGTACAGAGAAAGCTCCGGCAGAGCGCCGAGTTCCTGCGACCTGCTTTTGGCCACGCTGCATGCAGTTACAGCGTTGCCAGAGCCTCGTTTCTTAACACGCATTTCTGTTAAACCTATTGGCGGGACTAAGTTTTGCAACATTAACTTTTCTCGTGAATTTCGACGAGGAACCGCATGCCGTCCTCCAAGTGCGGCATTTTTTGTTCACCCTGTATTTTGGCGCATACTGTAGGCCTACCTTATTTCAAGTTCCGGGGCATCTGTCTCATCCCTGTCCCTAACACAGCTACACACACTACTACACGGAGCTAATGACCAGGATGTCCAAACCCCTAAAATGGAACAACAAGAATAAAGACTCACTCCCGACCTGACCCACCTCTTGGCGTAGTGGCTACCATTATTGGCTGTCATCCCTGAGGTTCGGGTTCGATACCCAGCTATGACAACCATTTTAATTTTGACTGAGAGCTGGAAAGAGGTCCACTCAGCTTTGTGATGAGTAAATGAAAGGAAATGGATTCGAGATCTACTTCAGCCATCCTAAAAGTAGCTTTTTGTTGATTTCAACTTCTACTCCAGGCAAGTGTCGCGATAGGGGCAGATGACCTCGTAGTTCCGCCCCTTAAAACAACAATAACTAACTAACAACTGTCGCGATGATACCCAAATTGAGTTCATGGACACCTCCCTCCCAGTCGTAGTCCACAGTCATGATAATAACACAGATTGTGAGAGAAATTACACACACACACGGGACTAAATAGCCACGATATCGCAAGGCCCCTAAATATAGGGGAAGGTACCCCAGTATCGGACACTTAAGGTTCCTTTTGTATAATAACTTACGGAAAGGGTCAAATGAAAATTAAAAATTATTTTTGAAAATTTTATTTGATTTTCTTTCATTGTAGCAAATCATCTTTCTACATTATATACTGATATCAAAGAATTTAAAACATTTATAAATCTCGCATTTTTCTCAATTTGAATACGAGGCACACAGTATCGGACAGTCTCAATATTGTAAGATTATTCTATAATTATGCTCATGTATGTACAGTATATCCATATTACTTTTTAGCACATATGTCACATTGATAATAATGAAGTTTTCCTTCAAGGAAACCTTTGCATAAGTTGCACTGGATCCAGTCCTCACTGAAATTCTCACCACAAATTATGCAGTCGGCTGTTTCACAATCAAAATTCAGTGTCTTCCTTGCTTTTTTCTTTTTTCAATTACGCCAAAGATCTCTAAATTCAAGTCAACATGCCTTGTGTTCACATTATGCTTTCTATACAGTATAATATAATAATAAACTTAGTGAAAGGCTTTCCAAAAATTAACATACAAATTAATTTATTACATAATTGTGACAAATTCAACTCTAAAATTTTGTCTAAACATGTTCCAATCATCGCCTTGCTCATCAGAAAACGTGCAATTTAATGCACCCATGGCAGGTTTCATTTGTGCCTCTTTCCCTGGAGAAATTAATTTCAATCTGTCACCTAATGTACTTCTAGGGACACAGAACTGCTCACTTGCTTTCCAAATGCTCATTTTAGCCCCTCTTACTTCATCAATTGCTAATTTTATGTTTTCCATCACCCAGCTTTACCTTTATACTCCCATATTTATCTGGAACAAACGAAGGTATTGTAAGAATTGGCAAGAAACATTCGGGTACGTTTGTCCGATACTGTGTGCCAGGAGCTAGTCCGATATTGGGTACCCAACACGTAAAACTTGAACGGATCATCATACGTAACACATTTAAACAAAAGGTATGCCATCATCCACATTTCTTCATTAATGTATGGTTAACAATTATCAACCCTTAAAATATTTCACTCACCAGTATTAAGGTGCAGAACAGGTTCGCAAAATTATCTTCGTCTAGCAAGAAACAGTCACAAAAGAGAGAGCTTCTCACCACGTGCTTACTTCTTTGTTTATGGACACACAATGGTCACCCTCCAACGTACCTCGTGAAGGGTCAGTACTACCATCACAAAAGTTCCTGCAACATTGTGCTGAACATCAAAAACTGACACTGTCCGATATTGAGTTCCGTCCGATACTGGGGGACCTTCCATCAACTGCTGAAACAACAACTACTGGGGTGTGCAAAAATATTAGACTAGGAAATAATCAGCAACAAATTTTTATTAACAATAATTTTATTGATCAACTGGTTGCATATTCTATTGGTCTATTGAGTATTTATTTATCTCCTATGGACTTGCAACCTTTCCAATAAGGAATATTGAGTCTGTATATTTTGCGAAATGGAGATTCTGAAAGACACCTTATCTGGGTCCATTTTTCCATTTTACTTTGCATTTACTTTGGATTGCATCCTCTAAGTAAGGGATTCTCAAACTTTTTCTGTCGTGCCCCCCTTCTGAAACATGCAATATCTAGCCCCCCCCCCCTCTTAATCTTTTTCCTTTTCTTACGTTAGCATTTCTCATAGGCTACTTCGCACAAAACATAAAAACGGAACACAAGATCTACAGTGTTTACTTCTGTCTAATTACTTTAACTACCAGTTACAATAATAATAATAATACACAATTTACTATTCTTAGAGCACATCAAAGCTCAACAACTTTTTGTAAAAATAAATCATGCATTTGTATTACTCTAAGGTGTTGAAAGTTAACCATTTCTCCTTGCTTACGTAAGAAAACAACTGCTGCATGTGCAGTTCATTGCCAATTTTGTTTATTTCACTAATTAGCTCTTTAGCTGTAACTTATGTTGCTTTTAAATCAATATTTCTGGTCAGTTCTTGTGAAATAAGACAGGAGATATGTTTCTGGCGACTGCTAATAAAGAGAAGAGAAAAGTTTGTAGATCACATACTAAGACATTCTGGAATAGCAAACTGAGTTACGGAAGGAAAGGTCGAGGATAAGAACAGTAGGAGTAGACCAAGGTAATTGCAGCCAATGATCATAGCGGTGTATTTTTAGTTGAATATCTCATCAAGTTCAATAATTCAAGTAGTTCCAACTTTGGTTACCAGGAGTGCCACTGTCACCGACACCTAGTGGCGAACGCTGGAAATTAATAGAGCGTTTCTAACCAAATAACCTACAAATTTACCTACACAATACCAATTGTAGTGGTAGGTTCTTTTGCATGCCATAAATCTATGACATAGTTAACGCTCTTAAAAATCCGATGAATTCAACCGGGTTTGATGATGATGATAATTGTTGTTTTTAGGGACCTAAAATCCAGGTTATCGGCCCCTAATGGTCTGGGTGATCGTGAAGATGATAATGAAATGTAAACTATAACTAAAACTAACTACTAACTTATATACTAGAAGAAGAAATGGAAAACAAAAGGAGAATAAGGCAAATAAAGGACAGGAGGAAAAGAAATGCCCTCAACCCTCGAAGAATGCGGATTGAGGGACTGAGGGAAAACTGGACCCAGCTCAGGAATCCCTCGGGGTCGCCAACTACCGAACTCACCAGCCGTGAGCACCTGAGGGTGTAGAAATATCTAGGGTGCACCAGAAGTGGTGGGGCTACACACACCCTGCCTCCTTGAGGACCTTGAGCAGAAGGCAGGAGATAACAGGAAAAGAAAAAGAAGGCTGACCCCTCGCAGACGGAGGGTTTCAGAAAAGATGAGACAAGGGACAATTAAGTCGGGAAAGGAAGAGACTCGCTAGGCCTCGGATACCCTAATATCGTTGGGGTCGGAAGAGAATAACAGTTGACCAAGTGAGATCGACAGGAAAGAAGACGGAGAGGAGCCAGGCACAAGTAAGTGGAAGCAATGCCGGACTCAGCTGGGGTCCCCTGATTGCTAACCCACGTCCCACTAGATGTGAGCCCCTGGGAGGAGCCAGGTTTGAACCCACGATTTTGGGGCATAGCACTTCAGCATGCTACCGACTACGCCACCGAAGAATATGTTAAATATATTACCTCGGATGTACGGTGTGGTAGCTATGTAGAGATGGAACAATTAACTGAGGACAGGGAGACATGGAGAGCTGCATCAAACTAGTCAAGTGACTGAAGACTGAACAAACAAAACAGAACAGCATTCTTATAGTGAGGGAAGTAAAGAGTAGTCGATCGATGCTCCGTGTCTCCCTATTCTAAATACTTTTCATTTCCCAACTCGCATTCCGACACGGTGTGTTCTTCATATTCCACATTTCTTTTGTTTCCATGTTGGCATTGTTACTTTTATCTGCTTGTCATTTGAACTACAGTACAGTTGCCACCCTCTCACTTCCCCCACTCACTCTCTCTATGAAGCCAATGACGTCATTCTGGAATGCTTCTCTCCTCTTTGTTCCAAATACCTTTTATATCTCGGAAGAGAAATGCAAAACGCTGATATTAAAAGTAGTAGTTTGCTTTTATCACGTACGAACGATACCTTTGTAAAATGCAATACGTTGTAAGGTACTTAAGCCAAATTTTACTAGCAGAATATTCAAAATTCTACAAGTTTCTTAGTGTCTCTGATATTGACTAGCCTTTAATGGCTAGACTAGAAACTGCAACTGTAGAAGCGAACGATTCCGCGATGTTTGCTTCAGTCAAGTAGAAAACGGCGTCCGAAGCTCTCTTTGTTACTATTTCTAGGTATATTAATAAACTTCCTTCATGTTTTTAAAATTGAACGTACATAAACCTGGTGTTTATAATTTCAAAGAATTTGATTTGTAGGTTAATATACTGTATTGATATTTTCCGCTTAAGGTGCATTTCTTTTTCTCTTTTCATTTGCATATGGGCCTTATTTGGAACAATTAGTGGGCCTTATTTGGAACAATTAGTGGGCCTTATTTGGAACAAGTAGTGGGCCTTATTTGGAACAATTAGTGGGCCGTATTTGGAACAAGTAGTGGGCCGTATTTGGAACAAGTAGTGGGCCGTATTTGGAACAAGTAGTGGGCCTTATTTGGAACAATTAGTGGGCCTTATTTGGAACAAGTAGTGGGCCTTATTTGGAACAATTAGTGGGCCGTATTTGGAACAAGTAGTGGGCCTTATTTGGAACATGTAGTGGGCCTTATTTGGAACAAGTAGTGGACCTTATTTGGAACAAGTAGTGGGCCTTATTTGGAACAAGTAGTGGCCCTTATTTGGAACAATTAGTGGGCCGTATTTGGAACAAGTAGTGGGCCTTACTTGGAACAAGTAGTAGGCCTTATTTGGAACAAGTAGTGGGCCTTATTTGGAACAAGTAGTGGGCCTTATTTGGAACAATTAGTGGGCCTTATTTGGAACAATTGGTGGGCCTTATTTGGAACAAGTAGTTGGCCTTATTTGGAACAAGTAGTGGGCCTTATTTGGAACGGGTGATCCTAATCAGACCTGTTACTTGATTTTAAATATTGTATTTTTACTGAAATACATTCCAGTGATTCTAATTATAAAACAAAAAGTTTGGTGCTTTTCAGTCGGTCAACAAGAATTTACCCAAATAAGTTGGGTTATACCCTAATCCTGAAAAAAATTACATGAGGTTAATAAATACACTTGAATGACCAGTTTCGATCGTCAAGCGATCATCCTCAGATCCATTACACTTAGACTGTAAACTCTATGTAGGCCTAGGCCCTCCATGGGCTGTAGCGCCACGGGATTTGGATGGGTTTGGTTTTGATTTGTTTACGTTCGTTCCCGGAGCTAAATAAAATGCGTGGAAATAAATATGTCTAGTTCCTAGAAAGTAAAATAATTGGTTAATGCTTAGTGAAGTGTGTGAGAGTAGATTTTCGACCAATGATAAGGACTTTGGTTTGTTGGTTCTGAAGTTTAGGGGCTGCGACAATACGGTCATGTAGCCCCGTGTACTTTGGGTGTGTGTAGAATCTGTCTGATAACCGGTGTTAATTGTGATGACTGTATAAGTGTGTGTTATCTGTTTTTTAATTCTAGTAAGGACTGCAGACTTTTGAATTTTTCCAATAGTTCCTACTTTTGCCACCAAACGCCACAGTCGACGACTACTAGTGCAGAACATAGTTACCAGAGCCACCGCAGTCGGCTCTTGGCAACGAACGTAGCAACCTAAGAGCATTGTTCACATTCCTAACCTCCACAATTTAGCGTCACACAGGTGTAATTAGTGGAAGGTTCTTTAACATGCCATAAATATTTGACATGGGACCGCCGGCTTTACTTCCCCTCCGAAGGAAGGCATAGCGAGGGATTTTTAACGCTCTTAAAAAATCCGACGACTTCGGTCGGATTTGAACCCGCGATCTTGGGCATAGAAGCTCAGCATGCTACCGACTACGCCACCGAAACCGCCGATAAGGACTTTGAGAAATTTCCAATTATATTTGAAATAAATAAATAAATAAGAACTTTACAATTATTTTTAATGAAAACAAATAATAATGATTTAGCAACAAATAGACAACGTTTAAAATATATCTAACTGCTCCGGGAAAAACTTGTAATTTCACTAAACTTGACTATCTTTTTACATACTGTATCCATTCATCAAAAGGGTTAAAGAGCACGTTTTGGATGAAGCGTATTTACTGTCGGAGCTTAATTAGGCCTTTGTCCCTTATCATCAACCATACCTTGTTATTTCTGAGTTAATACAGTAACTAGGATACGCGTGGCCGAACTTTCCCAAAGGTTGCTGAACGTGTATCAAACTGTTGGGCCCTCAGGGTTGAACTAACTTTTCTGAACTACTCTCCGGTCTATCACAGCATAGCTCTATTGTTAGCACCGACATTGATTGTGCTAATTTGTTTCAACACAAGGTATTCATTGTTTTTAATTTAATATCGCAGCGTGTACAGATTTCAGTGCTGACAATCTATAAAGGGTGGGTGGACTATGACTGGGCAGCCGAGACAAGGGCACAGGGAAAGAAGGGGCAAAGTCACAGTATTTCCGTGTTACCTTAATCCATTTGATGCCAAGCCACAATTAGCAAAGCTAGTTTTTTTTATTAAAAAATCCCAATTGTAGCCCTTCAAGCTGGGAATTTAATGTTGAAAACACTACTTAGGAATTAAGAATTTAGGATAAAAAGAAAGAAAAGGTCGCCTCCGTGGTGTAGTAGTCATCATGCTTAGCTGCCACCCCGGAGGTCCATGGTTCGATTCCCGGCTCGGCCATACAATTTGAAAAGTGGTATGAAGACTGGAATGGGGTCTACTCAGCCTCGGGAGGTCTAAATGATTAGAAGGGGTTCAATTCCCTCCTCAGCCATCCCCGAAGTGGTTTTTCGTGGTTTCCCACTTCGTCTTCGGGCAAATGCTGGGATGGTACTGTCCCCGTTTACCCGGATAGTAGGCTGTCAGATATCCGCCCCCTCAATCGGATTGCCAATAATCAATCGCACCGGCTCAGCTACATCAATGAAAATGGCACTGACAGATACTATCGAGATAAGAGCACAGAAGTTAACAGGAAATCATTGTGGAACACACCAAAATAGACGGGGGTTCATACTTACCGTTACTTACCTCTTAAAAATTATCTCGGGGATTGAGTTGACAACAGGATCACTAAAGTCTGTTCACACAATAACCTCCACCATGACATTTAAAAATGAACCAGAACGAAGACGAGAACTTTGAACTGTACAAAAGCTTTATTTCAAATAAAGGGTAATATTTTAATAACACAACAAAATCAACGTGGCTATCAGTAGCCCAAGTCAATCTGACTACGTCCTCCTATAGGACTTGCAAAGTTATCATACAACATGATATAAAACATATTAGCTCCCACGAGCTCCAAATAACGTAATATTCATAACACAATTGGATTGGAAAAGGAAGTGAGGACGAGACATATATAGAGCATTTGGTTTCCTTTTAATAAACATGACAATTGTATTTATAGTTGCAAGGCCAGAGTGTGGACGACCTCACCCGCTGATAACCAGTTGTTGGGACAGCTGCGAGCTACCCTCCAATCTGTCGCATACTTGTCAAATGGGCTCCCTTCTCACATGCTACGTTACGAAAGAATACAGCTCTCTCTCAAGCTTTAAATGTCCGCAAGACAACTCAAATATATATTTACGCAATTCTTTCAAATACTTTACTCACATCCTACTGGATTATTATGACAATCCTTAAACTTGTTAAGTTCTCTTCCAAAAGTTTAATAAGCTCTTAAATGTTTATAACAAAATCACATAAATTATTTATAACAATTAGAAATTGTTTATAATATTTGTCAAAGACAATAAAAAATTTTAAACACGCCTTTAACATCACTTTCGTTCCACATTATTGTCAAAAATATTTACAGCAATTATTTACAATATTAACATTGAAATTATTTAGATTATTAATTTAAGAAATACATTAACCACATGTTCATCCGGTTGGTAGTTTCATAATCGTGTCTATATAATCGACCAATGAAGGTTAGTTATACATATTAATGTCACAATCAGTTTAATAAAGGTTGTAATAATTATTTGTGACGGTAATCTTCATTCAAAATCTTATCTCAAATTCTTTCAAAACTCTTGTTAATTATAACAGTTAATTCACTTGATTAATTTTCAACGAACTATGACAATTCACTCCAGCGGAAAATACTTCGCTAACAAGATAATGCACAAACTGCATTAAAATTAGGCCCAAAATTCATCATATATTAATCTATATGGCATCAAAAACTTCCACAGAACTTACAAAAACTTCCACAAATAATTCTTTAACATTAATTCCTGTGGGAACCTCCTTCATATTCAAGGGCATTATACATCAGCGACTTTCAACACGTGCGCTGCACTAGCGATTATACATTCATGGTTCCACTTAAAAATTCTTATAATCATTAATTGTTTCAAAACTGTTTTCATTTAACCTTCGTGGATTTCATTCATGAACCGAAATGAAGTAAAAATTTGCCAATCACAAACAAATTTAATAGTGAATACGCTTATATACGCCTGTCTGGTCTATCAAAATTTAAGATTAACCTCTTCAAAGAATTGTAGTATAAAAATACTATCATCAAATAAAGTGCGACTAAAACTGCAAAATAGTCGAATAGAATCCAATTAGACTGGGGAATGCAAACATCATTATATAAATCTTTAATTGAGAAAAAACTCCTAACAAAAGTTCACGAATTTAATGCATTCAACAATTCATTATTAAAGTTCATCTTTCACAAAAATGTCTATGATGCAATGATCGTTCATAACTGACGATAAATGTCTGTGTTGCAATCAATTCAAATAACGACTAGTATTTCCAAGATCGTCGACAACGTAAGAGATTTTAACGCTCTAAAATCATTTAAATGTTCTTCCTTCTTGATGATGACAGAAAATTGGTCAAAGTAATTAAACTGGGGTAGAATTGCTTTAATAAAGTGACACGCTGTCTGAATTTAAATCTGCCATAAAAATCATTAACTTACAGTCAAATCGTGACTACAAAAATATTAATTACTGAAAAATCTAAGTATCAGTTTCAACTGATCCAAAATCGTTTAACTATGCCCATGACATAACAATGTCTTAATAAAACGTCGAAAAAGGCATAACTCATCAAGGTGTACTGAGAATAGGAATCTCAACAAGAATAAGGCAAAATACATGAGGACAAAAATATGGGAAAAATGGTTGCTCAAATATCATTAAGAAACTCAAATACAATAAACGTTCACGACTACCTTATCTGCCGATTGACGTTCCAGAGGAAAATTCCCCAAAGAAGACTGCTGATGGATCCATTTCACCAAGTTAAAGCTGAGCTCCATCCTCGAAACAGGAAATAGCATCCTCGGAGAATCGAACTGCTTCCTTCTCCGTAAATCGCGCTGCTCCTCGAAGACGAATAGACATCCTTCCGGCAATAATCTTCCTTGTGAGTCGGGATAACCCTGACCTCCCTTGAAAAAATCCCTGAAGTTCCAGTAGACAATCGCCATGAAGTTTTTGTAGAAATTTCCGAAGAAATATTCATATACAGTGAGTATGAAATCATTTCCATTGCTGTTCGATAGTATTCAGCCTTTAATCACGAAACATGGGTGTAGATGGTATTCACCACATGTTCGCTTGTGTGGAATAGCAATTAGCGAAGTTCCATGTTGCTATCTTACTCCGTTGAAATATGTCCCAATCGCATTAAGTCCTTTAGCCTTCCATTTTCTCTTCGGTTGTAGTAGTAGAAGAACAAACTGCCTTATTAAATTGCTCCATTATACTGTAGCGTTGTGTAACAAAAGCAATCAGAAGTCTCCCTATTTCACTAGCAGCGTCAGCCGTGGCGTAGATTCTGGCGATACAATAGTGCTTCTCAGGTGGCGAGATAATCACTTTTGTCAGTCGTCGAAACTTGCTAATATCTTTCAAACTAATTACTCGAAATAGTTCAGCTTTTCTATATTACTTCATGTAGCACTGCACAATAGAATTAGCTTATCGACGACCGCTAACTGTTCAAAGCTAAATTTGTAGATGCATTCTAAGGTGCGTTTTAACTTCACCTAGTTTGACTTGAATCTCGTTAATGCAGTGGCTTCACCACGCGTTATAAAGACGACTCTTTTCACTACTTTTCACTTCGACGTCTCACCAAAATGACTGTATAAGAAAAGAACTTTCACAATTAGACTTCGATGATCGGAGAATGAGATCTGAGAATGATCGGAGAATGAGACTCCTCTCTTCTGCGCAAGGCCTTTTATTAACTTCATGAGGGGCGTTTCCATCCCTTCCATAGCGTGATACTGCGTCATCGCTAAAAGTTCCAACTTCGTTAATACATGACGGATTTTCAAAATTCAAAAACTGAAGATAAATTTCACCAAAATTCCAAATCAATGCCTCTACTGCAAATGGATTTCCACAATTCTGCATTCCAAAAGTAATAAAAATACCATAGTTTCAGCAATCTCCGTCTTCCTTTAAACTATCGTTCATTGGTTCAAGCCTCCCCTCCAATAGCATAATTTCTTCCTCAGCAGAATTCCACGTTTCCTGCGACTGCGTCGTAAATCTTAGAACATTCTCGACTAAATGCTGACGTCACTGAGAATCTCAGCTCAAGTAGCCTGCTGGCATAACGCTTACGTCATCCGTGCCTACGTCATGACTACCCACGTCATAACTATGACAGCCATAACTTTCATTAAAATTTCCAATATAGCCACCGTGGTCTCTATATAATTCAATTACGGGGGCATTCTCCTCTCACCACGTTTTAAAAACAGTTGCAAATTGTTTTTAAACTCAGTGTTACAAGTATCTCAACTCTCTTGAACACGAAATTGAATTATTACTGGCTTACTCTAGTATGATATTTCCTCTATATTCCTTAATCATAAATCTGGGTTGTGTGTGGTTAATGCATTCTCTCCTCTCTAATTTCTCTTCTGTCCAGTATTTCTATTTTCTAAGTTCTGCCGGCTCGTAGAAGGACCAGGATCGATTACAACATCCTGCCTTTTCTTTTGATTTTCGGTTTCTTTATCCCGTAATTCTTTTAAGTATTGCTGGCTTTCCTTCTCTCTTTGCTGATACTGATCGGGTGTCATAACCTGACCTTGAGTATTCTGGTTTCTATTTTGGTTCTGGTTATTCCTATTATAATTTCGGTTATAACCATTATTGTTGTAATATCTGCCTCTTCCATTGTAGTTTCCTCGATTGTAGTTCCAGCCTCTTCTCTGTTGATACGGTCGGTAACATTGTGATCTGTTATTTCTAAACTGATTATTCCTGTGAGGACCTACATTGTCAGTTTTCTCTTCATCTGGCTTGTCAGTTTGTTGGACTTGGTCCATATATACAGTATTGATTTCTTTAAACTCCTGCCTTTGACCTTTCTGTACTACGTTAGGCATTGGGCTTGTGTAGTCTAATCTCCTCAGTAATTCATCCATGCTGGTTAAATCCCTGATGTTTGATGAAATAATTAGTCTCCTCACCTCAACTGGCAGCATACGAGAAATCGCATCAATTAATTGCTCCGTTGACAATGGGGGTTGCAAAAATCTCAAGCGGGACAATTGACTCGTAAAGAAATCAGCGTACCGTGTTGGAAGATTACCTGAGTATTTTCTTGAATACACCTCCGCTTTTAACGAATTCTGCGCTTCTATGGACCAAAATCGTTTGATTAATGCCTCTGCAAACTCGTCAAAGTTACTGAATGTGTATCTAAATGCGCAAAACCATTCGAGGGGTCCTCCAATCAGATATCTCTCCACTATCTTCATCTCTCTCTCTCTGGGAATGTGAGCTTCGATGAAATAATCTTTGAGATTCCTTACATATTCGATAGGTGTCAAACTATCAGTGTTACTGAATTTTTGCGGTTTGTCTTCGAAATTCCTGATGACCGTCACGTTCCTCGGATATGAATCCGGATAGTTTTTCCCACTATCTCGATAGTTCCACTCAGGTTCCATATTCCTCTCGTCATCCTCCTCTCTGAATCGGGATATACGTTCTTCAGGAGTCACGTCTCTTTCTTCTGGATCTAGGTTATATCTTCTGGTATAATTCCTATTAATTCGCAAGCCAAGCCTTCTGTATCCTTGTCAGTGATTTCCGTTAAGACTTTCTTGATTAGCTCTTCTTTGTAGTTCTCCATTAAACTAGCCTCTCCTAACTTCAAATTTTGCAGTTTGCTCGTCGTTTCATTTACATCAGAGACAACTTTATGAATCTGATCCTTTAATGTTTGCACATCCTGATCTAGTTGTGTTCTATCGTCAACTTGTTTTTCGGATAGCGAATTTATCCTGACGCTTAAATCTTTCCTAATCTGTACTACTTCATTGTTAATTTCTATTTGAGTACTGGCAAGTTTTCTTTCAATCCTTTCCTGAATTTGGGTTACATGTTCCCCACTTGACTTATTCCACTCGTCTTTCCATACTGCTACGGTTGCTGTTAACATTTCTGCTATGTCTACTTCGATATCCTCTTTCAATAATCTATTATGGTCTAATACCTGGGTTCTCATGACCTCTACATCATACTTCAAACCTGCTAAAGACGTTGTTGTTCTAACTGACTCATCGACTAATCTAGTCGCTAATGCAGTTATATTACGCGTACAAAGGATTTTCGAATTTTCTATCTCTTCCCTGACTTTATTTACATCAGTTTGGACTCTAGTGATATCTACGAAAACTGTGTTGACTTCTACCTGAATCTTAGTTATGTCACTTTGCACCTCAGTTATATCCGAATGAATGTTATTAATATCAACCTGAACATTGGATACATCAGTTCTAGCATTTTGAATTTCTTTTTGGACTTCCTTAACCTTGTCTTGGACAGTCGCAACATCATTTTTAACAACAACTACTTCGGCTCTAGCACAAGAAATATCCCCTCGGACATTAGCTACATCTAGATTTAACATTGTAAGGTCTTTCTGTACCTTAGACACATCGGTTTTAACATCAGACACATTTGTGCGGATGTCACTTACAGTATTCTCAATTCCTAGGGTATTAATCTGTAAACGCGACATATTATCCTCTAAATTAGCAGCACTAGTCTGAAGAACCTTCAAACTTTCACCCATGCTAGCTTTCAAATTACTAGCATTCTCCTCCATTCGACTATTATTCTCCTTCATGCTTTCATTCAGCATCTGCTTCATACTGCTATTCATGCTTGCTTTCAAATTAGCAGACATATTACTAACATTCTCCTCCATTCTTGCATTCAAATTAGCAGACAAATTACTAGCATTTTCCTCCATCATCTGCTTCATGTTATTCATGTTAGCAGACATCTCCTCTAATATCATCCTCAAACTTTCATCTGCCATTACAATATTATTCAAAAATAGACTGCTGTAGGGACATACATCAATAGAGAAAATAACAACATTTGAGCAACACTTTTCACCATATATAAATTTGATCAATTTTCTGTCTTAAATCTAACTTATAACTACCTTATAATTAACCTTCGAAGATACTTCATGTCGAAACAAACTCAAGCACATGTTCAAATTTCCCTGGCTCATTTTAAAATATCCTAACACCAATAATTTACACTTACAATCCAAACAATTTAATTTTATCTTTAACATGACTAAAATGTCATAAGCCGGTCAAATAAAATAAGATTCCAGATCATAGGCGATTTTCCTAAGTTTCCAGCCTATTTAACCTTTCTCAAGTTGTATAAGATCTGATCTTTTCTGAGTGTAATTTTCCTAATACAATACAACATTTAATTCCTATATAATCACACTCTTAAATTCTACAATTGGCCTAGACATCGAACAAAGAATCAACCTCTTTATTTGAGTCTAATCGAACCCTACGTGTAGGTTTGCCAATCTTACTAGCGTTCAACCTGGTAATCCATTTTTGTTGAATTCGAGCCCCAACGTTTTAGGTGCGCCAATCTTACTGTCCCCGTTTACCCGGATAGTAGGCTGTCAGATATCCGCCCCCTCAATCGGATTGCCAATAATCAATCGCACCGGCTCAGCTACATCAATGAAAATGGCACTGACAGATAATATCGAGATAAGAGCACAGAATTTCACAGGAAATCATTGTGGAACACACCAAAATAGACGGGGGTTCATACTTACCGTTACTTACCTCTTAAAAATTATCTCGGGGATTGAGTTGACAACAGGATCACTAAAGTCTGTTCACACAATAACCTCCACCATGACATTTAAAAATGAACCAGAACGAAGACGAGAACTTTGAACTGTACAAAAGCTTTATTTCAAATAAAGGGTAATATTTTAATAACACAACAAAATCAACGTGGCTATCAGTAGCCCAAGTCAATCTGACTACGTCCTCCTATAGGACTTGCAAAGTTATCATACAACATGATATAAAACATATTAGCTCCCACGAGCTCCAAATAACGTAATATTCATAACACAATTGGATTGGAAAAGGAAGTGAGGACGAGACATATATAGAGCATTTGGTTTCCTTTTAATAAACATGACAATTGTATTTATAGTCGCAAGGCCAGAGTGTGGACGACCTCACCCGCTGATAACCAGTTGTTGGGACAGCTGCGAGCTACCCTCCAATCTGTCGCATACTTGTCAAATGGGCTCCCTTCTCACATGCTACGTTACGAAAGAATACAGCTCTCTCTCAAGCTTTAAATGTCCGCAAGACAACTCAAATATATATTTACGCAATTCTTTCAAATACTTTACTCACATCCTACTGGATTATTATGACAATCCTTAAACTTGTTAAGTTCTCTTCCAAAAGTTTAATAAGCTCTTAAATGTTTATAACAAAATCACATAAATTATTTATAACAATTAGAAATTGTTTATAATATTTGTCAAAGACAATAAAAAATTTTAAACACGCCTTTAACATCACTTTCGTTCCACATTATTGTCAAAAATATTTACAGCAATTATTTACAATATTAACATTGAAATTATTTAGATTATTAATTTAAGAAATACATTAACCACATGTTCATCCGGTTGGTAGTTTCATAATCGTGTCTATATAATCGACCAATGAAGGTTAGTTATACATATTAATGTCACAATCAGTTTAATAAAGGTTGTAATAATTATTTGTGACGGTAATCTTCATTCAAAATCTTATCTCAAATTCTTTCAAAACTCTTGTTAATTATAACAGTTAATTCACTTGATTAATTTTCAACGAACTATGACAATTCACTCCAGCGGAAAATACTTCGCTAACAAGATAATGCACAAACTGCATTAAAATTAGGCCCAAAATTCATCATATATTAATCTATATGGCATCAAAAACTTCCACAGAACTTACAAAAACTTCCACAAATAATTCTTTAACATTAATTCCTGTGGGAACCTCCTTCATATTCAAGGGCATTATACATCAGCGACTTTCAACACGTGCGCTGCACTAGCGATTATACATTCATGGTTCCACTTAAAAATTCTTATAATCATTAATTGTTTCAAATCTGTTTTCATTTAACCTTCGTGGATTTCATTCATGAACCGAAATGAAGTAAAAATTTGCCAATCACAAACAAATTTAATAGTGAATACGCTTATATACGCCTGTCTGGTCTATCAAAATTTAAGATTAACCTCTTCAAAGAATTGTAGTATAAAAATACTATCATCAAATAAAGTGCGACTAAAACTGCAAAATAGTCGAATAGAATCCAATTAGACTGGGGAATGCAAACATCATTATATAAATCTTTAATTGAGAAAAAACTCCTAACAAACGTTCACGAATTTAATGCATTCAACAATTCATTATTAAAGTTCATCTTTCACAAAAATGTCTATGATGCAATGATCGTTCATAACTGACGATAAATGTCTGTGTTGCAATCAATTCAAATAACGACTAGTATTTCCAAGATCGTCGACAACGTAAGAGATTTTAACGCTCTAAAATCATTTAAATGTTCTTCCTTCTTGATGATGACAGAAAATTGGTCAAAGTAATTAAACTGGGGTAGAATTGCTTTAATAAAGTGACACGCTGTCTGAATTTAAATCTGCCATAAAAATCATTAACTTACAGTCAAATCGTGACTACAAAAATATTAATTACTGAAAAATCTAAATATCAGTTTCAACTGATCCAAAATCGTTTAACTATGCCCATGACATAACAATGTCTTAATAAAACGTCGAAAAAGGCATAACTCATCAAGGTGTACTGAGAATAGGAATCTCAACAAGAATAAGGCAAAATACATGAGGACAAAAATATGGGAAAAATGGTTGCTCAAATATCATTAAGAAACTCAAATACAATAAACGTTCACGACTACCTTATCTGCCGATTGACGTTCCAGAGGAAAATTCCCCAAAGAAGACTGCTGATGGATCCATTTCACCAAGTTAAAGCTGAGCTCCATCCTCGAAACAGGAAATAGCATCCTCGGAGAATCGAACTGCTTCCTTCTCCGTAAATCGCTCTGCTCCTCGAAGACGAATAGACATCCTTCCGGCAATAATCTTCTTTGTGAGTCGGGATAACCCTGACCTCCCTTGAAAAAATCCCTGAAGTTCCAGTAGACAATCGCCATGAAGTTTTTGTAGAAATTTCCGAAGAAATATTCATATACAGTGAGTATGAAATCATTTCCATTGCTGTTCGATAGTATTCAGCCTTTAATCACGAAACATGGGTGTAGATGGTATTCACCACATGTTCGCTTGTGTGGAATGGCAATTAGCGAAGTTCCATGTTGCTATCTTACTCCGTTGAAATATGTCCCAATCGCATTAAGTCCTTTAGCCTTCCATTTTCTCTTCGGTTGTAGTAATAGAAGAACAAACTGCCTTATTAAATTGCTCCATTATACTGTAGCGTTGTGTAACAAAAGCAATCAGAAGTCTCCCTATTTCACTAGCAGCGTCAGCCGTGGCGTAGATTCTGGCGATACAATAGTGCTTCTCAGGTGGCGAGATAATCACTTTTGTCAGTCGTCGAAACTTGCTAATATCTTTCAAACTAATTACTCGAAATAGTTCAGCTTTTCTATATTACTTCATGTAGCACTGCACAATAGAATTAGCTTATCGACGACCGCTAACTGTTCAAAGCTAAATTTGTAGATGCATTCTAAGGTGCGTTTTAACTTCACCTAGTTTGACTTGAATCTCGTTAATGCAGTGGCTTCACCACGCGTTATAAAGACGACTCTTTTCACTACTTTTCACTTCGACGTCTCACCAAAATGACTGTATAAGAAAAGAACTTTCACAATTAGACTTCGATGATCGGAGAATGAGATCTGAGAATGATCGGAGAATGAGACTCCTCTCTTCTGCGTAAGGCCTTTTATTAACTTCATGAGGGGCGTTTCCATCCCTTCCATAGCGTGATACTGCGTCATCGCTAAAAGTTCCAACTTCGTTAATACATGACGGATTTTCAAAATTCAAAAACTGAAAATAAATTTCACCAAAATTCCAAATCAATGCCTCTACTGCAAATGGATTTCCACAATTCTGCATTCCAAAAGTAATAAAAATACCATAGTTTCAGCAATCTCCGTCTTCCTTTAAACTATCGTTCATTGGTTCAAGCCTCCCCTCCAATAGCATAATTTCTTCCTCAGCAGAATTCCACGTTTCCTGCGACTGCGTCGTAAATCTTAGAACATTCTCGACTAAATGCTGACGTCACTGAGAATCTCAGCTCAAGTAGCCTGCTGGCATAACGCTTACGTCATCCGTGCCTACGTCATGACTACCCACGTCATAACTATGACAGCCATAACTTTCATTAAAATTTCCAATATAGCCACCGTGGTCTCTATATAATTCAATTACGGGGGCAGTACCTAACGTAAGGCCACAGTCGCCTCCTTCCCTCTTCCTTGTCTATCCTCCCACTCTTCCCATTCCCCTCATAAGGCACCTGTTCGCTTTTCTAGGTGAGGCCGCCTGGGCGAAGTGCTTGTCACACTCCCCAATTGTATCCCCCAATTCAGAGTCTCAAGCTCCAGGACACTGCCCTTAGTGGCGCTTAGGCCGTGGGAAAAGCCCAAAAAAAAAAGAGAGAGAAAGAAAAGAAATAATATATTTTACATAAATTTAGTGAGCCACATACGACAAAGAATTAGGTCTACCATTTGGTGTTCACGACTTGTCAGTAAAAACGGAAGTAGGTATTTCGATTTTGATTCGACCATGTATGGGTCAACACCACAAGTGTAAAGATCAAGCGGTTGAAAGAGACGGTTGAGAATGTATGGTTACAATTTTCCATGGAGAAGGAAAGAATACATGACAAACATTAGCGATGATCACTAACCAAGGGAAGATTAAACGTGTTAAGAAAGTTAGATTCATAGGTGAGGTAAGGTCTAATTTCCAAATTCTAAGATTATCACCTGATGAGAAATCATTTTAATAATAAGTCGCTGAACAGTGTAGCCAACATGGATGTCAAACCTGAAGGATTATATGCTTCTGAGACATTAACTATAAACAGACAGGTCTAGTCGACCAGTTAGTCAAAAGAGAACGCATGTTATTGAGAAAAAATGTATGCAACAGATGGGTTTACGAACACATACGTTTGAAATCAAATGACGTGTTATACAGAAAGATAGAACCAGTCACACAACAATGAAATAGAAAACGTTGTTATTCTATGGGCACATCTTCAGAATGTCCGATGTTCGACAAACAAAGAAGACAAAAAATTGGGATGGTTCCAAGATTGTAAAAAAGAATTGGGATGGTTCCAAGATTGTAAAAAAGAATTGGGATGGTTCCAAGATTGTAAAAAAGAACTTACAGAAATCGGTATTCTGGAGGGCAAAATTCTGATCAGGAATGAATTAAGACAAATAACCAAAACCTAGCGGGATGTTAAGGTGAGGCAGAACCCCCCCCCCCCCCCAAAAAAAAGAAAACCGAGGGGACCTATTTCAGAAGCTCGGAAAAAGGAACTGAGGGATGGGCTCAAGAGATACCGGCTAACATTAAAGCTGGTAGACGAATAAGAGCTATACACTGAAAATGACATTGATTGTTGACTCGTAGTTTACTGTGACTCAATTCAAAAGTAACAAGTAGTTCCGTGAATAACTATACAGCCTATTTTCATATATCCTACTTGTGCTAATTGCCTCTATCAACATACACATTTTTAGTTTGATTGCTGCAATAGAATCGTAGATATTGAGAACCGTCTAAATATTTCGGATGGTCGCCATGTTGGATTTTTATATATGTAGGTCTTTGAGTTATGTACTATTACATGAAGATTATTGTGTAGGTGTAGTATTCAAACTCCAATCGCATGATTAGTACACAAGAAAAAAAATCGAGATGTTAAAATTTCGCACAGCCGCCATCTTGCGGTTATGTAAACAATTGAACTCGCTTGGATGCCAATGCATTTAAATGTGAGCAAACATTTGCTGTACCAAGTTTCATTGCGTTTGGATGGTTAAATCACGAGAAACGTCTATTTTAATATTTCAAATTTGCTTGGCCGCGAATGTTATTTTGTAGTTAACAGGTTTTTGAAAGTCTCATAGATGGACTTCTAGTAGTGACCTCCATCACCGTACAGAATTTAAAGGTGATATCAGTATTAGTTTCGGAGATATAGAATGCCGGTGAAATATTTCGCACAGCCGCCATGTTGGATTGGTAGGACGTAAAGTCACTTGAAGGGCACGGTTGTGGACATCCAAATTCGTGCTATGACCTCACCGAGTTTCATTGAAATCGCTCCGGCCGTTTAGATTTTATTAGGGGGACACATATACACACATATACGCACACACATAAGAACACACATGGACAATAGGTGATCTCATGAGCCTATAACATAAATAACAAGTAGGAGTCCCCGCAGCACGACCTGCTTTTGATGAGACAGTGGCGCAGCAGCAAGGGGCCAGTAAGAGGGGTTATAATCTCAAACAACAACTTCGCTGGCGGCAAGGCCTGATGCCTAGCATTTCGGGCCTTTGGCCCGATTGTGTGGTAATGTAGGAAAATTATAAAATGTTATTCTAGGCAATGCTGACACCATCACGTGGTTATGAAAGCCGGACGTCCTGGGAAATGGAAAGTATATTACAGCTGTGAATACATTATTTAACTTATTGAAAAGGTGAAAACCGGTTATTATAGATAATTTCCCGTAGAATTCAATTAGACCATCGTTTAAATTTTTACCTATTATTATATACATTTGGGCCCCATTTCTTTTTTCAAAAATCAAAACCATTTAATAACATCTTCAGGGCCCCAAAATAAGAAAACGGTGAGAGATATCAAAAAATCGTTATGAGTAAAAAAGATGCACACCGCGGAGATCTTACACCTGAACACTTAACGTTTTTCGATGCGACCAACCGTTTCCGAGATATATCGATTCAAAAAAAAGTTTGAAATTCTGGGCCCCCAAAAAGATCCGGCCCTGCACCGTTTTTAACGCCCGATAACTGGTTTCCTCACAGGGTCCAACTCTTTCACATCTCCGAATTTCAGCTCGATATCTTGAAAAGTGCGACCTGTACTTCGCTAAACCCAAAAATGTCACGCACAATGGAAATTTTCAGGGCCCAAAAAATAGAAAACGGTGAGAGATATCAAAAAATCGATTAGAGTAAAAACGTTGCATACCGCGGAGATCTTACACCTGTACATTTAACTTTTTCGATGCGACCAACCGTTTCCGAGATATATCGATTCCAAAAAAAATTGAAATTCAGGCCCCCCAAAAAAAGATTCGGCCCAGCACCGATTTTAACGCCCAACAATAGGATTCGTCACAGTCACTAACTCTTTCACCATACCAAATTTCAGCTTCATATATTGAAAATGGCGACCAGTACTTAGCTAAACGCAAAAATGTCACGCACAATGGACATTTTCAGGGCCCTAAAAAAGAAAACGGTGAGAGATATCAAAAAATCGTTTTGAGTAAAAAAGTTGCATACCGCAGAGATCTTACACCTGTACGTTTAACATTTTTGGATACGACCAACCGTTTCCGAGATATATCGATTACAAAAATAAGTTTGAAATTCAGGGCCCCCAAAAAAGATCCGGCCCTGCACCGATTTTAACGCCCAACAATAGGATTCGTCACAGTCACTAACTCCTTCACCGTACCAAATTTCAGCACGATATCTTGATTATTGCGACCTGTACTTCGCTAAGCCCAAAAATGTGACGCACAATGGACATTTTCAGGGCCCCAAAAAAAGAAAACTGTGAGAGATATCAAAAAATCGTTTTGAGTAAAAAAGTTGCATACTGCGGAGGTCTTACACCTGTACTTTTAACATTTTTCGATACGACCATCCGTTTCCGAGATATATCGATTCCAAAAAACAGTTAGAAATTCAGGGCCCCCAAAAAAGATCCGGCCCTGCACCGATTTTAACGCCCAACAATAGGATTCGTCAGAGTCACTAACTCTTTCACCGTACCAAATTTCAGCTTAATATCTTGAAAATTGCGACCAGTACTTAGCTAAACGCAAAAGTGTCACACACAATGGACATTTTCAGGGCCCCAAAAAGAAACCGGTGAGAGATATCAAAAAATCGTTTTGAGTAAAAAAGTTGCATACCGCGGAGATCTTACACCTATACCTTTAACATTTTTCGATACAACCAACCGTTTCCGAGATATATCGATTCCAAAAATAAGTTTGAAATTCAGGGCCCCCAAAAAAGATCCGGCCCTGCACCGATTTTAACGCCCAACAATAGGATTCGTCACAGTCACTAACTCTTTCACCGTACCAAATTTCAGCTTAATATCTTGAAAATTGCGACCAGTACTTAGCTAAACGCAAAAATGTCACACACAATGGACATTTTCAGGGCCCCAAATAAAGAAAACGGTGAGAGATATCAAAAAATCGTTTTGAGTGAAAAAGTTGCATACCGCGGAGATCTTACACCTATATATTTAACATTTTTCGATACGATCAACCGTTTCCGAGATATATCGATTCCAAAAAAATTTTGAAATTCAGGGCCCCCAAAAAAGATCCGGCCCTGCACCGATCTTAACGCCCAACAATAGGATTCGTCACAGTCACTAACTCTTTCACCGTACCAAATTTCAGCTTCATATATTGAAAATGGCGACCAGTACTTAGCTAAACGCAAAAATGTCACGCACAATGGACATTTTCAGGGCCCTAAAAAAGAAAACGGTGAGAGATATCAAAAAATCGTTTTGAGTAAAAAAGTTGCATACCGCAGAGATCTTACACCTGTACGTTTAACATTTTTGGATACGACCAACCGTTTCCGAGATATATCGATTACAAAAATAAGTTTGAAATTCAGGGCCCCCAAAAAAGATCCGGCCCTGCACCGATTTTAACGCCCAACAATAGGATTCGTCACAGTCACTAACTCCTTCACCGTACCAAATTTCAGCACGATATCTTGATTATTGCGACCTGTACTTCGCTAAGCCCAAAAATGTGACGCACAATGGACATTTTCAGGGCCCCAAAAAAAGAAAACTGTGAGAGATATCAAAAAATCGTTTTGAGTAAAAAAGTTGCATACTGCGGAGGTCTTACACCTGTACTTTTAACATTTTTCGATACGACCATCCGTTTCCGAGATATATCGATTCCAAAAAACAGTTAGAAATTCAGGGCCCCCAAAAAAGATCCGGCCCTGCACCGATTTTAACGCCCAACAATAGGATTCGTCAGAGTCACTAACTCTTTCACCGTACCAAATTTCAGCTTAATATCTTGAAAATTGCGACCAGTACTTAGCTAAACGCAAAAGTGTCACACACAATGGACATTTTCAGGGCCCCAAAAAGAAACCGGTGAGAGATATCAAAAAATCGTTTTGAGTAAAAAAGTTGCATACCGCGGAGATCTTACACCTATACCTTTAACATTTTTCGATACAACCAACCGTTTCCGAGATATATCGATTCCAAAAATAAGTTTGAAATTCAGGGCCCCCAAAAAAGATCCGGCCCTGCACCGATTTTAACGCCCAACAATAGGATTCGTCACAGTCACTAACTCTTTCACCGTACCAAATTTCAGCTTAATATCTTGAAAATTGCGACCAGTACTTAGCTAAACGCAAAAATGTCACACACAATGGACATTTTCAGGGCCCCAAATAAAGAAAACGGTGAGAGATATCAAAAAATCGTTTTGAGTGAAAAAGTTGCATACCGCGGAGATCTTACACCTATATATTTAACATTTTTCGATACGATCAACCGTTTCCGAGATATATCGATTCCAAAAAAAGTTTGAAATTCAGGGCCCCCAAAAAAGATCCGGCCCTGCACCGATCTTAACGCCCAACAATAGGATTCGTCACAGTCACTAACTCTTTCACCGTACCAAACTTCAGCTTAATATCTTGAAAATTGCGACCAGTACTTAGCTAAACGCAAAAATGTCACACACAATGGACATTTTCAGGGCCCCAAAAAAAGAAAACGGTGAGAGATATCAAAAAATCGTTTTGAGTAAAAAAGTTGCATACCGCGGATATCTTACACCTATATATTTAACATTTTTCGATACGATCAACCGTTTCCGAGATATATCGATTCCAAAAAAAAGTTTGAAATTCAGGGCCCCCAAAAAAGATCCGGCCCTGCACGGATTGTAATGCCCAACAACAGGATTCGTCACAGTCACTAACTCTTTCATCGTACCAAATTTCCGCTTAATATCTTGAAAATTGCGACCAGTACTTAGCTATACGCAAAAATGTCACGCACAATGGACATTTTCAGGGCCCCAAGAAAAGAAAACGGTGAGAGATATCAAACAAGTAGTTCCGTGAAGAACTATACAGCCTATTTTCATATATCATATTTATGTTAATTGCCACTATCAAAATACAAAATTTCAGTTTGATTGCTGTAATAGATTCGTAGATATTGAGAACCGACTTAATATTTCGGATGGTCGCCATGTTGGATTTTATATATGTAGGTCCTAGAGTTATGTACTGTTACATGAATATTATTGTGTACGTGTAATATTCAAACTTCAGTCGCATGATTAGGACACAAGAAGTAACAAGGAGATTTTAAAATTTCGCACAGCAGCCATCTTGTGGTTATGGAAACAATTGAAATAAATTAGATGCCAGTGGATTAACATTCGAATAAGGATTTACTGTACCAAGTTTCACTGCACTTGGATGGTTAAATTGCGAGAAACGTCCATGTGAATATTTATACTTCGCGTCGCCGCCATGTTGGATTTGTGATCACCATGTTATTTAAAGTACTATAGGTGAACTTAAGTTCATAGCACCTATGAACAATAAAAATTCAGTTTTATTGCTATAATAGATTCGTAGATATTCAGAGCCGTCTAAATATTTCGGATGGTCGCTATGTTGGATTGTTAAATGTATAGGCCATAGAGTCAAGTACCATTAAAGAAGAATTATTGCGTAGGTTCATTATTCAAACTTTCACTTCGATCGCATGATTACGACACAAGAAATAAAAACTTAATTTTAAAATTCGCACAGCCGCCATCTTGAGGTATTGTAAACAATTGAACTAAATTAGATACCGGTGCATTGCAATGTGTATAAACATTTCCTGTACCAGATTTCTTTGCGTTTGGAACATTAAACAGCGAGAAAGGTCTATTTAAAATTTTCAAATTCGCTTGGCCGCCATGTTCGTTTTGTAGATAATCGGTTTTTGAAAGCCTTATAGATGAACTTCCAGTAGTGCCCTTTATCTCCGTACAAAATTTCAGGGTAATACCGCTAATAGTTTCAGAGATACAGAATGCCGGTGAAATATTTCGTACATCCACCATCTTGTGGTTATGTAAACAATTGAACCAAGTTAGATATCGGTGTATTAGAATGTGTATAAATATATACTGTACCAAGTTTTATTGCGTTTGGTTGGTTAAATCGCGAGTAACTTCTATTTAAAAGTCGCAAATTCGCGTGGCCGCCATGTTGGTTTTGTAGTTACCAGTTTTTCAAAAGTCACATGGGTGAATTTATAGTAGTTCCCTTTATCACCGTAATAAATTCCAGGGTGATGTCGTAAATAGTTTCGGAGATATTGAATGCTGGTGAAATATTTTGCACTGCCGCCATGTTGGATTGGTGAGACGTAACATAATTTGAAGGACACGGTCGAGGTCGCCCGGAATAGTGCTATGAACTTATCGAGTTTCATTGAAATCGATCCAGCCGTTTAGATTTTATTATGTGGGGACACACACACAACTCACACACACACACACGCACACACACACGGACAAAAGGTGATCTCATAAGCCTATTTTTTCAAAATTGAAAATAGGCTAAAAATCGTTATGAGTAAAAAAGTTGCATACCGCGGGGATCTTACACCTATACATTTAACATTTTTCGATACGACCAACCGTTTCCGAGATATATCGATTCAAAGAAATAGGATGAAAATCAGGGCCCCAAAAGAAGGTCCGGCCCTGCACCGATTTTAACGCCCAACAATAGGGTTCGTCACAGGCCCCAACTCTTTCACCGTACCAAATTTCAGCTCGATATCTTGAAAATTGCGACCTGTACTTTGCTAAACGCAAAAACGTCACGCACATACGTACGTACGTACATACAGACAGACTTTTTTTGAATTTTTTTTTTCGACTCTGATTCGATTGGAATAGGTTTGAACACTGGGAGGCGCTTAGTTTCCGAGATCTCGAAAAATCCTACCACGGTTATATGAAAGCCTATAGGATCTAGATCCGGCTTTCATAACAAGTAGTTCCGTGAAGAACTAAAGCCTATTTTCATATATCCTACTTATGTTAATTGCCACTATCAACAAACAAAATTTCAGTTTGATTGCTGTAATAGATTCGTAGATATTGAGAACCGACTAAATATTTCGGATGGTTGCCATGTTGGATTTTTATATATGTAGGTCTTTGAGTTATGTACTTTTACATGAAGATTATTGTGTACGTGTAGTATTCAAACTTCAATCGCATGATTACGGCACAAGAAATAAAAAGGAGATTTTAAAATTTCGCACAGCTGCCATGTTGTGGTTATGGAAACAATTGAAATAAATTAGAAGCCAATGGATTAACATTTCTATAAGGATTTACTGTACCAAGTTTCACTGCACTCGGATGGTTAAATTGCGAGAAACTTCCATGTGAATATTTATACTTCGCGTCGTCGCCATGTTGGATTTGTGATCACCAGGGTATTGAAACTCCTGTAGGTGAAATTATGTTCAATGATCCTATGAACATTAAAAATTAGTTTGATTGCTGTAATAGATTCGTAGATATTGAGAACCGTCTAAATATTTCGGATGGTCGCCATGTTGGATTTTTATATATAAAGGCCATAGTCATATACACCATTAAAGGAAAATTATTGCGTAGGATCATTATTCAAACTTTCACTTCGATAGCATGATTATGACACAAGAAATAAAAACTTAATTTTAAAATTCGCACAGCCACCATCTTGAGGTTATGTAAACAATTGAATAAATTAGATACCAGTGCATCACAATGTGTATAGGCATTTGCTGATCCAAGTTGCACTGCGTTTGGATCATAACATCTCGAGGAAAGTTTATTGTAAACTTTCAACTTCACATGGCCGTCATGTTCGTTTTGAAGTTAACAGGTTTTTGAAAGTCTCATAGATGAGCTTCCAGTAGTGCCTTTATCTCCGTACAAAATTTTAGGGTGATATCAGTAATAGTTTCGGAGTTTCGGAGTGAAATATTTCGCACAGCTGCCACTGAACTTATGTAAACAATTGATCTTAATTAGACGCCAATGCATTATAATGTGTATAGACATTTGCTGTACCAAGTTTTATTACGTTTGGATGGTTAAATCGTGAGAAAAGTCTTTGTAAGTCTCAACTTCGTTTGGCCGCCATGTTGGTTTTGTAGTTACCAGGTTCTTGAACGTCTCATAGGTGAACTTCTAGTAGTGCCTTTTATCACCGTACAAAATTTCAGGGTGATATCGGTGATAGTTGTGGAGGTATTGAATGCTGGTGAAATATTTCGCACAGCCACCATATTGGATTGGTGAGACGTAACAAAATTTGAAGGGCACGGTCGGGGTCGGCCGAAATGTTGCTATGACCTTACCGAGTTTCATTGAAATCGCTCCATTCGTTTAGAATTTATTAGGGACACACACACACACACACACACACACACACACACGAACAATAGGTGATCTCATAAGCCTATTTTATGTTCGACCCTGACTATTATATGGCAGAAAACTGTATCATTATGATGGTCATTATAACAATATTTTTCATTATGAAACAGTTTCTCCCACCAATCACAGCTCAACAGTTGTTTGACCAATTAGATAAGGATAGCATCGCACCTGCACTGAGTTCCAAGGCCTTCTAATTTAAATTTCACTGCGTTGCCTAGTTTCATAGTGGGGTAATCGAGGAGGCTATGGTCAAATACAAGGCATTCTCTGCGTCCCATGCGCTCTGTTGAGTACATAAAACTGGTGAAATCTCGACAGATATTTATGGATATTTATGTACGAACATAAAATAGTTATAATAATTATCGTCGAACATAAACAGTCGTATGCAAATTTATTTTAAAAAGTATTAAATAATGTTATTCGTTTTACGTCCCTCTTTTTAACTACCGTGACTTGCAGAAACGCCGGTATGCCAGAATTTTGCCCTGAAGGGCATCCCTAACGTGTCAGTAAATATACTGACACGGCTTCCTTGCATTTGTGCAACCTGCATTTTCAAAAAGCCAGTGTTAAAAGTAAGGAGAGAGTCTAGATGAACATCCCTGAAAAGAATAGACTAGTTCCATAGATTTTTTAAAGACAAAGGTAAATAAGAATTTGGATATTATCATGGGCTATATAGGACATTTTCAAGTCCTTTAAGGTGTTTTCTGCTGTTTGACAATATTAATTTTGATTGCATACAAGTTTAACAGTCACCCCCAAATTTGGTGTTAACACACACTTCTGTACATGCTTCTGCGTGCACCGAGGAGTAAACTCGCCATCGACTTAAAAGAGAACGAATTCTTTCTCTACAACGATAGCAATATTGACTTGAGCAGAATGTAAGGACATTATTTCCCTCTGCCAGGAGCTAAGTTGAAGGTCAGATGACCGCTCCTAGCCCCATTCTTCAAGTGCCTGTCTACTCGCGCGGCGCGCTGCGGGGAAGGGAATTCAATAACGTTCCCTCAGCATAGCTTCAATTCGTAGCATTCACCTACCAATACCTTCTAAAGGTTCAGGACTTGGTTCGCCGGAACTACTTCTAAATTTGAATACTATTTTCATATTATTAATAATAATAATAATAATAATAAAAATACATATTCTTTTCAGACACAATGGATTCAGATAGGATCAAATGACCCAGGCTACAAGAAAAATTTGTTTAATAAAGATTGCAGACCATTTTTTAAATATTTAAGAAAATATTTTTATCCACGACAGGAGTAAACTTATCGTAGTTGGTTATTGTTGTTTTAAGGAGAGAAACAGTGAGGTTATCTGCCCCACTTATCACAGATATAATTACTCAAATGTAGGTTGAATTAAATTTAGAGGTGCGCTTGATTATGGAAAGGCCTAAAAATATTAAAACTAATAATAATGAATGAAGATAACAAGAGACACCCAGATAAAGTAGAGAAGTATTGGGAACTCTTAGAAAAAGAATTCCATAAAATTCCAAAGGATGATAATTTATTATCAAAGTGTTAATTGGTGATTTTAACGCGCAAATTGGAAAAGAGAAATGTTACAGAAGGATTGTTGGAGATTTCCCAGCTCATAGGAGAACAAACAAGAATGGACTACGTCTAATTGAACTGTGTAAGGCCTTTAACTTGCAATTAATGTCTACCTACTTTAAGAAACTGAGTAGAAAGCAAAAAGCTTGGCGGTCCCCTAATCCAAACCTAGGAGGATTCCAACTTGATCAAGTGACTATTTCTTCTAGGAACAGGAAAGAAATTCAGAATGTTAAAGAGAAGAGAGGGGCTAATATTGACAGTGACCATTACCTGACGACCATCAAAATGAGATTCATTCCACTAAACATACGCAAAAAAAAGAATAACTAAGAGAATTAGATTTGATGTTGAAAAATTGAGAAATAATAAGGCAGTAAACAAAGAATAAAAGGAAAAAATAACTTGAGGGGGTCTTCATCCGAAAAGTCCCTGCGGTCAAGTACCTAGGAGAGTGGATCTCGGCAAACCAGAGTGAGAATCTGGCCATAGATACCAGGTGCACCAAGTTCGAGAGGGCCTACCACTCCTACCGCAGCATCTACGCATCGAAGTTCCTCTCCAAAAACATAAAACTCAGACACTACAATTCAGTAGTAAAACCATCTGTACGCCTCTGAGTGCCTCGTGATGGCCAGGAAAGACCCAGTCAGGAAACTTGAACTCAAGGAGAGGAAGATCCTGCGGAGGATACTAGGACCTATACGGGAGGAGGGAGGCACCTACAGAATTCGGCACAATGATGAGCTTTACAGCCATCAAGAAGACATTGTGACTTGTATAAGAAAGAGGCTCTTGGCCTTCTATGGACACTTGACGCGCATGATGCCTTGCCCGCTCACCAGTAAGATCTTCACAGTGGTAGGAAGAAGGAAGGCCTTTAGACCACGTGGATCTCTACGGTCAGGACGGATTTAGACCACCTAGGGATCCCTCTTAATTCCATACAGGACCGCCAACAATTCCGGCAAGCCATCCGACAGGGAGTTTTTCCTGTATCACTGACAGCTAGGAAGAACACTGGTGTCAGCAGACCACCATGGACGGAGGAAAGAAAGCTGGCTCATAGTCAGATGATAAAAAAGTACTGGAAGAAGAGAAAATACAAAGCGACGAGGAGATACGAGCCCCGTGGTCCTCAGTAGGCCCAAACGACGAAGAAGAAGAAGAAGGAAAAAATAGAAAATGACCATACAAAAAATTGGAAGGACTTAAAAAGGAAAATACACAATGTTGCACAAGAACTCTGTCCTCTAAAACGAAACAGGAAACATAGATGGTGGAATGAGGAATGTGAAGAAGCTATCACGGAAAGACTGGAATCATGGAAAAGGTGGCACTGATGTAAAACAGATGATAATTTTGAAAGGCTTAAAAGAACCCGGAAGCAGGCTTCTAACACTTTAAGAGCTGTCAAGAGGAAGTACAAAAAAGCCGACTTACCCAGATTGCGGAAGATTTTGCCAAAAATAATACAGACATTTTTATAAAACCTTTAAAGTGGAAATTACAAAATATCCATCTCCCAGTCTTGGATTTAGGGATGAGAAGGGGAAAATCGGACTCAATAATAAGGACAATAGTGATATTTTGGCAAGATAATTTGAAAAACTCTTGAATTGCAAAGAGCCTGAAGAAAGATTAACATTCGGTCAAGCACAAATAAATGCAGAGATTCGGACCCACCTGATGAGATGGAAATGGATGCCATCATTTAACATCTAAAAAATAATAAGCCCACTGGAGAGGGCATGATTGTGGCGGAATTGTGGAAGGAATCTGGAAGTCGAGCAAGAGAAGAACTGAGAGACATAGGCCTACTTAGAGAAATTTGGCAGTTGGAAACAATGCCAGAAGATTGGAAAATTGCATAGAATTACATAAAAAAGGGGATAAGAAGGATGTGAACAATTACAGAGACATCTCCCTGGTACCAGTTACATATAAGATCCTTTTCAAAGGTCTTCAAAACACGATTGAGCGTATACTTGATAAACAAATAGGAGAATACCAAGGTGGCTTTAGAACAGGTTGGTCGTGTATGGAACAGATATTTAATTTGAAAACAATTATAAGAGATAGATTGATCAGGAACAAAAATACGTCATAATATTTGTGGACTTCCAGAAAGCCTATGATTCAATAGAGTGAACTTCATTATTCAGTGTGTTAGAGGAATTTGGAGTAGACTCGAAGTCCATCAACATCATCAAAGATACATTTACTGATACAAAATCCAAAGTGAAATTTATGGGAGAGGTCTCAAAGGATTTTTTTAAAATACCGGTGTAAGACAGGGAGACGGACTGTCTCCGATTATTTTCAACTGCGTTCTAGAAAAGGTAATAAGGTAATGGGAAGAAATGCTCAAGTAAAGAGAACTCTACCATGAAATAAGACTTGGATTGAAATTTTAAGGGGTAGGTATCAATTGCTTGGCCTTTGCTGATGACAATGCCATTCTTTCAGAAAATATACAAACAGCTTGTGTCCAAATAAACCTTTTGAGAAAGATAGCAGAGAAAGTTGGACTTCAGATATCTTTTGAGATGACCAAATTAAAGACCAATATTAGACATTCTTCTAAGCTTTTAATAACAGACTCCAGAAAAATTTACAAGGTATAAAAGAGTAAGTATTTGGGAGAAATGATTCAAATTAATGGACTAGACAAAGAAGCAAATAGAGAAAGAATACGAAAATTGGAACAGGCTTTTTAACTGACGAATGATACCTGCAATAAAAGAAATCTTTCTATTGCAACTAAAATCCGACATTACAATAAGGTAATTAGGCCGGAAAGTCTCTATGCTTCAGAATGTATGTTTTCCATTTAAAAAGGCGAAATAGAAGAGTTAGAGAAAAATGAAAGAAGGATACTTAGAAAAACATTGGGACCATTAAGAACAGAAAGTGGAGAGTTCAGATACAGAAAAAATGACGACCTGTACAAAAATAAAGAAATTGAAAAAAAAATCCACGATACGATCAGGAAAAGGGGGGTTAATTTCTTTGGACACGTAATGAAGATAAATAACACCAAACTCACAAAACAAATTTCCAGTCATGTATGCAAAAGCAGGAATGGTAATCAATGGGCACAAAGTATAAAAAAGGATATGGAAGAGATTGAAGTAACAATAGATATTATTCAGGACAGACCACTTTTCAGAAATATGATCAAAAATTTCAAGGGTTTCCAGGAGAAGGAAAAGAAGAAGCGGGTTAACATCTGGACAGAAGAGAGAAGAGGGAGACAAAGTTAAGTAATGAAGAACTACTGGAAGGCAAGAAAGGATAAAGGAAATAAGATACAATGATTGCAATGGATTATTTTATGTGGTCCAAAGATGGCCGAA
Source organism: Meconema thalassinum (assembly GCA_946902985.2). NCBI lineage: Eukaryota > Metazoa > Arthropoda > Insecta > Orthoptera > Tettigoniidae > Meconema > Meconema thalassinum. The sequence continues at coordinate 72,256,070 of OX336399.1, read as the reverse complement.
ATGGAGGAAAGAAGAAGAAAGAAAGATATATGGGAAACAAAGAAACTAAAAGCCACTAAAGAACAATTTGCCTGAGGAAATACACACCAGAGAATTTAGATTCCTGGCCCTAACACACTTATAGAGTGTTTCGCCGAATTATGAATTTTAAGTGTGTTGTAGAAGGATATAAACCCAATTTATAAATGAAAGCGGACCACGCGAACACCAGCCACCACGTCATCGGCTATTTTAATATTAAGTTGAGTTTCATCTGAAAACCAAGGTTTCTTCGTAGATCAGCAAGATTCACACACTTGGTTAAAATGGGGGCCACAGTAAATATGGCTCCACAGGTACAATGTGGGGGTTCTTCCCTTCTCGTTACGAGGGGGTGGATCTTGTATGATCTAGCATTGGCCTACACAAAATGAAGAACTCTCTCCGTGGCCGGAAGGAGCTCCGCCACACGCGATTAATTCCCTTGATCATCCTCAACTTATTAAGCATTGGGCAAGCTAGCCACTGACTCTCCCAGAATGCTCGTACTTGTCGGCGTAACTGTGAGCTGGTACCTCAATTGGTCTAGGGGGTGGTGTTAGCTTTTTTTTTTCAGCTTGATCCGCTAATTCATTTCCCACAATTCCCATGTGACTTCTTAGAAGCCACAGAAAGTTGATTCGAGTGCCAGCGCTGCACAACCTGGCTAGTAGGTCATGGATTCGCTGCACTAAGGTGTGTTGCGGAAAACATGAAGCAAATGACTACAACCAACTTAAAAAGAGTCGGTACGTACAAGAAAGTGGATTCGTGAATCCTGTAGCGCAAACTGTAGAGCTTCATAGATTGCAACGAGCTTTGCAGTAAAGACACTAACATGCATATCTGCACAGTCTATTTTATTGAGGAAAGAATATTAATAGCTCCGTCAAATAAAATAAAAATCACTACAACATTACCGGGTGAGTTAGCCGAGGTCGTTGCGGCATGACTGTTGGCAGTCGCTCACATCCGGGAGGCGAGGAGGTTCGAATCCCCCCGCCGGCAACCTTGAAGATGGTCTTCTGTGGTTTCCCATCTTCCTTCCAGGCAAATGCCGGGGTTGGTCCCTAACTATAGGCCACAGCCGCTACCTTCCAACTCCTCGACCCTCCCTTCCAACTTTCCTCCCCAACGGTACTTGTAGCTCACCCATTGGGTGTCCGTCTCGAAGCAGCTACAAAACTGGCGAGCCGAACATGTCCTCGGGCACTCCCGGCACTAAAAGCCATACGCAAAAAAAAAAAACTACAACATTAAATGGAATAAACTACTATACATGCCTAGTACAACAAGAGCCTCCGTGGCTTAAGCGGTAGCACGCCGGACTATCATCGCTGGGTCCATGGTTCAAATCCCGGTCACTCCATGTACGATTTATGCTGGACAAAGCGGAGGCAGACAGTTTTTTCTCCGGATACTCCGGTTTTCCCTGTCACAAATTTCATTCCAGCAACACTCTTCACTATCATTTCATTTGTCATTTATTTAATCATTGCCCCACGGGAGTGCGACAAGCTTCAGCAGCTGGCACAGTTCATATCCTCGCCGCTAGATGGGGGCTTCATTCATTCCATTCCCTGACCCAGTAGGTCTAATGGAAGCAGACTGTGGATGTTCATACATGCCTACTACAACACACTTACAATTCAACAGTTGGGAAAACACGGCGAAAATGTATTGTTTTACGAGTCTGTTATTTCCTGATAGGGCGTCTAGACACGTACTAGTGACAACGAGAGTCCATTTGGATTGGTCATTACCCAGATCAGAGAAAATCCATCCAAACGAGGTATAACAGTGATCGTAAGTGGGCCGACACCCTGGGCTCTGCTATGGATGCTGTCATTCTCTATGTAAATGGAGCAATGGTTCATTAATGCAGAGCAAGGAATAACGAACAACACGGGGTCTAATTTATTTTCCATTTGACGCTCTGAATCAATAACGAGTGTGTGAGTGTGTAGGTGCTGCATCCCTGCTCGAACAAAAAACACATAAGAGAATAATTACAGTTGGCGCTGTTTTGTTTATATCAGTCCCACGCCAATAGCAGGTGAGAACAAAATTGAATCGGTCATTTCTAAAAGACCCTTTATGACATTTTTGGTGAAAATGAGTCAAACACGGGTTGGGGTTCTTCAGAGGTAAACACACCATTCCATGCTGAAAAGGCCTCTTTCTACCCTTTAGTGTAGTCACAGGATGGCAGTGCTATTTTCATTCATTTCTAAAGGGCCCTTTCTGTGGTAGAAGGGGCAGTTTAGCAAGGAACCAGAGCAAGCTAGGAACAGATGCAACCGATCTATTTTTCGAGTAAGGGCCTAAATCGTCTCAGAGAAGTGTTTTGACAGCACGAACCATTTACCAAAGGGATGAGAAAAATGGAGTTTTGAGAGAAATACAATCAAACCTCCAAGAGAGGCATTTTTAGCCTATTTTCAAATTTGAAACAATAGGCTCATGAGATCACCTTGTATGTGTGTGTGTGTGTGTGTGTGTGTGTGTGTGAGGTGTGTGTGTGTGTCCCCCTAATAAATTCTAAACGGCTGGAGCGATATCAATAAAACTCGATAAGTTCATAGAACTATTCCGGGCGACCCCGACCGTGCCCTTCAAATTTTGTTACGTCTCACCAATCCAAAATGGCTGCTGTGCGAAATATTTCACCAGCATTTCAATATCTCCGAAACTATTCCAGATATCACCCTGGAATTTATTACGGTGATAAAGTGAACTACTAGAAGTTCACCTATGTGACTTTTCAAAAACTGGTAACTACAAAACCAACATGGCGGCCACGCGAATTTGCGACTTTTAAATTGACGTTTACCGCGATTTAACCAACCAAACGCAATAAAACTTGGTACAGTATACGATTATACACATTGTAATGCACCGACATCTAACTTGGTTCAATTGTTTACATAACCTCAAGATGGCGGCTGTGCGAAATATTTCACCGGCATTCTATATCAGTGAAACTATTAGCGGTATGACCCTGAAATTTTGTGTGGAGATAAAGGGTACTACTGGAAGTTTATCTATTAGACTTTCAAAAATCGGTTGACTACAAAACGAATATGGCGGGCAGGCAAATTTGAAAATTTTAAATAGACCTTTCTAGCGATTTAATGATCCAAACGCAATGAAACTTGGTACAGGAAATGTTTATACATATTGTAATGCACTGGTATCTAATTAAGTTCAATTGTTTACATAACCTCAAGATGGCGGATGTGCGAATTATAAAATTAAGTTTTTATTTCTTGTGTCGTAATCATGCGATCGAAGTGAAAGTTTGAATAATGAACCTATGCAATAATTTTCCTTTAATGGTACATGACTCTATGGCCTATACATTTAACAATCCAACATGGCGACCATCTGAAATATTTAGACGGCTCTGAATATCTACGAATCTATTATAGCAATCAAACTGAATTTTTAATGTTCATAGGGGCTATGAACTTAAGTTCACCTATAGCACTTTAAATAACCTGGTGATCACAAATCCAACATGGCGGCGACGCGAAGTATAAATATTCACATGGACGTTTTTCGCAATTTAACCATCCGAGTGCAGTGAAACTTGGTACAGTAAATACTTCTATGAATGTTAATTCACTGGCATCTAATTTATTTCAATTGTTTCCATAACCACAAGATGGCAGCTGTGCGAAATTTTAAAATCTTTTGTTACTTCTTGTGTCCTAATCATGCGATTGAAGTTTGAATGCTACACGTACACAATGATCTTCATTTAACAGTACATAACTCTAGGACCTACGTATATAAAATCCAATATGGCGACCTTCCGAAATATTTAGTCGGTTCTCAATATCTACGAATCTATTACACCAATCAAACTGAAATTTTGTATGTTGATAGTGTCAGTTAACATAAGTAGGATATATGAAAATAGGCTGTATAGTTCTTCACGGAACTACTTGTTTGTTATAAACTTGTTTTGTCAAATGGAAAACAGTTTCCATTTTCTGTAGTCTTGCTTCTATAGCTTTTCTTTCGTTGCCACAGATCAATAGTTTAAATGTAAAACATATTTTTGTGTTTATCTCAAAACAATTCTCCATGCACATGGGGCCTATTAGAAATGACCGATTCAATTGAAGAAAGTGGGGTCCATTAATGTGAATAATAAAACCGTTATTTGTTTTACATCTCTTTTAAAATCCACGGCTTTTGGAGACGCCGTGGTGCCGGAATATTGCCCCGAAGGGGATCTTTAACGTGCCAGTAAATCTACTTACATGGTTCCCTCGCATTTGTGCACCCTCAAATGCCAGCTGAATGCACCAGGAGTCGTTTCCGCAAAATTGGGCCCAGCAAGCGAGAACGTTACAGCTGAGCCACGCAGCAAGCCATTAATGTGAAACACTGGAAATTAAATTGACTGGGTTTACATTCTTAAAGTCTGTTCACCGAGTCGAGATAGCAGAAGTAAACACAGTTGTATACATGATTGCAGGGCTGCCCGCAAGGGGTACATAGAGCTGTACGTAGAGCTCTACATAGACTTTAGGTATCTAACTTACTTTTCGATGACGGATTTATACAGGCTGATAGCAAAAATGCTGGCCATGAGGTGTTGGGGTAGCGCGCACACCTCACACCCGGAGTCACTGGGTCCGCCAGGGATTTTAGAATCTGACGTGAGGGCTGGGATAGGGTACACTCAGCCTCGTGAGGATAATTGAGTAGCTGTCTGACAGTGAGGCAGCAGCCCAGTTACGGAAGCTAAGATTGACGGCTGAGGGGACCCGACGGGCGACGTGATGAAGACTCATCACCCCGTAATCTGCAGACAAAATGGCTGGGCAGCGGTCGCTTGGTAGGCTTGTTAGGCCTGCACTCTTCATGGGCTGTAGCACCACGGGGTTTGTAGGTAGAGGGGGATAGCAAAAATGAAATAATTTACTCATATGACCTTAATTATACCGAGACTAGCGGGAGAGAGCGAAGCCTTGGATTTGTCGGACGTTGATTAGGCGGTGAGAAGTGAAGACTTATTAAGTGGTCTACGATGATGATGATGATGATTGTAGTTTTAATGGTTCTAACAACTAATTTATCGGCTCCTCATGAAATGAATGAGAACGAAATTGAAACCTACTGACTAAAACAATAACTACTCACCAACAGCTAACTTATGCACAGTACTACGGAGAAATGGACAAACCACGAACAAGGGAAATGAAGGACAGGGGAAAGAAAAGCCTTCAACCCTCCAAAAATGAGGGTTGAGGGACTTTGAAGGAAATAGAGCCATGAAAGACAGACAGGAAACGGAAAGAGTAGAGGGTTCGCCCCAAGGGTATTTCTTTCTTTCTTTCTTTATTCATGTATTCATTTGTTTACTTAGTTATTCATTTATTTAATCATTTATTTATTCGTTCAATTATTTACTTATTTATTTATCCGTTCAATTATTTACTTATTTATTTCTCCGTTCATTTATTTATTTCTTTATTTACTTATTCGTTCATTTATTTACTTATTTATTTATATATTTATCCATCCATTTATTTATTCGATCATTTATATATTTATTCATTTATTTATTCGTTCATTTATTTCCTTATTTATTTATTCGTTTTTTATTCGATCATTTATTTATTTATATTTTAATTTCTTATGTATCCGTTCGTGTATTTATTTATTTATTTATTCGTTCATTCATTTGTTCATTTATTTATTAATTCATTAATTCATTTATTTATTTATTAATTGATTTATTGTTTCATTTATTTACTAATTCATTCATTCATTCAAGATGATTGAAGCCAAGATGATAAAATTCATTTATTCGTTCGTTTATTTATTCAATGAATTATTTTAGTTACAGAAGTTTATTGTAAATTTGCGTAACTTGTCAGGTTTGTTAGTAAGGGATTTTTAGCCTATTTTCAATTTTGAAAAAAAAATAGGCTTATGAGATCACCTTTTGTCCGTGTGTGTGTGCGCGTGTGTGTGTATGTGAGGAGCTTGTGTGTGTCTCCCCTAATAACTTCTAAACCGCTGGAGCGATTTCAATGAAACTCGGTAAGATCATAGCACTATTCCGGTCGACCCCGACCGTGCTCTTCAAATTTTGTTACGTCTCACCAATCCTACATGGCGGCTGTGCGAAATATTTCACCAGCATTCAATATCTCCGAAACTATTCCCGATATCACCCTGGATTTTTTTACGGTAATAAAGGGAACAACTAGAAGTTCACCTATGTGACTTTTGAAAAACTGGTAACTACAAAACCAACATGGCGGCCACGCGAATTTACGACATTTAAATAGAAAATTCTCGCGATTTAACCAACCAAACGCAATAAAATTTGGTACAGTATATGTTTATAGACATTGTAATTCACCGACATCTAACCAGGTTCAATTGTTTACATAACCACAAGATGGCATTCTATACCTCTGAAACTATTTGCGGCATCACCCTGAAATTTTGTACGGAGGTAAAGGGCACTACTGGAAGTTCATTTATAAGACTTTCAAAAACCGGTTAACTACAAAACGAACATGGCGGACAAGTGAATTTGAAAATTTTAAATAGACCTTTCTCGCGATTTAATGTTCCAAACGCAATGAAATCTGGTACAAGAAATGTTTATACACATTGTAATACACTGGTATCTAATTTAGTTCAATTGTTTACATAACTTCAAGATGGCGGCTATGCGAATTTTAAAATTAAGTTTATATTTCTTGTGTCGTAATCATGCGATCGATGTGAAAGTTTGAATAATGAACCTTCGCAATAATTTTCCTTTAATGGTACATGACCCTATGGCCTACACATTTAACAATCCAACATGGCGACCATCCGAAATATTTAGACGGCTCTGAATATCTTCCAATCTATTATAGCAATCACACTGAATTTTTTTTATGTTCATAGGGGCTATAAACTTAAGTTCACTAATAGGATTTTAAATAACCTGGTGATCACAAATCCAACATGGCGGCGACGCGAAATATAAATATTCACATGGACGTTTCTCGCAATTTAACCATCCGATTGCAATGAAACTTGGTACAGTAAATCCTTATACGAATGTTGAGCCACTGGCATTTAATTTATTTCAATTGTTTCCATAACCACAAGATGGCAGCTGTGCGAAATTTTAAAATCTCCTTGTTACTTCTTGTGTCCTCATCATGTGATTGAAGTTTGAATGCTACACGTACAAAATAATCTTAATGTAACAGTACATAACTCTAGGACCTACATATAAAATCCAACATGGTGACCATCCGAAATATTTAGTAGGTTCTCAATATCTACGAATCTATTAGAGCAATCAAACTGAATTTTTGTATGTAGATAGAGGCAGTTAACATAAGTAGGATATATGAAAATAGGCTGTATAGTTCTTCACGGAACTACTTGTTGTTGTTATATGTTAGTGGCTATTGACCTTCAGGTTTACTTGTTTAGTGAGATAGGTTGGTGTTCCGACTCAGATGTGGGTTTAAAGTACTTAGCTGATAAATTGGCAATGTGGAGTTCTTGCTCACTTCAGCTTCTGCAACAACAACAACAACAACAACAACAACAACAACAACAACAACAACAACAAAAACATCAACAACAACAACAACAACAACAACAACAACAGCAGCAGCAACAACAACGCACCATGTTTCGAGGCATAGCATAACTCTCCTAATTCTAAACTTTCAGGTTAAAATAAGGCCTTTACCCACTAATACAATCCCCAGAATAATACAAGTTATCAAAAAATTCGTACACATACAATAATACGCATACGAATGACCAAAATGCTCAAGACTATAAATGAAGCAGCAGTACAATTCTTTTACATATTAAAGTAGCATTTATAATTTTAATAATAATGTTTTGTGTTTTAAATCCCTTTTAACAACTGCGGATTTTAGAGACACCGAGATGCTGGAATTTTGCCCCAAAGGGGATCTTTAACATGCCAGTAAATCTACTGACACCGCTCCCTCAAAATTATGCACCCTCAAATGCAAACTGGCTGCGCCAGGATTCAATCCTGTAACCTTGGAAGCAGCAGGCGAGAACGTTACTGCTGAGCCACGCAGCCAGCCTTTTATAATGTTAGCACCACTCTCTGCAATCTGACCAATCCATCACTGCACTAGAACAATCTGCACAGACTGTGTACCGATTTCTTTTGCACTAGTTTGGCTCAGGCAAGGAAAGCATTTCTACAGAAAAGAAAACTGATGAAATCAAATAAAGATTTTGGAATTAAAAAGTCATTTTTGAAAGCCTTCGCCTGGATCGTGGCGCTCTATGGAAGTGAAACTTGGACTGTTGGAGCAGCAGAAAAGGGAGAATAGAAGCATTTGAAATGAGGTGTTACAGTAGAATAATGAAGATCAGATGGTAGATAGAGTAACAAGTGGAGAGATATTAAGACGAGTGGGAGAAGAGAGATGTGTCTTGGGACAGCTAATGAAGAGAAAAGATAGGTTGGTAGGAAACTTACTGAGACATCCAGGAATAGCAAATTTAGTTACGGAAGGAAGGGTCGAGGACAAGAACTGTTAGTATATTAAACAGATCACCTCAGATGATGATGATGATGATAATTGTTGTTTTAAGGGGACTAACATCTAGGTTATCGGCCCCTGATGGTTTGGGTGATCGTGAAGATGAAAATGAAATGCAAACTTAAAACTAAAACTAACTACTAACCTACATACTAGAAGAAGAAATGGAAAACTAAAGGAGAATAAGGCAAATAAAGGACAGGAGGAAAAGAAATGCCCTCAACCCTCGAAGAATGAGGATTGCGGGACTTGGAAGGAAGGAGAGCCATGAAAGGCAGATAGGAAAGGGAAAGAGGAGAGGGCCGCCCCAAAGGTAAGGGACAAAAGGGAAAAACGGGCCCAGCTCTGGAATCCCTCGGGGTCGCCAACTCCCGAACTCACCAGCCGTGAGCCCCTGAGGGTGTAGCATTATCTAGGGTGCACCAGAAGTGGTGGGGCTACATACACCCGGCCTCCTTGAGGCCCTTCAGCAGAAGGCAGGAGATAACAAGAAAAGAAAAAGAAGGCTGACCCCTCGTAGAAGGAGGGAATCAGAAAAGATGAGACAAGGGCCAATTAAGGCGGGAAAGGAAGAAACTCCCTATGCCTCGGATACCCTGATACCGTCGGGGTTGGAAGAGAACAAGAGTTGGCCAAGTGAGGTTGACAGAATAGAAGACAGAGAGGAGCTCGGCACAAGTAAGTGGAAGCAATGCCAGACTCAGCTGGGGCCCCGTGTTCGCCAACCCACGTCCCACTAGATGTGAGCCCCTAGGGGGATCGCCTCAGATGTAAGGTGTGATAGCTATGTAGAGATGAAACGATTTGCTCAAGGCAGGGAGGCCAGGAGCGCTGCATCAAACCACTCCAAAGATTGAAGACTAAAAGAACAACGGTAACTGATGGAAACTTTCGGTCCACTCTCTTACAGCAAGCACACTCCCTTACCCACCACATTCCACTAGGATTCCAGCTGCCCATCAACTTGAAGTGGGTCAGTTAGAAAGCTCTGATTTATTTCTCAGAGCGCAAATAGATTTGAGGCAGTAGTACAAAGTGCTATCCATTACCGGTACAGAGTATGCCATTAAAGCATTAGCCACAGTAGTTCACAAGAGCTGCCCTTCCCCCCTCCACCTTCATCCCCTCTGCACATACCAAGTTAATGCGCTTACCACCAGGCGCGTGACACCGTGCATAAAACCTACGAGTTTAGCTAAGCGCTTCATATTACACCAGTATCCCATTATATGTACACAATCAGAGTTTAGCCAGATAATGTGATCCAGTGAATAGGCAAAATTCTGGCTACCGCTTTAACCTTAGTTTTACAAACATGCCTTCTATTGTTTTCCTTTGCAAACACCAGGATAGCTAGCTTCCACGGTGAATCAGTGCTGGAGTAGTTGTTTCATTTCAGGGGTTTGAACATCGAGTTATTGTTGTTGTTGTCGTGTGGCCTCGTGAGAGGCCGAGTGCAGATCTTTCCAGTCGACGCCCGTGGGCGACCTGCGCGTCGGGATGAGAGATGGAATGGATGAAGATGAATAAAAGTGGGCAAGGATGTGGAAGGAAGCGGCCGTGGCATATCAGAAGGTACCACCTAGCATTTGCTTGGTGTTGAAAATGGGAAACCACGGAAAACCATTTCTAGGACAGCCGACGGTGGAGCTCTAACCCACGCGTCTACCGAGTCAGCAGAGAGCTTGGCCCCATGACCTAACGCTGCGCTTTAGCCAGCGTAGCCACTGCTATCGGTACAACATCGAGGTAATTTAGCCCCATGTACTTGTGTACAAACAAACACACAAACAAACAAATAAATAAATTCATAATTTTTACCTGATAGCCTGTGGTATTTTGATGTCTGTAGAAGTTTGTGTGTGTATTTTCAAGTGGACTAAATTATTAAAAACGTACGATCGATTTTTAAATCCTGAATCAACATTATAATCAGCATGTCGAGATCAACTGAAAAATGAACATCATAACGTTGAAGACATTTTTTGTAGAAGTTAACATCCCGTAACCTAAACATCCAGGGCCGAGTACGCTATTATTTATCCATTAATTTAGTCTTATTTTTCTTTATATTTTTATATTTATTTTTTATTTTTTATTTATTTACTCTATTTATTTTCGTTGAGGATTGGGCAGGAAGAGACCATGACCTTAAATTAGGCATCTTCCCGGCACTTGCCGGGAGTAGAAGTGGGACACCACGGAAATCCCTTTCAGGATGGCTGAGGTAGGAATCGAAAGCACCTGTTCTGTATTTTGTCTCACGTGGTTGAGTGGAGTTTTTTCCAGCTCTCAGACCATAATTACATTTCTTGGCAAAGCCGGGAATTAAACTCGGACCTCTGGGAAGCCGTTACACCATGAGATGTTCAATAAGTCTACATCAGGTAGCTGAGCCAGTTAGCGGACAGCATTATCACCAAGATAATTGGATGCATTTAAATAGTGGTCACAGTAGTAGTTCTACAGGGTCATAATCTATGTGCGCCCCCATAAACATGGCAGGCTAAGCCGGCTGTGACTGGCGCAGATCGCGGGCGTGTGGACGCGGTTCAGCCGGTGTTTTAGCCTACTTATCACATTTTGCAAAAATGAGGAAAAAGTAGACTTATGAGATCGATCCGGGAAAATGTCTGTCTGTCTGTCAGTCTGTCAGTCTTTCCGTCTGTCTGTCAGCTCCTAAACGGCTGCAGCGATCGAAACCAAATTTGGTATGAGTAAAGATCTATACCGGAACATCTCAATGTCATACTTGAAAATGATGTCAGCACCACCAACTGCTGAAAAATCGCAATTGAAATTTGAGCTCCTTGTTGGATATCTTGGAATGTATACATTGATAAACTATTCCAAAATTGGCACACATATAGATAATAATACTTTAGTTTAATTTTCAGGAGGCCAAACCTGACAGTGTTGCCAAAGAGATTCTAAGCCCACTGATAGGGCCAATTTTTAAATACCAGTAACTTCTATGTTAGCAAATGGATTTCACCCAAATTTGGCACAACAAGAGACCATAATATTTCAGACTATTTCTGACCAACACATGCATGACATTGTTGCCAACATGATTTTACGCGCACTGATAGATCTAATGTCTAACTGCATGTAACGTCCATGCCATCCATTGGACTTGAACCAAATTTTGTATTCTGTAGTTTAAGAGATGGAACTAAGAATATATTCAGACACCAGGGCTATATTGATTGTTGTTTTAAGGGGCGGAACTGCGTGGTCATCTGCCCAAGTCACCAGGGCTCTATTAGGCTACATTATGCCAGGTATATTTCGAACTAATTAGAAATTTCGATATTACCAACTTAATTTCGTCATTATTCTAGATACGGTAGGTCCATATAGATTAATCATTGGCATGAATATTAAATTTTAAGTAAAGTAGGCTCTTTAGTTCGTCACGGAATTTTTTGTTAAATAATTTAATCAGTACGGATTTACACAATTTGCTATTATGGCAAATATTTTTGCTTATTTAAGATTTAGCTGTCGATAATCTCTACATAGTATAACACATAGTTCCCAATTCTTGGATGTTACGGGTAATCTCCAGAACCACTGGTTGGACTTCTATGTGGTTTTCACCATTCTGTAAAGGATACACTTCCTGAAAAAGAATAGTCTATATTAGTATTATTCACTGCAGGATCTGAAGATGGCCGCCTCTGTCAGTGAATAATACTAATACATGTATTGACTGAAATTGGTTACATAATTTCGAATAACTCTGCACCTTAATTCCAAAAGCATTCTCGTCCCGAGAGATGCTACTCTGAACAATGTCACTGTGTTCAAACGCCTGCACACTTACCTCTGCGCCAGCATTGAATCTCATTAAATCCCATTCAAGCTGGTGTCACCAAAATTAATTGTGCTTTTATTAACCATTAAATTTTCTTTGGGAGATTCATAACACGACTGATAATCATAAGGGAATAGTTTTCAAAATAATGAGTGCAAGATAATATACAAAGTAATGAATAACTTTTTTTTCGCGCGTGTGTGTACGAGGATTCTTAATGAGGGAACAAATATTAACGAAATAATGAAGAGGAAAATGTTCTAATGGTTAAAGGGAATATGCTAAGGCTTCGTGTCTGGTGAGGTGACAACGTGTGCCTTCCGACCTCACTGAAAATTTGCATACGTGCTAGTAAGATCACATGGCAATCATTTATTACAGTTTGAACCTTACGTTTAGGAGGGCACATATGACTTGAAGGGTACGTAGGGATAGGCACTTAATATCTAAAAGTGTCTTTATTAATAATGAAATTTATGTAAATACCAAATGGTAATGTATATATTTATTTATTCCACCATAATAAATAATTATATTTAATATGAAATTTATTATTATTATTATTATTATTATTATTATTATTATGTACTAGTTTCGGCCACACTGTGGCCTTCTTCGGCTTTGTGAAGATATTAATACATTAAACCAAATGCGAGCATGTAATAATAAAATTCGATCGAAATTTTCTGGGGCAAATTTGAAACTAATATCAAAAGTCAAATTTTTGATATAAATAAGAAGTAATATTGTCTATGAGTTATCATATTGTCTAATGAAAAGGAAATTACTAATGAAAATAATATCAAAGCTTAAACATTAAATTCGGTTTACATAAAAAATTACGTATACTCTATCATCATCATCATCATCATCATCATCATCATCATTTATTGCATGTGACAGGCCACTAAGATGATGATGATAATTGTTGTTTGAAGGGGACTAACATCTAGGTTATCTGCCCCTAATGGTTTGGGTGATCGTGAAGATGATAATGAGATGTAAACTATAACTAAAGCTAACTACTAACTTATATATTAGAAGAAGTAATGGAAAACAAAAGGAGAATAAGGCAAATGAAGGACAGGAGGAAAAGATAGGCCCTCAACCCGAGACAGACCATTAAGACCCATACCATATAAACAAGGGATTACAATTATTGATTACAATATAAATAGCATACGTTACATAATATAACATTGTACTTCATAACAGGAAGAATGATTTCAGCTTCTCAAATAATGGTTGCATATATTAGAGCAACGATTTCTATCCCTGGCATCTTCCATACTTGCATCTGGATCCACCTGGTTCAGTGCCAACATAACTCGTTCTTTCCATCTTGTTTTTGGTCGACCTCTTGGACGATTCCTCGTCGGTTGAAAATTGAACACATGGTTCGGGAGAGTACCTTCTGCTCTGATAATGTGTCATAACCATTGTAATCGTCTTCTCTCTATCTCTCTACTGATGTCTGCCTTTTTATAACGTCGATATAACTCCTCTTTCCCAACTGTCAGTTTCTGGGCAGTACGTATTCTATTAATGGTGTTAAAATTCTAATAATAGTCTAGGAAAATATCTCAAATAATAAGAAAGGAAGGAAAGGAAGGAAGATTGTAGTTTTACGTGACCGTGAATCTTGTGATTATGAGCCACGGGACCTCCTTTTTACGTAGAATCCGAACCACAGGACATGGTATTTCACTTCGAAAATCTCACATGCATTGACCGGGAATCGAACCAGGACCGCCTTGGTGAGAGGCATACAGCTTCTCAAATAATAAAAAATGCAATAAAATCAGAGTGAAAACAATAACTATTATATATTGAAAATTGGTTTCCACGGCCACGAAATTAAAAATCAACAATTATTCTAGTCTTTTGCTGTCTATTTTGTGGGATTTCGCCTAAGTGTGCCAGGTCAGGTTCATCAATGGACTCTTGGTGACCGTGCCCGGACCACCACCACCATGGATTACGTCTCCTTATATGAAGCGTATTTGCGCTTCTTTACTATGAGAGCTGGGAGTTCTTACAGCCATTCACCTCCCTATAGAACAGCGGCGTGCAGCCTTTGCACGCTCGGCCTGCTAACTATGCTGCGCCGCACGCCAGCAGGCTGGCTCCTGCCTGTCTTGGCTGGACTGCTGGCACTGCGACAGCTCCTCGCCACGTCTGACTGAGTCAAGTTAGGATCACTAGCGAACCGGACGTAATGTAAACAAAGAAACGAACAAATTGTTCGTCCAATTCGTTGCTTGTCCGACACTTCTACACGGTGTTTCTCCGCATACCAGTATATCAAGATTACGTGTTTAGCATTAAAGCAGTCGGAAATATTGGTAAGGTATCATGGAACTCACAGGGTGTCTACCAACTCATCTTTAAAAAAATCCCTGAATATTCCCTGATTTTTCCAGGATTAATGAGAGAATTCCCTGAGTAAAGACTGCTACATATTCGCCCAGGAACAGGAAGTGTGATGAAATGCACGCTATTTTTGGGTTCGTTTTAAGCGCTCTCCAGGAACAAGAAGCTGTAATCCAGGAAAGCAAATGGAAAAAAGGATTAAGTTTTATGTTTCCTGTTCTCGGAAATTCCAGGAGCCAAACAGATGTCAGCAATGGCGGCATAAGGGAAACAGTTGTGAAAATAAATGTATTTCAATAGAATATTATAAGTGAACTTATTGTCCAGTAAAATAAGCAAGGTTTATGACGTCATGCTGCTTTCACTACGGTAAATCCCCGCAATAAAAGGGACAACGGGAGGTTGAATACACACATCAAGGTGTGTATCATACGAGTGTGATCATCTTAAACCTATATTTAATTTGTAAAACCATTCATTACCATTGAAATCACTGATCCTACGTCGCAGGAATGATTATATTCGGTAGCATAAGTCTGAATATAGGCCTGCACAGTAATATACACATATCCAAGGGACGAAGGGAGGCATATTCCAAGTTCTCACTCTCAATTAGGTCCACCTCGTCATGACAGAAGTAATTGAGTTAATCAATTTATAAATGAAGGAAATCATTATGAACGATGTTTCAACAGGCCAGAACACACTATTATCAGTCTAAAATAATTTAGGTTGGTTGGTTACTCAGTTTAGGGGCTGCGACAACGCGGTCATGTAGCCCCGTGTACTTTGGGTGTGTGTAGAATCTTATAACCGGTGTTAATTGTGATGACTGTATTAGTGTGTGTTTCTGTTTCTTAACTCAATTAAGGACTGCATACTTTGAATTTTTCAAGTAGTCCCTACTTTTGCCGCCAAACGCCACCGTCAACAACTAATAGTTCAGAACTTGGCTACTAGACGCCACAACAGTCGGCTCCTGGCGACGAACGTAAGAACCTGAGCGTTGTTTACATTTTTAACCTAATTTAGCTTCACACAGGTGTAATTAGTAGAAGGTTCTTTAAAATGCCATAAATCTATGACATGGGACCGCCGGCTTTACATCCCCTCCGAAGGAAGGCATACTGAGGGATTTTTAACGCTCTTAAAAATCCGACGACTTCGGCCGGGTTTGAACCCGCGATCTTAGGCATAGAAGCTCAGCATGCTACCAACTACGCCACCGAAGCCGCTAAAAATAATTTAACCAAATCTGCTTGATAATACAAGGTAGTTTGAAAGGTGTTGCAAAAACATTTCCTGGGCACAATTAAAAAACAAAATTGGACGTAAGTTCTCGCCTAGCTAAGGAACGTAGGAGCAGACAATAATCAAAGAATACCGGGATGGAAAAGCCGCGCAATCAGTATTGTCAACCCAGGTCTATCACATTGTAACCCCGACGCGCGCTACTCTCTCTATTCCTTACTGCGAACCGGACAACTGAAGTACACCTAGCATGAGAAGTAAGATGGAACATAAATACGTGTAATTTTACATACTTGTCCATCCATCACCTCATCGTCACTACTTTCACTGCTATCATTGTCAATTTCACTCGTATTATTATCGTCAACAGACTCGTCTGAACTGATTATCGCACTGTCAGTTCCGGGCGCGCCATGCTAACACTTGACAATACACGCGGTAACTGAGTGTACTTCCAGTACCGAAAGCATTATCAAGACAACAATATACCTATCTGCATTTCGGTGAACAAAGACCTTAGTTCGTAAATAACACGTAGTATTTTGATTAATGAACGGCGGAGAGGAGAAAATTACACAAGAATGAAGCACTGTAAGAAAACGTTAAATTACGTAGCCGGTTGTTCGCGCACCAATGCAAAACTACTTAAATTAACGTAGCCCGTCATCACCCAGTAGTAGTCAAAATTCGATCGCTCTAACGGGAGTTTAAATAGTCCCTAAATCTCTACTTAGTATAGAAAGAAAATAATTTATTTATGTTCAGAGGAAGCGAAGCAGTAACGATATCAGTGAAAAAGTCGGAAAAAAAACAGGCGTCCGTGCACTTTTTAAGCTTACGCTGTGCAAATCGTTAAAAATATCAATATACTATGAGTGTAAGAATTGTTCAGCATGAAAAGTTCTACAAAAAAGTCGGCGAGAGCATATCTCTATCTTCAATACATTGCCCACTATACGTGTTTTTAGATTGGACGGGAGGGGGATTTGTGTTTCATGCATCTCGCCATTCTTAAATTACGTCTGACAATAATTAGTTGCACATGCTATCTCCATGATAATATAATGGATAGTCCAGAGTCCAGTCAGTGATTTTAACCCATCAAGCCGAGACGTAAAAGATATAGGCCTAGGTCGTAGTTCATTGATATCGGGGGGGGGGGACGCTTGTCACGAAATGAACTCATAACTGTTTCCGGACGAAGCTAGTAGGCTATAAACAATACTAAATTTAAAATATTTTGTCGCCAAAGTTGCTACATATACACCGACAAAATCACTAAATTGGCAATACTGATCGCAACGAACAAAATTCTCAAGGCCCAATAAAATAGTGTAGTTGGCTCCTGCGCAGAAGGCGAACGGAAAGGTTGGGCGCGTTCAGCGGGCTCATTGCTGGCCAGCAAACGCTCAGCAGATTCTGAGTTTGCCGTTCAGCGGGCTGGCTTGCTAGCGGATGTGACGTAGTTAGCAAGGGTTCAGCAGAGCCAGCAAACCTTTTCTTTGCTAGCTTGCTAGCTTGTTTCTGCTGACTTGCGGCGCATGGCGGGGAATCAAATTGATCAATTTCTGCACGTTCGGCGAATGAACCTATTAGGTTTCTTAAATTCTAGAGACGAAGATCTACACTCAAGAATGGCGACAGGTAATATAATACAATGTTTGTCAATATCATAATTGTTGTATTTGGACCTTTTACGCTTCTAAAATTCAACTTTAAACCCACTAGGCCTAGGTCTAGTTGTTTTCTTGAAGGATGATGACTTTTAATAGATATTTTATGTTGTATTAAGGAATTGGTTTGGTCAAGGCAAATCCGGTTTGTATTCGTTATCTATTTTTGTGTATGATTTAAACCTATTACAGTCTTCCTGCTGTTAAATCGGGTTGAAATTAAATGCCACTTTGTACCGGTAGCGCATGAACGCGATATTTAGAACAGAAGCTTTCCTTAACTCTGTTAACCATACTTTTGGGCTGAAAGATGTTTTAAATGTAGCCTACTGTGTATATAGGCTACCAAATAGCTTTCGGATTTCCCATGGCCAAATTATGTGTGAGTAGGCTACTGATGAGTTATTTATGGAATTATTCTGACTTTCTGTTTCTGAACATTTTAATGTCTTTTCCTTGTATGTTACGTCACAAGTTTGCCACTAATTATATTCAAGAAAACTGCAGAAACATGGAGATGGCTGTATAATCTAGAAAATCGGCCCCTACTTCTTGGTGGTAAGTTTTAAAACTAGTACTGTACCGTATTGTACTTGGGATGGTATTTGCAGAACATGTTAAACTTTGCTTTAATGGTAATTCAGTGGTTAATTTTCGGACATTTGGACGAATGAGTAGGGCCTAGGACCTATAGGATGAGGAAGGATCTTTTCAAAAGTACCAGAAAGTCTTGTGGGAAGAGGTAGCTCCGGCAATGAATTCCCATGGATAAGATGCTGCGCATTTTCTACATGCATCAGATACCAGAGGTAGAATTTTATTACAGTAATTTACATTTCAGCTCTGATACCGTTAGACCTATGCCTTTTGTGTAGCCTACAAGCTTTATTGTCGAATCGGTGGTAGTCTTGAATTACAGTATAGTAGAGCAAGCAGAGTTCATATTTAGTACAATTACATACCGGTACCACTGCAACATTTATTTTGTCTGTACATAAATAAATTCTGCTAAGATTGGCCTCCCGGTGATGGTGGTACTGACTTGACCAGAAGGCAAGGTAGGTACCGTAGGCTAACTTCTGTCGTTGGTGGCACCCTGGTCAATGTCAGTTTTTAGTCCTTTAGGAGATGACCTTAATTGGGAACTTGAGAGGCAGTTGGGCACTTCTTAACACATCTAATCTTTCTAATAGAATTTTGGTTTATTGTAGAAAATTGGTGTTCTAAAAATCTTGAATCATTAAATCACTTCAAACTTAAACGATGGTAGTTACATGTACAGTATATGCAATGGCGATGTTGCTGTGGTCTGCTGCCTTTCCACTGCTTTGAATTATATGCAACCGAAGGCACCTACCCTCATCAAAATATGTACTATCGCAATATTAAGACCCCTACCTAATGGTGGGAGGAACCACTCAGTAACGCTGAATGAGAGCTCATCATACATTAACATTTTCTAAAGTACTGTTGTAATTAGCCAATATACCTTTTCTAATAATGGAAAATAAATCAGGAAATGATGTGATAATAGATGATTACTCTTCTGCTGTCCATAACCCACCCACCATCCCCTTTCTAAATCACGACTAATATAGCAAAATTCCAACTGTTCCATTATATGAGTGAATTATTGTCAAATGTAGTATTGCCAGCCCCACGAATACGGTACTACTGTGTATATATGCGGTACCGTACTGCAATCCTCCCACCCGCTAAAAGGAACTTCCGCCGCTACTGAGTAACGTCCACCACGTGCGTATTTGATGTGTGTAATAATTATTGGCTGCTGTGTTATTAGTGTGTAATATTTCACTGTAATTGGTTTTTGTAATAGTAAAATTTGTTAGATCCAGACCGATGGGTTTTGCCTGGACCAATAATTATTGGGTAGCGCAGCCCTCCACGTTAGCGGTATATACACTTTTGGTTTTTGTCACGTACAGTAGGGTACTCGCGCATCAATGATCTTTATCCAGACCAGACCTATGTGGTATATTTTGTATCTCACATGTTGGTAACTGTAGTGACATCAGCATGTGCAAGTCTTGGTACCAGTTGAAGAGACCTCATCCGCCTGCTGTCGTTGAATTATCAAGAAATAGAAACACATATTTACGTAATTTAGAGCATATTCCCGGTGCAGTAATGATCATGGTTAGTAATTTGTATTGGGAATGTCACCCAGAAGATGATACATTAATTCTGAATGAGACCAGAACGTGGCTTTTACACTTGCATCAGACGTCATTGTGGCTTTCCATCTTCTAGGGTACATTACCAATTCAAATTAGTAACCCTGGTCACTACTGCACCTGAAATATATGCTTAACTACATAAATATGTGCTTTTATTTATTGCTCTTTTAACAACGGCAGCCATGTGCCGATGGCACATGAATGTCGTTGAGTCAACAAGGCGCACACATTATTGCCAGCATGTGGGATACAAAATACACCACACTAATTAAAGATTAGGTACGCGACAACCCCACTGTGCGTACAGGGGTGTATGCATGGTTAACGCGCGCCCGCAGGCTAAAACCATTGGATTGGACAAAACAAAGGTTAGAATGGTCGGGTTGAAGTGCGGCAAGTGGGGCACTGTTGATGACATGTTAGGCTATAACCATTGATCTGGACGAGTTAGGCTGTAACCATTGACAAAAATCCCATGGATTGGACGTGTTAGGCTGAAACCATTGTCAAAACCACTGTTACTTTCATTTGAACCCCTCACAGAACGCTACCCTTGACGTCCTATACGATTAGTACCGTATGGATGGGGTTACGTTGGGGTGACAATACTGTACGTTACATAATTCACGCTGATAATGGCCGACACAGCTGGAATTTTACTATATAAGTCGTGATCTAAACGTGGGATGGTGGGTGGGTTATGGTCAGTAGGAGAGTAAACACCTATTAACTTACTACCCGTACATCATTTCCTGATTTATTTTTCATTTGAACAGGTATTTTGGCTAATTTCAATACTTGAGAAACTCCAACTGCGACTTGTTACTGTTACCATTGATCATATAACAGTATGACTAGAGACTGCTATATTATGAGTTCCAAATTTATGCTCCCCATGGAAGGTACCTGTATACTGAGCAATAAATTCATTATGGATTCGGTGTTGGAGCCTACCAATCAAAAGGATTTCATTTAAAAGTTTCTTGGAATGTGCTAGTGATCCTAGGAGTAATTCCTAGTTGCTATTCCACCTGTTGCTATTGAGCGAAAAATGGTATTTTTGGCTCAGCTCACCCATGCTAGACCAATTTTTATTTCTATTACATGCATGACAACGTACATTTTTCATTGCACCATCACCGACACTCCCCATGGTCTCAAACGCAGCTGTGTACGGTATAGCAACCCTGGGCAGTGCTTCGACTAAAATACTTGTAAACTTATACCCATAGGCTACTCCTTATTTCTAATATGTTCCCCTAGGGCAAAACATAATTTTCCATTTTGAAGTACCTTTTGTTTGGGCAGTCCACTTCTTTTTTTAATTATGTGTTCCTTTCTTATTTAGGCAACTGATGGGGATGTAAATTCTGGAATATGGAGGTCACGTTTACAAAAATCCGGTATTCCGGTTGCTCAACATATTCTGATTCAGTCCAGTGAGAGATTTACAAGTTGTTTGAAGCAATTCTTTCCAACGATGAGACATTCAACCCTCGACTGACCGTATCGACAAAGTTGAGGGAGATCGCCTCACCAGTGGAAGCAGCCTGTGCATCCACACAATCTGCCCCAGCAACTCTTCAAGGAGCGATCTAAGAAGCAGACCAAGTATAGCAAAGATGGAGCTACATAGAAAAGTCCTTGCTGACACTGGAGCTTAGAAGTTGAAGTTGTGCTGCCTATGGCAGGCATTTGCTAGAGGGAATGAACTGTCCCAACAATGCAACAAATATTTTCATAAGAGGAATGATTTGATGGAAAAAATTTGCTTACCGTTAATTTGTGAAGAAAAAGAAGTGTTGGTTTAGCCATAAATTGTACAACCTACTTATGTTTTCTATTTGTAGCAATGCCATTTGCAATATTTATTTAGGGTAATTAGGTTTAGTGTTTGGTTAGGCAACTTCGCCTCTGGGTTGTACTTCATTGCTTCCGCCTGCTGGTCACAAGTCCACATGAAGGAGGAGGGCCTTTATAAATAAACTTGTTCACCTCATGTTACAGTGTCTAGTGTTCTCGGCTGTCGGCCCCCAAATTCGATCAGAGTCGAACCAAGATGTTATTTCAGTGTTGTTGAAGTTGTATAATAGAGCCAAGATGATAATTTTGTTGGAACTCACACCTTTCCTCTTGGGATGTGTGAGTACCCGTGAATTTCATACTGTCTCATTTATATTTAAAATTATAAAACTTTCTCCTCTTCTAATTGTGGTTTTTTAATGTCTGTTGCATTAAGTGTCGGTAAAATGGTGGTGGGATGGAACCAAAGTCCAAAAAGAGAAAAAATATCAATAAATTTTGAATAAATTAATATGAATTAAGTTAATAAATGGTCTAAAAAATATTATCACTTCAATTCTTTTTCTGGTCTCCCTATCTTATACCCTTATTACAAAATGTGGATAAACGAATGGGTAGATTGCCAGGTAAGAGCACAATTCAATACAAATATGTTCTGTCTATCTGTCAGCCAACATAGGGAAACCATTCCAAATATTCAACCTTATTTTGAATCCATATCATTAAGGACATGTATATTTCTCATGCATTCCAATATTACAGTATTCTATGGTGAGTATCGCCTTACCCTCAAGTTTTATAATATTAAAAGAATCTATTTTCAGACGGTCAACACAGCAATGTGGCCAATTAAGTCCTTTCCAGTTAGTGTGACAAATTATTCGGGCACATACCGGTACTGTGTTTAGCGACTGAAAATTAATTCTTTCTTAGATAACAATGGCGACACTCAGGATTTTTTTTTTAAACTTGGTCAAGTCTTAGTTGACTGAATAGAGAACGTCTCCCCTAGCTGTGAAAACTTCCTATTAAATTTTCATTAATAGAATGCTTTTCAATCAGTCAACATGATTCTGTCCAATTAGTTTGGGAGAGGAGCAATAATTAATATTTTATCACCCAAACCTTAAAGAAATAGTTATTGTTGTTTCAAGGGGTGGAACTATGAGCTTACCTGCCCCCTTAAAGAAATATTACAAGAATTAAGTTATTTATTACTCGACACATTTTTGTAGAAAAAGTTTTTGTATATCAATTTTTAATCGCATCTGATATGGTACCTTATTGAAATATATGGGGGAATTAAATAACTGAACGGCTTGGGGCAACATAGTGATATCCTTCATTTTATTAACTTTAAGCTAAAGCAAAAAATAGCTTGCCAATAGCCTTGCACTACAATTATTTACATACAGTGCTGTGTTTTACCACTATGGGCAACAGTAATATGAACAAACTTCTTTGAATGCATTTTATGGAATTAATACATGTTAATTTTGTGGGTTATGTTGCCCCAAACAATTGGCTTGTTTGATAGTAGGGTATTTAATGATAATTGTTTTAAAGGGTGGAACAGCGAGGTCATCCGCCCCCGCGTAACACGTAGGAGAATTAAATAACTGAAGGCCTAATTCAATATTTCTTTACAAATTTCGACGGATGTTTAAATAAGAAATCAGCCTAATATTAATAAGACTAATTAAAGGAGTGGACTAGCCTACAATAAAATTGAATTTCAGAAGAAGAGTTATTCTTATCGTCAGGATTCCCTTTTTCAACAGGGTCGGGGATGAGATACGATAAAAGTTTATGTGGCGCGTGGTTTATACCGCCGGATGGCCTTCCAGACGCCAACCTCGTGAGGACTGAAATTAATGAAACTTGACTATGAGATGGAAGATACGAGGTCGTGGCCTATTAGAAGGTAACTTACTCTCCCGGAATTTGCCTGGACCTGAAGATTGGAAACCACTTAAAACCATTTACATGACGACCGACGGTGGGATTTGAACTCACGTCTCCCGAGTCCGCAGATAGCTTGGCTCCACGGCCTAGCGCCGCGCATTAACAGGGCTGTCTACAGCTCTGTCGCATAAAAGTTATTATTTTCTATGTATTTATCATAGACCATAGACCAATAAGTATGGTAGCTTCAAAGGAACTACGTGCATTGCTCAAAGTTCCCGCGTCAGCTTGTAGCAAAGCGTTCAAGCGGGCTCACGCATGCTAGCCTAGCAACAAGTCAGCAGGCACCTAGCAGGTTAGCAGATTGCTGAGCCCGCTGAACGCGCCCGTTGCCACATCATGCGTTCAGTTGAGCTTGAAAAGGCACTGCTCATTGGCTGAGTACCGTCATCAGTAGCGAGCGATAACTTCCCGCGAAATTCGAAAGTATTGCTTCCACTTTTACGAGATATAGCCAAACTGAGAAAAATCCCTGATTAACAAAGAAATTGCCTGATTTTTCCCTGATTATTCCAGAATTTCATAATTCCCTGAGAATTCCCGGTTTTCCCGGGTCGTAGACACCCTGACATAAGACATTACTGTTTCAGTTACATTATTTGCATTCCAGAAGGAAATGAAAGGAAAGGAAAAGCAATTCTCCTATGAACAATGCACCATGACGCAGCTATTGATACCGAAACTGGTGTCCAAGAGAAACCTGAAATGAACACATTTAATAATTCCACAAAATCTGGTGTTGATGTTGTTGACGAACTTTGTGCCTCTTATAATGTGGGACGTGTGAATAACCGCTGGCCGCTGACGGTAGTTTATGCCATGCTAAATATAGCTGGCATAAATACTCTGATTATTTATCAGTCGAAGACTCCTAATCAAGTTATCAGAAGAGATTTCCTCAAGCATCTGTCACAGGAAATGGTCCACGGCCACCTGAGAAACCGAGCAGTAATGGACAATCTTCCTCGTTCGCTAAGATCGGTTGGTTGGTTCTTAAGTTTAGGGGCTGCGACAACGCGGTCATGTAGTCCCGTGTACTTTGGGTGTGTATAGAATCTGTCTGATAACCGGTGTTAATTGTGATGACTGTATTAATGTGTGTATCTGTTTTAATTCAAGTAAGGACAGCAGAAGATCAATTTTTAAGTAGTTCCTACTTTTGCCGCCAAACGCCACCGTCAACGACTACTAGTTCAGAACTTAGCTACCAGACGTCACCGCAGTCGGTTCTTGGCAACGAAGGTAGGAACTTAAGAGCGTTGTTTACATTTTTAACCTATACAATTTAGCTTCAAACAAGTGTAATTAGCGGAAGGTTCTTTAATATGCCATAAATATATGACATGGGACCGCTGGCTTTACTTCCCCTCCGAAGGAAGGCATACCGATTGATTTTTAACGCTCTTAAAAATCCGACGACTTCGGCCGGATTTGAACCCGCGATCTTGGGCATAGAAGCTCAGCATGCTACCGACTACGCCAGCGAAGCCGCCGAGCTGAGATCAAAGATTGGTGGATATGTTGGCATGGAAACTCCGATGGCAGGCCCTCCACCTAAGAAAGGTCAAGCAAGATGTGGTTACTGCCCATCCAGCGCTGACAGAAAAACGAAAACAGAGTGCCACAACTGTTCAACAATGATTTGTGGCCAACATACAGTTCCCATATTGTGTCTACAGTGTGCGGAGTATATCAAAACATTCTTTTTTCTTTCTCCATAGTTTGAATTTTCGATAAGTCGAATTCATTTTGATGTCCCCTAACGATTCGAATTATCGAGGTTTGACGTAATATGACCTAACATAGATTTCGTTCTTTTTCGTTGATCGACGTCATCAGGGTGCTTGGGATATGCTAAACTGAATTTTATTTTAAGTTAGTGTGTCCACATTTCCATGGAGTCACCCTTTTGATAATGTAAAGCAATGTTATAGCGACAATGTATATTGATCAATGCTTTTCCTATTGTTATTTCAGTTCAAGTTCTCTGTGTTGTAATCATTGGCAAATTTAATTGACACTTGAACACTAATTGAAAGGTGAATATAAAAGGGCGCCGTGTTGCGTTCCCCTCGACATCACCTGCTTGTCACCAATGTGAAAACAATAGCCGATAATTGCCTTGCTCATTCAACAGATCGAGCATAAAAATAGCATGAATGTAATGCAGTAATGAGCAAAATGCGCGACACTAATGGATAGGGAATGGTTCAATACATTCCTCCATTAAGTCAACCGAGGTAAAATGCGCGTTGACGTGAAACAAAAATTGATAGTAAACTATTTGTGAATATATAAGGTAGGTTCAAAAAGTAACGAGCCGGAGGCACCTGTACCTGAATGTTAGAAGTATTGGTCCTGGCTGTTGAGGCACTTGTCTCACTGTGACACGAGGCGGTGAATGGCTGTCTCATAAAATTCCCTGGGCTGCGATGTAAACCAGTTCCGCACGTACAGCTGGACGTCGGCGTCCGAGGTGAATCGTTTGCCTCGCAGAGCCCTTTTCAGGGGACCAAACATGGCGTAATCACAGGGAGAGAGGTCTGGACTGAATGGAGCCGAGACCCTCACATTTGAATTTCTGCAGGAGTGCCGCGACTGTGTTGGCCGTATGAGGTCGTGCATTGTCGTGGAGCAACCACGGCGGCTATGGCGTTCACTGTCACTCGGCGGTCCTGGGTAATGAGTGCATCAACCAGCTGAACGTTGTCATCGGTAATGCAGGAGGGTGCCCCAGACCGGGCATCATCGGCTAACGACACCTGTCCTTCCCTGAAGTGCTTGTGCCACGCATTGACCCTTGCAAGGGACATGCCGTGTTCGCCGTACACTAGTGACATTCGGCGATGAATGTCCGTTCCCCCTACTCCTCCCGCTGTCAAAAACCGAACAACACCTCTTTGCTCTTCGGTTGACGCCTCCATGTCACTGTTTTCAATGCAACTGGCAGCGTTGGACGATTGATGCATGCTGCAGCTCGCTTCGTATCGTCACGTGACGTGCACGCGTGCCCTCTAGGGACGGGCTGTGACCTTCCACGCTCTGGTCGGAACCACACCTCGTTACACACGCCACGATTAGCCGATGTCGTCACCAGTTTGCGCATTCCAGCCTCCGGCTCGTTACTTTTTGAACGCACCTAATATAATTAATTTGGGACCATGTCAGTGCCGAACAGAACAGACGACCGAATAGTACAGCACGTAGCGACCAGTGGCTTTAAACCTTTCCTTTCTTCGAGTACGAGGTTCTCCAGAGTGATGCACGAAAATATACCCCATTTTTTTAAAACATTTTATCATTCACATGATATATTTACTGGCAGCAGCAGCAGGGTATAAAGAAACCAATGAAGAAACAAAAAACGCGTTATTCAAATAAGCATTCATGTGAGATATATTAGTTTATGAATATGATGATGATAATATTGTTGTTTTAAGGGGCCTAACATCTAGGTTATCGGCCCCTAATGGTCTGGGTGATAGCAAAAATGACAATGAAATGGAAACCATAACGAACACCAAGGTAGATTGAAAATACTTGCAACAAGTAGTTCCGTGAAGAACTATACAGCCTATTTTCATATATCCTGCTCATGTTAATTGCCTCTATCAACATACAAAATTTCAGTTTAATTGCTGTAAAAGATTCATAGATATTGAGAACCGTCTAAATATTTCGGAAGCTCGCCATTTAGGATTTTTATATGTATAGGCCATAGAGTTATGCACCATTCAAGGACAATTATTGCCTAGGTTCATTATTCAAACTTTCACTTCGATTGCATGATTACGACACAAGAAATAAAAACATAATTTTAAAATTTCGCACAGCCATCATCTTGAGGTTATGTAAGCAATTGAATTAAATTAAATGGCAGTGCATTACAATCTGCAAAATCATTTATTGTACCACATTTCACTGCGCTCAGAGAGTTAAATCACGAGAAAAGTCTATTAAAATATTTCAAATTCGCTTGGTAGCCATGTTCGTTTTGTACTTTACAGGTTTATGAAATATACATAGTTAAACTTGTATCAGTACGCTTTATCACCGTACAAAATTGCAGGGTGATATCTGTAATAGTTTCGGAGATATAGAATGTCAGTGAAATATTTCGCACAGCCGCCATTTTGAGGTGATGTAAACAATTGAACTAAATTAGACTCCAGTGCTTTACAATGTGTATAAACAATTGCTGTACCCAGTTTCATTACGTTTGGGTAGTTAAATCGCGAGAAAAGTCTATTTAAAAGTCTCAACTTCGTTTGGCCGCCATGTTGGTTTTGTAGTCACCAGGTTTTTGAAATTGTCATAGGTGAACTTTTAGTAGTGCCCTTCATCACCGTACACAATTTCAGGGCGATATCGGTAATAGTTTCGGAGATATTGAATTCTAGTGAAATATTTCTCACAGCCGCCATGTTGGATTGGTGAGATGTAACAACATTTGAATGGCACGGTCGAGGTCGCCGGGAATAAGGCCATGAACTTACCGAGTTTCATTGAAATCGCTCCAGCCGTTTAGATTTTATTAGGGACACACACACACACACCTCACACACACACACACGCACACACACACGGACAAAAGGTGATCTCATAAGCCTATTTTTTCAAAATTGAAAATAGGCTAAAAATGGAACTCAGATTGAAAAGACTCACAAAATATAGAGTGGAAATACTTAGAAAACGGTAATTTAGAAGGAAAATATTCTCAAAAGCAAGTTAGACTGAAAAATATGCACCAAATGTAGTTGAGATTCTCAACACTTACAAAATGCAATGTAGATTCGAAATACTCACAAAATGCAGTTGAAATTCAAAACACTTACAAAGAGCAATATAAATTGAAAATACACAAAGCAACGTAGATTGAAAATACCCTATCAGATTCAAAATACTCACAAAAAGCAATTCAAATTCAAAATACCTACAAAATGCAATTGAAATTCAAAATACTTACAAAATGCAATTTAGATTGGACATACTTACAAAATAGAGTTTAGATTGAAAATACTCACAAAAGGTAATTTGAAAATATAACTTTCAAAATGTAATTTATATACACTGCCAATTTACAAAACAGTGCATAACTTTCAAAATGTAATTTAGATACACGGGAAGCCAATTGACAAAACAGTGCGGGGCTCTTAAAGAGAAAAGGAAAATATAATGAAATGAAAAAGAAGACTGATCCTCGAAGAATGAGGGATCAGGAAAGATGACAGAAGGCCAATTAAGGCAGGAAAGGAAGGGACTCCCAAGTCCTCGGATACCCTAACCGTCGGGGTCAGAAGAGAAAAAGTGTTGACCAAGAGAGGTCGACAGGAGAGAAGAGTGAGAGGAGCCCGGCACAAGTAAGTGGAAGCAATGCCGGACTCAGCTGTGGTCCCGTGGTTGCCAACCCACTTCCCACAAGTTGTGAGCCCCTGGAGGAAAGGAATTTTGACGCAGCAGCGAACTGCGGTTGTGTTACTCTTTCATGAAACGAAAAGCTTTGTTGTGACTGACATGCGTTTTTGATTACAATGGGAAAACCAATCACAAACGGTAGGCCTATTATAAATTAGTACGGGAAGGAACAATGTTGGAAGCAAAGCAACTTCGACTGAAGCCTTTTTGTTCATCATAGAAGATAAATCAGTATAAGTTGCTGCTATACAGAGAAGCCCCTTCAAATCGTGCAGAAAGAGAGCTCTAGAACTTCGAATATACAGACCCTCCATTCTACAGATTCTTTTAAAGTCTGAAGACTCAAACACACACATTATTATTATTATTATTATTATTATTATTATTATTAACTGGCAGCATGGTGCAGCTGTAACGTTCACGCCTGCTGTTTCCCAGGTTGCAGAATCGAATCCAAGCGCAGTTATTTGGCATTTGAGGATGAGCAAATATCAGGAAACTGCGTCAGTTGATATACTGACACCTTAAAGATCGCCTTCGGGGCAATTTTCCGGCATCTCGGCATCTCTAAATGCCGCAGTAGTTAAGAGGGACGCAAAACCAATAACATTATTATTATTATTATTATTATTATTATTATTATTGTTAGCACGCAAAAAAATATCCTTATAGAGCAATCTAATTAACATGCTATTACAGAGTATTAGAAGATTCATTCCTAAAGATGTTTTATTGCACATATGGTAGCAATACTTCTCCACTCGGTGGCTACCCCGACATAAAACAAAAATGCTGCAGCTTACTTCAAAATATAATAAAAGAAGAACAAGGGGAAAGACGAGGCATCATCCATTTCTCATTTCCGTCAGCGAAGCGCTCGCCACTGCTTCCTCAACATGTTACATCGCAATCTTCAACCTCCGCTTGGGAAAGTGAGATACAATATTACCACTGTTTTCCGGTGACCAACAACATGTTTCGTTTAGATTCTACAGGCTATCTCTATAAATAAAACAAGAAGTTCCGTGACGAACTAAAGAGCCTACTCTTCTTAAAATTTAAAATTCATGCCAATGATTAATCTATATGGACCTAGTCTATCTAGAATAATGACTAAATAAAGTTGGTAATATATACATTTCTAATTAGTTCGAAATATACCTGGCATTATGTAGCCTGATAGAGAACTACAGTTGGCAGCCCTGGTGACTGAATATATTCTTAGTTCCATCTCTTAAGGTACAGAATACAACATTTGGTTGAAGTCCAATGGATAGCATGGACTTTACATGCAGTTAAACACTGGACTTAATGCAGCGTGCGTAAAATGATGTTAGCAACAATATCATGCATGTGTTGGTCAGAAATAATTTGAAATATTATCATCTATTGTTGTGCCAATTTTGGATGAAATCCATTTGTTAGTATAGTAGTTACTGGTATTTTAAAATTGGACTTATCAGCAGGCTTAGAATGATGTTGGTAGCACTGACGTACATTAGTTGCTCCAAATTAATCTAGAATGGCAGGTACTATATGTGGGCAAAGTTTCTAGCTGTTGGCTTGCATACTTTCTGAGAGCCTATATTGATATTAGGGTAAACAATATAAACAGCATCTATTAACAGTTGGCAGCCCTGATTGCTCTTAACAATACGCATAGTCATATATGTTATGGTACACATAGCACATACGAAATTTGGATGAAATCCAATTGATAGTATAGAAGTAACTTGTATTTAAAAATTGGTCCTATCAGCAGGCTTAGAATCATGTTGGTAGCACTGACATACATTAGTTGCTCCAAATTAATCTAGAATGTCAGGCACTATACGTGTGCGAAGGTTAAGGCTGTTGGCTCGCATACTCTTTGATATATTGGTATTTGGATAAAAAATAGAGAGAGCATTTATTTACAGTAGACAGCCCTGGTGCCTCTTAAAAATACTCTCAGTCATATCAGTTTATGTACACATAATACATACGAAATTTGGTTGAAATCCAATTGATAGTGTAGGAGTTATATGCATTTAAACGTTGGACCTATCAGTTGGCTAGAATCATTTTGGCAACACTGTCATGTATGGCCTCCTGAAAATTAAACTGAAGTATTATTATCTATATATGTGCCAATTTTGGAATAGTTCCCATGTATATATTCCATGATATCCAACATGGATCTGAAATTTCAATTATGATTTTTAGAAGTTGGTAGCACTGACATCATTTTCAAGTATGACGTTGAGATGTCCCGGTATAGATCTTTACTCATACCAAATTTGGTTTCGATTGCTGCAGCAGTTTAGGAATTGATAGGGGGGGACACACACAGACAGACAGACAGACAGACAGACAGAAGGACAGAAAGACAGACAGTAGGACAGACAGACAGACATTTTCCCGGATCGATCTCATAAGACTACTTTTTCCTCATTTTTGCAAAATGTAAAAAGTAGGCTAATAAGCCTTCGTCTGAACATTTCAAATTTTCTGCTAATACTTTCTATTTATCCCCAATGAAGTGAATAATGACCAAATTATCCCTCTTGTGTCTGTCGGTTTGCTATAGTTAGCGGGAAAACTACCTGAAAGAATGGCATGAAAATTCGTATGTAAGAGCAAGCAACCTTACATTAAAACTAGGCTACAAATTATTCAATTGGGAGTAGTATAGATCGCGAAAGAATTTATGATGAAAATGAATAAATGTAAAACAAAAACAAGATGTTCAGTAAAGAACATATAGCCTACTTTCTCCTAAATGCATGGGTATTGTTATAACTCTTTGTCCTTTTCAAGGAGTATGATTGAATGTTGGTTGTAGTAGCTTGTTGAAATACAACGTGCTATAGGGATATTAAACATGAATATGAGGTGCCCTTTGCTAGTGCTACCTTTGTACCAAATTTCGTTCAATTCGGTTTCACCGTGTTTGAATTGATAGCGGGAATCGATTTGCACACATACTTGGGCACCATCTGCAAACTATTGGGCTGATGTTCTTGCAATTTAGTCAGAATATGTTTCCCACATAAAGATATGGTGTTGCAAAGTTGGTAGAGACTAGATTATTGGGTTGGTCGTAATTACATTTTAGCTTTTAACATTTGGGTGGCCGAGATTACGTTTCCGTCAAGATAGCGGTGATATAAAACATGACACTGAGGTGCCCTTTGCTAGTGCTACCTCTGTACCAAATTTCGTTCATTCGGTTCCACCGTGTTCGAATTAATAGGGGGAATCAATTTTGACATAAAGATGGCCGCCATCCGCAAACTATTAGGCTAATGACCTATTAGATTGGTCAAAGGATGCTCCCTCCATAAAGGTATGTAGTTGCAAAATTTGGTAGAGGTCGGATGATTAGGTTAATCGTAATTTGATTTAAGCTTTGAACATTCGTGTGGCCGCCATTACGTTTCAGTCAAGATGGCGGCGATATAAAACATGACACTGAGGTGGCCTTTTCTAGTGCTACGTCTGTACCAAATTTCGTTCCATTCGGGTCCACCGTGTTCGAATTAATATGGGGAATCAATCTTGACATAAAGATGGCCGCCATCCGCGAACTATTAGGCTAATAACCTATTAGATTGGTCAAAGGATGCTCCCTCCATAAAGGTATGTTGTTGCAAAGTTTGGTAGAGATCGGATGGTTACGTTAATCGTAATTTAACTTAAGCTTTGAAAATTTGTGTGGCCGCCATTACGTTTCTGTCAATATGGCGGCGATATAAAACATGACACTGAATTGCCCTTTGCTAGTGCTACCTCTGTACCAAATTTCGTTCCATTCGGTTCCACCGTGTTCGAATTAATAGGGGGAATCAATTTTGACATAAAGATGGCCGCCATCCGCAAACTATTAGGCTAATGACCTATTAGATTGGTCAAAGGATGCTCCCTCCATAAAGGTATGCTGTTGCAAAAATTGGTAGAGATCGGATGGTTATGTTAGTTGTAATTTGATTTAAGCTTTAAATATTTGAGTGGCCGCCATTACGTTTCTGTCAATATGGCGGCGATATTAATCATGACACTGAGGTGCCCTTTGCTAGTGGTATCTCTGTACCAAATTTCGTTCCATTCGGTTTCACCGTGTTTGAATTAATAGGGGGAATCGATCCTGACACAAAGATGGCCGCCATCCGCAAACTATTAGGCGAATTACCTATTAGATTGGTCAAAGCATACTCCCTCCATAAAGGTAAGTAGTTGCAAAATTTGGTAGAGATCGGCTGATTAGGTTAATCGTAATTTGATTTAAGCTTTGAACATTCGTGTGGCCGCCATTACGTTTCCGTCAAGATGGCTGCGATATAAAACATGACACTGAGGTGCCCTTTGCTAGTGCTACCTCTGTACCAAATTTCGTTCCATTCGGTTCCACCGTGTTCGAATTAATAGAGGGAAACTATTTTGACATAAAGATGGCCGCCATCCGCAAACTGTTAGGCGAATGACCTTTTAGATTGTTCAAACGATGCTCCCTCCATGAAGGTATGTAGTTGCAAAGTTTGGTAGAGGTCGGATGATTAGGTTAATCGTAATTTGATTTAAGCTTTGAACATTCGTGTGGCCGCCATTACGTTTCAGTCAAGATGGCGGCGATATAAAACATGACACTGAATTGCCCTTTGCTAGTGCTACCTCTGTACCAAATTTCGTTCCATTCGGTTCCACCGTGTTCGAATTAATAGGAGGAATCAATTTTGACATAAAGATGGCCGCCATCCGCGAACTATTAGGCTAATAACCTATTAGATTGGTCAAAGGATGCTCCCTCCATAAAGGTATGTTGTTGCAAAGTTTGGTAGAGATCGGATGGTTATGTTAATCGTAATTTAACTTAAGCTTTGAACATTTGTGTGGCCGCCATTACGTTTCTGTCAATATGGCGGCGATATAAAACATGACACTGAGATGCCCTTTGCTAGTGCTACCTCTGTACCAAATTTCGTTCTATTCGGTTGCACCGTGTTCGAATTAATAGGGGGAATCAATTTTCTCACAAAGATGGCCGCCATCCGCAAACTATTACGCTGATGACCTATTAGTTTGGTCAAAGGTGCTCCCCCCATAAAGGTATGTTGTTGCAAAATTTGGTAGACATCGGATGATTAGGTTAGTCGTAATTTGATTTAAGCTTTGAACATTTGTGTGACCGCCATTACGTTTCCGTCAAGATGGCGGCGATATAAAACATGACACTGAGGTGCCTTTTGTCAGTACTATCTCTGTACCAAATTTCGTTCCATTCGGTTGCACCGTGTTTGAATTTATAGGGGGAATCGATTTTCACACAAAGATGGCCGCCATCCGCAAACTATTACGCTGATGACCTATTAGATTGGTCAAAGGATGCTCCCTCCATAATGGTATGTAGTTGCAAAATTTGGTAGAGATCGGATGATTAGGTTAATCGTAATTTGATTTAAGCTTTGAACATTCGTGTGGCCGCCATTACGTTTCAGTCAAGATGACTGCGATATAAATCATGACACTGAGGTGCCCTTTGCTAGTGCTACCTCTGTACCAAATTTCGTTCCATTCGGTTCCACCGTGTTCGAATTAATAGGGGGAATCAATTTTGACATAAAGATGGCCGCCATCCACAAACTATTAGGCTAATAACCTATTATATTGGTCAAAGGATGCTCCCTCCATAAAGGTATGTTGTTGCAAAGTTTGGTAGAGATCGGATGGTTATGTTAGTCGTAATTTAACTTAAGCTTTGAACATTTGTGTGGCCGCCATTACGTTTCTGTCAATATGGCGGCGATATAAAACATGACACTGAGATGCCCTTTGCTAGTGCTACCTCTGTATCAAATTTCGTTCCATTCGGTTTCACCGTGTTTGAATTAATAGGGGGAATTGATTTTCACACAAAGATGGCCGCCATCCGCAAACTATTAGGCTAATGACCTATTCATTTGGCCAAAGGATGCTTCCTCTATAAGGGTATGATGTTGCAAAATTTGGTAGAGATCTGATGATTAGGTTAGTCGTAATTTGATTTATGCTTTGAACATTTGTGTGGCCGCCATTACGTTTCCGTCAAGATGGCAGCGATATAAAACATGACACTGAGGTGCCTTTTGTTAGTACTACCTCTGTACCAAATTTCGTTCCATTCGGTTGCACCGTGTTCGAATTAATAGGGGGAATCCATTTTCACACAAAGATGGCCGCCATCCGCAAACTATTACGCTGATGACCTATTAGTTTGGTCAAAGGATGCTCCCCCTCATAAGGGTATGTTGTTGCAAAATTTGGTAGAGATCGGATGATTAGGTTAGTCGTAATTTGATTTAAGCTTTGAACATTTGTGTGACCGCCATTACGTTTCCGTCAAGATGGCGGCGATATAAAACATGACACTGAGGTGCCTTTTGTCAGTACTATCTCTGTACCAAATTTCGTTCCATTCGGTTGCACCGTGTTTGAATTTATAGGGGGAATCGATTTTCACACAAAGATGGCCGCCATCCGCAAACTATTACGCTGATGACCTATTAGATTGGTCAAAGGATGCTCCCTCCATAATGGTATGTAGTTGCAAAATTTGGTAGAGATCGGATGATTAGGTTAATCGTAATTTGATTTAAGCTTTGAACATTCGTGTGGCCGCCATTACGTTTCAGTCAAGATGACGGCGATATAAATCATGACACTGAGGTGCCCTTTGCTAGTGCTACCTCTGTACCAAATTTCGTTCCATTCGGTTCCACCGTGTTCGAATTAATAGGGGGAATCAATTTTGACATAAAGATGGCCGCCATCCACAAACTATTAGGCTAATAACCTATTATATTGGTCAAAGGATGCTCCCTCCATAAAGGTATGTTGTTGCAAAGTTTGGTAGAGATCGGATGGTTATGTTAGTCGTAATTTAACTTAAGCTTTGAACATTTGTGTGGCCGCCATTACGTTTCTGTCAATATGGCGGCGATATAAAACATGACACTGAGATGCCCTTTGCTAGTGCTACCTCTGTATCAAATTTCGTTCCATTCGGTTTCACCGTGTTTGAATTAATAGGGGGAATTGATTTTCACACAAAGATGGCCGCCATCCGCAAACTATTAGGCTAATGACCTATTCATTTGGCCAAAGGATGCTTCCTCTACAAGGGTATGATGTTGCAAAATTTGGTAGAGATCTGATGATTAGGTTAGTCGTAATTTGATTTATGCTTTGAACATTTGTGTGGCCGCCATTACGTTTCCGTCAAGATGGCGGCGATATAAAACATGACACTGAGGTGTCCTTTGCTAGTGCTACCTTTGTACCAAATTTCGTTCAATTTGCATTCACCGTGTTCGAATTGATAGGGGGGGACAGACATTCAGAGTACACACACTCACACACACAGACACACACACAGATTCACACACACACATACACACACACACAGACTCACACACACACATACATACACACACACACACACACACACAGAGACACACTTTTTTCGCCCTGTGTTGATCTCATAAGTCTACTTTCATTTTTTGCAAAAATCGAAAGTAGGCTAACAAGATTTTCAGGAAAGAACATATAGCCTACTTTCTCCTAAACGCATGGGTATTGTTATAACTCTTTGTCCTTTTCAATGAGTATAATTGAATGTTGGTTGTAGTAGCTTGTTGAAATACACCGTTATTATTATTATTAGCGTATTGCAAGGAAATTATATACATAATATATACAATATATTGAACCCTTGCAAAGAAGCATATGAGACTCAGATTCGGGGCGTAACAGGTCATATTCGTAAGTTGCTGTCAGGGCGCTTCATTAACTTGCAGGGTAACATATAACAAAATAACATGCAGGAAAGAGTGAAGCCAGGGTTAAAAACAACTGAATTTAATAACAAATCACCATATTTACACATAAACAATTAACAACAAAAACTCCCAACTGACTCCCGCTTAATAAAAATGCCAAAAACTAGGCGATATCTCTGGAGAGATTAATTACCTGGACCAAGTGTCCTTAAATAAAAGATGCAAAAGTGACCATATAAGTGCGTACGCCGTTCTACATGCACCACGATGTGTACTTTGAATGCGTGATTCGTTATCATCCAGAATGACCCTTCAAACAACGAATCCGCATTTCCTAGAGCTAGACCGACACAAGGGAACACAACTACAATACATTAAATTAAACCGACACTTCCTAAATCTACTATAAACAAACACAAAAATTTCCGCGTGAAATTGGACTTAAATTGCCGTAGCAACATTTACTGCCTAAAAACTTAGGACTTCTCACACAAATCAACACAAGTACATTAACACGTGACCAATAGAAAAATACTCAAATGACCGTTGTCAAAATTTACAAATACTCTACCACTACACCACACGGGTGTGACAAACAAAATTACATGAAATCGAGTCATCAACAAAGCAATAGGCAAACAGCCAACATTTACGTTAATCACAATATTCTTATCCATACAAGGTACAACAATCCGTTACACACATGGCGAACTCCCCAATTAATTATGGCTTAAAAATTAGCCATCACAATGAACAGGTTTGCTGCATGAAAGCTTACAGGGTTCAGTCGGACAAATAGGACTGCCTATCAAAATAAGTCACAGGCAAAACGGGCGGTTTGTGGAACTCTGCATGTCTGTCAACCCACGTGTCAATAACCTCGACCTCCCAGAGCATGGGGTCGAACCTCGAAGAAATGTGCCCCAAAGCACAATAATACGTGTGTGTCAGAAAAACATATGGACAAGAATCAGCAGTCTCCCAAGAGCACTCTGTCTTTCCATCTAAAAAATACAACAGCAGCAAAAATATATAAGGGCGGTAGGACAACTACCCCCTCCTCACGTAGAATCAACACACACTAGACACATCAACACACACTTAATCACACGTATGGGTTGTGACAGACCCTGAAATAAAAGACACAAATAATATCCACATGCTGGCGCCATCGTTCTATGCCGTGACTAGTCACCTGAAAAGGACTCAAGAAAAATCTATCAAATTAGAACGAAGGTGTTCTACAATTACTTTTAAGTTGGTGCACTCGGCTACCCTAACATGAATAATAACCTGTTCAGCAAAATGTTTTACAATCAATTCCTCCCATTCCTATTTCAAATATTAACGTTAATAAAGCACCATTTATCGAATGTAACGGGTTCCGCAATTGCAAGGATAAAATCACGCACGCACGCCGCGTACATTACACATGACTCAAGAAAAAAAATCAAAATATCAACAAACACATTGGCCACGCGCCAACGGACATTTAAACATATAGTGTCGGTACAAGAAAAACAGCTATAAAACAAGAAAGAAAAACATGACTATTTACAAAGTTCCCCGGCCAAATCTAACTACATAATTGAAATAATCCAATTTTAGTACATCACCGCTTCTGCATGTAGGACTAAGGACATCCTCCTCAACCCATTGCCCTATGGACAATTTAGCACTCCATAGTAGTCGTCTGCGTTGATTTCTTGAAGCTCATCCCAACTTCAAACCACGTGCTGATCATCTTAGTCTCAACTCCTTGGCAGAAAAGTTCAATGTTAAATATTTGCCTATCTATAATCGCTTGCAGGCTACTCAGTTCACCCACAATTGTCCTACTGCGATTAATAGCGAAGACTGGCCCTAATTATATCGCACATACGCACTATAAAAACACACATACAATACACACAATTTATACATAAAATATACATCTCGAGTCCGCGCCACTGGCTCGTTAACAAGTTCAAAATCCTGGCTGCACCAGCAGTTGCTATCTCGTCCGGTATTTCCGTCCCGTCTTGGACTTCGGTTCTGGTAAGCGCTAATTAGGGTGATACGATACTTCCCCCTTAAAGTTGAACTCGTCGTCTTTAAAAGAATGTTACAGTTTATCACGCGCTGGCGTGAAATATTTAGATCACACAATTTGGTTGATTTTAGAACAAAATGTATTATAGCTTTTAAAATTCGATATTGCAAACGCTGCGACTTTAGCTCCCCAGAGCTCAGAAAATAAATTAGCTTCACTGATTTTAGAGCGTAAAAAATCACATTTCGAACTGGCGTGGAGTATACCTCTGAAGGCTCCACACAATAAGTACTCCGATAAATTCGAGCGTCAAAAATCACACTTCAAACTGGCGTGGAGTATGCCTCTGAAGGCTCCACAAGAATAGACTTAGATAAATTCGAGCGTCAAAATCACACTTCAAACTGGCGTGGAGTATGCCTCTGAAGGCTCCACAAGAATAGACTTAGATTGGCGTCAGGCCAAACTATTTATGAGAAACTGACAAGGGCGGCGGAGTGGGGCGGAGTCGGATAAAAACTTCCAGAGTTTTTGTCTCACAAAGATGGGGCTAGTGCCATTCTTCTCCAAATAAATCCAACGTCTCAAATTACTCGAGCGGAGATTAATCCGTTCCGCGGTTCCTTAGATACACACTTCCGCGCGCTTTTTTACTACTGACGCCGTCCAACTCGTGGTCACGGCTTGGTCTCTTGCGATTGGCTGATTCAATCGTAAGTTCGTTGAGAGGACCTCGTGATTCTTCCTTTATGTCTCCAATTTTGGTACAGTAGTTGCACAATTTGGCCTTGAACTCGACTAATTCTGGCCGTCCCCCAGGAATAGCTACCAACTCAGCTTCTGTTGCAATCATTACGAAATGCTGGCCTCCCTAATATCCAAGTCGACTTCCTTATGTGCTGCCTGGGCCGTAGTAATAATAATAATAAATATGAATACTTATTTATCGATGATCAATAAGGGTTCATTTATCCTCAGCAAGGTTTTGAAATTCGAAACAATTTATTGGTTTGGATTTCAAAAACAAAATCCACTGTAGTAACAACACATCTCTTTAAATCTCACTCAGCTGCTCGAGTGTATGCCCCTCTGACTCAATTAGTGTGCTCCCTTCTCGCTGGAATGTCATTCATATTTTCTCTAGGTCTCCCCCTTCTCCTCACGTAGTTGCCACTCCCGTCGTCTCAGCTGCTCGTTGTTTACAAACAAAGTGCGTACTCACGCGCTCCCCGTGGATTTGAGTGTTTGCTTTCAAAAAAAAAAAAAAATTTTTGGCAATACAGATTCTGCACATATCATCTTTCCTAATCATCAAATGGTTCCCTTCTGTAGTACGGTTTCAAATTGGCGCTATTAAAAACAGATTTTGCACCAGTGCTCACTTCTTCTAATCTGTAGGCATTGTTACCCAGATTCTTAATTACCCGGAACGGGCCAATGAATTTTGGACAGAACTTGGCGAAGACTTTGTTCTTAGGGTCGGAGATTGGTGGTCTACGAACCAGCACTAATTCTTGTTCTTGTAACTCTCGGTGAAACTTCTTTCCTCGGTACCGTCTCAGCCTTCGGTCCGCTTGGTTCCTCATGTGCTCTCTCGTTCGCTGGATTCGCAAATCATGCGCTAATAATGGATCCCTTGGGCAAGGAATGATCTTGTCCCAAGTTCTTTCCGGCAACCTGTTGTGGTGTACAATCAGTGGGACTTGACCCGTCGACTCGTGCTTAGTAGTGTTCATGCACATCTCAATTTCCCCTACTTTGTCTACCCATTTATTGTGTTCGTTAGGAATCATTACTCTGTAGTATTTAGCGACACAGCGAATTGTTCTTTCGCTCGGATTTCCACAAGGATGACGAATACTTGAAAATATGTGTTTTATTCCTAGGCTCTCCAAATCTTGCCTAAAAACATTGCTTGTGAAATAGGTACCGTGATCTGATAGAATGGATTCAGGCTTCCCAAGCATCGGAATGACTTTGTTCTTAATTCGACTAAGGACTTGTCCTGATGTCGTCTTCTGAATAGGACATAGCACGACCATCTTCGAAAATACATCGACACATACCAAGAGGTGTCGGCATCCACGCTTTCCTTTTACTAAAGGACCAAAGCAATCAATCGCGAGCATCTCGCATGGTTTCTGCGGTAATAGTGGTCTTGGAGGTTGTTTCAGAATAAAGGTGTTCGGCTTTGTGCGCTGACAAGCGTCACACGTTCTAATTACTTCAACAATGGTGAATCTCATCTTGGGCCAAGTAAAGGTCTCCCCTATCGTAGCTTCAGTCTTATCCGTGCCGATATGTGCTAGGCTCTCGTGAACATGCCAAGTTAATCCCCTCTGTAGTGATGCTGGAACTAAGATCCGCAGTTTAGTATGATGCTCATCCACGTACTTATGTAACAAGTTATTCAAGTAGTGAAATCTCGCTTGTTTAGCACTGGCTTCCCGGTACTCCGGCGAATTTGGTTGTAACTCCTTCCTATAGAATTTTATCATCATCATCATCATCCATGGGTCAGCTTCTTGCTCCTTCCGAATTTCCTTCAATCTTGCCAAAAACTCACGAGCCTTAGGTGTCAAGGTAATATTGTGAACTTCCGCTGTTACTTCGTTTCCGTCCTCAGGGTTTCTACTCAAGGCATCTGGTATGACGTTCAATTTCCCAGGACAATGCTCTATTGTGATGTCAAACTGCTGTATGTAGATGGACCAGCGCGTAACTCTCTCACTTGCTATTGTTGTCTTAAATAAAAATGTCAGTGCATGGTGGTCGGTTCTAACAATGATGGAATAACCATAGATCATCTTGCGCCACTGTTGGAGAGAATATAGAATTGCTAGTAGCTCAAGTTCCGTAACTGTGTAGTTCCTCTCATGTTTCCGTAATTTACGACTCGTAAATGCCAAATAGGATTTCTTCTTGGGTTCTTCAGCGTCCTCTTGGTACAGCATAGCACCATTCCCAATTAACGAAGCATCCGCTTGAATGATAAATTGTTTCTCAAAATCCGGATATCCAAGTTTCACACAGTTTTCCAATAAATCCTTCGTTGCTTTAAAAGACCTGTCGCACTCCTCGTTCCACGACCATCGATTCGCTTTCTTCAACATCTCCTGCATAGGCGCTACTGTTTCTGTGTAACCAGGGCAATTTTCTTTGAAGAAACCTGTCACTCCCAAAATGCTCTAACATGTTTGACTTTGGTAGGTATGGGAAATTTCTTAATAGAATCAATCTTGGCTGGATTAGGCCGCACGCCCTCGACATCAATTATATGTCCCAAATATAAAATTTCGCTCTGGCAAAAATGTGACTTTTTTAAGTTGATCTTGAAGTTCATGGTTCTCAGGTTGTCCAGCAGTTTATTTAAATTTATCAAGTGTTCTTCCATTGTCTCAGAAGCGATTAATATGTCATCAACATATCTCGTGGTGAAGTTCTTGACCTCCTCAGTCAGATTTCTATCGAGTGCTCTAATGAGTGCACATCCCGCAGTTTTCACGCCAAAGGGCATTCGACACCAGATATTACTTTGATTATCGAATAAAAATCCCGTCAACAGTTGGGATTTTTCTTCAAGTTCAAGATGGTGGAAACTATTCGTCAAATCAACACTTGAGTATATCTTCTTCCCGCGGAAGCCTTTCAAAACATCTTTGATCCTCGGTGCTTGGTCGTGCTCAACTAGCAGTTTGCTATTTAAAACTCGCGCGTCTAGGCATAGCCTAATTGATCCGTTTGGCTTGGTCACAGCCAATATTGCGTTCAGATAAGGAGTTGCAGCTTTCCTTATCATGCCAGAATCTAATAAGTTAGTAATAATGTCCTTCACCTGAGAAAAATGCTTCTCTGGGATCGGGTACAATTTACTTTTGAATGGGGTCCAATCTGTTACCTGCATCGCATATTGAAAATTTAAAACTTTCCCAGGTACGGTGTCAAACGCTCCTTTATGTAATCTTAAAATTTCTTCCAATCTTCTTCTATCAGATTCCCCTACGATGGCTTTCTTAAGTCGCTCCTGAAGTAGAATTTCGAATTTGGTTCCGCCCATTTCTTCTTCCGCCAAATGCACCCAAAGTTCCTGCGAAATATCTCGGCTGTCCATTTCTAGCACTGCTGTCTGGTTAACTTGCTCTCCCCTCAAGATCTTATCTCCGGCCTCATTAGTGCATTCCTCAACAACCCAAGTATTGGTCTCTCTCTCCAGCGGATTCTCTTCCATATTTAAACCCACGTGATCCAATCCTTCTACTTGTTTGAAGCTTACAGTGTTGTTATGTAAATCAATTACAGCATGAAAATCGCAGATGAAGTTGGCTCCTAAAATTATATTGTAGTTCATCTTTGGAATAACAATGAATGTTTGTGAAAAAGTATGGTTCAATATTTCCAGATCTAGAAATGCTTGCTGTTTACAATTCATAGTTTTGTCAGGAATGACACCTCTGACCTTCATTAGCGGTACCGGCATAATAGGAACAGTCTGTTTTCTTGCTATTTCTTTAATCAAAATTTCAGTGACTAAGCTCACCTGGCTACCTGTATCAATCAAACATCTCACCCTCATACCTCCAATATGCGCGTAAATAATTGGTAGCTGTCTGATAACATTTTCACGGTTCTTCACCACTTCCTCCAGGCAGTCGTCTGGGAATGCTACCCACTCTTCTATATTGGCCACTATCATCTCTTCTTGCTCCCTGGCGATCTCCGTTTTTAGCCTGTCTCCTTTCAGTTCATTTGGTTTTTTTTTTTATCCCGGGCCCCATTAGATGTGTTTCGCCGGTTATCATTCTGTCGCTCCTGTTGCCTCAGTAAACTCTCTGCCCCCTCTCCTTGATGGTTGTCTGGGCTCTGTCAGTTCGCCATGGCACGCCCCCACTTCTC
Organism: Meconema thalassinum; assembly: GCA_946902985.2. Classification (NCBI taxonomy): domain Eukaryota; kingdom Metazoa; phylum Arthropoda; class Insecta; order Orthoptera; family Tettigoniidae; genus Meconema; species Meconema thalassinum. Next base: position 72,212,263 of record OX336399.1, on the reverse strand, counting down.
CTTCTCCGCTTCTTCATTACTTAATTGATCCAAGTATTTACGGGATTCAATATATCGTTCGTCCCAGTTATTCCTATAATCTCCTCTGTTTTCTTGGCGATAGTCCCTGCCGTTACTCCATCTACCATCTCCATTTCTTTGGTAAGGTCTACCTTGTCTCTGGTTTCCCCTCCAATTCGTGTATTCCCGCTGGTACGTCCACTGATTATTTTGATTTTGGTTATTCTGATGATATCTCCCGCGGTTATTCTGATAATTCTGATTGTTGTTATGGAACTGGTTTCGGCCGTCAAAATCTTGTCTTCTTGGCGTGAACTGTGTCCCTGTGGACTGTGTCTTACTTTGGTTCCCCTGGCCGTGGTTATTTTGGAGTCCCTGAACTACCTCTGCCGTGTTGACACATTCCAAATTCCTTCTTCCTGTCTGTGGGCTTACCATACTCGTCTCATCTAAGTGTCTGAGTAATTCTTCGGCTTGGACTGCGGTCTGAATATTTCCTGCGACTAATAATTGTTGGATATGCATTGGGAGTTGTTTTCCGATGGTTAGAACCATATTCGGCTCGCTAGGCGGGTCATCAAAATCCCTGAATTTTACCAATTGCTGACTGAAGAATTCTGAAAAAAGGGGTTGGATGCGTACTGTGGTATTTGCGCGTGTACAGGTCCATTCTTAACCCCTGCTGTAACGAAGGACTCCAAAACTTCTTCAAAAACGCCTCGCGGAATTGAGCCATGTCTGTAAACGTGTACTTGAAACTTAAAAACCAGGTCAGGCTAGGTCCTTCTAAAAATTTCTCCACCAGTCTTAATTGTTTCTCCGGGCCGATGTGTTGGTCATTAAAGTAGTCAGTTAATTGCCGTAGAAATGCTTTGGGAGTGGTTCCTGAATGTTCTTTAAACTTATCGGGCTTAAAATCATTACCCCGAATGACTTGGATGACTTGGGCTGGTGCCAAGTTCGGTTGCGGAGTTGAAGTGTCCCCCCTGTACTGCTGGAATGCATTAGTCGTTAGTCTGGGACTTTGCCCCGACTCGTGTCCTCAGCCAACTTCGAACCTGCCGGACTTCCAATACTTGTTTGCTTTTCCGGAATATTTTCGTTTGAAAATAACGTCGCATTCTCTAACGATCTAATCTCGTTTTTTATGATTAATTCTGAATGTTCCTGTAATTTCGACTTCATATTTTCCTCCAGTGCCTGCATTCGCTTTAAAACTGCCAGCCTGTCTTCCTTATTCGCATGAGCCTGCTGGTCCCAATCTCGCCGGATCCTACTTTTTAAGCTATTTATTTTCTCCTCGTTCCTCTCCTGATTTTTCTCTAGCTCTTCACTTATCCGTTCCTGCGTTTTCACTAGTTGTTCTTCCAAATTATCCTGAGTTTTGACGAGCTGCTCCCCTACTTCTTGTCTTATGACCTCTTGTGCGTTTATTAGCTGGCCTTCCATCTCTTTTCTTATGATCTCTTGTGTTCTGCCTAATTGCTCCTCTAAATTTTCCCGCAACTGTATCCGCTCGGTTTCAGCCTTAACTTCGACTTTATCTATTTCCTTTATTAATTCCAGCACGTTGTTATCTACCGAATTAATTTGCTGCTGTAGTTTCTCTTGGGTTTTCTTCACTCCCGCGGTGTTACTGACACATGCTGCCTCTATCTGCTTGAGTTTATCTGCCACCATCTCGTCAAATTGTACTAATTTGTTATCAAATTTCGCCTCCAATTTCTTCATTTCGCCTAACTGTTTGATGTTGTTTTCCGCAACCTCGCCTGCCAGTTTCTCTACTTTTTGAACGCTCTGATTAATATCATTTGTGATTTTTCCTAACTGTTCGGTTTGTGTTACCGCCTGTTGTGACAATTTGTGGTTTAGTTCATTGAATTGTTTGTCAGTGTCTAATTTCTGGACTTCTAACTGGACCGAAATGTTACCGCTCATATCAAGTAATTGTTTTTCACTATGCTCACGCTGAGCTTCTAATTGTTCTTTTAATTGTTCTTCCGTTTTCGCGGACATTTGTTCTAATTGTTTTTCACTATGCTCACGCTGAGCTTCTAATTGTTCTTTTAATTGTTTTTCCGTCTTTACGGACATTTGGATCGACATCTGTTCTAATTGTTCTTCCGTTTTCGCGGACATTTGGATCGACATCTGTTCTAACAATGCCTTAATTTCATCAACAATCGCCATTTCACACACACAAATATATTCAGAGAAAAACAGGGTTATGGGCTAAGGTTTCAGCCCTATACGCACATACATGTCACACATTTAAATATTACTGGCTCTAATTTAATGAAAATTTCAGTAACAAAATTTACTGAATACAAAGACACTTATTCCCAAACAACAAAATAACCCCTAGTGATCTGCTTTTAAATTCCTAACCAACAGAATTTACGAAACACCAATTAACCGAAGTCAATTAAATGTCAGATATAAGGCAACATCTTCCTGCTTTGACTGAGTTCATTAATAATGCAAATTTCTAATTTTAATGTGGGCGCCAGAACAAGTTTACAACAAATACCAACTCAAATTCTAACCTTGTTCAATATTTCTAACTTTAGGAACTCAGTGATTTTACTAATGCACATGGCGGTACAACATCGCCTCCATTTACTGAATTTACATGTCCGCTTGACCTGGCATCATTTCTCAACGAAATAAATATGAGATCAGCGAAGCAACAACAACAACAATCCCCACTTGGGCGCCATTTTTGTTTTATGAACCCTTGCAAAGAAGCATATGAGACTCAGATTCGGGGCGTAACAGGTCATATTCGTAAGTTGCTGTCAGGGCGCTTCATTAACTTGCAGGGTAACATATAACAAAATAACATGCAGGAAAGAGTGAAGCCAGGGTTAAAAACAACTGAATTTAATAACAAATCACCATATTTACACATAAACAATTAACAACAAAAACTCCCAACTGACTCCCGCTTAATAAAAATGCCAAAAACTAGGCGATATCTCTGGAGAGATTAATTACCTGGACCAAGTGTCCTTAAATAAAAGATGCAAAAGTGACCATATAAGTGCGTACGCCGTTCTACATGCACCACGATGTGTACTTTGAATGCGTGATTCGTTATCATCCAGAATGACCCTTCAAACAACGAATCCACATTTCCTAGAGCTAGACCGACACAAGGGAACACAACTACAATACATTAAATTAAACCGACACTTCCTAAATCTACTATAAACAAACACAAAAATTTCCGCGTGAAATTGGACTTAAATTGCCGTAGCAACATTTACTGCCTAAAAACTTAGGACTTCTCACACAAATCAACACAAGTACATTAACACGTGACCAATAGAAAAATACTCAAATGACCGCTGTCAAAATTTACAAATACTCTACCACTACACCACACGGGTGTGACAAACAAAATTACATGAAATCGAGTCATCAACAAAGCAATAGGCAAACAGCCAACATTTACGTTAATCACAATATTCTTATCCATACAAGGTACAACAATCCGTTACACACATGGCGAACTCCCCAATTAATTATGGCTTAAAAATTAGCCATCACAATGAACAGGTTTGCTGCATGAAAGCTTACAGGGTTCAGTCGGACAAATAGGACTGCCTATCAAAATAAGTCACAGGCAAAACGGGCGGTTTGTGGAACTCTGCATGTCTGTCAACCCACGTGTCAATAACCTCGACCTCCCAGAGCATGGGGTCGAACCTCGAAGAAATGTGCCCCAAAGCACAATAATACGTGTGTGTCAGAAAAACATATGGACAAGAATCAGCAGTCTCCCAAGAGCACTCTGTCTTTCCATCTAAAAAATACAACAGCAGCAAAAATATATAAGGGCGGTAGGACAACTACCCCCTCCTCACGTAGAATCAACACACACTAGACACATCAACACACACTTAATCACACGTATGGGTTGTGACAGACCCTGAAATAAAAGACACAAATAATATCCACATGCTGGCGCCATCGTTCTATGCCGTGACTAGTCACCTGAAAAGGACTCAAGAAAAATCTATCAAATTAGAACGAAGGTGTTCTACAATTACTTTTAAGTTGATGCACTCGGCTACCCTAACATGAATAATAACCTGTTCAGCAAAATGTTTTACAATCAATTCCTCCCATTCCTATTTCAAATATTAACGTTAATAAAGCACCATTTATCGAATGTAACGGGTTCCGCAATTGCAAGGATAAAATCACGCACGCACGCCGCGTACATTACACATGACTTAAGAAAAAAAATCAAAATATCAACAAACACATTGGCCACGCGCCAACGGACATTTAAACATATAGTGTCGGTACAAGAAAAACAGCTATAAAACAAGAAAGAAAAACATGACTATTTACAAAGTTCCCCGGCCAAATCTAACTACATAATTGAAATAATCCAATTTTAGTACATCACCGCTTCTGCATGTAGGACTAAGGACATCCTCCTCAACCCATTGCCCTATGGACAATTTAGCACTCCATAGTAGTCGTCTGCGTTGATTTCTTGAAGCTCATCCCAACTTCAAACCACGTGCTGATCATCTTGGTCTCGACTCCTTGGCAGAAAAGTTCAATGTTAAATATTTGCCTATCTATAATCGCTTGCAGGCTACTCAGTTCACCCACAATTGTCCTACTGCGATTAATAGCGAAGACTGGCCCTAATTATATCGCACATACGCACTATAAAAACACACATACAATACACACAATTTATACATAAAATATACATCTCGAGTCCGCGCCACTGGCTCGTTAACAAGTTCAAAATCCTGGCTGCACCAGCAGTTGCTATCTCGTCCGGTATTTCCGTCCCGTCTTGGACTTCGGTTCTGGTAAGCGCTAATTAGGGTGATACGATACTTCCCCCTTAAAGTTGAACTCGTCGTCTTTAAAAGAATGTTACAGTTTATCACGCGCTGGCGTGAAATATTTAGATCACACAATTTGGTTGATTTTAGAACAAAATGTATTATAGCTTTTAAAATTCGATATTGCAAACGCTGCGACTTTAGCTCCCCAGAGCTCAGAAAATAAATTAGCTTCACTGATTTTAGAGCGTAAAAAATCACATTTCGAACTGGCGTGGAGTATACCTCTGAAGGCTCCACACAATAAGTACTCCGATAAATTCGAGCGTCAAAATCACACGACAAACTGGCGTGGAGTATGCCTCTGAAGGCTCCACACAATAAGACTTAGATAAATTCGAGCGTCAAAAATCACACTTCAAACTGGCGTGGAGTATGCCTCTGAAGGCTCCACAAGAATAGACTTAGATAAATTCGAGCGTCAAAATCACACTTCAAACTGGCGTGGAGTATGCCTCTGAAGGCTCCACAAGAATAGACTTAGATTGGCGTCAGGCCAAACTATTTATGAGAAACTGACAAGGGCGGCGGAGTGGGGCGGAGTCGGATAAAAACTTCCAGAGTTTTTGTCTCACAAAGATGGGGCTAGTGTCATTCTTCTCCAAATAAATCCAACGTCTCAAATTACTCGAGCGGAGATTAATCCGTTCGGCGGTTCCTTAGATACACACTTCCGCGCGCTTTTTTACTACTGACGCCGTCCACCTCGTGGTCACGGCTTGGTCTCTTGCGATTGGCTGATTCAATCGTAAGTTCGTTGAGAGGACCTCGTGATTCTTCCTTTATGTCTCCAATTTTGGTACAGTAGTTGCACAATTTGGCCTTGAACTCGACTAATTCTGGCCGTCCCCCAGGAATAGCTACCAACTCAGCTTCTGTTGCAATCATTACGAAATGCTGGCCTCCCTAATATCCAAGTCGACTTCCTTATGTGCTGCCTGGGCCGTAGTAATAATAATAATAAATATGAATACTTATTTATCGAAGATCAATAAGGGTTCAATATACACAATGACAAAAAACATTGATTCACGTCAGGCATTAGAGTTATCCATTAAAGCTGAATGTCCAACTTTTGAACCCACTGCAGTGCCTCCGCTGTTGGTGATACAAAGTCTTCCAATCTTCCTGGATAAGCCCGTAGTTGACACTCACTTAGAATGTGGGGAATGGTCTGGCGGGGGGCTCCACAATCACTTTCTGGAGAAGGTACAAAGTTCCACTTATAGAGGGAATCCCTGCACCTTCCATGACCTGTCCTGATCCTGTTCAGTCTGGACCAAGTTGCACGCGGTAGTTGGAATCCGTTAGCAAGTTTTTCACCTCTGAAGATGTTATGTAGGGGCAAGTCAGTGGAGTTATTCCAGCGGCCTTTCCATTCCTCCAAAGCATCGAAGTCGGTGGATGTCTTCAGAGCTGCATCACAAAGAGGTAGATGTCATGATTTCAATCTTTGGAGACTAAGAGCTGGTATGTCGCCGAGAACAGGTAGCAGAGGATTCTTGCAGATCTTGTTGTACTCTCGAACAAGAGGACTGGATCTTCATAAGTCAGGTGGCATTATACCAGACAATAGTGGGAGCCAGTGGACAGGAGTTGGTCTGATGGTGCCAGATATAAGACGCATGCTGGTTATATAGGGATATTAAACATGAATATGAGGTGCTCTTTTCTAGTGCTACCTCTGTACAAAATTTCATTCAATTCGGTTTCACCGTGTGTGAATAGATATGGTGAATCGATTTGCACACATACATGGCCGCTATATGCAAACTATTGGGCTGATGACCTTGTAGTTCAGTCAAAAGATGATTCACACAAAAGGGCATGACGCTGCAAAATTTGGTAGAGATCAAATGATTATGTTGGTCGTAATTTGATTTAAGCTTTTAACATTTGGGTGGCCGCCATTACGTTTCCATCAAGATGGCCGTGATATAAAACATGACACTGAGTTGCCTTTTACGACTGCTACCTCTGTACCAAATGTCGTTCAATTCGGTTTCGCCGTGTTAGAATTGATAGGGAGAATCGATTAGCACACATACATGGCCGCTATCTGCAATCTATTGGGTTGATAACCTTGTAGTTTGGTCAAAAGATGCTTACTACTTAAAGGTATGTTGTTGCAAAATTTAGTAGATATCAGATGATTGGGTTGGTCGTAATTTGATTTAAGCTTTTAACATTTGGGTGGCTGCCATTACGTTTTCGTCAAGATGGCGGCGATATAGAACATAACACTGAGTTGCTTTTGCGAGTTCTACCTCTGTACCAAATTTTGTTCAATTCGGTTTCACCGTGTTTGAATACGTAGGGGGAATCGATTTGCACACATACATGACCTCCATCCGCAAATTATTGGTCTGATGACCTTGTAGCTCAGTCAAAAGATTCTTCATACATAAAGGTATAATGTTGAAAAATTTGGTAGAGATCAGATGATTAGGTTGGTCGTATTTGATTCAAGCTTTCAATATTTGGGTGGCCGCCATTACGTTTTCGTCAAGATGGCGGCGATACAAAACATGACACTGAGGTTCCCTTTGCTAGTGCTACCTCTGTACCAAATTTTGTTCAATTCGGTGTCACCGTGTTTGAATAGATAGGGGGAATCGATTTGCACACATACATGGCCGCCATCTGCAAACTATTGGGCTGATGACCCTGTACATTAGTCAAAAGACGCTTGCCATATATATATTGTTGCAAAATTTGGTAGAGATCGGATGAATTAGGTTAGTCCTAATTTGATTTAACCTTTTAACCTTATGGTGGCCACCATTACGTTTCTGTCAAGATGGTGGCAATATTATACATGACACTGAAGTGTTCTTTGCTAGTGCTACCACTGTACCAAATTTCGTTCAATTTGGTTTCACCGTGATTGAATAGATAGGGGAATCGATTTGCACACATACATGGCCACCATCCGCAAAGTATCGGGATGATGACCTTGTAGTTTGGTCGAACGATTCTTCATACATAACGGTATACGGTTTCAAAATTTGCTATAGATCAAATGATTAGGTTGGTCGTAATTTTATTTAAGCTTTTAACATTTGGTTGGCCGCCATTACGTTTTTTTTTCGGGGCCGATAGCCTAGATGATAGGCCCCTTAAAACAACAATTATCATCATCATCATCACCATTACGTTTTCGTCCAGATGGCGGCGATATAAAACATGTAACTGAGGTGTCCTTTGCTAATGCTACCTCTGTACCAAATTTCGTTCAATTCGGTTTCACCGTGATTGAATTGATAGGGGGAATCGATTTGCACAGATACATGGCCGCCATACGCAAAGTATTGGACTGATGACCTTGTAGTCTAGTCAATAGATGCTTACCACACAAAGGTATAGGCTAATGTTACAAAATTTGGTAGAGATCGGATGATTAGGTTAGTCGTAATTTGATTTAAGCTTTGAACATTTCGGTGGCCGCTATTACGTTTCCGTAAAGATGGCGGGCGATATAAAACATGGCACTGAGGTGTCCTTTGCTAGTGCAACCTCTGTACCGAATATCATTCAATTCGGTTTCACCGTGTTCGAATTGATAGGGGGGGGGGGGGGGGGGCAGACATTCAGAGTACATACACTCACAGACACACAGCCTCACAGATACACACACAGACAGACAGAATTTTTCGCCCTGTGTTGATCTCATAAGTCTACTGTACTTTCATTTTTTGCAAAAATCGAAAGTAGGCTAATATTGGAATGCAGCCGAAAAAAAATCAGAAACCTCTATGGATATCAAATTGGCAGGTGAAAAGCTCAAGGAAGTAGGAGACTTCTGTTACTTAGGAACCAAAATAACCAGTGATGGACGAAGCAAAGAGGATATAAAAAGTAGGTTGGTCAGGCAAGGAAAGCATTTCTACGGAAAAGGAATCTGTTGACATCGAATATAGATTTAGGGATTAGGAAGTCATTTTTGAAAGCCTTTGTCTGGAGCGTGGCGCTCTATGGAAGTGAAACTTGGACTATTGGTGCAGCAGAAGAGAGGAGAATTGAAGCGTTTGAAATGTGGTGTTACAGAAGAATGATGAAGATCAGATGGGCAGATAGGGTTACAAACGAAGAGGTATTATGATGAGTAGGAGAGGAGAGATGTTTCTGGCGACTGCTAATGCAGAGAAGAGATAGGTTGGTAGGACACATACTAAGACACCCAGGAATAGCAAGCTTAGTTATGGAAGGAAGGGTCTAGGACAAGAACTGTAGGGGTAGACCAAGGTTAGAATATGTTAAACAGATTGCCTCGGATGTAGGGTGAGGTAGCTATGTAGAGATGAAACGATAAGCTCAGAACAGGGAGGCATGGAGTGCTGCATCAAACCAGTCAAAAGACTGTAGACTCAAACAACAACATAGATCGCGATACATTACACTACAAAATTCACCCTAGACACAAAATGGCGGTATCCATGACGTCATGGACGACTCTAAGGGTTTAAACGATGCATACATGCTAAATTCTGTGTGTTAATAAGGCTTTACATACAAACACATAGCTAACCTGGGGCTTTCGCACCAGACACTGTGGCCTGTAGTACAAGCAGAAAGTCGTCTAACCAAGTAGCGGCCAATGGTTTCATGCAATCAATCGTCTAACCTAGTAGTGGCCAATAGTTTCGTTCAGACCATCCTCTAACCTAGTAGCGGCCAATGGTTTCGTCCAGACCGTCGTCTAACCTAGTAGCGGCCAATGGTTTCGTTCAGACCATCCTCTAACCTAGTAGCGGCCAATGGTTTCGTCCAGACCGTCGTCTAACCTAGTAGCGGCCAATGGTTTCGTCCAGACCATCCTCTAACCTAGTAGCGGCCAATGGTTTCGTTCAGACCATCCTCTAACCTAGTAGCGGCCAATGGTTTCGTCCAGACCGTCGTCTAACCTGATAGCGGCCAATAGTTTCGTCCAGATCGTCATTTATCCTCGTAGTGACCAATGCCTTTGTCGTACAAGGGCTTTAAAAGAGGACAGTAACGTGATACATACATTGATATGAGAACGTAAGGTCTCTGTTACGTATTGTTTCTTTATGTATATGCCTACTAGGTCAGTAGTGACACCTATACGTAGCTATAAAACATAGCACTTATTTACGTGTCTTAGTTTAAGAAAGGAAAGTCAGAATTCAAAAAGCCGTAAGTATATCCAGGATTCTCTGCTTATCTGTGCAGCAGAGTAGAAACGAGTGTATTATTATTATTATTATTATTATTATTATTATTATTATTATTATTAATCTTATTATCCCTTAAGGAGAGCGTTAAAACAGAAACAATTCTCTGTTTTATTCCTGACCCTTTCTTCTTTCTTCTCCAAAACCTCTCATAATCAATATGTTTCCTCTTTCTCTCCTCTGTACACTTCTTTCTTGCATTTTATCTTTGGGCGTTTGCTCAAATTTCTGTTGTCTGATTTTGTATCTGAATATTTTCCTGTCAGCCATTTCTTCTGTAGAGATGTTTGGTTTCTTGAGGTCTTCCAAGGTTTCCTTTACCCAATTGATTTTCAGTCTACTATTCAGAACTATACGCAAAATTTTCTTGATCAGTAGGTCTTGCTTCATCCTATGTAAGTGTCCATAAAATTGTGCCCTCCTTTTCCTTATTATTATTATTGGCCGGACACGTGGTACGAGGGTAACGCACCTACCTTTCACTCAGAGGCCCCGTGTTGGATTCCCGGCTCCGTCAGGGATTTTAGATACTGATGTGAGTGCTGTATTGATATGCACTCAGGCTAGTGAGGACAAATGAGTAGCTGATCAGACAGGCAGTGCTCTTGCAAGTATATCCAAGATTAACGGCCAAGAGATCCGTCGCACTAACCACGCGCAGCCCGCAATCTGTAGGCCAAAAGGCTGAGCAGAGGTCGCTTGATAGGCTATAGTTCCACGGGGTAATTATTATTATTATTATTATTGCCACGGTGGGTGAGTGGTTATCGTGTCAGTCTACCAACCACAATCTTGCAGGTTCGCTCCTGGCCATGGTAAGTGATTTTTGAAAGGCGACGAAAATCACGACACGCATGTCATTCGTTGTTGTCATGTTATAGAACCCATTTGAATTCAGAAGGCCGTGTTCATAATGGAAAAATTAATCTCGGGATTTTCCGCCAACACAAAAGTTTCGCCTTTCTCTACTAGAAAGCGCTATAGTGTCAACGTGCTTATATAAGTTGCGTTCAAAATGTAACGAGCCGGAGGCTGTAATGCACAAACCACTGACGACATGGGCTAATAGTGGCGTGTGTAACGAGGTGTGGTTCGGACCAGAGCGTGGAAGGTCACAGCCCGTCGCTAGAGGGCACGCGTGCACGTCACGTGACGATACAAAGCGAGCAGCAGCATGCTTCCACGCTCTGGTCGGAACCACACTTCGTTACACATGCCACGATTAGCCCATGCCGTCACCGGTTTGCGCATTACAGCCTCCGGCTCGTTACTTTTGAACGCACCTTTATATCTAACCTCCTTGACTTTCATAGCGCTCCAAGGAACAACAACATTCGACATGCAAGCTGCCCTTTGGGTGTCAAATAACTAAGCGTGTACTCGGCACCCGAGTTCATACGATATTACTTTATTATTATTATTATTATTATTATTAATCTTCACTGGCTGTATAACCGAAATGCTCTGGACTAATTACTCCCTCGCAGTTCGTGTCTCATGTAGAGGCGAGGTATTCCAGACTCGTGACATAACAATGTAGCGAGCGTCATGCGTCACATCAATGAACCATTCCACCCCTAATGACCCTTGATGACGTCAGAGTCGATTAATAACATCTGTATCCTCTTACCAGGCTACAGTGCATTACATATTCACTTCACCCACTGTGCCTGGTGAGCGTATTGGCTCACGTTCAGACGGTCCAGTTTCGATTCCCACCTTCGCCACAGGAAAAGTTGTTATTTCACTTGAGGGGCTTGATCATCGTGAACGTTTAGCCCCAAGTACTTGGGTTTTGGAAAGCGATATAGAATTTGTCTGATAACCTGCGTTATTGTAGTGTTTATAGTACTATGTGAATTTGTAGTTCAGGTAAGTATAGGGAAGAAGACCGCCGTGATCTTCAGTTAGGAACCATACTGGCATTTGCCTGAAGTAAGAGTGGTGAAACCACTGAAATCTATTAATAAATTATACATGCAACACAAAAAATTGGCTTTAGACATTAAAAAAAAAACAAATAAAAAAAACGAAATAATAATAATAATAATAATAATAACTCTGCCACTGCCGGTCCCAAGCCCGGGGCCTCATCTCGTAAGTGATGAGGAAGGAGGAGGGGGAGGAGTAACACCTCGTTAAAAAACCTGGGTCAATCTGGCTCCGGATGGTAGCACCCTGTAAGGGCCCCTGCCTAGGGTTACTAGGTGAAAATTGGTCAACGGTCCTGATGGCGGAAGAGGAATCTAAGATTCCCAACGATGGATGGAGCGGAAGAGCCAGGTGGTTTCCCCACCAATAAAGAACTCTAAATCCAAAAGCGTTTGTTCCCAGATTGGGTGGCTTACGGTCAGCGTCTGTTCACCAAGTGGTGCGGCTGTAAACATGCTCCAGGAACTAACAATCCCTGGTTCTAAGAAACCTAGTGGATAACTACTAGACCCCATTTCTTACAAGTAACCATGGCGCCTGCAAATAATAACAGCAATACCCCAGGTGGTAACCAAACCACCCGTCAACTGACGGCATCCGGGCATTCGGACTCGGGGGACCCGGGCAACCACGGCCACAGAGAAAATCGGAGCTCTCTGGCAAACTTCCACATAAGACATCAACTTACGTAGGCACTCTAAACATCAACACTCTCATACAGCCTGGAAAGTTGCACAATCTAGTGACAGAACTCGATAGACAGAACCTTCTAATCCACGCGCTGCAGGAGACACGTATCACAGATGAAGACACCATGGACTACGGCAATTACCGCTTGTTCAAGAGCAAGACTGACAGGCACGTTGCCAAAGGCGCTCCACTTCTGGGAATGGCCTTCATGGTCCACAAGACCATAGTATAATCCCTAGAAGAAGTTACTCCAGTAAACAACAGATTGATGAGCATGTGCTTCCGGTGCGCCAACAAAAAAATACACACTGATCAACGCACACGCCCCCACTAACCAAAGTAACAAGAGCGATCCACAGTCCGCAGAAAAATTCTGGTCGACCCTTGATACAGTGATGTCCAAAGTCCCCAGGGATGACGTCAAACTCCTCATGGGCGACTTCAATGCACAGATCGCTAGAGAAAAGATGTACTGGAAAACAGTCCGAAACTATCCTGCACATAAATTCACAAATAACAAGTAGTTCCGTAAAGAACTATACAGCCTATTTTCATATATCCTGCTCGTGTTAATTGCCACTAACAACATACAAAATTTCAGTTCAATTGCTGTAACAGATTCGTAGATATTGAGAACCGTCTAAATATTTCAGATGGTCGCCAGGTTGGATTTTTATTTTTGTACTATTACATTAAGATTATTGTGTACGTGTGGTATTCAAACATCAATCGCATGATTAGAACACAAGAAGTAAAAACGAGATTTTAAAATTACGCACAGCAGCCATCTTGTGATTATGCAAACAATTGAAATAAATTAGATGCCAGTGGATCAACATTTGAATAAGCATTTAACGTGCAACGTTTCACGGCACTCGGATAGTTAATTCACGAGAAACGTCCATTTAAATATTTATAATTCGCGTCACCGCCATGTTGGATTCGTGCTCACCAGGTTACTGAAAGTCCTATAGGTGAACATATGTTCATAGTCTCTATGAACATAAAAAAATTCAGTTTAGTTGTTGTAAAAGATTCACAGATATTGAGAACCGTTTAAATATTTCGGAAGCTCGCCATTTAGGATTGTTATATGTATAGGCCATAGAGTTATGCACCATTCAAGGACAATTATTGCCTAGGTTCATTATTCAAACTTTCACTTCGATTGCATGATTACAACACAAGAAATAAAAACTTAATTTTAAAATTTCGCACAGCTGCCATCTTGAGGTTATGTAAACAATTGAATTAAATTGGATGGCAGTGCATTACAATCTGCAAAATCATTTACTGTACCACATTTCACTGCTCTCAGAGAGTTAAATCACGAGAAAAGTCTATTAAAATATTTCAAATTCGCTTGGCCGCCATGTTCGTTTTGTCCTTTACAGGTTTATGAAATATACGTAGGTAAACTTGAATCAGTACCCTTTATCACCGTACAAAATTGCAGGGTGATATCTGTAATAGTTTCGGAGATATAGAATGTCAGTAAAATATTTCGCACAGCCGCCATTTTGAGGTTATGTAAACAATTGAACTAAATTATACTCCAGTACATTACAATGTGTATAAACATTTTCTGTACCAAGTTTCATTACATTTGGATAGTTAAATCGCGAGAAAAGTCTATTTAAAAGTCTCAACTTCGCTTGACCGCCATGTTGGTTTTTTAGTCAGCAGGTTTTTGAAATTCCCATAGGTGAACTTTCAGTAGTACCCTTTATCACAGTACGCAATTTCAGGGCGATATCTGTAATAGTTTCGGAGATATTGAATGCTAGTGAAATATTTCGCACAGCCGCCATGTTGGATTGGTGAGACGTAACAAAATTTGAAGGGCACGATCGAGGTCGCCGGAAATAGTGCTATGAACTTACCGAGTTTCATTGAAATCGCTCTAGCCGTTTAGATTTTATTAGGGGGGGGGGGGGGCACACACCTCACACACACACGCACACACACACGGACAAAAGGTGATCTCATAAGCCTATTTTTTCAAAATTGAAAATAGGCTAAAAATGGCACACGACTTATAGAACTCTGCCAGCAGAATAACTTCAAGCTCATGTCAACATCTCTAAGAAAACACCCAAGAAAACAGAAAACCTGGCGTTCTCCAGTCAAGCAGTTACGTGAGTTCCAAATCGACCATGTGGCAATCTCATATCCAGTACAGAAGGAGATTCATGATGTACAGGTACGTAGAGGAGCCAACATTGACTCTGACCATTACCTAACCCGCGTCAAGGTCAAGTTCACCTCAAAGCGAACTTTCTGTAAGAAAACTCCCCCTACCAAAATTTGACACAAAAAAGATCGCAGACTGGAGTGAAGGAAGCCTGGGAAAAAGAACATGCCAATGACTGGCAAAATTTCCACCGAAAAATCATAGAATCAGCACAAGCTCTCATTCCTTTGAAGAATAATTCCAAACATCCTTGGTGGGATGTTGATTGTGAGAATGCACTCATTACCAGGAAATTGGCATATCAGAAATACAACAGTAAAAATTCCCCAGAAAATTTACAGACTTTCCATGAAACACAAAAAACAACCGCAAAAATTATCAGACAATCCAAGAGGAGATACCTGAAGGAACAGTTGGATTCCATTGAGGACAACTTCCGTAACTACAACGTAAGGGACTTCTACAGAACGTTTGCAGGACACATCAGAGGGTACACACCACCAAACCTTTGCTTCAGAAAATGTGTTGGAAAATTAGCACTAACGAATAAGGAGAATTGCAAGGTGATGTCTCAATACTTCTCTGAAATTCTCATCTGTCCAGAACCAATAGAGAGATTCTCAGAAGAAGAACCTATAGTCAAGAACGCAGACTCATTTCCTCCGACACAAGAGGAAGTTCACTGGCACATCATCAAACTCAAGAACAACAGGACATCTGGTGAAGACGGCATAGTGGCCGAACTACTGAAAAACCTAGGGCCACACTCACTTAGGGAACTCACACAGATTATCACTGACATCTGGACATCAGAAAAGCTACCAGATGAGTGGAAATGTGCATTGATCCACCCACTACACGAAAAAGGCGACCGCTCTGACGTAAACAATTACAGGGGCATTTCACTATTACAAGTTACGTACAAGATCGTCTCAGCGTGCCTACTCCAAAGGACTCAGGACCAGCTGGAACACAAGATTGGCGAGTACCAGGCGGGATTTCGTCCTGGTCGCTCCTGCGCGGAACAAATCTTCAACCTAAAAAGTATATTGAAAATCCAAGCCCTCAGGAATACTCCAGTTATATGTACCTTCGTTGACTTCAAGAAGGCATATGACTCCATTGACCGTCAGTCATTGTTCAACATCTTACACGAGCAAGGTTTGGATAGCAAGACCTTGCGATTGATCAAACAGACACTGACAGACACGACATCAAAAGTGAAATTCATGGGGGAAATCTCAGAACCATTTCAGATCAATACAGGTGTTCGCCAAGGTGACGGGCTCTCTCCGCTCCTCTTCAACCTAGGGCTGAACAAAGTTATCAAGGAATGGGAGAAAGAGCTGAGACTTCAAGGTTACTGGAGGCCAGTGCGACTAGGACGACCAAAGGACGAACTGGAGGTTGGATGTCTAGCCTTCGCGGATGATCTGGCACTACTCTCAGATAACGAAACCACATCAATCAGACAGATAGAAGTACTCCAAGAGTGCGCCGAAAAAGTAGGACTACAGATCTCGTTCCAAAAGACAGAGTTTTTCTGTACGAATTTCGACATACAGAATTTAAACAAGATCAATAGAGTCGCCCACTTTAAATACCTAGGTGAAGTGCTTGAACCGAAGGGAAAAGAGAAAATCGCGCAGAACACTATGTTAATGAAAATGAAGAGAGCCTTATACAAGTCACAGGGTGTCTACAACAAAAAATGTCTGTCCACATTCACTAAACTTCGTCATTACAACACGGTTATTAAACCTGAGGAACTTTATGCTAGTGAGACGTTGACGTTACACACTAAGGGCGACTTGGAAAAAATCCTCACAGAGGAAAGAAAAATAATAAGGAAAATAATTGGACCAAAGCACAGATATGAAGGATACAGGTTTCACTCCAGAGACACCACAGAGAAATTGTCCAACCTCGCAGCAGACATCAGAAAGAGGCGACTACAATTTTACGGCCACATCAGCAGACTCCCACAAACCAGACTCACCAACAAAATTCTTAGATACATACAGCGGCTCAAGATTACTACACCCTGGATGATTCAAGTCAAAATTGATCTAGTAAAAGCACAGGTCGACCCAGAGGACGTCAGACAAAAGCGTATTTAGACACAAAGTATACAAGTGGGAAGTGTTGTCAGAGCCCAAGACCAAAGTGGACCGAAGAAAGGAAGAGGGCCTTTAGTGCACGAATAAAAGAGTACTGGAAAGACAGGAAGAACAAAAAGTCATGATTGCTTCGCGTGGTCTAACAGGCCTGTAACGTGTAAAATAAATAATAATACTAATAACAATATCTTCCACAGGGATCATACCGAAGTCGCTGAAGGCCAACCTCGATAAATTGGGGCTCCACCATAATCTGCATACTAGTATGCAGAAAATAGTTATTTTAGAGACCTGCTCCATATTTCGTTCGTTCCTCAACCTACTAGTTTAGAGAACTCCACTCCATCTTGCAACAAATGCCGATGAAATGGTGAATTATCCAACGATATGGTGAACTAATGAGACAATATAATAATAATAATAATAATAATAATAATAATTATAATAATAATAATAATAATAATAATTATAACAAGTAGCTCCATGACGAACTCAGGAGCCTACTTTCATTAAAATGTAATATTCATGCCAATGATTAATCTATATAGAGCTATCTAGAATAATGACGAAGTCAAGTTAGTATTACTAACATTTCTAATTAGTTTGAAATATACCTGAAGTATTGTAGCCCAAAGAGTACTACAGTTGGCAGACCTGCTGACTCTGAATATATTCTTAGTTCCATTTTTTGAGGTATAGAACGCACATACAAAATTTGGTTGAAGTCTAAAGAATAGTCTAGACGTTACATGCTGTTAGATATTGGATCTATCAGTGTGCGTAAAATCATGTTGACAACAATGTTATGTAGGCCTATGTGTTGCTTAGAATTTATCTGTAATAATATTATCTATTATTGCGACAATTTAGATTATATCTATTTGATAGTATAGAAGTTACATGTATTTAATAATTGGACCATTTAGCAGGCTTAGAATCATGTTAGCTGCATTGACGTATATAAATTGCTCCAAATTAATCTTGAAAGTCAAGTTCTATACGTGTGCAAAGTTTAGAGCTGTTGGCTTGCATACTTTCTAATAGCCTATTGATATTATAATAAAAACATAGAGCGAGTATTTAGTAACAGTTGGCAGCCCTGGAGTCTCCTAAGAATACGCATAGTCAAACCTATTATGTTTTTTTAATTAGCGTATGGCTTTTATGCTGGGAGTGTACGAGGACATGTTCGGCTCGCCAGTTTTGTAGCAGCTTCGAGACGGACACCCAATGGGTGAGCTACAAGTACCGTTGGGGAGGAAAGTTGAAAAGGAAGGTCGAGGAGTTGGAAGGTAGCTGCTGTGGCCTATAGTTAGGGACCAACCCCGGCATTTGCCTGGAAGGAAGATGGGAAACCACAGAAGACCATCTTCAAGGTTGCCGGCGGAGGGATTCGAACCTCCTCGCCTCCCGGATGTGAGCGACTGCCAGCAGTCATGCCGTAACAACCACGGCTAACTCACCCGGTACCTATTATGGTATACAAAGCACATACGAAATTTGGTTGAAATTCATTAGTTAGGATGGAAGTTACATGCATTTAACAAGTAGTTCCGTGAATAACTATACAGCCTATTTTCATATATCCTACTCATGTGAATTGCCTCTATCAACATACAAAACGTCAGTGTGATTGTTGTGATAGATTCGTAGATATTGAGAACCGTCTAAATATTTCAGAAGGCCGCCAGGTTGGATTTTTATTTATGTACTATTACATGAAGATTATTGTGTACGTGTGGCATTCAGACTTCAATCGCATGATTAGGACACAAGAAGTAAAAACGGGATTTTAAAATTTCGCACAGCTGCCATCTTGTGATTAAGAAAACAACTGAAATAAATTAGATGCCAGTGGATTAACATTTGTATAAGCATTTAACGTGCAAAGTTTCACTGCACAAGGATGGTCAAATCGCGAGAAACGTCCATTTAAATATTTATACATCGCGTCACCGCCATGTTGGATTTGTGCTCACCAGGTTACTGAAAGTCCTGTAGGTGAACTTATGTCCATAGCCTCTATGATCATAAAAAAATTCAGTTTGATTGCTGTAAAAGATTCGTAACTTAGATATTGAGAACCGTTAAATATTTCGGATGCTCGCCATTTTGGATTGTTATATGTATAGGCCATAGAGTTATGTACCATTAAAGGAACATTATTGCGTAGCTTCATTATTCAAACTTTCACTTCGATCGCATGATTAACACACAAGAAATAAAAACTTAATTTAAAAATTTCGCACAGCCGCCATCTTGAGGTTATGTAAACAATTGAACTAAATTAGATGCCAGTGTATTACAATATGCATAATCATTTACTGTACCATATTTCACTGCGCTCAGATGGTTAAATCACGAGGAAATTAAAATTAAAATATTTCAACTTCGCTTGGCCGCCATGTTCGTTTTTTACTCTACAGGTTTTTGAAAGTGACATAGATAAACTTAACTTGGGTAACAGTGCCCTTTATCACCGTACAAAATATCGGGGTGATATCATAAATAGTTTCGGAGATATTGAATGCCAGTTAAATATTTCGCACCGCCGGCATTTTGAGGTTATGTAAACAATTGAACTAAATTAGACGCTAGTGCATTACAATGTGTATAAGCATTTGCTCTCCATGTGTCATTACGTTTGGATGGTTAAATCGCGAGAAAAGTCTATTTAAAAGTCTCAATTTCGCTTGGCCGCCATGTAAGTTTTGTACTTACCAGGTTTTTGAAAGTCTCATAGGCGAACTTTAGTAGTGCCCTTTATTACCGTACAAAATTTCAGGGTGATATCGGTAATATTTTCGGAGATACTGAATGCTGGTGAAATATTTCGCACATCCGCCATGTTGGATTGGTGAGGCACAATAAAATTTTAAGAGCACGGTCGGGGTCGTCCAGAATGGTGCTATGACCTTACCGAGTTTCATTGAAATCGCTCCAGCCGTTTAGAATTTATTAGAAGCGGGGGGGGGGGGGGGGGCACACACACACCATCACACACGCACGCACGCACACACAAACAAACGGACAAAAGGTGATCTCATTATTCTATATTTTTCATAAAATGAAAATAGGCTAAAAATTGAACCTATCAGCAGCTTTAGAATCATGTTGGCAGCACTAACGTATATTACTTACTCCATATTAATCAAGAATGCCAGGTACTATATGCGTGCAAAGTTAAGAGCTGTTGGCTTGCTTACTTTCTGATATATTGGTGTTAGGATAAAATGATACACAAAGCATTTATTAACAGTTGGCAGCCGTTTGGCTCATAGGAATACTCATTGTCATATCTGTTATGGTAAACATAGAAAATACACCATTTGGTTGAACTCCAATTGATAGTATACTGTAGAATTGACATGCATTTATAAATTGGACCTGTCTGTCTGTTAGGTAGTCAGCCCGAAGGCTGGTTATCAGCAGGCTAAGAATCATGTTGGAAATACTGTCCTGTATGCACTCCTGAAAATTAACCTGGAATGTTATTATCTAGGGTATGTGTGTGCCAATTTTGGAATAGTTCATATGCATAACTTGTGAGATATCGAACATAAAGCTCAAATTTCAATGGTGATTTTTCAGCAGTTGGTAGTACTGACGTCATTTTAAATTATGGTCGTGAGATATTCAGGTATAGATCTTTACTCATACCAAATTTAGTTTCGAGAGCTGCAGCCGTTTAGGAATTGATAGGTTGGAAGAACACACACACACACACAGACAGAAAGACAGACAGACACATATCTGCCCGGGTGATCTCATAAGACTACTTTTTCATTATTAAATACAAAATGTGAAAAGTAGGCTAATAATTATGAATTTCGATATTGGTTGGTTGGTTCTTAAGTTTAGGGGCTGCGACACCGCGGTCATGTAGCCCCGTGTACTTTGGGTTTGTGTAGAATCTGTCTGAAAACCGGTGTTAATTGTGATGACTGTATTAGTGTGTGTTATCTGTTTTTTAAAATTCCAGTAAGAACTGCAGACTTTTGAATTTTTCAAATAGTTCCTACTTTTGCGGTCCAACGCCACCGTCAACGACTACTCGTTCAGAAATTAGCTACCAGACGCCACGGCAGTCGGTTCTTGACAACGAACGTAGGAACCTAAGAGCGTTGTTTAACTTCTTAACCAATACAATTTAGCTTCACACAGGTATAATTAGTGGAAGGTTCTTTAACATGCCATAAATCTATGACATGGGACCACCGGCTTTAGTTCCCTTCCGAAGGAAGGCATACTGAGGGATTTTTAATGCTCTTAAAAATCTGACTTCGGCCAGATTTGAACCCGTGATCTTGGGCATAGAAGCTCAGCATGCTCTTCAATCGGTCAACACAAGAGTGCCCAATTAGATTGGACGAGAAGTAGCATTTATTTTATCATCTTATTGTTGCGGGTGCTGTCATAGCTGTCGGCGCCTTACCATTGAACCTCTCTTTAGTTTGACCGAACGCTAATTTACGACCGCGAGAACCATTTGGACGTTCCTATGAAGAACTGGCTTTATATGATGATGATAATTGTTGTTTTAAGGGAACTAACATCTAGGTTATCGGCCCCTAATGGTTTGGGTGATAGTTAAAGATGAGATGGGAATCAAAACTATAAATACCACTAACTACAGATTTACATACTGGAAGAAGAGAAGAAATGATAAACAAATGATAAGCAAATAAAGGACAGGGAGAAAAGAAATGCTCTCAACCCTCGAAGAATGAGGATGGAGGGACTTGGAAGGAAGGAGATCCATGAAAGAGAGATAAGAAAGGGAATGAGGAGAGAACCTGCCCCAAAGTCAGAGGAAAAAGGGGACAAAACGGACCCAGCTCAGGAATCCCTCGGGTTCGCCAACTCCCAAACTCACCAGCCGTGATCCCTTGAGGGTGTAGCACTAATCAAAGTGAGCCAGAAATGGTGGGGCTATATACATTCAGCCTCCTTGAGGGCCTTGAGCAGAAGGCAGGAGATAATATGAAGAGAAAAAGAAGGCTGACCCCTCGCAGAATGAGGGTATCAGGAAGGATGAGACGAGGGACAATTAAGGCGGGAAAGTGAAAGACTCCCTAGTTCTCGGATACCCGAATACCGTCGGGGTCAGAAGAGAACAAGAGTTGACCAAGAGGGGTCGACAGGAAAGAAGACGGAGAGGAGCCAGGCACAATTAAGTGGAAGCAATTACGGACTCAGCTGGGGTTTCGTGGTCGCCACCCCACGACCCACTAAATGTGAGCCCCTGGGGGGAGGGGTGTTCAAAATTAAATTGTGTCTATTTTATTCATAGAATCTTATCAAACGTAATTTTTACTGAACAAGTCTAAGTGAGCCATTTCAAGTCATAGCTACACAGTTGCCAGTTAAGGAAGATAGAAGAAACAGAGCAAGACGATTCAGTTTGAAAGGAAGTTTAAAAAGAGTCAAGGGAAGGGGAAACTAGGAAACTCCTCGACCAGAAACTTTCTCTCAACTCTCGAGTGAATGGCTAAAAAAGCTACTTTCCTATCGATATTTATTGCTTCGAAGTTTCCCGATCAAACTGCAAGCGGGCTTTTGGACTCTTCCGTGAAGGAACTCATAAATATAAACGATTTAGAAATGTCGATAAACAATACTGCTCAAATTAATTATCAAATGCTGCGTATTATCCCCTGTCCTTTTACAAGCGTTATAGCAACTTCTGTGGCGTACTTGGTAACATGCAGAGCTTCTATGCCCTAGGTCGTGGGTTTTTTAAGAGCGTTACAAATCCCTCAGTATGTCTTCCTTCGGAGAGCAAGTCAAGATGGCGGTCCCATGTCATAGATTTATGGTATGAAAAAGAACCTTCTACTAACTATATTTGTGTGAAGCCAAAATTTGTGGGTAAGGTTTGATAAATGCTCTTCAGTTCCAACGTTCGTCACCGGGCACTGGTTGCGATGGTATCTAGTAGTAGCGAAGTTCACAGCTAGGTGTCGTGGACGGTAGCATTTGGTAGCGAAAGTAGGAACTACAGGGTATTTCATATAAGATAAGAACGGCGAGCGGAGGCTTTGTTATCCGCTGCTACAGTAACCTTGGCCGAGCTTGTGGCGTGCCACGGCCCCCTGCTGTAATATTGAAAGCGCGCGCATAGGCGCATATACTGTACTTGACCTTGCAATAAACGTGCAGGTGTTCAGTCGCCAGTCTGAAACTCAGATGTTAACATGAGACAGTTATCATTTCAACATCGTATTTTTGTATGTAAAACTAATTTTAAGTACGAGTCGGCTCGGTGGGTACGTGATGCATTTGTTCAGCAATTTCCTTCACTAGCAGATTCACGTAATTGTAAATAAGTTGGCCACTACTAACTCAGTGCTCAATAAAAAGCATAAAATTTAAAATCAGAAACATTACAGTGGCAGAACCCACTCGCGTCAGCCAGATACAATGCCTGTATAACCCAGGAAGGACGACACTTCTAGCATTTTTTATACGGTAATATTTCATACAGGATTGTACACACGCTTAAAGCAGGGGGCCGTGGCGCGCCACAAGCTCGGCCAAGGCCACCGTAGCAGCGAATAACAAAACTGCCGCTTGCCGTTCTTACTTTATATGAAAGACCCTGTACTTGAAATTATCGTCTTCAGTTCTTACTTGAATTAAAAACAGATAACACACACTAATACAGTCATCACAAGTAACACAGGTTATCACACAGATTCTTCACAAACCCAAAGTACACGGGGCTACATGGCCGCAGCCCCTAAACTAAGGAACCATCCAACCAACAAGCGTTATTTTCTACGTCTCATACCATCATCACTGATATACTGTCACTCAAACAAAATATTATCCCACTCACAAGACTGCACAGATTTTGCACATTTTTTCTTTATTTCTTATTGGCCCACTACGTGGCGTAGTGGTAACGTTCTCAACTGATGCGCCTCAAGTTGTGGAATCGAATACAGACGCAGTCAAGTGGCATTTGAGAGCGCTTAAATGTGAAGCAAGGACTGGGGTAGATGCTTGGGGACTGACAATGAGCAAACAACCCAACGTTTATCAGGAGGAAGTGTCGAAAAACACATTTTACTTAATTAGTTCTCTTTCTCTGTGGTTAACAGCTGTGAGGCTGTTTGGCAGCAGCTCGCCATTCTTCCCGTATCTCTGTCTTCCTCTTCAGTTCACAGTATGAGCCACAACTCATATCTTCCAGTATTTGGCTCATGTACTCCAGTCTGGGTCTTCCTCTACAATTCTTGCCGTCTACTGTTCCCTCGATTATAAGCTTAAGCAGTCCATTGCGTCGCAGTACGTGGCCAAGGAGGTGATTCCGTCTTCTTTTTAGATACTTAAGGAAGCATCTTTTCTCTCCCACACTTCTAAAGACTTCCTCATTTGTGACCATTCCTTTCCAGCTGATTTTCATAATCCTTCTATAGTAATAGCACCAGGTTTCAAATGCTAGAAGTCTTTTCCTCTCTCTCTCTCCTTTTGTCCAAGATTCGCTGCCATATAGCGAGACGCTCCATACATTCTGTAGGTCTTCAACATATGTTTCCTCACATCAAGATTACTTATTGTTGTTTTAACACTGGAGAGCATAAGCTGGGCCTCCGAGGCCCGGGGGTGTGATTTAATAATCATTTAAGGTAAAAGTGTTCGGTCCTCTAGTGTGAAATTCCCAATATTCCTCTCACAGTTAAGGAAAAAAGCAATAATAGAACTAATCAATCATTATTGCTTATAGCTGATTTTTTTCTTTTTTTCCGTGTGGTCTCTTCAGAGACCTAGTGCAGGTCTTTCTATTCGACGCCCGTGGGCGACCTGCGCGTCGGGATGAGAGATGGAATTGATTAGGGTGAATGAAATTGGAGAAGGATGTGGAAGGAAGCGGCCGTGGCCTGTCAGAAGGTACCGTCCCCACATTTGCCTGGTGCTGAAAATGGGAAACCACGGAAAACCATTTCAAGGACAGCCGACGGCGGAGCTCGAACCCACGCGTCTACCGAGTCAGCAGTGAGCCTGGCCCCATGACCTAACACTGCGCTTTAGCCAGCGTAGCCACTACTGTCGGTATAGCTGAGTTAAATGTAGCTTTATTGTAATTTACCAAACATTTACATGAGCCACGTCCTGCCGTCTCATGTTTAACAATCATCCAGTTACTTATTCATTTTATGATGCATGATGTGTGGAAGTTGACAGGAAACTTGGCAAAAACCATACTTTGTTAATTCAGTAATGATTTCATATGTGGACGTCATAGTTTCATGCTGTCCGATGGTGTTTTAAAATCACAATTTCTTATATTTTCACATTTGATTCAATTATTTTCTCATTTCGATGTTTAATTTCCATTTTAGAACCTAAATGAATGTAGAGTAATATTCACATTTCATTCCTATTATTAATATTGACCTCACAGCTGTATTTCCTCTATAGTCCATACCCCGCCTCGCAGGCCTGGTTTCTGTAAATCTGTAGAAAAAGAAGGCTTATGCACTCAAGGGTTAAAGGGTGAATCAGCAAGGCCATATGTCCCTAAATAATACATTATGCAACGAGCCTATAATGGCAATAATTAAGACACGAGTATGTTTATAAAACGAGCGTAGCATGTTGCATACGACTGTTTATGTTCGACCATAATTATAACTTAATTATACAGTGAGTACGGGAATGTTCTCCGCAGCGCCTACACGCGTCTGCGACAGCTAGCTACAGCAGTTACGTTGGTAGCACGGCTGCCGCTTGCATCATAACAAATAAACAGTAAACTTTGTACTCACCACAGCCATTCATAACAGATGCTGGAACCATTCACAGTACATCACCCTTTTCCCGTAATCAGTTTGTTTTAATTCGTGAACCTCGGTAACTTTATAAGGGAACAACTGAAGCTTGTCTCTTACAGCTTTATGTGCTGTCGACTTAGAGATTCCTGTTTGTTGAGCTATTTTTCGTGTTGATTTACTTGGACTACGCAGCATTATATCGGAGATTTCATGAAGTCTTTCGTCTGTTGACAGGGTAGGCCTGCCTGTTCCTGGTACATCGTGAACTGAGCCAGTCACACGAAATTTACTTACCAAATCCCGAACGGTATCACGGTTTGGACACTTTGAATTGGGAATCCGCGCCTGAAATCTTGA
Source organism: Meconema thalassinum (assembly GCA_946902985.2). Taxonomy (NCBI): domain Eukaryota; kingdom Metazoa; phylum Arthropoda; class Insecta; order Orthoptera; family Tettigoniidae; genus Meconema; species Meconema thalassinum. The sequence continues at coordinate 72,186,118 of OX336399.1, read as the reverse complement.
TTTTACATTTTCTGTAAACCGATAGCATTCGCGAAAAACGTATTCCACCAAAATAACTCTCTCTTCAGTAGTAAACATTACCGCCTGTATACTGTTGCACTCTTCCAATAATCTATCTGAACGCTCGCTTACTGTAATACACACTGAAGACATGCAGGCTCGCTGGCTTATCGCAATTCACATTGCCAGCCCACACGGTAGAGTCCCGCTTTGAAGGACACAGTGCAGTCCAGCCAACTAAACTCATGACTCAACCACTCACAGCTGCACCTACCCACTGCGGAGAACATTCTCGGGCGCCCTGTATGTTTTAACATAAATATTCATAAATATCTGTGGAATTCAGTAACTTCAGTTAGTGAACAGAGCGCGCTGGGTGGTTTGCTGACTGAACAGAGCGAAAGCAGAGACCATATACTTTGCTTGGCAATGCTATTGTTTACAGCCTGCATGATGTCTAGTGCCGATCAGAACTAGCATTCACTAATATTGTCACCGAAGTCGTTTGAAAGCAATGCGCGGTGTAGAAATTGGAGTTGGGGATATTAAGGTACAGTGCTATTTCCTTGTCTCATATTCGCCAGTTTATTTACGCGAACATATGTGACGGTGCTCTTTTCATGTCGGTAATTTATGTAGAAGGATGCTGTGTTGCTAACTTCTGGACGTAGATTCATACATTTCTTGCATATGTCATAGTATTTTCTTGTTACCTTAAAAGTTCGTGCTGATTTTGTCTTTGTGTTTGGGATTGTAACTACAATGGTTGATCCGATACGCAATTTGAATTTTCAAATCATTTAATTCATATCCGACATGTTGGATTTTGAGCGCATGCGCGAAGCTATCCTTACCTAATTGGTCAATGAATGAGCTTTGATTGGCTGGAGAAACTGTTTCATAATGAAGAATAGTACTATAATGATCCTCATTATGATACAGTTTTCTGACATATAATATTTAGATTTCGACATCGTCAAACACAAAACACATTAAGTGACTATTGGCAGGGTAACCATAGAACCCTCATTCCTCAAGCTTCCAGTCCCATCCTCTTTTCCTAGTAGTCGGGGTGGACACGCTATTGTTATCTACGACTGAGGGTTTGGAAAATATGATGCTCAATCACGTTTCTTGTCTTTTTAGCCTATTTTCATTTATGAAAATATAGGCTTATGAGATCACCTTTTGTCCGTGTGTCTGTGTGTGCGTGTTTGTGCGTGTGTGTGGGTGGGTGTGTGAGCATTTTTGTGCGTCCCTCCCGAATAACTTCTAAATGGCTGGAGCGACTTCAATGAAACTCAGTAAGTTCATAGCACTATTCCAGGCGACCCCGACCGTGCCCTTCAAATTTTGTTACGTCGCACCAATCCAACATGGCGGCTGTGCGAAATATTTCACCAGCTTTCAATATCTCCAAATCTATTACCGATATCACCCTGGAATTTTGTGCGGTGATAAAGAGAACTACTAAGAGCTCACCTATGTGACTTTAGAAAAGCTGGTATCCACAAAACCAACATGGCAGCCAAGCGAAGTTGCTACTTTTAAATAGACGTTTCTCGCGATTTAACTAACCAAACGGAATGAAACTTGGTACAGTACATGTTTATACACATTATAATGAACTGACATCTAACTTCGTTCAATTGCTTACGTAACCTCAAGATGGCGGCTGTGCGAAATATTTCACCGGTATTCTATATCTCTGAAACTGTTACCGGTATCACCCTGAAATTTTGTACGGAGATAAAAGGCACTACTGGAAGTTCATCTATGAGACTTTCACAAACCGGTTAACAACAAAAGGAACATGGCGGACAAGCGAATTTGAAATGTTTAAATGCACCTTTCTCGCGATTTAATGATCCAAACGCAATGAAACTTGGTACAGCAAATGTTTATACACATTGTAATGCACTGGTATCTAATTTAGTTCAATTGTTTACGTAGCCTCAAGATGGCGGCTGCGCGAATTTCAAAAATTAAATTTTTATTTCTTGTGTTCTAATCATGCGATCGAACTCAGCATTTGCATAATGAACGTACACAATAATCATCATCTAATGGTACATAACTCTATGGCCTACATATATTAAAATCCAACATGGCGACCATACGTAATATTTAGACGGTTCTTAATATCTATTAATCTACTCCAGCAATCAATCAGAAATTTTGTAAGTGTATAGAGGCTATAAGAATCAGTTCACCTGTGGGACGTTCAATAAACTGGCGAGCACAAATCCAACATAGCGCGACGCGAAATTTAAATATGCAAATGGACGTTTCTTGCGTTTTAACCATCCGAGTGCAGTGAAACTTGATACGGTATATGCTTATACACATTTTAATAGACTGGCATCTAATTCATTTAAATTATTTTCATAACCACAAGATGGCAGCGGAGCGAAATTTTAAAATCCCGCTTTTATTTCTTGTGTCCTAATCATGCGATTGAAGTTGGAATAAAACACCTACACAATAATCTTCATGTAATAGTACATACATCTAAGGACTATAATATAAAAATCCAACATGGTGACCATCGAAAATACAGTAGTTAGACGGTTCTCAATATCTACGAATCTATTACGGCAATCAAACTGACAATTTGTATGTTGATAGAGGCGATTAATATTAGTAGGATATATGAAAATAGGCTATTTAATTCTTCACGGAACTACTTGTTCGGTATAGATTTAACCAGAATGTCTCTAGTTAAATATGTTTTTATTCATTTATTTTGCTTTTAACAAGAATTGACCTATTCATAATAAGAAGGAACTCGGCATGTACATATCATTCTATGAAATCATAAAATAGTGAAGAGACATAGGTATCTTATTATAACTTACTCAAAATTAATTTACAACTAAATACAAATATTTAAATAATTCTAAGTAGGAAATTGAGCAGGCTGAATGTACGAGTTCAAGTGGTCTGTTAACAGGCAGAAACAGAGGAACTGTACGTAATTCTGAACAGGTCGATTTTGGTTCCTATTGAATGTTCATTGTATAATTGGAATGCACTCATAATCGGCGAATGTAGTGATGTTCAGTTCTTGTTCTTGGGCAGAAAAATGTAATAAACTTAGGTCGATTTGAGGGAGGTGGGACACGTAAATGAAACTGTGTAATTAAATGGGGACTGTACAACAAGTTATTGAATAATTAGGTACAAAACGAGAATTGCAATTTTTCGTCTGTTAGACAGAGATTTATAATTCAAGTGTTTTGAAGATTTCTATAGGTATCGTATTTCCGATAAGTACCTGTGATTGTATACTGTAGATATCGTAGGAATTTATTCTCAACCATTTCAATTTCATTAATGTGGTTCAGGTTGCATAGATACCAAATGCTCGATGGATATTCTAATCTGTTTCTACTAACAGAATTGATCAATAGCTTTGAGCTTTTTGGGTTCACAAAATGTTTAGAATTTCTTCTCATAAATCCTAGGGCCAACCATTCTCTCTCTTCGCTCTTTCAGCGTGAGAGTTCAGTTTCTTGTTTCTCTGCGGTGTTTACATCTCACAGATTCTCCCCTGTATCGTGTGTTTTGCCGCTTCATTCACCACTGCAATGAAGATTGATGTCGGTATGGCAGGTGGGAGCAAGCACAAGAAAAGAGGCGAGCTGGGAGAAAGACGGGGATGTTAAGATACAGTATTAATTCAGGAGGCTCGGAGTTTCCAAAGACAAAAGCGATGTAATATGAAGGAGATTGATCGATACCTCAAAGTGAAATGTTATTAGCTGTGATATATCTTGTTACAAATCATTACACGCACTAAAATTCCTGAGTCTATCAAATTTAGAGTGTAAATGCTCCACATCACGGGTTTGGTTGGTTGGTTCCTCAGTTTTGGGGACTGCGACAACGCGGTCATGTAGCCCCGTGTACTTTGAGTGTGTGTAGAATCTGTCTGATACCCGGTGTTAATTGTGATGACTGTATTAGTATGTGTTATCTGTTTTTTAATTCAAGTAAGGACTGCAGACTCATGAATTTGTCAAATAGTTTCTACTTTTGCCGCCAAACGCAACCGTCGACGACTACTAGTTCAGAACTTAGCTACCAGACGCCACCGCAGTCGGCTCTTGGCAACGAACGTAGTAACCTAAGAGCGTTGTTTACATTCTTAACCTATACAATTTAGCTTCACACAGGTGTAATTAGTGGAAGGTTCTGTACCAATTTTGCAAATCGGTACATGTTCATCTTATCTTCGAGACGCAGCAGGAGGTCCACGTCTGACCGGATTATCAAGAGAGCGTACACCAGCCCTCTTCTGAGAATTCCATTCGCCAGCCTGGCACCTGACTACTCGTGAAATGGGATCGCCACACCATCCTGCCAGGATTTGTGCCTTTGTGTATGCTGTCACTTATAGGCTTATCGTGATAGACATTTCTCAAGGGAGATAAATCGAGCCTTGTGTCTGCAAACTTTGGAAAAGCGAACATTTACTGTCAGCTGCATTCGCCAAGCTCTTATTCTGAGAAAATCTTACAAAGGACATTGTGTAACGCCTCGACTCCGAGAAGGTTTCTACGCAGTAACCTGTATGGGCTGATATTCTATAGTACCCACTCAAGACCTTGAACTCTGGCTTTGTTTTGGCCTGTTGAGCGGCTGGTCGCAGTTGGTACTACTGGAGGGTTGTGGAGGGGGATACGCTGATATACTAGGGGTGGAATCGGTGACTCGACGGACAGTACGAGAGGACGCTTGGTGACGGAAGGACTTAAAAGCGATCGCCTCCGGGGGAACTACAGCCAGTTCCTCCGGAGGGCTGAAATAAAGCAGGTGGTATGAACTTTTGGTTAGAAGGGGCAACCTTTCGGTGGAACACAAAACTGTGTCATTTTGCTATGTCGTTAAGGCCATGTGACGATGGACCGTATTTTGAGCGGACTGACATTATTATTTTTAGCATGTAATCTTTTGGAGGGTCTAGTAATACTTTGGTGGTACCTTTATATGTAATTACTGCATGGTGGATTATTATTATCCTATGTCCGGTTAGCTGGATGGGACCCTCGTGGTTTTAACTTTGGTCAGAAAGGCTGCTGAAGACGTTAAATCAAAAGCAGGCTTTCGGACCGCCTTAGTCGTATTAAACGGCTCTTAAATTACTTATGTAACTTTGTTTTGGAAGTGGCACAGAGTCTAACTTCATGTTATTATTCCATTAGTTTTGACGTCAGGGGAATCATTTTAATCAAATTCATTTCTATCACAAATGTAGATGTGTGTAATCTTGCCAAGCGGGCAAGTGTCTGGTTTGTTTAGGTTAAGTGATTCATTGGTGTTTAATTAGATTATATTTGTCAGTTAGTTAATTAAGTGGTGGAAGGCTGTCTCTTGTAATTGTTTTATTTTACTGCTCAATACATGTTAGCTTACTTCGATTTGTCATATTATTTATTGCATGAAGTCACTAGGAAGATTATTCCCCTTTTCATTCTTCATCTTTGGCAGGGTCAATTTAATACGGCCTGCTGAGGTACGCATCCAGCGTTCCACTCAACAAGCTGGTCTTGACATTGGTTTCGTCCCGCCTGGTCCCCTTTCCTAAATCAAATGACGGTGTTCTTGAAAACCAAGCAAATCGGAACTTTCGCTCCTAGGTTTTTTTTTGCTGTGAACTCAGCTGACCTAGCGAGTAATTAAATTAGCCCTTTCATGTGTTTTTTATTATTAATTCTGGGTGTGGTAATGTCATGTGATCATTTATTTTGATATGCTAATATTATTAATATTATTATCATTTTGGCTAATAAACAGGGTAAGGGGGGATGAGGCTACTGTTACAATGGTAGCAATGAGCATGGTTTTGCTCTGTGATCTTGCCATTAGCATATAATCTTTCCTGCTGACTGATTGCAGTAATTAATTAAAAATTAAATTCAGTAACTTAATTATTAAAATTAAATTCAGTAACTTAATTAATGTAGATTGGGCCCTCCTTATTAATCTTTTCTCCACATAGGTAGGATTGATTTAAACTCTGTGTAATGATTAATTTGTGTTCTGTTACATGAAATTTATGTACGATGGCTTCCCGCAAAATCATCGTGAAATACTTATCGGATGAAGAGGTAACCTACGAATTACTGTTACGTAACCTTGAAGTGCCCAGGGACGCAGAACAAGCGCGCCAGAGTCTAGAGTATGCCGTGAATTTTGCAGCAACCCTTCCAAAGCTGTCAACTGCTGAATTCAAACTCGGTGAGTCAAGGTTATGTGATGCAATTAGGGAAATTTGTAATGTAATTAAGTATTGTTTCAGTGAAGTAGAATGTAGCCCTGTTGATCTCACCAAGTTGAAAGCTAGAATTGATTACCTATATCTCCGATGTGGGGATTTGTTACAATCTGATGAAGAACGTCCCATCGCCGATTTGAAAGGTCTATTAGAGGCCGAAGTTAATTTAGTAGAATGTGCTCAGACTTTGGACACTGTTAATCGTGTTAGTGGGGGGGGGGGATTTATTGAATTCGACTCCTGCATGTAGCCGTAATGTCTCGACAAATCTAGGCGCCAGTCTGGCTGAAAATGGCACTGGCCAAGTTGGTAATCCTGTCACTGAACCTGCCGCGCCCCGTGGCAATGGAATAGCTCGCCTGCCCGACAGCTGTGAGAGTCGAGAGATTTTTCCTATTGTGGGTAACCGTATTTCTAATCATGAAACTGTGACAACAAATTCTGGGTTCGGCCAGGCACCGTTAGGTCCTGATACGGTGATACCAGTTTCGAATACCATTAACCCTAATGCTGTGATGAGTTCTGTGCCAAATAATACCAGCAACGTAACCTTCAGCCTCCCCGGACGTGAAAATTGTACTTGTAGTTGTAACTGTGTAACTTGTAACTCCTTCTCTGCTGTTGACGGCTCGCCTCGTGTAAGGAGGTCGGTAATCGAACCCCAGTCTGTCTTAAATATCCCCTCATCTAGTTGTAATCCTGTTAGTGTCAGTGCTCGAGAAGTAAATTCTAGAGATAATTCCGGGACTGTTTCATCATTTAAAGTGCCGGGTAACTCAGGTCATCAGGGGCCTACAGTGACACAAAATTCTCCTTCCGAACCGGTTAGGGATTTAAATTCTGTTTGTCGAGACTCTCGGGGGAGTGTTTCAAATTCAGGGCGTAACCTCGTTTCTTTATCTTGTTCCGGAAACCAAAATTATGTGCAAGGAAATCCCTGTGCCGAAATGCCGGGGCGTGACGTGTCCAATGTCGAGCATTCTAATTATTCTGTTTTTTTCTAAGGCCAGCTTTGGTTCTGTCAGTCACCCCATTTTGGGTTTTGTTTCAAAGTTATCGGGTAAAAGTATGGACACGGTTGAAGGCGTTGTTGATTTTTTGAGAATATTGGTCGATATTCATGAGTGTGCTATCCAATTCGGTGTCAGCGACCAAGTGGTATTTCAATTAATATCCTCCCATGTGTCCGATACGTTGGGGGCCTATGTGACTAGTGCCATGTGTGAAGGTTGGAGTGTGGAGAATTTTATGTCCGAGGTGTTGCGAGTATTTGTGCCCATCAGGTCGCTCGATACTGTGAAGGGACGTTACCTGTACCGAGCACAGGGTATTAACGAGCCGTTAAATTCATACATTGTGGACATATCCAGGTTCGTAAAAGTCTTTAGAGTAGATATGCCAGAGGCAGAAGTGGTAAGGCTTATTTTGGCCGGTGCTACGCCGGAATTTCGGAATTGCCTATGTGTTGGAACTAATCCGAGTACGATTAGGGAACTACGTGAAGCCGCTATTCAAGCCGAATCCGTGCGTTCGGTTGATATCATAAGGTATGCAACTAGCATGCCCCCTCCTTTCATTAACCCTGTTCCGTTTGTTCGACCTCCCTCGGTTCGACCACCACCTGGGGCCGGTCGTCCTTCCCATAATTCGCCTAGGGGCAGTAGTAATCGTCATGTGACGTGCTTCAACTGTGGGCAGCAGGGCCACATAGCGTGGAACTGTCCGGTAAAAAGAAATTGACTATTCCGAGACAAGCATCCTGAAATCCTCCTTGCCAAGGATCAGCGATGTGCATTGGGAAATAAGGTGACGAGGGATGATGCCAAAGTTATCGGAGCAAATGGTGTCTGTTCTAAAGTTTCTGATCTAGTTCTACCCTCTCCTATGGTTGAAATTGCAATTAATGACGCTTGTGTAATAGCTTTGTTAGACTCGGGTAGCGCTGCTTCATTGGTTAGCGAAAATTGGTATTTGTCTATGAAACTCATTTGTAAATTCAGTAACCTGTCGAATGTAGATGTTAAGTTGGTTTCTGCCAACGGTGCTCAATTGAACGTTCTTGGTTCTGTGAAATTTAAGGTTCGGATTCATAAATTTTGTTGGAAATTTTCCTTTTGGGTCATTAAGAATTTGTCATGTCCCATTATTCTGGGCGCTAATTTTTTTGCTCATACTGGCTTACTGCTAGATATGCAACACGAATCATTCTGGTTCAGGTTTTGTTCAGAGGTAAAATTTAAATTCTTTTCTACTGCTGTCCCTAGCGCGAGTGCTCATGTTGCCAACCGTGATGCTGAACCCGTCTTGTCCACCGGGGTTGAATCCTTGGATTTAAGTAATTTATCTGACGCTCAAGCTAAAGAGATTCGAGATTTGTGTGGGTATTTTCCCGAGGTGTTCACTTACGAATTAGGAATGACTAAGATCCTGGAGTATAAAATTGAAGTAACGGATACTATACCCGTCAGACATCCTCCCTACCGTTTGAGTCCACCCAAAATGTTGGAATTAAAGAAATTAATCGATCAGATGTTACTAGATGGAGTGATTCGACCCTCCACATCAGCATATTCCTCACCTGTGTTCTTAGTACCTAAGCCAAATGGTGGTTTTCGGCCGGTCGTAGATTACCGTAGGTTAAACAAAAAGATTGTTTTAGAATCCATCCCTCTTCCTGATTTACATAGCTGTTTTTCCTGGTTCAAAAACGCCTCTTATTATAGCCTCATTGACCTGACGCAGGCATATTTCCAAATTCCGTTAGCTGAAGAATCTAAGCATCTGACTGCATTCGCCACCGATTGGAATCTCTATGAGTATTGCAGATTACCTTTTGGCATCTCTGCAGGGGGCGCTGTGCTTAGTAGGCTTCTTGATCACGTGTTTTCTGGCATCAAATTTGATTATTTGTATCACTACCTGGACGATGTTGTTGTTTATAGCGAGACGTTCGAAGACCACGTGCGCCATCTTCGTGAAGTATTTGAGAGGTTAAAATCTGGTGGTCTGACCGTAAAGTTGTCCAAGGTGTCCCTTGCTAAACCTAAAATTGCCTTTCTTGGACATGTTGTTTCTGCTGAAGGTGTTTCGGTCGATGACTCCCGAACCCAAGGAATTAGAGATTTTGCACCCCCTAAAAATGTGAAAGGAGTAGCCCGATTCGTGGGAATGGTTGGTTTTCTGCGGAAATTTATACCCAATTTTGCACAGCGGGCGTTGCCACTTAATCATTTGCGAAGGTCTGACGTGAAATTTGAGTGGGGTCCGTCGCAGCAAGCAGCTTTTGACGATTTGAAGGAGGCACTGTGTAGCGCTCCTGTCCTCGCTGTCCCTGATTTCAGTAAGAAGTTTATAATCCAGACTGATGCGTCGCTTGGTGCTGTAGCTGCTGTGTTGTTACAAGAAAGTGAGTTAGGTAGACGACCTATTGGTTTTGCTTCTCGAACTCTGTCCCCTGCTGAAGTAAATTATTCCGTGTATGAGCTTGAGGGGCTCGCAGTGATGTTTGGACTGGAGAAATTCCGAATGTATGTCGAACATGTTCCTTTCGAACTTGAAACCGATAACGAGGCCCTGAGCTGGGTCCTGGCTAGACCTCGAACCACTGGGCGAATCGCCAGGTGGGCAACCCGTATTTCATCATTTCAGTTCACTGTTCGTCATATAAAGGGTTGTGAAAATGTCATAGCCGACTCCCTTAGCCGCATGTATGAAGAAGTTCATAATAAATGTAAGAATCTCGTTCCCGAGGAAAATCATGAAAATATTTGTGCTGTGTCACTTAAGCGTCTCTATGGAGAAATTCCTGACAGGTGTGAAACTCCCTCTTTAGAGGAACCTGTTGTTGTTGGGGCTAATTCAGCTCAACACATGTTAGTAAATTCACCGTTGTTGTTTGGAGACATTGCTAACCATCAGAAGGAAGATCCCGTCTTGTGTGATTTAATTGCTCGATTAGTTTCTGGAGAAGAGATAAAGCCTTATATTTTAAAGTCTGGTGTATTATGTTGTGTAACTAGGCGTGATAGGAAGCCTAAGGTTGTTTTGCCAACTCAGCTGATAAATGGCATGCTAATGTATTTTCACGAGTCACCCGCTGGAGGCCACCTAGGAATTTTCAAAACTCGACAGAAAATAAGGCAGTCTTTTGTTTGGAAGGGTCTCGATAAGGATGTGAGAAAGTTTGTGCTGGGGTGTCATGATTGTAAAGTAAGTAAGCCTACCGTCAGTGGTAAGGTTGGTAAGTTAGCTTCTGAATCTGCGTCTAGGCCCATGGAACGCTTGTATGTGGATTTCGTTGGACCCCTGCCGAGGTCTAAACTGGGTAACCGTTTTGCTTTTGTTTGTGTCGATGGTTTCTCTCGCTTTTCGTGGATTTTTCCCACTAGAAATTGTGACTCTGCTACTGTCATAAGATGTTTAAAGTCTGTTTTCTCTTCCTTTGGTCCTAGTCAATACTTGGTGTCAGATAATGCCAAGGCCTTTGTTTCTCATCAGTTTAGAAAATTTTGTTTTGATTATGCTATTTCTCATGTCACCACGACACCCTATTACCCCAACCCCAGTTTGGCAGAGAGAGTTAACCGAAATTTGAGAGCTGCACTCATCGCATATCATCGTGACAATCATGCCAAGTGGGATTCGTCATTACATTGGTTACCCTACGCCTTCAATACTGCTGAGCATGAATCCCATGGGAAAACGCCGTTCTCACTTATGTATGCGTTCGTCCCAAATTCCCCTCTAACGAATCTGTGGTCACTTCATGATCTGCTTCCTGACCAACCCTCTCCTGATCGTGTCAGAGAAATCTGGAAGGAGGCCAAAGCTGCTATAAAGATCTCGCATGATAAGCTGGCTGAGAGATATAATTTGGGCCGAAAACAGGGTGGATATTCTGTCGGAGATTTTGTGTATGCAAAAAACTTCTGGGCTAAGGCCCCAGGTCGTCAGGTATCAGGTAAACTGCAGCCGAAATATGAGGGCCCCTATGAGATTCTGTCCTTTCCTTCTGAAGTAACAGTGTTATTAGAGGATCTGTCTAGGAAACGTGTTTTTAGGACTCATATATCGAATTGTAAACCTGCTAGTGAACGAGAAACTCGAGATGTGTAAAGGGTGAAATTATGATGTTCTATTTCCTGTGAATGCGATGATATGAAGTTCAGAGCGATGGGAGATGGTCTAGTTGTTCCGTTGAAGTCAAATCTCTTATGTCATTTTTAGTAATCCTCAAGAAAGGCTGTGATCTGCTTCTGTTAGTTGAGTTTTGCTCATCGTATTCGTGGTTGATATTTTTGAGTAAATTTTTTGGATAATTTAGTGATAATTTTGTTAGGTTGGTAGTGAAATTTCGATTTTATGTGGAAATAGGTGTAATGCTTCAGAGTGATGCTCATTTCACTGTGTTGTTCAGCTGCTGACGTGAGGGCTTTAGAAATTGTATCAGTGATCTGGAAAATCTTCGAATTGCAATCTCTTGTCGGTTGAAAATGTATCTGGTTAGGTTAGTCAGTAGGTTACTTGTAATCTGCGGTATATACTGTTAGACTGCTGACTTGCTGGTATTGTCACAACTTTCATGTGATTGTAGTTGGAATCATAGTTCATGTATCCCCGTATACTTGGGTGTGAAAAGGAAAAATTAAGTTCGATTAGCATCAGCTTCGAGCTGGTAGCCAGGCTATAGCGTTAGTCAGTTGTTCTATGCATCGAGATAGTGTTGCACTGGAGATGTCGTACCTGTTCTGGAGAAATTTGAGGTATCTATTAGTTGGTGAGCTAACTCTCGTTCTGTGTAAGGTGCATTTTCTTTGGGGACTATTAACCACCCCGTGCATTTTGAAAATTTATCATTTTTGTCACCTCAGTGACCTTGTAATTCTGTGTGTGGAACATGATGCAGTGTGTGCGAGATGTTGAAGGTGGAGAACATGTGAATTTGGGGACAGTAACCGCCCCGAGCATTTTAAAAAATGATCATCCCATCACATCTGTGATCCTGTAATTCTGTATTTTAAGCATGCTGTGGCATGTCGAGGACCGCTAGGTTAGAGAATCTGAAGTTTTGAGGATATTAATCACCTTGTGCTTGTAGAAATGTGTCACATGACACCTATGGGTGTTCGTTGTAGTGAGGTAGATCTGTGTACGGGACCATGGAAGTGGTTTGTTGTCTGTGTGGGAGTAAACGTTATAAGTAATTTGTGTTTTTTTTTAAATGGTGGAGCCACGTTCGTTTAGGTATGTCTTGAAAATTGGTTGGTACCAACTTGAATTTGTGTCTAATTCTGCTGAGCTATGTGCTTTGGGTGTAGAATTAGTGTAGCCTCTGCACCGGGCTCGTAGTTGTTGTTGGTTTGATATTGGTTAGGTTCGGTGCCTAGGAGATGGCATCTTAATTTTGAGAAGATGTTTTAATTTTGAACATTTGGTGTAACTTTTGTAAGTTGGTTCTCAGGATAGGTGTGATCACCTTAGTGTCCTGAGTTCGGTTGGTCATCCTACAGGAACTCTTGGGAGTTTGTAGACTGTTAGGATCCGTTGGCGAGTAGCGATGAAGTTATTTAGTGAAATTTGGTTAGGTACTTGTATGTGAATTGGTTGGATCGTGGTGTCTATTGTTTGGCGTGGTCTCCCCATTTGGTTATTGTTCTTGTGGAAGGTAGTTGCTGTTTTCTGTCGTTCGTCGGATGGCCACCGTGGACGGTTAGGGGCAGCGACTGGTGAAATGAGACAGTGGCTTTCGATATTCTTTATGTTTTTATATGTGTCACATACCTGAGACGATCCATATGGTTTGATTATGGTATGTTGTATGTTTTAAAATGTTTTGGTGTTTCCTAAATGTGTTCTGTTTTCCTACGGTACTGCGTGAGGCCATCAAAGTTAATGTAAATTCATTTTTGAGTATGTTTAACTGTTTTGGAAGGGTACCAGTGAGTTCCCCCTTGCTTTATTTCTATTTTGATGGTGTTGCCCATAAAAATTTCAGGGAATTTCGGTGGGAAAATATCTGAAATTTTGTAAATATTATGGTTTCTGGATGTTTTAGTCAAAAATTGATTGATATAAGTTGATTTAGTTATTTTGCTAAGTATTGTAGTGAACTTTCAATTAAGCTAGTTAACGTCAGTCATATCGTGTAGTTGGTTGCCCCTTTCGTGTGTTTTTCATACTTCAGTGGACCTTTAATTATGCCCTGGACACTATCTCTTGGCATAGAACCTTGTTTGAAGCTTCAAGTAGCCCTTGTGACTTGAAAGACTCTTAAGTGAACTTCGATGGCACACTAATGCTTCGTGTAATGTTTTCTTTTATCCTTCCTGGGATAACTTCGGCTGTTTGGGCTGGTTGACTGGCCTGGAACGATTGTTCCCTCTAAGGGAACTGTATTTGGACCATACGCTGCTGTTCTGATGTGTGTTTCAGTGGTCACTATGTGGGACGTGTACTACCAATCTGGGCCCAGTTTGGAGGTACCATCTAGGTCCCATGGCATTTTTCTACCCGAGGAGATCTACTTCAAGGTCCGCTGGCGGAGATTGGAGTAGCCTCTTCAGCTGCCACGAGACCAGCTGGACACCATCACCCTGTTCATCATCTCCCCATCGTCTTCCTTTGGAGGAGGAGGATGTACCAATTTTGCAAATCGGTACATGTTCATCTTATCTTCGAGACGCAGCAGGAGGTCCACGTCTGACCGGATTATCAAGAGAGCGTACACCAGCCCTCTTCTGAGAATTCCATTCGCCAGCCTGGCACCTGACTACTCGTGAAATGGGATCGCCACACCATCCTGCCAGGATTTGTGCCTTTGTGTATGCTGTCACTTATAGGCTTATCGTGATAGACATTTCTCAAGGGAGATAAATCGAGCCTTGTGTCTGCAAACTTTGGAAAAGCGAACATTTACTGTCAGCTGCATTCGCCAAGCTCTTATTCTGAGAAAATCTTACAAAGGACATTGTGTAACGCCTCGACTCCGAGAAGGTTTCTACGCAGTAACCTGTATGGGCTGATATTCTATAGTACCCACTCAAGACCTTGAACTCTGGCTTTGTTTTGGCCTGTTGAGCGGCTGGTCGCAGTTGGTACTACTGGAGGGTTGTGGAGGGGGATACGCTGATATACTAGGGGTGGAATCGGTGACTCGACGGACAGTACGAGAGGAAGCTTGGTGACGGAAGGACTTAAAAGCGATCGCCTCCGGGGGAACTACAGCCAGTTCCTCCGGAGGGCTGAAATAAAGCAGGTGGTATGAACTTTTGGTTAGAAGGGGCAACCTTTCGGTGGAACACAAAACTGTGTCATTTTGCTATATCGTTAAGGCCATGTGACGATGGACCGTATTTTGAGCGGACTGACATTATTATTTTTAGCATGTAATCTTTTGGAGGGTCTAGTAATACTTTGGTGGTACCTTTATATGTAATTACTGCATGGTGGATTATTATTATCCTATGTCCGGTTAGCTGGATGGGACCCTCGTGGTTTTAACTTTGGTCAGAAAGGCTGCTGAAGACGTTAAATCAAAAGCAGGCTTTCGGACCGCCTTAGTCGTATTAAACGGCTCTTAAATTACTTATGTAACTTTGTTTTGGAAGTGGCACAGAGTCTAACTTCATGTTATTATTCCATTAGTTTTGACGTCAGGGGAATCATTTTAATCAAATTCATTTCTATCACAAATGTAGATGTGTGTAATCTTGCCAAGCGGGCAAGTGTCTGGTTTGTTTAGGTTAAGTGATTCATTGGTGTTTAATTAGATAATATTTGCCAGTTAGTTAATTAAGTGGTGGAAGGCTGTCTCTTGTAATTGTTTTATTTTACTGCTCAATACATGTTAGCTTACTTCGATTTGTCATATTATTTATTGCATGAAGTCACTAGGAAGATTATTCCCCTTTTCATTCTTCATCTTTGGCAGGGTCAATTTAATACGGCCTGCTGAGGTACGCATCCAGCGTTCCACTCAACAAGCTGGTCTTGACATTGGTTTCGTCCCGCCTGGTCCCCTTTCCTAAATCAAATGACGGTGTTCTTGAAAACCAAGCAAATCGGAACTTTCGCTCCTAGGGTTTTTTTTGCTGTGAACTCAGCTGACCTAGCGAGTAATTAAATTAGCCCTTTCATGTGTTTTTTATTATTAATTCTGGGTGTGGTAATGTCATGTGATCATTTATTTTGATATGCTAATATTATTAATATTATTATCATTTTGGCTAATAAACAGGGTAAGGGGGGATGAGGCTACTGTTTCAGGTTCTTTAACATGCCATATATCTATGACATGGGACAGCCGGCTTTACATCCCCTCCGAAGGAAGGCATACTGAGGGGTTTTAACGCTCTTAAAAAATCCGACGACTCCGGCCGGATTTGAACCCGCGATCTTGGCATAGAAACTCAGCATGCTACCGATTACGCCACCGAAGCCGCCCATCACGGGTTTGATTCATATCTGGGGAAGTTAGATTCTTGTAGGGCGTAAAGAATTCACGGTAATCAGGGTAGTATAATGTTGGCTCGTATTACATTTGGGGATTGCAAGACTGATTTATATGACGATTCATGGGATTAACTATTTTTAGCCTACTTTCGTATTTTGCGAAAAATGAAAGACCTATGAGATCAGCACAGGCCAAAAGTTGTCAGTCTCTCTCTGAGTGTGTGTATAACTGTTCCTATATCAATTCAAACACGACGAAATCGAATTGAACGACATTTTAAACAGAGGTAGCACTAGCAAAGGGTACCTCGGTGTCATGTTTTATATCGCCGCCTTCTTTACCAAAACCCGAATGGCGGCCACTCAAACGTTCAAAACAAAAAATCAAATTACGACCAAACTAATCATCCGATCTCTACCAAATTTGGTAACAACATACCTTCGTATAGGACGCGTCTTGCACGCAAACTACAAGGTCATCAACCGAACCATTTCAATAAAGCGGCAGTCTGAATTGTACTAGCATTATAATTCATAACTTTCAACCCACCAGTTTAAACTGTCCTAAAGGATTCCACTTAAAAATCCCTTTGTCGGAATTCAAATCTGTCGTGGATTTTCGTTTCTGGAGTACTAATCTCTGTCAGGTTTTTCTCACATTCTCCGAACCATCTTCATTTGGTTGCCTTTGTCTTTATGAAACTTCAGATTTCTTAGTCAATCGGTGATCAGTCGTAGTGAAGATGTGCCCGTAAAACAGCAATCTTTCCTTTTTGATGGACAACATTATTGGTTCTAACATAGCGTATAGTTCTTTATTTGATCTCAAGCAGGCCTGCCCATGAAACCATCTGTTCCCTAAAATCTTCCGTAGGCCTAACACCCTACCTTCTAGTTTTAATAATTGGACTTGTCCTTGCCTACACGACGTCAAAGTCTCCTAAACATGCCGCTCTTCTGGTGTAAGAACCGTGCTATAGTGCGTAAGCTTGACAACTATACTCAACGCCTTCTTATAAATTTTCGGTGGCGTAGTCGGTAGCATGTTGAACGGCTATACCCAAGATCGTGGGTTCAAACCCGGACGAAGTCGTAGGATATTTTATGAGCGTTAAAATCCTTCAGTATGCCTTCCTTCGGGGGGAAGTTAAGCTGGCGGGCCCATGTCATAGATTTATGGCACGTAAAAGAATCTACGAGGGCAGATCAAAAAATAAGTTGCACTTCCCAGTTATGGCCATTTATTACACCACCTATACAACAGCAACACGCCTATAACGACAAACAATGTAACGTCACTTTTCCACATAGTTTCCAAGAGACTCCAAACATTTCTGCGAACGCTCAACCAACTTGTCGATGCCGGATGCATAGAAAGTTTCTCCAGCGTTCTGCAACCACACTGAGACAGCGGCCTTCACCTCCTCATCGGTCTGGAAACGTCGACCACCGAGCTCCGTTTTGAGCTTACCGAACAGATGAAAGTCACATGGCGCTAGGTCGGGACGGTTGGGTGGTTGTTGCCAAACCTCCCACTTGAAACGCTGCAGCAGTTCGCTCGTTTGGCGGGCCTTGTGAGGTGTTGCGTTATCGTGCAACAAAATGACACCGGCGCTCAATTTCCCCCGGCGCTTCTCTTTAATCGTTTTACGCAACCGGTGCAACGTTTGACAATACGACGCCGCGTTGATCGTCGTTCCTTTCGGCATGAATTCCACGCGCAGCAAACCCTCCATGTCAAAGAACATTGACGCCATAACCTTACCGGTTGAAGGTTGAACCTTGGCCTACTTTTGTTGTGGAGATGAGGGGTGCACCCATTCTATTGATGTTCTCTTCGTTTCCGGGGTGAAGTGGTGGACCCACGTTTCATCGCCTCTGACGATTCGCCGCAGAAACCCGTTGTTGTCTGCAGCGTAGCGTTGCGAACATGCCAGGGAGACGTTTTCCTTTGTGATCATCGGTGAGAAGACGCTGGAGGAACTTTCCGGCATCGACAAGTTGGTTGAGCGTTCGCAGAAATGTTTGGAGTCTCTTGGAAACTAAGTGGAAAAGTGACGTTACATTGTATGTCGTTATAGGCGTGTTGCTGTTGTACAGGTGGTGTAATAAATGGCCATAACTGGGAAGTGCAACTTATTTTTTGATCCGCCTTCGTACCACTACAATTGGTAGTGCGTAGCCAAATTTGTAGCTTATTAGGCTAGAAACGCTCTATCAAGTTACAAAGTTCGCCGCTAGGTGTCAATGACAGTAGCATCTGGCAGCCAAAGTTGGAAATACTTGAAATTTGTACTTTCTGGGAGCCTGCGGGCGTTCAATTGAAATACCCTGCTATGGCCATTGGCTCCAGAGAGAACACCCAGTTTATTTTCAAGATGCGTCATTGATGGATTCTTGTTCCAGTCCAGTTTGTTGAATTACCTCACAGAGATATTATTATTATTATTATTATTATTATTTTATTATCGAATTTGGCCAACTATGGACCGCAAGGAACTCAAGACTTATTGGCTTTCTTTCTCTTCTCTTCCCAGAACTTCTTCATCCTGTCACTTCTCCTCCTCGGAAAAGATCCGTTTGTGCCTCCTGCTTGGTGGTTTCTCCTGAAATGATTTTACTCCATCAACTCGACTGCGGAACTCTCTTTTATCGTGGGCCATCGGTGGAGTAATTCCCACTTCCGCTGCATCCCTATTCAACTCATCTACCCATTTAGATGTGACCTTTAACCCCATGATGTAGCTGAAGATCTTTTTGGCCAGCCTGCCTTCATCCATTCGCAGTAAATGTCCGTAGAACTTTAGCCCCCGCTTCTTCATTACGTCTGTGATCTTTTCAGTACACTTGTAAAGTTCTTCATTTTTCCTCTACTTCCATGTCCCATCAGTAGTCTTCTGTGGTCAAAGTATTTTTCTCAGAATTTTCGTTTCTTTCTTTTCTAGTACTTGAAGTTCTCCCTTTTTACTTGAAAGAAGACACTCGGAAGCGTACAATCCTTCAGGCTGTATTACCGATTTCTAGTGTCTGATTTTGGCCTTGTATGATAAAGCTCGTTTGTTGTATTTATTCTGAGTTAGTTTGTAGGCCTGGTCCAGTTTTCTGGTTCTTCCATTGATTGCTTCCTTATCCAGTCATTATTAGTATTATTAATACCATTACTGTTACTTACGCCAGCATAGCGGAGTCAAGTTCCACGACTAGGCAGGAAATCTGGGCGTTAGGTGATCCAAGTTTCAAATACCTGCGTTAAAAGCGGTGGTTTTCCCCTGGTTTTAGCTGGAGGAAGGGTAGAAAACAGGTGGCCACTGTCATCATCTGGATTCAAACCTTCGCTCTGCAGACATACAGCTTCCCATTTCAATCTGAGAGTTGTTTGTTCATCTATAAGTTGCGTTCAAAAAGTAACGAGCCGGATGCTGTTATGCGCTAACCGGTGACGACATGTGTTAATCGTGGCGTGTGTAACGAGGTGTTGTTCCGACCAGAGCGTGGAAGGTCACAGCCCGTCGCTAGAGGGCATGCGTGCACGTCACGTGACGATACAAAGCGAGCAAAAGCATGCATCAATAGTCCAACCAAGACCAAGACAGTAGGACATTCGACATGCTTCCTGGTGTGGTTGAAGACTGTGGGGCACCCATTGGGCACACACTTTGCGCAAGTGCAGTCGTTCCTTCATGATGACGTGCACACTTCCGACGCTCAATCCGACAACGGCGACTATGGCGTTCACTGTCACTCGGCGGTCCTGAGTAATGAGTGCATCAACCAGCTGGACGTTGTCATCGGTAATGTAGGGGGGTGACCCAGACCGGGCATCATCGGCTAACGACACCCGTCCTTCCCTGAAGCGCTTGTGCCACGCCTTGACCCTTGCATGGGACATGCAGTGTTCGCCGTACACTTGTGACATTCAGCCATGAATGTCCATTCCCCCTACTCCTTTCGCTGCCAGAAACCGAACAATACCTCGTTGCTCTTCGTTTGACGCCTCCATGTCACTGTTTGCAATGCGACTGGCAGCGTTGGACGATTGATGCATGCTGCTGCTCACTTTGTATCGTCACGTGACGTGCACGCGTGTCCTCTAGCGACGGGCTGTGACCTGCCACGCTCTGGTCAGAACCACACCTCGTTACACACGCCACGATTAGCCCATGCCGTCACCGGTTTGCGCATTACAGCCTCCTGCTCGTTACTTTTTGAACGCACCTTACATTTCATTGAGATTTGATTGGTTTGATTTTTCCGAAGAATTTCAAGAAGCTAATACAAACGGGTAGCAGACTCCATCTGTCTATGGTACGGCTATAACAACATAGTAGTCCCCTCTCTCTCTCTCTCTCCCTCTCTCTCTCTCTCTCCCTCCCTCAACCTTTCAGTTGTGTTCAATTACGCGGCAAGAAGCTGGCTTAAGTTGCAGCGGCCCCGGGCTGTTAGACCATCCACTCTACACGAAGCAATTGTTGAACAATTTACAACACTATGGCTCTGTCTCTCAGTCATACACCCAGCCACGAGAATGGCAGTCACTCGAAACTTTCAGAGGAAATAGTGATTTTATGTTCGACCCTGACTATTATGTGTCAGAAAACTGTACTATAATGAGGCTCATTATAACACTATTTGCATTATGATACTGTTTCTCCCACCAACCAGAGCTCAAGAAACAGTTGTTTGACCAATTATATAATTAGATGCGCTGAGTTCCACGGCCTTCTTATTAAATATTCACTGCCTGGCCTAGTGCCATAGTAGGATAATCGAGGAGGCCATGGTTAAATACAAGGCATTCTCTGCGTCTCATGCGCCCTGTTCAGTACATAAAACTGGCGAAATCTCGACAGATATTTATGAATATTTATGTTCGAACATAAAATAGTTATAATAATAATTATCGTCTAACATAAACAGTCGTACACTCGTATGGAAATTATAAAACTCGCATAAGCTCGTCTTATAAGCATACTCGTCTCTTAATTATTGTCATTATAGGCTCGTTGCAGCCTCCGTGGCTTAGGCGGCAGCACGCCGGCCTCTCACCGCTGGGTCCGTGGTTCAAATCCCGATCACTCCATGTGAGATCTGTGCTGGGCACAACGGAGGCAGACAGGTTTTTCTTCGGGTACTCCGGTTTTCCCTGTCACAATTTCATTCCAGCAACACTCTCCACTATCATTTCATTTCATCTGTCATTCATTTAATCATTGCCCCAGAGGATTGCGACAGGCTTCGGCAGCCGGCACACTTCATATCCTCGCCGCTAGATGGGGGCTTCATTCATTCCATTCCTGACCCAGTCGGAGACTGGAAGCAGGCTGTGGATTTTCATTTCATAGGCTCGTTGCATAATGTACTATTATACCACGTTTCTAATTTTGCAAACAAGTAGTTCCGTGAAGAACTATATAGCCTATTTTCATATATCCTACGAATATTCATTGCATCTATCAACATACAAAATGTTAGTATGATTGCTGTATGAGATTCGAATATATTGAGAACCATTTACTAATTTCGATTGTCACCATGTTGGATTTGTATATACGTAGCCCTTAGAGTTATGTACTATTACATGAAGGTTATTATGTAGGTGTATTATTCAAACTTGAATTTCATGATTAGGACACAAGAAATAAAAACGAGACTCCAAAATTTCGCTCAGCTACCATCTTAATGCTATGCAATAAAATGAAATAAATTAGATGCCAGTGGATTAAAAATTGTTTAAGCAAATGCCGTAGCAAGGTTCACTGCGCTCGAATGGTTAAATTGCGAGAAACATCTATGGACATATTTAAATTTTGCGTAGCCGCCATGTTCAATTTGTGCTCACCAGGTTATTGAAAGTCCCATAGATGTAATTATGTTTATAGCCTCTATCAACATACAAAATTTAAGTTTGAATGCTGCCATAGATTTATAGATATTGAAACCATCTAAATATTTCGGATGGCCATAGAGTTATGTACTATTTGATGATAATTATTGCATAGGTTCATTATTCAAACGTTGACATTGATCGCATGCTTAGGACACAAGAAATAAAAACATAATTTTAAAATCTCGCACAGCCGCCATCTTGAGGTTATATAAGCAATTGAACCAAATTAGATGTCAGTACGAAGTTTCATTGCGTTTGGATGGTTATATAGCGGGAAATGTATATTTAAATGTTTCAACTTCGCTTGGCTGCCATGTTCGTTTGTTACTTAACAAGTTTTCGAACGTCACTTAGGTGAACTTTTAGTAGTGGCTTATATCACCGAACGAAATTTCAAGGTGATATGAGAAATAGTTTTGAAGATATATAATGCTGGTGAAATATTTCGCACAGCCGCCATGTTGAATTGGTGAGCGTAATGAAATTTAAGAGGCTTGGTCGGGGTCAACCAAAATAGTACTATGACCTTACCGAGTTTCATTGAAATCGTTCCAGCCATTTATATCTTATTACAGTGGTACACACACACGGACGCACATACACATTATATATATATATATATATATATATATATATATATACACACACACACACACACACACACACACACACGGAGAAAAGGTAATCTAATAAGCCTATTCTTTCATAAATGAAAATAGACTAAAATGAGGAAATAATAAACTTATGAGATCGATCCTGAAAAATGAGTGTTTGTCTGTTTGTCTCTCTGTCTATCCTGCCTTTCTGTGTGTGAGTGTCCCCCTATCAACTTCTAAACAACTGCAGCTATCAAAACCAAATTTCGTATGAGTAAAGATCTATACTTGAATAAATCACGGCCATATTTGAAAAAGACTCAGTGCTACCAACTGAGGAAAAATCGCAATTGAAATTTGAGCTCCATGTTGGATAAAAATTTAGACTTTCACGACCGGCGTTGTAATAGGAATCTCTGTTTCGCGGGCTTATACACCGTGTTCCAAGGTCATTTTGTCGTCCTGACGTTTCGCTGAATACTGCGTTCAGCATGTTCACAGGTTACATTAAGCGAGGTAAAACAAGTAAACAGAAGATATATAAATAGTCAACAACCCACACATAGAGGCTACCATAGCAACGGCGTACCACATAAAAGTAATGTTAAGGACAGGGCTGCTCGTCTGTTGCATCTTCTCGTCTACGATGGTCAATGAGGGCAGGCTTGAGGGGATTAAGGACTGGAAGACAAGCTCTGTTCACACGTTCTGCTTCCTCCTTAAGGGACACTAGGACAGAATTTTGGTCAGAAATCCCAAAAATATTGATTTTTTAAATCTTTGGTATAATTACGCCCCTGACTCCAGCGGATAATTTAGTGAAAGTCTTTTCCGAATTCCGCTATATTTAAAGGTCCAGCGCATGCTTTAAATGTCTAGTGCATGGTATTTAAACGCCCCCTATACATGGACTCTCATTGAGGCGAGTATATCTGTATTATTTTCCTAATAAGGAGCTAAGAAAATCAAGAAATAGGGTGTTACATATGGTACTGGGCAGTTTTAGCTGATCAGGTAAGCTGATAATTAAAACAAGTAGTTCCGTGAAGAACTATACAGCCTATTTTCATATATCCTGCTCATGTTAATTGCCTCTATCAACATACAAAATTTTAGTTTAATTGCTGCAACAGATTCGTAGATATTGAGGACCGTCTAAATATTTCAGATGGTCGCCATGTTGGATTTTTATTTTTGTACTATTACATTAAAATTATTGTGTACGTGTGGTATTCAAACGTCAATCGCATGATTAGAACACAAGAAGTAAAAACGAGATTTTAAAATTACGCACAGCAGCCATCTTGTGATTATGCAAACAATTGAAATAAATTAGATGCCAGTGGATCAACATTTGTATAAGCATTTAACGTGCAACGTTTTACGGCACTCGGATAGTTAATTCGCGAGAAACGTCCATTTAAATATTTATACTTCGCGTCGCCGCCATGTTGGATTTGTGCTCACCAGGTTACTGAAAGTCCTATAGGTGAACATATGTTCATAGTCTCTATGAACATTAAAAAAAAACAGTTTTGTTGCTATAAAAGATTCATAGATAATGAGAACCGTTTAAATATTTCGGAAGCTCGCCATTTAGGATTGTTATATGTATAGGCTATAGAGTTATGTACCATTCAAGGACAATTATTGCCCAGGTTCATTATTCAAATTTTCACTTCGATCGCATGATTACCACACAAGAAATAAAAACTTAATTTTGAAATTTCGCACAGCCGCCATCTTGAGGTTATGTAAACAATTGAATTAAATTAGATGGCAGTGCATTACAATGTGCAAAATCATTTACCGTACCACATTTCACTGCGCTCAGAGAGTTAAATCACGAGAAAAGTCTATTAAAATATTTCAAATTCGCTTGGTCGCCATGTTCGTTTTGTACTTTACAGGTTTATAAAATATACATAGGTAAACTTATATCAGTACCCTTTATCACTGTACAAAATTGCAGGGTGATATCTGTAATAGTTTCGGAGATATAGAATGCCAGTGAAATATTTCGCACAGCCGCCATTTTGAGGTTATGTTAAAAATTGAACTAAATTAGACTCCAGTGCATTACAATGTGTATAATCATTTGCTGTACCAAGTTTCATTAGGCTTGGATAGTTAAATCGCGAGAAAAGTCTGTTTAAAAGTCTCAAATTCGCTTGGCCGCCATGTTGGTTTTGTAGTAACCAGGTTTTTGAAAGTCTCATAGGTGACCTTCTAGTAGTGCCCTTTATCACCGTACACAATTTCAGGGCGATATCGGTAATAGTTTCGGAGATATTGAATGCTAGTGAAATACTTCGCACAGCCACCATGTTGGATTGGTGAGACGTAACAAAATTTGAAGGGCACGGTCGAGGTCGCCGGGAATAGTGCTATGAACGTACCGAGTTTCATACAAATCGCTCCAGCCGTTTAGATTTTATTAGGGGGGACACACACGCACCTCACACACACACACACACGGACAAAAGGTGATCTCATAAGCCTATTTTTTCAAAATTGAAAATAGGCTAAAAATATGCATGCCTCTATAAAAGTGCATTTTTCTCAGCTTCCCATTTTTAGCCTACTTTCGATTTTTGCAAAAAATGAAAGTAGACTTATGAGATCAACACAGGGCGAAAAAAAGTGTGTCTGTCTGTGTGTGTGTATGTGTGTGTGTGTGAGTCTGTGTGTGTGTGTGTGTCTGTGTGTGTGTGAGTGTGTGTACTCTGAATGTCTGTCCCCCCCTATCAATTCGAACACGGTGAAACCGAATTGAACGAAATTTGGTACAGAGGTAGCACTAGTAAAGGACACCTCAGTGTCATACTTTATATCGCCGCCATCTTTACCAAAACAGAATGGCGGCCACTCAAATGTTCAAAACGTAAAATCAAATTACGGCTAAACTAATCATCCGATCTCTACCAAATTTGGTGACAACATACCTTTATATAGGACGCGTCTTTCACCCAAAATTCAAGGTCATCGGCCATGCCATTTCAGGATGGCGGCCGTGTGAATTATGCAACCATTTTAATAAATAGCTTAAGACCCACCAATTCCGATTATCGAGCCTAGGGGGGTTTAAGCTATCCTGAAGGTCGTGATCCGTTATTTATTATAATTTAATATTATAATATTATACAGTATGA
Organism: Meconema thalassinum; assembly: GCA_946902985.2. Lineage (NCBI taxonomy): Eukaryota > Metazoa > Arthropoda > Insecta > Orthoptera > Tettigoniidae > Meconema > Meconema thalassinum. The sequence goes on along the minus strand of OX336399.1, from coordinate 72,160,753 downwards.
GTGGCTTAAAAGAGCTGAGCCGTTTGTGTCACACGACAAGATGGCAGCTGTCCTCATGTGCCTGTCTTATATTTCAGTAGTTTTAGTATGTTGTATGTGATATACCGTACTGATACAATAATATAAACTTTGTATGAAATGATCTTTAATGAAGATGTACTGCAGTGAAGAAATCGTTTATTTAAAGTCATTATTTGCCAACAGTTTGTATCTAATAAGTCAGTTAAGAACACCTGACTTGATGGATACGGTTAGCTCTGGGCTAGCATGTTAGTCTGACACGCAGTTGACTGGGGATCGAGTACTGCTACAGTTAGTTTTTTTTTCTTGAATTCTTTTACAAATGATGTGCACGAGCTTTTTCCACAGATACTGAATAAAATGTCATTTAGCTCAAAGGAGAGGATAAAGTATACACTCGTATATTAATAAAATCACAGTCCCAGCATCGCACATAAACAGAAGACATTAGAAAAAGGAGAATAGAAGAACTAGATACACGTTGTCATTAACCACAGCCTTCTTAATGCCTCTGTACGGTGCTGTCCTCTTGTGGGTTATGTGGGTAATATTGTTCCAAACATAACGCTCTGTAAATGCCTGAGCTGGCCTCCTGAAGTATGGCAATTTTGTAATACTGGTAGTTCAACTATTAGCCACGATCGCGCTCCGAATACCTTTAAACACTGCCAGCTGGATCGCCTCCCTCTTGACTACTTTAAACTGCCTACTCATTCAACACCCATAGAACACTGCCATCGTAGTACATTACGATGGCAGTGCATAGGCGTACAAGATAAAGATTAATTCACTGATAGGTCGCAGCACCACCTACTGTGATTGGGGCGGAAGATTCTTAATTTTGCAGGCTGGCTTAATATAGAGATTAACGGACGTGAATGCATTACAATAAGTTAGTAGTTTTGTTATTCAATCATCATAAAGTATATAATATTGATCTTGACACTTACTGGCTTATTATCAATATAAAAGAAAACAAACAATACATTGTGGTTGGGGTGATTGTTTTAGGGATGAGGACAAAGAGTCATAAAGATACCCATACATTTAGGAGAAAGTAGGCTATATGTTCTTTGCTGAACATCTTGTTTGAGACAAAATTCTTCCCATATGCATCAGATTTGTAGCTATAATGTAGCAAAGTTTTATGCATATTTTATATTAATGCATCCATAAGTACAGTGATTTGTTTTACTGTAGTATTCTTAGTTTTCCCAATACAATACTTTAATTTTAAAATAATAGTTAATTAATGGGATTTAAAAAATTGTCAATTGTGTTAATTTATATCTCAACAAATATTCATATGAACTTAAAACCAATCACTAGGATTGCTTCCATACTAAATATCTATATGGAAAAATCATGATAAATGACCTACCTCTATCCGTTTAACGCAAGGACCATTTTCAAAATTTGCATATTATTATTCATATTGAAATAATGATATCTCCTAAACGGTTAGAGATAGAAAAGTATAAATCAGTAGTATAGTGTATATTACTATTAGAGTGCTGTGTGTAACATTAGAACAATATCCATTGATAATTACCTAAAATTGAAAGCCTATAACCAAACAAGTAGTTCCGTGAAGAACTATACAGCCTATTTTCATATATCCTGCTCATGTTAATTGCCTCTATCAACATACAAAATAACAGTTTAATTGCTGTAACAGATTCGTAGATATTGAGAACCGTCTAAATATTTCAGATGGTCGCCAGGTTGGATTTTTATTTTTGTACTATTACATTAAGATTATTGTGTACGTGTGGTATTCAAACTGCAATCGCATGATTAGAACACAAGAAGTAAAAACGAGATTCTAAAATTACGCACAGCAGCCATCTTGTGATTATGCAAACAATTGAAATAAATTAGATGCCAGTGGATCAACATTTGTATACGCATTTAACGTGTAACGTTTCATGGCACTCGGATAGTTAATTCGCGAGAAACGTCCATTTAAATATTTATACTTCGCGTCGCCGCCATGTTGGATTTGTGCTCACCAGGTTACTGAAAGTCCTATAGGTGAACATATGTTGATAGTCTCTATGAACATAAAAAAAATCAGTTTGGTTGCTGTAAAAGATTCATAGATATTGAGAACCGTCTAAATATTTCGGAAGCTCGCCATTTAGGATTGTTATATGTATAAGCCATAGAGTTATGTACAATTCAAGAACAATTATTGCCTAGGTTCATTATTCATACTTTCACTTCGATCGTATGATTACGACACAAGAAATAAAAGCATAATTTTAAAATTTCGCACAGCCGCCATCTTGAGGTTATGTAAACAATTGAATTAAATTAGATGGCAGCGCATTATAATCTGCAAAATCATTTACTGTACCACATTTCACAGCGCTCAGAGAGTTAAATCACGAGAAAAGTCTATTAAAATATTTCAAATTCGCTTGGTCGCCATGTTCGTTTTGTACTTTACAGGTTTATGAAATATACATAGGTAATCTTGTATCAGTACCCTTTATCACCGTACAAAATTGCAGGGTGATATCTGTAATAGTTTCGGAGATATAGAATGTCACTGAAATATTTCGCACAGCCGCCATTTTGAGGTTACGTAAACAATTGAACTAAATTGGACTTCAGTGCATTACAATGTGTATAAACATTTGCTGTACCTAGTTTCATTACGTTTGGATAGTTAAATCGCGAGAAAAGTCTATTTAAAAGTCTCAACTTCGCTTGGCCGCCATGTTGGTTTTGTAGTCACCAGGTTTTTGAAAGTCTCATAGGTGAACTTCTAGTAGTGCCCTTTATCACCGTACATAATTTCAGGGTGACATCTGTAATAGTTTCGGAGATATTGAATGCTAGTGAAATATTTCGCACAGCCGCCATGTTGGATTGGTGAGACGTAACAAAATTTGAAGGGCACGGTTGAGGTCGCCGGGAATATTGCTATGAACTTACCGAGTATCATTGAAATCGCTCCAGCCGTTTAGATTTTATTATGGACACACACACACACACACACCTCACACACACACACACACGCACACACACACGGACAAAAGGTGATCTCATAAGCCTATTTTTTTCAAAATTGAAAATAGGCTAAAAATGAGATGGTGTCTGTCTGTGTGTTACTCAATAACGCAAGAACCACTGGTCTGATTTAAATGAAATTTTGCATGGATGTAGCTGATTTACCATGTTTACATATAGGATACTTTTAATTTCGATATTTAGCACTATTAAAAAATAGCGACCATTTTAGTGACGTCACTACACCATTTGGTTTCAAAATTTCATATTTCCATATCAAATAAAAAGAGAACGCTAAGAAATAGCAAACTTTTGATGGCACATATGAGCTTCAAAATTTAAGTTCCTATCCGAAAGGTCCTTATCACTTTTCGTGTATCTCCAACGGTTAGCGACTAAAACCCACATATGTGACGTCACTACACCCTTTGGTTTCAAAATTTCATATTTCCATTTCAAATAAAAAGAGAACGCTAAGAAATAGCAAACTTTTGATTCATACACGAGATTTAATATTTAATTTTCTATCCAAAAGGTCCTTATCACTTTTCGTGTATCTCCAACGGTTAGCGAGTAAAACCTAAATTTGTGCAATAAAACACGGTCAACACCGAGCGGTGCAGTATATCTCTACATACATAAAAATTAAAGTTTGTATGTTTTTTTCCGCAATTTCTAAGGAAATTTGAGTTATTTACGCGTTTCAGACTGTTTTATTATGGATGCGCGCGAAAATAATTTTTTGGTCTGTCTGTCTGTTTGTTTGTTTGTCTGTGGACAACTTTGTTCCCTTATAACTCGAGAACGGCTGGGTGTAACAACGTAAAATTTGGTACAGATATCCATCAGAGGCACGACACTAATCATTGATGTAACCCTTCTCCGTACCTCTCATAAAAGAGGGCCTACCCCCTTAAAATACATGCTGAAATAGGAGTAGGAGGACGAGACAAAGATCATTTTCAGCCCCTCAATGTGAGAGACAAAACTCGGGGGTCCTAAAGGGTCCCAAAAATCCACATTTTAAGGCCCTAAAGCCAACCGTTTTTGAGATATTCTCAGAAAACTAATTTCATTTAATAAACTAATGAACGAATACAAGCCGGTAACCATGGCAACAGATTCTCGGAGGTCCGTCTATTGCTGTAAGACGCAATGCAATTCCATTAATTACATTGGTGTGAAAGTTTGCAAACGGCTAGAAGGTTATCACGGAACCAAATTAAGCTGTAAAATTCATCAAATACGTATAATGCGCTTAAAGGGGTCAAGGGGTACAATATAATTTTTTCACGCGATTTACATCTGCGGGTGTGGTACGGCAGGTCTATTATATTCCTATCCCTATATTATATTGTTATTATTAGTATTATGTTATGGCGTACAACGAGGAGACAAAGCCCCTCGGTGCCAGAAACAAAACTTGGGGGCCTCGAAAACTACATTATAAGGCTCTAAAACCAACAGTATCTGAAATATTCCCCGATAACTAATCTATATATTTAAAACACTAAGCTGTTTTTTGTACACACGAGATTGTGAAAACGACTTAACCGATTGGCTTCGTAAGACATTCTAACGAAAGCTCTTGGCATGCAGATTTGCAGAGTTTCTTTAAAAGGAAAATATATGTTACGGTATATTTTTAAATGATTAAAGAAATATGTAATATTTGACACTCCCGCGCATGCGCACAATGGCCTTTCTCAACAAGGAAAATGGCGATTCCGGTCGCGTCTAACTGAGATCTTTGTTTATGAGAATTAAAAAGGGTCTCCAATAATGTTAATTATGTTTTTACAATATGCATTGAAATAGAATTATATTAAATAAACCACAAATTGAAAGACTTAAACTGCAGGTTGAGTGTGTATACTGGTTAGATAGGTTAATACTGAAATGTCCCTTAGTTGTGTGGATGGCCAGGGGGATAAGTTTACTGCTTAGGAATATGTATTATGCATGAACGAGAGGGTTCGATTCCCACCTCGGATATTGTTTTTTTTATTTTGTTACAAGTGCATCGCCATTCAATTTGATAGTTATTTGCAAGAAGTATAAAGGAAGGGAACATTATTTATGATGTTCCCACGATATATACAGGAATACAATTATACACAACGGAAAATGTCGAAACACGTAGTCGAGTGTTTAGGGCCTATGTAATTAAACTGTCTTAATATTGCGTAGATTATAAGTGGTTCGGTAGCTCAGGTCGTAAAGGCAAGAAATCTTAATTTATGCATCGCGCAATGGAAGCTGTTCGAGTCCCACCTCCGACATGTTTTTTTATTTCTGTATTTTTATTTCTTGGTATTGCTATTCCATTGTCAAAACATATTTAAATCTTAGCATTCCCGTAAACTAAGGAACTCGTATATATTTTAAATTAATATAGAAAATTGCAGAATTCTTTCCCCTCACGCATGCGTACAATCACCTTGCCTCATGACAGTCATGGCGGTTACAAGTGCATCGCGTTTCAATTTGATAGTTATTTATAAGAAATATAGAAGAAGTGAACATTATTTGTGACGTTCCCACGATGTATAGGCTACTGGAATACATTTATACACGACGGAAAATGTTGAAACACGTCAACTGACAGTCGAGTGTGTAGGGCCTATGTCATCAATATGTCTTGATATTGCGCGTCATTACAAGCGGTGTGGTAGCTCAGGTCGTAGAAGCGAGATATCTTAATTTATGCATCGCGCAATGGAAGCAGTTCGAGTCCCACCTCCGACATGTTTTTTTTTATTTCCGTATTTTTATTCCTCGGTATTGCTATTCCATTGTCAAAAAATATTTAACTCTTGGCATTCCCCTAAACTAAGGAATTCGTATATTTTTAAATTAATATAGAATTCTTGCCCCTCACGCATGCGTACAATCGCGTTTGATAGTTATTTGTCAGTCATGTCTGTTAGGTAGTCAGCCCGAAGGCTGGTTGGATCCTCAAAAAGCACCGCCGTTACGTTATGTGTGTAGATACCCACAAAAAACCAAGGCAGCGCTATATTGAGAAATTCTAGGCAAGAAGAGGAGTGAGGTAGTTTGCCATTGCTTTCCTCACCGAGTCAGAACAGTAGTCCTAGCCCTATGAGTAGAACCTTTCACAGCATCCACAGGCACTGACTGTGCCCTGAAGGCCATTACTAAGCACCACCCATACCTCAGTAGCTTCCATATAATCACAGCCATGAGTGAGACTGAGATATCGGTGAAAAGCCACCTTTTACTCTAGCCTGTGCCAACTGACAAATGCAAATGTACTGTATTCATCAAGAGATGGCAAACAGGCCATGATAGTTATTTATTAGAAGTATAAAAGAAGTGAACATTATTTATGACGTTCCCACGATATATACTGGAATACAATTATACACGACGGAAAATGTTGAAATATGTATACTGACAGTTAAGTGTGTAGGCCCTATGTTGTTTAACTAACTTAATATTGCGTGGTATTACCAGTATTACCAGTTATTTATTAGAAGTATAAAAGAAGTGAACATTATTTATGACGTTCCCACGATATATACTGGAATACAATTATACACGACGGAAAATGTTGAAATATGTATACTGACAGTTAAGTGTGTAGGGCCTATGTTGTTTAACTAACTTAATATTGCGTGGTATTACCAGTGTTTCGGTAGCTCAGATCGTAGCGTCAGAGACTCTTAATTTATGCATCGCGCAATGGGAGCTGTTCGAGTCCCACCTCCGTCACCTTTTTTTCCGAATGGTTATTTCTTGGTATTGCTATTCCATTGACAAAACATATTTTACTCTTAGCATTCCCGTAAACTAAGAAATTCGGCGCGATTGACATTGCCATATATATATTTAAAACCCTAAGGTAACAAAAGCATACACCATTGTTACAGATTAAATAATGAATAGGTATGAAAGCCAGATTCTTCTTACAGAATTCTTGAATTCCTCGGAATTTTGCTTCCACATATTCATACTCCTAATGTTCGAGCCACAGTTATGCTCCTTAGGAATCTGGACATTTCTCAAAAGCTCCTAATTGGTGCCAGATTAATTGTAAGAATTATGCATGAGAATTGCTTGGATTTGGAAATAATAAGTGCAGATAATATTGGGCAGAGAGTTCTAATCCTTCGACTTTATTTAACACCATCCGATGAAACACTTCCATTTTCGTTTAGAGCACCAATTTGCAATCGCTTGCCATACCTTATCACAATCAATAAAGCTGAAGGGGGAACTCTCCAACGTGTAGGTCACTATTTACCTCATCAAGTTTTCAGTCGTTGCCTCCGTAGCTCGCCTCTGTAGCGTAGTGGTCAGCATGGTTAGCTGCCGCCCCGTCCTGAGTTCAATTTCCGGCTCTGCCACGAACTTTGAAAAGTGGTATGAGGACTGGAACGGGGTATACTCTGCCTCGGGTGGTCCAAATGAGTAGAGGAGTTTCAATTCCCACCTCAGCCATCCTCGAAGTAGTTTTCCGTGGTTTCCCATTTCGTCTTCGGGAAAATGCCGGGATGGTACCTACCTTAAGGCCACGGCCGCCTCCTTCCCACTTCCTTGCCTAACCCTCCCGCTCTTACCATCCCTTCATCAGCTCCCTGATCGCTTTGCAAGTGAGGCCGCCTGGGCGTAGTGCTGGTCACACACCCGAGTTGTAACCCCGACTCAGAGTCACAAGCTCCAGGACACTGCCTTTAGAGGCGGTAGAGGTGGGACCCCTCGCTTAATCCGTTGGAAAAGACAACCCTGGAGGAGAAAAAGGTTAACGCAAACGTAACGTAACGCAAGTTTTCAGTAATGGCCAGTTATATGTTGCAAAGTCGATCTTTCTCTGTAATCATACAGAGAATGCATATAAGAAAGTCCTACAGTAAATATTTTCCCAATGACCGTTGTTTTTTGCATATCATCGCATTTCTTCATTATATTCCAAAATTATAAGCAACGGTTTGCGGCCAGTTGTATTAGACCCCTCAGAGTTCTTGAATTCCTTGGAATTATAAGATTTGCCTTCACATACTCTAAACGCTTGACCCATAGTTATGCTGCTTAGAAATCTGAAGGTTTCCCAAGGGCTCCTAAATGCAACCATATTGCTTGGATTTGGAAATAATAAGTGCAGTAAAAAATAGGCCAAGAGGTCTAATCATTCGACTTGATTTAATGCCATCCGATATAACACTATAATAATTCTTTTAAGAGGCAATATTTTCCAATTCGTTTGGCATACTCTTATCAAAATCAATAAAGCTCAAGGGGAAACTCTGGAACGTACAAGTCTCAATTTGCCTCATCAATTTTTCAGTCATTGCCAGCAGTATTTTGCAATGTTAAGAGTGCAATCTTTTGACGCCCTTATAGTTTCAATAGAGCCAAAAAATAATCGTACAAAGAATGTACATTAGGCCTATATAAGGAGATTCTTCAGTAAATATTTTCCCTTTGACCGTCATGTTTTGACGGGTTTCAACTAGTTTAATTTAATTTAACAAACTAATGAAGGAATGGAAATCGGTAACCTTGACAACATTATCTCAAGGGGTGGCATCCAACTTACCATCTATTTCTGTAAGAAGCAATGTCACTCCATTTATACCTTGCCACGGTGGGTGAGTGGATAGCGTGTCGGTTTACTAACCCCAAGATTGCAGGTTCACTCCTGGCCGTGGTACAGGCCGGACGTTTGTTTTAGACGAGTGAAAAGTCTTAATGCAAGCCGGGAGGCGAGTTACTACAGTACCTGTGTTGTTATCAGCTGCCCCAAGCGCTCCGATGATTGATAAAGCTGTTTCACACTATTGCTGAAGTATAGTCACTGGCAAATATAATGACGTTCTGTTCGTAACTACGTAACGTGTGCTTCCGTGTCACACAATACTTCGACGTGGACTGTACTGTCTGATCAAGTCTGGAATTCCATTACATCAGATCGGTGGTGACAAATGTGAAGTGATAGGGTGAGAGAGTGACTGTGTACAGGCTCACACGCATGCTTCAAGGTCAAGGGCAATCGTCTAAAACAAACGTTCGGCCTGTACGTGATTTTTGAAAGGCGGCAAAAATACGACTCGCAAGTCATACGATGTTGGCCTGTCAAAGAACCCATTTGAATTCAGTAGGCCGTGTTCATAATGGCAAAATTAACCTCAGGAGTTTCCGCCAACACAAAGTTCCTCATTTCTCTACTAGAAAGCGCTATAGTGTTCAAGGAGCTTAGATATCTACCCTCCTTGACTTTCATAGTGATTCAAGTAACAACGAAATTTCGACATGCAAGCTACCCTCTGGGTGTCAAATTACGAAGCTTGCACCCGGCATCCGAGGCCATACGATATTATTATTAGGCTACTCCATTTATTACATTTCTGTGAAAGTTTGCAAATGGCTATAAGGTTATCACGGAACCAACGTAGACTGTATAATTCGTCAATGCAATTAAGGGGGTCAAGGGGTAACCTATAATTTTTTCATGCAATTTCACGTGCGACATATAGTACAGAAAGTTTATTATATCTACAAACAGCAACATTATTTTCAACAAGTAGTTCCGTGAAGAACTCTACAGCCTATTTTCATATATCCTACTCATGTTAATTGCCACTATCAACATACACAATTTCAGTTTGATTGCTGTAATAGATTCGTAGATATTAAGAACCGACTAAATATTTCGGATGGTCGCCATGTTGGATTTTATATATGTAGGTCCTAGAGTTATGTACTGTTACATGCAGATTATTGTGAACGTGTAATATTCAAACTTCAACCGCATAATTAGGACACAAGAAAAAACAAGGAGATTTTAAAATTTTTCACAGCTGCCATCTTGAGGTTATGGAAACAATTGAAATAAATTAGATGCCAGTGGATTAACATTCGTATAAGGATTTACTGTACCAAGTTTCACTGCACTCGGATGGTTAAATTGCGAGAAACGTCCATGTAAATATTTATAATTCGCGTCACCGCCATGTTGGATTTGTGATCACCAGGTTATTTAAAGTCCTCTAGGTGAACTTAAGTTCATAGCCCCTATGAACATTAAAAATGCAGTTTGATTGCTAAAATAGATTCGTAGATATTCAGTATCGTCTAAATATTTCGGAAGGTCGCCATGTTGGATTGTTAAATGTATAGGCCATAGAGTCATGTACCATTAAAGGAAAATTATTGCCTAGGTTCATTATTCAAACTTTCACTTCGATCGCATGACTACATCACAAGAAATAAAAACTTAATTTTAAAATTCGCACTGCCGCCATCTTGAGGTTATGTAAACAATTGAACTAAATTAGATACCAGTGGATTACAATGTGTATAAATATTTCCTGTAACAGGTTTCAGTGCGCTTGGAACATTAAATCGCGAAAAGGTCTATTTAAAATTTTCAAATTCGCTTGGCCGCCATGTTCGTTTTGTATTTAACCGGTTTTTGAAAGTCTTATAGATGGACTTCCAGTAGTGCCCTTTATCTCCATACAAAATTTTAGGGAGATACCGCTAATAGTTTCAGAGATAAAGAATGCCGTTGAAATATTTCGCACATTCGCCATCTTGTGATTATGTAAACAATTGAACGAAGTTAGATGTCGGTGCATTACAATGTATATAAACATATACTGTACCAAGTTTCATTGCTTTTGGTGGGTCAAATCACGAGAAACGTCTATTTAAAAGTCGCAAATTCGCTTGGCCTCCATGTTGGTTTTGTAGTTACCAGGTTTTCAAAAGTCACATAAGTGAACTTATAGTAGTACCCTCTATCACCATATAAAATGTCAGGGTAATATCGGTAATAGTTTCGGAGATATTGAATGCTGGTGAAATATTTCGCACAGCCGCCATGTTGGATTGGTGAGTCGTAACAAAATTTGAAGGGCACGGTCGAGGTCGCCGGGAATAGTGCTATGAACTTTCCGAGTTTCATTGAAATCGCTCCTGCCATTTAGATTTTATTAGCGGGGGACACACACACGAATCACACACACACACACACGCACACGCACACACACACACGGACAAAAGGTGATCTCATAAGCCTATTTTTTCAAAATTGAAAATAGGCTAAAAATATGCATGTTTTTATAAAAGTCCATTTATCGCAGCTTCCCATTTTTAGCCTACTTTCGATTTTTGCAAAAGATGAAAGTAGACTTATGAGATCAACACAGGGCGAAAAAAGTGTGTCTGGCTGTGTATGTGTGTGTGTGTCTGTGTGTGTGTGAGTCTGTGTGTGTGTCTGTGTGTGTGAGTGTGTGTACTCTGAATGTCTGCCCCCCCCCCCCTATCAATTCGAACACGGTGAATGCGAATTGAACGAAATTTGGTACAAAGGTAGCACTAGCAAAGGACACCTCAGTGTCATGTTTTATATCGCCGCCATCTTGACGGAAACGTAATGGCGGCCACACAAATGTTCAAAGCTTAAATGAAATTACGACTAACCTAATCATCCGATCTCTACCAAATTTTGCAACAACATACCTTTACGGGGGGAGCATCCTTTGACCAAACCAATAGGTCATCAGCGTAATAGTTTGCGGATGGCGGCCATCTTTGTGTGAAAATCGATTCCCCCTATTAATTCGAACACGGTGCAACCGAATGGAACGAAATTTGGTACAGAGGTAGTACTAACAAAAGGCACCTCAGTGTCATGTTTTATATCGCCGCCATCTTGACGGAAACGTAATGGCGGTCACACAAATGTTCAAAGCTTAAATCAAATTACGACTAACCTAATCATCCGATCTCTCCAAATTTTGCAACTACATAACTTTATGGGGGGAGCATCCTTTGACCAAACTAATAGGACATCAGTGTAATAGTTTGCGGATGGCGGCCATCTTTGTGTGAAAATCGATTCCCCCTATTAATTCGAACACGGTGTAACCGAATGGAACGACATTTGGTACAGAGGTAGTACTAACAAAAGGCACCTCAGTGTCATGTTTTATATCGCCGCCATCTTGACGGAAACGTAAAGGCGGCCATACAAATGTTCAAAGCTTAAATCAAATTACGATTAACATAACCATCCGATCTCTACCAAACTTTGCAACAACATACCTTTATAGAGGGAGCATCCTTTGGCCAATCTAATAGGTTATTAGCCTAATAGTTTGCGGATGGCGGCCATCTTTATGTCAAAATTGATTCCCCCTATTAATTCGAACACATTGGAACCGAATGGAACGAAATTTGGTACAGAGGTAGCACTAGCAAAGGGCACCTCAGTGTCATGTTTTATATCGCCGCCATCTTGACTGAAACGTAATGGCGGCCACACGAATGTTCAAAGTTTAAATCAAATTACGATTAACCTAATCATCCGATCTCTACCAAATTTTGCAACTACATACCTTTATGGAGGGAGCATCCTTTGACCAATCTAATAGGTCATTCGCCTAATAGTTTGCGGATGGCGGCCATCTTTATGTCAAAATTGATTCCCCCTATTAATTCGAACACGGTGGAACCGAATGGAACGAAATTTGGTACAGAGGTAGCACTAGCAAAGGGCACCTCAGTGTCATGTTTTATATCGCCGCCATCTTGACTGAAACGTAATGGCGGCCACACGATTGTTCAAAGCTTAAATCAAATACGATTAACCTAATCATCCAATCTCTACCAAATTTTGCAACTACATACCTTTATGGAGGGAGCATCCTTTGACCAATCTAATAGGTCATTCGCCTAATAGTTTGCGGATGGCGGCCATCTTTGTGTCAGAATCGATTCCCCCATTTAATTCAAACACGGTGAAACCGAATGGAACGAAATTTGGTACAGAGATAGCACTAGCAAAGGGCACCTCAGTGTCATGATTAATATCGCCGCCATATTGACAGAAACGTAATGGCGGCCACACAAATGTTTAAAGCTTAAATCAAATTACGACTAACATAACCATCCGATCTCTACCAAACTTTGCAACAACATACCTTTATGGAGGGAGCATCTTTTGACCAATCTAATAGGTCATTAGCCTAATAGTTTGCGGATGGCGGCCATCTTTATGTCAAAATTGATTCCCCTTATTAATTCGAACACTGTGGAACCGAATGAACGAAATTTGGTACAGAGGTAGCTCTAGCAAAGGGCACCTCAGTGTCATGTTTTATATCACCGCTATCTTGACGGAAACATAATCGCGGCCACCCAAATGTTAAAAGCTAAAATGCAATTACGACCAACCTAATAATCTAGTCTCTACCAAATTTTGCAACACCATATCTTTATGTGGGAAACATATTCTGACCAAACTGCAAGAACATCAGCCCAATAGTTTGCAGATGGTGGCCAAGTATGGGTGCAAATCGATTCCCCCTATCAATTCAAACACGGTGAAACCGAATTGAACGAAATTTGGTACAGAGGTAGCACTAGCAAATGGCACCTCATATTCATGTTTAATATCCCTATAGCACGTTGTATTTCAACAAGCTACTACAACCAACATTCAATCATACTCCTTGAAAAGGACAAAGAGTTATAACAATACCCATGCATTTAGGAGAAAGTAGGCTGTATGTTCTTTACTGAACATCTTGTTTGATACAACATTTGGTCCTTGCACATTAGATTTGCTGGTATAATATTGCAAATTTTTCTTCATATTCTATATTAATGCATCCGTAAGTTCAGTGATTAGTTTTACTGTAGTATTCTTAGTTTTGCCATTAAGAGTATTTTAAATTTCAAATAATAGGCAATTAATGGGATAAATAAATTGTGAAATATGTTAATTTATATCTCAACAAATATTCATATGAACTTAATACCAATCACTAGGATTGCTTCCATACTAAATATCTATATGTGAAAGTCATGACAAATGAGCTACCTCTACGTGTTTAACGCAAGGACCATTTTCAAAATTCGCATATTTTCTATATAAAAATAATTATATCTCCTAAGCGGTTAGAGATAGAAAATTGTAAATCAGTAGTATAGTGTATATTAGTACTTGAGTGATGTGTGTAAAATTAGAACAATATCTATTTTTAATTACAGAAATATGAAAACTCAGTCCCAGTGTCCCTTAAGATTGAAGCTGTTAGTATTCTTCGAGATTTCAATGGTCTCCCTTTGTAGCCCGGCATGATATGACACCGTGGTGGACAGAACTTCGGTGTCTCCATATCTTATATCGTGACCTGCGAGTAGCGAGTGTGCTGCTACAGTGGATTTATCTGTTTGTCCCAGCCGGCTGTGTCGTTCTCGCTCCTTGAGGCGAGTGGCAATACTTCTTTTCGTTGTTCCAATTTATACTGGGCCACAATCACACGGGATTTTATAAACCCCAGCCGCGGTATGAGGATGAGGATGAGGATGAGAATTATATAAAGACCATATACTGGCCTACACGAAAAATTAAGGACATGTTTAGGTCCGCTAAAGATAAGCGACATCCTCATACCGCGGCAGGGGTTTATAAAATCCCGTGTGATTGTGGCCAAGTATATATTGGAACAACGAAAAGAAGTATTGCCACTCGCCTCAAGGAGCACGAACGACACAGCCGGCTGGGACAAACAGATAAATCCACTGTAGCAGCACACTCGCTACTCGCAGGTCACGATATAAGATATGGAGACACCGAAGTTCTGTCCACCACGGTGTCTTATCATGCCAGGCTTCAAAGGGAGACCATTGAAATCCTGAAGCATACTAACAGCTTCAATCTTAAGGAGGAAGCAGAACGTGTGAACAGAGCTTGGCTTCCAGTCCTTAATGCCCTCAAGCCTGCCCTCATTGACCGTCGTAGACGAGAAGATGCAACAGACGAGCAGCCCTGTCCTTGATGCATTACTTTTATGTGGAACGCTGTTGCTATGGTAGCCTCTATGTGTGGGTTGTTGACTATATATATCTTCTGTGTACTTGTTTTACCTCGCTTAATTTAACCTGTGAACATGCTGAACGCAGTATTCAGCGAAACGTCAGGACGACAAAATGTCCTTGGAACTCGGCCTATAAGCCCGCGAAACAGAGATTCCTATTCCATGTTGGATATTTCGGAAAGTATGCATGGGAGCTATTCCAAAATTGGTACATGTACAGTAGGTATACTCTGTGAGCTGCCAGAATAGGATTGACAGTTCTCGCCTCGCCATGTGGTCTGAGAACGAGGTTGCCAAACTGTACAAGCCATAGATAAAGCTGATCAGGCACTGAAGCACGTGGGCTGTAATATTACAACACAGAGTATTATGACATCAACTATGCGAACATGGATTGGTCCAGAGGCACTGAGGCAGAGGGGTGATGACTGACGTGGAGTTGCCGGCCAAATGTCAATCCTATTCAGGCAGCTCACAGAGTATAATACTCTTTCTGTTTAAGTTTCAGGCGGCTATACACGACAGTGTTGCCAACATGATTCTACGGCTGCTAATAGGTCATATCGTTATAGGCATGTAACTTCTATACTATCAATTAGATTTCAACCAAATTTCGTATGTACTATATGTACCGTAACAGATATCACTATGCGTAATCTTAAGAGCAATCAGGGCTCCCAACTTTTAATAAATGTTCCCTTTATTTTTATTATCCTAATAGCAATATATCAAAGAGTTTGCAAGCCAACAGCTCGATTTTTTTCACATGTATAGTACATGACCTTCTATATTAATGTTGAGTAACATATATACGTAAGTGCTGCCAACATGATTCTAAGCCACCTGATAGGTCCAACTTTTAAATACATGTAAGTTCTGTACAAACAAATGGATGTCATCCTAAATTGACACAATAATAGATCATACTATTTCAGAATGATTCTAAGCAAAACATACATGACATTGTCGCCAACATGATGTTACGCACGCTGATAGATCCAATATCTATCATCATGGAACGTCCATATTATCCATTATACTTCAACCAAATTTTGTATGTGCATTCTGTACCTTAAGGGATGGATCTAAGGATATATTCAGAGTCACAAGTGCTGCCAACTGTAATTCTCTATTAGGCTACACTATTTCAGCTATCCTTCGAACTAATTATAAATGTCAGTATTACCAACCTAATTTCGTCATTATTCTAGACCAAATCATTGGTATACATTTTAAATTTTAAGAAACGTAGGCTCTTTAGTTCGTCACGGAACTACTTGTTGTTATTCTTGCGTGTAAATAATGTTACTTCCAAAAACACTTGGAACGAAATCAAACCATCAATAAGTTTCAATATTAATACTTTCAAGGGCTTAAGAGTCAATTTTGAATTAAAACTAACTTTTTCATTGCACACGCATGGACGGGCAGCGGGTGCTTATACACTTTTAGGCTGTATCAGTAGAAATTATACAGGTTTTGTTAAATTAAAAAGAATAAGTAATTTCTCAATTTTTGCTTATTGGACGTACATTAGCAGATTAGAATGCGCGTGAACAATCTAGACTCTGTGGTGTTCGAACCATATTACTGAAATTGGTATGGTTCAGAATAAATCCAAAAGATATTTTCAGAGTAGGATAATTCATCAGTGTTGATCCAGAATATGCTAGCTATGGAAAACACCTAAATCAGACTCTATATCTCTGGCTAACAGACGTATAATTGCAATTCTAGCTTTTGTCTTCAAGTCATTTCATTCAATATTCTTTTGTTCAGTCCGTAACCGGTCACGATGGCCGAGTGCGTTAACGCGCTACCCCGTGCCTCACTGGCATCGGGAAAGCGTTGATTTGAATCTCACCTCGGCCATCCAGAATATGGTTTTCGTGATTTCCCACATTTACCACCAGGAAAATGCTGGGCCGATTCCACTTAATAAGTCCACGCCCAATTTCCTTCCTTAGCTGCCCTGAAAATAAAATAAAGCTACCTGTAGGTTTTGTATGCTTGGTGATACTAGGGCCATATCATCTGCGTACATAGGCTATATATTTTTACATTTTCGGTATCAATGGCGTTTGGAATTTCAGCTGTTGTTATTATGAAGAGGAGGGGGCTGATTGGGTCCCCCTGTAGTACTCCATTTGTTTGCTCGATTGGGTCAGATCTTCTCACCGTGTCGTCTATTTCAACGATGTTTCTTGCTAGTATGTTCTTTAATAGTCTTGTATCGTATGTTCTTCATGTTATCTCTTCTACTTTTTCCATTATTATCTTCGTTCTCATTAGGTCAAATGCCTTTGTGTAGTCGATAAATACCGCATGTAGTTTCCCTCCTATATATTGCAGTTCACTTTGAATATCATCCTGTAGACATTTTACCGCCTGAATTGTTGATTTCCTTAAAAAAGCATTATGCCTGTCAAAATATACTCCAACTCGACCGGTCTATATCCTGGCAAGTGAACCTTTTCTAATTGAAGAACTTTGACTCGACATGATTTTACCCTGTACAGCAGCATACTCTGATCTACTAAAAGAGCTGGAAGGCAAAAGAAAGGACATATGGCAAGAATTTTATGCCACAGATGCCATGATCAACTAGGAATGGATGGGAGCAGATTATGACCTTCGCCATCTGGTGACAAGACTAGCGGTTCACGGCTTCCACCATCGAGTGTGCAAGACAGAGAAGTTCCATACGGCCGACACAGTATGCCAATGCAGATTATGTGGAAAACAGTGTGACAGATACCATGTTCTGGTGTGTACCGAGAGAAGAACATCCCTAAATTCATTTTGCAAAGACTAAATTTTATTTATGTAGGTGTGTATATACATGTCTGTATATATAAGAGTGTGTATACTGCATTATGGCTATTTGGCTGCAATAATAATAATAATAATAATAATAATAATAATAATAATAATAATTATTATTATTATTATTATTAAAATAAAATAAATGGATATTTATTAATTTCTTTTTTCAATCTGTTTATGTACTGTCGCTTTAACTCAGAGAGTGATATACTAAATACAATAAATACATTGATTACAGAGAAAAGTACAATAAGACATTAGATTAATAAACAAAATATGCATATGACATAGAATAGATTTGCTTGTTTTAAGAATGTAATAATGTTCATGCAGTGGTTATATTCACTTAGATTATCACTTAGAAAACTTTTGTGATGGAGATTGTACAAGTTTTTTTATTGATTATATAGAGGATATTCAAGTATGATGTGGTCAACATTATATATTGACAATTCTCGTATATTGGTTGAGGTGACTTTGAGAAGATATGGAAGATAGTCAGCTTACTATGACCTATTGGAATTCTAGTCAAAATCACTTGTTTACGGCGCTGAAGAAATGAATCATCAAATATATCTGTGGATCCTTTAATAAATAAATTATTATCTCCTGAAAGAAATTTACATGAGATCAATGAATACACTTGGATGACCAGTTTCAATCGTCAAGTGATCATCATTATCAGATCACTTGACGATCGAAACAGGCCATCTAAGTATATTCATTAATTTCATGTAGGCCTAAATTTTTTCACGATAGGAAAATCACCCATTACAATTGAGTACAATCGTGTTGACCGACTGAGAAACACTACATTTCGATTACTATGGCAACATACAAAAAGTAGTTCCGTGAAGAACTATACAGCCTATTTTCATATATCCTACTCATGCTAATTGCCTCTATCAACATACAAAATTTCAGTTTGAAGGTTGTGATAGATTCGTAGATATTGAGAACCATCTGAACATTTCAGATGGTCGCTAGGTTGGATTTTTATTTATGTACTATTACATTAAGATTATTGTGTACGTGTGGTATTCAAACTTCAATCGCATGATAAGAACACAAGAAGTAAAAACGAGATTTTGAAATTTCGCACAGCTGCCATCTTGTGAATATGCTAACAATTGAAATGCATAAGATGCCAGTGGCTTAACATTTGTATAAGCATTTAACGTGCAACGTTTCACTGCACTCGGATAGTTAATTCGCGAGAAACGTCCATTTAAATATTTATACCTCGCGTCGCCGCCATGTTGGATTTGTGCTCACCAGGTTACTCAAACTCCTATAGGTGAACATATGTTTATAGCCTCTATTAACATAAAAAATTCAGTTTGATTGCTGTAACAGTTTCAGAGATATTGAGAACCGTCTAAATATTTCTGATGCTCGCCGTTTTGGATTGTTATATGTATAGGTCATAGATTTATGTACCATTCAAGGACAATTATTGCCTAGGTTCATTATTCAAACTTTCACTTCGATCGCATGATTACGACACCAGAAATTAATACTTAATTTTAAAATTTCGAACAGCCACCATCTTGAGGTTATGTAAACAATTGAACTAAATTAGATGCCAGTGTATTACAATATGTATATTCATTTACTGTACCACATTTCACTGTGCTCAGATGGTTAAATCAGGAGAAAGGTATATTAAAATGTTTCAAATTCGCTTGGCCGCCATGTTCGTTTTGTACTTAACAGGTTTATGAAAGTTACATAGATAAACTTGTATCAGTACCCTTTATCACCGTACAAAATTTCAGGGTGATATCTGTAATAGTTTCGGAGATATAGAATGTCAGTGAAATATTTCGCACAGCCGCCATTTTAAGGTTATGTAAACAATTGAACTAAATTAGACTTCAGTACATTACAATGTGTATAAACATTTGCCGCACCAAGTTTCATTACGTTTGGATAGTTAAATAGCGAGAAAAGTCTATTTAAAAGTCTCAACTTCGCTTGGCCGCCATGTTGGTTTTGTAGCCGCTAGGTTTTTGAAAATCTCATAGGTGAACGTCTAGTAGTGCCCTTTATCACCGTTATCAATTTCAAGGCGATGTCGGTAATAGTTTCGGAGATACTGAATGCTGGTGAAATATTTCGCACAGCCGCCATGTTGGATTGGTGAGACACAATAAAATTTGAAGGGGACGGTCGGGGTTGGCCAGAATAGTGCTATGATCTTACCGAGTTTTATTGTAATCGCTCCAGCCGTTTAGAAGTTATTATGGGACACACACACACATCACACACACACACGGACAAAAGGTGATCACACAAGCCTATTTTTTCGTAAAATAAAAATAGGCTAAAAATGGTTTCAAACACGATAAGGCATAAAAAGCATTCATTATACGTAACAAATCAAAGAAGATATAACCTTCAATATGAAATAGGTCAAGGAATACTCAATTGAGCCATGTTATATAAGAATGCACAATAACAACGTCTGTGGGATGGATCAGGAAAATAATATGAACGGGGAATATTTAGGATATGAGAGAGGAGGGTTAAGTAATGCAGAATACGAAGGAAAACATCCCCATAAACACGTAACGGTACTTCATTATAATAATCTCGTCAGGTAGACTACTTTTGTTGCCATATTCTTTCTGGCCATTATTTGAAGTGATATTATCCACCTCTCGTGTTTTCACCACAGGTAGTAGCTCGTAAAATCACTTACATTCTTCTTCTATGCACAGTGAAATTTCTGAAATGATTCTATTTGGTGCGTTTAGCTCAGAAAAGAATGTTGCTTAAGAAAATGTTGAAAGAATCCAAATTGAATTTTCTTTCACCTCTTGTTCCTTCTCCTAGAGGTCACGTGGAAGGAGCAAGGAGAATAAAGTGAGAAAACGCTCAAAGTTGGGAGAGGTGATTGTATTTTGTTCGACGCTCCCCTTGTCTGGAAACAACGCGTGGCGTTAAAGGAGAGCACTTTGTGGGCTTTCTTCAAGGGAGTTTAAGAAAACTGCTACCTGAATGAGCATTCATTAGTGGTACTTTGTTGGTTTAGTTAAATCTAGGAGGATGTACAGTAGATTGTAACAAGCATACACACAGATTACCCGACAAATTTATTAGGCTCGGAATGAAGATCTTCAATGGCGGAATTAAGCCTCCGTGGCTTAGGCACCAGCACGCCGGCCTATCACCGCTGGGTCCGTGGTTCAAATCCCGGTCACTCCATGAGAGATCTGTGCTGGACGAAACGGAGGCAGACAGGTTTTTCTCCGGGTACTCCGGTTTTCCTTGTCAAAATTTCATTCCAGCAACACTCGCCACTATCATTTCATTTCATCTGTCATTCATTTAATCATTGCCCCAGAGGAGTGCGTCAGGCCTCGGCCGCCAGCACAGTTCATATCCTCGCCGCTAGATGGGGGCATCATTCATTCCATTCCTGACCCGGTCGGAGACTGGAAGCAGGCTGTGGATTTTCATTTTTTTCAATGGCGGAATTAAAATGCGACGCCCAGAATCTGAGATATTCCTGAAGTGATTGTTATTCTCGTTGTGCATTTGTTGTTTTAGGAGGAACATAGTTCTGTGAATTTTACTGATCCTTTGTTCTATCTAAGAATATTGTTATCAATACACCCTTACAATTATCTCCCCCTCCCCTTGAAACACTTCGTCCCCCTCCTCTCCTCCCCCCCCCCCCCCCGTACAGCTCTCCCTTCCCTTCCCCACCCATGTATCTCCTCCTCCCTTGCCTACTTTCCTTAGCCTCCTCTTGAAAGTCTCCCCCCCCCCCATTATCCCTTCCACCGATACCTCCCCCTTTCCCCTATTACCTCCTTTCCTCTAGCCCTGTAACTCCTCGTTCCCCTCCTCCACCCTTCAACATACTACCCCCCCCCCCCCCTCCATCAACCAACAAACTATCCCTCCCCAGCCCTCCTGCTTCCCGTCTCCTGCCCTTATAAATCTCCTTCCCGCTCCTTCCCCTCCTACTTCCTTTCCCCTCACATTGGAACTTCCCCTCATCGCCCCCTTAACCAGTAACCTCCCCCATCCCCTCCTACTTTAGATCCCACCTCTAACCCTTCCCTTATAACGCCTCTTCCCCTCCACCCCCTTCACTATCCCAACCCCTTGAAACACCCCCACCCCTCATCGCCCCATCAACCAACAACCTTTCTCTCCCCACCTCTCCTACTTCCCTTCCCCTACATTGTAACTCCTCGTCCCTCTCCTTTCAACGTATACCTCCCCCTCCATTCCCCCTTGGAACTTCCCCACCCGTTGTAACTACCCCTCCCCCACCTTGTAACTCCTCGTTCGCTTCCTGTCTCCTTCCACCTACACCTCCCCCACCCCTCCCTCTCCTATTGTAACTACCACTCTTGGACTGCTCGTCCTTCTCCTCTTCTCTTCCCTCTAACTACAAGGCCGTCACCCGTTCCTCTCCACTTGTAACTACCACTCCCCCACCTCTTGTAAGTCCTCGTCCTCGCCTCTCTCCCTCTACCTACACCCACGGCTCCTCTTCCCAACCCCTTGTAATTACCTATACCCCACCTCTTGGAACTCCCCCTCCCACTTCCCTCGTCCTTCCCCTCCCATTGTAACTACTCACCCACCTCTTGGAACTCCTCGTCCTCTTCTTTCTCAATCTACCTATACCCGCGTCTCCCCGTCCCCCTCCACACCTTTGTAACTACCGCTCCCCCTCACCCCAACATTCCCATACCCTCGCAGCTCCCCCTCCTCTTTCCCGTCTCATTAAAACTCCTCCTCCACGCCCCTCTATTAGCAGAATAAGCTTCCAGTCGGTCAACACCTGTGTGCCCAATTGGCGTGGAGTAAGAATTACAGGGTCATTATATTTGTGCGCCCTGGTAAACACGGCAAGCTAAGCCGGTGTTGAATGGCGCTGATCGTGGGCGCGCGTACACGGTTCAGTCGATAGTTAGCGCACACTTTTACCAAACATGTTCAATAATGTGTACTTACAGTGCTCATAGTTGATGCTGAAAATGTCCTCCCACTCTTGTAACACTCACCTGACATCTTCTGATAAAAGAATGGATAATAATCTCATCTAATTTTTGTTCTGTAAGAACACAACGTTGTCTGTTAACTTTCTTTATTATTTACGGAGCCTGTTTTCTTGAATCGTTTAGCGAGCCTCCTAATTGTGCTGGCATTAGGCACAGGTCGTCCTGGAAACTTGATTCGAAATTTTCGTCTTGTTTCAGAACAAGACTTTATGCTTTTCATATACGAATTAAGGATATACACACATTCGTGCAATGTGAATTGGTGTCTAGGCATGACCAACAATCACAGTAATCACAATACTCACTAAACGTGCAACACAAAAATCTAAGCTTTGCAGATACACGTCCATATGAATTACAAAACACGTGTGAACTAACGATATGAGTCAGCGGAGCGGGGTATTGCGAGGTCCACTTGCTCCGCACCTAGCCAGGAAAATGACGTCATAGTTTGGCACGATTACCGAGGCGCACAAAGATAATGACCTTGTATTTAATCACCTTACTAGCGTAGCAAAGCCAACTCCACACAGGCCATGGAGAACCATGGATTAGCGGAAGGTAGAGGTTTCCAACATTCGTGACATCGGCTATTTTGTGTTTACCGACTGAAAATCAACTCTCATAATAGATTAAGAAGGCAATACTAATAAATGTCTTCTAACATTTCAAAAATGCATTCTAGGTACCAGGCTGATGAAGAGTAGTCTACATTGTAGAGCAAGAGTATGTTCAAAACATGATATTGTCAAAAGTAAAAAAAGGAAGCTTGTAGTTTAACGTGACCGTTAATCTTGAGATCATGAGCCACGGGACCTCCTTTTTACGTGGAATCCGAACCACAGGACATGTCATTTCACTTCGAAAATCTCACATGCATTGACCGGGAATCGAACCCAGACCGCCTTGGTGAGAGGCATACAGCTAGACCGCTGAGCCACCACGTCCCTTGTCAAAAGTAATGCTTGCTTCAACAATACATTTTATTTATGGCATGTTAAAGAATCTTCCACTAATTACACTTGTGTGAAGCTAAATTGCATAGGTTAAGAATGTAAACAAGGCTCTTAGATTCCTACGTTCGTTGCCAAGAGCCGACTGTGGTGACGTCTGGTAGCTAAGTTCTGAACTAGTAGTCGTTGATGGTGGCATTTGGCGGCAAAAGTAGGAACTTCTTGAATATTGATCGTCTGCAGTCCTTACTTGAATTTAGAAAAAGTCCTCTCGGCACGCCGGAAGGCGGAGGTAGATTTCACCGGGCAAACTAGGGGATAGGCCATAATAGGCAAAATATGCAGGTTTTCGTAGGAGGATCAGACCTCATTGATTGCAAGAAAGTATTTTACATTTGGAGGTGAATTAACCTTTTTTTTTTCGTTTTTGTATGCATATTTTTATCATTTTATTGTCTTATGGTGATGGTAACCTTCTTGTCATTTGGGGTTCATTTTTATACTTGTGATCACACTGTCCTTATGCAAGGTTTGGAACTGATGTGTAACTATCTGACAGTCTGTTACTTCTTCACGCAAAATTTTATCTCCCGCAGAGATTTCTGTTGGTTCCTCAGTTTAGGGGCTGCGACAACGGGGTCATGTAACCCCGTGTACACTGGGTGTGTGTAGAATCTGATAAACGGTGTTAATTGTGATGACTGTATTAGTCTGTAATTCAGGTAAGGTCTGCAGACGGTCAATTTTAAGTAGTAGTTCCTAATTTTGTACCATATTCTAACGTCAACGACACCTAGCTGTGAACTTGGCTACTAGATGCTACCGCAACCCGCAACTTGCAACGAACGTTGGAACTTGCCCTCCAAAGGAAAGCATGCTGAGGGATTTTTAGCGCTCTTAGAAAATCCGACGACTTTGGCCGGCTTTGAACCAGCGACCTTGGGCTTATAAGTTCAGCATGCTACCAGTTAGCCGCTTCCCACAGAGTCGGATGGAAAAATGAATGTGATCTCGTGCGATGGCGTTGTCTTGGCAACCTCTGATAGCTCATCACTCATCAATTAAGAAGCGTTGTCATGGTAACCTCTGATGGCATTTGGCATTTTCTTTAATTTCGAAATCATTTTTCTCATCCCTTGGCGTAATGGTAGGTCAGATCAAAAATTCTTTCCGACAAAGTTTTAGGTAATTATTAGGGGAATATTTTCCATTTTGTACGGTTTTGATATTGTGCCAATTAAGAGAGATATGATTAATGTTTCCCGGAAAACCCACTTTTTTCCACCCCTTTGGTCAATGTTTGGTGGTATCAAAAACTTTTCGAACAAATTTTTGGCACTTATCCGACACATATTATGAACTTTGAATGGATTCGATATTTCGCGTATTAAGAGAGTTATAGCGATATTTCACTTTTTCAAAAAAAAAAATGCCCCCCCCCCCCTCCTTCGACCGATTTTGCCCATCAACAAACTCGACCGAGATTTTAAGGGCATACATATTATGCAAAACATTCAAAGTGATTGGTGCAAAATTACGGCAGTTATCGTGTCCACAAGAAACTGATATAAGTTATATGCATATATATACACACACATATATACAGGGTCTTTCATATAAAATAAGAACGGCGAGCGGCGGATTTGTTATTCGCTGCTACGGTGGCCTTGACCGAGCTTGTGACGCGCCACGGCCCCCTGCTGTAGTATTGTAAGCGCGCGCATAGTATATATTTGACCTTGCAATAAGCGTGCAGGTGTTCAGTCGCCAGTCTCAACCTCAGATGCTAACATGGTGAGACAGTTATCATTGCAACATCGTATTTTTGTATGTAAAACTTATTTTAAGTAAGAGTAGGTTCGGTGGGTAGGTGATGCATTTGTTCAGTAATTTCCTGATGAAGTGCCACCTTCACTAGCACAGATTCACGTAATTGTAAATAAGTTTGACACTACTGGCTCAGTGCGCAATGAAAGACATAAAATGAAAGAACAGAAACATTACGGTGGCAGAACTCACTCGCGTCAGCCAGAATGTGGTTACTAGATACAATGCCTGTATAACCCAGGAAGGATGACACTTGCAGAATCTTTTATCAGGTAATATTTCATTAAGAATTGTACACATGCTGAAAGCAGGGGGCCGTGGCGCGTCACAAGCTCGGCCAAGGCCACCGAAGCTGCGGATAAAAAAAACCGCCGCTTGGCGTTCTTATTTTATATGGAAGACCCTGTATATTTATATAAACTTTTGAACTGACGGTGGTTTGGGGGTCTGGGGGATGTGAAACGCGAATATATGTCGAAATTTTCCGGAAGTCGAAACATGGCACCCATTGCAATGGTTGGCTTTCTGATGAAATCTACCTAAATTGCAATAGTTAGCTTTCTGATGAAATCTACCTAAAATAGGCTACATAATTAATAATACTACCATCAACGACACCTAGCTGTGAACTTGGCTACTGGATGCCACCGGAACCATCAACTCGCAACGAACGTTGGAACTTCCCCTCCGAAGGAAAGCAAACTCAGTTCTTTTTTAGCGCTCTTAGTAAATCCGACGACTTCAGCCGGGTTTGTACCCGCGACCTTGGGCATAGAAGTTCAGCATGCTACCAGTTCCGATACCGATGTCGCTTCCCACAGACAGATGGAAAACTGAATGTTATCTCGTGCAGTGGCGTTGTCATAGCAACTGCTGATGGCTCATCCATTATCAATTAAAAGTAAAGTTGTCATGGCAACCTCTCTTGGCACTTGGCATTTTCTTATAATTTAAATCATTTTGCTCACCCCGTGGCGTAATGGTGGGTCATATCAAAAATTCTTTCAGACAAAAGTTTTAGGTAATTATTGGAGGAATATTGTCCATTTCGTACGGTTTTGATATTGTGCCTATTAACAGAGATATGATTAATGTTTCCCGAAAAACCCACTTTTTCCCACCCCTTTGGTCAATTGTTGGTGCTATCAAAAAACTTTTCAAACATAAATTTTAGGCCCTTGTCCGACACATAGTATGAACTTTGAATGGATTCAATATTTCAGATATTAAGAGAGTTATAACGATATTTCACTTTTTCGATAAAAGCCTCCCATTTTCACCCCCTTTGACCGATTTTGCCCATTAAAGAACTCGACCGAGATTTTAAGGGGATACATATTATGTAAAAATTCAAAGTGATTGGTGCAAAATTACGGCAGTTATCGTGTCCACAAGAAACTGATATCTATATATATATATATATACTGCGCCCGTTGACGCATGTTTGCTCAGACAACAGAGACTAAAACTTATGCTGAAATGTAATTGAACATACCCTGCGAGCGGCGGAAAGAAGCTGAAGCAATATCGCTTATGATTATATTTTACTTATTTTTCACATTCCAAAAATCTACTATAATTATAACTAAGTAATTCTGCATATTTGATGTACAGCATACTTCGTAAATCGAAGAAACTATCAATTTACGCGGCCAGCTCATGTACTGAGAGCACGCCATATTTGGCAACACCAGTTCCTATTCGTCTGTGGAAGAGACAACATGTGCATGATGGAGCACAAGTGAAAGGAAACCATGTGGCAGGAAAAATCTGCGAATAACTTTCTTATGGATAGCCATCATGGCATTGTGAAATAATTGAACGATTGAAGACATTCACCACTACGAGAACTGTGAGATATTTTATTATTATCCGAGGTGAAATGAAGGACTTGTGTGAAGAAAACTTTGCGACCGCATGGTCTCATTCTCACGCACACACACACGTTTCAGTGTTCTATAAACTGTGGATTTAATTAACTGTGTAACTGTACAAAACCTACAAGTACAACCTTTATTTGCCGGATGGGCAGTATTTTGATTTACTTTTTGTTAAAATTTTCTTGTGTAAATATCAGTGCAAGTCACGAGTGAGTGTCGCACAAGCGACAGAGGCTAGAGCCAGTGGCGGACTGAAAATGGGCATTTTTTTTACCGCATATTAGCTGCAGTGCGCGACAGTTTTATTTAATTATGTGCTACATTTTTACCAACGCTAACATCGCAATAATGATAAACCAGCAGATCTTCAGATACAACTCCAACCGCGCGATGGCATGTGATTGCTAAATCATGCGTGGGGAATTGGCGACGGAGGATGTCCAGACACAATGAAATGGTAACCTAAAGCCATACACGAGACCGCATACAACATCTCATGGCGGGACTCGAACCAAGTGACGCTGTATCTGTAAATCAGATCAAATATTTATAGCGTATTGTAAGAGTGGAAAACAGTAGACTTAGTTTAATTTGTTTTCAATTATTTAGTGCACAATGCAGGTAGCTAATTATAAGACGCGTGTGAAAAATAAATAGTTTATTAAACATTTATAGAAGCCAGGAAGGCTGGATTTTCAATGCTCATTCGTATCATTTAAAAACAAGTATTATCAACTTTTATTTTGCCAGGCTGATGACAAATAAACTAGTTTGACAATGGTAAATCAAGGCCAAGTTTACGAGCCAAGTTCACTACACAGCACACTCGATTCTAGGCAGTGGATAAATATTTTGTTTTAGAAGGCTGTGAGATTCTTGACATTATTACAAGTGGAATGCAGAGTTCCGTTACTGACATTTATTGGCCAGAACAATACATGAAAACAGATTAATTTCTTTAAAGGAAGCCACACAGGCAATGAATGAAATTGTATTTTGTAACCAAATGAACGCAGGTTCGATTTATTCAGGGAAGAGGCAATTTTATAAACGCACACACACACAGTTAGCTTGTATCAGAAACCTTTATGTTTATTTAAAGCGTTGTCAGGATGTGTTTTGTACACATAATTTTATTACCAGCAATTCAAACGTGTATCAATTAGGATTCCACACTTTTGTAAATTAAGAGTATTATATGAGTCGTGACGGTGGATGAATACCTCCGACATTGTTATTGTGGTTATATCGGTGGTAATGAACTAATTAAAGTCGTACCAAAACCGAAGGCGCCTGGATCAATGGATCCTAAATAAGAGTAAAGTAATTGGTGAAGACATAGGATGTCTAATAAGTGTGATGAAATATTGGTGAAGACACAGGGTGTCTCGTAAGCTATTGAACTATTGAGTTATTTTCTTAAGTTGGATACAAACGTTAGGGGAGCGTGATGGCGCAGGGGCTTAGCCTCTCGCCTTTCACCCGGACGGCCGGGGTTCGAATCCCGGTGACAGCGGGGTGGAATTTTCACCTGGAAAAATCACGTGGCGTCAGGAAGGGCATCCGGCCTTAAATCCCCGGCCAAAATCAAAATGAGCCTGGTTGGCTCCGGCGACCCCAATTAATTGGGAAAAGCTAAAGGGGAAGAAGAAGAAGAGGAAGAAGGATACAAACGTTACCTGAATACACTGAACGCTTTTAAAGGTCCATAAACTGAACAACAATACAGTCAGGAATAAATAATTGTGTGAAACTTTAATAATAAAAAATAGGGTTTTGAAAACTAACAAATCTTATAAATTTCCCCTGAACCTAAATAACATTTATAAACATTAAAAATAAACTATTTTTCTGGATCAAACGTTAACACTTAGTTACTGTTAAGCTATTGTAGATACATTTTGATACATTTTCTCATGATTAGTCGACCACTAATTGGTGATGTGATAACTGAAGCACACACATCAGATTAGCAGCAATATGAGTCGATGTAATTGCTTAATTACTATCGCATTTGCAGGCTTTCCTATATTTTCTATTTTCTGAACACTTTGACACTATGACCGTTTGTTACAAACAGTAACAAATCGAGTACGTAGGCAGTGCCAAATGCACAACCATAGGAGTGCCGAATTATTGTATGCATTTGTGTTGTATTAGCATAGCTTTTTTTATTCAGCAACATTGTGCACATAGCTTGATTTTCTTAGTAATAAACGCATCTCGTTTATGAATTAATGATAGTTAGGACTAGCTAACACTTAACTCTAAAGATAAATGTTAGAGATGGCACCATCATAGCATAGGACAAATTTTCCCCTTGCTACTAAATGTAAATGTTCTAGTATTTGTAAACAAGTAAATGTCTTGCTTTGCTGTAGATTCTTTTGATGTTTGATCCACCCGTAAGTTATTTCGATGTAATTGCTTAGGGCCGATCTTACGTGCCATTCTCTTAGCTTGTTCATTTTGTCGAATTTTGTATTAGGACCATGAGAGTAATTTAGATCTTGTTTAGGACTTTTTTTAATATTTCTTTCAGGGCAGAATAGTATCGGACTATCCGTTTGCAACTCTCATGCTAGGCTAGGGATCTATTCTGAATAAAATTCATTTGTGATTTTAACCTAAGACTGACCTCTCTTTTCTTGTTTAGTTTTGTTATCGATGCATTCCTCTGAGCTGGTTAAAGATCGAACCTCACTAATTCCCGACACCCCCGAGTGCAGACTTTGTGCTACACCAGCCTATGAATGTATCGTCCCCTATACTTGTGTGTTAACTGGAAGAGGGTCTCGGAAGGGTCATTTGAAACCGGTGGCTCCCCGAAACCTTCGGCCAGCGGGCACAATACATACATAAATTATATATAAACTTTTGAACTGACGGTGGTTTTGGGGTCTGGGGGATGTGAAACGCGAAGATATGCCGAAATTTTCCGGAAGTCGAAACATGGGACCCATTGCAATAGTTAGCTTTCTAATGAAATCTACCTAAAAGTCCTCTCGGCACGCCGGAAGGCGGAGGTAGATTTCACCGAACAAACTTGGGGATAGGCGAAAATAGGCACAATATGCAGGTTTTCGTAGAAGGATCAGACCTCATTAATTGCGAGAAAGTATTTTATAATTGGAACTTAATTAACTTTGTTTTTCGTCATTTTATGTATATTTTAAGCATTTTATTGTCTTATGGGGACGGTAACCTTCTTGTCATTTGGGGCCCATATTTATGCTTGTGGTCACACTGTCCTTATGCAAGGTTTCGACACTGATGTGTAACTATGTAACGGTCAGTTACTTCTTCCCTCAAAATTATATCTCCCGCAGAGATTTTGGTTGGTTCCTCAGTTTAGAGGCTGCGACAACGCGGTCATGTAATCCCGTGTACTTA
This sequence comes from Meconema thalassinum, assembly GCA_946902985.2. Lineage (NCBI taxonomy): Eukaryota > Metazoa > Arthropoda > Insecta > Orthoptera > Tettigoniidae > Meconema > Meconema thalassinum. The sequence continues at coordinate 72,129,956 of OX336399.1, read as the reverse complement.
GGGATGACTGAATTAGTCTGTAATTCAGGTAAGGACCGCAGACGGTCAATTTCAAGCAGTAGTTCCTAATGTTGCTACCAGATACAAGCGTCAATGACACCTAGCTGTGAGCTTGGCTACTAGATGCCACTGCAACCAGCAACTCACAACGAACGTTGAAACTTCCCCTCCGAAGGAAAGCATACTGAGGGATTTTTAGCGCTCTTAGAAAATCCGACGACTTCAGCCGGCTTTGAACCCGCGACCTTGGGCATAGAAGTTCAGCATGCTACCAGTTACGTCACCGAAGCCGCTTCACACTTAATCAGATGGAAATCGGAATCTGATCTCGTGCAAGTGCGTTGTCATGGCAACGTCTGATGGCTTATCCCTCATCAATTTAGTAGTGTTGCCATGTCAACCTCTGATAGCTCTTGGCATTTTCTTATAATTCCGAAATCATTTTTTAGCCTACTTTCGATTTTTGCAAAAAATGAAAGTAGACTTATGAGATCACTACAGGGCCAAAAATTGTGTGTCTGTCTGTGTGTGTGTATATGTGTGTGTGAGTCTGTGTGTGTGTGTGTGAGTGTGTGTGTACTCTGAATGTCTGTCCCCCCTATCAATTCGAACACTGTGAAACCGAATTGAACGAAATTTGGTACAGAGGTAGCACTGGCAAAGGGCACCTCAGTGTCATGTTTTATATTGCCGCCATCTTTACCAAAACTTAATGGCGGCCACTCAAATGGTCAAAACGTAATAATGCATTACAACCAAACTAATAATCGGATCTTTACCAAATTTGGTAACAACGTTCCTTCATATGAGGCGCGTCTTGTGCCCAAACTACGAGGTCATCAACCGTACCATTTCAGAATGGCGGCCGTGTGAATTATGCAAACTTTATAATCCATAACATGGGACCCACCAGTTCCGACTGTCGAACCAAGAATCGTTTAATCTGTTTGAAACAACGTGGCCCGTTTGAAATTAAAAGTTTATATTTTAATATTATAGTCTATAAGTGATTTTAAAAAGCTGAGTCGTCTCGGGTATTTGACAAGATGGCAGCTGATCTCTCGTTCTGACCTTTATTTTATTAATTTCAGTATGTTGCATGCAATATAGGCTAGTGGTAACAAATATATGAACTTTCTATGAAATGAACTCGGTTTAAAACATACTCCAGTAAAGAAAACTTTTAGTCCAAGTCATGATTTGCTATAACGTGTTATATGTATTGGTTCCCAACGATCTATTAGAGTGTGCACGATTGGCTGAGTGGTCAGCGCGTTAGTCTTTCATCAGGCTGGCCGTGGTTCAAATCCTATCAGTCAGACTTTTTTTCTTGATTTTTTTTATATTTATTATTTCTTGAGTACTGAGACGTTATAAAATAAAGCATTATATGGTGCATTTTGAAATGGAAAATATATATTTAATTAAAACAACATTCACCACCGGAGTGACATCTAAGAGTAATTACTTGAACTATGTTATTGGTAACCACAGCCTTCTAGATGCGAGCTATGCTCTCTACCGGCCAGTTAGTGAACCCATGTCTACAGTATAATTGCGAAGGTTATTTTTTTACCGATAGAGGGTACACATCCCCAAGATAAGGCGCGATTATCACGGCCAACGAGAATGACTGGCTCTGGTGAGTTTTCGTGACGTCAGCAATGTAGTTCTGTTGCACCACTGCCTGGTCTTCGTTTTACTGCCGGTGTGGTACCTAGTCATCTTGTCTACATCATTGAACCTGTATAAACGTTGGTATTCATTTATCACTTGTCTTCATAGAAAGTATTGATACAAGTCGTTAGTCGGTGGGTAGTGTATTGCGCAGATCTCTTCTATAAACGAATTAATTTATGTTCCGCCCCTTGAAACAACAATAAGTTAATGATATCTATACTGTGCTGCAAGATTCTTTGATCTAATTATACTAATGTGCACATAATTTAACTCACAACGAAGGTCACAGAATCTACAACTCGACTTAATGTAGCCTGTTCGTTGCAGCTATTAAAGACACAACGAACCCTTGAATCATAGTTCGCGTGGATTTTTGTAAGGAGTAACTTCAATAGGCGTAGTTTTGCAAACCTATACAGTATAATTTATCGTGTTTGAAACACACGGAACATCTAAACTGCGTCCATTTTATGAAGATTGATATAAAATATTGCATTTCTGCTGCTTATGAATTGCTCTCGACTTAAACGTACAAGCATCATCAAGCAGTACCGGTACATTGCCTACGTCACAGAAGGGTTTGGTTTACGCGCCATGGCCTGTCTTTCTCGTTAGCCGTGCGCGATTACAAATTAGCTGTGTAATAGTTATATTAAATATGTTTCTCCCAGTGATACGTTTAGAGCAACGAAGTTTAAATTATTGTAAGTAGTCGGTGTTAATAAACTGAACACCTACGTTGTTTGGAGTGTTTACTGATGAAATTGCAAAATGCTGGGGTAAATTATTTGAACGCCACTCCTCAAATCCAGTGTGCCAATTTGCACTTCGAATTGGAAGAAATTAGGAGATGATAAAGACAAAGAGTTATAACTATACCCATACATTTAGGAGAAAGTAGGCTATATGTTCTTTCCTGAACATCTTGTCTCATCCCTTGGCGAAATGGTGGGTCATATCAAAAATTCTTTCAGACAAACGTTTTAGGTAATTATTAGGGGAATATTGTCCATTTTACACGGTTTTGATATTGTGCCTATTAAGAGAGATATGATTAATGTTTCCCGAAAACCCCACTTTTTCCCACCCCTTTGGTCAATGGTTGGTGCTATAAAAAACTCTTCAAACATAAATTTTTGGGCTTTATCCGACACATAGTATGAACTTTGAACGGATTCAATATTTCACATATTAAGAGAGTTACAGCAATATTTCACTTTTTCGATAAAAGCCCCCCCCATTTTCACCCCCTTCAACCGATTTAGCCCAGTAACGAACTTGACCGAGATTTTATAGGTATACATATTCGGTAAAAAATTCAAAGTGATTGGTGCAAAATCACGGCAGTTATCGTGTCCACAAAAACTGATATACATATACATATATATATACATACATAAATTATATATAAACTTTTGAACTGACGGTGGTTTTGGGGTCTGGGGGATGTGAAACGCGAAGATATGTCGACATTTTTCGGAAGTCGAAACATGGTACCCATTGAAATAGTTAGCTTTCTAATGAAATGACCTAAAAGGAAGATTGTAGTTTTACGTGACCGTTAATCGTGCGATCATAAGCCACAGGACCTCCTTTTTACGTGGAATCCGAACCACAGGACATGGCATTTCACTTTGAAAATCTCACATGCATTGGCCGGGAATCGAACCCGGTCTGCCGTGGTGAGTTACTTGAATTAAAGCAGATACACACACTAATACAGTCATCACAATTAACACCGGTTATCATACAGATTCAACAGACACGCAAAGTACATGGGGCTACATGACCGCGTTGTCGCAGCCCCTAAACATTTGTTAGCCTACTTTCGATTTTTGCAAAAAATGAAAGTAGACTTATGAGATCGACACAGGGCGAAAAATTGTGTGTCTGTCTGTGTGTGTATGTGTGAGTATTTGTGAGTGTGTGTACTCTGAATGTCTGTCCCCCCACCTTATCCATTCAAACACGGTGAAACCAAATTGAACGAAATTTGTTACAGAGGTAGCACTAGCAAAGGGCACCTTAGTGTCATGATTTATATCGCCGCCATCTTGACGAAAACGTAATGGTGGACACCCAAATGGTAAAAGCTTGAATCAAATTACGACCAACCTAAGCATCTGGTCTCTACCAATTTTTGCAACATTATACCTTTATGAATGAAGAATCTTTTGATCGAACTACAAGGTCATCAGCCCAATAGTTTGCAGATAGCGGCCATGTATGTGTGCAAATCGATTCCCCCTATCAATTCAAACATGGTGACACCGAATTGAACGAAATTTGGTACAGAGGTAGCACTTGCAAAGGACACCTCAGGGTCATATTTTATATCGCCACCATCTTGACGGAAACGGAATGGCGGCCACCCAAATGTTAAAAGCTTAAATCAAATGTCGACCATCTAATCATTTAAACTCTACCAAATTTTTCTGCAACATACCTTTTTGTGGGACGCATCTTTTGACTGAGCTACATGGTCATCTGCCCAATTGTTTGCAGATAGCGGCTATGTATGTGTTCAAATCGATTCCCCATATCAATTCCAATTGAATTTTTTACTGAGGTAGCATTAACAAAGGGCACTCATATTCATGTTTAATATCCGTATAGCACGTTGTATTTCAACAAGCTACCACAAGCAACATTCAATTAATTATACTCCTTGAAAAAGGACAAAGAGTTATAACAATGCCCATGCATTTAGGACAAAGTAGGCTATATGTTCTTTACTGAACATCTTGTTATATGGGGAAGAATGTGAATCATAACTGAAACTAATGTTAAATAGCCTACTTTTCGTAGTGTTGGAAGTCAGTTTTCAGCGTTACCTCAGTTAATGATTTTCAGTCTGTCCGCACGATTGTACCTAATTGTAATAGGAGTTTCCCTAATCCTGAAAAAAAAAAACGACATGATTTGTAAATATGGTACACTTGGATGACCAGTCTCGATCTTCAGGCGATCATCAGATCCTTTACACTTAGTCTGGGGAAGATGACCTCGCTGTTCCTCACCCTAAAACTCCAATAACTAACTAACTAACTACCTAACTAACTAACTAACTTACTAACTAACTAACAAACACTTAGGCTATTAAACCAACGTGGTGGTGGTATTTACAATATATACACATATTTAGATGCAGCAGTTATTTAGGTACACTAGGTTAGCGCAACTTTCCAAGACTCGTTAGCTATTATGTGTTTGTTCCACTTTAATTCTCGAGCCCATCGACGCAATGTTTTCGCTAATATAATTTAATAAGAAAGAGCTCGTAAGATGGAAACTGCATATCGATTAATGCAGAATAGGTATAACAAGAAAGCCATGTCCTTCAGAGGAAAGTTATGACATTATGCCGCTGTGATTAAACCGGAAGCTCTTTATAGTTCTGAACGTCTTATTTTAAACGAAGAAGGAGAAAGAGAGGAGTTAGAAAACAAAGAACGAAGAATCCTAAGGAAAATATTGGGGCAGATGGCTTATGGAGGAGACGTTTAAAGAAGTTGGCATCACTCAAGAAGATATTCTCAACAAATCACTGTTTCGAAGGAAGGTTGATAAATTTAAAGGGATTCAGGAAAAGTCTAGATCAAAAACCAAGGTGATCTGGTCTGAAGCAAGAAGGAGGAGACTCAGCGAGCGCATGACGAAATTCTGGGAGGAGAAGAAGAGATTGGCAAGGCGGACGATTGTTCAACGCGGTTCACGGTAGGCAGAAATCGGCAGAAGAAAAGAAGAATTTACCAAAAAATAAATCACATATAACTAACAAACTTTTAAGAGGCCCCCCAGGGGCTCACATCTAGTGGGACGTGGGTTGGCAACCACGGGGCCCCAGCTGAGTCCGGCATTGCTTCCACTTACTTGTGCCGGGCTCCTCTCCGTCTTCATTCCTGTCGACATCACATGGTCAACTCTTGTTCTTTTCCGACCCCGATGGTATTAGGGTATCCGAGGCCTAGGGAGTCTCTTCCTTTCCCGCCTTAATTGGCCCTTGTCTCATCTTTTCTGATACCCTCCTTCCGCGAGGGGTCAGCTTTCTTTTTCTTTTCTTGTTATCTCCTGCCTTCTGCTCAAGGAGGCAGGGTGTATGTAGCCCCACCACTTCTGATGCACCCTGGATATTGCTACACCCTCAGGGGCTCACGGCTGGTGGGTTCGGGAGGTGGCGAACCCGAGGGATTCATCAGCTGGGTCCGGTTTTCCCCCTTTTTTCCATTACCTATGGGGCGGACCCTCTCCTCTTTCACTTTCCTATCTGCCTCCTTCCAAGCCCCTCAATCCGCTTTCTTCGAGGGTTGAGGGCATTCCTGTTCCTCCTGTCCTTTATTTGCCTTATTCTCCTTTTGTTTCCCATTTCTTCTTCTCGTATATAAGTTAGTTTTATTTTTAGTTTACGATCACCCACGCCATTAGGGGCCGATAACCTAGATATTAGGCCCCTTAAAACAACAATTATCATCATCTTAAAGAGGTGCGCATTTATTTTTTATTTTTTGAATTTGGCCAACTATGGACCGCAAAGAACTTAAGACTTTTTGGCTTTTCTTCATCTCTCCTCCCAGGACCTCTTCATGCGTTCGCTTCTTTTCTTTCTCTCCTCATCGAAATGATCCGTTTGGGCCTCCTCATTATTGGTTTCTCCAGAAATGCTTTTATACTGTCTACTCTCCTTCTAAACTCTCTTCAGTTGTGGACCGTCTGTAGTGTGATTCCAACTTCTGCCGCAACCCTTTTCACCTCATCTACACATTTAGATGTGGCCTTTAACCCCATGATGTAGTTGAAGATCCTTTTGGTTAGTATGCATCCATCCATTCTTAGTAGGTGTCCGTAAAAATTCAACCTTCGCTTCCTCATTGTGTCCGTGATCTTTTCAATGTATTTGTAGAGTTCTTCGTTTTTCCTTATCCTCCACTTCCCATCAGCAATTTTCTGTGGTCCGAGTATTTTCATCAGAATCCTCCTTTCTTTCTTTTCTAGTTCTTGAAGTTCCGTTGCACAAGTTTATAATAACTGATGTAACTAAATAAGTAAATATATTGTAAATACAGTGGAACGTGGCTAATTCGAACTTCGATAACTCGAAATCTTCTTTAATTCGAATTTTTCTCTTTGTCCCTAGCATTTTATATACAATCAATGCTAAAAAATCGTGGTTAATTCGAATTATATTTTGGATAATTCGAAGTTTTTGATGTACAAAGCCGATCGGAAGCCAAACAGTTGGGTCAGTTCCCGAAAAAACTGTTCCGAGTGCAGCCCAAGCAACAAACCACATCACAGAATTTCAGCGTTTTTTTTTAGTAGAAATGACGTAAGTGGTTCTGTTTTCCGTTCCTTAAATTTGTTAGATTATTTTGTAATGGCTGAGAGATTTAATTATAGGAAAAGGGTAAAAATCTCAAACTATTTTGAAAAACAGTAGATTTCTCTAAGACTAGATTGCTGGATTACTACTGTCGTTAAATAGGTGAATAGTACATTTTGGTTTTATTTTTCATTTGAAACTTTTGAGGTTATTCACGATACAGTCTTTATAAAGTACCGTTGTCTGTTAATCTGCTTTGTTGAACGTAAATCATTATGTAAACGTAATTCAATATAATTATTTTCTCTACCTTTTTCAAAGAATCTATTATTTAAACTAGTTTTCATGACGGTTCCGTATTGACGTACTAAATAGTTTTAACAACAAATTGTATATCCGCCTTAGTCAATACATAAACGAAAATAAATTATAATTACACTTGCTCCTGGTACATGTTTCTGGGATTAATTGCTTTCATCCCCTTCATCAGCCAAGACAAATATCCGAAGAAAGATATAAGATAGCGTAGCACTCAACAAATAAATAGCTATTTAACTTAATATGGTGCACCATATAAGTAGGTCACAGGAAATTGTTGAGCAAAACTAATAACATATATGTAACAGCGATGATATTCAGCCATCAAAACACAGAGAATCAGTGGACAGTTAACTCGTAAATCCGCTCCAAAAACACTGGTCGAAGCTTGAATTGGTAAAAAACACTATACTTTACCATATGGACACAACCAATGAAGATGCCTTATGCTCAACAGGTCCAAAATCAAATGCCTGCATACGAAATAGACGAGCGTGGAAGGAACAACTTCAAATAGCAATGAGGTTAGCTCAATGCATAACCTGAAAGAAGCAAAGGAAAAACAAACACCATAATAAAAGGGACCAAGGGGAAATTTATAGACTGAAATAATTATGAAAAACTATAAAAATTAATTTATAATGATATAGAACGATGCAAACTTAATAATATTCGAAGAACTTACTTCAGGTTAAGTCAAGGTATCAATTATGAAGAGATTGTCTTATGTTTGAAAATTATTCTAAATAATTTATGGGTGTAGCCAATTCCAACACTCATATATATGGTAGCAGTAGATGATAAATATTGCCATAGCTAGTTCTGTAATAGGACGTATGTATGAGTGGAGCGCTACTATGATTTTTTATAGTTTTTCATAATTATTTCAGTCCATAAATTTCCCCTTGGTCCCTTTTATTATGGTGTTTGTTTTTCCTTTGCTTCTTTCAGGTTATGCATTGAGCTAACCTCATTGCTTTTTGAAGTTGTTCCTTCCACGCTCCTCTATTTCGTATGCAGGCATTTGATTTTGGACCCGTTGAGCATAAGGCATCTTCATTGGTTGTGTCCATATGGTGAAGTATTGTGATTTTTGCCAATTCAAGCTTCGACCAGTGTTTTTGGAGCGGATTTACGAGTTAACTGTCCACTGATTCTCTGTGTTTTGATGGCTGAATATCATCGCTGTTACATATATGTTATTAGTTTTGCTCAACAATTTCCTGTGACCTACTTATATGGTGCACCATATTAAGTTAAATAGCTATTTATTTTTTGAGTGCTACGCTATCTTATATCTTTCTTCGGATATTTGTCTTGGCTGATGAAGGGGATAAAAGCAATTAATCCCAGAAACATGTATCAGGAGCAAGTGTAATTATAATTTATTTTCGTTTATGTATTGACTAAGGCGGATATACAATTTGTTGTTAAAACTATTTTTCAAGGAACTTTCTTAATTAGAATTTTTGGATAATTCGAATTTTTTTACTGGTCCCTTGAGGTTCGAATTATCCAAGTTCCACTGTATCATAACCCAGATACTTGAAGGCATACATTTAATAGCCTAATGCCCGTTGCTCACGGTAAAATGTTTCTTAAAATTTATTTTACAACTAATTTTATAAAAATTTGACGAAAGCAAGCTGTGTTGTTCACGGAAAAATATTTTATAAAATCCGTGGATGTATCAGGATCGCCATCTACCGATAAACTTCTGAACCAAGAATCAGCTGTTCAACACACATTAGTTTGAGAGTAAGGCTCCAACATACAAAGGAAACATTGCAAAAATTGCTGCTTTAGCTAAAATTATATGTCGCACAGTGGTAAAAAGGAAGAAAATAAATGCTAGGAAGTCCTGGACTCGGGAATGGAGAAGAGTAGAGGAATACTCTCCTTGGTCGAAAATGAGTTGAGCTTAGAAATCAGAATCCACATAGGAATTTTCTAAGAATGGAGGAAAGCAGTTTTAAAAAACTCCTAGATCTCGTTGGTCCCAAAATTATTCGACAGGACACTTAACATGATCAAGGCATTTCTCCTGAAATGAGACTGCAAGTGAGTTCGAAACCCGTTTATCTTCGCCTTCACATCAGCCTGGCTTGTGTTCGGTCGAATTTGTGAAATATATTCGGCGATTGAGATTTCTGCCTCCCTTCTTGCATTTCTATTGTGGTATACGGGCGTTTTAACCTCATACAAACACTGATATTTCTGGTACTCGTCCAGTAAAACACTAACAGCTAGGGAGCCCGTATCACACGACACTAGTTAGTATGAAAGCTTCTACCAGTACTGGTGTACACGCTGGTATTGACGCGTCTAGCCCCCGAGTGATATGTACCTTCCATGCTAGGTTCTGCCTTCCATAATAGCTTCCATACAACTCACGAAATTGAACAGGTGCCATTTTTCCTGGCAGTTTTCGTGGAAGTTTGAGTACAACAACCAATCGGATTGCTTTTCTCGTTCAGGTAGATATCCTAGGGGCAACATAAACAAGTAGATTTGTTATGTGGGTAGGTCTACGAAAAAATACATCAGAATTAAACAATATTTTCTTTAAACGGCGTCTGTGTGAAAAGCGCTAGCTACATCCAGTGAATACAGAACGTGTCATATTATTATTATTATTATTATTATTATTATTATTATTATTATTCTTCTGGGATAAATATTTAACTATTTAAATTCTAATAGTTATCACGAATGGTATCCGTCCATGGTTACAGTATTTAGGGAAAATAAGAATTTTTAATGGGAGAAAACACAAAAAAGAAGTTGCAATATTGCTGTACGACGTAAGGAGGAAATTATAAAATAATTAAAAGGAAGTAAAAATCTCCGCCCCTGGATAGCCTTGAACCCGGGATCTTCAAAATCAGCAAGCGAGCGCAATACCACTAGCTCACTTTTCCAACTCACAATACAGCAATTTGTTGCGCTTCTTATCAGCGCGTATGGTTAAATATCCAATTATTACAATTATATCTTAAATATTGATTGGAATGAGTTCATTCAGTACCACGCACATTTTCAAATGTACTTAAAACAAGTTTCATGACCGCTTTGCGTTAATAATGCGAATCGACTGTAAATTTTACCCCAAATGACAACCGACCTCCATGTTTTATTTTCGAAGAGTTTGTTTACAAGCGAGCTGGTGTATTCCTGGAATACACGGTAAGATAGAGTATATTTGTTAATACTCTTTGCTTGTTCATTCCTTACTTTTTCTCAAACACCAACAGTGATCTTCTAGTTTCTCTTTGGTGGTCATGTCTCTTATGTCATTTGTGAGTCTGTTCTAGATATATATCTTCCATGACTCACCTAGCGTCATCTAGCAGCGAATCTTTGAAGTTCCTCAATTCTTCCCGGTGCAAGAGGACTTCCTTATCCATCTGGCCACCAGATCTCGTCGCCATCGCCAGCTATCATCACCGTGATCAAGAGAACTTCGTCTACTTTTTCACCCAACAGGCTGCGATAGCGTCGCCTACTATCAACTCTTTGAGGACCATTTCCTCAAGAGAATTTAACTTTTGTATGTTGGTGATGCTTATATGTCTTCCTTTTGTCTCCTACCCCCACTCTTTGCCCTTTCCTGGTCCCTCTGCGCTTCGCTGAGTGGGTCTCACTTGTACGTCGACCGTCGACTCCGTCAAGGCTCAACTAGAGCCAGCCTCCTGATCTCAAGAGGCATTTTCTTCATTCCACGCCATGTTGGAACTCTAATGTAAACCTTCAAAGGGAACTTCACCATCGCTATGCAGCAAAGATAAGTACAGACTTCAGGTTTTAACCTCATTCTCATCGTTTTAATATCTACATGCTTTTAAGGATAATTTTATAGGCAGTGTGAGATTACTATATTTTGGGGCAATAATCATCCTTCGCGGGATTTACCATGTTGGACTTTTGTCTGTCTAAGCCAACCTTTATAGAAAGTAGCTTTTCTTAAGCTAATTAAATGAGAAATCTTCTCACAACGTGGGATACCAATGAATACCCACTGTCTATCAAATATTTTGCTCGTTCCACCGCTGGAATAACTTTGGCCCTATTCTTCAGTCAAAATTGCTCTGGAACCTTCCAGAATCTACCAGTCACGTTGTCATGTATTTTCCACTCACATGTGTGAATACTTTCTCAAACTAAAGGATCTTCCTTATTATTTAATGCTCAATAGCTAACTTTTCTTCCTCCGTTGGGATTTTCTCTGGCGTACTTAATGACAATCTATAACTTTCTCAAGCAATAGACTCTCGCCTACCTAGTGCAACCAGTTTTCTTCCACAATTGCAATAACTTTTTTTTGCCATAAACTTTTGTGTTACTACAGTGAACTTTTCATCCATTTAACAGACTATAGTGAAAACTAGTGCTTGTTCAACATTTCTACCGCGTCGCGATCGTCCGATTACCATAAATAAGGCCATGAACATTTATCCTCAATCCCAATTGATCTTTCCTAAACCTTTTACTAACAAACCATAATAATAAAATTGTTACTTTAGGTCTTTCTCAATGAGGTGTCACGCTAGAGACGTGCCCTCCCACTTTGCTTACATATCATTAATTGATTTCTGCATAACTACGTGTCTTGTACACGTTTCTAATTATCTTGTTTCTCCCTTCTAATTAGGGAATACAATTCTTTCAACTCATGAGTGAGTTATTTCTAGGTTTCACGAAAGGGAATCTTGCCCCATTTGGCTCGTGATTCCTACTTAAACACAGGAGGTCTAGAACCTTCCTTTCGACTTTCTCTTCAGGTTTCACATTACGTGACCTGCCCAATTTGTATAACCAAGAAAAATATAGGTAATTCCGCTTAAATATAAGAAGTTATAGGAACTTCTATTTTATTCTTCCTGTTTTTGTTATTGTTATGTTTGAAGTTGTTACTCTTTCTAGAATATTTTCTTAGAAATTTCTGGAAGTACACCCCTTGTACTCGATTTACTGTATAACTTTAATTACTTTAATTGTCCTTAATTTTTGTATTTTATCTTCGCTATTTCAAATTCTTGCGAGGATTTTATAAAGGTTTGAAACCTAATGAATTGTTAATTGCCTGGCGCAAACTTTAGATATTTTTTCGGAGGTCTGTGACCCCATTTGTTATAAAGTCTCAATTATATATTTGGCAAAAAACTACTACTTATTTGTTAAATTCATCAAATTCTTTTGAATTGTTAAATAAATTAATAGTTCCTTTTCGCTTTTTCATTTTTCTAGTATAACAGTTAGGCAAGATCTTGGCTTTCCTAACTCTTCCTAGGTTCATGCCCTACTTAATGCAAATAAATCTCTTAATAGGGTTTTCACCACTTGTTGCATTTGAAGAAGAACTCTTAGGCATAACTGATGTCAAACTCTCCTTCTATTTCTCCATCCTTTTTCTTTGGTCCGAAATCCATCTCCTTCTTTTTATCATCTTCCCTTGGTGGTTAGGTTATTCCTTAGCCAATAATCTACCCAAAAATTTGGTCCCAGAAACCCGGGAGAGTCCATTTGTCATTGCTATTCTTTTTCAAAGGTTATTTGACAATACCTTGCAAATTATTAATATCTGCTTTGAATCTTTCAGCTATAACTACATCGTGTAAAGCCTGTGAAGTGGAATGAGGCCGCTCCTATCTCCTATGGTGTGTCCCTTTCTTTCAACTTATTTGCTGCTGCCAGCCTGACAGCATTTCCAAGGTTCCACAGTTTCGTGAGTTATATTTTAATCTATTTAATTTGTCATGGCTCCTACTGAAAAGGATGAAACTCTCATTGCCAGACGTTCTTCCTACAAAGGGCAACTCACCCGATTTAGAAATTTCATTAACAAAATAAATCCCGCCGAGTGTGATCTGGACATCTTGACACAACGCCTTAAGTTGTACGAACGGTCCTATGATTATTACGATCAAATTCAACCCGAGATTGAATCCGCTTGCCCAGAACTTCAATCGGATCGGGACGAGGTTGAACCCTTGTATTTCGAAGGGATTGCCAAGGCCCACCATTTGATCCGCAGTATCTCAGAACCAGACACTAGGGTCATCAATCCGGCCCAGTTCGCACCCGCTTCAGTTCATAAGGATAAACCGAAACCTTTACTTCCTAAGATAACTCTACCTCACTTCTCAGGCCAGGAAGGTGAATGGTATTCCTTTTACGAACTTTACTGCTCCCTCATTCATGAAAATAATGACATTCTCGACATTCATAAGTTCTACTTCCTGCGAGCGTCCTTGGAAGGACAGGCCTTGGCCTTGGTTGAGTCACTGCCTTTAAACGCAGATAACTACCACATCGCCTTTAATCTCCTTAAAGAGAGATATGGTAATTTACGTTTGTGTGTCACTCGCCACATTCGCTGCTTGTTCAACCTGCCAGTCGTCAAACCTAATGACGTCACCTCTTTAAGAGACCTGTTAGACTCCATGCAATTAAATGTTAGAGCGTTATATCAACTCAAGCAGCCAGTCCAAACTTGGGACACCATCCTTATTCATCTAGCTACATCCAGATTCATTTTTTCTACATTAAAGGCTTGGGAGATCGAACTCACTCGCAAGGAGGAATATACGTTTGAACACCTCATCTCGTTCCTCAACAGCCGGTGCCAAAACCTTACAGCACTCTCATTTCAGTGCGAAAATGTCGAAACGAGTCATCAGTGTCACACTCTTGAGAAAAAACTTGTCTCTTCAAATGGTCATCAGCCCCCATCTGTCGAGGCCAAGCAAACCCGTTCTGCTTCTTTCAACCATCCAAGAGAACATATCAGGCCGCTCAACAAATCTTTAAAATGCACGCTCTGTAAAAAGTTTCACACTTTGTACTTGTGCAAATCCTTTAAAGAATTGTCTGTTGAAGACCGAAGGAAATTTGTCTTAAATAGTAAACATTGCTTCAACTGCTTGTCACCTAAGCATTCTTCTTCTAACTGTACGTCTTCCAACCTCTGTTTTCATTGCAAAAAACCACATCATTCCTTATTGCACGTTCATGACCAATCGAGGTCACCAGTACCCGCTTCTTCAAACTCCATGCAGAGCAGCTCCGAACAAACTAATGCTTCTTCCTGCATTTCTAACGCCGAAACTTCTCACAGTGCGCAAGTCCTTTTGTCCACTGTACAATTCGAAATCCAAGATAAATTTGGAAATTGGTTTCGAACCCGCGGTCTTCTCGATTCCGCTTCAACTCACAACTTTGTTTCGCAATCGTTAATTAAAAAACTAGGTCTTTCATCATCACCTATTTCCATCAATGTATCCGGCATTGACAATTTGAAAACTGAAGCCTTGCAGCCTTCAAAATTGAAAATCAGAGACATTTGTCAAAGAAACACCAATCTTAACTTAAACTGTCTCATTCTTACCAGTATTGGCAAGGACACTCCTAGCAGCTCTATTAATACTTCCGGTTTAAAGATTCATTCGTACTTAAGGTTAGCTGATCCTCAGTTTAATGCTCAAGGTCCCATTGATATACTTTTCAGTGCCAATATTTTCTGGAATTGCCTTCGTAAACAGGTTCGCAAGTTATCTTCAAACGTGGTCACCAGAGACACCGATTTTGGTTGGGTTATTACTGGTGAAATCCAACAACCCAGTCTTCAAACCAAATCGCAATGTCATTTTGTTACTGCTGATATAAATCCCTTTTCTGAAAAAGAGAACGCTTATGTTTCTGATCTCGATACATTTGAAAAACACTTGCCGAAACGATGTCTTATTGTAAACAACTACGCCACCTTTGTAAGTTGTTTAAATGGTTTTGCCTTATTTCTGCACAAAATGGCAATTCAAGTTCGCCTCGCCTTGGGTTACTTCGTTTACTTTCTCATGTCATTTTTTATAGCAGGTAATTGCTTAAACTTTCTATCGAAAACTATCTTCCCCTTGTGTAAAACCATGGATATCAGTCACCATCATTTTGCTGTAAGCTATGTTTCACTTCTTTCCCTATTTAGTAGGATGGCCACGGCCGGCTCCTTCCCCCTTCCTCACAATTGGAAGCCGCTTTTGAAACCGCTTGAAAATCAGAATTCTCTAGCATCTAGAATGACTATTCTTACGCATAAACTCCTTCTCAATGTCCCAGCTTCTCTTCTTTGTTCGGAAGAATTAAGCTTTTTTCTGTTGAAAATTGTCGGATTCCGTGATCCTCAAAATTATGCGAAATTGATTTCTTACTTTATTTCATATGCCTCTAAATTGGTTTTTCACGTCCAATCTACGGATGACTGCATGACGTGTTACTGGTTCCGCTTTAAGTCACAGCTGATTGAACTAGTTTTGTTTGTTTATTTCGAACTGCTTGTTTGTCAATCTTGTTTGTATACAAGCTGGGGTAAGGCCAAGCTGCCGTTTATTTCCTTTATGCTTGCCAAAGGTCAGAGCAAGTTTTCCTTATCTCAACTCTGGCTGACTGCCAACCATTGTCTTGCGAGTTGCTTCCGTAAGTTAAGAAGCTGCTCACCTCATTACCAAAATAAACTTGTTCCGGTCAAGGACTCTTTCAGCTATTTATATTCGTTATCTCGCTGTACTATGTGGGTCAAGGTCGTTCATGCCTATGTCTCCCACTTACTCCCGCTCGTATCCTATAGCTGCTTCGATTCCTGTTTCATAACATCGTTGCATATTTGTTACGCGCTCATGTATCGCACCCTGGTTACATATTTTGCACCTTTATTGTTCATTGATGAACAAACTTGTTTTTTCTCGTCGTTACATTCGATGTGTTTCTGTATTTATGCTTGTCACGTCACGTTTCTCGCTGACTTAAGTATTTTTCTGACTAACCCCTTTGATACTTATTATAACTTAAGGTCATTGTTTATGGCTACTAGATTGTTGTTACCTATGGCGTTCTTGCCTCCTACTCGCATAGTTTGTTCGTTTATTTGGCATATTCTTATCCTTAATCGATGTACTTGTTTCTATACGCTTTGTTTAAACTTGTTAATTCTCATTTCGCATCTTATCGCAATATTTACTAGAGCTATATTTCCCGCAGCTTCTAGCTACTTAGTGATTGAAGGTGTTGTTAATTCTCGTCCTTTAACTCCGCTTTCCAATGACCCTGATGACCTACTTCCACTCACACCTGGTCACTTCCTTATAGGCACTTCTCTTTCCGCTCCTCCTCCCCTTTCCAGCTCTTACAGGGATTCTAATCTACTTATTGTTTGGCACAAACTTGAGGCCCTCCACAATTCTTTCTGGAAGAGGTGGAACTTGGAATATTTAACTTCCTTGCATCGGAGACAGAAGTGGTTTCTTTCCAGTCCCGACATTAAAGTGGGGGACCTGGTCCTGGTCAGGGATGTTTCTCCTCCCCAGGTCTGAATTTCTGGTAGAGTGACCGAGTGTTATCCTGGAAGGGATGGGAGAGTCAGGGTGGTCAGAGTCTTGGCCACTAACGGTCAGATCACAAGACTTTAATTGCTCCATTACCTTTAAATGTTTAATTGTTTTTCCTGCTCTCTGTTGGTGTTTACCCCTCCCAGCTTGGTGTATTCTTGGAATACACGGTAAGATAGAGTATATTTGTTAATACTCTTTGCTTGTTCATTCCTTCCTTTTTCTCACACACCAACAGTGATCTTCTAGTTTCTCTTTGGTGGTCATGTCTCTTATGTCATTTGTGAGTCTGTTCTAGATATATATCTTCCATGACTCACCTAGCGTCATGTAGCAGCGAATCTTTGAAGTTCCTCAATTCTTCCCGGTGCAAGAGGACTTCCTTATCCATCTGGCCACCAGATCTCGTCGCCATCGCCAGCTATCATCTCCGTGATTAAGAGAACTTCGTCTACTTTTTCACCCACCAGGCTGCGATAGCGTCGCCTACTATCAACTCTTTGAAGACCATTTCCTCAAGAGAATTTAACTTTTGTATGTTGGTGATGCTTATATGTCTTCCTTTTGTCTCCTACCCCCACTCCTTTCCCTTTCCTGGTCCCTCTGCGCTTCGCTGAGTGGGTCTCACTTGTACGTCGACCGTCGACTCCGTCAAGGCTCAACTAGAGCCAGCCTCCTGAACTCAAGAGGCATTTTCTTCATTCCACGCCATGTTGGAACTCTAATGTAAACCTTCAAAGGGAACTTCACCATCGCTATGCAGCAAAGATAAGTACAGACTTCAGGTTTTAACCTCATTCTCATCGTTTTAATATCTACATGCTTTTAAGGATAATTTTATAGGCAGTGTGAGATTACTATATTTTGGGGCAATAATCATCCTTCGCGGGATTTACCATGTTGGACTTTTGTCTGTCTAAGCCAACCTTTATAGAAAGTAGCTTTTCTTAAGCTAATTAAATGAGAAATCTTCTCACAACGTGGGATACCAATGAATACCCACTGTCTATCAAATATTTTGCTCGTTCCACCGCTGGAATAACTTTGGCCCTATTCTTCAGTCAAAATTGCTCTGGAACCTTCCAGAATCTACCAGTCACGTCGTCATGTATTTTCCACTCACATGTGTGAATACTTTCTCAAACTAAAGGATCTTCCTTATAATTTAATGCTCAATAGCTAACTTTTCTTCCTCCGTTGGGATTTTATCTGGCGTACTTAATGACAATCTATAACTTTCTCAAGCAATAGACTCTCGCCTACCTAGTGCAACCAGTTTTTTTCCCCACAATTGCAATAACTTTTTTTTTGCCATAAACTTTTGTGTTACTACAGTGAACTCTTCATCCATTTAACAGACTATAGTGAAAACTAGTGCTTGTTCAACATTTCTACCGCGTCGCGATCGTCCGATTACCATAAATAAGGCCATGAACATTTATCCTCAATCCCAATTGATCTTTCCTAAACCTTTTACTAATAAACCATAATAATAAAATTGTTACTTTAGGTCTTTCTCAATGAGGTGTCACGCTAGAGACGTGCCCTCCCACTTTGCTTACATATCATTAATTGATTTCTGCATAACTACGTGTCTTGTACGCGTTTCTAATTATCTTGTTTCTCCCTTCTAATTAGGGAATACAATTCTTTCAACTCATGAGTGAGTTATTTCTAGGTTTCACGAAAGGGAATCTTGCCCCATTTGGCTCGTGATTCCTACTTAAACACAGGAGGTCTAGAACCTTCCTTTCGACTTTCTATTCAGGTTTCACATTAAGTGACCTGCCCAATTTGTATAACCAAGAAAAATATAGGTAATTCCGCTTAAATATAAGAAGTTATAGGAACTTCTATTTTATTCTTCCCGTTTTTGTTATTATTATTTTCGAAGTTGTTACTCTTTCTAGAATATTTTCTTAGAAATTTCTGGAAGTACACCCCTTGTACTCGATTTACTGTATAACTTTAATTACTTTAATTGTCCTTAATTTTTGTATTTTATCTTCGCTATTTCAAATTCTTGCGAGGATTTTATAAAGGTTTGAAACCTAATGAATTGTTAATTGCCTGGCGCAAACTTTAGATGTTTTTTCGGAGGTCTGTGACCCCTTTTGTTATAAAGTCTCAATTATATATTTGGCAAAAAACTACTACTTATTTGTTAAATTCATCAAATTCTTATGAATTGTTAAATAAATTAATAGTTCCTTTTCGCTTTTTCATTTTTCTAGTATAACAGTTAGGCAAGATCCTGGCTTTCCTAACTCTTCCTAGGTTCATGCCCTACTTAATGCAAATAAATCTCTTAATAGGGTTTTCACCACTTGTTGCATTTGAAGAAGAACTCTTAGGCATAACTGATGTCAAACTCTCCTCCTATTTCTCCATCCTTTTTCTTTGGTCCGAAACCCATCTCCTTCTCTTTATCATCTTCCCTTGGTGGCTAGGTTATTCCTTAGCCAATAGTCTACCCACGAGCTTCACAATCTTCTCACCACGTGGCGCCAGCATCATCTTCATGTCAGCTTCCCTGATTGGTTCGTTTCGTAAAATTAATTTTACGGAATAGAACATGTCCTATTTTATGGAAAGTTTTATCAAAGGTCTTTTAAAACTTGAATTTGACCGTGAGCCACATAAATTTTATAAAATTAAATTATTGTACAATTAATTTAAAGGAACGGGCATAAGAGTAAAGGAACTGATGATGATCGCTTGACGATCAAAACTGGTCATCCAAGTGTATTTATTAATCTCATGTAATTTTTTTCAGGATTAGGGTCCACCCATT
Source organism: Meconema thalassinum (assembly GCA_946902985.2). Taxonomy (NCBI): domain Eukaryota; kingdom Metazoa; phylum Arthropoda; class Insecta; order Orthoptera; family Tettigoniidae; genus Meconema; species Meconema thalassinum. Next base: position 72,110,467 of record OX336399.1, on the reverse strand, counting down.
GGGGCCAAACGTGCTGAACGCCTGAAAAGCAATCCATTTCGGTTAGATGTTTTATTAAACGTTTCCAACTCTTTGGTTGGTTGGTTGGTTGGTTGGTTGGTTGGTTCCTTAGTTTAGGGGCTGCGACAACGCGGTGAAATTTCTTTAGTGAAATTTATCGTAGCGAATAATAAAATTATGCTTCCCTCATGATGTTTCTGAATATGGACCTTATCTAAAACGAAAACAATCGAAATATGTAATTGTATTGCCATTAATACTACACACAGAAAATTAATTATATTAGGCTGCACAATTTCAAAGCAGAGAAAACGCAACCATAATAACGTTAGAGCTTATGCAGTCGTAAAAGGTTGAACTGTTTAAGTCAATCACACTTCATTACCGTCTAAACTCTAAGGCTCAGTCTGTTTTGCTCAATTTTGGTTTTCTGGTTGAGACATTCCTCGTACACGGTACTGAAATGGTCGTGGCAGACGTACTTTTCACACAGCACACAGGAGTTTCTGTTTTTTTTTCTGTCCCGATTTCAAGGACATACAGCACATCTTCCAGATGATCCTGATGTTTTTCTCTTCAAGTGTAGAGTCTAAGAGCCCTGAGGAATTTCTTCTCGATTCTTTGAACTCATTCGCAAAGCTTTCTCTCTGATATTTCGGGGCAAACTTGTTTGCGTCGCTCTGCTATCGGAGGCTTCAACAATTGCTTGGCGAATTCGTTCCTGGTCCTTGCTAATGTTCCCGGCTATATCACGACTCGTATTATTCGGTTACACTCGAGAAACTATACGTTCTCACAATAGAAACACACGCAACAATTAAAATTAACTGAACAAGAGTTTGCCAATGATGTCTCGCCAGTGCTCGCATGCCCAGTCAGGTTCGTCTCTTCGCCGGAAACGATCTGACGCGCAAAGGTTTATGACAGACCGCTCGAGTGGTGCCCCACAGTGTCCTTGGAAGGTACACAAGAGCCCAGAGTACAGTCCGTGATAGAAATAAATCAGCAGTCCTTTTTCAAGAGTTGGGGGTAATTAATTACCCCGCGCGAGTACTAGAGGGTTAAGAGCATTAATCAAACCTAACCTACAAATTTTGGCTTCACACAAGTGTAGTTAATGCGAGGTTCTTTTTCATGCCATAAATCTATGACATGGGACCGTCGGATTTACTTCCTCTCCGAAGGAAGGCACACTGAGTGATTTTTAACGCTCTTAAAAATCCGATGACTTCGGTGGGCTTTGAACCCGCGACTTTGAGCATAGAAACTCAGCTTGCTACCAACTACGCCACCGAAGCCGCTGTTTCCGAGTCTAATAATATAATCAGGTACTGTTTTTCTGGACTTCATCTGAGCCAATTCTCGTACTTATTGAAGAAGCACATTACATTTACACTCTTCGCAAGTTCCCTAGAAAATCATTAGCTTCATGATTATGGTTTAGATATCGCACGTTTGGAAAATAACTCCTCTCCTTTGCTGGTATAAAACGTGATAGATAACCAGCCAGTTGAGGAAGCATTACTCTCGCAGGTTAACCAGCGAGCAGAGTGGAATAATTTATACGTGACTCTGGCGGCGATATTTCCGGAACCACTTTATTCTCGAGCCATCCACGCAATGCTTCCGTTAACATTTTGTTTGCAAAACTCTTCAAAATCTCAATGTATACAATTGTGTTCCTGTCAGTACATTTTGAATTTTCAGATAATTCGTTGTATTTATTACGAAGGAAGTGTATAATATATAAATATACAATCTGTGTATTCATAGCTGACGTGAAAACTACATGAGTGAATGACGTAGATATTGGTATATAAGCAGACGCATAGCCAGTGGGGGTGGGGGTGAAAGGTTACATCTCATACCCACCACCACCTCCTGCGAAACCTTTGACGTATTCCCAATTAGTAGAGAATTAGTAGACTATGAATAATTCTGAATTTGATATTTACCGGTTTGAAGGATGAAATAAAAATAAAAGTATAAATATAAGAAAAATGAACTGATTTTTTTCTAAATTTTATTTTATAAATGTTACAAAAATAAAATAAAAAAATAAAAAAATAAATAATCAAAAATAGAAAATAGAAATAAAATATAAAAAATAATGTAAATAATCAAATAAAGAATAAATTACAAAATTAGAAAATTAAAATAGAAAAATAAAATAAAAATTTACATAAAAATTAAAAAATAGAAAGGAAAATTTAACATTAAAATAGACAATAAAAAAAATAAACACGTTAACTATTAAAATTACATATAGAAATAAAATCTACTATGTAAAGCTCAAATACCACTGACTCATTCATTCATCACGAAATCTCTGAAACCACCAAACGGATTGGAATGAAATTTGGTATCCAGCTTCCTCAAGGGCCGCAAACGCCCACTAAGAAAGGATTTTTAGATATTCAGGTTCTAAAGGGGTGTTACGGGGTAGACCTGCATTTCATTGAATAGCAATATTTCCCGATTGGTTTCATTGGGGGATGTGATACTCGGCATATAAACTCAGCACAAAAAATAAGAAGACACGTGTCTGAGGGTTTTTCGATGTGGTGTATATTATGAGGTGAAAGGGGTGAAAAGTGGGGGTTGAAGGATTCCTAACGGAGCGTGTATCTCTTAAACGACATAGGCGAGGAGTTTGGAACTCAGCCGAAAAAAATGAGCATAAAAATAACTAAACAGGTGTTTGACCGTTTTTTCATAAATCCAATTTAAGGGGCCCATGGAGAGGGGTGAAATTATGGGAGGTGGGGTGGAAACGTAATATGTCTGTGTGTAAAATTATACATGGCCTATGTTGTAGACAATAACACATTACATCTTTTTTGTCTCTTGCTATTTCATCATACGACGAATACTTACGGGAATTATTTTCCAACTCAGCCGAAAAAATCAGCATAAAAAATAACTAAACAGGTGTTTGACCGTTTTTTCCTAAATCCAATTTAAGGGGCCCATGGGGAGGGGTGAAATTATGGGGGAGGGGGGGAAACGTAATATGTCTGAGTGTAAAATTTTACATGGCCTATGTTGTAGACAATAACACATTACATCTTTTTTGTCTCTTGCTATTTCATCATACGACGAATACTTAGGGAGTTATTAATGATTTTGTACTTTTTGGCCGGAATTTTTAAGTCCCAGAAATGACATAAAAGTTGATTCGAATGAAATTTAAAAAAATAGTTTTTTTAATACTTTTATTATATTTTTCACGTCTTTTAGGGTCCGAAACCAACATGATATTTTGATGTTTTTTTTTCGTCCCATGCATTTTTGGTTTCAGGTGATAGAATTTTTTCCACTAGGACCCATGCTTATCTATCTATTTAACTAATGTTATAACGGGATTCCAAATGCTATTGCGGGCGAAGCCGCGGGTAACAGCTAGTATATTAAATAAAATGAAAATTAAATGAAATAAAATAATAATAATATTGCTTTAAGTCGTCTTCTATTTCATGATACCAATTTGTTTTCCTTTTTGAACTGTTTCTTCTTCTTCTTCTTTTGAGACCACAAAGGATCACTTTACCCAACCATTAGTTCGTCGACATGTAGGAACTGTACGAGCCTTGCGGTCCTCCCAGTACTTCTTCATGCGTATTGATCGTCTTGCCCGTTCTTCGGCGGAAAATATTCTTGTAGGAATTTTCTTCTTTGTGAGTGGAAAATGAAACGTCATATTTTTAAGTGCTGTAGTTAAACTTTTCTTATTTGCAGCATCTTCTGTTGTTAGGCCAATTTCTTTTAAGTCCTCTCTGATTTCTCTTAACCATCGGCATCCAGTTGTTGTGTTTTTTGAAGCAAGATTGTACTGCACTAGTTGTTTTAGAAGACGTGAATCTGGCATTCTCATGATGTGCCCAAAGAATCCTAGTCTTTTCTTTCGCATGGTATCAGTAATGGGTTCTAGGTTGTTAGGTATTATTCGCCATTGCCCATCTTTTTTATATCCTTTATTGATACAAGTTCTTCCAATTCGCCTTTCGATCTTCTGTAATCTGTCGGTTTTAGAATGTTCATTTAGATGGAATAATGTTTCTGCTGCATATGTGGCTTCCGGTTTTATGACTGTATTGTAATGTTTAATTTTTGCATTAATTGATAAGCATTTCTTTTTGTAAGTTTCCCATGTTAATTTTTGTGCCCTAGATAACTTGTTGGTTCTTATTTGAATTGACGCTTTCTCATTTTAATTGTTTGTTATTAGCTCTCCTAGATATTTGAATCGTGTTACAATTTTAATTTTTGTATCATTAATTTGTATTTCCTTTAATGGTGTTGGTTTTTGTGGCATGATTTCTGTTTTTTCGAATGATATCTTAAGGCCAATTTTATTTGCAATTGTCTGAAGCTCTGATATCTGTGTTTTGGCTTCCTCTAAATCTTTCGCCAATAATGCCATGTCGTCTGCAAAACCAAGACAGTTTGTTTGAATTTTTCTCCCTATTTTTATATTTGGAGGGCATTTATTAGACCATTCTCGCATTACCATTTCCAATGCACAATTAAATAGTAATGGTGATAAGCCATCACCCTGTCGTAAACTGGTTGTGACCTCAAATGGGTCAGCGAATTCACCTCTGAATTTAACTTTTGATTTGGTGTCTGTAAGAGTTAGTTTTATGAGATTTGTCAATTTGGCGTGTAATCCCATGTGTCTTAGAATTTTTAATAAAGATTCTCTATGAATACAATCATATGCTTTTTTAAAGTCGATAAATGTTATCACCATATCTCTATTCCTTTTTCTATTATAATCCATTATCAATTTTAGGCTCATAATTTGATCTGGGCAACATCTCCAGGGCCTGAAACCTCCTTGATATTCTCCTAATTCATTTTCAAGTTGTACTTTAATTCTATTGAGAAGAATTCGAGATTTTTTTTTATAGGTAACATCCAGGAGTGAAATCCCTCGGTAATTGTTAGAGTCTGTCTTATCCCCTTTTTTATGTAGTGGATGGATGATAGCTGATCGCCAATGTTCAGGGAATTTTCCTGTAATCCAGATGTTGACTAGTTGTTGGTGAAGAGCGATTTTTGCCGAATTTCCAGCATACTTCCAAATCTCTGCAAAAGTCTGGTCTTCTCCAGGGGCTTTGAAATTCTTCATCTCATTCAGTGCTATGTAAATGTCTTCTAATGTGGGCGGGTTAATGTTCTCCGGTGGTGTTGTTATTGGAGTGTCAACATCCAATTGGAGAAATTCTATCGGTTTTCACAGTTTAGGAGTGTCTTAAAATATTTAGCCATAATTTGTGCATTATCCTGGTTGTTGTGGGCCAATTTACCATTTTCATCTTTTAACAATAAGGTAGGTGCTTCATATGTTTTCAGATGTTGTTTAAAGATTTTGTAATAATTCCGCGATTGTGAAATTTTGAATTCCTCTTCAATTGTTTGTAGGGTGTCAGTATGATATTGCCGTTTTATTCTTCTTAAAGTTTTAGTTGTTTCTTTTCGTTGTGTAACTAAATTTTGAAAAGATGTTTCAGATTTTTGGGATTGGTGTAATAACCACGCTCGGTGTCGTTTTTCAATCATCTCATCACATTCATTATTCCACCATTGATGTTTTTTCCGCGGTTTAATTGGAGCCAGGTCTTCTGCTATTCGTTGTAGGTTGTGAACCAAGTTTTCGAGTTTATCAGTTATTTTAATGTTTCCAGTTGCTTTTTGGTACTGTTCACTGTTGATTAACTGGATAGGATCTATTGTTCGTTTAGTTTTTGGGGTTTTCCTTTGTTGTCTCTTCTGGGGCGTGAGTTTAATTTTAATTTTGACTACGTAGTGATCAGAACCTGTGTCAATTCCGCGGGGGACTTTGACGTTATAGATCTCTTTATGGTGGTGTTTATCCATGCACACGTGGTCCAGTTGCCATTCTCCCTTAGTGTAATCAGGGTGTTTCCATGTTTTAAGTTTTTGAGGTTTTCGTTTAAAACATGTAGATTTTGAGATTAAGTTATGGTTTCGACACAGGTCAACTAGTCGCTCTCCATTTTTATTTGTTCTATTGTGTGCTGGCCATTTTCCGATGATGTCACGGTATTTTCTTTCTCTACCTAGCTGAGCGTTAAAGTCGCCAATTAATAATTTAACATGGTGTTTGGGGATGTTATCTATGGTTTGATCCAGTAGGTCCCAAAATTCTTCTGTTTCTTCACGGTCTTTGGGGGAAGTGTTTTTATCATTAGTGGGAGCATGGGCATTTGTGATAGTATAAGTCTTATTAGATGTGTTAAAGGTGAGTGTTGAGATTCGAGGAGATGGTGAGCGGAATTCTTGAACTGAATTTATAATTTTAAGGTTGATCAGAATTCCTGTTCCAAATTGTGGAACATTCTTCATAACTCTCTTCCCCGGTATACCCTTATATAGTCGATACCCTTGAGATTCCAAAGCATCCTGGTCAGTGTTCCTCAATTTCTGTAATCCCATGATAAGAATTTTGTGCTGATCTACTGTTTACTACATCAAATATTTTCTTTGTAAGTCGTTTATTGTTCATTCTCTGTATGTGCCCGTAGAAAGTTAGTCTGCGTTTTCTAATGATATCTGTGAGTCTGTCTGTGTGTTCATATAGCTCTTTGGTAGGTCTTTTCATCCATATCCCATCTCTGTGTACTGCTCCAAATATTTTTCTCTGAATTTTACGTTCAACTTTTTCTGTTTCTATGATGCCAGATGCTCCAATTGTGGTCGTTTCTGACGCATACAATGCTTCTGGTAATACAACTGTTTTGTAGTGTCTAAGTTTGGCCTGTCTTGATATGCTTTTCTTATTATAATGTGACCATGTAAGTTTATATGCTTTCTGGAGTTTTTCTGTTCGTTCTATGTTAGATATCTTGTTTGATCCTCCTATTTGTATATATTCTCCTAAGTACTTAAATATTTCAACTCTTTGTATGGATCCATATATGGTATGCATGGTTTGTACATTGTTGGTGTGTCGTTCCATGTATTGGGTCTTCTCAGAAGATATCTGTAAACCTGTTTTAGCAGCTATTTCATGTAATCGTTCCAGTGCTTCCCTTGCCTCCTGTGTGTTATTGCTGAGTAAGGCGACGTCATCTGCAAATGCCAGACATTTTATAGTTTTGTTTCGCGGGTTCTTCCTTGCTGTATTCCGTTAACTTGTTCCTCCCACTGCTTAACAATTTTGTCTAAGACCATGTTGCACAAGATTGGTGGGAGTCCGTCTCGTTGTTTGACACCTGTGCGTACAGTATATGAAAGGGTTATGAAATTTCACCCATGAACTTAACTTTAGAGGTAGTGTCCGTGAGCGTTAGTTGTATAAGTGCCCTGTTTTTTTTGTCAATGCCATATTCTTCCAGTACTGCAAAGAGCGTTTGTCTATCAATGCTGTCGTATGCTTTTTTAAAGTCCACAAAGGTAACTACAGTGTTTTTTGTCTGTCTGACTTTCAGTAGTGTTCTCAAGTTCCAGATCTGTTCGATGCATGATCTCCCTTTTCTGAAGCCTGCCTGGTATTCTCCTATTTGTGGATCTGCTTGTGGTTCTAGTCTGTTCAATAACACTTTAGAGAATATTTTGTAAGAGACTGGCACTGGAGAAATATCTCTGTAATTATTTGGATCTGACTTATCACCCTTTTTATATAATGGGTGGATCAATGCACATCTCCATTCCTCTGGCATTTTCTCTGTGATCCAAATGTCTGTGATGATCTTATGAATTGTTTTGGTGATGTTTTTATCTTGAAGCTTCCATACTTCAGCAATAATGCCATCTTCTCCTGCCGCTCTGTTATTTTTCATTTGTTGTATGATCTCCTCTATCTCCTCTATTGTAGGTAGGTTAGAACCGGTATTGGATGTAGTTTTTTGGAAGGTCAATTTCTCCGTGGGTTCTGTACAATTGAGAAGATTATTAAAGTATTGTTTGAGAATTGTACAGTTTTCTTTCGTGTTCGTTTCCAGGGACCCATCTGTTCTTCGAAAGCAGAGGCTAGGAGGCTGATAACCCTTAATATTTTCTTTGAATGTTCTGTAAAAATTCATTGTGTTATTTCTCTTAAAATCTTCTTCAATTTCTTTTAGCCTGTTGTTGCCGTACGCTCGTTTTTCTCTTCTGATTTCCTTTGATGATTGTTTTTGAACTTCGTGAAATTCCTTCCATGTTTTGGATGTTCTGTTACTGCTGAACTTCATCCATACCTGTGTTCTTCTCTCAGTGGCTTGATCACAAATTACGTTCCACCACTTATGTTTTCGTTTTCTAGGAGGTTGCGCCCAACGCATTGCCTTTTGAACTGTGGTCGCAAGATCTGTCCAAGTGTCTGTTGGATGCCTATTAATTTCTTCAATGATTTCTTCCCTATTTATCTTCAAATATTCTGGATCAGGCTGGACTATTTTGTTTTTTTGTTGTCTTTTTCTGTCTTGGGATTGGTCTGATATTGACTTGTAACAAATAATGGTCAGACTCGGCGAACCCTTTACGCGTTCTGACATTTAAAATTTCCTGTGAATTTTTGTTAGAAATGGCCACATGATCAATCTTGAATTATCCCCATACAATGTTGGGTGCTTTCCATGTTGTACGTTTTCGTCTTGAATTTGAAATTGTGTCGACATAATTTTGAGGTTAAAATTTTGACAATATTTTATGAGGTGTTCCCCATTTTTAGCCTATTTTCAATTTTGAAAAAATAGGCTTATGAGATCACCTTTTGTCCGTGTGTGTGTGTGCGTGTGTGTGTGTGTGTGTGTGATTCGTGTGTGTGCCCCCCCCTAATAAAATCTAAACGGCTGGAGCGATTTCAATGAAACTCGGAAAGTTCATAGCACTATTCCCGGCGACCTCGACCGTGCCCTTCAAGTTTTGTTACGACTCACCAATCCAACATGGCGGCTGTGCGAAATATTTCACCAGCATTCAATATCTCCGAAACTATTACCGATATTACCCTGACATTTTATATGGTGATAGAGGGAACTACTTTACGTTCACTTATGTGACTTTTGAAAACCTGGTAATAACAAAACCAACATGGCGGCCAAGCGAATTTGCGACTTTTAAATAGAAGTTTCTCGCGATTTGACCAACCAAACGCAATGAAACTTGGTTCAGTATATGTTTATATACATTGTAATGCACCGACATCTAACTTCGTTCAATTGTTTACATAATCACAAGATGGCGGATGTGCGAAATATTTCACCGGCATTCTATATCTCTGAAACTATTTGCGGTAAACCCCTGAAATTTTGTACGGAGATAAAGGGCACTACTGGAAGTCCATCTATAAGACTTTCAAAAACCGGTTAACTACAAAACGAACATGGCGGCCAAGCGAATTTGAAAATTTTAAATAGACCTTTCTCGCGATTTAATGTTCCAAGCGCACTGAAACCTGGCACAGGAAATATTTATACACATTTTAATCCACTGGTATCTAATTTAGTTCAATTGTTTACATAACCTCAAGATGGCGGCAGTGCGAATTTTAAAATTAAGATTTTATTTATTGTGATGTATTCATGCGATCGAAGTGAAAGTTTGAATAATGAACCTACGCAATAATTTTCCTTTAATGGTACATGACTCTATGGCCTATACATTTAACAATCCAACATGGCGACCATCCGAAATATTTAGACGATACTGAATATCTACGAATCTATTTTAGCAATCAAACTGCATTTTTTAATGTTCATAGGGGCTATGAACTTAAGTTCAACTATAGGACTTTAAATAATCTGGTGATCACAATTCCAACATGGCGGTGACGCGATTTATAAATATTCACATGGACGTTTCTCGCAATTTAACCATCCGCGTGCAGTGAAACTTGGTACAGTAAATCTATATACGAATGTTAATCCACTGGCATCTAATTTATTTCAATTGTTTCCATAACCTCAAGATGGCAGCTGTGAAAAATTTTAAACTCTTCTTGTGTTTTTTTTTTCTTGTGTCTTAACTATGCGATTGAAGTTTGAATACTACACGTTCACAATAATCTGCATGCAACAGTACATAACTCTGGGACCTACATATATAAAATGCAACATGGCGACCATCCGAAATATTTAGTCGGTTCTCAATATCTACGAATCTATTACAGCAATCAAACTGAAATTGTGTATGTTGATAGTGGCAATTAACAAAAGTAGGATATATGAAAATAGGCTGTATAGTTCTTCACAGAACTACTTGTTGTTTGTGCGATAGTGTGCTGAATGAGGGCCTGTGATTTGTCTGTATTTTTCTCTCCTTACCGAATTGCGCGTTTAAGTCTCCCATTAAAACTTTAACATGCCTTTCTGGTATGTTGTTGGTTACTTCTTCCATGTGTTCCAAGAAGTCTTCAACTTCTTGTGGTTTCTTTCTATTATGCTCATTTGTAGGTGCATGTGTATTGATAATCGTGTAACCTTTATTACCTGATTTGAAGGAGAGTGTGGAGATCCTTTCTGATATGGAATTAAAGTCAATAATATTATCCATGACTGATTTGTGTACTGCAAATCTTGTTCCAAACAATGATGGTGTACCTCTTCCTACAGCAGGTTTACCTTTATAAATCCTGTAATTTTCTGTGTTGAAATGGCTTTTATCTTAAAAACGAGTCTCCTGAATCGCAAGAAATTTTATTTGAAATTTTTCTAACATGTCTGTGAGTTGTTTTAGTTTTCCAAGTTTGAAGAGAGTGTTAACATTGAGAGTGCCAATGTAGTGTTTGAGTAGAGATTTTGAGAAGCTCCGACTCTTCTCCTCATGATGTTCCTGATCTCCCAGAATCCAATGACTAGGAAAGTCCAGCACGGTGACTGGGGCCTGGGGTAGCGGATTTCTTTCCTTTTGATCCATCATGATTACTTCAAGTTGGAGGTGGTTGTGGCGATCTTAAAGAAAGATCACGATGATTGCTGACTTGATTGTTGAGATAAAGACATATTTCACAGCCGCACCAACTAGGTGAACATACGCTGACCAATAATCGCTGGATACCAGAACAGACACTATTGGATTTTGTGTGTTTGGTCCGCGAGAGCTATATTATTTCGCTCAAGTCCGCCGGCAAGCCGGTGAGGACCCCCCTATCCGCCACCTGGGACGCGCCACGTGGGAGTATCACCTCTCCGCCTGCTACGACAACGTAGTAGGTTCAACAAGCAAATGATAGAAGACAGATAAAATTTCAGAAAAAAATTAAGAACGCCAAATTTTTTGTAAGTGAAAGGAAGAAGATAGGAACATTGTGGACGGAACAAAGGAAACAGGAGCACAGTCAAAGGATGAAGAGATTTTGGGAAGAGAAGAAGAAGAAGAAGGGTAAGAAGTGAAAATTGTGACATCATGAGATATTTGAGTTCAAACACTATCCATAAGGGCAAAAATGATGTAATAATAATAAAATTATAATAATATTATATCATTATCATGAAATAAAATGAAATTAAATAACAAAATAAATAAATAAAACAAATAATCTATATCATGACTCAAAATGTTATTAACAATGTGTTTGCATTACGTAATGGGGACGGCAAGTCTTCAGTCAGAGTTATAACTTATTGGTTATCATCACAAGTGTTATTATACCTACACGGAGATGTCTATCTCATGCGCCTGGTGACATAATAACACATGGCGCTGGACAAATCTTGAGATCTGCGGATAACTATCTAATGCTCCCTTCTCACGCAATGGAGAAGTAAGCGATTGCTTCCACCTGCCACTAAGTCCAGACCTCTGTAGCCAAGTGGACATACAACGGAATTGTTTGAACAGTAAGTGTTCGATATGGTTGAGAAGTGAGCTCGTCAAGTGTAAAACTTCTCCCGTCCATATTTTTAAATTTTAATTTTAAATGCAGGAGTACTTTTACTCAGTTCAGTGTATTTTTTCAAGATTTTAACTGGTTCCTGCGAAATGCTTTGGCTCGAAACTTCAATTTCAGTATGTTGGTTCAGAGACAGTTACAGTAAAAGTTGTTTTATTTGAGGATCTTGGTCATCGCGAAGTCCTGTGTACTTCGGTGTGTGTGGAATTATGTCTGATAACTTGTGTTACTGTGATGGCTTTATTAGTGTCCCGTCCATCAAGGCCACTTGCTCTTCGAACAAGAGAGAAGAAGGCTTCAGGCTGAAAAAAGAAATGCCAGAAAAGAGCGCATGAATCGCAGAATGATCAACCCCCAAGATCCATTGGCTGCTCAAGACCTTGTGTGCCAATATTGAGGAAGAGCCTGTGGTTCTCGGATCAGACTGTACAGTGGGCTCCTGCTCCTGAGTAGCAGACTACCGACTAAAACTCCCCCGTTACTTCTGAACACTAGCCTGGAACCGTTTAGCACATTACTTCAGGCTAGAGTCATTTTATATTTGCCTGTAGGGCACTCTTCCGTAATGAATCATCTTCAGTGGCGATCCAGGTCCGTCTTCTTTGTTCGGAGGATATCTTCAACAAAGCTTGCTACTAGTTTCCAGTTTTCCTCATTTTGTAGCATCACTGCAACAATATTGTCCGGGGATATCTCTACATCAATGTGATCTTGAAGAGACTGCCTATTTTGGACCCACCGTCCACAAGAGAAGAAGGTGTGATTAGCATTATCTAATTCGTTGATACAGTAGATGCAATCTGATGAATCCACCTTCCCCATCTTCTTAAGATAGGAACAGAAGTACCCATGACCAGTCAAGAACTGAGTGAGATAGTAACCAACCTCACCATGTTTCCTCTCTGTCCAAACCTGCACCTGAGGGATCATTCTCTTAGTCCATTGGCTTTGATCTCCTTGCTCCCATTTGATCTGCCAATTTTGAAAGGTTTGTACTCTTGCCGATCGTCTTGCATTTTGTAAACCCATATCAGATTTCCTCAAGTAAATGTTCTTGCGTTCTTTCGCAAGAAAAAAATCGGAATAATCCCGGCAATAACGAGAACTGCTTCCTCAGAGACCGTGCGATATGCAGATGCCACGCGCAAAGCCCCCCGCCTCTGCACTTGCGCCAGTGGCTTCCTATAAATTTCCTTATCCAGGGCATCCGCCCATATTTCCGCTCCATACAGCAGAACTGAATGGATGGCTGTCATCAATAGTCTTCTCTTACTAGATGTTGGCCCACCAACATTGGCCATGAGCCGACTGAGGGACGTTACTCCTCTGGATGCCTTATCTGCAGTCCGTCTAATCTGTTCTCCAAAATTCATTTTACTGTCGATCATGATGCCCAGGTATTTTGCTGCTGGCTGCGTCTCTAATTGAATTTGTCCTACCTGTATTGGAAGTATTGTCTGAATTCTCTTCTTTGTTAGGATGACAATTTCCGTCTTACTAAGTGCTAGAGACAGACCATGTTCCTCCATCCATCTATTGATTTTGCGCATTACCATATTGAGTCGCAACTGTGCCTGCTCGACACTTCTTCTTGCTACAAGAGCAGCAACATCATCTGCATACCCTACTAGAATAGTTTCTTCAGGCATTTCAAGCCTCAACAAGCTGTCGTATGTAACATTCCAGAGATCAGGTCCTAGTATCGAACCCTGGGCAGCCCCAGCCGTGACTTGTACTCTACGGATCCCTTCTGTAGTATCGTAGAGCAGAGCACGATCTTTCAAGTAAGAGTCTAAGATCCGAAGGAGATACCTTGGAACATGGAATGAAAATTCTAGAGCATCCATGATATCTGTCCATTTGACAGAGTTGAAAGCGTTTTTAACATCCAGTGTAACAAAAAGAATCACCCGGCGAGAGTAATGATTATAACTCTCCGCTCTTCGTACTTTTTCGGCGACTTCTTGCACTGCATCCAGTGTCGACCGGCCTACCCTGAATCCAAATTGTCTTGGTGATAAATCGCCGGCTGCGATTATTGCTTCAAGCAATCTCCGTCTTATGAGTTTCTCAAATAGTTTGCCTGTTGTGTCAAGCATACAAAGTGGGCGGTACGATGATGGTAACTCAGGGTCACCCATGCCCTTACTAATGAGCACTAAGCAACAGATCTTCCAGCGAAAGCTAAAGATTCCTGCTTTCAAGCACACATTGAACATTCTCAACAATAACAACAACATATCTTGATCAACTATTATTTTCAGAACCTCATTAGGAATCCCATCTGGCCCCGGAGCCTTGTTGTTCCGTAAAGGATGCGTTGCAACCCGAAGTTCATCTTCAGTAAACAGTGGGAAATCTAGATCACTTTCAAAATTCCTCTCAGGTCTTGTGGGGTGAGTTGGAAAAAGGTTTTGAACAATGGTGTTCATAATATCATCCTCCATGATGCACGATGTTCTGTGACTTCCAAGTTTCTGTGTTACAATTTTGTAACCCAAACCCCATAGCCCAATAATAATAATAATAATAATAATAATAATAATAATAATAATAATAATAATAGTCTAATAATAATAATAATAATAATAAGTATAATAATAATAATAGTGAAACCATACAAGAGAACGGCCTAGAGAAAGCTGCTGTAGAAGATCGTATCTCAAAAATGGAAAGAGCTTATGGGCTAACTAAAAACCTCTACAACAAGAAATGCATCTCATGGAATGCCAAACTAAAACATTACAACACGGTAGTAAAAACAGAATGCCTGTATGTCAGCGAATGCCTCTCGATGAATTACAAGTTGGAGAAGCTAGAGATCCTAGAAAGAAGAATACTACGGAAAATCATGGGCCCAGTCCAGACTGAAACCGGCTGGAAACTTCGGAGCAACAATGAAGTCTATAAAAATGTGGAGAGAATCTCAGAGACCATGAAGAAGAGGAGGTTATCGTTTCTCGGACACTTGTACAGAATGGACAAAACTAGACTAACCAAACAGTTATTCGACTACCTGTGGAACAAGAAGACAACAACGACATGGATTAAGGAAGTTCGAAAAGATCTCGAAAATTCCAACATCCAGGAAGTTCAGATGTCAAACAGGGAAACATTTCGGTACATAATTCAAAATTTGTAAGGGTTTCACGTCACAAGAACCACAAAGAAGGGAAGAGCCTGGACGGATGAGCAGAAGAAACAGCATAGCGCCCATATGAAGGAGTACTGGAGGAAGAGGAAACTTCAGGCAAAGAAAAAATGAAATTGTAGCGTGATCCGAAGTGGTCAATTCGCAAATAAAAAAAAATAGTATTTACGAAAAATTCTCCGGAAGATCTCCGGAGCAATCAACAGAAACGGCATTTGGATGAAGAGACCTAATACTGAACTCTATCAAAACACCATAACAATAACATACGAAATTAGAAAACGCAGAGCCAAATTTTACACTCACATTCACAGGAGGCCACCTCCAGATTGCCCAAGAAACTACTCGGTATCACAACACAGAGCAAATGCGGCACAGAATGGCTTAAAGAGGTACAGAGAGACTTACAAGTAATTAGTATACAAAATTTTCGAAGACCGAACTGAGTGCCAGACGAAAATCGCGAATGTTAAGTTCGAACCAAGATCATTACGACAACCTGGGAAAAAATGGACGGATGAGAGGAAGAGGGAGCATTCCGCGAGAATGAAGAGGTTTGGGGAGGAGCGGAGGAGACACACCTCCAAATGACATCATGTTATCAAGTTTAATCGCTCTCCTGTTGGTGAATTTTTGCTTAATAGTATTTACGGTATACTTGTAATTCAGTCATACACTAGGAAGGAGGTAGCCGTGGCCTTATGCTAGAGACCATCCCAGAAAATTGCCTGGGAAGTGGGAAGCCTCGGAAATCCACTTCCAGAATGGATGAAGTGAGATTGTAAACATACTTTCTCAGTTTTGCCTCGCGAGCCTAAATGTACCCCGTTTCAGCCCTCAGACCGGAATTAAATTTTTTGGCAGAGCCGGACCTTGAACCCAGGCCTCCGCGGTGACAGCCAAGAATGTTAGCTGTTATGTTCTTCTACATATTCATTCATTAATTAATTTCTTTATTTGCATATTGTATTAAAGTCGTACTGTTTCATATATTAAAACAATTCTCATCATTATCGTACAAGCCTCCGTGGCTTAGGCGGCAGCACGCCGGCCTCTCACCGTTGGGTCTGTGGTTCAAATCCCGGTCACTTCATATGAGATCTGTGCTGGACAAAACGGAGGCAGACAGGTTTTTCTCCGGGTACTCCGGTTTTCCCTGTCAAAAATTTCATTCCAGTAACACTCTCCACTATCATTTAATTTAATTGCATCTGTCATTCATTTAATCATTGCTTCAGAGAGCGCCAGTCTTTGGCAGCAGGCACAGTTCATATCCTCGCCGCTAGGTGGAGGATTCATTCGTTCCATACCTGACCCGGTCGGTCTATTGGAAGCAGGCTGTGGATTTTTATTTTCATCATTAACGTCAAGATAGAAGTTTATTAATTGTTCTGTTTATTAATCGTCATGTTTAGTTATAATTGACATTGTTATTTTTCTTTATTAGGTGCTAAGCTAGGTTTCAATGTATAAGCCGCATCAAGGTGATAAGTAGCATTTCTTTGACTAATCAATTCAGTATGTATTGATATTAAATTTATCATGATTCATACAATTTGTATGAGTTGACGTATAGATTAAAATTTTACCTATTGAATAGGAAAATAAATGATAATCTACCTTAAAGTCAACAATGTACTGAAACTAAAGTTTTGTAACCTTTTTCAGTAATTCTTAAAATAAAAAATATTAAACTAAGAGCATCAATCTAAATTTAGTTATTTAGCGTATGGCTTTTAGTAACGGGAGTGTCCGAGGACATGTTCGGCTCGCCAGAGGCTGTAGCTGCTTCAAGCGGACACCCATGGGGTGAGCTACAAGTTCCGTTCAAATTCAAGTAATTCCAACTTTTGCTACCTAGTGGTGAACGTTGGATCTTTGGTAGAGCGCTTCAACGAAATCTAACCTACAATTTAGCTTCATACAAGTTTAATTAGTGGAAGGTTCTTTTACATGCCATAAGTTTATTACATGGGATCGCCGGCTTTACTTCCCCTCCGAAGGAAGGCATACTGAAGGATTTTAACGATCTTACAAAATCGACGACTTCGGCCGGGTTTGAACCCGCGATCTTGGGCATAGAAGCTCAGCATGCTACCAACTACGCCACTGAAGCCGCTATGAATATAAAATTAACATTCTATGCAAAAAGATATGAAGACTAGAAATAAAATTTTCTGGACATTTTCTTTGCTCAGTAATCGTAGACTAATCTTCGAATATTAAACATTCTGTTAATATATTGTTAATTATAATCGAAAATATTGTCTAATTAGAATAAATCGTTAAGATATTGAAAAATATATTATGTAAATTTTCTTTAAAAATCACATCTGTTAGCTACTATAGAATTATTATTGAAATTTTAAAAATTCCTATAAAAATATAAATTACTTATAAACAAAATTTTTGAGTCTCTAAAATATAGAAATCTGCAACTACGGAGTAGGAAATGGTATTGAAATATATTTCTACGATCTCAAAATGTTATTATCGTCAAATAAATTCGTAGTTAATTTCAATGATTTGTACCTTCTTTGGAAAGCGGTGTAATTGATGTGGCTGTGATTGCAGAATCGTATTGAAATTTCACCTTCAATAAAATGGTTGTTTTGATATTGATGATTTGTACTTTCTTATGAAAATCAAAATGACAAGGCAATGAATGTAATTTTTTTTTGAAGCGTCTTCTGTGCTTTCAAAAATGTTCCTGCTTGAATTTTACGTATATTTATGTTCGACGATGTCGAAATGTAAATATTATAAGTCAGAAAACTGTACTATAATGAGGCTCATTATAGTACAGTTTTCATTATGATACAGTTTCTCCTACCAATCAGTGCTCAAGATTTTCATTATGAAACAGTTGTGTGACCAATTAGGTACTTGATAGCTTCGCACATGCACACAAATTAAACTATGTCGGACATGAATTACATTACGTGATTTGAAAGTTGACAAGGCAATGGATAGCCGATCAACCATTGTAGTTACAATGCCAAACACACAGTCAAAATCAGCACGAAACTTTACGAAAATACTATGAAATATGCAAGAAATTTAGGAATCTACGTCCAGAAGTTTGTAACACCCCATCCCGCAGTGGGTCAAAATCGAACTAGGGGGACAAAATTATGTTTACTTATTAATCATGAATTTAGAATGAAAGCAACGTACATAATTTGTTTACTTCATAATAAACGTCAGTTAAGACCTTTTTAAGCTACTGTACGTCTACACATGCAAGAAATTGTCTGTGACTAGGATTTGGATGGAGCATTCATTTATCTCTTTAGAACAATTTTCAACCCCTAATTTACTTTTAACAAAGTTACAAAGTTCCTCTTTTGACATGATCGTTAAACCCAGTGCTTCAAACAGTTGTAAACGTGTTAGAACTGGTTGCGCGGCATCTTCTTAAACGTAAAATAATTAAGTAAGTTGCAAAAAGATGCAAAAAATCTTATAACAGGCGTAAACTACAATACTTAATCTACATTTTAACATTAAGTAGAAGGTGACGCAGAGTGACGCGACATGCTAAAAATGTAAGTGAAAATTTAATTTTAAAAATAATAGTTAAATATTATATAATGCAAATAAATTATAGCTAAAATTACGTAACAAATATGGCCATTAATAACTGAAACACGTTACAAAGATCATACCTTCAGCTGCATGTTCCATCTTAAAGCATCACACTAACCACAAAGACAACCAAACCACAGCCACTTACATTAACCACAGCCACTTACATTCACCATCCAATTCAGACTGCTCGAACAGTGGTGATAGATTTACACTAAGATGCGTTTATAACCTAGCCAATTTTGACCCACTGCGCATCCTCCTACCCTATATAGACTAAATTACCGACATAGAAAGTGCGCACCGTCCCTAATGTTTGTATAAACAAACTGGGGAATATTGCAAAGAAATAGCACCTTGCCTTTATATCCGGAACTTCAATTTCCACAAAGGGCATTGTATTCGTACGATTTCACTGTCAAATTGGGGAGTGGAGTTGCTTACGTCCGTTGGCCTTAACCTGAAATTACCCTACACGTGCTCCCTGGGTGGTGCTAAACGAGCAACAGTGATCAGGCTGCCAGACTATCTTAGCGATCTCCTGGCTATTGTACATGAAAATGAAAAATCATTAAAATGGTTCTTTTCAGAACCAACAGGCAAAGACCTTCGGGCCTACGCTTAAAGTTCTTCATCTAAATATAGAAGGCATAAGTAAATCCAAATGCCACTACTTGTCAAAAATCCTACGAGATGAAAACATCGATGTGGTTGCTATTCAGGAAACACATGTGGTGGACGAACATCAATTACAAACCAGAGGGCAAATATCAGGATATGATATCGTAGGTGCTACATACCACCATGCATATGGCACTGCTACATATGTTCGCAGCACCATTGAAAATGCTTCATTGCTCACATCTAGCTCTAAATATGACATTCACACTGTTGTCATCAAAGTTGGAGATTTCATCATTACAAACATCTACAAGCCTCCACTTTCTCCGTGGCCCTCCGAGATGATTCAGGTACAAAACCATCCAGCCATCTATGTGGGAGATTTCAACAGTCACCATGTAGAATGGAATTATAGTGCCACCGATTCTAATGGAGACACTCTCATGAATTGGGTCGAGGAACATGACATTCATCTTATATTTGATGCAAAAGATAGAGGTACATTTAGATCTGCCGCATGGAAAAAGGAGTTCAACCCAGACCTATGTTTTGTTTCCAGTGATCAAAATAAACAACCTCTGTTTACTTCACGGAAAGTACTTCAAGATTTCCCACGAAGTCAACATCGTCCTGTGCGTCTTGAGGTTGGAATGCAGATACCTCTGGTAATTTCTTATCCTCGCCCACGATGGAACTTCAGGAAAGCAGACTGGAAAGCGTTCTCGAGTGACCTTGATAAATGTGTCAGATGGATACCGCCAACAAGCAACAACTATGAGAGATTTGTGGGTGCTGTAATTGCCACAGCAAAAAGACACATTCCTAGAGGTTACAGAATGGAATACATTTCTGGATGGACTGATGACAATGAAAAGCTATACCAAGAGTTCCTTTCCAGTGGCGAACAAGAAATCGGGGATGAACTGCTTCATAATCTTGATAATGCCCGAAGAGAAAGATGGATTGAAACTGTAACATCTATGAATTTCAGAGAATCGAGCAGAAATGCATGGTCATTGTTACGGAAGCTTGGTGGGGCCACTCCCATTGTTCGTAAAAATCCTGCAGTTACTCCAAACCAAATTGCTGCTCATATAGTTGCTTTGTCTAGGACACCGAGAGACAGAAATCATACAAGAAATATCAAAAAGCAATTAACCAGTCTCAAGGCCACAAACCCCCTTCATTCGGAATACACTAGACCATTTAGTGTGCACGATATCGATGCAGCTTTAGAAGATATGAAATCTGGTAAAGCACCGGGATTTGATGGGATTCACCCCGAGTTTCTGATTAATAGTGGAGAAAATACGAAACTATGGTTATCTAGGTTTCTAACTTACATTCTTCGAACAGGCAACCTACCTCGCTTATTTAAAATGAGTAAAGTCATTGCAATCCTAAAATCAGGAAAGCCTAGTGAAACACCAGAGAGCTATAGACCAATAGCATTGCTCAGTGCATGCTATAAACTACTAGAAATACTAATCTTGAATAGAATTGCTACAAAAGTGTTCGAAACGATCCCTATTGAACAAGCAGGATTCAGACCACAAAGAAGTTGTGCCGATCAAGTCCTGTCATTAACTACCTTCATCGAAGCAGGATTCCAACAAAGACTAAAGACTTCGGTAGCATTTGTAGACCTAAAGGCAGCTTACGACACAGTGTGGAGAGAAGGCATTATCAGTAAACTCCTTAAAGTGATTCCATGCAGGAGTCTGGCTCACCTTATAAACAACATGCTGAGTGACAGAACATTTCGCGTAATCATGGGAAGTGAAATCAGCAGATCCAGCAAACTAAACAATGGACTTCCACAAGGATCAGTGCTTGCCCCACTTCAGTTCAATTTATATATTTCAGATATATCCCCCACAAAATCCAGGAAATTTGGTTATGCAGATGATTGGGCACTTGCCACTAACGACCTATGCTTCGAGGAGATAGAGGAAACGCTGACAAAAGATCTCGCTGTTTTAGGAAACTACTTCCGAAAATGGAGACTCCAACCATGCATGAGTAAAACAGAAGTTTATTGCTTTCATCTGAACAATCGAATGGCTTTAAGGGATCTCAAGGTATACTTCGATAACACCCTTCTCCGCCACAATAGACACCCCAAATATCTGGGTGTTACACTCGATAGAACGCTGTCGTTCCAGGAACACTTGAGAAAGAGTGCTGCCAAGATTCAGACACGCAACAACATCATTCGAAAACTATGTGGTACTACTTGGGGTGCAAGTGCAACTACTTTACGTTGCTCAGCTCTTGGCCTGGTTTACTCTACTGCAGAGTATTGTGCCCCTGTCTGGATAAACAGCCCTCATGTGAAGAGAATAGATGTTAAATTAAATGACACAATGAGAATGATCACAGGCACGATCAGATCAACTCCTATTCAGTGGCTGCCTGTATTAAGCCATATTCCCCCACCCCACCTCCGCAGATGCAATGCTTTGATGAATGAATACAAGAAGATCCAGATTAATCAAAGACTGCCCATTCATGAGGATATCCACCACCTACATATACATAGACTGAAGTCAAGACATCCACCCATCTGCGCGGCGGAGAACCTGGCAATGAGTAATTTCAACCTTACTGAGAAATGGTCTAATGAATGGAGACAATTCGCCCCAGCAGAGTCTTTGGAAATGCCATGCATCTCACAGAAGGTACCTGGCTTTGAACAACCTCGGAAAGTATGGTCCAAGCTAAACCGGATCCGAACTAACCATGGTGTGTGTGCAGATCTGCTATACAAATGGAGGAAAAAGTCATCATCTTGTTGCGACTGTGGTGCTGAGAGGCAAACTGTGAAGCACATCACCCAAGAATGCCCTCTGAGCCGTTTCGACGGAGATAGAAGAGAATTTTTCCTGGGGACGCCACAAGCGATTAACTATGTAAATAGTGTAAATATAGACCTGTAGCTCATGTATACGCCATACGATAAATAAATACTGTCAAATTTAGTGAATGCTGGTGTTGATATTAACACATCGGAACGTCATGGAGGTAGCAAGGATATGACATTAGATCCATGGAAATCAATAACCCAGCTCTCTTCAGTAAAGGGATTTCTTATGCAAAACTTTTCCGCCATATGTCATGACTGTTCTATTTGGGACTCCATTGATTTACCTTCCGTTGACATTCTATACGCAACGAAATTGTAGAATAAATAGTTGATAATACGATACATTGTAATTTTAAAGCATTTGTAAAAGCCAATTGTGTGTCATTTGACCAAAATAACAAAATGATCTCGCATAGTACCTGTGTGCTATCTGTTGGATAAACAATATTTTAAAGCTTTGGAATTTGTTATTGGGTAGAGAGCAAATGCTGAGCCCACACAATTCTCAGGAAGAAGAAGAAGAAAGATTTGGAAGATCTTTGATCCTTAGTGGGAGCCCAGCGCATGCGCTCTGTTCACTAACGTCAACTGACAGAATCTCGATAAATATTTAGTAATATTTACGTTAGAACATACAGTATAATACGATTATAATTATCGTCGAACATAAACAGTCGTGTGGAAATTATAAAACTCATGCCTTAATTATTGCCATTATAGGTTGGTTGCAAAATGTAGTCTACTAGTATCTGAACGTTCATGGAAACTAATTATATTTAACTAGCAACCCGACCCGGCTTCGCCCTGGAACAGTTATGAAAGCATTACGTGATAAGCGCTTTATTTTCTTCCAATGTCAATGAACAACGACCAATATCCGTTTTACGTCTCGACATGATGGGTTAAATCACTCACTGGACTATTAATTATATTATCATGGAGATGCGTGTGCAATAAATTCTTGTCAGACGTAATTTAATAATGGCGAGGTGCATGAAACACAAATCCCCCTTCCGTCCAATCTTAACTTGACTGTGAATTTTTCGGAACGAAAAGTTCACAGGCGAAATGAAGGAAAGCCGAGTTGCACTTCTAGGGAAACTCCAAACACAACCACTCTTCTCTATAGTTTTTAACTCAACAAGACTCGACATTTTTCTGCTGGCTGTATCTGGGGCAATAAGCTCGTCCGCTAGCTAAGCTGTAACTGGGGTGATAGGCTCGCCCCTAGCTAGCTCGTAAACTGTCGCCTCAGTAACTGAATGGAGATTGTTGGAAGAAATGAGAACTTAAAAAAACTTATAGTAGGCGATGTATTGAAGATAGAGATATGCTCTCCCGTGCTTTTTTTTTAGAACTTTTCATGCTGAACAACTCATAGTATATAGATATGTTTACGGTTTTCCCAGTGTAAGCTTAAAAAGCGCATGGACGTCAGTTTTTTTTCGACCTTTTCACTGAAATCGTTAGTGCTTGACTTCCTATGGTCATGAATACATTATTTTCTACAGAACCCTTCCTCGAGATATCCTTTACAGAATGGTGAAAACCGCATCAAAATCCATTCAGTGGTTCTCGAGATTAGCCGTGACATCCAAGAATCGGGGACTTGGTTTTATACTAAGTAGAAATTATACGCCAATCATAATAATTTAATATAATATAATCCCCCTTCCGTCCAATCTTAAATTGACTGTGAATTTTGCGAAAAGAAAAATTCACAGGCGAAATGAGAGTTGCACTTCCAGGGAATGGCGAGGTGAATGAAACTCAAATCCCCCTTCCGTCCAATTTTAACTCGACTGTGTTTCACAAACGAAATAATGAAAACCCGAGTTGCACTTCCAGGGAAACTCCATACACAACCACCATTCTCAGAGGTCTTAACTCAACACGACTCAACGGTTTGCTGCTGGCTGTATCTGGGGAAATAGGTTCGTCCGCTAGCTAGGCTCTAACAGGGATGATAGACTCGCCCTTAGCTAGCACTTAAACTGTCGCTTCAGTAGTAGAATGGATATGGTTGGAAGAAATTAAAACGTAAAAACACTTATAGTGGGCAATGTATTGAAGATAGACATATGCTCTCACGGGCTTTTTTTTAGAACTTTTCAAGCTGAACAATTCTTACACTCACAGTATTTAGATATATTTAACGGTTTGCCCAGCGTAAGCTTACAAAGCACTCGGACGCCAGTTTTTTTTTCGACTTTTCCAATGAAATCGTTACTGCTTGGCTTCCTTTGATCATAAATAAATTATTTTCTACAGAAATCATCCTCGCGATATCCTTTACATAATGGTGTAAACCGAATCAAAAACCATCCAGTGGTTCTCGAGTTTACCGTAACATCCAAGAATCGGGAACTTAGCCTTATACTAAGTAGAGAGTAGAGATATATTTATTGCATTCAGTTCAAATTCTGTTAGCCACCTTCTATTGTCTCGAGGTATTAAGGCTAAAGATCCAAAGGTCCTGGGTTCAATTCCCGGTTCTGCCAAAAATTTAATTCAGGAGTGAGGATTTGACGGGGTACACTGGGCCTCATGAGGAGAAACTCAGCTGATCTAGAAGTGTATTTCAATGGTTCATCAGTTCTACTAAAAAAGCATCATTTATTCTTCACGAGGTTGAGTGTATTCTGTTTCAACTAAATTCTCTTATTATTCCTTTTGTATGAAATGTTAAGAGATACTAGTCTGAGAGGAAAATGAAAACGCCGTTTCACCTTTCAAAAATAATCGTCTCATTTCCCACCTTCAGACCAGAATTAAGTTCCTTTGCAGAGCCAGGAATCAAACTAGGACCTCCCAGGTGACAGCTAAGATTGTTAGCAACTACACCATGCCAACTCTTTTGCTTCATCCATAAATAATACTGTGGTTTATACTGTCGTACATATCTATTCACAGTGGTAGAGGATGGGGTAAGTATCATGGCGAATGATGATGATGATAATTGTTGTTTTATGGGGCCTAACATCAAGGTTATCGGCCCCTAATGGTTTGTGTGATAGTGAAAGATGAGATGAGAATAAAAAGTATAATAATACTAACAATAAACTTACATACTAGAAGAAGATTTGGTAAACAAATAAAGGATAAGGCAAATAAAGGACAGGAAGAAAAGAAAAGCCCTCAACCCTCGAAAGAATGATGATTGAGGGTCTTGGAAGGAAGGAGAGCCATAAAAGGCAGATAGGAAAGGGAAAGAGGAGAAGGCCCGCCCCAAAGTCAGAGGAAAAAAGGATCAAAACGGACCCAGCTCAGGAATCCCTCGGGATTGCCATTTCCCAAACTCACCAACCGTTAGCCCTTGAGCTTGTAGCAGTATCCAGGGTGCACCAGAATTGGTAGGGCTACACACACCCTGCCTCCTTGAGGGCGTTGTGCAGAAGGCAGGAGATAACATGAAAAGACAAGTAGTTCCGTGAAGAACTATACAGCCTATTTTCATATATCCTGCTCATGTTAATTGCCTCTATCAACATACAGAATTTCAGTTTAATTGCTGTAACAGATTCGTAGATATTGAGAACCGTCTAAATATTTCAGATGGTCGCCAGGATGGATTTTTATTTTTGTACAAATACATTAAGATTATTGTGTACGTGTGGCATTCAAACTTCAATAGTATGATTAGAACACAAGAAGTAAAAACGAGATTTTATAATTACGCACAGCAGCCATCTTGTGATTATGCAAACAATTGAAATAAATTAGATGCCAGTGGATCAACATTTGTATAAGCATTTAACGTGCAACGTTTCACGGCACTCGGATAGTTAATTCGCGAGAAACGTCCATTTAAATATTTATACTTCGCGTCGCCGCCATGTTGGATTTGTGCTCACCAGGTTACTGAAAGTCCTATAGGTGAACATATGTTCATAGTCTCTAAGAACATAAAAAAATTCAGTTTGGTTGCTATAAAAGATTCATAGATATTGATAACCGTCTAAATATTTCGGAAGCTCGCCATTTAGGATTGTTATATGTATAGGCCATAGAGGTATGTGCCATTCAAGGACAATTATTGCCTAGGTTCATTATTCAAACTTTCACTTCGATCGCATGATTACGACACAAGAAATAAAAACTTAATTTTAAAATTTCGCACAGCCGCCATCTTGAGGTTATGTAAACAATTGAATTAAATTAGATGGCAGTGCATTACAATCTGCAAAATCATTTACTGTACCACATTTCACTGCGCTCAGAGAGTTAAATCACGAGAAAAGTCTATTAAAATATTTCAAATTCGCTTGGTCGCCATGTTCGTTTTGTACTTTACAGGTATATGAAATATACATAGGGAAACTTGTATCAGTACCCTTTATCACCGTACAAAATTGCATGATGATATCTGTAATAGTTTCGGAGATATAGAATGTCAGTGAAATATTTCGCACAGCCGCCATTTTGAGGTTATGTAAACAATTGAACTAAATTAGACTCCAGTGCATTACAATGTGTATAAACATTTGCTGTACCAAGTTTCATTACATTTGGATAGTTGAGTCGCGAGAAATGTCTATTTAAATGTCTCAATTTCGCTTGACCGCCATGTTGGTTTTGTAGTCACCAGGTTTTTGAAAGTCTCATAGGTGAACTTCTAGTAGTGCCCTTTATCACCGTACAATTTCAGGGCGATATCGGTAATAGTTTCGGAGATATTGAATGCTAGTGAAATATTTCGCACAGCCGCCATGTTGGATTGGTGAGACGTAACAAAATTTGAAGGGCACAGTCGAGGTCGCCGGGAATAGTGCTATGAACTTACCGAGTTTCATTGAAATCGCTCCAGCCATTTAGATTTTATTAGGGGGACACACACACACCTCTCTCTCTCTCTCTCTCTCACACACACACACACACACACACACACACACACGCACACACACACACGGACAAAAGGTGATCTCATAAGCCTATTTTTTCAAAATTGAAAATAGGCTAAAAATAAGGCTGATCCTTCGAAGAATAAGGTTATCAGGAAAGATGAGACAAGGGCCAAATAAGACGGGAAAGTGAAAGACTCCCTAGACCTCGGATACCCTAATACCGTTGGGGTCGGAAGAGAACAAGAGTTGACCAATTGAGGTCGACAGGAAAGAAGACGAAGAGGAGCCCGGCACAAATAAGCGGAACTGGGTTCCCGTGGTCGCCAACCCACGTCCCACTAAATGTGAGCCCCTTGGGGAGGGGAGAGGGGGGGGGGCATGTACAGTGAATGAATTCTCACAATGTTTGGGAATGCGTCACTAGTGGTCCTCATCTTGTACTAAACAATACACTTTACTTTTAACTTGGAAACGCATTAAAGAAAGAAAACAATCGCAGTGATCCCTTTTTATGCATAGAGGTCTTCAATTTTGAATGAATCTCATTCCCATTATATAACATAGCTTTCAACATTCCTCAGAGAGAACTCCCTATGTAGCGTGCTGCTCCTAGCATCGACAAATTGTACCTATTGTTTTCTTTGCCTTATTCACATCAACACTGGTCTTTTCATTCGCTTCTGTTTGTGTGTTGTTCTATTTCCGTACCATTTTATTGTTCTTTCCAGACACGAACTGTCCGAACTGTTTTCATTTCTGTGCTACAACTAAGCCAGATGGAAGAGGTAGAAAGCTCCACGTCTACAAATGAATCTGGATCTCAATGTAGTTTTAATCTTTATTGTCGTGTTTGAAGCCATACTTCAGTGTTGCCATAGTAAGCGAATTATATTAAAGAAAGCTTTCATTGAGAACAAAAAAGGGAAATTGGAAAGATTAAATTTTTGTACAAAAAATATATATAATAAAAATTACCTGTCTATCAATGCAAAATTACGACATTTTAATACAGTTGTTAGACCAGTCATCTTGTACGGCATGGAAACTACAAATATAACCGGAATGGAGAATTTGCTCAAGATAGAAAGATTAATTTTAAGAAGGATTTATGATCCTAGGGAAACACAGGAAGGTTATAGACTGAGATCCAATCCAGAAATTTATAGTAAAATCGACAACCTTGAAGTGATGATCAGAAAACGGCGACTTCAGTTCTACGGACATATGGTCCGCATGGATTGCTCAAGGTTAAACAAACACATTTTTGATAAAATCTGGAACTATAAAGGGCAAGGAGGCTATGTAAACCAAATGAAGAAGAACTTCAAAAATTCAAAATTACTGAAGAAGATTATCTAAATCGAATAGAGTAAGAAAAAAAAATTGGCCTCAAAATTCTTGTCGGGGAGAAGAAGAATCTCAACAGAGGAGAATGGACTGCTGAAAGAAGAGCTGCGCAGTCGACCAGGATGAATGCCTTCTGGAAGAGAAAGAAGGAAACTAGACCTATAAAGAAGTGATATTTGCGTGGTCCTTGTTGGCCTGTCCGCGGTGTATATATATATAAAGAAAGCTTTCCAGTCGGTCAACAAAATAAAATTAAAACTCAGCAATTATTCTAGGCTTATGCCATGTCTTGTGAGGGGTTTCGCCTAGGACACCTAGCTGGGTCATCAGCAGGCTCATCAGCGGGCTCTTTGTGTCCCCGCCCAGACCCCCACAGGAGTAGCGAACTGTGCACTACCCCCTTTTTTGAAGCGCACCTGCGCCTCTTTACTGCGAGAAGTAAATGCTCACGCAGCCATAACCTCCCTATGAAGGCTTCCAAAAAGAAGATATATTGGCTTTCACGGGCAGTGAATAAAGACTCAGCAATTCTTCTAGGTTTGAGCCATGTATTGTGTGGGGTTTTGCCTAGGACACCAAGCTGGCTCATCAGTGTGTTCTTGGTGTTCCCGCCCGGACCCCCCATAGGAGTAGCGAACTGCGTGCTACCTCCATTTTTATGAAGTGCACCTGCGCCTCTTTACTGCGAGAAGTAAATGCTCACGCAGCCATAACCTCCCTATGAAGGCTTCCAAAAAGAAGATATATTGGCTTTAACGGCCAGTGAATTAAAACTCACCATTTTTTCTAGGTTTTTGCCGTGTCTTGTGTGGGGCTTCACCTAGAACACCAAGCTGACTCTAGGTGTCCCCACCCGGACCCCTACAGGAGTAGCAAACTGTGCACTACCTCCCTTTTTTATGAAGCGCACCAGCGCCTCTTTACAGCGAGAAAAGAAAGCTCAAGCAACCATAACCTTCCTATGAAGGCTTCCATAAAGATGGTGTCCTAGGTGAAGCTCCACACAAGACACGACACAATCTAGAAACATTGCTGAGTTTTAATTCACTGGCCGTGAAAGCAAATATACAAATGAAACTGTGCCCAATTACGTTAGGTGAGAAAACCAGTAGTTCCGTGAAGAACTATACAGCCTATTTTCATATATCCTACGTATTTCAATTGCCTCTATGAACATACAAAATGTCAGTTTGAATGCTGTAATAGATTCGTAGATATTGAGAACCGTCTAAATATTTCGGTTTGTCGCCATGTTGGATTTTTATATACTTAGGCCATAGAGTGATGTACTGTCAGATAACCATTTTCGCGTAGGTTCATTATTCAAACGTTCACTTCGATCACATGATTAACACACAAGAAATACAAATTTAATTTAAAAATCTCGCACAGCCGCCATCTTGAGGTTATGTAAACAATTGAACTAAATTAGATGCCAGTGCATTAAAGTGTGTAAAAACATTTACTGTACCAAATTTCACTGCGCTCAGTTGGTTAAATCGCGAGATAAGTCTACACACAATTTTCACCATCGCTTGGCCGACTAGTTTTCGTTTTGTATATTACAGGTGTTTGGAGCTGAACATCTAGCAGTACCCTTCATCACCGTACAAAATTTCAGGATTATGTCAGTAGTAGTTGAGGAGAAATAGGATGCCGGTGAAATATTTTCCACAGCCGCCATCTTAAAGTTATGTAGGCAATTGAACTAAATAGTATGCCAGTGCATTACAATGTGTTCAACCATTGGCTGTACCAAGTTTCATTTCGTTTGGAAGGTTAAAACGTGAGAAAAGTCCATTTAAATGTTTCAAGTACCGCTTGAACGCCATGTTCGTTATGAAGAGGTTTATGGATGTCCCATAGGTAAACGTTGAGTAGTGCCCTTTATCACCGCACAAAATTTCAGGGTGATATCAGTAATAGTTTCAGAGATATAGAATGCCAGTGAAATATTTCGCACAGCCACCATCTTGAAGTTATGTAGGCAATTGAACTAAATTGTATGCCAGTGCATTACAATTTGTTCAACCATTGGCTGTACCAAGTTTCAATTCGTTTGGATGGTTAAAACGTGAGAAAAGTCTATTGAAATGTTTCAAGTTACGCTTGACCGCCATATTCGTTTTGTAATTAACAGGTTTATGGATGTCCCATAGGTAAACGTTGAGAAGAGACCTTTATCACCATACAAAATATCAGGGTGATATCAGTAATATTTTCGGAGATATAGAATGCCGGTGAAATATTTGGCACAGCCGCCATGATGGATAGGTGAGACGTAATGAAATTTGAATGACACGGTCGGGGTTGGCCGTAATAGAACTATACCGAGTTTCATTTAAATCGCTCCAGCCGTTTAGATGCTATTAGGACTCACACACACACACACAAGCAAACACACACTCGGACAAAAGGTGATCTCATAAGCCTATTTTTTTCTCAAATTGAAAATAGGCTAAAAATGGGGTGCTTACTGTAATTGGATGACACGTTTCGATCGTCAACCGATCATCTTCAGATCATGCTCACTTAGGGTTAATATGCTTTTTTTTAGCGTATGGCTTTTAGTGCCGAGTTCGTAGCTGCTTCTATGTGGACACCCATGGGGTGAGCTACAAGTACTGTCACGTGTGGAGTGTTGTCTGGGGAGGAAAGTGTGGAATTGGAGGACGAGGAATTGGAAGGTAGTGGCTGTGGCCTTTAGTTAAGGACCAACCCCGGCATTTGCCTGGAAGGAAGATGGAAAACCACAGAAGACCATCTTCAAGGTTGCCAGCAGGGGGATTCGAAGCTCCTCGCCTCCATTTAAATTTTAAAATTTAAAACTTATAATAAGAAAAATGAAATGTAAAATTAAAATTAAAAACTTAAC
The DNA here is from genome assembly GCA_946902985.2 of Meconema thalassinum. NCBI lineage: Eukaryota > Metazoa > Arthropoda > Insecta > Orthoptera > Tettigoniidae > Meconema > Meconema thalassinum. The sequence goes on along the minus strand of OX336399.1, from coordinate 72,079,333 downwards.
ACTAAAATTAATTGATTAATAAAATATGTAAATATTAATTTATTAAGAACAAAAATAAATAAAATAAAATTAAATCTTTAAATATGAGTGAGGTTAAAGTTGTAGTTGGAGGTTTAACATGCACCTCTAAAATCTAAAATGTTCCTATAAATATCAAAGATATAATAATAATGATAATAATAATAATAATAATAATAATAATAATAGTTAGTTATTGTAGTTTTAAGGGGTGGAACTACGTTGTCATTTGCCCCTAATAATAATAATAATAATAATAATAATAATGATAATATTAATGTTAGTGGGTTTACGTCCCCTTTTACAACCGCGGCTTTTAGAGACGCCAGGGTGCTGGAATTTTGCCCCGAAAGGGATCTTTAGCATATCAGTGAATCTACTGACACCGCTCCCTCGCATTTGCGCCCCCTCAAATGCCTACTGTCTGTGCCAGGATTCGATTCTGCAACCGTGGGCCCAACAATAGAACGTTACCGCTGAGCCACGCAGCGAGCGTCAGAGATATGAGGCAAGGGGAAATGGAATGAAAAAAAAAAAATCTTTATAATTCTGAAAATGGGAAGTATTTTCTGGTAGTCACGATGTCTGCATTTTCGAGGAAATATGTATAGTTTACTGACCAAGATTTTTGTCAGATACAGTCATAAAATTAATATTGTTATTGTTGGCTGTCTCCATAAGTAAAACAACCACCACGCTGTAAAATAGTCTAAGCCCACTAAAAAGTTATTGTTTCTCGTTAGAAATGAGAAAGGTGGTGTGTTGCCTCCGTTTTAAATTAAGTAGACTTATATGTAATATAGTTAATCGTAGCATGCCGGACTCCTTTATTTTTCTACTTATGGCAGTATTCTCCTCCCTCTTATGTTTTCGCCTCTAATTGAATTACAGCCCCATCCTGTCATCCCGGGCGGTAACAGATTGGTATTCTGGCACCTCGCCAGTCTTCCGCCCTGTTACTTTATCGACTTCTTCATCCCACAGATTTCAATGGTTGTTCACTTTCACTCTTTTTCTACAGCTGCCATAGGCGCCAAATTCTAGGGAAGGTGGGGAGGGGCTATCGTATTATTAAAGGAGTCTAGATTTCCAATTATTACAAGCCCAATTTTAATCGTATGAAATATTAACAAGGAAGCTGATTTTTAGGATTAATCAGAGGCACAACACGTTGCCTGGAATAATAATAATAATACTAATACAAACAATAATATTAACAATAATAATAATAACATTAATAATAAAAGTCAAAAGAAAGAGTGAAGAACTTCTGGGCGAATACGAAGTTCAAAAAGATGAAGAATTCCAGTGCTATTTAATGGTTCCACGTGCTCCTTAGCGGGCTGAATGAATATAATAATAATAATAATGGTTCACTGAGGTGGACAATGATTTACAAGAAGTGGAAATTACAAGCAACGATATTTGGGAACGTGCCACCCTTAAACAAAAACTAACAGCACACCGATGTTTCCAAGAAAAGCCAAAGCTTCCAACTGGCAAGAAGTGGCCTGCAGAACAGAAACAACAGCATCCAGAACTAATGCGAAAGTTCTGGGAGGATATTAAAGCTCGGTGCAACAAGAAACAGTTGAAATGACGTGGTCCTCAGATGGCCGAATCGAAAGAAGAAGAAGAAGAAAGTCAAGAATAATTGGCTTAGTGAAATAGGAAATGACCTTCAAGAAATTGGTAGACATCACAGATAAAATTATACAAGACCGACTCAGTTGAAAAAAGTAACCAATAACCATAATTATGCTGAGAAACTGAATTCTAGGACCAATAAATCAAGGATTGAAGAACGGGGCACATTTTCAGTGCCTAAATGAAGAGATTTTGGGTGAAAAAGAAATGAACATTATCAGCTAAATGAATTCTATCATGCTCCACATATGGGCAAATGATGTAAAATAATATAATAATAATAATACCGGTAATAATAATAATAATAATTATAATAATAATAATAATAATAAGGCAGGCAAACTGAGGCAGCGCTTAAAATGGACTGATGAGATGAACAAATTCATAATGCGCTCCTACTTTATTGTTACAAACTTAGAGAGAGACCTCACAACATATAGGAAAGATTTGCACAAGTTGTTTGTGGAGAATTTTCCTGACTACTCTTTCATTACAGAACAAAGAATTGCAGACCAAAGACGTGTAATAGTGAGGAACAATAGACTTCCTGCAATAATGATTCAAAGTCTTAAAGAGGAAGCAGCAAAAATTCTAGCTTCGGAATCCAACAATGAAAGCAGACCCACATTATTGATTCAAGCTGTTCAGGAAGTAACCTGCAGAAATGACACAGGGGAAGAGGGAATTATTGAACCAACTATCCCTACTAATATCTCGAGTTCTGATGAAACAAGTTCTATTGAACATGTGTTTAAAGAGGCAATGACAGAATTTATGGGCCTTAAAGTAGACTATCGACCAAAGCTGCCCAAACTCCTAGAAACAGCAAAGAGTAAATCTCTTGTCAGTATGACAAATAACATCCTAAAACAGTATGTGGAAACATCCGATAATCTAGAAGAAACACACTCTCTTGTATATTGCGCAGCAGTAATTGTGATAAGGCTGAACAACCAGAAACTAATACCTTTGTCTGGAAGCTCTCGTGGAAAAGGTGCAGATGCAGAATACATTCCACCCTGGCAGCGTCGATTAGAAAATGACATCAAGGAACTGAGGAAAACCATAGGCCAACTAACAGCATATTTAAACAATAAAACTAAACCCAAAACCAATCGAAAGCTGAGAAATATATTCAGAAAAATCAACAGCCATATAAAGGAATATGATCACACAGAAAAATCAAGGAATACATTGACAACCAAAAGCTAAAATGATGTGCAAAAGCAGCGAGGCTCAGGAGGTACAAGGAATCACGAGCGAGGAAAACACAAAACAAACTTTTCTCCAACAATGAAGGTCAGTTCTACAGAATGATCAAACGAAACAAACAATCCATGACAAAAACAGAACCTCCTAGCACGCAAGAAACGGAAGATTTTTGGAGAAGTGTATGGGCTGCGAAGTCACCTCACAATGAAAATGCAAATTGGATCAACGAAGAACGAAATAGCAATAATGTATATGAAGAAATGGATTTTGATACCATAGAAGAACGGCATGTGTATGCTGCTATAAGGAGAACTCAGAATTGGAAAGCGCCGGGCACAGATAAAATTCACAATTATTGGTACAAACATTTCACGTGCGTGCACCAGAAGATAGCCCAGCAATTTACTTACCTCATCCATCATCCTGAGGAATGTCCTGATTTCCTTACTGCTGGAATTACATATCTAATCTCAAAAGAAAGTGGAAATACTAAAGATCCATCAAACTTCAGACCTATCACCTGTATCCAAACACTTTACAAACTATTTACGTCCATAATTGCGGACGAAATATACAAGTTTCTCGACAAACATAACATTTTGGCTGAGGAACAGAAAGGTTGCAAGAAGCTGTCGCAAGGATGCAAAGAACAGACAGTTATTGATTCTGTGATAACACAACAGGCGATACATAATCAAAGGAATCTATATACGGCATACATAGATTACCAGAAAGCATTTGATTCAGTCCCGCATTCATGGCTGAAAGAAATCCTCCATATGTATAAGATTAACCCTGCTGTAATTCACTTCCTGGAGGTCACGATGGATAATTGGAAAACAGTACTGTATACTAAGACAGACAATGAATATGTCACATCTGACACAATAAAAATTGAGCGTGGTATCTATCAAGGAGACTCGCTAAGCCCATTATGGTTTTGCTTAGCCATCAATCCTCTCTCTAAAATTCTAAAATCCACCGGTTTCGGATTTGACATAAAATACTACAACAGGAAATACAGAATATCCCATCTCCTTAATATGGATGACCTCAAAGTATATGCACCCAGTGAGACTCAAATAAATGCCATGCTAAATATAATAGATTCATATTCATCCGATGTCCGAATGACGTTGGGAGTGTAGAAATGCAAGCGTCTGACAATTGAAAGAGGTAAATATGCAACTTCTGAGCCACATGAGCTACGCAAAGGATCTCTAATTGAAGGAATGACTGAAATAGAAACCTACAAATATCTGGGATTTGCTCAAAATACAACTTTGGATCATAAAAGTATCAAAGATGAACTCATTGGAAAATATACCACAAGACTACATCAAGTGCTGCGAACCAATCTATGAGCAAAGAACAAAATTAAAGCTATCAACACATACGCTATACCAACCCTAGTATATTCATTTGGGATTCTGAAATGGTCAGCAACAGAAATGGAAAGCCTGCAGAGAAAAACAAGGACCCTTCTCACTACTTACCGTTTACATCATCCAAACGCCTGTAAAGAAAGGGTCACTCTTCCACGAAAGATGGGAGGTCGAGGAGTATTGGATTTACAAATTTTGCTCCAGAACCAAATTAAAACCCTTAGAAGATATTTCTATCAAAGAAAGTGCCACCCGTGGACGGCTAGCGTGGGTGGATGTGACATATTCATTGTCTGTCTTAGTATACAGTACTGTTTTCCAATTATCCATCGTGACCTTTATTTAGGGGTCCGCGTCGCTTCCACTGCAAAATCACCTCCAGATGACATGTCAGAAGAGCTCCAAAAGGGGTGGAAGGAAAATGGAGAAGGAGAACGCACAGGCTATTCTACAGACACCCCCCAATAACCGACAGAACTGCTGTCGATGAAATAATGCCACAACAGTTGCTAAAAAATGAAAATAAAAAAAAATAATGTTAAAATTAAAGGAGCACCTCCACCAGAAACAGAACATGCTTGCTTGCAAAGCAAAAAAAAAGGACAAGAATTAAATTAAAAATTAAAATGTTATAAAGCCCAAAGATTAAAATAAAATTACAGGCATGATTAAATGAGAAAGGGCTTGATAATTTACAAGGGAATGCAATACCGATCCGACATGCGGAGATCCAGGCCACGTTGAAACGAGAAATTAAATATTAAAATTAACCAAATAAAATAGGATCAGAAAATAATTCAAAATTTGCATGACGGAGAAAAACACAGGAACATTTACCAAAAAACACAAAGTTAAACCAACAAGATTAAATTTAAAAAAAATTAAGCTAACACCACAACACGTTAGAGCTTCGCGGTCGGCGCCAAGAGACTGACCCCGAGACCAGAATTCATTTCGGCAAAACAAAAAACAAACATGGCCACAAAAAACAGGAGACCGCATGCCCGATCGAATTACGGCAAACAATTTAGCAAAACTAAATTTTAAAATCAGCAGAAAGAAAAGAACGGAGGAAAACAATTACGTCTAAACACAATTAACAAGAGGGAGGAGCCACGGATCTTAAATCAGATAAATAATATGCCAATCCCAAGATTGCCAAAGGAAAAATAAATAATAATTTAAAACGTAAAATAACCTTAGAAATGTGTCTCCAGAAGGTACGAAGAAAACAAAAACCCTTTTTTTTATATCAGGTAACGTTGACAAACAGAAATATTAGGCCTATAAAACAAATAAGGTACATAATTAAAACATTACTATAAGACGATATCGGAGCTCCATAACAATAATAAATAAAAATGTATAATTCAACGTACCTTACATCCTTCTCATCGGAGACACAATGAAAATAAAATAATTAACACACAATATAAATAAAATATAATCTGGCACTTGATTGCCTTTAAAATGGCTACCATGCCCATACGCCGTTTTGATGTCACAAGCACTCCTGTTGTATCCAGATGCGATTTACTTTGCATATTTCCTCTTCACGGCGGAACGATGAAATTAAATCCTTATGTAGCACAGGCGTTTCCTTTTTCTTGAATATGTATTCATATTTTGAAAAAGCTAGGGGCCAAGGCTCCCCTAGCACAACGGATAGATACTGTTCCAACCAGCTGGCTTGTTGTTTTCAAGACGACAGACCATGAACTCCACAAGATGGCGGAGAATTCCGCGTCAGATACCGAACTGCATTCATGTAAATATTCATCGTCCAATCAAGGCTTGACACCTCAATCAACAATGTCATAATTAAGTAACAAATTTGGCGGTATCATGAAGTATATATATTCTTTTGTTTATGACGTGGAATATAATTGCCATCAATTATGCCACGAGAAGGAAGAGTTTTATAAGGCACAACTAACGCATTCTAGCGGAGAAGAAGGAACCATTTGAAGGAACCCCGAAGTCCGACAGCAGGTGCCATCTCGTGTTCACAAAGGGGATCAAGTCACCAGGCGGTCGATTCAAAATGTCATGAATTCCATCCAGGGGTAGATACATGTTTGAAACGTTGGGACGGGCTCTTGCACGTAACAGAAAGGAAAACAGCATTCTCCATAAAGCCATTGTACTTGCTGATAAACACACTGTATTGAACCTTCGTACATCCTCTGATGATCATATCAGCCAGCCACTACACTTAAATGAAAAAGAAAAGGCATGGGGAGAAAATACCCTCCATGGAAAATACTACAGCAACCTATCCCAACAGAGTATTGATAAAAACGCATCGTGTATGTGGTTACAAAGTGGTCGACTGTTTGGAGAAACAGAGGGATTTGCAATTGCCATCCAAGATCAAGTCATTGCTACAAAAAATTACAAGAAATACATCATCAAAGATACCAGTGTAATTTCAGACAAATGCAGGCGATGCGCCATTCATCTTGACACCATTGACCATGTCACTGCAGGTTGCCCAATACTAGCATCAGTTGAATATACAAAGCGGCACAATCAGGTTGGAGGCATCATTCATCAAGCACTCACACAGAAATATAAATTAACTGAGGAGTATATCCCTTACTACAAGTATCATCCACCATCCCTCCTCGAAAATGAACTGTGTAAAATATACTGGGACACTGGTATTGTAACAGATAAAACAATAGATCACAATCGACCAGACATCATAGTAGTAAATAAGGTTGATGGCACTACATTTATAATAGACATAGCAGTCCCCAACGACACCAACATCGAACGTAAACACAATGAAAAAATCACCAAGTATAGACAGCTTGCAGAGGAAATCTAGAGGATATGGAAGATGAACTGCGTCCGGATAGTGCCTGTAATCTTGTCAGTCAACGGCCTCATACCTCACACACTCCACAAGAGTCTGAAGGAATTGGATCTTCCGCCGACCATCTACAAGAGTATGCAGCATTCGGTCCTATTGTCCACATGCAATATTGTGCGATCCTTCCATGCTAGTGAATGAGTGACAATGAACTCTTATATTTTGTATATAGGATATGTATTATAGTTTGTATTATAGTTTTTATGTATTGTTATAAAGCACTTGGTTTAACCCGTGCTTTAGAGTAGCCCATGTTTGTAATGGTGAATTGAATAAATAATAATAATAATAATAATAATAATAGAGATGTCTGATGCCTTTGAAATCAGGACAGGAGTGAGGCAAGGAGGCTATCACCGCTTCTCTTCAATTTTGTTTTGGAAAAGGTCATACGAGAATGGCGGAAGGAAATGAAAAATTCAAGGGTAGAAAATGGCGTAAGGCTAGGGTACAAGTATATGAAACTTACAATCGACTGTCTAGCCTTTGCAGATGATCTAGTGATCTTTTCAGATTCCATTGGTATGGCAGAAGAACAACTTAACCAGCTGAAAAATCAAGCACCGAAGGTTGGGCTTCAAATCTCCTTTGAGAAGACACAATTTATGACAAACATAAAATCAGCGCCCAGGGAACTGGAGGTCGGACTAGGAAAAGTTCAGAAGGCAGAAAAGTTTAAATAGGCTACCTCGGTGAATGGATAGAGCCTGACCTATCAGAGAAGGAAGCCTTCATGTCACGCATTATTAAAATGGAAATGGCATACAACCTGACTAAATACATCTACAATAAGAGATCGATATCCTTCAACGCCAAAATTAGACATTACTGCACTGTTATTCGACCAGAGGCTCTGTATGCGGCTGAGACTCTAATGATGAACAAGAAAGGTCTAATGCAAAAACTAGAGGCTAAAGAAAGGAAGATTTGGATGAAAATCCTGGGTCCCATCAAAGAAAACAGCGAGTACAGAAGGCGTCACAACCACGAATTGTACAAGCACGTGGAGAAGATCAGTGACACGATTCGAAAAAGAAGGATCGCCTTTTATAGCCACGTGATACGAATGATCCCAGGCAGGATATCAAAACGGATATTGACGTACTTTCAAGGTAAGAAAACCAAAGGGGCTTGGTTTACGGAAGTTGAGAAATATCTACGTGAAATGGAAATTTTCCCTAAAGATATCCAGGAGCGTGTTCCACTTCAGGAAAAACTACGTACGCACAAAGGTTTCCAGGAAAAGCCGAAGCTGAAGACATGGAAGGCGTGGTCCCAAGAGAGAAAAGAACAACACCGGAGACGAATGTGGGAACACTGGGCGGTAGTTAGAGCTCGGAAGAAGAGACGGTTGAACTGACGTGGTCCCTAGTTGGCCGAATCGAAGAAAGAATAATAATAATAATAATAATAATAATATGTTTCTGTCTTAGCTTATAGACTAGATCATAGGTGGGCAATGAGTGAGAGCAGCTTCTGGAGCCAACTGCATGAGTGCGAACGGAGCCAAGGAGCCGGGACCAGCTGACTGCTCGCTTGTAGTTTGTGCTGGAACGACTAGATGGCGCAAGCTTAGGTGCAGCATTGTACCGGGCTGAGTAGGCCTATATTATGTGTACGGCTGTACGCCAAATATGAATCACGAACAAGCTTAGCACATTTTTATGAACAGTTTTCGCAAACAAATTTCCCAAACATGCACAAAATGACTGCCAAACTTCTATCAATGTTTGGTTCAACATATTTGTGTGAGAAACTGTTCTCTCGAATGAAGATAGTTAAATCTCCACGAAGAGCCACTCTAACTGACGCACATCTCACTGCCGTCCTACGAATTGCAAGTGCAAGTTCGATCGCTCCAAATGTAACCCGTCTGCTTCAGCGAAAGGATACGCACACCTCACCATCTGCAGAATGACAGTTCAGATATACAGTGGAACGTGGATAATTCGAACTTCTATAATTCGAAATATTCTTTAATTCGAATTTTTCTCTTGGTCCCTAGCATTTTATATACAATCAATGCTAAAAAATCGTGGTTAATTCGAATTATATTTTGATAATTCGAAGTTTTTACGTGTAAAAAGCCGACCGGACGAAAATGTCTCAGTTTGTGGTTAGCTGACCGACGCAGAAATCATCGCCGATGTACTGAACTCCGTAAAACAAGATGGTGACGACGCATCTGGCGATGAACTCGTGGAAGAAGTTCCCGAAAAAACTGTCCCGAGTGCAGCCCAAGCAACAAACCACATCACAGTACTTAGGCGTTACTTTTTAAGTAGAAATGACGTATGTGATTCTGTTTTCCGTTCATTAAATTCGTTAGATTCTTTTGTGACGGCCAAGAGACTTAATTGTAGGAAACAGGTAAAAATGTCAAACTTTTTTGAAAAACAGTAGATTTCTCTAATACTTAACTAGATTGTTGGATTACTACTGTCGTTAAATAGATGAATAGTACATTTTGGTTTTATTTTATCATTTGAAACTTTGATGTTATTCACGATACAGTCATTATACAGTACCGTTGTCTAATAATCTGCTTTGTTGAACGTAAATCAATATGTAAACGTAATACAATATATTTTCTCTACCCTTTTCAAAGAACTTTCTTAATTCGAATTTTTGGATAGTTCTAATATTTTTACTGTTCCCTTGAGGTTCGAATAATCCAAGTTCCACTGTATAAGAACACATAGGCGTATGTTTTGTTTATAGTGAATGATATTTATTCATGTATTTATTTATGTACTCCTACAGCAAGATTTCGTTCCTTGTGTTCTAAACAAGTTTTTAGGTTGGCTGATCGTAGTTTCAGGACTATCGTTAGTGGACAAAGGAGTGTGTACCTATCAGCTCTCAAAGTAATTATTTATGTTTCCTACACAGAACCTAATAAAAGGAATACATTTAAGCGTATGTACGTAGCTTCATAATCTAATCATCTAATGCACAACAAACAGGGCACAAGTATAAAGCTTCTGTGATACACCGCTTGTAACGGGAAGCTGTGCAGGCAGCTACGAGGTTAACTTCGGTGAGAGCGCATACTCGGCTCTTTTTCCTGCCGGAGCGGAAGCGCTGCTCAATGAGCCGAAATTGTGCCCATCTCTGGACTAGATTGACACAGTTCTCCAAGCCTCTCTGTAATCAGTTAATCGTTTCATCTGTATACAGCTACCGCACCTTACATCCGGGACAATCTGTTTAAAGTAAGCTAATCATGGCCTACCTACCACAACAGATATTGCCCTCGACCCTTCCTTCCTAAAAATAAGTTTGCTATTTCTTGGGTACCTTACTACGTGCTCTAGAAGCCTGTCTTCATTACCTTAACACTCAGGAGAAACATCCCTCCTCCACTACTCGTCTTATAACTTCTTCATCTACTACTCTTTCTACCCATCTCTTTGCAAGTTTCAGTGCCATGCGATTTTTAGCCAACTTTTCACATTTTGGAAAAATGAGGGAAAAGTAGACTTATGAGATCGGGCAAATGTGTGTCTATCTGTCTGTCTGCCTGTCTGGCTGTGTGTCCCCCCCCCTATCAACTCCTAAACGGCTGCAGCAATCGGAACAAAATTTGGTAGGAGTAAAGATCTATACCTGAATATCTCACGGCCATATTTGAAAATGATGTCAGTGCTACCAACTGAAGAAAAATCGCAATTGAAATTTGAGCTCCATGTTGGATATCTTGGAAGGTATGAATGGGAGTTATTTCAAAATTGGCACACGTATAGATAATATTATTGCAGTTTAATTTCCAGGAGGCCATACATATCAGTGTTGCCAAAATGATTATAAGCCTGATGATATGTCCAAATTTTAAATGCATATAACTTCTGCACTATCAATTGGATTTCAACCAAATTTCGTATGTGCTATGTGTACATAAACAGATATAACTGAGCGTATTCTTAAGATCCACCAGGGTTGCCAACTGTTAATAAATGCTCTCATTTTTTAAATCCAAATACCCATATATCAGAAAGTATGCAAGCCGACAGCTTTAAACTATGCACACGTATGGTACCTGCCACTCTATATTATTTTGGAGTAACTTATATACGTCAGTGCTACCAACATGATTCTAAGCCTGCTGAAAAGTCCAAATTTAAATACATGTAACTTCTATAACTTACTATCATTTGGATGTCAACCAAATTTCGTGTGTGCCATGTGTACCATAACAGATATGACTATGCCGATTCTTAAGAGTAACCAGAGCTGCCAACTGTTAATAAATACTGTCTCTATTTTTGTTACCCTAATATCAATATATCAGAAAGTATGCAAGCCAATAGCTCTAAACTTTGCACACGTATAGTACCTGGCATTCTAGATTAATTTGGAGTAACTAATATAGGCCTACGCCAATGCTGCCAACATGATTCTAAGCCTGCTGATAGGTCCAATTTTGAAATGCATGTAACTTCTATACTAACTAATGGATTTCATTCAAAATTAACACAACAATAGATCATATTATTTCAGATTATTTCTGACAAATACATGTATGTCATTGTTGCAAACATGATTTTACGCGTGCTGTTAGATCCAATGTTTAACTACATGTAACGTCCATGCTATCCATTGGACTTCAACCAAATTTTGTATTCTGTACCTTAAGAGATGGAACTGAGAATATACTCAGTCACCAGGGCTGCCAACTGTAGTTCTCTATTAGGCTACATTATGCCAGTTATACAGTATTTCGAACTAATTAGAAATTTCGATATTACCAACTTAATTTCGTAATTATTCTAGATAGATCCATATAGATTAATCATTGGCATGAATCTTAAATTTTAAGAAACGTAGGCTCTTTAGTTCGTCATGGAACTTCTTGTTACTTGTGGAGAAACCTCAAACAAAAGGTATACAAAAACAATCCACTTACTCTGAAGGCTCTCGAACACGTACATATGCGAAATATCAGTGAGGATGAATAACAGCGAGTATATCAAAACTTCCTACGTTGGTGCAATGTGTGGTTAGAAAATGAAGGACTGCATTTACAGCAATTACTCCGAAATTTATATAAGTTTTTTATCATTTCAAATGATCTTGTCGACTTCATCGTTATGCGTTACGGTTACGGCGTGTATGACGTCATCATGTTGTTCAGTGCATATGCACCGAGTCTGAGTTTACTCCTGGGGTCTGGCGTTATGCGATACGGAGACGGCGAGTGCGTGACGTGATGCAGCAGAGAGCACCTCCCGCTCTCCGTTCCCCACACTGGAAGCCTAAGTTAAAGGGGAATGGAGTCTGTTGAGTCTGAGTTTACTCCTGGGGTCTGGCGTTATGCGATACGGAGACGGCGAGTGCGTGATATCATGCAGCAGAGTGCACTTCCCGCTCTCCATTCCCCGCGCTGGAAGCCTAATTTGATGGGTAATGGAGTCTGTTGAAAGAGTTCTGGGGCTTCGAAGGAAATGCAGGTCCACCCCCTTAACACCCCTTTAGAACCTGAATATCCAAAAATTCTTTTCTTAGTGCGCGTTTGCGGCCCTTGAGGAAGCGGCATACCAAATTTCATTCCAATCCGTTCGGTGGTTTCTGAGACTTCGTGATGAATGAATCAGTGAGTGAGTGAGTGAGTGAGTGAGTGGTATTTGAGCTTTATATAGTAGACTAGCAGAAGTACCCATTCTTCGAACGGTCTTCGGTAATAATAACCAGATGTTATCAATTGAGCTACTGTTGCAATGTTTAGGGGCTTGGAACCTGTTTGTTGGCAAAGAAAAATGATTAGTTAAAATGTGCTCTCAAACTAACTTTACCCAACGTGTTCTTCCTGGCGTGAAAATAAAATTGAAAACCTCGTAGATGAATCGCAATACACGTCACATACGAACTGACCCTAACCGTTGTGTCAAGTGCCCAACTACAGGAAGACCCCTTCTATAAGTTATAAAGGCTTGTGGTGCATGAAAATTCAGTTTTTTTAGCCTCCAATGGCCCAAATTCCTAAAATCAACAAAACAATCTACTATTTCAAATCAGGAATTTTTGAAAATATTGTTGCTGTTTGGAGATATAATAGACCTTCTGTACGACATATCGCACGTGTAAGTCGTTTGAAAAAAAAATCTAGGGTATTCCTTGAACCCCTTAAGCGCATTGATGAATTTTACAGTTTTAGTTGGTTCCGTGATAACCTTATAGCCATTTGCAACCTTTCACAGAAATGTAATAAATGAAGTGGCATTACTTATTCCAGAAATAGATGGAAAGTTGGATGCCACCTCTTGAGATACTGTTGTCATGGTTAGTGGCTTGCATTCCTTCTTTACTTTATTAAATGAAATTAGTTTTCTAGGAATATCTAAGAAACTGTTGGGCTTAGAGCCTTAAAATATAGTTTTCGGGGACCCTTTACGGCTCTTGAGGGGCCCCGAGTTTTGTTTCTGACACCAAGGGTTTGAAAATGAGCTTTGTATCGTCGTTGTATGCCATAATAATGATAATAATTAAAAGAATAATAATATAACAATATAGGGATAGGGATAAAATAGACCTTCCGTATCATACCAGCACGTGTAAATCGCGTTAAAAAATTCTAGAGTACCCCTTGGCCCTTGACCCCTTAAGCGCATTATATGTATTGATGAATATTTCAGCTTAATTTGGATCCGTTATAACCTTATTGCCGTTTGCAAACCTTCACAGTAATGCAATAAATGGAATTGCATTGCGTCTTACAGAAATAGATGGACCTCTGAGATTCTGTTGCCCTTGTTACTGGCATGCATTCCTTCATTAATTTATTAACTGAAATTAGTTTTTTGGGAATATCTCAAAAACTGTTGGTTTTAGGGCCTTAACATGTGGTTTTTGGGGTCCTTTTAGGGCCCCCGAGTTTCGTTTCTCACATTGAGGGGGTGAAAATGAGCTTTGTCTCACCCTTCTACGCTTATTTCAGCATGCATTTTAAGGGGGTAGGCCCCCTGTTATGAGAGGTACGGAGAAGAGTTACATCAATGATTAGTGTCGTGCCTCTGATGGATATCTGTATCAAATTTTACGTTAATCCACCCAGCCGGTCTCGAGTTATAAGGACACAAAAAATTGTCCACAGACAAACAGACAGACAGACAAAAAAAATTGGTGCATCCGTCACAAAACAGTCTGAAACGGGCAAATATGTCAAATTTCCGTGGAAATGCAAAAAAAAACAGACAAACATTCATTTTTATATAATAGAGAAGGGATATAATAGACCTTCCGTACCACACCCGCACGTGTAAATCGCGTGAGAACATTCTAGAGTACCCCTTGACCCCTTAAGCGCATTGTATGTATTGATGAATATTTCAGCTTAATTTGGATCCCTTATAACCTTCTAGCCGTTTGCAAACTATCTCAGTAATGTAATAAATGGAATTGTATTGCGTCTTACAGCAATAGATGGACCTGTGAGATTTCGTTGCCATGGTAACCGGCTTGCATTCTTTCGTTATTGTATTAAATGAAATTAGTTTTCTGGAAATATCTCAAAAACTGTTGGTTTTAGGGCCTTAAAATGTGGTTTTCGGGGTCCTTTTAGGGCCCCCGAGTTTCGTTTCTCATATTGAGGGGCTGAAAATGAGCTTTGTCTCGCCCGTCTACGCCTATTTCAGCAAGTATTTTAAGGGGGTAGGCCCCCTTTTATGAGAGGTACAGAGAAGAGTTAAATCAATGATTAGTGCCGTGCCTCTGCAGGATATCTCAACCAAATTTTACGTTGATCCACCCATCCGTTATCGAGTTATAAGGGAACAACAACTTTGTCCACAGACAGACAGACAAACAGACAGACATACAGACAGACAGACAGACAGACAAAAAAATTATTTTCGCACGCATCCGTCTTAAAACAGTCTGAAACGTGTAAATAACGCAAATTTCCGTAGAAATTCAGAAAAAACAGACAAACTTTCATTCTTATATATAGAGAGATATTTACCTGGAACGGAGATTATTAATATAATAATTCATAATACCTTGGCATCAAAAGGATTAAAACCGTTAAAAAGAGTAAATGTGTGTGACTAGTTGGAGGCTACGCCGCTGATAGCGCCAGCGACTTGATCGACATGCTGTAATACACAGTGGTCACCCGTCACACGCCACCTGCGAGGTTTCGTTCTATAGATAAGGACATCACTGAATAGCTTATTAGCACCAGCTGGGGAAAAGCACGCAATCTGCTCCGTCGATAACGCTTGATGTGAAGTTTTCATCTTGCACTTTTTCCCGACATGCCGGCCCCGTGGTGTTAGGATAGCGTGCCTGCCTCTCACCTGGAGGCTTCGGGTTCAATTCCCGGCTCCGTTAGGGATTTTATAATCTGACGTGAGGGCCGGAACGGGGTGCACTCAGCCTCGTGAGGGCAATTGAGTAGCTGTCTGATAATGAGGCTTCGGTGGCGTAGTTGGTAGCATTCTGAACTGCTGTGCCCAAGATAGCAGGTTCAAACCCGGCCGAAGTCGTCGGATTTTTTAAGAACGTTAAAAATCCTTCAGTATGCCTTCCTTCGGAGGGGAAGTAAAGACGGCAGTCCCATGTCATAGATTTATGGCATGTAAAAGATCCTTCCACAGACTAAACTTGTGTGTAGCTAAATTGTTAGGTTAGATTTCCTCGGAACGCTCTATCAAAGTTCCGGCGTTCACCACTAGGTATCATTGATATTTGGTAGCGAAAGGTGGAACTAACTGAAATTGAACGGAACTTGTAGCTCAACCAAAGGGTGTCCGCTGGAATCAACTACTGACTTAGGCAAGCCGAACATGTCCTCGGACACTCCCGGCACTAATAGCCATACGATAAATAAATAAATAAATAAATAAATAAATAAATAAATAAATGAGGCAGTGCCCCGGTCACGAAAACCAAGATTAACGGCCGAGGGTACCCGATGCACTGACCACGCATCACCCCAATATCGGCTGGGCAGCGGTCGCTCGGTAGGCCTAGGCCCTTCATGGGCTGTAGTGCGAGGGGTTATTATAATTATTACTTTTGTCCGACACTAGACCTGATGTACCGATAGACAGATCGAAACAGTTGACAGCGCACTCACTTCAGAACGGCAAAGTCTCCTCAGACATTGTTGTTGTTGATTAATTTAGGGGCTTTCTGAAATCATGGTCATGTAGCCCCCTGTACTTGGAATTGTGCAGAGCTTGTCTAATAACCTGTGTCACTGAGATGCCTGTTCTAGGGTATGTATTTGTAATTGTAAATTGTATTGGAGACGGCCGAGGCCTTAAATTAGGAACCATCCCGGCATTCGCACGGAGTAGAAGTGGGAAACCACGGAAAGCAACTTCCAGGATGGCTAAGGTGGAAATTGAACCCGCCTCTTCTTAGATTTTCCTCACGAGGCTGAGTGTACCCCGATCCAGCACTCTGACCAGAATTAAATTTCTTTGCAGAGCCGGGAATCGAACCCGTGCTCCGTGGTGACAGTCAATAGTGCTATCCACTACACAATGAGTCGCAATTCTCAGACGAGTAATAAGGACGATCATTGCTTACTGTGTAGCCTCCGGGGCTTAGGCGGTCGCACGCCGGCCTCTCACCGCTGGATCCGTGGTTCAAATCCCGGTCACTCCATGTGGGATCAGTGCTGGACAAAACGGAGGCTGACAGGTTTTTCTCCGGATAATCCGGTTTTCCCTGTATGTCAGAAGAGATGCAAATAAAGCAGGGACATTGCATAATCAATCAATACAATGTTTGGCCTATGCGGATGACATAGCAATAATGGGAAGATCTAATCAGGATGTTGTAAGAGCATGTAACCAAATTAGCCCAGGCATATTAAGTTTTAACCTAATAAAAAATGTAAAGCTGAAATTTGGCATAGATGTTCCCTAGTAGCCTAGTAACAAATCCTGAAAAGTCCCCATCTCTGCGGCGTCCGCGTCACAGTTTTTGGAGAGTTCAAAAGGGCTTAAATGGGGCCTAAGTGCCAAAAACAGCATTTTTGCTTCCTGCGTTTAAAATATTGATCCAACATAAGTTTTAATGAGTTTTGATAGTAATATTAGAAGGACTGCGTTATATATAACGCTCTTAATGGTCGTAATTATTGCCATACATTTAAACATATGAGTAATCAAAAATTTTTAGCTCAACTTTTCTCACGAAAATTTGTCATTAGCCGGGACTTATCGTGTAAACAGCTGCTGATAGACACTAAAGACCCGAAGTAAAAGTTGTAGAGCACTCTTGTAGCTTTAAAACGATACATTGCCCATGTTCATCCGACAAACAGCAGCAGAAATAGAGTTACAAATATTAAAGTGGAAGTGTGACAGTCGCTTTCCGAACGAATGCCCATTCACGCTGGTGGGCTCCATCTATTCACCTTTGCTGACACCATTTTGTATCTTTGCTCAAGAACTTTTAGGATGGTATTCCTTTGTATCCAGGTAAACTAGCAGAAACTGTTTGCATAGAACAAAACGAGTTTAATGCAGTTAGCAGTTAAACGTACATTCATAATAAGTTATGCCTAATGCAAATAATAACAAAACAAAGCTTAAAAAGCTTTCTTTAGACGAAGAACACTTGCAAAACAAAGCTTACATCGGACTCAATCGTCCTCCTCATCGTCTGAGCCATCAAATGTGACGTTGCCACATGCTTTTCCACTGCAGTGCCCACACATTAAGGAGCATGGGCAACGTATAGTTTTAAAGCTACAAGTGTACTTTACAACTTTTACTTCGGGTCTTTAGTCACTATCAGCAGAACTCACACCGGCTGCCAAAAGAGCTCTTGCAGTTGCAGGACACCAAATTGAGGAGATGATCTGGAGCAGCTGGAAGATGAGTTGTCACTGGTACAAAAGCTGAGTGTTGGATTTTCCATCCCCATTGGGTCGGGTCCAAAGAAAATCCTAACCATTCCTGAACTTGCAAATATACCCGCAGTGACTGTTGTTTGCATGCCGCCGAAGTCGGCGGAAGTGAAGCCAGCTGAAATGACGCTGTGACCGGTTGTTTGGCAATTTTTTGGCTGTATTTCACTATCCGAAGTTCGTCGAGGCTTTTGCACTCTGATTTGGCACTATTGTAGAGCCAAATGGCGAACTTCTCTCCAGATGATAATTTGGCCTTTTCATCTGGAGCCGTAGATACGAATACCTTCATTTCCTCGCGTTAAGATGCGGAATCCTTCAATATTTTCCAGGATTGCTGTTTGATGTACTCTACCCACAGCTTTCCTGTGCGAGATTTCTGTCTCATTGAAGAAAATGTGTCATGAAGCGACTCTTTGAGACGTTGATGGCAAGGATATGATAGCAAGTCGTTGGCGGTGCCTTCTTGGAATACGGTAAAAAGCGCCTGTATTTCGTCCTTGTCATCCGTCAGCCCGTCATTCATGTTGAGTAACATTGTCCCTACAACCTGTTTTGTCAGAAAATGCGCTCTGAGGGCCCTAGAACATGCACAGTTTCGAGTTATTGATACATTTGAAATTGAAGGCATGACGTAATAATTTTTAGAGCGAGCTAATTGCAAGCCTAACTAGAATATGCGTGTCCAGACATCATGTGAGTCACTGATGATTTAGTGTATATTTCCTCCCAGAGCTCCTCCAAACCGCTTCCATTCATCGCGTAGCCGATTGCCCCAAGAAACGACATTAGAATGTGAAATCCGCCTAGACGAACAACCACGTTTTTGAGTTCCTCTGAAGTAACTGATGCGACTATCTCCACAGCTTTCGCGTATAGGGGCTGGTCAAAGGTTTCGAAACAAGTGCTTTGTTTCAGTTCCACGCACTCTCTTGCGGCCAACTCCAACGCGGATTATATAGTTGATGGATTGCTCGGTTCCAAGTTAATGAACGGCAGGGCATCAACTGGCGTCGTCTAGGAAGCTGGTTGAGCATGAGCAGACAGTGACGTCTTCATAAAGCCGTTCCACTAGGCGGGTAAATTAATACCTGACCACCGTCCAGATAACCACAAGGAGTCCATCATCGACGCAATAGCCACAGAGTTTGGGGCTTCCACAGTTAACTCCTTAATCTTGACGTCCTTTGAACCAGGAGAAGAGGGCTTCCGATACCACGAAATGTTGAACTTTCCCATCGTCGCAATCACACCAGCATTAGGAACTTCTCGTGTACGTGGGAGTGGAGATATTTCACTGTCAAGCGCTGGACCTGTGCACTTGATGCCTCCCATGCAGTGAAATATGTTTCGCCCGTCCAATGTCCTTATGTTAAAGTCATCGTTATCAAAGCAAAACTACGTGAACGCTCCAGCATTCGGGATTGGACGTTCTTCACGAAGCGCCGAAACGTACCTGTAGGCTTCCGCCAAATTTATTGAAAATCCAAGACTGTTGAGAAGCTGAATTAATTGTTTGGAGTATTGTTGGCCTGTTCCGACAGGCCGAGCGCTGTCACCTAGAAACGCGATCGGGTGCCTTTTCAACAGCGGTTATGCTTTGGGACCGTGACTCGGTAACCATTTTGGGTACAATAGACATGGGTAATGTGCCAATGTAAAGCTAAAAGTATGCTTTATAACTTTCATTCTGCGTCTTAAGTCAATATCAGCAGTTGTTTAAAAAATAATGACCTGCTAATTACAAATTATCCAAATTTTCGTGTAAAAATTGTGCTAAAAATTTAAAATTAGTTGTTTTTTCCCTTCATCAATAGCAATAATTAGGCCTGATAAGTCCGTTATCCTACTGGTTCATTTTTATTAATTGCTAAAGCTCACGAGAACTAAATTTGGATCAATATTTTAAACGCAGGATGCAAAAATGCTGTTTTTGGCACTTAGGCCCTATTTAAGCCCTTTTGAATCCTCCAAAAACTATGACGCGGACACCGCAGAGATGGGGACTTTTCAGGATTTGTTTCTAGGGTACTAGGGAACATCTATGCCAAATTTCAGCTTTACATTAATTTTTTTAGGTTGGCCCTGTTTTTTTGCATATAATGCCTGGGGTAAATGGAGAGGGTATCGAAAGAAGCAGGATTGTGTGTGAATGAATCTAAAACTAAGTATATGATAATGACGAGAGATGAAATAGACTATAGTGATTTAAGAGTAGGGAATAAGGTTTTTGAGAAGACCCAATCCTTTAAGTATTTGGGATCTATCATTACAGATGGGAATGATAATCTGGAAGAAATAAAGGAAAGAATAAGAGCTGAAAATAGAAGATATTTTGGCACAATAAGGGTACTGAAGTCTGGAACAATTTCAAGATCGTCTAGGAAGGTAATAGACTATATAGGACGGTGATTCGACCGGTGGTAACATATGGAGGGGAAACATGGGTGTTAGCAAAGAGGAGTGAAGATATTTTGAATAGATGGGAAAGGAAAGTACTCAGAAAGATTTATGATCCGGTATTAACGGATAGTGGAGAATACGAACCAATAAGAAGGTGTACAGTTTATATGGGGAACCAACGATTGTGGCAGAAATTACAAAGTGACAGTCAGTCTGAAAGACTAGACTTTGTATCATTTTAAATGCTACAAATGCTGAAAAATGCTAGAAATGCTGGAGGCTTCTCGCATCGCTCGAAGCCAAAGACTCTTGCCATGTTAGAAAATTATATGCATAATACATATCTTGCTCATCTTGTTTCAAATTACTCGCGAACGGCAAGTGCAAACTAAGGGCAAAGCAAGGTCA
Organism: Meconema thalassinum; assembly: GCA_946902985.2. Lineage (NCBI taxonomy): Eukaryota > Metazoa > Arthropoda > Insecta > Orthoptera > Tettigoniidae > Meconema > Meconema thalassinum. The sequence continues at coordinate 72,058,518 of OX336399.1, read as the reverse complement.
AGCGCGCGGGATGCCGTCACGCTCAACGGAGCGCGCGGGGACGTGCCCCTTCCATCCAGTCTATAAACACTTATAGTGGGCGATGTATTGAAGATAGAGATATGCTCTCGCAGACTTTTTGTAGAACTTTTCATGCTGACCAATTCTTACGCTCATAGTATATTGATATTTTTAACGGTTTGCCCAGCGTAAGCTTAAGAAGCGCACGAACGCCAAGTTTGTTTTCGAAATTTTCACTGAAATCGTTACTGCTTGGCTTCCTTTGATCATACACAAATTATTTTCTACAGAATCTTTCCTCGAGATATCCTTTACAGAATGGTGAAAACCGCATCAAAATCCATCCAGTGGTTCTCGAGATTACCCGTGCCATCCAAGAATCGGGGATTTTTGTCTTATACTAACGAAGTAGAGATTGTCGGGGAACACATGCACCAAGCGGAACTATGACGTCACACACCTCAGTGCATCTGGGTACATTTCTTCTCGTCACCGTAACGTAACGCCCGACCCCAGCGTAACGACGAAGTCGACAAGATCATTTAAAATGATAAAAGAGTAGAATTAGGTGGATTGGACATGTAGAAAGAATGAATGAAGACAGGTTTACCGGGAAAAACCGAGTGGGAGGCGGCTTCCTGGACGACTAAGAAGGAGATGGCAGGACGATGTGGAGAAGGATCTTCGAGATCTTGGAATTAAATCATGGAGGAGGAGAGCGCAGGATAGGGAAGATTGGTGGTGTGTGGTGGAGGACTGTAGCGCCATGGGGAACGGTATGGTAACCCGGTTTTCCCTGATAAAAATATCATTCCAGCAACACTCTCGACTATCATTTTATTTCACCTGCCATTCATTGCCTCAGAGGAGTGTGACAGGCTTCGGCAGCTGGCACAGTTCATATCCTCGCCGCTAGATGGGGGCTTCATTCATTCCATCCTGACCCGGTCGGTCGACTCGAAGCAGGCTGTGGATTTTAATGTTCATTGCTTATTCTATATCCAGCTCCTCCCCCTTATACTGGCTGGCATTCAACACGTTCAATATCGTGCATGCTAAAAAATTATGTCCTATCAAATATCAAATTTCATTTTATCGCAAGTAATATATACTGATTGAAGTATTACCAAAATGACGGCAAGTGGTTGGTTATATGACCATAAGATATGGCGGCAAGTACTTCACATAAAATATGCACAAGATGAAGGCGTATGACAAGAGGAATATTCGTCTGGGACGTATAGCTTGGTAAGATGGTAGTTTGACAGAGAGTACGAGATTATGGGACATGATTTCACGGGAGACTGCAAGAGAGGATTCCATTATAGCGTATGTTCTTTAAACCTTTAAAGGATAGTGGTATGTTTGTTGTTGATTATTGATGGGCTTTGCGACATCGTGATCATGTAGCCCCGTAAACTTGGATGTGTGTAGAATTTGTATGTTAACCTGTGTCACTGTGATTTATTAATCCCACGTATTTTTTTTTCAGGATTAGGGAATAACCCATCTCATTTGGGTACAATCGTGTTGACCGATGAAAGGCATCACACTTTCGTCTAATAATAATAATAATAATAATAATAATAATAATAATAACACTAATTGAAAAAGAAAAAGGAATGAGACACCCCTATTGATGTCAAATTAGCAGGTGAAAAGCTAAAGAACGTGGAGACTTCTGCTACTTAGGAAGCAAATTAGCCAGTGATGGGCGAAACAAAGAGGATATGAAAATAGGTTGGCTCATGCAAGAAAAGCATTCCTACAGAAAAGAAATGTGTTGACATCAAATATAGGTATTATAAAATCATTTCTAAAATACTTTGTCTGGAGCGTGGAGTTCTATTGAACCCGCTGAGCTATGGTTCATGTGATATTTTTTATGACAGAGCATTTATGATGGGATGTTGTACTTTTGAACACACCCAGGAAGCCACGTGAAGCTGAGAGATCACGCGATACTTTGAAGTAGCGGTGAATCGCACTTTTGACTTTGGTGTAAACTGCTAATTATTATCTGAGGTCTTATTAATTATTTTTATCTTTCCTACGAGACTCAGAATATTCCATTTCGTCATGCTGCATTATTAAAACATTTTGGAGAATGTTTATTTTACTTTAGGTAAGGTAATACCCTTGCAGATACGCAAAAAGGAACGTAAGTAGTCGCTCAACGTTTTCGTTTTGACGACCTACTTTCTAGAGACACCCAGTACCGGAGCACTGCGTCTTGAGAATCCGCCTTGTGTAGGCGTGGAATTACATTTGTCCTACGAGACGTAGAAGAATATCCGCTGTTTAGCGTTAAAAGTGATTATAAGGTGCCATCGAGCAAGCAAATACTAATATCCACTGTCGATGAAGTCCAGTGAATTAAATAAGAAGCTTGGGAAATAATTATTGGCAAGTATAGTGTATTGCACAACATTGCTGTAACATCACATATTACCCACGTGTATGTGGAGGGCAGATGCCTAGTGGAAATATACAGGTAATAGTGTTACAATTATCCTGAATAAGTGTGATTATAATTGTATGAGATATTTAAATTGCCAAAGTGGAAATTTCATCTTTGAAACGTCGTATAATTCACGGATGCTGCGTGATACAAAAGTAGCGTCACTAGCACGTGCAGCATTATAAAATAGTGTTAGCTCACATGCTAATCCACATCTGCAAGATTAAGGCTGTGTCGTATTTTATAATTGAAGCCTATAATAGTCACGACGGACATTATAATTTTGGAAGTGAGAGGATGAATAATCACGCAACTTATTTCGCTACCCACGTGATTGGACTTTTCTTCACCATGGTTGAAGCAGTCACCATGGGCTAATACCATCCCAGTATGGGGGGGTGACGTTTCTACAGGGACCCGCATGATGGTGGAACTTCCAGAACGATGAACGAGAGGGAAGGAGCCAAAATGCCATTTCCAGGCATATCCACGAAGATGTCGACAGGGACAAATCGAACCCTGGTCTTTGGGGGAGTCCAGATGGGAATCCTGATGAGGAGGATACCGATCCAGAGAGCCAGAGAGGTTTATGTACAACCCTTGTTGTGGAATAGAGAGCTGAGTGAGAGCTCCTCCATTTCGTGAGTTTTTGTCACACCCCTTCTTTGTTCTAGTTTCTGGTGGTATAGTAGTTTTAATGTAGTTTGTGAATCAACCACACTCAGTGTCAGCCATTTTTCTAGGTAGGGATGTAACTAGATTAGTTAGATGTCATTTATTTCAGTTTAGAGTGAGACACCCTTGGGGTCATACATTTTGGTCAGCCCTGGTGCAGCTTGGTGAACGTCGTGGAACGTCAATGCCTACCCTTTTTGCTGAACCTGATCGTAGTCATTTTGAGGCTATTTTGTTCAACCCTACTTGGGGTAATTTTCAAGTCTTTGCTGACTGTAGTTATGGCAATCAGATGCCTTGGTTATTAATTGACTGCATACTTCGCAGCCATCCTTTGGTACACCCCTGACTGTCGTTAGAACGGTCGTATCATTTAGGTAGTCGACAGTAACTACCAGTTTGTAAATGCATTATATTTCATTTTGAATAAGCTCAGAAGCTATTCTTGGTCATGTTTGAACCTAACAACTAGAAGGAATGTTTCGTTGCCTAGCATCGAACGCGGTTCCCAACGTATCATTAAGCAGATCTAGTGTGTGAATCTGTGCCACATTTATCATATTTTTCTTGTGTCGTGTGAGACACGTTTTTATTTGATGTTCTAGCAACTACTGAGTTGCATTTTTAAAGCAAAGAGCTTCAGTTATTGTAAGTTTACTTTCATTTAGACGTCTTTGGTAGAAAGACGGAAGTGTATTACTATACTCAGATTTATAGCGTGCGTTTGATACACGGACTCTGTAGAGATCCGTAACCTATGGTAATGTTTTTTATGCACCGGCCAGGTGCAGGTTTTGTATTGATTAAATCGCCGGCCTTGAATAAACTGGTTATGTAACCCAGTGACCTAGAGCACGCCTGCTTCATTGTGAGACAAAACTACTATAGACGAGGACAGAGTACAATTTGTATTCGCTTTTCCTTTCATTGCTACTTTGCTTATGGAAATCAGTTTCCACTCTTGTATTTGATCACTTGTTTTATGGATCGGTTTTTGTTAGTTTTACGCTCTGTTGCGTGTATTGTCGTATTACAGGAACAGTTATGTAAGGTTTCCTATAGGATGGTGAAGTCTACCCTGTTATAGCAGGATGTTATTGTATGCTTTGTCCGGGGATGATCCCGTTGACCAGATGTTATATGGAAGGTAACTGTTGTACAGGCCTATCCCAGAGTTATTGAACGCGAGCTTAGCGCCGCTGGTAACCCGTGTTATTGTGTGTCCGAGTTGTTATACTCGTTGATTATATTCCGACTGTTGAGTCGAGGCTTTTTGGTGGAGAATGATCTCAGTTGGAGACACTCCGTGCCCAGGCTATTGTCAATGTTATTCGCCATAAACCTACGATAAACCTATAAACCGACATTCTAATAATAAAATGCATAATTGTTGTAAAACAAGCCTAACTAACGATTCTTTCTATCTAACTTTGTTCTTTGCATTCTGGAACTGTTGACATAGCCGTGCAGTTGAAGATAATTTCCTTGTGAGGAAATGACTAGGACAGTTGACATTTTTGTAGCGACCTGAAGCATGTGCGAACCTAGAGTTCGTAGCTTGTGGGGCTCAGGCCATGCGATGTCAGACGTGGTCTCAACTGCGCATTCGTCACCGTAACTATACACATTAGATGACTATGGTTTACAAAGAGTAAACCAAGGTGTAGGCAGGAATTTTTAATAAAACTACTGTGTCTATTTCGTTATTAATTTATGATGTCAAGTGTATTAAACCCTACATGTTACTTTATTGTGTGCTGTTAGCACATAGTTATTAAGCATAATTAAATTGTTTGTTTTTCATGGCTGTACACTTAGCTTTTGGATGTAATTGTTTTCTTTTACGGACGTCATCGCCGTAAATTTTGTTAATTGATAGGACTTAGCTAGTTGAATTAATGTTAAATTTAAATGTCGAAATGGTACCATCCTAACCTAGATTTGTTTTGCTACCCTGTTAAATGTAAATTCAGATATTAGCTTGATCTTGTAACTTGAACTAGGGACTTGCGTCGTACCATATTCCTAGCGTTGCTGTTGTTGCTTTATCATTGTGAGTTAGATCTTTCGCGAGGGTTTTCAGTAACTTCTCAGGTAGGGGGACCTGTTCATTATCTTTGTTTATTTATTAATTTGCGGACTAGCCGATTATAACCCTCCGAACTAGGCTAGGGGCTTGTGAATTTTAATAAATTTTCACGGTGTTTTACATGAGTCTGGATGTTTATTTTCTCAGTCTAGTTTTAAGGTGAACCCTTCCTTAGGCGGTCTATGACCATCGTCACCATGTACCACGATCCCTGTGGACTACGGACTCTCGTGCCGCTCTAGCCTTTATGGAAGGTCACCTGATCCTCACGGTATTTTTTTTATTCGATTTATGTGTCGTTAGTTGAGTCATCGTGGTTGTTGACATCAACTAAACGGCCACACTATGGAAGTGAAACTAGGAATGTTGGAGCAGCAGGAAAGAAGAGAATAGAAGTGTTTGAAATGTGGTGTTACAGGAGAATGATGAGGATCAGATGGGTAGATAGAGTAACAAATGTAGAGGTATTAAGACGAGTGGGAGAGCAGAGATTTTTCTGGCGACTGCTTATGATGAAAAGAGATAGGTTGGTAGGACACTTACTAAGACATCCAGGAATAGCAAAGTTAGTTATGGAAGGAAGGGTTGAGGACAAGAATTGTAGGGGCAGACCAAGGTTAGAATATGTTAAGTAAATTACCTCGGATGTAAGGCATGCTAGCTAATGTAGAGATGGAAAGGTTAGCTCAGGACAGGGAAGCATGGAGCGCTGCATCAGACCAGTCAAAAGACTGAAGATTAAAATAACAAAAACCTGATTCACTTATTTCAAATACCATATATTATTTAAAATCCAGGTTTAACATTCCCAAACTAACAATGAAATTCCCTTTAATCTTGAGCCCAAGAAACCAATAAATGACCTCGCTATCATGTAAGACAAAGGAACCGAAAATAATATGATATCAAGTCATGTCGCAATTGACACAATGCATTACAAATCTCACATGGCTCCCATCTACTAGTTAACTGACATTACCTAAGACGAGAGACTTGACGTTAAGTGGTGTATACCAAGCTTTAGCTCCGTACCCAGCAAAGCTCTTACCTCCAGAGTGAAGCAAGTGTGTGAGTTGAATGAAACTTACTTTACATAACTATGCTTCCAACTCTCCCTCAGCTGGTACATCCTTCATCATTCACGCTCCTTGCTGTATAGACGTCACGGCAACACAGACAGATCCTGACAAGGGTAGAAGTTCCGTGATTCGGGACCACCACCTGGGACTGACAAGCAAGACTATTCCAGCGACAGGTGAACAATATATGGAAAATTATATTTTGTGCTTAAGAACCATTTCAATCACCGGGTCACGGTAAAACATGTCGAAATTTCTGAATTCCAAGTATTCTGTAGTCGTCTTGTGAGAATGAAATGAAGTGAATAATAATGCTGCTTTTGGTTTTACGTCCCTTTTGACTACTCTGGCTTTTAGAGATGCCAGGGTGCCGGAATTTTGCCCCGAAGGGGATCTTTAATGTGCCAGTAAATTTACTGACACGACTCCCTGGAATTTGCGCAACCTCAACAGCTGACTGTGCCAGGATTCGAACCTGTAACCTTGGGCTCAGCAAGCGAGACCGTTACCGCTGAGTCACGCAGCCATCCGAAATAAAATGAATTAAATAAATAAATGAATGAACAATGAATTCACAGTCTCATTTGGATTTTTTCATCCAGATTGGTCTCATTCAAATGTATCTCCATGATTCTTTGTAGCGATTACCTTATCTTGAACTTCATGACGGGCCCCACGTAAAAGCCACCGTTTTGAATAATCTCTATCAATTCCATCTTTAACTCATGTGGGTGATTGCCATGGAGTGTTTTATGTTTCCAGTAAGTAATTTTGGTTTCGATGGAGTGTTCTTTGGATACTATGTCATCACGTCTGGTTAGCTTCAGTGGAGTAAATTCTTGATTGGTTGAGCATAAAATTGCCATCAGGTAATTTTCTGTTGTTGATGATGATTCATTTAGGGTCTTGGCAACATCGTAGTCATGTACCCAGTGTACTTGGGTGTGTGGAAATGGTCTGATAACCTGTGTTATTGTGATGGCTCTATAAGTGTGTGTATTTGTAATTAAGACGAAGATTGAGAAGAAGGCGGCCATGCCCTCAAGTTAGGAATCCAACCGGCATTTGCCTGGAGTAGAAGCGGGAAACCACGGAAAAACACTTCCAAGATGGCTGAGGTGGATAACTTTTGCCTCACGAGGCTGAGTATACCCAGTTCCAGCCCTCAGAAAATGAAAATCCACAGCCTGCTTCCAGTCAACCGACTGGGTCGGGGAATGGAATGAATGAAGCCCCCATCTAGCGGCGAGGATATGAACTGTGCCGGCTGCCGAAGCCAGTCGCACTTTCCTGGGGCAATGATTAAATGAACGACAGATGAAATGAAATGATAGTGGAGAGTGTTGCTGGAATGAAATTGTGACAGGGAACACCGGAGTACCCGGAGAAAACCCCGTTTGCCCCGCTTTGTCAAGCACAAATCTCACATGGAGTGACCGGGATTTGAACCACGGACCCAGCGGTGAGAGGCCGGCGCGCTGCCACCTAAGTCACGGAGGCTTACTCCTGCCCTCAGACCAAAATTAAATTTCTTGACAGAGCCGGGAATTAAACCCGCGCCTCCACTAGCCACTACGCAACGAGGCGGAGTAGGTAATTTTCATTGGAAATATTTTCTCAATCCGATAACTGTAATGTATGATTACATTATTGTTCCAACATCAAGAATTCCCAGTCCTCCCATCATTCATGGCAGCACGATGCGTTCTAGTGAAAATTTGGGTGGTGCATTAGACGTTTGGTCAACAATATTAGTATTTTCCTACATTTTTATCGAGTGGTCGCCAGTAAGACTGAGCCCCTGGGGTTCAGAGAAAACGAAAACATTGTATCCTGAAATTTAGATTGCAGAGCTTTGTTGGATGCTATTATTCACTCAGTCCTTCGACGCGTAATGCCTAAATGATGATGATGATACTTACTTTACTTTCCGTATCCGGGAGACACACTAATTTCTTCCTTTTCGGAACTCGGCAGCTCTTATCCCTCGGTCTGTGGCCAACATAAGGTCTTCCTGGCCGCAGGTGTCATCAAGAGCAGGTGTTGTGGAGTCTGGATTTCTCCACAGGCACATCGTGGATCTTCTGCATAACCCCACTTCACAAGGTTGCTACGACACTTAGGCACTCCTGTTCTCATCCGGTTTAAGGACCTCCAGGTGGTATAAGGCAAATGACTACCACTGCTCAGTTCTTCTTTAGGGGTAAACTCCTCTGGTACTATTTGTTTCCATAGTGACACACGCAAGACGTCTGGCTTGGTATGGAGGGGTACTGTTCTCTTAATAAAACTCTTGCTGGATCTTAGGCGAGGTGTGGTCACCTTGTGGTTGAACATAGAATGTCTGGGATCTCTTTCAAGCTTTTGTCTCTCTTTCTCTGCTGCCACCCTGCGTCGAATAACTGGAGGTGCAATACCAGCGAGAGGGTAGATCTTCTGCACTGGAGTAGGTCTCAGACATCAAGTGACAATACGTGTGGACTCGTTAAGAGCTATGTCCACTTGCTTGGTATTGGAAGATGCTCCTTACACTGATGATCCGTACTCTCCTGCTGCGAAGCAAAGTCCCAATGCTGTTGAACGTAGAACCTAAGTGTTCGCTCCTCATGTTGAACCTATCAACTTCCACTTTATGCTATTTATTGATCTGATCTTGAACTTCAATTCTCTACAATGTTTCCTGATGATAATTGTTGTTTTAAGGGGCGTAACATTTGGGCATTCGGCCCCTAATGGTCTGGGGGATAGCGAAAATGTCAATGAGACGGATACCGTAACGAAAACTAACATAGATCGAAAATACTGACAAAGGAATGAAAAGACACACAAAATGTAGTTAAGAGGGGGAAAACTCACATAAGGGAATTTAGATGGAAAATACTCACAAAAGTGATTTAGATTGAAAATACGCAAAAAATGCAGGCTAGAGTAAAAAATAAATTGATCAAGTGCAATTTGCAGTAGATTCAAAATACTCACAAAATGCAATTTAGATTTAAAATACTTATAAATTGAAATTAGGATTGAAAATACTTTCAAAATGTAATTGAGATTCAAAATACTCACAAAATGCAATTGAGATTGAAAATACTTACAAAATGCCCTATCTACAAAATGCAATTTGGGTTGAAAATACTTGCAAAATGCGGTTTACGTTGAAAATACTTACAAATTGTAATTTAGATTCAAAATACTCATGATATGTCTTCCCCCTTTCCAAAAGACTTGTAGATTGTAAATCCTTACAAAATGGAATTGAGGTTGAAAGTACTCGCAAAATGCAATTTAGATTGAAAATACTTACAAAATGCTATTTAGATTGAAAAGAACTACCAAACGTAGCGTAGATTTTAAAAACTTCACAGAAGGTAATTTAGATACACGGGGAGCCAATTCGCAAAAGCAGTGCGGAAATCTTAAAGAGAAAATGAAATATAATGAAAAGAACAAGAATGCTTATCCCTCGAAGAATGATGGATCAGGAAAGATGAAAGAGGCTGAGACTCCCTAGGCCTGGGATACCCTAATACCAGAGAGGAGCCCGGCACACGTAAGTGGAAGTAATACCGGACTCAGCTGGGGTCCCGTGGTCGCTAACCCACGTCCCACTACATGTGAGTCCCTGGAGGATGCCTAAATGAACTTTTTAATTTAATTTAACTTTTTGTTTCCATTATGCTGCTACCCGAGGCTGTATTTAGCCATGTACTTAACGAAACTTCGACCAGGGTGGTATATTTATGAGGGCGTCAAGACATGAGCAATAAATAATATTAAAATGAGTTTCCTGCACGCAAGCGTGACAGTTTTTGAACGGACCGGTATATTAAATACGCTCACGATGTAAATCAGGAACATCTTGAGGAATTAATTGGCCTACTTTTGAAATTCAAATCTAAATGGCAATATCCATTTGAAGGTCTGCTGTGTTTATGCATTTCTGCTAAAAACAGCACATAAAACACGCGCTTGTGAGGTTAAATAAATATTAAATTTATTGAAAGGAATTTTTCAGGTATTACGTTGTGTTGTGTTCTACGCCTTTCATAGATTAGTTGGTGGAGGAAGAATGTTTGTTGATGGAATCGCCATTTCTCAGTCTTGCAACCGTGTAAATATTAATATAAACAGTTCTTTTTTCGGGTATTTTAGTATTTATCAGTTATAGTTCCCATGCATTTTGCTTAGTTTTTGGAGGTCCTAGAACGTTTGTGGGAGTCATTGTTGGTTTCATAGTGTTTTATAGAGCTTTTTTGTCTTGCAAATTTGGATCTGATGACGCTCGCTTGACGCTGAGAAATTCGAAAGCAATATCCTTCGCAAGGTAATGGGTCCAAAGATAGTGAACGGCTAATATATAATGTGCGTTCAAAAAGTAAAGAGCGGGAGGCATAATTACAGAAACCAGTACATGTATGTTAGAAGTATTGGCCCTGGCTGTTGAGGCACTTGTCCCACTGTGACACGAGGCGGTGAATGGCCGTCTCATAAAATTCCCTGGGCTGCGATGTGAACCAGTTCCGCACGTACAGCTGGACGTCGGCGTCCGAGGTGAATCGTTGGCCCCGGAGAGCCCTTTTCAAGGGAACAAACATGGCGTAATCACAGGGAGAGAGGTCTGGACTGTATGGAGGGTGGCCGAGAACCTCCTGTTTGAATTTCTGCAGGAGTGCCGCGACTGTGTTGGCCGTATGAGGTCGTGCATTGTCGTGGAGCGACCACGGCGGCTATGTTGTTCACTGTCACTCGGCGGTCCTGGGTAATGAGTGCATCAACCAGCTGGACGTTGTCATCGGTAATGCAGGAGGTTGCCCCAGACCAGGCATCATCGGCTAACGACACCCGTCCTTCCCTGAAGCGCTGTGCCACGCCTTGACCCTTGCAAGGGACATGCAGTGTTCGCCGTACACTTGTAACATTCGGCGATGAATGTCCGTTCCCCCTACTCCTTCCGCTGTCAGAAACCGAACAACACCTCTGTGCTCTTCGGTTGACGCCTCCAAGTCACTGTTTGCAATGTGACTGGCAGCGTGGGACGATTGATGCATGCTGTTGCTCGCTTTGTATCGTCACGTGACGTGCACGCGTGCCCTCTATCGACGGGCTCTGACCTTCCACGCTCCGGTCGGAACCACACCTCGTTACACACGCCACGATTAGCCGATGTAGTTACCGGTTTGCGCATTCCAGCCTCCGGCTCGTTACTTTTGGAACGCACCTTATAGGTTGCGAGGAAGGGAAGAACTCTACCAGGGCAATGAAAGTTTGATAGAATCATGCTTAAACGGAGACTCAAATTGTACGGGCATTTATTTCGAATGGATGAGCGGAGACTGACGATGAGAATTTTTAGAACACTCGACAGTAGACCTAAGGTGTCTTGACAAATGGTTCCGGGAGGTGCGGAAGGATCTTCATCAGGTTGGACTAAATTCGGAAGACATTTCAAACCGCACTAAATTTAGGTCAGTTATCGACAAATTTCAAGGATTACACGACGAACCAAAACTGAAAAGTGGTTGGAGAAGACCGAAGACAGGCTGTCAGTGGAAGAATGCGAAGATTTTGGGTGGCGAAGAAGGCTTACAGTACAATAATGTGTAATTCTTGCCTAACATGGTCTTTAAAGGCCTTAAAAAGCGGCTCCGGTGGCGTAGTTGGTAGCATGCTGAGCTTCTATGCCCAAGATCGCGGGTTCAAAACCGGCCGAAGTGGGATTTTTTAAGAGCGTTAAAAATCCCTCAGTATGCCTTCCTTCAGAGGGGAAGTAAAGCCGTCGGTCCCATGTCATAGATTTATGGCATGTTAACCTTCCACTAATTACACCTGTGTGAATCTAAATTATATTGGTTTAGAATGTAAACAACGCTCTTAGGTTCCTATGTTCGTCGCCAGGAGCCGACTGCGGTGGCGTCTAGTAGCCAAGTTCTGAACTAGTAGTCGTTGGCGGTGGCGTTTGGTGGCAAAAGTAGGAACTATTTGAATTTTTCAAAGTCTGCAAACCTTACTTGAATTTAAAAACAGATAACAAACACTAATACAGTCATCACAAAACACCGGTTATCAGACAGATTCTACACACACCCAAAGTACACGGGGCTACATGACCGCTTTGTCGCCGTCCCTAAACTGAGGAACCAATCAACCAAAGCCGGCGGTCCTATGTCATAGATTTATGGCATTTTAAAGAACCATCCACTAATTGCACATGTGTGAAGCTAAATTATATAGGTTAAGAATGTAAACAACGCTCTTAGGTTCATAGTTCGTCGCCAGGAGCCGACTGCGGTGGTGTCTAGTAGCCAAGTTCTGAAGTAGTAGTCTTTGACAGTGGCGTTTGGCGGCAAAAGTAGGAACTATTTGAAAAATTCAAAGTCTGCAGTCTTTACTTGAATTATAAAACAGATAACACACACTAATACAGTCATCACAATCGAAACCGGATATCAGACAGATTCTACACAAACCCAAAGTACACGGGGCTACATGACCGCGTTGTCACAGCCTCTAAACTGAGCAACCAACCAACCAACGAAAATATATGAGTCGTCCAGTTGCAAAACACGATTAATCCACTTGCGAATAAGAATCATGTCGTAAAATTATTTATTTAATAATTTTATTTTACTACACTTTCTTGTTTTATTTTGTTTTGTTTAATTTAATTTTATTTTTATTTGATTTATTGATTTTGTTTCGTTTTATGATGTTTTAAATTGTTTTTTTGTGTTGTTTTATTTTGATTTGTTTTTATTTTGTTTTGTTTATTTTGTTTTATGTAATTTTGTTAATTTTTTATTTAGATTTTGTTTTGTTTATTTTGATTTATTTTGTTTTGTTTTATTTTATTTTCCAGAAAACAAACACAAAACCAAAAGTAACAAGTAGTTCCGTGAAGAATTATACACCCTATTTTCATATATCCTACTAATGTTAATTGCCTCTATCAACATACCAAATTTCAGATTAATTGCTGTAATAGATTCGTACATATTGAGAATCGTCTAAATATTTCGGAAGGCCGCCATGTTGGACTTTTATATATGTAGGTCTTCGAGTTATGCACTGTTACATAGATTATTGTGTACGTGTAGTACTAAAACTTCAATCACATGATTAGGACACAAGAAGTGAAATTGAGATTTTAAAATTTCGCTCAGCTGCCATCTTGTGGTTATGGAAACAATTGAAATAAATTAGATGCCAGTGGATTAACATTTGTATAAGAATTTACTGTACCAAGTGTCACTGCACTCGGATGGTTAAATTGCGAGAAACGACCATGTGAATATTTTTACTTCGCGTCGCCACCATGTTGGATTTGTGATTACTAGGTTATTGAAGGTCCTATAGGTGAACTTATGTTCATAGCCCCTATGAACATAAAAAGAATTCAGTTTGATTGCTGTAGTAAATTCGTAGATATTGAGAACCGTCTAAATATTTCGGATGGTCGCCATGTTGGATTGTTATATGTATAGGCCATAGAGTCATGTACCTTTAAAGGAAAATTATTGCGTAGGTTCATTATTCAAACTTTCACTTTGATCGCATGATTACGACACAAGAAACAAAAACTTAATTTAAAAATTCGCACAGCCGCCATCTTGAGGTTATGAAAACAATTGAACTAAATTACATACCAGTGCATTACAATGTGTATAAACATTTGCTGTACCAAGTTTCCTTGCGTTTGGATGACTAAATCGCGAGAAAAAACTTTCAACTTCTCTTGGCCGCCATGTTCATTTTGTAGTTAACCGTTTTTTTAAGTCTCATAGATGAACTTGCAGTAGTGCCCTTTATCTCCGTGAAAAATTCCAGGGTGATATCGGTAATAGTTTCAGAGGTATAGAATGCCGGTGAAATATTTCGCACAGCCGCCATCTTGAGGTTATGTAAACAATTGAACGACGTTAGATGTCGGTGCATTACAATGTATACACACATATACTGTACCATGTTTCATTGCGTTTAAAAGACGCAAATTTGCTTGGCCGCCATGATGGTTTTGCAGTTACCAGGTTTTCAAATGTCACATAAGTGAACTTCTAGTTGATCGCTTTATCTCCATACAAAATTCCAGGGTGATATCGGTAATAGTTTCGGAGATATTGAATGCTGGTGAAATATTTCGCACAGCCGCCATGTTGGGTTGGTGAGACGTAACAAAATTTCAAGGGCACGGTCGAGGTCGCCCGGAATAGTGCTATGAACTCACCGAGTTTCATTGAAATCACTCCAGCCTTTTAGAAGTTATTAGGGACACACACACACAAGTCACACACACGCACACACAGACAGACACACGGACAAAATATGACCTCATAAGCCTATTTTTTCATAAATGAAAATAGGCTAAAAAGCAAGAAGCTAAAAGCAAAAGTCAAACACAAAAGCAAAAGCAGAGAACATAAAAACAAGAAACATAAATCAAAAAAGCAAAATTCAAAAAAAAAATCAGGAAAGAAACACAAACCAGGAAAGAAAAGCAAAAAGTAAAATTCAAAAGTAAAAGCACAAAGCAAACACAAAACCAAAAACCAAAAACACAAAGCAAAAAGTAGAAAACAACAAACATAAAAGATACGTGAGGCGAAATCTAGAGAAATGTTTCTCATAAAAATGATTCTTATTCACAAGTGGATTAAACGAGTTTTGTAACTTGACTCAAATAGTAACACAGGTCATCAGAGAAATTACACAAACAACCATGTACACGGGGATACATGACCACGATTTAGCAAACCTCCGAGAGCCAACTTCTGGGTTGATAAACTGACAGACTGGTTACAAGTTAGTTTTATCAAGTTAGGTAAAGATGGGGGGTTGGGGATCAGCCGAGGGCGCTGCAGTAGTTAAATACGGTCTCGGCTCTGCTCTGAGATAAGATCAACAGTCTAATAGCATTCTGCTCGGAAATGATCATTAATTCCAGTAATGAAGTCGGTAATGTAATAACGACTGGGATCTGCTATCGAGTAGTTACAGAACATTGCTGTTAAATATCCCTCACGGCAATATTCAGTCATCACGGTCTAGTGGTAGTCCAGACGGCACGGGTGCGATTCCGAGCTCTGTCAGGAAGAATTAAATCCTCATTTATGAGCAATTTTCATCATCGCCGTATGCATTGAGTGTTTTTGTTGATTGAGTGTTCAGTCTTTTAACTGGTTTGATGCAGCTCTAAGAAAGCCCATAAACGGAGAAATCAACCAACCAGTCAACGATGACTACAATCTTGAAGGTAGCAGCGAACGCGTACATATATATTCACTGTGCTATAAAGAAAAGAAACAAGAAATCGCGACATTTGTGGATTCCCCATCTAATTATCACGCATTTGGTCCCTTGAAGCAGGGCCGGCGAAAGCTAGAATGGCTCAGCCACTCGTTTGAAGTTAGGCTGAAGCCGCTGCTGCCGGTGAGGGGAGGGGGACATTGGCCGTGTGACGTCATAGGGTTGTAAGCCGAGCTTGCCCACTTGGCATTTCCCATAGAATCACCTGTTGTTTGTTTGATTCAGTGTCACAGAGAAGTTCATTGTGTGTGTTGTGCATGCGCGTTGTCCATCGTCAGTGTTTAAGCAGGTTATTGTCTAATAATTCGTTACAGTTTTCGAGCTTTAATTATATATGTAAACGATTTAGTATTTTAGAATCGCAATGAAACATGAGCTGTGCTATTTTTAATTGTGGAAATACCTACAGCAACACCAAGGACTCTGAGGTAGGCGTCATTTACCACCGATTCCCAAATGATAGTGAAATTTCAAAGCAATGGGTTACCAAGTGCCACAGGAAAGACAGTATTAACGTAAAAAATGCACGTATTTGTAGTAAGCATTTCTTGCCTACGGATTATAAAGATGATATGAAAAACCGCCTTTTAGGACTTCCATTGAAAAGAGTACTAAATAAATCTGCAGTCCCTTCTCAAAATCTGCCCAATGATAGTACACTAAGCCAAACCTCTGTACTTAGGGCACACAGGAGCAGAAACAGAGCCGTTAGAGCTTCAGCTATAGTAAGGTTGGCACAGTTAAGTCCTAAAAAACAGGCTATTTGTACTGAGGATATTGACCATTCCAGAGAATGTGAAACTGAGAAAAATGAAGAACCACCGAGCTTAATCCGTTGAACAGACTGTGAACGTAAAACCGGGGTTATTGAATCATTACAAAATGAAATAGTGGGCTTGAAATCGCAGCTAAAATGTCTAAAACGGAAAAATAAAATTTTCGTTGACAGTAAGTTAAGAAAGTCTAATTGCTACAAACGGTTTAACAACACGGTCAAACGTCTACGAAGTGAAATATGCGATGTAAAGGAGCATAAATACAAAGCAGTTCTAACCAAGTGGGCCAAGCAAACTATGACTCTCACGCAGATAAAGGCTATAGAAACTAACAAGCAAGTACGGTGGACAAGTGACGACATATCTCGTTGTGTGATGATAAGAGCTGTCTCCAAAATCTTATTATTTCTGGAGGGAAAAATTGAAATTTCCTCTCCCATCAGCCACAACCTTGAGAAGATGGTGCGCAAAGTTCACATGCTTTCCAGGTATTCTAAGGAATGTACTATGCCTAATTAAAAAAAGGTTTGATGAACTATCCGATTTTGACAAGCTGTGTGTAATTAATTTTGATGAAATGCATATTGATAGTAGTGTTGTATATGACTCAGCCATGGACAAAATACTTGGTCCCTCGTCTAAAGTGCAAGTAGTATTAGTAAGAGGTCTAATATCGAGCTGGAAACAACCTATTTACTTTGAGTTTGACACTTCTATCGATAAACCATTACTCATGACAATAATAAAAGCCGTAGAGTCCTCTGGATTGTTAGTTACCTCCATAGTGTCAGATATGGGAGGGAGCAATTATCTATCTTTGTGGTCATCTTTGCAGATTTCTGAGAATAAAACATCTTTTGCCCACCCAAATGATTCAGAGAGACAAGTTTTTGTTTTTGCCGATATGCCTCATTATTTTAAACTGCTTCGCAACCACTTTCTTGACAGTGGTCTTATCTTGGGAAACGGCACTGAATTGGATTCATCCCATTTAAGAGATGTTTTGGAGAAGGACTGTGGTGAAATAAAGTTGTGCCATAAGTTGAATCCAGTTTATCTGACTGTGAAAGGTAATGACAGATAAAAAGTTGGACCTGCAAAAGCAGTTTTTTCAAGAACAACAGCGAAAGCAATCGCATCACTGATTGGAAACTTCCAAGCTGCAAACCTTTTTTGAACTTATGGATAATTTTTACGACATTATGAATTCAAGAAGTCAACATGCTGATCCAGCGCATCCTCTTAAAGTTGTCTTTGGTGTAGCTGAACATGCAGAAGAACAACATCTTATACTTAACCAAGTTGAATATGTAGTATCGCGAATGAGAGTGAAAGTGAAAACTAAAATGCTTCCATTCCAGAAAGGCATGTTAGTATCAATAAAATCTTTAAGAGACATATTTGAACAGCTTCAGGCGGACTATGGCATTAAATATATAATTACTACTCGTCTTACTCAAGATGCTCTTGAAAGTTTGTTTAGCCAGCTTCGTGGGCTAGGACGATTTCACGACCACCCTTGTCCTTCTGATGTTATATCACGTCTCAGGACACTTATGATATCAAACAAAATGCCCATGCCTTCAAGGAAGACGAACATCACGCCAACTGAGGAGATATGTAAAGAAATTCCAGCATATTTGACCTCGGACTTACTCCAAATGGCTTTTACACCAGAGGAAATAGGATCCATGCAGTCAAGTAATACAGGGAACAATGCAGACGTCAACTTCTTGGCGGAAGATATAACAGTGCCAGGTAATTATTAATCATACTCATCCATATTACGCGAATTTATTGTAATATATTTCAAACGTCACAAAACAGTTTTTAAAACATTTTACATAATTTGTACATTCATAGTTTCATCAAAAATATATTGAACAAGCTGTACCCGGCATGCGTTGCAATGCCAATCAAAGAAAGTGTTGGCGTTAAAATTCTGTTTCTTGAAGTGCTTTTGGATACACAACATGTTAACTGCCTCTAAGCTATCGTAAAATGGATTTTCTAATTTAGAACCATTCGTGGGAGCGTGCACAACAACTTTCAAAAAGTTTCATCGCTGTCACTCCTTTGTTGAATCTAATCGTACGCTACCTATTGTGAAATGGATTTACTAAGTCGAAACCCTTCCCTGGCGTGTACACAATGACTCATCAATGATTCATCGCAATCGGATGAATGGTATATGCACGTATAGGGGTTTTTGTTTAAACGATTCGTGCGCTGTCACTCATTTGTTGAATCTACTCGTGCGCTACCTATTGAGAAATGTATTACTAAGTCGAAGCCCTTCCCTGGCGTGTACACAATAACTCATCAAGGTTTCATCGCAATCGAAGAATGTTATATGAACGCAATAGGGAATTTTGTTGAAACGCTTCGCGCGTCGTCACCCATTTGTTGCATCTACTCTTGCGCTATTTATTGTGAAATGGATTTACTAAGTCCCCTTCCCTGGCGGGTACAAAATAACTGATCAATGTTTCATCGCAATCGGATGAATAGTATATGAACGCATACCTGATTTTGTTTAAACGATTCGCACTCCGTCACTCATTTGTTGAATCTACTCGTGCGCTACCTACTGTAAAATGTATTTACTAAGTTAGAAACCGTCACGTTAGTGTCCACAACATCTCACCCAAGTTTCATCGCTATCGTCGTTCATTTGTCGAATCTACTCGTGTGCTACCTACTGTGAAATGTATTTACTAAGCCAGAAACCTTCCTTGAGTGTCTACCATATTTCACCCAAGTTTCAACCCCTAACGGCAGAATAGTATATGACCTTATACGGGACTTTGTTGAAACGCTTCGCGCGTCGTCCCTCATTTGTTGAATCAACTTGTGCGCTGCATATTGTATAGGGGATTTGCTAAGCCAGAAATTTTCCATGACGTGTACACAACATCTCACCCAAGTTCCATAGCTACGGAGGAATGGTACATGTATGCATACGGGATTTGGTTGAAACGCTTCGCGTGTCGTCGCTCATTTGTTGATTCTACTCTTGCGCTACATATTGTAATATGGATGTACTAAGCCAGAAACCTTCCCTGGAGTGTACACAACATCTCACCCAAGTTTCATCGCAATCGGATGAATGGTATGTGAACGTATAGGGGACGTTGTCGAAACGCTTCGCGCGTAGTCACTCATTTGTTGAACATAAACGTGCGCTTTGTATTGTAAAATGGATTTACTTAGCCAGAAACCTTTCCTGGAGTGTACACAACAATTCACCAAACATTTATCACTATCAGACGAATGGTATATGACTTTATACGGGACTTTGTTGAAACGCTTCGCGTGTCATCGCTCATTTGTTGAATCTACTGGTGCGCTACCTATTGTAAAATGTATTTACTAAGCCAGAAACCTTCCCTGGAATGTATACAGCATCTCACCCAAGTTTCATCGCTATCGGATGAATGGTATATGAAATTAAATGGGACTTTGTTGAAACGCTTCGCGCGCCGTTGCTCATTTGTTGATTCTACTCGTGCTCTACCTATTTTTAAAGGGATTTACTATGCTAGAAACCTTCCCTGGAGTGCACACAAAATCTCAGCCTAGTTTCATCGCTATCGGACGAATGGTATATGAACGCAAACGTGACTTTGTTGAAATGCTTCGCGCGTCGTAGCTCATTTGTTGAATCTAATCGTGCGCTGCCTATTGTAAAGTGGATGTACTAAGCCAGAAAATTTCCCTGCAGTGTACACAACATTTTACGCAAGTTTCATAGCTATCGGACGAATGGTATATGAATGCATACGGGACTTTGTTGAAATGCTTCGCGCATCGTCGCTCATTTGTTGAATCTACGCAAGCGCTACCTATTGTAAAATGGATTTACTAAGTCAGAAACCTTCCTTGGAGTGTACTCAACATCTCACCCAAGTTTCATCGCAATCGGACGAATGGTATATGAACACATACGGGACTTTGTTGAAATGCTTCGCGCATCGTCGCTCATTTGTTGAATCTACGCGTGCGCTACCTATTGTAAAATGGATTTACTAAGTCAGAAACCTTACTTGGAGTGTACTCAACATCTCACCCTAGTTTCATCGCTATCGGACGAATGGTATATGAACACATACGGGACTTTGTTGAAATGCTTCGCGCATCGTCGCTCATTTGTTGAATCTACGCGTGCGCTACCTATTGTAAAATGGATTTACTAAGTCAGAAACCTTCCTTGGAGTGTACTCAACATCTCACCCAAGTTTCATCGCTATCGGACTAATGGGATATGAAGACATAGGGGACTGTATTGAAACGCTCCGCATGTCGTCGTTCATTTGTCGAATCTACTCGTGTGCTACCTACTGTGAAATGTATTTACTAAGCCAGAAACCTTCCTTGGAGTGTCCACCATATTTCATCCAAGTTTCACCGCTAACGGCAGAATGGTATATGACCTTATACGGGACTTTGTTGAAACGCTTCGCGCGTCGTCCCTCATTTGTTGAATCAACTTGTGCGCTGCATATTGTATAGTGGATTTACTAAGCCAGAAATTTTCCATGACGTGTACACAACATCTCACCCAAGTTTCATAGCTACGGACGAATGGTACATGAATGCATACGGGACTTGGTTGAAACGCTTCGCGTGTCGTCGCTCATTTGTTGATTCTACTCTTGCGCTACATATTGTAATATGGATGTACTAAGCCAGAAACCTTCCCTGGAGTGTACACAACATCTCACCCAAGTTTCATCGCAATCGGATGAATGGTATGTGAACGTATACGGGACGTTGTCGAAACGCTTCGCGCGTAGTCACTCATTTGTTGAATATAAACGTGCGCTTCGTATTGTAAAATGGATTTACTTAGCCAGAAACCTTTCCTGGAGTGTACACAACAATTCACCAAACATTTATCACTATCAGACGACTGGTATATGACTTTATACGGGACTTTGTTGAAACGCTTCGCGTGTCATCGCTCATTTGTTGAATCTACTGGTGCGATACCTATTGTAAAATGTATGTACTAAGCCAGAAACCTTCCCTGGAGTGTACACAACATCTCACCCAAGTTTCATCGCTATCGGATGAATGGTATATGAAATTATATGGGACTTTGTTGAAACGCTTCGCGCGCCGTTGCTCATTTGTTGATTCTACTCGTGCTCTACCTATTTTTAAAGGGATTTACTAAGCTAGAAACCTTCCCTGGAGTGCACACAAAATCTCAGCCTAGTTTCATCGCTATCGGACGAATGGTATATGAACGCAAACGTGACTTTGATGAAATGCTTCGCGCGTCGTAGCCCATTTGTTGAATCTACTCGTGCGCTGCCTATTGTAAAGTGGATGTACTAAGCCAGAAAATTTCCCTGCAGTGTACACAGCATTTTACGCAAGTTTCATAGCTATCGGACGAATGGTATATGAATGCATACGGGACTTTGTTGAATTGCGTGTCGTCGCTCATTTGTTGAATCTACTTGTGCGCTATCTACTGTGAAATGTATTCACTAATTTTGAAACCTTCACGTAAGTGTACACAACATCTCACCCAAGTTTCATCGCTATCGGACGAATGGTATATGAACACATACGGGACTTTGTTGAAATGCTTCGCGCATCGTCGCTCATTTGTTGAATCTACGCGTGCGCTACCTATTGTAAAATGGATTTACTAAGTCAGAAACCTTCCTTGGAGTGTACTCAACATCTCACCCAAGTTTTATCGCAATCGGACGAATGGTATATGAACGCATAGGAGACATACATACCCACCCACAGACAAACTATCACGTTACATTGATTTTTAGCCTACTTTTCACATTTTGCAAAAATGGGGAAAAAGTAGACTTATGAGATCGGGCAAATGTCTGTCTGTCTGTCTGTCTGTCTGTCCTTCTGTCTGTCTGTCTGGCTGTGTGTGTGTCCCCCCCTATCAACTCCTAAACGGCTGCAGCAATCGAAACAAAATTTGGTAGGAGTAAAGATCTACACCGGAATATCTCACGGCCATATTTGAAAATGATGTCAGTGCTACCAACTGCTAAAAAATCGCAATTGAAATTTGAGCTCCATGTTGGATATCTTGGAAAGTAAGAATGGGAGCTATTTCAAAATTGGCACACGTACAGATCATAATATTTCAGTTTAATTTCCAGGAGGCCAAACATGGCAGTGTTGCCAAAATGATTATAAGCCTCCTGATAGGTCCAATTTTTAAATGCATATAACTTCTACACTATCAATTGGAATTCAACCAAATTACGTATGTTGTATGTGTACAGAACCAGATATGACTGAGCGTATTCTTAAGACCTACCAGGGCTGCCAACTGTTAATAAATGCTCCTAATTTATTTTATCCAAATACCAATATATCAGAAAGTATGCAAGCCGACAGCTTTAAACTATGCACACGTATAGTACCTGACATTCTATATTAATTTGGAGTAACTTATATACGTCAGTGCTACCGACATGATTCTAAGCCTGCTGACAAGTCCAACTTTAAATACATGCAACTTCCATACTATCATTTGGATTTCAACCAAATTTCGTATGTGTTATGTGTACCATAACAGATATGACTATGCGTATTCTAAGGAACAACCAGGGCTGCCAACTGTTAATATGTGCTGTTCCTATTTTTGTTACCCTAATATCAATATATCAGAAAGTATGCAAGCCAATAGCTCTAAAATTTGCACACGTATAGTACCTGGCATTCTAGACGAATTTGGAGTAACTAATATACGTCAGTGCTGCCAACATGATTCTAAGCCTGCTGATAGGTCCAATTTTAAAATGCATGTAACTTCTATACTAACTAATGGATTTCATTCAAAATTGGCACAACAATAGATCATATTATTTCAGATTATTTCTGACCAATACATGCATGACATTGTTGCCAACATAATTTTACGCGCGCTGTTAGATCCAATGTTTAACTGCATGTAACGTCCATGCGATTCATTGGACTTCAACCAAATTTTGTATTTTGTACCTTAAGAGATGGAACTAAGAATATATTCAGTCATCAGGGCTGCCAACTGTAGTGCTCTATTAGGATACATTATGCCAGGTATGCAGTATTTCGAACTAATTGGAAATTTCGATATTAGCAACTTAATTTCGTCATTATTCTAGATAGGTTCATATTCTGTAGAATAATCATTGGCATGAAAAGTAGGCTGTATAGTTCTTAACGGAATTTCTTGTTATATATATAGATTGGTTTTTAATATTTTAAATTGTGATATTAAAGTATTTATAAAGCAATGTAATTATTTATGATATATTTTATGTATAAAACATATTTGTGGATTGATATGGTTTTATTACAGAAGATCACGATGTCGAGAGCGAAATGACATGGGCTGAGGACGAAGGAGTTAAGTACATCGCTGGCTACGTTGCTTTCCGTGTTCGGGATATTGACCCTAGCCTTGGAAGAATTACAAAATTCGCTCCAAATCCGGAAGGGGGGCAGCCATCGTTGATACGAACTCTACCATACGGCTGCCTTACTGAACCAAGTGACCAGTGGTTTAGTTTAGTGAAAGAATTTGAAAAGGTGTTTTTAGTAATACATGGTCCTCTATTCGGGTTTAATAGGCACCCGGGAATAGTGAAAGTGTTAAAAAATAGGCTGCCTTCGCTATTCCCGATTGTATGTAAAGAAGCCATTAACATGTATGCAAGACTCAGACCATTTATTAGAATTAGAGAAGTTAATAGGAACAAATTTAGTGAGAGAAAACAGATGAAAAAAGCTATTAAATGGGTAAGATACAAGAAGTAAGCATATCTGTTACTGATTTGTTGTGATTTCGCTCATTTTACCTTGTTTATGTGCATTAGCCTTTAATTAAAGCATTATTTATTGACTGTTGAAAGTGTAAAATATCAAAGAGGGTGCCACTAGGGGTAGAATGGTATCATGGGGGTCATTAAGTACTGAATACCTGCTGCCGGCCAATACAAAACAGTGGTGGTTGTATGCAGTGTTGGCGCGAGTTACAACCCAGTGACGTCACAGTGTTGAACCGGCTGGCAGCACGTATCGAGGCGAAGTGGCTGAGCCCTTACTAGCTCATTCTCGCCGGCCCTGCCTTGAAGAGTCGACGATTCCTGTCGGATGAGGACGTCCAGCAGGTGGTTAGGGACAATTTTTCACGCAGCAAGACACAGCGTACTGTACACTAATTTAAACCTGATGATGGTCCTCTTGTCGTTCGAAACATTTCATCCAAGGTGGGTGAGTGGTTATCGTGTTCACCTATAGGACTTTCAATAACCTGGTGATCACAAATCCAACATGGCGGTGACGCGAAATATAAATATCCACATGGTCGTTTCTCGCAATTTAACCATCCGAGTGCAGTGACACTTGGTACAGTAAATCCTTATACAAATGTAAATCCACTGGCATGTATTTTTTTCAATTGTTTCCATAACCACAAGATGGCAGCAGTGCGAAATTATAAAATCTCGTTTTTACTTCTTGTGTCCTAATCATGCGAGTGAAGTTTGATTACTATACGTACACAATAATCTTCATGTAACAGTACAAAACTCTAAGACCTACATAATATAAAAATCCAACATGGCGACTATCCGCAATATTTAGTCGGTTCTCGGTATCTATTACTGCAATCAAACTGAAATTTGGTATGTTGATAGAGGCAATTAACATAAGTAGGATACCTGTTTTGTAATGATATCTCGTTTCTCTTAAGTTAGGCATGAAAATACTTGTTTCCCGCCTAATGTAATTGGGCACTAATTGTGGTGACCGATTGGAAAGCTTTCTTTAATTCATATATTTTCTTCTTTCAGTAGATCTGTCCGCAGACAGGTTTCAACTGGACGTTCTCCATTTCACTCTGTCCTGAGCTTCTTCGTTCATTTGCTTGTAACTTCTTCACCTCTTCACATATTTCTGTTAACATTCCAAACTTTCTTCTTCCTCTCCCTCATTTTCATTCTTCGTTTCCGTCCATGATCATCTGTAGTAGACAATTCCTGCGTAGCAGGTGACCAATCCAAGAATTCTTCCTCTTCTGTAGCATCCTAATGAAACTCCTCTCCTCTCCTACCCTTCTTAGCACCTCCTCATTTCTTATTCTATCGGTCCATTTCACTTTCTCCATTATTCACCACAGCCATATTTCAAAACTTTCTAAAAAAAAATTGTTCTTTCCGTCTGGTTGTCTGTGTTTCCAAACTATAAGACACCACACTCCACACAAAACATTTTGCCGACCTCTTCCTAAGTTTTATCGGTAGGCTATACTTCTGGCTGTTAATAAACCTTTCACATGCTGAGCTTCTATGCCCAAGGTCACGGGTTCAAAACCGGCCGAAGTCGTTAAAAATCCCTCAGTATGCCTTCCTTCGGAGGGGAAGTAAAGCAGGCGGTTCCATGTCATAGATTTATGGCAAGAAATATAACCTTCCACTAACTAACTTGTGTGAAGCCAAAATTTGTATTTTGGAATTGATAACGCTCTATTAGTTCCGAAGTTCGCCGCCAGGTGCTGACTGCGATGCCATCTAGTAGCCAAGTCCGCGAGCTAGGTGTCGTGGACGGTAGCTTTTGGTAGCCAAAGTGGGAACTACTTGAAAATATTGTCTGCAGTCCTTACTTGAATTAAAACAGATCACACACACTAATACGGTCGTCACAATTAACACCGGTTATCAGACAGATTCTACACACACCCAAAGTACAGGGGCTACATGACTAAGGAATCAATCAACCTACCCATGGAGATTCTGCGACGCATTTCTTCCCACAACTTTCGCTGGAGGTTATCAAGCTTCCTAAACACCGGAATGATTGTACCTGTTCTAAAACCATTCAATATATTCAATATATTGTAATATTCATATTAGAAGTCTTTATTTAAACATTTTAGGTGAACAAAATCCACGCCCTGCTGATGCCATTAATAACTTCATAGCAAAGGTCGTGGGATCAAACCCGGCTGAAGTCGTCGGATTTCTTCCGAGCGTTAAAATTCCCTCGGTATGCCTTCCTTCGGATGGGAAGTAAAGCCGGCGGTTCCATGTCATAGATTTATGGCATGATAAAGGAGAGTCTTCCACTAATTACACTTGTGTGAAGCTAAATTATAGGTTAGATTCGACTAACGCTCTTAGGTTACAACGTCCGTCGCCAGAAGCCAACTCTGGTGGCATCTAGTAACCAAGTTCAGAACTAGTTGGTCGTTTGGTAGCAAAAGTTAGAACTACTTGAAATTGAAATGTCTGCGGTCTTTACTTGAATTAAAAGACTGATAACACACAATAATACAGTCATCACAATTAACACCGGTTTTCAGACAGATTATATATACACACAAAGTACACGGAGCTACATGACCTCGTTGTCGCAGCCCCTAAACTGAGGAACCAACCAACCATCAATTCATAGAAGATATTGGAGAAGTTCGGTGTTCAAGTTCGGCTAGTTACCGTTAGGTTACAACATGTTAGTGAGCCAGTAAACACTCGCCGTATGAACAAGAGAAGTTACACAGCATTGTGATTCTAATGAGGCATGCTTGAAGCGCTGATTAAATTACAGAATCTACTCCGTGTATACCACGGTTCTTTGTCACTTAATCGGTCTCTACGGGGAGTTCATGAATGGGATATCGAACGCAGCATATATATTAGTGGCAATGTATTATTTATTGGGTGGCGTGGTAAACAAATTTTATGGTCGAAAGTACACTTCTCCACTTCAGTCACCCACCGGTCATCTCAAGGTAGGTCAACTGCAAGTGAGAATTAACGCAGCTAGATGTAAGAGATAAACGAAATGTTCAAAAATTGTATACGTTGCTAAAATTCGAATCATTTTTGAGATTTATTTTAAATTTAATTGTATTATTCATATGTATTATTTACTGAGTGGGGAGGTAAGTAAATTGTATGGTCTAAAGTACACTTCTCCACCTCAATCTCCCACCGGTCATCTCAAGGTAACTCAACAGCAAGTGAGAATCAACACAGCTAGATGTGAGAGATATACGAAATGTTCAAGAATTGTATGCATTGGTAAAATTCAAAAAAAATTTGAGATGAAATTTTTAAATTTTTATCGTAACTATTTTTAGTTTTTTTTAATGAGGTCCTTGCTTCGTGTTGACCTTCACCGTTTCCTTCATACCTCCCATGTTTAAAGGGATTTAGGATTTTTTTGTCCCCGTTAAATCTACAGCTACAAAATGTAACGCAATCAAATCTTTGTGGCTATAATTAGTCTATGTGTAACCTGTAACTTCTTAGAACTACAACCGAAATATACTTCGCTGGAATAGGGTTCCCCTTCTAATGGACAATCAATAAATAAATTAATACACTTATTTTTATAAATCTTTTTGACTTCTTGTTCCAATGAAACACTGGCCGGCAAAAAAAAAGTCCACTTGAAAAATTCAACATGGCTTTCATTTAAATCATAAATATGAACGCTCTAGGTATAGTACATAACTTACTGTTTATAGCATGGTAGTAAGGTTAATTGTTTTCCTGGATGTATTATTATTATTATTCTTCATGTCATTCTTTCACTAAAAAAAGCGATTCATTGACATGATGCTGTTTCCCGCGGAAAGATGTGCACGCCACCATTTTCGATCAGAGCCACTGTCATGGCAGCATCTTTAGGCCTCAAGCGCATACTCGTTTCTGAATTGAACAAGAACAACTGAGGATTGATCTTTTCATATGCCAACAAGTGGCAAAAGGAAAATAAGAAAACATTGCATTGTTGACGATAGCGATGGCACGCACATATTTACGCGGGAAATAGCATCATGTCAAAGAATCGCTATTGTTAAGTGAAACAATGACATGAATAATGGTAATGCATCCAGGAAACCAATTTAGCCTTACTTCCATGCTGTAAGTACTGTATGTACTCTACTAGGCCTATACCGAACATATTTATGATTTGAAAGAAAGTAATAATGAATTTTTCAAGTGATCGTTATCTTTTTGCCGGTCAGTGTATTTGACGATCTGGTTGGCTAACCTATTGTCATCCATTCTGTATAAATGGCCAAAGGAATATCAATAACCTCTTTCGTATTGTTTCCCTTAAATATTCAACAGAACGATGTGTTCGTGAACCGTCTTAAACATTGAAATGGACCTCTGGGGTTTCATAGGCTCTACTTCGGGAAGCACGATCCTGGGCCATGCACGGTGGTTGGAATATTCATGATTGAAGTTTTCCCAGGCCTGCTCAATGGGAATGCCAGATAATAGCTGCATAATATGTTGGTAAACAATTATAGCAACCCCTGAACAACAGCACAAGTATCATCGAAAGCTTGCACTAAATAGATTTATTCTGTTTTGTGTCCCATTCCCTTTCCCAATAAACAAACAAACAAACAAACAAACAAACAAACGCGTAGGCACGCAGAGCAGGGGAGAATAATTGCATTTCGCTGTTCAATAATGCACCTTTGAGGGACAAGAATCACTGTGCAGGCCCATGACGGCCATTTCATGAACCATACGTACAGCACACTAATTAATAGTTAGAGTGATGTACCGAGTACAATGGTCTCGTTCGTCCTTTGACAACTATTATTCTATATTATATGTTTATCAAAACCACGAATGGCGCTCAAAGACTATTCATGACATTTTAATATGCCCTTTGATGAGAAACAAGGGAGTTGATCAACACTAAATACAGTAGCGACTCCTTATTAGCCTACTTTTCACATTTTGCAAAAATGACGAAAAAGTAGACTTATGAGATCGATCCGGGCAAACGTGTGTCTGTCTGTGTGTGTGTGTGTGCCCCCCCTTTCACACTTCTATCAACTCCTAAACGGCCTGAATATCTCAAGCCCATATTTGAAAATTATGTCAGTGCTACCAACTGCTGAAAATACTGCAATTGAAATTTGAGCTCTATGTTGGATATCTTGGAAGGTATGCATGGAAATTAGACGAAAATTGGCACACATATAGATAATAAAATTTCAGTTTATTTTCCAGGAGGCCATATATGGCGGTATTGCCAAAATGATTCTAAGCCTGCTGATAAGTCCAATTTTAAAATGCATATAACTTCTACACTATCAATTGGATTTCAACCATATTTCGTATGCACTATGTGTACATGAATATATATGACACAGCGTATTTTTAAGAGCCACCAGGGCTGCCAACTGTTAACAAATGCTCTCTCTATTTTTTTAAATCCAAATACCAATATATCAGAAAGTATGCAAGCCGACAGCTTTAAACTATGCACACGTATAGTACCTGACATTCTAGATTAATATGGAGTAACTAATATACGTCAGTGCTACCAACATGATTCAAAGCCTGCTGATAGGACTAATTTTTAAATACATGTAACGTCTATACTATCAATTGGATTTCAACCAAATTTCGTATGTGCTATGTGTACCATAACAGATATGACTATGCGTTTTCTTAAGTGCAACCAGGGCTGCCAAATGTTAATAAATGCTGTCTCTGTTTACCCTAACATAAATATATCAGCAAGTATGCAAGCCAAAAACTCTTAACTTTGGACACGTATAGTACCTAACATTCTAGATAAATTTGGGGTAACTAATATACGTCAGTGCTGCCAACACGATTCTAAACCTGCTGATAGGTACAATTTTAATATATATATGTATGTAACTTCTATACTAACAAATGGATTTAATCCAAAATTTGCAAAACAAGTGATCGTAATATTTCAGATTATTTCTTACCAACAGATGCATAACATTGTTGCCAACAAGATTTTACGCGCGCTGATAGATCCAATGTCTAACTGCATGTAACGTCCATGGTATCCACTGGACCTCAACCAAATTTTGTATTCTGTACCTTAAGAGATGGAACTAACAATATATTCAGTCACCAGGGCTGCCAACTGTAGTGCTCTATTAGCCTACATTATACTAGGTATATTTCGAACTAATTAGAAATTTCGATATTACCAACTGAATTTCGTCATTATTCTAGATAGCTCTATATAGATTGGCATGAATCTTACATTTTAAGAAAAGTAGGCTCTTTAATTCGTCACGGAACTTCTTGTTTTTATAATGTGTAGGACGTAATAAGATAGGTTACTTATTAACCTAGGATAGTTATTATAGCTGGGCTAATTGAGGTATTAGATTCGTTCTAATATTAGTTATTCAGTCCCACAGCACTATTACGAACACATTACACAATACAATACAATCGAATACCACTCCAAAAAAGGTGCACACGATGAAAACAGACTATCCATTCTGACCGCGCGAAATCATAACCAATAAACCCGTAGTGTTGGTATGAATTCATCCAATCACGAGACTTGAGGATCTCAGTAGACGTCTTCAGAGCGCCATTAAACATACCTAACCTACCCCCTTCCCCCTCAAGGGCTCCCATACATTTCTAAAGCTATAAACACATGCTTTGAGGATACAAGACTTCCTTCCTCAGCTTTCTACTCCGGGCGATGAACGTCACACTTCACCCATCTAGTTAGTTACTTAATGTTGTTTTAAGGGGCTGAACTACGAGGACATCTGCCCCTCTTCACACAGATTAAAGAATACAAATTTGGAATTGAATTTTAAATTTTGAGGTGGACACCTACATTTAAAAAGAACAAAAAATAATAAAACAACAACAAAAATTAAATAAAAATAAAAATATAAAAATAAACAAAAATTACGGAAAAACAAAAAAAAAATCATTCAAAAACGAACTAGTCGTTGAGTCAATTTATACTGGAAAATTCAGTTTGCTGACCCTAACCCACTCTCACTTATAAAGCGGATAACGTGATCAGCAGTCACCGCGTCATCGGCTAATATAAGTTTGAGTGTCATCTGCACACCAAGGTTTCTTCGAAAGTCAGCAAGATCCACACACTCGGTTAAAATGTGAGCCACGGTGAAAACGGCTCCACAGGTACAAAGTGGGGGGTCTTCCCTTCTCATTAGGGACGAGTGGGTGGATTTTTTATGGCCAATCCTTAGCCTAAACAAAATGACGGACTCTCTCCATGACCGGTAAGAGCTCCGCCACACGCGAGTAGTTCCCTTGATCGCTCTCAGTTTACTGGGCAGTTGGTCGGCTAGCCACTGACTCTCCCAAAATGTCAGAACTTGCAGGCGTAACTGAGAGCGAATATCTCTAGCGGGTACCTCCATTGGTCGAGGTGGTAGTGATACCGCCTCTTTTGCAGCTTGATCAGCTAACTAATTTCCCGCAATTCCCATGTGGCTTGGAAGCCACAGAAAGATGATTCGAGTGTCAGCGTGGCACAGCCCGGCTAGTAGGTCGTGGATTCGCTGCACTAGGGGGTGTTGCGGGAAACATTTACCAATTGACTGCAACGAACTCAAAGAGTCGGTACACACGAGAAAATGGATTCTTGCATCCTGTAGTGCAAACTGCAGAGCTTCATAGATGGCAACGAGCTCCGCAGTGAAACACTACAGGCCTCAGGCAAAGAGATCTTGGTATTTGCACCATCAATAACGTAAGCACAACCCACCTTCTCGTCCACCTTCGAACCGAACGCGTAGAGAATGCCAGCGTCCGGAAATTGGTGAACTATGCTGTGGAACTGCCTCCGGTAAACGGAGGCATCCGTGTTCACGTTAGGACCTCGGTGCAGATCAAACCGAATTTCCGGATGCGGGACTTGCCACGGAGGCACCTCGCTACGTGTCCGGATCATACAGGGACCTGCAGCCACTCCTATTTCAGTACACGAGCTATCAAGTCTAATATCAACTGGCCGAGTGGCACGAGGCTGGTTGGCGTACCCCTTTCACCCATCTAGGGGTGTTATGTACAACAAGTACTGGCAGTGACAGTAAGACGAAGCTCATCGAGAGGGCGCGCAACGTAGCCCCCAAAACTATTTTACAAAACAATTAATTAATTTTATTAATCAGTTACAGCTGAGAGCTGACTGTAGGATGATCCTCACGTCCTACATGGAGGAATCGCCAATGACTAGATATGGAAAAGTCGAAAACAAAATTACTTGGCCACAAAATACGCCATAACAATTTCCTAACGATCGTGTTGAAAGGAAAGGTTTTGTGGAAGAACGGAAGAGGAAGACCAAGGAAGAAGTATCTGTATTCTGTGATGGACAGACTACATTACCAGGAATATGCTGATTAGAAACGTTCAGCTGAGGAGAGCCAAATTTGGTTGCAGCGATAAAACCTTGCTTTTAGGATATGATAATGTTAATAGTAAAAGTAATATCATATGGCCTCGGGTGCCGGGTGCAAGCTTTGTTATTTGACGCCCATAGGGCAGCCTGCATGTAGAATTTTTGTAGTTCCATGGAGCGCTATGAAAGTCAAGGAGGTTAAATACCTAAGCTCCTTGACACTGTTGCACTTTCTAGTAGAGAAATGAGGAACTTTGCATTGGCGGAAAATCCCGAGATTAATCTTGCCATTATGAAAACGGCCTACTGAATTCAAATGGGTTCTTTAACGTGCCAACAACGTATGACATGCGTGCCGAGATTTTTGTCGCCTTTCAAAACTAACTTAGCTTACCACGGCCAGGAGTGAACCTGCAAGCTTGGGATTGGTAGTCCGACACGACAACCACTCACCCACCGTGGCAACCATGATATTGACGAGATATATTGTTGTTGATTAGTTTAGGGTCTTGGCGTTATCATGGTCACGTAGCCCGATTACCTGGAAGTGTATGGAATTTTGTTAAGTAATCTGTTCCTTTACCGGCCACGGTGGCTGAGAGCGCTCACGCGCTACCTTGTAACTTGCTGGCAATGGGCGAGCGTGGGTTTGAAACCCACCTTGGCCGTCCTGAAAATGGTTTTCGTAGTTTCTCCATTTTCACCAGCAGGCAAATGCCAGGCCGCTTCCTTTCAACAGGTCCGCGATTGACGTCCTTACAAATCCCCTCCTTAACTCTTTATAGGATAGTGGTCTGTGTATTAACCACCTATTTTATGGACACTTTATATTGTCAAAGATGCAGCCAAATATCAACGCAATTTCTTTTGAAATTGTCAAAATTTCTAAAAACCAAAAATTATTACTTTATCTTCTTGTCCTAAAGTTTTTTTAAGAAAAACAATTAAAATTAAAAAGAAATGATTAAATATGATAGTAAATTATTTTTGAAACATGCTTGCAAAATTAACAAGTAGTTCCATGAAGAACTATACAGCCTACTGTACAGTCCCCCAGGGGTCTGCACCCCCTGGAGGCCATCCCCCCATCATCTATTTAAACCACCCCTAACTGGCAAATCTCGTAAGACCAGAACAACATCTTTAACACCGCAAGGGCAGCTAACCAGCCTGGAAAGCTTGCCAAATACTTGCATCACACCACAAACAGCTACACATAATTAACTGGGGCATCTATGCCAGCGGAATGCTGACAGCACAACACCGAAGCTTATAAGAAGAGGACCTTAAGGAGGACGACTCTCTCTCAATTACCAGTTATACAGTGCGTCCGCTGAAGGCCCTAGCCGTTATCACCAGGTGAGTCAGCAGTGTTCAGAGTTCCTATATTTTGTGACCTACCTCACAGACTTGTACACTTATACTTATAAGATTCATTACATTCCCCTAAAAGGGACTCATAATTTCATATTCATATTTCATATTCAGTACACTACACTTGTCTTACTGTTTACACGCCTCTTTACGTCCTAAAGTCCTTCCTGACCCCCGTCACGATTAGACGTGACATACAGTAGCCTAACAGTTGCTAGCTCAGGTATCATTGTATTTCCCGTAGCGGCCCGACTGCCAGAAGCAGCGTGTCGCCACATAGCTGACGCGTGCACGTCGGTTATATAACTATCTCCAATCAGCTGGGAGACTAGCACGTTGACCTGTACACTAAGTTTCATCCCCTGAAATACACCTACGTCTTTTATAGGAGCACCCCCAAGCATCCTTACACTAAACAACACTCTACACTGGTCAGCTTACCCAGCTACGGGAAGCTATCCCCTTTTAGGCACCCCCTTCTAAATTAACACAATAACACATCCGTTTTAGATCTAACTACCCCCCACTAAGGGATCTAAAACACTATTTTCATTTATCCTACTTATGTTAATAGCCTCTATCTACATACAAAATTTAAGTTTAATTGCTGCAATAGATTCGTAGATATTGAGAACCGACTAAATATTTCGGATGGTTGCCATGTTGGATTTTATATATTGAACCCTTGCAAAGAAGCTTATGAGACTCAGTTTCGGGGGGTTTAACAGTCCATATCGTAAGTTGTTGTTAAAGCGCTTCATTAACATGCAGGGTAACATATAACAAAATAACATGCAGGAAAAAGTGAAGCCAGGGTTATAACAAATGAATTTAATGACAGATCATCTATTTACAAAAATGAATTAACAAACAAAACTCCCATAATGACTCCCACTGAATAAATTAAATTTGCCGAAACTAGGCCAAATCTCAGGAGAGATTATTACTCGGACCAAGTGTCCCGAAAAGAAAATCAACAATAATGACAATGTATGCGCGAGTGCTGTTCTACATGCTTCACGATGAGTACAATTGAATGCATGATTCGTCATCATCCGGAATAAACTTTCAGAAGACGAATCCGCATTACTTAGAGCTAGACAGACGCGGGGAACAACTATACAACACTTAAAACTAAACCGACACTTCCTATACTTAAAATAATCAACACAATAATCTCCGCATGAAATTGGAATCAAGACTGCCGTAGCAAAACATTACTGCCTAAAAATTAGGACTTCTCACACAAATCAACACAAGTAAGTTAACACGTGACCAACAAAAGAAATACACATATGACCGCCATCATTTTTACAAGTAATATACCACTACACCACACGGGTGTCACACACTAAATTACATGAACTGAGTCATAGAACAAATCACAAGGCTCAAAGCCAACATTTACATCATTAACACAACATTCCACCCATACGACATGCAATAATCCGTCACAAACATGGCGAACTCCCCAATTAATTATGGTTCAAAATAACCATCACACAAGAACAGGTTTGCTAAATGAAAGCTTAAAGGAGCCAGTCGGGAAATAGGACTGCCTAACAAAATAAGTCACCAGGCTAGACGGGCGATTCGTGGAAATCTGCATATCTGTCAACCCACGTGTCAAAATAACCTCGACCTCCCTAGGCATGGGATCCAGTCTCCAAGAAGCGTGCCCCAAAGCACAATAATACGTGTGTGTGTGTCAGAACAAAATATATCTCAGCATTTTCCCTAGGAAATCAAAGAATCAGCAATATGGACAAGGAACAGCGGTCTCCTCGGAGCACCCTGCCTTTCCATCAAAAATACAACAACAACAAACATATGAGGGCGGTAGGACCTCTACCCCTCTTCACGTAGAATCAAAACACACACCTGACACGATAACACACACAGAATCACACGTATGGGTTTGACAGACCCTGAAATAAAATGACATAAATATTTTCCACCAGCTGGCGCCTCCGTTCTTTGCCAGTGACTATCGAACCTGAAAAGGACTCAAAGAAAAATCTTTAAAAAAATTAGAACTAAGGTGTTCTACAATAACATCTTAATTTTGTTGCGCTCGGCAACCCTAATATGAATAATAACCTGTTCAGCAAACATCTTACTGTAATTACCTCACCTTCCTATCAAAAATATGAACTTTAATAAAGCACCACTTATCGAATGTAACGGGTTTCGCATTCGCATGGATAAAAATCACGTACACGCGCCGTGTACATTAAATATGTCTCCAAAGAAAAATAATACACAATAAAAAACTTTGGCCACGCGCCAACGTACATTTAAAACATTTAGTGTCGGTACAAGAAAAACACTCTAAAACAAGAAAAAGAAGAAAATGAACTATTTACAAAGTTCCCCCGCCGTATCTAACTACATATTGAATAATCAATTTTTGTACATCACCGTATCAACTTGTAGAACATATAACTTCCATCTCGGCTCATTTCCCTACGGGAAAATTAGCCCTCCATATTTGTCTTCGTAGAAGCGTTGGACATCACTCTGGCTCCTGACCACACGTTGGACATCTTGGTGTAGTCTCTTTGGAAGAAAAGTTCAAGGTTATTATAATTTGACCTGGCTATAATCGCTTGTGAGTTACTAATTTCGCCCACGATTGTCCTATGCGATTAATCAACGAAGACTTTCCCTAGCTCTCGCTTACACACGCACAATACAACACTTGAAAAATACAATAAAAATTTACATGAAATGTACACTTCAAACCCATCGTCACTGGCTTGACAATACAAGTTTTAAATCTGACTGACTCGCAGTCGTTATCTCGCTCGGTAATCTCTACTGCTCTTGTGAACCTTCGCTCGGGTTGAGCGCTAATTGGAATGTTACTCAAGTCTTGCCCCTGAGAGCTGAAAATAGTTGTCTTCAAGATAATATTCAAGTACTTAAAATCACCACGCAAACTGGCGTGAAGTTAGCTCACCAGAGCTCAAAACGTTAGACTTCAAATAATATTAGAGCTTGAAAAATCACTACGCAAACTGGCGTGAAGTTAACTCACCAGAGCTCAAAACAGTTGTCTTCAAATAATATTAAAGCGTTAAAATCACTACACAAACTGGCGTGAAGTTAGCTCACCAGAGCTCAAAATGGATTACCTCGGAACAGCGTCTCGTCGATCAATTTATTGGAAACTGACAGAGTGAGGAGGAGTGGGGTGAATTAAGAAAAATTTTCTAGAGTTTTCATCTCACACACACGGGACTAGTGTCAATCTTCATCATTTAATTCAAACGTCTCATCGCACTCACGCGGAGATATTTCGGATCGGCGTTTCTTTAGATAATCAATTCCGCGCGCTTTTTTTTACCAGTGACGCCACCCATTCGTAGTTTGGTATGATGCTCATCCACGTACTTATGCAAAAGGTTATTTAAGTAGTGGAATCTCGCTTCTTTAGCACGGGCTTCTCGGTATTCAGGCGAATCTGGTTGTAATTCCTTCCTGTAGAACTTGATCATCATCATCATCCATGGGTCTGCTTCCTGCTCCTTCCGAATTTCCTTCAGTTTCTCCAAAAACTCACGAGCCTTCGGTGTTAGTGTTATATGGTGAACTTCCGCTGTTATCTCGTTCTCATCTTCAGGATTCCTGCTCAAAGCATCTGGTATGATGTTCATCCTTCCAGCGCAATGCTCTATTGTAATGTCAAACTGCTGTATGTAGATGGACCAACGCGTAACTCTCCCACTTGCCATCGTCGTCTTGAATAGAAATGTCAGTGCATGGTGGTCGGTTCTGACAACAATGGAATAACCGAAGATCATCTTGCGCCATTGTTGGATAGAATATAAAATCGCTAGCAGCTCAAGCTCCGTCAAAGTATAGTTCCTCTCGTGCTTCCTCAATTTACGACTCGTAAATGCCAAATATGATCTCTTCTTGGGTTCTTCAGCGTCTTCTTGGTACAGCATAGCACCGATTCCAATCAATGAAGCATCTGCTTGAATAATAAATCTCTTCTCGAAGTCCGGATACCCTAGCTTCACACAGTTCTCCAGTAAGTCTTTCGTAGCTCTAAAGGACCTGTCGCACTCCTCATTCCACGACCATCGATTTGACTTCTTTAACATCTCTTGCATAGGTGCTACTGTTTCCGTGTATCCAGGACAATTCTCTTTGAAGAAACCTGTCACTCCCAAAAACGCTCTTACATGTTTGACTTTAGTTGGTGTGGGAAATTTCTTGATTGCATCAATTTTCGCAGGATTAGGTCTCACGCCCTCAACATCAATTATATGACCCAAATACAGAATCTCGCTCTGGCAAAAGTGTGATTTCATTAGATTAATTTTGAAGTTCATGGTTCTCAAGTTATCCAGAAGTTTTTTTAGGTTTACCAAGTGTTCCTCCATTGTTTCAGATGCAATTAATATGTCGTCAACATATCTCGTCGTGAAGCTCTTGACCTCCTCAGTCAGATTCCTATCTAGTGCTCTTATCAGTGCACATCCAGCTGTTTTTACACCAAAGGGCATCCGAGACCAGATATAACTTTGGTTATCGAATAAAAATCCCGTCAATAGTTGGGATTTTTCTTCAAGTTCAAGATGGTGGAAACTATTTGTCAAGTCGACACTCGAATAAATCTTCTTCCCACGGAAGCCCTTCAAAACATCCTTGATCCTAGGTGCTTGGTCATGTTCAACTAGCAGTTTACTGTTCAAAACTCGCGCGTCTAGGCATAACCTAATTGATCCATTTGGCTTGGCCACAGCCAATATATCGTTTAGGTACGGGGTTGCTGCTTTTCTTATCACGCCGGAATCTAATACATTATTAATGATGTCCTTCACC
Organism: Meconema thalassinum; assembly: GCA_946902985.2. Lineage (NCBI taxonomy): Eukaryota > Metazoa > Arthropoda > Insecta > Orthoptera > Tettigoniidae > Meconema > Meconema thalassinum. Next base: position 72,019,749 of record OX336399.1, on the reverse strand, counting down.
TGAGCAAAATGTTTCTCTGGGATCGGGTACAATTTACTTTTAAATGGGGTCCAGTCAGTAACTTGCATGGCATATTGGAAATTTAAAACTTTTCCAGGGACGGTGTCGAAAGCTCCTTTATGAAATCTCAAAATTTCTTCCAGTTTTCTTCAATCAGGTTCCCCTACTATTGCCTCCTTAAGCCGCTCCTGAAGTAGAATTTCAAATTTGGATCCGCTAATTTCTTCTTCCGCCAAATGTACCCAAAGTTCCTGCAAAATATCTCGGCTGTCAATTTCAACCACTGCTGTCTGGCTTACTCGTTCCTCCGTCAAGTTCTTATCTCTGATCACCACATTAGTGCATTCTTCAATGACCCAAGTATTCGCCTCTCTCTCTAGTGGACTTTCTTCCATGTTTAAACCCACATGATTCAACCCCTCAACTTGTTTGAAACTTACAGTGTTGTTATGTAAGTCAATTACAGCATGAAAATCACAGATAAAGTTGGCTCCCAAAATGATGTTATAATTCATCTTCGGTATGACAATGAATGTTTGCGAAAATGTGTGGTTCAATATTTCCAGATCTAAATATGCTTGCTGCTTACAACTTATGGTCTTGTCAGGAATGACCACTCTGACTTTCATTAACGGTACAGGCATAATTGGAACAGTTTGTTTACTTCTGATTTCTTTGACCAGTACTTCTGTGACTAAGCTCACCTGGCTACCTGTGTCAATTAAGCATCTCACCCTCATACCTCCAATATGTGCGTAAATAATCGGCAATTGTCTGATGACATTTTCTCGGTCCTTCACCACTTCCTCCAGGCAATCGTCCGGGAATGCTACCCACTCTTCTATATTAGCAACAATCAGCTCTTTCCGCTCCCTGGCGTCCTCCATTTTCAGGCTATCAGGTTTTGGTTCATTTGAGTTTTTTTTAATCCCGGGACCCATTCGTTGAGTTCCGCCGGTTGTCATCGCGCCTCTCCTGCTGCCGTAATAAACTTTCCGCCCCCTCTCCTTGGTGATTATCCGGGCTCTGCCTATTCGCCATTGCACGCCCCCACTTCTCTTTCTCCGTCTCTTCGGCGTTTAACTGATCCAAATACTTCTGCGATTCGACGTACCGCTCATCCCAATTGTTGCGATAGTTTCCCCGATTATCTTGGCGATAGTTCCTCGTGTTGTTCCACCTGCCATCTCCATTCCTTTGGTAAGGTCTACCCTGCCTCTGGTTTTCCCTCCAGTTGGTGTATTCTCGCCGGTACGTCCATTGATTTTGCTGGTTCTGATTGTTTTGGTTATAGTTATCTCGGCGATTCTGAAAATTTCGATTATTCTGGTTGATTTGATTTCGGTCATCAAAGTCTTGCCATCTCGGTGTAAACTGCGTTCCCGTGGATTGGGTTTTTGTTTGGTTACCCTGGTTGTGACTAGTTTGGTGTCCCTGAACCACTTCTGCCGTGTTGACACATTCCATGTTTCTCCTCCCTGTCTGTGGACTAACCATACTTGTCTCGTCTAGATGGCGGAGTAACTCTTCAGCCTGCACTGCGGTCTTAATATTTCCGGCTACTAACAGCTGTTGAATGTTCATAGGAAGTTGTTTCCCGATGGTTAGAACCATGTTTTCTTCACTAGGGGGGGGGGGGGGGTCGTCAAAATCGCGGAATTTAACCAGCTGTTGGCTAAAAAATTCTGAGAATCTGGTCGGATGCGTGCTGTGATATTTTCTAGTGTACAGATCCATTCTTAATCCCTGCTGCAAAGAAAGACTCCAGAACTTCTTTAAGAACGCTTCTCTGAATTGTGCCATGTCGGTGAATGTATATTTAAAACTCAAGAACCAGATTACGCTTGGGCCCTCTAAAAACTTTCCCACAAGTCGCAACTGTTTTGCGGGACTGATATGCTGATTGTTAAAATAGTCATCCAACTGTCGTAAAAAGGCTTTGCGAGTGGTTCCTGTGTGCTCCCTGAATTTATCGGGTTTGAAATCATTCCCCCTAATGACCTGAATTACTTGGGCAGGTGCCAAGTCGGGTTGCGGTGTGGACGTCTCTCCCCTGTACTGTTTGAATGCGTTGCTCGTTAATTTAGGACTTTGACCTCGGCTGTTATCCTCAGCCAACTTCAAGCCCACCGGACTTCCAATGCTTCCCTGCTTGCCTACTGCATTTTCTGCCGAAATTATAGTTGCGTTCTCTAACGATCTGATTTCATTTTTAGCCTACTTTTCACATTTTGCAAAAATGAGGAAAAAGTAGTCTTATGAGATCGGGCAAATGTGTGTCTGTCTGTCTGTCTGTCTGTCCTTCTGTCTGTCTGGCTGTGTGTGTGTCCCCCCCTATCAACTCCTAAACGGCTGCAGCAATCAAAACCAAATTTAGTATGAGTAAAGATGTGCACCGGAATAGCTCACGTCCATATTTGAAAATTATGTCAGTGCTACCAACTGCTGAAAAAACGCACTAGAAATTTGAGCACCATGTTGGATATCCTGCAAGGTATGCATAGGAGCTATTCCAAAATTGGCACACATGTAGATAATACTATTTCAGTTTAATTTCCAGGAGGCCAACCATGACAGTGTTGCCAAAATAATTTTAAGCCTTCTGATAGGTCCAATGTTTAAATGCATATAACTTCTACACTATCAACTGGATTTCAACCAAATTTTGTATGTAATATCTGTACATAAACAGCTATGACTGAGCGTATTCTTAGGAGCCACCAGGGCTGCCAACTGTTAATATTTGCTCTCTATATTTTTTTTATCCAAATACCAATATATCAGAATGTGTACAAGCCGAAAGCTTTAAACTATGCACACGTATAGTACCTGACATGTTTGATTAATTTTGGAGTAACTTATATACGTCAGTTCTACCAACATGATTCTAAGCCTGCTGATAAGGCCAATTTTTAACTACATGTAACTTCTATACTATCAGTAGGATTTCATCCAAATTTCGCATGTGCTATGTGTAACATATCAGATATGACTATAAGTATTCTTCAGTGCAATCAGGGCTGCCAACTGTTAATAAATGCTGTCTATACTTTTTACCCTAATATCAATATATCAAAAAGTATGCAAGCCAACAGCTCTATACTTTGCACACGTATAGCACCTGACATTCTAGATTAATTTAGAGTAATTAATACAAGGCAGGGCTGACAACATGATTCTATGCCTGCTGATATGTCCAATTTTAAAATACATGTAACTTCTATACTAACAAATGGATTTCATCCAAAATTGGCACAACAAGATATCATAATATTTCAGATTATTTCTGACCAGCACACGCATGGTATTGTTGGCAACATGCTTTTACGCCTGCTGATAGATCCAGTGTCTAACTGCATGTAACGTCCATTGGACTTCAACCAAATTTTGTATTCTGTACCTTACGAGATGGAACTAAGAATATATTCAGTCACCAGGGCTGCCAACTGTAGTGCTCTATTAGGCTACATTATAACAGGTCTATTTTGAAATAATTAGATATTTCGATATTACCAACTTAATTTCGTCATTATTCTAGATAGGTTCATATTCTGTAGAATAATCATTGGCATGAAAAGTAGGCTGTATAGTTCTTAACGGAACTTCTTGTTAATTATGAGATCTGTGTGTTCTTGGAGTTTGGATTTTACGTTTCCCTTCAAAGTCTGCATTCTCGAATTGTATTCACCTAAGCGCTTTAAAATTGTCAGCCTGTCTTCTTTCGTTTCGTTGACCTGCTGCTCCCAATCTCTTCAGATCCTGCTCTTCAAACTGCTAATTTTCTCTTCGCTCCTTTCCTGATTCTTTTCTAGCTCCTCTCGTATTTGTTCTTGTATTTGCTCTTGTGTTTTAACTAATTGTTCTCCGACCTCTTCTCTTATTACCTCTTGTGTTTTAACTAATTGTTCTCCGACCTCTTCTCTTATGACCTGCTGGGTTTTAATTAACTGGTCTTCCAAATTATCCCGATTTTTATTGAGCTGTTCTCCTACCTCTTCTCGTATTACCTGCTGGGTTTTAATTAATTTGTCCTCTAATTTTTCACGCAAGTGCATACGTTCTGTTTCGGTTTTGATCTCAAGTTTATCGATTTCCTTTATTAATTCAGGTACTTTGCTGTCAACTGAATTAATCTGTTGCTGTAATTTATCCAGTGTGCTCTTTATTCCGGCTGTGTTGTTGACGCATGCTGCCTCGATTTGCTTTAATTTATCGGCCACCATTTCATCAAATTGTATGAGTTTATTGTCAAATTTCGACTCCAACTTTTTAATCTCACCTAATTGTTTTGCGTTATTCTCCGCGACCTCATCTGCCAGTTTCTCTACTTCCCTAGCACTTTGATTTATGCCATTAGTGATCTTTTCTAATTGCTCTGTTTGTGTTATTGCCTGTTCTGATAGTTTATGATTCAATTCGTTAAATTGTTTATCAGTATCCAATTTCTGGACCTGTAATTGGACCGTAATGTTACCGCTCATATCTTGTAACTGTTTTTCAGTATGCTCACGCTGAATTCCTAACTGTTTATTTAATTGTTTATCATTGTCTTCACTTATTTCCTCCTTCATGTTCTTTAACTGTTCTTCCGTTTTCGCGGACATTTGCACTAACTGTTCTTCCGTTTTCGCGGACATCTGAATCGACATCTGCTCTAACAATCCCTTGATTTCTTCAACAATCGCCATCGCACAATACACAAATATAACCAGAGAAAAACAGGGCCATGCACCGAGATTTCAGTCATACACACGCATACATGTCATGATATTTAAATATTACTGATTCTAATTTAATAAAAATTTCAGTAATCAAAATTTACTGTATAAATTACTCTTATTTCCAAACAACAAAATAACTCCCTAGCGATCTGCTTTTAAATTCCTAACCAACAGAATTTACGAACAAAACTAATTAACCGAAGTTAATTACATGTCAAATATAAGGCAACACCTTCCTGCTTTGACAGAGTTCAATAATATGCAAATTTTATAATTTTAATGTCGGGCGCCAGAACAAGTATATAACAAATACAATATCAAATTCTAACCTTGTTCAATATTTCTAACTTTAGGAACTCAGTGATTTTACTAATGCACATGGCGGTACAACATCGCCTCAATTAACTGACTTTCCTTTGCCCGCTTGACCTGGCATCATTTCTCAGCGAAATAAATATGAGATCAGCGGAGCAACAACAACAACAATCCCCACGTTGGGCGCCATTTTTGTTTTATGAACCCTTGCAAAGAAGCTTATGAGACTCAGTTTCGGGGGGTGTAACAGTCCATATCGTAAGTTGTTGTTAAAGCGCTTCATTAACGTGCAGGGTAACATATAACAAAATAACATGCAGGAAAAAGTGAAGCCAGGGTTATAACAAATGAATTTAATGACAGATCATCTATTTACAAAAATGAATTAACAAACAAAACTCCCATAATGACTCCCACTGAATAAATTAAATTTGCCGAAACTAGGCCAAATCTCAGGAGAGATTATTACTCGGACCAAGTGTCCCGAAAAGAAAATCAACAATAATGACAATGTATGCGCGAGTGCTGTTCTACATGCTTCACGATGAGTACAATTGAATGCATGATTCGTCATCATCCGGAATAAACTTTCAGAAGACGAATCCGCATTACTTAGAGCTAGACAGACGCGGGGAACAACTATACAACACTTAAAACTAAACCGACACTTCCTATACTTAAAATAAACAACACAATAATCTCCGCATGAAATTGGAATCAATACTGCCGTAGCAAAACATTACTGCCTAAAAATTAGGACTTCTCACACAAATCAACACAAGTAAGTTAACACGTGACCAACAAAAGAAATACACATATGACCGCCGTCATTTTTACAAGTAATATACCACTACACCACACGAGTGTCACACACTAAATTACATGAACTGAGCCATAGAACAAATCACTAGGCTCAAAGCCAACATTTACATCATTAACACAACATTCCACCCATACGACATGCAATAATCCGTCACAAACATGGCGAAATCCCCAATTAATTAAGGTTCAAAATAACCATCACACTAGAACAGGTTTGCTAAATGAAAGCTTAAAGGGGCCAGTCGGAAAATAGGACTGCCTAACAAAATAAGTCACCAGGCTAGACGGGCGATTCGTGGAAATCTGCATATCTGTCAAACCACGTGTCAAAATAAACTCGACCTCCCAAGGCATGGGATCCAGTCTCCAAGAAGCGTGCCCCAAAGCACAATAATACGTGTGTGTGTGTCAGAACAAAATATATCTCAGCATTTCCCCTAGGAAATCCAAGAATCAGCAATATGGACAAGGAACAGCGGTCTCCTCGGAGCACCCTGCCTTTCCATCAAAAATACAACAACAACAAACATATGAGGGCGGTAGGACCTCTACCCCTCTTCACCTAGAATCAAAACACACACCTGACACGATAACACACACAGAATCACACGTATGGGTTTGACAGACCCTGAAATAAAATGACATAAATATTTTCCACCAGCTGGCGCCTCCGTTCTTTGCCAGTGACTATCGAACCTGAAAAGGACTAAAAAAAAAAAAAAATTAGAACTAAGCTGTTCAACAATTACATCTTAATTTTGTTGCGCTCGGCAACCCTAATATGAATAATAATCTGTTCAGCAAACATCTTACAGTAATTACCTCACTTTCCTATCAAACATATGAACTTTAATAAAGCACCACTTATCGAATGTAGCGGGTTTCGCATTCGCATGGATAAAAATCACGTACACGCGCCGTGTACATTAAATATGACTCCAAAGAAAAATAATACACAATAAACAACTTTGGCCACGCGCCAACGTACATTTAAAACATTTAGTGTCGGTACAAGGAAAACACTCTAAAACAAGAAAAAGAAGAAAATGAACTATTTACAAAGTTCCCCCGCCGTATCTAACTACATATTGAATAATCAATTTTAGTACATCACCGTATCAACTTGTAGAACATATAACTTCCATCTCGGCTCATTTCCCTACGGGAAAATTAGCCCTCCATATTTGTCTTCGTAGAAGCGTTGGACATCACTCTGGCTCCTGACCACACGTCGGACATCTTGGTGTAGTCTCTTTGGAAGAAAAGTTCAAGGTTATTATAATTTGACCTGGCTATAATCGCTTGTGAGTTACTAATTTCGCCCACGATTGTCCTATGCGATTAATCAACGAAGACTTTCCCTAGCTCTCGCTTACACACGCACAATACAACACTTGAAAAGTACAATACAAATTTACATGAAATGTACACTTCAAACCCATCGTCACTGGCTTGACAATACAAGTTTTAAATCTGACTGACTCGCAGTCGTTATCTCGCTCGGTAATCTCTACTGCTCTTGTGAACCTTCGCTCGGGTTGAGCGCTAATTGGAATGTTACTCAAGTCTTGCCCCTAAGAGCTGAAAATAGTTGTCTTCAAGATAATATTCAAGTACTTAAAATCACCACGCAAACTGGCGTGAAGTTAGCTCACCAGAGCTCAAAACGTTAGACTTCAAATAATATTAGAGCTTTAAAAATCACTACGCAAACTGGCGTGAAGTTAGCTCACCAGAGCTCAAAACAGTTGTCTTCAAATAATATTAAAACGTTAAAATCATTACACAAACTGGCGTGAAGTTAGCTCACCAGAGCTCAAAATGGATTACCTCGAAACAGCGTCTCGTCGATCAATTTATTGGAAACTGACAGAGTGAGGAGGAGTGGGGTGAATTAAGAAAAATTTTCTAGAGTTTTCATCTCACACACACGGGACTAGGGTCAATCTTCATCATTTAATTCAAACGTCTCATCGCACTCATGCGGAGATATTTCGGATCGGCGGTTCTTTAGATAATCAATTCCGCGCGCTTTTTACCAGTGACGCCACCCATCGCGTGGTTTTGGCTTGGTCTCCCCTGATTGGGTGATTCAATCGTAGGTCGGTTGCAAGAAACTCGTGACCATCCCCTTATGACTCCAATTCTGGTGCATGTTGTTACACAATTTGGCCTTGAACTCAGCTTACCCGGCCGTTTTCAAGAATAGCTACCAAGCTCTGTTTCTGTGGCAATCATTGCAACACGCTAACTTGCCTTCCTCTTTGTCAACTTCCACAAGTACTGCCTGGGCCGCAGTAATAATAATAAATCATGAATACTTATTTATCGCAGATTAATAAGGGTTCAATATGTAGGTCCTAGAGTTATGTACTGTTACATGAAGATTATTGTGTACGTGTAGCATTCAAATTTCAATCGCATGATTAGGACACAAGAAGTAAGAAGGAGATTTTAAAATTTCGCACAGCTGCCATCTTGTGGTTATGGAAACAATTGAAATAAATTAGATGCCAGTGGATTAACATTCGTATAATGATTTACTGTACCAAGTTTCACTGCACTCGGATGGTTAAATTGCGAGAAACGTCCATGTGAATATTTATACTTCGCGTCGCCGCCATGTTGGATTTGTGATCACCAGGCTATTGAAAGTCCTACAGAAGGACTTATGCTCATAGCCCCTATGAACATAAAAAAATTCAGTTTGATTGCTATAACAGATTCGTAGATATTCAGAGCCGTCTAAATATTTCGGATGGTCGCCATGTTGGATTGTTAAATGTATAGGCCATAGACTCATGTACCATTGAAGGAAAATTATTGCGTAGGTTCATTAATCAAACTTTCACTTCGATCGCTTGATTACGACACAAAAAATAGAAACTTAATTTTAAAATTCGCACAGCCGCCATCTTGAGGTTATGTAAACAATTGAACTAAATTAGATACCAGTGCATTACAATGTGTATAAATATTTCCTGTACCAGATTTCATTGCGTTTGGAACATTAAATCTTGATAAAGGTCTATTTAAAATTTTCAAATTCGCTTGACCGCCATGTTCGTTTCGTAGTCAACCGGTTTTTGAAAGTCTTATAGATGAACTTCCAGTAGCTCCCTTTATCTCCGTACAAAATTTCAGGGTGATACCGCTAATAGTTTCAGAGATATAGAATGCCAGTGAAATATTTCGCACATCCGCCATCTTGTCGTTAAGTAAACAATTGAACGAAGTTAGATGTCGGTGCATTAGAATGTGTATAAACATATACTGTACCAAGTTTTATTGCGTTTGATTGGTTAAATCGCGAGAAACGTCTATTTTAAAGTCGCAAATTCGCGTGGCTGCCATATTGGTTTTGTAGTTACCAGTTTTTCAATAGTTACTTAGGTGAACTTCTAGTAGTTACCTTTATCACCGTAATAAATTCCCGGGTGATATCGGGATTAGTTTCGGAGATATTGAATGCTGGTGAAATATTTCGCACAGCCGCCATGTTGGATTGGTGAGACGTAACAAAATTTGAAGGGCACGGTCGGGGTCACCCGGAATAGTGCTATGAACTTACCGAGTTTCATTGAAATCGCTCCAGTCGTTTAGATTTTATTTGGGGACACACACGGACAAAAGGTGATCTCATAAGCCTATTTTTTCAAAATTGAAAATAGGCTGAAAATATGAAGATTAAAATCTTAAAGAAAACACATAATAATAATTAAATATTTTAAATTAATTTCAATTAATAAAAGTAATATATCTGTAATAATATTTTGCCCTATAAAGGGTTAATTAGACTCAAGTAAACGGTCGCGTGGGTGACTGGCCTGTGACCATCCCCAGTTGTAACTGTTATAGTGTTATCAGTTCCACGATACCGTTCTCGTGACAGCAGAGGAATGATTCCTCGCTGAGTCCATGGGCGAAGCCGAGCTGGGAGGATACGCGATAAAAAATATCTGTATTTAGTATATATTTACCGACAGTAGTGGCTACGCTGGCTAAAGTGCAGCATTAGGTCATGGGGCCAAGCTCTCTGCTGACTCGGTAGACGCGTGGGCTCGAGCCCCACCGTCGGTCGTCCTTGAAATGGTTTTCCGTGGTTTCCCAATTTTCAACACCATTCAAATGCTGGGACGGTACCTTCTGACAGGCCACGGCCACTTCCTTCCACATCCTTGCCCAGTTTCATTCACCATCATTCATTTCATCTCTCATTAACTCCTCTCATGAGGTTGGCGTCAGGAAGGGCATCCGGCCGTAAAAACCATCGCCACAAAGACTTCCATCGCATCTCATCTCCGACCACGTTGGAAACGGGAATAATAAGGGGTAGACATACATACATACATACAGTATATATTTATAATTGGAGCTAGGATTTGGAAAGAGGTGACCGATACCGTAAGTTAGGATCCTTCCTGGTATCTTCCTGGAGCAGAAATTGGGAAACCACGGAAAACCACTTTCAGGAAGGCTGAGCTAGGAATCGAACCCACCTCTTCTTCCAAGTCTGCCTCACGAGGCAAAGTATAGCCCATTCCAGATTTGAAGGTTCGCTTCATTGCGTAGTGGCTAGCATTGCTGGGTGTCACAACGTAGGCCCGGACTCGATTCCCGGCTCTGTCAAGAAATTTTAAATCTGGTCTGAAGGATGGAACAGGGTGCATTCAGCTTCGTGAGGCAAAATTGAGAAGAGATGGGTTTTATCCCTACGTCAGCCATCCTGGAAGTGGTTTTCCATGGTTTCCCAACTTCCACTCCAGGCAAATTCCGGGATGGTACCTAACTTAAGGCCACGACCGCTTCCGACCCAAATCCTACCTCAGTTACAAATACACACATTAGAACAAACATCACAGCCACATAAGTTATGAGGCAAATTCTACATGCACCCAATTATACGGGGCTACATGACCAAGATGTCGCAAAGCCCCTAAAGGATCAACAACAAGATTTGATGGAAAAGGAGAGGAATACTACAGTTATGGAGGCTTTTTGACCGTGAATCACTGAAGAAACTAACATGCATTTATATTTTCTTGTTTTTCTAAGTTTTGTCATTTTTATGGTTAGGTACATTTTTTCCAGAACTACCTAGGTACTCTCAGGATTAAAGTGAAAATTGAAACTCACATAGATAATTACATGATATACAATTGACTGGAAGCATTTTAATATGCCTATTATTTTGGAAACCAGGGTCTTACCAATAATTCTTTTTACATAAAAAACGAATCCAAATTTTATAATCCTTTCAAAATTCAACTAATGAAAAATCTTAGAAACTGTTCCAGAAAATGAAGTTCCTTGTGCTCTAAAATATGCGTGTAAAATTATAAAGTGATATCTGAATGGGGATTTGAAAGAAATGTACCCGACTGATGCGATAAAATATATAAGGATAAATTGTTTAAAGGGTTCAGATATTAACCACAAAATGTATAAGTCATTACACACTAGGCATAACTCATTATGAATGCATGTGCAAAGTTTCATTGATCTATCTATATATATATAACTCAATGTTGGTTTGTTTGTCTGTCATTTATACAAATCTACACCGTTTCACCAATCTTAACCAAAATGTGTATACTTACCCCTTGGAACCCGACGAGTAACACTGTCTACTTTAAATTTCGGACAGACCACTCCATTCCCTGCATTTAGGCCCTATGGCAAATCTACACCGTAGCCCCGATCTGAGCCAAAATATGTATACTTACCCTTTGGAGCCCTGCGTATAACACTGTCTACATGAAAGTTCGGACAGACCACTCCATTCCCTGTATTTAGGCCCTTTGGCACAAATCTACACTGTTTCACCGATCTGAACCAAAATTTGTATACTTACCCCTCGGAACCCTGCGAATAACACTGTCTACATGAATTTTCGGACAGACCACTCCATTCCCTGCATTTAGGCCCTTTGGTACAAATATAAACCGTTTCACCTAATTACAACGAATTTTACAAACCGTTTGAAACCCTGCTAGTAACAATGTCAATTTGATATTTTGGACAAACCTCTCCATTCTCTATATTTAGGACTAGCAGAAGTACCCGTTCTTCGAACGGTGTTCGGTGTTAACACCAGACATTATAATAATAATAATGTTATTGGTGTTACATCCCTTTTAAGTACTGTTGCTTTTAGAGACGCACCAGACATTATCAATTGAGCTACTGTTGCAATGGTTAGCGGCTTGTAATTCCTTCATAAGTTTATCAGAACGAAGTTAATTTTCTGGGAATATCACACACACTGTTAATTTAAGGGCCTTATAATGTGGTTTTCGGAGATCCTTTATAGACTCGCGAATTTTTTGTCTCACATTGAGAAGTGCAACATATGCTTTGGTCGTCCTTCTAGGATAATTTTTATATTTCGCCTATTTTAGCATGTATTTTGAGAAGTTTTTCCCTATATCCACCCTTCTACTGTATGAAAAGTACGGTGAAGAGTTTTATAAATGATTGGTGTATTGACTCATGTTTACCATACCTAATCCGAACATGCGTTATAGGCGTACATAAGGATACACAGAAAGACAGACAGACAATTCTATTGTCTACAACATATCACCCAGAAATCCAAATATGGGTATATCTACCACACAGTATCAAAGAAAATCATCCTTACGATGAACCCGTATGTCGACAAAAAAAAGAAAAGAAAAAAGATTAGTTGAAATGTGCTCTCAAACTAAATTCACCTAACGTGTACTTCCTGACACGTCACATAAAATCTGACCCTCTACGTTGTGTTGGGTCCCCATACACAGGAAGACCTCTATCATAAATTATAAAAGCTTGCGGTGCATGAAAATTCAGGTTCTTTAGTCTCAAATGGCCCAAATTCCTAAAAGCCGCAAAAAATGCTGATTCAATCAAGGAATTTTTGAAAATAATGTTGTTGTTTGGAGATATAATAGACCGTCTGTACTATATGTCGCACGTGAAAATTGAATGAAAAAATCCTAGATTACCCCTTGACCTCCTTAATTGCATTGGTGAATTATACAGTCTACGTTGGTTCCGTGATAACCTTATTTTTGCAAACTTTCACAGAAATGTAATAAATGTAATAAATTGCTTCTTACTGAAATAGATGGAAAGTTGGATGCCACCCCTTGAGATAATGTTGTCATGATTACGGATTTGCATTCCTTCATTAATTTGTTAAATTAAATTTAATTAGTTTTCTGGGAATGTTTCAGAAACTGTTGGTTTAAGAGCCTTATAATGTAGTTTTCGAGGACCCTAGAGTTTTATTTCTGGCACCGAGGGGCTTTGTCGAGTCGTTGTACGCCATAATATAATACTACTAATAATAATATAATATAGGGATAGGAATATAATACACCTGCCATACCACACCCGCAGGTGTAAATCGCGTGAAAAAATTCTAGACTGCCCCTTGACCCCCTTAATCACATTTTACATATTGATGAAATTAACAGCTTAATTTGGTTCCATAATAACCATCTAGCCATTTGCAAACTTTCTCACTAATGTAATTAATGGAATTGCATTGCGTCTTACAGCAATAGATGGACCTCTGAGAATCTGTTGCCATGGTTATCGGCTTGCATTCGTTCAGTAGTTTATTAAATTAAATTAGTTTTCTGGGAATATCTAAAAAACGGTTGGACGTAGGACCTTAAAATGTGTTTTTAGGGCCCCCGAATGTTATCTCTCACATTGAGGGGCGGAAAATGGGCTTTGTCTCGTCCTTCTACTCCTATTTCAGCATGTATTTTAAGGGGGTATGCCCCCTTTTATGATAGGTACAGAGAAGAGATACATCAATGATTAGTGTCGTGCCTCTGATGGATATCTGTATCAAATTTTGCGTTGATACACCCAGCCGTTCTCGATTTATAAGGGAACAAAGTTGTCCACAATCAAACAAACAGACAGACAGACCAAAACATTATTTTCTCGCGCATCTATCATAAAACAGTCTGAAACGTGTAAATAACTCAAATTTCCGTAGAAATTCAGAAAAAAAAACAGACAAATTTTCTATTTATATATGTAGAGATATACTGCACGGCTCGGTGTTGACCGTGTTTTATTGCACAAATTTAGGATTTACTCGCTAACCGTTGGAGATACACGAAAAGTGTTAAGGACCTTTTGGATAGAAAATTGAATGTTCAAGCTCATGTATGCCATCAAAAGGTTGCTATTTCTTAGCGTTCTCTTTTTATTTGAAATGGAAATATCAAATTTTGAAACCAAAGGGTGTAGTGACGTCATAAATGTGGGTTTTACTCGCTAACCGTTGGAGATAAACGAAAAGTGAAGCTCGTATGTACCGTCAAAAGTTTGCTATTTCTTAGCGTTCTCTTTTTATTTGATAAGGGAATATGAAGTTTTGATTAAAGTGTGTAGTGACGTCACTAAAATGGTCGCCATTTTTAATAGTGAAAATTATCGAAATAAAATGTATCCTATATGTAAACCTGGTAAATCAGCTACATCCATGCAAAATTTCATTTAAATCGGACCAGTGGTTCTTGCGTTATTGAGTAGCACACAGACAGACAGAAAGACAGACACACACCATCTCATTTTTATATATTAGTATAGCAGAAGTACCCGTCCTTCGAACGGTGTTATATATTAACACCAGACATTATCAATTGAGCTACTGTTGCAATGGTTAGCGGTTTTTCATTCCTTCATAAGTTTATCAGAACGAAGTTAGTTTTCAGGGAATACCACACACACTGTTAATTTAAGGGTCTTAAAATGTTGTTTTCGGAGACCCCTTATAGACTCGCGAATTTTGTGTCTCACATTGAGAAGCGCAACATATGCTTTGATCGTCCTTCTAGGATAATTTTTTATATTTCGCCTATTTTAGCATGTATTTTGATAAGTTTTTCCCTATATCCACCCTTCTACTGTTTGAAAAGTACGGTGAAGAGTTTTATAAATGATTGGTGTATTGACTCATGTTTACCATACCTAATTTTACGATGCACCACGCCTACGAACACGATTTATAGGCGTACATAAAGATACACAGAAAGACAGACAGACAATTCTATTGTCTACAACATATCACCCAGATATCCAAATATGGGTATATCTACCACACAGTATCAAATAAAATCATCCTTACGATGAACCCGTATGTCGACAAAAGAAAGATTAGTTAAAATTTGCTCTCAAACTAAATTCACCTAACTGGTACTTCTTGACGTGAAATAGAATTGAAAGACTTGTAGACGAAACGCAATACACCTCACATAAAAAAATGACCCTCTACGTTGTGTTAGGTCCACATACACAGGAAGACCTCTTTCATAAATTATAAAGGCTTGTGGTGCATGAAAATTCAGGTTCTTTAGTCTCAAATGGCCCAAATTCCTAAAAGCCGCAAAGAATGCTGATTCAATTCAGGAATTTTTGAAAATAATGTTGCTGTTTGGAGATATAAAGGATGATTGTAGTTTTACGTGACCATTAATCGCGAGATCATAAGCCACGTGGAATCTGAACCACAGGGCATGGCATTTCACTTTGCAAATGTTTGGAGATATACTGCTCAAAAAAATTAAAGCACCACTTTTTTCAAAGGCCACCAAATTTTGAAAAGTTGACCTACAAGCTCGAAATCTCAGTATGACGTTTGTCCTGACGCCTACCAAGCATATGCTTCAGCACAACTCCCCAACTTGAGTAGTTTCGGGGTAGCACCCCGAAAACCAGCCCATTTTCGAAAACCGCAAATTGAAGTTTGCGAAAAACGCTGCAGGACTTGTCGCAGGTTGCCAAAGCAGTCTAAAATGATTGAGTCTTGCTCTTAAAGGTTCCACAAACACGTAGAAATCGTTAAATTTGACGTTTGGTCATTTTCAACCCCCTTCATCATCCCCTAAACATGGACTACCACTGGGGGCGTCTGAGAAGGTACCGGGTGTGTTTAACCATCTGAAAACATGCACACCGTCCTCAGTTGCTGATTGCAGTAAGTTCTTAAGGCCTCCGGCAATGTCCACACCCCCTAACACCCTCAACTGGCATGGGACCAAACCACCCCCTCTCGATTCAACCCTAAGGAAGGTTTTAATCGAGATGTTTATCAGTGCTGTGAATGCGGGGCTCTTCCCCTACCGTTTCAAAAAAGGAGCCGTGCCTTTGTCACCACCCCTTCCCCTGCAACCCCCGTTTGTATGATTTTTCGAATCAGGCCCTTTTTAAGGGCTGAAACGAGGTCTTAATCGCTGAAAGGGCTGTAAAGGTCCTTAGAAGTAGTGGTGACACGAAATCAACCCCTTCCGATCGATGATTGACATTCCGTCCCCCAAATTCGAAATTTTTGCACCCCCAACCCTCCCTGTCTGGACGCGTAACGCGTCATGGCAGAGTTTTCAGAGTTGGATGGAAATGAAGCTTATGGCCTGCAATGGAGCCCAAAACAGCAGGTTGGATAGAAATTCATCGGTAGGTTGGGAAACGGGACCAAAATTTTTCAAAAAAGTGTACGGCCTACAGTAAGTACGCCCTTGCATAGGCAACCCACATCACGTCCGTGCGTGTGGATTGCCTATGATCGGCAATAGGTTACAAAGTTTGGCAATGAGAGAAAAATGACGTGATGTTGGTTGCCTATGCATTGGTGTACTTACTAGAGGCTGTTAATTTTTTGAAAACTTTTTGGTCCCGTTTCCCACCCTACCGATGAATTTCCATCCAACCTGCTGTTTTGGGCTCCATGTCAGGCCATAAGTTTCATTTCCATCCAACTCTGAAAACTCTGCCATGACGCGTTACGCGTCCAGACAGGGAGGGTTGGGGGTGCAAAAATTTCGAATTTCGGGGACGGAATGTCAATCATCGATCGAAAGGGGTTGATTTCTTGTCACCACTACTTCTAAAGACCTTTGCAGCCCTTTCAGCGTTTAAGACCTCGTTTCAGCCCTTAAAAAGGGCCTGATTAGAAAAATCATACAGACGGGGGTTGCAGGGGAAGGGGTGGTGACAAAGGCACGGCTCCTTTTTTGAAACGGTAGGGGAAGAGCCCCGCATTCACAGCACTGATAAACATCTCGATTAAAACCTTCCTTAGGGGTGAATCGAGAGGGGGTGGTTTGGTCCCATGCCAGTTGAGGGTGTTAGGGGGTGTGGACATTGCCGGAGGCCTTAAGAACTTACTGCAATCAGCAACTGAGGACGGTGTGCAGGTTTTCAGATGGTTAAACACACCCGGTACCTTCTCAGACGCCCCCAATGGTAGTCCATGTTTAGGGGATCATGAAGGGGGTTGAAAATGCCCAAACGTCAAATGTAACGATTTCTACGTGTTTGTGGAACCTTTAAGAGCAAGACTCAATCATTTTAGACTGCTTTGGCAACCTGCGACAAGTCCTGCAGCGTTTTTCGCAAACTTCAATTTGCGGTTTTCGAAAATGGGCTGGTTTTCGGGGTGCTACCCCGAAACTACTCAAGTTGGGGAGTTGTGCTAAAGCATATGCTTGGTAGGCGTCAGGACAAACGTCATACTGAGATTTCGAGCTTGTAGGTCAACTTTTCAAAATTTGGTGGCCTTTGAAAAAAGTGGTGCTTTAATTTTTTTGAGCAGTATATAATAGTCCTTCTGTACTATATGTCGCACGTGAAAATTGCATGAAAAAAATCTAGGTTACCCCTTGACCCCCTTAATTGCATTGATGAATTATACAGTCTACGTTGGTTCCGTGATAACCGTATAGCCATTTGCAAACTTTCATAGAAATGTAATAAATAGAGTGACATTACTTCTTACAGAAATAGATGGAAAGTTGGATGCCACCCTTTGAGATAATGTTGTCATGGTTAGCGATTTCCATTCCTTCATTAGTTTGTTAAATTAAATTAGTTTTCTGGGAATATTTCAGATACTTTTGGTTTTAGGGCCTTATAATGTAGTTTTCGAGGACCCTTTAGGGCCCCCAAGTTTTGTTTCTGCCACCGAGGGGGCTTTGTCTCCTCGTTGTACGCCATAATATAATAATAATAATATAGGGATAGGAATATAATAGACCTGCCGTACCACACCCGGAGGTGTAGATCGCGTGAAAAAATTCTACTGTACCCCTTGACCCCCTTAAGCGCATTATACGTATTGATGAATTCTACAGCTTAATTTGGTTCCGTGATAACCTTCTAGCCGTTTGCAAACTTTCACACCAATGTAATTAATGGAATTGCATTGCGTCTTAGAGCAATAGATGGACCTCTGAGAATCTGTTGCCATGGTTACCGGCTTGTATTCGTTCATTAGTTTATTAAATGAAATTAGTTTTCTGGGAATTTCTAAAAAACGGTTGGTTTTAGGGCCATAAAATGTGGATTTCAGGGACCCTTCAGGGCCCCCGAGTTTTGTCTCTCACATCAAGGGGCTGAAAATGATTTTTGTCTCGTCCTTCTACTCCTATTTCAGCATGCATTTTAAGGGGGTAGGCCCCCTTTTATGAGAGGTACGGAGAAGGGTTACATCAATGATTAGTGTCGTGCCTCTGATGGATATCTGTACCAAATTTTACGTTGATACACCCAGCCGTTCTCGAGTTATAAGGGAACAAATTTGTCCACAGACAATCAAACAAACAGACTGACCAAAACATTATTTTCGCGCGCATCTATCATAAAACAGTCTGAAACGTGTAAATAACTCAAATTTCCGTAGAAATTCAGAAAAAAAACCAGACAAATTTTCTATTTATTTATATAGAGATATACTGCACCGCTCGGTGTTGAACGTGTTTTATTGCACAAATTTAGGTTATACTCGCTAACCGTCGGAGATACACGAAAAGTGATAAGAACCTTTTGGATAGAAAATTAAATGCTAAAGCTCGTGTATACCATCAAAAGTTTGCTATTTCTTAGCGTTCTCTTTTTATTTGAAATGGAAATATGAAATTTTGAAACCAAAGGGTGTAGTGACGTCACAAAAGTAGGTATTACTCACTAACCGTTGGAGATACACGAAAAGTGATAAGGACCTTTCGGATAGGAAATTAAATTTCAAAGCTCGTATGTGCCATCAAAAGTTTGCTATTTCCTACCGTTCTCTTTTTATTTGATATGGAAATATGAAATTTTGAAACCAAAGGGTGTAGTGACGTCACTAAAATGGTCGCCATTTCTTAATAGTGCAAAATATCGAAATTAAAAGTATCCTATATGTAAACCTGGTATTTCAGCTACATCCATGCAAAATTTCATTTAAATCGGACCAGTGGTTCTTGCGTTATTAGGTAACAGACAGACAGACAGACAGACAGACAGAAAGACAGACACACACCATCTCATTTTTATATATTAGTATGATAATAAACAAAAGGAACTTGAGATATACGTTTTAAGGCCCTAGAACCATTCATATACGTAGTAGTGTAACAGTAAGAATATTTTAATAAGTCTATTGTTGACTGACAAAGCGGGCTGCATCACGCCGCCCCTACCAGTCATTGGAGCAGAATTGCGAAAATAGTTGCATCTTGCGCTGCTTATAAATTGCAGTCACGGGGAGTAATTAGTACAAAAGTATTTCTTAGGCCCCTGAAAACAGTTATCATCATGCAAATATTATGCCTCTGTGTAAGTGCGATGGTGTTGGTGCAGTACATTGAGGTGTAGATCAGCTGCAATAATCGTTGGTGCTTTCAAATTTACTTTCATTTATTCCGATCCTTATTCTTCAGCGCTACGCGGCGCTAAATGACACTGTTGTTACCTCAGGAGCTCGGGACAGCTAAAGTTTTCCAAAGTGCTCTGATTATTTTCCTACAGCGCTATGCAACAACAGACGACACTATTGGTCCCTCCTTTTCTAACAGCCAATGAGATATAGGCTCTAGCCAGTGTCTTTTATTTCACTTAGTCCTCTTTCTAATCATATTTCTCAATTCGTTTGTAAATTACATGTATTGTGTCAGTACTGTAGTTGGTATATAGACGTTTCCCTATTCATTATTATCATTACCATTACGGTAAAATGACGTGAATGTTACGTCCATTATACCGTACTACGTATTACCCCCACTACCTTCAAAAAAAGTTATATTTTTAGCCTACTTTTCACATTTTGCAAAGATGAGGAAAAAGTAGACTCATGAGATCGATCCGGGAAAATGGCTGTCTTTCTGTCTGTCCTTCTGTCTGTCTGTCTATTTGTCTGTGTGTGTGTCACCCCCTATCATCTCCTATACGGCTGCAGCAAACGAAACCAAATTTGGTATGAGTAAATACCTATACCGGAACATCTCAATGTCATACTTGAAAATGATGGCAGTGCTACCAACTGCTTAAAAATTGCAATTGAAATTTGAGCTCAATGTTGGATATCTTGGAAGGTATGCATGGGATCTATTTCAAAATTGGCACACGTATAGATAATAATATTTCAGTTTAATTTCCAGGAGGCCAAGCATGGCAGTGTTGCCAAAATGATTCTATGCCTGCTGATATGTCCAATTTTAAATGCATATAACTTCTATACTATCAATTGGATTTCAACCAAATTTCGTATGTGCTATGTGTACCATAACAGATATGACTATGCTTATTCTTAAGAGCAACCAGGGCTGACAACTGTTAATAAATGCTGTCTCTACTATTTACTCAAATATTAATATATCTGAAAGGTATGTAAGCCAACAGCATTAAAATTTGTACACGTATAGTACCTGACATTCTAGATGAATTATGAGAGCCTAATATATGTCAGTGCTGCCAACATGACTCTAAGCCTGCTGATAGGTCCAATTTTAAAATACATGTAACTTCTATACTAACAAATGGATTTCATCCAAAATTGACACAACAAGAGATCATAATATTTCAGATTATTTCTGACAAACGCATGCATGACTTTTTTGCCAACATGATTTTACGCGCGCTGATAGATCCAATCTCTAACTGCATGTAACCTTCATGCTATCCATTGGACTTCAACCAAATATTGTATTCTGTATCTAAGATGTAACTAAGAATATATTCAGTCAGCAGGGCTGCCAACTATAGTGCTCTATTAGGCTACAGGTATATTTTGAACTAATTAGAAATTTCGATATTACAAACCTAATTCCGCTATTTTTCTATATAGGTCTATATAGTGTGCCCATTTCAACAATGAAATATGCAGATCACCGTTTGCCAGCAATGCTCAATCGGGAGTATCGGGGTTCATGGTATGTTCTCCCACTCTGTGACTTACACACTTTGGATTAAGCATAGGATACACTTCCAAAAATAAAAAGAATAAAAATCCTACTATCGAAACGTTTAAGTATCCAAAGTATGGCGCTGCAAAAGTAAACAAAAAATACTGACACTACACTTCACACTTGTCCAAAAAAATGAACAAGGAATTCAAATTAAATAATCACAAAATAATAATTACTGGTTATCCAGAAACAAAAAAAAAACCTCCAACTGAGTTCCACTCCCATATGTCATCAATCCTAATTCTTTAAAAACGAGCTCCAAATGGCTCGGTAAAGTTTACATGCATTGTGTTAACAATTAAACACACATCCCTTAATTTTTACATGAGTATATCTGGCTTTAATCATAATATCATAGTATGGCTACTCATTAATTAATTTTGGGCTCCCACAAAGCTCATCTGTTACCATCTCTCTCTCTCAAGCTACCAACTCACTACCGTGATTGGAAAAACTTGCGTATTCCCGAGTTATAGAAAACTACTGACCAAGTCAACTCAAGATTACTCCCAAAATCTTAATATTTTCATAATAACTCGTGAATCACTGAATCATTTAATAATAACGTTAGGGATTTTATTTTATTGCCTTCAAAGACAATTATATCTTAAGGAAGCAACGATCTGAACTCAGCAAGCGATAATAATGAATGTAAAAGGACCTCAGTTCAAATACTGGGTCGTTAAAACAATCTTAAACACTTCCGTGTACCGTGAATCAGACAGCTCGTTCCTGACCTATCTCTAAGAGAGTGTGTAAGGGTCTGTCTCAACTACTTGGCTGATTTATGGCATGGAGGGAGGAGAACCTACAGTCTCGCTTCCTCAAGGGACTGGCTAGACAGCTTTACAGACAGCTGCTTCAAATGCGTTTCTCTGAATGACAAGGCTCATAATACAAATTAACAACAAGACAATATTAGGTTCTACAGACCTATTCTTTTAGCTTCGGTAAAGTATAATTATGAAGTGTCCTCATTAGCGGGTAAGAAAATCAAATAAAACAATATTAAGGGGCTTCAACACGGACGACTCTGAGTTCAATCCTTTAAAATGCCTCGGGAGCAGTAACCCAACTTTGAGGACTTAAAACATTAGCGACTTAAGGAGGGCCTAGCACGCAACCAGCGCTTATAATACAACATAAATTGCACCCTTTTCAGTATTGCATAGTATCACAATTCAACAGAACTCATTACCGCAGCTAACTGTCCCTCAAAATTATTTTTACCGAGCATTTCAACGCGTTCCTAGCGTGACAAATTATTTCAATTGCGCGACATGGCGCTCATACATAAAATAGCCAAGTTGCCTTTCAAAGAACGAAATAAATTCAAATCAAAATTTGAACTTCGCCTCAAAAATAATATATTCAACCTTAGCCTCCATCAACAATAATCATTTATACCATTAGGAACATATTGATTCACAACATATAACAATTCATCTAAGGGGCTCTTGCAGCTACCACTTTTTTAATATAAAATTCATCACATAAATAATTTATTTAATTATTATTATTATTATTATTATTATCGCGCTTGCTTTACCATAGTTATATTATTTACCATTATACTGATATTCCACTGAATATTTTCCACAAGGGATTCATTAATAATTCACATATTTATATTTCAATCATATTAATCGTTCAGATCGCGCAACCCATATTTCACATGTTTCCAAACATCCCTACTTCCACTCATGAGGATTATACGCAAATCTTCCCAAAACACGTAATAATGAAATTAGTACTCACATGATTTAACGGTCAGAGACAGAGTTCTCCATCGATGGAACATTTCACCCACCAATTGCTTCTTAAGCCATATTCATGGCCATATCTATACTTGATAACACTTTCCTAATATCACATAAAACATATACACTGATCACTTTTAATACAAAGAATACCATTTTGGATTCGTTTTCACTTAAACACACATTCAATTCCACTAAAAATATATTACACTAAAAAAATTCACTATACTTGAATTACATAAAATTTTATCACTCTGGCATTAATTATTTGCCTTAACACACGTGATTTCTTTATTCTTTCCCGTTTCCAAGAGTTGCACTATATGTACGTCGGCTTCCTACTCTGATGAGATGATTGAAAGTCTTGATCGAACTACCCTCACTGGAACGGTTGATCCTCTTATTCTGGGTTTGACTATCGGCTTATTAATTTTACTGCACGATATCGTATCTTGCTAGACGCTAACTTGTTCGTCTAATAAAAGTCTGTCACTGATGTATTACTTTTATGATCGCTCGAACTTGTATAACGGCGACCTAGTAATTGTCCAGTAATCCACACGTGGATTTTTCTTTCAGTTATTTCGATTCTTGACTTATTGGAGTAATCCCCAATGTCAGATTGTTCATTTGTCTACACCTAGACAAAACCTGGAACCTTGATTCCTGAATTCTATCCTACTCCGCTCTAGTCCCCTCAGTTCAGGAACACTAGGCGTTACTATCACGTTCTAGCCTGATCTGGTTATTTAACGTTGATAGCATTGTATAGTTCACTGTCCTTGGGTACTTCGAAATCCTATGATGCGTCGGTTCTTTAACTGAAACTATTTTTAGATTCGAGTACCTATCGCCGGTAATTTCTTAAGTCCACAGCCTAAACTTTGACTGTATTGGTGAAATTTATAAAGTCCGAAGCTTGATGATATTATTTCCTATATCCAGGATTCTGATGTATCTTCGCACGGCGATACTATTGACGATACTAGACGGCTACTCCCATTCGGGGTGCTCGTCTGCGATACAGAGTAACACGACCTCTCACGGTCTGGTAAATACTGCATTTAACGATGATTGATTCAGCGTGCAGCGCCTATGTGCTCACTAAGACTGAATTGTTGTTGGTTGAATCAGCAACACGCCCTCTCGGACGCTGATGACTGAATTGTTGTCGATCCAGCACGACCCGCTCCCGCGGTCGCTCAAGACTGAATTGTTACTGCGAAACAGTACCACGCCCTCTGGCGTCTCTGGTAGACTGAATGATTGTTGGTTGAAACAGAACCGTGCCTCCCAGGCACCTATGGTAGACTGAATTGTTGTCGATCCAGCACGACGCGCCCCTGCGGTCGCTCAAGACTGAATTGTTGCTGCGAAACGGTACCACGCCCTCTGGAGTCACTGGTAGACTGATTAGTTGTTGGTTGAAACAGCACGACACCCTTCCCTAGGGTTCGTAAGACTGAATGAATTTCCTGGCGCGTCCAGGGTTTATATTGAAATCTGCCACAAAAAGATCAGATCTGCTCCTTCTCCAGCACTAACTTCTAAAATAATTGTCGTATAATTTTGAAAAATATGTCTCCTGAAAGCTCTCGTTGTAAACGTAAAAGGATTTCTTTGATCACGAAAATCGATCACACAATTCCAAGATATTAAAGAATTTGGCTCCTCAGATGCGTGGGTAGTGTGGTTTATTTTTCCCTCTCTCCCAACTTTGGGCTCGGGGAATAACTATCGACGTAATGCCACGTATGCACTTCTCTCCTGTGCAATTATTATAAACTTTTCCACACACAAAAATCTCCTTCCAGGATGTTCAACAGTGACGGGTTCATTTCATTAATTAAATGCTTGCAAATGGCTTAATTTTAATTATTTCTCTTCTTGCGTCATTGCGATGCTGCCATTTTATAGCTGAGTAAGACCTTTTTCCGAAACTCATTCTCACTCACTCGCCGTGGAAAGCTACCAGCTCTATTAATAATCATGCGCTAGCTTCTTATCGATGCGTCAGGCGTGATTTCATGCCCGCGTGACTAGTGGTCACCCGCTCTTGCATCACATTGTAACAGCCCAGCTTTTTATTAACCCTTAAAATCCTACAAATTCATTCTAAAGACTGCATTATTTCCTCTCTTTTTTTACATATAAAATATGGATTCGAAGCTCGAACCAATCCAGATGGGTACAATAGATTGGCATGATTCTTAAATTTTAAGAAAAGCAGGCTCTTTAGTTCGTCACGGAACTTCTTGTTACATTTGTTGTTTCTGTTAGTCTATGTATAATGTGCCAGTTCTGTAGTAGTATTCATTATCATCCATAAAACATATAAATCCACCGGGCGGAGCCGGGCACTACTGCTAGTGTTTAATATTGCAAAAGTTATGCCAATTTTAAAACTTCTCTGTTATTCAGCCATCGTCGTTTAATGATGGCTGGGCATGGTAAAGTGTTCAAGAAAGTGAAGAAGATGCATGTAAACAACAAGTGGTATTACAGAATGATGAAGACCAGTTGGGTAGATAGAGTGACAAATGAATAGGTGCTAAGACGGGTGGGAGACGAGATGTGGTTCTGGCGACTGCTATTGAAGAGAAGAGAAGAGAATAGGTTGGTAGGACACACACTAAGACACCCAGGAATAGCAAACTTAGTTTCGGAAGGAAGTGGTGAGGCTAAGAACTGTAGATGTAGACCAAGGATAAAATATGTTAAACAGATTGCCTTGGATGTAGGATGTGGTAGCTATGTGAAGATGAGGCTTGAAGTCCAAAGAATGAAGACTCAAACAGAAACAGAAAAACAAACAAAAATTAAAAGACCAAAAGCTTATTTTATTTGTGGAGGTTGGTTGGTTCCTTAGTTCAGGGGCTGCGACAACGCGATCATGTAGCCTCGTGTACTTTGGGTGTGTGTAGAATATGTCTGATAATCAGTGTTAATTGTGGTGGCTGTATTAGAGTGTGATCTGTTTTCAATTGAAGTAAGGACTGCAGACATTGATTCGTTTTTTCAAGTAGTTCCAACTTGTGTCGCCAAACGCCACCGTCAACGACTACTAGTTCAGAACTTGGTTACCAGACGCCACCGCAGTCGGCTCCTGGCGACGAACGTAGGAGCCTAAAAGCGTTTGTCAAATGTTTAATTATAATTTAGATTCACACAGGTGTAATTAGTGGAAGGTTCATTAACATGCCATAAATCTATGACATGGGACCGCCGGATTTACTTCCCCTCCGAAGGAAGGCATACTGAGGGATTTTACACTCTTAAAACCGACGATTTCGGCCGGGTTTGATCCCGCGATCTTGGGCATAGAAGCTCAGCTTGCTACCAACTACGCCACCGAAGCCACTTTTATTTGTGGAGATATTATTTTTAGACTATTTTCAATTTTGAAAAAATTGGCTTATGAGATCACATTTTGTCCGTGTGTGTGTGCGCGCGTGTGTGTGTGCGCGCGTGTGTGTGTGTGTGTGTGTGTGTGTGAGCTGTGTGTGTGTCCCCCCCCTAATAAAATCTAAACGGCTGGAGCGATTTCAGTGAAACTCGGTAAGTTCATAGCACTATTCCCGGCGACCTCGACCGTGCCCTTCAAATTTTGTTACGACTCACCAATCCAACATGGCGGCTGTGCGAAATATTTCACGAGCATTCATTATCTCCGAAACTATTACCGATATGGCCCTGAAATTGTGTACGGCGATAAAGGGCACTACTAGAAGTTCACCTATGAGACTTTAAAAAACCTGGTGACTACAAAACCAACATGGCGGCCAAGCGAAGTTGAGACTTTTAAATAGACTTTTCTCGCGATTTAACTATCCAAACGTAATGAAACTTGGTACAGCAATTGTTTATACACATTGTAATACACTGGAGTCTAATTTAGTTCAATTGGTTACATAACCTCAAAATGGCGACTGTGCGAAATATTTAAAGTGACATTCTATATCTCCGAAACTATTACAGATATCACCCTACAATTTTGTATGGTGATAAAGGGTACTAATACACGTTTACCTATATATATTTCATAAACCTGTAAAGTACAAAACGAACATGACGACCAAGCGAATTTGAAATATTTTAATAGACTTTTCTCGTGATTTAACTCTCTGTGCGCAGTGAAATGTGGTACAGTAAATGATTTTGCACATTGTAATGCTCTGCCATCTAATTTAATTCAATTGTTTACATAACCTCAAGATGGCGGCTGTGCGAAATTTTAAAATTAAATTTTATTTCTTGTGTCGTAATCATGCGATCGAAGTGAAAGTTTGAATAATGAACTTAGGCAATAATTGTCCTTGAATGGTACATAACTCTAAAGCCTATACATATAACAATCCTAAATGGCGAGCTTCCGAATTATTTAAACGGTTCTCATTATCTATGAATCATTTACAGCAACAACACTGATTTTTTTTTATGTTCATAGAGACTATGAACATATGTTCACCTATAGGACTTTCAGTAACCTGGTGATCACAAATCCAACATGGCGGCGACGCGAAGTATACATATTTAAATGGACGTTTCTCGCGAATTAACTATCCGAGTGCCGTGAAACGTTGCACGTTAAATGCTTATACAAATGTTGATCCACTGGCATCTAATTTATTTCAATTGTTTGCATAATCACAAGATGGCTGCTGTGCGTAATTTTAAAATCTCATTTTTACTTCTTGTGTTCTAATCATGCGATTGAAGTTTGAATACCACACGTACACAATAATCTTAATGTAATAGTACAAAAATAAAAATCCAACCTGGCGGCCATCTGAAATATTTAGACGGTCCTCAATATCTACGAATCTGTTACAGCAATTAAATTGAAATTTTGTATGTTGATAGTGGCAATTATCATGAGCAGGATATATGAAAATAGGCTGTATAGTTCTTCACGGAACTACTTGTTTAGTTTATTTTGCAATTAATGGTTTTTATCTGAAATCGTTTACTTATTATTTCTGAACAGAACTTACTTATTGAACGTACAACCTGCTGCCGGTAATTTCTTTACTCGTGAAGTTGTAGACGACGCAATAGTTGTCAAATGTATATTCATGGTAGTACAGTAATTAGGGAAGTTAGTAGAACAGACCTCGCGGGTATACGCCACGTGTCGGCTTGCTATTAACCTTCCGTCCTTTCCTAATGAAGAGCTCGAGACGGGTAGTGGCTTAATAAACTGAGCCTGAAGTTAAATACAGCTTAGTACAGTGACTTGCAAATTGAACCAGAAAACGTTTGAACTTACATATTTAGAATTCGGTTCATCTTAACAACGTGGTGCTTAGCATTATATTCAGTCACCCCTGAGACCTGGATTGTCAAGAAATTTCTGGTCGTAATTTAAATTTTACGGGGTGAGTTGTTGTTTTTTGCCTACTTTTCACATTTTGCAAAAATGAGGTAAAAGTAGACTTATGAGATCGATCCGGGCAAATTTGTGTCTGTATGTCCTTCTATCTGTGTGTGTGTGTGTGTGTGTGTGTGTCCATATCAACTCCTAAACGGCTGCAGTAGTCGAAACCAAATTTGATATGAATATCTCAAGGCCATATTTGAAAATGCCGTCAGTGCTACCAACTGCTGCAAAACTGCAATTGAAATTTGAGCTCCATGTTGCATATCTTGTAAGGTATGCATGGGAGCTATTCCAAAATTGAAGGCTCCTAAAACCAACAGTTTCTTAGATACTCCCAGAAAACTAATTTCATTTCATAAACTAATGAAGGAATGCAAGCCAGCAACCACTACAACAGTATTCAAGATGTGACATCCATCTTTACATCTATTTCTGCATGAAGTAATGCCACTCCATTTATTACATTTCTGTGAAAGTTTGCAAATTGCTATAAGGTTATCACGGAACCAACTAAAACTGTAAAATTCGCCAATGCGCTTAAGGGGTTCAAGGAGTACCCTGTATATTTTTCACACGACTTACACGTGCGATATGTCGTAAAGAAGGTCTATTATATCTCCAAACACCAACATTATTTTCAAATATTCCCGATTTGAAATAGTAGACTATTTTTGCTGCTTTTAGGAATTTGGGCAATTGGAGGCTAAGAACCTGAATTTTCATTTTTTTTTCATATTTTATAAAAGGGATCTTCCTGTGGTTGGGCACTTGACACAAAGGTTAGGGTCAGTTTGTATGTGACGTGTATTGCGATTCGTCTATGAGGTTTTCAATTTTATTTTCACGTCAGGAAGAACATGTGAGGTAAATTTAGTTTAACTAACCATTTTTCTTTGACGACAAACCTTTGCAAGACTAGCTCAATTGAAAACGTCTGATTATTAATACCGAAGATCATTCTGCTAGTTTTCTGTATAATACTGGGCGCCAGGGAATGTTCTCCGCAGTGCCTACAAGCTGCTGCGAGAGATTAAGTCACCAGTTACGTTGGCAGCACGGCTGTCGCTTGTATCATAACAAACAGTCAACTTTATGCTCACCACAGCCATTCATTACAAACTGTTGCACTCTTCCAATAATCTAACTATACGCACTGACAATTTTGACCGCCCACAGCTCACACATGTGGCCTTCACGCTATCAAGGACACTGTGCTGCCAACTAAACTGATGACGCAACCTCTCGCAGCTGCACGTAGCCACTGCGGAGAACATTTCCTGACGCCCTGTATTATGTATTTATTGTATATTCAATTTCACACTGTAAGTGTCGGTTGGTTGGTTCCTAAATTTAGGGGCTGCGACAACGCGGTCATGTAGCCCCGTGTACTTTGGGTGTGTGTAGAATCTATCTGATAACCGATGTTAGTTGTGATGACTGTATTAGTGTGTGTTATCTGTTTTTTTTAAATTTAAGTACAGACAGCAACTTGAATTTTTCAAATAGTTCCTACTTTTGCCGCCAAGCGCCACCGTCAACGACTTCTAGGCCAAGTTCAGAACTTAGCTACTCGACGCCACCACAGACGGCTCTTGGCAACGAACGTAGAAACCTAAGAGCGTTGTTTACATTCTTAACCTATCCAATTTAGCTTCACACAGGTGTAATTAGTGGAAGGTTCTTTAACACGCCATAAATCTATGACATGGGACCCCGGCTTTACTTCACCTCCGAAGGAAGGAATACTGAGGGAATTTTAACGCTCTTAAAAAATCCGACGGCATCGGCCGGGTTTGAACCCGCTATCTTGGGCATAGAAGCTCAGCATGCTACCCACTACGCCGCCGAAGCCGCCACACTGTAAGTGTTTCTGGCACTAATGAATGAATGAATTATATTTCAACCGAATTTCGTCTGTGCTATGTGTACATAAACAGATATGACTGAGCGTATTCATAAGAGCCACATGGGCTGCCACTTGTTAAGATATGCTCACGATTAAATTTTTATCCAATTGGCAATATATCAGAAAGTATGCAAGCCGACAATTTTAAAATAAGCTCACGTATAGTATAGCGTGGCAAGTTAGACCTGGCCTGTCATGGCGGAGTCTCGTCTAGGAGGGGAAGTGGTGGGATCACTAGGCGCAAAAGCGATTTCCCCTCTTTGGTGCTCAAGCTGTTTGGGGCTGCTCGTAGCTCGTCGTGTTTATATTATGCAAGCATAAAGTATCGAATAGGAGCATTCTCAGTGACATAGCATTGGTATTGGTGGTAATGAACTGAGAGTCTGGAGCGGATTTACGAGTTAACTGTCCACTGATTCTCTGTGTTTTGATGGCTGAATATCATCGCTGTTACATATATGTTTTTAGTATTGCTCAACAATTTCCTGTGACCTACTTATATGGTGCACCATATTAAGTTAAATAGCTATTTATTTTTTGAGTGCTACGCTGTATTATATCTTTCTTCGGATATTTGTCTTGGCTGATGAAGGGGATAAAAGCAATTAATCCCCGAAACATGTACCAGGAGCAAGTGTAATTATAATTTATTTTCGTTTATGTATTGACTAAGGTGGATATACAATTTGTTGTTAAAACTATATGAACTGAGAGCACGCCCACTTCACACACTCCTGACAGCAAGCTTGCTGCCATGCTTGTCAAAGAGCAGAGCCGCTCAGTCTTGCTTCGCATACCTTGACAGCATCTGTACCCTGCCAAGGTTCTGGGAATAATGACTACTTGGCAACATCTAACCAGCGCGTGATGAAGTATGTGCTCACTGGTTGACAAAGAATCCAGGCGGGGGGATGACGTAATGCAACTGGACGCACATGCGCATCGGAAGGTTCAGATCTAACTTGTTCCGTTATACCTGACATTCTAGATTAATTTGGAATAACTAATGTACGTCAGTGTTACCAACATGATTCTAAGCCAGCCGATAGCACCAATTTTAAAATGAATGTAACGTCTATACTCTCAATTAGATTTCAACCAAATTTCGTATGGGCTATGCGTACCATAACAGATATGACCATGCGTATTCTTATGAGCAACCAGGGCTGCCAACTGTAGATAAATGCTGTCTCTATTTCTTTACCCTAATATCAATATATCAGAAAGTATGCAAGCCAACAGCTTTAAACGTAACACACGTATAGTACCTGACATTCTATATTAATATGGAGTAAATAATATACGTTTTAAAATACATGTAACTTCTATACTAACTAATGGTTTTCATCAAAATTGGTACAAGAAGCGATCATAATATTTCACATTATTTCTGACCAACACATGCATGGCATTGTTGCAAACATGATTTTACGCGTGCTGATACATTCGATGTCTATCTGCATGTAACGTGCAAGCTATCCATTGGACTTCAAATAAATTTAGTATTCTGTACCCTAAGTGATGAAACTAAGAATATATTGAGTCACCATGGCTGCCAACTGTAGTGCTCTATTAGGCTACATCATGCCAGGTATGTTTGAAACTAATTAGAAATGTCGATATTACCAACTAAATTTCGTCATTATTCTAGATAGGTCCAAATAGATTAATCAATGGCATGAATCATAAATTTTGAGAAAAGTAGGCTCTTCAGTTTGTCACGGAACTTCTTGTTTCATATTACTGTAGGGACTTGGACATCTTGGTCATTTTATCCGCGTGTACTTGAGGTGTGTGTAGATTTTATTGGATAACCTTCATTAACGTGGCATTGGTAGTTGTGTGTGTTTAGTTGCTGTTGTTGAATTATTTTGGAGCTTCGTGACATCGTGGACACGTAGCACCGTGCACTTGCGTGTGTGTGGAATTAGTCTGATATCCTGTGATATTGTGATGGCTGTATTAGTGTATGTATTTTTTATTCAGATGAGGATTGGAAAGGAGGATGCCGAGGTCTTAATTTAGGAACCATCCCGACAGTCGCCTGGAGTAGAAGTGGGAAACCACGGAAAACCACTTCCAGGATGGCTGAGGTAGGAATAAAAAAACACCTCCTCTCAAGTTTGCCTCACTAAGCTGAGTGTACCCCGTTCCAGCGTTCAGACCTGAATTAAATTTCTTCGCAGAGCCGGGAATCGAACCCACCTCTTCTCAGTTTAGTCTCATGAGACTCAGTGTACCCTGATACCACAGAAGGTGGTTAGCCTAGTGAGGTCAAGTGAGAGAGACGGGATTCGATTCCTCCTGAACTATCCTAAAAATGTTTCTTCCGTGGTTTGCCCATTTTTTCTCCAGGCAAATTCTGGTATGGTTCCTTAATTACAATATATTATATATCGAAGAATTCAACTCATAATCAAAATCTATAATATATTAAAAACATATTGATGATATCTAAAGTTAGTCATTCCGGACATTCTATCTGACCGATTTGCTCAATACTATTTTTAAATGAATGGTATATATTACACAATATGTCACCAGGCATATAAAACAACCTACTTCCTATCTTAATCGAGTTATTTTGAAACACAATTTATGTTCTGATATTGTCCACTTTTTGTTTCATTTAGTTACCCATACCTCAGGCTTTAATGTCTGTACACCTTGAGTTTATATCTTAAAACACTCAATGAAGCAGGGACTATCTTTTGCGCGTTTGAGCATGCAAATCGGTTGCGTCTGAGAAACGTTCTGGGGGAACATGAAACTCAACTCAAACCATATACCGATGCTTCGGCAAGCTGCTACCACGTAATGCTAGCGCTCCGCCAGAAATCTTAACAGGTGACAGAGGAACGGTCATAGCAAGTAATGTCAGCGTCTCTGGGATATATACGGACGAACAGAGAGCCCTTACTTCGTGGGAAAAAGAACATAGGAAGGCGTGAATGGCGCTAGGTTAAATTATTGTTTTGTGAAACTTAAGACGAGTGTGAAAATAAGATACTGCGTGATAACCTTATAGCCATTTGCAATCTTTCACAGAAACGTAATAAAAGGAGTGACATTGCTTCTTGCAGAAATAGATGGAAAGTTGGATGTCACCCCTTGAGATACTGTTGTCATAGTTACCGACTTGCATTCTTTCATTAGTTTGTTAAATTAAATTACTTTTCTGGGAATATCTCAGAAACAGTTGGTTTTAGAGCCTTATAATGTAGTTGAACGCGAGTTTTGTTTCTGCTAATTGTAGGTCTTGGCAGGAAAACTAAACGTGCTCAGCGTTTATGTGAAAAACGACAATGCAAAACGTAGGAAAGTAGCAAACAACAACTAATATTATCTGGAAGAGAGTGTTCTGATATTTGTATTACCTAACTTTAGATTTTCTTTCGTATCTCAACAAGTATCAGTTCGTAACATGTAGACGACCATGATTATTTTAGTGAAAAACTCTAAACCAGAGTAGTAACTGACAAGGGAATGGATTGCGGTGTAAAATTCTAAACTGGTTGAAATTTGGTACACAATATTCCTACAAAGTTGTACAATGAAGTAGTGAAAACCACACGGGCCACTTTCAATTTTGAATGGCAATAATCGCCAAAATCCTGCCGGGGGAGCGAGGAAGTGGGAAGAGGTCAAGCTGACCTTGAATCCTAGCAACAAGCAATGGCTCCCGGCCACCAGGCAGCAACCTGCTGCTTTGCAATCCCCACCATAGACCTTCCCCTTATCCCAACACTCCCTTATTAGTTCAGTAGGGCTCTGTAAAACAAAAGTGATGTTTCGGATGAACAGGTCTTAAATCGTTCCGTCATCAAGCCCTGCATGTGTGACACTATTATTTTGTCTGTTTTTAATTTTACTGGCACAGACAACAATTAATGTTAACAACTTTACAATTAGAAAATTTACAAGTCAGAAAGTGACAACGGTGATGATCAATTCGAAAACCTTCCAAATTGTAATCCTTAAAATGTAGAGGTTTGTCTACAAAGCTGCATTTCTGAAAGAGAATGCTGTGAAAGCTGGTGGCTGGGAGCCATCACGTGCTGCTAGGATTCAAGGTCAGCTTTACCTCTTCCCACCTCCTCGCTCATGTCATCGCCCGGCAGGTTTTCGGCGTTCAAAATTGAAAGTGCCCCGTGCGGTTTTCACTACGCCATTTTACAACTTTGTAGGAATATTGTGTACTAAATATCAACCGGATTAGAATTTTACACCGCAATCCGTTCCCTTGTGAGTTACGTTACGTATTATTCATAATGAAATTGATACCTTCGAGTCCCAATATCGACTGATGCTACCGAGCAGCAGCACTGGTTATCTATCTCTATCTCTATATATGACAAGTAGTTCCGTGAAGAACTATACAGCCTATTTTCATACATCCTACTTATGTTAATTGCCACTATCAACATACACAATTTCAGTTTGATTGCTGTAATAGATTCGTAGATATTGAGAACCGACTAAATATTTCGGATGGTCGCCATGTTGGATTTTATATATGTAGGTCCTAGAGTTATGTACTGTTACATGCAGATTATTGTGTACGTATAGTATTCAAACTTCAATCGCATAATTAGGACACAAGAAGTAACAAGGAGATTTTAAAATTTCGCACAGCTGCCATCTTGAGGTTATGGAAACGATTGAAATAAATTAGATGCCAGTGGATTACCATTCGTATAAGGATTTACTGTACCAAGTTTCACTGCACTCAGATGGTTAAATTGCGAGAAACGTCCATGTGAACATTTATACTTCGCGTCGCCGCCATTTTGGATTTGTGATCACCAGGTTATTTAAAGTCCTATAGATGAACTTACGTTAATAGCCCCTATGAACATTAAAAAATTCAGTTTGATTGCTATAATAGATTCGTAGATATTCAGAGCCGTCTAAATACTTCGGATGGTCGCCATGGTGGATTGTTAAATGTATAGCCCATAGAGTCATGTACCATGAAAGGAAAATTATTGCGTAGGTTCATTATTCAAACTTTCACTTCGATCGCATGATTACGACACAAGAAATAAAACCTTAATTTCAAAATTCGCAAAGCCGCCATCTTGAGGTTATGTAAACAATTGAACTAAATTAGATACCAGTGCATTACAATGTGTATAAACATTTCCTGTACCAGATTTAATTGCGTTTGGAATATTAAATCGCGAGAAAGGTCTAATTAAAATTTTCAAATTCGCTTGGCCGCCATGTTCGTTTTATAGTTAACCGGTTTTTGAATACCTTATAGATGAACTTCCAGTAGTGCCCTTTATCTCCGTACAAAATTTCAGGGTGATACCGGAAATAGTTTCAGAGATATAGAATGCCGGTGAAATATTTCGCATATCCGTCATCTTGTGGTTATGTAAACAATTGGACCAAGTTAGTTGTCGGTGCATTACAACGTATATAAACATATACTATACCAAGTTTTATTGCGTTTGGTTGGTTAAATCACGAGAAACGTCTATTTAAAAGTCGCATATTCGCGTGGCCGCCATGTTGGTTTTGTAGCTACCAGCTTATCAGAAGTCACATAGGTGACCTTCTAGTAGTTCCCTTTATCACCGTAAAAAATTCTAGGGTGATATCGGGAATAGATTCGGAGATATTGAATGCTGGTGAAATATTTTGCACAGCCGCCATGTTGGATTGGTAAGACGTAACAAAATTTGAAGGGCATGATGGGGTTCGTCCAGAATATTGCTATGAACTTACCGAGTTTCATTGAAATCGCACCAGCCGTTTAGAGGTTATTAGGGGGACATACACACACACCTCACACGAACACACACACACACACGCACACACGGACAAAAGGTGATCACATAAGCCTATTTCTTCAAAATTGAAAATAGGCTAAAATGAAAGATTCTCTGTTTTTTTTTTCAGAATTTCTACGAAAAATGGGCAATTTGCGCGTTTCGGACTGTTTTATGATTGTTGCACGTGAAAAAATAATATTTTGTCTGTCTGTCTGTCTGTCTGTGGACAACTTTGTTCCCCTGTAACTTGAGAACGGCTGGGTGTATCAACGTAAAATTTGGTACAGATATCCAAGAGAGGCACGACAGTAATCATTGATGTAACTTTCTCCGTACCTCTCATAAAAGGGGGCTTACCCCCTTAAAATTCATGCTGAAATAGGAGTAGAAGGACAAGACAAAGCTCATTTTTAACCCCTCAATGTGTGAGACAAAACTCGGGGACCCAAAAGGGTCCCCGAAAACCACACTTTAAGGCTCTAAAACCAACCATTTTTGAGATATTCCCAGAAAACTAATTTGATTTAACCCTCTTAGTGCCAAGCCATTTTCAAAGGTCATGCAGACTATTCGAAAAAAAAATCATAAATATCTAATTTCCAACGATAGAATCATTATGTTTGCATTGCATTATAACCAATACCTCTTTCTATCATACATTATGTTCATAAAAGTAAATACGGCATCTAAACCTTTTTAATTGAGGTTATTCCGATAATTGTTCAATTTTGTGTGTGTAAAAATTCAGTTTTGAGCCTAAATTAAGGACACCTAAGAGTCATATTTCGAGAAACACTACGTTTCCAGCTGTAGAAAGTACTTAGATACATCTGTAGGCAGAAAACTTCAACAGGAAGAAAACAACTGCACCGCAATTTTGGCGGGAACGCGCGTGTTTGGGGAGATCGCAAAGGGAGGGCGTGAATACAAACTCAATCCTATCGCGTAACGGACTTCGAATGGAAGAAGTAAACACCGCACATGCAAGCTTGAAACCTCACCTTTCCAACAGTATGAAATAATCAAGGACATATCTACAGAAATCTACAAATATAAACAGCGCCCCGATTGAATTGGCTTTGCCTTTTGGCGCGAGCAGCGAGAGCCGATCTGATCGGTGCGTGGCACTCAGAGAGTTAATAAACTAATGAACGAATGCAAGCCGGTAACCATGCCAACAGATTCTCAGAGGTCCATCTATTGCTGTAAGACGCAATGCAATTCCATTAATTACATTGGTGTGAAAGTTTGCAATAAGGCTAGAAGGTTATCACGGAACCAAATTAAGCTGTAAAATTCATCAATACGTCTAATGCGCTTAAGGGGGTCAAGGGGTACTCTAGATTATTTTCACGCAATTTACACCTTCGGGTGTGGTACGGAAGGTGTATTATATTCCAATCCCTCTCGGTGCCAGA
Source organism: Meconema thalassinum (assembly GCA_946902985.2). Classification (NCBI taxonomy): domain Eukaryota; kingdom Metazoa; phylum Arthropoda; class Insecta; order Orthoptera; family Tettigoniidae; genus Meconema; species Meconema thalassinum. The sequence goes on along the minus strand of OX336399.1, from coordinate 71,982,414 downwards.
AACAAAACTCGCAGGAACTACATTATAAGGTTCTAAAACCAACAGTTTCTGAGATATTCCCAGAAAACTAATTTAATTTAACAAACTAATGAAGGAATGCAAGTCGGTAATCTTGACAACAGTATCTCAAGGGGTGATATCCAACTTTCCCATTTATTTCTGCAAGAAGCAATGCCACTCCATTTATTACATTTCTGTGAAAGTTTGCAAATGTCTATAAGGTTATCACGGAGCCAACTTAGACTGTATAATTCATTAATGCAATTAAGGGGGTCAAGGTGTGCCCTAAAACTTTTCACGCGATTTTCACGTGCGATATATTGTACAGAAGGTCTATTATATCTCCAAACAGGAACATTATTGTCAAAAATTCTTGAATTGAATCAGCATTTTTTGCAGCTTTTAGGAATTTGGGCCATTTGAGGCTAAAGAACCTTTTTCATGTACCACAAGCCTTTAAAATTTATGATAGGGGTCTCCATGTGTATGGGGACCTAACACAACGGTGAGGGTCAGTTTTTATCTGACGTGTATTGGGCTTCATCTACGAGGCTTTCAATTTTATTTCACGTCAGGAAGTACACGTTAGGTGAATTTAGTTTGAGAGCACATTTTAAATAATCATTTCTTTGACGCCATACGGGTTCATCATTAGGATGATTTTGTTTGTTACTGTGGGGTAGATCCTACCCATATTTGGATATCTGGGTGATATGTTGTAGACAATGGAATTGTCTGTCTGTCTTTCTGTGTATCTTTATGTACGCCTATAACTTGTGTTCGGATGCTTGGTGCATAGTATAATTAGGTACCGTATGGTATCCGTGAGAATCAATACACCAATCATTTATAAAACTCATCACCGTACTTTTCATAGAAGGGTGGGTATAGGGCAAAATGTTTCAAAATACATGCTAAAATAGGCGAAATATAAAAATTATCCTAGAAGGACGACCAAAGCATATGTTGCACTTCTCAATGTGAGACATAAAATTCGGGAGTCTATAAGGGTCTCCGAAAACCACAATTTAAGGCCCTTAAATTAACAGTGTGCGTGATATTCCCAGAAAACTAACTTCGTTCTGATAAACTCATGAAGGAATGGCAAACCGCTAACCATTGCAACAGTATCTCAAGTGATAATGTCTGGTGTTAACACCGAAGACCGTTCAAAGAACGGGTACTTCTGCTAGTTATTGTTATATACTTTAAGAATATGTCCGGATCTAATAATTTTGCCAGATACTATACTTCGAATAGACACCTATTGTGTCTGAATGTTTCCTCTCTCTGTTCCCACTTGTAATAATATCGTTCCTTTGTTCGCTACTGGAAGTAGGTCACTGTACTAGCTTCCTGATTTAATCTCAGTTTGCTATACACGACAATACGATGTTTGTCGGTCATGATTAAAACTGTTTCTCAGTATTGAGTTCAATTTACGGCTCGCTACTACCAAATGTCACGTTCCCTATACATAATTAACTAATGTCTCATATTTATTCTGCTGACGGGCAGAGTCACACAATGATAATTTTATCGCTTATTTCAATCTCGGTGAATTCTGTTCGTATCTGTATTTATAGTATTGGTTTTCTCTTATTTTTAGCCTATTTTCATTTACGAAAAAAATCCATAGGCTTATGAGGTCACCTTTTGTCCGTGTATGTGTGTGTGTGTGTGTGTGTATCTGTGGGTATGTGTATGCTGCTCGGTTCCAAGCTCTGTGAACTTGCGGGATGAAGGGCAGAGGCAGGGTAGGAGCAGGCGAGAATTGAGAAGTCTGTCGACAGCTCGCCGTGTTACCTGACATTCTCGTCTATTCCAATACTGCAAACATGGGTCTTTTCTGAAACCAGTGTGGCGTTGGGAATGAGTGACTGAGTCACCGACTAATGTATTTGCTTCTGTTACTACGCAAGGACCGTGAAACCGCATCAGTCGTCACCTCCACTACTCATAGTCTGCGATGCACATTCCTCTCAGATCCACGCAGCTTAGACTCGAGCAGTAGGCTGTGTGTGTATGTGTTTGTGTGTGAACGTGTGTGTCCCCCACCCAATAACTTCTAAACGGCTGGCGATATTTCAATGAAACTCGGTAGGTATTAGCACCATTCTGGACAACCCCGACAGTGCCCTCAAAACTTTATTATGTCACACAAATCCAACATGGTGGCTGTGCGAAATATTTCACTGGCATTCAATTTCTCCGAAACTATTACTGATATCACCCTGAAATTTTGTACGGTGATAGAAGTTCACCTATGAGACATTCAAATCCCTGTTAACTACAAAACTGACATGGCGGCCAAGCAAATTTGAAATATTAAAATAGACTTTCTCGCGATTTAACCATCCAAATTATTATACACATTGCAAGTCATCTATTTTAGTTCACTTGTTTACATAACCTCAAGATGGCGGCTGTGCGAAATATTTCATTGGCATTCTATAGCTCCGAACTATTATTGATATCACCCTGAAGTTTCGTACGGTGATAAAGGGCACTACTACAAGTTCATCTATGTAACATACATAAACCCGTAAAATACAAAACGAACATGGTGGCCAAGTGAATTTGGAGCATATTAATAAACTTTTCTCGCGATTTAACCATCTGAGTGCACTGAAATATGGTACAGTAAATGTGTTTACAAGGTGTAATGCACTGATATCTAATTTAGTTCAATTGTTTACGTAACCTCAAGATGGCGGCTATGCGAAATTTTAAAATCAAGTTTTTATTTTTTGTGTCGTAATCAAGCGATTGAAGTTTGAATACTACACCTTCACAATAATCTTCATGTAATAGTTGCCTACATAACTGTAAAACCTACGTATATAAATATCCATCATGGCGACCATCTGAAATATTTAGACGCTTCTCAATATCTACGAATCTATTACAGCAATCAAACTGAAATTTTGTATGTCGATAGAGGCAATTAACATAAGTAGAATATATGAAAATAGGCTGTATAGTTCTTCACAGAGCTACCTGTTTGCTATTAGAACGTATGAAATGTAATTCTTGAAGGAAATCGATCATGATTGAACACTTTCAACTCGATGTCTCACACAGATTTTCTCCTCAAGATGTCAGGAATTACATTTGACTTCCTGGATGAGCATCTAAGGAAAGGGAAACCAATCTCAGGAGACAGGGAACCATACATGGGGTGAAGGGAAGGATCTAATTTTCTGCTCGGCAGCAAAAGAAAGTTTAAGGCTTCGGACTCTTGTGAGAGGCACAGTCCAGGCAATTGTAATAACATTACGATTGGAAGGAAACTGCTCCATATGCCCTAGAGTCACGTGACAGTCTTCTACACAAATTGTAGTATTGTGTTATACTGTAGTTAGAACCCTGCCTGGATAAACAAACCGTTATCCGCATCCGCTCCGCATCCGCAAGGCTGTTATCCGCATCCGCCCCACATCTGCACGATTGTTATCCGTATCCGCCACGCAACCACAAGATTTTTATCCATATCGGCACGTTTGTCATCAAAATTCGCTGACATTACAATGAAGATGAACTGTGCCGGCTGCCGAAGCCTGTCGCACTCCCCTGGGGGCAATGATTAAACGGCGGCTTCGGAAGCGTAGTCGGTAGTATACTGAGCTTCAATGCCCAAGATCGCGGGTTCAAACAAGGCTGAAGCCGTCGGATTTTTTAAGAGCGTTAAAAATCTCTCAGTATGCCTTCCTTCGGAGGGGAAGTAAAGCCGGCGGTCCCATGTCATAGATTTATGGCATGTTAAAGAACCTTCCACTAATTGCACCTGTATGAAGCTAAATTGGATAGGTTAAGAATGTAAACAACGCTCTTAGGTTTCTATGTTCGTTGCCAAGAGCCGACTGCGGTGGCGACTAGTAGCTAAGTTCTGAACTTGGCCTAGTAGTCGTTGACGGTGGCGCTTGGCGGCAAAGTAGGATCTATTTGAAAAATTCTAAGTTGCAGTCCTTAAATTAAAAAAAAACAGATAACACACACTAACAGTCATCACAATTAACACCGGTTATGAGACAGATTCTACACACACCCAAAGTACACGGGGCTACATGACCGCGTTGTAGCAGCCCCTAAACTTAAGAACCAACCAACCAATGATTAAACGAATGACAGATGAAATGAAATGACAGTGGAGAATGTTGCTGGAATGAAATTTGTGACAGGGAAAACCCGAGTACCCGGAAAAAGACCTGTCTGCCTCCGCTTTGTCCAGCACAAATCTCACATGGATTGACCGGAATTTGAACCACGGACCCAGCTGTGAGAGGCCGGCGTGACATTACAAAAATAATTTTAATTTATTAGATAAAGTATTAAAACAACACCTTTAGACCTTTCAGGAGAAATTTGTTCCCCCAGGCTTTGTGTGAATTGTAAGACAATGTTGGCTGAGTTTTGTCCCTCAGAGTAATGGCAAGTGAAACATCGGGTGGATACTTAGCCGTCGGATAGACCCACGCAGGTATAAAGGATAATCTTTGGCAAAGGTCAACACTAATTGAGGGTATTTTCATGACTGGCTTCTCTCACTTCTCTATTATACTCACACAATCCAAGCGAAAGCAAACAGGGAAATAACAAGAAACGTGAAAGACACATATCGTAGCAAGAGCAAAAATTATTAAGAAACAAGTAGTTCCGTGAAGAACTATACAGCCTATTTTCATACATCCTACTTATGTTAATTGCCAATATCAACATACAAAATTTCAGTTTGAATGCTGTAATAGAATCGTAGATATTGAGAACCGACTAAATATTTCGGATGGTTGCCATGTTGGATTTTTATATATGTAGGTCCTAGAGTTATGTACTGTTACATGAAGATTATTGTGTACGTGTAACATTCAAACTTCAATCGCATGAATAGGACACAAGAAGTAAAAACGAGATTTTAGAATTTCGAACAGCTGCCATCTTGTGGTTATGGAAACAATTGAAATAAATTAGATGCCAGTGGATTAACATTTGTTTAAGGATTTACTGTACCAAGTTTTACTGCACTCGGATGGTTAAATTGCGAGAAACGTCAATGTGAATATTTATAATTCGCGTCGCCGCCATGTTGGATTTGTGATCACCAGGCTATTGAAAGTCCTACAGATGGACTTATGCTCATAGCCCCTATGAACATAAAAACATTCAGTTTGATTGCTATAACAGATTCGTAGATATTCAGAGCCGTCTAAATATTTTGGATGGTCGCCATGTTGGATTGTTAAATGTATAGGCCATAGAGTCATGTACCATTAAAGGAAAATTATTGCGTAGGTTCATTATTCAAACTTTTACGTCGATCGCATGATTACGACACAAGAAATAAAAACTTAATTTTAAAATTCGCACAGCCGCCATCTTGAGGTTATGTAAACAATTGAACTAAATTAGATACTAGTGCATTCCAATGTGTATAAACATTTGCTGTACCAAGTTGTATTGCGTTTGTTTGGTTAAATCGCGAGAATCGTCTATTTTAAAGTCACAACTTCACCCGCCGCCTTGTTGGTATTGTAGTTACCAGTTTTTGAAAAGTCACATAGGTGAACATCTAGTAGTTCCCTTTATCACCGTAAAAAATTCCAGGTGATATCGGTAATAGTTTCGGTGATATTGAATTCTGGTGAAATCTTTCGTACAGCCGCCATGTTGGATTGGTGAGATGTAACAAAATTTGAAGGACACGGTCGGGGTCGTCCGGTATAGTGCTATGAAATTACCGAGTTTCATTTAAATCGCTCCAGCCGTTTAGATGTTATTAGGGGACACACAAACACACACACCATCACACACAGCCACACACGGACAAAGGGTGATCTCATAAGCCTATTTTTTCAAAATTGAAAATAGGCTAATAATCCAGTTCAATATTGTAATTCAAAGTCTATCCGCAAATTTACTCAAAACATTTTCCGTATCTTATCCACTATTCGCACAGCAATGCAAACTATATCCGCACGGCGAAGAATTTTGCGGATATCCATGGGTTAATCCACAGATATCCGCATCCGCTCAGGGCTTCAGTTATAGTTGTCACTGTATTGCGAATGGAATATGGAATTAGTGGTCATCACGTATATTATCTTAATAAAACCGCCTAGTCAAACACTAAAGAAACGTTTAATTACATTATTAATCGTACATGTTTCGGTATTTCATTGATACCTTCCTCAGCGTGATTGATACAGGCCGGACGTTAGTTTTAGACGATTGCCTTTGACCTTGAAGCCTGCGAGTGAGCCTACACACACTCACTCTCTCACCCTATCGCTTCACACTATTCACCACCGATCTGATGTAATGGAATTCCAGACTTGAGCAGGCAGTACAGTCCACGTCGAATTATTATGTGACGCGGAAGTACACGTTGCCAATGACTGTACTTCAGCAGTAGTGTGAAACAGCTTTGTCAATCATCGGACTGCTTGGGGCAGCAGATAACAACACAGGTACTGTAGTAACTCGCCTCCAGGCTTCCATTATGATTTTTCACTCGTCTAAAACAAACGTCCGGCCTGAATTAAATCTTAAAACTAGTTAACAAAGCCAAAAAGAAATGGATATCCTTGCAAATATATTAAATGCCATGTATTAAAAACTGATAGTAAAATGATGTTATTAAAACAATAGGTATAAAATACCTTATAATCTGCCTAAGTCAATACTCCATTAATTTTGTTCGAAACTGTAGTGACAGAAGATGTCGCTGTCGGAAGAATGAAGAAGCGTAAAAGATGTAGGCTAAATTATCGCTTCAAATGGAACAACATTTCTTATACAGCCTTCTACCCTTAAAATTTCAGTCGATTCCCAACTTGATGGCCCACTCTGTTGTTTCAGTTGTTTAATGGCTAACGCAATGTGCAGGTTATTTACTAAACATAGCAATCAAGCATATTATACAATCTTATAACCTCTAAAATATTCAGTAGATTCCACTTGTTGGCCTTCTCCGCTGTATTAGTTTTCGATGGGTAATAAACATTGCAGATCATATATGCCCATTAATCCCAGTAACCAATCATACTATAAAATAAATGGGCTTAATGGTCATATATGATCTGCAATGTTTATTACCCATCGAAAACTAATACAGCGGAGAAGGCCAACAAGTGGAATCTACTGAATTTTTTAGAAGTTAAAAGATTGAATAGGGTGCGTTCAAAAAGTAACGAGCCGTAGGCATAATTTCAGAAACCAGTACCAGTATGTTAGAAGTATTGGCCCTGGCTGTTGAGGCACTTGTCCCACTCTGACACGAGGTGGTGTAGGGCTGTCTCATAAAATTCCCTGGGCTGCGATTTGAACGAGTTCCGCACGTACAACTGGACGTCGGCGTCCGGGAATCGTTGGCCCCGCAGAGTCCTTTTCAGGGGACCAAACATGGCGTAATCACAAGGAGAGAGGACTGGACTGTACGGAGGGCGGCCGAGAACCTCCCATTTGAATTTCTGCAGGAGTGCCGCGACTGTGTTGGCCGTATGACGTCGTGCATTGTCGTGGAGCGACCACGGCGGCTATGGCGTTCACTGTCACTCGGCGGTCCTGGGTAATGAGTACATCAACCAGCTGGACGTTGTCATCGGTAATATAGTGGGGTGTCCCAGACCGGGCATCATCGGCTAACGACACCCGTCCTTCCCTGAAGGGCTTGTGCCACGCCTTGACCCTTGCAAGATACATGCAGTGTTCGCCGTACATTTGTGACATTCGGCGATGAATGTCCGTTCCCCCTACTCCTTCCGCTGTCAGAAACCGAACAACACCTCTTTGCTCTTCGGTTGACGCCTCCATGTCACTGTTTGCAATGCGAATGGCAGCGTTGGACGATTGATACATGCTGCTGCTCGCATTGTATCGTCACGTGACGTGCACGCGTGCCCTCTAGCGACGGGCTGTGACCTTCCCCGCTCTGGTTGGAACCACACCTCGTTATACACGCCACGATTAGCCGATGTCGTCACCGGTTTGCGCATTCCAGCCTCCGGCTCGTTACTTTTTGAGCGCACCTTATATATTATGCTTGGTTATTGGGCTTAGTATATGATCTGCACTTTGTGTTACCCATTGGAAAGATAGAACAGCGGATTAGACCAACAAGTAAATCGAATGAATTTTTTTTAGAGTTAAATGATTGTATAATATGTGCTGTGTTTAGTAAATAACCTGCATATTGCGTTACCCATTAAACAACTAAAACAACAGATTGGGCCATCAAGTTGGGAATCGACTGAATTTTTAAGGTCAGAAGACTGTATAACAAATTATGTTCCATTTGAAGCGACAATTTAGCCTTCACCTTTTACGCTTCTTCATTCTTCCGACAGCGACATCTTCTGTCACTACAGTTTCGAACAAAATTAATGGAGTATTGGCGTAGGAAGTTTATAAGGTAGATCTCTTATTTTAATAGCATCATTTTACTATCACTTTTTAATACATGGCATTTAATATATTTGCAAGCTTTTCCATTTTTTGAATTAAATCAATGTTTGTAAGGATATCCATTTCTTTTTGGCTTTGTTAACTAGTTTTAAGATTTAATATCAATCACGCTGAGGAATGTATCAATGGAATACCGAAACATGTACGATTAATAATGTAATTAAACGTTTCATTGGTGTTTGACTGGGCGGTTTTAATAAGATAATGCTATCAGTCAACACGGATATTAATTATTACCATTGTCATAATGGTCAATGTTTACGCATTTCATCACGTATATTTCTTGTGTTTCTCAATGTCTGCCATTTCCCGACAGAAATGTGAACATTTAAATTTACTGAAAAAAGGCGCATTAAATTAAACATTTTTATCGAAATGACATAGCCTATTATTTATGAATAAAATCTATTTAGTACGATTTTATTTTCATTTTTAAAAGTACATTGAAGACCCGTGGCTTAGGCGGCAGCAGTCCGGCCTCTCACCGCTGGGTCCGTGGTTCAAATCCCGGTCACTCCATGTGAGATCTGTGCTGGACAAAACGGAGACAGACAGGTTTTTCTCCGGGTACTCCGGTTTTCCCTGTCAAAATTTCATTCCAGCAACACTCTCCCCCATCATTTCATTTCATCTGTCATTCATTTAATCATTGCCCCAGAGGAGTGCGTCAGGCGTCGGCAGTCGGCACAGTTCATATCCTCGCCGCTAGATGGGGGCTTCATTCATTCCATTCCTGACCCGGTCGGAGACTGGAAGCAGGCTGTGGATTTTCATTTTTCATTGAAGAAAAATGTTAGAACTCATAGCCATTTGGACCCCGTTTTGCAGAGTAGAATACGCGACCACCTGGAAACTGGCCAGACACAGACCGAAGTCGCCGTATCCTTGAATGTGCCACAAAGTGTCATTTCCAGGCTTTGGAGACGATTTCCAGACACAGGAGAAGTTAGTCGTAGGCCAGTACCAGGTCGACCAAGAGTAACCACCCCACAGCAGGACCGATTTCTGGCCTTAACCGCTCGACAAAATACGAGTGCACCTGCAAGACAATTGTCGGTGGAGCTTCCAGCCGTCTCAGGGGTTGCCGTTTCCCGGCAAATTGTCTACCGGTAACGGAGGCTCAGAACAGCACGGCTGTTTGCCAGACGTCCAGCGGTGTGCGTCCCGCTCACTCCAGCACAGAGATGGACCCGTTTAGTGTGGAGCCATCAACGTCAAAACTGGACCATGAATGAATGGAGGCATGTGTTCTTCACAGAAGAATCCCGCTTCAGTTTGCAGAACGATTCCCGTCGCACTTTATTCTGGAGAGAACCGGGTAGCCGATACAACCACAGGAACATCGTGGAACGGGACCAGTATGGTGGTGGTGGCATCATGTTGAATGGCCGTACGGACCTGCACATCTTCATGGGTGGTCCAAGGAACACCGTCAACACTCGGAGATAGAGGGATGAAGTACTGAGACCACATGTTCGACTCTTCAGTGGTGCGGTTGGTCCAGACTTCCTCTTAAAGGACGATGTCCCGACCACACCGCGCCGCTCTGATGGATGCATTTCTGGCTGGGGACGACATTCGTCGCATGGACTGGCCAGCGAGGTCTGTGGATCTGAATCCTATAGATCCTGCTTGGGATGCATTGGGGAGGCGAATTGCATCCCGTCAGCCTCCACCAAGGATCATCCAAGACCTTCGCATTGCCCCTTCAGAGAAATGGGATCGACTGCCACAAGAGCTCCTGGACCATCTGATACAGAGCATGCCTCGTCGCTGCGAAGCATGTGTGGTCGTTAGGGGTAACCATACACCCTATTAACAGCATATTTTGTTGTGAAAGACATTGCCAATATTTGTTAGTTGTTGTCAAGGGTGTACCTTAGCTATCAGAACCTTTCTGACACTGTTTCTTTGGACAAGTTGTGTGTCATGTGGTGACATGTGGTTTGTTCAGCAATCCGTCTGACAATCCTATCAGGCGGTAAGGCCTCGTTTAGCAATTATGCTTAACTTTTAGACACTAGTGTATAATACCTATCTGGGGCCGATAACCTAGTTGTTAGGCCCCTTAAAACAACAATTATCATCATCATCAATACCTAACTATCGTACATCCATGATGATCAAATTGAGATATCTTGCATGCCTGGTATTTTATACATAGTTCTCCGCCGTTCAGTGTGGTGCGCGTGACGTTCGGAGAATGTGGTTCAACTGTCGACATCCAGTCCACATATTACGCCCCCAGACAGAGTGCAACTGACTGGATGGCTATTTGGTTGCTCTTTGATGTGAAGGTTCCAGTTCAGGAATCTGGAAGACTACTCAGTAATTCAGTGTTGTGGTATATTCTATCAGACCATCCGGATGACTATTTGGTTACTCATTGATGTGAAGGTTCCAGTTCAGGAATATGGAGGACTACTCAGTAATTCAATATTGTGGTACTTCCTATCAGTCCATCTGGTAGACTATTTGGTTACTCATTGATTAGACGACTGCAAGCTTGTGTGTAGATTTACTTGTATCTTAAACTCGCAACCTTATTTTTATGTTGAGTGAACGTGAATCATATTTCAAAAATCTCATTTGCATTAACTAGGAATAGAACACAGGCTATCAACGATAAAGGCAAGCACCTAAACTGTTGTACCATTACACCTAACAAACTGTTGAGTTTCACTTGATGTTCCTATTATTCAATACAAGGACGTGTTATTCAAAGTTTCATTAATAAATCAGGCACGATTTAATGTATGTTCCTTCAACTGCATTTCAAGAATCACAAATAACTGTTTTGCCTTCACAAAAACCCGACAGGAGATATTTGTCAACGCATTAACATAAAATACACCAAGGGAATAATGTATCCTTGCAGGGTTACTGGATGGTCAAACGTAGGAACATTATATCGGCCTGAGATAATGTGAGTAATGACTTTGTTTGTAACATTGTGCGTCATTACTGTAGAAACATTATAAAAGAGGATTTGAATTTGGTCAAACAAAACAATAATTTGGTACAGTTAGCTGCAAAGTCTCTAGGCAAGACAGAGTGGAAAAATAAGAAGAATTATGAATTCATGAACTTCCCTTTAACGTTTCACTGTCGTCTGTTGGCCTCATCAGATGTTCATAGTACGTCGGATTTCCGCAGTGAGCTGGTTGTATTAATTTAGTGACGTAACAGATGGTCGTTACTTACTGAACAATATAATAAGACGTTCTCGAATACATCACTTAATATTGTTCAAGAAAAATCTTTCGTTTTGTGGTATTATGACAGATTCTATTATGGGACGTGTGAGAACGTCGGCTTGACCACATCTACTTTGACACAGCAATATTTGGAAGTATCCTCCTTTCTTCATCACGACGCTCATGCCCCCTGTGAACATCTACTTGAAATCCAACGGTTGATCAAGTTATTATGGTCGCTTGATAGAATAGCAATTTAAATGGTTCATAGGGCATACAAATCAAAGTTTCAATGTTATAGTCTCACTTCATCTATAATTTATATTTACAAGCATATTACTCTTCAATCCTTTTGAAACCCTCATGAAAAACAAGTAGTTCTGTGAAGAACTATACAGCCTATTTTCATATATCCTACTTATGTTAATTGCCACTATCAACATACACAATTTCAGTTTGATTGCTGTAATAGATTCGTAGATATTGAGAACCGACTAAATATTTCGGATGGTCGCCATGTTGGATTTTATATATGTAGGTCCTAGAGTTATGTACTGTTACACGCAGATTATTGTGAACGTGTAGTATTCAAACTTCAATCGCATAATTAGGACACAAGAAAAACAAGGAGATTTAAAAAATTTTCACAGCTGCCATCTTGAGGTTATGGAAACAATTGAAATAAATTAGATGCCAGTGGATTAACATTCGTATAAGGATTTACTGTACCAAGTTTCACTGCACGCGGATGGTTAAATTGCGAGAAACGTCCATGTGAATATTTATAATTCGCGTCACCGCCATGTTGGATTTGTGATCACCAGGTTATTTAAAGTCCTATAGGTGAACATAAGTTCATAGCCCCTATGAACATTAAAAAATGCAGTTTGATTGCTAAAAATAGATTCGTAGATATTCAGTATCGTCTAAATATTTCGGATGGTCGCCATGTTGGATTGTTAAATGTATATATAGGCCATAGATTCATGTACCATTAAAGGAAAATTATTGCGTAGGTTCATTATTCAAACTTTCACTTCGATCGCATGACTACATCACAATAAATAAAATCTTACTTTTAAAATTCGCCCTGCCGCCATCCTGAGGTTATGTAAACAATTGAACTAAATTAGATACCAGTGGATTACAATGTGTATAAATATTTCCTGTGCCAGGTTTCAGTGCGCTTGGAACATTAAATCGCGAGAAAGGTCTATTTAAAATTATCAAATTCGCTTGGCCGCCATGTTCGTTTTGTAGTTAACCGGTTTTTGAAAGTCTTATAGATGGACTTCCAGTAGTGCCGTTTATCTCCGTACAAAATTTCAGGGTTTTACCGCTAATAGTTTCAGAGATATAGAATGCCGGTGGAATATTTCGCACATCCGCCATCTTGTGATTATGTAAACAATTGAACGAAGTTAGACGTCGGTGCATTACAATGTATATAAACATATACTGTACCAAGTTTCATTGCGTTTGGTTGTTCAAATCGCGAGAAACGTCTATTTAAAAGTCGCAAATTCGCTTGGCCGCCATGTTGGTTTTGTAGTTACCAGGTTTTCAAAAGTCACATAAGTGAACTTATAGTAATTCCCTCTATCACCATAGAAAATGTCAGGGTAATATCGGTAATAGTTTCGGAGATATTGAATGCTGGCGAAATATTTCGCACAGCCGCCATGTTGGATTGGTGAGTCGTAACAAAATTTGAAGGGCACGGTCGAGGTCGCCGGGCATAGTGCTATGAACTTTCCGAGTTTCATTGAAATCGCTCCAGCCGTTTAGATTTTATTAGGGGGGGACACACACGAATCACACACGCACACGCACACACACACGGACAAAAGGTGATCTCATAAGCCTATTTTATCAAAATTGAAAATAGGCTAAAAAGGTGATCTGAATATTCTATTTTAATTGAGCACAGTTTATACTGTAATTAACATACTGAGTCATTGAATCATCCGGATGCTATACAGTACATTGATGATTCATTTAATAAATTTAATTTTATCCGTGATAATCTCAGTGGCCGAACTCTCCTCTTGGCCACTTACCGAAGATTTTCCAATCAGACTGAGGTCAGTATGTTTGCCAGGTCACTCCACAATATGTACCTTGTAATAATGAAGGAACATGTGTCACTTTCATTTCGACCATTTAACAAGTTGCAGAATCGTTCATGAATACTAATTTGCTTCTTACTGGAAACTCTTCGCGGGTTTTTGGAAGCAGCGTCTTCTCGAGAACATTGTACTGATAATGGTTCATAGTGTTTCGAGAATATTTACGTGACTAGTTTCTGTAACAATGATGAAAGAACACACTACGGCATATGACATTGTTACTTCATTGGGTCACATAAGATACAAATCCACACTAAATCACGCCAACTACAATGTCATCAGGGAACTATAGCACACTTGGTCTCGACTCCGTTATTGAGCTACTTATTTGCTCAGGGAGCTTACAATATTGTGTATGGCACCTAATTTAACAATAATGTTTATTAATTTCGTGTCAGAAACATAGGCTACTGGCAGTTTTACAAAGTTATAAACATTATATTATGAAATTTAACCAAAACGTGACAAACTGTCAGTGTTTCCTCTGAGATTCTGCGCATGATGTTGGAAAGAGCCGACATTGTACTATTTATTTAATTGTCTGTTCTTCTCCACAACCAAACTCGGTTCTGTGTTCCTTAGTGTATCACCCTAGATCTGCCTATTGATGATCTCAACCTATTCAGAGACTTCTATGTTAGGCATCCCTTGTCATAACTAGGTGGTGCAATTTCAAGTACTATTTTCCAGCCAAAGTGAAGGGGTGTCTAGCTTTGCATAGCATTTTAATCTTGAGTTTCCTAAGGTGATTGTAAATGCCTTTTTCTTAGAATACTCTTCCTGGACTTCCGTATTTGCTCGTGCAGTTCGTGCTCCTATAACGGATGAGGTTTTTTGCCCAACTTTCTTCCTTTCCCAGTTCGCCGCTATTACTCTTTGTACAGAAGGTGGTAAAGCTATCCTACTGGAGTGAATTTTAAACATCCTGTTGTGATCCAATAGCTGTCGTTGAGAGCTACATCCACCTCTTTGGCATGTATCTTAACAATAACAGACAATAATTAACAATTACATACACAGAAAGAATGATCCAATCACTAATTTTACATAGAGGTTCAAATAATGTGGTCAATTTCTGTATCTGCACCAAGTCTCTGTTCCATTAGGTACGATATAGGGCTGGCATATTTTTAGCCTACTTTCGATTTTTGCAAAAAATGAAAGTAGACTTATGAGATCAACACAGGGCGAAAAAAGTGTGTCTGTCTGTGTGTGTGTATGTGTGTGTGTGAGTCTGTGTGTGTGTGTATGTGTGTGTGTGAGTCTGTGTGTGTGTGTGTGGGTGTGTCTGTGTGTGTGTGAGTGTGTGTACTCTGAATGTCTGTCCCCCCCTATCAATTCGAACACGGTGAATGCGAATTGAACGAAACTTGGTACAAAGGTAGCACTAGCAAAGGACACCTCAGTGTCATGTTTTATATCGCCGCCATCTTGACGGAAACGTAATGGCGGCCACACAAATGTTCAAAGCTTAAATAAAATTACGACTAACCTAATCATCCGATCTCTACCAAATTTTGCAACAACATACCTTTATGGGGGGAGCATCCTTTGACGAAACTAATAGGTCATCAGCGTAATAGTTTGCGGATGGCGGCCATATTTGTGTGAAAACCGATTCCCCCTATTAATTCGAACACGGTGCAACCGAATGGAACGAAATTTGGTACAGAGGTAGTACTAACAAAAGGCACCTCAGTGTCATGTTTTATATCGCCGCCATCTTGACGGAAACGTAATGGCGGCCACACAAATGTTCAAAGCTTAAATCAAATTACGATTAACCTAATCATCCGATCTCTACCAAATTTGCAACAACATACCCTTATGGAGGAAGCATCCTTTGACCAAATGAATAGGTCATAAGCCTAATAGTTTGCGGATGGCGGCCATCTTTGTGTGAAAATCAATTCCCCCTATTAATTCAAACACGGTGAAAACGAATGGAACGAAATTTGGTACAGAGGTAGCACTAGCAGGGGGCATCTGTGTCATGTTTTATATCGTCGCCATTTTGACAGAAACGTAATGGCGGCCACACAAATGTTCAAAGCTTAAGTTAAATTACGACTAACATAACCATCCGATCTCTACCAAACTTTGCAACAACATACCTTTATGGAGGGGGCATCCTTTGACTAATCTAATAGGTTATTAGCCTAATAGTTTGCGGATGGCAGCCATCTTTATGTCAAAATTGATTCCCCCTATTAATTCGAACACGGTGGAACCGAATGGAACGAAATTTGGTACAGAGGTAGCACTAGCAAAGGGCACCTCAGTGTCATGTTTTATATCGCCGCCATCTTGACTGAAACGTAATGGCGGCCACACGACTGTTCAAAGCTTAAATCAAATTACGATTAACCTAATCATCCGATCTCTACCAAATTTTGCAACTACATACCTTTATGGAGGGAGCATCCTTTGACCAATCTAATAGGTCATCAGCGTAATAGTTTGCGGATGGCGGCCATCTTTGTGTGAAAATAAATTCCCCCTATTAATTCAAACACGGTGAAACCGAATGGAACGAAATTTGGTACAGAGGTAGCACTAGCAAAGGGCATCTCAGTGTCATGTTTTATATCGCGGCCATATTGACAGAAACGTAATGGCGGCCACACAAATGTTCAAAGCTTAAGTTAAATTACGACTAACATAACCATCCGATCTCTACCAAACTTTGCAACAACATACCTTTATGGAGGGAGCATCCTTTGACCAATCTAATATGTTATTAGCCTAATAGTTTGCGGATGGCGGCCATCTTTATGTCAAAATTGATTCCCCTATTAATTCGAACACGGTGGAACCGAATGGAACGAAATTTGGTACAGAGGTAGCACTAGCAAAGGGCACCTCAGTGTCATGTTTTATATCCCCGCCATGTTGACTGAAACGTAATGGCGGACACACGAATGTTCAAAGCTTAAATCAAATTACGATTAACCTAATCATACGATCTCTACCAAATTTTGCAAGTACATACCTTTATGGAGGGAGCATCCTTTGACCAATCTAATAGGTCATTCGCCTAATAGTTTGCGGATGGCTGCAATCTTTGTGATAGAAACGATTCGCCCTATTAATTCAAACACGGTGAACCGAATGGAACGAAATTTGGTACAGAGATAGCACTAGCAAAGGGCCTCTCAGTGTCATGATTAATATCGCCGCCATATTGACAGAAACGTAATGGCGGCCACACAAATGTTTAAAGCTTAAATTAAATTATGACTAACATAACCATCCGATCTCTACCAAACTTTGCAACAACATACCTTTATGTAGGGAGCATCCTTTGACCAATCTAATAGGTCATTAGCCTAATAGTTCACGGATGGCGGCCATCTTTATGTCAAAATTGATTCCCCCTATTAATTCGAACACGATGGAACCGAATGAACGAAATTTGGTACAGAGGTAGCACTAGCAAAGGGCACCTCAGTGTCATGTTTTATATCACCGCTATCTTGACGGAAACATAATCGCGGCCACCCAAATGTTAAAAGCTAAAATGTAATTACGACCAACCTAATAATCTAGTCTCTACCAAATTTTGCAACACCATATCTTTATGTGGGAAACATATTCTGACCAAATTGCAAGAACATCAGCCCAATAGTTTGCAGATGGTGGCCAAGTATGTGTGCAAATCGATTCCCCCTAACAATTCAAACACGGTGAAACCGAATTGAACGAAATTTGGTACAGAGGTAGCACTAGCGAAGGGCACCTCATATTCATGTTTAATATCCCTATAGCACGTTGTATTTCAACAAACTACTACAACCAACATTCAATCATACTCCTTGAAAAGGGCAAAGAGTTATAACAATACCCATGCATTTAGGAGAAAGTAGGCTATATGTTCTTAACTGAACATCTTGTTTAGCCTACTTTTCACATTTTTCAAAAATGAGGAAAACGTAGACTTATGAGATCGATCCGGGAAAATGTGTGTCTGTCTGTCTGGCTGTGTGTGTGTCCCCCCCTATCAACTCCTAAACGGCTGCAGCAATCAAAACCTAATTTAGTATCAGTAAAGATGTGCACCGGAATAGCTCACGTCCATATTTGAAAATGATGTCAGTGCTACCAACTGCTCAAAAAAACACTAGAAATTTGGGCTCCATGTCGGATATCAAGCAAGATATGCATGGGAGCTACTCCAAAATTGGCACACATGTAGATAATACTATTTCAGTTTAATTTCCAGGAGGCCAACCATGACAGTGTTGCCAAAATAATTTTAAGCCTTCTGATAGGTCCAATGTTTAAATGCATATAACTTCTACACTATCAATTAGATTTCAACCAAATTTTGTATGTAATATCTGTACATAAACATATATGGCTGAGCGTATTCTTAAGAGCCACCAGGGCTGCCAATTGTTAATAATTGCTCTCTCCCTATTTTTAGCCTACTTTCGATTTTTGCAAAAAATGAAAGTAGACTTATGAGATCAACACAGGGCTAAAAAGTGTGTCTGTCTGTGTGTGTGTATGTGTGTGTGTGAGTCAGTGTGTGTGTGTGTGTGTATGTGTGTGTGTGAGTCTGTGTGTGTGTGTGTGTCTGTGTGTGTGTGTGTGAGTGTGTGTACTCTGAATGTCTGTCCCCCCCTATCAATTCGAACACGGTGAATGCGAATTGAACGAAATTTGGTACAAAGGTAGCACTAGCAAAGGACACCTCAGTGTCATGTTTTATATCGCCGCCATCTTGACGGAAACGTAATGGCGGCCACACAAATGCTCAAAGCTTAAATCAAATTACGACTAACCTAATCATCCGATCTCTACCAAATTTTGCAACAACATACCTTTATGAGGGAAGCATCCTTTGACCAAACCAATAGGCCATCAGTGTAATAGTTTGCGGATGGCGGCCATCTTTGTGTGAAAATCGATTCCCCCTATTAATTCGAAGACGGTGCAACCGAATGGAACGAAATTTGGTACAGAGGTAGTACTAAAAAAGGCACCTCAGTGTCATGTTTTCTATCGCCGCCATCTTGATGGAAACGTAATGGCGGCCACACAAATGTTCAAAGCTTAAATCAAATTACGACTAACCTAATCATCCGATCTCTACCAAATTTTGCAACAACATACCTCTATGGGGGAGAATCCTTTGACCAAACTAATAGGTCATCAGCGTAATAATTTGCGGATGGCGGCCATCTTTGTGTAAAAATCGATTCCCCTATTAATTCAAATACGGTGAAACCGAATGGAACGAAATTTGGTACAGAGGTAGCACTAGCAAAGGGCACCTCTGTCTCATATTTTATATCGCCGCCATCTTGACGGAAACGTAATGGCGGCCACACAAATGTTCAAAGCTTAAATTAAATTACGATTAACCTAATCATCCGATCTCTACCAAATTTCGCAACAACATACCTTAATAGAGGAAGCATCATTTGACCAAACGACTAGGTCATTAGCCTAATAGTTTGCGGATGGCGGCCATCTTTGTGTGAAAATCAATTCCCCCTATTAATTCAAACACGGTGAAACCGAATGGAACGAAATTTGGTACAGAGGTAGCACTGGCAAAGGGCATCTCAGTGTCATGTTTTATATCGCCGCCATATTGACAGGAACGTGATGGCGGCCACACAAATGTTCAAAGCTTAAGTTAAATTACGACTAACATAACCATCCGATCTCTACCAAACTTTGGAACAACATTCCTTTATGGAGGGAGCATTCTTTGACCAATATAATAGGTTATTAGCCTAATGGTTTGCGGATGGCGGCCATCATTATGTCAACATTGATTCCCCCTATTTATTCGAACACGGTGGAACTGAATGAACGAAATTTGGTACAGAGGTAGTACATGCAAAGGGCACCTCAGTGTCATGTTTTATATCGCCGCCATCTTGACAGAAACGTAATGGCGGCCACACAAATGTTCAAAGCTTAAGTTAAATTACGACTAACATAACCATCCGATCTCTACCAAACTTTGCAACAACATTCCTTTTTCGAGGGAGCATCCTTTGACCAATCTAATAGGTTATTAGCCTAATAGTTTGCGGGTGGCGGCCATCTTTATGTCAAAATTGATTCCCCCTATTAATTCGAACATGGTGGAACCGAATGGAACGAAATTCGGTAAAGAGGTAGCACTAGCAAAGGACACCTCAGTGTCATGTTTTATATCGCCACCATCTTGACTGAAACGTAATGCCGGCCACACGAATGTGCAAAGCTTAAATCAAATTACGATTAACCTAATCATTCGATCTCTGCCAAGTTTTGCAACTACATACCTTTATGGAGGGAGCATCCTTTGACCAATCTAATAGGTCATTCGCCTAATAGTTTGCGGATGGCGGCCATCTTTGTGTCAAAATCGATTCCCCCTATTAATTCAAACACGGTGAAACCGAATGGAACGAAATTTGGTACAGAGGTAGCACTAGTAAAGGGCATCTCAGTGTCATGATTTATATTGCCGCCATATTGACAGAAACGTAATGGCGGCCACACAAATGTTTAAAGCTTAAATCAAATTACGACTAACATAACCATCCGATCTCTACCAAACTTTGCATCAACATACCTTTATGGAGGGAGCATCCTTTGACCAATCTAATGGGCCATTAGCCTAATAGTTTGCGGATGGCGGCCATCTTTATGTCAAAATTGATTCCCCCTATTAATTCGAACACGGTGGAACCGAATGAACGAAATTTGGTACAGAGGTAGCACTAGCAAAGGGAACCTCAGTGTCATGTTTTAAATCGCCGCCATCTTGACGGAAAGGTAATGGCAGCCACACAAATGTTCAAAGCTTAAATCAAATTACGATTAGCCTAATCATCCGATCTCTAGCAAATTTAGCAACAAAATACCTTTATGGAGGGAGCATCTTTTGACCAAACTAATAGGTCATCAGCCTAATATTTTGCGGATGGCGGCCATCTTTGTGTGAAAATCGATTCCTCTTATCAATTCGAACACGGTGAAACCGAATGGAACGAAATTTGGTACAGAGGTAGCACTAGCAAAGGGCACCTCATATTCTTGTTTAATATCCCTATAGCACGTTGCATTTCAACAAGCTACTACAACCAACATTCAATCATACTCCTTGAAAAGGACAAAGAGTTATAACAATACCCATGCATTTAAGAGAAAGTAGGCTATATGTTCTTTACTGAACATCTTGTTTTAAATCAAAATACCAATATATCAGAAAGTATGCAAGCCAACAGCTTTAAACTATGCACTCGTATATTCTGACATTTTAGATTAATTTGGAGTCACATATATACGTCAGTTCTACCAACATGATTATAAGCGTGCGGATAGTACCAATTTATAAATACATGTAACTTCTATACTATCAGTTGGATTTCAACCAAATTTCGTAAGTGCTATGTGTACCATAACAGATATGACTATAAGTATTGTTAAGAGCAATCAGGGCTGCCAACTGTTAATAAATGCTGTCTATATTTTTTTTACCCTAATATCGATATATCAGAAAGTATGCAAGCCAACATCTCTATATTTTGCACACGTATAGCACCTGACATTCTAGATTAATTTGTAGTAATTAATACAAGGCAGTGCTACATGATTCTATGCCTGCTGATATGTCCAATTTTAAAATACATGTAACTTCTATACTAACAAATGGATTTCATCCAAAATTGGCACAAAAAGATATCATAATATTTCAGATTATTTCTGACCAGCACACGCATGGTATTGTTGGCAACATGCTTTTACGCGTGCTGATAGATCCAGTGTCTAACTGCATGTAACGTCCATTGAACTTCAACCAAATTTTGTATTCTGTACCTTAAGAGATAAACCAAGAATATATTCAGTCACCAGAACTGCCAACTGAAGTGCTCTATTAGGCTACAATATACCAGGTATATTTTGAACTAATTAGATATTTCGATATTACCAACTTAATTTCGTAATTATTCTAGATAGGCTCATATACTGTAGAATAATCATTGGCATGAAAAGTAGGCTGTATAGTTCTTCACGGAACTTCTTGTTTATTCTTGAATAGCATAGGGAAAAAGCTGTACATTTCAGAGATTGGGAAGTGTTGCTAGTAGAGAGTATTATTCAGTAATAACATCTGAATATCCAAGATGAATCTTTTTAGAAGTCTAAAACCTCTGTTTATCATTTCCAAAATATTCGGAGTTGCTCCATACAACGTAACAGAGGACAATCATTCTCCCAGGATACGCCGCTCTAAGGCAGCATCTGTGATTTCTATTGCTTTTATTATCGGTATTGTAATCTTCGTGGCAGGGCACTTGTCGTACAATATTTTAAACAAAACGTTCGTTAAGGTTCAACTAAGCACTATTCTGCCGTTCGCAGTAACGGTGTATTTATTATACACAACGGCAATAATAGCAATAACTCTTCACTTAACCAAAAATAGGGCGTTAATTGAGGAACTGTTATATATTTTTGTGACAATCGATAACGCTTTGAGCTGTAACATTGATTCTTCCAACACGAAGATTCGTAGATTTTCCTTAATTGCGGCAAGTGCCTTCTTAATTCTCTTGCTTGTTACAGCCACTATTGACTTTGGATCGAACACACCTGGTGTGTATATTCCTATACATCTAGCTATGTTAGTTCTATAATTTTTGTTGTTGCAATATGTAATATGTGTTACGATAATTCGATATAGATTCAGTAACCTTAATAGTGAATTAAAAAAGGTTATAAGTCAGGCATCTAAGGAACTTGAAAACTCAAAGAACATTTCAATACACGAACAAGATATAAAATATTGTCCTTCCACAAATAACCATGATTTTTTAATTAGATGCCAAGATATCGACGCTTTTTCCGATATCCACATGAGCTTATGTCAGGCAGGAGATGTTGCAAATCACATTTTTGGAATTGTATTGGTTCTAATGCTTACACAGATTTTCATCATGATTCTTGCAAGTTTGTTCATTTTGCTAATGGTGTTTGCGAGAAAAGCTTTAGTTTTGGAAGTGGCTATCGTGGCAAAGTATACTACGAAAGCTATTTTGCCTTTAGTTCAGTTGCTATTATTGATTGAATCGTGCCATCAGACTCTTGGCGAGTCGTCTAGAACAACCGTACTTGCTCATCAGCTAATGCGAGTTTATCCCCGAAATGAGAAAGTGAAGTATTTTGTGAAACAAGTTACTAATGTGAAATTAGAATTGAATGCTTGCAGTTTCTTTACTCTTGATAGAACTCTCCTGGTATCAATCGTTAGTATGATTGCCACATATGTTGTTGTTCTGTTGCAGTTCATACTTTCTGTATATTAGAGAAGTCTCAGGGTGAGAAGATAACACGTTACTTTGAACGAAATAACTAGTAACCGATCCTTTTGTGGTTACGAGGGGATAATGAAATAAATACTAACCGTTGCCATTTGTGGTAACAAGGGAATAACGAAGTAACTAGTAAGAGCTACATTTTGTGGTAACGAGAGAGTAACGATAATACTAATAACCGTTACACTTTTTGGTAACAAGGGAGTAACGACATTACTAATAACCGTTACTTTTTGTGGTAACGAATGTGGCTTCGGTGACGTAGTTGGTAGCATGCTGAACTGCTGTGCCCAAGATAGCGGATTCCAACCCGGCCGATGTCGTCGGATTTTTTTTAAGAGCGTTAAAATCCTTCAGTATGCCTTCCTTTGGAGGGGAAGTAAAGCCGGCGGTCCCATGTCATATATTTATGACTTGTAAAAGGTCCTTCTACAGACTAAACTTGTGTGAAGCTAATTTGTTAGGTTAGATTTCGTCGGAACGCTCTTTCAAAGTTCCAATGTTCAAAACTAGATACCATTGTTATCTGATAGCGAAAGTTGGTACTACCGTACTTGAAATTGAACGGAACTTGTAGCTCACCCTAAGGGTGACCGCTGGAAGCAGCTACAGACTCAGGCGAGCCGAACATGCCCTCGGACACTCCCGGCACTAAAAGCCATACGATAAATAAATACATAAATAAATAAATAAATATGGTAACGAAAGAATAACGACATTACTAATAACCATTACATTTTGTCGTAACGATCGGATAACGATATTACTAATAGCCGTTACTTTTTGCGCTAACGAAGGAGTAAAGACATTATTAGTAATAGTTACTTTTTGTAGTAACGAGGGGGTTACGACATTACTAACTAAATTATGTAACTGTAAATGTGACACTGCTACTTTTAAGGGGAGACGAGATTTTGTCAACATTTCTTGTACTTGGGTGTGTGTGTGTTGAATTTTTCTCTTGTGTTTATGTGGCGGCTGGGTCAAATCTTGAGGTAGGTGGCCCGGGGACTTGAAGTAAGATACAATACCAGCATTTGGTTGGAATACTTGTGTAAGATCTAGTCTAATATACCGTAAACTTTCTACACTACCGGTATAGGCCTACTGAAAATCATACGATCATGGATAATCATGATTTTCAGATTTTTGAGCTTACTTGAATCCTTGAAATATTTGTACTTTAGCATGTGGAATTGTAGAGCAGTTGTTCTGAACCCGTAGAAGTCTGCGGACCACTCAGCCTGAAATTGAACCATGTACGGACCCGCTTCCAATACACCTTATCAGTTTTAACCCTTCCTCAATAACACTTATTTTAAAGATATTTCAATTCAAAACCTGATAGTCATCGCCGCGAATACATTCGGACGATTCTCGTCCAACGCAGATCATTTTCGAAATCACCATTTATAGGCCACATTTTTATACGTGCTGGTAGAAAATTCTCTCCCACGGTCCACTCCCGAGGCATTCACAGAGCGCATGTGATAGAGGATAGATTTCTGTTTTTTTTTTCTCTTCCCTCTCCTCATTTGTTCCTTCGCGATAACTTTTACACTTTTCAGTGTTCAACATTACACGAAACTACAAATTCGTAACGTAACAAACAATACGTAACTAAGAGCTTGTGTTCTGATAGCAACGAATAGGCGACGCTACTGACCTAGTATGCATAGAAGAACAAACAACTCGTAACTAAGAGCTTGCGGTCTCATACGAACGGATGGATGACGAACACTGTTTGCCATGGTTACGACGGTGTCGGGAAATTTGATGACACTTAATCCAAAACAAATTAGGTCCATCAAGTGGCAGCACAGGTATTGTGCACTGAGTAGCTAGAAGTCACGGGAAGGGAGTCCCATGAGAAAACGTGCCGTGTATGACTCCTGAGCGTTGCGGCTAACTGCGGCGGAGCAGAGCAGTCTGCCACAGACACGAGTATAGTGAAGTTGGCAACGCGCCGCGAGTTAACCGACTATGAACGTGGGATGATCATCGGTGCACGGCGCATGGGTCATAGCATTTCGGAGAATACATACAAATTCGGGTTTCCGAGGTCAACAGTGTCGAGGGTGGATCTCCAATATCGTAGAGATGATGTTACCAACCACGTAAACCGCCGCACGGGACGACCACAGGTGTTTAACGAACGGTCATCACGTCACCTCAGCAGAACCATACGGGGCGATCGAAGGGCTACTGTGAGTCAGGTCACCGCCCAGTTGAATGTTGGGAGTCGGGAACCCATTTCTTGTCGAGTCGATGCCTCGCCGTATTGTTGCTGGTTTGAGGACTCGCGGAGGAGGAACTTGTTATTAACATCATATTCCGTGCCTTCCCATGGCTTTTGGCCACTAACATGGGGAGGATACAATGCATGGGTCACCGATTCGAACCATCTTTAGCACACGCGTAGGACATGACCGGACGTATATCAGGTGCAAGTAGTAACGTGCGCTTCTCAGCTGTTTCCGAGAAATTAATTAATTGCGATTACAGTGCGGCGTCTACTGTATACGCTTTGTACGCTAGCAATAATCCAATGAACGCGTGGTGCAGGGGTAAGAGCCTTGCTTCGTAAGAGCGAGATGGCTGGATCGAATCCCACTGGTGAGCCTTTGCGTTGTGTTTTTTTTTGTGTGTAAAAATTGGCAATTCGTACAACTGTAGGTGTCGTGAATACTGTTTATTTTGCAGTTATGTGAGCCGGAAAAGGGATTCTGAAATCATCGTATCCGGGTCAATGTTTGTGACATTACATAATATATAGTATTGGCATTGCAAATACATTGGTATTATACACGGTCAGGTGTATTCTATTATATGTATACATTTATATATTGAAGGCCCAGTCTGTTCCGTTCATTGGACGTCTGTCGACCATCAGACCACCCCGTACCTAGCAAGCAGTGACTCATGCTATGGATAGTGGTTGGAAATAGCCAATGGTTAAGAAAAAAAAATAAAAAAAAAAAAAAATACAACACACTGCAAATGCTCACCGGTGGGATTCGATCCAGTGATCCCGTGCTTACGAAGCAGGGCTCTTACCACTGCAACAGGCACTCGTTGTGTTCTTGCTAGCGTACAACGCACATGGACGCCGCACTGTAATTGCAATTAATTAATTTCTCGAAAACGACTGAGAAGAGCACCTTAATACTTGCACCTGATATTCGCCTGGCCATGTCCTACACGTGTGCTAAAGATGGTTCGAATCGGTGACCCATGCATTGTATCCTCCCCTTGTAAGTGTATAATACCTTTAAGGAAATGCAAGATTATTCCTGTACTACTTAGACGATTTGCAATATTTAGGCACAAACCATTTCTTCTAACTGCCTCTGGTTTGAAGAGCACGAGTTTTGTGAAACATACACATTATCACTTACATTATTATTATTATTATTAATCTTGATTGGTCACATTGGACCACTTGAGTCGTTCCACAATCACTTCTTCTTTGAAGGTAGTACTGCTTGGTTCTTGCGCTCTTTCCAGTACTTTTTCATTCTTTCAGATCGGGATTTTCTCAACTCATCTGAAATCTCCATAGGCTTTCTGTGTGTCATTTCTGCAGAAAATTTGTGAGTTTTAAGAATGGTGTTAATTTTATTTTTCTCCTCGGCATCTGTTATCTTGAGTCCAACTGCTTTGAGATCTTGTTGGATTTCTTGGATCCATTTTCCTCCAGTTTTCTTTCCTAGATTTCTCATCACCAGTTGGCGTACAATTCTGTTTTCTGGAAGCCGTAAGATGTGAAAAAAATATGAAATTCTTTTCTTCTTCATTGTGCTGGTGATTGGATCAATCTCACGATAGACAGTTTCATTTGGGAGAATCCTCCAGACTCCCTCAACCTGATACTTTTTATTTATGCACGTTCTAATGATTCTTCTTTCCGTTTTGAGGAGCTGATCAGTTCTTTGTTCATTTTTAATTTGGAACAGTGTTTCACAAGCATAAGTGGCTTCAGGGAGAGTTACAGTTTTATAATGTTGGATCTTAGTAGCTATTGATAGGCATTTTTTATTATATGTTGACCAGGTTAGAGATTGTGCCTTTTTCATTTTATTTGTTCTATTTATCCAAGTTACTTTTTCGTTTAAGTTATGTGTTATAATTTCTCCAAGATACTTAAATTGAGGAACTAGGTTAATTTTATGATCATTTATATAGACTTCATTTATATCTAAGGGTTTCATAGGCATGATCTCAGTTTTTTCAAAGGATATCTGTAATCCTATCCCTTGAGCAATTTCTTGGAGACTAGTGATCTGAGTACAAACCTCTTCCTTGTCTAGTGCTAAAAGAGCCAAGTCATCTGCAAATCCTAAGCAGTTTATTTTTATTGATGGTTTTGTTCCAATTTTGATCTTAGGAGGGTTTTCCTTTTGCCAAACCTTCATGATATAATCAAGAGCCACATTGAAAAGCAGAGGGGATAATCCATCACCTTGTCTGAGACCAGTTTTTACTGTGAAAGCTGTTGATATTTCTCCCCTAAATTTAACTTTCGAATTTGTGTTTGTTAATGTTAATTGAATGATTTTTATCAATTTAAGATGGAGACCGTATGATCTGAGGATTTTGAGCAGTGTCAGTCTATGAATACTATCATAGGCTTTCTTGAAATCTATAAAAGAGATAAAGAGTTGCTTATTTCTGTTTTTGTAATATTCCATTATTAATTTCAGGCTAAGGATTTGGTCTGGACAACTTCTGTAAGGGCGAAATCCTCCTTGATATTCTCCAAGTTGTGGTTCCAGAATGTTTTTGATCCTGTTGTAAATTATACGAGAGAAAATTTTATATGTGCAGTCCAGAAGGGTAATTCCTCTGTAGTTATCTGGGTTCGTTTTGTCTCCTTTCTTAAATAATGGATGGATTATTCCTGTGGTCCAGTGTGCAGGAATTTCTTCAGTAATCCACATTTTAACTAGATGTTGATGAAGATTTATAATCGCAGGTTTACCAGCATTTTTCCAGATTTCAGCAAAGACTAAGTCTTCGCCACAAGTTTTGTAATTTTTTTGTTCTTTAATTGCGAGTTCTACTTCATTAATGTTTGGAGGATTTATTAAATCAGGTGAAGTTAAAATAGGTGTATCAGTGTTTACTTGCAGGGTTTCCAGTGGATCATCACAATTTAACAGTTTCTCGAATGCTTCTGCAAGGATCTCTGTATTTTCTTGGTTAGAATGTGCTAACTTTCCTGTTTGATTTTTCAACATTAATGTTGGAGCTTCAAATTTTTTTAGATATTTACCAAATGTTTTGTAATAATCTCGAGATTGCTTTTTCTTGAAATCGTCTTCTATCTTTTCTAGTGTATTTTTAAGATGATTACGTTTCGTTTGTCTGATGATTTTATGGGTTAATTTTCTTTGTATAGTTAGTTCTAAATTTGATTCTTCTGACTTTAGAGCTTGATGTTTTATCCATGCTTGGTGTCTTTTCTCTATTGCTTGATCACAATCTACATTCCACCATTCATGTTTTTTCCTTGGATTTATTGGTGCTAACTCCTCTGCTATTGATTTTAATTTAGTGATTAATTCGTCCAATGTTTTAGTGTTGAGAGATTCTTCTCCTGTTCTTTCACAGTACTCTATATTTTTTATTAAGGTAGATGGATCAAATTTCCTCCTATTGTTATTATTAGGTTTTTTCTTGGCCATTGGAGTTAATTTTATTTTTATCTTTACCACATAGTGGTCTGATCCTGATCACTTAAATAATATAATGGTGATTGAAAATATCTTCACCCAAATAATCGTAACATAAATTTAAATGCCTGTGAGTAAAGGACACGATGATGATCGCTTAACGATCGAAAGTAGTAATCCTAATGAATTTATTAATCTTGTGTATTTTTTAGGTTCAGAGATTAACACACATTACAGCCTCCGTGGCTTAGGCGGCAGCCCACCGGCCTCTTACCGCTGGGCCCATGGTTCAAATCTCGGCCACTCCATGTGAGATCTGTGCTGGACAAAACGGAGGCAGACAGGTTTTTCTCCGGGTACTCCGGTTTTCCCTGTCAAAATTTCATTCCAGCAACACTCTCCACTATCATGTCATTTCATCTGTCATTCATTTAATCATTGCCCCAGAGGAGTGCATCAGGCCTCGGCAGCCGGCACAGTTCATATCGTCGCCGCTAGATGGGGGCTTCATTCATTCCATTCCTGACCCGGTCGGAGACTGGAAGCAGGCTGTGGTTTTTCATTTTCACAGTTTGGGCACACTCATGTTGACCAACCGAAAAGCATTTAAATTTCCACTGCTACGACAACACTGCAAAATTGATTCCAACACTATAATTCTTTTGAAAGAAAGGAAAAAAAAACATAATTCCATTTATTAACTTACATTTAAGTTTCTTATTCATTCCTCTTTCAAGGTTTGTTACTTTGGAGTTTAAACTGCTGGAATATATTACAACCTAGAAGCTGAGAACTGGTGCACTAATCATTGTTAATCATTGTGCACACACATATACAATATTTCTTATTGCTGTATAAAATTCTGTAATGTTTTAATAAACTGCCATAATTCATAAAGCATGTTAGTTTATGTAGACACCCCAACCCGTCAGGACGCACGCTCTGTTTTCTAACGTATCGACGCTCACAGGGTGAATCTTACCCGATGAGTTGATCATTGTGAAAAATCTTACATAAATACTCTCCTCTCCTTTCAGGAAGCAAAAGCAATTATTCCAACGTCTACCATTAGCTCCCAACAATCGATAGTGGTCTTTGCATTTCCGGCTTCTCCTTTGGGACCTGGTAAACGAATAATGATATTTTGCGCTCTGAATCAGCCCCTTTAGGGAATGATACTTTTGTACCATACGGTACCATCCTTCCCCTTATAAACATCAAGTCGCTTACCCAGTGGTATATTATCCTCATCAACTTCATGTTCAGATGCACAGGAAGAAGTAGCATATCTTCTTGATCCGACTCACCGTTTGGTATCGCTGCCACGATCACTTCCATAAACTAAGTCAGTATCTGAATTTTCAATTCAAATAACAATTATGTCATCGTGTTCATCATCATCATGTAAATAATTCATTTCCTTATCGGCTAGTCTGCTCATTGAGGAACTTCCTCCAGTGCACGAGAAAATAAGATTGTGCAATGAGCACTATATAAACCGTGGCATACGTTATAACACAATGCCTGGAAAAAAGGCGCCAGACAACAATGCTAGCGATGGTTCAAACTTGTTCCGCATTTTGCCACTAGGTTCGCTTTACGGTGTCCTCCATCGTATCGTATGTATTACGTACAATGTGATTTGTAACTCTGTATTTGACTGGTGAAGCATGTCGCATCATAGGTGTACTTTAGTTAAACGCAGTACCGTAGACTACTTTTAGACTGATATTGAGATGGGTCAAAGTGGTCTTTGTGAGCAAGACGTAGTAAAAAGCAAGTTTTATTCCGGTGAATAGTAAATATGGCATACATATGGGCGTAAGCACCTTAGTTAAATTTCACGGAATAATTTTTGTAGAGTAAGTGCAAATTGTAGTGTTATGATTGTGTTTGTCAAAAATGGTACATCGTAGCGTGCCGTATTGTATATATCGTCAAGTTAAAGGCAATGGACTTTCGTTGCATATATTTCCATTGAACGATGACGTATGGAGACAATTGGTTCTATCCGTTACACGTCAGGGGGAGATTCAGGGTCTTTGTGGACATAAAAACAGTCTTCTACAATTTGATGCAAGCATTTCAAGGATGCTAATTATAGTATGGGAACTTCAAAGAGAACGCTCTTACCAAACGCATTTCCGACGTTTTTTGGGGACCACCTCGAACATAAACAAGCACAAATAAATAGATATACCCCCGAAAGAGCATCTGTTGGTAAAGACAACCATATAAACAATAAAAGAAAATGTTCAGGTAATTTAAATATTACGGGAGACTGTTATGATGAACGAATTGAGGAAATCTATGATCAAGCTTGTGTTATGTTCTACAATCAAGCCAACTCATGGGAAGTTAACAGAATTAAAATCATGGAAGGCACTAAGAAACAAGTAGTTCCGTGAAGAATTATACAGCCTATTTTCATATATCCTACTCATGTTAATTGCCTCTATCAACATACAAAATTTCACTTTGATTGTTGTGATATATTCGTAGATAATAAGATCAGTCTAAATATTTCAGATGGTAGCCAGGTTGGATTTTTATTTATGTACTATTACATGAAGATTATTGTGTACGTGTGGTATTCAAACATCAATCGCATGATTAGGACACAAGAAGTAAAAACGAGATTTTAAAATTTCGCACAACTGCCATCTTGTGGTTATGAAAACAATTGAAATTAATTAGATGCCAGTGGATTAACATTTGTATAAGCATTTAACATGCAAAGTTTCACTGCACTCGGATGGTTAAATCGCGAGAAACGTCCATTTAAATATTTATACTTCGCGTCACCGCCATGTTGGATTTGTGCTCCCCAGGTTACTGGAAGACATATAGGTGAACTTATGTTCATAGCCTCTATGAACATTAAAAAAATCAGTTTGATTGCTGTGAAAGATTCTTAGATATTGAGAACCGTCAAAATATTTCGGATGCTCGCCATTTTGTATTGTTATATGTATAGGCCATAGAGTTGCGTAGCTTCATTATTTAAACTTTCACTTCGATCGCATGATTACGACACAAGAAATAAAACTTAATTTTAAAATTTCGCACAGCCGCCATCTTGAGGTTAGGTAAACAATTGAACTAAATTAGATGGCAGTGCATTACAATACGTATAATCATTAACTGTACCACATTTCACTGCACTCAGATGGTTATATCACGAGAAAAGGCTATTAAAATGTTTCAACTTCGCTTGGACGCCATGTTCGTTTTGTACTTTACAGGTTTTTGAAAGTTACATATATATACTTGTAGCAGTGCCCTTTATCACCATACAACATTTCAGGATGATATCTGTAATAATTTCGGAGATATTGAATGCCAGTGAAATATATCGCACAGGCGCCATTTTGAGGTTATGTAAACAATCGAACTAAATTAGACGCCAGTGTATTGCAATGTGTATAAACATTCGCTGTACCATGTTTCATTACGTTTGGATGGTTAAAAGTCTATTTAAAAGTCTCAACTTCGCTTGGCCGCCATGTTGCTTTTGTAGTTACCAGGTTTTTAAAAATCTCATAGGTGAACTTCTAGTAGTTTCCTATATCACAGTACAAAATTTCAGGGTGATATCGATAACAGTTTTGGAGATACTGAATGCTGGTGAAATAATTCGTACATCCGCAATGTTGGATTGGTGAGACACAATAAAATTTGAAGGGCACGGTCGCGGTCGGCCAGGATGGTGCTATGATCTTACTGAGTTTCATTGAAATCGCTGCAGTTATTTCGAATTTATTAGGGGGGGACACACACACCATCACACACACACACACGCACACACAGACAGACACACGGACAAAAGTTGATCTCATAAGCCTATTTTCTTTCCATAAAATGAAAATAGGCTAGAAATTCGGTGTATAGAACTTCAATTAAGTCATTGAATCAGAAGATGACTTAATTAAAACAAAACTTACATTCACTGTAACGCCAGGACAAACTCGATGCTCAAATATCGATGCTCAAGAGTGAAGCGGATCTTGGGGACTTGAAAGCTAATTTCTTACTTGAACAAATTTGAATTTTCACGAAACGAAAGTGTAGCCTACATTCAATGAATCCATCAAAATGTGTAATAAATCACCGTCCATTTGCTGTGTACTGAGAGATATACATATTTTACAACTTCCTTCCCTACGAACAATAAAAACTTGTAGGGAGCAGATACTTCAGTACATTGGGAACACAAACTGAGAGGCGGATGTCACATCACTTGAAAAAGTTAGGTTGAAGCTGAAGAAATGTCACTGACTCAAGGCAATGAGAATATTAATTCAATAATCAGTGATGAAATGACGATGAAATTTATACTATTGTACGACGAGAATTTAGACGTGTTTCTTGGCATTATTGCCATTGAGAAATATGTAATAGGAATCGAACATAAATTGGCTAATAAATTAAAGTACGCCTACTGTACTGTTCAACGTCCTGTCATCCTTCTACAGGATACTAGGATACAGATTTCAAGTTAACCCGATAAGAGATGACACTTACAAAGGTAACGTATCAATCTTTGGTGCTAACAACTTCATCAACCGTGTCCTACATGTGATTTCTAATCAGTATCGGCTTCCATTATGTGATTACGAGGAATCTCCCAAGTGGCGATTTAAAACTGCTCTTCAGTCCAGTATCGGCTTCCATTATGTGATTACGAGGAATCTCCCAAGTGGCGATGTAAAACTGCTCTTCAGTCCAGTATCGGCTTCCATTATGTGATTACAAGGAATCTCCCAAGTGGCGATGTAAAACTGCTCTTCAGTCACCTGGAGGTAACGATGACATGATGGACATGAGATCATGCCTGCATGTCATTGAGTCAACACATCGCACAGGATTATCGCATCTCCTAGAGGTGGAATTATGGAACTACGAGATGATACAATCGCAACAGGTGCCTTGACCAAGTTTTTGAAGCCTAAATGTTAGCGGGAGGTGAAAAACCTAGTCAGTGCGACAGAAATACACCAACTTGCGGCACATACCTTGGAAAGTCTTAAAAGCCCTATTCAAGGTATGAATATGGGGCTTATAGCCTATAAAAACACTATGATTTACATTAACCGTATATTAGCATTGAAATCTCCTTGTTTTCGGAAAAGTGGGCGTCCTTATCTTCCATTTAAATTGCAATAGTAGCGGGGTTTCTTGTAAGAGCGGTAGAAGAGGGAAAAGACTGTGAAGGTAGCTTAGAGAAGATATCAGCTCCAGAACGTTCAATCCCATGGTTAAGTTTAATACAGGGTCATCGAAAAATAATGCCAACATTCAAAAAAATATAGCACCGAAACCCTTTATGTTAAACGTGTAATTCTTTCCCTGAACGCCAGCTGGTTAAAGTAAGTTTTGTTTTGGAGGGAACGTGACCTTGTTATGCGCACACTAGATGCGCAGTAGCCAAGGTCGGCCGGGGGCGCGCGCACCGCTGACTGCACCACCCGACGAACTGCTCCTGATTCAAAAGCTGACATTCGATGATTTAATCAGTTTGAGGAAACAGGGACTGTAGAGAAAAAATCCAGGCCAGGCCGACCACCAACATCAGCATTGAACGCACGCTTTCCCAATGGCTGGATTGGTAAGTGCAATCGTTTCAGGAGTAACTGTCAAGATGGCGGCAGAAATTCGCTCCCGCAGGTGTTCCAAATCCCGAATTTTTTCTGCATACACAATGTTTTTAATGTAACCCCAGAAAAAACAAGAAGTTCCGTGAAGAACTATACAGCCTACTTTTCATGCCAATGATTATTCTACAGTATATGAACCTATCTAGAATAATGACGAAATTAAGTTGGTAATATCGAAATATCGAATTAGTTAAATAAAAATATACCTGGTATAATGTAGCCTAATAGAGAACTACAGTTGGCAGCCCTGGTGACTGAATATATTGTTAGTTCCACCTCTTAATGTACAGAATACAAAATTTGGTTGAAGTCCAATGGACGTTACATGCAGTTAGACACTGGATCTATCAGCACGCGTAAAAGCTTGTTGCCAACAATACCATGCGTGTGCTGGTCAGAAATAATCTAAAATATTATGATATCTTGTTGTGCCAATTTTGGATGAAATCCATTTGTTAGTATAGAAGTTACATGTATTTTAAAATTAGACATATCAGCAGGCATAGAATCATGTTGGCAGCACTGCCTTGTATTAATTACTCCATATTAATCTAGAATGTCAGGTGCTATACGTGTGCAAAGTATAGAGCTGTTGGCTTGCATAGTTTCTGACATATTGATATTAGGGTAGAAAGAATATAGACAGCATTTATTAACAGTTGGCAGCCCTGATTGCTCTTAACAATACTTATAGTCATATCTGTTATGGTACACATAGCACAGACGAAATTTGGTTGAAATCCAACTGATAGTATAGAAGTTACATGTATTTAAAAATTGGTACTATCAGCAGGTTTATAATCATGTTGGTAGAACTGACGTATATAAGTTACTCCAAATTAATCTAAAATGTCAGAATATACGTGTGCATAGTTTAAAGCTGTTGGCTTGCATATTTTCTGATATATGGGTATTTGGATAAAAAATTGATAGCATTTATTAACTGTTGGCAGCCCTGGTGGCTCTTAAGAATACGCTCAGTCATATCTCTGTATGTACAGATATTACATACAAAATTTGGTTAAATCCAATTGATAGTGTAGAAGTTATATGCATTTAAACATTGCACCTATCAGAAGGATTAAAATTATTTTGGCAACACTGCCATGGTTGGCCTCCTGGAAATTAAACTGAAATAGTATTATCTACATGTGTGCCAATTTTGGAATAGCTCCCATGCATACCTTGCATGATATCCATCATGGAACTCAAATTTCTAGTGCGTTTTTTCAGCAGTTGGTAGCACTGACATCATTTTCAAATATGGACGTGAGCTATTCCGGTGCACATCTTTACTCATACTATATTTGGTTTTGATTGCTGCAGCCGTTTAGGAGTTGATGGGGGGGGGGGGGACACACACACAGCCAGACAGACAGACAGAAGGACAGACAGACAGACAGACACACATTTTCCCGGATCGATCTCATAAGTCTACTTTTTCCTCATTTTTGCAAAATGTGAAAAGTAGGCTAAAAATCCAAAGGGGGTGAGGTCAGGACTTCATTGGCGCACGCGCCCCCGGCCGACCTTGGCTACTGCGCATCTAGTGTGCGCACAGCAAGGTCACGTCCCGTCCAAAACAAAACTTACTTTAACCAGCTGGCGTTCAGTGAAAGAATTACACGTTTAACATAAAGGGTTTCGGTGCTATATTTTTTTGAAATGTTGGCATTATTTTTCGACGACCCTGTACATTTTCAAGACATAGGGGTGATTAAGATGTCCCAATGATTCTTTTATATCTCTATTGGAAACAATTTCTCACTTTAACAGCTGTAAATTTCATGTCTCGAAAAATATTTAATGTCACATTTCACTAATATTTAAACTGACATGTTTTCCAGATACACAAAATGTGTTAAGTGTGTATTGACAATTAACTCTGCGTATGTATCTGCAAACATTTCTAAGGCCACTTTTAAAGAATATTGGTGTAAACCACACGTAATGAAATTAGTAGTGCAACGTTTCTGAATCTATGAAGTAAGCCATTTAACAGATTTTTGAAGTGAAGTGAAATACAGCCAAAGTGAGCCATATTCAACATTTGGGAGAATCTGGAGTGAAACAGTTAAGTAGTGCTAAGGAAACATGTGTTTTGTGTATTTGAGTTACATGCAATGCATAATCAACAGCAGACAAATGCCATACCAGATCCAAAATACTCACGAAATCCAATTGAAGTTCCAAATATTTAAAAGATGCAACTGAAA
The DNA here is from genome assembly GCA_946902985.2 of Meconema thalassinum. NCBI lineage: Eukaryota > Metazoa > Arthropoda > Insecta > Orthoptera > Tettigoniidae > Meconema > Meconema thalassinum. The sequence goes on along the minus strand of OX336399.1, from coordinate 71,945,754 downwards.
TTGAAAATACTTACAGAATGTAATTTAGATTCAAAATACTCACAATTTGTCGGCCCGCGATCCAAAAAAACTTACAAAATGAAATTTAGATTGAAAATACTTACACAATGCAGTTAAGATCGAAAATACTTACAAAATGCGTTGTAGATTGAAAATACAAACAAATTTTGGTGAGATTCAAAATACTAAAAAAAAATATTTAGACACACGGGGATCCAAATCATAAGAACAGGGCTGGAATCTTAAAGAGAAAAGGAACTAAAATGAAAAGAAAGAGAAGGCTGATCCCCAGAAGAATGAGGGATCAGGAAAGATGAGAGAATGTCCATAAAAGGCGGGAAAAGAAGAGACTCCCTAAGCCTCGGACACACTAATACCGTCGGGGTCGGAAGAGAATATGAGTTGACCATGAGTTGACCATGAGAAGTCAACAGGAAAGAAGACAGAGAGGAGCCCGACATAAGTAAGTAGAAGCAATGCCGAACTCAGCTGGGGTCCCATTATGCCAACCCACGTCACACTAGAGGTGATGCACTCTGGGGTCAACTAGTTGACAAATGTTCGCAACCCCTACGTTTATTTTCAATTTAAAGAGTAGGCCTACTGAGTTAGAATACCTTTGCAAGTAAGTGTTGAAATTTATTATTATTATCATTAGACTGTTATTATTATAATTCTACTCTAAAGTCATATTCAATGTGCTACTTAGCGACAATGATTTTGATCCTACTTTCGATTTGTGCATAAATTGAAAGTAGACTTATGAGATCTACACAGGGCCAAAAGTTGTGTGTGTGTCAGTGTGTGTGTATGTGAGTATGTGTCTCTGGATGTATGTCCCCCTATCAATTCGAACACGGTGAAACCGAATTGAACAAATTTTGGTACAGAGGTAGAACTAGCAAAGGGCACCTCAGTGTCGTGTTGTATATCACCGCCATCTTGACGGAAACGTAATGGCGGCCACCCACATGTTAAAAGCGTTAATCAAATTACGATCAATCTAATAATCTGATCTCTACCAAATTTCGCAACATCATACCTTTGTATGGGAAGCATATTTTCACCAAACCACAAGGTCATCAGCCCAATAATGTGCAGATGGCGGCCATGTATGTGTGCAAATCGATTCACCCTATCAATTCAAACATGGTGAAACCTAATTGAACGAAATTTGGTACAGAGGTAGCACTAGCAAAGGGCACCTCAGTGTCATGTTTTATTTCGCCGCCATCTGGATGGAAACGTAATGGTGGCCACCCAAATGTAAAAAGATGAAATCAAATTACGACCAACCTAATCATTTGATATCTACCAAATTTTGCAAAAAACATACCTTTTTGTGGGAAGCATCTTTTGACTGAACTACAAGGACTTCAGCCCAATAGTTTGCAGATAGCGGCCATGTATGTGTGCAAATCGATTCCCCATATCAATTCAAACACGGTGAAACCTAATTGAATGATTTTTTTTACAGAGGTAGCACCAGCAAAGGGCACTTCATATTTATGTTTAATATCCCTATAGCACGTTGTATTTCAACAAGCTAGAAGCTACTACAACCAACATACTTATACTGCTTGAAAAGGACAAAGAGTTATAACAATACCCATGCATTTAGGAGAAAGTAGGCTATATGTTCTTTACTGAACATCTTGTTAATTTAAAATACATATGTGACTTAGATTTGTTGATGAAATTTTCATCATAGCCAATTCACCAGAAGATTTGTATGAGTGTTTAAATGGTATGGGCTCCGTCTTGAGGAAATAATTCATGGTAAGATCAATAAATACAAATCAAAATATAATGGAATGCAGCCGAAAGAAATCATTAAAACTATGGACATCGAATTGGAAGATGTATATCTAAAGGAAGTAGCAGTCTTCTGTTACTTAGAATGCAAAATAATCAGTGATGGACGAAGCAAAGAGGATATAAAACTAGGTTTGTTCAGGCAAAGAAAGCATTTCTATAGAAGAGGAAACTGTTGACATTGAATATAGATCTAAGTATTAGGAAGTCAGTTTTGTCCGGGCGGGGACACCAAGAGCCCACCAATGAGCCAGCTTGGTGTCCTAGGTGAAACCCCACTTAAGACACGGCCCAAACCTAGAATAATTGCTGAGTTTTAATTCACCGGCCGTGAAAGCCAATATACCATCTTTTTGGAAGCCTTCATAGGGAGGTTGAGGCTGCTTGGGATTTTAGTTCTCGCAGTCAAGAGGTGCAATTGCACCTTATATAAAGGGAGGTGGCGCGCAGTTCGCAACTCCAGTGGTGGTCCAGGCGAGTACACCAAGAGCCCGCCGATGAGCCAGCTTGGTGTCCTAGGCGAAACCCCACACAAGACACGACACAAACCTACAAGAATTGCTGAGTTTCAATTCACTGGCCGTGAAAGCCAATATACCATCTTTTTGGAAGCCTTCATAGGGAGGTTGAGGCTGCTTGGGCTTTTAGTTCTCGCAGTCAAGAGGTGCAATTGCACCTTATATAAAGGGAGGTGGCGCGCAGTTCGCAACTCCAGTGGTGGTCCAGGCGAGTACACCAAGAGCCCGCCGATGAGCCAGCTTGGTGTCCTAGGCGAAACTCCACACAAGACACGACACAAACCTACAAGAATTGCTGAGTTTCAATTCACTGGCCGTGAAAGCCAATATACCATCTTTTTGGAAGCCTTCATAGGGAGGTTGAGGCTGCTTGGGCTTTTAGTTCTCGCAGTCAAGAGGTGCAGTTGCACCTTATATAAAGGGAGGTGGCGTGCAGTTCGCTACTCCTGTGGAGGTCCGGGCGGGGACACCAAGAGCCCGCCGATGAGCCAGCTTGGTGTCCTAGGTGAAACCCCACTTAAGACACGGCACAAACCTAGAAGAATTGCTGAGTTTTAATTCACCGGCCGTGAAAGCCAATATACCATCTTTTTGGAAGCATTCATAGGGAGGTTGAGGCTGCTTGGGCTTTTAGTTCTCGCAGTCAAGAGGTGCAGTTGCACCTTATATAAAGGGAGGTGGCGTGCAGTTCGCTACTCCTGTGGAGGTCCGGGCGGGGACACCAAGAGCCCGCCGATGAGCCAGCTTGGTGTCCTAGGTGAAACCCCACTTAAGACACGGCACAAACCTAGAAGAATTGCTGAGTTTTAATTCACCGGCCGTGAAAGCCAATATACCATCTTTTTGGAAGCCTTCATAGGGAGGTTGAGGCTGCTTGGGATTTTAGTTCTCGCAGTCAAGAGGTGCAATTGCACCTTATATAAAGGGAGGTGGCGCGCAGTTCGCAACTCCAGTGGTGGTCCAGGCGAGTACACCAAGAGCCCGCCGATGAGCCAGCTTGGTGTCCTAGGCGAAACCCCACACAAGACACGACACAAACCTACAAGAATTGCTGAGTTTCAATTCACTGGCCGTGAAAGCCAATATACCATCTTTTTGGAAGCCTTCATAGGGAGGTTGAGGCTGCTTGGGCTTTTAGTTCTCGCAGTCAAGAGGTGCAATTGCACCTTATATAAAGGGAGGTGGCGCGCAGTTCGCAACTCCAGTGGTGGTCCAGGCGAGTACACCAAGAGCCCGCCGATGAGCCAGCTTGGTGTCCTAGGCGAAACCCCACACAAGACACGACACAAACCTACAAGAATTGCTGAGTTTCAATTCACTGGCCGTGAAAGCCAATATACCATCTTTTTGGAAGCCTTCATAGGGAGGTTGAGGCTGCTTGGGCTTTTAGTTCTCGCAATCAAGAGGTGCAGTTGCACCTTATATAAAGGGAGGTGGCGTGCAGTTCGCTACTCCTGTGGAGGTCCGGGCGGGGACACCAAGAGCCCGCCGATGAGCCAGCTTGGTGTCCTAGGTGAAACCCCACTTAAGACACGGCACAAACCTAGAAGAATTGCTGAGTTTTAATTCACCGGCCGTGAAAGCCAATATACCATCTTTTTGGAAGCATTCATAGGGAGGTTGAGGCTGCTTGGGCTTTTAGTTCTCGCAGTCAAGAGGTGCAGTTGCACCTTATATAAAGGGAGGTGGCGCGCAGTTCGCTACTCCAGTGGAGGTCCGGGCGGGGACACCAAGAGCCTGCCGATGAGCCACTTGGTGTCCTAGGCGATACCCCACACAAGACACGACACAAACCTACAAGAATTGCTGAGTTTCAATTCACTGGCCGTGAAAGCCAATATACCATCTTTTTGGAAGCCTTCATAGGGAGATTAAGGCTGCTTGGGCTTTTAGTTCTCGCAGTCAAGAGGTGCAGTTGCACCTTATATAAAGGGAGGTGGCGCGCAGTTCGCAACTCCAGTGGTGGTCCAGGCGAGTACACCAAGAGCCCGCCGATGAGCCAGCTTGGTGTCCTAGGCGAAACTCCACACAAGACACGACACAAACCTACAAGAATTGCTGAGTTTCAATTCACTGGCCGTGAAAGCCAATATACCATCTTTTTGGAAGCCTTCATAGGGAGGTTGAGGCTGCTTGGGCTTTTAGTTCTCGCAGTCAAGAGGTGCAGTTGCACCTTATATAAAGGGAGGTGGCGTGCAGTTCGCTACTCCTGTGGAGGTCCGGGCGGGGACACCAAGAGCCCGCCGATGAGCCAGCTTGGTGTCCTAGGTGAAACCCCACTTAAGACACGGCACAAACCTAGAAGAATTGCTGAGTTTTAATTCACCGGCCGTGAAAGCCAATATACCATCTTTTTGGAAGCATTCATAGGGAGGTTGAGGCTGCTTGGGCTTTTAGTTCTCGCAGTCAAGAGGTGCAGTTGCACCTTATATAAAGGGAGGTGGCGTGCAGTTCGCTACTCCTGTGGAGGTCCGGGCGGGGACACCAAGAGCCCGCCGATGAGCCAGCTTGGTGTCCTAGGTGAAACCCCACTTAAGACACGGCACAAACCTAGAAGAATTGCTGAGTTTTAATTCACCGGCCGTGAAAGCCAATATACCATCTTTTTGGAAGCCTTCATAGGGAGGTTGAGGCTGCTTGGGATTTTAGTTCTCGCAGTCAAGAGGTGCAATTGCACCTTATATAAAGGGAGGTGGCGCGCAGTTCGCAACTCCAGTGGTGGTCCAGGCGAGTACACCAAGAGCCCGCCGATGAGCCAGCTTGGTGTCCTAGGCGAAACCCCACACAAGACACGACACAAACCTACAAGAATTGCTGAGTTTCAATTCACTGGCCGTGAAAGCCAATATACCATCTTTTTGGAAGCCTTCATAGGGAGGTTGAGGCTGCTTGGGCTTTTAGTTCTCGCAGTCAAGAGGTGCAATTGCACCTTATATAAAGGGAGGTGGCGCGCAGTTCGCAACTCCAGTGGTGGTCCAGGCGAGTACACCAAGAGCCCGCCGATGAGCCAGCTTGGTGTCCTAGGCGAAACCCCACACAAGACACGACACAAACCTACAAGAATTGCTGAGTTTCAATTCACTGGCCGTGAAAGCCAATATACCATCTTTTTGGAAGCCTTCATAGGGAGGTTGAGGCTGCTTGGGCTTTTAGTTCTCGCAATCAAGAGGTGCAGTTGCACCTTATATAAAGGGAGGTGGCGTGCAGTTCGCTACTCCTGTGGAGGTCCGGGCGGGGACACCAAGAGCCCGCCGATGAGCCAGCTTGGTGTCCTAGGTGAAACCCCACTTAAGACACGGCACAAACCTAGAAGAATTGCTGAGTTTTAATTCACCGGCCGTGAAAGCCAATATACCATCTTTTTGGAAGCATTCATAGGGAGGTTGAGGCTGCTTGGGCTTTTAGTTCTCGCAGTCAAGAGGTGCAGTTGCACCTTATATAAAGGGAGGTGGCGCGCAGTTCGCTACTCCAGTGGAGGTCCGGGCGGGGACACCAAGAGCCCGCCGATGAGCCACTTGGTGTCCTAGGCGATACCCCACACAAGACACGACACAAACCTACAAGAATTGCTGAGTTTCAATTCACTGGCCGTGAAAGCCAATATACCATCTTTTTGGAAGCCTTCATAGGGAGATTAAGGCTGCTTGGGCTTTTAGTTCTCGCAGTCAAGAGGTGCAGTTGCACCTTATATAAAGGGAGGTGGCGCGCAATTCGCTACTCCAGTGGAGGTCCGGGCGGGGACACCAAGAGCCCGCCGATGAGCCAGCTTGGTGTCCTAGGCGAAACCCCACACAAGACACGACACAAACCTACAAGAATTGCTGAGTTTCAATTCACTGGCCGTGAAAGCCAATATACCATCTTTTTGGAAGCCTTCATAGGGAGATTAAGGCTGCTTGGGCTTTTAGTTCTCGCAGTCAAGAGGTGCAGTTGCACCTTATATAAAGGGAGGTGGTGCGCAATTCACTACTTCAGTGGAGGTCCGGGCGGGGACACCAAGAGCCCGCCGATGAGCCTGCTTGGTGTCCTAGGCAAACCCCCACACAAGACACGGCACAAACCTAGAAGAATTGCTGAGTTTAATTCACTGGCCGTGAAAGCCAATATACCATCTTTTGTCTAGAGCTTTATAAAAGTGAAACTTTGTTTCTAGCCGGAGCAGAAATGAGCAGGATAGAAGTGTTTGAAATGTGGTGTTACAGGAGAACGATGAAGATAGATGGTAGATAGGATTACGAATGAAGAGGTATTAAAACGGGAGGAAGAGGAGAGATGTTTCTGGCAACTGCTAATGAAGAGAAAAGATAGGTTGGTTGGACACATATACGACACCCGGCAGTAGCAAACTTATTTATGGAAGGAAGGGTTCAGGACAAGAACTGTAGAGTTTTTTTTTTTTTTCGTGTAGACTCCTGAGAGGCCGAGTGCAGGGCTTTCTAGTCGACGCCCGTGGGCGACCTGCGCGTCGGGATGAGAGATGGAAAGGATGAAGATGAATGAAACTGGGCAAGGATGTGGAAGGAAGCGGCCGTGGCCTGTCAGAAGGTACTGTCCCAGCATTTTGCCTGGTGTTGAAAATGGGAAACCACGGAAAACCATTTCAAGGACAGCCGACGGTGGGGCTCGAACCCACGCGTCTACCGAGTCAGCAGAGAGCTTGGCCCCTTGACCTAACGCGGAGCTTTAGCCCGCGTAGCCACTACTGTCGGTAACTGTAGAGGTAGACCAAGGTTAGAATACGTTAACAGATTGCCTCGAATGCAAGGTGCAGTAGATATGTAGAGATGAAACGATTAGCTCAGGACATGAGAGCATGGAGGCGTTCATCAAACCAGTCAACAGACTGAAGACAACTAATCTCTCCTAGCTGATGAAGAATTCTCAGTGTACTAGAACATTTATAAATGTTCATAATAGTTGAAGGTATTCTTCTTCTTCAAGTGCCTCGTCCTCCTAGACCATTGGCGATCAGTAGCATGATCTGCTGTTTGTCCATTGCTGTTCTAAACAGTGACACTGTATTAAGTCCAAACCACTGGCTTAAGTTCTTTAGCCAGGATATTCGTCTGCGTCCTGGACCCCTAATACCATCAATCTTCCCTTGGATAATTAATTGTAAGAGGTGGTATTTGTTGTTACGCATAAAATGACCGAAGTATTCTAGTTTTCTCCTTTTGATGATACTGAGAATTTCCAAGTCTTTGTTCATACGCCACTGTACTTCCACATTTGTGACTTTAGCTGTCCATGATATCCTTAAAATCCTGCGATACGTCCACATTTCAAATGCTGTCAGTTTCTTATTTAAAACCTCGGTAAGTGTCCATGAGTGAGGATATAGTCAATTTGATTCCCGACATTATTGTCGATGTTTGAAGTCCATGTGTAAAGACGACGTGGAGGAAGCTAAAAATGAGTGTTTGCTATGATGAACTCATCCTCTTGGCATAGCTGGACCAATCGATGATCTCGATCATTGCCACTCCCTAATCCGAAATTTCCCACTATATCAGCGCGTCGACCATGACCTACCTTGGCATTGATTGGGTAGATTTCAAAAGAAGATTTTTTTTGGTACATTTATAAAATTATCCAATTAAATCTCCCCCATTTTTAAAGAATTGTATAAAATGTATATGATTAATACATGTCATTTTTTCAGGTTGGTGAGAGCGAATAGATAAATGTTATTCCTCAGCGAATATAATGGGCAACATTATGGCGTTGACCGACTGAAAATTGCGTAATTCATTAACCAACAACATTAACCGATATTTATTTCTATCTGACCTATTGAGGTAGCCTACCTTTTCCATACGATAACGCTGCGGGCAATCAGAACGTCGTATAGAGCAGTACATACATTTATATACGTATCTATCGTAAATCCATGATGATTAAATTGAGATAGCTTGCATGACTGGTATTTTATACACAAGTCCCCACCGTTCATTGGGACACGCGTGACTTCCGGAGAATGTAATTGCTTGGCTTGGAAAGGGAACAATCCATGTCACCCCACATAGCGTGACAATCAATTGTTCAGCTGTCGTTCACCAGTCCACAGTTTATGCACCACACAGAGTGCTACCGTCTTGAAGATTATTTGGTTGCTCATTGATGTGAAGGTTCCAGTCCAACAATCTGGAAGACTACTCCGTAACTCTGTATTGTGGAACTTTCTATCAGACCATGCGGATGAATATTTGGTTACTCATTGACGTGAAGGTTCCAGTACAACAATCTGGAAGACTACTCCGTAACTCTGTAATGTGGAACTTTCTATCAGACCATGCAGATGACTATTTGGTTACTCATTGACGTGAAGGTTCCAGTCCAACAATCTGGAAGACTACTCCAAAACTCTGTATTGTGGTACTTTCTATCAGACCATCTGGATGGCTGTTTGGTTACTCATTGAAGTGAAGGTTCCAGTCCAACAATCTGGAAGACTACTCCGTAACTCTGTATTGTGGTACTTTCTATCTGGATGACTATTTGGCTACTGAGTGCAAGCATGAGTTTTACAATGTTACACACATTTTACTATGAATGTTAACCAATACATGACCACTGTCAGTGTTTTCTCCGAGATTCTGCGCATGATGTTGGAAACAGCCGACATTGTACTATTTATTTAATTGTCAGTTCTTCTCCAAAAACAAACTCGGTTCTATGTTCCTTAGCGTAGCACCCTACTGATGATCTCAAGCTATTCAGAGACTTCTATGTTTGACATCCCTTGTCATTACTAGGTGGGATCGTAGACTCGCAGCCTTATTTTTATGTTGAGTGAACGTGAATCTTATTTCAAAAATGAGCTGGGAATTCAACATGGGCTATCTACGATAGAGGCAAGCATCTAAACTGTTGTACCATTTCACCTTACTAACTGTTGAGTATCGCTTGATGTTCCTATTATTCAATACAAGGACGTGTTATTAAAATTTTCGTTCTAAAATCAAGCACAATTAAATGTATGTTCCTTTAATCGCATTTGAAAAACCAAAAAGAACTGTTTTGTCTTCAGAATAACCCGACAGGAGATATTTGTCAGAGTATTAACATAATACACACCAACTGAATAAGGCATCCTTGCAGGTTTAGTGGATGGTAAAACACAGGAACATAATATCGACCTGAGACAATGTGACTAATGACTTTCTTTATAACATTGTGCATTATTACTGTAGAAGCAGTATAAAATAGGACTTGAAATTGGTCAAACAAACAATAATTTGGTACAGTTGGCTGCAAAGTCTCATGGCATGAGAGAGTGGAAAAATAAGAAAACTTATGAATGCCTGAACTTAACTTTAACGTTCTCATGAACAGTATCGTATCCAATACACCACACAAAATTGGTTATCAGCTAGTTGAGAGGAAGAACTAGTTTCACTGTCGTCTGTTGGCCTTATCAGATGTTCATAGTACGACTAATTTCCCCCCTGAGCTGGTTGTATTAATTATTTTTTATATAATAGATGGTCGTTACTTACTGCACAATATAATACGACATTCCAGAAGAAGTCACTAAATATTGTTCAAGAAAGGATTTCATTTTGTGGTATTACGACAGATTCTGCTAGGGGACGTGTGAGAAATTCGGCTTGATCACATCTACTTTGGCACAGAAATATTTGGAAGTAACCTCCTTTCTTCATCGAGACGCTCATGCCCCCCGTGCAAATCTACTTGACATCCAACGGGTGATCATGTTATTAAGGTCGCTTACTAGAATACCAATTTAAAAGGTTCATTAGGGCATACAAGTCAAAGTTTCAATGTTATAGTCTCACTTCATCTATAATTTATTTTTAGAAGCACATTAGTCTTCAATCCTTTTGAAACCCTCATGAAGAATAAGGTGATCTAAATGTTGTGATAACTCCCTTTGTAGCGATCATTGTTTATACTGTATTTAACATACTGTGTCATTGAATCATCCGGATGCTATACAGTACATTAATGATTCATTTAATCAATCGAATTTGTCCGTGATAATCACAGTGGCGGAACTTTCCTCTCGACCACTTTCCAAAGATTTTCCAATCAGACTGAGGTCAGTATATTTGCCAGGTCACTCCACAACATGTACTTTGTAATCATGTAGGAACATTTGTCACTTTCGTTTCGACCATTTAACAAGTTGCAGAATTAGTGCATGAATACTAATTTGCCTATTACTAGAAACCCTTCACGGATTTTGGAAGCAGAATTTTCTCGAGGACTTTGTACTAATAATGGTTCATAATGTTTCGATAATATTTACGTGACTAGTTTCAGTATCGCTGATGAAAGAACACACCGCAGCATATGACTGTTACCTCATAATTAACACAATAATCCAAAGATACAAATCCACAATAAATCACACCAACAGCAATGTCATCAGGGAACTATGACCGTTGGTGTCTACTCCATTATTTAGCCACTTAAATGCTCAGGGAACTTACAGTATTGTGTTTGGTACTTAATTTAACAATAATTTGTATTACTTCCATGTCAGAAACATACGCTATTGGCAGTTTTACATAGTTACACACATTTTACTATGAATGTTAACCGAAACATGACCACTGACAGTGTTTTCTCCGAGATTCTGCGCATGATGTTGGAAACAGCCGACATTGTACTATTTATTTAATTGTCTGTTCTTCTCCACAACCAAACTCGGTTCTATGTTCCTTAGTGTAGCTACCTACTGATGATCTCAAGCTATTCAGAGACTTCTATGTTAGACATCCCTTGTCATAACTAGGTGGTGCAATTTCAGATACTTTTTTCCAGCCAAAGTGAAGGGACGTTTAGCATTAAATAGCATTGCAATCTTGATTTTCCAAAGGTGATTTTAAATGTCTTTTTCTTAGAATACGCTTCCGGACTTCCGTCTTTGCTCGTGCAGTTCGTGCTCCTATGAAGTATCAGGTTTTTTTGCCTAAATTTCTTCCTTTCCCATTTCGCTACTATTACTGTTTGTACCGTACAGGAGGTGGTAAAGCTATTCGACTGGAGTGAATTTTGAACATCCTGTTGTGATTCAATAGGTGTCGTTGAACGCAAAATCCATCTCTTTGGCATGCATCTAACAATAACAGACAAAAATTAACAATTACGTACACAGTAAGAAAGATCCAATCAATAATTTTACATAGCGGTTCAAATAATGTGGTCAATTTCTGTATCTGCACAAAGTCTCTATTCCATTAGGTACGATATAGGACTGGCATTTTTTTTCTTGAATAGCGTAGGGAAAAAGCTGTACATTTCAGAGATTGGGAAGTGTTGCTAGTAGAGAGTATTATTTAGTAATCACATCTGAATATCCAAAATGAATCTTCTTAGAAGTCTAAAACCTCTGTTTATCATTTCAAAAATATTCGGAGTTGCTCCATACAATGTAACATTGGACACTCTTTCTCCCGGGATACGCCGCTCTAAGGCAGCATCTGTGATTTCTATTGCTTTTATTATCGGTATTGTAATATTCATTGCAGGGAACTTGTCGCACAATATTTTAAACAAAACGTTCGTTAAGTTTCACCTAAGCATTATTCTGCCGTTCACAGTAACGGTGTATTTATTATTCACAACGGCAATAATAGCAATAACTCTTCACTTAACCAAAAATAGGGCGTTAATTGAGGAACTGTTATATATTTTTGTGACAATCGATAACGCTTTGAGCTGTAACATTGACTCTTCAAACACGAAGATTCGTAGATTTTCCTTAATTGCGGCAAGTACCTTCTTAATTCTCTTGCTTGTTACAGCCACTATTGACTTTGGATCGAACACACCTGGTGTGTATATTCCTATACATCTATCTACGTTAGTTCTATACATTTTTTTGTTGCAATATGTAATATGTGTTACGATAATTCGATATAGATTCAGAATCCTTAACAGTGAATTAAAAGAGTGTATCAGTAAGGCACCTAAGGAACTTCAAAACTCACAGAACATTTCAATACACGAACAAGATATAAAATATTTCTCTTCCACAAATAACCATAATTTTTTTATTAGCCGCCAAGAAATCGAAGCTTTTTCGGATATCCACATGAGGTTGTGCCAGGCAGGAGATGTTACAAATCAAATTTTTGGAATTGTATTGGTTCTAATGCTTACACAGTTCTTCATCACAATTCTTGCTAGTTTGTTCACTCTGTTAATGGTGTTTGCGAGAAAAGCTTTTGTTTTGGAAGTGGCTATCGTGGCAAAGTATACCACGAGGGCTATTTTGCCTTTAGTTCAGTTGCTATTATTGATTGAATCGTGCCATCAGACTCTTGGCGAGTCGTCTAGAACAACCGTGTTTGCTCATCAGCTAATGCGAATTTATCCCCGAAATGAGAAAGTGAAGTATTTTGTGAAACAAGTTACTAACGTGAATTTAAAACTGAATGCATGCAGTTTCTTTACTCTTGATAGAACTCTCCTAGTATCAATCGTTAGTATGATTGCCACTTATCTAATTGTTCTGTTGCAGTTCATACTTTCTGGATATTAGAGAAGTCTCAGGGTGAGAAGATAACACGTTACTTTGAACGAAATAACTAGTAACCGATCCTTTTGTGGTCACGAGGGGATAATGAAATAAGTGGTAACCGTTGGCATTTGTGGTAACAAGGGAATAACGAAGTAACTAGTAAGAGCTACATTTTGTGGTAACGAAAGAGTAACGACATTACTAATAACCGTTACATTTTGTGGTAACGAATGCGGCTTCGGTGGCGTAGTCGGTAGCATGCTGAACTGCTGTGCCTAAGATAGCGGATTCCAACCCGGCCGATGTCGTCGGATTTTTTTAGAGCGTTAAAATCCTTCAGTATGCCTTCCTTCGGAGGGGAAGTAAAGCCGGCGGTCCCATTTCATAGATTTATGACTTGTAAAAGGTCCTTCCACAGACTAAACTTGTGTGAAGCTAATTTGTTAGGTTAGATTTCGTCGGAACGCTCTATCAATGTTCCAACGTTCACCACTAGGTACCATTGATATCTGGAAGCGAAAGTTGGAACTACTTGAAATAGAACGGAACTTGTAACTCACCCTAAAGGTGACCGCTTGAAGCAGCTACAGACTCAGTCGAGCTTTACATGTCCTCGGACTCTCCCGGCACTAAAAGCCATACTATAAATAAATAACTAAATAAATAAATAAATATGGTAACGAAAGAATAACGACATTACTAATAACCATTACATTTTGTCGTAACGAGGGATTAACGACATTACTAATCGCCGTTACATTTTGCGCTAACGAAGGAGTAAAGGCATTATTATTAATAGTTACTTTTTGTAATAACGAGGGGGTTACGACATTACTAACTAAATTATGTAACTGTAAATGTGACACTGCTACTTTTAAGGGGAGACGAGATTTTGTGAACATTTCCTGTACTTGGGTGTGTGTGTGTTGAATTTTTCTCGTGTGTTTATCTGGCGGCTGGGTCAAAGTTTGAGGTAGGTGGCCCGGGGACTTGATGTAAGATACAATACCAGCATTTGGTTGGAATACGTGTGTAAGATCTAGTCTAATATACCGTAAACTTTCTGCATTACCGGGGTACAGAAACTCATACAATCATGGATAGTCATGATTTTCAGATTTCTGAGCTTATTTGAATCCTTTTAATATTTGTACTTTTGCATGTGAAATTGTAGAGCAGTTGTTCTGAACCAGTAGAAGTCTGCGGACCACTCAGCCCGAAATTGAACCATGTACGGACCCGCTTCCAATACACCTTATCAATTTTAACCCTTCCTCAATAACACTTATTTTAAAGATATTTCAATTCAAAACCTGATAGTCATCGCCGCGAATACATTCGGGTGATTCTCGTCCAACGCTGATCGTTTTTGAAATCACCATTTATTGGCCACTTTATTATACGTGCTGGTATACACTTCTCTCCCGGGGTCCACTCCTGAGGCACTCACAGAGCACATGTGGTCAACGGACCACCGGTTATGAACCACTGTTATAGAGGATAGATTTCTGAATTTGTTTTCTCTTCCCTCTCCTCATTTTTTCATTCGCGATAACTTTTACACTTTTCAGTGTTCAACATTACACGAAACCTTCAAATTCGTAACGTAACAAACAATACGTAACTAAGAGTTTGTGTTCTGATAGCAACGAATAGGCGACGCTACTGACCTAGTATGCATAGAAGAACAAACAACACGTAACTAAGAGCTTGCGATCTCACACGAACGGATGAATGACGAACACTGTTTGCCATGGTTACCACGGTGTCGGGAAATTTGATGACACTTAATCCAAATAGATCCCCTGCCCAAAACAAATTAGGCCCATCAGGTGGCAGCACAGGTATTGTGCACTGAGTAGCCAGAAGTCACGGGAAGGGTAGTCCCATGAGAAAATGTGCCAAGTGTGAGACTTGAGCGTTGCGGCGCTGAGCAGTCTGTCACAGACACGAGTGTAGTGAAGTTGGCAACACGTCACGAGTTAACCGGCTATGAACGTTGGGCGATCATCGACGCACGGCGCATGGATCATACCATTTCGGAGATTACACGCAAATTCGGGTTTTCGAGGTCAACGCACAGTGGATCAAAATTGAAATCTAGGGGGACAATTATTTTTACGTTTTAGTCATGAATTTAGAGTGAAAGCAACGAATAAACATCAGTTAAGACCTTTTTTTAAGCTACGTCAAAACATGAAATAAATTATCTATGACTGGAAGTTGGATAGAGCATTCAGTTATCTCTTCAGAACAATTTTCTAGCCCTAATTCACTTTTAACAAAGTCACAATGTTCCACTTTTGACATAATCGTTGAACCCAGTGCTTCAAACAGTTGTAAACGTGTGAGAACTGGTTGCGCGGTATCTTCTAAAACGTAAAATAACTAAGTATGTTGTAAAAAGATGCAAAAATCTTATAACTGGCGTAAACTACGAGACTTTATCTACATTTTAATATTAAGTAGAAAGTGACGCATTGTGACGCGACATACTAAAAATCTAAGTGAAAATATAATTTTAAAAATAATAGTTAAATATTATATGATGCAAATATAGCTAAAATTACGTAACAATTACGCTCATTTTTAAACTGAAACACGTTACAAAGTTCATACCTTCAGCTGCATGTTCCATCTTAAAGCATTACACTAACCACACAGACAACCAAACCACAGCCACTTACATTCACCCTCCAATTCAGACTGCTCGAACAGTGGTGACAGATTTACACTAAGATGCGTTTATATCCCAGAATAGTGAGTGGCAATTATATGAGAATGCTGTAGAAGTAATACATTTTGATATTTTAACTATGAAAATAAATAATTTTGTCCTCCTAGATTTCGATTTTGACCCACTGTGCAACGGTGTCGAGGGTGGATCTTCAATATAGCAGAAATAATGTTACAGGCCGGACGTTTGTTTAAGATGTGTGAAAAATTTTAATGGAAGCCTGGAGGCGAGTTACTACAGTACCTGTGTTGTTGTCACCTGCCCCATGCGGTCAGATGATTGACAAAGCTATGTCACACTACTGCTGAAGTACAGTCATTGGCAAATATAATGGCGTTCTATTAGTAACTATGTAACGTGTACTTCCGCGTCACACAATACTTAGACGTGGATTGTACTGTCTACACAGTGGTGTCGTCACGTGCTCAAGTCTGGAATTCCAATACATCTGACCGGTGATTAAAAATTGTGAAGCGATAGGGCTAGAGAGTGACTGTACAGGCTCACCCGCAAGCTTCAAGGTTAAGGGCTATCGTCTAAAACAAACGTCCGGCTTGTACCATCCGCGTAAACTGCCGCACGGAACGACCACAGGTGTTTAACGAACGGTCTTCACGTCACCTCAGCAGAACCATACGGGGTATGTGAAGGGCTACCGTGAGTCAGATCACCGCCCAGTTGGATGTTGGGAGTCAGGAACCTATTTCTTTTCGTGTCGATGCCTCGCTGTATTGTTATTAACTTCATATTCCTGCCTTCCCATGGTTTTTGCCCACTAAGTGTATAATACCTTTAAAGAAATGCGAGATTTTTCCTGTACTACTGAGACGATTTGCAATATTTAGGCACAAACCATTTCTTCTAACTGCCTCTGGTTTGAAGAGCACGAGTTTTTTGAAACATACACATTATCATTTTACATAATATAATGATGATTGTAAATAATATCTTCACCCAAATAATCGCAACGTACATTTAAATGCCTGTGAGTAAAGGACACGATGATGATCGTTAAACGATCGAAAGTATTAATCCCAATGAATTTATTAATCTTAAGTTTTTTTTTAGGTTCAGAGATTAACACCCATTACAGTTTGGGCACGATCATGTTGACCTATTGAAAAACATTTAAATTTCCACTGCTAAGACAACACTGAAAAGTTGCTTCCAAAACTATAATTCTTATGAAAGAAAAGCAAAAAATAATCATTGTTAATCATTGTGCACACACATATACAATATTTCTTATTGCTGTATTAAATTCTGTAATGTTTTAATAAACTTGCATAACTCATAAAGCATGTTACGTAGTTTATGTAACCACCACAATCCATCAGGACGCATGCTCTGTTTTCCAACGTATGGACGCGCGCAGGGTGAATTTTACCCGATGAGTTGATCATTAAGGAAAACCTTATATAATCACTCTCCTCTCTTTTCAAGAAGCAAAAGCAATTATTCTATCGTTTACCATTAGCCCCCAACAATCGATAGTGTGGTCTTTGTATTTCTGGTTTCTCCTTTGGGACCTGAAAAACGAATATTTTGTGCTCTGAATCGGCCCCTTTAGGGAATGATACTTTTGTACCATACGGTACCATCCTTCCCCTTATAAACATCAAGTCGCATTCCCAGTAATATATTATCCTCATCAACTTCATGTTCAGATGCACAGAAAGAAGTAGCCTATCTTCTTGATCCGACGCACAGACCGGTATCGCTGCCATGATCACATTTATAAACTAAGTCAGTATCTGAATTGTCACTTCAACCAATAATTCCGTCATCGTGTTCATCATCACCATGTAAATATCCATAATGTAGAATTGTGGGCTAATGCCGTGTTTTATTTAATCAAACTCGACGCGTTTCGAAAGAAACCATGTCGTTCTTCATCAGGAATTTCTTCGGCCTCTTCAGGTGTGAGGTAACGTACCGAGGATTCTATAGATGTAATAAGTTCCTCAATCGGAATTCTTCTAGGCGCTACAGCAATGTTGAGACCTTTAGCGAGAACTGCATGCTGGGTATCATTTAGGGGCATGCTGGACACATTTACGACAACCTTGTTAGCCTCAAGTCTAATGGCATGAGATTTCTGCAACTGACATAACCTTTCATATTTGGAAATATGTCTTCCGCTCTCCTGATCTAGAACGCTGTTAGCTTGCACTGAAGGAATACGATCAAAGATATTCCATAATTCCTCACTGACGAAGTTCGAGAGGCGTAGATGTAGTTACTATATTATGGATGGTATCACGGGCCGGGAAAGTCTAAATGGTAATGCCATGTTAATAATTTGTTTCCTTATCGTTTAGTCTGCTCATTGAGAAACTTCCACCAGTGCACGAGAAAATAAGATTGTGCACTATATAAACTTACACAAGCACCGCGCGAGTGATGTTACCAAATAAACGTTTCAACAGCTCGAACAACACTAGCATTCAATCCACGGCAAGCAATGAGGACATCCTTGGAGATGATGATGATGATAATTGTTGTTTTAAAGGGCCTAACATCTGGGTTATCGGCCCATAATGGTTTGGGTGATAGTGAAGATGAAAATGAAATACTAACTATGACTAAAAACTAACTACTAACTTATATAATAGAAGAAGAAATGGGAAACAAAAGCAGAATTAGGCAAATAAAGGACAGGAGGAAAATAAATGCCCTGAACCCACGAAGAATGAGAATTGAGGGACTTGGAAGGAAGGAGAGCCATGAAAGGCAGATAGGAAAGTGAAAGAGGAGAGGGTCCATCCCCACAGATAAGGGACAAAAGGGCGAAAACTGGACCCAGCTCAGGAATCCCTTGGGGTCACCAACTCCCGAACTCACCAGCCGTGAGCCCCTGAGGGTGTAGCACTATCCAGGGTGCACCAGAAGTGGTGGGGCTACATACACCCTGCCTCCTTGAGGGCCTTGAGCAGAAGGCAGGAGATAACATGAAAATAAAAAGAAGGCTGACCCCTCGCAGAAGGAGGGTATCAGAAAAGATGAGACAAGGACCAATTAAGGCGGGAAAGGAAGAGACTCCCTAGGCCTCGGATAACCTAATACCGTCGGGGTCGGAATAGAACAAGATATGACCAAGGGAGGTCGACAGGAAAGAAGACGGAGAGGAGCCGGCACAAGTAAGTGGAAGCAATGCCGGACTCAGCAGGGGCCCCGTGGTCGCCAACCCACGTCCCACAAGTTGTGAGCCCCTGGGGGCATCTTTGGTGAGTCCATTAGTAAAGTAGCGAGGGGTAGACGGCAGAATACCCGTTACACCAAGAATTATTAACAATTCAGTTTGCCCTGGATAAAAAAAATACCGACGCGCGCCAACTAACGGATTGATGATGATGATAATTGTTGTTTTAAGGGGCCTAACATCTAGGTTATCGGCTCCTAATGGTCTGGATAATCATGAAAAATGAAAATGAAACTATAATTAAAACTAACTACAGTTTTCATACTAGAAGAAGCAAAGGAAAAGAAAAGAGGAGTAAGAAAATAAAAGAAAGAGGGAATAAATGCCCTCAACCCTCGAAGAATGGAGATTGAGGACCGTAGAAGCCATGAAAGGCAGATAGGAAAGAGAAACAGGAGACGGCCCGCCCAAAAGGCAATGGATGAAGGGGAAAAACTGGACCCAGCTCAGGAATCCCTCGGGGTCGCCAACTCCCGAACTCACCAGCTATGAGCCCTTGAGGGTGTAGCACTATCCAGGGTGCACCAGAAGTGGCGGGGCTACACACACCCTGCCTACTTAAGTGCCTTGAGTAGAAGGCAGGAGATATAAAAAAGGCTGATCCCTCGAAGAATGACAGATCAGGAAAGATGAGACAAGGGCCAATTAAAGCGGGAAAGTGAACGACTCCCTAGGCATCAGATGCCCTAATACCGTCGGGGTCGGAAGAGAACAAGAGTTGGCCAAAGAAGGTCGGCAGGAAAGATGATGGAGAAGAGCCCGGCACAAGCCAGTGGAGGCAATGCCAGACTCAACTGGGGTCCCGTGGTCGCCAATCCACGTCCCAAAAGTTGTGAGCCCCTGGGGGCATATCGGTTTAATTATCCGCTAAATGGTAAGGCAAAATACGATTCATTCTATTACATACTAGCTGTTACCCACGGCTTCGCCCGCAATAACATTTGGAATCCTGTTATAACATTAGTTAAATAGATAGATAAGCATGGGTCCTAGTGGAAAGTAATTCTATCACCTGAAACCAAAAATGCATGGGACGAAAAAAAAACATCAAAATATCATGTTGGTTTCGGACCATGAAAGACGTAAAAAATATAATAAAAGTATTAAAATAAACTATTTTTCGAAATTTAATTCGAATCAATTTTTATGTCATTCCTGGGACTTAGAAAATTCCGGCCAAAAAGTACAAAATCATTAATAACTCCCTAAGTATTCGTCGTATGATGAAATAGCAAGAGACAAAAAAGATGTAATGTGTTACTGTCTACAACATAGGCTATGTATAATTTTACACTCAGACATATTACGTCCCCCCCCCCTCCCCCGTAATTTCACCCCTCCCCATGGGCCCCTTAAATTGGATTTATGAAAAAACGGTCTAATACCTGTTTAGTTATTATTTATGCTGATTTTTTTCGGCTGAGTTCCAAACTCCTCGCCTATGTCGTTTAAGAGAAACACGCTCCGTTAGGAATCCTTCAACCCCCAATTTTCACCCCTTTCACCTCATAATATACACCACATAGAAAAACCCTCAGACACATGTCTTCTTATTTTTAATGATGCGTTTATATGCCGAGTATCACATTCCCCAATGAAACCAATCGGGAGATATTGCTATTCAATGAAATGCAGGTCTACCCCCTTAACACCCCTTTAGAACCTGAATATCCAAAAATCCTTTCTTAGTGGGCGTTTGCGGCCCTTGAGGAAGCTCCATACCAAATTTCATTCCAATCCGTTCGGTGGTTTCTGATATTTAGTGATGAATGAATGAGTGAGTGAGTCAGTCAGTGAGTGGTATTTGAGCTTTATATTGTTCTACTTTTGATTAGAACTCATTCCGCTCCTCCCACCCTTTGTTCTACTTTTATGTGTGGAACTATTTTAAAGTGTTTGGCAGGAGGGCCGAGTGGATCTGTTTGTAGAGCTTATCCCGCGTCCTACCATTGGTTCTACTTTTGTGCACAACTACCCCCTCCGAGCCTCTTGCATTTGTTCTACTTTTGTGTGGTACTGTTGTTGTGAATGGGCTGGACGGCATTACCGGTATCTGCTGAGTTTAACCCGGCACTTGTCCGCCATTTGTTCTACTTTTGTGTAGAACTCGTGTTTAAAGTGTTTGGTGTTTTATGAAGTACTGCGGACACGTCTAGAGAGAAATTGACGTACAGGGGAACCGGGGGGAGGAATACTCACCTTGCTTACCTTAAGGTGGCTTAGTAGGCCGCACGCTTGCTGTGCACCACCTCCTGCTGGGCAGCGTTCGGTGGAGATCTTAAACTAGGTTCTAATCTAAAGGGACGGGCTTCTTAATCCAAGCGAAATAAAGAGATAATCATTGGACTGTTCAAAAAGGGGGTTTATTGAGTACTAGTGGCGATGAAGAGAGGGCAGGAGTGAAATAATAAACTAGGGGGAAAAAGGAGTCTAGCAGACACGTGTTCAATCACCCCACCGTGGATCCCGGTCTGCTATGATGTTTGTGGCGTTGGGACTCGATACGGGGTGGCGCCCATACCGGTCCGTCGTAGCACAACTCCGATAGAGTGTAAGACTGTAATAGCGTCCAAGTAAGAGAGCGGCCAAATAAGAGAGCCGCCAGGTTCAAAGAGAGCGCGGCGCCTGTCCGTACCTTCTACTTATAGGCAAAATGTGCATTGTCAGTCTATTCAGCGGTATCTTTGGAGTGTAATGCCCGCTGGGTCCTGTCTAACCTACTTGCTGTTAGACCTTAGGGCTATGCCCTGCCGCTTACTTCGCAGTCAAGTTGCTATATCGTTATTCCCGTCTTTTATGTAGTTACTTTTAATTAGATTTTATGTAGGTATAGGCACAGCCCTTGTATAAGGGCTGGGGCTGGAAGAATAGATTATTAAAAGATCACTCGAGCATCGCCGGGTAAAATAGATGGTGTAATATGAGCTGAATGGACAAGATAGTAGTCACTCTTTTTGAAATAACATGATGAAGATGATAATTTAAGGCGTAATCAAAAAGCTTCCGTTTAAGGGTGTTGCTGCAGCGATACCCTGGGTGTTCAATGCCGAACAAAAAACACACCGGATGGCTGCTAGCCTGCAACACCTGGTGCGTTTCCATGTTGAAAGCTACACGTTCCTGGAGCGCATTGTTGCAGGCTACGAAACTGGTTCCATCGCATGGGACCGGAATCGACGTAGCTGCGGTGACATCCCTCGCCCCAAGAAGTTCAAGACTCAACCATCCGAAGGAAAGGTGATGTTCACCCTGTTCTTTGATTACCTCGCACATTGCTTATTGATTTCAAGGAACCAGGTGTCTCCATCACTGGGGAAGGGTACTACGTAACACTGGAGAAATTACGGCGAGCAATGAAAGCGAAACTCCAGGAAAACTGGAACAAGGGGTGCTTCGGCTTCATGATAACGCGCGTCCCCATAGGTCGTAACGCAGAAGGTTCACCAATTCAAGTAGGAGACTCTCGTAGTCCTGATATTTCCCCATGCGATTATCACCCTTTCGTTTCCTTAAAAAGCTACGGTGGCGTAATTGGTAGCATGCTGAACTGCTGTGTCCAAGATAGCTGTTTCAAACTCGGCAAAAGCCATCGTATTTTTAAGAGCGTTAAAATCCTTCAGTATGCCTTCCTTCGGAGTGGAAGTAAAGCCGGAGGTCCCATGTCATAGATTTATGGCATGTAAAAGATCCTTCCACTAACAAAACTTGTGTGAAGCTAAATTTATAGGTTATATTTCGTTGGAACTCTCTATCAAAGTTCCAACGTTCACCACTAGGTTTTAGTGGCATCTGATAGCACAAGTTGAAACTATAAGGTGCGTTCAAAAAGTAACGAGCTGGAGGCTAGAATGCGCAAACCGGTGTCGTCATCAGCTAATCGTGGCGTGTGTAACGAGGTGTGGTTCCGACCAGAGCGTGGAAGGTCATAGCCCGTCGCTAGAGGGCACGCGTGCACATCACATGACGATACAAAGCGAGCAGCAGCATGCAGCAATCGTCCAACGCTGCCAGTCGCATTGCAAACAGTGACATGGAGCCGTCAAACAAAGATCAAAGAGGTGTTGTTCGGCTTCTGACAGCGGAAGGAGTAGGAGGTACGGACATTCATCGCCGAATGTCACAAGTGTACGGCGAACACTGCATGTCCCTTGCAAAGGTCAAGGCGTGGCACAAGTGCTTCAGGGAAGGACGGGTGTCGTTAGCCGACGATGCCCGATCTGTGGCACCCCCTGCATTACCGATGACAACGTCCACCTGGTTGATGCACTCATTACTCAGGACCGCCGAGTGACAGTGAACGCCATAGCCGCCGTGGTCGGAAGTGTGCACACCATCATGAAGGAACGACTGCACTTGCGGAAAGTGTGTGCCCAATGGGTGCCCCACAGTCTTCAACCACACCAGGAAGCATGTCGATTGGCCTACTGTCTTGGTCTTGGTTGGACGATTGATGCATGCTGCTGCTCGCTTTGTATCGTCACGTGACGTGCACGCGTGCCCTCTAGTGACAGGCTGTGACCTTCCACGCTCTGGTCGGAACCACACGTCGTTACACTCGCCACGATTAGCCGATGTCGTCACCGGTTTGTGCATTATTTTTGAACGCACCTTATACTTGAAATTGAACGCAACTTGTAGCTCACCCTATGGGTGTCCGCTTGACATGTCCTTGGATACTCCCGGCACTATAAGCCATACGATAAATAAATAAATCCCTTAAAAAAGGCCTTGAAGGGTTGACGATTCCTGTCGGACGAGGATGTGCAGCAGATGGTTACGGACTACTTCTCGCAGCAGGACATGGTGTTTTACCACGCGGGGAACTTCAATCCGGTGTGTCGGTGGAGTGAGTATCTCAATGCTCAAGGCGATGTTACCTGATTGACAGAGATATCTTGGACTGTACGCTCGTCAAAGGGAAATTTTTGATCACCCTTTATAGTTGCATTAAGGAGCCTAACATCGAGGTTATCTGCCCCTAATTGTTTGGGTGAAAATGAAAAAGTAATGATGAACTGAACACTATAACTATAACTAACTACAACCTAAAACTATCATACGAACTAGGAGATGAAAAATGAAAATCCACAGTCCGTTTCCAGTCGACTGGGTCAGGGAATGGAAAGAATGAAGCCCCCATCTAGTAGCGAGAATATCAACTGTGCCGGCTGCCGAAGCCTGTCGCACTCCCCTGGGGCAATGATTAAATGAATGATATATAATAATAATAAATACTACTACTACTACTACTACTACTAATAATAATAATAATATCAAATGGCCTCAGGTGCCGGGTACAAGCTTTGTTATTTGACACCCAAAGGGTAGCTTGCATGTCGAATTACGTTGTTCCCTGAAGCACTATCAAAGTCAAGGAGGTTAGATATCTAAGCTCCTTGAACTCTATAGCGATTTCTAGTAGAGAAATGAGGAACTTTGTGTTGGCGGAAACTCCCGAGATTAATTTTGCCATTGTGTACAGTACACGGCCTACTGAATTCAAATGGGTTCTTTGATATGCCAACATCGTATGACATGGTGTCGTAATTTTTGCCGCCTTTCAAAATTAACTTACCACGACCAGGAGCGAACCTGCAAGCTTGGGATTAGTAGACCGACACGTTGACCACTCACCCACCGTGGCAAGCATGAATGATAGATTAATGATATTGTTACGTGTTAGCCCTAGTAGCAAGTTCGTTAATTGGACTACAGTGGTTATATCACAACACTGTTTGGTCCTTAAAAGAAATAAAGCATTATTACAGGTCTAGCAAGTTACAGTACACAACACAATAAACACTCAGAAACCAATTAGCAGTCTTAGTCAAGTTCGCTCCCTTATGGATTACACTCACTACTTTCACTTTCTTGAGCAGCTGACCGTTCACTAATTAGATAGACCCGTGTCCAGCCACAGCTTGTCACTCACTGAAATAACTGCACACTCCCTTGAGTACACAAACTACAGTTACTTACGAGTCTGCTACACCCTGCTCTGCAAGCTCGGAAATAATCTCACTGAGTTTCGCAATCCACACAACACTTCACTGCAATAACCTCTGTCGCACAGTGGAACACACTCATTCGCTCTGAAAACACAGTCAGTCCCTCGCTGGCCAGGTCGATTTATATAGGGAGGGGGGGGGGTTACTCAATGGATGTTTCTAGAGGAGGAGAGTTCACGGCTCCTCCCGAGAATTCCATCACGCGGTGGACCGCGAACATTCCACATTCCAGACCATGTCTTTTGTTCCCGCTGCGCAAGCGGCCGGCCGAAGAGCCCACGGGTAGCCTTGGGCGGCTGTGAGTCACTCGAGAGGGAATGAAGCAACCCCGCTCTCGTAACAATATGATAGTGGAGAGTGTTGCTGGAATTTAATTGTGACAGGGGAAACCGGAGTGCCCGGAGAAAAACCTATCTGCCTCCGCTTTGTCCAGCACAAATCTCACTTGGAGTGACCGGGATTTGAACCACGTACCCAGCGGTGAGAGGATGGTGTGCTGCCGCCTAAGCCACAGAGGCTCGGGACTAGAAGATTAAATGTCAAAAATTCTGGAATAAGGTAAGTAAAAGATAGGGAAAATAAATTCCTTCATTTCTCGCAGAAAGAGAATTGATTGACTTGGAATGAAGTAGGACCACCAAAGACAGATAGTACAGGGGAAGAGGGGAGAGTCCTCCCCAGCCATTGAAAAGAGGATTCCCTCGGGGTTGCCAACTCCGTACAGGCCATGGAGGCGCTGGAACTAGGGGAAGGTACAGCAGATGCTTCCACCCTTCGTGACATCGGCATGGGATGGAGTTGTTAGCTCTATGCCCAGCCGTCTTTGCTCCCAGGAATTACCTTGGTACTCGTTTCTGGTGTAGGCTGAGTCAACCACAAAAGTGGTAGTTTTGTTTCTATAATCCACTACCTGGTTGGGGATCGAACCCACTACCTTTCAGTTAGAAGCTCAGCGCCTCTACCGACTGCGCTGCGCATCCCCCATCTAAACGGAAACCGGGCTAATATAAATAAAATACACTTTTTTAATTATTTATCCTCCTAGCACGTCTTCACTCACGGACTTTTCAGAGGATCATTCCTCTACCGTCGCAAGGACGGTGTGTGGGAGCTGAACACATTTTGTCATCAGATACAACTGGGGATTGTGACAGGAGACCGCAAACTTGGGCCTAACTAAGAAAGGGTCAGGGAAGGGATTTTGGAAGGAAGTCGGCCATGCACCTGCTGAAAGGAACAATCCCGGCATTTGCCTGGTGGTAAAAATAAGAAACCGCTTAATCTATTTTCAACACGGCTGAGGTGGTATTCGAACCCAAGCTCTTGTGGTGCCAGTGAGACACGAGGTAGCGCGTTATAAGAAACACAAATCTATGAATACAAAACTGCTCAATTTAAAGAAACAAAATATAATCTGGTCTGAGGCCTCATGAGGGTTTTCCTAGTTTCATAGTCTCCCTATTTCTACTCCAGGCAAATGCCGGGATGTTACCTAAATAAAAGTCAAGGTCACTTCCTTCCAAATCTACAAATTACAAACATTTGCAATTTATATTGTGCATGCACTACAATAACACATGTTTTCAGAGAGACTATACACACATCAAAACACGGAGTTGATGTTCACTGTGGCACCGCCACAAGACCCTAAATGAAGCAAAAACAATAACAGTTGATCGTCGATTGTGAAAACTGTGAAATTACGAGAGGAATTCAAGCTTGATCTTTAATCAATATAAACAGGTGTACAGTAATTTGACCTTTAAAAAACTGGTATTCATTATTAAATGATTCCAGATGAAATCCTACGGGTCTATTGGTTTATTTGTGATAAAATATCGACTAGGGGATCATCAATTTATTTATTAACGTTACATCGAGGGGCTGACAGTTAACCTGAAGCATTTTGTAGTTTTGTGTTGGGCTAGTATCAAGGGAACGGTGGCTTATGTCGGCTTCGGTTCGTGTAATTCATTGCCGTAGGGGATACAGGTCACGGGGAGCCTGGTAGATCAATTAGCGTATTGAACGTGGCGGTATTCTGCCTTTCCATATTCATAGTCAATTGAACCGGCGATAGGTGAGAAGTATAATATGAATGTGCCTTTGTAATACTGAAGGCCTTACAATAAGAACAGAGAGCGTGATTATTCATTAGGTTACAAACGTGCCAGCTGCTTGCTTCTCACCTAGTTCAATACCTGGATAAAACATTAAAGATTTTACAATGAAACGCCACGTCCAGTAATTTGGATTCGATGCAGTAAATCAGGACAAGTGTCATATGATGATGATAATGATGGTGATTAGGATGAGGAAAAGGAGGGGAAAGAGGTGGAGGAGGATTGCTTGTTCAAGGAGTGGAACATTGAAGTAATCTTTCCCTTTGTCAGGTAAATTACAGATTTGTTTTCTAAAAATGTTAAGGTGGATCTCTAAATAAGGTAATAGAAAACTCAATACATGGAAGGAGCCTTACGATACTTAGATGGACAACCTATGATAACTAAATTCGGCAAAATCGTTCTAGTGAATCAATTCAAATATTTGGGAAATATATTCTTCCCTCTGGTTTAAACCGTCAATCAAATAAAAAAAGGATTTCCAAATTACAGAAAGCTTACAGGATCACTTGGAACAGATAAAATAAAAAAAATCAATATCTCAGAAAGCAAAACTTAGACATTATAATAGAGTAATCAAACCTGAAGCGTTGTATGCATCATAAACAATAGTTATTGGTGGCGGATCTTTAACCAAATGCATAGAGAAACAAGGAAGGACATTTTTAAGACATATTTTTGACCTAGTTTGTGTGGAAGGAATATGGAGGAGGAATCATCCCAGGGAATATATAGCCTATTGACATTATGAAAAGATCTCTTCCCACTTTTCGGAAAAGACGATTGGAATTTTATGGACACATTATCAGAATGAACAATAACAGACTAAATAAAAGAATTCTTAACCTGACCCTATCATTAAAAAATTACAATCAGTCTGAAAGACTAGACGTTATATCATTTCAAATGACGCATGCTACAAATGCTACAAATGTTAGAAAGGCTCAGGAGGGCTTATCGCTTCGCTCGAAGCCCCAGGACTCTTTCAGCAGACTCCATTACCCATTAACTTAAGCTTCCCGCGCGGGCACCTCTTTAAGACTCACCCATTATTTGAATCTGATATCTCGCTAACATCTTTAAGGGTCACCCTGTATTTGAATTGAATCTAATATACTGTACACCTCGTTAAGTCTCACCCTGTAATTTGCTCTGACATCCTGCACACCTCTTTAGGAGGCACCCTGTATTCTTACGTGGCATCTTGTATATCTCTTTAGAAGTCACCCTGTATTCTTGTGTGACATCTTGTACACCTCTTTAGGAGTCACCCTGTATTCTTGTCTGACATCTTGTGCACCTCTTTAGGAGTCACCATGTATTCTTCTCTGCCATCTTGTACACATCTTCAAGAGTCACCTTGCATTCTTATCTGGCATCTTGTATATCTCTTTAGGAGTCACCCTGTATTGTTATCTGGCATCTTGTACTGTATTTTGCTCTGACATCCTGCACACCTCTTTAGGAGGCACCCTGTATTCTTATATGGCATCTTGTATATCTCTTTAGAAGTCACCCTGTATTCTTGTGTTCGCTTCGCTCAAAGCCCCAGGTTGCTCGACGCCCCAGGACTCTTTCAACAGACTCCAATAACCATTAGCTTCTGCTTCCCGCGTGGCTGCATGACGTCACGCACTCGCTTCCCGCGCGACTGCATGACGTCACTTCCGTCCCCGTCTCCGTAACGCATAACGTTGGACCCAAGCATAACGACGAAGTCGACGAGATCATTTGAAATAATAAAACCAGGAACAGCTGGCATCGTGAAATTGAAACAGATCTCCAGGAAAATAAACATCTCAGAAAAATTTTTACGGGACAGATGTAAATTTAGAACCAAAATCAACAATCACCAATTTGGAGACAAACCCAACACCAGAGCCACTATAAAAACCAAACCAAACTGAACTAAATACCTAATTCAACTGTTGTGATCTTACAAACACCGGGGTGCCCTACTAAAGTCACAGTAGTTACTTCTGCGATTGATCAACGAGTGCCTCAATATAACACTGTATCCATAAGTTTACCACGACCAGCTAGAACTAGGATATAATGTATAAAAGCAAAAGGTTTTCTTCAAATAATTCGACGATAACTTATCTCCTTAGCCGACCCAGCTCACTCTTCAATTATCCTTTAATCTCTTCAGTACTGCTTTGAGCTCGCGCATCGATCGTGTAACCACAGCTCTGCGTTACAAATTACCCTTTCCTCAGACCGTCTCGCAATTACATTCCATGTGGGTTTTATATCATTGGAACATTTCCACTCTTCCTTCCTATAACATTACAAGTCTAAATGACGAGATTGTTTTCAAAACTGAATATATCCACAATCGTAAATTTCACAGGAGAGAGGAAAACCTTACATCTTCAGACAGGATTATCGAAGTGGAGTAATATACAATTTGAATGATAGCTAGAAAGAGCAACATACTATCACCAAGGCGGCTTCGGGGGCGTACTTGGTAGCATGCTGAGCTTCTATGCCCAAGATCACGGGTTCGAACCCGGCCGAAGTCGTCGGATTTTTAAGAGCGTTAAAAATCCCTCAGTATGCCTTCCTTCGGAGGGAAAGTAAAGCCGGCGGTCATATGTCATAATTTTTGGCATGTTAAAGAACCTACCACTAATTACACCTGTGTGAAGCTAAAATGTATAGGGTAAGAATGTAAACAACGCTCTTAGGTCTCTGTTCGTTTCCAAGAGCCGACTGCGGTGGCGTCTGGTAGCTAAGTTCTGACTAGTAGTCGTTGACAGTGGCGTTTGGCGGCAAAAGTAGGAACTATTTGAAAAATTCAAAAGTCTGCAGTCCTTACTTGAATTAAAAAACAGAAAACACACACTAATACAGTCATAACAATTAACACCGGTTATCAGACAGATTCTGTAATGTGTTTTAGGGTGGTGGTTTGCTCACTGTTGGATGATAAATGTAATAGGTCATGAAATGAGATGAGACACATGTTAATACACACTGGTATTCTGAACTTACCTTCAGTAGTGCTCTCAATATGAAATGTTGGGCGCCATGGTCGCAACAGAGTGTTGAAGACCAATAAAAGAAACGAGTGAGAACACAACTAATGATAATTAAGTATTAGTGGAGCACCTGAGACCTCTTTCTCCCTGCCCGTGGCGAAATCAAAGTAATCAACCAGTTAGTTTTTGCATTGGGGATAAGGGATGACTTACATGTACTTCTAACTACTGAAAAAGGAAAGCAAGGCATGGATTAAAATACTGAATTTAATTCTACACAAAAACAAAATATGAAAAGTTAATAATAATAAATACTTTCACTGAAGTTATGTTAACCTGAGGGGTGAGAAAAGTGATGAGACCGATATTAAATTTAACGTTATTTCCAAAACTGTGAAGTTACTTACCAGAAATATAAAAGAAGAGATTTTGAATAATATATGTCAGCCTAGCTTTCCGAGGTTGCATGTCGAAGGAATTGGTCTCCATAGTTAAGACTTATAGTTGTTCCTGGGGGCGTTGATTCATCTCTTGGAATGACGTCTTGAAGGATCCCAGCAGATAAGTTCCGTTAATCATATTTACTGAGCAGCGATGATGTAGATTTAGCTGCTAGCTTGATCAGTGACGAAGTTCTAACTCCATAAATCACTTTACCGACTTTGGCCAAAAACACAACCATTGTCGTTATTGCATGGAAAGACGACGAAATATGTCTTATATGCACAATCAAGTCCAAACTATATGAATGAAATTTATTGCAGCCAAATAGCCATTGTTACATTCCTAAATATACATTACATTCATAATTATGCAATAATACCAAAATAATTTTAATGTCAAGATATTGTCATTAAGTTTCTTTGCTGTATTCTGTCACTGTTTTAGTTCTCTTCTTGCACTTTTCTATGTGATAACGTTCACAGCTCTCACCACATAGTGTACACTTGCAGTCTTCTTTTACTTCATGGTAGCGTGCCGTCGCACAGAGTTTGTGATGGAACCCATGTACGGCCATTCTTGTTAACGCATGTCGTAGCTCCTGGTTTGGTTCCGTCCATTTCCTCTACATCATGGCGTCAGTTGTGTAGAATTCCGGCCATATTTCTTCGCACTTCCTTCTTCTTTCCTTCAGAATCTCCGTGCTTTGTCGTGTGGATGGTAATAAATGCCTATGTCTTATGTCCTCGATGTGATATGTTTCCTTTGTAAGTACGTAAACCAATCTTGATTGTGTGTTCATCGGGAGACATAGAGCTCTCTTCAGTTATCTTGCTTTGACTTTCTCTATGGTTCTTAAATCTGCTAGTGATAGCGCTTCCCAGACTAGTTCAATCCCATATGTTATTATCGGGCTTATGGCTGCGTGGAATATTTTCATTGCTGATTCTAGTGAGAGTTTGTGGAGATCCTTTATTCCGTAGGTGGCTCTAATAGCCGCTGTCGCTTTTTCTTTGATATGGATTCTGAATGATCTACCTGTCGTTTGAAGTGTGATACCTAAGTATTTATATGCGTGTACTACTTCGAGGTGTCTGCCTTTGAATTTTATTCTTTCATTTTCTGCTACTCTTCCGCCTTTTCTGAAGGTTACTTGCATTGTCTTGCTCTCATTTATTTGCAAGGAGTTTTCTTCCGCCCATGTCTCAAGGTTGTTGACAGTCTGTTGAAGACTCGTTAGGCTGGTTGAACCTAAAACCATGTCATCTGCGTACATGTGCAGTGAAGTTTCTTTGTTGTGTTCTATTATTTGTATTATGTCAGATGCCAATATGTTGAAAAGAATGGGGCTGATTGGGTCCCCTTGCATGACTCCGTTTGTCTGTACTATGTCCTTTGAGACTGATATTCCATCGCTTATGTTGACTACGTTGAAGGTCAGTATGTTCCTTAATAGAACAGTGATGCTGTGTTCGTTTCCAATCATATGTGCCAGTTTCTTTAGCAGTTTCTCTCTGCTCACGAGATCGAAAGCCTTTCTGTAGTCGATGAAAACTGTGAAGTATTTCCCCTTCGGATGTCTTAATGCCTGTTCTATCTCTTCTAGTAAATTTCTGAACGCCTGGGTGGTGTTCCGGTGTCGTCTGAAACCGTACTGCTGTTCTGGTATCAGGTGGTCTGTCTCTTTCACCAATCTGTCCGTTATGAGTTTTGAGAATATTTTGAGGTCATTATTTTCCAGGGCGATGCCTCTGTAGGAGTTGGGGTCTGCTGTGTCTCCTTTTCCTTTATATATTACTTTTATGGTAGATCTTCTCCATGCTTCTGGAATTTGTCCTCTTTCCAAGCATTTGTTGAACAATTCTGTCCAAGCCTCTGTGAGCCAATTCTCCGTGGCTTTGATTTGTTCGTTGTAGATCCCATCAGGGCCCGCTGCTTTGTTGTTTTTCGTCTTGATAATTGCGTTTTTAACTTCCTCTTTGGTTAAGATGATGTTCTCAGCTCTGGTTCCAGTGCTTGTGCTTGGGATGGTTTCTGGCGTCGTTCGCTGAACGTTGAGAATGTCAGAGAAGTGGTTTTCCCATGTGTCCATTTGAATTGTTGCGTTAAAGGTACTTCTTTTGTTGGAAAGGGCGATAAATGGATTCTTAATTGCTTCTTCTGCTATGCGCGCTGCTTCTTTTTCTGTGTGTTGGTTTTTCTTTTCTATCAGCATTTTCTTGTATATTTTCCTTTCTGTTGAGTATTCTTCGAGAGCTTCTCTTTGATTGCTGTCTCTAGCTCTATGTAGTGCTTGCAAGGTTGTTCTACGTTGTATGTAACATTCTACGTCGAACCACGGCGTAGCCTTTCTTTCCTTGTGTGGTATTGCTGCGGATTTAATGATTTCCTTGATTGCAGTGACAGCCTCGTCCAGGTTGTTTTCACTTATTATGACCCTGGTTTTGGTTATTTCAGTACTCAGATTGTGGAAAGCCTCTGTGTCAATTTTCCTCGTGAGTTTTTGCATTCGGGTGCTTGTTTGAGTTTGTGCACCTGTTTGTCTTAAAGTTAGATGTGTTCTGATTGGTATGTGTTTTCTGAGCGGGGTGTCCGCTGAAGTCCATAGTGCTTCTTGTTTCCCTGGTGTTAAGTCTCTTCCTTTTGTGAAGATTAAATCTATTGCACTTTTGCCGTTGTGTGCGAAGTATGTCATGAGATCTCGCTTGTTCACCAGCTTATAACCCTCCACTTCCATCAGTTCCAGTATTGCTTCGCTCTTTCGTCCTGGTTTATCCAGTCTACAGTTTAAGTCTCCTGCAATTATTATATTTTGCTCTTTCTCGACATATGTAATGATTTTAACTAGCATTTCCATCGCGTCTTCCAGTGTGGCTTGAGGTTGTATGTATAAGCCTGCGATTGTGATGTGTTTTGTTGTGATGATGACAATGTTTTCTTCTTTGTAAATATTCTTTACTTTGCCGATGCGGTTATTGTATAGGCATGTCACGCCTCCAAAGGGTCTTCCTTTTTCTTTTTGTTGTGCTAGTACGTGTGTATTGTAATAGCCGGGTATATCCAATGGTTTTGTGAGGAATGTTTCTGTTAAAATGATTATATCTTCGTTAAATATTGCTCGTTGTGTTGAGAGCCGTGTGACGTTTGTCAGTCCTTCTACATTCCATAGCAAGGCTGTTAACTTGGTATCATTGTCTGTACTGGGTCTTTCCGTGGTGTTCGAGGAGTATACTTTCTGTTTGCCTTTGAAGTTATTGCCTTCGAAATCGAAAAGTTCTGTATATTACTCTGTCTGGCCAGAGATTCGCCTGCATAACTGACTCCCTTTCCCCTATGGGCACACCGATTTTAAAGGCCTTGTTTGTGCCGCGAGAGGGGAGTTGTTCACAGCTGATTATCGTGTTGATTCCGTTTTGGGTGAGGTGTTCTTTGATATCCTCTTCGGTTGTGTCGGGGTCTAGTCTCCCTACGAAGATCCAGGCTGATTGTGGTACTGCTCTTAATTTGCCTACTGTAGAACCTCCCATGCCAAGTTGTGGGGGTCTTCTTGGGATGACGCCTTGTCTTCTCGTCTCTTCTTGTGTTGTGGTGTCATGATTGGTGTTTCTGTTGGGTAATCCTGGCCATTCTTTGTTTGATAATGGCCTTACTTGGTATTGGTGGTTATTCTTATTTGGTGTTTCTGGTGTGATGGTTAGTGAGTTTGATGGTTGTTCTGTTTCTGTTGTTGCGGTGTTGTCCTGGCTTCTATGGTGGTCTTGTTTCCCTTTTTTTGCTAGTATTTCTGCCTGTTGCAGCTGTGTCTCTAGGATGAGCGTCATTTTTTTCATGAGAGTTTCTGATATCTCTTCGAGTTTTTCCTTGATGTCTTCACAGGATTGCTTATTTTCTATGGCTATCTCCTTTACCTCTTGGTTTATTTCTTGACTGTTTGGTGTCGATGGGGGGAGACCATGCGATTGCAGGCGTGTTCGACAGGTCTCACACATCCATAAAAGCGATCTCTTTTTTGAGTGTAGGACGTTGAATTCTGTTGTTGTCATAGGTGTGCATTCCTTGTGGAACCAGCTGTTGCAGCCTCCATCACAGCATACTGCGGTTTCTTCTTTCGAGATTTCCGATTCGCATTTCGTGCATAGGCCAGGTTTGTTTTGCCTATGATCCATTGTGGGTTGCCGTGGGTTGCTATGGCGTTGATGTGTAGGCGTTTTGTTGGCCTGTGTTCTGAGAGATGTTCTATTTTGTTCTCCTTTGCTCTATATTATATTGTAGTCGCTCTCTGGCCAACCTGCTGTATTATGTATGCAACCTCCTGTTGCCTGGGAATGACTATTTGAACTTGGGTCACGGGTTTGTACCTTATGATGTATGCGATTTATCAGTGAATATTTGCTTGTATTTATAACAGGGAGATGTTTGCAGTCCGTAATGAGTTACTGTAAATGTTTTCTTGCATTTGTAGCAGGAAGGTGTTTGCAGTCCGTTATGGGTTGTCGCACGTGACTCACTTTGTGTAAATGTATCGTTTGTTGTAAGGCATTTAGTGAGGGATTGTTCTTCAAATGTGCGGTTTGTAAATTGTAGTGTTTTGACCCACCTAACCTCACTAATACATCCAGTATTTTTAGTGCCGGATTGCTTCTTAATTTCCTTTAGTACTGTTGTTTCCTTATTGTCCTCAGCAGAAGTAGCCGCTCTTAGCTACGTAGCACCCTTTTGAATTGTATAAAACATCGGTTTACCCTTTAAACGTTCGAAAATCTTGGAGCCAAAGGTCGGCACGTCGATCACTTAACACACACACTGTCCAAACTATAGGTGGTATGAATGACTTACTTCATTCCCAATAAGATTCACAGTAGTGAGTGACCCTTTCCTTAAACGCGCCAGCCCTCCAGTGCCCTCCGTCTTTCTCCACACTCCTGCAGAAAATAAACCTTCGTCGACCAATCAAAATACCGTTGCTATGGTCTTCTGTCTCAGAGATACGTTCCAGTAGACCCCGTGTCCTTCTTAGAAAACATCAGTTAAAATCCTCTTCACTTGGTACAGGCACACCTTGTGAAGCCAGATAGCTCCTTTGACACTAATCTCTTGAAATCTGTTGTAGCAGGCTGTCCATTGTTCGCTTGCTCAGCGGAGAGCCCCCCGCTGTGCGTGTCACTCAGAATAATTGCACTCGCCACGGTTTTAAAATCTGTCTTAAGAAAATAAGAAAAGGGTTTCATGACTGTGGTCACCTCGCAAGTTAACATACTGTAGAATAACTGAAATATGTCGAATCCCTATAATTCAAATAGCGAAAATAATTGGAGTTGTCGTGTGTAATAAAACATCTCCATGGCTCAGTTAGCCTTGAATCTAAACTTAATAATAATAATAATAATAATAATAATAATAATAATAATAATAAAGAATTCTATCAATTAAGTACGAATAATAATAATAATAATAATAATGATAATAATTATAATAATAATAATAAATCTAAATATTTAAATAACAAGTAATAGTTTGCCGTTATGAACATATTACAATTCTACACACACCCAAAGTACACGGGGCTACATGACCGCGTTGTCGCAGCCCCTAAACTTAAGAACCAACCAACCAACCAACCATACTCACACCAAACGAGCACCAAATTATACATAGTACATAAAAAGTAATTGATAAAAGAAGATTGGATATATTGAGTTTTGAACAAAATTTTATTTATTTATTTATCGTATGCCTTTTAGTGCCGGGAGTGTCCGAGGACATGTTCGGCTCGCCAGAGTCTGTAGCTGCTTCCAGCGGACACCCTTAGGGTGAGTTACAATTTCCGTTGAATTTTAAGTAGTTCTGACTTTCGCTACCTGATTTCAATGATATCTAGTGGTGAACGTTGGAACTTTGATAGAGCATTCAAACGAAATCTAACCTAGGAATTTAGCTTAACACAAGTTTAGACGGTGGAAGGATCTTTTTCATGTCATAAATCTATGACATGGGACCGCCGGCTTTACATCCCCTCCTAAGGAAGGCATACTGAAGGATTTTAACGCTCTTAAAAAATCCGACGACTTAGGCCGGATTTGAACCCGCTATCTTGGGCACAGCAGGTCAGCATGCTACCAACTACGTCACCGAAGCCGCTAATGAAATGGAATTATAATATCATTGGGGTGTATGTCAATTAACAATTTATGAGAGTTCATGACAGAATATTTTCATGAGCTCATGTGATTGTATCGTCTTCACCGCGTGGGTAGGTTTTAATAATCACAAGCATAAACCGATGGTTAGTTGGAGTAATATGAACCTCAACCCATGGTGTAACTACAATGGTGAGGCGGATCGCTCCCTCTCTCTCGTGCGGGTGACGTCAGAACGGGGGCAACCGCGAGTTGTGGCTATAGGCGGGAGTCAAGCGCGTGATCAGCAGTCGATTGAAACATGCTAATGTTGACAAGTGTGTGCGTTGCTAGTGAAAGTATTGTATTTCTTAATCTCTGTCGACGGAAAGTGGGATGCAATGCCGAATTGTGCTATGTATGGTTGCAACAACTATTCCAGGAAAACAAAAGGGTCTAATATAAAATACTTTGTATTTCCACAAGACAAAGATGTAGCGAGCTCATGCGTCAGAGCTTGCAAGAGGGAGGATATTTTTAATTTAAATCATGGTAAGTTGTGATTTCTAAAATTAATCTGTCTGTTGTGAGCCGAACAGTAAATCATTCTTTAAATTATTTCTCTCTAAAATTAAAACATTGCAATAGCTCTGGACGCATTTTCAAACTGAGATATTATAGAATGTTATAGAAATGAATAGGCAAACCAAATAACAATTACGAGTGGAGATTATTAGGGTCTATTATTATTATTATTAACATTATTATTATTATTATTATTATTAATATTATTTCAGCTCGAGTATGTTCTTTCCATTTCACTAAAGACAGTTTTGATATTCCACTACGACAGCAATTGTTGAACTATACTCCAGTGCACAGTAGAACTTTAAAAATAGATGCCATTCCGACTGAAAATCTACCAAAACCCACTCAAATTACACAAAGGAAAAGGAAAAGATCTCCGGAAGAAGCTGAAAGTCGGTCGATGAGGCTGGAAAAGAGGCGTTGTAAAAGTGTTATAAGTGAAATTATACATAACAATGAAACACTCACCGAAGGAATACAATCTGAACATACCTGCTTGAATGCGAAGGAGTTAACAAGGTAAGCTTCTTTTTGTTTTTGAACATTGAAGTCTCATTTAATAATAAAAGGTGAATTTGTTTATTTTACACGCACAATACAACTAAGGTTCATTATGATACTTGGAAGAGAGGTAACTAGCGGAGTAAAGCACTGCTTTCACCAGATCGTTGAGACACTGATATCATGAGTTTCATTAAAGCCTGGTGTAGCTATAGTATTAATATAATCTTGACCTTCATGCGGCCGTAGTTTAGTGGTCATATGAAAGAAATATTGCTCTTGTGAATGGAAACGTAGTCGACTCTAGTTCCAATATAAGTTTAAAAAAAGTCCTCTCGGCACGCCGGAAGGCGGAGGTAGATTTCACCGGACAAACTTGGAGAAAGGCGAAAATAGGCAGAATATGCAGGTTTTCGTAGAAGGATCAGACCTCATTTATCGCGTGAAAGTATTTTATAATTGGAGATTAATTAACTTTGTTTTTCTTCATTTTAAACATTTTATTGTCTTACGGGGACGGTGATCTTCTTGTCATTTGGAGTCCATTTTTAGCCTATTTTCAATTTTGAAAAAATAGGCTTATGAGATAACCTTTTGTCCGTGTGTGTGTGTGTGTGTGTGTGTGTGTGAGGTGTGTGTGTGTGTCCCTAATAAAATCTAAACGGCTGGAGCGATTTCAGTGAAACTCGGTAAGTTCATAGCACTATTCCCGGCGACGTCGACCGTGCCCATCGAATTTTGTTACGTCTCACCAATCCAACATGGCGGCTGTGCGAAATATTTCACTAGCATTCAGTATCTCCGAAACTATAACGGATATCGCCCTGAAATTGTGTATGGTGATAAAGGGTACTACTAGAAGTTCACCTATGAAACTTTCAAAAACCTGGTTACTACATAACCAACATGGCGGCCAAGCGAAGTGGAGACTTTTAAATAGACTTTTCTCGCGATTTAACTATCCAAACGTAATGAAACTTGGTACAGCAAATATTTATACATATTGCAATGCACTGGAGTCTAATTTAGTTCAATTGTTTACATAACCTCAAAATGGCGGCTGTGCGAAATATTTCACTGACATTCTATATCCCCGAAACTATTACAGATATCACCCTGCAATTTTGTACGGTGATAAAGAGTACTGATACAAGTTTACCTATGTATAATTCATAAACCTGTAAAGTACAAAACGAACATGGCGACCAAACGAATTTGAAATATTTTAATAGACTTTTCTCGTGAGTTAACTCTCTGAGCGCAGTGAAATGTGGTACAGTAAATGATTTTGCAGATTGTAATGTACTGCCATCTAATTTAATTCAATTGCTTACATAACCTCAAAATGGCGGCTGTGCGAAATTTTAAAATTAAGTTTTTATTTCTTGTGTCGTAATCATGCGATCGAAGTGCAAGTTTGAATAATGAACCTAGGCAATAAGTGACCTTGAATGGTACATAACTCTATGGCCTATACATATAACAATCCTAAATGGCAAGCTTCCGTAATATTTAGACGGTTCTCAATATATATGAATCTTTTACAGCAACCAAACTGAAATTTTTATGTTCATAGAGACTATGAACATATGTTCACCTATAGGACTTTCAGTAACCTGGTGAGCACGAATCCAACATGGCGGCGACGCGAAGTATAAATATTTAAATGGACGTTTCTCGCGAATTAACTATCCGAGTGCCGTGAAACGTTGCACGTTTTAAATGCTTACACAAATGTTGATCCACTGGCATCTAATTTATTTCAATTGTTTGCATAATCACAAGATGGCTGCTGTGCGTAATTTTAAAATCTCGCTTTTACTTCTTGTGTTCTAATCATGCGATTGAAGTTTGAATACCACTCTTACACAATAATCTTAATATAATAGTACAAAAATAAAAATCCAACCTGGCGACCATCTGAAATATTTAGACGGTTCTCAATATCTACGAATCTGATACAGCAATTAAAGTGAAATTTTGTATGTTGATAGAGGCAATTAACATGAGCAGGATATATGAAAATAGGCTGTACAGTTCTTCACGGAACTACTTGTTATACTTGTGGTCCCACTGTCCTTATGCAAGGTTTCGACACTGATGTGTAACTATGTAACGGTCTGTTACATCATCACGCAAAATTATATCTCCCGCAGAGATGTTGGTTGGTTCCTCAGTTTAGGGGCTGCGACAACGCGGTCATATAACCCCGTGTACTTTGGGTGAGTGTAGAATCTGTCTGATAAACGGTGTGAATTGTGATGGCGGTATTAGTCTGTAATTCAGGTAAGGAATGCAGACGCTAAATTTCAAGCAGTAGTTCCTAATGT
This sequence comes from Meconema thalassinum, assembly GCA_946902985.2. Taxonomy (NCBI): domain Eukaryota; kingdom Metazoa; phylum Arthropoda; class Insecta; order Orthoptera; family Tettigoniidae; genus Meconema; species Meconema thalassinum. Next base: position 71,905,899 of record OX336399.1, on the reverse strand, counting down.
TGCTACCAGATACTAACGTCAACGCCACCCAGCTGTGAACTTGGCTACTAGATGCCACCTCAATCAGCAACTCGCAACGAACGTTGGAACTTCCCCTCCAAAGGAAAGCTTACTGAGGGATTTTTAGCGCTCTTAGAAAATCCGACGACTTTGGCCGGCTTTGAACCCGCGACCTTGGGCATAGAAGTTCAGCATGCTATCAGTTACGTCACCGAAGCCGCTTCACACTTAGTCAGATGGAAATCTGAATCTGATCTCGCGCAAGTGCGTTGTCATGGCAACGTCTGATGGCTCATCCCTCATCAATTTAGTAGTGTTGCCATGTCAACCACTGATAGCTCTTGGCATTTTCTTATAATTCCGAAATCATTTTTCTCATCCCTTGGCGCAATGGTGGCTCATATCAAAAATTCTTTCAGACAAACGTTTTAGGTAATTATTAGGGGAATATTGTCCATTTTGTACGGTTTTGATATTGTGCCTATTAACAGAGATATGATTAATGTTTCCCGAAAAAAACACCTTTTCCCACCCCTTTGGTCAATGGTTGGTGCTATCAAAAAAACGTTTCAAACATAAATTTCTGAGATTTATCCGACACATAGTATGAACTTTGAACGGATTCAATATTTCACATATTAAGAGAGTTATAGCACTATTTCATTTTTTCGAAAAAAAAAGTCCCCCATTTTCATCCCCTTCGACCGATTTAGACCAGTAACGAACTCGTCCGAGATTTTATGGGTATACATATTCGGTAAAAATTCAAAGTGATTGGTGTAAAATTACGGCAGTTATCGTGTCCACAAGAAACTGATATACATATATATACATATTGTACCCGTTCGTCCTGGGGATGCGATGACCCATCTGCTATTACATCGCATTCCTGGAGTTCCAGGAGAGAGCGGAGTTAAATGCACCTCTAGTCAAATAAGGAATGTGTCGGAAATTCAGCTGAGTTACCGAAAAAGCAGTGGGTAACACGAGACAAAGTATCTCTAGGGTCGTTACGGGCTTAAGTTTAATTTAAAAAAATGCAAATATAAATGGGCGCCATCAACTGAATTCCTAGCAAACCACCTCCTTTCCTGGTTAAGCCTTACTCAAGACAAGGAAAGAAAAAGGAAAATCACACCATCATCAGATCACAACTAAGATAAAAACAAATTTATTTCACTTTGATAGTCAGACAGACATTTTAAATATTCCTCCTACCTGAGAGTATGGTCGAATGCCAACGTTAAATTGTCATTGTCCAAAAATCGAACCATCTCTTTTCTAATCAAAAAAATATTTCATCCACATAAAACAGAAAAATCTCTAAAGTTCTCTTGGGTTCTCAGGATCACTGTAGCACTATGTCTTTCGTCACTGACATTTGTGATACCTGAGACCTAATTTCTCTTTAATTTAACATCATGAATGTGGATTTGAAAAAGTTATTAATCTGTCTAAACATACACATATTATAATCACATATTTTAAATATCACGTAATTTATGGCTTGCATGGCATAATTTAAATGTGGAACACGTTAGTAAAATGCTCCTAAACATCGAATAATTAATTTACACTATTTACATTGTCATTTATAATTTCTTGTTCGTGAATTACAGAAAATTCACGGCTCATTGGTCATCATAATCATCATCATCAAAATTAAATATTTCTCACATTATTTCTCATTTCAAAATTCAACATATTCCTGTCAGAATCATCAACTCATCACCATTAAATCATTTAAATGAAAATTATTATCATCACTTCATTATGCTTTCTAATTATTCACACACTCTTATTTTATCATCTACTTCAGATTAAATCATCTTAAATCATCAATACAAATTGTTTAATTCCTCAACTCAAGTTACAATTCCTCAAATTATATCTCAATTAAATTTATTTTAATTCCATATAAATTCATTAATCATCAGCTTCTTTAATTAATTATCACTTTCTAATTCAGTTATTCATCATCTATCCAATCATCTATTAATTTATTTAAATCAGTTTATTCATCCAATCTTTAATTCATCCATTTATTTAATTCATTGATTTATTCCAAAATTTAATTTATCAACTTATTTAAATTTCATTCTTCTGGTTATTTAGATTCTTATTATTTCATCTAGTCATTCTGATTTTTATTTCATTAGGTCAGATCGTTAATATGCTTAATTTTCAGATTATTATTTCATTAATTATTATTCTCAGAAAATCTTGTATTATCAACTTTATTTATTTGTTTAATTTCCTAACAAATTGTTTAATATGGGTTATAGAACGTTGTCTTACAGTTTTATCACTTCCAAGTTATATCTCGTATTTAATTTTCATGCCAAAAAATATTAATGCCTTCACGACATCACGTTGGATCTGACTATCCACAACGACATTATATATCCTCAAATATCACATTTGAATACAACAATTATTCCACAAAACTCCATAAATATTCAGCACATACAGCATGAATCTCAACAATTACGCTAGACTGGGTTCGACAACCTCATGTCTGCTTCAAAATGCATTAGCAACATTGCAACTATCACTTGACAACTTCCACAAAATGCCTATCACAAACTTCACTTAAACACGTTGCATGATCTACAAAAAATATATAACTGGCTTCAAATTATCAACGCACACAATCTCCAATAACTGTAATTACTCTGATCACATCTAGACAACTTCTTAAACAATTGGAAAAAAATATTACCTTAGTAATTCAAGATCTGCTTTCAAATAGCATAAATTCTCTTACAATTCTCATAATTCACATCACAGAAAAACACCAATGTGCTATAATCTCTCATATCAAAATCTGCAATACTGATCTGCCTTAAAATAAATCTGACCATTAATGATTCATCTTACAAGATTCAATTACTTTAAATCCTTCTCAAAGGTATCAAACACAATTATAAAAATCATCAAAAGCATCAGCTGTACCAGCTGTTAAACTGAAATTACTCTCAAAAGAGTATAGCAACAAAATATTGGATTGGCAAACAAGAATTACAAATGTAACCCTGCTGACATTTATCTGTACTTTATTTAACAATATTTCGACTGATATGTGACTAGTAGTTCCTTGTTTCATTCACTTACAATCTCATGTACACTCGGATGATAAAAATGAGTCCCTCAATGGCAAGTAAGATGAGTAACCACCGTACAATCGTATAAATACGAAAGACCTCGCCCCGTCGACTAACATGATAGTGCCCTAAAAGATGGGTAAGATGAGTAACCACCATACAATCGTATAAATACGAAAGACCCCATCTCGACGACGAAAATGAGTGAATGTACCAGATAGGAATCAACAAGTCTCTAGTTGTCATATAAAAGCGATATTCATTCACTAAAGTGAATAACATCTTAATATCTCCAAACAATTCAATGGAAAGAATCCCCTACTGATGAATAATACACACTCGCTAGTATGCAATGAACTGACGAAGTAATATAGATAATCAATTGCAGATCATGAGTTCGAAATACTCGTTACACAAAAAAAACTATTCATGAAAAATATCCTTGCTGGAAAAATGTCTAAAAGACCAAACATCTGCTTAATAAAGCCAACCAATGGTGAGAATTTCGTATAATGATGCCTGCCATATCATATGGTCACGCCATATTCTAGCAAAATTCGAAGCATATAAAGTCAAAGCCATGTCTTAAACAATCGTATCACTCCTATTAGAAAAATATACATGTGTGCCCAGAATTCATGAAAATAATCGTATCAGGAAGTTATAACTCTTACAGTACCTTCTCATAATCAGCTGTTATTAAATTTCAAAGATCGTCGATTTTCCCTATGTAATGAATTTCTCGAAAGATCGGCGTGAATATCATTCCATCCATGCAATGACGATTGCCTTCGAATCCCAAGTGAATCAGCTGGTGGACCTCCTCCTCGTCAGGAATCGAATCCATCGCTCTGTGGTGCCATCGCGTCTCTGTCTGCGTTTACTCCGACATGATGAACTTCTGGTTATCCATAGCGGATATTTGTCCAAATCCTCACGAAAAAGTTCATAGAAACAGCGGGCCCCCTATTCCTCTTCTACGTTACGCCACTGTTCTATACAATGTTCAGTTTGAGTGTTGAAAGTTCAATTTCCACAGCGGTTTAGCCTCACTTGTAGAAAATAAAATTGTTTTATCAGAGTGTCTAAGTTTATGAAACACCCTGTAGCTGTGTTCGTACTCGGTAATTCATAACACTTCATAAGAAATATTTGCATTAATGCACGAGCTAATGTTCCTAAGTGCATATGCTTACAACATTCCGTTTGCTTAAAATTGTTAAAGTTACTTGGAATGCGTTATGAAATGCATAGTCGTAATGTCATTAAGAAAAACTATGTTCATTCGAAGTTCAAAGTTGCAGTATGTCGTAACTATCAGCTTTTATAATTCAAATGCTGAATAAACGTTCCAACTCAACGTAGTAATGAAGTTCAGCTTCTGTTATAATGCTTGCGTATAAAGTTGGAATTAACCCGCTCGGTTTTACTGCAATGCTATAATCATCTCCGCCTAAAGCTGGCCTCGCCATGTCGCTCTACTATGCCGTTCTGCGTTGAAAAGCAGCTTGGAATAAAGTTCTCCAACTACTCGCAATGCTGTTTTAAAAACCCCGGCCTCCTATGCTTGTTTGCTGCGGATGTCCGCCCGGCTCACTGACCTACTTGTCGTTCGCTGCTCGGAGAAGTTGAAACTATCGCTTTCACTTTCCGTGACAGTTTCTGTTCGCTGCGCGACCTTGTACCATGCGCTTGGCGTGTGATACTCAGCTCGACTCTCTTGCTTGGCTCACAGAGCTCCACTGACAGTGTCTGCATTGCCTTGACCCTTACCTGCTTGGTGCAGTCATGTGACGTCCTCCCCACCACCGTGGTCTTGCGTCACAAATATAATCTCGAACCCCCATCATCTCGGCTATTAAGTTATAAAATAACTTAAGGGTTATCTGACTTCCTTCAAATTATTACCACATATAATGCTTGTTATATCTCCTCTTCTAAGATGTTTAAATACCATATTCCATATAGATCTTAATAAAGCTTCATATTTCCATCCATAATTCCATCTGCTTGACTGCGGTCAGCGCCTTCTAAATCCTAGACCTACTACGTCATCCTGACATTCCTCTTGACTCGATCTGAGCGCTATCTTTTCTTAACTCTTCCCAAAACCTCAACTACGGTTTAATGTCTGCTGGCGTAGCCGATAGCCTCAACTAGGTATCGGGTACATCTCTCCCGTACATCTCCTTTTTTTATCAGGATTGAGAAAAAAAATACACTGTCAGGCATTCTATATATAACACATGTACACAATAGCTCTACAATTCTCTTAATCAGCATGATGGTACTTTCTGACTCTCAACAATGATGATTGACTTCCAATGATTAGCCTCTTGATTCTGTATTACTTTGACGTCTGTTTCTTCCCTCATTACTCGTGCTTGCTCGATTGACATCTCTGACTGTCTCTTCGGGTGGTGTACTAGGCTGTCTATTTTCTTGCCTCGATCTCTCGTATTCACGATTATCTCGTCCTTCATTAGGATCGTTTCTTCGGCCATCCTGCCTGTCATTCCGATAATACTGTTGACCTTGGCTCCAGTTATATCTACCACGGCATCTATTGTTGTATCGATTCCTATCTTGATATCTGGAATTCTGGTTATAATTTCTATATCGGCTATCTCTTGCTTCCTGATCGTATGGCCTCTCATATGGTCCTCTATACCGATCATTTCCACGAACGTTACGGATGTTTCCTCGATTTCCTTCGTTCCTTCTGTTTTCCCAGGAATCTCTTCTGTCCGTTTGAGCTGCGTTATCAACGACTACCGCATTCACCTCTTGCGTGTTTCTATTGTCGTTTCTTGCATTTCTAGGCGTAACTTGAGCGCTTGTATAGTCTAATCGCCGTAAAATGTCGTCATAGTGCTCAAGTGTGATTGCTCCCGACGCTATGAGTGATCGCTGTACCTCAATCGGTAACTGTCTCGCTATAGCTTGCAAAAGCTCTTCTTCTGGCAATGGAGGAATCAGAAACTGCAATTTAGCCAACTGTGGCGTAAAATAATTGGCATAATGCGTCGGATGTGACGTAAAATAACGCTTCGAGTACATTTCTGCTCTTACGTTCAGTTGATCCTCGGCACTCCAAAATCTCCTCAAGAATGATATGGCAAATTGCTCCATATTCGCAAAATTGCTTCTGAATGCTATAAACCAAGTAAGCGCAGACCCGTCTAAGGCGCGTTCGACTATCCTTAGCTCTCTTTCCTTGGCTACTCTATGTTCCGCCATGTAGTCTCGAATATCTCGCAGAAATTCGACTGGTGTGACCCCTGTATTTCCAGAAAACTTCCTCGGCTTGTCATCCAGGTTTCTGATAATGGTAACTGGACCTGAGTATCGTTCACTTGTACCCAACGTACTCCTATTCGAATTCGGATTATCCTGAGGGGTTGAACTTGCCCTTTCGAATGTCACATTCGGTTGCGTTTGACGGTCTTCTCCCATGCTAACTTCTTGATTACTCATACTGCGGTCTATCGCTGTATGATTCATCGATATTTCCCCTGATGTAATATTTTGACTTGAGAAGCTGTTAATCATAGATTCTAGTTTAGTCATCCTATCTTCTGCCAGTTTCTCTACGGTCTTGACCTGAGTCTTCAACTCATCTAACGACGTAACATTCTGCGTTTTGTTACTCTCGTCTAAATCGTTTTTCAACTTGTCTATCTTGTCTTCGCATGTATTCTTTACTGACGCGACTTGTTCCTTTAACAGATCAACATCTGTCCTAAATAGAGTTGAATCTATCTTCATCGCTTCCTTGTTCTCCGTAAATCTCGCTTCTAAGTTCGCCATACCTGCGATTAATTTCTCATCTAATCCTGCACGTTTTCTTTTGCTTCGGCATCGACCTCACTATACCGTTCTTCCACGATTGCACCGACTCTATTTTTGAATAAAGCTAAGTTTTCATTAACCTTTTGCTCTATATCATCATCCATCTTCCTAATATCTTTCTGCAATTGATTCTCTAATGATTTTAAATTAGAATTAACCTCTCCTAAGACTTCCTCTTTAATGGTCCCAATTACTGACTTTAAATCCTTAATCTCATTACCTAGATTCATCTCTAGACCTTTGATTTTAGTCTCGAAAGATACTTCGGTAGACCATTCTTGAATTTTGCCTACATCGGCCACTAAACCATCGATGTCGAATCTCAACTTCGATACATCCGATTTAATGTCTTTCTGTATAGACATAACGTATGTTCTTAAAGTAAGAATATTTTCTTCTCCCCTACTTTCTAATTCAATAATATTCTTTCTTAATATTTGAACATTTTCCTCTCCTTTCATATTTACTGCAATTATATCTAATTGTAAAGTCTTAAGCATATCATTATTCTTTAAAGTTAATCTATTCTCTAACCTAGTTAACTTGTTTTCTAACTCCGTGTTAGTTTCTTCACTACGAGCTTGTAATTTCTCTTCCAATGATTTAAAATTATCCTTCAAGTTAGCTTCACTATTTGACTGTAATCTTGTCTCCAATAACATCAACTCATCTTTACTATTTGACTGTAATCTTTCTTCTAATGATTTGAAACTATCCTTCAAGTTAGCTTCACTAGCTTTTAAATGACTTTCAGTACTAGTCTGTAATCTAGTCTCCAATGACATCAACTCATCTTTACTATTTGACTGTGATAATTTTAAATTTTCTTCATTACTAGTCTGTAATCTAGTCTCTAATGACTTTAAATTATCTTCACTAGTTGACTGTAATCTGGTCTCTAATGACTTTAAACTGTCGTTCAGATTGCCTTCGTTACTAGCCTGTAATGCTTGCACATTTTCTTTACATCTAGCTTCTAACCTAGCTTCTGCACTATTTATCTGTTCTTTAACTTCCGTTTCCATTTTAGAAATAGTTTCTGCAATACCAGACATACCACACTGTAACTCTCCTAACATATTAGCTAAATCTTCCGGCAACATAATTACATTTTCAATAGACGTTTTATTCAGAGACGTTAGACAACAACACATCACAATGTCTCAATTCCTGCATTCACTTGGGTATAGGAAAAATAACTTATAACTAACATGATATAATACTAATACGATTAACATGAACACTGGAATGGGCACACAAGTATATTGTCTGACTAAGTTTAATACATTTTATAACACAATTAAATGAACTTGAGATCAATCTCTCAGTAATCTAAATCTGATGTGATTCCATAGAATAAACAAAATCGAATCCCCACAGGTGAGTAAAGCCAAATCTCCCTCTCTCTCTCTGTACCCGTTCGTCCTGGGGATGCGATGACCCATCTGCTATTACATCGCATTCCTGGAGTTCCAGGAGAGAGCGGAGTTAAATGCACCTCTAGTCAAATAAGGAATGTGTCGGAAATTCAGCTGAGTTATCGAAAAAGCAGTGGGTAACACGAGACAAAGTATCTCTAGGGTCGTTACGGGCTTAAGTTTAATTAAAAAAATGCAAATATAAATGGGCGCCATCAAATTAATTCCTAGCAAACCACCTCCTTTCCTGGTTAAGCCTTACTCAAAACAAGGAAAGAAAAAGGAAAATCACACCATCATCAGATCACAACTAAGATAAAAACAAATTTATTTCACTTTGATAGTCAGACAGACATTTTAAATATTCCTCCTACCTGAGAGTATGGTCGAATGCCAACGTTAAATTGTCATTGTCCAAAAATCGAACCATCTCTTTTCTAATCAAAAAAATATTTCATCCACATAAAACAGAAAAATCTCTAAAGTTCTCTTGGGTTCTCAGGATCACTGTAGCACTATGTCTTTCGTCACTGACATTTGTGATACCTGAGACCTAATTTCTCTTTAATTTAACATCATGAATGTGGATTTGAAAAAGTTATTAATCTGTCTAAACATACACATATTATAATCACATATTTTAAATATCACGTAATTTATGGCTTCAATGGCATAATTTAAATGTTGAACACGTTAGTAAAATGCTCCTAAACATCGAATAATTAATTTACACTATTTACATTGTCATTCATAATTTCTTGTTCGTGAATTACAGAAAATTCACGGCTCATTGGTCATCATTATCATCATCATCAAAATTAAATATTTCTCACATTAATTCTCATTTCAAAATTCAACATATTCCTGTCAGAATCATCAACTCATCACCATTAAATCATTTAAATGAAAATTATTATCATCAATTCATTATGCTTTCTAATTATTCACACACTCTTATTTTATCATCTACTTCAGATTAAATCATCTTAAATCATCAATACAAATTGTTTAATTCCTCAACTCAAGTTACAATTCCTCAAATTATATCTCAATTAAATTTATTTTAATTCCATATAAATTCATTAATCATCAGCTTCTTTAATTAATTATCACTTTCTAATTCAGTTATTCATCATCTATCCAATCATCTATTAATTTATTTAAATCAGTTTATTCATCCAATCTTTAATTCATCCATTTATTTAATTCATTGATTTATTCCAAAATTTAATTTATCAACTTATTTAAATTTCATTCTTCTGGTTATTTAGATTCTTATTATTTCATCTAGTCATTCTGATTTTTATTTCATTAGGTCAGATCGTTAATATGCTTAATTTTCAGATTATTATTTCATTAATTATTATTCTCAGAAAATCTTGTATTATCAACTTTATTTATTTGTTTAATTTCCTAACAAATTGTTTAATATGGGTTATAGAACGTTGTCTTACAGTTTTATCACTTCCAAGTTATATCTCGTATTTAATTTTCATGCCAAAAAATATTAATGCCTTCACGACATCACGTTGGATCTGACTATCCACAACGACATTATATATCCTCAAATATCACATTTGAATACAACAATTATTCCACAAAACTCCATAAATATTCAGCACATACAGCATGAATCTCAACAATTACGCTAGACTGGGTTCGACAACCTCATGTCTGCTTCAAAATGCATTAGCAACATTGCAACTATCACTTGGCAACTTCCACAAAATGCCTATCACAAACTTCACTTAAACACGTTGCATGATCTACAAAAAATATATAACTGGCTTCAAATTATCAACGCACACAATCTCCAATAACTGTAATTACTATGATCACATCTAGACAACTTCTTAAACTATTGGAAAAAAATATTACCTTAGTAATTCAAGATCTGCTTTCAAATAGCATAAATTCTCTTACAATTCTCATAATTCACATCACAGAAAAACACAAATGTGCTATAATCTCTCATATCAAAATCTGCAATACTGATCTGCCTTAAAATAAATCTGACCATTAATGATTCATCTTACAAGATTCAATTACTTTAAATCCTTCTCAAAGGTATCAAACACAATTATAAAAATCATCAAAAGCATCAGCTGTACCAGCTGTTAAACTGAAATTACTCTCAAAAGAGTATGGCAACAAAATATTGGATTGGTAAACAAGAATTACAAATGTAACCCTGCTGACAATTATCTGTACTTTATTTAACAATATTTCGACTGATATGTGACTAGTAGTTCCTTGTTTGATTCACTTACAATCTCATGTACACTCGGATGATAAAAATGAGTCCCTCAATGGCAAGTAAGATGAGTAACCACCGTACAATCGTATAAATACGAAAGACCTCGCCCCGTCGACTAACATGATAGTGTCCTAAACGATGGGTAAGATGAGTAACCACCATACAATCGTATAAATACGAAAGACCCCATCTCGACGACTAAAATGAGTGAATGTACCAGATAGGAATCAACAAGTCTCTAGTTGTCATATAAAAGCGATATTCATTCACTAAAGTGAATAACATCTTAATATCTCCAAACAATCCAATGGAAAAAATCCCCTACTGATGAATAATACACACTCGCTAGTATGCAATGTACTGACGAAGTAATATAGATAATCAATTGCAGATCACGAGTTCGAAATACTCGTTACACAAAAAAAACTATTCATGAAAAATATCCTTGCTGGAAAAATGTCTAAAAGACCAAACATCTGCTTAATAAAGCCAACCAATGGTAGGAATTTCGTATAATGATGCCTGCCATATCATATGGTCACGCCATATTCTAGCAAAATTCGAAGCATATAAAGTCAAAGCCATGTTTTAAACAATCGTATCACTCCTATTAGAAAAATATACATGTGTGCCCAGAATTCATGAAAATAATCGTATCAGGAAGTTATAACTCTTACAGTACCTTCTCATAATCAGCTGTTATTAAATTTCAAAGATCGTCGATTTTCCCTATGTAATGAATTTCTCGAAAGATCGGCGTGAATATCATTCCATCCATGCAATGACGATTGCCTTCGAATCCCAAGTGAATCAGCTGGTGGACCTCCTCCTCGTCAGGAATCGAATCCATCGCTCTGTGGTGCCATCGCGTCTCTGTCTGCGTTTACTCCGACATGATGAACTTCTGGTTGTCCATAGCGGATATTTGTCCAAATCCTCACGAAAAAGTTCATAGAAACAGCGGGCCCCCTATTCCTCTTCTACGTTACGCCACTGTTCTATACAATGTTCAGTTTGAGTGTTGAAAGTTCAATTTCCACAGCGGTTTAGCCTCACTTGTAGAAAATAAAATTGTTTTATCAGAGTGTCTAAGTTTATGAAACACCCTGTAGCTGTGTTCGTACTCGGTAATTCATAACACTTCATAAGAAATATTTGCATTAATGCACGAGCTAATGTTCCTAAGTGCATATGCTTACAACATTCCGTTTGCTTAAAATTGTTAATGTTACTTGGAATGCGTTATGAAATGCATAGTCGTAATGTCATTAAGAAAAACTATGTTCATTCGAAGTTCAAAGTTGCAGTATCTCGTAACTATCAGCTTTTATAATTCAAATGCTGAATAAACGTTCCAACTCAACGTAGTAAAGAAGTTCAGCTTCTGTTATAATGCTTGCGTATAAAGTTGGAATTAACCCGCACGGTTTTACTGCAATGCTATAATCATCTCCGCCTAAAGTTGGCCTCGCCATGTCGCTCTACTATGCCGTTCTGCGTTGAAAAGCAGCCTGGAATAAAGTTCTCCAACTACTCGCAATGCTGTTTTAAAAACCCCGGCCTCCTATGCTTGTTTGCTGCGGATGTCCGCCCGGCTCACTGACCTACTTGTCGTTCGCTGCTCGGAGAAGTTGAAACTGTCGCTTTCACTTTCCGTGACAGTTTCTGTTCGCTGCGCGACCTTGTACCATGCGCTCGGCGTGTGATACTCAGCTCGACTCTCTTGCTTGGCTCACAGAGCTCCACTGACAGTGTCTGCACTGCCTTGACCCTTACCTGCTTGGTGCAGTCATGTGACGTCCTCCCCACCACCGTGGTCTTGCGTCACAAATATAATCTGGAACCCCCATCATCTCGGCTATTAAGTTATAAAATAACTTAAGGGTTATCTGACTTCCTTCAAATTATTACCACATATAATGCATGTTATATCTCCTCTTCTAAGATGTTTAAATACCATATTCCATATAGATCTTAATAAAGCTTCATATTTCCATCCATAATTCCATCTGCTTGACTGCGGTCAGCGCCCTCTAAATCCTAGACCTACTACGTCATCCTGACATTCCTCTTGACTCGATCTGAGCGCTATCTTTTCTTAACTCTTCCCAAAACCTCAACTACGGTTTAATGTCTGCTGGCGTAGCCGATAGCCTCAACTAGGTATCGGGTACAATATATTGCATAAATTATATATAAACTTTTGAACTGACAGTGGTTTTGGGGTCTGGGGGATGTGAAACGCGAAGATATGTCGAAATTTTCCGGGAATCGAAACATGGTACCCATTGCAATAGTTAGCTTTCTAATGAAATCTACCTAAAATACTGCCGTCAACGACACCTAGCTGTGAACTTGGCTACTAGATGCCACCTCAATCAGCAACTCGCAACGAACGTTGGAACTTCCCCTCCGAAGGAAAGCAAACTCAGGTTTTTTAGCGCTCTTAGTAAATCCGACGACTTCAGCCGGGTTTGAACCCGCGACCTTGGGCATAGAAGTTCAGCATGCTACCAGTTCCGATACCGAAGTCGCTTCCCACTGACATATGAAAACTGAATGTGATCTCGTGCAGTGGCGTTGTCATAGCAACTGCTGATGGTCATCCCTTATCAATTAAAATTAAAGTTGTCATGGCAACCTCTCTTGGCACTTGGCATTTTCTTATAATTTAAATCATTTTGTTCACCCCGTGGCGTAATGGTGGGTCATATCAAAAATTCGTTCAGACAAACGTTTTAGGTAATTATTGGAGGAATATTGTCCATTTTGTGCGGTTTTGATATTGTGCCTATTAACAGAGATATGAATAATGTTTCCCGAAAAACCCACTTTTTCCCACCCCTTTGGTCAATGGTTCGTGCTATCAAAAAACTTATTTGACATACATTTTTGGCACTTATCCGACACATATTATGAACTTTGAAGGGATTCGATATTTCATGTATTAAGAGAGTTATAGCGATATTTCACTTTTTCGAAAAAAAAAAACCCATTTTTACCCCCTTTGACCGATTTTGCCCATTAACGAACTCGACCGAGATTTTATAGGGATACATATTATGTAAAAAATTCAAAGTGATTGGTGCAAAATTACGGAAGTTATCGTGTCCACAAGAAACTGATAGATATATATATACAGGTTGTATTTGATATGATGGAAGTCCGTTACACTGGTGATAGAAGAGACTATTCTAAGCTTCCTAGGTAAGAAATTTGTCACCTATCTTGAAATTGATAATTAATCATTAAAAAGTCAATGTTTTTAGTTATTTCAGAAACTAATCAGGCAGAAAGTGGTGCGGCAGGCTGGGGTAAACGAGGCGGAGCCAGGAGAGACGACGCGCGAAGGGGAAGTTGTTACCTAATCGGGGCATTGACCTTACCGGTTGACTTGAGGGGTGGTAGGCTATCAGCTGTTATGAGGATGAGCTCTACCGTCTCGTAAGAAAATGTGCATTGCCGTTGTTCTTGTTGTTGTTGTTGTTGTTGACAACGCACGCAATGGTTTGGGACGTTAGGACCGGTAGTATTGTGTAGCCTACTTTGTAAGTGTGGAATTCATTGATTGATGTTCATGTATAAAATAATTTCGATACTCAGCCCTGATGTATCATTGGCGTCCGTGTCGGACCTTCTGTTGACTAGTTTCTGAAAATACTAAAAACATTCACTTAATGAAATGCAGTGTGACAAAATTCCGACATCCCGTAGTCTGTTCAGAACTAGGCATTTAGGACGGAAGTAAAATACTTGATGTTTTGTTTGAGAGGCTTGGCAATTTTGGTCATTTAGCCCCATGTAGCTGGGTGTGGGTAGAATTTGTGTGATAACCTGTGTTTTGTGGTTTCTGTAGTAATGTGGGTATTTGTAATTCAGGTGAGGATTCGGAAAAAGGCGCCGGCCCTGTGGTGTTGGGGCAGTGCAACTGCCTCTCACCTGGAGGCCCTGGGTTCGATTCCTGGCTCCATCAGGGATATTAGAAACTGACGTGAGGGCTGGAACGCAGTGCACTAAGCCTCGTGAGGGCAATTGAGTAGCTGTCTGACAGTGAGGCAGTGCCCGAGTCAGGAAAATCAAGATTAATGGCCGAGGGGACCCGATGCACTGACCACGAGTCACCCTAATATCTGCAGGTCAAATGGCTGGACAGCGGTCGCTTGGTAGGCCTAGGCCCTTCATGGGCTGCACTGCCAGCGGTTATGATTATTGAGAAGAGGGCGGCCGTGGCCTTAAGTTAGGATCAATCCCGACATTTGCCTGGGGTAGAAGTGGGAACCCATGGAAAACTACTTCCAAGATTTGATACTAGTACCGTACCACATGTTCATATTGTGAATTGTCCCATCCCATCTCCAGCCCTCGGGTGGCCATTAACTGGAGAGGGGGGGGGGGGGGGAGGAGGGTTGATTTATTGGTCCATCAACAATGTAAATACATATGAAAATACACGAAAATGAAAATAAAATACAAATACATTGTTATAATACAGTGTTATAATAATAATAATAATAATAATAGTCTAATAATAATAGTCTAATAATAATAATAATAATAATAAGAGTCAGCATGTGTAGTTCTGGTGGTAGAGTGCTAACCTTCCCGAGGGTGCGATCTACGTTCAGTCATGTAGTAAATGAATGGGATCTAATACGATCATCTCCATGGATTTTATTGGTATACAAGAAATCCTACGTACATTAAAGTCTGGCAACTCGACATACCAAAAAGAAACATAAAAGAAGTTAGTGTGTCTAAAAGCCTATTATTACTATTATTAGTATTATTAATATGTTTATAGAGTTGTTGCACTATCTTCACACAAAGATAGACCAACAGTTCCTTAAATTAATTTACCAAATCTTTAGGATTTCTATTTTCTATGCATAGTCCATGAAGCTGGCAAAATCCTAGACAGATCCACCATCACTAGTCATGTAGCCACTCCCCATGAAGGTGTGAATCAGCTGTTCATAGGCTCGGTTTATGTATTTCAATGTCATTGGCAGACAAGGCGAGGAGGTCACTCAACTGCAGACTCTGGTCAACATTCCTCAGCGTAGGAGGGGAGGGTGACGGGGAGAAGTCAGCTCTGCTGCTGAGGGGAACGAAGTGAAAGCCCGTTTCCAAGACATTGACCGACGATTTTTGTGATTTAATTCCACCTACACTAATTAAGATCCGACTTAATTTCATGAAGATATTTGCTTAGAATACCATCTTCTATCACCAGTGTAGAGGACTTCCATCATATCAAATACACCCTGTATATACAGTGTGGTCCGCCAGCCCCTTATTTTTTTGGAGGAAGGCAACCCAACTAACGCGTATATCACAGTCATCCTAAAAACATTAGTACCTGTTCCTTTACGTCCATTGTACAACTTAACCGTTGAGTACATCCTCGCGAATATAGTAGAAATTAATAGTGGCAGTTTTCTTTCAATGACCTCAAATATAGTGCATGATTGAAACGATTAGAGCTCCGAATAACACATGCTTACGTTTTGACAGGAAGTGTCTACGAATAGAATCAATGCGTGCCAGAATTATACCATGGTTCTCGGTAGCTATGGTGGCTAAATCAAGAGTAGAGTCAACGAAGTCACATTGTAGTAGATTCGAATCTTGAACTAGTACTTTTTTTTTTTGCTTAATGTCGTTTATTGTGGATGTATTATGGACGCATATCTATCTGTTCCAACGAGTGATTTTTTATTTGGTCCTCAAAAGGACCGTACTTATCCGATGGTACGCAGCCAGATTGGACGACGACATAATGATCCGTAGAACGAAAGCAAGGTATCCTGTATATTCAAGGTAGCAAGTGTTCGAAATTTTGACTACCTTTGTTTAAAGGAAAACTCCGACTCACTCAGACGACCCACATAACAAATAAATAAATACATCAGACTGAAACTATAATTTCTTTCAACGGCGTCTGTGCGAAAAGCGCTTGCTACACACTTACAGTAATAGTTAGTTTGTTAGTTAGTTAGTGAGGTTTTACGGGGCGGAACTACGAGGTCATCTGCCCCAAACCTAGAGTAAATACAGATAATTATGACATTATTGGTTTTACGTCCCTTTTAACTGCTCTGGCTTTTAGATACGCCGGGGTGCTGGAATTTTGCTCGGAAGGGGATCTTCAACGTGCCAGTAAATCTACTGACACGGCTCCCTCGCATTTACGCACCCTCAAATGCCAGCTGACTGCGCCAGGATACGAACCTGCAACCTCAGGCATAGCAAGCGAGAACGTTACCGCTGAGCCTCGCAGCAAGCCAGTAATTACAGAACGTGTCATATTATTATAAATATTGAACTATTAAAATTCTAATTATCACGAATAGAGTCGCCTCCGTTGCGTAGTAGTCAGCGTGATTAGCTGCCATCCCGGACGTCCTGGGTTCGATTCCCGGCTTTGCCATGAAATTTGAAAAGTGGTATGAGGACTGGGACGGGGTCAACTCAGCCTCGGGTGGTCCAAATAAATAGAGGGGGTTCGATTCCCACCTCAGCGATCCTCAAAGTGGTTACACACACTCACACACACACACACACACACACACACACTCACACACACACAACGTCACACACACACAGACAGACACACGATTTTTTGCTAATAATACAATGGGAATTTCTACGGAATACGTATACTTCGATGCAAGCACTGGCGATCAGAATATCCTTCGATATGTTGTTGTTTTGTTTCATTTGAGGGCCGAGAACATTTAGCCATGTTTACTTGGGTGTGTGTGTGTGTAAAATTTGTCTGATAACCTGAGTTATTGCGGGTTTGTAATGATGTGTGTATTTGCAATTAAGGATTGGGAAGGAGGCGGCCGTGGCCTTAAGATAGAATCCATCCTGGAATTTTGAAACCACGGAAAACCATTTCCATGGTGGCTGAGGTGGGAATCGAACCCACTTCTTCTCACATTTGCTCCACGAGGCTATGTGTACCCAATTTCAGCCCTCAGACAAGTATTACATTTCTTGGCAGAGCTGGGAATCGAACCCGGACTTCCGGAGCAACACTTCGAGATGTTATGTTAATATTCATGCCAGTTTTTACATTTTCTGCCATAACAGGTCACGTGGCATAACGTACCAATTCGATCGTGTTCTCTTTATAAATCATCAAAATTCAACGAACTCTTCACAAAAATTCGTCGTAAGGCAATAAATGTGGCAATGTAGTTACATCCCGACTAAAATGGAATGTGGGCTTTCGTTCAAAAAAAAAGTATGCCTACTACTGGATTCGAAGCAGCATTCTACCCGCTCGCGCCCACCAAGTACGGTCAGGTTTTAAACCTCGCAGCCACCAAGACATGGTAAATATCACACGCTAAACGTGCTTTAGTTACTGTAGCCGTCCCACCTCAAACGTTTAAGTCTATCTCAAAGTCTTCAATCACGGTTTGTGGTGTTGATTTAACTTTCTACTATTACAGATCACGTGGCGTAAGCTATTAATTCGATCGTATTACGTGTATGTGTGTTATTTCAAGGAGCAGAAAGTCATATGTTAGTAGAATGGGCCGTAGTATTTGGCGGGGAAAAGTTTAAGGTCGGTTTTTCTTTGCTAGACCCATGACCCAATTACATTGCTGTCACACAGTCAGAGCGCAGAGCAATATCGACCATCGGGAGAAATGCTATGTTAGTTGGGTTTCATAAAACTAAATAATAAGGGGCGGGTGGACCACACTGTATATATATATATATATAGATAGATACATATATACATAAATTATATATAAACTTTTGAACTGACGGTGGTTTTGGGGTCTGGGGGATGTGAAACGCGAAGATATGTCGAAATTTTCCGGAAGTCGAAACATGGGACCCATTGCAATAGTTAGCTTTCTAAAGAAATCTACCTAAAAACCTGATAATTCAACGAATGTCTTTCCTTTTAAGCACTCGTTCTCATGAAGATGAGGTCAACACTTTGAAGAAATTAGTTGAGGAGGTACGTGAGGAATCCGAAGCTTGGAAACAAAAGTACGATGATTTATGTGCAGACCATTCGGCGTTGAAGAAAGAAATCGCCGATCTGAAGAACAGTCGTTGCAAAGAAATTCAGACGATACTGGGTAAAGTCTTCACTCCAGGTCAAATAAAACATTTATTAAGTACATAGAAAGGTAAGAAAATCAATTGGTGTTCTGACGATATAGCAGCGGCTATATCACTAAGAAGTGTAAGCCCTAAAGCCTACCGGTTTTTAAGGGCTAATAACTATCCCTTGCCAGGACTGACGACGTTACGTGATTGGGCTAAATGTTTGAATTTAGAGCAGGGTGTTTTGCAAGATGTTGTGAAACTAATGAAATATAAATCAGCAGGACTAACCGAATTGGAACGCTTGACTGTATTGACATTTGACGAAATTTATATTTCAAATCGCATGTGTATCGACAGAAGCAACCAGCAGAAAATTGGCCCTCACAAAACTTGCCAAGTTGTCATGGCACGAGGTTTGATTGGTCAGTGGAAGCAGCCTCTTTATTATGCCTTTGACCAAAGAATGAAAAAATATATTATTCTTGGAATAGAATCGAATCTACATTCTTCAGGCTCCACTGTCGTAGCCATTACAAGTGATATGGGGTCCGGGAATATGGGCTTGTGGTCAGCGCTTAATATTGGACATAATAAGGAATGTTTCTTCAATCATCCAAGCAACGATTCCTTAAAAGTGTTTGTGTTTGCAGACATTCCTCATTTATTGAAACTTGTGAGAAATCATTTGTTAGATCAGGGATTTGTGCTGCTCAATGGAAAAAAAAGTGAACAAGGAATGTTTGGAACTACTAATTTCTATGTCTTCTTCTGAACTCACTATCGCGCACAAAATTAGCAGATATCATTTAGATTTAAAGGGATCAGAGAGACAAAAAGTTCGGCCTGCAGCTCAAGTACTTTCAAACCAGGTATCAAAGGCTCTTGAATGGTGTGGAGGGAAAGGTTTGATGAAAAACTTTGACTGGGAAGAAGCGGCTAGATGTATAAAATTAATAAATGACTGGTTTGACTTATTTAATGCTAAGAACAAATTTGGGAGTCATTCTGAAAGAAATGCATTTGGTACTGATTTAGACAAGCAAATCAGTTTGCTAAATAATGTTAATGTTTTGATAACGTCCATGAGAGTTGGCCGACATAAAGCCTTACTCCCATTTCAAAAAGGAATTCTACTAAGCAACACGTCTCTAGTTAACCTTTTTAAATATTTGAAGCCGATGTACCAAGTCGAGTACATAATAACTTACAGTCTAAATCAAGATATTTTGGAGAACCTTTTCTCGTATATTAGAGGAATGGGAGGCTCCAATGATCACCCATCTCCTCTGGACATTAAATATAGATTGAAATGGTACATTTTGGGCAAGCACTCTGCTTCAGTTTTTACTGTAAATAGAAATACAGAGGAGGATATTGATGAAAAGTGTCCGATTAAACCAATGGAAACAGAAACTGACACCTGTTTCTCGCAGATTGCGTTAGTGAATGTTGCCAAACGTATTCCTGATATCGTGGATGCTCCTGACGAAGAAAAACTAGTTTCTAGTTTATTTGTTGAATCAAATTACGAAACTGAGGAAATGAACATGAGTTTGTTTGAAATGACCGATCATCAGAATGAATTCTTCGATGAATTTGATCTCTCAGATTTTAAAGATGAAATGAACCACGAAGGTTGAAAATACATTACAGGATATGTAGCACACAGATTCAGGGATAAGTACAAAAACTGGGGAACATTATCTCAAGAACTTGAACCCAGTAAAGAAGGCCCAGATTGGATCCAGTTTATTTCAAGGGGAAATCTTTTGTATCCCTCTAATGAACTTATGGAAGTTGCAAAGGCAATGGACGCTGAGTTTCATAAATTTCATGGCAATTCGCTATCAAATGATAAGTTTATATTCAATGAATTAACCAGCAGGACCTTAAGAAAATTGCCTCATATTAATATTGCATATGAGGCTATTCACTGTTTGGCTCGAACCCGAACATATATTAGGTTGCGTGACTTAAACAGAACAATAAGTTTCGGTAATTCACAGAGAAAATTGAATCGCAAAATGTGTAAATTCACCACTGTGAAAAAATAGTGGATCTCGTTAAAGGACCATTACTAATGTTTAGAGGTACGCCGTATTCATAATTACCAACATTATTATCAGTGTTTACAATACAAAGTATGTACAGTGTTATAATAAATGCTTTTATTAATGCCTTCAAGTTATATTATTATGACCAGAGCCGCGTAAATTACAGAGTGCTGTGTCACCGAACGCAATTCTCCCGTTGTGACGTCATCCGCACGAGAGAGATGGAGCGATCCGCCTCACCATTGTAGTTACACCATATCTCAACCAACTTTTTAGATAAGAATGAAATGTAGGGTTTTCCGTAAATCAAAGAACTAAATAGGAACCAAGATGTGACTAATAATAATTGTGGGAGATGACATCAACTAAATAACAATAAATATTGCATAACTTAAACCAGCCCATAATTATAGGCCTAACTGAAATAAGCCATTGTCTAAAGTTTTTGATGTGTAACATCTTTCCGCTCGGTTGCTGGATAGTTTTGTGGGAGTGATTTTGAAAATTGGGGACGGAAGAGGATCGGAACGATCGATCTGGCAGTGGTGGATCGAACGGAAGTATGCACTGCCCGCTCAATCGATAGAACGGAAGTGTACTAGCTGGCAGTGGTGGAAAACGGAAGTATGTACTGCCCGCTCGATCAATCGAACGGAAGTGTACTAGCTGGCAGTGGTGGAAAACGGAAGTATGCACTGCCCGCTCGATCAATCGAATGGAAGTGTACTAGCTGGCAGTGGTGGAAAACGGAAGTATGCACTGCCCGCTCGATCGATCGAACGGAAGTGTACTAGCTGGCAGTGGTGGAAAACGGAAGTATGCACTGCCCGCTCGATCGATCGATCCAGCGAGCAGTGGTAAGACCCAGCTGGCAGTGGTACGAGAAACAATGAGCGCGTGGTGTCAGAAATTGATACCATGACGTACTCTCGGCCATGTGGAATGTATATGACATACTGAACGGAAAACGCTCATGCGAACTCTGGTGTCAAGTGATCAAAATAAATGACATGGTACATGTTTGAAATCTTCGTATCAGTATTTAAATGGTAAAATGCCTTAATATCAAACATTGTAAGTAGTCGACATTGCCGGTATTATGTTTCTGCACAATGGCTATTCAAATATTAACCCTCATAACGGTAATGCAGTCATCAATATAATTTAATCGTTGTGGTTATACGAGAATTGAGCAAGCCTTCATGAACTATTACTGAATACATTCTCCTTACTCACAAGAGGGCCTATTCATAAGGCATTTTAAACTCAATTTCACGCAGGAACATTATCGAAACAAGCAAAATATAAATGAAACTTAATTCCGTAATGCAGTATTATTGGAACGTGGAAATAAGTCACCATCTTGTGCACAAAATTTGCGTAGTCGAAATAGCCGTGGGGTTAGTGCTTATGACTGTGAATCTAGAGATCTTGGGTTCGAATCCCGGACGGCGTGGATATTAGCCTACTTTCGACTTTTGCAAAAAATGAAAGTAGACTTATGAGATCACTACAGGGCGAAAAAAAGTGTGTCTGTCTGTGTGTATGTGTGTGTGTGAGTCTCTGTGTGTGTGTGTGTGTGAGTGTGTGTACTCTGAATGTCTGTCCCCCCTATCAATTCGAACACGGTGAGCGCAAATTGAACGAAATTTGGTACAAAGGTAGCACTAGCAAAGGACACCTCAGTGTCATGTTTTATATTGCCGCCATCTTGACGGAAACGTAATGGCGGCCACACAAATGTTCAAAGCTTAAATCAAATTACGACTAACCTAATCATCCGATAACTACCAAATTTTGCAACAACATACCTTTATGGGGGCAGCATCCTTTGACCAAACTAATAGGTCATCAGCTTAATAGTTTGCGGATGGCGGCCATCTTTGTGTGAAAATCGATTGCCCCAATTAATTCGAACACGGTGAAACCGAATGGAACGAAATTTGGTACAGAGGTAGTACTAGCAAAGGGTACCCCAGGGTCATGTTTTATATCGCCGCCATCTTGACAGAAACGTAATGGCGGCCACACAAATGTTCAAAGCTTAAATCAAATTACGACTAATCTAATCATCCGATCTCTACCAAATTTTGCAACAACATACCTTTATGGAGGGAGCATCCTTTGACAAATCTAATAGGTCATTAGCTTAACAGTTTGCGGATGGCGGCCATCTTTGTGTCAAAATCGATTACCCCTATTAATTCGAACACGGTGAAACCGAATGGAATGTTATTTGGTACAGAGGTAGCACTAGCAAAGGGCACCCCAGTGTCATGTTTTATATCGCCGCCATCTTGACGGAAACGTAATGGCGGCCACCCAAATGTTCAAAGCTTAAATCAAATTACGACTAACCTAATCATCCGATCTCTACCAAATTTTGCAACAACATACCTTTATGAAGGAAGCATCCTTTGACGAATCTAATAGGTCATTATCCTAATAGTTTGCGGATGGCGGCCATCTTTGTGTCAAAATCGATTACCCCTATTAATTCGAACACGGTGAAACCGAATGGAATGAAATTTGGTACAGAGGTAGCACTAACAAAGGGCACCTCAGTGTCATGTTTTATATCACCGCCATCTTGACGGAAACGTAATGGCGGCCACAGAAATGTTCAAAGCTTAAATCAAATTACGACGAATCTAATCATCCGATCTCTACCAAATTTTGCAACAACATACCTTTATGGAGTAAGCATCCTTTGACCAAACTAATAGGTCATTAGCCTAATATTTTGCGGATGGCGGCCATCTTTGTGTGAAAATCGATTCCCCCTATTAATTCGAACACGGTGAAACCGAATGGAACGAAATTTGGTACAGAGGTAGCACTAGAAAAGGCCACCTCAGTGTCATGTTTTATATCACCGCCATCTTGACGGAAACTTAATGTTAAAGGCTAAAATGTAATTACGACCAACCTAATAATCTAGTCTCTACCAAATTTTGCAACAAACAAATCTTTATGTGGGAAGCATATTCTTACCAAACTGCTAGATCATCAGCCCAATAGTTTTCAGATGGTGGCCAAGTATGTGTGCAAATCGATTCCCCCTATCAATTCAAACACGGTGAAACCGAATTGAACGAAATTTGGAACAGAGGAAGCACTATCAAAATGCACCTCTGTGTCATGTTTTTTATCGCCGCCATCTTCACGGAAACGGAATGACGGCCACCCAAATGTTAAAAGCTTAAATCAAATTTCGACCATCCTAACAATTTGATCTCTACCGGATTTTGCAACAACATGTCTTTTTGTGGAAAGCATCTTATGACTGACTACAAGGTCATGAGCCCAATAGTTTGCAAATAGCGGCCATGTATGTGTGCAAATCCATTCCCCAGATCAATTCAAACACGGTGAAACCGAATTTAATGATTTTTTTTACAGAGGTAGCACTAGCAAAGGGCACCTCATATTCATGTTAAATATCCCTATAGCACGTTGTATTTCAACAAGCTACTACAACCAACATTCAATTATACTCCTTGAAAAGGACAAAGAGTTATAACAATACCCATGCATTTAGGAGAAAGTAGGCTATATGTTCTTTACTGAACATCTTGTTTTTGCTACCAGATTATCATTTTAAACGATATTTATCATATCAATATGACTCATTTTAACAGAATCCATATGAAATTACGTGTTGGTCTGTGAATGAAGAGGACCTGTTTGTAAGGAATTTAAGGTTATGATCGGTGTCGCGTCTATTAATCTAGTTGATCCATATCGTATTCTTTATTTAGGCTAGTGCTGGTGGAAGCTACAAATCATCTAATAAAACGAGTTCCGTATTATAAACTACAAAATCTGTAAAACACTCCCTTTTATAATAGATTCATATTTGTGCCAATAATAGTATAAAATACCGGTGTATCAACAATTTCACGTGCGGTTTCTTCTATGTCAGATGTTACACATCATATGCGACTACTGTAAGGCTAGTTTTTTTTTGTCGTGTGGCCTCTTTAGAGGCCGAGTGCAGGTCTTTCTACTCGACGCCCGTGGGCGACCTGCGCGTTGGGATTAGAGATGGAATGGATGAAGATGAATGAAATTGGGCAAGGATGTGGAAGGAAGCGGCCGTGACATGTCATAAGGTACCATCCCAGCATTTGCCTGGTGTTGAAAACGGGAAACCACGGAAAACCATTTCAAGGACGGCCGACGGTGGGGCTCGAACCCACGCGTCTACCGAGTCAGCAGAGAGCTTGGCCCCATGGCCTAACGCTGCCCTTTAACGAGCGTATCCTCTGCTGTCGGTATTGTTTAACGTGAGACTAGTTTATTATGAGACGACACTGGAAGTGATGGTGAATCACTGTAGGTGATTCAACAATCGAAGGTAGACATGACAGATGATAGGAGTGTACAAACAGTACAACTCTTGCGTAGGCAGGGTTGGAAGAAGTGTGCACATTATTGAAACATATCTTAAAACTAAAATACATCAGAAACAAACATAAACAGACAAAATGATATATAAAATAAAATAACTAGTAAAAATGCTCTTCAAATGAGCAGTGTTTGCTAGCCCAGAACTAATTAAAGACGAACCCTTTCTTTTGTCACTAGTGAAAATAGATTTGTTTTTTCATGTACGATAATTACTTCATATAATATTTTTAGGTGTGCCTCAAACGTCCAAGTTACAAGCATAATAAAGGGTACCGCAAACTTGGACAATAACTAATTGGTACCACAGGCCCCCCCCTCTTCACTTTACGAAGGTACAGGCACTGCACTATATGAATGCTGATCGGATTGTTGTTTTAAGTTTGTATTTATGGCCATCTGATCCTCTAATGTTTACGATCTAAGCATGGTTCCCAGACCAATACAGATATATCATAGTGGATTAACCAGCCGAGTGTGAACTATTGGCAGGAACTCATCTATAACCACCGGCTCGATATCATACATAATCCACTTCGCTGTGAGAAGTGACTAATACTATTGTGTGCCTTCCCGCATAGAATGGAGTAGGCCTATCCTCCCATGGATTTGTAAACATATTAGGCACATCATTCAAAGTATCACTATAACATTTGACACGAAGAGAGCGGAATATTCTTATTTAGCTGATTGGATTACAAACTGTAGATACAGTTTTAGATAGCCTGCATTCTTTTGTCGATCTTAGCCTACTGTGGACCGCATATATAGGGCGCCCGGGAATGTTCCCCGCAGTGGCTACGTGCAGCTGCGATTGGTTGGGTCATCAGTTTAGTTGGCAGCACTGTGTCCTTGAAAGGGGGACTCCCGCGCTTGTAGGCTGTTGGCTGTCGAAATCGTCAGTGTGTATTGCGATAAGCGAGCGAGATGTCTTCATTGTGTATTGCAGTAAGTGAGCGTTCAGATAGATTATTATTGGAAGAGTGCAACAGTATACAGGCGGTAATGTTTACTACTGAAGAGAGAGTTTTTTTGGTGGAATACGTTTTTCGCGAAGGCGATCGGTTTACAGAAAATGTTAAATTAAGATTTCAGGCGTGGTTTTTCAAATTCAAAGTGTCCAAACCGTGATACCGTTCGGGATTTGATCAGTGAATTTCGTGTGACTGGCTCAGTTCACGATGTACCGGGAACAGACAGGCTTACGCTTCTCCGCTATAATGCTGCGTAGTCCAAGTAAATCAATACGAAATCTGAGGTATACAAAACTGATCCGAAGGGAATATCATTAATTATATGCTGTCCATTCAGCAAGAAGCTTTGGTGAAAGTCTTCGACAATATGTGTAGACGTGTTGATGTCTGTCTTCGAACACAAGGACAACACTTCCAGCATCTGTTATGAATGGCTGTGGCGAGTACAAAGTTTACTGTTTGTTTTTTATGATGCAAGCGGCAGCTGTGCTGCCAACGTAACTGCTGTAGCTAGCTCTCGTAGACGCAAGTAGGCCCTGCTGAGAACATTCCCGGACTCAATGTACAATCGGTCAACTTCCTAATCTTTTTTTCTCCTCCCAGAATTTCTTTATGCGGTCGCTAAGTCTCCTTCTGTCTTCAGACCAGTTGACCTTAGTTTATGAGCTATGTTTTTTCCTGAAATCCTTTGAATTTATAAATCTTCCCTTGAAATCGTGTTGTGTTAAGTATATCTTCAGGATTAATTCCAACTTCTTGGATATCCCTTCTTGTTCCTTCAACCCTTTTTGTGGTGGACGTCCTTTTCATCAACTTCCTGTTGTTCATCCTTGTGAGGTGTCCATAAAATTTCATTCTGCTCTTACGTCTTGTGCCCGTAAGTTTCTCTGCCTGGCTGTACAAGTCACTATTTCTCTTATTACTCCATAACTCTCTTTTGGTCGTAATACTTTTCTTAGAATTCTTCGTACCTTAATAACTCCTCTCGTTCTCCATTTTGTTGAGAATTAGACATCCTGAAGTCTTCAGTGCTCCAGGTTCAATCACCGTGGTTTAATGTCTTAGTCTATTCTTTTTTTAATTTCTGCCTTTTATCACTGGACATGGATTTGGCTGGAAGCGGTCGTGGCTTATTGTAAGATACTTTACAGGCATTTATCCTATATTTAAACAAGTAGTTCCGTGACAAACTTAAGAGCCTAATTTTCTTAAAATTTTAGATTCATGACTAATGATCCATGACGATCCATGTACTGTAGACCTATCTACCCATAGAATAATGACGAAATCAATCTGGAAATACTAAAATTTTTAAGTACTGCAGTTTGAAATACACCTGAAATAGTGTAGCCTAATAGAGTAACTTACTACAGTTGGCAGCCCTGGTGACTTTGAGTATATTATTAGTTCCATCTCTTAAGATATAGAATGCACATTAAAAATTTGGTTGAAGTCTAATGGATAGTATGGACGTTACATGCTGTTTGATATTGGATTCATCAGTGCGCGTAAAATCTTGATGGGAACAATGTCATGTAGGTGATGCTCAGAATTAATCTGAAATATTACGATCTATCATTGCGCCAATTTTGGATAACATCCATTTGTTAGTATAGAAGTTACATGTAATAAAAAAAATTGAAACTATCAGAAAGCTTAGAATCATGTTGATAGCACTGAAGTATACGGTATTAGTTACTCCAAATTAATCTAGAATGTCAGGTACTATACGTGTGCAAAGTTTAGAGCTGATGGCTTGCATACTTTCTGACATATTGATATTAGGATTAAACAAATAGAGAGAGCATTTATTAAGAGTTGGCAGCCCTGCCGGTTCTAACTTCTGAGATATCAAACATAGAAATCAATTGCGATTTTTCAGCAGATGGTAGCACTGAAGACAATTTCAAATATGGCCGTGAGATATTCAGGTATAGATCTTTACTCTTAGCAAATTTGGTTTCGATAGCTGCAGCCGTTTAGGAGTTGATAACACAGACAGACAGACACAGATTTTCCCGGATTGATCTCATAAGTCTACTTTTTCCTCATTTTTGCAAAGTAATAAAAGTTGGCTAAACATATCTTAAGGATGGTCGACGGTAGTGTTCGGATCCACTCTTCCAAAGATAGTCGGGTCCCATGGCCTTATGGATTAAGGTGAGTACCTATCCCGGGCTGTACTCTAAAATGTTTGCTAATATCGACCACATAATTATATTTGATTAAATATATCGATCGTCTTCATCTGTAACCTTTCATTCCAGGAATAACTTCCTTAGAAGGAGATATAAATCCTTCCTGGCGCATTGACAAGTCATCCAAGACTAACCGAAATGGAATATACTGAGTAGATATTCATCTGACGATATAATTAGAACTTTTGAGAACGCCGACACTTAGGAAGTTTCTCTAATTAAATCATCCTTGCATTGAATGAATCAGATCTTCACAAGAATTCGCACCCTCTCTGCCATTCAGGAAGTTTTACTAATGAAATTATTTCTTGGTGAGATGCTTCTAATTAAAACCCCTAGGATATATTTTATACGGATGATGCCATATAATACCACGAGATTTCTTAGTTTGTGGTGAACCACAAAATACCAAAGATCTCACGGAGAATTTGTGTACTGGGTATTAATATTAAAGTGATAACATTATGTAAAGTGCAAATTGGTATAAAGCAATACAATAGAAGACTTTGAATGAATAGCTGCTCAGCCAATGTTGGCACTAGAGTTACTTTTGACGTGCTCTGTTTAACCAGGTTGCAAATTAAACTATTAACACTTCAAAACGGAGGATGAAAATAACAAAACGAAACGGCGAAAATCTAGAAAATATTCAAAGCAATGTAATCCCAATTACTGGAACATGCAAAAAGGAAAATGAAAAATAATATCTGATTGAAACATAAATAAATGCATTTGTTTTAGACTACAGAAGAGGAAGCAAACTAAGGGATGCTTTCTTTTCCTGAGATAACCTACATTATATAAGGTGCGTTCAAAAAGTAACGAGCTGGAGGCACAATTACAGAAACCAGTACCTGTATGTTAGAAGTATTGGCCCTGGCTGTTGAGGCACTTCTCCCACTGGGACACGAGGCGGTGAATGGCTGTCTCATAAAATTCCCTGGGCTGCAATGTGAACCAGTTCCGCACGTACAGCTGGACGTCGGCGTCCGAGGTGAATCGTTGGCCCCGCAGAACCCTTATCAGGGGACCAAACATGGCGTAATCACAGGGAGAGAGGTATGGACTGTATGGAGGGTGGCCGAGAACCTCCCATTTGAATTTCTGCAAGAGTGCCGCGACTGTGTTGGCCGTATGAGGTCGTGCATTGTCATGGAGCGACCATGGTGGCTATGGCGTTCACTGTCACTCGGCGGTCCTGGGTAATGAGTGCATCAACCAGCTGGAAATTGTCATCGGTACTGCAGGGGGTGCCCCAGACCGGGCATAATCGGCTAACGACACCCGTCCTTCCCTGAAGCCCTTGTGTCACGCCTTGACCCTTGCAAGGGACATGCAGTGTTCGCCGTACACTCGTGACATTCGGCGATGCATGTCCGTTCCCCCTACTCCTTCCGCTATCAGAAACCGAACAACACCTGTTTGCTCTTCGGTTGACGCCTCCATGTCACTGTTTGCAATGCGACTGACAGCGTTGGACGATTGATGCATGCTGCTTTGTATCGTCACGTAACATACACGCGTGCCCTCTAGCAACGGGCTGTGACCTTCCACGCTCTGGTCGGAACCACACCTCGTTACACACGTCACGATTGCCGATGTCGTCACCGGTTTGCGCATTCCAGCCTCTGGCTCGTTACTTTTTGAACGCACCTTATACATTCTCATTGATTCGTCCATCACTGGTTATTTTCTTGTCTAATAACTCCTGATGATGCTCGCATGACGAGCGAAACACATCAACCCTTAGTTTTCTCCCTCTTCTGTGTGTTGACTGAATGAAGAGATGTAATATCAATTCTCCATTTCTCTGGCGCAGGACATCTCATTCTTTTCTCCGCTGACCGGGATATTTCCTAGAATTGGTCATAAACTGGATTCCTTTCCACGAACAAGTAAACGAGTGTTGTTGTTGTTGTTGTTGTTATTATTATTTTTTGAGACTTCAGTCCTTTGACTGATTTCTTGCAGCTGTCCATAACTCTCCATGCGGAGCTAATCGTTTCATCTCTATATACCTACTACATTCCACAATCTGATCTTCTTAGTCTTAACCTTTCTTAACAGCGTTAATATCCTTCAGTACGCCTTCCTTCGCAGGGGAAGTAATGCCGGCGGGCCCATGTCATAGATTTATGACATGTAAAAGAACCTACCACTGCAATTGGTGGTGTGTAGCAAAATGTGTAGGTTTTATTTGGTTGGTAAGGAAACGCACTGATTTTTTCCAACGTTCGTTGCTAGTGTTAGTGACAGTAGCATCTGGTAGCCAAAGTTCGAACTACTTGAACGTGAACTTGTTGCGAGCCGTCAGGCGTACAATGAAAAGTGGCCAGCTTATGGCCATTGGCTGCGATTCATACACTGAAGAAAATGGAAATTGCAACACCACGAAGGCATTGGTCGTTTGTGTTGATTTTCAAGATATGGAACGATGCCATGTAGGTATGTAAACGATCAACGTTTCAGACCCATTGGATTGTTGCTACAGGTCTCCCCACGTGATTGGTCGCGGAGGAATCAACTCCAGTATACGGACTCTGGTGTAGCGTAGTTGACTTGCAGTCCTTGCATTGAAGTGTTCCCCGTCAAACATGCCTCGACGACAGAGAAGAGCACGATATCAACAACTGTCGCCGTTTGAGGTGCTCGGATAATTGGGCTGTGTGAGGCTGGATTATCGCTAAGGACTGTCACTGCACGTGTTGGCCGACAGGCATCTACGGTACAACGTGTATGGCAGCAGTAGTCAAATGAAGGTACCCACACTCGTAGACCTGGCACAGGCCCAGTGCGACAGACAACTGTGAGACAGGATCGCCGCATCATTCGGATGCCCCAGATGGAACCCCATGCAACAGCAGCGCAAATTCGAGCAGCTGTGGCACCCCACGTTACACAACAAACAGTTGGTAATCGCCTGCGTGCAGCTGGCTTACGATCCCGTGTCCCTGCAGAAGGTGTTCCATCGACCCCACAAAAGCGATGTGTAAGGCTGGCCTGGTGTCAAGAACGATCGACGTGGGTCGACGAATGGCATAGGGTCGTCTTAAGTGATGAATCGCGCTTCTGTCTTGCCCACAGTGATCGTCGGAATCGTGTGCGCCGACGAACCGGGGAGAGGGGCCGCCCAGACCTTATTGTCGAGAGGCACACAGGGCCAACACCAAGCATTATGGTCTGGGGAGCTATTGGCTTTAATGTGAAATCACAATTAGTGCTTGTTGAGGGCACTATGACTGCTCGACAGTACGTTGATAGGGTACTCAATCCAGTGGGTGTCCCTATTTTGGCGAACATTGCGAATGGGATGTTTCAGCAGAACAATGCCCGGGTTCACACTGCACGCATCTCCAGAGAAGCTCTCCACGATATCACAACCTTAGAATGGCCCGCCAGATCCCCGGACCTCAGCCCTATTGAGCATGTGTGGGACATGATGGGTCGACAACTGGCCAACCGTCCTCAGCCACCCACAACTCTGGAACAACTGACCCGTGCAGTGCAGCAAGCATGTGCCACAATTCCTCAGGAAGCGATCCAGGCCCTTATTGACTCCATGCCTCGACGAATTCATCAATGTATTGCAGCTCGTGGTAGGCACATCCCGTATTGATTGTTGTCCAAGCTTGCCGTCAGAGGGACCTGAAAGTGTAATCATCGAATCACAACCGAACACTCGTCCTGCATGTTCAATTGCAGCAATGTAGCACCAATCCTTCTGGGAGTTGAAATTTCCATTTTCTTCGGTGTAGGCCTATACCATATTCTAACCTTGATCTACCCCTACAGTTCTTGTCCTCCACCCTTCCATTCATAACTAAGTTTGCTGCTCCTTAGTGGTTTAGAATGTGTCCTACCTACCTATGTACTCTCTTCTTTCGCAGTCACTAGAAACAACTCTCTTCTTCCATTCGCCTTAAATGAATACCTCTTCATTTATTACTTTATCTAGCCATCCAATATTCATCATCATTTTCCTGAAACACCATTAAAAATGCTTCTATTCTCCTCTTTCCAGCTGCGCCAACCATCAACATTTCACTTCCATAGAGCGACATGCTCCGCACAAAGGCATTCAAAAATGACTTTCTAATACCTAAATATATAGATGTCTACAGATTTCTTTTCTGTATGAATACTTTCCTTGACTGAGTCAACCTGCTTTTTATTCTGTTATTTGTAACTCTTCAATAGTACAACACGAATATGCCCAATGACTCGTCGGCGTACTATGTATATAATATGTAAATATTAATCCTGGAAAAAGTAGATATATTAGTTGATTATCACTGAGCCTCCGAGGCTTAGGCGGCAGCACGCCAGCCTCTCAATGCTGGGTCCATGGTGCAAATCCCGGTCACTCCCTGTGAGATTTGCGCTGGACAAAGCGGAGGCAGACAGGTTTTTCTCCGGGTACTCCGGTTTTCCCTGACACAATTTCATTCCAGCAACATTGTCCACTATCATTTCATTTCATATGTCATTCATTTAGTCATTGCCCCAGAGGAGTGAGACAGGCTTCGGCAGCCTGCACAGTTCATATCCTCGCCGCTAGATGGGGTCTTCATTCATTCCATTCCCTGACCCGGTCGGTCGACTGGAAGCAGGCTGTGGATTTTCATTTTCAGTTGATTATCACTATCATAATGGAGCAATACCGACAGCAGTGGCTACGCTGGCTAAAGCGCAGCGTTAGTTCAAGGGGCCAAGCTCTCTGCTGACTCGGTAGACGCGTGGGTTCGAGCCCCACCGTCGGCCGACCTTGAAATGGTTTTCCGTGGTTTCCCATTTTCAACACCAGGCAAATGCTGGGACGATACCTTCTGACAGGCCTCGGCCGTTTCCTTCCGCATCCTTACCCAGTTTCATTCATTTTCATCCATTCCATCTCTCATCCCGACGCGCAGGTCGCCCATGGGGTCAACTAGAAAGACCTTCACTCGTCCTCTCAGGAGGTAACACGACAAAAAAAAAAGAATGGATCAATTTGGGATTACTCGTTTGAACCTTCAAGCGGCCATCATCAGATTCTTATCAATGTGTTGAGGTTAAAATTATGCACTAATATATATTTTGACTGCAATTGTAGCACGTTTTTTGGTGTTTATAATACGATTAGAATTTTTTATATTCTCTTTCCTTCGTCATCACTGGTTATTTTAGCTAGCCACGATGGGTGAGTGGTTAACGTGTCGGACTACCAACCCCCAAGCTTGCAGGTTCGCTCCTGGCCGTGGTAAGTGATTTTTGATAGGCGACAAAATTCACGACATGGATGTCATACGGTGTTGGAATGTTAAGGAACCCATTTGAATTCAATAGGCCATCTTCATAATGGCAAAATTAATCTCGGGATTTTCCGCCAACACAAAGTTCGTCCATTTTCTACTAGAAAGCGCTATAGTGTCAAGGAGCTTAGTTATCTAACCTCCTTGACTTTCATAGCGTTGCAAGGAACGACGAAATTCGACATGCAAGCTGCCCTCTGGTTGTGAAATAAAAGAGCTTGTACCTGGCACCCGAGGCCATACGATATTATTGTTATTAGTAGTAGTATTATTACTGATTTTTTGCTTCCTATGTAGCAGAAGTCTCATATTTATTTTAGCTTTTCAGCTTCCACTTCCATGTCGATGGGGGCTTCTGATTACATTTGGCGACATTCCGTTATTTTTGTTTTACATTTCTTTATTTTATCATCACGTGTGTTAACTGAAGCTAATTATCATTGTATTGACTGTAATCTGACAGTTTGTAATGCTCCACATTTAGGAACAACAAATATTTCCTGCTATTTCATGACAACACGAGGGAGCACGTCCGGCCGTGTAAAATAATTGGCCCAATATATCTCATCGTATTTTACTCGTTAATGGTTATTTTGATGAAACACAATACTGTCACTAATGTCATAAAACGATAATTGGGTTATAAATGAAAACCGATTTCTATCACCTTCTTTTTTTTAAATATTTGAACATCACGTTGAATCAGTTTACATGCTTTCAATAACACCAGCAAGGGAGAAAATGTGTCAGCCTACTATCAACTTATATGAAGTGCCATTGTTCAACCATTCAACAAAAACAAACAAGAACAGAGAAACGAAAAATCAAGCAAACAAGCAAATGAAAAAAGCAAACAAGCTGAAAACGAAAACGAACAAGCAAGGAAACGAACAAATAGACAAACAAACGAACAAGAAAAACATATATACATATTTCATTGCTTTTAATTCATTTTAAGGGCTTCATACATTGGTTCCCAAAGTGGGGTCCCCGAGAAGGATTCAGGGGTCCTCGGGATAATTTTAATTTTGATTAGAATAATTTAATTTTCCCCCGATTTTTAGAATAATTTAATATTCCTCCGATTTTTATGTTATTACTAAAACGCAGATTCACTGTTTAATTTTTCAATTTTCATCTTGATTCTAAAATAACACATTGTTATTATTTAATAAATAATAAAGAAATAATAAAAATACCGTTACATTAATTCAATAAATAATTATGAGTTGAGTACTTTCTGAACTGAACCCATTTTTAACCCTTGAGTGCATAATCTGGGCCTCCGAGGCCCAGGGTGTGATTTATTAATCATGTATGGTAAAAGTGTGAAATTCACAATATTCCTCTCACAGTTAAGGAGAAAATCAGTAATAGAACCTATCAACCATTATTGCTTATAGTTGAGTAACAATGTAACTTTATTGTAATTTACCACACATTCACATGAGCCGGGCCATTCTGTCTCATGTTTTAAAATCAGTCAGTTAGGCTACTTATTCATTAGGCCTGTTTACCATCTCTTGATGAATGCAGTACATTTGCATTTGTCTGTTGGCACAGGCAAGAGTAAAATGTGGCTTTTCACCGATTTCTCAGTCTCACTCATGGCTGTGATTACAGTATATGGAAGCTACTGAGGTATGGGTGGTGCTTACTAATAACATTCAGGGCACAGTCAGTGCCTGTGGATGCTTTGAAAGGTTCTACTTATAGGGTTAGTATTGCTGCTGTTCTGACTCAGTGAGGAAATAAATGGCAAACTACCTCACTCCTCTTCTTTCCTAGTACGCCTCATTATAGTGCTGCCTTGGGTTTTTGTGGGTATCTACCCACATAGCCGGCCCCGTGGTGTTGGGGTAGCGCGCCTGCCTCTCACCCGGAGGCCCCGGGTTCGATCCCCGGCTCCGTCAGGGATTTTAAAACTGACGTGAGGGTTGGAACGGGGTGCACTCAGCCTCGTGAGGACAATTGAGTAGCTGTCTGACAGTGAGACAGCGCCCCGATCACGAATACCAAGATTAACGGCCGAGGGGACCCGACGCGCTGATCACGCGTCACCCCAATATCTGCAGGCCAAATGGCTGGGCAGCGGTCGCTTGGTCGGCCTTAGCCCGTCATGGGCTGGATAGTGCCAGGGGTTGACTTTGTTTTTTTTTTTTTTATCTACCCACATACCCTAACGGAGGTATATTTTGTGGATCCAACCAACCTTGGGGCTGACTGCCTAACAGACGGACTTATTCATTTTATAATACATGATGTGTGGATGTTGACAGAATACTTGTCAAAAACCATAGTTTATTAATTTAGTGATGACTTCATGTGAGGACGTCATGGTTTCATGCTGTGTGATGGTATTTTTTAAAATCACACTTTCGTATATACAGTATTTTCACATTTGATTCAATTATTTCCTCATTTCGATGTTAAATTTCCATTTTAGAACCTAAATGAACGTAGTAAAATATTCACATTTCAATCGTATTAATAATATTGACCTCACCAGTATTTCCTCTATAGTCCATACCCGTGCCTCGCAGGCCCTGCTTTTGTAAATCTGTACAAAATAGGCTTCTGTATTCAAGGGTTAAGAGAATTATGGCGGCATTATGATATTCTGCAATCCAACATAAGGTATATTAATTGTTTCAATCCCAAGGGGTTCATGAAACTATTGACATTTTCGATTGGGTCCGTAATCTGAAAAGTTTGGGAACCTCTGGTTTGAGACATCTCGGTCATTATCCCCGAATACATGAACGAATGTATGAATGAATACAGCCTGTGGTGTCCCTAAAAAGGCAATGGCCTCCCTCGAAAAGGGGAGCTGATTGATTATATCTCACGTGGTGAGCCAATCACGTGAGATGGTTAATTTTGTCACTATGATATTCATAATATTCTGACTTAACTTCGTATCTAAGGCTACACGTAACATTCGGTCTGATGCTAATCTTGTGCCCGTTCATATTATTTGACTATACACTTATATCATAGCACTTTATCACTGAACAATTCTCACATTTACTTGAACCACGGTCTTTCTAACTCCTTCCAATTCGTTTTGAGCCTTGCTGTCCTACAACAGTGTGGTCCTAGTGACTGTCGGAAGCCGTCCGCCCATATTTTTCTCGGGCTACCGCGGCTTCTTTTGCCTGTGTATGGGTCCCACATCGTTGATCTCTGCGCCCATCTGCTCTGGTTAAGTCTCGCGACGTGCTCTGCCCATTTCCACTTAACTCTGGCGGCCTGCAGCGAGACGTTCACACCGAAGACGTGATTTATTGGAGTCTCTTGTTTGAAACTCTAACACTCAGTGGTATGCGTAAGATATTCCTCTCCATTCTCCTCTGGCACACATCTAATTCTCTCTTTTGCTTGGCCGTCAGGTACCAAGTCTGACAGGCGTAAGTCAATACTGGAATGATGCATGGGTAACTCTACGTAAAATTTTTCTGGTCACCTGTGTTACTGTTGATAGAGTGTATGGAACTGTAACTAATAAGGTCTAGGCTTTGAGTAGGTGCTCTCGGACTTGAAAAAACATACCAACCAAGTGCTTGGACGAAGCGTGGATAAACCTGAGATAGATTCATGCTCAGGGTAGCCGTTGTGAATGCCAGGTAATCACATCTTTGATTATCGGGCTTCCAGTTCACCCATGCAGTCCTCGTATGATTTAACGCGCAAGGCTAAGCTGAGGGATCCTCAAAGTTGTGATGGTATTGGAAAAATAGAGATGATGATGATGATAATTATTGGTTTAAGGAGCCTAACATCCAGGTTATCGCACCCTAACGGTTTGGGTGATCATGAAAAATGAAAATGAACCTATAAGGTAATCTAACTACAAACTTACAACTAAATCTAACTACAGCTTACACACCAGAAGAAAGAGGAGTAAGAGAAATAAAAGAAAGGAGAATGAAGAATGAAGATTGAGGGGCTTAGAAAGAAGGAGAGCCAAGAAAGGCAGATAGGAAAGGGGAAAGAGGAGAGGGCGCACCCTAAAGGCAATGGAGAAAGGGAAAATCGGACCCTGCTCAGGAATCCCTCGGGGTCGTCAACCCCCGAACCCAACAGCCATGATCCCTTGAGGGTGTAGCATTAGCCAGGGTGCACCATAAGTGGCGTTGATACATACACCCTGCCTCCTTAAGGGCCTTGAGCAGAAGGCAAGAGATACCTGAAAGAAAAACAAGAGGTCTGACCCCTCGAAGCATGAGGAATCAGGAAAGATGAGATAAGGGCCAATTTAGGCTGGAACGAAAGAGACTACCCAGGCCTCGGATACCCTAATACCGCCGAGTTCGGAAGAGAACAAGAGTTGACCAAGAGAGGTCGACAGGAAAGAAGACTGAGAGGAGCCCGGCATAAGTTAGTGGAAGCAATGCCGGACTCAGCCGGGGTCCCGTGGTCACCAACCCACGTCCCACTAGATGTGAGCCCCTGTGGGGAGAAAATAAAGAAGAAAGGCCACGAAAGATGGAAATACGTATGATGATGATGATGATGATGATGATGATGATGATGATGATGATGATGACGATAATTGTTGTTTTAAGGGGCCTAACATATAGGTTATCGGCCCCTAATGGTCTGGGTGATAGTGAAAATGTCAATGAAGTGGAAACCAGAACGAAAATTAAGTGAGAAGGAAAATACTTACAAAAAGGAACTCAGATTGAAACTACTCTCAAACTGGAGATCGGTAATACTTACAAAAGGGAATTTAGAACGAAAATACTCACAAAAGGAATATTGAACAAGTAGTTCCGTGAAGAACTATACAGCCTATTTTCATATATCCTACTTATGTCAATTGCCACTATTTAACATACACAATTTCAGTTTGATTGCTGTAATAGATTCGTAGATATTGAGAACCGACTAAATATTTCGGATGGTCGCCATGTTGGATTTTATATATGTAGGTCCTAGAGTTATGTACTGTTACATGCAGATTATTGTGAACGTGTAGTATTCAAACTTCAATCGCATAATTAGGACACAAGAAAAAACAAGGAGATTTAAAAATTTTTCACAGCTGCCATCTTGATGTTATGGAAACAATTGAAATAAATTAGATGCCAGTGGATTAACATTCGGATAAAGATTTACTGTACCAAGTTTCACTGCACGCGGATGGTTAAATTGCGAGAAACGTCCATGTGAATATTTATAATTCGCGTCACCGCCATGTTGGATTTGTGATCAACAGGTTATTTAAAGTCCTATAGGTGAACTTAAGTTCATAGCCCCTATGAACATTAAAAAATGCAGTTTGATTGCTAAAATAGATGCGTAGATATTCAGTATCGTCTAAATATTTCGGATGGTCGCCATGTTGGATTGTTAAATGTATAGGCCATAGAGTCATGTACCATTAAAGGAAAATTATTGCGTAGGTTCATTATTCAAACTTTCACTTCGATCGCATGACTACACCACAAGAAATAAAAACTTAATTTTAAAATTCGCACTGCCGCCATCTTGAGGTTATGTAAACAAATGAACTAAATTAGATACCAGTGGATTACAATGTGTATAAATATTTCCTGTACCAGGTTTCAGTGCGCTTGGAACATTAAATCGCGAGAAAGGTCTATTTAAATTGTTCAAATTCGCTTGGCCGCCATGTTCGTTTTGTAGTTAACCGGTTTTTGAAAATCTTATAGATGGACTTCCAGTAGTGCCCTTTATCTCAGTACAAAGTTTTATGGAGATACCGCTAATAGTTTCAGAGATATAGAATGCCGGTGAAATATTTCGCACATCCGCCATCTTGTGATTATGTAAACAATTGAACGAAGTTAGATGTCGATGCATTACAATGTATATAAACATATACTGTACCAAGTTTCATTGCGTTTGGTTGGTCAAATCGCGAGAAACGTCTATTTAAAAGTCGCAAATTCGCTTGGCCGCCATGTTCGTTTTGTGGTTACCAGGTTTTCAAAAGTCGCATAAGTGACCTTATAGTAGTTCCCTCTATCACCATAGAAATTGTCAGGGTAATATCGGTAATAGTTTCGGAGATATTGAATGCTGGTGAAATATTTCGCACAGCCGCCATGTTGGATTGGTGAGTCGTAACAAAATTTGAAGGGCACGGTCGAGGTCGCCGGGAATAGTGCTATGAATTTTCCGAGTTTCATTGAAATCGCTCCCGCCGTTTAGATTTTATTAGGGGGGGACACACACACGAATCACACACCCACACACACACACACACACACACACACGGACAAAAGGTGATCTCATAAGCCTATTTTTTCAAAATTGAAAATAGGCTAAAAATACGCACAAAGTGTAGGTTAAGTTCAAAATACGTACAAAATGCAAGTGAAATTAAAACAAGTAGTTCCGTAAAGAACTATACAGCCTATTTTCATATATCCTACTTATGTTAACTGCCACAATCACCATACAAAATTTCAGTTTAATTGCTGTAACAGATTCGTAGATATTGAGAACCGTCTAAATATTTCAGATGTTCGCCAGGTTGGATTTTTATTTTTGTACTATTACATTAAGATTATTGTGTACGTGTGGTATTCAAACTTCAATCGCATGATTAGAACAAGAAGTAAAAACAAGATTTTAAAATTACGCACAGCAGCCATCTTGTGATAATGCAAACCATTGAAATAAATTAGATGCCAGTGGATCAACATTTGTATAAGCATTTAACGTGCAACGTTTCACAGCACTCGGATAGTTAATTCGCGAGAAACGTCCATTTAAATATTTATACTTCGCGTCGCCGCCATGTTGGATTTGTGCTCACCAGGTTCCTGAAAGTCCTATAGGTGAATATATGTTCATAGTCTCTATGAACATAAAAAAATTCAGTTTGGTTGCTGTAAAAGATTCATAGATATTGAGAACCGTCTAAATATGTCGGGAGCTCACCATTTAGGAGTGTTATGTGTATAGGCCATAGAGTTATGTACCATTCAAGGACAATTATTGCCTAGCTTCATTATTCAAACTTTCACTTCGATCGCATGATTACGACACAAGAAATTAAAA
Organism: Meconema thalassinum; assembly: GCA_946902985.2. Classification (NCBI taxonomy): domain Eukaryota; kingdom Metazoa; phylum Arthropoda; class Insecta; order Orthoptera; family Tettigoniidae; genus Meconema; species Meconema thalassinum. The sequence goes on along the minus strand of OX336399.1, from coordinate 71,865,224 downwards.
CTTAATTTTAAAATTTCGCACAGCCGCCATCTTGAGGTTATGTAAGCAATTGAATTAAATTAGATGGCAGTGCATTACAATCTGCAAAATCATTTACTGTACCACATTTCACTGCGCTCAGAGAGTTAAATCACGAGAAAAGTCTATTAAAATATTTTAAATTCGCTTGGTCGCCATGTTCGTTTCGTACTTTACAGGTTTATGAAATATACATAGGTATACCTGTATCAGTACCCTTTATCACCGTACAAAATTGCAGGGTGATATCTGTAATAGTTTCGGAGATATGGAATGTCAGTGAAATATTTCGCACAGCCGCCATTTTGAGGTTATGTAAACAATTGAACTAAATTAGACTTCAGTGCATTACAATGTGTATAAACATTTGCTGTACCAAGTTTCATTACATTTAGATGGTTAAATCGCGAGAAAAGTCTATTTAAATGTCTCAACTTCGCTTGGCCGCCATGTTGGTTTTGTAGTCACCAGGTTTTTGAAAGTCTCATAGGTGAACTTCTAGTAGTGCCCTTTATCACCGTACACAATTTCAGGGCGATATCGGTAATAGTTTCGGAGATATTGAATGCTAGTGAAATATTTCGCACAGCCGCCATGTTGGATTGGAGAGACGTAACAAAATTTGAAGGGCACGGTCGAGGTCGCCGGGAATAGTGCTATGAACTTCCCGAGTTTCATTGAAATCGCTCCAGCCGTTTCGATTTTATTAGGGGGGGACACACACACGAATCACACACACACGCACACACACACACACACACACACACACACACACGCACACACACACGGACAAAAGGTGATCTCATAAGCCTATTTTTTCAAAATTGAAAATAGGCTAAAAAATACGTACAAAATGCCAATGAGATTGAAAATACGTACAAAATTCAATTGAGGTTCAAAATACTTACAAAATGCAATTGAAATTGAAAATACACAATGCAATTTAGATTTAAAAAAAGGCCAGTTCAGATTCAAAATACTCACAAAGTGCAATTTAAATTCAAAATACTTACGAAATGCAATTGAAATTGAAAAGGCTTACAAAATGTATGGTAGATTCAAACTACTCAATTGGATGGACAATACTTACAAAATGCAATTTAGATAGAAAATACAAAATGTAATTTAGATCAATATACCCACAATATGCAATGGAGAATCAAAATACTTGCAAAATGCGCACCCTACAAAATGCAATTTAGATTGAAAATACTTGCAAAAATCAGTTTAGGTTGAATATACCACATGCAATTGAAATTCAAAATATTCGCAAAAGTTCCGCCCCCTATATTGAAAGACTTAATAAAAAGCAATTTAGATTGTCAATCCTTACAAAATGCAATTGAGGTTGAAAACACTCGCAAAATGCAATTTAGATCGAAAGATCCTACAAAATGCAACGTAGATGGAAACGAACTACAAAATGGAGTGTAGTGAAAAAAAATCGGTGAAGGGAATTTAGATACTGTTACAGCCCCAGCCCTTTATAAAAGGACTGTGCCTATACCTACATAAAAGGTAATTCAGAGTAACTACGTAAAAGACGGGAATAACGACATGGCAACACGACTGCGAAGTAAGCCGTAGGTCATAGACCTAAGGTCCAACAGCAAGCAGTTAGACAGGACACAGCGGACATTACACTCCCAAGATACCGCTGAGTGGACTGACAATGCACATTTTACCTATAAATAGAGGTACGAACACGCGGCGCGCTCTCTTGGAACTCTAACCTGGCCGCTCTCTTAAGCTCTAATCCAACCTGGCGGCTCTCTTGGAATTTGGCGGCCTTCACTTACAGTCTTATAATCTATCGGAGTTGTGCTACGACGGACCCCATATCGAGTCCCAACGCCACCAACATCATAGAAGACCGGTATCAACGGTGGGGTGAGTGATAACGTGTCTGCTAGACTCCTTTTCCCCCCTAGTTTATTATTTCCATCCTCCCCTCTTGTCATTGCCACTATTACGCAATAAACCCTCTTTTTGAACAGTCTAATGATTACCTCTTTATTTCGCTTAGATTAAGAAGCCCATCCCTTTAGATTAGAACCTAGTTTAAGATGTCCACCGAACGCTGCCCAGCAGGCGGCGGTGCACAGCAAGCGTGCGGCCTACTAAGCCACTTTAAGGTAAGCTAGGTGAGTATTCCTCCCACCAGTTCCCCTGTATGTCAATTGCTCTCTAAACGTGTCCGCAGTACTTAATAAAACACCAAACACTTTAAACACAAGTTCCACACAAAAGTAGAACGAGGCTCGGAGGGGGTAGTTCCACACAAAAGTAGAACTAATGGTAGGAGCTCATCACAAAAGTAGAACAAATGGGGGACAGGTGCCGGGTTAAACTCAGTAGACACCGGTAACGCCATCCAGCCCTTTCACAACAGCTCTACACAAAAGTAGAACAAAGGCTAAGTGGCGCAGGGTACATAAAAGTAGAACAGCTCCACATAAAAGCAGAAAAAATGATGGGAGACGCGAGGGGTACACATAACAGCAGAACAATACACGGGGAGCCAATTAACAAAAACAGTGCGGGATACTTAAAGAGAAAAGGATATATAATGAAAAGAAAACAAGAGATGCGACACCTCGAAGAAGGAGGGATCAGGAAAGATGAGCCAAGGGCCAATTAAGGCGGGAAAGTGAAAGACTCCCTAGACCTTGGATACCCTAATACCGTCGAGGTCGGAAAAGAACAAGAGTTGACCAAGGGAGGTCGACAGGAAAGAAGACAGAGATGAGTCCGGCACAAGTAAGTGGAAGCAATGCCGGACTCAGCTGGGGTCCCGTGGTCACCAACCCACGTCCCACAAGATGTGAGTCCCTGGTGGGAGAAAATAAAGAAGAAAGGCCAACGATACCCTAATACTGTCAGGATTTGAAAAGTACAAGAGTTAACCATGCGAGGTAGACTGGGAAGTTGATTAACAGGAGTTCAGTACAAGTAAGGTAGAGACAGTGGTCAATGCGGATGGTTTGTTGCTAAGCCATGTGCTACAAGCTGTAAGACCCTGGGATTAGTATGAAAAGGTTAACACTCCGGGGCATGGAGGGAAAACTTAAACAGTATGTCAAACCCCGTGGCACTACAGTCCATGAAGGGCCTAGGCCTGCCAAGTGACCGCTGCCCAGCCATTTGGCCTGCAAATATTGGGGCGACGCGTGGTCAGCGCGCCGGGTCCCCTTGGCTCTTAATCTTGGTTTTTGTAACTGGGGCGCTGTTTCACTGTCAGACAGCTACACAATATTGTCCTCACGAGGCTAAGTGCACCCCGTTACAGCCTCACGTCAGTTTTTAGCCTACTTTCGATGTTTGCAAAAAATGAAAGTAGACTTATGAGATCAACACTGGGCGAAAAAAGTGTGTCTGTGTGTGTGTGTGTGTGTGTGTGTGTGTGTGTGAGGGAGAGAGAGAGAGAGAGAGAGTGTGAGTACTCTGAATTCCAACACGGTGAACGCGAATTGAACGTAATTTGGTACAAAGGTAGCACTAGCAAAGGACACCTCAGTGTCATGTTTTATATCGCCGCCATCTTGACGGAAACGTAATGGCGGCCACACAAATGTTCAAAGCTTAAATCAAATTACGATTAACCTAATCATCCGATCACTACCAAATTTTGCAACAACATACCTTTATGGACGAAGCATCCTTTGACCAAACTAATAGGTCATTAGCCTAATATTTTGCGGATGGCGGCCATCTTTGTGTGAAAATCGATTCCCCCTATCAATTCGAACACGGTGAAACCGAATGGAAGGAAATTTGGTACAGAGGTAGCACTAGCAAAGGGCACCTCAGTGTCATGTTTTATATCACCGCCATCTTTACGGAAACGTAATCGCGGCCATCCAAATGTTAAAAGCTAAAATGTAATTACGACCAACCTAATAATCTAGTCTCTACCAAATTTTACAACAACATATCTTTATGTGGGAAGCATATTCTGACCAAACTGCAAGATCATCAGCCCAATAGTTTGCAGATGGTGGCCAAGTATGTGTGCAAATCGATTCCCCCTATCAATTCAAACACGGTGAAAACGAATTGAACGAAATTTGGTACAGGGGTAGCACTAGCAAAGGGCACCTCAGTGTCATGTTTTATATCGCCACCATCTTGACAGAAACGGAATGACGGCCACCCAAATGTTAAAAGCTTAAATCAAATTACGACCCTCCTAATAATTTGATCTCTACCGGATTTTGCAACAACATGCCTTTTTGTGGAAAACATCTTATGATTGACTACAAGGTCTTCAGGCCAATAGTTTGCAAATATCGGCCATGTATGTGTGCAAATCCATTCCCCATATCAATTCAAACACGGTGAAACCGAATTGAATGATTTTTTTTTTCAGAGGTAGCACTAGCAAAGGGCACCTCATATTCATGTTTAATATCCCTATAGCACGTTGTATGTCAACAAGCTACTACAACCAACATTCAATTATACTCATTGAAAAGGACAAAGAGTTATAACAATACCCATGCATTTAAGAGAAAGTAGGCTATATGTTCTTTACTGAACATCTTGTTTACATCTGTATCCATGGAGACATTCCTGATCTACATGTGAAACGATTACGTTCAAGACATCCACCTGTCCACACAGCGGAGAATCTTGCAACCAACAAATTCAACCTGACTGAGAGATGGTCTTTCGATTGGAATTTGTTTGCCCCCTCAAAAAAACATTGAAAAGCGTTTTTCTCTGAATTGACGTATTTTAAAGAAAAGTTTTTAAACAAAACATGTAGAGGACATTGTCACCTACAATTCGTCTCATTGAGGTCATGTCATACGTTTTGAAATGCAGAAGCTAGGTGGCGCCAAAGTTTCCAAAAAAGTGTTTCTTCACTTTTTGTCCTAGAAAAAATGTTTTGTTCACAAAAGAGCGAATCAGAAATTTGTTCCTCTCAAAATTGTCTACAACATTTATTCAAACATTTTTTCCTCCGCCTTGCCGTTCCAAAGTTATAGTCTGCCGAAGTGTGAAAATTGTACTATTCAGATGGCACAAAGGTCAATATGTGTACAGTTATGATTGATACGTTGCGATTAATATAGATATGATTGTTTGAGCTAATTAACAAACACAGCCCGCGTCCTGATGACTGAGCCTTAGGCAGCTGTCCGACACCGGTCCCTGTCTAAATTATGCCCACCGCTCTCTACGCAGTAACAATAGTAGTCTTGACTACGCAGGGTTGCATTTGCTGCGCTATAACTTTGGAACGGTAAGTAGGAAAAAACAAACGTTAAAATAAATGTTGCAGACAATTTTGAGAGGAACAAATTTCTGATTCACTCTTTTGTGAAAAACCTATTTTTTCTAGGACAAAAAGTGAAAAAACACTTTTTTGGAAACTTTGACGCCACCTAGCTTCTGCATTTCAAAACGTATGACATGGCCTAAATGAGACGAATTGTAGGTGACAATGTCCTCTACACTTTTTGTTTAAAAAACTTTTCTTTAAAATACGTCGATTCAGAGAAAAACTCTTTTCAATGTTTTTTTGAGTTTTCCGACAAAATGATCGGGAAAATTATTCTAAAATTTAGAGTTAAGCTTTTTTGTGCTTTTCTAACGATTTACAAAATCCAACCATTGCACAGTTTTTGGAACAAAACCATTCCAGCTGTACTGTACTATTGATTCCTTTAGAGGCCTTGTCACATCGAGGTCATGTAGCCCCGTTTAATTGTGTGCCTAGAATTTGTCTGATATCCTGTGACGCTCTGATGCCTGTACTAGTGTGTGTAATTGTAACTGGGTAGGATTTGGGTAGGAAACAGCCATGGCCTAAAGTTAGGTCCCATCCTGGCATTCGCCTGGAATAGAAGTGGGAAAGGACGGAGAATTACTGTACTTCCAGGATGACCGTTGTAGGAATCAAACCCACCGTTATCTAGATTTGCCTCACGAGCCTGAGTATACCCCGTTAGAGTCCTCAGATCAGAATTAAATTAATACAGTCATGAATCGAACCTGCATCTGCTGGGCGACTGCCACGAGGAGGGAACTAAATAATGAAACAGCACATATTAAAGATGCGGTGTTAAACATACATTCGTTTTTAATCTCCTGATAAATACCACGCTCCTAATACTCTTAATGTGAAGCAAACCTAGATTTATATCCTAATGTTGTTCCAAGTTCGCGAGCTCCTTTGTTTGAATGGGTATATGGGCCGTACACGACAAAGGAGGTAAAATATGACTTGCTTGTTTCCCTGTAGCGATATATCTTCAGAGAATTCCTGAACAAACTCGTGAAGGAAGATAAACACACATTGTTATAAACTCATTAAATTCCTTGATCGTAACATTCCTAACACCAAGTGGGGTACCAAGCCGGGTTTTGAATTCAGTTAGGTCACTTTTTACTTGATATTTTATATTTATATTTTTACATTTTTGGAATGCAGCCGAAATAAATCAGAAACCTCTATGGACATCAAATTGGCAGGTGAAAAGCTAAAGGAAGTAGGAGACTTCTGTTACTTAGGAAGCAAAATAACCAGTGATGGACGAAGCAAAGATGATATGAAAAGTAGGTTGGCTCAGGCAAGGAAAGCATTTCCACAAACAAGGAATATGTTGACATCGAATATAAATTTAGGTAATAGTAAGTCATTTTTGAAAGCCATTGTCTGGAGCGTGGCACTCTATGGAAGTGAATCTTGGACTGTTGGTGCAGCAAAAAGGAGGAGAATTGAAGCGTTTGAAATGTGGTGTTACAGGAGAATGGTGAAGATCAGATGGGTAGATAGGGTTACAAACGAAGAGGTATTAAGATGAGTGGGAGAGGAGAGATGTTTCTGGCGACTGCTAATGAAGAGAAGAGATAGGTTGGTAGGACACATACTAAGACACCCAGGAATAGCAAGCTTAGTGATGGAAGGAAGGGTTGAGGACAAGAACTGTAGGGGTAGACCAAGGTTAGAATATGTTAAACAGATTGCCTCGGATGTAGGGTGTGGTAGCTATGTAGAGATGAAACGATTAGCTCAGGACAGGGAAGCATGGAGAGATGCATCAAAGCAGTCAAAAGACAGAAGACTCTAACAACAACATTTTATATTCAATGTTTTACAATCACTTAAACGTTATAAATTTAAGCTTTATATTTTGCCTTTTACAATGGAAAATATTATATCGTCATTAAAATGCCAAATCACAGGATACTCGTTTGCAAGGAAGCCATTTTGATGGCTGATACAAAATCCTGTATGATTCTGTCAGTACGCCTGCTTTTATGACCGAAGTATATCAGACGCTAACATATTGTGTGCCAATGTTCTAAGAATTAAAAGATGGAGGAGAGTTGTCGTTTGAGGGTAATATTTACAATTGATTCGCATTATTCACACAAAGCGGTCGTGAAACTTGCTTGTAAATACAATTTTAGATCAAATCAGGGTCAAAGCCTAGCATGCTGAACAATTAGCCACGTTGCCGGACGACCACTCTACCAAAGTGCCACATTGAATTACGCAGTTCTAAAGTAGCATAATGGGTGGATGCAAGGAACATCATTACCATTGTATAACGTGCAATACACCACGTTGAATCCGCCGGGTGCAAAGAGCCTGTGAGGCACACTTTAAGAAATCAGAATAAAATAATTTACAATATTTGCTGAAAATTATCATAAGAAGGACGATTTTTAGCCTACTTTTCACATTTTGCAAAAATGAGGAAAAAGTAGACTTATGAGATCGGGCAAATGTGTGTCTGTCTGTCTGTCTGTCTGTCTGTCTGTCTGTCTGTCCTTCTGTCTGTCTGTCTGGCTGGCTGGCTGTGTGTGTGTCCCCCCCCCCTATCAACTCCTAAACGGCTGCAGCAATCAAAACAAAATTTGGTAGGAGTAAAGATCTATACCTGAATATCTCACGGCCATATTTGAAAATGATGTCAGTGCTACCAACTGCTAAAAAATCGCAATTGAAATTTGAGCTCCATGTTGGATATCTTAGAAAGTATGAATGGGTGCTATTTCAAAATTGGCACACGTACAGACCATAATATTTCAGTTTAATTTCCAGGAGGCCAAACATGGCAGTGTTGCCAAAATGATTATAAGCCTCCTGATAGGTCCAATTTTTAAATGCATATAACTTCTACACTATCAAGCGGAATTCAACCAAATTTCGTATGTTGTATGTGTACATAACCAGATATGACTGAGCGTATTCTTAAGACCTACCAGGGCTGCCAACTGTTAATAAATGCTCCTAATTTATTTTATCCAAATACCAATATATCAGAAAGTATGCAAGCCGACAGCTTTAAACTATGCACACGTATAGTACCTGACATTCTATATTAATTTGGAGTAACTTATATACGTCAGTGCTACCAACATGATTCTAAGCCTGCTGACAGGTCCAACTTTAAATACATGTAACTTCCATACTATCATTTGGATTTCAACCAAATTTCGTATGTGCTATGTGTACCATAACAGATATGACTATGCGTATTCTAAGGAGCAACCAGGGCTGCCAACTGTTAATATGTGCTGTCCCTATTTTTGTTACCCTAATATCAATATATCAGAAAGTATGCAAGCCAATAGCTCTAAACTTTGCACACGTATAGTATCTGGCATTCTAGACGAATTTGGAGTAACTAATATACGTCAGTGCTGCCAACATGATTCTAAGCCTGCTGATAGGTCCAATTTTAAAATGCATGTAACTTCTATACTAACTAATGGATTTCATTCAAAATTGGCACATCAATAGATCATATTATTTCAGACTATTTCTGACCAATACATGCATGACATTGTTGCCAACATGATTTTACGCGCGCTGTTAGATCCAATGTTTAACTGCATGTAACGTCCATGCTATCCAGTGGACTTCAACCAAATTTTGTATTTAGTACCGTAAGAGACAGAACTAAGAATATATTCAGTCATCAGGGCTGCCAACTGTAGTGCTCTATTAGGATACATTACGCCAGGTATACAGTATTTCGAACTAATTGGAAATTTCGATATTAGCAACTTAATTTCGTCATTATTCTAGATAGGTTCATATTCTGTAGAATAATCATTGGCATGAAAAGTAGGCTGTATAGTTCTTCACGGAACTTCTTGTTATGTTTGATAAAAGTTCCTACGGAAATACTGTTTTTCCAGTATTTCTTCTCATTTTCATAGGTGAAAACCCCTACTTTATTGTTTTACATAACCCATAGTGATAAACCTAACAATGGTCATCACAATAATCAGTTTTTGTACAATAGTGAGTACATTCTCTGCATTTTAACTAATGGTCCGCGATCAGGCGCAATGTGCCTGGCTCCACGAATGACGAATACGAAATAAGAATTAACGCGTGTGTAGATCATTCTTACAACAACAGTACGTTTGGAGGGTCATTGACAAACTGGCTGATACGGGATTGAAGTTCATGCGGAAACAGGCAGCAACTGAAAACATGAAGTAGCTCCAGCCCCAAGAATGACGAATACGAATCACGTGTGCCTGTCAGATCAGTCGAGCCCGACGGAAGGTTGATCGCACTTTATAAACAAAACCATATATGTTCGCTGATTATTAAAGAAATACAAGAGTTTTCCTGTAGTACTGAAACGAATTGGAAGATTTTGGTACAAGAATCGCACCTTCTATCTCCCTCTGGTTTAAGAACTTGATTATTAGCCTACTTTCCATTTCTGCGAAAAATGTAAGGAGACTTATGAGATCTACCTTACACGGGTCAACAGTGTCAGCCTGTCTGTGTGTGTGTGTGTGTGTGAGAGAGAGAGAGTGTGTGAGTGTGAACAACTGCCTGCCCCTCCCCCTCCCCCCGCTTCCCTCCTATCAATTCAAACATGACGAAACCAAATTGAACCAACTTTGGTACAGAGGTAGCACTAGCAAAGGACACTTATGTGGCATATTTTATATCGCTGCGATCTTGACGGAATCGGAAAGGTGGCCATCCAAATGTTCAAAGCTAAAATCAAATTACGACTAACCTAATTATCCGATCTCTACCAAATTTTTCAGCAATATACCTTAAATTGGGAAACGTCTTTGTTCCCAAACTGTATGGTCATCAGCCAAATAGTTTCAAGAAGGTGGATTTATGAATCATGCAAGTGTTATAGTATAACCGTAACTTACGATTTAACAAGGCCTGGCCTCAACATAGGTTTAAACTGTCCACAAGAAGGTAACCGGTAGGATATTAGTATTTTATCTATACTAATACTGTATAATAAAGCTGAAGAGGTTGTGTGTTTGTGTGTTTAAACGCGCTAATCTCTGGAACTACCAGTCGCATTCAAAAAATTCGTTTTGTATATGGTAGCCAGATTCAAGAGGAATAGTTTAGGTTAGGCTATGATAAATTTTGGACAGACCACTCCATCCCCTGCATTTAGGCCCTTTGGTACAAATCTACACCGTTTCACCGATCTGAACCAAAATTTGTATAGCCTACTTACCCTTTGGAACCCTGCGAGTAACACTGTCTGCATGAAATTTATGACAGACCAGTCCATTCCCTGCATTTAAGCCCTTAGGCACAAATCTACACCTTTTCACCGATCCGAACCAAAACGTGTATACTTAGCCCTTGGAACCCTGCGAGTAACACTATTTACATGAAATTTCGTACAGACCACTCCATTCCCTGCATTTGTGCCCTTTGCCACAAATCTACACCATTCCACCGATCTGAACCAAAATTTGTATTGGCCTACTTACCCTTTAGAACCCTGCGAATAACACTGTCTGCATGAAATTTCGGACAGACGACTCCATTCCCTGCATTTACGTCCTTTGGCACAAGTCTACACCGTTTCACCGATCTGAACCACATTTTGTACACTTACCCTTTGGAACCCTGCGGGTGACACTGTCCACTTTAAATTTCGGACAGACCACTCCATTCCCTGCATATAATGCCTTTATCACAAATCCACACCGTTCCTCCTAATTTTACAAAATTTTAAATACACTTTGAAACCCTGCTGGTAACACTGTCCACTTGATATTTTGGACAATGCTCTCCATTCCCTACATTCAGAATAACAAACAAACTGAACTTAAAAACCAAGTATTAAGGCCCTAGAACCATTCATGTCCGTAGTAGTGTAACTGTAAGAGCATTTTAATGAGTCTATTGTTGACTGGCAATTCGGGCTGCATCACGTCGCCCCTACCAGTGTTCTGGTGCAGAACTGCGAAAATAGTTACATCTTGCGCTGCTTATAAATTGCAGTCACGGGGAGTAATTAGTGCAAAAATGATTTCTTAGGCCCCTTAAAACAGTTATCATTAACATATTATGCCTCTGTATAAGTGCAATGGTGTTGGTGCAATACATTGAGGTTATCAGCTGCAATAAGCGTTGGTGCTATCAAATATACCTTAATTTATTCCGAAACTTATCGTTGAGCGCTATGTGGCGACAAATGATATATTGCTACCTCAGAAGCTCGGGACAGCCGAAGTTTTCCAAAGTGTTCTGATTATTTTCCTACGGCGCTATGCGACAAAAGACGACACTATTGGTCTCTACATATCTAACAGCCAATGAGATATAGGCCCTAGGCAGTGTCTTTTGTTTCACGTACTTTTCTTTCTAATGAATTTTAGAAATTTGTTTGTGAATTACATGTGTCAGTGCTGTAGTTAGTAAATGGCCGTTTCCCTATTCATTATTATCATGGGAAAATGTTCCTAAATGTTCCATTATACTGTACTGCTTATCATCCCCACTACAACCACCACCACCACCACCACCACCACCACAAAAAGTTATATTTAAAAATATTTCTTTTCTGGTATTTTAAGTATCATGTGCCAGTTCTGTAGTAGAATAATTTATCATCCATAAACAAATAAATCCACCGGGCGAAGCCGGGCACTACTGCTAGTAATAGAATTATAACCGTAGAAGTGACTAACAGGTCAGGCTGGCCGTGCCATATCGTGCTGGGTCGTGCCGTCCCGTTGGTTCAAAATGGAGGCTATTATTTGCTGGCTAATACATATTTCAGTAACTTCGTATGTTTATTTCATTTTAAGACTGAATAAAACAATACGTATTTAGGATCAAATGGTTTATAAAAGCGGCTGAAAACGCTAATGAAATCGTTCATTCCAAACCAGTTGTTAACCTAATGTTAGTACTGAGCGTGTATAGCGTAGTAGTAGCGTTCTAGGCTCCTAGTCTAATGGTCCGTGGACGAAATCCAAGCACGTTCAATATTTTACATGGTTTGTTTTGTATTTATTGATTTATAACTACTCACACGTTATAATGTTAAGCATACGAGTACATAGTGTGTGTTTCCAATCAAAATATTATATATTTACTTAAAACACCACATATTTCAACACTCGACTACAGCGATTTAAATTCATTGTCCTTGATCCGCGGTAGAGTCTGTTGTTGTTTTCATTGTTGACTCTTTAGGGGCTTCGCGACTTCATGGTCTTGTAGCCCCATGTACTTGGGTGTGTTTAGAAGTTGTCTGATAAACTGTGTCACTCTGATGTCTGTAGGCTTACTAGTGTGTGTATGTTTATAGGAGGAAGGGTTTGGGTATGAAGCTGCTTCTTGTTGTTTCATTTGAGATGCATGGACATCATGGTCATTCAACCCGTGTACTTGGGTGAAACTGAATTTTGTCTCATAGCCTGTATTATTGTGGTGGCTGTATTAGTGTGTGTATACGAAGTACGTCCAGAAAGTAAGTTCCGTTTGGTAATAACATTAAATTGTGTACAGACACAGAAAAATTATTTATCGCACAAAATCCTACAACCCTTAAACTACTTTTCCACATAACTGCCGAAATGTTGCAGGCATTTGTCTTAGCGTGGCACGAGTTTTTGTATACCTTCTTCATAGACGTGTGCCGCCTGTGTCTTCAACTAGTTGTACGTTCCGCTGCAGCGCAGTTCCGCATATGCGTGGTAGACGCTCTGTATCAAGGATAAGAAACGTGCGCCATTTGGAGAGCGCTGTCAGCCACGTACGCGTTGTTGTGCATGTTTACTCGTACAATGTCGGTGTTGATTGAAAATCCCGCCGCTTGTGAAATCAGATCTGTGATTCGTTTTCTGAATGCTAGGAAAGTGAAACCAATTGAAATTTATCGGCAAATTTGCGAAGTGTATGGACAAAATGCGATGAGTGATTCAATGGTGAGAAGATGGGTCCGACAGTTCAATAAAGGACGTAGTGAAGTGCACGATGAAGAACGAAGTGGGCGTCCATCTTTCGTTACAGAAGAACTGGTTCACGCGATTGATGACAAGATCCGGAAAAACCGCAGGTTTACAATTAGTGCTCTCGCTATGGAATTTCCCCAAATCTCACGATCACTAATTCATGAAATTGTTATCGAAAAACTGAACTTTCGTAAACTTTGCCGACGTTGGGTACCAAAGATTCTTACGGAGCAGCACAAAACAAAACGGATGGGTAGTGCACTTCAGTTTTTGACCCGTTACAATGAAGGCGGCGAAGAATTTCTGACACAGATAGTCACAGGAGATGAAACTTGGGTTTCTTACGACACCCCTGAAAGTAAGCGGCAATCAATGGAATGGAGGCACACTTCATCCCCAGCAAAGGTTAAGCCGAAACAAATCTTTACACCTCGGAAAATGATGTGCACAGTGTTCTGGGACTGGAAAGGCATCTTACTCATTGATTTCTTACCGCGTGTTCAAACAATCAACGCAGATGCTTACTGCGAGGCACTTAGGAAATTGCGCCGCGCAATACAGAATAAGCGCCGAGGGTTGCTGTCAAAAGGTGTTGTTTTTCTTCACGACAACGCACGACCACACACTGCAAACTGACGAAAACCTACTACAGGGATTTGGCTGGGCCGTGTTTGACTACCCTCCGTACAGCCCTGACCTCGCTCCTAGCAACTTTCATCTGTTCACACATCTCAAGTCTTTCCTTGGCGGTCAACACTTCAACAATGACGACGAGCTGAGAGAAGATGTTTCCAACTGGTTGAAGACACAGGCGGCAAACTTCTATGAAGAAGGTATCCAAAAACTTGTGCCACGCTATGACAAATGCCTGCAAAAGTTCGGCAGTTATGTGGAAAAGTAGTTTAAGAGGTGTAGAATGTTGTGCAATAAATAATTTTTCTGTATCTGTAGACAATTTAATTTTATTACCAAACGGAACTTACTTTCTGGACGTGCCTCGTATATAATTCCGGTGAGGATTCAATCAATCAACGTATACTATACGTATAGCGCGTTGTATTTCTATAAGATACTACAACCAACATTCAATTATACTCCTTGAATAGGGCAGCTATAACTATGCATTTAGGAGATAGTGAGCTATATGTTCTTTCCTGAACATCTTGTTTTTGAAACACACTCCTTAGAGTTTTATATGGTAACTAGAAGGTACCCGCGGCTTCGCTCGCGATCAAGACAATGGGGACGATGCATTATTGCTGATAATTGGTTTATTCTATTACAGCAATCGCGGCTACAGGTGGGTCGATTCTAATTCTGAAAATTCTGATAAATATAGTATATTGATATGAGCAGCAAAAGTGGGAATTTTATAGAGTTATGAAAGTCTGCAGGGTACGATGTTACATTAAGTGAACACATTTGAAAATTTTGTTTTTGGTTTTGCTATCTTCTGCTGAGACATAACGATTTTGTTGTCCGGATAATCGCGAGCACGCCCCATACAGTTGCGCGTGGGAAAAAATGGTTTTGTCTAAACGTACACCTGGAATGGCAAATCTATCGGAATATGGGAAATTAAAAGTATTTTTCCTTAAGCTATTCTGGGTATAATTTTGCCACACTTATTGATGATTTGAACGTCAACATGTCGCTATTAATACACCTATAGTAAAATATCTCTCACCTTGGCCGCTGATGTACATTATGCAGTCTCTTCCCGTGTTACATCCCAGGGATTAAAATTCTCCAACAACCCTTTTGCCTCACATGCCTGTCTAAGTAATTAAAATTCCCGATTGTTGTTGTTTGAGTCTTCAGTTTTTTGACTGGTTTGATGCAGCCCTCCATGCCTCACTCTCCTGAGCTAATCGTTTCATCTATACATAGCTACCGCACCCTACATTTGAGGCAATCTGTATAACCCTGGTCTACCCCTACAGTTCTTGTCCTTGACCCTCCCATCCATAACTAAGCTTGCTATTCCTGGGTGTCTTAATATGTGTAGTACCAACCTATCTCTTCTCTTCATTAGCAGTCGCCAGAAACATCCCTCCTCTCCCACTCGTCTTAATAGCTCTTTATTTGTTAACTTATCTATCCATCCGATCTTCATAATTCTCCCGTCACACCACATTTCAAACGCTTCAATTCTCCTCTTTTCTGCAGCACCAATAGTCCAAGTTTCACTTCATTATAGTGTCACGCTCCAGACAAAAGGTTTCAAAAATGACATCATAATACCTAAATGTATATTCGATGTCAACAGATTCCTTTTCTGAAGAAATGCTTTCCTTGCCTGAGCCAACCTGCTTTTTATATCCTCTTTGCTTCGTCCATTACTGGTTATTTTGCTTCCTAAGTACCGGTAACAGAAGTCTCCTACTTGCCGTAGCGTTTCACCTGCCAATTTGGTGTCCATAGAGGTTTCTGATTTATTTCGGCTGCATTCCAATAATTTTGTTTTACATTTATTGATTTTCATCATGAATTCATTCGTCAAAACGGAGTCCATACTATTCAAAAACTCGTTCAAATCTTCTGGCGTATTGGCCAAGATGACTATGTCATCAGCAAATCTCAGAGATGAAATTATTTCTCCTTGAATCTTCACTCCGACTTTAAATTGTTCTCCAATTTCCTGATTATTGTGTTTTTAGAGATCTTTGAAATGCGTTGCCCTCGCACATGGTGCAGATGCATTGTCAAAGGAAAACATTCCATGTTACGAACATGAGCCGCATAACCTGTACCGAAAGCCTATTCTGGACAGCAGTTCCTTGAACTCAGATTTGCCAACATTTTATTGTATCTTTCCACGTGGTATGTCTCTGTACCTCAACATACAGAAGAGTGCTTTAAAAATCATGTCTTGTGTAAATTTTGGAAAAGGTAGCGAGTGTGGTTTTTGCCGGAGTGAATACTCGCTAGTAGAAATTCTTTTCAGTAAAATAGACTAGTTCACAATTTGGTAAGTGCACATTGAGATATATGACGGCGGGATGCCTTAAGTGTTAAGGAAACGGCAATAGCCGCCTCAGAGCTTTGTTGCTACTGAAATAATGACCAGACTGATATTTGTACTTACCTCTACGGGATCTGTGAGCCCAGTGTTTATGAAATTGAACGTAGCTATATCGCTACCTTTATTTAATAGCCGCTACTCTAGTGTTTAAAAATTAAAGGTGGTATTAGAAGGCGCTTCCCCTATTTTTTTACCCCTGGCACTACAGCCCATGAAGGGCCCAGGCCTACCATGCGACCGCTTCCCAGCCATTTGGCCTGCAGATATTGTGGTGACGCGTGGTCAGTGCATAGTGTCCCCTTAGCCGTTAATCTTGTTTTTCGTGACCGGGGCGCTGCCTCACAGCTACTCAATTGTCCTCACGAATCTGAGTGCAGCACGTTGCAGCCCTCACGTCAGTGTCTAAAATATCTGACGGACCCGGGAATCGAACCCGGGGCCTCCGGACGAGACTCAGGCGCGCTACACTGTTCTTATTGTGTTTATATATATCATGAAAAAGATAACAAATGGATTGGCATTGCCTCCTACAGGGATATATTGAAAATCGGATGTCATATCTTAAGGTAGTGTTGCCATGGAAACGGACTTGCGATTAGTTCGTCAATCAGAGCGAAGATAGTTTTCTGCGAATATCTTTGAAACTGTTGGTTTTAGGGCTTTAAAATATAGTTTTCGGTGTCCCTTAGGGACATACCGAGTATTGTTTCTTGCATCGAGGGGAGTAAAATGAGCTTTGTCCGGTCTTTATGCGACAACTTTGATATTTTGTCCTGGTTGAGTATTTTTGGTGACTTTTCAGTTATGTTGCCCGTTCCACGGGAACAATGATTTATTTCCGGACGAAAGGCAGCCTATATGTTATCCCAGGGTATAAGCTGTCTCCATTTCAAATTTCATCCAAATCCGTCCAGCCGTTTTAGTGTCAAGAGGTAACAAACTAACACACACACACACGGACACACAGATTTTAACAATTATAATATACTAGCAGGTACCCGCGGCTTCGCTCGCGATCAAGACAATGGGGACGATGCATTATTGCTGATAATTGGTTTATTCTATTACAGCAATCGCGGCTACAGGTGGGTAGATTCAAATTCTGAAAATTCTGATGCATACAGTATATAGATATGAGCAGCAAAGTGGGAATTTTATAGAGTTGTGAACACATTTGAAAACTTAATTTTGGTTTTGCCATCTTCTGCTGAGACATAACGATTTTGTTGTCCGGATACTCGCCAGCACGCCACATACAGTTGTCCATGGGAAAAAAATGGTTTTGTCTAAACGTACACCTGGAATGGCAAATCTATCTGAATATGGGGAATTAAAAGTATTTTTCCTTAAGCTATTCTGGGTATAATTTTGCCACACTTATTGATGATTTGAACGTCAACATGTCGCTATTAATAGACCTATAGTAAAATATCTCTCACCTTGGTCACTGATGTACATTATGCAGTCACTTCCAGTGTTACATCCCAGGGATTGAAATTCTCCAACAACCCTTTTGCCTCACATGCCTCTTTAAGTAATTAAAATTCCCGATTGTTGTTGTTTGAGTCTTCAGTTTTTTGACTGGTTTGATGCAGCCCTCCATGCCTCGCTCTCCTGAGCTAATCGTTTCATCACTACATAGCTACCACACCCTACATCCGAGGCAATCTGTATAACCCTGGTCTACCCCTACAGTTCTTGTCCTTGACCCTCCCATCCATAACTAAGCTTGCTATTCCTGGGTGTCTTAATAAGTGTCGTACCAACCTATCTCTTCTCTTCATTAGCAGTCGCCAGAAACATCTCTCATCTCCCACTCGTCGTAATAGCTCTTCATTTGATACCCTATCTAACCATCTGATCTTCATCATTCTCCCGTAACTCCACATTTCCAACGCTTCAATTCTCCTCTTTACTGCAGCACCATTAGTCCAAGTTTCACTTCCTTATAGTGACTCAAAAGCTTTCAAAAATGACATCCTAATACCTAAATGTATATTCGATGTCAAGAGATTCCTTTTTGTGTAGAAATGCTTTCCTTGCCTGAGGCAACCTGTTTTTATATCCTCTTTGCTTCGTCCATTACTGGTTATTTTGCTTCCTAAGTACCGGTAACAGAAGTCTCCTACTTCCCGTAGCGTTTCACCTGCCAATTTGATGTCCATAGAGGTTTCTGATTTATTTCGGCTGCATTCCAATAATTTTGTTTTACATCTATTGATTTTCATCATGAATTCATTCGTCAAGACGGAGTCCATACCATTCAAAAACTCGTTCAAATATTCTGGCGTATTGGCCAAGATGACGATGTCATCAGCAAATCTCAGAGATGAAATTATTTCTCCTTGAATCTTCACTCCGACTTTAAATTGTTCTCCTATTTCCTGATTATTGTGTTTTTAGAGATCTTTGAAATGCGTTGCCCTCGCACATGGTGTAGATGCATTGTCAAAGGAAAACATTCCATGTTACGAACATGGGCCGCATAACCTGTACCGAAAGCCTATTCTGGACAGCAGTTCCTTGAACTCAGATTTGCCAACATTTTATTGTATCTTTCCATGTGGTATGTCTCTGTACCTCAACATACAGAAGAGTGCTTTAAAAATCATGCCTTGTGTAAATTTTGGAAAAGGTAGCGAGTGTGGTTTTTGCCGGAGTGGATACTCGCTAGTAGAAATTCTTTTCAGTAAAATAGACTGGTTCACAATTTTGTAAGTGCACATTGAGGTATATGACGGCGGGATGCCAGTAGAAATTCTTTTCAGTAAAATAGACTGGTTCACAATTTGGTAAGTGCACATTGAGGTATATGACGGCGGGATGCCTTAAGTGTTAAGGAAACGGCAATAGCCGCCTCAGAGCTTCGTTGCTATTGAAATTATGACCAGACCTATATTTGTACTTAACTATACGGGATTTGTGAGCCCAGTGTTTATGAAATTGAACGTAGCTATATCGCTACCTTTATTTAATAGCCGCTACTGTAGTGTTTAAAAATTAAAGGTGGTATTATAAGGCGCTTCCCCAAATTTTTTTACCCCTGGCACTACAGCCCATGAAGGGCCTAGGCCTATCATGTGAGCGCTTCCCAGCCATTTGGCCTGCAGATATTGTGGTGACGCGTGGTCAGTGCATAGTGTTCCGTCAGCCGTTAATCTTGTTCTTCGTGACCGGCGCGCTGCCTCACAGCTACTCAATTGTCCTCACGAATCTGAGTTCAGCCCGTTGCAGCCCTCACGTCAGTGTCTAAAATCTCGGACGGAGCCGGGAATCGAACCCGGGGCCTCGGGATGAGAGGCAGGCGCGCTACCCTGTTCTTATTGTGTTTATATATATCTTGAAAATGATAATAAATGAATTGGCATTGCCTCCTAGAGGGATATATAGAAAATCGGATGTCATACCTTGAGGTAGTGTTGCCATGGAAACGGACTTGCGATTAGTTCATCAATCAGAGCGAAGATAGTTTTCTGCGAATATCTTTGAAACTGTTGGTTTTAGAGCCTTAAAATGTAGTTTTCGGATTTAGCGAGTATTGTTTCTTGCATCGAGGGGAGTAAAATGAGCTTTGTCCGGTCTTTATGCGACAACTTCGATATTTTGTCCTGGTTGAGTATTTTTGGTGACTTTTCAGTTATGTTGCCCATTCCACGGGAACAATGATTTATTTCCGGACGAAAGGCAGCCTATATGTTATCCCATGGTATAAGCTGTCTCCATTTCAAATTTCATCCAAATCCGTCCAGCCGTTTTAGTGTCAAGAGGTAACAAACTAACACACACACTCACACACACACACACACACGGACACACAGGTTTTCACAATTATCTCTTACTAGCAGGTACCCGCGGCTTCGCTCGCGATGAAGACAATGGGGACGATGCATTATTCTGAAAATTGGTCTATTCTATCACATCAATCGCGGCTACAGGTGGGTCCATTCTAATTCTGAAAATTCTAATATACACAGTGTATTGATATGAGCAGCAAAGTGGGACTTTCATAGAGTTGAGAAAGTCCACAGGGTATGATGTTACCTTATGTGAACACATTTGAAAATTACGTTTTTGGTTTTGCCATCTTCTGCTGAGACATAACGATTTTGTTGTCCGGATATTCGTGAGCAGGCCACATACAGTTGTTCATGGAAAAAAAATGGTTTTGTCTAAATGTACACCTGCTGCTCTTAAGTGTGTGTCATTGCGCTTTGTTAATAAAAATTGCGAATATTGTTTGAAAAGAGAACTGCACTCTTGCACACTGGAATGGCAAATCTATCGGAATATGGGGAATTAAAAGTATTTTTCCTTAAGCTATTCACGGTGTAATTTTGGCACACTTATTGATGGTTTGAACGTCAACATGTCGCTATTAATACACCCATAGTAAAATATCTCTCACCTTGGCCGCTGGAGTACATTATGCACTCTCTTCCAATGTTACATCCCTGGGATTGAAATTCTCCACATGCCTCTCTGGGTAATTAAAATTCCTGATTGTTGTTGTTTGAGTCTTCAGTCTTTTGACTGGTTTGATACAGACCTCCATGCCTCCCTCTCCTGAGCTAATCGTTTCATCTCTACATAGCTACCTCACCCTACATCCGAGGCAATCTGTTTAACCTTGGTATACCCCTACAGTTCTTGGGCTCGACCCTCCCATCCATAACTAAGCTTGCTATTCCTGGGTGTCTTAATATTTGTCCTACCAACCTCTCTCTTCTCTGCATAAGCAATCGCCAGAAACATCGCTCCTCTCCCACTCGTCATAATACCTCTTCATTTGTTACCCTATCTACCCATCTATCTTCATCATTCTCCTGTAACACCGCGTTTCAAACGCTTCAATTCTCCTCTTTTCTGCTGCACCAATAGTCCAAGTTTCACTTCCTTATAGTGTCACGCTACAGACAAACCTTTCAAAAATGACTTCCGAATACCTAAATCTACAATATATTCTATGTCAACCGATTCCCTTTCTGTAGAAATGCTGTCCTTGCCTGAGCCAACCTACTTTTGATATCCTCTTTGCTTCGTCCTTCACTGGTTATTTTGCTTCCTAAGTAACAGAAGTCACCTACTGCCCGTAGCGTTTCACCTGCCAATTTGATGTCCATAGAGGTTTTCGATCTTTTTCGGCTGCATTCAAATATTTTTGTTTTACATTTATTGATTTTTATCATGAATTCTTTCCTCAAGACGGATTCCATACCATTCAAAAACTCATTCAAATCCTCTGGCGTATCGGCCAAGATGACTATGTCATCAGCAAATCTCAGAGTCGAAGTGATTTCTCCTTGAATCTTCTCTCCCACTATAAATTTTCTCCAATTTCCTGATTACTGTGTTTTAGAGATCTTTGAAATGCGTTGCCCTCGCACATTGTGTAGATGCATAGTCAAAGGAAAACATTCTATGTTACGAACATGGGATGCATAACCTGTACCGAAATCTTCTGCAGATTTAACACAAGGCCTATTCTGAACAGCAGTTCCTTAAACTCAGATTTGCCAACATTTTATTGTATCTTTCCATGTGGTATATCTCTGTACCTCAACATACAGAAGAGTGCTTTCAAAATCACGTCTTGTGTAAATTTTGCAAAAGGTAGTGAGTGTGGTTCACAATTTTATAAGTGCACATTGACTATGTGACGGCGGGATGCCTTTAGTGTTACGGAAACGGCAATAGCCGCCACAGAGCTTCGATGCTACTGACATAACGACCAGACTGATATTTGTACTTAAATATACGGGATTTGTGAGCCCAGTGTTTATGAAATTGAACGTTGCTTGATCGCTACCTTTATTTAGTAGCCGCTACTGTAGTGTTTAAAAATTCAAGGTGGTATTAGAAGGTGCTTCCTCTAATTTTTTTACCCCGCACTACAGCCCATGAAGGGCCTAAGCCTATAATGTGACCGCTTCCCAGTCATTTGGCCTGCATATATTGTGGTGACGCGTGGTCAGTGCATCGTGTCCCTCGGCCGTTAATGTTGTTCTTCGTGACCGGGGCGCTACCTCACTATCAGACAGCTACTCAATTGTCCTCACGAATCTGAATGCACTCCGTTGCAAACCTCACGTCAGTGTCCAAAATCTCTGACGGAGCCGGGAATCGAACCCAGGGCCTCCGGTGAGAGGCAGGCGCGCTACCCTGTTCTTATTGTGTTTATATATATCTTGAAAAAGATAACAAATGGATTGGCATTGCCTCCTACAGGGATATATAGAAAATCGGATGTCATACCTAGAGGTAGTGTTGCCATGGAAACGGACTTGCCATTAGTTCAGTTTATCAGAGTGAAGATAGTTTTCTGCGAATATCTTTGAAACTATTGGTTTTAGGGCCTTAAAATGTGGTTTTCGGTGTCCCGTAGGGACCTACCGAGTATTGTTTCTCGCATCGAGGGGCGTAAAATGAGCTTTGTCCGGTCTATATGCGACAACTTCGATATTTTGTCCTAGTTGAGTATTTTTAGTGACTTTTCAGTTATGTTGCTCGTTCCACGGGAACAATGATTTATTTCTGGGTGAAAGGCATCCTATATGTTATCCCAGGGTATAAGCTGTCTCCATTTCAAATTTCATCCAAATCCGTCCAGCCGTTTTAGTGTCAAGAGGTAACAAACTAACACACACACACACAGACTTTCACAATTATAATATATATAGGGATATAGGGACTAGCAGGTACCCGCGGCTTCGCTCGCGATCAAGTCAATGGGGACGATGCAATTGTACACCTGCTGTTAAGTGTGTGCGATTGCGATTTGTTAATAGAAATTGCGAATATTGTTTGAAGAGGGAACTGTACTCTTGCACACTGGAATGGCAAATCTATCGGAATAAGGGGAATCAAAAGTATTTTTCCTTACCTATAGTAAAATATCTCTGACATTGGGCGTTGATGTACATTATGCACTCTCTTCCAGTGTTACATCCCAGGGATTGAAATTCTGCAACAACCCTTTTGCCTCACATGCCTCTCTAAGTAATTAAAATTCCCAACTGTTGTTGTTTGAGTCTTCAGTTTCTTGACTGGACTGATGCGGCATTCCATGGCTCCCTCTCCTGAGCTAATCGTTTCATCTCTATATCGCTACCACACCCTACATCCGAGGCAATCTGTTTTACCCTGGTCTACCCTACAGTTCTTGTCCTTAACCCTCCCATCCATAACTATGCTTGCTATTCCTGGGTGTCTTAATATGTGTCGTACCAACCTATATCATCTCTTCAATAGCAGTCGCCAGAAACATCTCTCCACTCCCACTCGTCTTAATAGCTCTTTATTTGTTACCCCATCTACCCATCTGATCATCATCATTCTCCTGTAACACCACATTTCAAACGCTTCAATTCTCCTCTTTTCTGCTGCACCATTAGTCCAAGTTTCACTTCCTTATAGTGTCACGCTCCAGACAAAAGCTTTCAAAAATTACTTCCTAATATCTAAATGTATATTCGATGTCAACAAATTCCTTTTCTGTAGAAATTCCTTGCCTGAGCCAACCTCTTTGCTTCGTCCATCACTGGCTATTTTTCTTCCTAAGTAACAGAAGTCTCCTACTTCCCGTAGCATTTCACCTGCCAATTTGATGTGCATAGAGGTTTCTGATTTATTTTGGCTGCATTCCAATAATTTTGTTTTACATTTATTGATTTCCATCATGAATTATTTCCTCAAGACGGAGTCCATACCATTCAAAAACTCATTCAATTCCTCTGGCGTATCGGTCAAGATGACGATGTCATCAGCAAATCTCAAAGATGAAATTATTTCTCCTTGAATCTTTGCTCCCACTTAAAAATTTTCTCCAACTTCCTGTTTATTGTGTTTTTAGAGATATTTGAAATGCGTTGCCCTCGCACATGGTGTAGATGCATTGTCAAAAGAAAA
The DNA here is from genome assembly GCA_946902985.2 of Meconema thalassinum. Taxonomy (NCBI): domain Eukaryota; kingdom Metazoa; phylum Arthropoda; class Insecta; order Orthoptera; family Tettigoniidae; genus Meconema; species Meconema thalassinum. Next base: position 71,841,058 of record OX336399.1, on the reverse strand, counting down.
CATTCCATGTTACGAACATGGGCCGCATAACCTGCAACGAAAGCCTATTCTGAACAGCAGTTCCTTGAACTCAGATATGCCAACATTTTATTGTATATTTCCATAAACGGCAATAGCCGCCACAGAGCTTCGTTGCTACTGACATAACCACCAGACTGATATTTGTACTTAACTATACGGGATTTGTGAGCCTAGTGTTTATGAAATTGAACGTAGCTTGATCGCTAACTTTATTTAGTAGCCGCTACTGTCAACCACTGGCACTATCCAGCCCATGACGGGCTAAGGCCGACCAAACGACCGCTGCCCAGGCATTTGGCCTGCAGATATTGGGGTGACGCGTGATCAGCGCGTCGGGTCCCCTCGGCCGTTAATCTTGGTATTCGTGATCGGGGCGCTGTCTCACTGTCAGACAGCTACTCAATTGTCCTCACGAGGCTGAGTGCACCCCGTTCCAACCCTCACTCAGTTTTAAAATCCCTGACGGAGCCGGGGATCGAACCCGGGGCCTCCGGGTGAGAGGCAGGCGCGCTACTCCAACACCACGGGGCCGGCCAGCCGCTACTGTAGTGTTTAAAAATTAAAGGTGGCATTAGAAGGCGCTTCCTCTAATTTTTTTAACCCTGGCACTACAGCCCATTAAGGGCCTAGGCCTATAATGCGACCGCTTCCCAGCCATTTGGCCTGCAGATATTGTGGTGACGCGTGGTCAGTGCATCGTGTCCCTCGGCGTTAATGTTTTTCTTCTTGACCGGGGCGCTGCCTCACTATCAGACAGCTACTCAATTGTCCTCACGAATCTGAATGCACATCGTTGCAAACCTCACGTCAGTGTCAAAAATCTCTGACGGTGCCGGGAATCGAACCCAGGGCCTCCGGTTGAGAGGCAGGCGCGCTACCCTGTTCTTATTGTGTTTATATATATCTTGAAAAAGATAACAAATGGATTGGCATTGCCTCCTACAGGGATATATAGAAAATCGGATGTCATACCTTGAGGTAGTGTTGCCATGGAAACGGACTTGCCATTAGTTCAGTTTATCAGACCGAAGATAGTTTTCTGCAAATATCTTTGAAACTATTGGTTTTAGGGCCTTAAAATGTGGTTTTCGGTGTCCCGTAGGGACCTACCGAGTATTGTTTCTCGCTTCGAGGGGCGTAAAATGAGCTGTGTCCGGTCTTTATGCGACAACTTCGATATTTTGTCCTAGTTGAGTATTTTAGTGACTTTTCAGTTATGTTGCTCGTTCCACGGGAACAATGATTTATTTCTGGGTGAAAGGCATCCTATATGTTATCCCAGGGTATAAGCTGTCTCCATTTCAAATTTCATCCAAATCCGTCCAGCCGTTTTAGTGTCAAGAGGTAACAAACTAACACACACACACACAGACTTTCACAATTATAATATACTAGCAGGTACCCGCGGCTTCGCTCGCGATCAATACAATGGGGACGATGCATTATTGCTGATAATTGGTTTATTCTATTACAACATTCGCGACTACAGGTGGGTAGATTCAAATTCTGAAAATTCTGTTACATACAGTATATAGATATGAGCAGCAAAGTGGGAATTTTATAGAGTTGTGAACACATATGAAAATTTTATTTTTGGTTTTGCCTTCTTCTGCTGAGACATAACGATTTTGTTGTCCGGATACTCGCCAGCACGCCACATACAGTTGTCCATGGGAAAAAATGGTTTTGTCTAAACGTACACCTGGAATGGCAAATCTATCTGAATATGGGGAATTAAAGTATTTTTCCTTAAGCTATTCTGGGTATAATTTTGCCACACTTATTGATGATTTGAACGTCAACATGTCGCTATTAATAGACCTATAGTAAAATATCTCTCACCTTGGTCGCTGATGTACATTATGCAGTCACTTCCAGTGTTACATCCCAGGGATTGAAATTCTCCAACAACTCTTTTGCCTCACATGCCTCTCTAAGTAATTAAAATTCCCGATTGTTGTTGTTTGAGTCTTCAGTTTTTTGACTGGTTTGATGCAGCCCTCCATGCCTCGCTCTCCTGAGCTAATCGTTTCATCACTACATAGCTACCACACCCTACATCCGAGGCAATCTGTATAACCCTGGTCTACCCCTACAGTTCTTGTCCTTGACCCTCCCATCCATAACTAAGCTTGCTATTCCTGGGTGTCTTAATATGTGCCGTACCAACCTATCTCTTCTCTTCATTAGCAGTCGCCAGAAACATCTCTCCTCTCCCACTCGTTTTAATAGCTCTTCATTTGATACCCTATCTAACCATCTGATCATCATCATTCTCCCGTAACACCACATTTCAAAAGCTTCAATTCTCCTCTTTACTGCAGCACCATTAGTCCAAGTTTCACTTCCTTATAGTGTCACGCTCCAGACAAAAGCTTTCAAAAATGACATCCTAATACCTAAATGTATATTCGATGTCAAGAGATTCCTTTTTTTGTAGAAATGCTTTCTTTGCCTGAGCCAACCTGCTTTTTATATCCTCTTTGCTTCGTCCATTACTGGTTATTTTGCTTCCTAAGTACCGGTAACAGAAGTCTCCTACTTCCCGTAGCGTTTCACCTGCCAATTTGATGTCCATAGAGGTTTCTCATTTATTTCGGCTGCATTCCAATAATTTTGTTTTACATTTATTGATTTTCATCATGAATTCATTCGTCAAGACGGAGTCCATACCATTCAAAAACTCGTTCAAATCTTCTGGCGTATTGGCCAAGATGACGATGTCATCAGCAAATCTCAGAGATGAAATTATTTCTCCTTGAATCTTCACTCCGACTTTAAATTGTTCTCCAATTTCCTGATTATTGTGTTTTTAGAGATCTTTGAAATGCGTTGCCCTCGCACATGGTGTAGATGCATTGTCAAAGGAAAACATTCCATGTTACGAACATGGGCCGCATAACCTGTACCGAAAGCCTATTCTGGACAGCAGTCCCTTGAACTCAGATTTGCCAACATTTTATTGTATCTTTCCATGTGGTATGTCTCTGTACCTCAATATACAGAAGAGTGCTTTAAAAATCATGTCTTGTGTAAATTTTGGAAAATGTAGTGCGTGTGTTTTTTGCCGGAGTGGATACTCGCTAGTAGAAATTGTTTTTAGTAAAATAGACTGGTTCACAATTTGGTAAGTGCACATTGAGGTATATGACGGCGGGATGCCTTAAGTGTTAAGGAAACGGCAATAGCCGCCTCAGAGCTTCGTTGCTATTGAAATTATGACCAGACCGATATTTGTACTTAACTATACGGGATTTGTGAGCCCAGTGTTTATGAAATTGAACGTAGCTATATCGCTACCTTTATTTAATAGCCGCTACTGTAGTGTTTAAAAATTAAAGGTGGTATTAGAAGGCGCTTCCCCTATTTTTTTTTACCCCTGGCACTACAGCCCATGAAGGGCCTAGGCCTATCATGCGACCTCTTCCCAGCCATTTGGCCTGCAGATATTGTGGTGACGCGTGGTCAGTGCATAGTGTCCCCTCAGCCGTTAATCTTGTTCTTCGTGACCGACGCGCTGCCTCACAGCTACTCAATTGACCTCACGAATCTGAGTTCAGCCCGTTGCAGCCCTCACGTCAGTGTCTAAAATCTCTGACGGAGCCGGGAATCGAACCCGGGGCCTCCGGACGGGAGGCAGGCGCGCTACACTGTTCTTATTGTGTTTATATATATCTTGAAAAAGATAATAAATGAATTGGCATTGCCTCCTAGAGGGATATATAGAAAATCGGATGTCATACCTTGAGGTAGTGTTGCCATGGAAACGGACTTGCGAGTAGTTCATCAATCAGAGCGAAGATAGTTTTCTGCGAATATCTTTGAAACTGTTGGTTTTAGAGCCTTAAAATATAGTTTTCGGTGTCCCGTAGGGACATACCGAGTATTGTTTCTTGCATCGAGGGGAGTAAAATGAGCTTTGTCCGGTCTTTATGCGACAACTTCGATATTTTGTCCTGGTTGAGTATTTTTGGTGACTTTTCAGTTATGTTGCCTATTCCACGGGAACAGTTATTTATTTCCGGACGAAAGGCAGCCTATATGTTATCCCATGGTATAAGCTGTCTCCATTTCAAATTTCATCCAAATCCGTCCAGCCGTTTTAGTGTCAAGAGGTAACAAACTAACACACACACTCACACACACACACACACACACACGGACACACAGATTTTCACAATTATAATATATATAGGGATATATATAGGGATCTGGGTGAAAGGCATCCTATATGTTATCCCAGGGTATAAGCTGTCTCCATTTCAAATTTCATCCAAATCCGTCCAGCCGTTTTAGTGTCAAGAGGTAACAAACTAACACACACAGACTTTCACAATTATAATATATATAGGGATATAGGGATATAGGGATATAGGGATATAGGGATTATGATTATTATTTCCTCATCAGATGTACACACATCAAAAAAAGTTTTGCATCACCTCGGTTCCCAGATCTCCGGCATATAGACGTTGACTGTGTATATTGTATCCAAGATACAGTCCCTTTGACTGTTCATAGATGTCACTAAAACTGCTCAAAGATGTAAACAACCATGCATGAGCAGGGCCTATTAGACGGAGGGGGTACGACAGCCGATCAGTTCCAGTCATTCCACCAGGACGAAGGTACGCTGCTCATGTTGTCTGTAGTTCTACCATGCCTAGAAGGTCAATACCGCAGTTCGATCGCGTCCGCATTGTTACTTTGTGTCAAGAAGGGCTCTCAACAAGGGAAGTTTCCAGGCGTCTCAGAGTGAACCAAAGCGATGTTGTTCGGACATGGAGGAGGTACAGAGATACAGGAACTGTCGATGACAGGCCTCGCTCAGGCCGCCCAAGGGCTACTACTGTAGTGGATGACCGCTACTTACGGATTGCCGCTCGGAGGAACCCTGACAGCAATGCCACCATGTTGAATAATGCGTTTCGTTCAGCCACAGGACGTCGTGTTTCAACTCAAACTGTGCGCAATAGGCTGCATGATGCGCAACTTCACTCCCGACGTCCATGGCGAGGTCCAGCTTTGCAACCCCGACACCATGCAGCGCGGTACAGATGGGCCCAACAACATGCTGAATGGACCCCACGGAATTGGCATCACGTTCTCTTCACCGATGAGTGTCGCATATGCCTTCAACCAGACAATCGTCGGAGACGTGTTTGGAGGCACCCTGGTCAGGCTGAACGTCTTAGACACACTGTCCAGCGAGTGCAGCAAGGTGGTGGTTCCCTGATGTTTTGGGGTGGCATTATGTGGGGCCGACGTACGCCACTGGTGGTCATGGAAGGCTCCGAAACGGCTTTACGATACCTGAATGACATCCTCCGACCCATAGTGCAACCATATCGGCAGAATATTGGAGAGGCATTTGTCTTCATGGACGACAATTCTCGACCTCATCGTGCACATCTTGTGAATGCGTTCCTTCAAGATAACGACATCGCTCGACTACAGTGGGCAGCATGTTCGCCAGACATGAACCCTATCGAACATGCCTGGGATATGTTGAAAAGGGCTGTTTATGGACGTCTTGACCCACCAACCACTCTGAGAGATTTACGCCGAATTGTCGTTGAGGAGTGGGACAATTTGGACCAACAGTGTCTTGATGAACTTGTGGATAGTATGCCACGGCGAATACAGGCATGCATCAATGCAAGAGGACGTGCTACTGGGTATTAGAGGTAGTGGTGTGTACTGCAATCTGGACCACAAATGCTGAAAGTCTAGCTGTATGATGGTACAACATGCAATGTGTGGGTCTCATGAGCAATAAAACGAGCTGAAATGTTGTTTGTGTTGATCTCTATTCCCTTTGTATTTAACGGTTCCGGAACTCTTGGAACCGAGGTGATGCAAAACTTTTTTTGATGTGTGTATATTGCTGTAAATTATGCACTCCCACATTCTGTGTTATCGAATGGAAAGTGCTTGCTTTGCTCTATCAGAGTGATCATGCCCACACACGGTTCAGTCTTTTCCTCTTCAGAGAAATACAGTACAGTATCTCTGTGAACTAATGTACTCCCACATTCCTTGATATCGAACGGAAAATGAAATGGCCTGGGACTCGCTGTGCGCCATGCGGCTCATGTTGAGCTGTTATTCCATTTACATACGTAATGACATGGAGGTTCAGCGAAAGAGCATGAAAATGCAACCTGTATGGATCAGTGTAGGTTAAAAAGGCTTCCCTGTCCACTGGGTGTATTCTAAAAGAACGTAGGCTTATCTGACCCACGTTTAAAAACTGACACACAGTTTATTAATTTGCTTACCTAACATCATATAATAATAATAATAATAATAATAATAATAATAATAATAATAATAATAATAATAATAATAATAATAATAATAATAATCTTCTTCTTTTGCTTTAGCGTTTGTCCCACCTCGTAGCAGGGTCCGCTATTTGAATCCGCTGTCTCCACTTTACTCGGTCATGGGCCATGTCCGGATGAAGGTTGACGCCCTTCAAATCCCTGTGCAGTGTATCGGCCCAACGTTGTCTCGGTCGCCCCTTTGGTCTTTTCGCGGCGACCTCCAGTGTGTAGCCCTGTTTTGCAATGGTGTCCGCTCCTGACCGTAGCACATGCCCAAACCATCGCAGACGACCCTCACGCATTTTGTTACTGATTGCTGCAATACCAAATCGTTCCCTTATTCTTTGATTGGGGATGTGATCCAACCTAGTAATGCCTGCTGTCCATCTAAGCATCTTGGTCTCCATGGCACTTAGCCGACGTTCTGCTTCCTTCGTGGTCGGCCAACATTCGGTATTATAAAGCGCTACGGGACGAATGACAGTGCGGTAAATCTTCGATTTTAGGTGGTCTTTCTTCTGGCGATCGCACATGACACATGTCGTTGTTCGCCACTTCATCCACGCAGCATTAATTCTTATGTTGACCTCCTCGGTGAGACGACCTTCAACAGTTCTCGTAGAGCCAAGATTCTTAAATTTTGTCGTTCGAGGCAGGTCATCGCCGTCGACTTGGATTGTTCCGATTTCTCCAGCATCCGTTGTCATATATTCTGTTTTAGCTTTGTTAAGCCGCAAGCCATATTGACTTAACGATCACTCCATTCCTGGACTTGATGTTGGAGATCCAGCTTGTTTTGAGCGGCCAACATAACGTCATCAGCGTACAGAATGGTCCAAGGTAACGGTTGTTGTAGATCTGCAGTGACCGTGTCCATGACCATAATGAACAGCAATGGTGACAGGGCCGAACCTTGATGAACACCAACTGTTACATGGAAGTTTTCCGACGCCCCTGCGGCGGCTTGGACGTAACTTCTTGGCTCCGCGTAGAGCAACTGTACCCAGTTGACAAGGTACTCTGGGATGCCATGTTGTCGGCGAGTCAACCAGATCAAGTCGTGTGGCACACGATCAAAAGCCTTTTCGAGATCTATGAAAGCAAGGTGCAACGACTTATTCTTTTCACGATGCTTTTCAACTAAAAGCCGTGTGGCGTGGATTGCATCTGTTGTGCTGCAATTTTTCACAAATCCAGCTTGGTTTTTGGTCAGCTGGGTGATTGCACGTATCCTCGTATCAAGAATGCGCTCGAAGACCTTCATGGTGTGACAGAGGAGTCGAATTGTCTGTAATTAGCACACTCGGCTGGACTTCCCTTCTTGTTGAAGATAGGTATCGTGATGCTATGTTGCCAATCAAGTGGCGTTCGTACTTCTTTGACTATTTGGTTGAAGAGTCTTGCCAACCAATCCGCTGGATCCCACTTCTGAGAGCACCATAGCTCCGACGCGATGTCATCTGGACCAGTTGCCTTCCCTGGTTCCATTGGTTTCAAGGCCCCTGCAACCTCTAAGACATCAATAGGTTTGATAGGACCTTCGACAGCAGTAGCGACAGGTATCTGGTTGTGCTGGAATTCCTCTGTTGAAACCTTCTCAAAGTAATTTCGCCAACGTTCTCTCGCCTTCTACCAGTCGACTAGCAAAACGCCCTTATCGTCATTGATGCCATTGAAGCGTTGGATATCTTGAGATTGATGGTGCCTGGATTTGACGAGGCGATAGATGTCCCGCTCTCCCTTGCGTGTGTCCAGCTTCGCGTAGAGGTCTGCGTACCGAGCCGATTTGTCGAAGCAACAGTCTTCTTCGCTTCACTGCGTGCTATTTTGTAAGCATTCCAACGAGAAGGTGTTTTGTCTTCCAGAAACTCGTGGTAAAGCTGCTTCTTCTTGCGTACCGCAGTTTTGACTGCGTCATTCCAAAGTCATGTGTCCTTATCAATCCGACGTCTTCCTGGCTTCGTAAGTCCAAGAATGGTATGCGTGGCTTCGTGAACAGCTTTCTTCATTTTTGCCCAGCTTCCTTCAACGGTTGTAATCGGCGGCAGCTTAAGACGTCTAATGACTTCTTCTTCATTCTCTTTAAATTGCCACCATCTGATTCTCGCCGGTCCTGTTCGTGCCTGTATGACCATTGGCGGCTTTACACGGAGCTTGCAGATAAGTGGTCGGTGTTGGGTTGCAACTGTTTCGTAAGGGACGACTTTAGTGTCCAACACGTCTTTAAGGTATTTGCGCCTTACCGGAATGTAGTCAATTTGTGTTGTATTTGTGCCGCTGTAGTATGTGATTAGATGTGAATCACGTTTATTAAACCATGTGTTCGTAATGACTAGGTCATGGGTTTCCGCATAATCTATAATTCTCAGTCCGTCGTCGTTCCTCTCACCATATCCGAATCCGCCATGGGTGGCATGGTCTTCTTTCAAGCGACTTACATGTCCATTTAGGTCGCCTGCAACTATGAGGTAGTCCTCTAAGGGCACTTCAGCGGTCTTTTCGTCAAGCAACGCCCAGAAGGCGTCTTTGATCGTTGCTGTTAGGCCTGTCTGAGGAGCATAGGCGCTGAAGAGGTGGATTTTTCTTCCATCGGCGATGTAGACGATTTTCATCAGACGATCATCATACCGCTGGACTTCGGAGACAGAACCATCAAACTGTGCTGATACTGCAATTCCCACACCACTGGTAGTTCTACGTGTACCGTTATAATACAACTTGTATCCACACCCAATGTTGTACGCCTTATCACCACTCCACCGTGTTTCCTGTACAGCACAGGCATCGATGCGCCTCATTTCTAGCGCTTTCGCTAGCTCATTATAACGTCCAGACATAGTGCCGACATAAAGTGATGCAATTCGGGATGTAGGGGCTAGCTTGTTTAGCCGTCGCCGCCCGTGCGACGGTAACCCTTGCATACTTCTCGCGCCAACCGGGCCTCGTCGTCGCGCGTCGCTTCTGGGGGACGCCCTAGCCTTTAGTTCTGATCCTTGAGACAGCATGTCATGGGGATATGACGAATTCTTTTTACAGCCGGCTTGTCACATAGTCCGTCGCCAAGCATTTTATAGCTGCTGCCAGCACATAATTAGGCCGCCCCTAACCTGGAGAAAAGACGCCTTTTGCAGCCGCCCCACTGGAGTACAGACGCTGCAGCTAATGGAATTTCAACAGCATTTCCTTCTGCTGAGGGCCCATTACCCTCTTACAAGAGTTCATCCGCCTTAATCCGTTGACATAATAAAAAAGGATATCTATTAAAAGAAACGCTTCATATAAAATTTTCTACGGTATCAATACAAAAGATAATACAAAAAATAGAAATCACCAGCTACTTCAAGAAAAAAGGGGTGTGTACATAACCTAAAATGGTACTTGATAATAATAATAATAATAATAATAATAATAATAATAATAATAATAATAATAATAATAATAATAATAATAATAATAATAATAATAATATCGTATGGCCTCGGGTGGCTGGTGCAAGCTTTGTAATTTGACACCCAGAGGGTAGCTAGCGAATTTCGTTGTTCCTTGAATCACTATGAAAGTCAAGGAGGTTAGATATCTAAGCTCCTTGAACTCTATAGCGCTTTCTAGTAGAGAAATGAGGAACTTTGTGTTGGCGGAAACTCCCGATATTAATTTTGCAATTATGATCACGGCCTACTGAATTCAAATGTGTTCTTTGATATGCCAACATCGAATGACATGCGTGTCGTATTTTTGCCGCCTTTCAAAAATCACTTACCTCGGCCAGGGGCGAACCTGCAATTTTGGGGTTAGTAGACCGACACGCTATCCACTCACCCACCGTGGCACGTTACACCATATAATACGAAGATACGAAACGCTGGTACGCGTTAATGTGACGTTTAAGAAATAATAATAATAATAATATCGTATGGCCTCGAGTGCCTGGTGCAAGCTTTGTTAATTGACACCCAGAGGGTAGCCTACATGTCGAATTTCGTCGTTCCTTTGAACGCTATGAAAGTCAAGGAGGTTAGATATCTAAACTACTTGACACTACAGCGCTTTCAAGTAGAGAATGGAGGAACTTTGTGTTGGCGGAAAATCCCGAGATTAATTTTGCCATTGAACACGGCCTACTGAATTCAAATGGGTTCTTTAACATGCCAACATCGTATGACATGAGTGTCGTGATTTTTGTGTTTAAGAAATGGTGGTGGCGGTTGTTGTCTCTAGGGTGGAATATTGAGGCTATCTACTCGGATGGTAATAAGAATGATTTAATAATGATTTGTACTACTCTCCACCTAGCCTTGACAATAAGTTAGAAGAGAAAATGAAATACTAATTGAAACACATTAGAAGTGAAGAAATGCCTCGATCCTCAAAAGATTGAGAGTCATATTAGAAGAAAGCGGTATCATGAACGGCAGCACCATTGATGGGATGGGATGGGATGGGATGGGATGGGATGGGATGGGACGGGACGGGACGGGACGGGACGGGACGGGATGGGATGGGATGGGATGGGATGGGATGGGGCGGGACGGGACGGGACGGGGCGGGACGGGACGGGACGGGACGGGACGGGACGGGACGGGACGGTATGGTATGGTATGGTATGGTATGGTATGGTATGGTATGGTATGGGATGGGATGGGATGGGATGGGATGGGATGGGATGGGATGGGATGGGATGGGATGGGATGGGATGGGATGGGTGGGTGGGTGGGTTGAATGATGGGAAGGAAAGGAAAGGAAAAGAAGGGTGGGTGGGATGATTGATGGGAAGGGAAGGAGTGGGTGAGTGCGTTTGTTTTAACGGATGGTTGGATTGATAAATAAACAAGTAGTTCCGTGAAGAACTATACAGCCTATTTTCATATATCCTACTTATGTTAATTGCCACTATCAACATACAAAATTTCAGTTTCATTGCTGTAATAGATTCGTAGATATTGAGAACCGACTAAATATTTCGGATGGTCGCCATGTTGAATTTTATATATGTAGGTCCTAGAGTTATGTACTGTTACATGCAGATTATTGTGAAGGTGTAGTATTCAAACTTCAATCGCATATTTAGGACACAAGAAGTAACAAGGAGATTTTAAAATTTTTCACAGCTGCCATCTTGAGGTTATGGAAACAATTGAAATAAATTAGATGCCAGTGGATTAACATTCGTATAAGGATTTACTGTACCAAGTTTCACTGCACGCGGATGGTTAAATTGCGAGAAACGTCCATGTGAATATTTATAATTCGCGTCGCCGCCATGTTGGAGTTGTGATCACCAGGTTATTTAAAGTCCTATAGGTGAACTTAAGTTCATAGCCCCTATGGACATTAAAAAATGCAGTTTGATTGCTAAAATAGATTCGTAGATATTCAGTATCGTCTTAATATTTCGGATGGTCGCCATGTTGGATTGTTAAATGTATAGGCCATAGAGTCATGTACCATTAAAGGAAAATTATTGCGTAGGTTCATTATTCAAACTTTCACTTCGATCGCATGACTACATCACAAGAAATAAAAACTTAATTTTAAAATTCGCACTGCCGCCATCTTGAGGTTATGTAAACAATTGAACTAAATTAGATACCAGTGGATTACAATGTGTATAAATATTTCCTGTACCAGGTTTCAGTGCGCTTTGAACATTAAATCGCGAGAAAGGTCTATTTAAAATTTTCAAATTCGCTTGGCCGCCATGTTCGTTTTGTAGTTAACCGGTTTCTGAAAGTCTTATAGATGGACTTCCAGTAGTGCCCTTTATCTCCGTACAAAATTTTAGGGAGATACCGCTAGTAGTTTCAGAGATATAGAATGCCAGTGAAATATTTCGCACATCCGCCATCTTGTGATTATGTAAACAATTGAACGAAGTTAGATGTCTGTGCATTAAAATGTATATAAACATATACTGTACCACGTTTCATTGCGTTTGGTTGGCCAAATCGCGAGAAACGTCTATTTAAAAGTCGCAAATTCGCTTGGCCGCCATGTTGGTTTTGTAGTTAAACAGGTTTTCAAAGGTCACATAAGTGAACTTATAGTTGTTCCCTCTATCACCATAGAAAATGTCAGGGTAATATCGGTAATAGTTTCGGAGATATTGAATGCTGGTGAAATATTTCCCACAGCCACCATGTTGGATTGGTGAGTCTTAACAAAATTAGAAGGGCACGGTCGAGGTCGCCGGGAATAGTGCTATGAACTTTCTGAGTTTCATTGAAATCGCTCCTGCCGTTTAGATTTTATTAGGGGGGACACACACACACACACACGAATCACACACACGGACAAAAGGTGATCTCATAAGCCTATTTTTTAAAATTGAAAATAGGCTAAAAAGGAAATAAATAAGTATGTAAGTAAACAAAAAAAAAAAAATTAGACACATAAATGAATAAATAAACAATAAAAATTAAAAATAAAATAAAAAGGTCAAACCATCAAATGAATGAGTCAATAAGGAAAGATAAAGGGCGGTGGGTGGGTGGGATGGACGGATCAATAGATACATAGGCTAGTAAATTATCATATAAATAAAGAAATACACAAATAAGCAAAACAAATAACCCAATAATGAAATAAATAAAGAAATAAATATATAGATAAATATAAAAACAAAGATAAAAGAAAAATTGACATTAAAATTAAAATTCAAGATGTTTAGAAAAGAACACATATAGTCTACTTTCACCTAAATGTATGGGTCCTTATAAAGGAGCAGGCTATAATTGAATGTTTGTTCTAGTAGCTGGTACTGCAACCTAGCGGTGAATTAATATATATCTTTTACGCCTCTGAGTGTTGAATTGGCAGGCAGTTTAAAGCAACCAGGAGGGATGCGATCCATCTGGCTGTGCTTAAATGTAATCGGAGAGCGGTCATGGGTAAAAGTTGAACTAGTACAATATTATAATACTTGAGGGGGATTTACAAATAGTCCAGTGAAATTAGTTTTAAACCTGGACAAAATTAATAACAAGCTGAAAATTGGTGGAAACGTTAAGAACCATGTCCTAAACGAAATCCCAAAAGTCCCAAAAAATCCGAGCTGGGGAAAAGCCGCCATCTTGGAAAAACTGCCGCCATCTTGGATTTTTCCATTTTTGGCCATATCTTTCAAACAAGTGGTCCTAGCGAGGTCAGACTGGTGTCAAATTGACCGGATTTTACTGCCAAAGTCTCAGGAACATTAATAAAATATGTTAGACGCGTTCTTACAGCTATTTTATTCAATTAAGTACTGTTAACTTAAATAGAGTGTTTAAAGTTCGATTTTGACCGTTCCAGTCACAATAGCTAAAACTGCCAATGCAAATAATGTATTTAAACCTAAAATTATAAATTATATGTGATGTGTAATTGCCATACGATTAATAATAATAAATTATATTCTTGAAATTGTGAGTATCACATCTAAAATGCTTAAATGATTGTCAGTATTAAACACAGAGACACTATGAGAGATGTAAACTTTGACTTGTAATGCTTAGCGGCTTCCGTCGTTTGGTGGTTCCATGAGATTTGTAAAAATAAGGAACAGTGAGAATCTTATTTTTTGTGCAAATAATGTCTATATATATTTCGAAATAACTTGCCCTCGTATTAAAGCACAAGATCGTCAGGGTCGTCAACGTCGATGCTCTCGTCTGGGCGGTTCGCACATTCGTGACCAGCGCAGTATCCGCATATTGTTGTGCAGCGTAGGCCACTCAGTAGGTAAGCGCATTCGCGCTCACATCCGGATCTGCAGTTGTGGTATCCAATCGGCTAGTTATGGGGCATCCATATAAGGAAAGAAAGAAAGAAAGAAAGCCTCTCCTGCTGCAGCGATTTCTTTGTGCGATGCATCTGGCTTGTTGAAAACATGGACCTTACTGCGCAATTTAGCGTTTTCTTTAAGCTGCATGAAGGACCTGACTTTTTCCTTTCTAAAGGGGGCGGATGTGGTGTCACAACCAGTAGCAGCGTGGAAGAAAGGGAGAATTGGAAGCAAGCTTCCAAGACCAGACTTGAGTTTTCCGCTTTTGAAAATCTTGCCTTTTCCATTCTTCTTTCCGGCATAAACATGGAAATGTCTTCGTGAACATCAGGAACAGAAACCATCAAGACGAGCAGATCAGTATCTTCTCCCACAATCACAGAACTGACTTCTGTTTTCCTTGCAGTTTCGGCTGCCGTTGAAACAATCAGGGTATCAGCGTCGTCTTCAGCTTGAATAACCTCAATGCCTGCTGTTGTAAGGTGTTTTGATTGGAGAGAAATGAAACCCGTCTTGTTGTTCTCGTTTGATCAAGACACTCCTTGTGGTACAGTAGTTGGCGTGAAATCTTCCATAACTGCGTCTGGTGCCTCTTTGTCAGTTCTCCTGGCATGTTCTGCATCTTTGGTTGTCGGGGAACCATAGGCATCAAACACAACGGTTGTCTTTTTTGCCAAAATGGATTTCAATATAATTGACGTTTTTCTGGCAAATTTGGGAGTAGGTTGCAGGACAGGTCCAAACAACTCGATGCAGAAGGAAACCTCCGTCGACCGTGAACACAGGGTTTGATGGCAAAACTTCTTCGCAGCTTGAAAACTCTTCTTGGACTTTGTGCCTTTCCGCAGAAGTGTGCCATCAAATAGAGCTGGTGGTCTTGCGGCCAACTCGTAAGTCAAGTACGTTGAAAGCTCTTCTTTTCTTCGTATTTTGCAAAGGAGGCGATAAAACAGTAGGTTCGGGTCTATTTCCAATGTGGTGTCCTTAATTTTAATGATCTTGGCCAATCTTCCAAGGGAACGAAATTTGTCCTACCTCTTCAAGTGGACGTCGCTGAGGCATTGAGCTACGATTGACTTCATGGCTTGCAAACCAAGGGCGTGGGATTCGTCGCAGTTCACGGTGTCGTCTTCAACCACACGTGTACGCAGAGACAAAAGAAGAGGAAGTTCCACGAAAGGGTTGTGAGAACGCAGCCACTCTGTCATCTTGTCAACATACCCTTTGTCTCTGCCTTGTCGTGTCTCTCGAAGTTCGACGTGTTGATCGCAAAATTCAGAGAAAACACCACTGAAGCGTTCCATTGCATCGACAATACCAGACGTTGCAGGCATGGCGGTCACCCATCGAGCTATCACCTCTTCAGACATTCCGCGGCCGTGTGTCAGTCCTCCCGCTGACTTCATAGTACGCATCAGCATCTGTTCGATTGCCATATCCGTCCAAACTTCACACCAGAATTTGTCGGATCTTCGGACGGTGAAGAAGCCTTTCGTCACAAATTGTTCGATTTCGGACGCAGTCATGGTTTCATTTATCCTCAACATTTGCTGGAGGTAAATGTGAGCGTATTTGGCATAATTAAAATGCCCTGCAGCATTAAGTATGGAATCATGCTCTGCACACAATACAGGTGAAGATTCCATTCCCCGGAACGTTCGGCTCACACGAAAAGACGCACGATGGTTACCATTTTGAAATACTCAGTCCACAACTTCGCTGTGCGACCTGATTTGGCGACTTCGTCGAACTTGGTGTAAAACCGACTGGAGGCGTCAGCGAAACATGCAGTGTTGAGGATGCTTGCAACTGTTTCTTCCCCTAAAAGTATCTTTCGGTGATCTGCTTTAAGTTCTTCGGTTAAAATCGTATCTCCTTTTATGTCGGTGATGAGGACACTGGCGAGAGCAACTTGAGTCAGGAAGTGGGCACGGATTGCTCGAGCATACGCGTGTCCAGACATCATGCCAATTACCGAATTCTTTGCATAAATTTCCACCCACAAGTCCTCTAAGCCACTTCCAGCCATTAAAGATCCTACAGCCCCCATAAAGGGCATCAAGAGGTGGAAACCTCCAAGCCGCAAAGTATTATTTGATAAGGGGCTATTTTCTTCGACCGAGAGCACGATATCAAAAGCTTTTCCATAGAGCGGTTGGTCAAACGTTACCACACAGGACTGGTTTCTCGCTTCGCTCTGCTCTGCTGCATAAAGGAGGCAAGTGTGAATCGTCGACGGATTTGAAGGCGATAAGTTTGTATATTCATTTTATCTTTAGAATTACTCTTATTCCACCAATTCAGGTAACTTTACAAAGTTAGTGCGTAAAAACAGGTCAACATTGAACTTTGAACACACTATTTATATTATTAACAGTAATAAAATAATTTAAAAAGCTGTAAGAATGGGTCTAGCATATCTTATTAATGTTTCCGAGACTTCGACAGTACAATCTGGCCAATTTGACACCAGTCTGACCTCGCTAGGACCACTAGTTCGAAATATATGGCCAAGAACCGAAAAATCCAAGATGGCGGCGGTTTTTTCAAGATGGCGGCTTTTCCCCAGCTCGGATTTTTTGGGACTTTTGGGATTTCGTTTAGGACATTGTTCTTAACGTTTCCACAAATTATCAGCTTGTTATTAATTTTGTCCGAGTCAAAGGTTAATTTTGTCTAATTGCACTGGACTAAAAGCGGAATGTTTGGAACAATTACCCACGTAACCCGCAACAGGACAGCACCGTACTGAAAGATTGAGAAGTCTGTGGTTGACAACGTGTAAATAGTTTTTCTATTCTCCTTTTTAGCCTATTTTCATTTTATGACAAAAAAATAGGCTTATGAGATTACCTTTTGTTCGTATGTGTGTGTGTGTGCGTATGTGCGTATGTGTGTCGTGTGGCTGTGTGATGTGTGCGTGTGTGTGGGTCCCCCTAATAACTTCTAAACGTCTGGAGCGATTTTAATGAAACTCGGTGAAGTCATAGCACCATTCTGGCCAATCCCGACCGTGCCTTTCAAATTTTATTACGTCTGACCAATCCGACATGGCGGCTGTGCGAAATATTTGACCAGCATTTGATATCTCTGAAATTTTGTACGGAGATAAAGGGCACTACTAGAAGTTCACCTATGATACTTTCAAAAATCTGATCACTTGAAAACCAATATGGCGGCCATGTGAATTTGAGACCTTTAAATAGACTTTTCTCGCAATTCAACCATCCCAACGCAATGAAACTTGGTACTGCAAATGTTTATACACATTGTAATGCCCTGGCATCTCATTTAGTTCATTTTCTTATATAACCTCAAGATAGCGGCTGTGCGGAATATTTCACTGGCATTCTATATCTACGAAACGATTACAGATATCACCCTGAAATTTTGTACGGTGATAAAAGCCACTACTTCATATTTAACTATGTCACTTTCAAAAATCTTCAAAGTACAAAACGAACATGGGGGCCAAGCGAATTTGAACTATTGTAATAGACAAGTCTCGCGATTTAACCATCTGAGTGCAGTGAAATATGGTACGTACAGTAAATGATTATACACATTGTAATGCACTGGCATCTAATATTGTTGAATTGTTTATATATACTCAAAATGGCGGCTGTGTTAAATTTTAAAATCAAGTTTTTATTGCTTGTGTCGTAATCATTCGATTGAAGTGAAAGTTTGAATAGTGAACATACGCAATAATTTTCTTTTAATGGTTGATGATGATGATAATTGGTGTTTTAACGGGCCTAACATCTAGGTTATCGGCCCCGCTCTTTTAATGTTACATAACTCTATGGCCTATACATATAACTATCCAAATTGGCGACCATCCAAAATATTTAGACGGTTCTCAATATCTGCGAATCTTTTACAGCAATCAAACTGATTTTTTTAAAGTTCATTGAGGCTATAACCATTAGTTTACCTAAAGGATTTTCAATAACCTGGTGAGCACACATCCAACATGGCGGCATAACGAACTATAAATATTTAAATGGACATGTCTCGCGATTTAACCATCGGAGTGCGGTGAAACTTGGTACGGTAAATGTGTACACAAATGTTAATCCACAGGCATCTAATTTATTTCAATTGTTTTCATAATCACAAGATGGCTGCGATGCGAAATTTTAAAATCTATTTTTACTCCTTGTGTCCTAATCATGCGATTGAAGTTTGAATACTACACGTACACAATATACTTGATGTAATAGTACTTAACTCTAAGGCCTACATATATGAAAATCCAACATGGCAACCATCCGTAATATTAGACGGTTCTCAATATCTACGAAACTATTTCAGCAATCAAACTGAAATTTTGTATGTTGAAAGTGGCAATTAATATAAGTAGGATATATGAAAATAGGCTTTAGTTCTTCACAGAACTACTTGCTTCTTTTGTTTTCCGTTTAAATACGATACTGGGGCGGTCATAATTCATAAACGAGTGTATATATTAGCATCTCCCTTGAACTAAATAGCATTTAATTTTGTATCTGTGAAGAGAGCTCATCCAGGCCATTTGTAAAAGAATTCAAGTTAAAAATGAAATGCTAAATCTAGTAGGTGTCGAACCCCAGCCGACTGCGTGAGAGACTAGCGCTCAAGCACAGAGCCAAATATGTCCATAACATCTCAGTGTTATTAACCGACTTAGATACAACGTCTTAGCAAACCATATCTAGAAATAAACGGTTTCTTTACTGCAGTAAATTATTAAAAATCATTTCAAACAAAGTTTATACTATTTCTAACATTAGGCTATATCGCATCGAACATACTCAAACTATTTAAATATAGGAGAGGCACAAGAGGTCAGGTGCCATCTTGTCATGTGACAGAGACGGCTCAGCTCTTTTGAGTCATTGATAAAGTGTAATATTAGAATGCAAAATTATAATAAACAATGGGCCACGACCACCTTCGGCTCAATAATCGGAATGGGTGGATCCTAACTCTTAAATGTTAATGCTTGAATAGGGGCAGATGATCTCGTAGTTCCGCCCCTTAAAACAACAATAACTAACTAACTTAATGCTTGAATAATTCATACGGCCGCTAACCTTTAATGACGCGACTGATGACCCTGTAGTTTGGGCACAGGACGCGTCCCATATGAAGGTATGTGCTTACTAAGTTTAGTAAAGATCCGATGATTAGTTTTGTCGTTATTCAATTTTGGGTTTGAACATTAGAGTGTCCGCCATTACGTTTTGGTAAAGATGCTAGCAATATAAAACATGACACTGAGGTGCCCTTTGCCATTGCTGCCTCTGTATTAAATTACGTTCAATTCGGTTTTGTCATGTTTCAATTGATATGGAGGGACAGACAGACACACACACATAGACAGACACACAATCTCTGGTGCTGAATAGATCTCATAATTCTACTTTCATTTTTTGCAAAAATCGAAAGTATGCTATAAATATACAGGCTGAATTAAGGTCGGAAAGTAAAATACGTCTTGGCTTCTAATGCTCTTATACTATTGAGGTCGGAATTGACCAACTGAGGACGATAGAGAATTTGAAAGAGAGCAGCCAGGCACAGGAGGACACCAGCTGACGTCACACTAGTTGTGAGCTTCTGGAATATACTGAGCTATACAGGCAGAGCAGAGAACAGTGCCTACTCCCTTTAAGTTATTGTTTTGACAGAGTTGAATGCAGGATGAGCTTGTCCCACGCAGCCAAGCCCGGAGCAGGTCCATAATCAATAGCTCCTTCCCACTCGTCGCACGGGATGTAGAAAAATTGAAGTCAACTCAAGAGACGAAATGCTATACAACAAGGGGCTGTTAAAGCGACCATACAGTGCTGTAAGTCTGATGAAGTTTTTTTTTTTTAGCGTATGGCTTTTAAGGGCCGGGAGTGTCCGAGGACATGTTCGGCTAGCCAGTTTTGTAGCTGCTTCGAGACGGACACCCAATGGGTGAGCTACAAGTACCGTTGGGGAGGGAAGGAGGGAAGTTGGAATGTAAGGACGAGGAGTTGGAAGGTAGCGGCTGTGGCCTATAGTTAGGGACCAACCCCGGCATTTGCCTGGAAGGAAGATGGGAAACCACAGAAGACCATCTTCAAGGTTGCCGGCGGGGGGATTCGAACCTCCTCGCCTCCCGGATGTGAGCGACTGCCATCAGTCATGCCGTAACCACCACGGCTAACTCACCCGGTTCTGATGAAGTGTTGTTCCTCTTTCCAACATAATATCGCTCATTTCTATGGTATGTACCAAAATACAGTGCAACTTACGGGATTTCTGTCTAGCATGTGGGTTAGGCAAACAAATTATGAAAATGAGAATTTATTCTAAAATTTACATTAATAATAAATATGACGCTTATAAATACAAATTCATAAAACATTTATTTTCAATTATAAGCACATGCTTTGGCTTTACAATAGGTCATTTTAAGCTTTATGAATGGCAAAATATAAGATGCGTTCAAAAAGTAACGAGCCGGAGGCTGGAATGCGCAAACCGGTGACGACATCAGCTAATCGTGGCGTGTGTAGCGAGGTGTGGTTCCGACCAGAGCGTGGAAGGTCACAGCCCGTCGCTAGAGGGCACGTGTGCACGTCACGTGACGATACAAAGCGAGCAGCAGCATGCATCAATCGTCCAACGCTGCCAGTCGCATTGCAAACAGTGACATGGAGGCGTCAACCGAAGAGCAAAGAGGTGTTGTTCGGTTTCTGAGAGCGGAAGGAGTAGGGGGAACGGACAATCATCGCCGAATGTCACAGGTGTACGGCGAACACTACATGTCCCTTGCAAGGGTCAAGGCGTGGCACAAGCGCTTCAGGGAAGGACGGGTGTCGTTAGCCGATGATGCCCGGTCTGGGGCACCCCTCTGCATTACCGATGACAAGGTCCAGCTGGATGATGCACTCATTACCCAGGACCGCCGAGTGACAGTGAACGCCATAGCCACTGTGGTCGGATTGAGCGTCGGAAGTGTGCACACCATCATGAAGGAACGACTGCACTTGCACAAAGTGTGTGCCCAATGGGTGCCCCACAGTCTTCAACCACACCAGGAAGCATGTCGAATGGCCCACTGTCTTGGTCATCTGCAGCGCTATGCGAGGGAAGGGAATGGGTTCCTGGCACGAGTGGTGGCTGGAAATGAGTCATGGTGTCATCACTTCGAACCAGAATCCAAACGACGAAGCCTCCAGTGGAAGCCTCCAGGGTCACCACCACCCAAAAAAAGGCAAGGTCATCCACACGAATGCAGGAAAGGTATCCTCTGGCTCGTTACTTATTGAACGCACCTTATACTTAAGTAAAAGGTAATAATGCAACAAGCATATAATATCAATAATTAAGATACGAGTTATTCCATTCGAGTGTTTTTATTACCATATAATAATAATAATATCGTATGGCCTCGGGTGCCTGGTGCAAGCTTTGTTAATTGACACCCAGAGGGTAGCTTGCATGTCGAATTTCGTCATTCCTTTGAACGCTATGAAAGTCAAGGAGGTTAGATATCTTAATTCCTTGACACTACAGCGCTTTCAAGTAGAGAATGGAGGAACTTTGTGTTGGCGGAAAATCCCGAGATTAATTTTGCCATTGAACTCGGCCTACTGAATTCAAATGGGTTCTTTAACAAGCCAACAACGTATGACATGAGTGTCGTGATTTTTGTCGCCTTTCAAAAATCACTTACCACGGTCAGGAGCGAACCTGCAATCTTGGGGTTGGTAGTCCGACACTATAACCACTCACCCTCCGTGGCATTATACCATTATAAGCGAGTTGCATACGACTGTTTATGTTCGACGATAATTATAACTTTATTTTATGTTCGAACTTAAATATGCATAAATATCTATCAATATATCGCCAGTTGAGTTTACTGAACAGAGCGCATGCGCTGTGTTATTGATTTTCCGTGGTTCAAAGACCACCAGCATTCACTAAAAAGAATTGTCACCAACTCCTACGAAAGCAATGCCATGTGTAAAATTTGCAGTTGGGGAGATTAAGGTACAGTGCAATTTCTTTTCCCATATTCCCCAGCATATTTATCGTGACATTCTGGACGGTGCACTTTCCATGTCGGTAATTTCTAAAAAAGGGTAGTGTTGCAAACTTATGGACGTAGATAAAATGCGAAAATATTCGCCATTAAAATCCGTATTGATAGAAGTTAATCAATTATTCAACTAATACCCCAAATCAATACTCAATTTATATTTAATTATATATAAATAGGACATTTTTCGGCCTTTAATGAGGCCATCTTCAGCTAAACATAAAATCAATTAAGAATTAAGTTAACTATTATAAAAGAACTTAAATCTAATAACAAAAGAAATATTAACGTTAAAATTGAATAAAATGAATCATTATTAAAATGGATATCCTAACTTTATGTCAACACAATTACTTATTGGGCACGTATTCAAAATTTTAACTCCATCTTGAGTGAAGATCTCCTTATTCGTCTCAAGCACTGATCCATTTACTTAATATTTCAAGCTCTAAACTACGTTCATGTCGGCACACTTGTTAGTATTTGGCACCTATTCAGAATTTTAACTTCATGTTGAAGATAGAAGATTTACTCATTCATCTATATTAATTATTGGTTACAGAACTTTATTTTTAAATTATTTTGGTAAGAATTATTATATAGTTTAATATTTGTTTATATTCGCCAATATTTTCTCGTTTTCAACTACATTTTGAAGAAAAATTACAAGTATTTTATTTTCATTTTATTTAATTTGATTTGTATGAATATCCATTTTAATAGTGAGTCATTTTATTCAATTTTAACATTGATACTTCTTTTGTTATTAGATTTAAGTACTTTTATAATAAAACTCAGCAATTCTTCTAGGTTTGTGCCGTGTCATGTGTGGGGTTTCGCCTAGGACACCAAGCTGGCTCATCGGCGGGCTCTTGGTGTCCCCGCCCGGACCCCCACAGGAGTGACGAACTGCGCGCCACCTCCCTTTATATAAGGTGCAACTGCACCACTTGACTACGAGAACTAAAAGCTCAAGCAGCCATAACCTCCCTATGAAGGCTTCCAAAAAGATGGTATATTGGCTTTCACGGCCGGTGAATTAAAACTCAGCAATTCTTCTAGGTTTGTGCCGTGTCATGTGTGGGGTTTCGCCTAGGACACCAAGCTGGCTCATCGGCGGGCTCTTGGTGTCCCCGCCCGGACCCCCACAGGAGTAACGAACTGCGCATTACCTCCCTTTATATAGAGTGCAACTGCACTCCTTGACTGCGAGAACTAAAAGATCAAGCAGCCATAACCTCCCTATGAAGGCGAAACCCCACACATGACACGGCACAAACCTAGAAGAATTGCTGAGTTTTAATTCACCGGCCGTGAAAGCCAATATACCAACTTTTATAATAGTTTAACTTAATTCTTAATTGATTTCTTGTTTAGCTGAAGATGGCCTCATTGAAGGCGGAAACATATCCTATTTATATAGAATTATATATAAATTGAGTATTGATTTGGCGTATTAGTTGAATAATTGATTATTTATGGACGTAGATTCATAAATTTCTTGCATATTTCAGAGTAATTTCCTGTTACTCTACATGTGCTTGCTGTTTTGTCCTTGTGTTTGCGATTGTAACTACAATGGTTGATCCGATATCCCTTGCACGGTGGTGTAAGTACAATGTTGTCACGTGTGTCTGACATGTTTGATTTTGGAAAAAAAAGTGCGTCGAGCACAGTTGCGAAGCTATCCTTACCTAATTGGTCAAACAGCTGTATCGTAATGAAAATCTTGAGCTCTCATTGGTGAATAACCTGTATCATAATGAACACTTGCACTATAATGAGCCTCATTATGATGCAGTTTTCTGGCATATACAATTTATATTTTAGCATGGTCAATTATAAAATATATAATAAGAATAAAAATATTTTCCCTAACGTTATATCTAGGTTAAAGTTTAATGATAACTAAAATAGACATCCTCACTAGAAAGGTTAATTTACAAATTGGATTTTAATGAATATGTATAAGGTGCGTTCAAAAAGTAACGAGCCGGAAGCATAATTACTGAAACCAGTACCTGTATGTTAGAAGTATTGGCCCTGACTGTTGAGACACTTGTCCCACTGTGACACGAAGCGGTGAATGGCTGTCTCATAAAATTCCCTGGGCTGCGATGTGAACCAGTTCCGCACGTACAGCTGGACGTCGGCGTCCGAGGTGAATCGTTGGCCCCGCAGAGCCTTTTTCAGGGGACCAAACATGGCGTAATCACAGGGAGAGAGGTCTGGACTGTATGGAGGATGGCCGAGAACCTCCCATTTGTATTTCTGCAGGAGTGCCACGACTGTGTTGGCCGTATGAGGTCGTGCATTGTCGCAGAGAGACCACGGCGGCTATGGCGTTCACTGTCACTCGGCGGTCCTGGGTAATGAGTGCATCAACCAGCAGGACATTGTCATCGGTAATGCAGGGGGATGCCCCTGACCGGGCATCATCGGCTAACGACACCCGTCCTTCCCTGAAGCGCTTGTGCCACGCCTTGACCCTTCCAAGGGACATGTAGTGTTCGCCGTACACTTGTGACATTCGGCGATGAATGTCCGTTCCCCCTACTCCTTCCGCTCTCAGAAACCGAACAACACCTCTTTGCTCTTCGGTTGAAGCCTCCATGTCACTGTTTGCAATGCGACTGGCAGCGTTGGACGATTGATGCAGCTGCTGCTCGCTTTGTATCGTCACGTGACGTGCACGCGTGCCCTCTAGCGACGGGCTGTGACCTTCCACGCTCTGGTCAGAACCACACCTCGTTACACACGCCACGATTAGCCGATGTCGTCACCGGTTTGCGCATTCCAGCCTCCGGCTCGTTACTTTTTGAACGCACCTTATATATGACTTATGTGAACTACTATCAAAATAAAGATGTTTTTTCTCAAAACCAATGTGCTGTAGTGGTAAACATGGAGAAAATCTTCCTCCAGTTCTTAACATTTTGAATCATATCACTCGATAAAATAATGATGTCCCTATTAACTTTATGGAGTCGCCTGTTACTAATGCACGAATGAAGTTGAAATTGCTCGCTGCTGCAGTGCGGAAGACATCCAGCCGGATACGTAACTTGTACTATCAAATTGACCATTTACAACCATATAAACACTCCAAACAGACAAATTTCCGGAGTTCTATCACCATTTTAGCATTTCACCGAACGTCATATAGATCACAACTAACATATACCGACAAGTTGCAATACCAATACTGCAACTAAATAAGTGTACATATTGTAAATATCTTCACCCAAATTTTCAAACATAGATTTTGTAGCCTAAGTGTAATGGATCTGATGATGATCGCTTGACGATGGAAACTGGTCATCCTGTTGTATTTATTAATCTCATGTAATTTTTTTTTCAGGATTAGGGAATAACCCAACTCGTTTGGGTACATTCGTGTTGACCGACTAAAAAGCACCTAACGTTTGTCCCTTTTAACTACTACGGTATTTAGAGACGCTGAGGTGCCAGAATTTTGACCCGAATAGTATCTTCAACTTGCCATTAAATCTACTGACATGGCTCCCTCGCATTTGCGCACCCTCAAATGGCAACTGGCTGTGCCAGAATTCAATCCTGCAACGTTGGGAACAACAGGCGAGAACGTTCTCGCTGAGATATGCGAATTCCAGTTGTATACAGTAATGAACTTAGGTGCAAAACAGAGACTAACATTAGAAGAGGGAAGTCATGGTTATGTGTAAACCTTTTTGTCCTCTTGATAAATGGTATTGGCCTTATAAGTTGTATTTATTAACATCACTTTGGCATTTGTTACTCTATTCTGTATATGTTATGGTTACTTCGGGGGAATTCTTGATAATAATGGAGTTTAATTTATTTATTTCTCTATATTTCGTTTGGATCATATAACATACGTTGCTGGTATTGTATTTGATCTATCCATTTGATTGATATATACGTCTGTATTAAATAGGCATTGACTTTGTTAGATTCAGAGCAAGAATATAAAGTAGTCTCACACTTTCTTGAAATTCATTTGACTTCACTGTTACGGCCTACTTGTGACCGTTTTCCTCTATCAGGGATTACTACTTGCCCAATAAGTATTCACGTCTGGTACTGTCGAAAATAGAGGATACCTATTTTGGATCCTTTGACTAATTTTTCTACTGTCGAAAATAGAGGATACCTATTTTGGATCCTTTGACTAATTTTTCAAAAACTTTTCTGCGTACTCTCTAAACCTGAGCGGGCCTGTTCCACGAATAAACTTTGCAACTTTTCACTTTTCACTTTGCACTTTTCAATTCTTGCAAAGTGCAAAGTCTTTCTGTTCCACCATGATCTATGTATTACTTTTCAATTTCTTTGCAAAGTGAAAAGTCTTTGCATAGGAATGATCCGATCATGTTTATTCCATGAACAAACTGTATATTTATTCCATGATTTAATGCTTTATTTTTCATGGTGAAACATGTCCCACTAATGACCACACATTGATCTTAATTAATAAAAGTATTGATCAAGGTGGAACTTTTAACCTGTCTATACTAAAGTGAGGTTATGAAAATTCATCTTGTCTTTGTACGTCTTCTTGTTGGATTCTTCATCACTATCCTCACTTGATGATTAAAAAAGAGCTCCTGCGTAACATATTTATAACACTAAACCAAATTCTGCGCCGAGAAACTAGTGTAGAGACTTGTTCATTAACAGCTGAAAAGGGAATCGTCTCTTTGCAAAGATTTCTGAAAACTTTTCAATCATTCCTTTGCACTTTGCATTTCTGCACCAATGGAGGAACATAACAGTCTTCTAAAGTGAAAAGATTCCTAACTTTTCACTTTTCACTTTTCACTTTGCAAGACAAATCTGAAAAGTGATGGTGGAACAAAATCTGAACTGAAAAGTGCAAAGTGCAAAGTGAAAAGTTGCAAAGTTCATTCGTGGAACAGGCCCCATTATCTTGACCCATGGCTCACGAATATTCTAAAATTCTCAAAGCGACACTGAAACAAAATGGGTTTAAAGTTTTCTGCTCGAAACTAACTCCAAAACAGGAATATAATAATCAAGCCAATTAATGCGACATTCTTATTAAGCAAGGCTAACTCTATTCAGTCTACATTCTATAACGAAGAGATAAGATCTTAATCATATCTGGCTTTAGTGTCCTTATTGATATTAAATTAATGTAAGCACCAAATGGTATTAAATACATTTTATCCACCATAATCAATACTATTGTGGGAAGACGGGCAGGAATTACGAGGTTTTGCCGCGAGTGATAAAGAGGGCACGCGGTCATTGAGAAAATAGTGGCCATGGACTTGATTGTTGTTGTTCTTTGGAGCTGGGAAGGCATCAACTTTTTCTGTACTGATAATGTATCGGTAATCTATTTTATTTGCATTTGTTAAGTAAAATATTCTTTTTCAACAAATAAAACGTGAGTGTTTTTGACACCGGTTCTCACAAATTGAGGGCACGTCCTGGATTGAATCAACGACGCATTTCTGAGGTTATGTTCACTTGCCAATTTTGCTGACGACGAAATCACAAAAGGCCAACGACGAATTCAGCTCGAATTGACGACGGATGTTTGAGACTTAAGGCTTAGCTCATCAGTGAAAGGTTTGCAGCTGGACAGAGAAGTAGAAGACGATTTGAGAAAGACGACAAAAGAGCTTTGGGATCGGTGTTGACGCAGATAAGTAGCCTACCGTAGCTTAATATTTCCAAAATGATGACGTTAGGAGATATTGATCTCATAAACAAAAGCATTTCAACTGTTCCAGTGGCAGCTGTAAAAGCTTTACATAAGATTATATTTGAAGACGCTCCATATGATCGAAACAATCGAAAGAGGTTGCGAGAATTTTCAGGGTTTACTTTCGAACCTGATTCAGAGGATTATGTGGCCAAGGTCGAGTTTATAACAAAAGAATTGACGGAAGAGGAACTGCAAGCATCTTGGGTGATCCTGCGCTTAGACGAGGGCACCCCGGAGGAAATGGCAATGGCGATTTGTCACCACCTGACGCATTTTTCAGAGTACATTGAGATGATTGAGAAATCTTCGGATGACGAGCACGATGACGAATAAGTGCAAAAGAAGGCACAAGCTAAAGCTTCAGCGCTCTCCAAAGCGGATCTAGAGGAGACTAAGAGGTTATGTGGCACTATTAAGAGGGAATTGACAGTGGCGAAAAGAAAAAAGAAGCTAAATCGAATGAAACTCGATGACGGCGACGAGAGTGAACCAGGGGACAGCTCAAGTGACGGTAGCGAAGCATCGAGGTATTCCCAGAAGTTTACTATGACGTTTCGTGACATCGAAGGTTCCGTCAGGTCATTTGATGGTAGCAGTGGATATCCAGTCAACCGATGGATCACCGAGTTTGAGGAAACAGCTGCGTTGATGGGATGGAACAAACTGCAGAAGTTGATCTTCGCTAAGAAATCTCTAACCGGCTTGGCAAAACTCTTCATCCAGGGTGAGAAGGGAATTACCAGCTGGACGGCGTTGAAGAAATCTCTTCGAGAGGAATTTGACGTGCAGACGAGTACAGCGGAGATCCATTTGACGCCGTTTAGACGAAGGAAAAACGGGACGATTCGCTCCAGGAATATTACCTTACAATGAAGGAGATAGCAAGTAGAGGAGATATAGACGATGACTCACTCATGCAGTACGTGATAGACGGAATAGAGGTTGGCTCTGGCTCCAAGTGTTATTGTACGGTGCTCAGTCGCTTAGAGACTTCAAAGAGAAACTACGTCAGTATGAACGTGCCGCGGGAAGGATAACTTCGAAGACGTCTTCCACGTCGTCGCAGCACAACAAGAAGAAATCCGGTGGAGCAGATTCAAATAAACAGAAGGATGTCGATGCAGGCAAGGATAAGGGCAAGGCGAAGAGGTGTTACAACTGTGGCAAGTCAAGTCACAAATCCATCGAGTGGAAGGATAAGGACAAGGGACGGAAGTGTTTCCAGTGTAACAAATTCGGACACATCTCCACAGATTGTACCAATCCAAAGAAAGACGAAGAATTAAAGAAACAGACGGTGGCCTTGAATACGTCGAAGGAAGCAGTCAGTAATTAAAAATACAAGGACGTCAAAATCTGCAACCACAATTTATCAGCCCTGATAGATAGTGCTTGTCATTTCAACTTGTTGAGGCAGGACGCTTACAAGGACATGGAAAACGACACCCCAGAACTGCAACCAAGCAACCGGATCCTGACTGGCTTGGGCGCAAGCAAAGCGTCCGTGCTGGGATGGTTCAACACGACGATCACCGTTGACGACCAGGATTTTTGTGTCGACGTCCACGTTGTTCCCGACGAAGCTATTCCAGTTTCTATAATTATTGGAATCGACTTACTGGATCAGGCTGAGGTGTTGATTTCTAGTGAGGGCGTTCAGTTGAAGAAGAGAGAAGAGACGTTGGTCATGTGCATTGACGCAGGTGAAGACGAGCTGGACATTGAGAAGACTGTATCTGACGAGGCCAAGGCAACAGTCGAGCACATCGTTGCGAGTTACACCCCAATGAAAATCAAATCCACGAATAACCAGATGAAGATAGTTGTGAAGACAGAAGAACCGATATGTAGCAGACCGAGACGATTGGCACCGAGAGAAAAAGAGGTGGTTGAGAAGCAGATTCAGACATGGCTGAAAGATGGAATTGTGCAACCAAGTGCATCCGAGTACGCCAGTCCTGTTGTAGTTGTGAAAAAGAAGGACGGTTCACATCGTGTCTGCGTGGACTAAAGACCACTAAATAGGATCATCGTCAAGGATCACTACCCCCTCCCTCTCATCGAAGACTTGCTTGACAAACTCCAAGATGCTCGTGTATTCTCTACTCTTGACTTGAAGAATGGATTCTTCCATGTAGACGTTGAAGAAGAGAGTAGAAAGTATACATCGTGTGTTACCCACTGAGGTCAGTACGAGTTCAAGAAAGCCTCCTTTGGTCTCACTAATAGCCCGCCTGTCTTTCAACGATTTATTAACGCTGTGTTTTGGGAGCAGATAAAGAGAGGACTCCTCTTCATCTACATGGACGATTTGATAATTCCGGCAAAAACTGTACTGGAAGCTATTCAATTGTTAATTGATGTACTTGGCATTGCACGGGACTACGGATTGCTGATAAATTTCAAGAAGTGTCAATTCTTGAAAAGGAAGGTTCATTTTTTGGGCTACCAAATCCAGGAAGGAAAGATTCAACCGTCAAATGAGAAGACAGCAGCTGTACAAAACTTCCCGGTGCCGAAGACGATCACAGCTCTCCAAAGCTTCTTGGGTTTGACAGGGTACTTCCGGAAATTTATTCCAGGCTACGCTTCAATCGCCAAACCTTTGAGCGATATGCTCAGAACCGGCAATGACTTCCGGTTTGGAGACAAAGAGAGAGAGGCATTCGAGGAGTTGAAAAGAATCTTGTCATCCAGTCCTGTGTTGATAATCTACAACCCCAGATATGAGACTGAGCTTCATACAGACGCTAGCAAGTTCGGTTATGGCGCCGTGCTCCTGCAGAAGCTACCCGAGGATGGTCTACTTCACCCGGTCTCATACATGAGCAAGAAGACTACGCCACAAGAAGAAAAATATTGCAGTTACGAGCTGGAAGTCCTCGCCGTTGTTCGAGCCTTGAACAAGTTCAGAGTCTACCTTTTGGGAGTGGATTTTAAAATAGTGACAGATTGCTCGGCGTTCCAAAAGACAATGTAAAAGAAAGATCTAACACCCAGAGTCGCTCGATGGGCCCTGTCTTTGGAAGAATTCTCCTGCACCATCGAATATCGTTCTGGAACGAAGATGCGACATGCTGATGCCTTGAGTCGGTGTACCGCAGCCCTTTTCGGATTCACTGATAGTCTGATTGCTAGAATCAAGACGATTCAAAACAAGGAAGAAGGACTACTCGCCATCAAAACTATTCTGAAGGAAGGACCATATGGAGATTACGTGTTGAGAGACCAGATGTTACTCAAGTTTGTAGACGGCCGAGAACTTCTAGTAGTACCAAAGTCGATGCAGCAAGAGATCATCAGATCAATATATGACAAAGGAAACTACGCGGTGAAGAGAACAGAGGAGGAGATAAAACAGCAGTACTACGTTCCAGGATTGACAGAGAAGGTGAGGAAAGTGATCGGAAGATGTGTGAAATGCCTGATTGTAAACAGAAAGTCTGGGAACCAGGAAGGATTACTTCACCCGCTGTTCAAGGAAAGAGAGCCTTTACACACCTATCATTGGATCATGTAGGACCGCTAGAATCAACGCATAAAGGCTACAACCACATCCTTGTGGTCGTGGACAGCTTTACCAAGTACACCTGGTTGTATCCAGTCAAGACCACCAAGTCGAGCGAAACCATCAGCAAGCTGGAGCTGCAGAGGATCCTCGTTGGGAACCCTGCTCAGATGATCACGGACCAAGGGCCATCTTTTACCTCAAAAGAATTTGAAGAGTACTGTGAGGACCAAGGGATCAAACACTGTTTGGTGACCACTGGGTTACCCAGAGCCAACGGCCAGTTGGAGCGCATCAACGCGATTGTGACATCCATCATAGCCAAGCTGTCCGCCGAAGATCCAACCAAATGGTACAAAGTCGTCCCGTCGGATCAACTGGCACTGAACTCGACTTATCAGTGAAGTATAGGTCGAAAACCGTTTGAACTCATGACCAGGGTCAAGATGCGAAACAAAACAGATCTTCAGATCATGGAGATGTTGGAAGAAGAAGTCATTAACAATTTTGAGGACCAACGCGACCAGATCAGACAGGAGGCAAAACTGCAGATTCTCAAGACTTAAGAGGAGAACCGCAAGAACTAAAAAAAAACGCAAAGAAGCCTCGATTTACAACATCGGAGACTTAGTGGCTGTCAAGAGGACTCAATTCGGACCAGGTATGAAATTGAAGGCCAAGTACCTGGGGCCCTATCAAGTCACGAAGGTCAAACCCAATGATACGTACGATGTCGAAAGACGAGGAAGCAACGAAGGACCCAAGACCACCACCACCTGTGCGGAATACAGGAAGCCCTGGCCTGAGGAAGGCTTATCGTCCGGGTCGGACGATGATGATCAGGACGGCCGAATGTGGGAAGACGGGCAGGAATTACGAGGTTTTGCCGCGAGTGATATAGAGGGCGCGCGGACATAGAGAAAACAGTAGCCATGGACTTGATTGTTGTTGTTCTTTGGAGCTGGGAAGGCATCAACTTATTCTGTACTGATAATGTATCGGTAATCTATTTTATTTGCATTTGTTAAGTAAAATATTCTTTTTCAACAAATCAAACGTGAGTGTTTTGACACCGGTTCCCACACTATTATAATTAATATGAACCAAGTTACCAAGGAATGGGAGAAAGGGCTCAGATTTCAAGGTTACTGGAGGCCAGTGCGACTAGGACGACCAAAGGGCGAACTGGAGGTTGGCTGTCTAGCCTTCACGGATGATCTGGCACTACTCTCAGATAACGAAACCACATCAATCAGACAGATAGAAGTACTCCAAGAGTGCGCCGAAAAAGTAGGACTACAGATCTCGTTCCAAAAGACAGAGTTTTTCTGTACGAAATTCGACATACAGAATTTAAACACGAAATATGGCAAGATCAATAGAGTCGCCCACTTTAAATACCTAGGTGAAGTGCTTGAACCGATGGGAAATGAGAAAATTGCGCAAAACACTAGGTTGATGAAAATGTAGAGAGCCTTATAAAGACACAGGGTGTCTACAACAAAATATGTCTGTCCATATTCACTCAACTTCGTCATTACAACACGGTTATTAAACCTGAGGTGCTTTATGATAGCGAGACATTGACGTTACACACTAAGGGCGACTTGGAAAATATCCTCACAGAGGAAAGAAAAATAATAAGGAAAATAATTGGACCAAAGCACACAGATGAAGGATACAGGCATCACTCCAGAGACACCACAGATAAATTGTCCAACCTCGCAGCAGACATCAGAAAGAGGCGACTAAAATTTTACGGCCACATCAGCAGACTCCCGCAAACCCGACTCGCAAACAAAATTCTTAGATACATACAGCGGCTCAAGATTACTACACCCTGGATGATGCAAGTCAAAATTTATGTAGTAAAAGCACAGGACGACCCAGAAGACGTCATAGACAAAAGCGTATTTCGACACAAAGTATACAAGTGGGAAGTGTTGTCAGAGAGAGCAGCACCTACAGCCCAAAGACCAAAGTGAACCGAAGAAAGGAAGAGGGCCTTTAGTGCACGAATGAAAGAGTACTGGAAAAACAGGAAGAACAAAAAGTCATGATTGCTTCACGTGGTCTAATAGGCCTGTAACGTGTAAAATAAAATAAATAAATATGAAAATTCAATATTTCATTGCTAGAATACCCGCAAGAAGAGCTTGCCGAATCTCAACAATGCGGAGAGACCAGTATCAATCGGCGTAGTTTAATGCTCATTGTGGGGCTCAGGTGTGTCCACCGAATGATGATTACCGGGCTCATTGCTCACTGCATTCATCAACTCTGCGGGCTCACTGCGAGATGCGGTCTCCAGCTGTAATTCTAGCGTAGAGTGCAAGGAAACAGCAAACAATATAGGCTAATTAGGCTCTAGGTTACTGTGTCCCGGCTCAGGTAATAACTACTGTGTAAGGCATTATATACACACGCTGACATCTCACTTGAACCCCAGTCACAGTTTAGCATGCCAAGCCTCCGGCTGGGCAGACGGTCCATTCAGAACTGCTGCCAGCGAGCTACTGAAGCGAAGTGGGAGGGGCGTGTTCTGCCACTACGGAGCCCACCCGAATATTGCCGAAAATCTGCACAGGGTTCTGTGGCAAGCTCTTCTTGCGCGTATTCTACCAGTTTCGGCCACACCGTGGCGTTCTTCAGCTGCGTAGACTTTAAAACATTAAATGAAATGCGAGCAATGAAATACAAATTCATCGAAAAGTTTTAGAACAATTGGAGACTAATAACCTATGAAAACAAGAAGTTCCATGACGAACTAAAGAGCCTACTTTTCATGCCAATGATTATTCTACAGTATATGAACCTATCTAGAATAATGACGAAATTAATTTGGTAATATCGAAATGTCTAATTAGTTCGAAATATTACTGGTATAATGTAGCCTAATAGAGCACTACAGTTGGCAGCCCTGGTGACTGAATATATTCTTAGTTCCATCTCTTAAGGTACAAAATTTGGTTGAAGTCCAATGGACGTTACATGCTGTTAGACATTGGATCTATCAGCACGCGTAAGAGCATGTTGGCAACAATGTCATGCGTGTGCTGGTAAGAAATAATCGGAAATATTATAATAACTTGTTGTGCCAATTTTGGATGAAATCCATATGTTACTATAGAAGTTACATGTATTTTAAAATTGGACCTATCAGCAAGCATAGAATCCTGTTGGCAGCACTGACTTATATTAATTACTCCAAATTAGTCTAGAGTGGCAGGTGCTATACGTGTGCAAAGTATTGTACAGGCCCCCAGGGGGTTGCACCCCCTGGAAGCCACCCTCCATCATCTATTAAAACCTCCCCTAACTGGCAAATCTCATAAGTCCAGAACAGTATCTTTTACACAGCAAGGGCGGCCGACCAGCTTGGAAGGCTTGCCAAACACTTGCATCACACTATAAACATCTACACTATAACTAACTGGGGCAGCTATGCCAATGGAATGCTGACAGTAGAACACCAAAGCCTATAAGAAGAAGGCCTTAATGGGGACAGCGATCTCTATTATCTGTCATACCGTGTGTCGCCGAAGGCTGTGCTGCAAGCTGCTATCACCAGGTGAGCATCAGTGAAGTGTTCAGAGATCCTATATTTTGTAACCTACCCCACAAACTTGTACACTTAAACTTATAACATTTATTACATTCCCCTAAAAGGGACTTACAATTGCATACTAACTGACCAATAAATACTTGGTCAGTACACTACACTTGTCTTACTAATTACACGCCTCTTTACGTCCTAACGCCCTTCCTGATTGACCGTGACAATAGTAGCCAAATAGTTGCTAGCTCAAGCTTTATTGTACTTCCCGCAGCGGCCCGACTGCCTAAGCAGCGAGCCGCCAACATAGCTGACGCACGCACGTCGGTTATATAACTCTCTCCAACCAGCTGAGAGGCTAGTACATTAACCTGTACACAGAGGTTCATCCCCTGAAATACACTTACGTCTTTATAAGAGCACCCCCTAGCATCCTAACACTAAACAACACTCCACACTGGTAAGCTTACCCAGTTACGGGGAGCTACCCCCTCCTAGGCATCACCTTATAAATTGGTACACTAACACATACGTTTTAGATCTAACCACCCCCAACTAATGGATCTAAAACAGATTGGTGGAGGCCGGGTATCACGCACAGTAAACAAGGGGCTCATACAACGAGTTCTCGTGGTCAAAACGGCCCGTACCGCATACAGCCAAGCGAGACTGGATTTTTTTTTTCTCAGACAGAAAGCATCATTTTTGCTTCGCATTACCTACACAGGGGAAATTCTTGTCAAACCAACCCCCCAGCCCCCAGAAAGAATCAAAGATCGCGTACACATTTCTTCTTATACCCACCCTCAACTCAGAATGGCACCACATGTAGAGGAAACAGAGATTATAAGCCATAGAGGAAATAGGGGTACGGCGATACTATTAGCATTATTGCTAAGATGCCAGAGGCATATACAAAGCCGACAGACACAGATACGGGCACTCCAAACAAAAGTCAGGGCAATACAGGGCAAACAGCCATACACTCCGTCAGAGGGTAGGACAGCGCGATTGTGATGCGCACACAAGCACTTGAGGCACATACATGAACACCTCAATAGGATCCATGTCCAAAGAAACAGAATATACGACCAATTAATCACCACACATGGTCCCGTAATAGATAATGCAACCCTCGAGAGAATGAGGGTGCACTACACAAGTTTACACACTCAATACAGGGAGCTCATTCGCGAACAAGCGTTTCTCCAACTGGCGGCCACAGAACTGTATAGGACACAAGCACATTGATACAACAGGTTGCCAGCAGGTCATGAGCCTCAATAGGCAGTACGCCCAAATTTGGGGCGAGTATAAGGAACTCCGGGCTAACTAGGCCATTTTTGGGTTCATGGTAGGGCCACAAGCCCAGCCGAGAGAGGACATAAGCGTAGATACGCTAACTCGGTAATTTGCGAGGATGTCCCTCTCGCCACGTACTGGCACACATGGGAAGGAGTTCACCGTGGCCACAGTCCAGAAGACGGCCAGGTTAGACTCCAATACACTGCGGGGACAAAGTTACACCATTACACATCCCTTAGCTCCGGTTCGGAAGGCAATTTTGCCAAATCGGGGAGCAGAACCTAGGCCAAC
Organism: Meconema thalassinum; assembly: GCA_946902985.2. Taxonomy (NCBI): domain Eukaryota; kingdom Metazoa; phylum Arthropoda; class Insecta; order Orthoptera; family Tettigoniidae; genus Meconema; species Meconema thalassinum. The sequence continues at coordinate 71,804,484 of OX336399.1, read as the reverse complement.
CCTCTCAAAACGGACGAACGAGAGGGAGTTGACGCCAGGACTCTCGAGTACACATGACATAACAGGGAGTAAACGGGAGGTAACCATGTCATGGGCTGAGGACGTAGAGACCGCCCTACAGCACATTAAGCCCACATACACCTACACAAATAGGCAAACACAATGTCAGGAGTCTACCGTGGCCACAGGCCAGAAAGCGGTCAGACTACACGCCACTACATCGCCAGGGCAAACACAGGCAATCAAACGGCCTCTGCCGCTAGTCCAAAGGGCAATTTTGCCAGGACGAAAGCGGGCACCGGCATTTGTACCCCAGGTGCGAATGCATAAGAGGGTGTTGCCTTCAGGCCCTCAGGGTGCACAACACACACCCGCACACTCTGACCAGGCGCTAACACACAGTACACGGGGTATAAGAAAGGTCTTATTACCTACCCCACGAGACCGGTCAGTCAAAAATACACACACCCCCGTAAACTCTACTAGGGTAGCGCAGAGCGCAATTAGTCCCTCGAACACAGGCACACTCAGGACAACATCCAGGCACTACGGTGAAAGTAGGCCCAGTCTTACTTTGCTACAAATTCCTCCGGAAAATAGCAAAGGAGCACCTCAGTGGATTCCAGGGGCCTACACCTTAGTGACAGGGCGAAAGTATTCACCTTTCCGAGCAAGGACGCTCGGGCGGGGATAACGACTTTCACCAGGAGTACAAAATAAACCAATATCACTTGCACCACTATTATAGATACATGTAGGCTCGTTTACACGTGAGAAATACGATAATAGACACACCGAGACTCACAAACATAAACTGCACATTTTTTTCATGTATATACAGTGGAACATGGCTAAATTAAGAGTGTATAACTCAAACTCCTCCTTAGTTTTTTCCTTGGCCTCTAGCATTTTTTTTAGGTCATCAAGGGTTTACAATCGTGATTCATTTAGGACATATTTTGGACAATGCAAAGTTTTTAATATGCAAAGCCAAGCGGAAGCCAATCAATGGGACACGCGACTTAGGTTCGCAGAGAGCAATTCCGAGCACAGCTTAAGCAACAAATCACAGCATAGAGCTTAGGCGGGTCTTTCTAGGTAGAAATGACTAAATGTTCTATGTTCCGGTCCCACAGTTTGATAGATTCTCTTGTGACGGGCGAGAGCCCTAATCGTAGCAAGAATTAAGAATCTCAAACTATTTTTCAAAAATGGTAGATTCCCCTGAGACGTAACTAGATTAATGTAGTACTAACGTCGCCAAATAGGTGAATACTACACTCAGGTCCTACTTCTCATTTTTAAACATTTTTGATATTGTTTACGACACAATTTTTACAGACTACCGCCGCCTGGCAACCCGCTTTGATAAGCATAAAGCATTGAGCAGGCGGGATACAATATATATTCTCTACTCTTTTCAAAGTGCTCTCTTAATTCGGAGCGTTGCATAACTCATTTTGTTTGCCTCATTCATTAATCCCGAGAAAGGAAAGTTAGCCAAGGTGAACTGTATGTATTTAATCCATAGGCATACGTGACACATTACACTGCCTATAGCATGACTTTTTCTCACCTCCATAACAACACGCAAGCTAAAACACAAACACCATAGGGTGAAAATCCCAGACTTTGGGAAAGCCTACATATTTTTGGGCGGCACACAGCCAATTCACATTGCCACATAACAAGTTAATACGCTAACACAACTGGCCCGGAGACACAGCCTAAAAGGGCACCAGAAATAATTACTGTGGTTAAAGATGGTCTCGAACCCGTAACCTCCTGAATACCAGGAATGTAAGGTCGGGTAACTATCCAGTTGCAGGATAGGAAAGTAAGGGACAGTTACACTAACAGATATTCCCACGCGGAAGACAATAAAATCACCTCCGACACCTAGTCACCAAACACGCGACTAGCGGCCCAGAGACACTCGTGCATAACGACATTTAGTACCATTAATAGGGATATATTCGACCCACGCTACATTAACACAAAACTTGGGGACACGAATGTATTCAGTGGAAGGTTCTTATACATGGCGGAAAGCCATGATCACAACAAGAGAACGGGCAATCAAATTCACACACATACACGTGCTGGAAACATGAACAGAGCCAGACAAGTAACAAGTGAGTGCACACGCCATTGTAATTCAATACTGTCGCACTCAGCGATAACACACTCCGCGTGGGCGACCTTTGCTGGCACAGACAGACTAAGAGCACTCCAGGCTGAACTGGGACATACACATTCATTCACGCCAAGTCCAGAACCCCATAACTTCCAAAATTACACTACGAGGAGAATTCAAAAAGACCCAAACTTCTCACGCCAAGGCGTATTCTCATCCGCGTGCCTTAAATACACGATGCGTGTGCCATAGTATACACGGTACAAAAAATCGTAACACCAGGACCTTGAACCAAGGCGGGTCCGAACTCATAACCACACAAACACTCGTGCCAAAAACTAACTAACCAATGGTATTTTTGGTACGAAAAACACAATCAAAATACATACAAGGGGCGCTCAAAACCAACAGACAACGCAGACATAGAACACAGAGAATTACATGAAATTGCGGGTCCAAATGCCCAATAAAAATCGGACACCGTGGAAAACAACTATACAGACTCCCAATTAGACCGAAATTGGCCCATACAAGTACATAAACAGGTAATACCACATTTCCTCCGGCCAAACACCATGCAAAAATTTCGATTACATCAGACATAGGAAATAGGTTTCCCAAACACAGGTATAGCAATTTCATAGGGCAAAAAGTCTTATGGAATAGTGTCCACACAGCAGTACTAGCAAAAATAGGACGAATTGACACATTGGCCCGCCCGGAATCCCGAACAGCGACAACACTCACATACTGGCAAAAAGTCACGTTCCGACTGCCGACATACGCAATGTCAGAGACTTCATGTACACAAACAAATGAAAGCATAACATGACGAAAATACTGACTTGCAGATTCCGCCGCATTGCAACACTGCTGTCGACAGACTCTATTGTTATATCGGAAGTGACCATGAAATCACAAACACAAACCAATTATAATGCCATACATTTTTCAGCACTGCTACAACAGTTGTGACATTTAGCAATGTACAGACATAATAAGCCGGACTTATCTTAGGGCCACAGGGACATATCTACAAAGATGTTGACAAGTTGCACGCGCCATCTGATACTCAGACACACGGTACACGATAGGACTTAGCCGATAACAGGCCTCCCGCCCGCATGATGTAGCGGAACATAGTCCCATATACACGCGCTCACTAATCAGGGGCGAATACAGACAGGGGCTCTGAGGGAACAAGACCTCCCCCTAATAACTTCTTTTCTCGACTTTATTTCTAAAAAAAATCATTACAGGCAATGAGGACATGGCCAGGCACACTACGATCACTTGCTGCATTAACACTAGAAATGGGAGACCAGATTAGGCTGTGACGTCACAGCGTCTCCACATTTACTATCCCAGGAGGCGGATAGAAAGCAGACATGGACCAAGGGAGAATGACAGGAGCATAGGTGGACAATCCCAGCGGGATTACCAATATACCACCCACAGGCTACCATTTTACTACCATACTCCCCTTCCATAACCTTCCCAATTACAACATTAACCAACACAGACATACAGACACGATAAAAACAGCTACACTACATGACAAAATATACACCGGGGTTGATAGACTTCATGCGTTTAAAGAGAGGGCTTACTACGCCCTGGATCTCAATGCTAACACCTGGATATTAGGGGTGTGTCGGAAAAACGACAATTAAGCGTAATGCGCATCTCTAAGTCAGAGATGAGGCCAAATTTATATACTAACCATTTTTTTAATTAAATAATCCCGCATGAAAGGGACATAATATTATTTTACACTGACCGATACCTATCCTTACATGAGTGCGGGTACGCCTCATATCCAGACACATGCATGGAATATCCCGTCCACATACCAAGGGTTATTATTATTAAACCTGCATGACACTTTGTTAAATTTTTTGCAATCCCGGGAAATACCTACCCCCGTCCACTCATTGTAAGAGCATCCTGATAGCATTACCGGCTCAAGGCCACCATTCACAGGAAGCCCAAAGATGCGCAACCCCCTCTTACCATACTTTCAGCCTAGTCAACAAATAACGCCCCCCGGATCCTAATAACAGGGAACCTAACGCCATAAAACCTACTAACGCCTCCATGAAAGTTAACAGAGCATTACAGCTGGAAATCCGACATAGCTCAGTAGACCTGAAGTAGTCTATACACTTAGAAGTTTCTACAGCCCCGAAACACTTGAAAAATTTCACATTGTATACACAATAAATTATTTACACAGTACACTTATATTTTTTACATAAAAAGGAATCTGATAACACGCTGATTGGTGATGACGACATAAGCAGAAGGCCAGAGGCACCACACTGGAGCAGAGCTGGGGAAGGTGATGATGACCCTTACCCCAGTTGGCTCAACAGCTCAATGACCCTAGTTAACTTAACGACTAGACCAAAAAGACGAACTACGTAAGGTTGAGGCATTCATGGCCTGGCCCGGGCAAACTTCGGAATCCTAGGTGTGCCTAGCCTGCCCCTAGGACGAAGAGATGTTACACCCACTATGTGCCACGGTCGTCGAAGCCAAGACCTGCAGGGGAGACTTTCTGAGGATGGTGGGAGAAATAGCCAGCTCCACGCCGGACTCAGGAGTTGACCCTAGGGACGACCAAACTATGACTAGACTTGTAGTTAGATATAAGTAAGTAGGGCTTCTAGAGCGAGAAGCAAGACTCCTAAGCGCAGGAGTGAAGCATTATTGTTGCCAATAAGGGCGAAGAGCATACTATTACTGCCAATAAGGGCGAAGAGAATACTACTACTGCCAATAAGGGCGAAAAGGATACTATTACTGCCAATAAGGGCGAAGATGATACTATGCCATTGGACGATGTCCAATGCCCACATAAATGGTGACGCAGTGGGCAGCCAAGGGCATTAAATGAGGAGCATGGCGAGCTCTCACAGGGGTCAAAGTGGGCAGACCCAACAACGACAACATATGCAAAGGCAACGGCAATGAGCAGGCAAATACAGCGGGCGAGGCGGTTTGCTTAGTGGCACCGTAAGCCGCCTGCGACTATATTAATACTAGTTAATAATCATTAGCATAAGCGTCGACAACTAGTATTAAGGGAGCGGAATCCGGCGATTCTAGAGACAACCGGTGTTTCTAGGATACGTGCGGGTGGTGATCTGGGGAGGTAAAACTGCCCCGGGCGATCGCTCTGGTCAAAATTTTAGCACGTAAGACAGTTGCATTTTGGTACGCAACTTAGGATTAAGCAAATTTACTAACCGCTGATGCTAAATAATAGCACAGCATATTTCGGCAATAAAGTAAGGTCAACCATTCGGCTTATAAATAGCAACCATTTTTTTTACTTACCATAATTAAGGTAACGCCGTTCGGCACCTGATGACCGACAAACCCGTCATCAGGGTAAGCCCGATAACACATTAGGTTAACAATAGACTAAGGTAGAATATCTCGGCACCTGATGACTGACAAACCCGTCATCAGGGTAAGCCCGATAATACATTAAGTTAGATTAACTAGGTTAACTAAGACTAATATAAACACTTTGAGAGTAAGAAAAAACATTACGGCACCGTGTAGGGTAATCCCGATCATACAATCATGTGTAAAGAGAACATGACATTAATAATGGCCACAGGTTAACACTAATCATGCTATTTTTTTTCAAATAAAAAAAGAGCTTCAGCCAATGAACACACTGACACAGGAGCCGACATAAAGAATAGGCAATATTCATATGTTTTTTTAACCTCTCCATTTTTCAGGCGCCGTCACCAGGCATATGGCACTGGTGACAATGATTTCACTGCCATACAGCAGCAGCATGTTATTTGTGCCATGATATTATTGTGTACCACCTTTACGCACTAATTTGTATTTGTAATTTGTATTCATCCTCACACAACCCAACACATACACCTCCATTTTTTTACAGCTACACTCCAGAAATCTGAACAGCAGGGTTGATACCTGTGGGGTATCAGGCTTGCTGACAGATCAACATAAACAAAGAACATAAAGCGTCAAAGATGCGACGCAACATACGGCAATGAGGGCGCAACCGATCTGTGGTGGCGACACTCACTGTCAAGTGTGAAGGCATTCGCCCACAGAGAATGATTCACAAAGTAGGGGTACATATCAGCGGCACGACCACTAAACTACACCGGGAAACGGCCGGACAGGATTAGCCGTGGGACGGCACATAAATACAAAGAGTCGCGTGCACGCAAGTTACAATAGACACGGCCGTCTAGGTATAGCATAATTAATAATAAAGATAGATAGATATAAGTATATAATGTAATATAATGTAATACAAAATACGGTAATATTGTTCAAAGGCACTACACACAAAATTATGATGCCACACATTGTGAATACACATATTTTTGTCACACACATGTACACAATGATTATGATTTGTTTCTTTCATTTTCTTTCTTCTAACGTCCCAATTTGTAAAGGTGTTCCGTTTTATCCCAACTCAATAAACATATTTTAAATATTTCCCGTAACTTATACCCTGGAACACCTATTTTTTTCTATTTCATCCATCTTTCACATTGCAGGGAGCAATTTTTTCCCCCAAGATAGAGCCGGACGGCACAATCACCCGTCCAGCCCTGGGTTTTTTCCTCCCTGCACAACAATATATTACATAATGTTTAAAACCATGTATTTTTTGGGGAACTTTTTATATATTGCAAATGCCAATTTTTTTTCTCATGCACTGTTTTAAAATGTGAAATGTATATGTATATCCCAAAACCCACCCCTCTGAACACGAGCTGATCTCACACCTACACGACATCGCTACATCAACACGACATCACTACCTCTACACGACACAGAAGAAACGAAGAAGAGATACAAGGAAGATTCAAGAATAACCTAATACATCGACACCCCAACTTCACGTTCCGTTCCCGTTCGCGGGGACGCGAACTAAACAGAGGAAGAGGCTTGTACAGGCCCCCAGGGGGTTGCACCCCCTGGAAGCCACCCTCCATCATCTATTAAAACCACCCCTAACTGGCAAATCTCATAAGTCCAGAACAGTATCTTTTACACAGCAAGGGCGGCCGACCAGCTTGGAAGGCTTGCCAAACACTTGCATCACACTATAAACATCTACACTATAACTAACTGGGGCAGCTATGCCAATGGAATGCTGACAGTACAACACCAAAGCCTATAAGAGGAAGGCCTTAATGGGGACAGCGATCTCTATTATCTGTCATACCGTGTGTCGCCGAAGGCTCTGCTGCAAGCTGCTATCACCAGGTGAGCATCAGTGAAGTGTTCAGAGATCCTATATTTTGTAACCTACCCCACAAACTTGTACACTTAAACTTATAACATTTATTACATTCCCCTAAAAGGGACTTACAATTGCATACTCACTGACCAATAAATACTTGGTCAGTACACTACACTTGTCTTACTAATTACACGCCTCTTTACGTCCTAACGCCCTTCCTGATTGACCGTGACAATAGTAGCCAAATAGTTGCTAGCTCAAGCTTTATTGTACTTCCCGCAGCGGCCCGACTGCCTAAGCAGCGAGCCGCCAACATAGCTGACGCACGCACGTCGGTTATATAACTCTCTCCAACCAGCTGAGAGGCTAGTACATTAACCTGTACACAGAGGTTCATCCCCTGAAATACACTTACGTCTTTATAAGAGCACCCCCTAGCATCCTAACACTAAACAACACTCCACACTGGTAAGCTTACCCAGTTACGGGAAGCTACCCCCTCCTAGGCATCACCTTATAAATTGGTACACTAACACATACGTTTTAGATCTAACTACCCCCAACTAAGGGATCTAAATCAGTATAGAGCTGTAGGATTGCATACTTTCTGATATATTGATATTAGGGTAAAAACATATATGTTACACATAGCACATACGAAATTTGGTTGAAATCCCACTGATAGTATAGACGTTACATGTATTTAAAAATTGGTCATCAGCAGGCTTAGAATCATGTTGGTAGAACTGAAGTATATAACCTAATCCAGGTACTATACGTGTGCATAGTTTAAAGCTGTCGGCTTGCATACTTTCAGATATATTGGTATTTGGATGAAGAAAATAGAGAGAGCAATTATTAACAGTAGGCAGCCCTGGTGGCTGTTAAGAATACACTCAGTCATATCTGTTTATGTACATATATTACATACAAAATTTGGTTGAAATCGAATTAATAGTGTAGAAGTTATATGCATTTAAAAATCGGACTTATCAGAAGGCTTAAAATTATTTTGGCAACACTGTCATGTATGGCCTCCTGGAAATTAAACTGAAATCGTATTATCTGCATGTGTGCCAATTTTGGAATAGCTCCGATGCATACCTTCCATTATATCCAACATGGAGCTCAAATTTCTAGTGCGTTTTTTCAGCAGTTGGTATCACTGACATCATTTTCAAATATGGGCTTGAGATATTCAGGTATACATCTTTACTCATACTAAATTAGGTTTCGATTGCTGCAGCCGTTTAGGAGTTGATAGACACACACACACACACACACACACACAGCCAGACAGACAGAAGTACAGACAGACAGACAGACAGACAAACATTTTCCCGGATCGATCTCATAAGTCTACTTTTTCCTCATTTTTGCAGGCTAAAAATATCTTAACAATAAACTAAATGTGGAGGCCGCATAGGCCACTTGTACGTTTCGTCGCTATTCAAGTGTGTGTTCATTCCCAAACAAATGGATAGGACGTCAGGGACTGTCACTATGGCCTGCTCATTCTCCCGATTTCAATATATTAGACTTTTACTTATGGGGTCATTTTAAGGCCATTGCGTATGCCACATCTATTCATAACATGAACATGCTGCATCAGCGAATAGAGCAAGGATGTCAGCAGATACGACAGACGCCGGGAATATGGGAGCGTGTGAGACAGTCAATGATACGGCGAATAGATTCTTGCATTACAGCTCGTGGTAGCCATGTTCAGTACCTTCTGTAGAGAACTGTAAGTAGTAACGTACACTTTATCAACTCAAATGACCAACCTGCATAGTGAAGTGGTCTGTGTTATATACACCACAAGCAATGCTTCTAGCACGGAAACGAAAGCAAATACACCAAATGTTTAGTGGACTTGTTTTGCTTGTTCTCGGGTCCTCTATCGAATCCCCAGAGGATTTCCACATATTCTGCTACACCCTGTATATTGATTGAATCCTCACCTTAAATATGGTGAGCAAACAATAGCCTCCATTTTGACCCAACGGGACGGCACGGCCCAGCACGATACGGCACGGTCAGCCTTAAATCTTAGTCATGCTATGGTATAATAATTCTATTATAAGATGCTAATATCCTACGGGTCACCTCCTTGAAGATAGTTTAAACCACGCTCTGTACGACAAACGGATTTGGCTTGACCGGGCCTTGTTGAATCGTAAGTAACGGTTAGGCTAGACTACTTAAATGATTCATGCGTTCGCCATCTTGAAACTATTTGGCCTATTTAGCCTAGTTTCATATATCCTACTGGTCTTAGGAAACGAGAAATGAAGACGAGATAAAAAATTGCACGGACGCCATCTTTAAGTTCTCATAAAATTCCATTAAATTAGACGTCAGTATATTAAGGCTTGTATGAAGGTATACCATGCCAAGTTTCTGGGATGAAAAGTCGCGGGAACAATCAATCTAAAATTTGAAATTTCGCGTCGCCGCCATGTTGGTTTCGTGCTCACTAGGTTATTGAATGAGCCATAGGGACACCTAAGTTAATAGCCACTATCAACATACATCATTTCAGTTTGATTGCTGTAATATATTTGTAGATATTGAGAGCCGTCTAAATAATTTGAAAGGTCGCCATGTTGGATTGTCATGAGTGTAGCCCACAGAGTTATGTACCGTTAGATGAAGATTATTGCGTAGGTTAATTTTTGAAACTTTCACTTCGATCCCATGATTAGGACACAATAAATAAAAGCTTAATTTCAAAATTTTGTACAACCGCCATCTTAAGGTTATGTAAACAATTGAACTAAATTAAATGTCGTTGCATTACAATGTGCCAAGTTTCACTGTGCTCGGATGGTCAAATGGCGAGAAGAGTCTATTGAAATGTTTCAACTTTGCTTGTCCGCCATGTTCAGTTTGTACTTAAACTTCCAGTAGTATCCTTTATCACTGTACAAAATTTGAGGGTGATATATATTACTGTTGTGGATATATAGAATGCCAGTGAAATACTACGCCTGGCCGCCATGTTGTATTAGTGAAAAGTGTTAAAATTAGAAAGGAAAGGTGAAGGTCAAACTAGGTAGAAATGTGCACTTACCGAGTTTCATTGAAATCGCTTGGGCCGTTTAGATTTTATTAGGGGGACCAACACACACATTTACGCACAAACACACGGACAAAAGGTGAACTCATAGGCTAATAACGAATGAGTTGTTTGAGTCACATAATAGTTTTGAAGTGGATGTCGTGATCAGCAGCCACCACGACATTGACTAATATGAGTTTAAACGTATTGCGCTGACCACGGTTTCTTCCTAGTTTTGCAAGATTTACCCCTACACACAGTTACAGTGCAGGTCAAGGTGAATAGAGCGTCACAGGTAAAAAGGTGGGTGATAGCCTCGTCCCACATCCTTACATCTTAGCGTGTGTAACTCCCCCATTAAGTCACCCCACCGACGGATTGGGGAGTGAAATAAATTATTTGATATATTTTTGTATTATTTGCTACAGGCACATAAAGGTATTAGATGATACCAAAACTCTCCAAATAAAATAACGAGCCACCCACTCGCGCTGAGGTAATGGGCTTACCGCGAACCGTGGATAATCAGTCGGACGTGACGCATCACAGTGGAGAGCGTGGAACTCAGGTGTTTAGTTTTACAACGTTATTCCATTATATGGTATTAATACTCTCGCTGGATACTGCATGGAGTAGTCGAATAAATGAAGAGTACAGGTGCGCTAGGAGTAGATCAAGCGTCTGCGAGTGACATTATGATTCAATCACATGTCAACATGGTTTTTAGCCTATTTTCATTCATGAAAAAAAAAAAAAAGGCTTATGAGATCACCTTTTTTCCGTGTGTGTGTGTGTGTCCCCTAATAAAATCTATACGGCGAGAGCGATTCCAATGAAACTCGGTAAGGATATACAAGCCTCCGTGGCCTAGGTGGCAGCACACCGGCCTCTCACCGCTGGGTCGGTTGAAATCACGGTCACTCCGTGTGAGATCAGTGCTGGACAAAACGGAGGCAGACGGAATTTTCCCCGGGTACTCAGGTTTTCCCTCTCAAGAATTTCATTCCAGCAACACTCTCCACTATCATTTCATTTCATCTGTCATTCATTTAATCATAGCCCCAGGGGAGTGAGACGGGATTCGTCAGCCAGCACAGTTCATATCCTCGCCGCTAGATGGGGGGGGGGGGCTTAATTTATTTCATCCCTGACCTGGTCGGTCGACTGGAAGCAGGCTGTGGATTATCATTTTTCAGTAAGGACATAGTACGATTTGTCAGACCCCGACCGTGCCCTTCAAATTTTAATGATGATGATGTTATCCGTTCAGTCGAATCCGACCATCGGAGATTCTATGAATCATCACTCTCCAAGTTTTCTTGTGCCATGCTGCATTCTTTAGCTGATCCAGGGTGAGGTTAGAGCCTGTTTTAATGGTGTCTAACCAACGTGTCTTCTGGCGACCAGGTCTTCTGGTACTGCTGATCATTCCTAGCATGATTGCTTTTTCTATTGCATCTGATCGCATAACGTGGCCAAAGTATGCTAACTGCAACTTCATAGTCTTGCCGACCAATGACATATGGGGCTTGATGAGTTCTAATACTGCCTTATTGGTGACTTTTGCAGTCTATGGGTATTCTTAAGAGTCTACGCTAACACCAGATCTCAAAAGAATCGATCTTCCTCTTGTGAGCCTCTTTTAGGGTCCAGCTCTCACATCCATACATGAACAGTGGGAATACAATCACATTGACTAATGTAAATTTGGTAGCCAAACTCATATCTCTCAAATTTTATACGTATTACCAATCCAACATGGCGGCCGTACGAATTATTTCATCGGCTATCTATATCTTCAAAACTACTACTGATATCGCCCTGATTTTTTTTACGGTCATAGAGTGCACTACCAGAAGTTCATCTATGTAATTTTAAGATACCTTTTGAGTACAAATCGAACATGACTACCAATCGAAGTTGAAACATTTAAATAGACGTTTCTCACGATTTAATCATCCGAGCGCAGTGAAACTTGGTACAGCATATGTCTATATACTGTAATGCACTGACATCTAATTCAGTTCAATTGTTTACATGACCTCAAGGTGGCGGCTGTGCGAAATTTATAAATTAAGTTTTTATTTCTTGTGTCCTAATCATGCGATCTAAGTCAACGTTTGAATAATCAATCCACGCAATGATCATCATCCAACAGTACATAACTCTACGGCCTACATATATAAAAATCCAACATGGCGACCATCCGAAATATGTAGATGGTTCTGAATATCAACTAATCCATTACAGCAATCAAACTGAAATTTTGTATGGTGATAAAAACTATTAACATTAGTTCACCTATGAGACTTTCAATAACCTGATGAGCACAAATCCAACATTGGGGCAACGTGAAATTTAATAATTCAAATGGACGTTTCTCGCGATTTATACATCCGAGCGCAGTGAAACTCGGTACGGTAAATGCTTATACAAATTTTAATCCACTGAAATCTAATTTATTTCAATTGTTTTCATAACCATAAGATGGCGGCTGTGCGAAATGTTAAAATCTTTTTTTTTAAATTAATTTCTTGTGTCCTAATCATGTGATTGAAGTTTGAATAAAAAACCTACGCAATATTCTTCACATACAAAAAAACACACAAATACGCACACGCACACGCACACACACACACATACATAAATGAAAAGAGGCTAAAAATCCCACTCGGTACAACGGAAGGCGGAGGTAGATTTCACTGGGCAAAGAAAAATATTTCGAATTCACTAAATTGGCCCATTAAAACATACAAAATTTCCACATTAGCATAGGAGAGCATCTTCTTAAAATTTTCAATGCATGTGAGATTTTCGAAATGAAATGCCATGTCCTGTGGTTTGGATTCCTCGTAGAAAGAATGTCTTGTGGCTCATGATCGCATGATTAACGGTCACGTAAAACGCAAAGCTTCCTACGTAGCTTCATTATTACATTTTCCAAAATATTTTACTAATTTCTTGGCGTGGGGATGGGTCATATCATAAATTTTGTAAGTCAAAAGTTTTGGGTTTTTGTTAAAAACAGGATGGGAACTTTCCCCACTTCCATCGACTCATGCGCGCATACCTGAACGAGAAATTACCCGCAACGTTGGACTGGCCGAAACCCTGACCATGACATCGCATTGTTGCGGTGGCCACCTCGTTCCCCAGACTTAACCCCATGTGATTTCTTTCTCAGTGGATATGTGAAGGACAGGGACTTAATTCCGCCATTTCCTGCTGACTTGAATGACTTCCGAGATCATATTACAACAGCGATAGAAACGATCGACCGTAACATGCTGGTACGGGTGTGGGCGGAGTTGGACGATTGCCTGGATATCTTCCGAGTATCCAAAGGTGCACACATAGAACATTTGTAAGGTATACCAAACAAACTTGGAAAGATTGCCCGTCCTTTGGTAGTCTATATCATTCACACTGATATGTAAAGTACTCATTTCGCAATGAACTTCCGAAATGTGACACTGATTTAGGATTAACCCTGTATTGACCATTTTGAACGGTTTTAATATTGTGCCTAATAAGAGAGGTATAATATTTTTCTTTAAAAACTTTACTTTTCCCACCCCTTTTGGTTAATGGTTGGTGCTATGAAAAACGTGAAATGAGATTTTGGCCCTTATCCGATGAATAGTACGAACTTTGAATGGATTTGATTTCTCGTACACTAACGAAGTTATACTGATATTCCACTTTTTTCAAACCCCCCCCCCCCCTCTCCCCACGTTTCCACCCCGTTCGTTCAATTTCTCTCATTTGCGAACTTGATCTAGATTTTTCAAGGTAATATGATATGGATAAATTTGAAAGTTACTGGTGCAAAATTACGGCAGTTATCGCGTCCACAAGAAAATTGATACTTCCGTAATTCGCAATATGGTAACGATCATTGTATGAAAGCTACCTATGGGACAATTCCCCTTTTTATCCCCACTACCCTTATGTACAGGGTGTATCCCTGATGATGTTACAATAAATTGCAAATGGATCAATGTGACGTAAAGAACCATAGAACGGTAACGATCATGTCACAAGTTATAAGAAAATGTTACTGATTTAATACCACTTACCTGCACAAGTCGGTGGCGTTTACGGATGTTTACACGTGCCAAAAAAAAAAAAAAAACATTTCGTTGGATTCCGGCACGTCGAGGAACGCCTGCGGGACATTCCGTCACCCCAACGTCTATTAAGAACTAGTCTCTTCGCCGAGTCGAGATAGTGGAAGTAAACACAGTTGCACACGTGCTTGGAGGGCCGCCAGCAAGGGGTGCATAGAGCTGTGCCTGTTGAACATAAACTAACTTCAGTGCTGTGTATAGTCTACATGTGAAGTGGTCAGTCTCACAGTGTCTCTCAGTGTCTCTCACAGTCTCTCAGAGTCTCAGAGTCTCTGAGTCCTCAGTCTCAGGGTCCTCATAGTCTCAGGGTCTCAGGGTCTCAGTCTTCAAGTGCCTCGTCCTCCAAGAACATTGGCGATCAGTAGCATGATCTGCTGTTTGTCCATAGCTGTTCTACGCAATGACACTGTATTGAGTCCAAACCACTGGCTTAAGTTCCTTAGCCAGGATATTCATCTGCGTCCTGGAGCCCTCATGTTATCAATCTTCCCTTCGATAATTAATTGCAAGAGGTGGTATTTGTTGTTGCACATGAAATGACCAAAGTATTCTAATTTTCTACATTTAATGATACTGAGAATTTCCGAGTCTTTGTTCATACGCCGCAGTACTTCCACATTCGTGACTTTAGCTCTCCGTGATATCCTTAAAATCCTGCGATACGTATTGATTTAATGGATTAATTAGTTCTTAACTGCCTATGACAGGCAACAGTATACAGTGTAGCACAGCACTAAGTGCAGCAAGTCTTGTATTTTCTAGGGTCACGGCATGACTAATGATCTCGGAGCTTCTTGGCTACCCCTGTCCGGCAGAGCCGATGACGTGAACTGGGCGTGTTTCCCTGTCCAGGCAGTCAAGTGACCACGTGCAAGTATTTACGCGCACCATTTCGACTCGGCGAACAAACTTTAGAATTGAGGACGGACGTAAGCAACTGCGATTATTAATAAATGTTGACTCGATAGTTTCGGGACTATGAGTCCTTATCTCAAATGGATTCATTTGCCTTCCGCCATCATCCCTGAAATTGGGTAACATCATCACGGATGAAAATTAAAATCCACAGCCTGCTTCCAGTCGACCGATCGGGTCAGGGAATGGAATGAATGAAGCCCCCATCTAGCGGCGAGGATATGATCTGTGCGGGCTGCCGAAGCCTGTCGCACTCCCCTCGGACAATGATTAAATAAATGACAGATGAAATGAAATAATAGTGCAGAGTGTTGATGGAATTAAATTTTTGACAGTGTCACTGTTCATTTTACTTGGGTTTGTTAGGTTAAGAAAATGGCGCTTGCTGGGAGTGCTGTCCGTTACCCAAAAGGTAGAGATATCTAGTATTTTCTAAGTTCCTTTTTTATGCTGTTTTTATATATATATATATTGATTATTATTTTAGATTCCATGCTGTAAAAATTTTGTTAGAGGTCTGATTAGTAGTGAGTATCTTTGAGAGTATCCATGGAGATTGTAGAAATATATGAGGGAAGAAGTTAGATGATTATTGTGTTCGGTCTTGGACTTAGATAAGGTTTTCGTGGAAAAGAGAAGTATCTGTTGACTTGGTCTGATTCTTATCAGCGAGAATGATTAGGTTTTTTGTGATAAGATCCCGAGAAGTGAAGTGTTAAGAGATTGATGCTCATTGTTGAATGAAAAGAATAAATGGAGAGAGATTTTTTTTAAGTATCCCTCATTGAGAATAATCAACCATGACCCCGAATATGTACAGTTCCAACAGGGAAAACCGGAGTACCCGGAGAAAAGCCTGTCTGCTCCACTTTGTCCAGCACAAATCTCACATGGAGTGACCGGGATTTGAACCACGAACCCAGTGGTCAGAGGCCGGCATGCTGCCGCCCAGCCACGGAGGCTCAACATCATCACGGATACACCCTGTATTGTATTTCTATTACAAGGCATTACTTCAAATACCGTCGTCTTGGCGGCACAGTACACGTGCCAAGTCGTCTTTGTCCCCAATGAATCTCATTAAGCTCACGAGGAAAAAGCCTCCTCCCAGCAATTATCTCAGCCACTAATTATTCTCTAAGTGGTGTCGCACTGAACACACAAGTAATTACAATGGAACGAGGCTGGGTGCTACTCAATATAATTTATCAGACACGAACAATGGGATGTAGAACAAAAATACCTACAAATTAGCAACATTTATTTCTGTAGACAAATCTTCGAAAAGTTGTCATTTCATGAGCATTATTTGTGAGCATGATATGGAAAATGAAGTCTTCAAGCAAATAGGACATGTTCCTGTTGTTAAGTCATTTAGGGGCTTTGCAAAATCAGTTAGCCCTGTGTATTTCGGTACGTGCAAATGCCTCCGTGGCTTAGGCGGCATCACGCCTGCCCCTCACCGCTGGGTCCGTGGTTCAAATCCCGGTCATTCCATGTGAGATTTGTGCTGGACAAAGTGGAGGCAGACAGGTTTTTCTCCGGGTACTCCAGTTTTCCCTGTCCAAAATTTCATTCCAGCAACACACTCTACTCTCATTTCATTTCATCTGTCCTTCATTTAATCATTGACCCAGGGAGTGCGACAGGCTTCGGCAGCCGGTACAGTCCTTATCCTCGCCGCTAGATGGGGGCTTCATTCATTCCATTCCTGACCCGGTCGATCGACTGGAAGCAGACTGTGGATTTTCATTTCGGTGCGTGTAGAATTGTCTGATAACGTGTGTTATAGGAATATATTCTTCCCCAAAGTTTTCTACCGACTCAAATGCAAAATGCTGACACCAAGCTTTGAGCATTAACAATTCCTTTCCGGCCATGGGAAATTTCAATTTTATTTCGATATTTTTAAATGAAAGCAGAAGACGATTACTCTTGCATTAGATGCAGATCAACTCAAAGCATATTTCACTGTCCTGCCTTCGAAAGAGAAAGATATAATCTGAACACCATTTGAATTACTACAATAATGAACTATCAAAACCACGTCATAACATTTAAAAAAAAGTCTTATTGTTCCAATCAGTTTTTAACATTCACATATCACATTTACTCTAGATTATCTCTGTAAATTGTCTTATTCAGTGAGCAATCTGTAATTTTTTAAAATACAACCCTAATCTACTTCGGCGGATTAGAGTTCCCCTTGTAATGGATATTCAATTAAAAAAATAGTGGTGTCTGTGGCAGTGTGTGTATCTGAAATGCAGGTGAGGATTGGTAAGGAGGCCGCCGTGGCCTTAATTTAGGAACCATCCCGGCAGTTGCCAGGAATACAAGTGTGAAACCATGGTAAACCACTTCTAGGATGGCTGTGATGGGATTCGAATCAACACTTGTTGAAATCACTGGACACCGAATTTTACCAGGAGCGTTTTGTAAAACCAATTTTTGGCTATTAAAAATTATACAAATTATTCTATTTTAATTGCCTTTCCTATTTGAATTTTGAATTTTTAATGCGACACCCAACGCTGTATTTTGCATCATTTTAATTTTTATTCTAAGGATATCCAGTTCGTTATTATTTTTGATTTAATTAGAAACAAGTAGTTCCGTGCAGAACTATACAGCCTATTTTCATATATCCTACTTATGTTAATTGCCACTATCAACATACAAAATTTCAGTTTGATTGCAGTAATAGATTCGTAGATATTGAGAACCAACTAAATATTTCGGATGGTCGCCATGTTGGATTTTATATACGTAGGTCCTAGAGTTATGTTCTGTTACATGAAGATTATTGTGTACGTGTAGCATTCAAACTTCAATCGCATGATTATGACACAAGAAGTAACAAGGAGATTTTAAAATTTTACACAGCTGCCATCTTGTGGTTATGGAAACAATTGAAATAAATTAGATGCCAGTGTATTAACATTCGTATAAGGATTTACTGTACCAAGTTTCATTGCACTCGGATGGTTAAATTGCGAGAAACGTCCATGTGAATATTTATACTTCGCGTCGCCGCCATGTTGTAGTTTTGATCACCAGGTTATTGAAAGTCCTAGGGTGAACTTATGTTCATAGCCCATATGAACATAAAAATCAGTTTGATTGCTATAATAGTTTCGTAGATATTCAGAGCCGTCTAAATATTTTGGATGGTTGCCATGTTGGATTGTTAAAATGTATAGGCCATAGAGGCATGCACCATTAAAGGAAAATTATTGCGTAGGTTCATTATTCAAACGTTAACTTCGATCGCCTGATTACGACACAAGAAATAAAAACTTAATTTTAAAATTCGCACAGCCGCCATCTTGAGGTTATGTAAACAATTGAACAAAATTAGATACCAGTGCATTACAGTGTGTATAAACATTTCCTGTACCAAGTTTCATTGCGTTTGGAACATTAAATCGCGAGAAAGATCTATTTAAAATTTTCAAATTCGACTGGCCATGTTCTTTTTGTAGCTAACCGGTTTTCGAAAGTCTTATAGACGAACTTCCAGTAGTGTCCTTTATCTCGGTACAAAATTTCAGGGTGATACCGCTAATAGTTTCAGAGATATAGAATGCCGGTGAAATATTCCGCACAGCCGCCATCTTGTTGGTATGTAAACTATTGAAAGAAGTTAGATGTCGGTGCATTACAATGTGTATGAACATATACTGTACAAACTTTTATTGCGTTTGGTTGGTTAAATCGCGATAAACGTCTGTTTAAATGTCGCAAATTCGCTTGGCCGCCATGTTGGTTTTGTAGTTACCAGTTTTTCAAGAGTCACATAGGTGAACTTCTAGTAGTTTCCTTTATTTCACCATACAAAATCCAGGGTGATATCGGTAATAGTTTCAGAAATATAGAATGCTGGTGAAATATTTCGCACAGCCGCCATGTTGGATTGGTGAGACGTAACACAATTTGAAGAACACGGCCGGGGTCGTCCGGAATAGTGCTATGAATTTACCGAGTTTCATTGACATCGCTCCAGCCGTTTAGAAGTTATTAGGGGGACACACACACACACCATCACACACCACAAACACACGGACAAAAGGTGATCTCATAAGCCTATTTTTTTTTCAAAATTGAAAATAGACTAAACATGTTTATTTATTATTTATGGCATTTCATTATTACACTTGAATATAACATTTAGGATTTTAATTCTTGATTTGGCCTGAGGAAGACCTCATTTTAGGTTGAAACATGTACTGTGTCGCCTCCGTAGCGTAGCGGTCAGCATGGTTAGCTGCCGCCCCGGAGGTCCTGGGTTCGATTCCCGGCTCTGCCACGAAATTTGAAAAGTGGTATGATGACTGGAACGGGGTCTACTCAGCCTCGGGTGGTCCAACTGAGTAGAGGGGGTTCGATTCCCACCTCACCTCAGCCATCCTCGAAGTGGTTTTCCGTGGTTTCCCACTTCGTCTTCGGGCAAATGCCGGGATGGTTCCTTCTCCAAGGCCACGGCCGCCTCTTTCCCTCTTCCTTGCCTATCCATCCTACGCATCCCTTACCTTCCCTCATGAGGCCCCTGTTCGCTTTGCAGGTGAGGCCGCCTGGGCGAGGTGCCAATCCCACCTCACCAGTTGTATCCACTCCGATTAGATGTTCCCAGCTCTAGGACACTGCCCGTAGAGGCGGTAGTGGTGAGTTCCCTCGCTGAGTCCGTGGGTTCCACCAACCTGGAGGGTAAACGACTAAGAAAGAAAGAAAGAAAGAAAGAAAGAAAGAAACATGTACTGTACCTATTAACATAACAGATTATTTTAATTCATGTATTGATTGACGTACAGATTTACCAACTTTATAAATAATACAATGTTAATGGCGACTATGTTGAAAATTAACCAGTGGTTTGTCTTTTGTAATGAGAATATTGTTGTTTCATATTATGAGCTTGGACATCATGATCATATAACCTTGGTTGGTTGTTTCCTCAGTGTAGGGGCTGCGACAACGCGGTCATGTAGCCCCGTGTACTTAGGGTGTGTGTAGAATCTGTCTGATAACCGGTGTTAATTGTGATGACTGTATTAGTGTGTGTTATCTGTTTTAATTCAAGTAAGGACTGCAGACAGTAATTTCAAATAGTTCCTACTTTTGCTACCAAATGTTATCGCTTACGACACCTAGCTTGCGGACTTGGCTTCTAGAGAGCATCGCAGTCAGCACCTGGCGGCGAACGTTGGAACTAATAGAGCGTTATCAATTCTAACCTACACATTTTGGCTTCACACAAGTGTAATTAGTGGAAGGTTCTTTTTCATGCCATAAATCTATGACATGGAACTACCGGCTTTACTTCCCCTCCGAAGGAAGGCATACTGAGGGATTTTTAACGCTCTTTAAAATCCGACGACTTCCACAGGGTTTGAACCCGCGACCTTGGGCATAGCAACTAGCATGCTACCAACTACGCTTTCTAGTAGAGAAATGAGGAACTTTGTGTTGGCGGGAACTCCGGAGATTAATTTTGCCATTATGAACACGGCCTACTGAATTCAAATGGGTTATTTGACAAGCCAACATCGTATGACATGCGTGTCGTATTTTTTCCGCCTTTCAAAAATCACTTACCACGGCCAAGAGCGAACCTGCAAACTTGGGGTTGGTAGACCGACACGCTATCCACTCACCTACCGTGGCAAGCTGGCATTCTAATAATAATTTTATTGGTTTAACGACCCTTCATCTGTTAAGGCTTCTTTAGAGATGCGGGACACCGAAATTGTGCCCCAAAGGGTATCATTTCTACTGGCTTGGCTCACTCGCATTTGCGCACCCTTAAATAATGCTGACTGTGCCAGAATTCGATCCTACAACCTTGACTTTGTAATCTAGCTTAGAAGTGAAATATAATGACGATAGGGGAAAGATGACCACGTTGATCCTTCCCTTAAAACAACAATAACTATCCAACTAAAATGACTAAGATGGTACTGTATATTGGCTTTCATATGTCCTTAGAACACGGCCTATAAGCCCGCGAAACAGACATTCCTATTTCAACGCCGGTCGTGAAAGTCCGAATTTTTACTTGACTAAACTCATATTCGGAACGTCCCCAGTTCCAAGTTGACGTGCAGCTGCTTCAAATTCCCTGTTCTAGTTATAATTATTGATCACATTAAGAGAACAGTGGACCGGTTCTCACGGATATTTAAAATGCAATTGTAAGTAGTGCTAGGTTGTGTGCTAATGACGTGTCATTCTACTGACACACACACACACTTGTCCAGTTTCCAATTAATTCACGAGGATATAAAACATTCCGCTGCTGATAACTGCCTTGTC
Organism: Meconema thalassinum; assembly: GCA_946902985.2. Lineage (NCBI taxonomy): Eukaryota > Metazoa > Arthropoda > Insecta > Orthoptera > Tettigoniidae > Meconema > Meconema thalassinum. Next base: position 71,782,669 of record OX336399.1, on the reverse strand, counting down.
AATATAATGAAGGGATCCAAGGCTTCAAATTAACAACCTGTCGTCACTCATTTGAGCTAATCCCTTGTTAGTCTCTACTAAGAGTTGCCACACGCCCGTATTTTGCACGATCAGTCTGAATTTTAGTTATCGTGTTGGAAAGCAATTTTCAATGTTACTTTCCCCAAGGGGTTCACATCTAGTGGGACGTGGGTTGGCGAGCACGGGACCCCAGCTGAGTCCAGCATTGCTTCCACCCCCTAGTACCGGGCTCCTCTCCGTCTTCATTCCAGTCCACCTCTCCCTGGTTCCTCTCCGTCTTCATTCCAGTCCACCTCTCCCTGGTTAACTCTTGGTCTGTTCCGACCCAGTCGGTATTAGGGTATCCGAGGCCTAGGGAGTCTATTCCATTCCCGCCTTAATTGGCCCATGTCTTATCTATCCTAATACCCTTATTCTGCGAGGGGTCAGCCTTCTTTATCTTTTATGTTATCTCCTGCCTTTTGCACAAGGCCCTCAAGGAGGGAGGGGGTATGTAGCCCCACCACCCTCAGGGGTTCATGACTTGAGTTTGGGAGTTGGTGATCCCGAGGGATTCCTGAGCTGGGCCCGTATTTCCCTCTTTTTCCACTGACTTTGGGGTGGGCTCTGTCCTCTCCCCCCCCCCTTTCCTATCTGTCTTTCATGGCTCTCCTTCCTTCCTAGTCCCTCAATCCTTATTCTTCGAGGGTTGAGGGCATTTCTTTTCTTCCTGTCCTTTATTTGCCTTATCCTTTATTTGTTTACCATTTCTTCTTCTAGTATGTAAGTTTGTAGCTAGTATTAGTTATAGTTTTGATTCCCATCTCATCTTTCACTATCATCCAAACTATTAGGGGCCGATAACCTGGATGTTAGGCCTCTTAAAACAATAATTATCATCAACTCAGATTGAAACAACTCACAAAATGTTCTTACAAAAGGGAATTTAGAACGAAAAGATTCACAAAAGGAATAGATTGAAAAATACCCACAAAATGAAGGCTAGGTTCAAAATACGTACAAAATGCAATGTAGCGTCGAAATACCTACAAAATGCAATTGAAATTCAAAATACTTACAAAATGCAAATGAGATCGAAATTACGTACAAAATGCAATTGAGGTTCAAAATACTTACAAAATGCAATTGAAATTGAAAATACACGATGCAATTCAGATTGAAATATCCCAGTTCCAATCCAAATTATTCACAAAGTGCAATTGAAATTCAAGATACTTACAAAATGCAATTGAAGTTGAAAATGCTTACAAAATGTACGGTAGATTCAAACGACTCATGTGGATTGACAATACTTACAAAATGCAATTTAGATTGCAAATACTAGACAAAATGTAATTTAGATTCAAAATACCCACAAAATGCAATTAAGAATCAAAATATGTGCAAAATGCCCACCAAACAAAAGGCAATTTAGATTCAAAATTCGTGCGAAATGCGGTTTTGGTTGAAAATACTTACAAAATGCAATTGAAATTCAAAATTCTCATTAAAAGGCCCGGCTACCTGCATTCAAAGACTTACCAAAAAGCAATTTAGATTGTCAATCGTTACAAAATGCAATTGAAGTTGAAAACAATCGCGAGATGTAATTTAGTCGAAAAAACTTACAAAATGCAACGTAGGTTAAAAATGCCTTAAAAATCGCCAGAAGGGAATTTAGACACACGGTGAACCAAGGAACAAAAACAGTGCGGGAATCTTAAAGAGAAATTAAATATAAGGAAAAGAGGAGTGGAGAGGAGAGGAGAGAAGAGGGGGGAGAGGAGAAGGTCCACCCCAAAGGGAAGGGACAAAAGGGGAAAACGGACCCAGCTCAGGAATCCCTCGGGGGTGCCAACTCCCGAACTCACCAGCCGTGAGCCCCTGAGGGTGTAGCATTATCGACGGTGCACCAGATGTGGTGGGGCTACATGCACCCTGCCTCCTTAAGGGCCTTGAGCACAAGGCAGGAGGTAAAAGCAAAAGAAAAGGAAGGCTGACCCCTCACAGAAGGAGGGTATCAGGAAAGATGAGACAAGGGCCAATTAAGGCGGGAAATTGAGAGAGGAGCCCGGCTCAAGTAAGTGGAAGCAATGCCGGACTCAGCTGGGGCCCCGTGGTCGCCAACCCACAACCCACTAGATGTGAGCCCCTGGCGGGGGGGGGGGGGAATAAGTGACCGGATCATGAAGATCAGAGTAACTGTAAAGGGAAGAAGACTGGAGATAGCCCAGGTATATGCCCCTCAAGTTGGATGTACAGTTCAAGAGAAGGAAGACTTTGAGGAGGGGCTACAACAGCAGTTGAATGGGCAGAGCATCATTGTCATGGGAGATTTGAATGCACATGTAGGAAGTGAAAGGCAAGGATATGAAAATGTATTGGGAGCAGAAGGATGGGGTAGCAGGAAAGAAGAAGGGAGAAAGTTGCTGGATTTTTGCAAGAGAAACGGTTTAGTGGTAGGCAACTCCTGGTTCCGGAAGAAAGAAAGCCACAAGGTAACGTGGTACAGCAGTGATTTAACAAAGAAATCTTTGGTAGATTACATGCTGTACGACTGGGAAATGAAGAGAAGTGTCAGAGATATAAAGGTAATACCATAAGAGGCCTTAGATAGCGACCACAGAATACTTGTAATGAACCTGGGAGTTGTTAAGGATAGCAAGAGGACAGAGTAACAGGAAAGGAGAAGCAAAGTATGGAAACTCAAGGAAAAGGAAGTCAAGGAAGAATTCCAGAAGATAATAAGGGAAAGGATGCCAACAGACAATCCTAAAACAGGGGAAGAGGAATGGAAGCAATTCAAAAACACAATGGTGGAAGCTGCAGTGGCAGTATGTGGAAGAACAAGCAACAGAAAGCGGTGTAAAGAGACACCATGGTGGAATGAGGGAGTAAAAGAAGCTGTGGGAAGGAAGAACAAGGCTTTCAGAGTGTGGTTCCAGGAAAGAACTGATCTGACAAGGGAAGATTATAAGATAAAGAAGAAAGAAGCAAACAAGATTGTCGCAGAGGAGAGGAAGAAGTGGATGGTAAAGTGGACAGAGATGATGGAGGAAGACAGCAGAGGAAATAACAAAGTACTTTATGGGATGGTCAAAAGTAAGAGAAGAGGTCTGCGAGAGGATGTGGTAATGGTGGACAAAAACGGAAATGAGGTGCACAACAAAGAGGCACTCAAGACAGTGTGGAAAGAGTACTTTGAGGATTTGCTGAATCCAAATGGTCATAGGGAGAAAGACAATGTATTGGAAGATGGAGAAGATAACACAGGAATGGAAAAGGACCTGACTTGGAGAGAACTGGAAATGGCTATAGACAAGATGAAAGGAGGAAGGGCACCAGGTGTGGATGAAGTGAGTGTTGAAATGGTGAAGGCAGCAGGGGAGGTTGGGAAACAGTCGCTGTACCGTGTGATGAGGGTGATATATGGAAGGAGAAAAAGACCCCAGGAGATTGGAAGAAAGGATTAATTGCCCAATATTTAAGAAAGGAAGCAGAAAGGAGTGCAGAAATTACAGGGGAGTCACACTCATACCTCACTGTGCCAAGATATATGAAAAGATATTAGAAAGTAGAATACGAGCCAAAGTGGAGAGAAAATTGAGAGAGGAGCAGTATGGATTCAGACCTGGGAGATCAACAGTGGATCTCATATTTTCAGTGAGACAGCTCCAGGAACACCACTACGAATTTGGAGAGGATCTGTTGATGGCCTTCCTGGACATCGAAAAGGCCTATGATAGTGTATGTAGGGAGAAGGTTTGGAAAGCAATGGAAAACATGGGAGTGGAAAAAGAGACTGTAGGCAGAGTGAAGGAGATATATTGTGGAAGTGTGAGTTGTGTGAAAGTTGGAGGGGAAAGAACAGGCTGGTTCAGACAAATGAGTGGCCTGAAACAGTGTAGTGCGCTGTCACCCCCTTCTCTTTATTGTGGTTATGGACGAGGTAATGACACGGATAGCAGGAAAGATAGGAGAAGATAAGATGAAAGCAATGGTGTTTGCAGATGATCTCATGGTCTGGGGAAACAAGGAGGAGGAAATTCAGGAGCAACTGAAGGCTTGGGAAGAAACAGTGGGAGAGTACGGATGGAAGTTCAACATCAGTAAATGTGAGATCCTGTTAACGACCAGGAAAAAGGACAGACCAATGAGTGGGATAACACTTGGAGGTGGACAGCTGAAGAAGGTGGAAAGTCTCAAGTACTTGGGAAGTATAGTGGAGGAAAATGGGAGAAATGACAAAGAGATTACGGAACGTGGCAGACTGGCAGAAGCATTTCTGAGAAGCATTAGGAGCTTAGTGTGGAATAAAGATGTCCCACAAAAAAGCATACAGAAGCTACTATATCCCGATACTGACCTATGCTTCAGAAACGTGGACAATGAAGAAAAGAGACATAAGCAGAATACAGGCAGGTGAAATGAAGTTCCTGCGAAGTAGGATCGGAGTAACAAAAATAGACAGGGTGAGGAATGAAAAGGTCAGGGAAATGGTGAAAGAGGAGCCCTTGCAAGGTAGGATTGAGACATCAAGACTGAGGTGGTATGGACACTTAAAGAGAATGGATGAGAAGAAGATTCCCAAGAGGATACATGAGATGCAGATGCAGAAGAAACGACCAAGGGGAAGACCAAGAGATAGATGGCTGAAAGGAGTGGAGGAATGTGTCAAGAAGAGAGGCGAAGACTGGACCAGAGTGACAGCGGAGAGGTGGTGGGAAGAAAGAACTAAGTGGCGAGGCTTATGTTCCAAACAGACCCAGCCTGGGGCTGGAAACTGTACAAGATGATGATGATGATGATAGTGGAGAGTGTTACTGGAATGAAATTTTTGACAGGGAAAACCGGAGTACCCGGAGAAAAACCTGTCTGCCTCCGTTTTGTCCAGCACAGATCTCACGTGAAGTGACCAGAATTTGAACCACAGACCCAGCGGTGAGAGGCCGGCGTGCTGCCGCCTAAGCCACGAAGGCTCAATTTTTAAAGTTGTTGTTGTTGCTTATTTTGGGAGCTGTGACATCGTGGTCATTTAGCCCCGTGTATTTTTAGGTGTGTGTGGATTTTTTTTGCCGGTCCCGTGGTGTTGGGGTAGCACGCCTGCCTCACACCCGGAGGCCCCGGGTTCGATTACCGGCTCCGTCAGGGATTTTAGAAACCGACGTGAGGGCTGGAACGGGGTGCACTCAGCCTCGTGAGGACAATTGAGTAGCAGTCTGACAGTGAGGCAACACCCCGGTCACGAAAGCCAAAATTAACGGCCAAGGGGACCCGATGCGCTGACCACGCATCGCCCCAATATATGCAGGCCAAATGGCTGGGGAGCGGTCGCTTGGTAGGTCTAGGCCCTTCATGAGCTGTAGTGCCTGTTTTTTTTGTGGAATTTTGTGTGATATCTTGTGTTATAGAAATGGCTGTACTGTGTGTAATTGTATATTGAGGGTAGGGTTGGGGATGAGGCGGTCGTTGACTTTGATTGGGAACCATCCCTGCATAAACTGAATTTTAAGAGCAATATCATAGAGTTCAGGTTTTCAGGGATTTTCGTGAGCGCAATGGTGTTTGTTGTTGTTTTTGTTGTTAATTTATGTCTAGGACTTGAGATATATTTGGCCATAACCCCGTGTACTTCGGTGTGTTGAGTTTGTCTGGAAATTGTTTCCCTACGTCAGGCCTGTCCAGCAGTGCCACTCTTCCCCGCTAAACCCCCGACAGCTTCTACTCTCACCACTTTCTATTATAATAATATTGTTGGTTTTACGTTCCTTTTAACTACTGTGGCTTTTAGAGACGCCGGGATGCCGGAATTTTGCCCCGAAGGGGATCTTTAACGTGCAAGTAAATCTACTGACATCACTAATTTGTCTTGCTAAAGAGGAGAAGACGGACTTGCCCCTCTCTACCCCCACCTCCATTCTCCTGTCCTAAACACGCTGCGCTGTAGTGGAATGGGTCATAAGCCAAGTGTCAAGCAAGACAAGAAGGAGATTCTGATTTCCTCTTCTTAAATAGATGGCTACAACAGTTGTAGAAAAGTTGCGAATGACAAAAAGACGTTGAGCATCAGTAGTTGGTGGCGGAAACAACCCTTCCTGGGAATTTAATTATTTAGTAGTAACCAATCCAGCGCCAGCCGGCAAGTGGATGTGTTTGATCAGTCACACTCTTTTAGAGAAAAAAGGATACAATATCGTCAAACATGACAATTCCAAGCATGCCTCCCATCAAGATAAATGAATTGGAACAAATGTAAGTCGAGGTCAACTTTAACAGAAGCGTCACTTGAGGCTATTCTTAGAATTCAGTAAAAGCCATGCAACCGGATATTGTAAATCTAGTTACATTGAAATCGAAAACTGAACCCTGTTAGGATGTGACCTGTTGATGATTGTGAATAGTTTTATAAAGTCATAAAGCAGGCAGTATGATTCAAAGAATGTGTTATAGCGGCGAGAAGTTACTAGCCCACATCACTTTGTGCCACCTCTAGCGAGAGGCCTGAGAATTTCCCGAATTAGTGGAAGAATAGGCAACATACGAATATAGTGAATGACGTTTGTTTGCTTTCTCACCAAAAGTAAAATGATAGGCCTACCAGCATAAAGCACCACCTGGTCGATATTCACGATAAGGTGATCTAGGTCTAGATGACGAGTTGTATTTGGATTCTAAATCAGACTGTTTATAGATAGCGTAAGTTGTTCTAATTGCGACTCTAGATGGAAAATCCGATCTAACTGCTGCGTCTGTGCCGGGTTGATGGGATTGAATCACCGATAGAAATTGCGAGGGATTTGAAAAATCTAAAATTATATCAGCTAATGCGGCCAGATTGTCCAGAGTATCGCTACAGGATGCTAGTATCGATTTTAAATTAACTGGGAGTCGTTGCAGAAAGATTGTTTGTAGACCTAAGTTGATTTGTACTAAGCGCTCGCCATACGTCTTGACTGGTATCCCGTTAGCAGCATAGAGAAGTCGTTTACATGTACGCTTTTTATCTTAAGCTGTGGGAGGAACCATGAATATATCTGCCACTGTGTCGATTAGGAAATTCTTACCAAATTACTAATGTCGCACTCAACGCCACGCACAACGTTGCCCGTCCTTCCGCCAGCTAGCTGCCTCCGCTACCGCAAGATCGTCCTCGCTTGCAGCCATGTCTCGAACCCCACCTTCTCAAACCCTGATTCGCCGTGCGTGGCGCTAGCGTGGCAGACGACTGCCACTGTGGAACTTTTCCTGGACACTGTAGACCTACTTGTTTGAACTCGGCTTAGCGCTTGCCCATATGTTCGTCTCGCCGGGGATTTTCTACTCTCTCTCCTTGTAAATGCCGGGATAGTACCTTATTTCTACTCCCGGGACACCTACCCTATACTAGATTGTAATTATTCTAGCTACACAGAGTACAGCAGTCATCGTAGAGCAGGCCTGTCCAGGAAAAGTTCCACAGTATATAGGTTTATGACAGGCCACGCCAACGCGAGCACTTAGTGCTTTTCCCCTCCCTCCTCTCTCTCCTCCCCGTGTAGTGGCGGTAGAGGATGCCCTATCAAATTTCCAAGCTGAGCTGATAAAACTACAGTGCGATTCAATTTTGACAGACCGCTATTACCGTTACAATGGTGGATTGATTTCATTTTATAAAGGCAATGAAGAACAAGAATTCCCGAGGATTGATGCCCTTGCCTTGATTTTTTTTGCTAATTTTAGGAACAACGTTCGTTTGGAAACAAATGTTTTCAATTATGCATAATAACATAACAAAAAAAAAGGTCAAGTTTGTCTGATGCATCCTTGGAAGCTATACTTCGGATTGCAACTGCCAAAACGATTGTTCCAAATATCGGAAAATTAGTGGTTTCAAAGCGATGTCAAAGATAAACAAAGAATGTTGAAAATTGGTGCGAAATCTGGAGCGCAATAAAACTATTATTTCTGTCTGTACACAAAATTTGCATTTTTATTAATATTACTATCAGAAGTACCCGTTCTTCGAACGGTGTTCGTTGTTAACACCAGACATTATCAATTGAGCTACTGTTGCAATGGTTAGCGGTTTGTCATTCCTTCAAGTTTATCAGAACGAAGTTAGTTTACTGGGAATATCACACACACTTAATTTAAGGCCCTTAAAATGTAGTTTTCGGAGACCCTTTATAGATTCCCGAATTTTGTGTCTCACATTGAGATGCGCAACATATGCTTTAGTCGTCCTTTTAGGATAATTTTTATATTTCGCCTATTTTAGCATATATTGAGAAGTTTTTCTCTATATCCACCCTTCTACTGTATGAAAAGTACGGTGAAGAGTTTTATAAATGATTGGTGTATTGACTCTCATGGTTACCATACCTAATTTTACGATGCACCAAGCATCCGAACACGAGGTATAGGCGTACATAAAGATACACAGAAAGACAGACAGACAATTCTATTGTCTACAACATATTACCCAGATATCCAAATATTGGTATATCTACCACACAGTATCAAATAAAATCATCCTTACGATGAACCCGTATGTCGACAAAAAAAAAAGTTAAAATGTGCTCTCAGACTAAATTCACCTAACGTGTATTTCCTGACGTGAAATACAATTGAAAGCCTTGTAGACGAAACGCAATACACGTCACACAAAAACTGACCCTCTACGTTGTGCTAGGTGCCCATACACAGGAGGCTTGTGGTGCATGAAAATTCAGGTTCTTTAGCCTCGAATTGCCTAAATTCCTAAAAGCCGCAAAAAATGCTGGTTCATTTCAGGAATTTTTGAAAATAATGTTGCTGTTTGGAGATATAATAGGCCTTCTGTACTATATGTCGAACGTGAAAATTGCATGAAAAAATTCTAGGTTACCCCTTCACCCCCTTAATTGCATTGATGAATTATACGGTCTACGTTAGTTCCGTGATAACCTTATAGCCATTTGCAAACTTTCACAGAAATGTAATAAAATGGAGTGACATTGCTTCTTACAGAAATAGATGGAAAGTTGTATGCCACTCCTTGAGATAATGTTCTCATGGTTACCGATTTGCATTCCTTCATTAGTTTGTTAAATTAAATTTAATTAGTTTTCTGGGAATATTTCAGAAACTGTTGGATTTAGAGCCTTATAATGTAGTTTTCGAGGACCCTTTAGGGCCCCCGAGTTTTGTTGCTGGCACCGAGAGGATTTGTCTCGTCGTTGTACGCCATAATATAATACTAATATTAATATAATATAGGGAGAAATTATAACACCTATTTTTTTTTTATTTTTAATTCAGCCAATGGCCATGTACTTTTCTTTTCAGGACGGGTCAGGGAAGGGATATTATCAGAGAAAGAAGCATTCACATCACGCATGAGCAAAATGGAAATGGCCTACCATTTAACTAAGGACATCTATAAGTAAAGGTCAACATCCTTCAACGCAAAACTAAAACATTACTGCAGTGTCATCCGTCCGGAGGTCTTGCATGCATCTGAATGCCTCACGATGAACAAAAAAGGCTTGGTCGAGAAACTGGAGGCGAAAGACAGGAACATTTTGAGAAAGATATTGGGTTCCATCAAAGACAATGGGGAATACAGAAGACGGCATAACCATGACCTATATACTCATGTGGAGAAGATTAGCAACGTCATCCGGAACAGAAGGTTACCATTTTTGGGCATGTGAAACGAATGAGCCCAGCGAGACTGACCAACCGCAACATAAATTACTTTCAGGAGAGGAAAACAAAATGGGCCTGGTTCATTGAACTGGATAAAGATCTGAAAGAAGTTGGGATTACACCAACAGACATTCAGGAGCGCGTCCCACTCAAAGGGAAACTTCAAGCTTGTAGAGGTTTCCAAGAAAAACCGAAGCTGAAAACGGGAAAGATTTGGACCCAGGAACGGAAGGAAGTCCACCGAGAACGAAGGCGGGCGTACAGGGCAAACATCAAAGCCAGTAGGAGACGGTTGGAATGACGCGGTCCATAGATGGCCTATACGAAATGAATGAATGAATAATATGGGGATAGGAATATAATAGACCTGCCGTACCACACCCGCAGGTGTAAATCGCGTGAAAATATCTAGAGTACCCCTTGATCCCCTTAAGCGCATTATACGTATTGATGAATTTTACGGCTTAATTTGGTTCCGTGATAACCTTCTAGCCGTTTGCAAACTTTCACACTAATGTAATTAATGGAATTGCATTGCGTCTTACAGCAATAGATGGACCTTTGAGAATCCGTTGGCATGGTTACTGGCTTGCATTCGTTCATTAGTTTATTAAATTAAATTAGCTTTCTGGGAATATCTCAAAAACGGTTGGTCTTTGGTCCTTAAAATGTGGTTTTCGGGGACCCGAGTTTTGTCTCTCACATTGAGGGGCTGAAAATGAGTTTTGTCTCGTCCTTCTACGCCTATTTCAGCATGTATTTTAAGGGGATAGGCCCCCTTTTATTACAGGTACGGAGAAGAGTTACATCAATGATTAGTGTCGTGCCTCTGATGGATATCTGTACCAAATTTTACGTGTATACACCCAGCCGTTCTCGAGTTATAAGGGAACAAATTTGTCCACAGACAAACAAACAAACAGACAGACAGACAGACAGACAGACAAAAAAATATTTTCGCGCGCATCCATCATAAAACAGTCTGAAAAGTGTAAACAACTCAAATTTCCGTAGAAATTCAGAGAAAAACACACAAATTTTCATTTTTATATAATAGAGATATACTGCACCGCTCGGTGTTGACCGTGTTTTATTGCACAGATTTTGTTTTTACTCGCTAACCGTTGGAGATATACGAAAAGTGATAAGGTCGGATAGAAAATTAAATGTTAAAGCTCATGTATACCATCAAAAGTTTGCTATTTCTTAGCGTTCTCTTTTTATTTGAAAAGGAAATATGAAATTTTGAATGCAAAGGGTGTAGTGACGTCCCAAATGTCGGTTTTACTCGCTAACTGTTGCAGATACACGAAAAGGGATAAGGACCTTTCAGATAGGAAATTAAATTTCAAAGCTCGTATGTGCCATCAAAAGTTTGCTATTTCCTACCGTTCTCTCTTTATTTGATATGGAAATATGAAATTTTGAAACCAAACGGTCTAATGACGTCACTAAAATGGTCGCCATTTTTAATAGTGCAAAATTTCGAAATCAAAAGTATCCTATATGTAAACCTGGTAAATCATCTACATCCATGCAAAATTTCATTTAAATCGGACCAGTGGTTCTTGAGTTATTGAGTAACAGACAGACAGACACACACCATCTCATTTTTAGCCTATTTTCAATTTTGAAAAAATAGGCTTATGAGATCACCTTTTGTCCGTGTGTGTGTGCGTGTGTGTGTGTGTGTGTGTGTGTGTGAGGTGTGTGTGTTCCCCCCCCCCCCTAATAAATTCTAAACGGCTTGAGCGATTTGAATGAAACTCGGTAAATTCATAGCACTATTCCGGGCGACCTCGACCGTGCCCTTGAAATTTTGTTACGTCTCACCAATCCAACATGGCGGCTGTGCGAAATATTTCACCGGCATTCAATATCTCCGAAACTATTACCGACATCACCCTGGAATTTATTACGTTGATAAAGGGAACTACTAGAAATTCACCTATGTGGCTTTTGAAAAACTGGTAACTACAAAACCAACATGGCGTCCACGCTAATTTGCGACTTTTAAATAGACGTTTCTCGCGATTTAACCAACCAAACGCAATAAAACTTGGTACAATGTATGTTTATACACATTTTAATGCACCGACATCTAACTTGGTTCAATTGTTTACATAACCACAAGATGGCGGATGTGCGAAATATTTCACCGGCATTCTATATCTCTGAAACTATTAGCTGTATCACCCTGAAATTTTGTACGGATTTAAGGGCACTACTGGAAGTTCATCTATAAGACATTCAAAAAGCGGTTAACTAAAAAACAAACATGGCGGCCAAGAGAATTTGAAAATTTTAAATAGATCTTTCTCGCGATTTAATGTTCCAAACGCAATGAAATCTGGTACAGGGAATGTTTATACACATTGTAATGCACTGGTATCTAATTTAGTTCAATTGTTTACATAACCTCAAGATGGCGGCTGTGCGAATTTAAAAATTAAGTTTTTATTTCTTGTGTCGTAATCAAGCAATCGAAGTGAAAGTTAGAATAATGAACCTACGCAATAATTTTCCTTTAATGGTACAGGACTCTATGGCCTATACATTTAACAATGCATCATGGCGACCATCCGAAATATTCAGACGACTCTGAATATCTACGAATCTATTATAGCAATCAAACTGATTTTTTTATATTCATAGGGGCCATGGACTTAAGTTCACCTATAGAACTTTAAACAACCTGGTGATCACAAATCCAACATGGTGGCGACGCGAAATATGAATATTCACATGGACGTTTCTCGCAATTTAACCATCCGAGTGCATTGAAACTTGGTACAGTAAATCCTTTTACGAATGTTAATCCACTGGAATCTAATTTATATCAATTGTTTCCATAACCACAAGATGGCAGCTGTGCGAAATTTTAAAATCTTCTTGTTACTTCTTGTGTCCTAATCATGCGATTGAAGTTTGAATGCTACACGTACTCATTAATCTCCATGTAACAATACATAACTCTAGGACCTACATATATTAAATCCAACATGGCGACCATCCGAAATATTTAGTCGGTACTTAATATCTACGAATCTATTACAGCAATCAAACTGAAATTTTGTATGTTGATAAGGGAAGGCAAACCCTAGCAGAAAACCATGGGAAGAGGGAGCTCTGTAAAGCGAAGTGAAGCCAGTCTCTCTATGGGAGTAAACCCTACACAAATCCTGGCCCTCCAGGTTGGGGGTTGGGCGTCGGGCCGACAACCCACCCTGTTAAAGAACGACTGTTACGAAACACTCAAAACAAGCCTTGGAGATGGATTCATATGTTGACGGACATGGCAAAGGACAAGGATTACGTTACAAACATTTACGGATGGGGACGTGGAATATCAGAACGCTGAATGCACCAGGAGCAGTGAAGGCATTGGATGAGGAGTTGTGCAATTATAATATGGATGTGGTGGCCTTACAGGAGATCAGATGGAAAGAGGAAGGCATACAGAAGGGACATAACTACACTATATTTCACAGTGGGACTGGAGGAACAAAAGGGCAACTTGGAACAGGAATAGCAGTCAACAATAAAATAGTGCACGCTGTGGTTAAATATGAAGCAATCAGCGAAAGGCTATGCTACGTGAGAATGAAGGGAAGGTTTCAGAGCATGTCCATCCTCGCAGTACATGCCCCTACAGAAGAGAAGGACGACGAGGAACAGGATTGCTTTTATGAAATGGTTGAACAAGTATTCGACGGGATGCTGCAATACGACATGAAAATGGTGTTAGGGGACGCAAACGCAAAAGTTGGTGTTGAAACTGCAAATAGAGGTGTGAGCGGGCCACACACCCTTCACAAAGAGTCTAATGATAATGGATTAAGGCTGGTAACATTTACAACTGCAAAGGACATGAAGATCGCCAGCACAATGTTCCCACACAAGAAGATTCACCTAGGAACGTGGAACGCTCCAGGAGGGCGATATATCAACCAGATTGACCACGTATTGGTGGATTCAAGGCATGCAAGTGGAATCGAGGATGTCAGAGCAGTACGAGGAGCAGAAGTGGGAAGTGATCACAATCTGGTATTAATTAAAGTGAAACAAAGAATATCACGAGAGAACATGACGAAAGCAGGCACACTAAAAGGCAAAATAGACGTAAGCCTACTGGAAAATGAGGAAATACGAAGTGAGTTCCGGCTAAAGCTACAAAATCATTTTCAAGTTCTGGAGGAGCTAGAAGAAGGAGAAAGGAAAGAGGAAGGGGAAGATAACAGCTGGGAAATATTCAAATCCATTGTGACTGAGACTGCAAAGGATCACCTAAAGAAGAAAGAAAATAAAGGTTCAGTGAGGAGTGCAAAGAGGCGATTAAAAAGAGAAAGAAGTACAAACAGAGGATGCTAGATAACGACACCCCACAATCCAGAGAAGAATACGTGGAGGCAGCGAGGGAAACAAGGAAAGTAATACGTAAAGAAAAGAGGCAGTTCATCAACAAGCAACTGGAAAAAGCTGAAGAAGACAGAAACAAGAACAATGTAAGGGAATTCTATAGGTATGCAAGGTATTTCAAGACGGGGTACAGACCAAGAATCGTAGCAATGGAAAACAATGAAGGGGATTTGGTGGCTGGTCAAGAAGAGGGCTTGAAGTTATGGAAGGACTATTTTGAAGAATTGTTGAATGTCCCTGAGGGAAAAGAAGTGACTGAGGAAACAAAGGCATATGAAGGACCCCAACCAAATGTGGAGGAGCCTACAATGAAGGAAATGGATGAAGCTCTAAAGCAAATGAAGAACAGCAAAGCCCAGGAACCGACGGCATGGCAATAGAACTGCTAAAACAAGGTGGAGAAGCATGCAGAAAAGCACTGTATCGATTGATACTGCAAGTATGGAGAAATGAAATGATGCCCAATGAATGGCAACAAGCAGTAATATGCCCAATATAAGAAAGGAAAAAGAACCAAGTGTGAGAATTACAGGGGCATATCATTATTATGTAGCGCATACAAGATTCTTGCGCGCATTCTCTTACATAGGCTACTACCATACATAGAGGAAAATCTTGAAGAACACCAGGCCGGTTTCCGGAAAGGCATGTCAACAACAGACCAAATATTCATACTCAGACAGATAATTGAAAAGACGTGAGAATTTGATAAGAAAGTATACTGCCTATTTATTGACTTCAAAAAGGCCTAAGTAGGATAAATAAGCCGGTTCTGGCACAGGGGCTAATGGGCAAGATGGCCGCCGCGCGCAATCACTCTATGTTATTCTTATGGAGGGGTCATTCAGAGCTGGCACAGGGGCTATTGGGCAAAATGGCCGCCACGGCCTGAGACCGTGGATTACGTCACAGGGAGAGGTCGGCCGTGTAGTTGCCAAATGGAATATTTATTATTATTATTATTATTATTATTAGGTAATTGTTAATTGATCATGTATAATCAAGACCAGCCTTATATTGTCCACTTTTTGGTGTAGTGGCTAGCATTCTTGGAGGTCATTCCTGAGGTTCGAATCCCGGCTCTGCCAAGAAATTTAATTTCTGGTCTCATGAGTGGAACGGGGTACACTCAGCCTTGTGAGGCAAAACTGACAAGAGCTGGCTTTTGATTCATACCTCAACAATTCTGCCTAACCCAACTTCACCTAACCTAACCTAACCTAACCTAACCTAACCTCAAAGTCAAAGCAAATATAAAAGCAAATGTGAAAGCACACATAATAAACTAAGTTATAACCTAACCTAACTTCACCTAACCTAACCTCACCTAACCTGTCCTAACCTAACCTAACGTAACCTACCTAATTTAAAATTGCAAGCGAAAAAAATTTAGCAAAAAGTATGAGAAAAAAGTGAGAGCAAATGTAAGAGCACAAATAATAAACTTAGTTATAACCTAACCACACCTAACCTAACCTAACCTAACCTAACATAACCAAACTTCAAAGTGAGAGCAAAAATGTAAGAGCAAATGAGATAGCACAAATAATAAACTTAGTTATAACCTAACCTAACCTAACCCACAGAAACCTCATTTAAAGATTTTAGATTTTATGTTTTAACATTTTAGATTTTTGATTTTTTCATTTTACATTTTTTAGATTTTACATTTTACATTTTTGATTTTTTGTATTTTAGATGTTAGTTTTTTTTAGATTTTACATTTTAAATTTAAGATTTTTTGATTTTAGATTTTACTTTTTACATTTTCCGAAAAGAGTAAACTACTAGGTCACATACCTAACCTCACCAAACCTAACTTTGCCAAACCTAACTTAAGCTAATTCAAAGGCTAATGCACATACACAAAGTATATAAGGGTACAAGCAACTATCCTTATGCTAGTTTTATAGGTTACTGTACAATATGATAACTACCCCAACCGTTTTTTTTTTCATTTGTTGTTTACACATATGACAATTTTCCAATTCCCCATTTTCATTTTTTTAAATGTTAGTTTTAAGTTTTTCAATTTCATAACATGGAAACATGGATTTTGCATTATGTTGTTTACACATTTATTAATTTCACAATTTCCCATTTACAGTTCTTAAAATGTCAGTTTAAAGTTTTTCAATTTCATGATATAGAAACATGGATTTTCCAATTTGTTGTTTACACATTTGTCAATTTACTAAATTCCCATTTACAGTTTTTAAAATTTCAGTTTAATGGTTTTTTTTTATTTTGTCAATATGGAAACATGGATTTTCCAATTTGTGTTTTACATGTTCATTTTGCATTAGGAGTGGAGAGAGGTGAGTAGTAATAAAAAATGTACAAGCAGTTTCCATACGGTACAATATTTTTTTATTTAAATACATGTACACTATTTACACATAATACATTTTATATATATTTCTTATTGTTATAAATTGTACACTTGTTTTTATTTTGTTTTCTATTTTATTTATTTTTGATTATGAATGCCATTTCTTATTTTGTTTTATTTTTATTTTTGTAGTGCTATTGTTTTATTTCCTAAATTGTTTTGTTTTATGTATTTGCTAGTTGCAGGCAGAAGATTTTGATATTCATAACTTAACTCTTTAAGCATGGTTAATGATTGAGTAATGACCATAGGCATGTGTACCTATACCATCAGCATCAATCACTCTTTTATCATCACCAGGACACAAAGCAATTTTGTTTAGTCTTATAGATGATATGTCATGTTGTTTAGAAGCGATAATGTTCATTGGTATTCTTTTTACATTGTTTTTCATGACACAATCCTTATAATCTTGAAAGCTTATACAATTTTTGACAACACCTCTGTTAATACCTTTAATCTTTTTGATTTCTTTACCATTTATGTCTAATGCGTACATTTTAGCTCTAAGTCCAACAAATGCTTTTATAATTTGTCCACAAGCCTCGTCTTTAAATTTCCCCAACGTTTTCTTGTTTGATGTAGAGTAACATATGTGATTAGTAGGATAATCTGATGTGTCCAGGTGTTGTAGGAAATCCAACTTGTCTTGATATACATCTGGGGTGTTAACCAAATATATGAACGAGTCAGTATCCATATACATGAGTTTAAGATTGTTCATGCCATAATAGGGTAGCAGGACATCATAGTGGTGGGAATACATGAGAGTTTTTGAAATATCCAGTATACACATTCCAATATATATAGGCTTATTGAATACAATGTTACGTTTAGACATGTGGAAAGCAGCTAGGTTAGGGCCATAAATTGTTCTGTCGATAAATGTCGGCTTTGCTATTAGCTTTTCTGCCTTTTTGCTGTCAGTCACAAGACGTATGTCTATTCTTTTACGGATATTTTCCATTGTTTTCCCAAAAATGGCATTGTTGAATAATTTGTACAGATTTTTCTCAAAATCATTTTTGGCTTGTTTTCGAAGGTTGTTATTAAAATCAACGTATGCCTTTAACCAAGGTCTTTGTTTAAACTTTAACACACGATGAATTTTTATCAATTTTATTCCATGATCTAAAGCCTGTTTTAATGCCATGTAGTGAACAACATATCGCCTTCGATTTCCAAGATGAGGAATTAGTTTTTTCAGAGACGAATCCTTAGGTTGTGTACACTCTGGTAGGAAAGGTAAATCGTTGTGTAGATCATGAAGGTCAGATGGGTAATCAACATCAACGTCTAGAATGTATCCCACAGGATCGTCTTTCTTTAGTTTTTCTAGATCAACAGTATCTGGAGAAACCCACTGAAATCCACCATAAGGAAGGGAGTGACACATAGCCCACCCGTATTGGTTGTTGGCATCATCATAGGTAATAAACTGCGATGGTTTCTCAGAATCATAGGTTTCCATGTATTTATTGTTAGCTTCAGCATACCGATGAGACACCTGGCATATGCCTCCACGTATTCCAGACTCGATTAGAAGAATCTGATCGTAATCCTGTAGCAATTCCAGTTCAATGCCTGTGTAAAGGAGCATTGCCTCAAAACTTAAACCAGGCGAAGTAAAAAAGTGTGCAGCATCCACTCGGTGTGTTTCTAGTGTTTTGTTTCTAAACGTTTCAAAGCTGTCTGCAAGAAGGAGTACATCTGAAGTTAGGTAGAGGTCACTATATTCCCCTAGAGTTTTAATGTTGAACTGATTCCAGACACTTTTGGCATGTTCATAGTCTTCTTGACTAACATCTTCTTGACTTAATTTGTTAAAGAATGCCTCTTTTGGAGGTAAACACGTTTCACTTAACTTTTCCCATGAGTCAATGTAGTCATAACAAAATACCCCTTTACGAGTCATGAGCATTGCATTTTCTTTTCCAAAGTACTTGTCTGTTTCAGGGTATGATGTTAAGTTGGAAACTAAGTTTTCCAAACTACTCGGCATTAACCGAAACGTGTCCACAAATCTAAGCTTAACATTTCCTACATATTTGGTAAAGGAAATGTACTTTTCTTTGGAGTTAGCGATAACATCCACTCTCTCAGTAGTACATCCCAATTGCTTTACAATGAAATTTGCGTCGTAGCCACTCATATTATGTAGAAACACAGGAACGGGGTTACGTGTTTTACACCTCAAATTACAGTTATTGTGAGCACTTCCACGGTATTCCCCTGTAATATGGCAGTGGTCTCGAACTTTCCAGTCCTGTTGGGTAAATGGTTTTTGACACAAATAACAGGTTTCAGAACATTGGAACTCTACTTCTTTATCCTCAGTTAAAGCTTTTGAAACATTTAAGCTGTAAAGGCGATCGATTTCATTAGCTATTGAAATCAAACAGTCCATAAACTTTTCTGCAGCGTCAGGTCCACGATAAATAAGAGGTCGGCTTGGAAGGTTTGTCTTTATGTGTTCCACAGCAGGTGAGAGTTTAACGTATATACCAAAGCTCATAGGAACATGACTCTGGTATGGCACTGTATAACTTGCTTCAGGATTGGGTAGACATGTTTGATAGGGTAACAGTATACTTTCAAAATCAGCATAGATAACGTAAGGTATTCTCAGCATTTTTTCCACGTTTAAAAATTTAACAATGGAGTTTTTAATAGGCATTTCAACCCTAGCAATGTCATGCTGGACACACAAAGCTCTATGTTCTTTCAATTTTTCCATTCCTTGTTGTCCATATCGATTATCAAAGTGTGTAAAACACCGTTTACACGTATATATCTTATGTTCACGGCGGGTAATCTGATGTGCTACTAGTTTATCAAAATCTTTGATAAAGACGTAGTGGTTCTGGCCGGATGATGAACTTAGCAGAAGGAGGTCGCGATGGTCTTGCATCTCTTGATCCACAACCTTTAGAGGGAACACTTTGTTGTCTTTTTCCAGTCCAAATACATTAATGGATATATCGTTGGCTTTTTCAAATTTGGGAATGTCAGCTAGTAATGTAGGAAATGATATTACAGAAAAATCATACTTGTTGTCCAGGTCCTTGTATTTACTAACGCGTTCAGCTTTCGTTTTAACCAGTTTTGCTAAAATGGCATACATAAAACACTTTTCATCCTTTAAGTTTTGAGGATTAATGCAGGCTTTTCTTGCTTGTATAGCTGCTGGTAATGGAATATATGTGCTGCCACGCAAGGGATTATACTTATTTATTTTCAATCGTACTCCTTCCACTGCTAACAAAGCCCAATTACTACCTTTTAGCTCAGATTCCTCCATTTCCGTAGTTAACTTTGTAAATTGTGTTTCCAAGAAACTACTTAAGTCCGTTTCCAAAAATAGGGCCTGATTTCGTGTTTTAAAAGCACGATCTGTAATTTCATTGGTAGATGTATGAATGAATCTACATTCAGCCACAAGATTAACTTTTATCGACTTGTGCATTGCTAGTTCTTTCTGCATAGCTTGTATTATTTGCTGTTTGGACTCTTTAAGGTATGAATTTAAATCCTTGCACGTATCGCAACGAATGAAATAGGATTTAAGTCGACCTTCAAAAGATGTCTCATATTCAATAAGTCCATTTTTGTCAGGGACCAATGACAGTAGGTAATGTTTTGTAGGCTCTGCTTTTTGTCTTTTAGCTGCCGACACAACATTACAACATTCTTCATGACGACGTCCGTTGTAGGCATTGTTGAATGTACAGCCACACGTTTTACACTCATGAAATTCCCCACACGAAACTTCATGACGCTTCCTATGATAGTCCCGAAGAAAAGTCTTTCCACACTCTTTACACATATAGCTAGGAATGGGTTCTTCCATCACGAATGTTGATTTCTGCAAACAGCTGCTTACTGCGTATCACAAGGCTAGAGGTTGGTCGGAGAGACGGTCTTTCACGATGTGAACACCATGAGAGGTAGTAGTCAACTGGTGATATTCTTGTGAAGGGTCCTCTAATATACCCCTAGTCTAGACCAACAACTCTTTACAGCGTATGACAAGGCTGTAGACTGGACAGTGAGACGGTATTTCACGATGTGAACACTGTAACAAGTAGTAGTCAACTGATTATATACTTGCTAAGGGTTCTCTAATATACAATAGTCAAGACCAACAGCTACTTACTGAGTAGTACAAGGCTGTACAATAGTTGTTTTGACAGTCTTTCACGATGTGGTCACTGTGAATAATGGTAGTCAACTGATGATATTCTTGATAAGGGTCCTCTAATATACCCCTGGTTAAGGGTAACAGCTGTTCACTGCTTATGACAAGGCTAAAGACTGGTTGCTTCAACGGTCTTTCACAATGTAAACACTGTGACAGGTAGTAGTCAACTGAAAATATTCTTATGGCCTACTCAAGGTTATCAGGTACTTACTGCATATCAAAAGGCTGTACACTCATGTGTGTTAGGCACTCTTTTTTGCTAAGGACCCCAATATTCCCTACACAAGGCTATACATGTTAGTTCTAAACACTTAGTGGTTAATTGTATATTCAATTTTTGTACAAAGCTTATACAAGCACGTTTTATGAGGTAAAACTTTGTTAAATAACTGCATGCGACACGCAAAGTATGTTTCCGCTATCTAGCGGTGACTATGAGTACTACTTGAACGACCAGCATGCTACCTAGCGCTCCATTTCAACACTCGCTCACTGAACGATCAGCATGCTATCTAGCGGTCGATAGCAATACTCCTCAACTACCAGCCTGCTATCTATCGGTCAATATGACAACTCACTCAACTACCGACATGCTACATGGCTCTTTTGGTCAGTTTTTTGTTGGCTTTTTTTGGTCAGTTTTTGTTGGCTTTCTTGTTGGCCTTTGTTGGCTTTTGTTGGCTTTTGTTGGCTTTTTTGTTGGCTTTTGTTGGCTGTTGTTGGCTTTTGTTGGCTTTTGTTGGCTTTTGTATTAGCTCTTTCATATTTGCTCTTGCTTGTGGGGGCTTATTATTTGGTCTTGGAAAGTATGTCAGTCCTTTTTTTATGGCTGCAAAATGCTTACAGCCATGTTTGTAAGCAGCAACAACAACAACAACAACACACAAAATTCAAAAAAAATCCAAAGTACTCTAAGGTTTATCAATGACTCTCAACTCTTACACTTACCTCTATCCCATGCCTAGTCAAAAAAGTAGTGTATTTTTCAAATTTTTCAAAAAAATATTTGGAAAGTAGGCTATATCATTAAACTAAAAATCCTGAAAAGACATATGTTAACTCCAACACCTACCTCTATACCACTCTCAGTCCAAAAATAATGTATTTTTCAAATTTTCCAAAACATATTTCCGAAAATGGGTTATATTTCCGAAATTAAAAAGTTAACAAAAAATGTTTGTTTGACATAAATGAATGGCCTTTGCCTCCTCTACCACTGTACCAAGTCCCAGGTCTCCAGGACAAAAAAAATAAAATTTTTAAAAAGGGTTTTATTTCCAAAATTAGGAATTTTACAAAAAAGTTTGTTTGACATAAATGAATGGCCTTTACCCCCTCTACCCCCACACTAAGTCTCATGTCTCTAGGACAACAAAAATAAAATTTTCAAAATGGGCTTATATTTCCAAAATTAGGAATTCTACAAAAAAGTTTGTTTGACGTAAATCAATGGTCTTTACCCCCTCTATTCCAACACCAAGTCTCAGGTCTCTAGGTCAACAAAAATAAAATTTGGAAAAAATGGTCACTATTTTGGAAACTAGGAATTCTACAAAAAAGTTTGTTTAACATAAATGAAAGGTCTCTATCCCCTCTACTTGTAAACCAAGTTCCAGGTATGTGAGACAAAAATGAAAAAAAGTTCAATTGGGAAAGTAGGCGATTTTTCATATAACCAAACATTCAAAAATGTGTTCATTGGGCTGCAAATAATGGCCTCTATGTCCTTTATTTTTATAATAAAACGTTTTTATTTTTTACATTTTTTTGAAAAAAGTTCAATTTTGAAATTTTTATAATTTAGAAACTAAAGAGTTTTCAAAAAATTTTGTTTGACATAAATGAATGGTCTTGACCCCCTCTACCCCCAAAATAAATTTCAAGTCTCTAGGACAAGAAATAACAGTAGTGGAGTAGTGGGGGTTCTGCTTCACTTAACACTCCTGTGCCCAACAAACCAAGATGGCGGCCACGCCAAGTAAAGCAGAACCTCCCTACTCCACTACTGTTATTTCTTGTCCTAGAGACTTGAAATTTATTTTGGGGGTAGAGGGGGTCAAGACCATTCATTTATGTCAAACAAAATTTTTTGAAAACTCTTTAGTTTCTAAATTATAAAAATTTCAAAATTGAACTTTTTTCAAAAAAATGTAAAAAATAAAAACGTTTTATTATAAAAATAAAGGACATAGAGGCCATTATTTGCAGCCCAATGAACACATTTTTGAATGTTTGGTTATATGAAAAATCGCCTACTTTCCCAATTGAACTTTTTTTCATTTTTGTCTCACATACCTGGAACTTGGTTTACAAGTAGAGGGGATAGAGACCTTTCATTTATGTTAAACAAACTTTTTTGTAGAATTCCTAGTTTCCAAAATAGTGACCATTTTTTCCAAATTTTATTTTTGTTGACCTAGAGACCTGAGACTTGGTGTTGGAATAGAGGGGGTAAAGACCATTGATTTACGTCAAACAAACTTTTTTGTAGAATTCCTAATTTTGGAAATATAAGCCCATTTTGAAAATTTTATTTTTGTTGTCCTAGAGACATGAGACTTAGTGTGGGGGTAGAGGGGGTAAAGGCCATTCATTTATGTCAAACAAACTTTTTTGTAAAATTCCTAATTTTGGAAATAAAACCCTTTTTAAAAATTTTATTTTTTTTGTCCTGGAGACCTGGGACTTGGTACAGTGGTAGAGGAGGCAAAGGCCATTCATTTATGTCAAACAAACATTTTTTGTTAACTTTTTAATTTCGGAAATATAACCCATTTTCGGAAATATGTTTTGGAAAATTTGAAAAATACATTATTTTTGGACTGAGAGTGGTATAGAGGTAGGTGTTGGAGTTAACATATGTCTTTTCAGGATTTTTAGTTTAATGATATAGCCTACTTTCCAAATATTTTTTTGAAAAATTTGAAAAATACACTACTTTTTTGACTAGGCATGGGATAGAGGTAAGTGTAAGAGTTGAGAGTCATTGATAAACCTTAGAGTACTTTGGATTTTTTTTGAATTTTGTGTGTTGTTGTTGTTGTTGTTGCTGCTTACAAACATGGCTGTAAGCATTTTGCAGCCATAAAAAAAGGACTGACATACTTTCCAAGACCAAATAATAAGCCCCCACAAGCAAGAGCAAATATGAAAGAGCTAATACAAAAGCCAACAAAAGCCAACAAAAGCCAACAACAGCCAACAAAAGCCAACAAAAAAGCCAACAAAAGCCAACAAAAGCCAACAAAGGCCAACAAGAAAGCCAACAAAAACTGACCAAAAAAAGCCAACAAAAAACTGACCAAAAGAGCCATGTAGCATGTCGGTAGTTGAGTGAGTTGTCATATTGACCGATAGATAGCAGGCTGGTAGTTGAGGAGTATTGCTATCGACCGCTAGATAGCATGCTGATCGTTCAGTGAGCGAGTGTTGAAATGGAGCGCTAGGTAGCATGCTGGTCGTTCAAGTAGTACTCATAGTCACCGCTAGATAGCGGAAACATACTTTGCGTGTCGCATGCAGTTATTTAACAAAGTTTTACCTCATAAAACGTGCTTGTATAAGCTTTGTACAAAAATTGAATATACAATTAACCACTAAGTGTTTAGAACTAACATGTATAGCCTTGTGTAGGGAATATTGGGGTCCTTAGCAAAAAAGAGTGCCTAACACACATGAGTGTACAGCCTTTTGATATGCAGTAAGTACCTGATAACCTTGAGTAGGCCATAAGAATATTTTCAGTTGACTACTACCTGTCACAGTGTTTACATTGTGAAAGACCGTTGAAGCAACCAGTCTTTAGCCTTGTCATAAGCAGTGAACAGCTGTTACCCTTAACCAGGGGTATATTAGAGGACCCTTATCAAGAATATCATCAGTTGACTACCATTATTCACAGTGACCACATCGTGAAAGACTGTCAAAACAACTATTGTACAGCCTTGTACTACTCAGTAAGTAGCTGTTGGTCTTGACTATTGTATATTAGAGAACCCTTAGCAAGTATATAATCAGTTGACTACTACTTGTTACAGTGTTCACATCGTGAAATACCGTCTCACTGTCCAGTCTACAGCCTTGTCATACGCTGTAAAGAGTTGTTGGTCTAGACTAGGGGTATATTAGAGGACCCTTCACAAGAATATCACCAGTTGACTACTACCTCTCATGGTGTTCACATCGTGAAAGACCGTCTCTCCGACCAACCTCTAGCCTTGTGATACGCAGTAAGCAGCTGTTTGCAGAAATCAACATTCGTGATGGAAGAACCCATTCCTAGCTATATGTGTAAAGAGTGTGGAAAGACTTTTCTTCGGGACTATCATAGGAAGCGTCATGAAGTTTCGTGTGGGGAATTTCATGAGTGTAAAACGTGTGGCTGTACATTCAACAATGCCTACAACGGACGTCGTCATGAAGAATGTTGTAATGTTGTGTCGGCAGCTAAAAGACAAAAAGCAGAGCCTACAAAACATTACCTACTGTCATTGGTCCCTGACAAAAATGGACTTATTGAATATGAGACATCTTTTGAAGGTCGACTTAAATCCTATTTCATTCGTTGCGATACGTGCAAGGATTTAAATTCATACCTTAAAGAGTCCAAACAGCAAATAATACAAGCTATGCAGAAAGAACTAGCAATGCACAAGTCGATAAAAGTTAATCTTGTGGCTGAATGTAGATTCATTCATACATCTACCAATGAAATTACAGATCGTGCTTTTAAAACACGAAATCAGGCCCTATTTTTGGAAACGGACTTAAGTAGTTTCTTGGAAACACAATTTACAAAGTTAACTACGGAAATGGAGGAATCTGAGCTAAAAGGTAGTAATTGGGCTTTGTTAGCAGTGGAAGGAGTACGATTGAAAATAAATAAGTATAATCCCTTGCGTGGCAGCACATATATTCCATTACCAGCAGCTATACAAGCAAGAAAAGCCTGCATTAATCCTCAAAACTTAAAGGATGAAAAGTGTTTTATGTATGCCATTTTAGCAAAACTGGTTAAAACGAAAGCTGAACGCGTTAGTAAATACAAGGACCTGGACAACAAGTATGATTTTTCTGTAATATCATTTCCTACATTACTAGCTGACATTCCCAAATTTGAAAAAGCCAACGATATATCCATTAATGTATTTGGACTGGAAAAAGACAACAAAGTGTTCCCTCTAAAGGTTGTGGATCAAGAGATGCAAGACCATCGCGACCTCCTTCTGCTAAGTTCATCATCCGGCCAGAACCACTACGTCTTTATCAAAGATTTTGATAAACTAGTAGCACATCAGATTACCCGCCGTGAACATAAGATATATACGTGTAAACGGTGTTTTACACACTTTGATAATCGATATGGACAACAAGGAATGGAAAAATTGAAAGAACATAGAGCTTTGTGTGTCCAGCATGACATTGCTAGGGTTGAAATGCCTATTAAAAACTCCATTGTTAAATTTTTAAACGTGGAAAAAATGCTGAGAATACCTTACGTTATCTATGCTGATTTTGAAAGTATACTGTTACCCTATCAAACATGTCTACCCAATCCTGAAGCAAGTTATACAGTGCCATACCAGAGTCATGTTCCTATGAGCTTTGGTATATACGTTAAACTCTCACCTGCTGTGGAACACATAAAGACAAACCTTCCAAGCCGACCTCTTATTTATCGTGGACCTGACGCTGCAGAAAAGTTTATGGACTGTTTGATTTCAATAGCTAATGAAATCGATCGCCTTTACAGCTTAAATGTTTCAAAAGCTTTAACTGAGGATCAAGAAGTAGAGTTCCAATGTTCTGAAACCTGTTATTTGTGTCAAAAACCATTTACCCAACAGGACTGGAAAGTTCGAGACCACTGCCATATTACAGGGGAATACCGTGGAAGTGCTCACAATAACTGTAATTTGAGGTGTAAAACACGTAACCCCGTTCCTGTGTTTCTACATAATATGAGTGGCTACGACGCAAATTTCATTGTAAAGCAATTGGGATGTACTACTGAGAGAGTGGATGTTATCGCTAACTCCAAAGAAAAGTACATTTCCTTTACCAAATATGTAGGAAATGTTAAGCTTAGATTTGTGGACACGTTTCGGTTAATGCCGAGTAGTTTGGAAAACTTAGTTTCCAACTTAACATCATACCCTGAAACAGACAAGTACTTTGGAAAAGAAAATGCAATGCTCATGACTCGTAAAGGGGTATTTTGTTATGACTACATTGACTCATGGGAAAAGTTAAGTGAAACGTGTTTACCTCCAAAAGAGGCATTCTTTAACAAATTAAGTCAAGAAGATGTTAGTCAAGAAGACTATGAACATGCCAAAAGTGTCTGGAATCAGTTCAACATTAAAACTCTAGGGGAATATAGTGACCTCTACCTAACTTCAGATGTACTCCTTCTTGCAGACAGCTTTGAAACGTTTAGAAACAAAACACTAGAAACACACCGAGTGGATGCTGCACACTTTTTTACTTCGCCTGGTTTAAGTTTTGAGGCAATGCTCCTTTACACAGGCATTGAACTGGAATTGCTACAGGATTACGATCAGATTCTTCTAATCGAGTCTGGAATACGTGGAGGCATATGCCAGGTGTCTCATCGGTATGCTGAAGCTAACAATAAATACATGGAAACCTATGATTCTGAGAAACCATCGCAGTTTATTACCTATGATGATGCCAACAACCAATACGGGTGGGCTATGTGTCACTCCCTTCCTTATGGTGGATTTCAGTGGGTTTCTCCAGATACTGTTGATCTAGAAAAACTAAAGAAAGACGATCCTGTGGGATACATTCTAGACGTTGATGTTGATTACCCATCTGACCTTCATGATCTACACAACGATTTACCTTTCCTACCAGAGTGTACACAACCTAAGGATTCGTCTCTGAAAAAACTAATTCCTCATCTTGGAAATCGAAGGCGATATGTTGTTCACTACATGGCATTAAAACAGGCTTTAGATCATGGAATAAAATTGATAAAAATTCATCGTGTGTTAAAGTTTAAACAAAGACCTTGGTTAAAGGCATACGTTGATTTTAATAACAACCTTCGAAAACAAGCCAAAAATGATTTTGAGAAAAATCTGTACAAATTATTCAACAATGCCATTTTTGGGAAAACAATGGAAAATATCCGTAAAAGAATAGACATACGTCTTGTGACTGACAGCAAAAAGGCAGAAAAGCTAATAGCAAAGCCGACATTTATCGACAGAACAATTTATGGCCCTAACCTAGCTGCTTTCCACATGTCTAAACGTAACATTGTATTCAATAAGCCTATATATATTGGAATGTGTATACTGGATATTTCAAAAACTCTCATGTATTCCCACCACTATGATGTCCTGCTACCCTATTATGGCATGAACAATCTTAAACTCATGTATATGGATACTGACTCGTTCATATATTTGGTTAACACCCCAGATGTATATCAAGACAAGTTGGATTTCCTACAACACCTGGACACATCAGATTATCCTACTAATCACATATGTTACTCTACATCAAACAAGAAAACGTTGGGGAAATTTAAAGACGAGGCTTGTGGACAAATTATAAAAGCATTTGTTGGACTTAGAGCTAAAATGTACGCATTAGACATAAATGGTAAAGAAATCAAAAAGATTAAAGGTATTAACAGAGGTGTTGTCAAAAATTGTATAAGCTTTCAAGATTATAAGGATTGTGTCATGAAAAACAATGTAAAAAGAATACCAATGAACATTATCGCTTCTAAACAACATGACATATCATCTATAAGACTAAACAAAATTGCTTTGTGTCCTGGTGATGATAAAAGAGTGATTGATGCTGATGGTATAGGTACACATGCCTATGGTCATTACTCAATCATTAACCATGCTTAAAGAGTTAAGTTATGAATATCAAAATCTTCTGCCTGCAACTAGCAAATACATAAAACAAAACAATTTAGGAAATAAAACAATAGCACTACAAAAATAAAAATAAAACAAAATAAGAAATGGCATTCATAATCAAAAATAAATAAAATAGAAAACAAAATAAAAACAAGTGTACAATTTATAACAATAAGAAATATATATAAAATGTATTATGTGTAAATAGTGTACATGTATTTAAATAAAAAAATATTGTACCGTATGGAAACTGCTTGTACATTTTTTATTACTACTCACCTCTCTCCACTCCTAATGCAAAATGAACATGTAAAACACAAATTGGAAAATCCATGTTTCCATATTGACAAAATAAAAAAAAACCATTAAACTGAAATTTTAAAAACTGTAAATGGGAATTTAGTAAATTGACAAATGTGTAAACAACAAATTGGAAAATCCATGTTTCTATATCATGAAATTGAAAAACTTTAAACTGACATTTTAAGAACTGTAAATGGGAAATTGTGAAATTAATAAATGTGTAAACAACATAATGCAAAATCCATGTTTCCATGTTATGAAATTGAAAAACTTAAAACTAACATTTAAAAAAATGAAAATGGGGAATTGGAAAATTGTCATATGTGTAAACAACAAATGAAAAAAAAAACGGTTGGGGTAGTTATCATATTGTACAGTAACCTATAAAACTAGCATAAGGATAGTTGCTTGTACCCTTATATACTTTGTGTATGTGCATTAGCCTTTGAATTAGCTTAAGTTAGGTTTGGCAAAGTTAGGTTTGGTGAGGTTAGGTATGTGACCTAGTAGTTTACTCTTTTCGGAAAATGTAAAAAGTAAAATCTAAAATCAAAAAATCTTAAATTTAAAATGTAAAATCTAAAAAAAACTAACATCTAAAATACAAAAAATCAAAAATGTAAAATGTAAAATCTAAAAAATGTAAAATGAAAAAATCAAAAATCTAAAATGTTAAAACATAAAATCTAAAATCTTTAAATGAGGTTTCTGTGGGTTAGGTTAGGTTAGGTTATAACTAAGTTTATTATTTGTGCTATCTCATTTGCTCTTACATTTTTGCTCTCACTTTGAAGTTTGGTTATGTTAGGTTAGGTTAGGTTAGGTTAGGTGTGGTTAGGTTATAACTAAGTTTATTATTTGTGCTCTTACATTTGCTCTCACTTTTTTCTCATACTTTTTGCTAAATTTTTTTCGCTTGCAATTTTAAATTAGGTAGGTTACGTTAGGTTAGGTTAGGACAGGTTAGGTGAGGTTAGGTTAGGTGAAGTTAGGTTAGGTTATAACTTAGTTTATTATGTGTGCTTTCACATTTGCTTTTATATTTGCTTTGACTTTGAAGTTAGGTTAGGATAGGTTAGGTTAGGTTAGGTTAGGTTAGGTTAGGTGAAGTTGGGTTAGGCAGAATTGTTGAGGTATGAATCAAAAGCCAGCTCTTGTCAGTTTTGCCTCACAAGGCTGAGTGTACCCCGTTCCACTCATGAGACCAGAAATTAAATTTCTTGGCAGAGCCGGGATTCGAACCTCAGGAATGACCTCCAAGAATGCTAGCCACTACACCAAAAAGTGGACAATATAAGGCTGGTCTTGATTATACATGATCAATTAACAATTACATAATAATAATAATAATAATAATAATAAATATTCCATTTGGCAACTACACGGCCGACCTCTCCCTGTGACGTAATCCACGGTCTCAGGCCGTGGCGGCCATTTTGCCCAATAGCCCCTGTGCCAGCTCTGAATGACCCCTCCATAAGAATAACATAGAGTGATTGCGCGCGGCGGCCATCTTGCCCATTAGCCCCTGTGCCAGAACCGGCTTATTTATCCTACTGGCCTATGATAGTGTCAACAGAGAAAGCATCTGGAGGATAATGGAAGAATCGGGAATACCTTCGAAACTGATCGGGCTGACAAGAATGTGCATTGAGAAAACGGAATGTAAAGTGAGAGTTGAAGGCAGGGAATCTGAATGTTTTACTGTGGAGACGGGTGTCAAACAGGGAGATTGCATATCGCCCAGCCTGTTTAACTTGGTTTTGGAAAAAGCACTAAAAAGAGCATCTTCGATTGGAAGAGGTACGATTGTAGGTGGTGAAGTGAAACTCTTAGCGTTTGCCGATGACATTGTGGTTTTAGCGGAGGAGGAAGAGGAACTAAAAATAACAGCTAAAGTTCTAATAGAAGAAGCACAAAGAGTGGGTCTGAGGATCAATCAAGATAAGACAGAGTATATGATTGTAACCAGAAACAATGAAGAGGAAGCAGAGGGAGTACTGGCAGTAGAAGATATGGAATTTAGGAAGACTAGGTCTTTCAAATACCTAGGGAGTACAGTCAATGCCAACAACAACATGGAGGAGGAAGTAATGAACCGGCTAAAATCTGCAGAGAGGTGTCCCTTTTCAATGAATAAACTATTTACCAGCAGGCTATTAACGAAAACAACGAAACTCCGCATTTACAAGACAATCGTGCGACCAATATTAATGTGTGGGGCGGAAACATGGACACTGAGCAAGAAAATGGAGAGAAAAATTATAACTTTTGAAAACAAGGTTTTAAGAAAAGTTTTTGGGCCAGTATCTGAAAATGGGATCTTTAGAAGAAGAAAAAATATTGAAATACACACGCTGTTTAATGAACCCGATGTGACAGCTGTTATAAAGAGCAGAAGAATTGAATGGCTGGGACATGTCCTGAGACGAGAAGGGAAAATGGTAAATACAGTGCTAGAATGGAAGCCACAAGGTACGAGACCCCTGCGTAGACCAAAACTGAGGTGGATGGATGGAGTCACGAAAGACCTGGAGACACTGGGAGCCAACGAGAACATGGCTAGCAACAGAGACCAATGGAAGAGGCTAAAGAGTGAGGCAATGAACCGACTTCGGTTCGTGTGGCCAACGAAGTAAGTAAGTAAGTATGATAGTGGCAGTTAACATAAGTAGGATATATGAAAATAGGCTGTATAGTTCTTCACGGAACTACTTGTTATATATTAGTATGATTATTTATCATACTGGTACGCCACCTGACGCGCGCTGGTTTGCCCAGTCCCATTCACCAAACAACAAAGAACACGACTCTCACCTCGCTGAGCGCTGCCACTACACGTTCCTCTTCTACCACTGCCACAACAGTGATGTGTCTGCCTCCCTCACCTTCCCCCACCCTACCAGCTCCATATAGTGCGTCTCTACCTTAAAAGACAGTACGCATTAAATGGGGCGCGCTGATGCCTGATCTACTGCATATACAAAGTTCTGCAAGGGCGGGCACATGATGTAATATAGCTCGTATACAGGCGTGGTTTTACGCAAAACTCGGGAAATTTTCAAAATATTTCTTTGTTGTATATAACTGTAGCTCATACCTTACAACGAACAACGCTACAATATTTACACATGATACGCCGAACCTCAGAGCGCGATTTTATTGCACACATTATAACAATTTCTATTTTTCAATTATTCATGAATATGATATTATAATATGTTATAATTTATAGTATGACATTTTTCATGAATATTATATATATACCTGTGGTATATATATTGTGGTCCACGTAATTTACCCAATTTTGTGTGATCAAGTGGTGGTATGCAGCCAAAATTAAATTCTTCATTTCTTGTTTCTTAAATGAGACGTTGTTCAATTTTATGTAGTTCTTCACTTGCGCCCGTACCATTTCGATGGGATTAAGTTCACTGTGGTATGGTGGCAAGCGAAGAACATATTTTTAGCCTATTTTCAATTTTGAAAAAAATAGGCTTATGAGATCACCTTTTGTCCGTGTGTGTGTGCGTGTGTGTGTGTGTGAGGTGTGTGTCCCCCTAATAAAATCTAAACGGCTGGAGCGATTTCAATGAAACACGGTAAGGTCATAGCACTATTCCCGGCGACCTCGACCGTGCCCTTCAAATTTTGTTACGTCTCACCAATCCAACATGGCGGCTGTGCGAAATATTTCACTAGCATTCAATATCACCGAAACTATTACCGATATCGCCCTGAAATTGTGTACGGTGATAAAGGGCACTACTAGAAGTTCACCTATGAGACTTTCGAAAACCTGGTGACTACAAAACCAACATGGCGGTCAAGCGAAGTTGAGACTTTTAAATAGACTTTTCTCGCGATTTAACTATCCAAACGTAATGAAACTTGGTACAGCAAATGTTTATACTCATTGTAATGCACTGGAGTCTAATTTAGTTCAATTGTTTACATAACCTCAAAATGGTGGCTGTACGAAATATTTCACTGACATTCTATATCTCCGAAACTATTACAGATATCACCCTGCAATTTTGTACGGTGATAAAGGGTACTGATACAAGTTTACCTATGTATATTTCATAAACCTGTAAAGTACAAAACGAACATGGCGACCAAGCGAATTTGAAATATTTTAATACGGTATACTTTTCTCGTGATTTAACTCTCTGAGCGCAGTGAAATGTGGTACAGTAAATGATTTTGCAGATTGTAATGCACTGCCATCTAATTTCATTCAATTGTTTACATAACCTCCAGATGGCGGCTGTGCGAAATTTTAAAATTAAGTTTTTATTTCTTGTGTCGTAATCATACGATCGAAGTGAAAGTTTGAATAATGAACCCAGGCAATAATTGTCCTTGAATGGTACATAACTATATGGCCTATACATATAACAATCCTAAATGGCGAGCTTCCGAAATATTTAGACGGTTCTCAATATCTATGAATCTTTTACAGCAACCAAACTGAATTTTTTTAATGTTCATAGAGACTATGAACATATGTTCACCTATAGGACTTTCATTAACCTGCTAAGCACAAATCCAACATGGCGGCGACGCGAAGTATAAATATTTAAATGGACGTTTCTCGCGAATTAACTATCCGAGTGCCGTGAAACGTTGCACATTAAATGCTTATACAAATGCTGATCCACTGGCATCTAATTTATTTCAATTGTTTGCATAATCACAAGATGGCTGCTGTGCGTAATTTTAAAATCGCTCTTTTACTTCTTGTGTTCTAATCATGCGATTGAAGTTTGAATACCACACGTACACAGTAATCTTAATGTAATAGTACAAAAATAAAAATCCAACCTGGCGACCATCTGAAATATTTAGACGGTTCTGAATATCTACGAATCTGTTACAACAATTAAACTGAAATTTTGTATGTTGATAGAGGCAATTAACATGAGCAGGATATATGAAAATAGGCTGTATAGTTCTTCACGGAACTACTTGTTTCTGCTGATTTAGCCATCTCGTCAATGATGTATTTATCATATCTGGCTCTCTTTTGAGTCACAATAAAACGAAGCTTTCGTTTTAACATATAATTTCGAAAAGGGACCCCTTTTGAGTGAGCCAATCTATAATCCAGTGTTTTCTCCGTTATAGGTAAAAGTTCGATTTTCCGACTGTGGTAGCCTACATTGTCTATTACTAGGATAGATCCTTCGGGAACATGGGGCAACAATTGCTTGGCGAACCACTTTTCTTACACTTCACCTGTCATTTCGTCGAGGGTGTCTGCCGTGTTCTTTTGGCACAGAAACGTTAACTCTGCACCACTAACGAACCCTTGTTCATACCCGGGATGAACAAAGGCAAACCACGGAAACCACTTAGAGGATGGCTGAGGTAGGAATCGAACCCGCCTCTTCTCAGTTTTGTCTCATGAAGTTGAGTACACCCTGTTCCAGCCCTCAGAACAGAATTAAATTTCTTGGCAGAGCCGGGATTCAAACTTGGGCCTCCACGGTGACAGCACGGTGAGAGCCAGGAATGCTAGCCACTACGGTACACAACGAGGCGGACAATTTATAAAGAACACAAAACCACTTCATTTCACAGTTTAACTTTACACCATCAGTCGGGGAGATACTGGCGCCTGAGTAAAACTTACGCAGCGTCAGCGCTGGGCGGAAGGAATAAGTGCGATAACTTATGAATGCTATCTGATATCGAGCTCTGGTTTGTTTTAAAAACTTTTTCACATATTAATGAACATTTCATCTCGCTTAGTCACCAACGTAAAGTCAATAGCAAAAAAGTTTGTCGCTACGTGACTTTTCTGTGATACCATCTCAGATTTTTCAAGTAACATTAAAGAAAAAAATCATAACTTTCTTACTATGAAAATAATTACTGCCCTGATAAATAGAGTATCTTCTACCAACATCAGGCAATCTAAAAATAAATTCTTGATCTGTTGCGATCATTAGTTCATTATCTATGGCGTGATAAGTTTTATATCTGCAAAAATATAGATGCGCGCTAAAATATCGTAATTGTCAAAATTGGGCCATGTGTTAATTATTTATGGCTTTTATTTTTACATCATCATAAAGAGCGGAAAATTCTCTATAAGAACATGCAAACAGTTTCAATTATTGGGAAATGGCAACATCGCCGGGGTGGAAGAGGACGAAGCTAATTGCAGGACATAGGAGTGCGAGTGAGAGGCAAATACTACATTTAATTCCATACTGTCTTTTAAGGTTGAGACGCTCTATAGCAGTACATCCGTGCTTTGCCGGTGCCGGCCGGTGCTCGCGAAGTACCTGAGTTGGCGTGGCCTGGTGTAGAGCAACATTACGATAGGGTTGCCAGACCCGGAACAATTCCGTTTATTCTTGTTTTGTTCTCCGTTCCGTTTTAATATTCAATGGAACGCCAAATATTCCGTTTTTGGTTAATATATACAATTTCGCACAAATTTTCAAATGTCCCACTTGAGCAACCCATGCTTGACATGATTGGTGATTGTTGTTAGTGACGTCGAATAGCGTCGGCACCGGTACGCCGGCCGCGTTGCTTCACTTGACTAAGTTGTAGGGTTTGAAAGAGGAAATTATTGCTATGTCTGTCTCAGATAGATGGGTACATGTTATAGATTTATTAGGGGCAACAACATTAAGGAATATCTTAGTCCTAATGAAGTTCATACTCAGCATTTTCCCCTCCAATGATCTTACGCAGAATTTTTTCTGTCATGAATATAAAATGGAGAGATGATAGAAACAGAAACTCCATTAGTTTGATAAAACAAGAATTGTTCACATATTTCAATTATGACGAAAATTGTAGTGAATTTTATCAGAAGGTATTTAAACAAGAAGTTCCGTGAAGAACTATACTAACTACTTTTCATGCCAATGATTATTCTACAGTATATGAACCGATCTAGAATAATGACAAAATTAAGTTGGTAATATCGAAATATCAAATTAGTTCAAAATATACCTGGTATAATTTAGCCTAATAGAGCACTACAGTTGGCAGCCCTGGTGACTGAATATATTCCTAGTTCCATCTCTTAAGGTACAGAATACAAAATTTGGTTGAAGTCCAATGGACGTTACATGCAGTTAGACATTGGATCTATCAGCACGCGTAAAAGCATGTTGCCAACAATACCATGCGTGTGCTGGTCAGAAATAATCTGAACTATTATGATATCTTGTTGTGCCAATTTTGGATGAAATCCATTTGTTAATAGTGTACCCGTTCGTCCTGGGGATGCGATGACCCATCTGCTATTACATCGCATTCCTGGAGTTCCAGGACAGAGCGGAGTTAAATGAACCTCTAGTCAAATAAGGAATGTGTCGGAAATTCAGCTGAGTTATCGAACGAGCAGTGGGTATCACGAGACAAAGTATCTCTAGGGTCGTTACGGGCTTAAGTTTAATAAAATATAAATGCAAATATAAATGGGCGCCATCAACTGAATTCCTAGCAAACCACCTCTTTTCCGGTTAAGCCTTACTCAAGACAAGGATAGAAAAAGGAAAATCACACCATCATCAGATCACAACTAAGATAAAAACAAATTTATTTCACTTTGATAGTCAGACAGACATTTTAAATATTCCTCCTACCTGAGAGTATGGTCGAATGCCAACGTTAAATTGTCATTGTCCAAAAATCGAACCATCTCTTTTCTAATCAAAAATATTTCATCCACATAAAACAGAAAAATCTCTAAAGTTCTCTTGGGTTCTCAGGATCACTGTAGCACTATGTCTTTCGTCACTGACATTTGTGATACCTGAGACCTAATTTCTCTTTAATTTAACATCATAAATGTGGATTTGAAAAAGTTATTAATCTGTCTAAACATACACATATTATAATCACATATTTCAAATATCACGTATTTTATGGCTTGCAAGGCATAATTTAAATGTTGAACATGTTAGTAAAATGCTCCTAAACATCGAATAATTAATTTACACTATTTACATTGTCATTCATAATTACTTGTTTGTGAATTACAGAAAATTCACGGCTCATTGGTCATCATTATCATCATCATCAAAATTAAATATTTCTCACATTAATTCTCATTTCAAAATTCAACATATTCCTGTCAGAATCATCAACTCATCACCATTAAATCATTTAAATGAAAATTATTATCATCACTTCATTATGCTTTCTAATTATTCACACACTCTTATTTTATCATCTACTTCAGATTAAATCATCTTAAATCATCAATACAAATTGTTTAATTCCTCAACTCAAGTTGCAATTCCTCAAATTATATCTCAATTAAATTTATTTTAATTCCATATAAATTCATTAATCATCAGCTTCTTTAATTAATTATCACCTTCTAATTCAGTTATTCATCACCTATCCAATCATCTATTAATTTATTTAAATCAGTTTATTTATTCATTCATTAATTCATCCATTTATTTAATTCATTGATTTATTCCAAAATTTAATTTATCAATTTATTTAAATTTTACTCTTCTTGTTATTTAGATTCTTATTATTTCATCTAGTCATTCTGATTTTTAGCCTATTTTCAATTTTGAAAAAATAGGCTTATGAGATCACCTTTTGTCCGTGTGTGTGTGCGTGTGTGTGTGTGTGTGTGTGTGTGTGCGTGTGTGTGTGATTCGTGTGTGTGTCCCCCCCTAATAAAATCGAAACGGCTGGAGCGATTTCAATGAAACTCGGGAAGTTCATAGCACTATTCCCGGCGACCTCGACCGTGCCCTTCAAATTTTGTTACGTCTCTCCAATCCAACATGGCGGCTTTGCGAAATATTTCACTAGCATTCAATATCTCCGAAACTATTACCGATATCGCCCTGAAATTGTGTGCGGTAATAAAGGGCACTACTAGAAGTTCACCTATGAGACTTTCAAAAACCTGGTGACTACAAAACCAACATGGCGGCCAAGCGAAGTTGAGACATTTAAATAGACTTTTCTCGCGATTTAACTATCTAAATGTAATGAAACTTGGTACAGCAAATGTTTATACACATTGTAATGCACTGGAGTCTAATTTAGTTCAATTGTTTACATAACCTCAAAATGGCGGCTGTGCGAAATATTTCACTGACATTCTATATCTCCGAAACTATTACAGATATCACCCTGCAATTTTGTACGGTGATAAAGGGTACTGATACAGGTATACCAATGTATATTTCATAAACCTGTAAAGTACGAAACGAACATGGCGACCAAGCGAATTTAAAATATTTTAATAGACTTTTCTCGTGATTTAACTCTCTGAGCGCAGTGAAATGTGGTACAGTGATTGATTTTTCAGATTGTAATGCACTGCCATCTAATTTAATTCAATTGCTTACATAACCTCAAGATGGCGGCTGTGCGAAATTTTAAAATTAAGTTTTAATTTCTTGTGTCGTAATCATGCGATCGAAGTGAAAGTTTGAATAATGAACCTAGGCAATAATTGTCCTTGAATGGTACATAACTCTATGGCCTATACACATAACACTCCTAAATGGTGAGCTCCCGAAATATTTAGACGGTCCTCAATATCTATGAATCTTTTACAGCAACCAAACTGAATTTTTTTATGTTCATAGAGACTATGAACATATGTTCACCTATAGGACTTTCAGGAACCTGGTGAGCACAAATCCAACATGGCGGCGACGCGAAGTATAAATATTTAAATGGACGTTTTTCGTGAATTAACTATCCGAGTGCCGTGAAACGTTGCACGTTAAATGCTTATACAAATGTTGATCCACTGGCATCTAATTTATTTCAATTGTTTGCATTATCACAAGATGGCTGCTGTGCGTAATTTTAAAATCTCGTTTTTACTTCTTGTTGTCTAATCATGCGATTGAAGTTTGAATACCACACGTACACAATAATCTTATTGTAATAGTACAAAAATATAAATCCAACCTGGCGACCATCTGAAATATTTAGACGGTTCTCAATATCTACGAATCTGTTACAGCAATTAAACTGAAATTTTGTATGTTGATTGTGGCAGTTAACATAAGTAGGATATATGAAAATAGGCTGTATAGTTCTTCAAGGAACTACTTGTTTATTTCATTAGGTCAGATCATTAATATGCTTAAATTTCAGATTATTATTTCATTAATTATTATTCTCAGAAAATCTTGTATTATCAACTTTATTTATTTGTTTAATTTCCTAACAAATTGTTTAATATGGTTTATAGAACGTTGTCTTACAGTTTTATCACTTCCAAGTTATATCTCGTATTTAATTTTCATGCCAAAAAAATATTATTGCCTTCACGACATCACGTTGGATCTGACTATCCACAACTACATTATATATCCTCACATCTTCAAATATCACATTTGAATACAACAATTATTCCACAAAACTCCATAAATATTCAGCACATACAGCATGAATCTCAACAATTACGCTAGACTGGGTTCGACAACCTCATGTCTGCTTCAAAATGCATTGGCAACATTGCAACTATCACTTGGCAACTTCCACCAAATGCCTATCACAAACTTCACTTAACCATGTTGCATGATCTACAAAAAATATATAACTGGCTTCAAATTATCAACGCACACAATCTTCAATAACTGTAATTAATCTATCACATCTAGACAACTTCTTAAACAATTGGAAAAAATATTACCTCAGTAATTCAAGATCTGCTTTCAAATAGCATAAATTCTCTTACAATTCTCATAATTCACATCACAGAAAAAACACCAATGTGCTATAATCTCTCATATCAAAATCTGCAATACTGATCTGCCTTAAAATAAATCTGACCATTAATGATTCATCTTACAAGATTCAATTACTTTAAGTCCTTCTCAAAGGTATCAAACACAATTATAAAAATCATCAAAAGCATCAGCTGTACCAGCTGTTAAACTGAAAGTACTCTCAAAAGAGTAAAGCAACAAAATATTGGATTGGCAAACAAGAATTACAAATGTAACCCTGATGACATTTATCTTTACTTTATTTAACAAAATTTCGACTGATATGTGACTAGTAGTTCCTTGTTTGATTCACTTACAATCTCATGTACACTCGGATGATAAAAATGAGTCCCTCAATGGCAAGTAAGATGAGTAACCACCGTACGATCGTATAAATACGAAAGACCACGCCCCGTCGACTAAAATGATAGTGCCCTAAACGATGGGTAAGATGAGTAACCACCATACAATCGTATAAATACGAAAGACCCCATCTCGAAGACTATATGAGTGAATGTACCAGATAGGAATCAACAAGTCTCTAGTTGTCATATAAAAGCGATATTTATTCACTAAAGTGAATAACATCTTAATATCTCCAAACAATCCAATGGAAAAAATCCCTACTGATGAATAATACACACTCGCTAGTATGCAATGAACTGACGAAGTAATTTTAGATAATCAATTGCAGATCACGAGTTCGAAATACTCGTCACACAAAAAAAACTATTCATGAAAAATATCCCTACTGGAAAAATGTCTAAAAGACCTAACATCTGCTTAATAAAGCCAACCAATGGTGATAATTTCGTATAATGATGCCTGCCATACCATATGGTCACGCCATATTCTAGCAAAATTTCGAAGCATATAAAGTCAAAGCCATGTCTTAAATAATCGTATCACTCCTATTAGAAAAATATACATGTGTGCCCAGTATTCATGAAAATAATCGTATCAGGAAGTTATAACTCTTACAGTACCTTCTCATAATCAGATGTTATTAAATTTCAAAGATCGTCGATTTTCCCTATGTAATGAATTTCTCGAAAGATCGGCGTGAATATCATTCCATCCATGCAATGACGATTGCCTTCGAATCCCAAGTGAATCAGCTGGTGGACCTCCTTCTCGTCAGGAATCGAATCCATCGCTCTGTGGTGCCATCGCGTCTCTGTCTGCGTTTACTCCGACATGATGAACTTCTGGTTATCCATAGCGGATATTGTCCAAATCCTCACGAAAAAGTTCATAGAAACAGCGGACCCCCTATTCCTCTTCTACGTTACGCCACTGTTCTATACAATGTTCAGTTTGAGTGTTGAAAGTTCAATTTCCACAGCGGTTAAGTTTTACTTGTAGAAAATAAAATTGTTTTATCAGAGTGTCTAAGTTTATGAAACACCCTGTAGCTGTGTTCATACTCGGTAATTCATAACACTTCATAAGAAATAATTGCATTAATGCACGTGCTAATGTTCCTAAGTGCATATGCTTACAACATTCCGTTTGCTTAAAATTGTTAATGTTACTTGGAATGCGTTATGAAATGTATAGTCGTAATGTCATTAAGAAAAACTATGTTCATTCGAAGTTCACAGTTGCAGTATTTCGTAACTATTTGCTTTTATAATTCAAATGCTGAATAAACGTTCTAACTCAATGTAGTAATGAAGTTCAGCTTCTGTCATAATGCTTGCGTATATAATGGGAAATAACCCGCTCGGTTTTACTGCAATGCTATAATCATCTCCGCCTAAAGCTGGCCTCGCCATGTCGCTCTACTATGCCGTTCTGCGTTGAAATGCAGCTTGGAATAAAGTTCTCCAACTACTCGCAATGCTGTTTTAAAAAACCCCGGCCTCCTATGCTTGTTTGCTGCGGATGTCCGCCCGGCCCACTGACCTACTTGTCGTTCGCTGCTCGGAGAAGTTGAAACTGTCGCTTTCACTTTCCGTGACAGTTTCTGTTCGCTGCGCGACCTTGTACCATGCACTAGGCGTGTGCTACTCAGCTCGACTCTCTTGCTTGGCTCACAGAGCTCGACTGTCTGTCTCTGCACTGACTTGACCCTTACCTGCCTGGTGCGGTCACGTGACGTCCTCCCCACCACTGTGGTCTTGCGTCACAAATATAATCTCGAACCCCCATCATCTCGGCTATTAAGTTATAAAATAACTTAAGGGTTATCTGACTTCCTTCAAATTATTACCATATATAATGCATGTTATATCTCCTCTTCTAAGATGTTTAAATACCATGTTCCATATAGATCTTAATAAAGCTTCATAATTCCATCCATAATTCCATCTGCTTGACTGCGGTCAGCGCCTTCTCGATCTTAGACCTACTACGTCATCTTGACATTCCTCTTGACTCGATCTGAGCGCTATCTTTTCTTAACTCTTCCCAAAACCTCAACTACGGCTTAATGTCTGCTGGCGTAGCCGATAGCCTCAACTAGGTATCGGGTACAGTATAGAAGTTACATGTATTTTAAAATTGGACATATCAGCAGGCATAGAATCATGTTGGCAGCTCTGCCTTGTATTAATTACTCCAAATTAATCCACAATGTCAGGTGCTATACGTGTGCAAAGTATATAGCTGTTGGCTTGCATACTTTCTGATATATCGATATTAGGGTAAAAAATATAGACAGCATTTATTAACAGTTGGCAGCTCTGATTGCTCTTAAAAATACTTACAGTCATATCTGTTATGGTACACATAGCAAATTTGGTTGAAATCGAACTGATAGTATAGAAGTTACATGTATTTAAAAATTGGTATTATCAGCAGGCTTATAATCATGTTGGTAGAACTGACGTATATAAGTTACTCGAAATTAATCTAAAATGTCAGAATATACGTGTGCATAGTTTAAAGCTGTTGGCTTGCATACTTTCTGATATATTGGTATTTGGATAAAAAAAAATAGAGACAGCAATTATTAACAGTTGGCAGCCCTGGTGGCTCTTAAGAATACGCTCAATCATATCTATTTATGTACAGATATTACATACAAAAGTTGGTTGAATTCCAATTGATAGTGTAGAAGTTATATGCATTTAAACATTGGACCTATCAGAAGGCTTAAAATTATTTTGGCAACACTGTCATTGTTGGCCTCCTGGAAATTAAATTGAAATAGTATTGTTTGCATGTGTGCCAATTTTGGAATAGCTCCCTTGCATACCTTGCGAGATATCCAACTTGGAGCTCAAATTTCTAGTGCGTTTTTTCAGCAGTTGGTAGCACTGATATCATTTTCAAATATGGACGTGAGATATTCCGGTACACATCTTTACTCATACTAAATTTGGTTTTGATTGCTGCAGCCGTTTAGGAGTTGATAAGAGGGGACACACACAGCCAGACAGAACGACAGACAGACAGACAGACAGA
Source organism: Meconema thalassinum (assembly GCA_946902985.2). NCBI lineage: Eukaryota > Metazoa > Arthropoda > Insecta > Orthoptera > Tettigoniidae > Meconema > Meconema thalassinum. The sequence continues at coordinate 71,739,634 of OX336399.1, read as the reverse complement.
CAGACATTTTCCCGGATCGATCTCATAAGTCTACTTTTTCCTCATTTTTGCAAAATGTGAAAAGTAGGCTAAAAATATCCTTGCCAAGGGTCGTACACATGAAAATTATTTGTAAGTTGCTGGTGTCATAGGCTTATATGATATGTCAGCAATATCTAGTTTTAATTCTGTGTATTTGATTATGTAATGCTTATTTATTACATATGTGTATTATTATTACAACATTTAACAACCTTGATAAAAGAAAATGTTTTAGGACATATGTTCCGTTCTTTTTCATTCTTGAAATGTGGCAATCCTACATTACGAGCAAACATTTCCAGAAATTTAGACAGCCCTCAAATGTTACACCACTTAAAACAACAATCATCATCATCAAAATGACCCTTACAGCAGCAAGGCAATGACTTGTTATAAGTCGCACATTGGCTGCCACGACGACCTTCTATTTAAAGACGGTCATCTCCTTAAGACCACATCACTACCACTAACTGCACAACTTCAGATCTCAGACTCTCACAAACTTCACCGCCAATTAAATTAATTCCCTCTAACAACTGGCACTTGAAACTTGGCTGCCAAGAAGCTTGATGCTCCGAGCAACTGTCCTGCGGGAGACTAGAATGTTTCCCGCTAGCCTGCGTCTGACGTACTGGAATAGCCATCACATCTGATGCCTAGCTTTGTGAGGGAGATGTGCAGGATGCATTACCAGGAGCTCCCTCCAGGGTCTCACAACTAATGGGACGTGGGTAGGCAACCACGGAATCTCAGCTGAGTCTGGCATTCAGTCAACTTACTTGTGCAGTTCTCCTCACCATCACATTTCCTACCAACCTCCCATGGTAAGCTTTTGTTCTCTTCTGAACCCTGGTACGTTAAAGATCCTCTTCGGGGCAAAATTCTGGCACCCGGCGTCTCTAAAAGCCAGAGTACTTAAAAGGGACGTAAAACCAATATCATTATTATTATCATTATACCGACAGTCGTGGCTATGCTCGCTAAAGCGCAGCGATAGGTCATGGGGCCAAGCTCTCTGCTGACTCGGTAGACGCGTGCGTTCGAGCCCGACCATCGGCCGTCCTTGAAATGATTTTCTGTGGTTACCCATTTTCAACACCAGGCAAATGCAGGGACGGTACCTTCTGACAGGCCACTGCCGCTTCCTTCCACATCCTTACCCAGTTTCATTCATCTTCATTCCATCTCTCATCCCGACACGCAGGTCGCCTATGGGCATCGACTAGAAAGAACTGCACTCGGCCTCTCAGGAGGCCACACGACAAAAAAAAATCATCATGACCCCAACAGTAATAGGGTATCCGAAACCTACAGTGTCCTTCCCTTTCCCCCCAGGGGCTCACACATTGTGGCACGTGGGTTGGCGACCACGGGACCCCAGCTGAGTTCGTCATTACTTCCATTTACTTGTGCCATGCTCCTCTCTGTTAATTTTCCTGCTGACTTCCGTTGGTCAACTCTTGTTGTATTCCGACCCCAACAATATTAGGTTGTCCAAGGCCTAAGGAGCTTTTTCCTTTCCCGCCTTAATTTGCCTTTGTCTCATCTTTCCTGATCCCAAATTCTTCGAGAGGTCATACCTCTTGTTTTATTTTGATGTTATCTCATGCCTTCTGCCCAAGGCCCTAAAGGAGACAGATTGTGAGTAGCCCCTCCACTTATGGTGCACCCTGGATTGAGCAACACCCTCAAAGGGTCACGTCTGGAGAGTTCGGGAGCTGGAGATTCCGAGGGCTTCCTGAGCTGGGTCCGGTTTCTCTCCTTCTTCCATTGCCTTTGTTGCGGTCCCTCTCCACTTTCGCTTTCCTCTCTACCGTTCCTGGCTCTCCATTCTTCCAAGTCCCTTAATTCCCATTCTTCGAGGGTTGAGGGCATGTCCTTTCCTCCTGTCTTTTGTTTCGCTTATTCGTCTTTTTGTTTTCAATTTCCTCTTCTAGTCTGTAAGTATGTAGTTAGATTTAGTTATACTTTCATTTTATTTCATTTACATTTTAACGATCATCCAAACCATTAGGGGCCGATAACCCAAATATTAGGCTCCTTAAAACAACGATTATCATCATCATCTTTCCCGCCGTAATTGGCCCATGTCTCATCCCTCATTCTTCGAGGGCTCAGACATCTATTTCTCTTTTCGTAGAATCTCCTGCTTAATTCTCAAGATCCTAAAGAAAGCAGGGTGTGCGTAGCCCCACCCTCGCTAGTGATACACCCTCAATGGCTCACGACTAGTGCGCTCAGATGTTGGTAACTTGGAGGGACTCCTGAGCTCGGTCCATTTATCCGTTCTTCCATTGACTTCAGGGTGGACACTCCCCTCCTTCTCTTCCCTCTCTGCCTTCTATGACTACTTCTTTCCAAGACCCTCAGTCCTCATTCTTCGAGGAGTGAGGCCACTTTCTTACCCCGTTTTTATCATTTCAATTGATCTTGTCAACTTCGTCGTTATGCTTGGGTGTAACGTTTTGCGTTACTGTTACGGTTACGGCGTGTATGACGTCATCATGTTGTTCAGTGCATATGCACTGAGTCTGAGTTTAGTCCTGGGAGACGGCGAGTACGTGACTCCTAAAGAGGTGTGCAAGATGTCGGACAGGAATACGGGTGACTCCTAAAGTGATGTACAAGATGTCACACAAGAATACAGGATGACTTCTAAAGAGATATACAAGATGCCAGATAAGAATACAGGGTGTCTCCTAAGGAGGTGTGCAGGATGTCAGAGCAAAATACAGGGTGACACTTAACGAGGTGTACAGTATGTTAGATTCAATTCAAATACAGGGTGACCCTTAAAGAGGTTTGCAAGATATCAGATTCAAATAAAGGGTGACCCTTAAAGAGTTGTAAAAGATGTCAGACTCAAATACAGGGTGACCATTAAAGAGGTGCCTGCGCGGGAAGCCTAAGTTAATGGGTAATGGAGTCTGTTGAAAGAGTCCTGGGGCTTCGAGCGAAGCGAGAAGCCCTCGTGAGCCTTTCTAACTTGTGTAGCATTTGTAACATGCGTCATTTTAAATCATATAGTCTAGTCTTTTAGACTGACTGTAATTTTTTATTTCCATTATGCATTTCTTTTATCCTTTTATTCTTGTAGTACATAAGTTAGTCCTAAGTTTTCAGTTAGTTTTACTTCATGTACCTAAACTGTTCCACCTGCTCTAAGTTAGTTCCTTGTACCTGGCATTCTATTTTCTTGTGAGTCTGCCTCATTGCGTAGTGGTTAGCATTCTTGACCGTCACCTAGTAGACCCAGGTTCGATTCCTGGCTCTGCCAAGCAATTTAATTCTGGTCTAGGGACTGGAACGGGGTACACTCTGCCTTGTGAGGTAAAACTGAAATGATGTGGGTTCGATTCCCACCTTAGTCCTCCTGGAACTCAGTTTGCGTGGATTCCCACTTCTACTCGAGGCATGTGCCTGGATGGTTCCAAACTCAACACCACAGCTTCCCCTTCCATATCTTCACCTGATTTTCAAATATTCACACTATTAGGGACAACACAATAACACTGGTTATTAACGTGTTGCGAAAGTAATCGTAATAGAATTCTTTTCAATCGGTTAACACGTTTGTAACCAATTTTGAAGGGTGTTTCCCAAATCCTATAAAACAATTACATTGTAGTACATTATGAAACGAGCCTATAATGGCAATAATTAAGACACGAGTATGTTTACAAAACGAGCGAAGCTAGTTTTATAACTCCCATACGAGTGTCTTAATTAAGATTATAGGCGAGTTGCATACGACTGTTTATGTTCGACGATAATTATAACTTTAAGTTCTAACAAAAATATTCATAAATATCTGTCGATATTCTGTCCGTTGACTTCTTCTTGGGAACTGTGTGGGCTCAGCATTTGATCTCTACCCAATAATGGATCCCAAAGCTTTGGAACTTTGTTTATCATGAAGTCACACCAACAAATAGTGCACAGGTACTATGTATGATCATTTTGTTATCTTGGTCAAATAACAAAAAATAGGCCGTTACAAACTCTTCAAAATTAAAATGTATCGTATTGTCAACCAGTTATTCTTCAAATTCATTGCGAATAGAATGTCAAAGGAAGGCAAATCAATTTAGTCCCAAATAGAACAGTAACGGTATCTGGCGGAAAAGTTTCGCATAAGTAATCCGTTCACTGAACAGGGAGCTAGATTATAATTTCCGTGGAACTAATGTCATACGCATGCTTCCTCCATGACGTTATGGTGTGTTTATGTCAACAACTTCATTCACTAAAATTGTCGGCGAAATCTTACGAATGTGTAGAAATTGGAGTTGCGGATATTAAGGTACAGTGCTATTTCTTTTGCAATATTGCCCAGTTTGTTTATGCATTGTAAGTACAATGGTTGATCCAATATAGGCTTCATTGTCAACTTTCAAATCATGTAATTCATATCCAACATGTTAAATTTTCAGTGCATGTCAGACACTATCCTTACCTAATTGGTCAATGAATCAAAATATTGAGCACTGATTGTTTGGAAAAACTGTGTTATAATGAAAAGTAGTACTTTAATGACATCAGTAATGATACATTTTTCTGACATTTAATATTTACATATCGACATCGTCGACATAAATAAACATTAAAGTATTGACTAGACGAAACATATGTGTATTTTCAATTTTTAAACTATCATTCGTCAATACGGACCAATGATGAACAATGTTAACCCCAATAATACAATCCCATTGATCGACTGAAAAGCATTAAATTTCGAACACAGGTTATAATACAAATTCATACACTCATCCAAATACACTGGATTGATAAAACTAACTAACAAATTAGCAACTTCTCCGAGTACTTCTATACATTCCAAGTTTAGAGTTCTATTCCTTAATAAATCCCTAAAATATTCCGAGAAGTTACTCAATCTGACAGAGTTATCTCACTCCCGGATACTTCCCATACTATTTCTATTTACTTCCTGGGGGCAGCTCAACGAGGAACTTCAAAAGGCCAAGTGGTATTTTATCAGGAATGCCCGCAGCGATAAATATCGATAGAGGAACATTCTTACCCATTCACTTGAGACTTTAGCCAAGTTTTCAGTGGGAGGAATCCCTTGTTCTTCTTTTTCTGTTGGGTAACTTCTCCTTAACTCTGTCTTCATTCTTTCTCCCCTAACAAATGAGTGAATAGGGAACAGAATGACGCAAGTAACAGTTCTATTGGTGACACTGGAAATATACGACAGGGTGCCTCCGTGTCTTTCTAAACAGATAACCCGACGATCAGGTTCGAAAACTATCTATGTCAACCTCACAAAGTTGTTCTTGTTTGATTTAAGGGGCTTAGTAATGGTGTTCATTCAACCCCGTGTATTTGGGTGTGAATGTATGTAATTTTGTATGATAACCTAAGTTATTGTGATGGCTGTATTAGTATGTGTGGTGTCCACCTCGTTGCGTAGTGGCTAGCATTCCTGGTTGTCACCGGAGAGGCCCAGGTTCGATTTCCGGCTCTGCTAAGAAATGTAATTTTGCTCTGAGGACTGGAACTGGGTGCATTTAGCCTCGAGAAGCGAAACTTAGAAGATTCGGGTTCGATTCTTACCTCAGCCATCCTGGAAGTGGTATTCCGTAATTTCCCACTTCTACTCCACGGCAAACACAGTTACACAGGTTATCAGACAAATCCTGCACACACTCAAGTACACGGGGCTACATGAGCACAATGCTGGAAACTCATAAAAGAAACAACAACAACAACATCATAATTAGTGTGTGTATATGTTATTCAGTCGAGGATTGGAAAAGCGACGGCCGTGGCCTAAAGTTAAGAACCATCCCGGCATTTGCCTGGAGTAGAAGTGGGAAACTACGGAAAACCACTTTCAGAATGGCTGAGATGATGATGATAGTATAGTAGAGTCTCGCAAACTCGGCCTAATATGGACCAAAGGGTGGCCGATTTCGCGAAAATGCCGGGTTATCGGAAAATGTGTTAAATAGAAGAAATAAGCTATTTGTTTTGGTTTAAAAGTAATGCAATGCAGTACATTCATTTGTGTTTGACAGAAACACAAGTTTTAAAACGATCAAACCACTACAAATACAGTACTGCATAAAGATCAAAGAAAACAATTACTGTAAACATTAAAAGAAAACTTTGAAAAACTAGGCCTACAAATTATTGGTATAATATGTATACTGTACAGAATATGTACAAAACAATTCCCGTAGGCAAATAGTTTTTTCACTTAATAAAAATTGCCATTTACTTTTTAGCGAAAAAGTAAGCAATGTTCTTTTGCTTTTCGCTTTGAAACCTGTTTCTTGAAGCCTCGTCACGAAGACGGCGAGGAAACAGAATTGCAGAGAATGCGCAATCAAATAAATACAACGCTCTGCGCGAGAACCGTTTGTTTACTTCTTACTGACAACAGTTTGTACAGTTACAGTACTGTACTGTACAACTACCTGCATTTATCAGGTCGTCGTTACTCTTCTTACTATGTACTGTAGGTCAACTTGCGTTGCGTCGTATTTAACTGTCGATAATTCCATTGATGGAGAAGACGAAAGAAAACATAATAACGCTCTGTGTGGAAACACAAAAACAAACAAAAATCATGATCTTTTTCTCCTGTCTGGATGGCCGAGAAATCCGGAGTGCCGGTTTACCGAGTGCTGAGTTTGCGAGACGCTAACTGTAATAATGTTATTGGTTTTTACGACCATTTTAACAACTATGGCTTTTTAGAGACGCCGGGATGTCGGAATTTTTCCCGAACTGGATCTTTAACGTGCCAGTAAATCTACTGACATGGCTCCCTCGCATTTTCACACCCTCAAATGGCAATTGGCTGCGCTAGGATTCGATCCTACAACTTTGGATACAGCAGGCGAGAACGTTAGTGCTGAGCCACGCTGTCAGCCAATGGCTGAGATGCCAATTGAAACCCCCTCTTGTCAGTTTTGCCTCACAAGGCTGAGTGAACCCCATTCCATCCCTCAGACCAGAATGAAATTCCTTGGCAGAGCCGGGACTCGAACTCAGTACATTCGTGTTGACCGACTGAAAAGCCCTACACTCTTGTTACTAAGGCAACACTGAAAAAATGACTTCAAACCCCACAACTGTGTTTGAAATTTAATGCTTTTTAGACGGTCAACACGATTGTCCCAATTATTTCCTTAATAGTGAAAAAGTGAATTTGCAAGAGATCAATAAATTAATCCGAGTGAATTTACATGAGATTGAGAAATTCATCCGTGTTAAATTACATGCGATTAATAAATTCATCCGAGTGAATCTACATGAGATAAATAAATTCATCCAAGTGAATTTACATGAGATTAATAAATTCATATGAGTGAATTTGCATGTGATTAATAATTTCATCCGAGTGAATTTATTTGAGATTAATTAATTCATCCCAGTGAATTTACTTCAGATTAATAATTTCATATGAGTGAATTTACATCAGATTACAAAATTCATCCGAGTGAATTTACATGAGATTAATAAATTCATCCGAGTGAATTTTCATGAGATTAATTAATTCATCCGAGTGAATTTACTTGAGATTAATTAATTCATCCAAGTGAATTTACACAGATTATAAATTCGTATGTAATTTTAAGTGAGATTAAAAACAAACCACCATCGTGTTTTAGTAACCCTGTAATCAGCGTATCATTAACATGTTGACCGACTAAAGAGGAACCCAAATATACGGTCTTTAATCAGTGCACACCGGCTGCTCACATGTTCACCTGCTCATGGCTTGACATTCATATCAGTGAGGTATTTCAGCCTCGCTACACGACAGTGTCGTGGCGATAATATGCTGCGTGTTATGTGTGGAGCACAACATATGTTGTACGTCACACTATGATGTATTGTGCTTCTAATGACCCCTACTGGAACATTCCCTGGTAACACTAATAGTTTGTAGTTAACCGAATGAGACCTGCATATACAATCAGTTACTTATTCAATGTTTTCTAATAAACAATGAGTATAAAGTAGAAAGGGCAGATGATCAACAGAATGAAATTACCTTAGAACTGCCGAATCCGAAATCACTTTGTTATAGCAAACATTTTTCCACAATAATAATAATAATAATAATAATAATAACAATAATAAATGCGTACAATGGCATACAACCTGACTAAACACATCTACAATAAGAGATCGATATCCTTAAACGCCAAAATTAGACATTACTGTACTGTTATTCGACCAGAGGCTCTGTATGCGGCTGACACTGTAATAATGAACAAGAAAGGTCTAATGGAAAAACTAGAGGCTAAAGAAAGGAAAATTTTGAGGAAAATCCTGGGTCCCATCAAAGAAAACAGCAAGTACAGAAGGCGTCACAACCACGAATTTTACAAGCACGTGGAGAAGATCAGTGACAGGATTCGAAAAAGAAGGATTTCTTTTTATAGCCACGTGACACGAATAAGCTCAGGCAGGATATCAAAACGAATATTGACGTAATTTCAAGATAAGAAAACCAAAGGGGCATGGTTTACGGAAGTTGAGAAAGATCTACGTGAAATGGAAATTTCCCCTAAAGATATCCAGGAGCGTGTTCCACTTCAGGAAAAACTACGTGCGCACAAAGTTTTCCAGGAAAAGCCGAAGCTAAGGACAGGGAAGGCGTGGTCCCAAGAGAGAAAAGAACAACACCGGAGACGAATGCGGGAACACTGGGCGGTAGTTAGAGCTCGGTAGAAGAGACAGTTGAACTGACGTGGTCCCTAGTTGGCCAAATCGAAGAAAGAAGAAGAAGAACTGCGTACAATATCCAAAGCAACTTTTATATTGTTTATGTGCAAATACCCCATCTTATTTTATATCAGCAGACAGTTTTCTTCCTCGTCGTGTAATATACAGGGCGTCAGGAAAAGTTCTCCGCAGTGGCTACGTGTTGCTGCGAGAGGTTGCGTCATTACTTTAGTTGGCAGCACAGAGTCCTTGATAGCGTGAAGGCCACATGAGGGGGCTGTGAGCTGTCGAAATCGTCAGTGCGTATAGTCAGATTATTGGAAGAGTGCAACAGTATGTTATGAATGGCTGTGGTGAGTATAAAGTTTACTGTTTGTTTGTTATGATACATGCGACAGGCGTGCTGCCAACGTAACTGGTGACGTAATCTCTCGCAACAGCTTATAGGCACAGCGGAGATCATTCCCTGGCACCCTGTAGAACTGGGACTTTTCTGACCTATTAATGTTGTTTTTTCTTTACTGTTTTTTTTGTGTGTGTTATGTTATCGATGCTCTGTATTTATATGCGAACAATATATCAAACCAAAGGGCTAATGCAAAAGGCTTTTAGTGCCCAAATGAAATAAAATCAATTCATACGGTGGTTCATTATAAAGACTTCCAATTCGATTGCTTGACTAGGATAAGAGAAATAAAATCAAGTTTTCAAATGACCGCACTGCTACCATCTTGCATTTTTGAGAACGATTCACACATTACGCGTCAATATTAAGATGTAATTAAAGATTCGCTGTGCCAAGTTTCCTACGCTCGGATGACCAGCTCGCCAGAAGAGTCATTTAAATGTTTTAATATTCGCCTAGCCACCATCTCATTAATATTTTTTTGGAAATCACATGGATGTGCTTACTTAATAGTCTTCTATCATTGAACAGCTTTGAGTTTGATTGGTGCTGTAATAGTTTCGGGGATATTGACATTCTGTAAAATACTTTTGCGAGGCCGCCATGTTGGAATGTTTTATATTTAGGCCATAGATTTATCCCTTTTAAACAATAGTTAGCACCATACACAATATGATCTGTTCTGAATGCTAAAGATATTTTCTCTCAGTTACTTCGACACGTACTGGGTTTCTATTTAGAGTGATCAAGGGAACTACTTGTCATTTTACGCAGGTCATTCACCGTCGCCCATATTTTAATCGAGTGTGAGGGTCTCGCCGATCTATGAAGAAATGTTGGTCTGCACGATAGGCTTCATGTCATATTAGCTCAGGACGCGGTGGTAGCTGATCACGTCATCCGCTTTATGGGAGAAAGTGGGTTAGGACTAGCAATCTTAATTTTCAGAAAAGTGAAAGAAAGAAATATAGCTTGCTTTTGTCATGAGAAATATAGGCTTATTAGATATTTCTTTTGTCCATAGAATCCTGTACCAGGCCAGTTCTGTTTATTTTCCTGCCTTCATGGAAAAATCTAGTGGCTGAAAAATCTTGGAATCATTCCGGAAGTGAATGCCACCAAGTGGTTCCTTTCCCTTTGGGATAAAGTCTCAATCCCAGGGGCTATGCTTGGTCAATAAAGCATCTGTCAACCCCAAGAACCGTACAGGGTGCGGCACATGTGCGCGAGTATTATCCTGTAAAATAATATGGGGGTACTGCTGAACGTTTTGCCGCTTTCTTTGCAACGCTGGTTCCAGGTTATGATTCAAATATTTAGGGAAATACTGTGCGTTAAGATTCAGTCCTTGGCGTACGGCATGTGTTAGGATGACATCGCAGTCCAATATAAGATTCAGCATAAATTTCGCATTGATGCGTATCTTGCCACAACAATCTCTGGTAACACTAATAGTTTGTAGTTAACCGAATGAGACCTGCATATACAAACAAGCCTTTTTTATGATTTATCCATTTTATGAATGAAACTTTGTATGGACTTCCTACTGCGCCGTCCGATCCATTACAATTTCAGTGGCATCTGGTTGGGCAAAATTTTGTAAATATGGATGTATTTCTTGTAACTTAATAGAATTACCATATAGAAGTGAAACTTTGAACAATTAACAATTACCACAGCATTTATCTACTGAAACATATCTCCACATTCCATATATTTAAAGAAAACCAACATGCCAGCCAAGCAAATTATAAATAATTTAACTAACTTCTCAATATCTCCGAAACAAGTAGAACAAACACTGTACACTGATATAGGACTATGAAGTAAGTACATAAATTTAAAGAAACAAAAATAAGCACTACACAATATACATGATATCGTTCTGGTTTATTTAATGGACTGTATGGAAACCTTTGTATGTTCCCCGGTTGCCAAGGATACTGCCAATAAGATCTATGTTGAAAACATAAAACGTAAAGTAATAGCAATATATAGTTGCCAACATACCGTACGTGATTTTCGAAAACCTGACATACGCAAAACCAACATGGTGGTCACGCAAATTATAAATAATTTAAATAACTTTTCTGGTGATCTAATGTAATTATCCGAGTGCAGGAAATTTGGCGCATCAAAACTTAACTTACAGCCTAATATATTGCCATCCAATATTGTGCCGTTGTTTCAAAAATATCAAGATGGTAACAGTGCTGTATTTAAAAAACAAGATGTTCAGTAAAGAACATATAGCCTACTTTATCCTAAATGCATGGGTATTGTTATAACTTTTCAAGGAGTATAATTGAATGTTGGTTGTAGTAGCTTGTTGAAATACAACGTGTTATAGGGATATTAAACATGAATATGAGGTGCCCTTTGCTAGTGCTACCTCTGTACCAAATTTCATTCCATTCGGTTTCGAATTAATGGGGGGATTCGATTTTCACACAAAGATGGCCGTGTTCGAATTGATAGGGGGGGGGGGGCAGACATTCAGAGTACACACACTCACACACACACACAGACTCACACACACACACACACACACACACACACAGACAGACACACTTTTTTTCGCCCTGTGTTGACCTCATAAGTCTACTTTCATTTTTTGCAAAAATCGAAAGTAGGCTAATATATGTGTACATCTGGTAGCAAAATTCAATACAAAACCTACGTGGACCACAGTGGTACAAGTCTATATGCCTACCAGCCAAGCTGATGATGAAGATGTTGAAAAGGACTACGAAAAAATGGATGAAATTCTGAGGTATATCAAGGGTGATGAAAATGTTATAGTAATGGGAGATTGGAATGCTGTGGTAGGAAAAGGAAGGGAAAGGAAGATAGTAGGAGATTTTGGATTAGGTGAAAGGAATAATCGAGGAAGCAGACTGATAGAATTCTGTACCGAGCATGAGTTGGTCATAGCTAACACCTTACTCAATAACCACAATAGAAGAATATACACATGGATGAGACCAGGAGATACAGGGCGTTACCAAATCGACTTCATTATGGTCAAGCAGAGGTTTCGAAACCAGATTTTGGATTGTAAAACATATCCCGGTGCTGACATAAACTCTGACCACAATTTGTTTGTTATGAAATGCAGATTAAAGTTGAAGAAACTGAAGACTTTTCTTCAGTTTCTTCAACTTTAAGCCAAAAAGATGGGCATTAGACAGACTGAAAGAGAAGGATGTAAACGAAAGATTCAAGAAGAGTATGAAGGAAGGACTAATGATAAACCCTAAACAAACTTTAATTGCAGATGACTGGGCACTTTTGAAGAATGAAATAATAAAATCCGCAGAAGAAAACATCGCTAGGTAAGAAAGAATAGGTAGAAAACCGTGGATCACATAGGATATACTAGAATTGATGGATGAAAGGCGGAAACACAAGAATGTAATAGATGAAAAGGGGAGAGCAGAATACAGACGTCTCAGAAATGAGGTTAACAAGATGTACAAGGAAGCGAAAGAAGAATGGTTGAAAGAGAAATGTGCAGGTATAGAAAATTGTCTGAAATTAGGAAAAGTAGACACTGCTTATCGAAGGATTAAGAATAGTTTTGGGGAAAAGAAGACTAAGTGCTGTAATATTAAGGACACAAATGGAAAGCCTCTAACAGATAGGGAAGAAAAGGTTGAAAGATAGAAAGCTTACATAGAGTGTTTGTATAAGGGATAGTAGATTGAGAATCATGTAATGGAAAGGGAGTAGGAAATTGATAAGGATGCGAAAGGAGATATAATATTGAGATCAGTATTTGACAGAGCATTGGAAGACTTAAGCAGGAACAAAGCACCAGGCATAGATGATATACCGATTGAGTTGCTACGCTGCATAGGAGATGAAAGTCTGATCAGGTTAAATCACTTGGTGTGTAGGATTTATGAAAGAGGTGAGGTACCCTCTGATTTCAAGAAGAATGTTATCATCCATATACCGAATAAAGTGGGAGCTGGCAGATGTGAAGATTACCGTACAATCAGTCTGATTACTCATGCTTCAAATATCCTGTCTAGAATAATTTACAAGAGGATGGAAAGCCAGATAGAAACGGAGTTGGGTGAAGACCAGTTTGGTTTCAGGAGAAATGTAGGAACAAGGGAAGCTGTACTAAGTCTTAGGCTGATTTTGGAAGGTAGAATAAGGAAAGATACGAGAACGTTCATGGCATTTGTGGACTTAGAAAAGGCTTTTGATAACGTTGATTGGACTAAATTCTTTGACATTTTGAAAACGATTGTAATAAAGTACAGGGATAGGAGGGTGATCTACAATCTATACAGAAACCATACAGCAGTCGTTCGAGCTGAAGGGCATGAGAGAGAAGCTGGTATTCAGAAAGGTGTAAGGCAAGGCTGCAACTTATCACCCATATTTTTAGCCTACTTTCGATTTTTGCAAAAAATGAAAGTAGACTTATGAGATCAACACAGGGCGAAAAAAGTGTGTCTGTCTGTGTGTGTGTATGTGTGTGTGTGAGTCTGTGTGTGTGTATGTGTGTGTGTGAGTCTGTGTGTGTGTGTGAGTGTGTGTACTCTGAATGTCTGTCCCCCCCTATCAATTCGAACACGGTGAATGCGAATTGAACGAAATTTGGTACAAAGGTAGCACTAGCAAAGGACACCTCAGTGTCATGTTTTATATCGCCGCCATCTTTACTAAAACTGAATGGCGGCCACTCAAACCTTCAAAACGTAAAATCAAATAACGACTAACCAAATCATCCAATCTCTACCAAATTTGGTAACAACATACCTTCGTATAGGATGCGTCTTGTGACCAAACTACAAGGTCGTCCGCCATACCATTTCAGGATGGCGGCCGTGCGAATTATGCAAACTTTATAATCCATATCATGGGACCCACCAGTTCCGATTATCGAGCCGAGAATCGTTTTAACTGTTCTAAAGGAAGAGGCACGTACGAAATTAAAAGTTTATTTTGTAATACTATAGTGCAGACGTGATTTTAAAAAGCTGAACGGATTCAGTAATAAGACAAGATGGCAGCGGATATCTTGTGCCTGACTTATATTTCACTAATTTGAGTATTGAATGCAATATAGCGTACTGATAAAAAATAAATAAACTTTGTATGAAATGCTTTATATATAAATAATATACTCCAGTGATGAAATCGTTTAGTATAAATCATTATTTGCTAACAAGTTCTATGTAAGTCATTTTAAATAGAACGATATTCGTTGGCACAATTAGCTCAGTGGTAGAGCGATAGCCTGTCGCTCAGATTCCTATGGTTCAAACCCGATCAGAGCTAGGTTTTTTGCTTGAAATGTTATATGTTTATTGTTTTGTAATGACTCAGATGTTTTAAAATTAAGCGTTATATTGTGCAAATTATGGTGTAAAATATATATTTAATTAAAACATAATTCGCCAGCAGATTTACTCGAGACATCTAGCTGCCAAAAAGGTAACTTCCAGATTTTATTGAAAAGTTTCTTCTTCTGGCCGCTAGAATGCACTCGCTCTGTTAGGATTATATTGTTCGATATTTCACCACTAGATGTCCCGACTAGTCTACGTGGGGATCCATTGATTACTATACCATTATCATTCTATGCGCATCGAATTTGAAGAATGACAAGTTGATACTACGATACATTTTAACTTTTTATTTTAAAGGGTTTGTAACAGCCTATTTTGCGTTACTTGAAAATGTTATTAAGCGTTATATTGTCCACATTATGGTGTAAAATATATATTTAATTAAAACATAATTCGCCAGCAGATTTACTCGAGACATCTAGCTGCCAAAAAGGTAACTTCCAGATTTTATTGAAAAGTTTCTCATTCTGGCCGCTAGAATGCACTCGCTCTGTTAGGATTATATTATCGAAAATATCCACATAGTTTGTATACACACGTCTCTGTAGGGTCATGGAAAGATTTGTTAATTCAATTAGGGTTGTGAAAGCCATGCACAACCAGACGTGTAAAGACATGCCTCAACTCAAAGTTGGATGTTGCCCACGGCAGGTCGTAATAATAATAATAATAATAATGTTATTGGTTTTACATCCCTTTTAACTACTGCTGCTTTTAGAGACACCGGGGTGCCGGAATTTTGGCCCTAAGGGGATCTTTAACGTGCCAGTAAATGTACTGACACGGCTCCCTCGCATTAGTGCACCCTCAAATGCCAGCTGACTGCGCCAGGATACGAACCTGCAACCTAGGGCCCAGCAAGCGAGAACGTTACCGCTGAGCCACGCCGCCAGTCCGGTCGATTATGTCTCCAGATCCATAACATTCTTGATATACTTCTTATCTTTCTTTCTTTCTTTCTTCAATGATGGTAGCAGTTTTTATCTAGGTCGTGGCGTTTGGTAGAGGTAAATCGTTTCTAAGGTCTTCAACAAAGAATAGTTCTATTATACTCTTTGATAATAACAACGAGTTATAACTATACTCATACATTTAGGAGAAAGTAGGCTATATGTTCTTTACAGAACATCTTGTTCAATCTTTACATTGAACAAGCAATTAAGGAAATTTGAGAAAATTGTAAAGTGGGATTGAAGATTCAAGGAGAAATAATTTCAACTCTGAGATTTGCCGATGACATAGTCATCTTGGCCGACACGCCTAAGGATTAGAATGAGTTTTTGAATGGTATGGACTCCGTCTTGAGGAAACATTTCATGATGAAAATTAATAAATGTAAAACAAAAATATTGGAATGCAGCCGAAATAAATCAGAAATATCAATGGACATCTAATTGGCAGGTGAAAAGCTAAAGGAAGTAGGAGAATTATGTTACTTAGGAAGCAAAATAACCAATGATGGACGAAGCAAAGAGGATATAAAAAGTAGGTTAGCTCAGGCAAGGAAAGCATTTCTACAGAAAAGGAATCTGTTGACATCGAATATAGATTTAGGTATTAGGAAGTCATTTTTGAAGGCGTTTGTCTGGAGCGTGGCACTCTATGGAAGTGAAACATGGACTATTGGTGCAGCAGAAAGGAGGAGAATTGAAGCGTTTGAAATGTGGTATTACAGGAGAATGATGAAGATCCGATGGGTAGATCGAGTTACAAACGAAGAGGTATTGAGACTAGTGGGAGAGGAGAGATGTTTCTGGCGACTGCTAAGGAAGAGAAGAGATAGGTTGTTAGGACACATACTAAGACACCCAGGTATAGCAAGCTTAGTTATGGAAGGAAGGGTTGAGGACAAGAACTGTAGGGGTAGAACAAGGTTTGAATATGTTAAACAGATTGCCTCGGATGTATGGTGTGTTGGCTACGTAGAGATGAAACTATTAGCTCAGGACAGGGAGGCATGGATAGCTGCATTAAACAAGTCAAAAGACTGAAGACTCAAACAACAGCAAACACTTTAATTGAATGTTTGTATAATGAATCACCCTAATACAATGATTTACCCCGTACATAACTCAAACTTCAATTCCAACGTTGTGGACGTGCAAGATATTTCGCCATTCCTCAATATCTCCGGAACTATTGCAGCAAACAACCCGAAGTTTTGTTTGATGAAAGAAGATTATAAGGTTAATTTATATTTGTGATCGTAAAGGAAGATAAAACACACAAAAGCAATACCAATCATGCGAAGTTCATTATCTTTCAAGCGTAAAATGAGTTTTACAAGACATGTGAATTCAATTAGACACCAATATAATAGGCTATTCTGTAAATTGAACCAAACAACGTACGCCAGGGGAGATATCCAAGATTCCTAGCCACTACACCACCCTGTACTATTCATTACTTCCCCTTTCAGGCTAATACAGAAGTGTGAAAATTATTAGACTCGACGCCAGCTTCCCAAAATAACATTTATAATTTTCACGGTTTTATGTACTAAATAAATTTGCAAGGCGGTGAAATTACTTGTAATGTTTAACCAAGAGTCTTAGTTATATTTTCTTTTAATACACTCAAAGTAAAATGATTTTTTAGAATTTCCACCAACAGAGGAGCTTTGCTAATACAAAATGCCACACCTTTTGTTTTGATTACATCACACTACTTTTCATGTGAATTTAGAGCTCTGGGTTTTAGAGTCATTTTACTGATGATCCACTCTTAAAATATTCAAAGATTCATGAACTATGGATTAAAATCACCAGACATAGAGAGTACATTCCAAAGTCAATGAAGAAATAGAAAACTGGCCAAGCTGAGGTATCCCTCAGAATACCCAATTCTGAAAGCTTACAGACACAATTCCTTATGGGAAAATATATTACCACGGTGGGTGAGTGGTTATCATGTCGGATTATTAACCCCCAAACTTGCAGGTTCGCTCCTGGCCATGGTAAGTGATTTTTGAAATGCGGAAAAAATTACGACTAGCTTTTCATACGATGTTGGCATGTCAATGAACCCATTTGAATTCAGTAGGCCGTCTTCATAATGGCAAAATTAATATCGGGATTTTCCGCCAACACAAAGTTCCTCATTTCTCTACTGGAAAGCGCTATAATGTTCAAGGAGCTTAGGAATCTAACCTCAATGACTTTCATATTGCTTCAAGGAACAACAAACTTTGACATGCAAGCTACCCTCTCGGTGTCAAATAACAAAGCTTGCACCAGGCACCCGAGGCCATACGATATTATTATTATGTGAAACGGTGTAGGTCGGCAAGGGAGAATACATTACTAAGTAGTGTTACAACAGATGTCAGCAGATGCTCTATAAAATGATTTTGAATAAAGTATTGTGACTGATTTAAATTATTTGATTGTATAATTTGAACACTTCAGTATTTGCAAATTAATGCCTTTGTGTAATCTGCACGTTGGGCTTAAATACTGTGACGTTGATAGCAACTGTAATTCATCCCAGCTCACCACTTTCTTCTCACTCCCCGTTTTTTTTTCTAGCTTCCATCTCTCTCTCTCTCTCTATTTTATTTCACCTGCTACACAACATCCATCTTCATTTTTGCATCAACTCACAATTGTAGCAAAGCAAGGTGACGATCCGTCAACTAGATCATGGAATCTGGATAAAAGGGTTTCAGCGGTAACTGATTGTTTAAGTGATCATGAAATGAAAAAGTTAAGGTGGACGATGACTATATCTACGGCTACGTCAATATTGTGAGTAGTAGCCTATAGATACATCCCCTCGTGCAATAGTGGCTGGCATTCTTGGTTATCACCCCTGAATTCGGGATTCGATTCACGGCAACACTGAGTAACTCACACCTCAGCCATCCTGGAAGTGGTTTTTCGTGGTTTTCCACTTCTATTGCACTACAGTCAAATGACGGGTCAGTACTTAATTTACCGCCACGGCCATTTCCTTCACAATCTTAGTCTCACCTACAAATACGCACATACAGTAATACAGGTTACCAGAGATATTCCACATACATCCAAGAACACGAGGTTAAATTACCCCTATGTATCTGCTTTGAGGAGTACTGTAGTAGCTAGCATTCTTGGCTGATACTCGATTAAGTCCGGTTTCGAGTCCCGGCTCTGGTAGAGAATTTCATTCTGCATTGAGGGTTGGATTGGGGGTACACTCAGCCTCACGAGGTAAAATTATGGAGGAATGGGTTAGACTCCTACCTCAGGCAGCCTTGCAGTGGATTCCCGTAATTTCCCAGTTTTACTCCCGGTAATGCCGGGATGGTTCCTAACTTAAGACCACGACCGCGTCTTTTCATGTTCTAGTCTGAATTACAATTACACACATCTCTACAGACACTACAACGTATCAGAACATGACACAAATCCTAGACACACACACAAGTACACCGGACTAAGTGACTACGATGGTGCACGCCTTTAAATAAAAAATAAAAAAATAATAAATAGAAAAAATAAATGATTAAATGAATAAATAAATAAATATTAACGAAATATGAAATAAATATAAAAATAAATATGAAAATAATTATGAAAATAAATAATAAAATTAATAGGCTACATATTAAAATAAATAACTATTAAAATAAATAAAGAAATACTAAAATAAATAGATACAAAATAGTACATTATGCAACGAGCCTATATTGGCAATAATTAAGACACGAGTATGTTTATAAAACGAGCGTAAGCGAGTTTTATAATTTCCATACGAGTTTCTTAATTACCATTATAGGCGAGTTGCGTACGACTATTTATGTTCGACGATAATTATTATAACAATTTATGTTCGAACATAAATATTCATAAATATCTGTCGAGATTTCGCCAGTTTTATGTACTGAACAGAGCGCATGGGACGCACAGAATACCTTGTATTTGACCATGGCCTCCTCGATTGCCCCACTATGACACTAGGCCAGGCAGTGAAATTTAAATTAGAAGGCCTGGGAACTCAGCGCAGATGCGTTGCTATCCTCGCCTAATTGGTCAAACAACTGTTTCTTGAGCTCTGATTGGTGGGAGAAACTGCTTCATAATGAAAAATAGTGTTATGATGACCATCATTATGATACTCTTTTCTGACATATAATAGTCAGGGTCGAACATAAATAAATAAATAGATCAATAAATAGATAAATCCTACTTTTTTGAATTGAGAAACAACAGATATCAGGCCCTTTCATTTGAGTGTGCGTAAATAATGTATGGTAATCTGATAGCACAATAACATTAATAAAAACAAGATGTTCAGTAAAGAACATATAGCCTACTTTCTCCTAAATGTATGAGTATAGTTATAACTCGTTGTTATTATCAAAGAGTATAATAGAACTATTCTTTGTTGAAGACCTTAGAAACGATTTACCTCTACCAAACGCCACGACCTAGATAAAAATTGCTACCATCATTGAAGAAAGAAAGAAAGATAAGAAGTATATCAAGAATGTTATGGATCTGGAGACATAATCGACCGGACTGGCGGCGTGGCTCAGCGGTAACGTTCTCGCTTGCTGGGCCCTAGGTTGCAGGTTCGTATCCTGGCGCAGTCAGCTGGCATTTGAGGGTGCACAAATGCGAGGGAGCCGTGTCAGTACATTTACTGGCACGTTAAAGATCCCCTTCGGGCCAAAATTCCGGCACCCCGGTGTCTCTAAAAGCAGCAGTAGTTAAAAGGGATGTAAAACCAATAACATTATTATTATTATTATTACGACCTGCCGTGGGCAACATCCAACTTTGAGTTGAGGCATGTCTTTACACGTCTGGTTGTGCATGGCTTTCACAACCCTAATTGAATTAACAAATCTTTCCATGACCCTACAGAGACGTGTGTATACAAACTATGTGGATATTTTCGATAATATAATCCTAACAGAGCGAGTGCATTCTAGCGGCCAGAATAAGAAACTTTTCAATAAAATCTGGAAGTTACCTTTTTGGCAGCTAGATGTCTCGAGTAAATCTGCTGGCGAATTATGTTTTAATTAAATATATATTTTACACCATAATGTGGACAATATAACGCTTAATAACATTTTCAAGTAACGCAAAATAGGCTGTTACAAACCCTTTAAAATAAAAAGTTAAAATGTATCGTAGTATCAACTTGTCATTCTTCAAATTCGATGCGCATAGAATGATAATGGTATAGTAATCAATGGATCCCCACGTAGACTAGTCGGGACATCTAGTGGTGAAATATCGAACAATATAATCCTAACAGAGCGAGTGCATTCTAGCGGCCAGAAGAAGAAACTTTTCAATAAAATCTGGAAGTTACCTTTTTGGCAGCTAGATGTCTCGAGTAAATCTGCTGGCGAATTATGTTTTAATTAAATATATATTTTACACCATAATTTGCACAATATAACGCTTAATTTTAAAACATCTGAGTCATTACAAAACAATAAACATATAACATTTCAAGCAAAAAACCTAGCTCTGATCGGGTTTGAACCATAGGCATCTGAGCGACAGGCTATCGCTCTACCACTGAGCTAATTGTGTCAACGAATATCGTCCTATTTAAAATGACTTACATAGAACTTGTTAGCAAATAATGATTTATACTAAACGATTTCATCACTGGAGTATATTATTTATATATAAAGCATTTCATACAAAGTTTATTTATTTTTTATCAGTACGCTATATTGCATTCAATACTCAAATTAGTGAAATATAAGTCAGGCACAAGATATCCGCTGCCATCTTGTCTTATTACTGAATCCGTTCAGCTTTTTAAAATCACGTCTGCACTATAGTATTACAAAATAAACTTTTAATTTCGAACGTGCCTCTTCCTTTAGAACAGTTAAAACGATTCTCGGCTCGATAATCGGAACTGGTGGGTCCCATGATATGGATTATAAAGTTTGCATAATTCGCACGGCCGCCATCCTGAAATGGTATGGCGGACGACCTTGTAGTTTGGTCACAAGACGCATCCTATACGAAGGTATGTTGTTACCAAATTTGGTAGAGATCGGATGATTTGGTTAGTCGTTATTTGATTTTACGTTTTGAACGTTTGAGTGGCCGCCATTCAGTTTTAGTAAAGATGGCGGCGATATAAAACATGACACTGAGGTGTCCTTTGCTAGTGCTACCTTTGTACCAAATTTCGTTCAATTCGCATTCACCGTGTTCGAATTGATAGGGGGGGACAGGCATTCAGAGTACACACACTCACACACACACAGACACACACACACACACAGACTCACATACACACATACACACACTCACACAGACACACACACAGACAGACACACTTTTTTCGCCCTGTGTTGATCTCATAAGTCTACTTTCATTTTTTGCAAAAATCGAAAGTAGGCTAATAGTTTAAACAATAATGATTATAATATTAGTGGCTATTGACCGTATATTGTAAGCCAATATACATTACCAGAACAAAAAAACACACAATACTAAGAAACCTGACAAGTTACGGACACTTGCAATACTTCTCTGTAACTAAAACGGTTAATGTGTTGTGCAGCGATATTCGTAGACATATAGACATATAACCTGAGAGTAAAGGATCTAATGATGTATTTATTATGCTCATTTGCCGACTGAAACTAGTAATTTAAGTGGATTAATCTCATGTATTTCATTTTAGGTGTAGGAAATAACACCCAGTACAATTTGGGTATAATCGTGTTGTTGTTGTTGTTGTTGTTGTTGTTGTTGTTGTTGTTGTTGTTGTTGTTTGAGTCTTCAGTCTTTTGACTGGTTTGATGCAGCTCTCCATGCCTCCCTGTCCTGAGCTAATCGTTTCATCTCTACGTAGCTACCACACCCTACATCTGAGGCAATCTGTTTTCTAACCTTGGTCTACCCCTACAGTTCTTGTCCTCGACCCATCCTTCCATAACTAAGCTTGCTATTCCTGGGTGTCTTAGTATGTGCCCAACCAACCTATCTCTTCTCTTCATTATCATTCGCCAGAAACATCTCTCCTCTCCCACTCGTCTTAATACCTCCTCGTTTGTAACCCTATCTACCCATCTGATCTTCATCATTCTCCTGTAACACCACATTTCAAACGCTTCAATTCTCCTCTTTTCTGCTGCACCAATAGTCCAAGTTTCACTTCCATAGAGCGCCACGCTCCAGACAAAGGTTTTCAAAAATGTCTTCCTAATACCTATATCTATATTCGATGTCAACAGATTCCTTTTCTGTAAAAATGCTTTCCTTGCCTGAGCCAACCTACTTTTTATATCCTCTTTGCTTCGTCCATCACTGCTTATTTTTCTTCCTAATTAACAGAAGTCTCCTACTTACTTTAGTTTCTCCCCTACCTATTTGATGTCCATAGAGGTTTCTGATTTATTGCGGCTGCATTCCAATAGTTTTGTTTTACATTCATTAATTTTCATCATGAATCCTTTCCCCAAGACGGAGTCCATACCATTCAAAAACTCATTCAAATCCTCTGGCGTGTCGGCCAAGATGACGATGTCATCAGAAAATCTCAGAGTTGAAATTATTTCTCCTTGAATCTTCACGCTCACTTTAAATTTCTCTCTAATTTCCTTCATTGCTTGTTCAATGTAAAGATTGAAAAGTATGGGTGATAAGTTGCAGCCTTGCCTTACACCTTTCTGAATACCAGCTTCTCTCTCATGTCCTTCAGCTCGAATGACTGCTGTCTGGTTTCTGTACAGATTGTATAGCACCCTCCTATCCCTGTACTTTATTCCAATCATTTTCAAAATGTCAAACAATTTAGTGTTGACCACATGAAAATCATAAATTTCAGATAGTCTTTCGTAAATTCAGTGAAGTGTTGTCTTAATGGTTTATTCTTACACACATTTCAATGGACATTAAGATCCAATAGCTTTATCTGAGTTACACAGAAACCATGAGATATAGTTATTGCGAGAGCCAGCCAACTCTCAAGAATTCTAACTGCGTACGAGATTTATTGTGAAGTGGCGTCACGTTTCAGGATAATCTGCTTAAATAATTGAGTGCTGGACATGCGAGCTGGCAGCGTCTTTGAGCGTGGTGGCGCTTAAGGGATAGTCCCTACGGACATTCAGGACAGACCATCAGGGATCGCTTGTAGTCTCGGTATGCACCTTCAAACGTTCCGATGCGGAGCGATGCTGTTTGCCTAACATCAGGGGTTTTCATAAGTCACGGTAACAATAGAATCGGTCATTTCAGAAACAGCATAAGTCATTTTCTTGGCAAAATCGAGTTAGCAATATTTTCGTATTCTATGCATCGTTCTGTGCACAAACAACGTAAGTCAGGCATGTTTATCATACATAGACAGCTACTCAGAATTAGCTTTCATTACAGAAACAGCATTAGTCAGGTCTGCAGCTGTTTAGAACTACGCGTTGGCAACACACGGCATCTGTTGTTATTTTTGATTTATGCTGTTTCTGAAATGACTGTTACTTAACTGCAGAAAATATATGAACATTGGAAATTTAATATGAAAATGGAAATTCACAGCCTGCTTCCAGTCGGCCGAATAGGTCAGGGATGGAATGAATGAAGCCCCTATCTACCGGCGAGGATATGATCTGTGCCGGCTGCCGAAGCCTATCGCATTCCTCTGAGGCAATGATTAAATGAATAACAGATGAAATGAAATGATAGTGGAAAGTGTTAATGGAATGAAATATTTGACATGGAAAACCGGAGTACCGTACCCGGAAAAAAACACCTGTGTGCCTCCGTTTTGTCCAGCACAGATCTCACATGGAGTGACGGGGATTTGAACCACGAACTCAGCGGTGAGAGGCCGGCGTGCTGCCGCCTAAGCCACGGAGGAACCCGGAAATCTAATATATACAGGGTATCTGAACAATGTGCTGCTGGCTTCTAAGGGCATGGTCTTGAAAGCAGAGATGTCTATCTGAAGCTCTATCGCTAATCGAAGCTCCGTCCGTCACAGGCGAAACTCCACCAAGTGTCACTATCGAAGATAGCCGAAGAGGACGAAGCAGATCAAAGATACTCGCTGGCGATCAGAGCGGTGAGATGTTAGGTGAGTTTTAGGTGCGTGGTACATCTTGGTCATCAACCTTGTTCCTTTTATTGTGTGTTCAATTTGTTTGATAACCTGTGTTTTCATTGAGGACCATAGTAGTGTGGGGAACTATACGGTATATATAGGGTCGGAGATAATGTAAATGTTGCAGGACTGGACTTTTGCTTCGAGAGAGTGTGGAAAATAACCGGGGAGAAACCATACTTAGAGTAGCGACTGTCAGTGCTTGGTTTAGAACCTCCAATCTCTGGACATCCTGCGGTTCCTCTCCGTGGTCATAGTCAACGATTTAACACGCAAGGTTGCGTCATGCGGTAAGATATTATTGGTGGTTGCGGCGAAGAGCGTGGGCTGTTGATATGCCAGAAGGAGAAACATGTGAACAAAGTGGTTTCAACGCAGCAGAACTGACGCCTTATTATTGTGTGCAGATTTTTGGATGAACACTTGTGTACGTATATTGTCTTCAGTTATCTTTCGTGAACAGTATTGATCTTGTTGAGCCTAGTTGGCGTTGGCATCTTTCTATTTAAGCAATTAATTTCTCTAAAACACCAGATGTATATAAATATACTCCAGTTAGATAAATAAATGCGCTTACTATTCCAACAACCCATTGTATATATACAGAGTGTATCCTTGATGATGTTACAAACTTATAGGGATGATGGAGGATGGCAAATGGATCCATGTGACCGTAGTGCGGAATCGATCGAGTCACAATTTATAAGCTAAATGCTACTCATTTAATACCGTTGACCTGCACACGTTTCTCAAGCTGCTACATTTACAAGTGTTCAAAATGGCATTGCCCTGCGTCAATGCTGGCATAGCATCGTCGCACAAAGTTCTGTCGTGACCGTTCTAATATCCCCGGTGTCGTTTGAACAGCGTCGCAGACAACGAGAATTCTTGCCAGGAGGTCCTCCTCCGTCTCGACAGAATGTCTCATGTTTCACATGGCCCCACAAGAAGAAATCCAGTCGGGTCAGATCAGGTAAACGAGCTGGCCACGAAGCAGGACCCCCCCCCCCCCCTCTTCCGATCCACTTTGCAGGGAATGTCTGATCCAGGTGTTCACGAACCCTCCGTCCAAAGTGACGTGGGGCTCCATCATATTGGAACAACAAGTGGGATGTGTTCCATGAACCTCGGTAGTACATTTCTAAGCTACACTGTGTACACTACTGCATTGAGAACTAGAATTTTGGACGGACGTCAAACAATTGCGATTATGAATTAATAACTTAACTCGATCGTTTCCGGACTATGGTTCCTTATCTCGATAATGATTATGTTATGATAGGCTAATTGTTGTTTTAAGAAGCCTAACATTTTGGTTATCGGCCCCTATTGGTCTGGATGATAGCGATAATGATAATAAAATGGAAATCATGAAGAAAATTAAGTGAGACTGAAAATACTTAGAAAATGTAATTTAGATTCAAAATACCCCAAAATCCAACTGAGAATCAAAATACTTGCAAAATGCCCACCACACATAATGCAATTTAGATTGAAAATACTTGCAAAATGCAGTTTAGGTTGAAAATAATTATTACAAAATGCAATTGAAATTAAAAATACTCACCAAGGTGCCTCCACACACAATGAAACACTTACTAAAACGCACGTTAGATTGTCAATACATAAAGTACAAAATGCAATTGAGGTTGAAAATACTCGCAAAATGCAAATTAGAACGAAAATACTTACAAAATGCAACCTAGATTCAAAATACCTACAAAATGTAGTGTAGATTCAAAAATTTCGCTAAGGGTAATTTACATACACGGGGAGCCAATTCACAAAAAAAAGGTGCGGGAATCTTGAAGAGAAAATGATATATAGTCTAATGAAGAGAAAACAAGAAGTCTGACCCTTCGAAGAATGAGGGATCAGGAAAGATGAGACACGGGTCAATTAAGGTGGGAAAGTGAAATACTCCCTAGGCCACTGATACCCTAATACCGTCGGGGTCGGAAAAGAACAAGAATTGACCACGGGAGGTCGACAGGAAAGAAGACGGAGAGGAGCCCGTCACAAGTAAATGGAAGCAATGGCGGATTCAGCCTGAGTCCCGTGATCGCCAACCCACGTCCCACTAGATGTGAGCCCCTGCTGGGTTTCCTTTTTTTTCAAATGGATCCATCTGCCTTCCTTCATCATCTGTGAAAGTTTGTAACATCATCACGGTTACAGCCTGTATATGTTTAGAGTAGCACTGTTGCGCTGTTATCAGCATGAAGACATGATCAACGTCTGAATCAGTTCCCAGACACCTTTCCCCTCATCTGAATACTATTTAATGTTATGTTTTTGGAAACCGAATGTTTCATGTAATAATTTATCACCCCCTGGCTTTATTCCATTATTACATGCAACTTACCTGGAGTAACCCTTTGTCTTTTCCTATTATAAGCATCATATTTCATGTGTCAGCTGCAAGCACGGCCTCAGATAATCGTCCTTCCAGGGAGACAATGTCTGAGTTCAAGCACATTGTTGTTAATTTCTGTTAAAGACTTGGGACATCTTTGTTATCCGCCCCATGTACTTCGATGTGTGTTCAATTTGTCTGATAATCTGTGTTCCTGTGGTGGTTGTAGTAGTGTGTGTAATGGTTATTATTTAGCGTATGGCTTTTAGTGCCGGGAGTGTCCGAGGACATGTTCGGCTCGCCAGAGGCTGTAGCTGCTTCAAGCGGACACCCATAGGGTGAGCTACAAGTTCCGTTCAATTTCAAGTAGTTCCAACGTTCGCTACCAGATATCACTGACACCTAGTGGTGAACGTTGGTACTTTGATAGAGCGTAATGGTAATTATTAGTCTCGGCGATAGGGCAGTTTCCCCGAGACTTGCAATAAGATAATATCCCATCATTTACCTGGAGGTAGTGTGGAAAAACCTGGGGATAAGCCACATTCAGAGTAGCCAGTGTAAGGGCCAGGATTCGATCCTCCAATCTCCGAACCTACTCAAGCTCTCTATCGCAGTTGTGATGAGCGATTGATAGAGTCTTTTTTTCTCTAAAATTTGAGATTGATGCTAAATAATAAAGCAGCTAAATATAAATAAAACAAAAATAAAATAAATAATGATAACAAATTAAAGGTAACGGAATACAAACGGCTGGCTGACTGAGGGCAGAGCTTCCAGAGCTATGCCCCTTTAGTGGTCCGCGGAACAGCTCTCTGTAAACAAATGCCTCTGAGGGTCACGCACGGTCATTGACGCGCCGACTAATGCTGAATTGTTCTGCTTCTGGAAAGAACTGGGCATAAGCGAGCCGCCGGAGTGGCTGTGACATCATCCGATAAGTCTGGGGAAGTTACGAAAGGTCCAGTTAAATCGTATTTAATGCCGGTGAGCGGCGTATTTAATGCGAGCGGAAGTCGAGTCGAGTTTCAGCTGTTACTGACAGTCATAGACAGTTGTTGACAAGTGAAAGTCCATAACGCTTCTTAACGGTGTGTTCAGTGGAGAGATGATTTGAACCAGTACGCTTGTGTGAGTGAGTGTTCTTCCACGAAGCGTTGTATGAGTGTAGAAGCGAGACAGCGCTGAAAACCCTGGGTTCGACGCGGTGTGTGGTAAGACACGGAGATAATGGAGCGGGACTGGCATAAACATCACGGCAAAGCACCACTGAGCAGAGGAGAGCCGGGGACTGAGGGCTTGGCAGACTGCGGAATAAAATTTGCACAGTGTTTATACATAATTCCGTACAGTATCCGTAATAAGTAAAGTGTTTCGTAAAGCACACTCATAGTTCTGTTATGATTTAGTAGAGTGATCCCTGATTTTCGTCGCAATAATGATCTGAATTTTTGTAAACTGTGTATAAATGAATGTGGTAATTTTTAGCCTACTTTTCACATTTTGCAAAAATGAGGAAAAAGTAGACTTATGCGATCGATCCGGGAAAATGTGTGTCCTCCTGTCTGTCTGGCTGTGAGTGTCCCGTCCCTCCCCCCCCCCCCCCCTATCAACTCCTAAACGGCTGCAGCATCGAAACCAAATTTAGTATGAGTAAAGATGTATACCGGAATATCTCAAGCCCATATTTGAAAATGATGTCAGTTCTACCAACTGCTGAAAAACGCACTAGAAATTTTAGCTCAATGTTGGATATCATGGAAGGTATGCTTGGGAGCAATTCCATAATTGGCACAGATGCATATAATACTATTTCAGTTTAATTTCCAGGAGGCCATACATGACAGTGTTGCCAAAATAATTTTAAGCCTTCTGATAGGTCCAATATTCAAAAGCATATAACTTCTACACTATCAATTGGATTTCAACCAAATTCTGTATGTTTATTTATTTAATCGTATGGTGAATTATATACAAAATTTACATCATACAACATTATTCTGTATGTAATATGTACACATAAACAGATATGACTGAGCGTATTCTTAAGAGCCATCAGGGCTGCCAACTGTTAATAATTGCTCTCTCTACTTTTTATCCAAATACCGATATATCAGAAAGTATGAAAGCCGACAGCTTTAAACTATGCACACGTATAGTACCTGACATTTTATATTAATTTGGAGTAACTTATATACGTCAGTTCTACCAATATGATTATAAACCTGCTGATAGGACCAATTTTAAATACATGTAACTTCTATACTATCATTTAGATTTCAACCAAATTTCGTATGTGCTATGTGTAACATAACAGATATGACTATAAGTATTCTTAAGAGCAATCAGGGCTGCCAACTGTTAATAAATGCTGTCTATATTTTTTACCCTAATATCAATATATCAGAAAATATGCAAGCCAACAGCTTTATACTTTGCACACGTATAGCACCTGACATTCTAGGTTAATTTGCGGTAAATGATATACGTCAGTGCTGCCAACATGACTCAAAGCCTGCTGATAGGTCCAATATTAAAATACATGTAACTTCTATACTAACAAATGGATTTCATCCAAAATTGGCACAACAAGATATCATAATATTTCAGATTATTTCTGACCAGCACACGCATGACATTGTTGCCAACATGCTTTTACGCGTGCTGATAGATCCAATGTCCATTGGACATCAACCAAATTTTGTATTCTGTACCTTAAGAGATGGAACTAGGAATATATTCAGTCACCAGGGCTGCCAACTGTTGTGCTCTATTAGGCTACAATATACCAGGTACCGGTATATTTCAAATTAATTAGACATTTCAATATTACCAACTTAATTTCGTCATTATTCTAGATAGGTTCATATACTGTAGATTAATCATTGGCATGAATCTTAATTTTAAGAAAAGTAGGCTCTTTAGTTCGTCACGGAACTTCTTGTATATTTTTTTGTCGTGTGGCCTCCTAAGAGGCCGAGTGCAGGTCTTTCTAGTCGATGCCCGTGGGCAACCTGCGCGTCAGGATGACAGATGGAATGGATGAAGATGAATGAAACTGGGCAAGGATATGGAAGGAAGTGGCCGTGGCCTGTCAGAAGGTACCGTCCCTGCATTTGCCTGGCGTTGAAAATGGGAAACCATGGAAAACCATTTCAAGGACGGTCGACGGAGGGGCTCGAAACCATGCGCCTACCGATTCAGCAGAGAGCTTGCCTCTCGTAGCCACTCCTGTCGGTGATTTTACGGTGATAATATCTCAGCGAGTTAGACGTATTGAAAATATGTTTCTTTTTGCACTGTTTTGGAGAGATTGTGTGTTTTTCTGGTCCGAAGGCTACACTCAGTCTTGATGAGCAGAATGAGATGAGTTTGATTCGATTCCCACTTCAGTCACCTTAGACGTGGTTTGTACACTTCTTTTCCTAATGGCCTATGGCAGGGTCATCCAGCTATTGCGCTCTGAGAGCGCGGCCGCGCTCGGGGAGCACTGGGCAGTCAGGCTAGCGCTCCTTCCCCTACCACCACCTCACTGTGGCAACGGGGAGACCTGAGACAGACGGATGATATTCGGACCGCGCTGACTAGATACATACGCACAGTCGTGCGTCGACGGCTTTTGTGGGATTGTTGACATAATATTGATACGGCTGGTTTGCCATTAAAAAATATACCGCATATACAAATCGAATGGCACTCCGATGTAGAGAATGAGCAGGAAACGAACGCAAGTGTTAAGTAAAGAATATTGTGATTTATTTCAACCTGAAATGTGAACATAGCCTACACTTTACCAATTTGAACAG
This sequence comes from Meconema thalassinum, assembly GCA_946902985.2. Taxonomy (NCBI): domain Eukaryota; kingdom Metazoa; phylum Arthropoda; class Insecta; order Orthoptera; family Tettigoniidae; genus Meconema; species Meconema thalassinum. The sequence continues at coordinate 71,708,899 of OX336399.1, read as the reverse complement.
ATAGTACAGACCTTGAGAGACCTTTGCTCCGTCGTTTTTACGAGCTTTTAGTTTCGGAGGAAACAATTTTTTCCAAATTGGGTACACTATTTCTGGACACAGAGATTCATAAACAATTGCGCAAATTTCTATCGCTCATCGTTGCACGATGCTTACTTTTGGTAAGCTTAAGAACCGAAAAGAAACGCTCACAAAAGTACGTTGAGCCAAACATTGCTCACTTAGGCGTGGCTGGCAGACCGCGTGCACAACCAGCCAAGCTCCTCCCACCACTACCGAATCTACAGTACCTTCCACCAAGGCGCTCGGAGCACTGGCTTAGAGCGCGGCCGGAGCGCTGTGTGGATGGCCCTGGCATATGGTGTGGTCATGAGCGATGGTGAGTTGCAGACAGTCCGGAGAACGGAGAATCAAATCTCAGCGTTGATAGCCTATATTGAGAGAGAAGTTTTCCCGCGTTTTACCACACTCCATCCAGGTAAATGCCATGATAGTACCTTATTTCAAGACCCAGGACACCTACCCCATCCCGTACCATAATATTTATAATTACACACACTACTACAGCCATCTCAGAAACACAGTGTATACGAAAAATGAAACACAAACCTAAGTAGGCCTATACGGTGCTGATGAGCACGATATTAAATAACTGTACAACGAATGAATAATATCAACAACAACCTTTCCAGACAAATGTCGGGATGGTTCCGAATTTAAATCACGGCCACCTCCTCTCCAATTCTAATCTAAATTACAAATACACGCACATACCTACAGACACCACTGCAACACGGGTTGTCAGAAAAATCCTCCACTAAACCAAGATGACTTCGTAGTTCCGCCCCTTAGAACAAAAATAACTAACTACACGCGGTTAAATTACAACGATGTCGTAAGCTCCTAAATGAATCAATGACACCTCAACAGCAACAATTTTGCCCACTTTTCATACTTTGTAACAAGTAGTTCCGTGAAGAACTAACAGCCTATTTTCATATATCCTACTTATGTTAATTGCCTCGATCAACATACAAAATTTCAGTTTGATTGCTATAATAGATTCGTAGATATTGAGAACCGACTAAATATTGCGGATGGTCGCCATGTTGGATTTTATATATGTAGGTCCTAGAGTTATTTACTGTTACATGAAGATTATTGTGCACGTGTAGTATGCAAACTGCAATCGCATGGTAAGGACACAGGAAGTAGAAACGGGATTTTAAAATTTCGCACAGCTGCCATCTTGTGGTTAAGGAAACAATTGAAAAAATTAGATGCCAGTAGAGTAACATTTCTATAAGGATTTACTGTACTAAGTATCACTGCACTTGGATGGTTAAATTGCGAGAAACGACCATGTGAATATTTATACTTCGCCTCGCCGCCATGTTGGATTTGTGGTCACCAGGTAATTGAAAGTCCTATAGGTGAACTTATGTTCATAGTCCCTATGACCATAAAAAATCAGTTTGATTGCTGTAATAGATTCGTAGATATTGAGAACCGTCTAAATATATCGGATGGTCGCTATGTTGGATAGGTATATGTATAGCCCATTGAGTCATGTACCATTAAAGGAAAATTATTGCGTAGGTTCATTATTCAAACTTTCACTTCGATCGCATAATTGCGACACAAGACAAAAAATCGCACAGCCGCCATCTTGAGGTTATGTAAACAATTGAATTAATTATATACCAGTGCATTCCAATGTGTATAAACATATACTGTAGCAAGCTTCATTGCGTTTGGGTGGTCAAATCGCGAGAAACGTCTATTTAAAAGTCGCAACTTCGCTTGACCACCATGTTGGTTTTGTATTTACCAGGTTTACAAAAGTCAAATAGGTGAACTTTTAGTAGTCGGTTATAGTTCAGGAGATACTGAATGCTGATGAAATATTTCCCACAGCCACCATGTTGGATTGGTGAGACGTAAAAAAATTTGAAGGGCACAGTCGGGGTCGTCCGGAATAGTGCTATGAACTTACCGAGTTTTATTGAAATCGCTCCACACAGACACACACGGGCAAAAGGTGATCGCATAAGCTTATTTTTAGCCTACTTTCGATTTTTGCAAAAAATGAAAGTAGACTTATGAGATCAACACAGGGCGAAAAAAAAAGTGTGTCTGTCTGTGTGTGTGTATGTGTGTGTGAGTCTGTGTGTGTGTGTGTGTGTGAGTGTGTGTACTCTGAATGTCTGCCCCCCCCCCCTATCAATTCGAACACGGTGAACGCGAATTGAACGAAATTTGGTACAAAGGTAGCACTAGCAAAGGACACCTCAGTGTCATGTTTTATATCGCCGCCATTTTGACGGAAACGTAATGGCGGCCACACAAATGTTCAAAGCTTAAATCAAATTACGACTAACTTAATCATCCGATCTCTACCAAATTGTGCAACAACATATCTTTATGAGGGGAGCAGCCTTTGACCAACCAATAGGTCATCAGCCTATTAGTTTGCGGATGTCGGCCATCTTTGTGTGTAAATCGATTCCGCTATTAATTTGAACACGGTGAAACCGAATGGAACGAAATTTGGTACAGAGGTAGTACTAGCAAAGGGCACCTCAGTGTCATGTTTTATATCGCCGCCATCTAGACAGAAACGTAATGGCGGCCTCACAAATAATCAAAGCTTGAATCAAATTACGACTAACCTGATCATCCGATCTCTACCAAATTTTGTAACAACATACCATTTTGGAAGAAGCATCCTTTGACCAAATTAATAGGTCATTAACCTATTAGTTTGCGTATGGCGGCCATCTATGTGTAAAATCGATTCCCCCTATTAATTCATACACGGTGAAACCGAATAGAACGAAATTTGGTACAGAGGTAGCACTAGCAAAGGGCACCTCAGTGTCATGTTCCATATCGCCGCCATCTTGACAGAAACGTAATGGCGGCCACACAAATGTTCAAAGCTTAAATCAAATTACGACTAACATAATCATCCGATCTCAACCAAATTTTGCAACAACATACCTTTATGGAGGGAGCATACTTTGACCAATCTAATAGGTCATTAGCTTAATAGTTTGCGGATGGCGGCCATCTTTGTGCCAAAATCGATTCCCCCTTTTAATTCGAACACTGTGAAACCGAATGGAACGAAATTTGGTACAGAGGTAGCACTAGCAAAGCGCACCTCAGTGTCTTGTTTTATATCGCCACCGTCCTGACGGAAACGTAATGGCGGCCACGCAAATTTTCAAAGCTTAAATCAAATTACGATTAACCTAAGCATCCGATCTCTACCAAATTTTGCAACAACATACCCCTATGGAGGAGCATCCTTTGACCAAACTTATAGGTCATTAGCCTAATATTTTGCAAATGGCGGCCATCTTTGTGTGAAAATCGATTCCCCCTATCAATTCGAACACGGTGAAACCGAATAGAACGAAATTTGGTACAGAGGTAGCACTAGCAAAGGGCACCTCTGTCATGTTTTATATCACCGCCATCTTGACGGAAACGTAATCGCGGCCACCCAAATGTTAAAAGCTAAAATGTAATTACGACCAACCTAATGATCTAGTCTTTACCAAATTTTGCAACAACGTATCTTTATGTGGGAAGCATATTCTGACCAAACTGCAAGATCATCAGCCCCATAGTTTGCAGATGGTGGCCAAGTATTTGTGCAAATCGATTCCCCCTATCAATTCAAACACGTTGAAACCGAATTGAACGAATTTTTTTTACAGAGGTAGCACTAGCAAAGGCCACCTCATATTCATGTTTAATATCCCTATAGCACGTTGTATTTCAACAAGCTACTACAACCAATAGTCAATTATACTCCTTGAAAAGGACAAAGAGTTATAACAATACCCATGCATTTAGGAGAAAGTAGGCTATATGTTCTTTACTGAACATCTTCCTTCATAAATGAAAATAGGCTTAAATGATGAATAGGCCTAAGTAGTCTTATGAGATCAATCTGAGCAAATGTGTGTGTGTGTGTCTATCGTCCTTCTGTCCGTGTGTCCCCTTCTATCAACGCCTGCAGCTATCATAACCGAATTTGGTATCAGTCACATCTCACGACCCTATTTGAAAATGACGTGGAATCAAAATCAACAGTGAAAATTGAGCTCTATATTGAAGTATGCATGTGTAGATAATAACATTTATAATAAAAGTTTGGAAGCCCGTACATGACAGCGTTGCCAATATGACAATACTAGTGCTGATAAGTCTAATCCGTGAATGCATTTATTATCCTTAATATCAATTGGATTTCAACCAAATTTCAAATCTGGTTCTTGTATCGTAACAGATATGAATAAGCATTTTCTTAATAGCGACCAGAGATGCCAACTGTTGATAAATGCTCTCTACAATTTTTCATCCTAGTCTCCAATGGGGTATATCAGAAAGTATGCAGACCAAAAGTTCTAATCTTTGCACACATTGTGAGTAACTGATTTACGACAGTGCTGCCATTATGATCGTACGCGTTCTGATATGTTTAATGATTAACAGCATGTAACTTCCATACTAACAAATGGATTTATTCAAAATTGGCACATATATAGACCATAAAACTTATGATTAATTATGAGCAACGTATACACCACAGTGTTGCCAACATGATTTTACGCGTGCTAATTGATTCAATATTTAACTTCATATAACGTCCATACTATATATTGGACATCAACGGAATTTTGTATGTGCGCTGTGTGCCAATTAAGAAAAATTAGCTCTTTAGTTCATCATTACTTGTTAAATATTACCAAAGTGATCTGAGAGACGAAGGTGAGATGGAATTTTATCCACACTAACATAGTATGAGATCCCTTGTATTCATCAAGATGAGAGAGTTAAACTTTAATTATCTTAAGGTAAACTTGTGGAGGAGCTTAAGCGTCGTTTTATATTACTTATTAACGTCACAACAAAACCTTTGTTAGGTTTAATAAAAGAGGAGTCGAGTAATAAAAGTGGTTGATTTATTTATAACGGCCACGTTTACTTTATGCTCCAAGGAAATGTTTATTAGAGACTTTCTTGATGAGGTACACAAGGGGTTTGTTATTACTTGATGCAATAAATTTCATACACTGACACCTGCTTACTGAACTTTAAAACGAAACACCTCATTGAACATATCATCGATATTTAACTCTTTATTCTATTATTATTTCATAATCAGAAACTTCCATCTGACACTAGCCCCACCATTCCCATCAAACGTTCGTCTTCCACCGTGAGCTGATACCTACTATGGAATTCTACTTCAGAAAACATCAGAAATGCTAAAACAGTAAAGACATTTCATAGTGCTTTCCAAGATTACCTGGTAAATACTGCTGACTGACTGTCTTGAGTGATTGATGATGGACGATAGGACTTATGACTGCGCAAGGGGTATTTACATGTATGTATGTCTACCCCTTATTATTCCCGTTTTCCAACGGGGTCGGGGACGAGATGCGATGGAAGTCTTTGTGGCGATGGTTTTTACGGCCGGATACGCTTCCTGACGCCAACCTCATGAGAGGAGTTAATGAGAGATGAAATGAATGATGGCGAATGAAACTTGGCAAGGATGTGGAAGGAAGCGGCCGTGGCCTGTGAGAAGGTACCGTCCCAGCATTTGCCCGGTGTTGAAAATGGGAAACCACGGAAAACCATTTCAAGGACGGCCGACGGTGGGGCTCGAACCCACGCGTCTACCGAGTCAGCAGAGAGCTTGGCCCCATGACCTAATGCTGCGCGTTAGCCAGCGTAGCCACTACTGTCGGTATGGGTATTTACATTTGCTGATTAATTTTATTACTATTTTTATCATTCATTTATTTTCTTTCACACGCTACAGACCTATTAGACCGGGCGAAGCAATCATGACTACTTGTTATTCCTGTTTTTCCAGTACTCTTTCATTCGTACACTAAAGCCCGTCTTCCTTTCGTCGGTCCAGTTTGGTCTTTGGACTGTAGGTGCTGCTTTCCCGGACATCACTTCCCACTTGTATACCTTGTGTCAAAAGACGACTTTGTCTATGACGTCTTCTGGGTCAAACTGTGCTTTTTCCAGATCAATGTTGACTTGCATCAGCCAGGGTGTAGTAATCTTGAGCCGCTGTATGCATCGAAGATGTTTGTTGGCGAGTCTGTTTTGTGGGAGTCTGCTGATGTGGCCGGGAAATTTTATTCGCCTTTTTCTGGTATCTGCTGGATAATTTCTCAGTGGTGTATCTGGAGTGATACCTGTATCCTTCGACTGGGTGCTTTGGTCCAATAAGTTTCCTTATTATTTTCTTTCCTCTGTGAGGATTGTTTCCAAGTAGCCCTTAGTGTGTAACGTCAATCTCTCACTGGCATAAAGCACCTCAGGTTTAATAATCGAGCTGTAATGAAGAAGTTTGGTGAACGTGGACTGACGTTTTTTGTTGTAGACACCCTGTGTCTAGTATAAGCCTCTCCCCGTTTTCATTAACGTGCTTTTCTCTTTTCCCATCGGTTCAAGGACTTCAACTAGGTATTTAAAATGGGCGACTCTATTGATCAGACAAATTTCGTGTTTACATTCTCTATGTCGAATTTCGTACAGAGAAACACTGTCTTTTGGAACGAGATCTGTAGCCTTACTTTTTCGGTGCACTCTTGGAGCACTTCCGTCTGATTATTATTATTATTATTATTATTATTATTGTCATTAATAGGGGACCTGTGCGAGAAATCTCGCATGTTCATTAACCACCCGCCCGGATTTACTGTTATGCGGGCTTCTTAAAAGTTTAAAAGCACTTTTTAAACCAATTGTCGATATTTATGAAGTCAGAGTGCAATTCGTCACTGTTACGGGTAATTCAGTTAGAATATTCCTTTCAATGCACAATAGGTTGTGTGCGCCCCCTGTGTACTGACTACCCACCCAGCTCAAATGTTAAGCGGGCTAGTCGAGACACAGTTCAGCCTGGGGCTATTATCTAGTCTTGTTTATTTGTTTAAACACACTTTCTAAACAAATAAATATAGAATATTTCTGTTGACGTTTCAAGAAATGTAAGATTTTTCCTGTACTATTGAGATGATTTGAAAGATTGTGGTACAAAACGCACCTTCTAACTCCTTCTGGTTCAGGTGCTTGAGATTTTTATGTGATGAACTTAGCGTATTATATAATAGATTATTATTTTCGTTAATTTCCCAAAAACTTCTAATATTTCAAAGTGTTTCTTCTTTCGCTCTTCTGTCCACTTCTTTCCGGTTTTAGTTTTTTCTTCGGGCGTTTGTTCAAATTTCTGTAATTTGCTTTCTTCTCTGTATATGTTCCTGTCTGTCATGTCTTTTGTAGAGATGTTTAGTTTCTTGAGGTCTTCCACGATTTCCTTTACCCAATTGGTTTTCAGTGTATTATTCATAACTATATTAAATATCTTCTTGGTCAGTTTGTCTTTGTTCATCCTATGTATGTGTCCATCAAATGTTGCCCTTCTTTTCCTGATGTTGTTTGTAATCGTCTCTGTCTGTTTGTAGAGTTCTATTGTAGGTCTCTTTATCCATATTCCCTCTCTATGAACTGGCCCGTAGATCTTTCTCGGTATTTTTAGCCTACTTTTCACATTTTGTAAAAAGGAGGAAAAAGTAGACTTATGAGATCGGGCAAACGTGTGCCTGTCTGTCTGTCCGTCTGTCTGTCCTTCTGTCTGTCTGTCTGTCTGGCTGTGTGTGTCCCCCCCCCCCTATCAACTCCTAAACGGCTGCAGCAATCGAAACAAAATTTGGTAGGAGTAAAGATCTATACCTGAATATCTCACGGCTATATTTGAAAATGATGTCAGTGCTACCAACTGCTAAAAAATCGCAATTGAAATTTGAGCTCCATGTTGGATATCTTGGAAGGTATGAATGGGTGCTATTTCAAAATTGGCACACGTATAGATACTAATATTTCAGTTTAATTTCCAGGAGGCCATACATGGCAGTGTTGCCAAAATGATTATAAGCCTGCTGATAGGTCCAAATTTTAAATGCATATAACTTCTACACTATCAATTGGATTTCAACCAAATTTCGTATGTGCTATGTGTACATAAACAGATAAAGCTTGTAGTTTAACGTGACCGTTAATCGCGAGATCATGAGCCACGGGACCTCCTTTTTACGTGGAATCCGAACCACAGGACATGGCATTTCACTTCGAAAATCTCACATGCATTGACCGGGAATCGAACCCGGACCGCCTTGGTGAGAGGCATACAGCTAGACCGCTGAGCCACCACGCCCCTCATAAACAGATATGACTGAGCGTATTCTTAAGAGCCTCCAGGGCTGCCAACTGTTAATAAATGCTTTCAATTTATTGTATCCAAATACCCATATATCAGAAAGTATGCAAGCCGACAGCTTTTATAGTACCTGATATTCTATATTAATTTTGGAGTATCTTATATACGTCAGTGCTACCAACATGATTCTAAGCCTGCTGAGAGGTCCAACTTTAAATACATGTAACTTCTATACTATCATTTGGATTTCAACCAAATTTCTTGTGTGCTATGTGTACCATAACAGATGTGACTATGCCGATTCTTAAGAGTAACCAGGGCTGCCAACTGTTAATAAATACTGTCTCTATTTTTGTTACCCTAATATCAATATATCAGAAAGTATGCAAGCCTATAGCTCTAAACTTTGCACACGAATAATACCTGGCATTCTAGATTAATTTGGAGTAACTAATATAGGCCTATGCCAGTGCTGCCAACATGATTCTAAGCCTGCTGATAGGTCCAATTTTAAAATGCATGTTACTTCTATACTACCAAATGGATTTCATTCAAAATTGGTACAACAATAGATCATATGATTTCAGATTATTTCTGACCAACACATGCATGACATTGTTGCCAACATGATTTTACGTGCGCTGATAAATTCAAGGTCTAACTGCATGTAACGTGCATGCTATCCATTGGACTTCAACCAAATTTTGTATTCTGTACCTTAAGAGATGCAACTAACAATAGCCTATATTCAGTCACCAGCTCTGCCAATTTTACTGCTATATTAGGCTACATTATATAAGATATATTTCGAACTAATTAGGAATTTCGATATTACCAACTGAATTTCGTCATTATTCTAGAGAGGTCTATATAGATTGGCAAGAATCTTAAATTTCAAGAAAAGTAGGCTCTTTAGTTCGTCACGGAACTTCTTGTTCTCTCTTGTTTTTCTAATTCCTTGATTTTTGATCTTCCCTTGATTGCTGTCGTTTCTGAAGCGTATAAGGCTTCTGGTAAGACTACTGCATGTAGTGTCGTAGTTTGGCATTGATGGAGATTCTTTTTATGCTGTAGGTGGTTCCATGTACTGTAAGTATGTATGCTTTTTGCAGTTTTGTGATCCTTTCTTCATTGGATGCCAGGTCTCCTGTTTCCTGTATATTCTCTTACAGGTACTTGCGTTATTTTTCCATACTTGATTTACTATTATCAATATTATTATGCTATATTCATATATTCATGTATATATGCATATTATTAGGAGTATTACCGGGTGAGTTAGCTGAGGTCGTTACGGCGTGGCTGCAGGCAGTCGCTCTCATCCGGGAAGCGAGGAGGTTCAAATCCCCCCCGCAACCTTGAAGATCGTCTTCTGTGGTTTCCCATCTTCCTTCCAGGCAAATGCCGGGGTTGGTCCCTAAGTATAGACCACAGCCGCTACCTTCCAATTTCTCGTCCTTTCATTCACACATTCCTCCCCAGACAACACTCCACACGCGTCGGTACTTGTAGCTCACCCCATGGGTGTCGGTATAGAAGCAGCTACAAACTCTGACGAACCGAACATGTTCTCGGACACTCCCGGCACTAAACGCCATACACCAGAAAAATACATTAGGGGTATTTTAGCTGCTCGACTTATTTTTGCTCATAATATTATAATTATTTAGGGTCCGATAACCTCGATGTTAATCCCCTTATATCGACAGGTATCATCGTCATATTATTGGTATTATTATTATAATAATCATCATGAAATTATATAATATTTCTATTCAATAGGCTTACCACGTGGTTAAGCGTAACAGAGGGCTATGACCCCAATCTTCGCCATAAATAAATAAAATTAAAATAAAATTTTACTAACTATAAAATTTAAAAAATAAAAGTAAAAATTAAAGAACATAAACGTTTTTATGTTCCACCCTCACTATTATGTGTTAGAAAACTGTATCATAATGATGGTCATTATAACACCGTTTTTCATTATGATACAGTTTCTCCAGCCAATCAGAGCTCGTGCATTGACCAATTAGGTAACGATACCTTCACGCATGCACTCAAAATCCAACATGTCGGACATAAACACAACATCGAACTATACTAAATTACCGACATGGAATACGCACCGTCCATATGTTCACGTAAATAAACTGGCGAATATGAGACAAGAAATAGCACTGTACCGGTACCTTAATATCCCCAAAACCAATTTCTACACAGCGCGTGGTTTTGACTCGACTTCAGTGACAGTTTTACTGAATACTGGTGCGCAATCTGAACATATGGTATTGAAGCACACAGAGCGCATGCGTCGGTTGTCCAGAGAGCTTGGACAAGTGAGATATACTACCCACCGCAGCACCCGATCACAACATTCTACTGTAGTGACTGAAGAGATATTTATGAATATTTATGTTAAAACATATAATAAAGTTATAATTATCGTCGAACATAAACAGTCGTATGCAACTCGCCTATAATGGTAATTAAGACACTCGTATGGAAATTATAAAACTCGCATACGCTCGTTTTATAAAAATACTCGTGTCCTAATTATAGCCATTATAGGCTCGTTGCATAATGTACTATTGAAAATGAAAATCCACAGCCTGCTTCCAGTCTCCGACCGGGTCAGGAATGGAATGAATGAAGCCCCCATCTAGCGGCGAGGATATGAACTGTGCCGGCTGCCGAGGCCTGACGCACTCCTCTGGGGCAATGATTAAATGAATGACAGATGCAATGAAATGATAGTGGAGAGTGTTGCTGGAATGAAATTTTGACAGGGAAAACCGGAGTACCCGGAGAAAAACCTGTCTGCCTCCGTTTTGTCCAGCACAGATCATGGAGTGACTGGGATTTGAACGACGGACCCCGAGGTGAGAGGCCGGCGTGCTGCCGCCTAAGCCACGGAGGCTTCCGCATAATGTACTATTATGTTTTAAAATTTAAAGGAGAAAATTATAAAGTCAAAATAAAAATTAATAAAATAAAACGAAATAAAAGAATACAACAGTACATTATGCAACGAGCCTATAATGGCAATAATTATGACACGAGTATGTTTATAAAACGAGCGTATGCGAGTTTTATAATTTCCATACGAGTTTCCTTAATTACCATTATAGACCGGTTGCTTAGGACTGTTTATGTTCAAAGATAATTACCAAACTATTTCATGTTCGAACATAAATATTCATAAATATCTGTCGAGATTTCCCAAGTTTTATATACTGAACAGAGCGCATGGGACGCAGGGAATGCCTTGTATTTGACCATGGCCTCCTCGATTACCTCACTATGATACTAGACAACATAGTGGAATTTAAATTAGAAGGCCTTGGAACTCAGTGCAGGTGCGATGTTATCCTCATCTAATTGGTCAAACAACTGTTTCTTGAGCTCTGATTGGTGGGAGAAACTGCTTCATAATGAAAAATAGTGTTATAATGACCATCATTATGATACAGTTTTCTGACATATAATAGTCAGGGTCGAACATAAAATAAATTATTTAAGCTACAATTTTATTTCCGGCTGTTTTACCTTTCAGTGTCCAGTCTAGTATGCAAGCCTCTGTTTGTGAAAAAGTCACCCCAAATATCCTCTATTAGCAGTTAGCACTGCGGCCTTCTTTTCTTCTACACCTCTCACTTTGAAATCTCTGCTTTTCTTACCGAACTCATTAACGTCTTAAATAATCTCTCCACCCTCTTTCTTCTCACATGACTCGATCATCTGAGTCTGCTCATACGAATAGCGTCATCTAGCGTGCTCATTTCTAACTTAGCCTTTACCTCTTCATTACGAGTACCTTCCTGCCATTGCTCCCATCTATTAGTCCCAGCAATCATTCGTGCTACCTTCATATCAGTTACCTCTAGCTTATGTATCAGATATCCATAATCTAACCAGCTCTCACTTCCATACAGCAAGTTCTGTATAAATACTGAGCGCTGTACGGATAATTTTGTCACTACAATAACTTATTTCATGCAGGATAGGGATGGTTGGTGGTTGGTCCCTTAGTTTAGGGGCTGCGACAACGCGGTCATGTAGCCCCGTGTACTTTGGGTATGTGTAGAATCTGTCTGATAACCGGTGTTTGATGGCTGTATTAGTGTGTGTATCTGTTTTTTAATGTAAGTACAGACTGCAACTTAGAATTTTTCAAATAGTTCCTACTTTTGCTGCCAAACACCACCGTCAACGACTACTAGGCCTAGTTCAGAACTTAGCTACTAGACGCAACGAGCGTAGAAACCTTAGAGCGTTGTTTACATTCCTAACCTATACAATTTAGCTTCACACAGGTGTAATTAGTGGAAGGTTCTTTAACATGCCATAAATCTATGACATGGGACCACCGGCTTTACCTCCCCTCCGAAGGAAGGCATACTGAGGGATTTTTAACGCTCTTAAAAATCCGACGGCTTCGGCCGGGTTTGAACCCGCTATCTTGGGCATGGAAGCTCAGCATGCAACCGACTACGCCACTGAAGCCGCCTCCTGGACAGGGAAACACGCCCAGTTCACGTCATCAGCTCTGCCGGACAGGGGTAGCCAAGAAGCTCCGAGATCATTACTCATGTCGTAGCCGTAGAAAAGACAAGATAATAATAATAATAATTTTATTGGTTTTACGTCCCTTTTAACTACCCTGGCTTTTAGAGACGCCGGGGTGCCGGAATTTTTCCCTGAAGGGGATCTTTAACGTGCCAGTAAATGTACTGACACGGCTCCCTCGCATTTGCGCACCCTCAAATGCCAGCTGACTGCGCCAGGTTTCGAACCTGCAGCCTTGGGCTCAGCAAGCGAGAACGTTACCCCTGAGCCACGCAGTCAGACGAAAAGACAATACTTGCTGCACTTAGTGCTGTGCTACACTGTATACTGTTGCTTGTCATAAGCAGTTAAGAACTTATTAATTAATGAAATAAATACTTAAGCGAACAATAAATAAATCGCGCTGTAGCATGTAACCGATAAGTCAGCCCGCTTCACATGTAGCCTATACACAGCACTGAATTTGGCATACGTTTAACAGACACAGCTCTCTGCATCCCTTGCGGGCAGCGCTGCAATCACGTGTACAACTGTGTTTACTTCCACTATCTCGACTTGGCGAACAGACTTGAGATCAGGGCCATCCAGACAGCGCGGCTGGAGTGCTCCGATCGCTTTGTTGGAAGGTAGTTTCAGAAGTGGTGGGAGGAGCTTGGCAGGGTGAGCGCGCTGAAGTGTGCAGCCGATCCATCAGTCGCTAGTCTAGTCCAATGCACTTTGTTGACAGCGTGTAAGTAAATCAGTTTCGCAGTGGTCATGATTGAACAGCATACAAAAAAGGAGTGGTGAAACAGCAGAATGGGAAATTTCATTTTTCTGTACAGCTTATAAAGGGCATGCCAAATGTTTTGTGTGCAACAGAGATGTAATGTGTTAAAAGGAACACAATTTGTTGTTGAACTTTACTCTCTAATATGTTCATATTTCAGCTTGGAATAAATCACAATATTCTTTACTTAACACTTGTGTTCGTTTCCTGCACATTCCATACATCGGAGTACCATTCTATTTGTATATGCGGTATATTTGTTATGGCAAAACAGCCCTATTAATATGTCAACAATCCCACAAGAGCCGCCGGCCGCACGACTGTACGTACGTATCTAGTCAGTGTGTTCGAACATCGTCCTCTCCTCGCTGCCACAGTGTAGTGGTGGTAGGGGAAGGAGCGCTAGTCTGACTGCCCAGTGCTCCCCGAGCACAATGCCTGGATAGCCCTGCCATAGAGGCTCAATTCAAATGTAATAAAATTAATAATAATAAAAAAAATTATAATAGTAATTATAATAGAAAACTATGTAACCCTTGGACCAAGAATTTTAATATATTTCATGGTGATTCCTTCCAAAATTCAAACCTAAGGGATAATACGTAATTTTACGAAATTTTATTTATAGGTTCAGACGGGGATGAGGCTTACCTTGTGCCTCGCTGGCATCGGGAGAGCGTGGGTTCGAATCCCACCTCGGCCGTCCTGAGAATGGTTTTCGTGGTTTCCCATTTTCACCACCAGGCAAATGCCGGGACGGTTCCTTACAATAGGTCGATTTCCTTCCAATATCCCTTCCCTGGGTAGCCTCCGTGGCTTAGGCGGCAGCACGCCGGCCTCTCACCGCTGGGTCCGTGGTTCAAATCCCGGTCACTCCATGTGCGATCTGTGCTGGACACAACGGAGGCTGACAGGTTTTTCTCCGGGTACTCCGGTTTTCCCTGTCAAAATTTCATTCCAGCAACACTCTCCACTATCATTTCATTTCATCTGTCATTCATGTAATCATTGCCCCAGAGGAGTGCGTCAGGCCTCGGCAGCCGGCACAGTTCCTATCTTCGCCGCTAGATGGGGGCTTCATTCATTCCATTCCTGACCCGGTCGGACACTGGAAGCAGGCTGTGGATTTTTCATCCCTTCCCTGACCCGTCCTGAAAAGAAAAGCACATGCCCATTGGCTGCATTAATAAAATTATTATACTTAAAATATTCCATCTGCTCCAATTTAGTTCCTCCTACCTGGCAATCTATTTTCGTTAGTTTCTTCCCTGCGACATGACCTTTGAAAAATGAAATAAAATAACATAATTAAGATCTGGATGTTTTGGGGTAATCAGTGCCTCAGTGTATATTTAGTGTCCCTAAAGAATAGGTGTATGATTCCAGAGTCAAATGAAACAAGAACAAAAACTACACCAAAAAGCATTTTCAACTTTGCAATGTTTGATGACACAGTGCAGATGCTGGAAGAATCTCACTGAACATGGCTTTTTACTCCGGTGTACAGAGAGTTCGTTGAGATAACCACATTCATTATATACAAAGCACGTTCACGGATCTAGATATGGAAATATATAATGGACCCAGAGATGCGGCTTACGAATACTTAAATAACAGAGATAGCTGTGATGAATGGGAGGAATATGACAGACAAAGATGCGAATGATCCAAATTCGTGGAAAGAAAACAAAGTGGATCATTAGATAATCTCTATTTATAAAGTCAGAACCTGTCAAAACTATTCCAATTTTTGACTAATACTGTATGTTTTCCCCAGATGAATTATGGCCTATATGACCAAATAAATCATCACTTTAATGATTGTTGGTTTGAAGTAGTTTGGTGTGAAGACTTCAGAAGCGAATTCCATAAAAATGTGTACGTAAATAAGACTCACCTCTAATATAAAACTAAGCTGGTGACCATTACTATGGAAAAAAAATTCAATGAAGGGATTGTCTAGAATAGCCTCTCCTTATCCATTTCCAACATGAAACCAATTGGGGATAACGTATTGAAATTACGCTTTTCAGTCGGTCAACACGATTGTACTTATTTGTAATGGGAGCTTCTCAAGTCCTGAAAAATTCAATTGATATTAATAAATATATTCTAAATTAAAACTCAGAAATCTTTCTAGGTTTGTGCCGTGTCTTGTGTTGAGTTTTGCTTAGGACACTAAGCTGGCTCATCAGCGGGCTCTTGGTGTCCGTGCCCGGACCCCCACAGGAGTAGCGAACTGCGCGCAACCTCCCTTTTTATGAAGTACACATCGCATCTGCACTGCGAGAAATAAAAGCTCGAGCAGCCTCAACCTCCCTATCAAGGCTTCCAGAAATATGGTATATTGGCTTTCACGGCCAGTGAATTAAAACTCAGCTATCTTTGTGGGTTGGTGCCGTGTCTTGTGTGGGGTTTCGCCTAGGACACCAAGCTGGCTCATCAGCGGGCTCTTTGAAATTTGAAATTATTTATTAATCTCATGTGAAAAACTGATATCAGGGTAGCACAAATGATTTCTGGGACAAGTAGATGGGAGCAATGTACTTTCTTCGGCTTATCCCAATTAATTGGGGTCGCCGAAGCTAACCAGGCTCATTTTGGTTTTGTCCGGGGATTTAAGACCGGATGCCCTTCTTGACGGCACGTGATTTTTCGGGTGAAAATTCAACCCAATTGTCACCGGGATTCGATTCCGTCCGGGTGAATGACGAGCAGCTAAGTCAATATGCCCACTACAGTGCCTACCAAAAGTTTAAGACCACTAGCTTATTTTCAACAAAAGCTTCCTGGTCTTATATTTTTGATTCAAATTTTGCCAAATATTTTATGAAATTACTTTGATCTATTAGGCATCACACCTGTACCAAGAACATTGTAATATTGCTTTCAGTTTTTGAGTTTCAATTTTTTAATACAAGAGGAGTATCGAAGAAAAACCCTATTTTCAACCACAAAATAATTTGTAGACATTAAACCAATGGTGTTACCTTATTCATTATTTTTTTAATGTATTGTAGAATGTATACAAACGTTTTGGTACAATGTAAAAAAAAAATTGTGAAAGGTAACGAATTGAAGCTAAAACTGATGAGCGTTAACTGGTTAATAGCTTCTGTGAGGGTTGACTTTAGCGGGCCCAAACTTTCACCAGGCACAGCACAGCATGTTGTCAACAGATAAAGGGACAGTTCCAAGGTCAAAACTCCGAGTACCTGGAATTAGTTTCCCTCGTCTATTCCGAGAAGCCAGGTTTACAAACCACCCTACCAAATGGCAACAAAATTTTTGGGATTTTATTTTAATTCTCCAAAACGTTTGTATACATTCTACAATACTTTAAAAAATAATGAATAAGGTAACACTATTGGTTTAGTGTCTACAAATTATTTTGTGGTTGAAAATTGCGTTTTTCTTCAATAATCCTCTTGTATTAAAAAATTGAAACTCAAAATCTGAAAGCCATATTACAATGTTCTTGGTACAGGTGGATGCCTATTAGATCCAAGTAATTTCATAAAACATTTGGTAAAATTTGAATAAAAAATATAAGCCCAGGAAGCTTTTGTTGAAAATAAGCTAGTGATCTTAAACTTTTGGTAGGCACTGTAGATGGGAGCAATGACTGGAAAATACTCGAAATGAAGAGGTAAAGGCTAAATAACAAATGGACAAGCTAGATGAAGCTGTTCGTATGAGCCGGCTCAGATGGTGAGGTCATGAGAAGTGCATGGGGAAGGAGAGGGTACCTTCGAAGTTAATCATGGTGATAATATTTCTTGTTTTAAGGGGCCTAACAAGGGGGTTAATAAGTTCGGCAGTAGGGAGTAAGAGAAACAGAGGTAGGCCTAGGAGGCGATGGTTAAACTCGGTATGTATGTCTACCCCTTATTATTCCCGCGTTCCATTGGGGTCGGGACTGAGATGTGATGAAATACTTTTTTAGGATAGTTTTTACGGCCGGTTGCTCTTCTTGACGCCAACCTCATGAGAGGAGTGAATGTGAGATGAAATGAATGATGGTGAATGAAACTGGGCAAGGATGTGGAAGGAAGTGGCCGTGGCCAGTCAGAAGGTAACGCCCCAGCATTTGCCTGGAGTTGAAAGTAGGAAACCACGGAAAACCATTTCAAGGATGGCCAACCGTGGGGCTGAAACCCACGTCTACTGAGTTCGCAGTTAGCTTGGCCCCATGGCCTAGTGCTGAGCGTAGCTACCGCTGTCAGTGATGGTTAAACTCAGTGTTGAACGATTTCCAAGTGAGAGGTGTAGAAGCAGAGGAGGCTGCAGTGCTAACTGCTAATAGGGGATCTTGGAGGTGACTTGTTTGCAAACAGAGGCTTGCAGACTAGACTGGACGCTGAAAGACAAAATAGTCTCAAATTAAAATGTGTATAATGTACTGTATGTACAAATTTCTGAGAAAAAAAAAACACTATGTATATGAAAAATCCACAGCCTGCTTCCAGTCTCCGACCGGGTCAGGAATGGAATGAATGAAGCCCCAATCTAGCGGCGAGGATATGGACTGTGCCGGCTGCCGAGGCCTGACGCACTCCTCTGGGGCAATGATTAAATGAATGACAGATGAAATGAAATGATAGTGGAGAGTGTTGCTGGAATGAAATTTTTGACAGGGAAAACCGGAGTACCCGGAGAAAAACCTGTCTGCCTCCGTTTTGTCCAGCACAGATCTCACATGGAGTGACCGGGATTTGAACCACAGACCCAGCGGTGAGAGGCCGGCGTGCTGCCGCCTAAGCCACGGAGGCTTACTATGTATATAAAAAATAAAAAATAAAAAATGCTATATTTCTAAAAACAAGTTTCCAAAGCGAGTAACTTAGTAGCAGGGGTGTATAGAATTTTTTTTCGCGGGGAGGCTGACTATCGTGGAAAATTGTGAGTATTCTCAGGGGATTGTCACCGCAAAATACCCAGAAATATCAACCAATATCTTAGAGCATATAACTTTGTGTAATTATTTTAGATAATATTCAAAGTTTATATAGCCTACAATCATTACTGGCAGTACAAAAAAGTTATAAAATACAACACAACACACAAATAAAATTTTATACTTAATGAATTTTTTATTATGGCCTATGGAGTCTAAATATTTGTCAATTTACTAAGCAGAAATGTAAACAGTTTTTTTTACAAGATGAGAATGCATTTCTCAATAAGTCCGTACTGTGGAATTCACAATTTTGCCTCAAAAGGCTGAGTTCCCCGTTCCAGCCCTCAGATCAGAATAAAAATTTCTTGGCAGAGCCGGGAATCGAATTCGTACTTCCGGGGCGGCAGACAAGAATGCTAGCCACTACACCATGAGTTAGTCTAATTTCAAACATAATATTGTTTATAACTTAGCCAATAAGTTAAGATTAGGGTACAACCAAATTTACAATTATTTAAAGCTTTTATCAAAGCAACACTTTCTTAATTTTTGTTGGCCTTTTTCGGGGGCGGGGCTGGAGCCCCCTTCATTTCAGGTGCTTGCATATCGCGGTCATTCAGCCCCGTGTACTTTGGTGTGTATAAAATGTTGTCTTATAACCAATGCTATTGTGATGAGTGTATTCGTAATTCAGGAGAGTGTTGGGTAGGAGGCAGCCGTAGCCTTAAGTTAGGAATTTTGCATGGAGTAGAAGTGGAAAACCACTTCCATGGCTGAGGGGGGAAGCGAACTCACGTCTTATCAGTTTTGCTTCACGAGGCTAAATGAACCTTGCGCCAGTCCTGAGAGCAGAATTAAATTCCTAGGCAGAGCTGTAAATCGAACCCGGACCACCGGGGTGACAGCCAAGAATGCTTGAAATTAATAACAGTGGCACTAGGATAATTCGAACCTCAAGGGACCAGTAAAAAAATTGAATTATCCAAAAATTCGAATTAAGAAAGTTCTTTGAAAAGGGTAGAGAAAATATTCAAATTTTAGGTTTTATCCAAGAACCTTTATTAAACATAATATTACATAGTTTTTTAACAAGTAAAGTGCTTATATGCTATGCAGAGTATTACGTTTACATATTGATTGACGTTCAACAAAGCATATTAACAGACAGCGGTGCTGTATAATGACTGTATCGTGAATAACCTCAAAAGTTTCAAATGATAAAATAAAACCAAAATGTACTATTCACCTATTTAACGACAGTAGTAAACCAGCATTCTAGTTAAGTCTTAGAGAAATTTACTGTTTTCCAAAAAACTTTGAGATTTTTACCTGTATCTTGCAATTAAGTCTCTCGGCCATCACAAAAGAATCTAACGAATTTAAGGAATCACTTACGTCTTTTCTATTTTCAAAAAACGTCTTAGCTCTGTGATTTGGTTTGTTGCTTTGGGAACTCCCTCCACGAGTTCATCGTCAGATGCGCCGTCACCATCTTCATTTTCGAAGTCACGTAGGCAAAACAATCGAGTAGGGGCCGCATGCCAATGATACAACGTCGTTTTTCGGGAATTCCTGACCCAACTGCTTGGTTTTCGATCGGCTTTTTACACGTAAAAACTTCGAATTATCCAAAATATAATTCGAATTAAACACGATTGTTTAGCATTGATTGTATATAAAATGCTAGGGACCAAGAGAAAAATTCGAATTAAAGATTTCGAATTATAGAAGTTCGAATTAGCCACGTTCCACTGTATTTAAGACGAAGAGGTGCGAGAATAATAGGCAACCTCAAATTCCCCCAGTAAGGCAAATGCGAAATTCTTGACACGACGAAGCCAGGTGTGAGAAGGAATTAGTGATTCACTTCCTTCAGCTATTCTGAGAATGAGAAGAGCTGTGAAGGATAACTTGCTGACGTGGATATGTCACTACGCAGTTATAATGCATGGGTCTCAAAGAAAAATCGCGAGATATCTATCACGTTCACGGATCTAGATATCGAAATCGAACGACAGTTGCCGATTAAGATTACTTGATGACCAATATATCCCAAGTTTCTATAATGAAATGTTGTTGTTGTCTTGCTTTAGGGACTTGGAAATCATGGTAAATGTCAGCCCTGTGTTGTTGGGTGTGTGTTTACAAAATGTTCCTGATAACCTGTGGTTATTACCATTTCATGAATTGATTGCCGGCGGTCGAGATGGGAACTATTCCTTGTTTACTTGTATCACACGTCAGCCTGCTTCGTTGACAGGTACAGTTGTGCGATTAGGATATGACTCAGTTCCAGTAGCCTCAGTAACTATCCGTGGTAACATGGGCTCCTGTGACGCTCATCTGACGCAATGCTGCTTGACTTATATGTAGACTGCACGCTGTCATCGCTGTGTCCCCCGCTTCGTCCCGCGGGCCTCCTGATACAATAATCAACAAACGCAGGCGCAGCCACGCTCAGCGGCAATCAAATGTTAAAAGGGTAATATTGTCGCGTCTGTATTAGTATGTGTATTAGTAAGTAAGGCGAGTATTCGCATGGAGGCGGCCGTGGCCTTAAGATAGTAACCATCGTTGCATTTGCCTGCATTAGAAGTAAGAAACCATGGAAAATCACTTCTAAGATGGCCAATATGGGAATCAAACCCTTCTCTTCTCAGTTTTGCCCCACAACGCTGAACATATCCCGTTCCAGCCCTCAGAACAGAAACGCATTTCTTGGCAGAGCCGGGAATCGAGCCAGGACATCCAGGGCGTCAAACAAGAATGCTAGCCACTACACCACAAGGTGATCATAAAATTAAGTAACAATAATAACAACAGTAAATCATCAGGAGGGAAACTTCTTCCTCCAAGAATGAATCCATGAATGTCTGCCGAGGTATACCGAAGTATGAGTTTCAACTAAGCAAGCAAGGTGAACAGACGTGTAGTGAAGTGTAAGGTAATAATGGGAATCGCTCTTCAGCAGTATCGGGCGGTCATCATCCGCTGGCAGGCTAGAGTGAAGTGCGATTTCGGTGTCGCGAAAGTGGGCAATGTCACTGAGCAGATGGGGGTTTTGGCGATGGGGACGGTAGCGCTGGTTGTAGCGACGCTGTGGAGGAGTGGAGTCAAACCCTGGGCCTGGGCAGTTAGAATGGCAAGAAATTGAAAAATAAGGGAAATTGTAAAGGAAGCGTCCAAAAATGACCAAATCTCGGGCATTCTACGAGAGAAATGCAACGAATTTAAGGAGATGAAGACATGTATAAAGGAAGAGATGGGAACAGTGATCGAAAGGCTGGCTGAAAACAGTAGAGAGATAAAGTATCTAAGAGAATAGGTGAGGATATTAGAAGGGGAGGTGAAAGAATTAAGGAAGGCCAAGCAGGATGTGAGGAGAAACAAGTAGTTCCGTGAAGAGCTATACAGCCTATTTTCATATATCCTATTTATGTTAATTGCCTCTATCAACATACAAAAGTTCAGTTTGATTGCTGTCATAGATTCGTAGATATTGAGAACCGACTAAATATTTCCGATGGTCGCCATGTTGGATTTTATATATGTAGTGTGCCCAACTCTAGGAATGGGTATTCCAAGTTTCAGACACCTAGATATCAAGGGAAAGGCTGTAGCCGCTTTTGAAAGTTCAGATATTTGAATATCGCGCTACATTGCTTCGAGAAGCATTTCGAAGGATTTTACCGATAGTTGGATGTCAAGTGACGTAGCGAGTAATAGCAGAGGTGGAGGCTATTTATTGATTAAATAGTTAACTATGGAGTAGAGACTTGAGACTGGGATCAGATTACTGGCACGGCCAAATGAAAGAGAATGCAATTAGTATCAAGTAAATCGGACCAGGGATTCAAGAGATATGAGGATTTCTAGATATCAGGTGATGACGCGTGACCCTGACCGTTTTGAATAAAAGCCAGCTGGAGGAGGCATGGTCAGCTCACTTCAACACAAGCACTTGGCAAGCAAGTTGCGTCTACGCTGAGCCAAGGCACATGGTTGCCGTATCTACGCAGAAGTTCTTTTCAAATCGTGATAGTCACGAGAAGTGCTGCGCAAACGAGTTGGAACTTAGTAAGTTTCTGGTGAGGAGAATCACTGAGGTGATTGTTTTTCTACAGACATTGGTGGAAATATTTATATTTCCAAAAGGACATATGCTAGACTC
This sequence comes from Meconema thalassinum, assembly GCA_946902985.2. Taxonomy (NCBI): domain Eukaryota; kingdom Metazoa; phylum Arthropoda; class Insecta; order Orthoptera; family Tettigoniidae; genus Meconema; species Meconema thalassinum. The sequence goes on along the minus strand of OX336399.1, from coordinate 71,686,227 downwards.
TGTCTAGAAAATAGTATTTTGTCACAGTCCAGTAGTAACTTAATACTTGGATGTTTAAATCCATTTCAAGTCAGTTTTCATTATTTGTAACTAGTTGACCACTTCGATCTGTCAGTACACTGAAGACTAGTCTATAACGGTGGCGTTCATTAGTCTACGCAAGGGAAACTGCAAGTTGTCTAGCGCATGGCAGATGGTGATATACAAACCATGCCCAGGGAACGATCTTCAGAACAGCCGTTAATTGCTCAGACTGTCAATGTTTTTCTTGTACTGATGAGATTACAGTGAGTTATGTTACAACTGACATATCTAAGAAGAGATCACTTAGATCTGACCCTATTTCAACAAACTGTTATGGCTTTGATAGAAGCCCATATTAAAATGGAACCACAGTTTATTCAAACGTCGAAAGATACTACCACTATGTCTGACTAGACGAATTGTGGGTCTACAATGGCGGCCGATACAAGGATTATACATGCTTGTCCGATAGGGCATGTCTATGGATAAATCTGGTACAGACCAGGTTTACTACACTTCAAGACCATCAAGAAATGTAAGCCACATTTGAATTATATTATGCCTAGCTAATTGGAACAAACTATTTTTTCTGCAGATGACCAACACATTTTATTTGCGTCGTATTTAAAGCTTGCAATGATTTACGCAAGACTTATGAGAGTTATTCTGAGCATTTTCAGCACTCAGAACAGTTTAGGATCGATGACCGAGCATTTCGAGCATTTATTTGAATTTTTCATATTTTAAGGAAACCACGGAAAACCCACGTAACTGTAAAAGTTCAATTTATTTTTGTTGAGGAATGGATATTTTTTCCATATTCGAAGGTTCGAACATGTGGATTCTCACATAATGAGATGATAATTAAACATATGTAAAATAATAATAATAATAATAATAATCCACTAATAATAATAATAATAATTTTCATAATTTTTCTAAATAATTCTTGGATATTATATTTTCTAATAATCATATGTATTGAGAAAGAGCCTGTGAAGTAGTTTAAACATTTCTAGTCTGGAACAGGAGATTTTCCGAAGGAGAGTGGTTAGCGCAAGCCCGCATTCAACCAACATGTCAGTTCTGGTTGAACAGTTGATATTTGCTATGAGCAAAGTATATGTTTCAGATAACACGGAGAGGCATGAAACGGGAAGCAAATGATATTTGTATCAAATAGGATATTTTTGTATTTATATAAAATCATGACGTAAATACACTCGAAAGTGAAATAAAGATTTTCATAAGTATGGTAAATTCACGGGTTGAACTGAATGGTAAAATAAAATAAACTTGTCAGTTTATTAATCTTCCAGTGTTGATAACAAGCAGAGGCTTGATTTATTGTATAAATTTTGGGAAGATAATTTATGTGTGTGGAGTAGTTGAAATGCCATTCCCAGGTGCGCATGTTAAGTCGCAGGAATGAAGGTTTTTTCGAGCATCAATCAAATAGCAGGTTCGATGGCTCAGGTTTATAGTAGGAGTATTGGAGCAACACATTTCGTCGTATGAATAACCCGAAGGTTATTTCTTTGAAACCATCAGTTCTTATTTCAACCTTGTTTACGAATTCCATTTAGACTTTGATTTTGCTAGAACCCGGATTTGTCATGATAGTAGTTTATTCTTCTTCAGAGGAAGACCTTTGCCGTTGTTGTTGTTGTTGTTATAATATGGTGTTCTTACACAAATAATAGAATGGGCCACTGCCAATTAAAAATAATTCTTTAACCACGAATAATTTGAAGGATATTTTCAATCCTAGTGCCATGAAATAAATGAATTTATTATGAAACTACAATTCTAATTTCCGCATTCTGTCGAAGAATTGCAAGTTGTGAAAGTTGCTAAAAATGGCCATGAATATACATATTTTTATAATATTGTTCCCAAGGGGAAAATCAAATAGTTGAATGGTTCAACCATTTATTGATCAAGTTGATGATTCAGAAATCATGTATTTTGTTTGGAACTTGAAGTTCATAATCGAGTCACTTCTCGAATGTTTAATGTCAGAAGAACAATTAATTGTTGTTGTGCTTCGCACAGTTCTTCGATGCTATGCTCAAGGTCAAATACTTTTCAGATGTTATTAATATGTATAATTAATTTGTGTTGCTTCGATGATGATAATAATATTTTCGACGATATATTTTTGAAACTGGAAAACAAGTGAAAGTCTAAAAATTCTACAAACATTTATTCTACGAGTGTTAATATCATGTAAATAGTCAAACAGTGATCTACGTTATTTCCAGTATAGACAATTAATTTTGAACTGGAATTAAGTATTAATAATTTTGGAACACAGTCCACAGGACTATTAATCGGACTTGTGTTTCCAAAAAGATTGTCAAATGTGTTTGGAAGACTTCTGTATATTGTGTGTAAATAAGAGTGTGGATCGCCACACGTGGATGATGCTGCTTTGAGCATTCTTGCAGTCAGATTTTAACTTTAAAATAAACTGAGATAATTTTACCAGATGTGTTTCTCCCAATTAAATCTCCTTCTATCCTTATTGTTGCATTGAGCCAAAAATCAGCAAAGCATTTTTTTAATTTGATGTCGTTTTTGCGATTTGCTTTAACCCATCTGGCGCTCCGGGATATTTTGACTCTCGTGCTGACTGATTATTGGTAAAATGCATATGTGGTCGTGCGGACTCCGGTCTAAACGGGCACATAAAATAAGATAGAGAGAGAAATGGCTTCGAACGTGGGTCCCGATTTAGACATGGTCAATCGCATGCCGATTTGAAATTGTGATAATTTTTATAGAAATATTTTGGGAGTTGAGAGATGTCTGGTTTGGATGAATAAATTAGTAGGAAACCCAATTAGTGGGGAAAATTAAAAATTTAACTTGGTTAATAATTAGAATGGGTTGGATTATTTTTGATAATGGCTTAACCATTAGGGCGTCAAGTGGATTCAGTAGTAAACGTTCGATGACTGGATATACACATTGTTGGAATCCAGGTGGAGGATATTTGAGAACTTGCATATTTTTCTTGTGATATTGTGGTAAATATAATTCGTAAAAGTAGAGACTTTTGTTTTTCCATCACGTCGATATTAGGACAAATCTCATTTTATTATAGTGTTCCAATTAGCTATTCATATTTCTTGTTCTAGTTATAAGCTTGTGTTTGCCACTGTTGTATACCCCTAAGTTTTGAATAATAATTGAAATTATGGAAGAAATGATGAGGATGATGAGGAGTTTGGAGGAGAGTTCAAAAGAGGCTGGACTGCGTGTAGCAGCCATTATGAAAGAAAATACTGAGGCTTTGGAAAAGAAACTTAAAGAAAATTCTGATAAACTTAAGGAAAGTTTAAACGATAAACTTAAGGAAAATTCCGATTTGTTAGAAAGCAGGTTAAAAGATAACTTGAAGGAAAATTCTGATTCTTTAGAAAATAAATTTAAAGAAAATTCTGATTCTTTAGAAAATAAACTTAAAGAAAATTCTGATTCTTTAGAAAATAAACTTAGAGAAAATTTGAATGATAAACTTAAAGAAAGTTCTGATTCTTTAAAGGGTAATTTGAAAGAAAATTTAAATAGTAAATTTAATTCAATGGAAAGTAAATTTAAAGAGAATTCTGAAATTTTGAAAATGACACTTGAAAGTAAAATGAATAAATTATGCGACAAAACACATGAGCTCGAAACTTCATTAGCTACTAACGCAAGTTTAATGGACGAAAAATTTCGCGATGCCGATCTTCGATCCCAAAGCTTAGCTGATAGGATAGAACATGGTCTTAGGAAAGTTGGTGAAGACATGGTCAACCTAGAAGTCCGAGTGAAGAAGGAGAGTAACGAGATGGGAATTCTAGTTGTTCAACGTTTAACGGAACAATTCAAAGAACTTGTCATGGGAGAAATAAGAGAAGGTGTGATTAATGAGTTGCAAACTGAAATCAAAACCACAGTTGTCAATGAAATTAAAGACACACTCAAGCTGGAGAACCAAGAGGGAATCAAGGAGATTAGGGAATCTTTGTCATCCCATATTGAAGTAATTGCCAAAGATATCCAAGCAACTCAGAAGGACATATCAGATATGACAGGGTCATTGAAAAGTCATGAGGTTGTTATGAACCAGATATCCATTGATGTTAAAGACAATTGTAAAGAAACTGAAGCAATTAAGAAGATGGCAGAAGAAAACCAGAAGGAACTTGAGGCTATGAAAAGTCAAATCAAGGATGAGAAACAGTCTGATCATCTGTTGAAAATGCCAAATGTACGGGGAAAGGAACAGATACAGATGAATCTAGGAGGAGCTTGAGAGACTGATAGACAGGATGAGGTCAGGACAGTTTTTCAATCCAACCCCATAACTGTATTTAAGAATATAGAGGATAAGCCTTCTAAATTTTCAGGGCGAGATTCTGTGACTCCCGTGGAATTTTTGAGAGAAGCAGGTGATTACCTGAAAGATTCTAAGATCCCTAAAGAAAGACAGATCCGAGTGATAGGGAAGTTCTTGGAAGGTCCTGCACTTCTGTGGTTCAGAGCATTTAGATCCACTCTAACCACTTTTGAGGAGTTTTCTCGTGGGCTATTGAAGAAGTTTTGGTCCCCGGAAACACAACAGCAAGTTAGAGCAGAGTTATATTCGAAGAGATTCTCGACGTCACAACCTACTCGATACTCTACGTACTTTTCTGGACAGCTGTCTAAACTCCAACATTTAGATCCGCCAATGCCAGATAACGAGTTGATTACTGCATTGATACGTCAATTTCCAGCAGACGTCCAGAGGACTTTGATCGCTGCTGATATCTACAATATGGAACAATTTGATGAAGTATTACAGAAGCTGGATCATACAAACGCTCAATTCTTCCATCAGAAGGGAGCAAAGAATAACAACGCTGTGTATGCTGTTATGGCTGATGGTTATTCTCAAACACCTCGAGAGATTCGAGAGGAGCGAGAAGAGAAATCGCCGAGGGAAGATCCAAATAAGAGAGGATGGAACCAGTACAGTAACAGATACAGTTACAAACCATATGCGAGACCGGATGGTGGTAATCGATACAATACTCGATGGAGAAGACCACGAGATACTCAAGGAAGGTACCAGGAAAGAAGATCCTATGGTAGAAATAACTACAATAACCGAGGGAATGTAGATACTCGTCAGTCCAATGAAGAGTTTAACAAGGAGACGAGGAAAAATTTGGAAGCAAGACACCAAGATAACTTGCAATTTTTGGAGCAGAGGCCCAATGAACCAGGTCCATCGGGAACACAACAATCCCGGAGGAATGGTAATGAAAAAAAAAACTTCGAATTCACAGTAGAAGATAGAATTTTGAATACTTTCACTTCCAGAATTATTAAATGGCAAGCAGAGGATGATGACTTAATTCAACAGAATGACGAACGAAAAGAAATGGGTACCAGAATTAGAATGCCAATCATATCATGCGAAGTATTTGGTATGCCTGTCGATACTTTGATCGATACTGGGGCTATGCTTTGTCTGGTGAGTGAGAAGCTTTATATTCTGTGGAAGCTCAAAGAGAATTTAGAGGAAATTCCAGTATCAGGAATTAAGATCCAAGGAATAATACCCAATAAAATATCTCTGTGTAAAACACAATTATACTTGTGTATAACGATTGGAGGACATGATTTCCGACATGTATTTGTTGTAATGAAGGACATGGCTTTTGACATGATATTGGGAGCAGATTTCATTCAGAAATATCAATCAGTGATAGATATGAAGACAGAGACGATTAGATTCAAGAATACCGAAGAGATTAACTTCGAGGGAAAAGAAGAGGAAGACATCGAGGGAGATGCTCAATGGTCTCTGATTTTTCATGAAGCCGAAGGAAGAGAAGTCTACACTGAGAAGGAGTCCCCAGAGCTAGGAAAGATTTTGGAGGACTATCACGATATTTTTGATATTAAACCTGGAGAAATTGAAGATTTTGAATATTGTGGAAGTAAACAATAATGGAAGCTATGAAGTAGCCAATACACGAACTGGTAACATCGTGGGAACTTATAATGCATCGAATTTGAAGATCTATTATTCAAGAACCAGATGATTTAATGTGTAGATAGGAAAAATAAAAAATTTTCAATTTTTATTTCTTGCTAGGTGTGGGGTGGATGTGCCCAACTCTAGGAATGGGTATTCCAAGTTTCAGACACCTAGATATCAAGGGAAAGGCTGTAGCCGCTTTTGAAAGTTCAGATATTTGAATATCGCGCTACATTGCTTCGAGAAGCATTTCGAAGGATTTTACCGATAGTTGGATGTCAAGTGACGTAGCGAGTAATAGCAGAGGTGGAGGCTATTTATTGATTAAATAGTTAACTATGGAGTAGAGACTTGAGACTGGGATCAGATTACTGGCACGGCCAAATGAAAGAGAATGCAATTAGTATCAAGTAAATCGGACCAGGGATTCAAGAGATATGAGGATTTCTAGATATCAGGTGATGACGCGTGACCCTGACCGTTTTGAATAAAAGCCAGCTGGAGGAGGCATGGTCAGCTCACTTCAACACAAGCACTTGGCAAGCAAGTTGCGTCTACGCTGAGCCAAGGCACATGGTTGCCGTATCTACGCAGAAGTTCTTTTCAAATCGTGATAGTCACGAGAAGTGCTGCGCAAACGAGTTGGAACTTAGTAAGTTTCTGGTGAGGAGAATCACTGAGGTGATTGTTTTTCTACAGACATTGGTGGAAATATTTATATTTCCAAAAGGACATATGCTAGACTCTGTCTAGAAAATAGTATTTTGTCACAGTCCAGTAGTAACTTAATACTTGGATGTTTAAATCCATTTCAAGTCAGTTTTCATTATTTGTAACTAGTTGACCACTTCGATCTGTCAGTACACTGAAGACTAGTCTATAACGGTGGCGTTCATTAGTCTACGCAAGGGAAACTGCAAGTTGTCTAGCGCATGGCAGATGGTGATATACAAACCATGCCCTGGGAACGATCTTCAGAACAGCCGTTAATTGCTCAGACTGTCAATGTTTTTCGTGTACTGATGAGATTACAGTGAGTTATGTTACAACTGACATATCTAAGAAGAGATCACTTAGATCTGACCCTATTTCAACAAACTGTTATGGCTTTGATAGAAGCCCATATTAAAATGGAACCACAGTTTATTCAAACGTCGAAAGATACTACCACTATGTCTGACTAGACGAATTGTGGGTCTACAATGGCGGCCGATACAAGGATTATACATGCTTGTCCGATAGGGCATGTCTATGGATAAATCTGGTACAGACCAGGTTTACTACACTTCAAGACCATCAAGAAATGTAAGCCACATTTGAATTATATTATGCCTAGCTAATTGGAACAAACTATTTTTTCTGCAGATGACCAACACATTTTTTTTGCGTCGTATTTAAAGCTTGCAATGATTTACGCAAGACTTATGAGAGTTATTCTGAGCATTTTCAGCACTCAGAACAGTTTAGGATCGATGACCGAGCATTTCGAGCATTTATTTGAATATTTCATATTTTTGGGAAACCACGGAAAACAACCGATGTAACTGTAAAAGTTAAAATTATTTTTGTTGAGGAATGGATATTTTTTCCATATTCGAAGGTTCGAACATGTGGATTCTCACATAATGAGATGATAATTAAACATATGTAAAATAATAATAATAATAATAATAATAATCCACTAATAATAATAATAATAATTTTCATAATTTTTCTAAATAATTCTTGGATATTATATTTTCTAATAATCATATGTATTGAGAAAGAGCCTGTGAAGTAGTTTAAACATTTCTAGTCTGGAACAGGAGATTTTCCGAAGGAGAGTGGTTAGCGCAAGCCCGCATTCAACCAACATGTCAGTTCTGGTTGAACAGTTGATATTTGCTATGAGCAAAGTATATGTTTCAGATAACACGGAGAGGCATGAAACGGGAAGCAAATGATATTTGTATCAAATAGGATATTTTTGTATTTATATAAAATCATGACGTAAATACACTCGAAAGTGAAATAAAGATTTTCATAAGTATGGTAAATTCACGGGTTGAACTGAATGGTAAAATAAAATAAACTTGTCAGTTTATTAATCTTCCAGTGTTGATAACAAGCAGAGGCTTGATTTATTGTATAAATTTTGGGAAGATAATTTATGTGTGTGGAGTAGTTGAAATGCCATTCCCAGGTGCGCATGTTAAGTCGCAGGAATGAAGGTTTTTTCGAGCATCAATCAAATAGCAGGTTCGATGGCTCAGGTTTATAGTAGGAGTATTGGAGCAACACATTTCGTCGTATGAATAACCCGAAGGTCATTTCTTTGAAACCATCAGTTCTTATGTCAACCTTGTTTACGAATTCCATTTAGACTTTGATTTTGCTAGAACCCGGATTTGTCATGATAGTAGTTTATTCTTCTTCAGAGGAAGACCTTTGCCGTTGTTGTTGTTGTTGTTATAATATGGTGTTCTTACACAGATAATAGAATGGGCCACTGCCAATTAAAAATAATTCTTTAACCACGAATAATTTGAAGGATATTTTCAATCCTAGTGCCATGAAATAAATGAATTTATTATGAAACTACAATTCTAATTTCCGCATTCTGTCGAAGAATTGCAAGTTGTGAAAGTTGCTAAAAATGGCCATGAATATAAATATTTTTATAATATTGCTCCCAAGGGGAAAATCAAATAGTTGAATGGTTCAACCATTTATTGATCAAGTTGATGATTCAGAAATCATGTATTTTGTTTGGAACTTGAAGTTCATAATCGAGTCACTTCTCGAATGTTTAATGTCAGAAGAACAATTAATTGTTGTTGTGCTTCGCACAGTTCTTCGATGCTATGCTCAAGGTCAAATACTTTTCAGATGTTATTAATATGTATAATTAATTTGTGTTGCTTCGATGATGATAATAATATTTTCGACGATATATTTTTGAAACTGGAAAACAAGTGAAAGTCTAAAAATTCTACAAACATTTATTCTACGAGTGTTAATATCATGTAAATAGTCAAACAGTGATCTACGTTATTTCCAGTATAGACAATTAATTTTGAACTGGAATTAAGTATTAATTATTTTGGAACACAGTCCACAGGACTATTAATCGGACTTGTGTTTCCAAAAAGATTGTCAAATGTGTTTGGAAGATTTCTGTATATTGTGTGTAAATAAGAGTGGATCGCCACACGTGGATGATGCTGCTTTGAGCATTCTTGCAGTCAGATTTTAACTTTAAAATAAACTGAGATAATTTTACCACATGTTTTTCTCCCAATTAAATCTCCTTCTATCCTTATTGTTGCATTGAGCCAAAAATCAGCAAAGCATTTTTTTTAATTTGATGTCGTTTTTGCGATTTGCTTTAACCCATCTGGCGCTCCGGGATATTTTGACTCTCGTGCTGACTGATTATTGGTAAAATGCATATGTGGTCGTGCGGACTCCGGTCTAAACGGGCACAGTAGGTCCTAGAGTTATGTACTGTTACATGAAGATTATTGTGTACGTGTACCATTCAAACTTCAATCGCATGATTAGGACTCAAGAAGTAACAAAGAGATTTTAAAATTTCGTACAGCTGCCATCTTGTGGTTATGGAAACAATTGAAATAAATTAGATGCCAGTGGATTAAATTTCGTATGAGGATTTACTGTACCAAGTTTCACTGCTCTCGGATGGTTAAATTGCGAGAAACGTACATGTGAATATTTATACTATGCGACGCCGCCATGTTGGATTTATGATCACCAGGTTACGTAAAGTCCTATAGGTGAACTTAAGTTCATAGCCCCCAAAACATAATAAAAATTCAGTTTGATTGCTATAATAGATTCGTAGATATTCAGAGCCGTTTAAATATTTCCGATGGTCGCATTTGTTGGATTGTTAAATGTATAGGCCATAGAGTCATGTACCATTACAGGAAAATTATTGCGTAGGTTCATTATTCAAACTTTCACATCGATCGCATGATTACGACACAAGAAAAAAAAAATTAAATTCGCAAAGCCTCTATCTTGAGGTTATGTAAACAATTGAACTAAATAAGATACCAGTGTATTACAATGTGTATGAACATTTCCTGTACCGGATTTCATTGCGGTTGAAACATTAAATCGCGAGAAAGGTCTATTTAAAATTTTCAAACTCGCTTGGCCGCCATGTTCGTTTCGTGGTTAACCAGTTTCTGAAAGTCTTATAGATGAATTTCCAGTAGTGCCCTTTGTCTCCGTACAAAATTTCAGGGTGATACCGCTAATAGTTTCAGAGATATATAATGCTGGAGAAATATTTCGCACATCCACCATCTTGTGGTTATGTAAACAATTGAACCAAGTTAGATGTCGGTGTATTACAATGTGTATAAACATATACTGTAGCAAGTTTTATTGCGTTTGGTTGGTTAAATCGCGAGAAACGTCTATTTAATAGTCGCAAATTCGCGTGGCCGCCATGTTGGTTTTGTAGTTACCAGCTTTTCAAAAGTCACGTAGGTGAACTTCTAGTAGTTCCCTTTATCACTGTAAAAAATCCAGGGTGATATCTGGAATAGTTTCGGAGATATTGAATGCTGGTGAAATATTTCGCACAGCCGCCATGTTGGGTTGGTGAGACGTAACAAAATTTGAAGGGCACGGTCCGGGTCGTCCGGAATAGTGCTATGAACTTACCGAGTTTCATTGAAATCGCTCCATCCGTTTATAAGTTATTAGGGGGACACACACACTCCTCTCACACACATACCCCCTTGCAATAATATCGCGATCTCGGGAATATATATCGTCCAAAATTAAATATCTTGCCTCTGTATGTGTGGAGGGAAATCGTAATCTATAATTAAGAGGTTCATTCCAAAAATCAGACAAGTCCAGTAATTGACCTTTTGAGATAAATACAACAATTTCATCTTCATCTTCATTTTCTTCAACTTCATCCTCTTCCGCTTCTTCCTCTTCTTCCTCTTCCGCTTCTTCCTCTCCTTCTTCTTCTTCTTCTTCTTCTGTTTCAAACCCAGGTCTACGTATAGATATTATTGCTGTCTCCAAAAAGCAGACAGGTCGTGTTATATACGAGTGTGAAATATTAGGGATTCTACAAACATTAGACAAGTCCAATGCCTTTCCAATCCTTTTTCAAGATACTTAAATACCTGGATTGTTTGGCATTCAATAATGATTTGTACTTTGTTAGGATTTACATAATGAATAATCGTATTTGGGGGTTAGAATAATTTTTATTTCTGTATTCAACTAAGATATCGGCAAAAAACAGACTAGGATAATGCTGCTGATGATGATTGCTGTATTAAGGGGCCTTACATCTAGGTTATCGACCCCTAATGGTTTGGGTGATAGTGAAAGATGAGATGAGAATGAAAACTATAGCTAATACCAACTACAGACTTACATACTAGAAGAAGAAATGGTAAACAAAGTATAAAGCAAATAAAGGACAGGAAATAAGAAATGCCCTCAACCCGCGAAGAATGAGGATTGAGGGACTTGGGAGGAAGAAGAGCCATTGAAGGCAGATATGAAAGGGAAGGAGGAGAAGTCCCACCCAAAAGTCAGTGGGAATAGCGAAAAAATCGGACCCAGATCAGGAACTCCCCGGGATCGCCAACTCCCAAACTCACCAACCGTGAACCCCTGAGGGTGTAGCAATATCCAGGGTGCACCAGAAGTGGTGGGGATACATACACCTTGCTTCCTTGAGGGCCTTGAGCAGAAGGCAGGAGATAACATGAAAAGGGAAATAAGGCTGTCTCCTCGCAGAAGGAGGGTATCAGGAAAGGTGAGACAAGGCCCAATTAAAGGGGGGAAAGAAGAGACTCTCTAAGCCTCGGATACCCTAATACCGGTGTGGTCGGAAGAGAACAAGAGTTGACCAAAATAAGTCGAAAGGAAAGAAGACAGAGAGGAGCTCGGCACAAGTAAGTGGAAGTAACGCCGAACACAATCGGGAGTCCGTGGTCGCCAACCCACGTCCCACTAGTCGTGAGACCCTGGGGGCAAAACAGACTAGGCCTAGTCCAAAGGTTTGTTTAGGTTTTCTCAACTATCCAAATAAAAGATATATTTCCTTTATGTGCAATGTTAAGCTGTTAGTGAAGCAATATTAGGCCGAAAACCAATCTTTATTTCATTCAGCACAAATGAAGCTATAGGCTACTGTTTTTGTTGTTGTTGTTGTTTGAGAACAATTTAATTTTTGGACTTGTCTGGTTCTGGAAATGTACCCTTCTATTGGCATACGTGTCCAGTACCATTCCAGTATTTGGCTGGATAGAATGTGGACATTAAAACCAGACGGAAGTTCCTCTCAGAATGGCCAAGTTAGTACCAGAATCGAACCTGTGGACTTCGGACTCCCAACTCCCAATTACAGTCGAAGTTTGCGAATTAACACTTATAGCTAAGCTGGAGAATTGGGAGTGATCATTAAATTGGTGCTATTACAGGCTTAATGCCCTAGTATGTCTCGAACTAATCGTTAGAAACACGATTTAGTTTTTAATATGAGTTGTTAGGGAAATAATGGCCCTTCGGCCGGCATTAAAACATGTATAAAACCTGTGATAGAGAGCCGGCCGCTCAAGTGGTGGAGGGAAGTGGGATTATTTATGAGTGAGTTGGCTGCCAAGTTTCCGGTTCCGGTAACAGTTGCAGCTCACTTTCATTCGGGAGGAGGTTTCTCGGAATTACTGTGGTCTACAGAGTTTCTGAGTGCTTTTAGACCGCTATTTAAAAAGCGTTGAGTATTTAAAGAACTAGAGCAAGCTTCACTGCATGTTATTTTTGATTCAAGTGTCCCGAGATACAAAATTTGAGTTGCTGTAAAAATATCGTTTAATACCGTATAATACCCAAAACCTTTGTACGAGGGAAATTCCGAAAATACGTTTCATAATTTTTTCGGTGGCGTAGTTGATAGCACGCTGTATTGCTTTGCCCAGGATAGCGGGTTCAAACTCGGCCGAAGTCGTCGGATTTTTTAGGAGCGTTAAAATCCTTCAGTATTCCTTCCTTTGGAGGGGAAGTAAAGCTGACGGTACCACGTAGAAGATTTATGGCATGTAAAAGATCCTTCCACAGACTGAACTTGTGTGAAGCTAAATTTCTACGTTAGATTTCGTTGGAACGCTCTATCAAAGTTCGTACCCAAACTGCAGAAGACTTCTCTTTTTTACAAGTTTGAATGAATACGGAATACTAAAGCTTCCTCCCTCCAAATGATTGCAAAGCGCATTCAAAGCTTGGTCTACAGGTGGCTGTTCTTGAGGTGGGTATCGATTGGGATACGGTCGATAGTCGTTGAACAGTCACTGACTCGAACATATTCCACGTGTGAAAGGAAATTCATCCCACATGCCACCCTCACAGAATGCTTGATGCGTAACCGGGAGAGCGCGTGAACCAATTACTAGAGAATCAGATCAATAACAGGTGTGAACGAGGGATATCGTCCGCAGCTCAGGAGGAATGTTCTGTCGAAAAATATCAGGTCATGAGCAGTATGCACTTACTGGCAATCCATATTTTAGGTAGATTTCATAAGAAAGCTAACTATTGCAATGGGTACCATGTTTCGACTTCCGGAAAATTTCGACATATCTTCGCGTTTCACATCCCCCAGACCCCAAAACCACCGTCAGTTCAAAAGTTTATATATAATTTATGTATATATATATATATCTATTATATATATATATATATCAGTTTCTTGTGGACACGATAACTGACGTAATTTTGCACCAATCACTCTGAATCTTTTATATAACATGTATCCCTATAAAATCTCGGTCGAGTTCGTTAATGGGCAAAATCGGTCGAAGGGGTTGAAAATGGGGGGGCTTTTTTTCGAAAAAGTGAAATTTCGCTATAACTCTCTTAATACGTGAAATATAGAATCCATTCAAAGTTCATAATATGTGTCGGATAAGTGCCAACAATTTATGTCAAATAAGTTTTTTGATAGCACCAACCATTGACCAAAGGGGTGGAAAAAAGTGGGTTTTTCGGGAAACATTAATCATATCTCTCTTAATAGGCACAATATCAAAACCGTACAAAATGGAAAATATTCCCCTAATAATTACCTAAAACTTTTGTCTGAAAGAATTTCGGTATGACCCACCATTACGCCAAGGGATGAGAAAAATGATTTCGGAATTTTAAAAAATGCCAAGTGCCATCAGAGGTTACCATAACAACGCTTTTAAATTGATGAGGGATGATCTATCAGAGGTTGCCAAGACAACGCCATTGACGAGATCACATTCATTTTTAGCCTACTTTTCACACTTTTCAACAAGTAGTTCCGTGAAGAACTATACAGCCTATTTTCATATATCCTACTTATGTTAATTGCCACTATCAACATACACAATTTCTGTTTGATTGCTGTAATAGATTCGTAGATATTAAGAACCGACTAAATATTTCGGATGGTCGCCATGTTGGATTTTATATATGTAGGTCCTAGAGTTATGTACTGTTACATGCAGATTATTGTGAACGTGTAGTATTCAAACTTCAATCGCATAATTAGGACACAAGAAGTAACAAGGCGATTTTAAAATTTTTCACAGCTGCCATCTTGAGGTTATGGAAACAATTGAAATAAATTAGATGCCAGTGGATTAACATTCGTATAAGGATTTACTGTACCAAGTTTCACTGCACTCGGATGGTTAAATTTCGAGAAATGTCCATGTGAATATTTATAATTCGCGTCACCGCCATGCTGGATTTGTGATCACCAGGTTATTTAAAGTCTTATAGGTGAACTTAAGTTCATAGCCCCCATGAACATTAAAAAATGCAGTTTGATTGCTAAAATAGATTCGTAGATATTCAGTATCGTCTAAATATTTCGGATGGTCGCCATGTTGGATTGTTAAATGTATAGGCCATAGAGTCATGTACCATTAAAGGAAAATTATTGCGTAGGTTCATTATGCAAACTTTCACTTCGATCGCATGACTACATCACAAGAAATAAAAACTTAATTTTAAAATTCGCACTGCCGCCATCTTGAGGTTATGTAAACAATTGAACTAAATTAGATACCAGTGGATTACAATGTGTATAAATATTTCCTGAACCGGGTTTCAGTGCGCTTGGAACATTAAATCGCGAGAAAGGTCTATTTAAAATTTTCAAATTCGCTTGGCCGCCATGTTCGTTTTGTAGTTGACCGGTTTTTGAAAGTCTTATAGATGGACTTCCAGTAGTGCCCTTTATCTCCGTACAAAATTTTAGGGAGATACCGCTAATAGTTTGAGATATAGAATGCCGGTGAAATATTTCGCACATCCGCCATCTTGTGGTTATGTAAACAGTTGAACGAAGTTAGATGTCGGTGCATTACAATGTATATAAACATATACTGTACCAAGTTTCATTGCGTTTGGTTGGTCAAATCACGAGAAACAACTATTTAAAAGTCGCAAATTCGCTTGGCCGCCATGTTGGTTTTGTAGTTACCAGGTTTTCAAAAGTCACATAAGTGAACTTATAGTAGTTCCCTCTATTACCATAGAAAATGTCAGGGTAATATCGGTAATAGTTTCGGAGATATTGAATGCTGGTGAAATATTTCGCACAGCCGCCATGTTGGATTGGTGAGTCGTAACAAAATTTGAAGGGCACGGTCGAGGTCGCCGGGAATAGTGCTATGAACTTTCCGAGTTTCATTGAAATCGCTCTTGCCGTTTAGATTTTATTAGGGGACACACACACACACGAATCACACACACACACACACACACACACACACACACACACACACACACACACACACACACACGGACAAAAGGTGATCTCATAAGCCTATTTTTTCAAAATTGAAAATAGGCTAAAAATGAGGAAAAAGTAGACTTATGAGATGTATCCGGGAAAATGTGTCTGTCCTTCTGTCTGTCTGGCTGCGTGTGCCCCCACCCTCCTATCAACGCACAAACGGCTGCAGCAATCGAAACCAAATTTAGTATGAGTAAAGATGTATACCGGAATATCTCAGGCCCATATTTGAAAAAGATGCCAGTGGTACCAACTGCTATAAAAACGCACTAGAAATTTGAGCTCCATGTTGGATATCTTGGAAGGTATACATGGGAGCTATTCTAAAATTGGCACACATGTAGATAATACTATTTCAGTTTAATTTTCAGCTGGCCATACATGACAGCGTTGCCAAAATAATTTTAAGCCTTCTGATAAGTCCAATTTTTAAAGGCATATAACTTCTACACTATCAATTGGATTTCAACCAAATTTTGTACGTAATATGTGTACATAAACAGATATGACTGAGTGTATTCTTAAGAGCCAATAGGGCTGCAACTGTTAATAATTGCTCTCTATTTTGTATCCAAATATATCAGAAAGTATGCAAGCCGACAGCTTTAAACTATGCACACGTAAATTACCTGACATTTTACATTAATTTGGAGTAACTTATATACGTCAGTTCTACCAACATGATTCTAAGCCTGCTGATAGGACCAATTTTTAAATACATGTAACTTCTATACCAACAAATGGATTTCGTCCAAAATTGGCACAAAAAGATATAATATTTCAGATTATTTCTGACCAGCACTCGCATGGCATTGTTGCCTACATGCTTTTACGTGTACTAATAGATCCAATGTCTAAATCCATGTAACGTCCTTTGGACTTCAACCACATTTTGTATTCTGTACCTTAGGAGATGGAAGTAAGAATATATTCAGTCACCAGAGCTGCCAACTGTATTGCTCTATTAGGCTACATTATGGCTAGTATACCTTATTTCGAACTAATTAAGACATTTCGATATTACCCACTTAATTTCGTCATTATTCTAGATAGGTTCATATACTGTAGATTAATCTATGGCATGAATCTTAATTTTAAGAAAAGTAGGCTCTTTAGTTCGTCACGGCACTTCTTGTTCCATCTGACTATGAGGGAAGCGGCTAACTGGTAGCATGCTGAACTTCTATGCCCAAGGTCGCTGGTTCAAAGCCGGCCAAAGTCGCCGGATTTTCTAAGAGCGCTAAAAATCCGTCAGCATGCTTTCCTTCGGAGGGGAAGTTACAACGTTCGTTGCAAGTTGCTGGTTGTGGTGGCATCTAGCAGCCAAGTTCACAGCTGGGTGTCGTTGACGTTAGTATTTGGTACAAAATTAGGTACTACTACTTAAAATTGACCGTCTGCACACCTTACCTGAATTACAGACTAATACAGATATCAAAAATAACACCGTTTATCAGACAGATTCTACACACACCCAATGTACAGGGTGTTACATGACCACCTTGTCGCAGCCCCTAAACTGAGGAACCAACCAACATCTCTGCGGGAGATAAAATTTTGCGTGAAGAAGTAACAGACTGTTAGATAGTTACACATTAGTTCCAAACCTTACATAAGGACAGTGTGATCACAAGTATAAAAATGAACCCCAAATGACAAGAAGGTTACCATCCCCATAAGACAGTAAAATGTTAACAAGAAGTTCCGTGAAAAACTATACAGCCTACTTTTCATGCCAATGATTATTCTACAGAATATGAACCTATCTAGAATAATGACGAAATTAAGTTGCTAATATCGAAATTTCCAATTAGTTCGAAATACTGTATACCTGGCATAATGTATCCTCATAGAGCACTACAGTTGGCAGCCCTGATGACTGAATATATTCTTAGTTCCGTCTCTTAAGGTACAAAATACAAAATTTGGTTGAAGTCCAATGAATAGCATGGACGTTACATGCAGTTAAACATTGGATCTAACAGCGCGCGTAAAATCATGTTGGCAACAATGTCATGCATGTATTGGTCAGAAATAATCTGAAATAATATGATCTATAGTTGTGCCAATTTTGAATGAAATCCATTAGTTAGTATAGAAGTTACATGCATTTTAAAATTGGACCTATCAGCAGGCTTAGAATCATGTTGGCAGCACTGACGTATATTAGTTACTCCAAATTCGTCTAGAATGCCAGCTACTATATGTGTGCAAAGTTTAGAGCTATTGGCTTGCATACTTTCTGATATATTGATATTAGGGTAACAAAAATAGGGACAGCACATGTTAACAGTTGGCAGCACTGGTTGCTCCTTAGAATACGCATAGTCACATCTGTTATGGTACACATAGCACATACGAAATTTGGTTGAAATCCAAATGATAGTATGGAAGTTACATGTATTTAAAGTTGGACCTGTCAGCAGGCTTAGAATCATGTTGGTAGCACTGACGTATATAAGTTACTTCAAATTAATATAGAATGTCAGGTACTATACGTGTGCATAGTTTAAAGCTGTCGGCTTGCATACTTTCTGATATATTGGTATTTGGGAAAAAAATTAGGAGCATTTATTAACATTTGGCAGCCCTGGTATGTCTTAAGAATACGCTCAGTCATATCTGGTTATGTACACATACAACATACGAAATTTGGTTGAATTCCAATTGATAGTATAGAAGTTATATGAATTTAAAAATTGGACCTATCAGGAGGCTTATAACCATTTTGGCAACACTGCCATATTTAGCCTCCTGGAAATTAAACTGAAATATTATGATCTGTACGTGTGCCAATTTTGAAATCGATCCCATTCATACTTTCCAAGATATCCAACATGGAGCTCAAATTTCAATTGCGATTTTTTAGCAGTTGGTAGCACTGACATCATTTTCAAATATGGCCGTGAGATATTCAGGTATAGATCTTTACTCCTACCAAATTTTGTTTCGATTTCTGCAGCCGTTTAGGAGTTGATAGGGGGGGACACACAGCCAGACAGACAGACAGACAGACAGAAGGACAGACAGACAGACAGACACACATTTGCCCGATCTCATAAGTCTACTTTTTCCTCATTTTTGCAAAATGTGAAAAGTAGGCTAAAAATATGCATTGAAAGTCGAAAAAATGTTAACTAACCTCCAATTGTAAAATACCTTCTTCCAATAAATGAGGTCTGATCCTCCTACGAAAACATGCATATTTTGCCTATTATAGCCTATCCCCTAGTTTGCCCGGTGAAATCTACCTCCGCCTTCCGGCGTGCCGAGAGGATTTTTTTTTAGGTAGGTCTCATTAGAAAGCTACCTATTGCAATGGGTACCAGTTACGACTTTTGCAAAAGTTTGGCGTATCTTTGCGTCTCACATCCCCCAGACCCCAAAACCTCTGTTAATTCAAGTGTATTGAGGTCACAATAACTACCGAAATTTTTCATAAATCACTTTCAAACGTATAGATAATATATCACCAATCAAAATATCGGTCATGTTTGTTAATGGCCAAAAGCGAACCAAGGGGGTGAGAATGGGGGACATTTTTGGAAAACAAGAAGTTCCGTGACGAACTAAAGAGCCTACTTTTCTTGAAATGTCAGATTCTTGCCAATCTATATAGACCTATCTAGAATAATGACGAAATTAAGTTGGTAATATCGAAATTCCTAATTAGTTCAAAATATACCTTATATAATGTAGCCTAATAGAGCAGTACAGTTGGCAGCCCTGGTGACTGAATATATTCTTAGTTCCATCTCTTAAGGTACAGAATACAAAATTTGGTTGAAGTCCAATGGATAGCATGCAGGATACATGCAGTTAGACCTTAGATTCATCAGCGCGCGTAAAATCATGTTGGAAACTATGTCATGCATGTGTTGGTCAGAAATAATCTGAAATAATATGATCTATTGTTGCGCCAATTTTGAATGAAATCTATTAGTTAGTATAGAAGTTACATGCATTTTAAAATTGGACCTATCAGCAGGCTTAGAATCATGTTGGCAGCACTGGCGTAGGCCTATATTAGTTACTCCAAAGTAATCTAGAATGCCAGGTACGATACGTGTGCAAAGTTTAGAGCTATTGGCTTGCATACTTTCTGATATATTGATATTAGGGTATCAAAAATACAGACAGCATTTTTTTAACAGTTGGCAGCCCTGGTTTCATTTAAGAATACGCATAGTCATATTTGTTATAGTACACATAGCACATACGATATTTGGTTGAAATCCAAATGATAGTATAGAAGTTACATGTATTTAAAGTTGGACCTCTCAGCAGGCTTAGAATCATCTTGGTAGCACTGACGTACATAAGTTACTCCTAATTAATATAGAAAGTCAGGTTCTATACGTGTGCATAGTTTAAAGCTGTAGGCTTGCATACTTTTTGATATATTGGTAATTGGATGAAATAAATTGAGAGCATTTATTTACAGTTGGCAGCCCTGATGGCTTTTAAGAATACGCTCAGTCATATCTGGTTGAATTTGGTTGAATTCCACTTGATAGCGTAGAAGTTATATGCATTTAAATAGTGGACATATCAGCAGGCTTATAATAATTTTGGCAACACTGCCATGTATGGCCTCCTGGAAATTAACCTGAAATATTATAATCTATACGTGTATACAATTTTCATAAGAAAATATGCATTGTCCGTTGAGCCATAATATATTTAAACACAAATAGTGCTAAATGTTCCGGCAAAACTCAACAAGATGACAGTGTTTCACCCCGGTGTGCTATTGGGCTCTTCAGTTGGTTAAAGCACACCTCACCAAGACACTGTCTAGTGCACACTGGGAAGGCCATTGCAAGACGTATTTGATACATGTGTATCTGCGTCACGAGCAAGCCAGTGCACTATGGGAGTCGAAACTCCATTCCAAAGCAATTATAACCTTACCTTTGTACCCGATACCTAGTTTAGGCTATCGGCTACGCCGGCAGACATTAAGCCGTAGTTGAGGTTTTGGGAAGAGTTAAGAAAAGATAGCGCCCAGATCGAGTCAAGAGGAATGTCGGGATGACGTAGTAGGTCTAGGATCAAGAAGGCACTGACATCTGTAAGAAGATGAAATTATGGATAGAATTATGAAGCTTTATTAAGATCTATATGGAATATGGTATTTAAACATCTTAGAAGAGAAGATATAACATGCATTATGTGTGGAAATAATTTAAAGGAAGTTAGATAACCCTTAAGTTATTTTATAACGGAATAGCCGAGATGACGAGGGTTCGAGATTATAATTGTGACGCGAGAGCATAGTGGTGGGGTGAACGCCACGTGTCTGCGCCAGGCAGATAAGAGTAAAGACAGTGCGGACACATTCAGTGGAGCTCTGTCAGCCGAGCAAGCAGGGTCGAGCTCAGTAGCGCAAGCCAAACGCATGGTGAAGGTCGCGTAGCGAACCGAAACTGTCACGGCAAAGTGAAGGCGACAGTTTCAACATCACCGAGCAGCGAACGACAAGCAGGTCAATAAACCGGGCGGACTTGCCGAGCAAGCAAGCATAGACGGCCGGGATGTTAGAACAGCATTACGAGTAGTTGGAGAACTTTATTCTAAGCTGCATTTCATCGCAGTCTGAACACAGTTTTTCTGAATAACATTACAACTATGCTTTTCATAACGCATTCCAAGTAACATTAACAATTTCAAGCAAACGGAATGTTGTAAGCATATGCACTGATGAACATTAGCTCGTGTATTAATGCATTTATTTCTTATTCAGTTTTATAAATTACCGAATATGAACACAACTACAGGGTGTTTCATAAACTTAGACACTCTCACATAAAATTTTATTTTACGAAAGTGAGACTTATCAGTTATTGGAGATTGAACTTTCGACACTCAAACTGAACATTTAATGGAACAGTGGCGTAACGTAGAAGAGGAATAGGGGGGACCGCTGTTTCTATGAACTTTTTTGAGAGGATTTGGACAATATCCGCTATGGGTAACCAGAAGTTCATCATGTCAGAGTAAACGCAGATAGAGACGCGATGGCACCGCAGAGCGATGGATTCGATTCCTGACGAGAGGAGGTCCACCAGCTGATTCACTTGGGATTTCGAAGGCAATCGTCATTGCATGGATGGAATGATATTCACGCCGATCTTTCGAGAAATTCATTATATAGGGAAAATCGACGATCTTGGAAATTTAATAACAGCTGTTTATGAAAAGGTACTGTAAGAGTTATAACTACCTGATACGATTATTTTCATGAATACTGGGCACACATGTATATTTTTCTAATAGGAGTGATACGATTATTTAGACATGGCTTGACTTTATATGCTTCGAATTTTTGCTAGAATATGGCGTGACCATATGAGATGGCAGGCATCATTATACGAAATTCTCACCATTGGTTGGCTTTATTAAGCAGATGTTTGATCTTTTAGACATTTTTCCAGCAAGGATATTTTTCATGAATAGTTTTTTTTTGTGTAACGAGTATTTCGAACTCGTGATCTGCAATTGATTATCTAAAATTACTTCGTCAGTTCATTCCATACTAGCGAGTGTGTATTATTCATCAGTAGGGATTTTTTCCGTTGGATTGTTTGGAGATATTGAGAAATTATTCACTTTAGTGAATGAAGGTCGCTTTTATATGACAACTAGAAACTTGTTGATTCCTATCTGGTACATTCACTCATATAGTCTACGAGATGGGGTCTTTCGTATTTATACGATTGTATGGTGGTTACTCATCTTAATCCATCGCTCAGGGCACTATCATGATTAGTCAACGAGGCGAGGTCTTTCGTATTTATACGACTGTACGGTGGTTACACATCTTACTTGCCATAGAGGGACTCATTTTTATAATCCGAGTGTACATGAGATTGTAAGTGAATCAAACAAGGAACTACTAGTCACATATCAGTCGAAATTTTGTTAAATAAAGTAACGATAAATGTCAGCAGGGTTACGTTTAGTAATTCTTGTTTGCCAATCCAATATTTTGTTGCTATACTCTTTTGAGAGTAATTTCAGTTTAACAGCTGTTACAGCTGATGCTTTTGATGATTTTTATAATTGTGTTTGATACCTTTGAGAAGGAGTTAAAGTAATTGAATCTTGTAAGATGAATCATTAATGGTCAGATTTATTTTAAGGCAGATCAGTATTGCAGATTTTGATATGAGAGATTATCGCACATTGGTGTTTTTCTGTGATGTGAATTATGAGAATTGTAAGAGAATTTATGCTATTTGAAAGCAGATCTTGAATTACTGAGGTAATATTTTTCCAATTGTTTAAGAAGTTGTCTAGATGTGATCAGATTAATTACAGTTATTGGAGATTGTGTGCGTTGATAATTTGAAGCCAGTTATATATTTTTTGTAGATCATGCAACATGGTTAAGTGAAGTTTGTGATAGGCATTTTGTAGAAGTTGCCATGTGATAGTTGCAACGTTGCTAATGTATTTTGAGGCAGACATGAGGTCGTCGTACCCAGTCTAGCGTAATTGTTGAGATTCATGCTGTATGTGCTGAATATTTATGGAGTTTTGTGGAATAATTGTGGTATTCAAATGTGATATTTGATGAATTGAGGATATATAATGTAGTTGTGGATAGTCAGATCCAACGTGATGTCGTGAAGGCAATAATATTTTTTGGCATGATAATTAAATACGAGATATAACTTGGAAGTGATAAAACTGTAAGACAACGTTCTATAACCCATATTATACAATTTGTTAGGAAATTAAACAAATAAATAAGGTTGATAATACAAGATTTTCTGAGTATAATAATTAATGAAATAATAATCTGAAATTTTAGCATATAAATGATCTGACCTAATGAAATAAAAATCAGAATGACTAGATGAAATAATGAAAATCTAAGTAACCAGAAGAGTAAAATTTAAATAAATTGATAAATTAAATTTTGGAATAAATCAATGAATTAAATAAATGGATGAATTAAAGATTGAATAAATAAACTGATTTAAGTAAATTAATAGATGATTGGATATATGATGAATAACTTAATTAGAAGGTGATAATTAATTAAAGAAGCTGATAATTAATGAATTTATATGGAATTAAAATAAATTTAATTGAGATATAATTTGAGGAATTGCAACTTGAGTTGAGGAATTAAACAATTTGTATTGATGATTTAAGATGATTTAATCTGAAGTAGATGATAAAATAAGAGTGTGTGAATAATTAGAAAGCATAATGAAGTGATGATAATAATTTTCATTTAAATGATTTAATGGTGATGTGTTGATGATTCTGACAGGAATATGTAGAATTTTGAGATGAGAATTAATGTGAGAAATGTTTAATTTTGATGATGATAACGATGACCAATGAGCCATGAATTTTCTATAATTCACAAATAAGTAATTATGAATGACAATGTAAATAGTGTAAATTAATTATTCAATGTTTAGGAGCATTTGACTAGCATGTTCAACATTTAAATTATGCCATGCAAGCCATAAATTACGTGATGTTTAAAATATGTGATTATAATATGTGTATGTTTAGACAGATTAATAACTTTTTCAAATCCACATTTATGATGTTAAATTAAAGAGAAATTAGGTCTCAGGTTTCACAAATGTCAGTGACGAAAGACATAGTGCTACAGTGATCCTGAGAACCCAAGAGAACTTTAGAGATTTTTCTGTTCTATGTGGATGAAATAATTTTTGATTAGAAAAGAGATGGTTCGATTTTTGGACAATGACAATTTAACGTTGGCATTCGACCATACTCTCAGGTAGGAGTTATATTTAAAATGTCTGTCTGACTATCAAAGTGAAATAAATTTGTTTTTATCTTAGTTGTGATCTGATGATGGTGTGATTTTTATTTTCTTTCCTTGTCTTGAGTAAGGCTTAACCGGAAAGGAAGTGGTTTGCTAGGAATTCAGTTGATGGCGCCCATTTATATTTGAATTATTTCTATTAAACTTAAGCCCGTAACGACCCTAGAGATACTTTGTCTCGTGTTACCCACTGCTTTTTCGATAACTCAGCTGAATTTCCGACACATTCCTTATTTGACTAGAGGTTCATTTAACTCCGCTCTGTCCTGGAACTCCAGGAATGCGATGTTATAGCAGATGGGTCATCGCATCCCCAGGACGAACGGGTACAGAGAGAGAGAGAGGGAGAATTGGCTTTATCCAACTTGTGGGGCTTCGATTTTGTTTATTCTATGGAATCACATCAGATTTAGATTACTGAGAGATTGATCTCAAGTTCATTTAATTGTGTTCCAAAATTTATTAAACATAGTCAGACAATATACTAGTGTGCCCATTCCAGTGTTCATGTTAATCGTATTAGTATTATATCATGTTAGTTATAAGACATTTTTTCCTATACCCAAGTGAATGCAGGAATTGAGACATTGTGATGTATTGTTGTCTAACGTCTCTGAATAAAACGTATATTGAAAATATAATTATGTTGCCGGAAGATTTAGCTAAGGTGTTAGGAGAGTTACAGACTGGTATGTCTGGTATTGCAGAAACTATTTCTAAGATGGAAACAGAAGTTAAAGAACAGATAAATAGTTCAGAAGCTAGATTAGAAGCTAGATGTAAAGAAAATGTACAAGCATTACAGGCTAGTAACGAAGGCAATCTGAACGACAGTTTAAAGTCATTAGAGACTAGGTTACAATCAACTAGTGAGGATAATTTAAAGTCATTAGAGACTAGGTTACAATCAACTAGTGAGGATAATTTAAAGTCATTAGAGACCAGATTACAAACTAGTACTGAAGAAAATTTAAAATTATTACAGTCAAATAGTAAAGATGAGTTGATGTCATTAGAAACTAGATTACAGACTAGTACTGAAAACCATTTGAAAGCTAGTGAAGCTACAGTAACTTGAAAGATAGTTTTAAATCATTAGAAGAAAGGTTACAGTCAACTGGTGAAGAAAATTTAAAATCATTAGAAGAAAGAATATAGTCAAATAGTGAGGATAATTTTAAATCATTGGAAGAGAAATTACAAGCTCGTAGTGAAGAAACTAACACAGAGTTAGAAAACAAGTTAACTAGATTAGAGAATAGATTAACTTTAAAGAATAATGAGATGCTTAAAACTTTACAATTAGATATAATTGCAGTAAATATGAAAGGAGAGGAAAATGTTCAAATATTAAGAAAGAATATTATTGAATTAGAAAGTAGAGGAGAAGAAAACATTTTTACTTTAAGAACAGACGTTATGTCCATACAGAAAGACATTAAATCGGATGTATCGAAGTTGAGATTCGACATCGATGGTTTAGTGGCAGATGTAGGCAAAATTCAAGAGTGGTCTACCGAAGTATCTTTCGAGACTAAAATCAAAGGTCTAGAGATGAATCTAGGTAATGAGATTAAAGATTTAAAGTCAGTAATTGGGACCATTAAAGAGGAAGTCTTAGGAGAGGTTAATTCTAATTTAAAATCATTAGAGAATCAATTGAAGAAAGATATTAGGAAGATGGACGATGATATAGAGCAAAAGGTTAATGAAAACTTAGCTTTATTCAAAAATAGAGTCGGTGCAATCGTGGAAGAACGGTATAGTGAGGTCGATGCCGAAGCAAAAGAGAAACGTGAAGGATTAGATGAAAAATTAATCGCAGGTATGGCAAACTTAGAAGCGAGGTTTACGGAGAACAAGGAAGCGATGAAGATAGATTCAACTCTATTTAGAACAGATGTTGATCTGTTAAAGGAACAAGTCGCGTCAGTAAAGAATACGTGCGAAGACAAGATTGACAAGTTGAAAAACGATTTAGACGAGAGTAACAAAACGCAGAATGTTACGTCGCTAGATGAGTTGAAGACTCAGGTCAAAACCGCGGAGAAATTGGCAGAAGATAGGATAACTAAACTTGAATCTATGTTTAACAGTTTCACCAGTCAGAATATTACATCAGGGGAAACATTGATAAATCAGACAGCGATAGACCGCAGTATGAGTAATCAAGAAGTTAGCATGGGAGAAGACCGTCAAATGCAACCGAATGTGACATTCGAAAGGGCAAGTTCAACCCCTCAGGATAATCCAAGTTCGAATAGGAGTACGTTGGGTACAAGCGAACGATACT
This sequence comes from Meconema thalassinum, assembly GCA_946902985.2. Classification (NCBI taxonomy): domain Eukaryota; kingdom Metazoa; phylum Arthropoda; class Insecta; order Orthoptera; family Tettigoniidae; genus Meconema; species Meconema thalassinum. The sequence continues at coordinate 71,659,256 of OX336399.1, read as the reverse complement.
CAGGTCCAGTTACCATTATTAGAAATCTGGATGACAAGCCGAGGAAGTTTTCTGGAAATACTGGAGTCACACCAGTCGAATTTCTGCGAGATATTCGAGACTACATGGCGGAACATAGAGTAGCCAAAGAAAGAGAGCTAAGGATAGTCGAACGCGCCTTAGACGGGTCTGCGCTAACTTGGTTTAGAGCATTCAGAAGCAATTTTGCGAATATGGAGCAATTTGCAATCGCATTCTTGAGGAGATTTTGGAGTGCCGAGGATCAACTGAACGTAAGAGCGGAAATGTACTCGAAGCGTTATTCTACATCACATCCGACGCATTATGCCAATTATTTTACGTCACAGCTGGCTAAATTACAGTTTCTGATTCCTCCATTGCCCGAAGAAGAGCTTTTGCAAGCTATAGCGAGACAGTTACCGATTGAGGTACAGCGATCACTCATAGCGTCGGGAGCCAACACACTTGAGCACCATGACGACATTTTACGGCGATTGGACTATACAAGCGCTCAAGTTACGCCTAGAAATACAAGAAACGACAATAGAAACACGCAAGAGGTGAATGCGGTAGTCGTAGACAACGCAGCTCAAACGGACAGAAGAGATTCCTGGGAAAACAGATGGAACGAAGGGAATCGAGGAAACATCCGTAACGTGCGAGGAAATGATCGATATAGAGGACCATATGAGAGGCCATACGATCAGGAAGCAAGAGACAGCCGATATAGAAATTATAACCAGAATTCCAGATATCAAGGCAGGAATCGATACAACAATAGATATCGTGGCAGAAATAACTGGAGCCAAGGTCAACAGTATAATGGGAACGACAGGCAGGATGGCTGAAGAAACGATCCTAACGAAAGACGAGATAATCATGGATGTGAGAGGTCGAGGCAAGAAGATAGACAGCCTAGTGCACCACTCGAAGAGACAGTCAGAGATGTCAATCGAGCAAGCACGAGTGGCGAAGGAAAAAAAACGTCAAATTAACTCTAAAAAAATGCTAATCATTGGGAATCGATCATCATTGTGGAAACGTATCAGGTCAAGGACGAGGATTTAATCGAGGAGGAAGACATAGTACACCGAGGAAATAGACATGAATTGCCAGTTATCAGTGTGGAAGTCATGGGAAAGGAAATAAAGACACTTGTAGACACGGGGGCTATGGTGAGCTTGATATCCGTAGGTTGCCTGGATGAGTTGAAATTATTAGGAGAAATTACCATGTTGCCAACTGTTGTTAGCAAGATTCAAGGGGTAATCCCAGACAGGAGTATGAAATGTAAAAGTCAGGTACTTTTAGATGTTGGGATTGGAACCCGAAGTTTCGAACAGATGTTCCTAATAGTGGGTCAACTACATTTTGACATGATCCTAGGAGTGGATTTCTTAAGTGAGAGTGGCCTTATCATAGATATGCAGAGTAGGCGCATGTACTTTCAAGAAGGGGTCATGGAAAATCAGGAATCGGAAATGACATTCTTTAGAGAGGATATATTGGATGAGATAGTATGCGGTATTGAAAGGTCTATAGAAGATAAAACTGGCATGACAAGTAAAATAAATCCAGAAATTAAGGAGCAGTTTGATCAAGTAATTTCAGAATATGAGGACATATTCAATGACAAACCAGGTCTCATAGAAAATTTTACCTACAGCATCAAGTTTATGGATGACAAACCATACCACAAAAATTTATATCCCATTCCGGATAAATGGAAGGAGGAAGTTAGCATAATGATAAGCGACATGGAGAAAGATGGAATAATTAAGAAGATGCCAACTGCTTATTTGAATCCTTTAGCTGTTGTCAAGAAACCTAATGGGAAGCTGAGGATATGTCTAGATGCTAGAGCCCTTAATGAAAGAGTTCTTCCTGAACATGACGGACCACCTGTTATTCGTGAATTGTTACGCAGATTCAGAGGAAAGAGTTTCTTTTCGACAATCGATCTGACTAGTTCTTATTATCATGTTGAGCTAGCAGAAGACTGCAAACAATACACAGGGTTCTTGTTTGACGATAAAACATATGTATTCAATAGGTTACCTTTTGGAGTGAAAAATAGTGGTCCGGTGGTGATCCGAGCACTAGATGAAAATTTGTCAGATGCAGTTAAGGAGCATGTGGTAAGCTATATTGATGACCTGATTATAGCATCTGAGACAGCGGAAGAACATATCAGGCACCTTCAAATGCTTTTTGAAGATCTTAGGAGGACGAACTTCAAGGTGAATTTCAATAAATGTCAGTTCTTTCATGAAGAAATTGAATTTCTTGGACATAGAATCGATGGAGATGGTTATAGGCCCAATCCAAAGAAGATCATGGCAATTTCAGAGTTTCCAACCCCACGAAAGATTAAAGAGGTACGGCAGTTTTTAGGCATGTGTCAGTTCTTTTCAACACATTGTCCTGAATATACTGAAACGATGGCACCTCTGCAGGATTTACTAAGGAAGGGAAATCGATGGAAATGGGACGATAGATGCAATGAAGCGTTTTTAGCGGCTAAGAAAATGTTGATCCAAAATATCAAGCTTGAATACCCAGATTTTACAAGAAGATTTTTTGTAGAGACAGACTCATCCAAAATAGGTATTAGTGGGATCCTATATCAGTTGGATGATGACAAGAAACATAGGTATTTAGCTTTCACCAGTCGCAAGCTCAGGAATTGTGAGAAGAATTACTATGCAACTGAGTTAGAGGCATTAGCAGTGGTTCATGCTCTTAAAACGTGGAAGAAGGTGTTGTTTGGACATGACATAACAGTGATCACAGATCATAAAGCCCTCCAATTTATTATGAAGACAGACTTAGCGAGTGACCGCATCACCAGATGGGCTCTGTTCTTACAGCAATTCAACCCAACTGTTGTACATAGACCTGGGAAATTAAATCTGTTAGCAGATGTGTTGAGCAGAAACCCTTATGAGGAAGTAATTGTCAACCATATAAATTTGATTCAAGAGGATAATGGTACTCTAGAAAAGTTGAAGTTGTTAGCGCAAACTCAGAAGAGATATGCACCTTTGCGAAGAATTTACCGTTTTTTGACACGCAGGATGGACAACGCGGATCCAGATTTTCAAAAAACTGAGATAGAGGCTAGAAAATATCATATTATGGGAGGTGTTATATGCCAATATATCGACCAGGATCATACTAAACTTAGAGTAGTGATCCCACCCAAGCTTGTCAAACCAGTTATTTGGATGATACACCGAACTGCAGCTCATGTAGGTGTAGACAAGACTTTGGCTCTCGCTCAAGAAACCTTCGTTTGGAGACAAATGGGACGAACGATTCGCGACGTCATAAAGACCTGTGACAGTTGTCAGCGAAGTAAATACTCGTCTAAGTTAATGAAAGAGATTCCTAGATCAATATTACCCAGCAAGCCAAGAGAACTTTTCGCTACGGACATTTTCGGTCCGATTCCTCGTTCGACGAAAGGAAATCAGTTTGCTTTGGTAACAGTTGACGTATTTTCGAAATACGTATCTCTATGCCCTATCCAGAAAGCTACATCCAAATACGTGATAAACAGACTAGAGAAAACAGTTATTCCGAGCATGGGGAAACCTGAAGTTTTGTTGAGTGACCATGGATCACAATTTACTAGTATGGAATTTTCTACTGCTATGGAACGTTTAGGAATAAGGCATGTGATTAATTCTGTACGGTATCCATAGGGAAATACCGCCGAAAGAATTATGCCGGAAATCAGTAAGATGTGTCGCTTATATGTGTCAAGGCAACACCATAGATGGATGGAAGTGATACCCATCATTAGTCAATGCTTGAATTCCACAGTACATGAAAGCACAGGACAGATTCCGTCCATGCTTCATCATGGATTGAAACCGGATAGACCATGGGACCGAGTCGTGAGGGCACCAGTAGATCCTCAACCCACACAAGAAAGACGAGTCGAGATGGCAGGAGAGAGACTCAGAAGACAGGCGGAGAAGAGAGCCAGGAGACAGGCAGGAAGGAGGTTCCACGAGCCGTTTCAATAAAATGACGAGGTGCTGATTAGGAAGCCAGTCACTTCGAACCTTCAACTGAAGATCTACCATAAATTTGCGCCATTGTACGCTGGTCCATTCCGTATTGAACAAACATACCAGAATAATAGCTACAAGATTGTCAGAATGGATACTGATGAAGTTGTAGGAACTTTTAATGCAGCTAGCATTAGAAAATACCATCATGCTGAGTAAGGGAATTGTAGAGCTATCGTGTACATGTATTATATATAGAATGCCTGAGAGTGTATTTTTAGCCTACTTTCGATTTTTGCAAAAAATGAAATAGACTTATGAGATCAACACAGGGCGAAAAAAGTGTGTCTGTCTGTGTGTGTGTATGTGTGTGTGTGAGTCTGTGTGTGTGTGTGTATGTGTGTGTGTGAGTCTGTGTGTGTGTGTGTGTCTGTGTGTGTGTGAGTGTGTGTACTCTGAATGTCTGTCCCCCCCTATCAATTCGAACACGGTGAATGCAAATTGAACGAAATTTGGTACAAAGGTAGCACTAGCAAAGGACACCTCAGTGTCATGTTTTATATCGCCGCCATCTTTACTAAAACTGAATGGCAGCCACTCAAACGTTCAAAACGTAAAATCAAATAACGACTAACCAAATCATCCGATCTCTACCAAATTTGGTAACAACATACCTTCGTATAGGATGCGTCTTGTGACCAAATTACAAGGTCGTCCGCCATACCATTTCAGGATGGCGGCCGTGCGAATTATGCAAACTTTATAATCCATATCATGGGACCCACCAGTTCCGATTATCGAGCCGAGAATCGTTTTAACTGTTCTAAAGGAAGAGGCACGTTCGAAATTAAAAGTTTATTTTGTAATACTATAGTGCAGACGTGATTTTAAAAAGCTGAACTGATTCAGTAATAAGACAAGATGGCAGCGGATATCTTGTGCCGGACTTATATTTCACTAATTTGAGTATTGCATGCAATACAGCGTACTGATAAAAAATAAATAAACTTTGTATGAAATGCTTTATATATAAATAATATACTCCAGTGATGAAATCGTTTAGTATAAATCATTATTTGCTAACAAGTTCTATGTAAGTCATTTTAAATAGAACGATATTCGTTGACACAATTAGCTCAGTGGTAGAGCGTTAGCCTATCGCTCAAATGCCTATGGTTCAAACCCGATCAGAGCTAGGTTTTTTGCTTGAAATGTTATATGTTTATTGTTTTGTAATGACTCAGATGTTTTAAAATTAAGCGTTATATTGTGCAAATTATGGTGTAAAATATATATTTAATTAAAACATAATTCGCCAGCAGATTTACTCGGGACATCTAGCTGCCAAAAAGGTAACTTCCAGATTTTATTGAAAAGTTTCTTCTTCTGGCCGCTAGAATGCACTCGCTCTGTTAGGATTATATTGTTCGATATTTCACCACTAGATGTCACGACTAGTCTACGTGGGGATCCATTGATTACTATACCATTATCATTCTATGCGCATCGAATTTGAAGAATGATAAGATGATACTACGATACATTTTAACTTTTTATTTTAAAGGGTTTGTAACAGCCTATTTTGCGTTACTTGAAAATGTTATTAAGCGTTATATTGTGCACATTATGGTGTAAAATATATATTTAATTAAAACATAATTCGCCAGCAGATTTACTCGAGACATCTAGCTGCCAAAAAGGTAACTTCCAGATTTTATTGAAAAGTTTCTTCTTCTGGCCGCTAGAATGAACTCGCTCTGTTAGGATTATATTATCGAAAATGTCCACATAGTTTGTATACACACGTCTCTGTAGGGTCATGGAAAGATTTGTTAATTCAATTAGGGTTGTGAAAGCCATGCACAACCAGACGTGTAAAGACATGCCTCAACTCAAAGTTGGATGTTGCCCACGGCAGGTCGTAATAATAATAATAATAATGTTATTGGTTTTACATCCCTTTTAACTACTGCTGATTTTAGAGACACCGGGGTGCCGGAATTTTGGCCCGAAGGGGATCTTTAACGTGCCAGTAAATGTACTGACACGGCTCCCTCGCATTTGTGCACCCTCAAATGCCAGCCGACTGCGCCAGGATACGAACCTGCAACCTAGGGCCCAGCAAGCGAGAACGTTACCGCTGAGCCACGCCGCCAGTCCGGTCGATTATGTCTCCTGATCCATAACATTCTTGATATACTTCTTATCTTTCTTTCTTCAATGATGGTAGCAGTTTTTATCTAGGTTGTGGCGTTTGGTAGAGGTAAATCGTTTCTAAGGTCTTCAACAAAGAATAGTTCTATTATACTCTTTGATAATAACAACGAGTTATAACTATACTCATACATTTAGGAGAAAGTAGGCTATATGTTCTTTACTGAACATCTTGTTTTTTTCTCAATCCTGATTTAAAAAAAGGAGATGTACGGGAGAGATGTACCCGATACCTAGTTTAGGCTATCGGCTACGCAAGCAGACATTAAGCCGTAGTTGAGGTTTTGGGAAGAGTCAAGAAAAGATAGCGCCCAGATCGAGTCAAGAGGAATGTCAGGATGACGTAGTAGGTCTAGGATCAAGAAGGCACTGACATCTGTATGAAGATGGAATTATGGATAGAATTATGAAGCTTTATTAAGATCTATATGGAATATGGTATTTACACATCTTAGAAGAGAAGATATAACATGCATTATATGTGGAAATAATTTAAAGGAAGTTAGATAACCCTTAAGTTATTTCATAACGGAATAGCCGAGATGATGAGGGTTCGAGATTATAATTGTGACGCGAGAGCATAGTGGTAGGGTGAACGCCACGTGTCTGCGCCAGGCAGATAAGAGTAAAGACAGTGCGGACACATTCAGTGGAGCTCTGTCAGCCGAGCAAGCAGGGTCGAGCTCAGTAGCGCAAGCCAAACGCATGGTGAAGGTCGCGTAGCGAACCGAAACTGTCATGGCAAAGTGAAGGCGACAGTTTCAACATCACCGAGCAGCGAACGACAAGCAGGTCAATAAACCGGGCGGACTTGCCGAGCAAGCAAGCATAGACGGCCGGGATGTTAGAACAGCATTACGAGTAGTTGGAGAACTTTATTCTAAGCTGCATTTCAACGCAGTCTGAACACAGTTTTTCTGAATAACATTACGACTATGCTTTTCATAACGCATTCCAAGTAACATTAACAATTTCAAGCAAACGGAATGTTGTAAGCATATGCACTGATGAACATTAGCTCGTGTATTAATGCATTTATTTCTTATACAGTTTTATAAATTACCGAATATGAACACAACTACAGGGTGTTTCATAAACTTAGACACTCTCACATAAAATTTTATTTTACGAAAGTGAGACTTATTAGTTATTGGAGATTGAACTTTCGACACTCAAACTGAACATTTAATGGAACAGTGGCGTAACGTAGAAGAGGAATAGGGGGGTCCGCTGTTTCTATGAACTTTTTTGAGAGGATTAGGACAATATCCGCTATGGGTAACCAGAAGTTCATCATGTCAGAGTAAACGCAGATAGAGACGCGATGGCACCGCAGAGCGATGGATTCGATTCCTGACGAGAGGAGGTCCACCAGCTGATTCACTTGGGATTTCGAAGGCAATCGTCATTGCATGGATGGAATGATATTCACGCCGATCTTTCGAGAAATTCATTATATAGGGAAAATCGACGATCTTGGAAATTTAATAACAGCTGATTATGAAAAGGTACTGTAAGAGTTATAACTACCTGATACGATTATTTTCATGAATACTGGGCACACATGTATATTTTTCTAATAGGAGTGATACGATTATTTAGACTTGGTTTGACTTTATATGCTTCGAATTTTTGCTAGAATATGGCGTGACCATATGAGATGGCAGGCATCATTATACGAAATTCTCACCATTGGTTGGCTTTATTAAGCAGATGTTTGATCTTTTAGACATTTTTCCAGCAAGGATATTTTTCATGAATAGTTTTTTTTTGTGTAACGAGTATTTCGAACTCGTGATCTGCAATTGATTATCTAAAATTACTTCGTCAGTTCATTGCATACTTGCGAGTGTGTATTATTCATCAGTAGGGATTTTTTCCATTGGATTGTTTGGAGATATTGAGAAGTTATTCACTTTAGTGAATGAATGTCGCTTTTATATGACAACTAGAAACTTGTTGATTCCTATCTGGTACATTCACTCATATAGTCTACGAGATGGGGTCTTTCGTATGTATACGATTGTATGGTGGTTACTCATCTTACCCATCGCTCAGGGCACTATCATGATTAGTCAACGAGGCGAGGTCTTTCGTATTTATACGACTGTACGGTGGTTACACATCTTACTTGCCATAGAGGGACTCATTTTTATCATCCGAGTGTACATGAGATTGTAAGTGAATCAAACAAGGAACTACTAGTCACATATCAGTCGAAATTTTGTTAAATAAAGTGACGATAAATGTCAGCAGGGTTACGTTTAGTAATTCTTGTTTGCCAGTCCAATATTTTGTTGCTATACTCTTTTGAGAGTAATTTCAGTTTAACAGCTGTTACAGCTGATGCTTTTGATGATTTTTATAATTGTGTTTGATACATTTGAGAAGGAGTTAAAATAATTGAATCTTGTAAGATGAATCATTAATGGTCAGATTTATTTTAAGGCAGATCAGTATTGCAGATTTTGATATGAGAGATTATCGCACATTGGTGTTTTTCTGTGATGTGAATTATGAGAATTGTAAGAGAATTTATGCTATTTGAAAGCAGATCTTGAATTACTGAGGTAATATTTTTCCAATTGTTTAAGAAGTTGTCTAGATGTGATCAGATTAATTACAGTTATTGGAGATTGTGTGCGTTGATAATTTGAAGCCAGTTATATATTTTTTGTAGATCATGCAACATGGTTAAGTGAAGTTTGTGATAGGCATTTTGTAGAAGTTGCCATGTGATAGTTGCAACGTTGCTAATGTATTTTGAGGCAGACATGAGGTCGTCGTACCCAGTCTAGCGTAATTGTTGAGATTCATGCTGTATGTGCTGAATATTTATGAAGTTTTGTGGAATAATTGTTGTATTCAAATGTGATATTTGAAGAATTGAGGATATATAATGTAGTTGTGGATAGTCAGATCCAACGTGATGTCGTGAAGGCAATAATATTTTTTGGCATGAAAATTAAATACGAGATATAACTTGGAAGTGATAAAACTGTAAGACAACGTTCTATAACCCATATTAAACAATTTGTTAGGAAATTAAACAAATAAATAAGGTTGATAATACAAGATTTTCTGAGTATAATAATTAATGAAATAATAATCTGAAATTTAAGCATATTAATGATCTGACCTAATGAAATAAAAATCAGAATGACTAGATGAAATAATGAAAATCTAAGTAACCAGAAGAGTAAAATTTAAATAAATTGATAAATTAAATTTTGGAATAAATCAATGAATTAAATAAATGGATGAATTAAAGATTGGATGAATAAACTGATTTAAATAAATTAATAGATGATTGGATAGATGATGAATAACTGAACTAGAAGGTGATAATTAATTAAAGAAGCTGATGATTAATGAATTTATATGGAATTAAAATAAATTTAATTGAGATATAATTTGAGAAATTGCAACTTGAGTTGAGGAATTAAACAATTTTTATTGATGATTTAAGATGATTTAATCTGAAGTAGATGATAAAATAAGAGTGTGTGAATAATTAGAAAGCATAATGAAGTGATGATAATAATTTTCATTTAAATGATTTAATGGTGATGAATTGATGATTCTGACAGGAATATGTAGAATTTTGAGATGAGAATTAATGTGAGAAATGTTTAATTTTGATGATGATAACGATGACCAATGAGCCATGAATTTTCTATAATTCACAAATAAGTAATTATGAATGACAATGTAAATAGTGTAAATTAATTATTCAATGTTTAGGAGCATTTGACTAACATGTTCAACATTTAAATTATGCCATGCAAGCCATAAATTACGTGATGTTTAAAATATGTGATTATAATATGTGTATGTTTAGACAGATTAATAACTTTTTCAAATCCACATTTATGATGTTAAATTAAAGAGAAATTAGGTCTCAGGTTTCACAAATGTCAGTGACGAAAGACATAGTGCTACAGTGATCCTGAGAACCCAAGAGAACTATAGAGATTTTTCTGTTCTATGTGGATGAAATAATTTTTGATTAGAAAAGAGATAATAAACAAAGTTTATATGGTTCCGCCTAGTCAATACATTGTTTTATTAGAGGTTTTATCGTGACATAATCACTTGTCTTTGCGTATGTTGGGACATGTTTCGGTGTCTAGTGACATTGACACCATCATCAGCCTATGGTTATTGGCAACACTCAATGACATTAAAATAATAATTAAAACAACACACACATGACTAAAATAACACTTTAAAAAAGATTCCATATCAGTACTGCACAGTCTCCGTATGCCTCAGCACGGCCCGATTTCTCGCTGCCACAGCTACACCTTATGTTTGGTCACCTCTTGCTGGATATTGGAGGTTTTTATCGGAAGCAGGACATTGGAAACCAAAACAGTGCAGCAAGCCTTTTTTAAGACTTTTTATTGAACTTTCAATATGACAGTGTTTTAAAAACTTTTTAAAGTGTTATTTTAGTCATGTGTGTGTTGTTTTAATTATTATTTTAATGTCATTGAGTGTTGCCAATAACCATAGGCTGATGATGGTGTCAATGTCACTAGACACCGAAACATGTCCCAACATACGCAAAGACAAGTGATTATGTCACGATAAAACCTCTAATAAAACAATGTATTGACTAGGCGGAACCATATAAACTTTGTTTATTATTACATTCTGTCAATACGGAAAAATGTCCGACTTTAAAAGTCAAAAAGTAGAAAAGAGATGGTTCGATTTTTGGACAATGAAAATTTAACGTTGGCATTCGACCATACTCTCAGGTAGGAGTTATATTTAAAATGTCTGTCTGACTATCAAAGTGAAATAAATTTGTTTTTATCTTAGTTGTGATCTGATGATGGTGTGATTTTCCTTTTCTTTCCTTGTCTTGAGTAAGGCTTAACCGGAAAGGAAGTGGTTTGCTAGGAATTCAGTTGATGGCGCCCATTTATATTTGCATTATTTCTATTAAACTTAAGCCCGTAACGACCCTAGAGATATTTTGTCTCGTGTTACCCACTGCTTTTTCGATAACTCAGCTGAATTTCCGACACATTCCTTATTTGACTAGAGGTTCATTTAACTCCGCTCTGTCCTGGAACTCCAGGAATGCGATGTTATAGCAGATGGGTCATCGCATCCCCATGACGAACGGGTACACCTTGGCATTGAATATACAATTTTCATAAGAAAATATGCATTGTCCGTTGAGCCATAATATATTTAAACACAAATAGTGCTAAATGTTCCGGCAAAACTCAACAAGATGACAGTGTTTCGCCCCGGTGTGCTATTGGGCTCTTCAGTTGGTTAAGGCACACCTCACCAAGACACTGTCTAGTGCACACTGGGAAGGCCATTGCAAGACGTATTTGATACATGTGTATCTGCGTCACGAGCAAGCCAGTGCACTATGGGAGTCGAAACTCCATTCCAAAGCAATTATAACCTTACCTTGGCATTGAATATACAATTTTCATAAGAAAATATGCATTGTCCGTTGAGCCATAATATATTTAAACACAAATAGTGCTAAATGTTCCGGCAAAACTAAACAAGATGACAGTGTTTCGCCCCGGTGTGCTATTGGGCTCTTCAGTTGGTTAAAGCACACCTCACCAAGACACTGTCTAGTGCACACTGGGAAGGCCATTGCAAGACGTATTTGATACATGTGTATCTGCGTCACGAGCAAGCCAGTGCACTATGGGAGTCGAAACTCCATTCCAAAGCAATTATAACCTTACCTTGGCATTGAATATACAATTTTCATAAGAAAATATGCATTGTCCGTTGAGCCATAATATATAATATATATTGGTGAGGTGTGCTTTAACCAACTGAAGAGCCCAATAGCACACCGGGGCGAAACACTGTCATCTTGTTGAGTTTTGCCGGAACATTTAGCCCTATTTGTGTTTAAATATATTATGGCTCTACGGACAATGCATATTTTCTTATGAAAATTGTATATTCAATGCCAAGGTAAGGTTATAATTGCTTTGGAATGGAGTTTCGACTCCCATAGTGCACTGGCTTGCTCGTGACGCAGATACACATGTATCAAATACGTCTTGCAATGGCCTTCCCAGTGTGCACTAGACAGTGTCTTGGTGAGGTGTGCTTTTACCAACTGAAGAGCCCAATAGCACACCGGGGCCAAACACTGTCATCTTGTTGAGTTTTGCCGGAACATTTAGCACTATTTGTGTTTAAATATATTATGGCTCAACGGACAATGCATATTTTCTTATGAAAATTGTACATTCAATGCCAAGGTAAGGTTATAATTGCTTTGGAATGGAGTTTCGACTCCCATAGTGCACTGGCTTGCTCGTGACGCAGATACACATGTATCAAATACGTCTTGCAATGGCCTTCCCAGTGTGCACTAGACATTGTCTTGGTGAGGTGTGCTTTAACCAACTGAAGAGCCCAATAGCACACCGGGGCGAAACACTGTCATCTTGTTGAGTTTTGCCGGAACATTTAGCACTATTTGTGTTTAAATATATTATGGCTCAACGGACAATGCATATTTTCTTATGAAAATTGTATACTCAATGCCAAGGTAAGGTTATAATTGCTTTGGAATGGAGTTTCGACTCCCATAGTGCACTGGCTTGCTCGTGACGCAGATAGACAAGTATCAAATACGTCTTGCAATGGCCTTCCCAGGGTGCACTAGACAGTGTCTTGGTGAGGTGTGCTTTAACCAACTGAAGAGCCCAATAGCACACCGGGGCGAAACACTGTCATCTTGTTGAGTTTTGCCGGAACATTTAGCCCTATTTGTGTTTAAATATATTATGGCTCTACGGACAATGCATATTTTCTTATGAAAATTGTATATTCAATGCCAAGGTAAGGTTATAATTGCTTTGGAATGGAGTTTCGACTCCCATAGTGCACTGGCTTGCTCGTGACGCAGATACACATGTATCAAATACGTCTTGCAATGACCTTCCCAGTGTGCACTAGACAGTGTCTTGGTGAGGTGTGCTTTAACCAACTGAAGAGCCCAATAGCACACCGGGGCGAAACACTGTCATCTTGTTGAGTTTTGCCGGACCATTTAGCACTATTTGTGTTTAAATATATTATGGCTCAACGGACAATGCATATTTTCTTATGAAAATTGTATATTCAATGCCAAGGTAAGGTTATAATTGCTTTGGAATGGAGTTTCGACTCCCATAGTGCACTGGCTTGCTCGTGACGCAGATACACATGTATCAAATACGTCTTGCAATGGCCTTCCCAGTGTGCACTAGACAGTGTCTTGGTGAGGTGTGCTTTAACCAACTGAAGAGCCCAATAGCACACCGGGGCGAAACACTGTCATCTTGTTGAGTTTTGCCGGAACATTTAGCACTATTTGTGTTTAAATATATTATGGCTCAACGGACAATGCATATTTTCTTATGAAAATTGTATATTCAATGCCAAGGTAAGGTTATAATTGCTTTGGAATGGAGTTTCGACTCCCATAGTGCACTGGCTTGCTCGTGACGCAGATACACATGTATCAAATACGTCTTGCAATGGCCTTCCCAGTGTGCACTAGACAGTGTCCTGGTGAGGTGTGCTTTAACCAACTGAAGAGCCCAATAGCACACCGGAGGGGAAACACTGTCATCTTGTTGAGTTTTGCCGGAACATTTAGCACAATTTGTGTTTAAATATGTTATGGCTCAACGGACAATGCATATTTTCTTATGAAAATTGTATATTCAATGCCAAGGTAAGGTTATAATTGCTTTGGAATGGAGTTTCGAATCCCATAGTGCACTGGCTTGCTCGTGACGCAGATACACATGTATCAAATACGTCTTGCGATGGCCTTCCCAGTGCGCACTAGACAGTGTCTTGGTGAGGTGTGCTTTAACCAACTGAAGAGCCCAATAGCACACCGGGGCGAAACACTGTCATCTTGTTGAGTTTTGCCGGAACATTTAGCACTATTTGTGTTTAAATATCTATACGTGTGCCAATTTTGAAATAGCTCCCATTCATACCTTCCATGATATCCAACATGGAGCTCAAATTTCAATTGCGATTTTTCAGCAGTTGGTAGCACTGACATCATTTTCATATATGGCCGTGAGATATTCAGGTATAGATATTTACTCCTACCAGATTTTGTTTCGATTGCTGCAGCCGTTTAGGAGTTGATAGGGGGGGGGGACACACACAGCCAGACAGACAGAAGGACAGACAGACAGACAGAATGACAGACAGACAGACAGACAGACACACATTTGCCCGATCTCATAAGTCTCCTTTTTCCTCATTTTTGCAAAATGTGAAAAGTAGGCTAAAAATCGCTGTAACTTTTTTAAGGACACCACGTACTCTTGGGCATACGAATTGTGCACATTAGCTGGCATCATTCTACTATTCATTTTCTGGGTTTCTGATAAAGAAACAGCTATGATTCTTGTAGCATATAAAGATCAGTATATTCTGAGCTAATTATGGCCGTGAAATGCTACTTGGCTTTTATAAAATGTGTGAAACGTGTACGAATTTTGACATTGAAATTTTCAGACAAGTATTACTTCAGGCACACATTTCTCAGCTGTTTACCGACCAAATACTCTCAAATTTTGTTCACAAACTGGGAATGAACAATGAACGACGAGTAACCACTTTTTAAATTAATATTTTGTTAGAATGTAAGAAAGAAAATCCCAACAAATGTTTATTTTTAAAATTTTGAAATATATATATTGGGATGTGTTTTCTTACATTCAACCCCAACAATAGTTTAAACAAGTGGTTACTTGTCTGTAATTATCCATTCCCAGTTTGAGAACAAAATTTGAGAGTATTTGATCGGTAAACAACTGAGAAATGTGTACCTGAAATAACTTTCTTTCGAAATTTTCCATGTAAAACTTCGTAATCACATCACTCATTCAATAAAAACAAAGTACCATTTCATGGCCATAATCAGCTCAGAATATACTGATTTTTGTATGTTACAAGAATAATAGCTGTACCTTTACCGAATACCCAAAACATGCATAGTATTGTTACGTGCCACCCCTAGTGGCACTTTTGTTAACTGGATTACGGTGGGTAGGAAGCACAACACCAATTACTGCTTAAAGAAATAATTAACTTTATTGCGGCCAGAAAATTACACTACTCATCAGCAAATACAGCAATAGGAACCTTACTCCAGTTTCCTCAAGTCTCTTGCTTGTGGAGAGCTCTTGCCCTTTCACTTGTCAACAAACCACAGAAGTTAATCCTCCCGCTAATGAGCCTAGTGGCCTTGACAGTACTACATGCAACTTCTTCCTAAAGTACGCCGACTACAGTTACTTACGAGCACTTGCTGCACGCTGTTCACAAGCTGGGAGAAACAATGTCACTGGATTTCGTAACCACAATATCTCCGACACTCAGTGAAAGCACACTCACTCAAAACACAGGCAGACCCCTGTATGTTTCTCACTTCCCCGCTCCACTAGGGGTTTCGCAAGTCACCACACTTCTGTCGCTCAGGATAATCGCTCACACTAGCTCGTAAAACACAACAACCACTGCTTGACAGGTCGCACTTATATAGCAGGCCGGTGACTCAATAAATGCTTCTAGATCCATCCAGGGTTCACGGCTTCTCGAGGTTTCCATCGCTGGTCCAGTCACGAATATTCTGGACTATCCCTTTGTCCTAGTAGCCCTGTTGCATAAGGCGCACGCAATACAGGCGGCAGGGCACAGCCCAGCACTGGGGCAGTTGTGACTCATGCGACGAGCGATGACACAAACTCACAGCCGTAACACCACCCACTTCCTAAAAAGGCAGATCGTCCCGATCAATCATTGGTCCGTCTGTGTCCCTCCGTAGGCTGCCAGGCGATCTCGATGCACGATCTTCATCTTCGCCCTCGGGCTCCGCTGGATCCTGTAGACGACATCGTTGATCCGTTTCACGACTCGGTACGGGCCCTCCCAGGACTTCTGAAGTTTGGGTGACAGGCCTTTCTTCCGTAATGGGCTGAAGGGCCAGACCAGGTCGTCCTCGTGGAATCCGCCGGCATCCGTCTGCTGGTCGTATCGGATCTTCATTCGGTCGGTCTCGATCCGCAGTTTCCTCCTCGCTAACGCATGCACGTCCTCCAGTTGGTCGACCAGTTCTTGACAATACTGGCTTACCGGGATCGGATCATTCCCAGGTCGGCCGAAGGCATGATCGACAGGTAGGTGGAGCTCCCTCCCAAACATGGCCCGGGCTGGTGTGCACTTGGTGGCTTCATGCACGGCGGCGCGGTAGGCCAGGAGAAATAGTGGAAGATGTTTGTCCCAATCCCTCTGGTGCTCGCTGACGACTATTCGGAGATGGTTCTCGATGGTGCGATTGAATCGCTCTACCATCCCGTCGGACTGAGGGTGTAGCGGCGTTGTCCTTGTCTTCCGGATTCCCAGCAGCTGGCATAGGTTCTGGAACACCTGCGACTCGAAGTTCCTCCCTTGGTCGGAGTGCAGCTCCAGGGGTACTCCGTACCGGCTGACGAATTCCTTCACCAGGGTCTCTGCAATCGTCGCGGCTTCTTGGTTAGGGAGCGCATACGCCTCCGGCCATTTGGTAAAGTAGTCGCTGACGACTAATATGTAGCGGTTCCCTGCCACGCTAAACGGGAATGGCCCAGCAACATCGATGGCCACTCTCTCCATGGGGCCGCCCACGTTGTAGGTCTTCAGTGGACCCCGTCGTCTTCGTCCTGGGCCCTTGCTGGCTGCGCAATCGTGGCACCTCGCGCAGTGGTTCTCCACGTCTGTTCGGCATCCGATCCAGTAGAACCGCTCTCTCAGCTTCTCCAGGGTCTTCTTTATCCCTAGGTGTCCACCAGATGATCCTCCATGATCTTCCTTCAGGACTTCCTCCGTCATAGCCTTTGGAACGACGAATTGTTCCCGAGATGTCTTCCCGTCGGTGCTCTCCCAGGTACGGCAGATGAGGCCATCCCTTACAATCAGCGAGTCCCACTGTGCCTAGTAGGATTTAAACTTTGGGCTGCAGTCACTCACAATGTTCCACCCGGGTCTGGGGACACAGGCCCTCTTCCATTCGGCTATCAGTCCCAGGTCATCATTTTCTGCTTGTGCCCGCGTGAAAGATTCGTGGCTCCAGCTCCCTTCAAGTTCCACGGTAGTCCTTCGGCACTGTATCCCGGTGTTCTCCTCCCTCCTAGTACAGAAGGTGCAGTCTTCGGGGCACGGTCTTCGTGACAGGGCGTCGGCGTTAGAATGCAGTTGGCCTTTCCTGTGCTGAATCTCAAAGTTGTACTGTTGAGGCCTCTCTAACCACCGCGCGAGTTGACCCTCGGGCTGCTTGAAGTTCAGGAGCCACCGCAGGGATGCATGGTCGGTCCTGATGAGAAATTCTTGCCCGTACAGGTACTTGTGGAAGTGTTCAATGGTCTTCACGATGGCGAGCAGCTCCTTCCTGGTGACGCAGTAGTTTCTTTCTGGCTTTGACAAGGCCTTGCTGAAGTGGGCCACTACTCTCTCCTCGCCGTCCACTACTTGCGACAGGATCCCCCCTATGCCAAAGTCGCTGGCATCGGTATCGACGATGAACCTTGTTCCAGGTCTGGGGTAGGCCAGAATAGGCGCGGTGCACAGAGCCTGCTTGAGTTGTTCGAAGGCACTGTGGCATTCTGCTGTCCACGTGAAGAGTTGGTCCTTCTCAGTCAGTCGATGTAAAGGTTTGGCGATGTCGGCGAATCCTCTCACGAAGCGACGGTAATAAGTGCAGAGTCCCAGGAAGCTTCGTAGTTGGGACTTGTCCTTCGGAACTGGCAACTCCCTCACAGCTGCGGTCTTCTCTGGGTCGGTGCCTACCCCTTCATCAGAGACGATATGCCCAAGGTACTGGACCTGCTTCTAGAAGAGCTGACACTTCTTGGGGCTCAACTTCAGCTGGGCAGCCCGTAGCTTCATCAAGATCTCCTTCAGGTTGCAGTAGTGCTCCTCGAAGCTTTTTCCCAGAACGATGACGTCGTCTAGGTAGACCAGGCAGGTCTTCC
Organism: Meconema thalassinum; assembly: GCA_946902985.2. NCBI lineage: Eukaryota > Metazoa > Arthropoda > Insecta > Orthoptera > Tettigoniidae > Meconema > Meconema thalassinum. The sequence continues at coordinate 71,640,994 of OX336399.1, read as the reverse complement.
AGTGTAGTCCCCTCAGAATGGACTCCATTAGCCTTTCGAAGGTCGCAGGGGCGTTGCACAGACCGAATGGCATGACGGTGAACTGCCGGAGCCCGCTGCCCACAGAGAACGCCGTTTTCTCGCGGTCCTTAGGGTGGACCTCCACCTGCCAGTAGCCACTCTTCAAATCCAAGGTGGAGAACCATCTTGATCCTGATATGGTGTCCAGCGTGTCGTCGATCCGGGGTAGAGGGTAGCTGTCCTTCTTCGTGACGTCGTTCACCCGCCTGTAGTCCACGCAGAACCGGGTGGAACCATCCTTCTTCTTCACAAGCACGACCGGAGAACTCCAAGGACTATGTGATGGCTCGATCACCCCTTGCTCCTTCATCTCTTCTACCATCCGGTCGACTTCGGCTTGCTTGGCGAGCGGGACACGTCGGAATGGGGCCCTAATCGGTGCGCTGTCCCCAACGTCGATTCTGTGCTGGACCAAGCTTGTCCTGCCGAAGTCTTTGCTCCCCACGGAGAAGACATCCTGGAATTCGCGTAGCAGGTCCTGAAGTTGGCGTGATTGCTCCTCGTCTAAATGGTCCTGGGATCCTTGGTACAGCTTCTGTAGTTCTTCTGGCAGGGCGCGTCTTCTTCGGTTGTGCGTCTGCAGGTGTCCGTCCATCGTGTCTGTGATGCGGGCAATCCAGGTAACGGGCTCGCAGACTCCTAGGTTGGTGTCCCGGTGAACCGTAATGTCGTAGTCGTTCAGGTTGGACAGGCGGACGTACGGCCGAGACGTCGTGTTGATGAGAGTCTTGGCAACTAGCAATCCTTTTGTCTGGATGTCCTCATATTTTGGCTCGATGACAGCCGCCACTCACTCAGCAGTTCCGTCGACAATTACGGCAGCGCTGACCTCCGTCCTGGCGTGAACGATGACGTCTTCTCTCAGCCTTACTCGTCGTGCGGTGATGGACTCGTGCGCAGGTTGCAAAGCAAGTTCCTCACCTCCGAAGTGCAGAGTGTTGGTACTCAGATCCAAGATGATGTTGTTCTGGTCCAGGAAGTCCAGTCCGATGATCACTTCATTTGATACGTCAGCCACAAGCACTGGATGCTTTATCGCCCGTCGACCAATGACGAACTCCAGTGATGCTTCGCCATGTACCGGTGCGGTCTCTCCGGTCGCGGTTATTAGTTGGAGGTTCTTTTGTGTGGGTTGAACTCTCCACTTCGGGATCACGGTGGGACTGACGATGGTCGTCGATGCTCCCGTGTCGATTAGCATGAGCCAGCTCTCTCCGTTGACGACTCCGTCGACCATCAGGCTGCTATTATCCCTCCGTAACTGCGTCACACGGACTTGAACTGCCGGGGCTTGACGACTGTCACAAGCCAACCTTTGCCCCCCTAGGCTGGCTGATACTTGCTTTCCTGGGCCGCGCGGTTTCCCTACGACTGACTGTCCCGATGGAAACCTTTGGCGGCGGTGATCACCGCAGTCCTTGCTCAGGTGGCCTTTCTTACCGCAGGTCCAGCAGGTCGGTTGTCCTCTTCCGGACCGCCTCTCCGGTTGCCTTCCGGCTGTGTCGGTGCTGGTGGTGCCGCGACTATCGAAGAAACGGCTTAGCGCCTCCATTAATTCGTCGGCCAGGGGCTTGGTCTCGTTGGTTTTTACTGGTTCGTCGACGTCCACTTGACGCACCCGCGCGTGCATTCTGGATGCCTGTTTTGCCGTCTCGAACTCAAGTGCGTGGCTCAGCGCATCTGTCAGGGTCTTATTGCGCGCGAGTCGCAGCGCCTGTTGAGTGTCCGAGTCCCGTAGCCCGTCGGTGAAAGTCTGCGTCGCTATCTGCTCCAGAAAGTCGGCCGGCGCTGTTGGGTAGGTGAGCCTTACGAGACGTGCGATGTCCATCTCGAACTCCTGCAGGGTTTCCGCGTTCTTTTGTACCCGGTTCCGGAGCTGCATCTGGTAGGCCTGCTGAAGATGGCTATCTCCATATCGGGACTCCATATGGGCGATCAGTGAAGCGTAGTCCTGGGATCCAGTCGGGATGGCCTGAAGGACGTTAAGGGCGTCACCTCTCAGCGCTACAATGAGAGCTGTAGCCTTTTCTGTGTTGTTCCAGTTATTTATGGAACAGGCCGCCTCGAACTGACGTAAGTAGGTGCTCCACGGGACCTTTCCGTCGAAGGTTGGGGGCGTCACTCTGCTATGTCCCGTTCCTGATATTCCCGGTGTAACGGTGGGCGGGCGTTGGCGCAGCTCGGCAACTTCCTCTCGTAGAGCGTTGAATTTCTCTTCCACCCCCGTCAGTGGGCGTTGGCGCAGCTCGGCAACTTCCACTTGTAAGGCGTTGAATTTCTCCTCCACCCCAATCAGCGGTCGTTGGCACAGCTCGGCAACTTCCACTTGCAAGGCGTTGAACTTCTCCTCCACCCCCATCAGCGGGCGTTGGCGCAGCTCGGCAACTTCCACTTGTAAGGCGTCGAACTTCTTTTCCACCGCTGCGACTTCCTCACGTAGGCCCTGTTCTAATTTCCTTTGGCTCTCCTCTAATTCGTCAGCATACACTCTTCCAGATTTTTCTGGCCATCCAGAAATTTGGTGGTTAGGTCCTCTGCTAACTTATTCTGACCTTCTTCTAATTTGGAAGTTAGGTCCTCGGCTAAACTTTTCTGGCTGTCTTCCAATTTGGCAGTTAGCTCCTTGGTTAAATTCTTCTGGCCGTCTTCTATGCCATTTAACTTTTCTAGCAATGCTGCCAATTGCGCCTCCATTTTAGTTGTTTGCCTTGTAAAGGGCATGCACTCACAGGAAAATTAGAGAAATTGACCTGCTCGAGTTTTGAAACCAGGACCGTCAGGTGTTGTGCTTGAGTTCGTAATCCGGCTTCTGACACCAGTTGTTACGTGCCACCCCTAGTGGCACTTTTGTTAACTGGATTACGGTGGGTAGGAAGCACAACACCAATTACTGCTTAAAGAAATAATTAACTTTATTGCGGCCAGAAAATTATACTACTCATCAGCAAATACAGCAATAGGAACCTTACTCCAGTTTCCTCAAGTCTCTTGCTTGTGGAGAGCTCTTGCCCTTTCACTTGTCAACAAACCACAGAAGTTAATCCTCCCGCTAATGAGCCTAGTGGCCTTGACAGTACTACATGCAACTTCTTCCTAAAGTACGCCGACTACAGTTACTTACGAGCACTTGCTGCACGCTGTTCACAAGCTGGGAGAAACAATGTCACTGGATTTCGTAACCACAATATCTCCGACACTCAGTGAAAGCACACTCACTCAAAACACAGGCAGACCCCTGTATGTTTCTCACTTCCCCGCTCCACTAGGGGTTTCGCAAGTCACCACACTTCTGTCGCTCAGGATAATCGCTCACACTAGCTCGTAAAACACAACAACCACTTCTTGACAGGTCGCACTTATATAGCAGGCCGGTGACTCAATAAATGCTTCTAGATCCATCCAGGGTTCACGGCTTCTCGAGGTTTCCATCGCTGGTCCAGTCACGAATATTCTGGACTATCCCCTTGTCCTAGTAGCCCTGGAGCATAAGGCGCACGCAATACAGGAGGCAGGGCACAGCCCAGCCCTGGGGCAGTTGTGACTCTTGCGGCGAGCGATGACACAAACTCACAGCCATAACAGTATAAGATGCCAGCTATGGTGCACAATTCGTATGCCCAAGAGTACATGCTGTTCTAATGTGAAAAATCGAATCCATTCAAAGTTCATACAATTCTTAGGATAAGGGCCAAGAACTTACATCCGTAAATCATTTGTTAGCACCAACCATTGACCAAAGGAATCAAGGGGATAAATATAATTCATACTACCCTTAATAGGCACAGAATCATAACCGTTTAAAATGGTCAATAGTCCCCTAATGATTAGCTAAAACTTTTGTCTGAATTAATTTTTGATGTGACCTTCCCTTACGCCAAGGGATGTGTAAATATTTTCTCAATTATAAGGAGAGAGGGATCCTAGTTTGGTGAACATGGAAAGTGGCAAATGTAGTCAATTCGAAATATTTTCTTTGTCTGGTGAAATCTGCCTTCGCCTTCTGCCGTGCCGAGAGGGATATTCTCTAAAACTCGTTATGTCCAACTAAGGAGCGCGTTAGAACTTATTAAGCACAATGTTTCCTCTTTCCTCCCAATATTCTCTTTCGTCCTTTTACTGTGCTCTCTTTCGCGTTCTTCTGTTCATTCTGTATTCTTCCGTTTAGGTTTCTCGGTAAATGTATTACTGTTTATTAAGGTTGTACATAATGGTCTTCTTCTTCCTCTATCTAATTTAGCCAACTATGGACCGCATAGAACTTAAGGCTTCTTGGCCTTCGTTCTCTTTTCTTCCCTTCTTCCGAATTTGTCAACGATGGACCACATAGAACTTAAGGCTTATTGGCCTTCCTTCTCTTTTCTTCCCTTCTTCTGAATTTGTCAACGATGGACCACATAGAACTTAAGGCTTCTTGGCCTTCGTTCTCTTTTCTTCCCTTCTTCCGAATTTGTCAACGATGGACCACATAGAACTTAAGGCTTCTTGGCCTTCCTTCTCTTTTCTTCCCTTCTTCTGAATTTGTCAACGATGGACCACATAGAACTTAAGGCTTCTTGGCCTTCCTTTTCTTTTCTTCCCTTCTTCTGAATTTGGCCAACTATGGACCGCATAGAACTTAAGGCTTCTTGGCCTTCCTTCTCTTTTCTTCCCAGAACCTCTTCATTCTTTCGCTCCTTATCTTTCTCTCCTCCTCGGAAATGATCCACACGGGTCTCTTTGTAATTGGTTTCTCTTCAAATGATTTTAAACTGTCTACCTTTCTTCTAAACTCACTTCTACTGTGGATCAACTCTGGAGTAATTCCAACTACTGCTGCATCCCCCTTGACCTCTTCTACCCGCTTAGAGCTGGCCTTTAATCCCATGATGTATTTGAAGATCTTTTCGGTCAGTCGGTTCTCGTCCAATCTTACCAGGTGTCCATAGAATTTCAATTTTCTTTTCCGCATTGTGTCCGTGATCTTTTCAGAACACTTGTAGAGCTCCTCGTTTTTCCTCTTCATCTAAGTTCGATCAGAAGTCTTCTGTGGTCCCAGAATTTTCCTCCTAATATTCCTTTCCTTTTCTGGAGTTCTTGCAGCTCCTCTTTTTAATTTAAAATTAGACACTCTGAAGCGTACAATCCTTCTGTTTTATGACTGAGTTTTAGTGTCGGATTATGGCCTTGTGTGCTATTGCCCGTTTGTTATACCTGTTCTGTGTTAGCTTGTAGGCCAGGTCTAATTTTCTGGATCTTCCCTTGTTTGCCTCTTTATCCAGTCCGTTGGGTTTATCCATTCTCCCAGGTATTTGAATTTCTCTATTCTTTTAATTTTCCCATCTATTGCGAGTGATTTCTTCGTAAATACCAATTTCTTGTAGATCATGTGACATTTCTAACAGCCAATTCTCCTGGTTTCTCAGAGATAATGTTTGGTATAACATGTTCTTCGTGATCCAATTGCCATCCATTCTGTGTATTATTGAAAAAACGCACTATGTGCAAAATACAAAACTGAGTAACCTACTGTAAATTATTCCAATCCCAATTGGGTTATTGATGTCGGCAATATTTTGCATGATACCGAGAACAGCATTCACTGCATAGATCACACACACATTCTTCAGTTGGATGGTGGAATGTTTTGTTTTGTCAGAGCTTGTAGTGAAAGCCATGTGTCATTACGTTTCGGAGTTCATACTTTGCCTGTTTCCATTCGTCAGTCATTATGCTGTCAGTTGAGTAGAATTTATCCCAGATAAGCTTGCCACGGTGGGTGAGTGGATAGCGTGTCGGTCTACTAATCCCAAGATTGCAGGTTCGCCCCTGACCGTGGTAAGTGACTTTTGAAAGGCGGCAAAAATACGATACGCATGTCATACGATGTTGGCTTGTCAAATAACCCATTTGAATTCAGTAGGCCGAGTTCATAATGGCAAAATTAATCTCGGGAGTTTCCGCCAGCATAAAGTTCCTCATTTCTCTACTAGAAAGCGCTATTGTGTTCAAGGAGATTAGATATCTAACATCTAACCTCCTTGACTTTCATAATCAAGGAACTACGAAATTCGACATGCAAGCTACCCTCTGGGTGTCAAATAGCAAAGCTTGCACCAGGCATCCGAGGCCATACGATATTATTATTATCCCAGATAGCGTTTTGCTTTTCTCTGAGTATTTGAAGGGCATTCTCGGTGCACGGCAGTAGCATCTGCAGTCTAATGTCTTCTATAAAAAAATTTTTTGGTGAAGACATAAGTCAGACTTGACAGCGTTGTCTTCCCGATACCTATGAAATTTTTATCTTCCTTTTCTGGTGGAATCTGTGTTTCTTTCAATACCTTGATAGATTTCACGTAGCTTCTTTTTATTGATCATAACCCCATTTTTACATTTTCGAATTTATTGAGGATTTTGCTCTCTTGTATCTTGATGTATTTGACTTGTGATCTGACTCCAATTATGAAGGTTTTAGCAGCGTAAAGAGTTTCTGGTTTTATGACTGTATTATAGTGATTTTAGATGTGTGTTATTTTAGTATATCTGATCCATGGAATTTAAATTCTTTTGGAAATTTGGCAATTCTTTGTTTTTGTTATCTCCCCGAGTCAATAATGCCAACATCCAGAGTCAATAATGCCATCATTACGGTTGATTTAGTAGTTTCAGGAAAGTGAATTAAAAAATTCTAATATGCAGTTTGTTGTAAACACAAAGGCTGATAACGGAAGTACATATTCATTGAACATCGTCAATAAATGCAAAAATTGCAGTTGAATGCACATAACCAATATAAACAATAATTTCAGTGCGACAAATTCGATAAATACTAAATTATTGAGAATTATTTATTGGCCAATAACGGAATTCAATTGTCTTTTATTCTGGCAATGTAGTGGTAAATAATGTATCTTTATTAATCGTTATTTCTCATGTCTTTTTTTATTTATCCAAGTGAAACTTGGACTATTGGTGCAGCAGAAAAGAGGGGAATTGAAGCGTTTGAAATGTGGTGTTACAGGAGAATGATGAACAACAGATGGGTAGATAGGGTTACAAACGAAGAGGTATTAAGACTAGTGGGAGAGGAGAGATGTTTCTGGCGACTACTAATGAAGAGAAGAGATAGGTTGGTAGGACACAATATACTAAGACACCCAAGAATAGCAAGCTTAGCTATGGAAGGAAGGGTCGAGGGCTAGAACTATAGGGGTAGACCAAGGTTAGAATATGTTAAACAGATTGACTCGGTCGTAGGGTGTGGTAGCTATGTAGAGATGAAACGATTAGCTCAGAACAGGGAGGCATGGAGTGCTGCATCAAACCAGTTAAATGACTGAAAACTCAAACAACAACAACAACAACAACAACAACATGTCTACCATTCGAATACATTTTTAAACAAGAAGTTCCGTGAAGAACTATACAGCCTACTTTTCATGCCAATGATTATTCTACAGAATATGAACCTATCTAGAATAATGACGAAATTAAGTTGGTAATATCGAAAAATCTAATTAGTTCAAAATATACCTGGTATAATGCAGCCTAATAGAGCACTACAGTTGGCAGCCCTGGTGACTGAATATATTTTAGTTCCATCTCTTAAGGTACAGAATACAAAATTTGGTTGAAGTCCATTGGACGTTACATGCAGTTAGACACTGGATCTATCAGCACGCGTAAAAGCATGTTGCCAACAATGTCATGCGTGTGCTGGTCAGAAATAATCTGAAATATTATGATATCTTGTTGAGCCAATTTTGGATGAAATCCATTTGTTAGTATAGAAGTTACATGTATTTTAAAATTGGACATATCAGCAGGCATAGAATCATGTTGGCAGCACTGCCTTGTATTAATTACTCCAAATTAATCTAGAATGTCAGGTGCTACACGTATGCAAAGTATAGAGTTGTTGGCTTGCATACTTTCTGATATCTTTATATTAGGTTAAAAACAATATAGACAGCATTTATTAACAGTTGGCAGCCCTGATTGCTCTTAAGAATACTTATAGTCATATCTGTTATGTTACACATAGCACATACGAAATTTGGTTGAAATCTAAATGATAGTAAAGAAGTTACATGTATTTAAAATTGGTACTATCAGCAGGTTTATAATCATATTGGTAGAACTGACGTATATAAGTTACTCCAAATTAATATAAAATGTCAGGTACTATACGTGTGTATAGTTTAAAGCTGTCGGCTTTCATACTTTCTGATATATCGGTATTTGGATAAAAAATAGAGAGAGCAATTATTAACAGTTGGCAGCCCTGATGGCTCTTAGGAATACGCTCAGTCATATCTGTTCATGTATAGATATTACATACAAAATTTGGTTAAAATCCAATTGATAGTGTAGAAGTTATATTCATTTAAACATTGGACCTATCAGAAGGCTTAAAATTATTTTGGCAACACTGTCATGGTTGGCCTCCTGTAAATTAAACTGAAATAGTCTTATCTACATGTGTGCCAATTTTGGAATAGCTGCCATGCATACCTTGCAAGATATCCAACATTGAGCTTAAATTTCAAGTGCGTTTTTTCAGCAGTTGGTAGCACTGACATCATTTTCAAATATGGACGTGAGATATTCCGGTACACATCTTTACTCATATTAAATTTGGTTTTGATTGCTGCAGCCGTTTAGGAGTTGATAGGGGGGGGGGACCCACACACAGCCAGCCAGCTAGCCAGACAGACAGAAGGACAGACAGACAGACACACATTTTCCCAGACCGATCTCATAAGTCTACTTTTTCCTCATTTTTGCAAAATGTGAAAAGTAGGCTAAAAATATTTCATTACTGATTCCCTGTTCATCTACTCTTGATAAATGCTATATTATTTTTGTTAGTTAGTTATTGTTGTATTAAGGGGAGGAACTACGAGGTCATCTGCCCTATATTTGTTTGTTGGCACAGGCTAGAGTGAAATGTGGCTTTTAGAAAATGACAGAATCAAGTATACTACCTTCTGTGGTCTAGAGGTTTGAGTATTTAGAAACTGGTCTTCAAAGTTCTGGGCTCGATTCCTTGCTCAGAATAAACATTCAACTCGGGTCTGAGTACTGCAATGGGGGTACATTCAGCCTTGTACGGGTGAATTGACAAGAAGCTAGTTCGATTCACACTTCTGCTTACAAAAATTGGATTTTCCGTGGTTTCTCACATTATAAACCACTTCTAGGTTGGCTGAAGTGAATATCAAACCAACATCTTCTCAGTTTTTGAGTGAGCCCAGTTGCAGTCCACAGATCAGAATTACATTTTTGGCACTGCACGAATCGAACCTGAACCCGAACCTCAGATCATGATAATTGTTGCTTTAAGGGGCCTAACATCTGGGTTATCGGCCCCTAATGGTTTGGTTGATCGTGAAAATTTGATAATGTATTGAAAACTACAACTAAAACCAACTATGCACTCACATACTCGAAGAACAAATGAAAAACAAAACATGAATACGGTAAACAGAAGACAGGAGGAACAGAATAAACCCAAACTCTGGAGGGATAAGGGTTGAGGGACCTGGAATGAAATGAAAGGAGACCATGAAAGACAGGAAAGGGAAAGAGACCAAGGTCTGTCCCAGACGCAATGGAAACAAGGGAAGAAACTTGACCCAACTCAGGAATCCCTTGGGGTTGCCAACTCCCTGACTCACCAGCCGTGAGCCCTTGAGGAAGTAGCACTACCCAGGGTCTAACAGAAATGATGGTGCTACATACACCCTGCCTCCTTAAGGGCCTTGAGCTGAAGACAGGAGGTATAAACATTTAATGAAGCCAATGACCATAGCAATACACAGTAAATATAACGGAATCTATCCTCTCAAGATTACAAATACTGGTCGCCACACAAGTCCTTCAGCGACAAACCTCGCTCACATCTCATTGCGTGATGTCTGTCACAGAGCCTCGCACACAACCGACCGATGCACTCTTCGTCTGGAACATGGAAAGCTTTTGTCTCACACATTCTAAAGTGGAAACCATGTACTGCAAATCGTGTCCAGGAGTGGCGGATCTCATAGTCGGGGCCTTTCCACTCAAAGTTTGTCATAGCCTCTGTTGCAAAAGAGTTTTCCCAAATAGCCTCACGCTTAGCTTGTATCTCGACCAAAAATTCACTAAAAGCGCCAATAGCTGGCAAGAGCATCATCATTCGTAGCTGTTCTAGGAACAAGGGTTCACCAGTAAGCACACATGTCAGTCTTCAAAGGGTGCATTTAGATACGCAGAGAATTTCTTGAGAAAATCTGATTTAACTTGCTCAATTTTTTGGAGGTTGTTTTGGTTGAGATAGTCCGAAATCAATTCAATTCCATAAGACACAATAGGAATTTTCTTGCTGGAGAATATTTACATTGCAGTATATATGGACATTCTTCTGTGCAGTTTGATCTTATTCATCGCTATTAATGCAGCCATTGTTCGACTTTCTATAGGTTTCGTGAATGTATTGCCAGACGTCTGTAATATAATTCCCAGATAGGTAAACTTATGGACTATTTTCAGTGCACAATCTATACCCTATTGTTGGAATAGCCCCACCCAACATCCAGAGGGTCACTGCTGCGGACACCTAGAGAACAAAGCAGGAGAATTACCATCGACAACCACTATATGTTCACCAGACAGCAAGGTCTCGCTTCAGATCCCGCAAGAGTCTCCTTGCTAGGACTCTGCCGCTGGAGAGAACACCAGAGACAACTCGTTTTAAGAGATGGAGGAGCTCACTGCCCACAGACATGTCACCAAAGGAATAACTGGCTCCTGGCGCCGACCTACCTTATCCAGTATTGAGGTCCCTCAACCGCTTAAGAGTGGGTGTCCCTCGATGCAAGACCAACCTGCAAAAATGGGGGATCCTTCCAGCAGACGCAGACACCTCTTGTGAATGTGGAGCTAAACAAGACTTATCTGCCCCCTCCTGGACAACCCAGGCACAATAGAAGATGTTTTAGAGGAAGCAACAAGGCCATCGCAGCTGCAGTTTTTTTGTGGTGGAAATGTAGGCCGGACACGGAAATGATGAATGATTGACTATTTTCAACGGCTCTTCTTCATGGTACAGCTTCTCACAGGCTGCTACTCTGCCTCCCCTCCTGAATATCATGTGAGTCGTTTTATCTCTATTTAGTTGCAGTTTGTTCTTCCCTGCCCATAATGTCAGTTTAGTCCAACACTCTTGTAGAACTTCAAGGTTAGAGGACCCAAGCGCCATGTCGTCTGCGTACGCATAGAAGGAGACTTTTCCTTCATAGGAAGGCAGGAGATATCATCAAGATGATGACGATGATAATTGTTGTTTTAAGGGGCCTAACATCTAGGTTATCGGCCCCTAATGACCTGGGTGATAGCGAAAATGACAATGAAATGGAAATCATAACGAACACCAAGGTAGATTGAAAATACTTACAAAATTGAACTCAGATTGAAATGGCTCACAAAATGAAGAATGGAAATACTTATAAAAGGTAAAGGTAATTTAGAAGGAAAATACTCATAAAAGGAATTTAGATAGAAAAATACGCACAAAATGTAGTTTAGGTTCAAATTAATTACAAAATGCAATGCAGATTCGAAATACTCAACAAAATGCAATTGATTTTCAAAATATTTACAAAATGCAATTAGAATTGAAAATACACAATGCAAGTGAGATTGAAGGAAGGGAGGAAGCATGTAGTTTAACGTGACCGTTAATCTTGAGATCATGATCCACGGGACCTCCTTTTAACGTGGAATCCTAACCACAGGACATGGCATTTCACAACGAAAATCTCACATACATTGACCGGGAATCGAACCCGATCCACCTTGGTGAGAGGCCAAGTTAGATTGAAAAAGGCCAGTTCAGATTCAAAATACTCACAAAGTGCAATTGAGATTCAGAATACTTACAAAATGCAATTGAATTTGAAAATGCTTACAAAATGTATGGTAGATTCAAAGTACTCACAATATGTGGAAGCCCGCGATTCAAAATACTGTACTTACAAAATGCAATTGAGATTGAGATTGAAAATACTTACAAAATACTTACAAAGTGCAATGTAGATTGAAGAAACTTACAAATTAATGTGGTTGAGTAAAGCAAGAAATAATAATAATGTCAGAGACACCGGGAGCCAATTCATAAAAACAGGGCAGGAATCTTAAAGAGAAAAACCATAATGAAAAGATGATGATGATGATGATGATAATTGTTGTTTTAAGGGGTCTAACATCTAGGTTATCGGCCCCATAATGAAAAGAAGGCTGGTCCCACGAAGAAAGGATCAGGAAAGACGAGAGAAGGGCCAATGAAGGCGGGAAAGGAAGAGACTCCCTAGGCCTCGGATACCCTAATACTGTCGGGGTCGGAAGAGAACAAGAGTTGACCAAGAGAGGTTGACAGGAAAGAACACAGAGATGAGCCCGGCACAAGTAAGTAGAAGCAATGACGGACTCAGCTGGGTTCCTGTGGTCGCCAACCCACGTCCCACTAGATTTGAGCCCCTGGCGGAACAGGAGATATCATGAAGGGAAAAGAAGAGGTGTGACCCCTCAAAAAAAGAGGGATCAGGAAAGAAGAGACAAGAGCCAATTAGGCGAGAAAATGAAACACTCTCTAGGTCTCAGATACACTAATGTCAAGGGTGGTCGACAAGAAAGATGGCATTGGGGAGCCCGGCAAAATAACGTGGAAGCAATTCCCGACTCAGCTGGGGTTCCGAGGTGATCAACAGGTAAAGAGCAACAAAGTAGCAGTAAAATGCTTTCCTCTCAAATGCAGAAGGCAGTGCTCCAAAAGCTGTGTGGGCGAGTAGAAGTCCCGACAGTAATCCCTTTAAGGATCAGCTTACAGTTGTTCCACACATTTTAATATTACAACACAAGCCAAATGAGATACAGTACGGAGTTATATCACCTTAGCTTGCGGTCTCCTCAGTGGCACACACACCGGAGATTCCGCACCACCCTCAACAATGCTCGATTTAGTACTTGTATATGGCACTGCCGAAGATGATCAATGATGAAGATTGTATTTCATTTCATTCTATTTCATTTCATTAAAGCATTCATTTTTCTCATTTCTAGTTTAAGGATTAGTTTTACTGTAGTATTAGCGGCTTCGGTGATGTAGACGTAGCATGCTGAAATGCTGTGCCCAAGATAGCGGGTTCAAACCCGGCTGAAGTCGTCGGATTTTTAAAAAGCGTTAAAAATCCTTCAGTATGCCTTCCTTCGGAGGGCAAGTAAAGCCGGCGGTCCCATGTCATAGATGTATGACATATAAAAGATCCTTCCACTAACTAAACTTGTGTGCAGCTAAATTGTTAGGTTAGAATTCGTCGGAACGCTCAATCAAGTTCCAACATTCACCAGTAGGTATCATTGATATCTGGTAGCGAAATTTGGAACTACTTGAAATTGAACGGAACTTGTTCCTCACCCTAAGGCAGCTACAGACTCAGGCGAGCCGAACATGTCCCTGGACACTCTCGGCACTAAAAGTCATACGATAAATAACTACTGTAGTATTAATTTTTAATTACAATTTTTTTTTATTTTAAAAATTTTGAAGATAGGCTATTTCAAATTTTCAATTTCTTGAAACATTGGCATTCACATATACAAATGATTCATCGGGATTTGACCACTTATAGCTTCAAATATATAATACCCACCCATCTGTACTAATAACCAATCGAAGGAGCATACTTTACAGTTTTTAGCCTATTTTCAATTTTGAAAAAAATTGGCTTATGAGATCACCTTTTGTCCGTGTGTGTGTGCGTGTGTGATTCGTGTGTGTGTCCCCCCATTATAAAATCTAAACGGCTGGAGCGATTTCAATAAAACTCGGTAAGTTCATAGCACTATTCCCTGCGACCCCGACCGTGCCCTTCAAATGTTGTTACGACTCACCAATCCAACATGGCGGCTGTACGAAATATTTCACCAGCATTCAATATCTCCGAAACTATTACCGAAGTTACCCTGAAATTTTGTTTGGTGATAAAGGAAACTACTATAAGTTCACCTATGTGACCTTTGAAAACCTGGTAACTACAAAACCAACATGGCGGCCAACTGAAATCGCGACTTTAAATAGACGTTTCTCGCGATTTAACCAACCAAACGCAATGATACTTGGTACAGTATATGTTTATATACATTTTAATGCACCGACATCTAACTTCGTTCAATTGTTTACATAACCACAAGATGGCGGATGTGCGAAATATTTTACCGGCATTCTATATCTCTGAAACTATTGGCGGTATCTCCCTGAAATTTTGTACGGAGATAAAGGGCACTATTTGAAGTCCATCTATAAGACTTTCAAAAACCGGTTAACTACAAAACGAACATGGCGGCCAAGCGAATTTGAAAATTTTAAATAGACCTTTCTCGCAATTTAATGTTCCAAACGCACTGAAATCTGGTACAGGAAATATTTATACACATTGTAATGCACTGGTATCTAATTTAGTTCAATTGTTTAGATAACCTCAAGATGGCGGCTGTGCAAATTTTAAAATTAAGTTGTTATTTCTTGTAATGTAGGCATGCGATCGTAGTGAAAGTTTGAATAATGAACCTACGCAATAATTTTCCTTTAATGGTACATAACTATATGGCCTATACATTTAACAATCCAACATGGCGACCATCCGAAATATTTAGACGGCTCTGAATATCTACGAATCTATTATAGCAATCAAACTGCATTTTTAATGTTCATAGGGGCTATGAACTTAAGTTCACCTATAGGACTTTAAATAACCTGGTGATCACAAATCCAACATGGCAGCGACGCGAAGTATAAATATTCACATGGACGTTTCTCGCAATTTAACCATCCGAGTGCAGTGAAACTTGGTACAGTAAATCCTTATACGAATGTTAATCCACTAGCATCTAATTTATTTCAATTGTTTCCATATCCTCAATATGGCAGCTGTGCGAAATTTTTAAATGTCCTTGTTAATTCTTGTGTCCTAATTATGCGATTGAAGTTTGAATACTACACGTACACAATAATCTTCATGTAACAGTACATAACTGTAGGACCTACATATATAAAATCCAACATGGCGACCATCCGAAATATTTAGTCGGTTCTCAATATCTACGAATCTATTACAGCAATCAAACTGAAATTGTGTTTGTTGATAGTGGTAATTAACATATATGAAAATAGGCTGTATAGTTCTTCACGGAACTACTTGTTTTTAAATGTCGCTGCAGGTTTCATAGTGACTAATCAGGTGGCAGGGTGACAACAGTTTGCAAAATGGCGACTAATCAGCAGAAATCATTGTGTGTGTTGCAATATGAGAAGAAGAATCCGTCACTACAGCGCAACGTGCGTTCCGAAGACCGTACCCTAACATACGGTCACCAACTCACTAAAGCATTCTTCGATGGTATCCACAGTTCAAGGACACAGGCTGACTCTATAAAGAAAAGAGATTGAAGGTGATGCTCTTCTGTACTGTGTCACGTAGCAACGTTTACGGGACCTATTTTTCTCCTAGGAAGACTGTGACAAGTATGACGTACCTACACATGTTACAAGACTTGGCTGTTTCCGAGACTGTTAGCTGATAACCCACACATCATATCCCAACAAAACGGAGCTCCGCCTCATTGGAATCGAGAAGTGTGACGCCATCTGAATGAGGAACTTCCAAACAGGTGGATTGTGCTCAATATGAATTGGCACTCTTCAGGTGGCCCCCAAGGTCTCCTGACGTTACATTTTCTGATTTCCTTTTCTTTGGGAATACGTGAATGATAATACGTACGTACCACCTTTGCCGACAATATTGGCTGAACTCGAGGATCGCATCACTGCTGCGCTGGTGAACATTGACAAGAATATGCTCAAACGTGTATGGGCTGAGCTTGACTACCACATAGATGTGTATCGTGTAACTCGAGGAGAGCACATAGAACATTTGTAATCATTTGCTAGAAACTTGAAAATATGCTTCTTCATACAATGTAATACTTTGCGAAATTCAATCATCCAAAACTCGTTGAATCATTTGTAATCACCCTGTATATTCACATTGACATTGATATTTGCAGTATATTCGTACTGAAATTCATATTTATATTCGCATTTATATTCATATTTATATTGATATTTAACTTCATATTTATATTGGCATTTATATTCGCATTTATATTCAGATTTATATTAATATTAATATTCGTATTTATATTGATATTTATATTCGTACTTAGATTCATATTTATATTCGTATTTATATTCGTATTTAGATTCGTTTTGAGATTCGTACTTATATTCATATTTATATTCATATTTTTATTTATATTCGCATTTATATTCGTATTTAGATTGGTACTTATATTCATATTTATATTCATATTTTTATTTATATTCGCATTTATATTTAGATTTATATTCCTACTTATATTCGTAAAGCTTGTAGTTTAACGTGACCGTTAATCTCGAGATCATGAGCCACGGGACCTCCTTTTTACGTGTAAAGCTTGTAGTTTAACGTGACCGTTAATCTCGAGATCATGAGCCACGGGACCTCCTTTTTACGTGCAAATCCGAACAACAGGACATGGCATTTCATTTCGAAAATCTCACATGCATTGACCGGAAATCGAACCCGGACCGCCTTGGTGAGAGGCATACAGCTAGACCGCTGAGCCACCAAGCCCCCCATACTTATATTCGTATTTATATTCATATTCATATTTGTATTCTCATTTATATTCATATTTATATTCGTATTTATATTCGTACTTATATTCATACTTATATTCATACTTATATTCGTATTTATATTCATATTCATATTTATATTCTCATTTATATTCATATTTATATTCGTATTTATATTCATATTCATATTTATATTCTCATTTATATTCATATTTATATTCGTATTTAGATTCGTACTTATATTCATATTTATATTGATACTAATATTCAAATTTATATTTTTTTTTATTTATATTCGCATTTATATTTAGATTTATATTCATATTAATGTTCGTATTTATATTCATATTTATATTCGCATTTATATTCGTATCTATATTCGTATTTATATTCGTATTTACATTCGTACTTAGATTCATATTTATATTCGTATATCCATATTCATATTTATATTCTCATTTATATTCGTATTTATATTCTGATTTATATTCGTATTTATATCCATATTTTTATTCGTATTTATATTTATATTCATATTCGTATTAATATTCAGATTTATATTGTTATTTATATTTATATTTATATTCGTATTTATACTCATATTTTGCTTCGTATTCAGATTCGTATATATATTCAAATTTAGATTTAGATTCATACTTATATTCGTATTTATATTCATATTAACAGTACCAGGCATGCGTTGAAGTGCTAATCGAAGAAAGAAAGTGCTTGTGTTGTAATTTTGTTTATAAGTGTTTTTCGATACACTATATATTTTGTATTTCCGTCTGGTGCGTACATGAATAAATCAGAAGAATTTCCGACGCATGAGCAGGCCACAAACAGCAGTCCATGTGAGAAGCATGGAATTTCCAAATTTAGTCCATACACTCGTAGGGAATGTCCCTGTGCTTTGTTGATGGTCATCGATCGTAAATGTTCTCAGCTTTGCCTCACGAGGGTGTTTTTACTCCATTCCAACTCTCAGACCATCATTTCTTGCCTTAGTCGGGAATTGATCCCATGACCTCTGGATCCTACCACAGTAGTTGTAAAAATAAATCTACCAAAATAACTTCTATTGTTCTAGTACCCATTCCTTCAATTCAAATTTCTCTCACTGACAAGTCTCTTTGCGCATGTTAAACACGCAACTCATTTTACATTCCTGCAGTGCGGGTTAGCAGACTGCGCCTGAGGTCTTCCTACACAACTCATACGAGTCGTCGTTATTCAAAGTCCAAGAGAATTATGCAGTAGGTGTATATAAAGTTTCCTTGACATATTTGTCTACTTGATAGGCTCTGCAGACTCAACACTGAGTCAACATACTTCTGCAATTCCGCTGCCAGCAAGAGACTATACACTACATCCATGTCTCTGCGAAGAGCATCGTTCTATTTGAAACGCTGGCATTACATTCCTCTACAGCAGGCGATTTGAACCATTTTGGGACAGTGAGCACCCCCCCACCATGCCATATCAAGTACCCGGGCAACATTAAATCGAATCATAGTAATAATAATATATATATATATATTTTTTTTTTAGTTTTTCGAGGGAAACCGTGGGGAAATCTTCAAAAGACAGATTGCAAGCTACCGGACTTACAACTGTGCAGGATTTTTACATACTAAAAACCCACAAACCCTATAATTGGCTTAAGGCCACCCCGGAACTACCTGTTCAGCCTTACTTCAGGGTGGAGCCACTGTTACGACCAGAGGTCTCAGTCAATTTCATTTAACGTGATGATAATGAAATTACTTATCATCATCACTGTCATCAGCAACCAATCTTCTCGGTTCCTCTTTTTTTTTGTTTTGTTTTCAGCAGCTCAGAGATTTAGACAGCAATCTGCGCCCAACTTTCTCTGCTGCTAAGCATTTTATCCACCACATTGTCTGGTGTAATGACTCCAACTTTTGTCTCAAGAAGCCTTCGAAGATTTCTCCATCTCAAGCATGCAAGGAATGTGTGCTGAACGTCATCCCATTGATCATCACAATGACGACACCGTGAACTTGGTGAAATTCCCATTCGATGGAGGTATGCTTCATAATAACCATGGCCAGAGAGGAACATGGTAATGTAATAATTAACCTCACCATGTTCCCTCGACAACCATGGCTTCAGTTGCTTGATGAGCCTAGCGATCCACCTGCCACGATGTTCACGTTCCCATTCTTCCTGCCATTCCAGAAGAGATCTGTCTCTTTCCTCCCTCTTCACGCGTATCTTAGAATGCTTGTCTTTGCGCAAGTATATACGGCGCCTTTCCTTGGCCAGGATGTAAATGGGCATCGCCCCAGCTATTACTAGCACTGCCGGTCCAGACACTGTACGATAGGTAGAAGTTATTCTGAGGGCAGCTCTTCTGTGAATAGAGGTTATCCGCTTCCTATACATCTCAGAGCCAAGAGCTACTGACCAAATCTCTGCACCATAATGAATAACTGATTCCGCCACTCTCATCAGCAGTTTCCTCTTCAAGGGTGAAGGACCGCCAATATTAGCCATGAGCCGCGACAAGTTGTTAACAATCCTTGCAGCCCTATCAGCAATCTTGCTGATATGATTCCAGAATGTTAACTTGCTGTCAATCATAACACCCAAGTAACGAACAGCAGGAGCTGTTTCTATCACTTGATTATCTACTAGCATTGGTACAACTCGTGGAACTCTCTTCTTAGTAGCAAGGACTAATTCTGTTTTATGAACTGCTAGTTGGAGACCATGTTCATTCATCCAGGTGGAAACTCTCCGCATTACCTGATTAAGTTTAAGTTGCAGACCCTCCATGGAGCGCTCAATAATGAGCACAACAAGATCATCAGCATATCCCACCAAAGAAGTGTCCTCTGGCATCTCCATCCGTAATATGCTGTCATAATTTACGTTCCATAAATCAGGCCCTAACACCGAGCCTTGAGCCGCCCCCGCTGTTACCTTGCAACACTTGACTCCTTCATCTGTGTCACACTGTATCCAACGATCACAAAGATAATTCCTCAGAACAGACGCCAAGTAGCGAGGAATGTTAAATGTTGTTTCAAGTGCAGCTATTATGTCAATTCACCGAGCAGAATTGAAGGCATTTTTCTTATCCAGAGTAATCAGTGAGCACATTTTCCTAGAGAAGTGGTTTCCATGCTCAGTGGATCTGACAGCCATCACCACTTCTTCAATGGCGCTGATGGTTGACTTACCCTTCACAAAACCGTATTGTTTGGGGGACAGACCTCCTGCAGCAACAATCGCTGCCTGAAGCCTTCCTTTAATCATCTTCTCAAACAGTTTGCCAGCCATGTCCAACATGCATAGAGGTCTCTGACCTGAAGCAGAAGTGGGATCTCCTTTGCCTTTAGGCATGAGCACAAGCCTGGCCACTTTCCACGGGGTCGCAAAGACTCCCTGTAGTAAACAACAATTATACATGTTCAGCAAAACATCTGGTTCCTCTTCGGATATCACCTTTAACACTACAGCGGGAATTCCATCCGGCGCTGGTGCCTTCTTATTCTGAAAAGATCGTGCTGTAGTTTGTAATTCCTCTCTAGTGAATAGCGGAATATCATCAAGCATTACCGGAATGTGATCAGGAAATCTCTCTGGATGATTAGGAAATAGCTCATCTATAATAGCTTCCTTATGGGATGCCGCTATGAAGCAGCAGTAGGCACCATAATGCCGCCGATCTTCTTATTGACAACTTTGTAGCCCAGACCCCATGGGTCCTGATCCAGGTCGTTAAAAAGCTCGTTGCATTTATGTGCCTTACTCTGAGCAATGGCCCGTTTGAGAGCCCTCCTCGCTACTCGACACTCTTCTATCGCATTTACAAACTCTAGAAAATCTCTGCAGAGCCTTTGTGCCCTTCTCCTTAATCGAAAACACAATCGTCGAGCCTCTGCTATTTCAACATTCCACCAATAGGCTGGCCGTTTGTTCGGATAAATCTTCTATTTGGGCATGGATGCTCCGCAAGCCTTAACAATGAGATCAATGGTCGACCTAACCAGGGTCTCTGCAGAACCCGCGGGGCTATGTTGAAACAAATCCTACAGAACTTGTTTCCCTTGTGCTATTACTGCAAGAAGAATGTCGCCATCCATGTGATCAACGTTCCATCTAGACGGTATCGGAATTTCATGGCCTAGGCCTCCTCGAGGCCTAGTATTAAAGAGGATGTATCTATGATCCAGCATTACATGCCAGTCTGCAATGTAAGCCGCAAGATCTGCGGAGACAAACGTTAGGTCTGGTGTGGTTCCGTTTTGCCCAGCCCGACAAAATGTTGGAACGTCACCGCTATTTAGCAGCACCAAGTCCAACCTAGCAGCCATCTCCAAAATTCTATGGCCTCTCCCGTTTGTATGAGACAAGCCCCACTCAACTGCTCGACCATTAAAATCACCGGCCACCAGAATACCCCCAGTTACTGTACCTAGGAAATCCTCAAGGGCATATAGTCGGGTCTCAAACTGCCGAATTGATTCATTGGGTGTTAAGTAACAGCTTACATAAGAAATATTTCTGCTCTTGACCCAGACAAAGCCATTTCCAGCACCAAACTTTTCAATAAAAACTCTGCTTGGATCCGCTACCTATATAGCAGCAGTCCCACTTTCATCAGAGTACCAAGATGGAATATCCCTGTTCTTATATTGTTCGCTAATAAGCACAACATCAATATTCTTTTCCGCGGCAAACTGAACTAGGAGATCGTTAGCCACCCTGCTACGATGAATGTTGCCTTGTAGAAATCTTAGCATTTTGGCTATTTAGCACTCTCCAATGCACGTCGAAAGACAGCACACATACCTGACCCGATCACATGATCGTCATTTTTGCCTTCACCCACGCAGATCAAGCATTTTGGGGCAGTCGTGCAGTGAGCAGCTTTATGCTCCTTTCCCCCGCATCTGTAGCACAACTTCGACCTGTCAGGACCCGTACATTGTCTTGCCATGTTACCATAGCCCTTACATCGAAAGCATTTCAGCACATTGGCCCTTTTCCGAATACGGCAGCTAACCATGCCTATCTTAATATGCTGATCAAGGAGCAACTCATTTGCCTCATTGGAGTTTACCACAACTATGGCCATACGCTGTTCTCTGGAATTGGGCTTGGTAATAGTAACTTTTATTTCACCCATGTTATCCTTAAGCCGGTCCTCTAATATTGCCTGGACTTCCTCAGCTGTTGTAAGACAGTCCAAATCCCTAATTTCCAAGGTTATGGTAGGAGCCAACATTTTGACTTCACCCAAACACTCTGCTGCTTTGGAAATCATCTCCATGAACTTAAATTTATCTCCATTTTTCCCTTTCATTTTAAGGAGTACCGCACCAGTCGACTTTCTGCGAATCGATTTAAGGTTTACGCTACTGCAATCGGATGTTGCTTGCTGACGCAATGATTGAAGAACTTCTGAATATGTCTTCCCCTCAGTAGGCTTGATAACTATTGCCTCGTTGCGTCTCCTATCCTTCGTTTTATTTCCCTTCTGATGTAGAGAATGATTACTTCTAAGTTCTCCCTTTTCGTCCTCCAGGATAACTTTACCTCTATGACCCCTGTGTTTCCTTGTTCGAACTGTTTGCCAGGCATCTTCTGCTAACTTCTCCACGGGAGATTCAGTTACCACAATTTCATTTGCAGATCTGTTTTCGGAATTGGCACTGCTCTCAATAACAGTAATCATTGTTTCCCCTTGATTTGCAGCCTTCTCGCATATGGCAGTTCTCGGTCGAGTGATAGTAGTGACCTCTGTTGCCAATCTAGTTTTGCGGCAGTGATCGAGGACATCAAAAACCTCTACTAACTGCGCTAGGCAATTCTTGATGTTATTACTCACATATCTTTGAGTTTTGGTAGCTGCCATCATGATCTTCAGTAATCCTATTCCTGTCAGAATCTCTGACTCTTCTTTTATGTCTATTAGCCTACTTTCGATTTTTGCAAAAAATGAAAGTAGACTTATGAGATCACTACAGGGCGAAAAAAGTGTGTCTGTCTGTGTGTGTGTATGTGTGTGTGTGTGAGTCTGTGTGTGTGTGTGTGAGAGAGAGTGTGTGTGTACTCTGAATGTCTGTCCCCCCCCCCTATCAATTCGAACACGGTGAGCGCAAATTGAACGAAATTTGGTACAAAGGTAGCACTAGCAAAGGACACCTCAGTGTCATGTTTTATATCGCCACCATCTTGACGGAAGCGTAATGGCGACCATACAAATGTTCAAAGCTTAAATCAAATTACGACTAACCTAATCATCCGATCTCTACCAAATTTTGCAACAACATACCTTTATGGGGGCAGCATCCTTTGTCCAAACTAATAGGTCATCAGCCTAATAGTTTGCGGATGGCGGCCATCTTTGTGTGAAAATTGATTGCCCCTATTAATTCGAACACGGTGAAACCGAATGGAACGAAATTTGGTAAAGAGGTAGTACTAGCAAAGGGCACCCCAGTGTCATGTTTTATATTGCCGCCATCTTGACGGAAACGTAATGGCGGCCACACAAATGTTCAAAGCTTAAATCAAATTACGACTAACCTAATCATCCGAACTCTACCAAATTTTGCAACAACATACCTTTATGGAGGAAGCATCCTTTGACAAATCTAATTGGTCATTAGCCTAATAGTTTGCGGATGGCGGCCATCTTTGTGTCAAAATCGATTACCCCTATTAATTCGAACACGGTGAAACCGAATGGAATGAAATTTGGTACAGAGGTAGCACTAGCAAAGGGCACCTCAGTGTCATGTTTTATATCACCGCCATCTTGACGGAAACGTAATGGCGGCCACACAAATGTTCAAAGCTTAAATCAAATTACGACTAACCTAATCATCCGATCTCTACCAAATTTTGCAACAACATACCTTTATGGAGGAAGCATCCTTTGACAAATCTAATAGGTCATTAGCCTAATAGTTTGCGGATGGCGGCCATCTTTGTGTCAAAATCGATTACCCCTATTAATTCGAACACGGTGAAACCGAATGGAACGAAATTTGGTACAGAGGTAGCACTAGAAAAGGCCACCTCAGTGTCATGTTTTATATGACCGCCATCTTGATGGAAACGTAATCGCGGCCACCCAAATGTTAAAGGCTAAAATGTAATTACGACCAACCTAATAATCTAGTCTCTACCAAATTTTGCAACAACAAATCTTTATGTGGGAAGCATATTCTGACCAAGCTGCTAGATCATCAGCCCAATAGTTTGCAGATGGTGGCCAAGTATGTGTGCAAATCCATTCCCCAGATCAATTCAAACACGGTGAAACCGAACTGAATGAATTTTTTTACAGAGGTACCACTAGCAAAGGGCACCTCATATTCATGTTTAATATCCCTATAGCACGTTGTATTTCAACAAGCTACTACAACCAACATTCAATTATACTCCTTGAAAAGGACAAAGAGTTATAACAATACCCATGCATTTATGAGAAAATAGGCTATATGTTCTTTACTGAACATCTTGTTTCATTTCGACATTTACCTTTGTCCACAGTGAATCTCAATTCATTTGAACCTCCATTCTCACCCGAGATTATTGTACTCTGCCCCGCCATGACATTAGATACAACGTCCAGCTCCCTTTTTGAAGTACTTCTTGTAGACGCCACACATCGCGTGCCATTGGAATCATCCACTTGGGCCTGAGCGCTTGTTTCTGCGCCGCTTACAATCTCGGTGGATTCCACACACAATCTCTCCAGGTCACCAATCTCTTGTCTTCTGTTGGACATAACCGTACTTTCCACAAGCGACGGGGACACAATTCCTGAACAGATGGAGGAATTACTCACCCAGCCACCCTTCAGGTAGAGAAATCACTTCGTCGTGCGGAAGAGGCACTGACACTCAAAAGCCAACCCTTTCAACTAATATAGTTACTGAAATATACCGTCAATCTCACTTAAACCACGAAAGCCAAGACACACCAACCTCTCAGTACGACAACCCCCAATAATCAATAATAATAATAATACTAATAATAAAACACAGCCTGACGCATGCAGATAAGAAACGTTTGTGTGTAGAAGACACGGCAATAAACCAAGAAATATTGCTGAGTTTAATTTAAAATTAATAATGTTTTTTTTTAATATTTATCAATATTTAAAAATGGTATTAAAATTTTCAGTAAAAATTGAGATGAAAAATATTTAAATGTTTAAAACTTTAAACATTTTAAAAAAGAAAAAATAAGTAAATATAAACATGTAATTTTTTAAATAGGAAACATTAAAACGTAAAAACTTCAAAACATTGAAACATATATTGAAAAATGAAAAATGAAAATACATAATGAAATTTAAAAAACAATAATAAAAATATCAAGAAAAACAAAAATAATAAAAATAAAAACAATTAAATTTAAATAGAAATTAAAACAAATTAAATGTAATAATTTTAAAATTATTAAACATAAATTAAATAAATAAATAAATAATGAATGAATGAATGATATAATCTTATATATAAAAGTGAAAGTCTGTATGTATGTATGTGGGTGAGTTGGTTCCGTGTACAAATCTACACCGTTCCACCAATCTCAACCAAATTTTGCATACACATAGTTTAGGACCCAAAAGGAACCGCTGCCTACATGAATTATCGATAGTCTTTCTCATTCATCTGATTTCGGCCCTTTTGCCCTCGAGCAAAGGCTAATAAATTCATAAAATATACTTGTGAAGGAATGGCAAGGTAGATAGTTTCCATGGCAACATAGCTCAAGTCGAGACACGGCCGACTGGATGCCAGTTGTACTCTGCACTACCGGTATAGAAAATGAGGAGCTTTACTTGAAATCCCGTTAGTTAGTCAACTGCTGACACAGCACTGTCAACCGAGTATAGCATAACAAAGACTAGACACTATCTACTAGATATTTGACAAATACCACTCACTCACACACTCACACACTCACACATTCATCTCGAAATCTCACAAACCACCCAACGGCTTGGAATGAAATTTGGTATGCAGCTTCCTCAAGGGCCGCAAACGCCGAATAAAAAAGGATTTTTGGATATTCAGGTTCTAAAGGGGTATTAAGGGGGTAGACCTGCATTTCATTGAATAGCAATATCTCCCGATTGGTTTCATTGGGGGATGTGATACTCGGCATATAAACGCACCATTAAAAACAAGTAGTTCCGTGAAGAACTATACAGCCTATTTTCATATATCCTAATTATGTTAACAGTCACTATCATCATACAAAATTTCATTTGGATTGCTGTAATAGATTCGTAGATATTGGGAACCAACTAAATATTTCGGATGGTTGCCATGTTGGATTTTATATATGTAGGTCCTAGAGTTATGTACTGTTACATGAAGATTATTGTGTACGTGTAGCATTCAAACTTCAATCGCTTGATTTGGACACAAGAAGTAACAAGAAGATTTTAAAATTTCGCACAGCTACCATCTTGTGGTTATGGAAACAATTGAAATAAATTAGATGCCAGTGGATTAACATTCGTATAAGGATTTACTGTAGCAAGTTTCACTGCACTCGGATGGTTCAATTGCGAGAAACGTCCATGTGAATATTTATACTTCGTGTCGCCTCCATGTTTGATTTGTGATCACCAGGATATTGAAAGTCCTATAGGTGAACTTAAGTTCATAGCCCCTATGAACCTAAAAAAAATCAGTGTAATTGCTATAATAGATTCGTAGATATTCAGAGCCGTCTAAATATTTCTGATGGTCGCCATGTTGGATTGTTTTATGTATAGGCTATATAGTCATGTACCACTAAAGGAAAATTATTGCGTAGGTTCATTACTCAAACTGTCACTTCGATCGCATGATTACGACACACGAAATAAAAACTTAATTTAAAATTCGCACAGCCGCCATCTTCAGGTTATGTAAACAACTGAACTAAATTAGATACCAGTGCATTACAATGTGTATAAACATTTCCTGTACCAGATTTCATTGCGTTTGGAACAATAAATCGCGAGAAAGGTCTATTTAAAATTTTCAAATTCGCTTGGCCGCCATGTTCGTTTTGTAGTTAACCGGTTTTTGAAAATCTTATTGATGAACTTCCAGTAGTGCCCTTTACCTCCGCACAAAATTTCAGGGTGATATCGCTAATAGTTTCAGAGATATAGAATGCCGGTGAAATATTTCGCACATCCGCCATCATGTGGTTATGTAAACAATTGAACGAAGTTAGATGTCGGTGCATTGCAATGTGTATAAACATACACTGTACCAAGTTTTATTGCGGTTGGTTGGTTAAATCGCGAGAAACATCTATTTAAATGTCGCAATTTCGCTTGGCCGTCATGTCGGTTTTGTAGTTTCCAGGTTTTCAAAAGTCACTTAGGTAAACTTCTAGTAGTTCCCTTTATCACTGTAGAAAATTCCAGTGTGATATCGGAAATAGTTTCGGAGATATTGAATGCTGGTGAAATATTTCGCACAGCCGCCATGTTGGATTGGTGAGACGTAACAAAATTTGAAGGGCACGGTCAGGGTCGTCCGGAATAGTGCTATGAACTTACCGAGTTTCATTGAAATCGCTCCAGCCGAGTAGATGTTATTAGGGGACACACACTCACACACCTCACACACACACACACACGCGCGCGCGCGCACACACACACACGGACAAAAGGTGATCTCATAAGCCTATTTTTTCAAAATTGAAAATAGTCTAATAAGAACACACGTGTCTGAGGGTTTTTCGATGTGGTGTATATTATGAGGTGAAAGGGTGAAAAGTGGGGGTTGAAAGATTCCTAATGGAGCCTGTATCTCTTAAACGACATAGGCGAGGAGTTTGAAACTCAGCGGAAGAAAATCAGCATAAAAATAAGTAAATAGGTGTTTGACCGTTTTTCATAAATCCAATTTAAGGTAATAATGTTATTGGTTTTACGTCCCTTTTAACTACACTGGCTTTTAGAGACGCCGGGGTGCCGGAATTTTGCCCCGAAGGGGATCTTTAACGTGCCAGTATATGTACTGACACGGCTCCCTCGCATTTGCGCACCCTCAAATCCAATTTAAGGGGCCCATGGGGAGGTGTGAAATTCTGGGGGAAAAACAGGAAAGAAAGTGTCCTAACCGATTGACTCACTCGCTCTTCAAACTCAGGGGGAAAAACTGCTTAAAAATAAGTAAATATGTGTTCGACAGTTTTTTGATAAATCAAATTTAAAGGGTTCATCGGGAGGGGTGAAATTCTGAAGAAAAAAAATTGAAAGAAACTGTCCTGACTCACTCACTCACTCATCATCGCCCAGCCAAAAATATTGAAGTTGGAAACAAGGCATTTTCGGGATATGTTCGTTATATGTCAAAACCATACACTAAGGGATAATTTTTGAATATTCAGGTTCTAAAATGGTCTTAAGGGGGTTAAACCTGCATTTCATTGAATAACAAAATCTCACGAGTGGTTTCATTTGTGGATGTGATACTCGGCATATAAACTAATCATTAAAAATAAGCAGACATGTGTCTAAGGGGTTTGTCGATGTGGTGTATTATTATGAGGTGAAAGGGGTGAAAAGTGGGGGTTGAAGGATTCCTAATGAAGCGTGTAGGCCTATTTCTTAAACGACATAGGCGAGAAATTTGACACTCAGCGAAAAAATCAGCTTAAAAATAAGTAAATCGGTGTTGCACCGTTTTTTCATAAATTAATTTAAGGGGCCAATGGGGTGGGGTGAAATTCTGCAAGGAAATAAAAGGAGAGAAAGTGTCCTAACTGACTGACCCTCTCACTCACTCATCAAACTCAGGGGAAAAAGACAGCTTAAAAATAAGTTAATAGGTGTTCAAGCGCTTTTTCATCAATCCAATTGAAGGGGCCCATGGGGAGGGGTGAAATTCTTGTAAAAATAATTGAAAGAAAATGTCCTGTCTGACTCACTCAATCATCACGCCCAGAGAAAACTATTAAAGTTAGAAACATGAAATTTTGCGAATAAGTTCGCTGTATGTCGAAAACGTCAACTAAGGAATGATTTTTTTTTCTTCGGGGTTTAAAGAGGTGTTAAGGGGGTAAACGTGCTTTTCATTGAATAACGATAGCTCATGAGTTGTTTCTTTGGGGATGTGATATTCGGTATACAAACTAATCATTAAAATAATCAGACATATGTCTAAGGGTTTATCGATGTGGTGTATATTATGAGGTGAAAGGGGTGAATATTGGGGGTTGAGGGGTTCTTAACGGAGCGTGTATCTCATGAACGACATAGGCGAGAAGCTTGAAATTCGACGGGAAAAACAGCTTATAATATACGTATGTTAAATAGGCGTTCGACTGTTTTTTCATAAATCCAATTTAAGGGGTTCATGAGAGGGGTGAAATTCTGAAAAATAATTGAAAGAAAATGTCCTGACTTACTCACTCACTCATCATCGCCCAGCCAAAATTATTGAAGTTAGAAACATTACATTTCGGGGCTATGTTCGTTTTACGTCGAAAACGTCCACTAAGGAAAGAACTTTGCATATTCAGGTTTGAAAGGGGTGATACGTGGGTAGACTTGCATTTAATTAAATAACAAAATCTCCCGATTGGTTTCCTTTGGGATGGGATACTCGGCATATAAACTCATCATTAAAAATAAGAAAACACATGTCTGAGGGTTTTTCGATGTGGTGTATATTATGAGGTGTATGTGTGAAAAGTGAGTGTTGAAGGATTCTTAACGGAGCAAGTATCTCTTAAAGACAGAGGCAAAAAGTATGAATCTCAGGGAGAAAAATCAGCTTGAAAAAGTAGTAAATAGGTGAGTAGGATAAGAATGATCCCTTTGAATATTGCATCATCACGAGCAGATATTGCGTAATCGCGATGACGTCATGGGTCCTTAGAGCGAGCATGTGGTCCTGGAGCGAGCATGTGGTCCAGGAGCGAGCATGTGCACCGCACGTGTTAGCGTGGGAATGGTTTGACCTTTTGGCTTGTTTATGCGATGGTGATAAAAAAATTAATGGGTGTTGGCGCGAGGACATATTGCATCATCATGATGTCATCTGATAACCATGCGGATGTGAGCACGTGCAGCGTGCACGTGCATATGTTAGCGTGGGAAGAGGTTGACCTTTAACCGCTTGAAGCAGATAACCTTTGGGTAACCGCTTGAAGCAGGTAACCTTTGACCTATTTATGCGATGGAGATAAAAATTAATGGGTGTTGACGTCATTTGATACCCATGCAAGTTTGCAGCTGTGCGAGCGATCACGTGACATGTCTGCAGTGTTCGCGTGAGACGTGGTTGACCATTAACGTCATCGGGTAAGAATGTAATCTTTGACTTCTTTAAGTAATAGTGATAAAAATATAATGAGATGATTGCGTCAGAAGCTTGTTTTTGTAGCATTTGGTTTCTTGAGTGTAGGTGGGGGTGAAGGATATATAAATGCATGTGTGCGTGGATGAGTTTTCACTTCTACGTTTGCGCGAAGAGAGTGTGTGTGTGAAAGAAATAAAGAAAGTCAACGACGAGGAACAAATTGTGTGTGTGATGGATGTTCTAACGAAGTTCAATAACTTAGCCACTTGCGTTGAGTATTCTAATAAGAAACTATCAGAACTAATAATTGATTTACCGTATGTGGTCCAAATTATTCGGGCTGTGGAGACGAGATTTGGAAGAAAAATAGTGGTGGACATTATCATTGAAGGTGAAATAACAAGTGTATTTCTACCAGCAGTATTTGCAAAACTAAGCGCATCAGAGATCGATGAACTAAACTCACTTAGAGGCAAACTGATGTTGGTGTATTTCGGGTTGAAGAACCGCTCACATCAAGTTGTTTTAAAACTGTAAATTTTTGGTGAGTATATATATATATGCAGATTATATATGTATTGTTTGATATAACGAATGATATATATCTAGTTGCTTATTATTTCTTAATTTGTTTAATTTTTTCAGATTATCTAAAAACTAATAAAAAGGAACAGGAAAATGAAGTGGAAAACTGTTAATTTTCTGAGTGGAACTGAACATCGATCACACCCGGTAATAGAGTATCATCGTGTATGCTTTCATCAGTCTGAAGAAGAAGAAGAAGAAGAAGAAGAAGGAGAAGAAGATGATAATGAGGTGAGTCATAATGAGAAAGCAGCTTGTTTTAACAAATGGACATCTTCGAGTGGAATTTCAACATTTTCAGTCTACGTTACTAATGTAAGCAAATCAGATGATGATGCTGGCTGCGTGGCTCAGGGGTAACGTTCTCGCTTGCTGAGCCCAAGGTTGCAGGTTCGTATCCTGGCGCAGTCAGCTGGCATTTGAGGGTGCGAAAATGCGAGGGAGCCGTGTCCGTAGATTTACTGGCACGTTAAAGATCCCCTTCGGGGCAAAATTCCGGCACCCCGGCGTCTCTAAAAGCCAGTGTAGTTAAAAGGGACGTAAAACCAATAACATTATTATTATTAAATCAGATGATAGTCAGCGAGAGGTGACAGAAACAGTTCTAAGATATTTGTTACAAGAATTATGTGAGGATGAATATTTTATTTGTTTCTTCGGATACAATACATTTGATGAGGTTTACAAAATTGAATTTTCCATCACTTGTTTTGAAGTAACAAAATTGAATGAGTATAGAAACAAATTGCTTGGTAAACTTCAGGATGAATTTCCCTTTGAAGCCATTCATTGTTCCCTGGAGATTACAGGCAGCAATTTATCTCAATGGCTTGAATACACTTTAAAAGATTATAGGTTTATGGTGAGCCGATGTTACAGCAACTGCTGGTGGTGTATTAACAACAGTGCGAATTGGACAATTGCTTAGACAACAATGGCAACACCTCCTAGCAAACGTAGAAAGGTTGATATTGTAATACATAATACTAACAGTGAAAATATAAGAAACCAATTGGACAATGCATTTGAAAGTGTTTCTAATTTTAGAAGTGAACTAAACGGTGCTATTTCAATATCATACCAAATCGGGGAAAACACTCAAACCGACTTGATTGAGAACAGTGTTGAGTTGATTGAATGTTGGAGAGTTATTAGTGAGCACATATTGCAACAAGCTGTGAATTTCGAAGAAATTACAATTCAAATAAAGGATGAATCTTTCTTGAGCTGTGAGTTAATTGAAACGGCATTCAATTCTAGAGTGTACACACTTGCAGTATCAAATGTTAAGAATGAGTTTTTGGATCCTCACGAATTTTTAGCGGATGCTAATATTTGGTTTACAAAGTATGTTAAGAAAGCGTTAACTGTACAAGCTTTAAAGATGAATTCAGTTTTGTGTGCACAATATGTGCTTCGCGACATATCAGAAACATAATATTTTGCTATCAAAAATGAAGTAGTTTTCGAGTATACTGATTTAAATGAATTTTATAATAAGAATATAATTGAAGGTACATTGACAAAAATGAGCGAATTTGAAGCAAATGGTTCCGGGTGGGCTTTAGAAAAAAAATTATAGTTTGAGAATTAATATAAATAAATATGTTGGATTTCAAATATGAATGTCCAATACTAGTCGATTGCCTGACGTAATAGTCAATAAACATGCAGTGCTAAATTTGTATGATACAAAGGAAGCTTGTTTTGCGTGGAGTGTGGTTGCTGGTTTGTATCCAAAAACTCGAAACGTGAATCATCTTTCTTCCTATCCTAATTACAGAAATGTTTTAAATTTAGATGGTATTCCAATTCCGATGAAAATGAAATATTTAAACAAGTTTGAAAACCAAAACAATATTTCTGTAAATGTGTATGGAGCACAATATGATGAAAACAAATGGGTATGTATGGGAACAAACGAAGTAAAAGGAAAAAAAACTTTTAGTATTGTGCCTTTGTATGTATCAGATAAAGTATATGAAAGGAGTGTAGACTTATTGATGTTGCAGATTGGAAACAGTGAAAGTTATCACTTTTGTTTAATTAGAAATCTTGCTCGCCTTGTGCGTTCAAGCCTCACTAGCATTCACAAAAGGATGTATATATGTAGACGTTGTTTGTCATATTATTTTCTTGAGGATGAGTTAAATGTTCACTTTGCAGACTGTAAACAGTTTCCTGTTGCAAAATGCATAATGCCAACTGATGAACAAAGATTTGTTACAAGATGTATAACACAATTTAACTCGCCAAATCAATACTTTACTTTACTAAAAAATACTATAGGTACTGTACCCGATATCCTGATAGTAGGCTGTCAGATATCCGCCCCCTCAATCGGATTGCCAATAATCAAACGCACGGGCACAGCTACATCAATGAAAATGGCACTGACAGATACTATCGAGATTAGAGCACAATAGTTAACAAGAAAATTATTGTGGAACACACCAAAATATACGGGGGTTCATACTTACCTTTACTTACCTCTTAAAATTTATCTCAGAGACTGGGTTGTCAACTGGATCACTTAAAGTATGCCCACACAATAACCTCCACCATGATATTTAAAATGAACCAGAACGGAGACGAGAAACTTTAAACTGCACAATAATTTATTTCACATAAAGAATGATTTTAACAATAATAAACAAAAAAATCAACGTGGCAATCAGAAGCCATCGATCACATAACCATGTTCTCCTGTAGGACCTGTATTCTCTACATATAATGTTTCAGCTTTCTCAAGCTCATAGCAACGTAAAAATAATAATGCATATGGAATGGAAACGGGATTTGGGATGAGACACATATATCAATTGTTTTGCGTGTTTATATACTTCACATTTTATTTATAGCCACAAGGCTATTATGGAACGTCCTTGGCCTCTGTAACACAGTTGTCCGGGCCAGCTGCAAGGCACCTGCATGGTCAAAGCGGACTCCCGTTTGTTCAACCCTAGCATAAGCGTGTTACCTCATAGCTTGGCTCTCCTTTGCAAACACGTTAATGTTCACATCTCAACTGAAATATTATCACGCAAATGTCTTACATGCTTCATTCAAACACCAGTGGATTCCTCCAACAATCCCAAATCATGATTATTTGTTCAAACCACTTGCTTAACTTGCGTTGTTTAGAGTATAAAAACAAAACTCTAAATGTTAATAACAAAAGTTCATTAATTATTTATAATAATAATAAATTGTTTATAACAATGTCAAATGACAATTGAAAATTTCATACATGCCTGTATTAATCACTATCATTTCAAATTATTTAACAAAGATATTTACAAAATTATTTTACAATATTAATTGTTTATATTATTTATAAAAGAAATACATTAAACCACACGTTTATCCGGTTGATAATTACTCAAATCGTGGTGATATAATCGACCAATGAAGGTTAGTTATATTTAACTGTCAAATTCAGGTTTAATAAGGTTTAATAATAATTATTAATATTTGTGACGGTAACCTCCATTCAAAATCTTTATCTCAAATTATTTAACACTCTTGTTAATTTTAACAGTATCTTCATATGAATAATCTTTCAAAGAACGAGAACAATACAATCAGCGGGAAAATACTTCGCTTATGACGCCCAAAATTACACAACAATTGGCCCAAAATTCATCATATATCTTCATATACATGGCATAAAAATCTTCCAAACTACACACAAAAATCCTCCACTTATTAATTCATCAACTTCATTAATTATTGTGGGAACCTCCTTCATTATTCAAGGGCATTATTCAACAGCGACTTTTACACGTCCACTGAACTAACGATTATACATCCATTGTTCCTCTTTAAAAATTCTTATATTCATCAATTGTAATAATGACTGTTATTATTTAACCTTCGTGGGTTTCATTCATGAATCGAAATGAAGTAAAAATTTGCCAATCACAAATAAATTTAATAGCGAATACGATTAGACACTCCTGCCTGGCCTATCAAAATTTGAGATTAACATCTTCAAAGTAACGCAGTAAAAAATACTATCTTCAAACAATGTTCATCTAAACTGCAAAATAGTCGAATAGAATACAATTAGATTGTGGAATGCAAACATTATTGTTCCAATCTATAATTGAGAAAAACTCCTATCAAATGTTCATTACTATAGTGTATTCAATAAATCGAAATAAAAGTTCATATTTCATAAAATTGTCTATAATGCAATGATAAATGTCTATGTTGCAATCATGTTCATAAGACGACTAGTATTTCAAAGATCGTCGATATCGAAATAGATTTTAACGCTCTAAAATCTTTTAATCATTCTTCTTTCTTGAGGATGACAGAAAATTGGTCAAAGTAATTTACTGAATAGAATTACTTTAATAAAATGACACGCTGTCTGAATTCAAATCTGCCATAGCAAATCGTTAACTTTACAGTCAAATCGTGACTACAAAAATATGCAAATTACTGAAAGAATCTAAGTCATCAGTCTAAACTGATCCAAAATTATTTAAGTATGCCAATGACATAGCAATGTCTCAACAAATCGAAGAAAAAGGCATAAATCATCGAAGTGTACTGAGTACAGAAATATCAATCAAGAAAATGGGGCAAAAGATAGGACAGAAAATATGGGAAGAATGGTTGCTCCGATATCGCTACAAGACTCAAATAATACAAGAAACGTTCATGACTACCTTATCTGTTGATTGAAGATCTAGAGGAAAGTTTTCAAAGAAAACTGATGTTGGTTCCATTTCACCAGCGTAAAGATGTGCTCCGTCCTCGAATTTGGAATCAGCGTCCTCGGAGAATCGAACTGCTTCCTCCTCCGAAATTGCACTGCTCCGTGGATACGAAAAACATCCCTCTGGCAAAACTCTTCTTTGTGCGCCGGGACAACCCTGGCCTCTCTTGAAAGTTCTCTGAAGTTCTTGCAGGAATTCGCCATGAAGTTTAATGTAGTTATTTCCGCAGAAATATTCATAGTTGTGGAGTATGAAAATATTTCCACTGTTATCTGGTATAATTCAGCGATGGATTCACGATGCATGAGTGTAGTTGGATGTTCACTACATGCTCGCTTTTGTAGAAAGACGATTAACGAAGTTCCATGCTGTTACTTTACTCCAACGATATATGTCCCAATTGCATTAAAGCCTTAGCCTTCCATCTCAACTACTGTTATAATCATTGAAAGCACTGCAAGATTATAATGTTCCATAGTCGAATGTATCGTTGTAATACCAAACGTATTTTCTAATATCACTGTTGCACTCCACGTGTCAGCCGTAGTGTATAATGTGGAATTTTAAACGTGTTTCTCATGTGGCGAGAAAATCACTTTTGTTGGCAGCCTTAAAGTTCCAATATCTTTCGAAGTATAACTGTGAAATTGTTCAAATCTTCTACACACCTCAATGTTATACTGCCCAATAGAATTATAATACAGGCTGAAGTTAGCGCTTGATATCTTGACTGGTGGAAACGTTAATGTGAGCGTTTCAACTTCACCTAGTTTCGAGCAGCGTAAAATGGAACTGCTCCGAGTTCGTTCGATGCGCCAGGCTTTAACCACGCTAAAGACAACTTACTTCACTGAATCACTTGAAAATAACTATATATCACCAGAAATATATATGCGATCTGACATATGAGATCTGAGAGCTCCTCTCTCCTGTGCACGACCTTTTATCAACTTCTTAAGGGGCGTATCCATCCCTTCCATAGCCTGTTGCTGCGTCATTGCTAGAAGTTTTAACTTTGGCTATACTTGACGGATTTTCAAATTTCAAAAACTCAAAATTAATTTCTTCAAAATTCCAAATCAATGCCATAACTGAAAATAGATTTCCACAAATCTGCATGCCAAAAGTAATTAAATATCGTAGTTTCAGCAATCTCCGTCTTCCTTCCAAACTATCGTTCATTGGTTCGAGTCTCTCCTCCAATAGCGTAGCTTCTTCCTTAGCACAATACCTTGTTTCCTGCGACTGCGTCGTAAATCTAAGATCTTTCTCGAACAAAATCATGACGTCACCAAGAATCTCAGCTCAATCAGCCTACTGGCATGAATTCTACGTCATCCGTGCCTACGTCATGAATATCCACGTCGTAACTATGACATCCATAACTTTACTCATATTTGCCAATACAGCCATCGTGGTCTCAATATAATTCAAATTACGGGGGCAGTACATGTTTCGGAAACTTGATATGTTTCCTTCTTCAGCCCATATGTTGGTGTGAAACATCATATGACATCGAAATCCTAACCAAAAATAAAAATACAGTTCGTACCTTTTCTCTTGTTCTTCATTTGTTGAGCCTGTGTCATTAGACATATTAATGTCAACCATGGAATAAGTGCGGTTTTTAAAGATTTGTTAATTTTACAGAATTCCGAGTTAAAGATACAGTTCCATTTATAATATATGCAGACACTGAATGCGTCTTGTCTCCAATTTCCCCCTGTTTTCCAAATAGTGACATTCATAACTCTACTTTAACACAAAAACTTATTCCTTACAGCATTTCTTCATACCTTCATTGTAATTTTGATAGTGAATTGTGCAGTTTCAAACTCATTAGGGGAAATAATTGCATTGAATTGTTTGTAAAGGAACTTTATAGTATTATGGATAAACTTCAAACATATTACTTATCGGCTAAGCCAATGTTAAACATGACCGAAAATGAAGAAAGATTATTTTTGTCAAGTAAAATGTGTCACATTTGCGAGAAACCGATTGCAGATAATGAACTCAAAGTACGCGATCATTGTCACTTAACTGGAAAATATAGAGGAAGCGCACACAATAGTTGTAATTTAAATTACAAAGTAACAAAGGTTTTGCCTATAGCATTTCATAATCTAACGGGCTATGATGGACATTTTATAATTTAAAAAATTTGTGAGAAACGTGATGGAGAGGTGTTACATAATCCTGGTAGTATAAGTTTGTTGCCGGTGAATATGGAACGTTATAAAGGGTTTACAAAGTATGTACGGGTTAAGAATAGATTCATTCAGTTAAGATTTATCGATACATATAATTTCTTGTCCTGTTCACTAGATCAATGTTCATCTTCGTTAAGTGAAGATTCAAAGCAAATAACTAGACGTTATTTTAATGATGATGCACAGTTTCGACTTACTGCGAGAAAAGGCGTGTTTCCCTATGAATACGTCACGAGTATGGATGTACTTCTCGAAACTAAATTACCTGAAATATCCAAGTTGTATAGCAGTCTTTATAATCAAACAATATCGAACGAGGAGTATGAGTTTGCTCAATCAGTGTGGGAAACGTTTTCCTGTCAAACATTAGGAGAATACGCCGATTTGTATTTAAAAGTAGACACACTTCTTTTGGAAGATGTCTTTGAAAATTTTAGATCGAATGGCATGGAGACGTATGGCATTGATGCAGCTCATTTTTACACTGCTCCATCTATGTCTTGGTGTGCAATGAAAAAGATAACCAACGTTCAACTTGAATTGCATCAAGATATTGATATGTTACACCTTTTTGAACGATCTATTCGAGGAGGAAATGTTCAGTGTATAACACGACATGCGATTGCTAATAATAAGTATATGAAAACTTATGATGAGAAAAAGCAAGAGTCCTACATAATGTACTTTGACGTTAATAATTTATATGGATATGCGATGATGAAATATCTTCCAACGGGTGGCTTTAAATGGGTTGCAAATGTTGAAGGCTTTGATGTTTTAACTATTGATGATACTTCGGAAATTGGATATATTTTGGAAGTAGATTTGACTTATCCTCAAGAGTTACATGACAAACATTCAGATTACCCTCTATGTCCCGAAAAGTTGACAAAGATAATGGCTACCCTAGATAATAAAGAACGTTATGTTTTGCATTATAGAATGTTAAAGCAATGTATTCAACTAGGAATGAAATTAGATCGTATTCACAGAATAATTGAATTCAATCAGAGCCAATGGCTAAAACCATATATTGATGTGAACACAGAGAAACGAAAACATGATAAAAATGATTTTGATTTTTTTAATATAAATTGATGAATAATGCAATTTTTGGTCGTTCACTGATGAATGTGAGGAAGTTAAGGGACATCAAATGGGTCACCAAATGGCATGGAGCTCGTGGTGCTGGGTCTTTAATAGCTAAGGCTAATTTTAAACCTAGAATTATATTCGATGAACAATGTATGGTCATCGAGATGAGCAGACTAAAGATTTTTCACAATCAACCAGTATATGTTGGTGCATCTATATTAGATTTGTCTAAATGTAAAATGAATGACTTTCATTATAATGTTATTTTAGCAAATCCTGAATCAAATGTGAGGTTGTTATACACAGACACCGATAGTTTTATGTATATATTCTATTATGATATTTATGAGTTCATGAAACAGCATTCAAATTTGTTTGATACTGGAAACTATGAAACAAACAATCCTTTTGGCATTGTGAGACAAAATAAAGGTGAAATTGGTTTAATGAAAGATGAACATGCTGGAAGGATTGTTGAAGAATTTGTGGGGTTAAGACCCAAAATGTATGCAATAAAATTGTGTGATGAAATGAATAGCTTGTGTAAGGCTAAAGGCATTAAGAAGAGTGTGAGTAAAAGTATGAATATTGATGAGTATCGAAAGTGTCTTTATAACAGAGATCAAGTCAACAAAGTTCAAGTTTGTATAATTTCAAAATCTCATTCTGTATTTACTGTTCGGCAAAATAAGTTGGCAATTTCATCAAACGAAGATAAAAGACACATAACTGAAAACGGAATTGATACTTTACCGTTTGGCCATTTTTCTCTGAAAAAATGATTAGAAACAAATTTGAGATTAAAGCACTTCATCTCACTTACTTTATTTCTTTCACACACACACTTTTATTCTGTTAATAATACTAATTTTTGTGTGTTCCTTTGCTTATAAAAAAAAGAATAAATAATAACCCAAATTTTGTGTGTATTATTTAAAAAAACACCTCCCCCCACCTTTCCCATTTTCCAGAAATATATATATATATGTATAATTACTTTATATTACAAATAATTTAGTAATGGTGCGTTGTAAGAGGAGCAACTCTACCATTCAATATAAACGAACAGGAAGTGGATCATTAATTAGTCGTGTACTTAATAAAACTATTGATAATTTACCCGTGGAATTACACATCCCGGGATATGAATATTGTGGACCAGGAACAAAATTAGAAAAGCGATTGAGCCGTGGTGATCCAGGAATAAATATATTAGATAAAGCGTGCAAAGAGCACGACATTGCTTACGCAAAGCATAAAGATTCAAACAAAAGAAGAGAGGCTGATGAAATTTTAGCTTCAAAAGCTTGGTCTCGTGTAAAATCCCGTGACGCATCATTTGGAGAGAGAGCGGCTGCACTAACAGTCGGTGGCATAATGAAAGCTACGTCTAAGCTTGGTGGAGGTAAACGAAAATTAAATATAAAAAAACAAGAAAAGATTAAAAAAAGAAGAACATCGAAAAAGCAAGGTGGTATTTTACCCCTACTTCCGATATTTGCAGCCTTGTCGGGCTTGGGGGGGGGTCTAGCAGGCGGAGCAGCCGGTGTAGCGTCTGCTATAAACAAAGCGAAAGCTGCACAAGAAGAATTAAAAGAAATGAAAAGACACAATCGAATGATAGAAGCAATGCGATGAAAAGCAGGTCAAGGCATTTATTTAAATCCTCCTGCATACAAAAGATAATTAACCAAATACAAAATAAAGCATTAAGTAATTTCGATTTAGCTAAATACGCACATCAATTAAAGATTCCAAATTTTAGAGGAGTCTTTATGCGAGATACGTTACCAAGACATCCTCGAAAAAATGAAAACTGTAGTGTTAACCTTGAACCGATGGTTAAATCTGGTTCATATTGGGTGGCTTTCTGTAAACGAGGTAAATACGTGCATTATTTTGATAGTATTGGTAATTTAAGACCACCATTAGAAATTTTAACATACCTTAAAAATTGTTATCTACAATATAATTTTCATTCATATCAATCGATTACTTCTTCGATTTGTGGACATTTATGTTTAGTCTTCTTGTATTGTATAAATAAGGGAAACACAGACTGTCTTTAAACATTTCAAAGATGGCTTTCGAAAGACGGATAACTCTTGAAGGTAAAGGCTCGATGATTGATGTTACATTGGAGTATCCGATTCATCTTATAGGAGCAGAGTTTTTTGAAATAGGACTTGCAGGATTGTATACATCTAATTCTATTCGAAATGTTACCAACCGAAATAATAAATTTCGCATTCATTTTACTAATTTTTTGTAATCAATTGATTTAGTGGTACCACCAGGTATTTATGAATTTGAAGATCTAGCCTCAACATTTGATGATTTACTTAGTTATCACTCATTGTCGAAACTTATAACAAATCATATACAAAAAACAAATCTTTATTTGGAAGAGGATATAAATGGAAAAGGACGCAACCGTCTTGTTTTGTCTTCTCCGTTTAATATTGATTTCAGTGTACCCAACAGTGTAGCAGAGGCTTTAGGTATTGAAAAGAAAGTTTACCCTAAAGAGAATAAAAAAGAAATTGAGATTGATCGAAATAGAATCGAAAGTGAAGTAAAAATTAACGAAAATAATATCGTTTTAGCCATAAAGATGAACGATGTGGATACAACAATTTTAATAATACCTGATGCTAGCTATACGTTTCAACAATTAAGTGCAAAGGTTAATGAATTATTACTAGCACATTTATTATCAGTTTTATTAGGTGAAAAAGACAAATTTCCTTCATATATTTATATTAATTGTGATAAAGTGTTCTCTAATTGTAAACTATATTCGAAAAACTTTGCTATAGATTTTGGTGTTGCAGATTCTATTGCAGATTTGTTAGGATTTTCTCATA
Organism: Meconema thalassinum; assembly: GCA_946902985.2. Lineage (NCBI taxonomy): Eukaryota > Metazoa > Arthropoda > Insecta > Orthoptera > Tettigoniidae > Meconema > Meconema thalassinum. Next base: position 71,599,435 of record OX336399.1, on the reverse strand, counting down.
AAAAGTTCGAGGCAAACATAACTCATCATTCTGAATATATGATTAAAATTAACACTGTTAATAGTATTCGAGTATGTTGCAACCTCGTGCTTGGTACGAGTTCTTATTTGAACCATAAACCAACACACTCTTTATATAATTGTAAAGCTCATGTTCCTGCTGGTTATCCGATTGTTGTACAACCAACAACAATTAATTTTTTGCCTATGAACAGCAAGGTTATTCAACATGTATCTGTGCAACTTGAAGATCATCTTCAACTGCTCATTGATTTGCAAGATGAAGATTTACCTGTAGAATTAATTATTCGTCCAGCACGTTATCTTGCTATATAAAGTAATGAAATGCTGTTATATTTTCATTCTAGTTGAGTAAGCTTACTAGAAAACATTCACAAATATGGTTATACTATATAATACTCAAAGTTTGAAAAAAAAGAAGTCGACTCTGATTCGAAAAAGAAATATAAATCAATCAGCTAAAATTTCTAAAAAAAAAAACAACAAAAAAAAACAACGCCATCACACCTTAAAATCTAAGAAACAGTTATCGAGTAACAACAAACATTTCTTACTGTCTTTAGGCTATCGCGTACTTTAATTTCAATATATATATATATATATATATATATATATATATATATATATATATATATATATATGCAATTGTTAATCTTATTTAGTTTCTATCTATATTTGAAGCTGTTAACATGTTTAACATGTTTAACATAACGGATAAAAGAGAGGTTGACAACAGAGTTGTGCGACGAGAAGAAAGAGTTTACCAACCTTATTCAGCTAATAAATTCGAAAATAATGATGAAATTCGAATACCAATTCAAAATGAAGAAAACATAGTTTTATTATCAGAAGGTGTTCTTCACTTAGAAGGACAAATTATTACTCCTAACGTAAATCTGGCTGCTTTTACTACAGCACATCCTGACCAAAATTTTGGGGCTAATCTTTTTAGCGAAATTCGCGTTACGTTAAATGGTAAAGAAATTGATCGTACACGCCATCTAGGTATAACAAGTTCTATAAAAAGCTTTGCATCATATTCAAAAACCGAATATACAGCTTTACAAAATGCTGGTTATTTTCCCTCTTTAACAACACCAGCAAGTGAAGCAAATATTGTTGATAGTATCACAAAACGTTTCCATGTAATACTTCCAAGCAACCTGTTAGGTTTAGCAGAGGATTATAGAAAGCCGATTTTAAACTGCAAGCATGAGCTAATACTTCTCAGATCGTCGAGCGACGCACGTGCGTTGCAATCTGCAACCGAAAATGATCTTTCTAAGGTCAAGTTATTTAAAGTTTATCTAAAAATTCCCTTTTTATTATTATCGGACGAAGAACAAATTAAAAGATTAAAACTAATGCAGAAAAATATTCCCATTCAGTTTGGTTATCGATCATGGGATGTTCATGTCTTGCCATCTCTTCCTAGAACAACTAAATATAGTTGGACTGTAATGACAACTTCTGAAACTCAAAAACCACGTCAATTTTATTAGGTTTTCAAACTAAAAGAATTGTACTAAATACGTGCTCTTCCTATTTTGACCATTGTAACATTAAATCTATAAGAGTTTTTTTTAAATTAATTTTTTTATCCCTATGAAATGCCAACTTCTGAAATTGCTATAAATGACTACAGCGAATTGTATGACATGTTTGTTAAATTTCGTAATGTATATTATCAGATCGATGATTTTCGTTCAGAGACTCTAGTTTCACGAGATGAATTTAAGTCTCATTGTCCGATTGAAAATGAAAATCCACAGCCTGCTTCCAGTCTCCGACCGGGTCATTAATGGAATGAATGAAGCCCCCATCTAGCGGCGAGGATATGAACTGTGCCGGCTGCCGAGGCCTGACGCACTCCTCTGGGGCAATGATTAAATGAATGACAGATGGAATAAAATGATAGTGGAGAGTGTTGCTGGAATGAAATGTTGACAGGGAAAACCGGAGTACCCGGAGAAAAACCTGTCTGCCTCCGTTTTGTCCAGCACAGATCTCACATGGAGTGACCGGGATTTTAACCACGGACCCAGCGGTGAGAGGCCAGCGCGCTGCCGCCTAAGCCACGGAGGCTTACATTATTGTAATTAATTGCCTTGAGCAAGTGGAGGCTGTGAAGACATCTTCAGTTGATGTGCGAATTGAAATCGAGACAAGTGAGAATATACCTGAAGATACTACTCTTTATTGTGTTCTTATTCATGATCGTCAAATATCTTACAGACCATTAACTAATGGAGTAATTATCTAAACCAATATTTGCTAAGTTATAAGCAAGCAAGTAAAGAAGTATTCTCACTTTAGTTGCAATCATGGAATTGACAACAACAAACTCTCCTTCTACTGATGCTGACACGTGGAATAAGAAGCAGCCAATAGTTGCAGACATTCGCATGCTAGCAAACGGCAGTTTGGAACTTGCTTACTGTATGCTAAATAACAGCAATATACCTTCATTCAGTCCTGTGTTAACATGGGTTGCAGCGTATTGTGAAAAAACTCTTTCTTCTTTTTTTGACTCTATTAAAAATAAATATGAATATTTAGTTGTGTATAATTTGCCACAAGAATTTTCTTTGTTTGCACTAAAAACACTTTCCCCTGGGTCATTAATCGATCTTAATACGATTGATGGAATGTCAGATCTAATGTTGAAGCATAGCCAACGTTTACCTACAGATTGTCCAAAACATTTACCATCTCTTGCATTGGGAAGCAATAATTGTGCTAAATTTAATGTCAATGCTGTTCAACATTGGTTAAATTCTTCTGACGGCATCATGAAAATCGTGTGTTCGATAATAAACAAGTTTCGAAACAATGGCCTTCAAGGTTTTAATAAGTTTGATTGGAACTACTTTCCTATAAACATACTGACTATATATGAGCCACAACGAATTCGTCTGGAGTGGGAACATCTACCAGATCATCTAAAAAGAAAATTTCAACTGTTTCATCTTCGCTGCAAATGTGATAACTGTAATCGCTATCTATAAAAGGTAATTCGTTAAATCTACTAGTGTTGTTGACACCTATACATATTTTGTTCTTGTTTGCTTTTTAACACAGTGTATATTTTTTTGTCAACAGAAAATAAACATCTGGACAACTAAAAGAACAAGATCATCTCAACACACACTCATCAGGACAACTAAAAGAATGAGATTACTTCAACACTCATACAAGAGAAATAAAATTGTATTAATTGCAATTCCAAATGAATAAAGAAGAAAAGGTCTTTGTACCACTTCATATTAAAGTTTTTTTTAATGATCAAGCACCTCCTCACTCCACATGTATATAAAATAATATTGTCAGGTGAGGGATTCGAACCCTCGCTTTCAATTTCTGAAAATTAGATCTTAAGTCTAACGCCTTAGACCGCTCGGACAACCCAACACACGCAAATCATGCATATTAGCCAGCGTGTTTTGTTGATTCATATCAGTTCACATTTAGCTTCGTGTGGGGAACATCTTTTTTTGTGAAGTAAAGCATCATCATGAAGTATTTTAATTGTGTAAAGTATTCCAAGAAACAGTTAATGCAAATGATATTGAGTCAAAAAGGAATGAATTTAAAATCTGAAAGAGATCGGCTAAAACATTTAAGAACTGGTCTTCAGACAGTTTTACGAACACTGCATGGTTAGCAGCTGCGGGATTTTACTATTATGGATATAAGGATATGGTCAGGTGTGCTTTCTGTAATCTGCAACTTAGTTATTGGGAAGAAGATGATGATCCGTTTGAAGAGCATAAGAAATGGGCTTTTTCTTGCCCTTACGTAAACAACATTTCTCCTAGCATAGAATTAAAATCTGAATATGAAAGACTTAAAACTTTTCAAAATTGGCCTCTTCCCTCTCCAAACGAATTTTGTTTAGCATCAGCAGGATTTTATTATACCGGTCATGGTGATAAGGTGAAATGTACATTCTGTAAGATTGAAATTTAAAATTGGAGAGAAAACGATATTCCTTTAAATGATCATAAACTATGGGCACCATATTGTCCATATTTAAGAGGGTTTTACGTTGGCAACGTTGATTTAAATCCTGAAAATCCTACTATTATTCCATATAATACAAGTTATGATACGTGTGGAAACAATATATGTTGATGTGATGTGATTTTTTGTGCAGTGTGCATTCTCAGACGTAAACGTAGACATGCTGAAGTTTGTTAAGCAGTCAAACACTCTACCAGTAATTTCATTTACTAATGGTGAAAACCCGAGTAAAAGTGAAAAAAGAAAGCATGGTGTTTTACTACCGAACACTATTCGATGTATCATTTGCGGTCCATCGAACTGTGGCAACACAAACGTAATGCTAAATTTATTATGTCACAAAAATGGAGTTCGTTTTGAAAACGTTTATATTTATTCTAAATCACTTGCTCAAAGTAAGTATGTTGAATTAAAAAAGTTTTTGGACTCCTTAAAAGAAATAAAAAGTGATTTTTTCCGATAATGATGAAGTTATGCCTCCAGAAATGGCTAGAAAAAACTCTATATTTGTTTTTGATGATGTAGCCAGCAATAAACAACAACACATGAAAGATTATTTCAGTAGAGGTCGTCATCACGAAGTTGTATTTTATCTTTGTCAAACATATTCTTGTATACCTAAACATCTATTTAGAGATAACGCTAATTTTTTAATTCTTTTTAAACAAGACGGAACAAACTTGCGTCATGTATATAACGATCATGTAAATACAGATATGAGCTATGATCAGTTCTTCGATATTTGTTCTTATTGTTGGCAAAACTCTAAGTTTGGCTTTTTGGTTATCGATAAAGATAGCGATTTACAAAATGGTCGATATCGCAATGGATTTGATGTTTATTTTCAGTTATAAATAATAGTTCAAAAGAGCTAAATGCTCATTCGCGTTATACACTTTGTGTGGTTAACAACCTAACTATGGCATCGTTTAACAAAATCAATAACGTGTCTATCAAACCACCAACTTCACGCCATGATATTGCAACTAAATCGTATGTTGATGATAAGCTACTGCAATATGGAAATCAAGTAACAACAACAACAAGCGATGGGCATCTAAGTATTAACGGCAAACGGTTAAAAGATGTTGGAACGCCCATACATGTTGAAGATGCTTGCAACAAAGGATATGTACTGAAGTTACTGAATGAGCTAAATAAAATTGAGTCTGAAGAAGACATACAACGAAACATTAACGACCTTAAATGTTTAATTTTTTCAATTTGTAAAATAGAGAAACAACAACTTGACTTTGAAAACAAACGTCTCGCATGCTTAGCTTTACCATCATCTGCAAATGATGCAGTAAACCTTATTGCAATGCAGCAACATACATCGAATATAAAAAAATATCTGGAAAACCGAAAAACCGAAGTGTTACAACGAGTAGAATTCATTCATGGTTTAGTGAGTGAATTTACAGAAGATCACTTTCCGTTTGATGATGATAGTCTCGACTTGGGTAACAAAAGAATAAGAAATGTTAAAGATCCAATTCAAAATCAAGATGCGATATCGTATTCTTTTCTTAAAATTCATGTAACAAAAGAACTCGATGAAATTAAAAAATCTCTTTTGAATATAAACAAAGATGATGAAACTGTAGATATGTTAAATAGAAGAATAACAAACATATCTCAACCAATCGATTCGTTAGATGCAATAAACAAATATTATTTAGAAAACTTTGCTGCTTCTCGAAAAGATCTAGAAGACTTAATCACTAAATTTAATAAACAAAACTTCTTAAACGTAGACGATGGTGGGACTTTAAATATGATGAGTAGACGAATTACTCACGTAAACAATCCCATATACGATAACGATGTAGCAAATAAGACGTTTGTTGAACAATATGCCGCTTCACGAGATGAATTTGAAAAAATGAAACAGACTGTAAACAATCTACAACATCAAAAACAAACAAATGTTGAGTTTCCTGTTAACGACCAAGATGTGACAAATAAACGGTTTGTAGAACACTATGCTGCTTCATGAACTGAAGTTAATCAGCTAAAAGAAATTTTAAGCAATTTACAAACTCGTATTAAGGGTGTTGCTAACAATCTAAATATTGTTAAAAAAGAAGAACTTGAAAGTTACGCTGCTGCATCCAAAGATGAATATAACAAGTTAAAAACTGAACTAGAAAATATTGAGCAATTGGTTAACAAAGAACCACTCGAACGTTTTACCGCATCCAAAGAAGAATATGGTATATTACAAGATGAAGTAAAGAAAAAGAACTTATCGAAATTTATTCTGAAATTCTCCAACACACCATCAATCCATTCACCGGAATACACGCTTCATAATCATAATATACAATACCAACTTCCCTATAAAGGTATATTAAAACCAATTTTTGTTTCACCAAGATCTCCAATTGTGTATGCAATTTTAAATATACGTCAAGAGATTGAACTGGATGGCAGTGACATTGTAGTTGAAGAACAAGATGAAATACAGTTTCGACTTAGAGACCCCGAGAAACATAAAACCAATGATCTTCCTCTTCAAATTGATCTTGAATATACTATAAATAAATAAAACAACTACAATTTTAGTTTAGTCATGGAGAAGAGCTTGAAGATTAAAGCTGAAAGTCGAGTAAAGGATAAACTTTCTCGCTTAAAAAAAGATGTTAAGGACAAGTATCTTTCACTTCAAAATGATGTTAGACGTCAAGAATTAGTTTAAACCAGTAACAAATTCATTAAATCAGCTTGTAGCTATTGCTAATACAACGTCAACTAAGAAAAAAGGAAATCAAAAAAGAAAAAAAAATGATTATTCTGAATCAACTGCTACTTCAGACGAAGAAGATGGAGATAGCATCAAAATAATTACACTACTTAACCGCTACTTTGATCCGTTCATTAAACAAAACGTGGATAGAACATTTGGTATAACGATAAGAAATAATAAACAATACTTGGGACGTGAACGAGTTTTCTTTGATAAAAAGTGGATAAAAGTTGGTGGTGAAAAATTTCCTATAACAGAAGGTCTACTTGAATTGATTCAAAGGAAAGTACCAGATCACTCTCTAATCGATAGGAGTGATTTAAATTCTTATTTGAAATTATTAAATGTTTCAAACGTGCACAAAAGAAATTATGCAAGCAATGCAGCTCCGAGAGGAACACAATCTCATAAGTATAAAAATATAATCGAACCCCTTCTTACTGAAGACATAGATAGAATTATAAAAACAACAGATGAGAATGAAGAAGCAAATACTACGATGCATACTGGATATGGCCAAAAGAAACACATCACACCACAAGCCATTTGGAAATTCGAAGGAGGAAACAATATTGAATTTGTCCATTGGAATGAACCAAACAAATTAGTATCAAGACTTAAAAATTAATTGCATCGAAAGCTGCAGGTCACACAGGACTTGACAGCGAAATCTTTGCAATTGAAGAAGAACTAAGAATTGCAGGATATATTGAATAAAAATTCATACATTTGTAAAACAATGCACAGTATGTTATAAATCTTTGTTTAGAAATTAACTATGAACGAAATCAGACGAGAAATTGCAAAAGAACTTCATGCACCTCTTAGAAAAAAGTTTAAAAGGCGACATGTTATTAGCAAAGGAATCGATGACCTCCATGAAGCTGATCTTGTGGACATGTCAAAACTTGCAAAATGGAATAATGGATTTAAATATTTATTAACCATTATTGACGTTTACTCAAAATATGCATGGGCAATTCCTCTTAAAACCAAAAAAGGAAGTGAGATTGTAAAAAGTTTAAAATTTGTTTATTCTCAAAATAAAGATTGCCCAATTATTTTCACACTGATCGAGGAACGGAATTTTATAACCGTGAATTCAAAACATGGTCTCAGAAACAAAATCTAAAGCATTATTCCACTGGGAGCTCCATAAAAGCGAGTGTAGTAGAAAGATTTAATCGAACTCTTAAGGAATCGATGTGGAAAGAGTTCACAACACGTGGTTCATACCGATGGGTAAATATTTTGCCTGAGTTATTAGTAAAGTATAATCACAAAATACATCGCAGCATTGACATGAAACCTATTGATGTAAAAAGAAACAATCAACCCCGCTTGCCAACACAATATAATGAAACTTTAAGAAAACCAAAATATAAAATTGGTGACATTGTAAGAATATCAAAAATCAAGAAACATTTCAGCAAAGCATACGAAGCTAATTGTACTACGGAATTATTTAAAATTTATAAAGTTCAAAATACTAATCCACGAACATATCTTTTAAAAGATAATAAAAATTTGCCGATATTTGGGGCGTTTTATGAAGCAGAGTTACAACGAACCAAACATCCTAATATTTACTTAGTTGACAAAGTACTACGTAGAAAAGGCTAGGATTCGATTCAACTCACAACTCTTGGATTTCGAACAAAAACATATTCTAATTAAAACAATGTAAGTTTTTTTAATTCATCGCAAAATATATTATTATTATTATTATTATTATTAATATTATTAGTATTAATGTGTCTCTATATATTTTCAGCTCACGAAAACCAACACACTCAAGAAAGAAAAGAATGATTGTACTTACCTTCCACACAAGATAACCAGCATATTCAACTCTGCAGACAGCATCTTCAATTCTCAGCATCTTGGCGAAAAAAAAGAACTACTTACCACTTTAAGAACGAAGATCATACCATTTTGTTTTCACTATTTCGTATTATATAATTAATGTAAACCACAATGATTAAAATAAATATATTTTAAAAAATATATACATCCGTCATTTTAAATAAAAAACACTGACCCCTGTCCATTTAATTAATGATTTGACAATCATCATCATCAGCATCATCATCATCAACTTCTTCTTCTTCTGCTTCTTCTGTTTCTCCAACACGCTCCTCATCCTCTTCTTCACGTTCTTCTGCTAGAGGAGGCGAAGGAGTCATTAAATCCCCCAACCTCAGTCCATGAAGAGGAGTCATACTTATAATATCCTCACCCCTCACTCTGAATGCTCGAAGTCTATTAATAAAAACATTAATAATTTCAATATGTAGTCCATTTAATATTAATTCTGCACTATATCGTTGGTCTGACACTATTTCCTTCACTTCAAACTTGAAAATTTCTCTTTCTCGATCACTAAAATTGTTTATGATTATTCCTTCTTCTACTTTTACAGCCGAAATAAGGTAATTTAAGTTCAGCGCCCTCGCTCGCTCTCCTATTAATTTCACCTCTCCTATGCGGCACAACTTCTCAATAACACATTCAAATACGTTCATGATGAGAGCAACTATGGCTCCCAAACCATCTCTGCTCATATATATTATGAAGTTAAATAAACAAAAAGCTCATTAAACATATCACATGAATGAGGCTCTGTGAACGGACATCCAAATTTGTTCTCTCATTAAAATAATTTCAGAGTTCAATAATGACGGTTAAGAATTTAAAACAAACAAACCAATATTCATTTCATGCAGTTAATGCTATATATTTGTCTTATAAAACAGTCTATGCAGAAAGAGACCACAGAGCACGCAAGCCCGCAAGAAATGTTAACTAACAGCTGCACATCCTATATGGAGTAGCAAGCAGGACCTCCCACGTTCAGCATGCTAGCGCTAGTCAAAGAACGATAACAGCCGCGCGCGAGGCAAAAGGTTATCCGATTCAAGCGGTCAAGGGTCAATCTCTTCTTAGTGCTAACACATGCAGACCAATTAGCAAACGCATGTGAATAACCAACTGGCTCTCCATGGGCGCGTCGCGCCCAGACAGTCTCATTCAAATGTTAGTACACCTAAAACATTTCCGCTAACAAAGACGCCATTTGAACATTTTCTTTTCATTTTTGTCCTATACACCTGAGAGTTGGTTTACTGGTAGAGGAGATAGAGAGCTTTCATTTATGTCAAACAAACTTTTTTATAGATTTCCTAAATTTGGAAAATATAGCCTATTTTCAAAATTCAATTTATTTTGTCCTAGAGAGTTGAAATTTGGTGTGGGGGAAGGTCAACCCATTCCCACGCTAACACGTGCAGTGCACATGCTCGCTCCTGGACCACATGCTCGCTCTAAGGACCCATGACGTCATCGCGATTACACAATATCTGCTCGTGATGATGCAATATTCAAAGGGATCATTCTTATCCTACTTAGGTGTTCGATCGTTTTTTCATAAATCCAATTTTAGGGGCCTATGTGGAGGGGTGAAATTCTGGGGAACGAAGTCCACTAAGGAAGGATTTTTGGATATTCACTCATCATCCCCCAGCAAACCTATTGCAGTTAAAACTTGAAATTTTGGGGTATGTTCGTTGTATGTCGAAAAAGTCCAGTAAGGATGGATTTTTGGATATTCATGTTCTGAAGGGGTTTTAAGGGGGTTAAACTTGCATTTCATTGAATAACAATATCTCACGAGTTGTTTCATTTGGGAATGTGATATTCGGCATACATACTAATCATTGAAAATAAGCAGACATATGTCTAAGGGTTTATCGATATGGTGTATATTATGAGGTGAAAGGGGAGAAAATTGGGGGTTGAAGGATTCTTAACGGAGCATGTACTGTATCTCTTATTCAACATACGCGATAAGTTTGAAATTCAGCGGAAAAAGCAGCTTAAAAATAAGTAAATAGGTGTTCGACCATTTCTTCATAAATCCAATTTAAGGAGTCCATAGGGAGGGGTAAAATTCGGGGGTGGGGGGGAGGAACAGGAAAGAAAGTGTCCTAACTGATTGACTCACTTACTCACTCATCAAACCCAGGGGGGAAAACAGTTTTAAATAAGTAAATAGGTGTTCGACCGTTGTTTGTTTTCATAAATCCAATTTAAGGGGTTCATGGGGAGGGTGAAATTCTCAAAAATAAATGAAAGAAAATGTCCTGACTGACTCACTCACTCATCATCGCCCAGCCAAAATTATTGAAGTTAGAAGAAACATGAAATTTTGGGGATATGTTCGTTGTATGTCGAAAACGTCCACTAAGGAAGGACTTTTGGATATTCAGGTTCTAAAGAGGTGTTAAGGGGGGTAAACGTGCATTTCATTGAATAACAATATTTCACGAGTGGTTTCAATTGGGGATGTGATACTTGGTATATATACTAATCATTAAAAATAAGCTGACAAATGTCTAATGGTTTTTCGATGTGGTGTATATTATGAGGTGAAAGGGATGAAAAAAGGGGGTTGAAAGATTCCTAACGGAGCGTGAATCTCTTAAACGATATAGGCGAGGAGTTTGATTTTCTCCGATTTTCAATCAGCTCAAAAATAAATAAATGAATAAATAATTAAAATAAGTAGGTGTTCGACCGTTTTTTCATAAATCCAATTTAAGGGGCCTATGGGGAGAGGTGAAATTCCGGAAGAAAAACGTCTGGATGTTCACTCTCATCGACCAACCAAAACTATTAAAGTTAGAAGAAGGGGATATGTTTGTTGTGTGTCGAAAAAGTCTACTAAGGAGGGATTTTTGGATATTCAGGTTCTAAAGGGGTGTTAACGGGGTTAAACCTGCATTTCATTGAATAACAATATGACACGACTATGACGCGAGCGAAGCGAGACGAAAAATGAGATGGCGTGTGTCTGTTTATTACTCAATCACGCATGAACCACTGGTCCGATTTACATATAGTTTACATGGAAGTAGCTGATTTACCTGGTTAACATATAGGCTAATTTTGATTTCAATACTTTGCACTATTTAAAGATGGCGACCATTTTAGTGACGTCACTACACCCTTTGGTTTCAAACTTTCATATTTCCATTTCAAATAAAAAGTGAACGCTAAGAAATAGCAAACTTTTGATGGCATATACGAGGTTTAAAATTACATTTTCTATCCGAAAGGTATTTCCAACGGTTAGCGAGTAAAACCTAAATTTGTGCTATAAAACACGTTCAACGCCGAGCGGTGTAGTTGGACAATAGTTCCTTAATCTCCCTCTGCGCAGCACCTCGCCTATCCCCTGTTTTAACTGTCACCTTCACATTTTAATTTATTTATGACGCGTAGCGAAGCACGGGTACTTCAGCTAGTAAATAATATATTTTATATAAGCTGAAGTGGAATTTCTTTTGTATATTTTTTAATATCAGTGGAAATGCAAATGGCCGGCCCCGTGGTGTTGAGGTAGCGTGCTTTCCTCGCACTTTGAGGCCACGGGTTCGAATCCCGGCTCCGTCAATTATTTTGGAAACTGACGGAAAGGGCTGGGAAGGGGTGCACTCAGCCTCGTGAAGAAAATTGAGGAGCTTTCTGAAAGTGAGACAGCGCCCCGGTCACGGAGACAGATTTAACGGCCGTGGGGACACGACGCGCTCACCATGTGTCACCCCATAATCAGCAGGCCGAATGGCTGGGCAGCGATCACTTGGTAGGCGTAGGCTCTTCATTAGCTGTAGCACAACGGGTTCTTTTTTTAAATTACAAATGATATTTTTGTGTATAAACTGCAATTCTACCAAGCACCTTTGATATTTTATTTTCTTACTAGGGTATTACGTATTTTAACCACTTAAGATAATTGGGTCACCTTGAACGTATTGTCTACTGAACAATTAATCATCTCATATGCTCTATGAAGGCAAGACTGAAATATGGCTTCTATGTTTTCTAGTTATGCAGCATAGAGTTGTAAGGCTAGCCTCTCCCTGTGTCTACAAGATTGATGGAGTGAAATACTGGAATACGGTCAAACCACAGTAACTACTTATCTGCGCTGGCCTGTTATTCTGTGCTGGGCTTGGAATATATTAGTCCGCCCCTACCTAATAATTGAGCTCGATAAATCATGTACGACTTATCCTTGAAGTCGATATTAACAAGACAGTCTGATGGATCAGAAAGTACAACCAAACAGTTCTAGAAGATCCAAGAGGTCCAATTCCCGAATGTGCTTATCCTTTGATTTAACTTGTACCTTTTCATGCAAATGCTTGAATTGTACCTTATTATATTTGAATTGCAGACAATGGCCATAGCGGGGTATTTTTTGATGAACGCCCGTTGTCTCCCTACCAAGTTCAATTTCAAGTAGTTCCAACTTTGGCAATACGAGATGCCACTGTCACTGACACCCAGAAAAACTTGGAACTTGATAAAGCGTGTATAACCAAATAACCTACACATTTTGCTACACACTGCCAATTGTAGTGGTAGGTTCTTTTACATGCCTTAAATCTATGACAGCCGGCCCCGTGGTGTTGGGGTAGCACGCCTGCCTCTCACCCGGAGGCCCCGGGTTCGATTCCCGGCTCCGTCAGGAATTTTAAAACTGACGTGAGGGTTGGAACGGGGTGCACTCAGCCTCGTGAGGACAATTGAGTAGCTGTCTGACAGTGAGGCAGCGCCCCGACCACGAAAACCAAGATTAACGGCCGAGGGGACCCGATGCGCTGATCACGCATCACCCTAATATCTGCTGGCCAAATGGCTGGGCAGCGGTCGCTTGGTCGGCCAAGGCCCTTCATGGGCTGTATAGTGCCAGGGGTTGACTCTTGAAATCTATGACCAACCGGCTTTAGTTCCACTCCAAAAGAAGGCATACTGAAGGATTTTAACGCTCTACAAATCTGACGACTTCGGCCGAGTTTGAACCCGTGATCTTGGGCATAGCAGGTCAGCATTCTACCGACTACGCCACCTAATATGAATTTTCATGCCTTTCGCTGCAGTGAGCTGGTAATAATCAAATACTAATTAATTGTACCTTATTCGAAATACGTATTCGGACATTCACATTGTTCAAACATTCGATTCATTTATTTAAATTTTTAACTAGCGAATATTCGTAGTAGCCGAATTAAACGAATATTCGTGTGATATGTATAGCCTTCGTTTAATTTAGAGGAGCCTTCTACTCAAAAATGAACTTCCATACCTTTCGCTGTAGAGCGGGTAATGATCGATTAATAAAAACAAAAGTTTGGTGCTTTTCAGTCGATCAACACGAACATACCCAAAATAGGTTATACCCTAATCCTGAAAAAAACTAACTCTTTTGGGTACATTCGTGTTGACCGACTGAAATGCTCCAAACTTTTATTTACTAAGGCAACACTGAAAAATGGTTTCAAACCCCATAATGTGATCGATTAATAACAATCGATTAAATTGGAGAGGGTTTCGAAAAAAGGAAACGAAGGGGTTTCAGCAAAGTTTTTGAATTATTGTTCAATGTTTACAATTTAGGACAGGAATATTTTTGTTTTACTTTGGTTTAGCACAGTTGGGTAGCGTGATGGCACGGTGGCTTAGCTGCTCGTCTTTCACCCGGTCATCCGGGGTTCGAATCACGGGAACAGCGGGGTGGAATTTTCAAGTGAAAAATCACGTCGTGTCAGGAAGAGCATCCGGTCTTAAATCCCCGGCCAAAACCAAAATGAGCCCGGATGGTTCCGGCTGAAGAAAGAAAAAAATGTTTTAGCACAGCTTTTACATCGAAGGTATATTATTAAAATCTATATGTCCCACAATATATTTTAATTATATAAATATCTGTTTTAATTCTGTAAGAGCGTAGCTAAATGAGTGAAGTACATCGATTAATCGAAAAAACAATCAATTATTCGACCAACTGATTAATCGAATAATCGCTCAATAGATTAATCGTTATTTGTTGCAATGAATCGAATGTACGGATTCGATTAATCGATTAAATATACTAGCCCTAGTCTGGACGCTAATTCCTGACAAACAGACAGACTTTGAACTGTGGGCATATTTGGTCATGATACATTTTGGTTGGTTAGTTCTTAAGTTTAGGGGCTGCGACAACGCGGTCATGTAGCCCCGTGTACTTTGGGTGTGTGTAGAATCTGTCTGATAACCGGTGTTAATTGTGATGACTGAATGAGTGTGTGTTATCTGTTGTTTTTTTTAAATTTAAATACAGACTGGAACTTAGAATTTTCAAATAGTTCCTACTTTTGCCACCAAGCGCCACCGTCAACGACTACTAGGTGAAATTAAGAACTTTTCTACTAGACGCCACCGCAGTCGGCCCTTGGCAACGAACGTAGAAACCTAAGAGCATTGTTTACATTCTTAACCTATCGAATTTAGCTTCACACAGGTGCAATTAGTGGAAGGTTCTTTAACATGCCATAAATCTATGACATGGAACCGCCGGCTTTACTTCCCCTCCGAAGCAAGGCATACTGAGGGATTTTTAACGCTCTTAAAAAATCCGACGGCTTCGGCCGGGTTTTAACCCGCTGTCTTGGGCATACACTTTATACACTTTATCTCGAATAAATACAAACTTTAAACAAAAGTTTAAAATAATGCAAGACTAAAACTCTCTTTTCCTAGGATTAGACTATACCGTGTCTTGGGTGAGGTTTTGTCTAGGAACACCAAACTAGCTAAGTTTTAATTCACTGGCCATTAAAGTCAATATATCTTACCAACCTTTTGGTAGGCTTCATAGGGAGGTTAAGGCTGCTCGAGCTTTTAGCTCTCACAGTAAAGAGGCGCAGGTGCGCTTTTTAAAAGAGGAGGTAGCGCGCAGTTCACTACTTCTTTGGGGGCCGGGCACAGACACCAAGAGCCCGCTGATGAGCCATCTTGGTGTTCCTAGGCGAAACCGCACACAAGACACGACATAGACCTAGAACAATTGCTGAGTTTTAATTTATAATAATGTTATTGGTTTACGTCCCTTTTAACTACTCTGGCTTTCAGAGACGCCCGGGTGCCGGAATTTTGCCCCGAAGGGGATCTTTAACGTGCCAGTAAATCTACGGACACGGCTCCCTCGCATTTGAGCACCCTCAAATGCCAGCTGACTGCACCAGAATACGAACCTGCAACCTTGGGCCCAGCAAGCGAGAACGTTACCGCTGAGCCACGCAGCTAGCCGAGTTTTGATGATGATGATGATGATGATGATGATAATTGTTGTTTTAAGGGGCCTAACATCTAGGTTATCGGCCCCTAATGATCTGGGTGATAGCGAAAATGATAATGAAACGGAAACCAGAACGAAAATTAAGTCCGACGAAAAATACTTACAAAAAGGAACTCAGATTGAAACAACTCACAAAATGTTCTTACAAAAGGGAATTTAGAAGGAAAAGATTCACAAAAGGAATAGTTTGAAAAATTCCCACAAAATAAAGGCTAGGTTCAAAATACGTACAAAATGCAATGTAGCGTCGAAATACGTACAAAATACAATTGAAATTCAAAGTACTTACAAAATGCAAATGAAATTGAAAATACACGATGCAATTCAGATTGAAATATTCCAGTTCCAATCCAAATTATTCACAAAGTGCAATTGAAATTCAAAATACTTACAAAATGCAATTGAAGTTGAAAATGCCTACAAAATGTACGGTAGATTCAAACGACTCACGTGGATTGACAATACTTACAAAATGCAATTTAGATTGAAAATACTTGACAAAATGTAATTTAGATTCAAAATACCCACAAAATGCAATTAAGAATCAAAATATGTGCAAAATGCCCACCAAACAAAATGCAATTTAGATTCAAAATTCGTGCGAAATGCGGTTTTGGTTGAAAATACTTACAAAATGCAATTGAAATTCAAAATTCTCACTAAAAGGCCCGGCTACCTGCATTGAAAGACTTACCAAAAAGCAATTTAGATTGTCAATCTTTACAAAATGCAATTGAAGTTGAAAACAATCGCGAGATGTAATTTAGTTCGAAAAAAAAAAATTACAAAATGCAACGTAGATTAAAAATACCTTACAAAATCGCTAAAAGAGAATTTAGATACACGGTGAACCAAGTAACAAAAACAGTGCGGAAATCTTAAAGAGAAAGGAAATATAATGAAAAGAGGAGAGGAGAGGATAGGAGAGGGGAGAGAGGAGAGGGGAGAGAGGAGAGGGTCCACCCCAAAGGTAAGGGACAAAAGGGGAAAACGGACCCAGTTCAGGAATCCCTCGGGGTCGCCAACTCCCGAACTCACCAGCCGTGAGCCCCTGAGGGTGTAGCATTATCTAGGGTGCACCATAAGGGGTGGGGCTACATACACCCGGCCTCCTTAAGGGCCTGGAGCACAAGGCAGGAGGTAAAAGGAAAAGAAAAAGAAGGCTGACCCCTCACAGAAGGAGGATATCAGGAAAGATGAGAGAAGGGCCAAAGAAGGCGGGAAAGTGAAAGACTCCCTAGGCCTCGGATACCCTAATACCGTCGGGGTAGTAGCCGAGTTTTAATTCACTGGCCGTGAAAGTCAATATACCATCTTAATGCAAGACTATTTTACTTATAGAAATGGGTCAAGTAACAAAATATATTTATGAAAAGCCAAGAATATAACCATGGCAGCCCTTGTCTTTATTGAGGAAGTTTAAATATTCAGTAAGTTGAAACCTTGAGTCAATAAATAGTTGTACTTTAATCTCAGTACCGGTTTCGACCACATTCTGACCTTCTTCAGCGTTATATAAAACACGAAAAGAAGCAAGACTCACATACAAAAATTTCCTGATCAGAAGTCGTTTTCAAAATAATTACTTAAAATGCTAATAGTCTAAGGGCTGAAAAAAATACTTAAAAATTAAAAAGAAATAGATCTGTTACAATGTGTTCCACCATACGGAAAATCTATTTAATTGAAGAGTGAGATTTGAGATGAAGAAAGTCGTTAACATTTTTGTGAAAATGGATTATGTTAGCTCTACTTGTTTCACATGGAGCTAGTTTATGGACGCCTCGGCTCTTTCGAAATGCGGAGATATAGGTGGTTGCTACTAATACCCATGACAGAGCGTCGCAGCAATGAATCAATATTAAAGCAGCTTGACATCAAGACGTGACTGTTGACCTGCGTGAACCAGCAGAATCTCAGGTACTTTGGTCACATAGCTAGAAAACCAGATATATTTGAGGAACTTCTTTAAGAAGGAATCGTTGATGGCCATCGACCAAGAAGATGAGCGTCATCTCGATGAGCAGACCAAATGAGTTACATGAAATATATACTCGTAGTTTCCGCCACGTTAAACAAGTTGCTAATAATGTAGCTCTACCATTTGTCCCCATCACTACAAGAATGGTGAGTCCATGTTATCATAAAATAGATTCTAACAATGCAGCCTGATCATTTGTTCCCATCACTGCAAACATGGTGGTTACAGTCCGTGCCACCTTAAATAAGTTACGTACATTGTATCGTTACCATTTGTCCCCATTGCTACAGAATTGATAATAATTATAGTCCACGTTCCTTAAAACAGTTACTAACAATGTAACATTACCAATTGTCCCCATGGCTACAAAATTGGTGATCATAGATCACGTTACCTTAAATTATTTTCTAGTAATATTACCTTACCGTTTGTCCCCATCACAAAACATGGTGATTATAGTCCACGTTACCTTAAATTAGATTCTAACAATGTAACCTTTCCATTTGCCCTCATCGCCCCAACTTGGTGATTATACCATGACGAATAGAAGGACCTAGTGTGAGGACTCCGCCATTTTCGCACGGTAGTTTCTGGTCCCGCCGCTACAAGCACTGTAAGCGATTATGTCCAACACGTGCTGTGTTTCCGTTGAGCCGGGTCGTAGAAAGTGCGCGAGAAGTTACTGTGTGAGATATTTGTGTGAATTAAATTGAATTTTCTTTGCTTTCAGTTCTTAAATTCAGTTCATTGTGTCTTGTGTACATCAGCGTTTTGTGTTTTGTGTACTTCACACATATTTCTTATGTGGCTTGGTTCATTTAATAGTTCAACATGCCTTATTGTTTTGTACCTGGCTGCAAGTCAGGGTATGGTCGAGTAGTTGACGATATACGATTTTTCTCACCACCGAAGGATACAAATCAATTTGAAAAATGGGCCAGAGCTATTCCACGAAAGGATACGAAGTTAACGCGTAGTAGTAGAATTTGTCAAATTCATTTCTCTGATGATTTGATAGTAAAATCAGATAATTTTATAGTGAATGGTGAAGAAGTGGAAATCTCTCGTGTGTGGTGGAAGTTACGTCCTGGAGCAGTGCCTCATTTTCCCCCTAATTTACCGAAGTAGTGAGAATAAGTCCCGTAAAGCTCCCAACAGGAAAAAGAATCTCGACACCACCAGAAAAAGAAGATTGAAGATGGGAGTGGAGCAACGAATGAGGCATTAAAAGGTCAGTCCAATGTTGATAAGAATTTGGGTCATTCTAGTGTACTTACTGATGCTGAAAAGACTATAATATTGCTCAAAAGGCGCCTAAAGAATGCTAACCGTAATTTAATTCGCGTTAGATCCCGCCTCAACTCAGCAAAATCGAGAATTAATTTGCTGGAGAAGCAGGTTCGAATTTCACAGGCATTTAATTACAAAGATAACGATTACAGTGGCGGATCCAGGCCTTGCGATGCCCTGGGCGATATGATAAGGTGAGGCCCACAACAATAGAAAAAAAATTATCGAATAAAATGGAAAATAGTTTGGTAATAATAATAATAATAATAATAATAATAATAATAATAAAATAAAGAATAGTTACAATATTTTGAATACACTACAGTACATTATTTTAATAATATGAAAGAAACCTTTAAGTCCCCTTGAATAAGATTATGTAAACAATGAAATATTAAAATATTACTTTGCGACTTTTTTCCCGGCTGAAGACTTGTATTATTTCACTGAAATCTTAACTTGCTAAACGGTCTCGAGAGGTCATAGCTGCACTGAAGAAAGGAAGATGAATTATAAATTAGTTTGAAAAGTATACTTAATTAATTAATTAATTAATTAAATGTAGAAAAATCCATGGCGCGGGGCCCCTAGGACCGCGGAGCCCTGGGCGGTCGCCCTCCTCGCCCTCCCCTGGATCCGCCCCTGATAACGAACACCTTAGCAAGAAATGCCAGGAAAAATCTCCCAATGGAATGAGGTACAGCAATGAATTCATTTTAGAGTGTTCATTGTTGAGAATAAAATCACCGAAAGGATCCCGTCATTGTCGGCGACATAATCTCTTGCCTGTGCCTTCAGAAAGTCACTTGAGAAAACTTTGTAAAGGACTTAAGTGCCCTTATGGAGTTAATACGCATCGTATAAATGCTATTTAAGACTATTTTAAGGAAGAAAAGAATGATAATTCACGTTACGGTGTTGTAATTTTCGAAGAAGAGAAGCTAAGAGAAGAAATCGAGTTAAATAGCTTTTCTGATAAAGTAGATGGATTAGTTGATTTAGGTGGACACACACCTGACCTCCAGAAGAACGTACTTGCAAATCACGCTCTAGTGTTCAAGTTCGTACCTTTCGTGCATAATTGGATGCAGCCAGTTGTTGTTTATGCAAGCAAAAATGCTACTCCAGGGGTTTTTCTCGCAAAAATTCTAATATAGTCTAGGTGATTTTGCAGTTAGAAGAGGCTGGGGCGGGGGTGGCTGGCTTTACTTGTGATGGTAGTCAATCAAATACAAAGGCCAGGAATTCGTTAGGAGTCAGTGGCAAGACAAGCTCTCTACAATCTCATATCCTTAATCCTGCAGATGTTATGAGAAAGATCTGGGCTTTCTCCGACTGTATACTCCAGGAATCTGTGCGTTCCGTAACATGCAATGAAGACCGTAGTTCTTATTTCCGTGAATTATATTTTCCATTGTGCTCTGCCGTGCTATTTTAATTGTAACCGCTAATTACTTTTTAAAAGAGTATTAGTTACAAAGTAATTCGTTTCCCTTAGCACCATCCCTAAGACCAGCTGACCCCGGCAGTGTGGAACTTGCCCACTCTAGCGCTGCCTGGCGAGGCGCGCTTGAACTTCAGGAGTCTCCTCACTTTCTCCTTCTATTCGTCATGATTATACTTAACCTTGAATTACGTCCCTATTCCAATGGAATCCAGGAAGGTCATTCCATAAGTCTGCTGATGAACTTGATTTGGTGCATTCAGGTCAAACCTGCAGAGATGGAAAAAACCTGGGACATCTGTTAGTTAAAAATATCACACTCCTACAAATGGGCATGTTGTTTAGAAAGAAGCAAAGCGACGAATCCTTTCGGCAGTGATAACATGAACAATGTTTAGAGTACCTTGGGATTGATATTGCAATGCGGAGCGGTACAGGTCATTACAACTAAAGCCCAGTGTAACATCTGTTGTTCACAGCACATTACTCCTGACGGTAACCCTGCTCGATAATGTGCTGCACAGTAGCGAACACATGTACCTAGCACAGTGATTATAACCATCAAGGAATGAAGGAACATTCATAGCCTGAGCTTAAATCACTTTAAGGGATTGTTTTTGAGAGAATGAGATCTAGGTAAACGTAAAATGATGATGATGATGATGATAATTGCTGTTTTAAGGGGCCTAACATTTAGGTTATCGGCCCCTAATTGTTTGTGTGATCGTAAAAATGAAACTACAAATAAATGTAACTACGAAACTTACGGGCTAGAAGAAGATAAGGACAAAAGAAAGGAATAACGGAAAGAAAAGACAGGAAGAAAGGAATTGCCCGTAACCCTCGAATAATAATGACTGAGGGACTTGGAAGGAAGTAGAGCCACGAAAGGCAGATAGGAAAGGGAAAGAGGAGCGAGTTCGCCCCAAAAGCAATGGAGAAAGGGGAAAAACCGGACCCAGCTCAGGAACCCCTCGGGGTCACCAACTCCCGAGCTCACCAGCCGTGAGTCCTTAACCCGGGATCGGTCGCGCTGTTAGAAGAAATCTAACATTTGCAGTTTCTTCGTCGCCATTTTGTTTTCGCATGGTGGATGGCGCAGAACTCTCGGAAATGCTTCCCACACTACCTGAGTACCACCATTCTGTTACTTTCAAGGGTGGGGGTGTCGCGCGAGATTGGTAACGGTGTTTTGAATAGGTCGAGACCAGTGTGTTAGTTGGATTCTAGCTGCGGGACTGGTCGCGTTAGTGTTGTGTTAGGCAGTTTCTAACGGCGCGACCGTTGACGTTGTATGTTTTTCCGCTTATAGTTAGTGACATACGTGTACAAGTGAGGCGTATAACATGGCTTTGAACCCAGATGAGGATCTAATTATGCGGTGGATGGAGGAAGAAGATGAGTATGTGACTCCTAGTTCTTTTCTAGACGACAGTGGTGAAAGTGACGCACCTTCTGAACATAGTGAACACAATTCTGATACAGAACAATCAAATGAGAGTGGAGACGAGAGTGAAGTGCATATCCGTGATTTACTCGGACGTAGACCAGCTGCAGAGTACGTAGGTAAGGACAAAATTACCAAGTGGGAGGTCCATAAGCCAATTCCTACTAAAACACGCCAGCAAAATATAATCACTAAACTGCCTGGTGTTAAAGGGCAAGCGAAGAATTGTACGAACTTTATCGATTGCTGGAAAATATTCTTTCCTGATGCAACAATAAGTGAAATTGTACACTTTACTAATGAAAAAATACAGATAATGGATTCTTCATATGGTCGTGGTTTTAGAGACTGTGGGCTCACTAATAATGAAGAAATGGCAGCGTTTTATGGAGTGCTGTACATGCTAGGAGTAAAAAAGGCTCAACACTTGAACACTATTGAAATGTGGGCTACAGATTGAACAGCACCAGAATTTTTTTCTGCTGTTATATCCGAAAGAAGATTCCACATTCTGGTGCGGGCAATACGGTTCGATGAGAAGAATTCAACAGCAGACAGGACATATTTGATGGTTTCGTAAAACGGTGCATTGATAGCTATACACTTGGAGAATACGGGACCATTGACGAGATGCTGGAGCCATTTAGGGGCCGCTATAAATTCAGGCAATATATGACCAACAAACCGGCAAGATATGGCATCAGAATCAATGCCTTGGTAGATGCCAGGACGTTCTATGTTCTTAACATGGAGATCTACCCAGGAAAGCAGCCACAGGGTCCTTATAAATTATCAAACGATGCAAACAGTGTTGTGAAAAGATTAATGCAACCGATTGACAAAACTGGTAGAAATATAACAGTGGACAATTACTTCACTTCTGTACCACTTGCTAATGATTTAGATGTTAATCATCGTACAACGATAGTAGGAACAGTACGTAAAAACAAACCCCAGCTACCACAGGAATTTCTCATCATCAGAGGAAGAAAAGCATCAAGCAGCCTCTTTGGATATAGGAAAAATCCAAACCATTGCTTGCTAGTTTCATACGTTTCTACGAAAAAGAAAAACGTTTTGCTCATCTTAACCATGCACAACGATGATGCCATCGATGCTTCGACTGGGGAAGCCAAGAAACCTGAAATGATTACGTTTAATAATCTAACAAAACGTTGAGTGGATGTCGTGGACAGATTGAAATCTGAGTATTCTGTTTCGAGGATCAGCAACAGATGGCCGATGACTGTCTTCCAGGGACTGCTTAATGTTGGGGCAGTAAATGCGCAGATTATATATAAAGCCAACACCGGCAATATGATTTCACGGAGGCATTTTCTAAAGGAATTGCCCAAGACACTCGTCACACCTCAGTTGATGAAACGTGCTTCGCTCACAAACTTATCAATGACTTTGCGACAGAAAATCAAGCAAATCACTGGAGAAGACCTTCCACGCACAAACAAGGCGGAAACACCTACAGCAGGTAAACCAAGGTGTGCCTACTGTCCTACAAGAAAGAACAGGTTCCCGAATAGCCGTTCTGATTCTTGTCAACATCCAATTTGCAAGGAACACACAGGATCAACAAAGTTGGTTTGCAGTGAGTGTTTTCGTGGCCAGGAAGACAGTGGTGAGTAGGTTTGCGTGATCTCAAAATGGTGTATATTTGTGTGAAGATTTTTAAAATTGTCATACATGTTATTGGACTGTTTCTATGCATATGATATTGTCAGTGACATGTAAGCTGGAGGAGGTAGTTCATGGTTTGAACATTTGTATTTGTAGAGTGCGTGCAAATTTTCTGTACTAATATTAATTGGGCTAACTTATTTATGAGTTACGAATCATATCAGTGGTGAAGAATCTAATTTGAAAGAACACCTTTCTACACAAATTTGGATACGGTATATATTTTATTTGGTATGTACATCTTATGAATATAATATAATTTTAACTTTCTGTGTTCTAGAGATTATTTCAAAAAATTCCTATGTTTGTCCACGTTGAGGGAGTAAAAGTGTAAGTTACATATTAGTAAATCTACTTTAATGCATTTGAACTACGAAGGAACAAATCTAACGTCAAAAATACACTCTATTTGATCATTTCTCTACACAGATGTCGTGTTAGATAAAATCTAATGCGCGACCGATAGCGTAACGACGGACTACGCGACCGATCGCGGGTTAAGGTGTGTAGCACTATCCAGGGAGCACCAGAAGTGGTGGGGCTACACACACCCTGCCTCCTTGAGGGCCTTGAGCAGAAGGCAGGAGATACAGTGAAATGAAAAAGAAGGCTGACTCCTCGAAGAATGAGGGATCAGGAAAGATGAGACAAGGGCAGGAAGTGAAAGACTCCCTAGGCCTCGCGTATCCTAATACCGTCGGGGTCGGGAGTGAAAAAGAGTTGACCAACTTGACAGGGAAGATAACTGAAATGAGCCTGGCACCAGTAAGTGAAAGCAATGCCGGACTCAGCAGGGGTCCCGTGGTCACTAACCCACGTCCCACAAGTGTTGAGCCCCTGGGGGGGTAAACGTAAAAACAAGAGGGAGATGTCGGTAGGAAAGAAACACGAGAAAATAGGAAACATAGAATTGGAACAGGTGGATCATTTTAAGTACTTAGACCGTGTATTCTCTCAGGATGATCATACAGAAATATATTTGTTGTTGTCGATTCATTAGTGGCTTTGTGACGTCGTGGTCTTGTAGCCCCATGCACTTCGGTGTGTGTAGAAATTGTCTGATAACCTGCGGCACTCTGATGTCTGCACTAGTGTGTGTATTTGCAATTGAGGTGGTGTTGAGGTATGAAGCGGCCGTGGCTTTAAGTTAGGTAACATCCCGGCATTTGCCAGGAGTGAAAGTGCGAAACCACGAAAAACCACCTTCAGAAGGTGTGAGGTGGGAATTGAACCCACCTCTTCTCAGTTTTTTCCCCTCATGTGGCTGAGTGTACTCCGTTCCAGCCTTTAGACCAGATTTTAATTTCTTGGCAGAGCTGAGAATAAAACCTGGACCTCCGGGGCGAGGGCCAAGAATATTAGTCACTACACTTTCACACTTCTACTCCAGGCAAATACAGCGATAGTTCCCAAGTTAAGGTCACGGATGCTTCTTCTCAGATCCCATCTGAATTTAAAATACCCAATTACAAGTACACGGGGTTCAATTACCACGATGTCCAAGCCCCTTAAATGAAACACATCTGTGACATTGATTGATCTATCTTGCAAAGAAAGTGTAAGGAGCATTTTAATTATTCCGTTATTGCTGTAGTTATTTTATTTACTAACGTATTTCCGTAAAAGGAACGTTGTTTTTATTTACGAGGGAAGTGGAAAAATCTTGCATAAGACTTTGAGAAGGGTCCGCACTCCTCAAGTGTGTGGGATTCTTATCCACTAAAAAACCACACCCTATCCGCTTGACAAAACCCATCCCGGGACCACATCGGTATTACTTCACGATGAAGGCATTTTCTTTGCTTCACACTCACCTTCTTACTTCTCAATTCATACTCAGTCCGTGGATCACAGACTTAATCACCTAAATCGTGCAAGTCCCCATCCGACCTCTTCCGCCGAAGGACCACCTCAACGAAGAAAACGACCGTATCCCAGCTGAGCTCGTTCTTCAGCATAATTCCAACTATAAGGTTTGTTCAAAAAGTAACGATCCGGAGGCTGTAATGCGCAAACTGGCGACGACATTGGCTAATCGTGGCGTGTGTAACGAGGCGTGGATCTGACCAGAGCCTGGAAGGTCTCAGCCCGTCGCTAGAGGGCACGCGTGCACGTCACGGGACGATACAAAGCGAGCAGCAGCATGCATCAATCGTCCAACCAAGACCAAGACAGTAGGCCACTCTACATGCTGCCTGATGTGGTTGAAGACTGTGCGGCACCCATTGGGCATACACTTTCCGCAAGTGCAGTCGTTCCTTCATGTTGGTGTGCACATTTCCGACGCTCAATCCGACCACGGCGACTATGGCGTTCACTGTCACTTGGTGGTCCTGGGTAAAGAGTGCATCAACCAGCTGGACGTTGGCATCGGTAAGGCAGGGGGGTCCCCAGACCGGGCATAACCGGCTAATGACACCCGTCCTTCTCAGAAGCGCTTGTGCCACGCCTTGACCCTTGCAAGGGACATGCAGTGTTCGCCGTACACTTATGGCATTCGGCGATGAATGTCCGTTCCCCCTACTCCTTCCGCTGTCAGAAACCGAACAACACCGCTTAGCTCTTCGTTTGACGCCTCCATGCCACTGTTTGCAATGCGACTGGCAGCGTTGGACGATTGATGCATGCTGCTGCTCGCTTTGTATTGTCAAGTGACGTGCACGCGTGCCCTCTAGCGACGGACTGTGCCCTTCCACGCTCTGGTCGGAACTACACCTCGTTACATACGCCACGATTAGCCGATGTCGTCACCGGTTTGCACATTACAGCTTCCGGCTCGTTACTTTTTGAACGCACCTTATATATTGTCCATTGTTATTGGACCGACCTCAGCTTCAAGTCGTTGTTTTTCCACTGCGCAACGAGCGCAAACGAAGAACGAATGATATACGTCATCTTGATCGTTCTCGCAGTAAATACATACTGGACTCCTTACTTTGGCCATTGATTAAGGTAACACCGAAAGTAGCCATGTCTGTCAACATCTGATTCAGATGTAACTAGTAACGGCAATGAAAATAATGCGTTATGATGATGAAATGGGAACTACTATTAACCTATTAACTATATACGTGACAGCCAGTATGCCGGATATCATTTTGCTGCAAAACCCGGATGAGAGCCCTCATTGCATGGGCAGCAGAAAGGAACAAAAAATCATAGTGAAGCAATGAAGAACTATTGGGAAGAGAAGAAAGCTAATTCATAGAGTATTCATCTGGATCAATTGCGTTAGTTAGTTGGGCAATAATAATAATAATAATAATAATAATAATAATAATAATAATAATAATAATCATACTAATATATAACAAGATGTTCAGTAAAGAACATATAGCCTACTTTCTCCTAAATGTATGAGTATAGTTATAACTCGTTATTATCAAAGAGTATAATAGAACTATTCTTTGTTGAAGACCTTAGAAACGATTTACCTCTACCAAACGCCACAACCTAGAAAAAAACTGCTACCATCATTGAAGAAAGAAAGAAAGAAAGAAAGAAAGAAAGATAAGAAGTATATCAAGAATGTTATGGATCTGGAGACATAATCGACCGGACTGGCTGCGTGGCTCAGCGGTAACGTTCTAGCTTGCTGGGCCCTAGGTTGCAGGTTCGTATCCTGGCGCAGTCAGCTGGCATTTGAGGGTGCACAAATGCGAGGGAGCATGTCAGTACATTTACTGGCACGTTAAAGATCCCCTTCGGGCCAAAATTCCGGCACCCCGGTGTCTCTAAAAGCAGCAGTAGTTAGAAGGGATGTAAAACTAATAACATTATTATTATTATTATTATTATTATTATTACATATACGACCTGCCGTGGGCAACATCCAACTTTGAGTTGAGGCATGTCTTTACACGTCTGGTTGTGCATGGCTTTCACAACCCTAATTGAAAAAAAAGGAAGGAAGATTGTAGTTTTACGTGACCGTGAATCTTGTGATTGTGAGCCACGGGACCTCCTTTTTACGTGGAATCCGAACCACAGGACATAGCATTTCACTTCGAAGATCTCACATGCTTTGACCGGGAATCGAAAACCCTAATTGAATTAACAAATCTTTCCATGACCCTACAGAGACGTGTGTGTACAAACTACTATGTGAAATCGTTTTGTTCTTTACTTCAAATAACATTTTCAAGTAACGCAAAATAGGCTGTTACAAACCCTTTAAAATAAAAAGTAAAAATGTATCGTGGTATCATCTTGTCATTCTTCAAATTCGATGCGCATAGAATGCCAATGGTATAGTAATCAATGGAGCCCCACGTAGACTAGTCGTGACATCTAGTGGTGAAATATCGAACAATATAATCCTAACAGAGCGAGTGCATTCTAGCGGCCAGAAGAAGAAACTTTTCAATAAAATCTGGAAGTTAATAAGTAGGTCGACGTGCATTTACCTTTTTGGCAGCTAGATGTCTCGAGTAAATCTGCTGGCGAATTATGTTTTAATTAAATATATATTTTACACCATAATATGCACACTATAACGCTTAATTTTAAAATATCTGAGTCATTACAAAACAATAAACATATAACATTTCAAGCAAAAAACCTAGCTCTGATCGGGTTTGAACCATAGGCATTTGAGCGATAGGCTAACGCTCTACCACTGAGCTAATTGTGTCAACGAATATCGTTCTATATAAAATGACTTACATAGAACTTGTTAGCAAATAATGATTTATACTAAACGATTTCATCACTGGAGTATATTATTTATATATAAAGCATTTCATACAAAGTTTATTTATTTTGTATCAGTACGCTATATTGCATGCAATACTCAAATTAGTGAAATATAAGTCAGGCACAAGATATCCGCTGCCATCTTGTCTTATTACTGAATCAGCTCAGCTTTTTAAAATCACGTCTGCACTATAGTATTACAAAATAAACTTTTAATTTCGAACGTGCCTCTTCCTTTAGAACAGTTAAAACGATTCTCGGCTCGATAATCGGAACTGGTGGGTCCCATGATATGGATTATAAAGTTTGCATAATTCGCACGGCCGCCATCCTGAAATGGTATGGCGGATGACCTTGTAGTTTGGTCACAAGACGCATCCTATACGAAGGTATGTTGTTACCAAATTTGGTAGAGATCGGATGATTTGGTTAGTCGTTATTTGATTTTACGTTTTGAACGTTTGAGTGGCCGCCGTTCAGCTTTAGTAAAGATGGCGGCGATATAAAACATGACACTGAGGTGTCCTTTGCTAGTGCTACCTTTGTACCAAATTTCGTTCAATTCGCATTCACCGTGTTCGAATTGATAGGGGGGGACAGACATTCAGAGTACACACACTCACATACACACAGACACACACACACAGACTCACACACACATACACACACACACACACAGACTCACACACACACACACACAGACAGACACACTTTTTTCGCCCTGTGTTGATCTCATAAGTCTACTTTCATTTTTTGCAAAAATCGAAAGTAGGCTAAAAATGAGATGGTGTGTGTCTGTCTTTCTGTCTGTCTGTCTGTTACTCAATAACTCAAGAACCACTGGTCCGATTTAAATGAAATTTTGCATGGATGTAGCTGATTTACCAGGTTTACATATAGGATACTTTTGATTTCGAAATTTTGCACTATTAAAAAATGGCGACTATTCTAGTGACGTCATTAGACCCTTTGGTTTCAAAATTTCATATTTCCATATCAAATAAAAAGAGAACGGTAGGAAATAGCAAACTTTCGATGGCACGTACGAGCTTTGAAATTTAATTTCCTATCCGAAAGGTCCTTATCACTTTTCGTGTATCTCCAACAGTTAGCGAGTAAAACCGACATTTAGGACGTCACTACACCCTTTGGTTTCAAAATTTCATATTTCCTTTTCAAATAAAAAGAGAACGCTAAGAAATAGCAAACTTTTGATGGTATACATGAGCTTTAACATTTAATTTTCTATCCGAAAGGTCCTTATCACTTTTCGTATATCTCCAACGGTTAACGAGGTAAAACCAGAATCTGTGCAATAAAACACGGTCAACACCGAGCGGTGCAGTATATCTCTCTATATATAAAAATGAAAATTTGTGTGTTTATCTCTGAATTTCTACGGAAATTTGAGATGTTTACACGTTTCAGACTGTTTTATGATGGATGCGCGCGAAAATATTTTTTTTTGTTTGTCTGTCTGTTTGTTTGTTTGTTTGTTTGTCTGTGGACAAATTTGTTCCCTTATAACTCGAGAACGGCTGGGTGTATCAACGTAAAATTTGGTACACATATCCATCAGAGGCCCGACACCAATCATTGATGTAACACGTCTCCGTACCTCTCATAAAAGGGGGCCTACCCCCTTAAAATACATGCTGAAATAGGCGTAGAAGGACGAGACAAAACTCATTTTCAGCCCCTCAATGTGAGAGACAAAACTCGGGTCCCCGAAAACCACATTTTAAGGACCGAAGACCAACCGTTTTTTAGATATTCCCAGAAAGCTAATTTAATTTAATAAACTAATGAACGAATGCAAGCCAGTAACCATGCCAACGGATTCTCAGAGGTCCCATTTATTGCTGTAAGACGCAATGCAATTCCATTAATTACATTAGTGTGAAAGTTTGCAAACGGCTAGAAGGTTATCACGGAACAAAAGCCATAAAATTCATCAATACGTTTAACGCGCTTAAGGTGATCAAGGGGTACTCTAGAATTTTTTCACGCGATTTACACCTGCGGGTGTGGTACGGCAGGTCTATTATATTCCTATCCCCATATTATTCATTCATTCATTCATTCATTTCGTATAGGCCATCTATGGACCGCGTCATTCCAACCGTCTCCTACTGGCTTTGATGTTTGCCCTGTACGCCCGCATTCGTTCTCGGTGGACTTCCTTCCGTTCCTGGGTCCAAATCTTTCCCGTTTTCAGCTTCGCTTTTTCTTGGAAACCTTTACAAGCTTGAAGTTTCCCTTTGAGTGGGACGCACTCCTGAATGTCTGTTGGTGTAATCCCCACTTCTTTCAGATCTTTATCCAGTTCAATGAACCAGGCCCAGTTTGTTTTCCTCTCCTGAAAGTAAGTTATGTTGCGGTTGGTCAGTCTCGCTGGGCTCATTCGTTTCACATGCCCAACAAATGGTAACCTTCTCTTCCGGATGACGTTGCTTATCTTCTCCACATGAGTATATAGGTCATGGTTATGCCGTTTTCTGTATTCCCCATTATCTTTGATGGAGCCCAATATCTTTCTCAAAATTTTTCTTTCTTTGTCCTCCAGTTTATCGACCAAGCCATTTTTGTTCATCGTGAGGCATTCAGAAGCATGCAAGACTTCCGGACGGATGACACTGCAGTAATGTTTTAGTTTTGCTTTGAAGGATATTGACCTTTTCATATAGATGTCCTTAGTTAAATGGTAGGCCATTTCCATTTTGCTCAAGCGCGATGTGAATGCTTCTTTCTCTGATAATATCCCTTCCCTGACCCGTCCTGAAAAAAAGTACATGGCCATTGGCTGAATAAAAAATAATAAAAAATAGGTGTTATAATTTCTCCCTATATTATATTATTATTAGTATTATATTATGGCGTACAACGACGAGACAAAGCCCCTCGGTGCCAGCAAAAAAAACTCGGGGGCCCTAAAGGGTCCTCGAAAACTACATTATAAGGCTCTAAATCCATCAGTTTGTGAAATATTCCCAGAAAACTAATTTAATTTAATTTAACAAACTAATGAAGGAATGCAAATCGGTAACCATGAGAACATTATCTCATGGGGTGGCATACAACTTTCCATCTATTTCTGTAAGAAGCAATGACACTCCATTTATTACATTTCTGTGAAAGTTTGCAAATGGCTATAAGGTTATCACGGAACTAACGTAGACCGTATAATTCATCAATGCAATTAAGTGGGTGAAAGGGTAACCTAGAATTTTTTCATGCAATTTTCACGTTCGACATATAGTACAGAAGGTCTATTATATCTCAAAACAGCAACATTATTTTCAAAAATTCCTGAATTGAACTAGCATTTTTTGTGGCTTTTAGGAATTTGGGCAATTTGAGTCTAGAGAACCTGAATTTTCATGCACCACAAGCCTTTATAATTTATGAAAGGGGTTTTCCTGTGTATGGGCACCTAGCACAACGTAGAGGGTCAGTTTTTATGTGACGTGTATTGCGTTCCGTCTACAAGACTTTCAATTGTATTTCACGTCAGGAAGTACACGTTAGGTGAATTTAGTCTGAGAGCACATTTTAACTATTTTTTTGTCGACATACGGGTTCATCGTAAGGATGATTTTATTTGATACTGTGTGGTAGATATACCCATATTTGGATATCTGGGTAATATGTTGTAGACAATGGAATTGTCTGTCTGTCTTTCTGAGTATCTTTATGTACGCCTATACCTCGTGTTCGGATGCTTGGTGCATCTTAAAATTAAGTATGGTAACCATGAGAGTCAATACACCAATCATTTATAAAACTCTTCACCGTACTTTTCATACAGTAGAAGGGTGGATATAGAGAAAAACTTCTCAATATATGCTAAAATATGCGAAATATAAAAATTATCCTACAAGGACGACCAAAGCATATGTTGCGCTTCTCAATGTGAGACAGATAATTCGGGAATCTATAAAGGGTCTCCGAAAACTACATTTTAAGGGCCTTAAATTAACAGTGTGTGTGATATTCCCAATAAACTAACTTCGTTCTGATAAACTTGATGGAATGACAAACCGCTAACCATTGCACAATAGCTCAATTGATAATGTCTGTTGCAAACTACGAACACCGTCGAAGAACGGGTACTTCTGCTAGTAATAATAATAATTATGCTATCGGTTTTACGTCCCTTTTAACTACAGCATATTTAGAGAATATTATCATTATTACTATATTTGATGTGTAACATCTTTCCGCTCGGTTGCTGGATATTTTTGTGGGAGTGATTTTGAAAATTGGGGACGGAAGAGGATTGGAACGATCGAGCTGGCAGTGGTGGACAACGGAAGTATGCACTGCCCGCTCGATCGATCAAACGGAAGTGTACTAGCTGGCAGTGGTGGACAGCGGAAGTATGCACTGCCCGCTCGATCGATCGAATGGAAGTGTGCCCTTGCTGGCAGTGGTGGATCGAACGGAAATATAAGACGCACTGCTAACTCGATCGATCGATCCAGCTGGCACTGGTAAGAGAAACAATCAGCGCGCGGTGTTGAAAATTGATACCATGATGCACTCTCGGCCATGTGGAATGTATATGACATACTGAACGGAAGACGCTCATGCGAACTCTGGTTTCAAGTGATTTAAACAAATGACATGGTTCATGTTCGAAGTCTTCGTATCAGTATTTGAATGGTAAAATGCCTTAATATCCAACATTGTAAGTAGTCGGCATTGCATTGGCATAAGGCATTTTAAACTCAATGTCACTCAGGAACATTAACGAAACAAGCAAAATATAAATTAAACTTAATTCCGTAATGCGGTATTATTGGAACGTGGAAATAAGTCACCATCTTGTGCACAATATCTGCGTAGTCGAAATGGCCGTGGGGTTATTGCGTATGACTGTGAATCTAGAGATCTCGGGTTTGAATCTCGGATGGCGTAGATATTTTTGCTACCAGATTTTCATTTTAAACGATATTTATCATATCAAAATGACTCATTTTAACAGAATCCATATGAAATTACGTGTTGGTCTGTGAATCAAGAGGACCTGTTTATAAGGAATTTAAGGTTATGAGCGGTGTCGCGTCTATTAATCTAGTTGATCCACATCGTATTCGTTATTTAGGCTAGTGCTGGTGGAAGCTACAAATCATCTAATAAAATGAGTTCCGTATTATAAACTACAATATCTGTAAAACACTCCCTTTTACAATAGATTAATATTTGTGCCAATAATAGTATAAAATACCGGTGTATCAACAATTTCACGTGAGGTTTCTTCTACGTCATATGTTACACATCATATGCGACTACTGTTAGGCTCGTAATTTTTTAATTGTTATTGCGTCTTGTTGTCAGTCGACTGTGTGTGGTGTTTTAATCATTATGTCTGCTTAGGTGTGAAGACAGCAAGCAAGTGAATCCAACCAAGTCGCCCAGTAAGTGGTCTTGTAGCGAGTCCATATGACTTGGTAATAATTTTATGAAAATTACGAGTATGCAAGCGGATAATATGTTTTTGAATATTTTTTGCCGAATCTAATAAATTGGCCATGTACCGTAAGTTAGTCAAGGCCGAAATGGATGAAAAGCCTATTTAGAGGTTGACCTGTGGGATTATTAATTATGTATTTCTATGGTTTTATGATTAAGTACTGATGTGTAATGAATGATATGCATATAATTTGCCATGAAAATGACCATGTCAGCCCTGTTCCTAATTGACGAAGTAGCCTATTATAAGTTCTGAAGATTAAGTCAATATTAATTTGTACTCTTTTCTGTACCGGTTTCGGTCACATTGTGGCCATCCTCAGCGCAAATAATAATATGAATAGAAAAGCAAGACTTAGAGTACTTGAAAAATATACTGCTCAAAAAAATTAAAGCACCACTTTTTTCAAAGGCCACCAAATTTTGAAAAGTTGACCTACAAGCTCGAAATCTCAGTATGACGTTTGTCCTGACGCCTACCAAGCATATGCTTCAGCACAACTCCCCAACTTGAGTAGTTTCAGGGTAGCACCCCGAAAACCAGCCCATTTTCGAAAACCGCAAATTGAAGTTTGCGAAAAACGCTGCAGGACTTGTCGCAGGTTGTCGCAGGTTGCCAAAGCAGTCGAAAATGAATGAGTCTTGCTCTTAAAGGTTCCACAAACACGTTGAAATCGTTACATTTGACGTTTGGGCATTATCAACCCCCTTCATCATCCCCTAAACCTGGACTACCATTGGGGGCGTCTGAGAAGGTACCGGGTGTGTTTAACCACCTGAAAACCTGTACACCGTCCTCAGTTGCTGATTGCAGTAAGTTCTTAAGGCCTCCGGCAATGTTCACACCCCCTAACACCTTCAACTGGCATGGGACCAAACCACCCCTTCTCGATTCACCCCTAAGGAAGGTTTTAATCGAGATGTTTATCAGTGCTGCTAATGGGGGTGGTCTTCCCCTAACGTTTCAAAAAAGGAACTGTGCCTTTGTCACCACCCCTTCCCCCTGCAACCCCCGTTTGTATGATTTTTCGAATCAGGCCCTTTTCAAGGGCTGAAACGACATCTTAATCGCTGAATGGGCTGTAAAGGTCCTTAGAAGTAGTGGTGACACGAAATCAACCCCTTCCGATCGATGATTGACATTCCGTCCCCCAAATTCGAAATTTTTGCACCCCCAACCCTCCCTGTCTGGACGCGTAATGCGTCATGGCAGAGTTTTCAGAGTTGGATGAAAATGAAGCTTATGGCCTGCAATGGAGCCCAAAACAGCAGGCTGGATAGAAATTCATCGGTAGGTTGGGAAACGTGACCAACATTTTTCAAAAAAGTGTACAGCCTACAGTAAGTACGCCCATGCATAGGCAACCTACATCTCGTCCGTGCGTGTGGGTTGCCTATGATCGGCAATAGGTTACAAAGTTTGGCAATGGGAGAAAAATGACGTGATGTGGGTTGCCTATGCATTGGTGTACTTACTAGAGGCTGTTAACTTTTTTGAAAACTTTTTGGTCCCGTTTCCCACCCTACCGATGAATTTCCATCCAACCTGCTGTTTTGGGCTCCATTTCAGGCCATAAGCTTCATTTTGATCCTACTCTGTAAACTCTGCCATGACGCGTTACGCGTCCAGACAGGGAGGGTTGAGGGTGCAAAAATGTCAACTTTGGGGGATGGAATGTCAATCAAACATCGGAAGGGGTTGATTTTGTGTCACCACTACTTCTAAGGACCTTACAGCCCTTTCAGCGATTAAGACCTCATTTCAGCCCTTAACAAGGGCCTGATTCTAAAAATCATACAAAAGGGGTAGCAAGGGAAGGGGTGGCGACACAGGCGCAGGTCCTGTTTTGAAACGTTAGGGGAAGACCCCCTCCCCCTTTAGCAGCACTGATAAAAATCTCGATTTAAACCTTCCTTAGGGGTGAATCAAGACGGGGTGGTTTGGTCCCTTGCCAGTTGAGGGTGTTAGGAGGGGTGAACATTGCCGGAGGCCTTAAGAACTTACTGCAATCAGCAACTGAGGACGGTGTGCAGGTTTTCAGGTGGTTAAACACATCCGGTACCTTCTCAGGCGCCCCCAATGGTAGTCCATGTTTAGGGGATGATGAAGGGGGTTGAAAATGCCTAAACGTCAAATGTAACGATTTCAACGTGTTCGTGGAACATTAAGAGCAAGACTCATTCATTTTCGACTGCTTTGGCAACCTGCGACAAGTCCTACAGCGTTTTTCGCAAACTTCAATTTACGGTTTTCAAAAATGGGCTGGTTTTGGGGGCGCTATCCCGAAACTACACAAGTTGGGGAGTTGTGCTGAAGCATGTGCTTGGTAGGCGTCGGGGCAAACGTCATACTGAGATTTCGACCTTGTGCAGTCAACTTTCCAAATTTGGTGGCCTTTGAAAAAAGTGGTGCTTTAATTTTTTTGAGCAGTATATTACCATAAAAGAAGGTTGTTCTCAAAACTATTTTTAAAAAATCGTCTAGAAACTAAAAAACACATTGTCAACACTAAAATTTAAGAAAAACAGATCTGTTACAAAAATATGTTAAATGCGAAAGAAACTAAATCTTGGTATAAAACCAGACAAAAAACAAGATGTTCAGTGAAGAACATATAGCCTACTTTCTCCTAAATGCATGGGTATTGTTATAACTCTTTGTCCTTTTCAAGGAGTATAATTGAATGTCGGTTGTAGTAGCTTGTTGAAATACAACCTGCTATAGGGATATTAAACATGAATATGAGGTGCCCTTTGCTAGTGCTACCTCTGTAAAAACATGTCATTCAGTTCAGTTTCACCGTGTTTGAATTGATATGGGGAATGGATTTGCACACATACATGGCCGCTATTTGCAAACGATTGGGCTGATGACTTTGTAGTCAGTCATAAGATGTTTTCCACAAAAAGGCATGTTGTTGCAAAATCTGGTAGAGATCAAATTATTAGGATGGTCGTAATTTGATTTAAGCTTTTAACATTTGGGTGGCCGTCATTCCGTTTCCGTCAAAATGGCGACGATATAAAACATGACACTGAGGTGCCCTTTGCTAGTGCTACCTCTGTACCAAATTTCGTTCAATTCGGTTTCACTGTGTTTGAATTGATAGGGGGAATCGATTTGCACACATACTTGGCCACCATTTGCAAACTATTGGGCTGATGATCTTGCAGATTGGTCAGAATATGCTTCCCACATAAAGATATGTTGTTGCAAAATTTGGTACAGACTAGATTATTAGGTTGGTCGTAATTAGATTTTAGCTTTTAACATTTGGGTGGCCGCGATTACGTTTCCGTCATGATAGCGGTGATATAAAACATGACACTGAGGTGCCCTTTGCTAGTGCTACCTCTGTACCAAATTTCGTTCCATTCGGTTTCACCGTGTTCGAATTGATAGGGGGAATCGATTTTCACACAAATATGGCCGCCATCCGCAAACTATTAGGCTAATGACCTATTAGATTTGTCAAAGGATGCTTCCTCCATAAAGGTATGTTGTTGCAAAATTTGGTAGAGATCGGATGATTAGGTTAGTCGTAATTTGATTTAAGCTTTGAACATTTGTGTGGCCGCCATTACGTTTCCGTCAAGATGGCGGCGATATAAAACATGTCACTGAGGTGCCCTTTGCTAGTACTACCACTGTACCAAATTTCGTTCCATTCGGTTTCACCGTGTTCGAATTAATAGGGGGGATCGATTTTCACACAAAGATGGCCGCCATCCGCAAACTATTAGGCTGATGACCTATTAGTTTGGTCAAAGGATGCTCCCCCCATATAGGTATGTTGTTGCAAAATTTGGTAGAGATCGGATGATTAGGATAGTCGTAAATTGATTTAAGCTTTGAACATTTGTGTGGCCGCCATTACGTTTCCGTCAAGATGGCGGCGATATAAAACATGACCCTTAGGTGTCCGTTGCTAGTGCTACCTTTGTACCAAATTTCGTTCAATTCGCGTTCACCGTGTTCGAATTGATAGGGGGGACAGACATTCAGAGTACACACCCTCACACACACACACACATACACACACAGACTCTCTCACACACACACACACACACACACACACAGACACACACACAGACAGACACACTTTTTTTCACCCTGTGTTGATCTCATAAGTCTACTTTCATTTTTTGCAAAAATCGAAAGTAGGCTAAAAATTTAGGTTAAGATTGAATTTTTCAGAATGGATATGGTATTGCCCTATCTACAGATTGGAATATTTACCTCGACGATAGGCTATCATTCCACAGTTTCTTCACATTTGTACATGCTTATACCAATTCTGACAAAGAATTTTACAAAAATCAAATTTTGTCACCTTAATCGGCAAATTATAATACAGTAATTCACTGTGCTCCGCGCCGCGCCGTGACGTACAAAGTGTAGGCAACTTATCCGACAGAATTCCGTTACGGGTTAGTATGTTCAGCCTGCAGCTCTTAACAGTTTTCCCCGCCATGGTGGGGAATGAATTAGAGTCGAATCTCCTACGTTCCGAACATTTGCGTTAGTCAAATACACTACTGCCCGCCTCTCTTCTACGCGCACCGGGTTCGATTCCCTGTTACTGCATGTGAAATTTTCTAGGAGAAAAGTCACGTCTAGCGATTTTGAAATGACTGACGTAATATTGGATAGGTCATTGCATGCAGGAGGAATATTAATAAAAATAATTAAGCTTGTTCTGACTCCACGTTAAAATGACGTGCCGTGGCTCATGATCAAGAAATTAACGGACACCTAAGTGGAGGCACTGTCAGACTCGACTGGAGTCACGTGGTCGCCAACTTATGCCCCACTGTGAACCTCCTGAACTTTGGATGTTGGTTGGTTCCTCAGTTTAGGGGCTGCGACAACGCGGTCATGTAACCCCGTGTACTATGGGTGTGTGTAGAATCTGTGTGATTACCGGTGTTAATTGTGATGGCTGTAATAGTGTGTGTTATCTGTATTTCAGGTAAGAAACCGACAGTAGTGGCTACGCTGGCTAAAGCGCGGCATAAGGTCATGGGGCCAAGCTCTCTGCTGACTCGGTAGACGCGTGGGTTCGAGCCCCACCGTCGGCCGTCCTTGAAATGGTTTTCCGTCGTTTCCCATTTTCAACACCAGGCAAATGCTGGGACGGTACCTTCTGACAGGCCACGGCCGCTTCCTTCCCCATCCTTGCCCAGTTTCATTCACCATCATTCATTTCATCTCTCATTAACTCCTCTCATGAGGTTGGCGTCAGGAAGGGCATCCGGCCGTAAAAACCATCGCCACAAAGACTTCCATCGCATCTCATCCCAGACCCCGTTGCTAAAACGGGAATAATAAGGGGTAGACATACAATCTGTATTTCAGGTAAGGAGTGCAGGCGATAATTTCAAGTAGTTACTACTTTCGCTACCAAATGCTACCGTCCACGACACCTAGCTGTGAACTTGGCTACTACTAGGTGCCATCGCAACCAGTGCCTGGTAACGAACGTTGGAACGTAAGAGCATTAATCAAACCTAACCTTCAAATTTTGCTTCACACAACTTTAGTTAGTGGAAGGTTCTTTTACAAACCATGAGTATATGACATTGGCCCACCGGGTTTACTTCCCTTCCAAAGGAAGGCGAAATGGGGGATTTTTAATGCTCTTAAAGAAATCGACGACTTCGGCCGGGTCTGAACCCGCGACCTTGGGCATAGAAGCACAGCATGCTACCGACTACGGCACCGAACCCATATATCTGATCTCTGGAGATGTCTTTAACAAGCCGATGTTGTACAGCTCGAAGAGACATGTGTTTTTATCCAACATTCAAACATAGAATTCGCGTTGATCGCTATGGCATAAGGGGGTGGACCCTCTACCAGTGATACACCGAGGTAGCTTGTCGATCAATGAAGAAGTTATACAGTTCCCTCTTGGCTTGGTGGCTCTATTATAGTGACCCCGGCAGTAAGGTTGAATGGCTGGCAGGGCACCTGTTACGTGCATATCGATTATCAACCCCAGCGTGGTACGTTACAAAGAAGTTCAAGCCATGTCCTGCATACTAAAACTCGTCCATTGACTGAAACAAAATATATGGCCAATGGGGAACTATTGTTTTTGTTGATTCCTTCAGAGGCTTTACGACATCGTAGTCTTGCTACCACTTGAGTGTGTGCATCTGATAACGTGTGTCACTGTGATGTCTGTACTAAAATTAGCCTAACATTTGTAGTTGAAGCTATAATTTCGGTAGGAAATGGCTGTGGCCCTACTTTCAGTAATGACTGGATGTATGGCTCACAGGTTATCTTCTCTCCTGCTGTCCCCAAAGTTGCAGGATCGAATCTCTGCGCAGTCAGTTGGCATTAGAGGGTGCGAAAATGCAAGGTAGCCGTGCCAGTACATTTACTGGCACTTTAATGATCCCCTTCGGGTCAAACTTCCGCCACCCTGGTGCCTTTAAAAGCCTCAGTATTTAAAAGGGACATAACACCAATAACATTATTATAATAATAAATAATCTCAGTACAATCACAGCATTTGCGTGGAGTAGAATAGAATAACCAGGGAATACCACTTCTGCGACGGCTGAAGTAGTAAATTTTATCAGTTTCGCCGCATGAGGCTGAATGCATACCGTTCCAGGCATCAGATTTGAATTGATTTTTTTTGCTGGAGTCGTGAATCTAGGGAAAGTAGTAGATGTTGCTTCACCTGAGAGACTTTAACATCGTGGTTATTAATGCCAGTGTGCTTGGCTGTGTGTTATGATGTGTTTGATA
Organism: Meconema thalassinum; assembly: GCA_946902985.2. Taxonomy (NCBI): domain Eukaryota; kingdom Metazoa; phylum Arthropoda; class Insecta; order Orthoptera; family Tettigoniidae; genus Meconema; species Meconema thalassinum. The sequence goes on along the minus strand of OX336399.1, from coordinate 71,558,672 downwards.
ATCTGTGCTATTGTAGTGTCTGTAGTAGTATGTTAATTTGTAATTCAGAAGAGGGTTAGAAAAGAGGTGGCCTTGGCTTAAGGCAAGGAATCATCCCGTCATTTGCCTGGAGTGGACGTGGGAAACCTCTCAAACCACTTCCAGGCTGGCTGTGGAGAGAATCGAACCCACCTCATCTCATTTTTGGCTCACGAGACAGAATGTACCCCGTTCGATTCATCAGACCAGAACTAAATTTCTAGGCTGAGCCGGGAACCGATCCCGAACCCCCGAGGTGACAGCCAAGAATGCTAGCCACTACTCAACGAAGCGGATCCTTAGAGTAGAACCCGTGGTAGTGTAGAAGCAAAATACGAAGGAAGAGTGTAATCTTAGATACCGTTAATTTCTTGATCATGAACTACGGCACCTCCTTTTAACATGAAGTCAGAACCACCAGACGTGACCTCTAAAATATAAAATGTCACGTTTTTTCACAGGGAATCGAAATGGGTTTGCGTAGAAGAGTGACAAGCATTACGGTATTTTTCTAATGCACATGCTCGGAATGTAGGAGATTCGGGTATGAATCCTAACGACAGTAAATAATTCCCTACTTTGGCGGGAAAATTTCAGTTTCCACGCCCTCCCATAACTCGCCAAGTGATCATGGAGGTCACCGTCGACAAGTGGGATTGCCTTCCTCCTCAAAGTGAACTGAACAACTTGTTCTGTGGTATACCACGGCGAGTAAGAGCCCTGATGGAAGCCCGTGGTTGCCAGGTTCCTTATTGAAACGTCACAGGATGGCAAGATTACGACACATATCAGTCCCTGTTTAACAGGCTGAATGTCTTCCTATTTGTAGTTTTCTTTTCACACCTGAATAAAGTGTGCAGGATTTGTCAGAATGCCGTCTCCTTTGTAATACCTCGCCCATAATCCCACATACACTCTGCATCATGGCAAACAAGTGTTATGCAAAACTTCCTCCGATGTTACAGCGCGAGGAAATGGTCAAGAACTGCAGACTGATCACACTAACCCGCCATGAGACGATGTAGGATAGGTTACGTACTCTTTGTATGGCACGGCGCACATTGGACTATTGAAAAAAATAAAATCCACAGCCTGCTTCCAGTCTCCGACCGGGTCAGGAATGGAATGAATGAAGTCCCTATCTAGCGGCGAGGATATGAACTGTGCCGGCTGCCGAGGCCTGACGCACTCCTCTGGGGCAATGATTAAATGAATGACAGATGAAATGAAATGATAGTGGAGAGTGTTGCTGGAATGAAATTATGACAGGGAAAACCTGTCTGCCTCCGTTCTGTCCAGCACAGACCTCACATGGAGTGACCGGGATTTGAACCCCGGACTCAGCGGTGAGAGGCCGGCGTGCTGCCGCCTAAGCCACGGAGGCTCTGCACATTGGACTATTAATAGTCATTATTTTGCCAATGTAGCCTATGTGGCAAAATATATTTTTCTAAAATTCTCTCCGCGTAAGGAAAGAGAAAATACATAGTAATATTGATTATTCATGAAATAGGATAGTAACTAAATGCTCAACCTCCACGCCACTCTGTCAAAACTCCATCCCTTGTAATTTACGTTTAATTTTTGACATGATTTGTGTTAGCATACATTCAGAAGTGGATTTTGTTTGCTCGGTATGAAGATTGAATTGGACATCTATGGATAATATTAATACGTTTCAAATAGTTTAATTACTCTTATAAATATTCTTCTTGCGGCCTGCAGCTGTTCCACACGCTGTATTGTTTATTTTTACTCAATCCTTCCGCCATAGTAGGGAATGAAGTATAGTCGTTAGGATTCATTTTATCCAATATTTCGTCAGTCACTTCAGTACCTAGTTTCATCAACATATTTGCTACGGTATAACCATCTTAATTATATTAATAAGTGGCATTGAAGATAATCATTTTAATGCTTATATTACTGCCAACCATTTACGTGGGTCCCATTTAACGATCCGACTATAACATTAAGTAAATAAAGATAAAGGGAAAAGGGGAAAGAAGAAAGGGGAACTGAGGAAATGGGGGAAAAGGAGGAAAGGGGAAAAGGGAAAATGGGATATGAGAAATGGGTAATGGTGAGAAGGGAGAAGGGGGAAAGGGGGAAAAGAGGAAATGGAGGGGGGAAGGGGAAAAGGGGGCAAAGGAAAGAAAACGAAAGGAAAGGAAACGAAAGGAAAGAAAACTAACGGAAAGGACAGAAAATAAAGAAATAATTAAATACATACAGTATATCAATCAAATCTTGATGTGCCACCAGAATATTTACCTTTGGATCACTCCGTAATACGCCACTGTATCTTAAGTTGAACAGATGTTATTCTCTCTCAAATGAAGAAGAATCTTTTTCCACGTCCTTTTGACTCATAACGATTCCAGCCATCATCGTAGCACCATCCGACGAAGCTTGCGCTAAGTGCTAGACCCTAATCGCATTAAGGAAGCTCTTCCTCGGTGCTTGCCCCAAGATAGAGTTCCTTAAGCCAGTCAAGTCTCTCGGAATATAAACAGCTTTTAACACCAATTAGTTGGGTGATAATAGTATCAAATTAAAACTGAGAAGGGAATCCTCCTTAAGATCTACTGTCTAAGCTCTTGCCGCCATCAAACTTCTTGCTAGTCCTTCTTGACTCAGGATGTAATGGCATGGCTACTTCATTCAAGCAATTGGCCAAGATTTAACAGCAATAAAGCTTATCCCTGGAACAATGAACTACCGTATATGCCATTTATATTTGAATATTTTTCTTACAGAACGTACTGTGCAGCAGAAGTTCAAAAAGCAATAAATGCCAGACAGACACAGGTTCAAGTCATCTTTCCACATTCACGAGACTAAAGTGGACTAGGAAATGCTATTGTCGAGTCCTGAAACGATTGCCATTGACGAATTCTTCTTTTTATGCCACCAATCCGAGTGGAAAATGAGGTTCCTTCTTTGCATTACTACTAGCTTACGTCGTGAGTCTAGCTAGTCCTTAGCACCATTCAAAACATCCAAACAACAGCTGCTACTAAAATATCTAAGTACACAGAGCTGGCAATTGAGATAAAGCAGATGTGGAAACTTTAGTCGGTGACTACCATCCCAATAATTGTATCGTGTACTGGTGTTATACCCAAAACTCTCCACAGTAGTCTATCAATATTGAATCTACACTAGCAGATATATATTGAACTACAGAAGGCAGTACTGTTAAACACCTGCCATATTGTCAGGAAGTTCCTTGGTGACAATACCCTCGCCAAACACTCAGCAAGGCTCGAAGATGATTCAGAAGGAAATTTAGCTCATTCTATAAATGAGGGAGACTCGTGAAGAGTCCGGACACGAAGTTAATGTAATGTGAGGTTCCTATAATGTATATACATTGTATTTCAGTACAGATGGTTCCTTGCTAAGGCCGAACCAGGCTGTACTATAAAATGTAACCGGTATCTGCCGTGATAATGATGCCAAAAAATAAACAATAATAATAATAATAATAATATGAAGTAACTTGGCACCCAATGAAGTCAGGATGGCTAAATTTCAGAAAGCATACCGACTTACATGGAACCACTACAATAAAAAAAAGTATTTCCATCAACGGCAAATTACGATACTATCGTACAGTAGTCTTACAAAAGGTCTTATACGCTTCAGAAAGGACAGCAATCAAGGGAAAAACAAAATTCAGGGAATTAGAAAATCAAAAGGGAAAAGTCCTGAGAAAGATCTACGGGCCATATAGAAAGAGTGAATATGGATAAAGAGACCGGCAATAGAACTGTACAAACAGACAGAGACGATTACAAACAACAAAAGGAAAAGAAGGGCAAAATTTTATGGACATGTACATAGGATGACCGAAGACAGACTGACCAAGAACAAGTAGTTCCGTGAAGAACTAGACAGCCTATTTTCATATATCCTACTTATGTTAATTGCCACAATCAGCATACAAAATTTCAGTTTGATTGCTGTAATATATTCGTAGATATTGAGAACCGACTAAATATTTCGGATGGTCGCCATGTTGGACTTTATATATGTAGGCCCTAGATTAATGTACTGTTACATGAAGTTTATTGTGTACGTGTAGCATTCAAACTTCAATCGCATGATTAGGACAACAGATGTAACAAGGAGATTTTAAAATTCCGCACAGCTGCCATCTTGTGGTTATGAAACAATTGAAAAAATTAGATGCCAGTGGATTAACATTCGTATAAGGATTTACTGTACCAAGTTTCACTGCACTCAGATGATAAATTGCGAGAAACGTCCATGTGAATATTTATACTTCGCATCGCCGCCATGTTGGATTTGTGATCACCAGGTTATTGAAAGTCCGATAGGTGAACTTATGTGCAAAGCCCCTATGAACATACAAATATTCAGCTTGATTGCTATAATAGATTCGTAGATATTCAGAGCCATCTAAATATTTCGTATGGTCGCCATGTAGGATTGTTAAATGTATAGGCCTTAGAATCATGTACCATTTGAGGAAAATTATTGGGTAGGTTTATTGTTCAAACTTTCACATCGATCGCATGATTACGACACAAGAAATAAAAACTTAATTTTAAAATTCGCACAGCCGCCATCCTGAGGTTATGTAAACAATTGAACTAAATTAGATACCAGTGCATTACAATGTGTATAAACATTTCCTGTACCAAGTTTCATTGCGTTTGGAACATTAAATCGCGAGAAAGGTCTATTTAAATTTTCAAATTCGCTTGGCCGCCATGTTCGTTTTGTACTTAACCGGTTTTAGAAAATCTTATAGATGAACTTCCAGTAGTGCCCTTTATCTCCGTACAAAATTCCAGGGTGATACCGCTAATAGTTTCAGAGATATAGAATGCCGGTGAAATATTTCGCTCAGCCGCATCTTGTGGTTATGTAAATAATTAACGACGTTAGATGTCAGTGCATTACAATGTGTATGAACATATACTGTACCAAGTTTTAATGCGTTTGGTTCGTTAAATCGCGAGAAACGTCTATTTAAACGTCGCAACTTCGCTTGGCCGCCATGTTGGTTTTGTAGTTACCAGTCTTTCAAAAGTTGCATAGGTGAACTTCTAGTAGTTCCCTTTATCACCGTAAAAAAATCCAGGGTGATATCGGTAATAGTTTCGGAGATATTGAATGCTGGTGTAATATTTCGCACAGCCGCGATGTTGGATTGGTGAGACGTAACGAAATTTGAAGGACACGGTCGGGGTCGCCCGGGATAGTGCTATAAACTAACCGAGTTTCATTGAAATCGCTCCAGCCGTTTAGAATTTATTAGGGACACACACACACACACCTCACACACACACACACGCACACACACACGGACAAAAGGTGATCTCATGAGCCTATTTTTTTCAAAATTGAAAATAGGCTAAAAATGTTAATACAGTTACGAAAGTACACTAAGAACCAATTGGGTACAGGAAACCGTGGAGGACATCAAGTGACTAAACAACTCGAGAGAAAATATGGCAGGCAAGAGCACATACAGAGAAAAACTGAGACAACATAAATTTGAACAAACTCCCAAAGAGAGACAACCAGGAAAGAAGTGTACAGAAGAGAGAAAGAGGAAGCATAGTGTATATATGAGAGGATTTTGGAAAGAAAGAAGAAAGGGCCAGAATGAAATATGAAATTGATTGTGTTGCAACGCTGTCCTTATGGGGAATTAACCAATAAATAAATAAATAATATATGAGGTGATCAAATGGTTTCAGCTTGACGGCCGTACAGTCCGGAATTGGTATAACAATCAGTGACAAGTAGTTCCGTGAAGAACTAAAGCCTATTTTCATAAATCCTACTTATGTTAATTGCGACCATCAACATACAAAATTTCAGTTTGATTGCTGTAACAGATTCGTAGATATTGAGATCCGACTAAATATTGCGGGTGTACGCCATGTGGGATTTCATATGTAGGTCTTAGAGTTATGTACTGTTACATGACGATAATTGTGTACGGGTAGTATTCAAACTTCAATCGCATGATTAGGATACAAGAAGTAAAAACTAGATTAAAAATTCGCACAGCTGCCATCTTGTGATTATGGAAACAATTGAAATAAATTAGATGCTAGTGGATTAACATTTGTTGAAGTATTTACTGTACCAAGTTTCACTGCACTCGGATGGTTAAATTGCGAGAAACGTCTATTTAAAAGTCGCAACTTTGCTTGGCCACCATGTAAGTTTTGTAGTTACCAGTTTTTTAAAAGTCACATAGGTGAACTTCTAGTAATTCCGTTTATCACTGCACAAAATTCCAGGGTGATATCGGTAATAGTGTCGGAGATATTGAATGCAGGTGAAATATTTCGCACAGCCGCCATGTTGGATTGGTGAGACGTAACAAAATGTGATGGACACGGTCGGGGTCGTCCGGAATAATGCTATGAACTTACCGAGTTTCATTGAAATCGCTCAGCCGTTTAGATGTTATTAGGGGACACACACACACACACACGAATCACACACGCACACACAGACAGACAGACAGACGGACTAAAGGAGATCTCATAAGTCTATTTTTTTTTCATAAATGAAAATAGGCTAAAAAATTACTGTGAGCATTGAGTCACTCATCTCACTGACGCATCAGGTTGAATATCCCCGTTTGGTAAAACACTGTGTCCTGCTGCCTGAAGAAGACCGTATCCACCTACTCCACATCCTCGTCCAACAGGACAAATTCTTTACAGAATGGTGAAAACCTCATAAAAATCCATCCAGTGGTTCTCGAGATTACTCGTTACTTCCAAGAATCGGGGACTTTGTTTATACTACACACATCAAAAAAAGTTTTGCATCACCTCGGTTCCAAGAGTTCCGGAACCTTTAAATACAAAGGGAATAGAGATCAACACAAACAACATTTCAGCTCGTTTTATTGCTCATGAGACCCACACATTGCATGTTGTACCATCATACAGCTAGACTTTCAGCATTTGTGGTCCAGATTGCAGTACACACCACTACCTCTAATACCCAGTAGCACGTCCTCTTGCATTGATGCATGCCTGTATTCGTCGTGGCATACTATCCACAAGTTCATCAAGACACTGTTGGTCCAAATTGTCCCACTCCTCAACGACAATTCGGCGTAAATCTCTCAGAGTGGTTGGTGGGTCAAGACGTCCATAAACAGCCCTTTTCAACATATCCCAGGCATGTTCGATAGGGTTCATGTCTGGCGAACATGCTGGCCACTGTAGTCGAGCGATGTCGTTATCTTGAAGGAACGCATTCACAAGATGTGCACGATGAGGTCGAGAATTGTCGTCCATGAAGACAAATGCCTCTCCAATATTCTGCCGATATGGTTGCACTATGGGTCGGAGGATGTCATTCAGGTATCGTAAAGCCGTTTCGGAGCCTTCCATGACCACTAGTGGCGTACGTCGGCCCCACATAATGCCACCCCAAAACATCAGAGAACCACCACCTTGCTGCACTCGCTGGACAGTGTGTCTAAGACGTTCAGCCTGACCAGGGTGCCTCCAAACACGTCTCCGACGATTGTCTGGTTGAAGGCATATGCGACACTCATCGGTGAAGAGAACGTGATGCCAATTCCGTGGGGTCCATTCAGCATGTTGTTGGGCCCATCTGTACCGCGCTGCATGGTGTCGGGGTTGCAAAGCTGGACCTCGCCATGGACGTTGGGAGTGAAGTTGCGCATCATGCAGCCTATTGCGCACAGTTTGAGTTGAAACACGACGTCCTGTGGCTGAACGAAACGCATTATTCAACATGGTGGCATTGCTGTCAGGGTTCCTCCGAGCGGCAATCCGTAAGTAGCGGTCATCCACTACAGTAGTAGCCCTTGGGCGGCCTGAGCGAGGCCTGTCATCGACAGTTCCTGTATCTCTGTACCTCCTCCATGTCCGAACAACATCGCTTTGGTTCACTCTGAGACGCCTGGAAACTTCCCTTGTTGAGAGCCCTTCTTGACACAAAGTAACAATGCGGACGCGATCGAACTGCGGTATTGACCTTCTAGGCATGGTAGAACTACAGACAACATGAGCAGCATACCTTCGTCCTGGTGGAATGACTGGAACTTATCGGCTGTCGTACCCCCTCCGTCTAATAGGCCCTGCTCATGCATGGTTGTTTACATCTTTGAGCAGTTTTAGTGACATCTATGAACAGTCAAAGGGACTGTATCTTGGATACAATATACACAGTCAACGTCTATATGCCGGAGATCTGGGAACCGAGGTGATGCAAAACTTTTTTTGATGTGTGTACATAGAGATTGGTTGGTTCTTAAGTTTAGCGGCTGCGACAACGCGGTCATGTAGCCCCGTGTACTTTGGGTGTGTGTAGAATCTGTCTGATAACCGGTGTTAATTGTGATGACTGTATTAGTGTGTGTTATCTGTTTTTTATTTTTTTATTTAAGTACTGCAACTTAGAATTTTTCAAATAGTTCCTACTTTTGCCGCCAAGTGCCACCGTCAACGACTACTAGGCTAAGTTCACAACTCAGCTGCTAGACGCCACCGCAGTCGGCTCTTGGCAACGAACTTAGAAACCTAAGAGCGTTGTTTACAATAACCTATCCAATTTAGCTTCTCACAGGTGCAATTAGTGGAAGGTTCTTTAACATGCCATAAATCTATGACATGGGACCGCCGGCTTTACGTCCCCTCCGAAGGAAGGCATACTGAGGAATTTTTAACGCTCTTAAAAAATCCGACGTCTTCGGCCGGGTTTGAACCCGCTATCTTGGGCATAGAAGCTCAGCATGCTACCGACTTCACCACCGAAGCCGCTTACATAGAGATTAAAAACTAGAAAAAGAAAGGGATAGCAAATGCAGAAACAGAATTAAAAGATAGGAAGAAAGTGCCTTCAACCCTCGAAAATTGTGGATTGACGAACTTGGAAGGAAGATGAGCCATGAAAGGCAGGTAGGAAAGGGGGGGGGGGGAGGAATAGGGTCCACCGCCGAGTCGCTGGAAAAAAGAGAAAAGACCTGACCCAGCTCAAGAATCAGTTGGTGTTGTCAACTTTAGGAGTAACGACCGTGAACTGTTGAGGGTGTAGCCAGCAGCGGATCGTCCAAATGGGCCTGATGGTTCAGCAAGACAATATTTATGATGCTATTCCCCAGGCAAAGTAGAGTATATTTGTCTTGTATTGGAAGGCATAGCCCCAGCAAACTCCGCCGAATTTATTCAGTACCAAAATTACTCGCTGCATCATTCAAGTGGTGACCCCCAGCTGCATTTGGACGAGCCACCACTGGGTATATCACTATCCAGGTTGTACCTTAAGTGGTGGGGCTACATACACCCTTCCTCCTTTAGGGCCTTGAGAATTAGGCAAGAGAAATAATGGAAATTAAATCAAGATGTCTGACCCTTCGAATAATGAGGGTACCAGACAAGATGTTCAGTAAAGAAAATATAGCCTACTTTCTCCTAAATCCATGGGTATTGTTATAACTCTTTGTCCTTATCAAGGAGTATAATTGAATGTTGTTTGTAGTAGCTTGTAGAAATACAACTTGTTACACGGATATTAAACAAGATGTTCAGTAAAGAACATATAGCCTACTTTCTCCTAAATGTATGAGTATAGTTATAACTCGTTGTTATTAACAAAGAGTATAATAGAATCATTTCTTTGTTGAAGACCTTAGAAACTATTTACCTCTACCAAACGCCACTACCTAGATAAAAACTGCTACCATCATTGAAGAAAGAAAGATAAGAAGTATCTCAAGAATGTTGGGGATCTGGAAACATAATCGACCGGACTGGCTGCATGGCTCAGCGGTAACGTTCTCGCTTGCTGGCCCCTAGGTTGCAGGTTCGTATCCTGGCTCAGTCAGCTGGCATTTGAGGGTGCACAAATGCGAGGGAGCCGTGTCAGTACATTTACTGGCGCGTTAAAGATCCCCTTCGGGCCAAAATTTCGACATCCCGACGTCTCTAAAAGCAGCAGTAGTTAAAAGGGACGTAAAACCAATAACATTATTATTATTGTTATTATTGTTATTACATAATCGACCTGCCGTGGGCAACATCCAACTTTGAGTTGAGGCATGTCTTTACACGTCTGGTTGTGCATGGCTTTCACAACCCTAATTGAATTAACAAATCTTTCCATGACCCTACAGAGACGTGTGTATACAAATTATGTGGATATTTTCGATTGCTATTTGCCTGAAATAAAATTATTAATTAACAACCTGAACTAGCACCAACGGCTAGAATTCAGTTACTATGTGAAATCGTTTTGTTCTTTACTTCAAATAACATTTTCAAATAACGCACAATAGGCTGTTACAAACCCTTTAAAATAAAAAGTAAAAATGTATCGTAGTATCATCTTGTCATTCTTCAAATTCGATGCGCATAGAATGCCAATGGTATAGTAATCAATGGAGTCCCACGTAGACCAGTCGTGACATCTAGTGGAGAAGTATCGAACAATATAATCCTAACAGAGCGAGTGCATTCTAGCGGCCATAAGAAGAAACTTTTCAATAAAATCTGGAAGTTAATAAGTAGGTCGGCGTGCAGTTACCTCTTTGGCTGCTAGATGTCTCGAGCAAATCTGCTGGCGAATTATGTTTTAATTAAATATAATTTTCCACCATAATATGCACAATATGACGCTTAATTTTAAAACGTCTGAGTCATTACAAAACAATAAATATATAAAATTTCAAGCAAAAAAAACTATCTCTGATCGGGTTTGAACCATAGGCATTTGAGCGATAGGCCAACGCTTTACCACTGAGCCAATTGTGCCAACGAATATCGTTCTATATAAAATGACTTACATAGAACTTGTTAGCAAATAATGATTTATACAAAACGATTTCATCAGTGGAGTATATTATTTATATATTAAGCATTTCATACGAAGTTTATTTATTTTGTATCAGTACGCTATATTGCATGCAATACTCAAATTAGTGAAATATAAGTCAGGCACAAGATATCCGCTGCCATCTTGTCTTATTACTGAGTCGGCTCAGCTTTTTAAAATTACGTCTGCACTATAGTATTACAAAATAAACTTTTAATTTCGAACGTGCCTCTTCCTTTAGAACAGTTAAAACGATTCTCGGCTCGATAATCGGAACTGGTGGGTCCCATGATATGGATTATAAAGTTGGCATAATTCTCACGGCCGCCATCCTGAAATGGTATGGCGGATGACCTTGTAGTTTGGTCACAAGTCGCGTCCTATATGAAGGTATGTTGTTACCAAATTTGGTAGAGATCGGATGATTTGGTTAGTCGTTATTTGATTGTATGTTTTGTGCGTTTGAGTGGCCGCCATTCAGTTTTAGTAAAGATGGCGGCGATATAAAACATGACACTGAGGTGCCCTTGGCTTGTTCTACCTCTGTAGAAAATTTCGTTCAATTCGGTTTCACCGTGTTTGAATTGATAGGGGGGGGGGGGACAGACATTCAGAGTACACACACTAACACACACACACACACCACACACAGACTCACACACACACACACACACAGACACAAATTTTTTGGCCCTGTAGTGATCTCATAAGTCTACTTTCATTTTTTGCAAAAATCCAAAGTAGGCTAAAATGAATATGAGGTGCCCTTTGCTAGTGCTACATCTGTACAAAATTTCATTCACTTCGGTTTCACGGTGCTTAAATTGATATGGTGAATCGATTTGCACACATACATGGCCGCTAACTGCAAACTATGGGCTAATAACCTTATAGTCCAGTCAAAAGATGCTTCCCACAAAAAAGGTATGTTGTTGCAAAATTTGGTAGAGATCAAATAATTAGGTTGATCGTAATTTGATTTAAGCTTTTAACATTTGGGTGGCCGCCATTCCATTTCCGTCAAGATGGCGGCAATATAAAACATGACCCTGAGGTGCCCTTTGCTAGTGCTACCTACGTACCAAATTTCGTTCAATTCGGTTTTACCGTGTTTGAATTGATAGGGGGACTCGATTTGCAATCATATATGGCCGCCATTTGCAAACTATTGGATTGACGACATTATAACTTGGTCAAAGAACGCTTTTCATATAAAGGTATGTTGTTGCAAAATTTAGTAGAGATCATATTATAAGGTTGGTCTTAATTTGATTTAAGCTATTAACATTTGGGTGGCCACCATTACGTTTCCGTCAAGATGGCGGTGATATAAAACATGACAATGAGGTGCCCTTTGCTAGTGTTACATCTCTACCAAATGTCGTTCAATTCGGTTTCACCCTGTATGGATAGATAGGGGGAATCGATTTGCATACAAACATGGCGGCCATCCACAAACTATTGGGCTGATGACCTTGTAGTTTGGTCAAAGGATGTTTCCCACATAAAGGCATGATGTTGCAAAATTTGGTACAGATCGGATGATTAGGTTAGTCGTAATTTGATTTAAGCTTAGAACATTTGGGTGGCCGCCATTACGTTTCCGTCGAGATGGCGGCGATATAAAACATGACACTGAGGTGCCCTTTGCTAGTGCTACATCTGTACCAAATTTCGTTCAATTCGGTTTCACCGTGTTCGAATTGATAGGGGGGGGGGCAGACAGAGCGCACACACTCACACACCCACACAGACACAGACACACACACACACACACACACACACAGACAGACACAAAATATTTCGCCCTGTGTTGAGCTCATAAGTCTACTTTCTTTTTTGCAAATATCGAAAGTAGGCTAAAAAGATGAGAGAAGAGCCAGTTAAGGCGGGAAAGTGAAGGACCCCCTAGGACTCCGATATCCTAATAGGTCGGGATTGGAACAGAAAAAGAATTGAGCAAGGGAAGTTGACAGGAAGAAGTTTAGCACAAGTATGTGGAAGCAATTATGGACTCAGCTCAGGTTCCGTGGTTCCACTAGTCACGAGCCACTGGGAGGGGAGGGGTTGGAACTTGAATCAGCCTATACAACATTTCGCGATCATGACCCTGTTCCATATGTATGGCTAAATTAGTGAAGGCAGAAACCACGTCGATTTAAAACCAGTTATTCACATTTTATGGCCACGAATTTCATTAATAAGGACATTCATCAAAGCTCTCTTTTTATGTGTATGTATAGCACGCCCGCACATAACCGCAAAGCGTGGGAGTTGGTGACATCAGAACGTACTGCTGTTGCAGTGTGCTGACACTAGTTTTGTATTATTTTGACATAACGAAATGTATACATGGGTATAATACAAGTTATGTGCTTATTATGGTGTCATGTAGGAGCCACAGCTGAAACCTAGAAGTTCAGCTGAGTTTTAATTACTTTACCGTGAAAACTGATTTTAAAAAATCTTCGAATTTCCCAATTTATTGGGGTCGCCGGAGCCAACCACGCTCATTTTGGTTTTGGCCGGGAATTTAACGCAGGTTTCCCTTCAGACGCCACGTGATTTTTCAGGTGAATATTCCACCCAGCTGTCACTGGGATTCGAACCCTGGCCGTCCGGGTGAAAGACGAGGAGCTAAGCCACTGCGTCATCACGCTCCCCGACCGTGAAAACCAATATGCCATCTTAATGGAAGCTGTCCGATTCGTTGCGCAGAGGCTAGCAATCTAGATGTCACCACAGAGACCCAGGTTTGATTCCCGACTCTGCCAAGAAATATAATTCTGATCTGAGGGCTGAAACGGGGTATACTCAGACTCTTGAGACAAAAATGGGAAGAGGCAGGTTGGATTCCTGGCTCTTCCAAGAAATATAATTCTGGTCTGAGGGCTGGAACGGGGTACACTCAGCCTCGTGAGGCACAACTGAGAAGAGGCGAATTTTATTTCCACATCAGCCATCCTGGAAGTGGTTTTCTGTGGTTTTCCTACTTCTACTCCAGGAGAATTCCAGGTTGGATCCTAAATTAAGGCCACGGTCACCTCCTACACAATCCTTATCTGAATTAAAAATACACACACGATTACAGCCATCACAATAACACAAATTTTCAGATGCATTCCAAATGCACCCAAGTACACGGGGTCACATGACGACGATGTCCCTAAATCCCTAAATGGGTAAACAGCAACAACTTTCTGGAAACTTCTATAGGGACGAGAAAACCTGTAGGAGCTCTCACATTTATGGTATATACAGGGTTTGGCAAGAAATGAAAGAGGCGGAAGAGCTCCGGATGGCCAATTGTTAAGGAAAAAATAGCACTTTTGCTGCGGGTTGGTCGAGGCATAAGTTTTCTATTTCTATAACAACTTAAAAACAACCACGTAATTCTCAAATGCGGCGTTTATAGCGTGTGCCTGATGCTGGGAAAATTACTGCTTCGTCTGTTTTCACGATGAAGATCATCCCAACACGTGTAAATCATAAACTGTAAAATCATAATGTTTCTAATGATAGAGTCAAGGTGTATAAAAGCCAATGCAGTGTGTTCTCAGTCGCGATCTACAGTATTCTATTAGAGAGAAGTTAGTGGAGCAACGAAACTCTCCCTACATCGCTGGGTAATTAGACTGACTTTGCTGTATGGAAGTGATACTTGGGTAGATTCAGGATATCTGATACATAAACTACTGTAGAGGTAACAGATATAGGGTAGCACAAATGCTTTCAGGGACAAAGAGATGGGAGCAATGACTGGAATTTACTCGTTAGAAATGAATGCGCCTGATGAATCAGTTCGTAAGAGCCGATTCAGATGATGGGGACATGTGAAGAGAATGGGGGAAGAGAGATTACCTAAGAGATTGATGAGTTCGGCTGTAGAGGATGAGAGGAGCAGAGGCGATGGTTAGGTCCAGAGTTGAAGGATTTCAAAGTGAGAGTTGTAGAGGCAGAGGAGGCCACAGTGTTAACTGCTCATAGGGGATCATGGAAGAGACTTGTTCTCAAACAGAGGCTTGCAGACTAGACTGGACGCTGAAAGGCAAAACGTTCTCAAATGAAAATGTATAGGCCTATATGAACTTAAATCTTTAAAATCAAAATTTAAAATTTAAATTACATTGAAATGGCTTAAGATTTAAATTTATTTAAATAAATAAGTTAGAAGCGAAATAATTCAATAAAATAATTAAAAAATAATAATAATAATATCGTATGGCCTCGGTGCCAGGTGCAAGCTTTGTTAATTGACACCCAGAGGGCAGCTTGCATGTCGAATTTCGTCGTTTCTTTGAACGCTATGAAAGTCAAGGAGGTTAGATATATAAGCTCCTTGACACTACAGCACTTTCTAGTAGAGAACGGAGGAACTTTGTGTTGGCGGAAAATACCGAGATTAATTTTGCCATTGAATACGGCCTACTGAATTCAAATGGGTTCTTTAACATGCCAACAACGTATGACATCCATGTCGTGATATTTGTCGCCTTTCAACAATTACTTACCACGGCCAGGGGCGAACCTGCAAGCTTGGGATTGGTAGTCCGACACGTTAACCACTCACCCACCGTGGCAAGCATAATAGTAGATTATGCAACGAACCTATAATGGCAATAATTAAGACACGAGTATGTTTATAAAACGAGCGTATGCGAGTTTTATAATTTCCATACGAGTGTCTTAATTACCTTTATAGGCGAGTTGCATATGACTGTTTATGTTCGACGATAATTATTATAACTATTTTATATTCGAACATAAATATTCATAAATATCTGTCGAGATTTCGCCATTTGTATGTACTGAACAGAGCGCATGAGACTCAAAGAATGCCTTGTATTTGACCATGGCCTTCTCGATACCCCACTATGACACTAGGCAACGCAGTTTAGAAGGCCTTGGAACTCCACGCAGGTGGGATGCTAACCTTATCTAATTGGTCAAACAACTGTTTCTTGAGATGTGATTGGAGGGAGAAACTGTTTCATAATGAAAAATAGTGTTATAATGACCATCATTATGATACAGTTTCCTGACACATAATAGTCAGAGTCGAACATAAAATAATGAAATAAGTAAAAAAAAAAAAAAAAAATAGAAGCCTCCGTGGCTTAGGTGGCAGCACGCCGGCCTCTCACCGCTGGATCCGTGGTTCAAATCCCGGTCACTCCATGTGAGATCTGTGCTGGACAAAACGGAGGCAAAGAGGTTTTTCTCCGGGTACTCCGGTTTTCCCTGTAAAAAGTTCATTGCAGCAACACTCTCCACTGTCATTTCATTTCATCTGTCATTCATTTAATCATTTCCCAGAGGAGTGCGACAGGCCTCGGCAGCCGGCACAGTCCATATCCTCGCCGCTAGATGGGGGCTTCATTCATTCCATTCCTGACCCGGTCGGAGACTGGAAGCAGGCTGTGGATTTTCATTTTCAAGTAAAAAAATAAAAATTGAAACTAAAAATTAAAAATATTTAAATTAGAAATATAATAATAAAATATTAAGATATTTTTAAATAAATAAATGTAAATAAAATTGAAGAAAAAACACTACAAATAAAAATTAAAACAATGAATTAATTAATACATAATTAAATGAAATGTTTTAGTGCCACGCTCAGAATGGTCCTTGTCAACACCAGTATTCAGTTGTTAGATCTTCGGACTACCGGTTCCTCCTTACTTTGTGAAGTGCGATTTCACGCGCTTGGCTACATGTTTGATAACTTGCAAGGTGCCATTGAAATACAGAGTACAACCATGTTGCTGTCTGACCGTATTTGTCTTCCTTTATTCTGTATAGATACGGAGCTTCCTGGGTGTTTCACGTTGCTATCGTATTTCTCAGCAGTGTGCCTGATGTTTCAATACTCGCTGTATTCTATGGCTCCCTTGTCTGCCATCTGTAACTGTTGCTTCATGGATAGGTTATTCCCCTCCTGATTCCATCTATATTTATGAAGTGTCACACTACAGTGTTCAGTGAACCATCTCGCACAACTCTGTCCAAGAAGTTGTGAAACATAGTATTCTCAGTAGCAATATGTTATACACCGATTAACACATGTACTAAACCTCTTAAACGATTAGCACAACAACAACATTATGATGATAATAGACTATACCACAGCTAAGGGTAAAACCAAGAAAAAGTTTCCTTCGAACAGCAATATACATGTATATTTGAAAGTCCCTCCACACAAGGCAAGACTTCTTCGATGGAAATTGGTACAACAAGATTGGATGGAACCGCAGGTCACAACGAGGAGGCCCTGTAACTACTTAAGAACTGGTGTCGGTAGGGTGAAGTCTTCTCTTAAACTATGGGGTTTCACAGAGGATAGCAAGTGTGAGTGTGGAGAAGAATAAACGGTGGAACAACTGTGCCAGAGCCCTCATTGTCCATTTGCCTGTTCAACGCAGGACCTTATGCTTGCTAACGACAGTGCCATAGGCATGGCTCAATTCTGGACAAATTCCATCTGATTTGCAATTTTGGTCAATGATATTTCTGAAAGTGTTTTTTTTTTTTTTGTTATTGTAAATATGTATATTGTACAGGGTGTCTCAAAGAAATGTACTAACACTTCTAATTACTATAAAATGATTATTTATGAACATAGAGACAAGTTTAATGGCTTCAATTATAGAGGAGACATGCAATTAAAGACTCATGTTCGCAAATGTTCAAATTGATGACCCTCAGTGTCCAGACAAAACTGATAACGCGAAGCAATGGATTCGCAACCGATACGACAAAGTTCATTTGGAATTTCGTGACAGTTTCTGTCAATTTCCAATTTGGTGTTGGAATGTAGGATTTCCAGCGCAGACGCTTCATGATGCGATGGACGCTATCCTTTGAGATGTGTGTCTCTCGAGCCATTTGTCGTAGTGATTTCCGTGGGGATCGAGTGAGGGCTTCCTGCACCTGTTCTTCATTTTAAGGACTGGTGGATGTCCGTGGTCGTCCAGAACGTTTCTTGTTGACGTTGTGAACGGTTCCATCTTTTTCAAATTTATCTCTGATGCGAGCAATGATCCGGTGCGTTGGTGGTGGTTTGTCGAACTCCTGAACACTGACGGTGATCAATTTGAACATTTGCGAACATGAGTCTTTAATTACATGTCTCTTCTATAATTGAAGCCCTTAAACTTGTCTCTATGTTCATAAATAATCATTTTAGAGTCATTAAAAGTGTTAGTACATTTTTTGAGACACCCTATATATAACTGTGTGTATTGTAAAGGTAGGTTTCTGACACGAATAAATTAAAAAAATACTCGCTAACGAGTATGATGTCTTCTTTGGGACTATATGACCTCAATGTCTGTGGGTCCGGATGACTGTGTAGCCCAATTCTGGGGCCGCAAACTCTTCTACAATGTTCACAAATATATATTCACCCACATCTCGCTGAGGATCGTTCCCTTGAGCGGCCTTTCGTTCCTTCCTTGCCTGTCGCATATCAACTGCATGCCTTCGACGTTCGTGTTCGAAGGGTTGTGGACCTCCGTGAACAAGACAACGCCATGCTAGTCGGTTAGAAGCTGTGGGCTACCAGTTTTCGATGTTAATCATACATTTCTGCATGTCAGATTTCAGGACATCTTTGTACCTTTTGCGCTGTCCTCCCCTGCGTACGGTGTCCATTCGTAAGTTGAGCATACAAGATTTTCTTAGGGAGACGAGAATCGAACATACGGACAACATGACCAGTCCACCGAAGTTGATGTTTGATTATTGTGACCTTGATATTTTTAGAATTGGCTTCTTCGAGGATGCTGATGTTGGTACGCCGATCTTGCCATGTTATTCTCGAGATTCTTCTCAAACAATGTTGATGATATTTCTCCAAGCAGATTATGTGTCTCCTGTAGGTGGTCCATGTTTCACAGCCGTAAGTAAGGCTTGGTATTGTCATGACCGGTCTTGGTTTGGCCTTGAACCATACCGGACGCACAATCCCGGGTCAAGCCAGTTCATGATGGACAGCACGGCAGTACTGAGGCGTGTATACGTTAGTTGCGACTTTTGAGTATATAAGCGGTGACCTCAGAGCAGTCTGGGTCAGACAGGGGGACCAGACTGCGAGGTGTGAAGTACTGTCCGAGAGGGCAGTGTGAGTAGAGTGACGGAAGTCTAGATGCCGTGAGTTTGACGATAGTGAGATCGGGCAAACGTGACGAAGCACCCGTCGACCAAGGGGACTGGTGCTGATCATCATTCGAGAAAGACGGCTGAGTGATCAGGTGAGATCTTGCATTATTGTTTCCCTTGTTGAAGTAAGTTAGCCGAGCAAGCCCTGTACCTCCACAGTGGATTGCTGGAAGCTGTTGAAAGGAATAAACCGGCAGTACATGAGAGATCTTTTTTTTATATCGGGGGAGCTACCCCGTATTCCTTAACTCCCTCATTCTCCCACTTCCCATAAGTGGTGTGCTGTTAATCGTGGGTAAGACGATCGGTAAGGACACGGTAACGCTCCTGCTACCTGAGCTTACAGAACCCCCTAACGCTACGTTAAAAGCTACGATTAAGTCGTATCACGACAGCATTACGATAGATTGGTATAGGTACTGCTTAGTTCGAGTGCTGATATTATGATTGTTGTACGCCCTTTCTCGTAGACGACTGAGAGACGTAGCAGTACAACAACAACAACAACAACAACAACAATAACAACAGGTGTATACAAAAGTGCACGCCTATGTGGCTGTGTATATTATGTACCGTAAAAACCTGCTTTCAACGTAATTGAACGGGACTCGCAAACTTTTCCGTCAACGATGGGTTTCCGGTTAGAGCACGCTCGATATGTGGTGGGACTTTGAGGTCACGGTACAGTATAAGTGGTGAGAGACTGGAGGGCTGGAGGAGACACCCCTCACTTAACTGCGCCGAGCTCAAAACTATTGCATGCATAGTTTTTTGAGCGTATGGCTTTTAGTGCCGGGAGTGTCCGAGGACATGTTCGGCTCGCCAGTTTTGTAGCTGCTTCGAGGCGGACACCCAATGGATGAGCTACAAATACCGTCGCATGTGGAGTGTTGTCTGGGGTGGATAGTTTGAATGTAAGGACGAGAAGTTGCAAGGTAGCGGCTGTGACCTATAGTTAGGGACCAACCCCGGCATTTGCCTGGAAGGAAGATGGGAAACCACAGAAGACCATCTTCAAGGTTGCCGGCGGGGGGATTCGAACCTCCTCGCCTCCAGGATAAGAGCGACTGCCAGCAGCCATGCCGTAACGACCACGGCTAACTCACCCGGTATGCACAGCTTGTAAGCATTAACACGCAATGTCGACAGCACGGTGGGCGACGAATCGTTATTCCCCCACCACTGAAATGTGGCTGGAAATCGGTCTGCCCCGAGTGGTCAGCTTGACTTTCAAGCCACACCGCTTACCGTCCGTACTATAACGTAGGATGACGTATGCTAAAATAATTATTGGATGGACATGCACTATTCGACATACTGAGAAAGAATAATATGGTGTACGCACATTATTCCATATACTATTTTCATATTTCTGCTACGAATTAGTACCTATATAATAATGTATCACATTTACTCTCAAGCACAACTCTTGTACGCGAAACCGTAATTGCTATTGCTAATTCACAAAGGCCGAGACAATGATAGGCATTTGTTAATTGACAGCTCATAAGTAAGCATTATGAAAGGCTAGGGAAAAGGCAATTAGCCATATGCTTTCATGTGTAAGTTGGAGAACATAAGATGATGATGATGATAATTGTTGTTTTAAGCGGCCTAACATCTAGGTTATCGGCCCCTAATGATCTGGGTAATAGCGAAAATGATCATGAAATGGATACTAGAACGAAAATTAAGTGAGACGGAAAATACTTAAAAGGAACTCAGATTGAAACAACTCACAAAATGTTCTGACAAAAGGGAATTTAGAACGAAACAAGATGTTCGGGAAAGAACATATAGCCTACTTTCTCCGAAATGTATGGGTATAGTTATAACTCTCTGCCCTTATCATCTCCTAATTTCTTCCTATTTGAAGTGCAAATTGGCACACAGGATTTGAACAGTGGCGTTCAAACCATAGTTTATAATTTACCCCAGCATTTTGCAATTTCATCAGCAAACACTCCAAACACCGACTACTTACAATAATTGAAACTTCGTTGCTCTAATAAGGCCCATCTACAATGCGCAGTCGGCAGTCCGTAGTTGGTAGTCCTCGGTCGGCAGTCGCGATCGACTCCGTGTATACTATAGGCACCATACACAACATGAAGTTGCAGTTGGTAGCTGGCAGTTGGCAGTCGAGAATTTTATCCTTGACTGCCAACTACCCGACTGCAGCAATGTAATAGCCAATCAGAGCAGATCAGAAACTGACGTCACGTTGTTGTTCTGTGTCGTGTACGAATGATATAGAACTAAGTGAAGTAACTTCGCAACCCGTAAATTTATAGGCTAATCTTAAATACACGGTATAACAAAATAATCCATCTCCAAATCATCCATATTGCAAATTTTGAGATTATCAACAACGCCTCTGTGCACAAGGAATAAACGAATGTTACTGTCTTATTACTCCTAGCAGTCGTTAAGACTGGGTTCACTAACTGGCCGGTATAGAGCGCTGCTCGAATCTATAGTTTCTGCATAGTACAACTGAAGGATGGAAGATGTCACTCCAGTGGAGAATGTCGTTTTTTTAATATATAATTTCCATTGCAAAAAGCACCATATAAAGCTTTATTTTATAACGTCTCAGTACTCAAGAAACAATAAATATAAAAACTAGTCGTGATATCTAGTTGTGAAATATCGAACAATATAATCCTAACAGAGCGAGTGCATTCTAGCGGCCAGAAGAAGAAACTTTTCAATAAAATCTGTTACCTTTTTGTCAGCTAGATGTCTCGATTAAATCTGCTGGCGAATTATGTTTTAATTAAGTATATGTTTTGCACCGTAATATGCACAATATAACGCTTAATTTTAAAACGTCTGAGTCATTACAAAGCAACAAATATGTAAAATGTCAAGCAAAAAACATATCTCTGATGGGGTTTGAACCATAGGCATATGAATGACAGACTAACGCTTTACCACTGAGCCATTTGTGCCAACGAACATTGATCCATATAAAATGACTTACATAGAACTTGTTAGCAAATAATGATTTATACTAAACGATTTCATCACTGAAGTATATTATTTATATATAAAGCATTTCATACAAAGTTTATTTATTTTGTTTCAGTACGCTATATTGCATTCAATACTCAAATTAGTGAAATATAAGTCAGGCACAAGATATCCGCTGCCATCTTGTCTTATTAATGAATCAGCTGAGCTTTTTAAAATCACGTCTGCACTATAGTATTACAAAATAAACTTTTAATTTCGTACGTGCCTCTTCCTTTAGAACAGTTAAAACGATTCTCGGCTCGATAATCGGAACTGGTGGGTCCCATGATATGGATTATAAAGTTTGCATAATTCGCACGGCCGCCATCCTGAAATGGTATGGCGGACGACCTTGTAGTATGGTCAAAAGACGCATCCTATACGAAGGTATGTTGTTACCAAATTTGGTAGAGATTGGATGATTTGGTTAGTCGTTATTTGATTTTACGTTTTGAACGTTTGAGTGGCCGCCATTCAGTTTTAGTAAAGGTGGCGGCGATATAAAACATGACACTGAGGTGTCCTTTGCTAGTGCTACCTTTGTACCAAATTTCGTTCAATTCGCATTCACCGTGTTCGAATTGATAGGGGGGGACAGACATTCAGAGTACACACACTCACACACACACAAACAGACTCACACACACACACATACACACACACAGACTCACACACACACATACACACACACAGACAGACACACTTTTTTCGCCCTGTGTTGATCTCATAAGTCTACTTTCATTTTTTGCAAAAATCGAAAGTAGGCTAAAAATGCACAAAAAGAATAGATTGAAAAATACCCACAAAATGTAGGCTAGGTTCAAAAGACGTACAAAATGCAATGTAGCGTCGAAATACTTACAAAATGCAACTGAAATTCAAAATACTTACAAGATGCAAATGAGATCTAAAATACGTACAAAATGCAATTGAGGTTCAAAATACTTACAAAATGCAATTGAAATTGAAAATGCTTACAAAATGCACGGGAGATTCAAACGACTCATGTGGATTGACAATACTTACAATATGCAATGTAGATTGAAAATACTTGACAAAATGTAATTTAGATTCAAAATACCCAAAAAATGCAATTGAGAATGAAAATATTTGCAAAATGCCCACCAAACAAAATGCAATTTAGATTTAAAATTCTTACGAAATGCGGTTTTGGTTGAAAATACTTACACAATGCAATTGAAAATCAAAATTCTCACAAAGGTCCCTCCTCAATATTGAAAGACTTACTAAAAAGCAATTTAGATTGTCAATCTTTACAAAATGCAATTGAGGTTGAAAACAATCGCGAGACGTAATTTTGATCGAAAAAACTTACAAAATGCTACGTAGATTAAAAATACCTACAAAAAAGCGCTAAAAGGGAATTTAGATACACGGGGAACCAAGTAACAAAGACAGTTTGGGAATCTTAAAGAGAAAGGGAAATATAATGAAAAGAGGAAAGGAGAGGAGAGGGGAGAAAGGAGAGGGTCCGCCCCAAAGGTAAGGGACAAAAGGAAAAAATGGACTCAGCTCAGGAATCCCTCGGGGTCGCCAACTCCCGAACTCACCAGCCGTGAGCCCCTGAGGCTCTATCATTATCTAGGGTGCACCAGAAGTGGAGGGGCTACATACATCCTGCCTCCTTAAGGGCCTTGAGCACAAGGCAGGAGGTAAAAGGAAAAGAAAAAGAAGGCTGACCTCTTGCAGAAAAAGGGTAACAGAAAAGATGAGACAAGGGCCAATTACGGCGGGAAAGAAAGAGACCCCCTCTGCCTCGGATACTCTAATACCGTCGGGGTTGGAAGAGAACAAGAGTTGACCAAGTGAGGTCGAGAGGAAAGAAGATGGAGAGGAGCCCGGCACAAGTAAGTGGAGAGACAATGTTCACGAAGTTCGTGCTGCCGTAGTTACATCTCATTTGGAGAGGTTTTTGGATATCACATTGGAGTGCGAATTGTATATCAAAGTATTCTAGATACCTACAACACTTTTGTAAGTATTATTCCTAATATTTGTGAACCTTACCGTAAGTTACGTGAAGTGGAAGAAACACAACCTAAAACTCTGTTCTGATCAACCCAACATGGCCGCCGCCTCTGTTGATATAGGTCGGCGTCTCTTAACGAACACAACTAATGATAAAACTTCTGGCGTATCAACCCACCAAGTACCAAACCAACCAATGAATTATTATAATACTGTAAATAACCCTGATTTTAACAACAGTACATCTGGAACCCAAATGACAACTACAATAACTACCGGCACCAAAGAAACAAATCCAAGGTCAAGCTATTCTGCTATAGCTCAATCTCTCCCCTCCAAAGAACAAGCTATCGTAATTGAATCCCAAGATGGAATCAGTATCAAAGATTATGTGCTAGCTGTAGGAAAACTCACTAGCTCTAGCAACATTCGTTTTGTTTCACGAATATCGAATGGACGAATATGCATTTTTCTTTCTAGCAAGAAAGTTGTTGAAGAGTTAATATTAGCAAACCCCAAGATCTTAATAAACAATGTATCTTTGGAAATACGACCACTCTTAACAAAAAACAAGCGTATTATATTATCAAACGTTTGTCCTGTAATACCCAACTATGTAATTGAAGAGGAATTGTTAAACATTGGTGTGAAAATCATGTCTAAAATTACCCCTATCAGAGCAGGCTTAACCATCCCAGGTTTCTCTCATATTTTGAGCTTTCGAAGACAAATGTACATCCAAAATGAAGACTTCGATAAACTCCCTGCATCTCTCCAAATTGAATACGATGGCACTAACTACTGGATTTACCTATCATCTGACTCACCCACCTGCTTTATTGGTCAAACTGAGGGACATTTGGCCAAAGACTGTCCTACTAACAACTCAGTTCCATATGATCAACCAACCTCTCAGCACGACATTCATGAAATTGACAAACCTAACCTCTCCAAATTTCCTAAACTACAAGAGAAACCACAAACAACAGATATAAACCACAAAAATGCAACCAGTACTTCCGACCTTCCTCCAACAAATTCACATGATGAAACTTCATCAGCTATCCTAAACTTAAATCTAACCCAAGATTGTAATGGTATTTCTCTCTCCGAAATTCCAATAAAAAGAACAGTGCCTGGACATAGTGAAACATGTCCTGCCTCAACAACTGGACATTTCCCTGGATTTAAAAGACCAATGTCACACGCCAGCAGTGAAAGAACTGACCAAAATATTTCTAATAGCAACAGACCCAAAATCGACTCTTCTGAACAAATTGAGAATCACAAGGTAAATCACACTTCTAAGAAACCCAAGAAAGAACCACAAAAACCAACAATCAGCGATATGCTCCTTCCTGTGAAACAGGTTTTGGAAGCTGATCCATCACTAGCTCCTCTCAGTTACACACAACTCCAATCTTTTCTCGAAAATTCCCAAGGTGTCAAGGACGTGGTGGCAATTGCTTTCAATTACACCCAAGACATAGAAGGACTCGCTAAAGCCCTACAGAAACTATACCCCTACTACACCGATAAAAGCGTTAAAAACAGAAGCTCTCGGATAGTGAAGAAATTACTGAAGTTCGTCAACCTAAGCGAAGACCAAATGGATAACAATGTTTCTCTAGACTATTCTAGCGATGACTAATCTCTCCCTCTATAAGAATGGAAATGGATCTTTTGCTATTCCTTATCATACTTATGGCAACAACACTACTCCAATGGAATATCAACAGAAATCGATCCCAGTTAGAATTCCTACAACTCCTAATAAATAAACACCAACCACCCATTATCTGTCTCCAAGAGACAAACTTTCGGAACGATTTTGCTGCTAATCTAAGACTTTACAATGTGTATCATAAAAACAGAACTAATGCAAGTCATGCAAGTGGAGGAGTAGCTACCTATGTCAAAAACAATATCAACCTTAAAGAAATTTCTTTAAACTCCAATTTGGAAGCTGTAGCCGTCTCATTGCATCTACCTCCCTCTCTGTGTATCTGCAATATTTATATACCAAACAGTTATCTATTTCACGGAGATGATCTACGAAATCTTATCCATCAGCTACCTAAACCATTCATTCTAGTAGGCGACTTCAACAGCCATAACACGTTATGGGGCAGTCATCACTCCGATGCAAGAGGGAAGGAGATAGAAATGATACTAGATGAATTTGACCTAATTCTAATGAATTCAACTGCTCCAACTCGTTTCGATATTGCTCATGGAACCTATAGTAGCATAGACCTAACTATCTGCACTCCGGAGATAGCAACTGGTTTTGACTGGTCTGTCTATTCGATGCTCCAAGGAAATAGTGACCACTTCCCCATACTGATCAATTACGACAACGCTTCAATCAACGCCCCGATACCCCAAACCCTTAAATGGAACTTAAATAAAGCAAATTGGACGCAGTTCAATCATATAGTCAACAACCAATTAATTGGCCTAACCCATCCACATGACTTCCCTTCCAAACACATCAATGATATTGTTCAAGATTTTACAGAAGCAATAGTTAAATCTGCAAACCTTAGTGTTCCGAAAATAAAGATAAACCCTTGTAAGAAGACAGTACCTTGGTGGAACGACGCATGCAAGGAAGCTCTAAAGAATAAAAACCATGCTTTCTATGTCTTTAAGAGAAAACCAACTCCTGAAAATAAAGCCCAATTTCAGAAATGTAGAGCAATCGCCCGAAAAGAAATTAAAGATAGCAAAAAGAACTCGTGGCTGACATTTGTTTCCTCACTAAATTCTCAAACTCCACAAAAAGAAGTATGGAATAAACTCAAACGTGTAAATGGTCAATATAACCAGTTCCACATTACTTCTGTCAGAAACCCGAATGATGGATCCTTCATAACCAACCCTCAAAACATTGCTGATAAATTAGCTGACACATTCTCCGAGATTTCTAGTGACCACAATTATGACCAACATTTTCTCCATATAAAGAAAACCAGCAAACCTCTTGATCTAAAAAGAACCTCCTCCGACTCCAATTCTAATTTAAATGAACCTTTTCAATTACAGGACATGATTATTGAACTTGACAAATGTGGCAAATCCAGCCCTGGCCCAGATACGGTCCCTTATGAGTTCCTAAGACAGCTCCCACTAAACGCATTAAATTATCTTCTGGCTATTTTCAACTACATATGGACCTCTCAGACGTTCCCTGATCAATGGCGCAGAGCCATTGTTGTTCCAATACTCAAGCCAGGGAAGGATAACTCAATTGCAGAAAATTACCGTCCAATCGCTTTAACAAATGCAATGTGCAGATTAATGGAGAAAATTGTTAACAGGAGATTACGATGGTATCTTGAACATATAAACTTTTTAGTGATGTACAAAGTGGATTTCGTAAAGGACGTTCAACTGTCGATACTCTCATAAGTTTGGAATCTGAAATTAGGGAAGCTTTCCTAAACAACCATCACCTCATAGCAGTTAGTCTAGATATTGAAAAGGCATATGACATGGTGTTCAAAGACCATGTACTTAAATCATTGATGGAATATAACATTTCAGGAAATATGCTCTATTTCATCTACAACTTCCTCAAAGATCGTATAATTCAAGTTAAGACAAATGGCATTTTGTCACAGGAAGTTACAATCGACAATGGAGTACCTCAAGGATCAGTTATCAGTGTTACTTTATTCCTGGTCGCAATAAACGGAATTGTATCCAACATCCACTTGCCAGTAAAGGCTTGTCTTTTTGCCGACGATTTGACCATATTCTGTGCTGGAAGAAATAGTTCAACTACTCAACAACTACTTCAAGAATCACTTGAAAATATTCAACAATGGGCCAAGATTACTGGATTCAAGTTCTCCAAAACAAAGTCCAAATGCATAGTATTCTCTAAAAACAAACACTCTGTACCAGATCCCGAGCTCAACATAAACAGTCATAAAATTGAGACAGTATCTACTCTTAAAATCCTGGGAATTCTGTTTGATAGTAAATTAAGTTGGATTCCATACCTGAAAAATCTCAAGGATGAGTGTCTACGACGGATTAATTTAATGAAGATTCTCGCAGCAATAAACTGGGGAGCAGACTATCAAGTGCTCATGAATACTTATGGATCAATTATTAGGGCCAAATTAGATTATGGCAGTATAGTATACAACTCTGCAACAGCGTCTTCCCTCAAGATCCTTGATTCTATCCAGTCAGCTGCTCTTCGAATTGCTCTGGGAACTCTCCGCACCAGTCCAGTAACCAGTATGCAAATAGAAGCCAATGAACCACCTCTTGCAATTAGACGTCAACAACTAAGTTTATCATATGCACTCAAAGTATCAACTATGACTAAATCACGCATTAAGTCGTATGTTTTCCCTACTAACAGCTACACAAGAACAAACACTGAATCAAGACGACAACCTTCGCCCTTCAATGTCAGAATATCCAAGTTCCTTGAAGAATTAAACCTAAATATTCCTCCCATACTACTCTCAGACCATTCTCTTGATATCCCAGCATGGACAATTACCTTACCAACAGTCAACTTCGAACTGAACAACTTGGTTAAAAACCAAACTGACAGATCACAGTACCATCGATTATTTCTTGAAATCTCCAATAGATACCCAATGCACAGTGCTATTTATACTGATGGTTCGAAATATGACGAAAGAAACGGTTGTGGGATAATTTATCCTGACCATACCATGCTTTTTCGACTTCCTGAATCTTTCACTGTCTATTCTAATGAACTCTTTGCTCTTAAACAGGCCATGAAATACATTTTGAATACAGCCAGCTGCAACAACTCATTTATTATTTACTCCGATTCACGAAGTGCATTAAACGCAATAGAGAATCTATCTTCAACAAACGTCCTTGTACAAGAAATTCAACTGATATTCCATAAAGTGGTGAAGCAAGGTAAACAAGTCATATTTGTGTGGGTACCCTCTCACAGAGGCATTCATGGCAATGAATCTGCCGATCAAGCAGCTAAAGAAGCTACACTTGTACCTTTATGTGATCCTACAATAGCTACACCTCATACTGACATCATTTCCTACGTCAAAAGAAAAGTATTCCAACAGTGGAAGAATCATTGGCTTAGAACTTCTACCAGTAAACCCCATGAAATAACATCAGGAATCACAGAACAATATCCCCATCATAAACTTTCCAGGCAAGATCAAGTTCTAATATCACGAATAAGAATAGGTCATACCAACATCACCCACAGCTATCTCCTCGAGAAGAAACAACCCCCTATCTGCTCAACATGTAACAGCGTACTGACTGTGCAGCACATAATCTCAGACTGTGCTATCTACAACCACTGGCGCCAGCACAACAGCATTCCCAAGAAGATATGTGAGGCCTTCTCATCTATTTCACAGCTCAAAAAACTCATCAAGTTCTTCAAAGACTTGGAACTTTATTTCAAAATCTGATTGATCAACTCATAGTAGTGGGACTTTTCTTTATTTCTAGTGTTCATTTTATGATTTTATAGTGTATTCAATTCAATGTATTGTATGTATTGTATTGTATTGTATAATGTAAATTTACAGTGAAAGTCGCGATAAGACTTTCCAAGTTAAAGCGACTATAAATTAATCTAATAAAAAAAAAAAAAAAGAAAGTAAGTGGAAGCAATGTAGAACATAAGAAGGAATACCTATTTGCACAATACTTGTTTGATATAGGATCAACTGATTCAGCAGTCACGGTACACTTGTACATGGAGCCTGAAAGCTTTATTAACTCTTAATTCCGGAACTTGTAAATTTTCCGATAAAATGCTTATTTTGATCGCCATTGTTCACATAACTCAGCTTGCATTTAATGAAGTGAAAATAACACGCGTTTCACCCCTACGTTCCGGGGATCGTCAAATATTTCCGTTTATTTATTTATTTAAATATGTATTTAAATATTTTCATTGAAATATTTATTTAAACATTGTATGTATGTCTACCCCTTATTATTCCCGTTTTCTAACGGGGTCGGGGATGAGATGCGATGGAAGTCTTTGTGGCGATGATTTTTACGGCCGGATGCCCTTCCTGACGCCAACCTCATGAGAGGAGTTAATGAGAGATGAAATGAATGATGGTGAATGAAACTGGGCAAGGATGTGGAAGGAAGCGGCCGTGGCCTGTCAGAAGGTACCGTCCCAGCATTTGCCTGGTGTTGAAAATGGGGAAACCACGGAAAACCATTTCAAGGACGGCCGACGGTGGGGCTCGAACCCACGCGTCTACCGAGTCAGCAGAGAGCTTGGCCCCATGACCTAATGCTGAGCTTTAGCCAGCGTAGCCACTACTGTCGGTATTTATTTAAACATTAATTCATTCAATTCTTCTTCTAGACTTTTCGGCCTGCTATGGACAACGTTAATTCAACTGCTCTCTTCCTCGAGCTCTCACATTCACCCAGTAACGCCAGTAGTGGGATGGGGACAGAGCTGCTCCACTTAGGAAGTTGTGAGCCCCTGCGACCTTGGAATGGAAGGAGACATGCTAGGAGGGCGTGCTTGGATTCGTTTTTTTCGTCTCGTTGCGCTCTTTACGGGAATGTAGGTGTCGAAAAGGTGAAATTCTGGAAACTCGTTTTTTTTTGGGAAAAAACGTGATCTTAAACTTTTTGCTATATCTCGCGAACCAATCATGCTAGAGGCAGGTACGACGGGTCCAAGGACTCGGAGTGATGTCCTCTCTGCTATGGACTACTCGTTATAATTTAAAAAATTATTGGAAACTCGATTTTGGGGTAAACACGTGTTTTTTGTGATTTTGCCGATATCTCACGAACCAATAACGCTAGAGGCGTGTACGACAGGTCCAAGGACTCGGAGTGACGTCCTCTTTCGAGTTTGGTAGATATTTTTTCCAAAAAATAATTCACAAAGGGCCTAATGCCATACATGTTGAAAAAACTGTTTTCTTTTTCTTTAACTGTTTATAATGTCCATGAAGCGTGGTGGTTGAGAGAGACGATACGGCTGGGTGTGTGTGTGTTTCAACGAACCTGTCGCTAACCACAAGGACCATGCTTAATAGAACAATCGCTATTTCGGCGGGTCGGTGTATGACAGAGCGAGCGTGCGTTTTCTGATATTTTACCTTTAACGTGTAAACGGTGATGAGAACTTGGTTCTATGTTGGTCGAAGCGAGTACAGAAAACAAACTTGCCGAGGAGCAAGAGGTGAATGTCATTTGAGCTTATTGGAAGGCGTTGATCTGATTTGACAACAAGTGTAATGGAAAATGACAAAGACGCTTGAAGGTTAAATAATCTGTTCATCGTGGTGGCAGGGAAGAGCGAAATGCATGCATACACATGTGAAACCACATGTACGCTAAACAAGTTACATCCTGTCTTGCTTCGTACGTGACAAAATGCAAGTCCATGTGAAATTTGATCTGCCACAGGTGTTCGCCTGGGACGTTAGCTGTCCACGTGCGCGATAACTGTTAACAAGTTACATCCTGTTTTGCTTCGTACGTGACAAATTGCAAGTTGGCGTGAAATTTGATCTGCCACAGGTGTTCACCTTGGACGTTAGCTATCCACGTGTTTGATAACAGGATGTTCAAAGCGTGGGAAAAAATGATTATACATGCAACGTAACATATATAAAGACATGTCGTTATCATTTCCTCTCTCACTTAGGTGACTACCTTTGAACACACTGCGTTGGGTGAAACACTTGGTCTTGTTTAACAGTTTTGGTGTTGGTGGAAAATACTTATCCTTGTTGTGAGGTAGGTATATATTTATTCATTTATACATTTATTGATTTATATATATTTACAAGCAATTATTTATTGATTATGTAATTATTGATTTTTTAATTTATTTGTTTGCAGATAACTGGTATACCTTACATGTCTGAGAGAGAAGAAACCATTGCACTTTTGAGCCCACTAGAAGGAAACAGCAATAAACCACTACAAGTGAAGGTGGGATTATTTTTTTAAACTAACGTGTTTCATTTTTTTGTTTGTTTTATATTTTATTTTATGAAATGCATGTATTAACCTGAATTTAGGTATTTATAGCGGTTTATTTTATTTATTTTTAGAAACTTGGAAAGAAAAGTCTTACCGCCGTAGCAGTTGCTGAAAAAAAAAACGAAACGCAGTAAAGCGAAACCATTGTTTCCAGGCAGTGAACTATTGAAAACTCAGGTAAGCCTAACATAAAATACGATTCCATTTTACCACTACTGAAAACTGGTAGACAAAAAAATTCATTACCTGTACATTACTAGGACGATGATTGCTTTCTTGATTAATGGCTATGTTGTTGTTGACTGGGAAAAACACAAGGCCATGTTGGATTTTCTAAAAACAAAAATTAAAATTTAACTGACATGTCGTTCCCTATAATAATAATAATAATAATAATAATAATATATTAATAATAATATAAATATCGTATGGCCTCGGGTGCTGGGTGCAAGCTTTGTTATTTGACACACAGAGGGTAGCTTGCATGTCGAATTTAGTTGTTCCTTGACTATGAAAGTCAATGAGGTTAGATGTTAGATATCTAATCTCTTTAAACTCTATAGCGCTTTCTAGTAGAAAAATGAGGAACTTTGTACCCTATGAAATCAACGAATATCCACAGGTTTGAACATGATAATGTGAACAAACTGACATGCCATTCATTTTTGTTGATATATTGGTTAAAGGGGGGGTGTAAATGACTAAAGCTTTATAAAAAGAAAATAAGTGCATGGGTTACTGTTAGTGCCAATATACAGTTTATTTTAATGGTGTTTTGATATATTAATGTCAATTAACGTTAAAGTTTAATTACAAGTATTGATTGATTGATTGAGTGATCGGTTATTTCGTTTGCTTTTAGGTGTCGTCATGCGCCACCATTAACGTAATGAACAGACTGTGAACAAGCATACATTGTGCTTTAAAGTACTCTGTGCAACGTTAATAACTTACTATAAGAAACTGTTTTATTATAACACATGGCGTTAGTACCAAATACAACAAGTGAGCAAGTTGGTTTTCCACGAGGGTTAAATTTAAAATCAGAACATGACCATTGGTTAACATTTGAATCCAGGCCTGTAGGCTTTTTGTCGACACATGAACTTGCAAAAGCCGTTTTTTTTTTACTTGAACCGAGAAGATGTGGTGCGCTGTGTGTTTTGTCGTATTGAACTTTCACACTGGGAAGAAGGGGATGATCCATTTAGAGACCATTTGCGATGGTCTCCTTGTTGTCCTTACATGCTTGGAAAACAAGTGGGTAAACTACCTGTGTATTCATTTCACCGAACCACAAGACCATTGGCCACTACTTACGTTGCTGAATCACAAATAAATAATAATGATGTATTACCAGTCAACAACGGTAGTGTCGATATATGTGGTCCATATGCCATAGACAGTGTTGAATTGGCGTGTACTTTTGAAAAATTGGGAGTTTGCAAGACTAAAGCACTAGCACACCCAGAGTACAGCTCTGTTGAAAAACGTTTAGAATCTTATAAAAATGTTTGGCCATTAATACTAAAACACCTTACCAAACAGCTAAGTGAAGCTGGATTTTTTTATACTGGTAAAGGGGATATAACATTATGTTTTTATTGTGGATTTGCTTTAAAGGATTGGCAAATGACTGATGACTATTTTGTGGAACACGCTCGTTGGTTACTTAACTGCAAATACATGGTGTTGCTTAAAGATCAGGAATTTGTGAACACTATTCGTAAAGAAAACATGATTGCAGCACAAGACTTAAAAGTGTCTTTAGAGTTAGAACATGCAGAGCAAATACACGAGGCTGAAAGAAAAGACTTGTCTCACGAACAGATACAAAAGTGTGACCAACAATTATGTAAAATTTGTTATTAAGATGAACTAGGTGTTGTATTTTTGCCTTGTGGACACATGATAGCCTGTGTCAAGTGTGCATTAGAACTCAACACTTGTGCTATATGCAGAAAAGCAGTATCTGCTACAGTTAGAGCATTTCTTGCATAAATAGTAAAATTTATCAGCCATGCATAGTGCAAAATCCCAAATTGCATAATATTATTAAAGCTGTTTTCGAGGGTAATAGATATGCTTTTCTTTTGTTTATAGACTACTACAATGAATGTTTTGAATACTGTGGGACAATCATGTGGCTTAGAGACAAAGAAGCTCAGCGAATTGCCAACGCATATTCCATTCCGCATTATCAAGATTCGGAAATTGAAAACAGCATATGGTGATCGTGTACTTTGTGTATGTGAAAACTTTGAGACATTTCTACCTATACGGTTTAATGATATGTCGGTGAGTGTTTTTGATGAAGCCAATAATGCTGTGCAACCTGTACACTTAATTTATGAAGGTTTTAAAAACAATAGGTGCATGGTTCGTTTTAATTAATTAAATTTAAAAATTGTGAAATAATAATGGAAAATATAAGTAATGACAATATACTGAAACGGAAAGAAAATATGTGTATAGAATAGTAATGTTTTAGTGTTTAGTGTTGTCTTTAAAAATATTATGATGAAACCAAAAAAAAAAGAAAAAAAATGTATATAAAGTTTGTAAATAATTGCAAAATGATGTTACTACGTTGTTTTATTTTATACAAAGTTAGTATATTTAACATTGCAGAGTATACATGATTATGGCAATAAATGCACACTGAATACAAGCCTTTCTCACTTTACAATAGTCTGTTATAGTTTTAAACACAAGGCTTGTTGTAGATCATTTTATAGCAATGTCCATTCAATGTTGTTTTCGAAAAGTGGGGAAGCCGCAATGGTTGTATAGGCATAAAAACCTTATTGTTATTACTCTTTAGTCACTTTGATCCCCTTGCATATCAAGAGAAGATGACCTAGTTGTTCCACTCTTTAAAACGACATCAACAACACTACCTCTTGCATAGTTTGTGATGTTGATGGCTCTTGCGACGTGGAAGATGGATTAAAAATAACTTTTAGAACAGGGGTTAAACGTTGCTCATTAAACAATGCACTATTTTGAGTAGCAATATGGTTTTCTTGATTTTTTGTCGACGGCAACTGTGTTTCATGCAGTACACTACATTGATGATCACTGACACTTACAACCTCACTATTTTTACTTTTAGGTCACCACGACAATGTTTGGAACGTTGCTTTGAACAACGCCAAATAACAGTTCCATTTTTTATTGGTTCGCTTCACAATATATGAATATCCTTTACAGTATGCGTAAGGCTTACCATACATAGTCACTGATACTTCCATGTCAACTGTCAAGCATAGACTAAGCTCTAGTCAAGTCAACTTGGTAATAAGAATAATAGTTTAATGTGAGAGCAAATATGGATCCAAAGAGTTCAGGTAAAAGTGGAAGCAAATAAGCAAATATTAGAAACAAGAGTGGGGTTAAAAGTGGTCGCAAAGTGGTAGACCCATTACACAATAATTTCAGCACGACGAAGCTCTTGTTCAATTTCTTTGATTTCCCAATCGTGACCGATATGCCCAGCTTGTTGTAAAGCATGCAATTGTCGAAGCCGTTGAATTAGCTTACTGGGTTTGTTCCAGTATACAAATTTAATAAATGGATTTTTAGGTGTAAACAAAGCATTACCATTATCATGATCATTATCATCATCATTATCATCATCATGATCACCATTATCATCATGACCATCATCACTGTTACTATATAGTCCTTTTTGATCCTCTTGCAATACCACTTCATTTATAGTCTGAGTTGATTTTGATAGTGTTGAAGGTTTCTTGGGCGTTGACAACTGTCCTAACATGACGTTTTGAGGACATGATAAGTCCTTTTGAACAAACACTGCACTATCTTTAGCCGCAATATCGTTTTCTTGAACTTGCTTTTTAGCCATTTGATAATTGTTTGTAAACAATAAGCGTGGTTTGTTCAGAGCACTACATTGATGAACACTCACACTTAAAATCTTTCCATTTTTACTTTTCAGATTGCCTCGACATTTTGTTGACCTCTCTTTTGAGCATCGCCAGAATATTATTCCATTCACATTCTGGCGATTATAGTTATAAGAGTAGCCTTGATAGAGTGCACGTAGCCTACCTTTGTTGGTTGTAATAAGTTCCATAGTAGTAACTGACCTGTCAGTACGATGTTCACACTACATAGGTTACAACTGTTTTGCTGATGGAGTGACCTACCATAAGCTTATATATTGGCTCATGTGTTGGCTTTTTGTGTTGGCTTTTAGTGTTGGCTTTTCGTGTTGGATTTTGTGTTGGCTTTTTGTGTTGGCTTTTCGTGTTGGCTTTTTGTGTTGGCTTTTGTGTTGGCTTTTTGTGTTGGCTTTACGTGTTGGCTTTTTGCGTTGGCTTTTTGTGTTGGCTTTTTGTGTTGGCTTTTGTGTTGGCTTTTTGTGTTGGCTTTAGTATTGGCTTTTGTATTGGCTTATTTGACAAGTTATTTGTGTCAATGTATTTAGTGGATTTTTTCTTGGTGTTGGAAAGTAGTTGAAAGTGAGGGAATATTTAAAGACCTAACCTCAGCTCACTAACCAAACCTAACCTAACTTTACCTAACCTAACTTCACCTAGCCTAACCTAACCTAACCTTTCAACTCTCAGATGTTAATTAAATTCTGTGCATAGTCGAGCTGGAACCCAAGACCTCAGGGGTAAAAAAACCAATTATTTTTGATGGCTTATTTTGGTAACTTATTTTGATGGCTAACCTAACTTTACCTAACCTAACCTCAGCTCACTTTGGATATTACTAGTAAGTGTTCATATCCTCTGCTAGGTAGCATGCTAGTAGTACAGGTAGTGCTCATATTTACCGCTAGGTAGCGGAAACATACTTCGCGTGTTGCATGTGACACTTGTGAAGTTTAACCGCATGCAAGACGTGCTTGTATAAGTTCTCTATTTAAACTCAATATACAATTAACCACTAAATGTTCAGAACTAACATGTATAGCCATGTTTAGGGTATATAGGAGACCCTTAGCAAGAAAGGCTGTCTAACCCACGAGTGTACAGCTTTGTCATACGCAGTAAGCACCTGTTGGCAGAAAACAACAACAACAACAATTTTAGAAAGCCAACAACATATCCATTAATGTATTTAAAGGAAACAGTTTTTTTGTTGGCTTTCTAAAATTGTTGTTGTTGTTGTTTTCTGCCAACAGGTGCTTACTGCGTATGACAAAGCTGTACACTGGTGGGTTAGACAGCCTTTCTTGCTAAGGGTCTCCTATATACCCTAAACATGGCTATACATGTTAGTTCTGAACATTTAGTGGTTAATTGTATTTTGAGTTTAAATAGAGAACTTATACAAGCACGTCTTGCATGCGGTTAAACTTCACAAGTGTCACATGCAACACGCGAAGTATGTTTCCGCTACCTAGCGGTAAATATGAGCACTACCTGTACTACTAGCATGCTACCTAGCAGAGGATATGAACACTTACTAGTAATATCCAAAGTGAGCTGAGGTTAGGTTAGGTAAAGTTAGGTTAGCCATCAAAATAAGTTACCAAAATAAGCCATCAAAAATAATTGGTTTTTTTACCCCTGAGGTCTTGGGTTCCAGCTCGACTATGCACAGAATTTAATTAACATCTGAGAGTTGAAAGGTTAGGTTAGGTTAGGCTAGGTGAAGTTAGGTTAGGTAAAGTTAGGTTAGGTTTGGTTAGTGAGCTGAGGTTAGGTCTTTAAATATTCCCTCACATTCAACTACTTTCCAACACCAAGAAAAAATCCACTAAATACATTGACACAAATAACTTGTCAAATAAGCCAATACAAAAGCCAATACTAAAGCCAACACAAAAAGCCAACACAAAAGCCAACACAAAAAGCCAACACAAAAAGCCAACGCAAAAAGCCAACACGTAAAGCCAACACAAAAAGCCAACACAAAAGCCAACACAAAAAGCCAACACGAAAAGCCAACACAAAAAGCCAACACATAAGCTTATGGTAGGTCACTCCATCAGCAAAACAATTGTAATCTTTGTAGTGTGAACATCGTACTGACAGGTCAGTTACTACTATGGAACTTATTACAACCAACAAAGGTAGGCTACGTGCACTCTATCAAGGCTACTCCTATAACTATAATCGCCAGAATGTGAATGGAATAATATTCTGGCAATGCTCAAAAGAGAGGTCAACAAAATGTCGAGGCAATCTGAAAAGTAAAAATGGAAAGGTTTTAAGTGTGAGTGTTCATTAATGTAGTGCTCGAAACGAACCACGCTTACTGTTTACAAACAATTATCAAAATGCTAAAAAGCAAGTTCAAGAAAACGATATTGCGGCTAAAGATAGTGCAGTGTTTGTTCAAAAGGACTTATCATGTCCTCAAAACGTCATGTTAGGACAATTGTCAACGTCCAAGAAACCTTCAACACTGTCAAAATCAACTCAGACTATAAATAAAATGGTATTGCAAGAGGATCAAAAAGGACTATATAGTAACAGTGATGATGGTCATGATGATAATAGTGATTATGATGATGATAATGATGATGATGATAATGATCATGATAATGGTAGTGCTTTGTTTACACCTAAAAATCCATTTGTTAAATTTGTATACTGGAACAAACCCAGTAAGCTAATTCAACGGCTTCGACAATTGCATGCTTTACGACAAGCTGGGCATATCGGTCACGATTGGGAAATCAAAGAAATTGAACAAGAGCTTCGTCATGCTGAAATTATTGTGTAATGGGTCTACCACTTTGCGACCACTTTTAACCCCACTCTTGGTTCTAATATTTGCTTATTTGCTTCCACTTTTACCTGAACTCTTTGGATCCATATTTGCTCTCACATTAAACTATTATTCTTATTACCAAGTTGACTTGACTAGAGCTTAGTCTATGCTTGACAGTTGACATGGAAGTATCAGTGACTAGGTATGGTAAGCCTTACGCATACTATAAAGGATATTCATATATTGTGAAACGAACCAATAAAAATGGAACTGTTATTTGGTGCTGTTCGAAACAACGATCTAAAAAGTGTCGAGGAATGATTAAGACAAAAGGCTCCAACATACTTATTTCAATCGATTATCATTGTAAATCTCAAAATAATACTCATTTAAATGGACAAAATACTCTAACCAAGGTAAAAAAGCAAGACCAAGAAAAAAATAGTGTGGCTCAAGATAGTGCTTTGTTTGTTAAAGAGCATTTATTATCTCCTGAAAAAGACATGTTAGGACAGTCGTTAACGTCTAAGAAACCTCTAACACTATCAAAGACAACACAAACTATGCCAAAGGATTTTGCATTGCAAGATGAACAAAAAGGATTAGATAGTAATAGTGATGATGATTATATTGATGATAATTATATTGATGATGATAACCATGATGATGATGATGATTATGATGATAATGATGATGATGATGATGATAATGGTTTACACCCAAAAAAATCATTTGTTAAATTTGTTTACTGGAACAAACCCAGTAAGCTAATCCAGCGGCTTCAGTACTAGCATACCTGTAAACAGGCTGGTCATACTAAATATGAGGAAGAACTTTTGGATATAGAAAATGAGCTTCGTGATGCTAAAATTATAGTGTAATGAATCCATGTAACCGCTTAAACTATTTCTTAACAATACATGTAATATTTTCTACCACTTTGCTACCACTTTTCTAGTTTGCTACCACTTTTCTACCACTTTGCTACCACTTTTCTACTACTTTTCTGCCAGTTTTCTAACACTTTTCTACCACTTTGCTACCACTTTTCTACTACTTTTCTGCCACTTTTCTACCACTTTTCTACCACTTTGCTACCACTTTTCTACCACTATGTTACCAATTGTCTACCACTTTGCTACCACGTTTCTACCACTTTTCTATCACTTTAAACTGTACATATTAAATATAAACGCCAACGCTAAATAATTCTATTACCAGAACCGAGATAACCTTTGTAGTGTGCAAATCATACTAACAGGTTAGTTACTACTATGGAACTTACTCCAACTAACCGAGGTAAACAACGTGTACTCTATAAAGGCTACTCTTATAACTATAGACGACAAAATGTAAAAGGAATAATATTCTGGCAATGCTCGAAACAGAGGTCAACAACATGTCGAGGCAATATGAAAAGTAGAAATAGTGTGGTTTTAAGTGTGAGTGATCATCAATGTAGTGCTCCAGACAAAACACTGATGGTATTGACAAAAAATCATCAGAATGCTAAAAAGTTAGTACAAGAGAAAGATGTTGCTACTCAAAATAGTGCATTGTTTGTTGAGCAACTTTTAACCCCTGTTGTAAAAGTTATGTTGTATCCATCTTCCACGCATCAAGAGTCATCAACATCACAGACTATGCAAGAAGTAGTGTTGTTGTTGTTTGAAGGGGCTGAACTACAAAGTCATCTGCCCTTGATATGCAAGTGGATCGAAAAGGACTAGATAGTAATAGACAAAAGAGAGTTGTAGTTTGTATATAACTATTGTACAAGTACTTACATTAAATAAATAAAAATAATGTATGGGTATTGTCTGTTTTTCTTAATTGCTATCCCTATGTCCCACTATTAATGCAATTGTTAACCATCAACAGTCTCTGACTATGTTCGCAAAGAGAGTGACCTTAAACAATACACTCTATTTATGGTTTGTGTACCGAGTACACAATAATAGAGTGTGGTCAAGCCATGTTGAGGCAATAGTTATATCAGGTAAGGGATTCGAACCCTTGCTTTCTTGTACAGAAAATTTGAACTTAAGTCAAACACCATAACCACTCGGTCAACCTGACAGTTACTAATTTAATTATTTTTGTGGACTTGAGGGTTTATAAAACTTTTTCCAGTATACATTGACTAAACCACTTGTTTGTTTTGAAATATAGATTTTGTTTTGTTTGACCATAACATTGCAGTTATGAGTCTTGTGAACTGGGTGTTTAATATAGGGTTAAAGGCATTTTAAAATAATTTTAGAAAAGCTCTTAGGTATCGTGTCATGGGTTTTAGTAATGCATTACTGTTCGTTGACTAACATTTACCGTTACACAACATTATTTTGGTGAGCTCTACATGTTGTTGTTTGAGTCGTCAGTCTTTTGACTGGTTTGATGCAGATCGCCATGCCTCCCTCCCCCGAGCGAAACGTCTCATCTCTATATAGCTACCACACCCTACATTCAAGGCTATCTGTTTAACATATTATAACCTTGGATCTCCCCTACAAGCTCTTGGGTTCAATTCCTAGATTTAACACAAACTTTTAAAAGTGGTATGATAACTAAAACTAGTCTACTCAGTCTCGGGTGGTCCAAATAAGTAGAGAGGGTTTGATTCACACCTCAACCATAGAGCACTATGTTCTTTTCTTTTTTTAAATAATGATAGCCATTTGTTCAATTTCACATTTCACACATTGCAATTCGTCAATTTTCCATTTGCATTTTTTAAATGACAGTTTGATGTTTTTCAATTTCATGATATGGAAACATGGATTTTTCCATTTTCATATTTACACATTTGTCAATTTCCCATTTGCATATATTTTCTTAAATATCCGTTTAAGGTTTTTAAAATTTTGTCTATATGGAAACATGGATTTTCCATTTTGCTGTTTACAAATTTTTTATATATTTATTTTGTGTATGTTGAAAAAAATCGATATTTCCAAAACAAGATTTTCTATTTTTCATTTTATGATTTTGTAAATAATATTAATGTGAGTGCTTGACCATGGATTTTCCATTTTGTTGTTTACAAATTTTTTATATATTTATTTTGTGTATGTTGAAAAATGATATTTCCAAAACAAGATTTTTTATTTTTCATTTTATGATTTTGTAAATGATCTTAATGTGAGTGCTTGGCCATGGCAATAATACAGTCTATGTTGTGTGAACCTGTGCAATTTTTAATTTATTTATTCACACATGTTGTACACCACCTATAGCTCTATGTGTACAGTCCTCAGCTCCACATATTTCTTTCTCTTTCCACCTGTGTTCTCTCATACATTACCCATCCCCCTTTCCCTCCTTGGGGCGTGGTGGCTCAGCGGTCTAGCTGTATGCCTTTCACCAAGGCGGTCCGGGTTCGATTCCCGGTCAATGCACGTGAGATTTTCGAAGTGAAATGCCATGTCCTGTGGTTCGGATTCCACGTAAAAAGGAGGTCCCGTGGCTCATGATCTCAAGATTAACGGTCACGTTAAACTACAAGCTTCCTTCCTTCCTTCCTTTTCCTTTCCCTCCCTTCACCTCCCACCACTGGTGTTTGCAGCTCTTGCCTATCTATTGGTTGTGACATCATTCCGACAAGTTGCATCATACTTTTTACTGATTCAGCGATTCCCACGCTTTGAACATTCTCTTATCAGGCACGTGGACAGCTAACGTCCAACGTGAACACCTGTGGCAGATCAAATTTCATGCCAACTTGCATTTTGTCACATACAAAGCAAAACAGCATGTCACTTGTTAACAGTTATCGCGCACGTGGACAGCTAACACCCAAAGTGAACACTTGTGGTAGATCAAATTTCACCTGAACTTGCATTTTGTCACGTACGAAGCAAGACAGGATGTCACTGGTTTAGCCCTCATGTGGTTTCACACATGTGTATGCATGCATTTCGCACTTCCCTGCCACCACGATGGTCAGATTATTTCACCTTCAAGCGTCATCTGTTGTCAAGTCAAATCGGCGCCTTCCAATAAGCTCAAATGACATTCACCTCCTGCTCCTCGACAAGTTTGTTTTCTGTACTCGCTTCTACCAACATAGAACCAAGTTCTCATCACCGTTTACACGTTAAAGGTAAAACGTGTGAAAAAACGTACCCTCGCTCTGTCATACACCGACCCGTCGAAATATCGATTGATCTATTGAACACAGCCACCGTGGTCAGCGACAGGTTCGTTGAAACACACACACGCACACACACACTCAGCCGTATCGTCTCTCTCAACCACCACGCTTTATAAACATTATAAACAGGTAACGGTAATGATTTTTTTTCAACATGTACGGCGTTAAGCCCTTTGTGAATTATTTTTTCGAAAAAAATATCTACCACATTTCAAAGGGGGCGTTAGCCCGAGTCCTAGGACACCTCGTACACGTCTCTAGCGTTATTGGTTCGTGACATATCGGCAAAAATCATAAAAAACACGTGTTTACCCCAAAATCGCGTTTCCCAATTTTTTTTAAATTACAACGAGTGGTCCATAGCAAAGAGGACGTCTTCCCGAATCCTTGGACCCATCGTACATGCCTCTAGCGTTATTGCTTCGTGACATATCGGCAAAAATCATAAAAAACACGTGTTTACCCCAAAATCGCGTTTCCCATTTTTTTTTTAAATTACAACGAGTGGTCCATAGCAGAGAGGACGTCTTCCCGAATCCTTGGACCCCTCGTTCATGCCTCTAGCATGATTGGTTCGCGAGATATCGGCAAAATCACAAAAACACGTGTTTACCCCAAAATCGAGTTTCCAATTTTATTAAAAATTATAACGAGTGGTCCATAGCAGAGAGGACGTCACCCCGAGTCCTTGGACCTGTCGAACATGCCTCTAGCATGATTGGTTCGCGAGATATTAAAAGCACATGACCTTTTAGTTTTGGTCTTTTCATTAAATTAAGAGCCTATAGGAAAGTAGGGGGCATCACTACGAGTGCTAGGACACCCTGTATGTTCAAATCCGACCATTGGTTAGCGAGATATCAGCTTCGGGGCAAATACGAGGAGGGTTCAATAAGAAGTGGTGCAGCTCTGTCACTACCACACTACTACAGGTTTTCATTCTAGAGACTTGAATGTTTTTTGGGGGGTAGAGGGGGTAGGGACCATTGATTTACGTTAAACAATTTTTTTTTGTAGAGTTCCTAGTTTCCAAAATATAGGATTTTCAAAATTCGAGTGTTTTCAAAAAAATATAAAAAATAAAAAAGTTTTATTACAAAAAATAAAGGTCATAAAGACCATTCGTTTAAGCTATGGAACAACGTTCTACCATGTTTGGTTTTCAAACTATCACCAACTTTCGAAAACAAAAATTTTCAAAAAAAAATTCAAAAATATAACAAGTAATTCATAGCAAAGAGGACGTCAGCCCGAGTCCAAAGACACCTCATTTGTCAAAATCGGACCACGCGTTCGAGAAATATTTAACATGGCTGAGGCTTAGTAGTGGTAAGAGGAGGGTTCTAGAGTGGCTTGGAACTGTCATCACCCCACTACTAACGCCTCATGTGTTCTAGATGCTGCTGTTTCCTGGCTTCAGTCCGCGTCTTGCCTGCTGTTAGTTTGGGCATTTCCTGAAAACTCTGGTGATTATTAGTTTCATCTTAAGGGGCGTACGCATCTGCATATCGTTGTATGTAATCCCTATTTCTTTTATATCACTTTCTACCTCTGTAAACCATGATCCCTTGGATTTCTTACCCAGAAAGTAAGTAAAGATTTTGTTTGACAATCGCATTGGGCTCAGTCTGGTTAAATGACCATAGAACACAATCGTCCTCTTTCTCATCACGTTAGTGATTTTGGTACCTTTTATGTGTAAAGTTCATGGTTGTGTCTCCATCTGTAAAGCCAACACTCTCAAACATTGCTAATTAAATCACTTAGATCTGGCATATTGGCTTTCACGACCAGTGAATTAAAAATCAGCAATTTTTTTTAGGTTTATGCCATGTTTTGTGTGGGGTTTCG
This sequence comes from Meconema thalassinum, assembly GCA_946902985.2. Lineage (NCBI taxonomy): Eukaryota > Metazoa > Arthropoda > Insecta > Orthoptera > Tettigoniidae > Meconema > Meconema thalassinum. The sequence goes on along the minus strand of OX336399.1, from coordinate 71,513,917 downwards.
CCTAGGAATACCAAGTTGGCTCATAAGCTCAGGTGGGCTCTATAAGAAGGGAGGTAGCGTGCAGTTCGCTAATCCTGTGGGGCTCTAGTAACGAACACCAACAGTCCACTGATGACCCAGCTTTGTGTTCCTAGGCGAGACCCTACACAAGACATGACATCAACCTAGAACAGAGGTGGGCACAATTCGGCTCATTGAGCAGCGCTCCCGCTCCGGCAGGAGAAAGAGCCGAGTATGCGCTCTCGCCGAAGTTAACCTTGTAGCTGACTGCACAGCTTGCCGTTACAAGCGGCGTAACACAGCAGCTTTATACTTGTGCCCTGTTTGTTGTGCATTAGATGATTAGATTACTGTGACACGTTCATACGCTTTATTATATTCCTTTTAATAGGTTCTGTGTAGGAAACATAAATAATTACTTTCACAGCTGATAAGACACACTCCTTTGCCCACTACCGATAGTCCTGAAACTACAATAAGCCAACCTAACAACTTGTTTAGAACACAAGGAAGGAAAACTTGCTGAAGGAGTACAGAAATAAATACATGAATAAATATCATTCACCATAAACAAAACATAGGCCTATGTGTTCTTATATATCTGAACTGTCATTCTGCAGACGATGAGGAGGTGTGCGTATCCTTTCGCTGAAGCAGACGGGTTACATTTGGTGAACTTGCAATTCGATGAATGGCAGTGAGATGTGCGTCAGTTCGAGTGGCTCTTCGTGGAGATTTGTTTATCTTCATTAGAGAGAACAGTTTCTCACACAGATATGTTGAACCCAACATTGATAGAAGTTTGGCAATCATTTTGTGCATGTTTGGGAAATCAGTTTGCGAAAACTGTTCATAAAAATGTGCTAAGCTTGTTCGTGATTCATATTTAGCGTACAGCTATACACCTAATTTAGGCCTACTCAGCCCGGTACAATGCTGAACCTATGCTTGCGCCTTGACTGCGCATATTGCCATCTAGTCGTTCCAGCACAAACTATTAGCGAGCAGTCAGCTGGTCCCGGCTCCTTGGCTCCGCTCGTGCTCATGCAGTTGGCTCCAAGAGGTGCGCTCTCTCATTGCCCACCTATGACCTAGAACAATTTCTGAATTTTTATTTACACTCTGATGGTCATTTTATCAATATGCTGATGATTTTGTACCAAGGATGTCCAGTAGGTTCCTTACACAAACATCCAGACCACTTCGCTGAACAATGTATTGCATGATCTAATTTTCAGCGTTGCTGTTGTATGTTGACCATGTTTTGTGAGTAAGTTTACAACTATTTGCTTGGACTGTAATATAGGGTAAGCTGCATTGTTTGACGCAGGCATTGGATATCAATTCTTGATCCCAGATTCCACAGAAACACTGGCTTTCAGACAAATCTAACCAACAACAAAGAATTATGGAGCTGATAACCAAGATGTCCTATGTCCCTAAAATAATTTACAACAACTTAAATCCTTCCTTCATCCCTATGTTGAGCGATAAATGACCAAAGGTCCCTAGGGTTGGTAGCACCGGTTTCCAGATGTACACTACATTTCCCTCCTACAATTCAAATCGCTAACAGCACTTACTCTTCCATTTTCTCGCCTGGAGTTCTGCTCAATGATCGGACAAATTGTCCCCAATATATCACTTGACTGCATCGCTACACCTTCATTTTATACATTTTACTAACATAAAACGCCGAGTCTGCTTCTATTTGTCATCTCAGCGGGAGAGCAGCTGGAGGCGACGTTAATAACAAACAAATATAGAGTAATCTAACTTTAAATCATTCTACCTCTGGATTATATTAAAAGTATTTTCTACGCAACAAAACAAATGACATGGCTAAAACACCAAGCAATAGCAAACCTGGTTATGGAAGGAAGGGTGAAGGATAAGAACTTTAGGGGTAGACCAAAGTTAGAATATAAATAAAAATTGCCTCGGATGTGAGGTCAGGTACCTAAGTAGGGATGAGACGATTTGCTCAGGACAGGGAGGCACGGAGGGCTGCATCAAACCAATCAAATAAATGAAGACACAAACAACTACACAATTAAAATGATTTTGCAAGCCATTAAGCAGTTAGTTTTGAGATACGTGATTGATGTCGACATAAATTATAAGATACCTCAAAAGCCATTTAATGTTATTCATGTGTAAAATTCGGAAATTCTAAACAAATAGGGCCATGTTTTGTATTATTTACCACATATTAATGGTGATAGCATTAGCTAGTAGTCTACATAGAATTTTACTGCAGTAGTTCAAATTGTTTGATTGTCATAACTAAATTGATTCGGTTGGAACTGAAAAGTACTAAGTAACAAGTAGTTCCGTGAAGAACTTACAGCCTATTTTCATATATCCTACTAATGTTAATTGCCACTATCAACATACAAAATTTCAGTTTGATAGCTGTAATAGATTCGTAGACATTGAGAACCGTCTAAATATTTCGGATGGTCGCCATGTTGGACTTTTATAAATGTAGGGCTTAATGGTATGTACTGTTACATGAAGATTATTGTGTACGTGTAGTATTCAAACTTCAATCACATGATTAGGACACAAGAAGTAAAAACGAGATTTTAAAATTTCGCACAGCTGCCATCTTGTGGTTATGGAAACAATTGAAATAAATTAGATGACAGTGGATTAACATTTTTATAAGAATTTAATGTACCAAGTTTCACTGCACCCGGATGGTTTAATTGCGACAAACATCCATGTGAATATTTATACTTCGCGTCACCGCCATGTTGGATTTGTGATCAACAGGTTATTGAAAGTCCTATAGGTGAACTTATGTTCATAGCCTCTATGAAGATTAAAAAATCAGTTTGATTGCTATAATAGATTCGTAGACACTCAGAGCCGTCTAAATATTTCGGATGGTCGCCATGTTGGATTGTTATATGTATAGGGCATAGAGTCATGTACTGCCCCCCAAAAATTAATTATTTGGGATGAAAATGGGATTATTTTTGAAGCCCATGATAAAAAATTTAACCAGGCAATATAAATGCTGGAACTTGGCACAAACGAGTCGTGTTGCTACGTTGAGCAAGGAGGGAGACTCCGTCACGTGATATTATTGCGAAATCGAAGGTTCTAGAAGCTTGGAATTGACCTAGCAACAGGGAATAATCTCAGAAAATGTTTAATTATTGTTATACATTATACCATTGGATATAAGCCCACAGACAATAAGGAGAAGTCTTAGTGAAGACAGGAGTTCCTTCAACTAAATTATATGGAGAATTATCACATTTAGGCCCTAAGAGAGTTATTTTATGGATTGATAATAGGAAGAAAATTATAAGAAAATATTAGAGTTATTTTGGAAATCAACGGGAGGTCGAAATACGTCAGAATAAGCATTTTTCTAGTGCGCGCTAAATTTTTCGAGGGAACGAAAAATGGCGGCTAGATCTGGTGTCTTGGAGGGGAGACGCGAGGCATCAGGGCTCTTGTTCCTGTGAAGTTGGAAGTGTAAAGACGTATATTCCGGGAGAGTAGCAGTCCCTAAGGTCTTAGCCGAGTCCGAGTGTGGTTGACTCGTGGAGACAGCGCAGATTGAGGCTAGCAAGTGGAGATCGCCCGTGCTTGCGATTTAGGTGAAGTTGCGAGGAGTGTTCATACCGCAATAACTTTCGACTAGTTGTTAATAGAACAAACATTTCATCTATATACTCTAGTACAGAACATATAGAAGTGCGTTGTAAATTTTCAGTGCGATTAAACGAAGACTTTGAGAACTACAGACATTTTTGAAATGAAATAGAAGAGTAACGGAATCCAGCGCAGTAAAGCATTTTAGTTGAGGCCATACTGCAGCGAATACAGATCCGTGTTCACAGATTCACGTGAGTAACAGTGATTGACATTATTATTGGGGAACTATATTGTTACACAAGTATAATGACTGTGTATATTCAGCAAGTGAAGACATATATGAACTTTAATATGCTTGTTATTATGGAATAAGAAAGTATGTGCGCCAGGAATACATTCGAGACAGAGTAGTATATTCAACAATGGAGCTTCGTTAAGGAGATTGTTCATGATTGTCTACTTTTCAAGCAAGCATGAGACGTTATGTACAACTACATGATCATACATTAGCGTCATACATGAGCTTGGACTTAACATCAGAGACTACATAAAAGTATCCATAGTCCATCTTTATGAATATTTTACATACAAGTGAGGTCCATGACTTCCATTTCGAATTTATTTCGGAATATGAAGCTGAACTTTCAACACTACTCGATATATTGTAATGAAGCTATATCATGACGGAGAACGAAGAGACAAGAATATTTTCAATATGCCAGGGTTTCCCGGCAACAATGAAAATAAAGGATGGGAGTTCGTGGTTCGATCCCAGAAGGAGCTTGATGTTTTCCGGAAGAGGGAGTCCTCCCTTGTCTGAGGTCATTAGTTCGAGGGAACGAACTAGGATCCAACCTAGTTCCTTGAAGTATGAAACAACGATGTATTGTCTAATACTTAACTTGACCTTCGAGATCTTCAGTCAAGGTAGCAGTGTTTATTAATATGTAGTTAGAGCATTATGATGACATTCTAGAGCAATTCCTTTATCCGTATTTCGACACATTGATGTATTCCATGTATCAACATTTTATTCTACGAGGCCATTTGTGGTGATCGTCTATCGACATTTTCATATTGTTATACTACGATCCAGTTTCTGAACTGACATATATAACTTGTTTAAGGAATCAGAATTCCAGTAATTATTATTGAAGATCAGTAAATTTATTTTTGACTTCGATGAATTCATTTTGAATTCTGGAGATAGACATTTTTGTCTATGATGCCAGTTAAATTATTTTATTAATTTAATTTGGGCACCTTATTTGTCGAGAAGAAGCTTGAAGAAAAGAAGAAAGAACTAGTGATATATTGTGATGTATCACAGCATCGTTATGAACTTAGCATCGAGTTGGAATGAAACATTTGTCACGTTATCGATGAAAGTCATAAGAACTCATAGACATTCTTGTGTAGAATGGAGACACATTCCGAATTTGACAAATTTTATATTTTATTGGATAAAGCTAAGATCATTCAGTCAATTAAATTATTTTAGAGATTAATCTTCTTGGAAGATTATCATCATTCGACGGTAGGGAATTCCTACCTAGATTACCCCGTTGAGATTGATATTTATCGGACTTACAGAAATAACACTTGTAGTTATTTATTCACAATGGGTAATATAACGTCATAGTGTAGACGTGATATTCCTTCATTTGTGAAGTTGAAACCGGAGGAGTATGGAGAGAGAGTATAGTATTTTTATTAAGTGTGTACGAAACAGTATGTCGATATCCAAGTGTCGTTTTGAAAGTAAACTCAAGGAGGTCTCACACGCTTCGTCCAAAGTCGTTTACATGTATAAAAGTAATGTAATAACTACAGATGTAATAGTTTGATATACAGTACCAGCGGTTGGTTATGGCAACGCTGAGGAGTATGCCAATTTCAGTGAATGCTAATTTTGTGAAGGAGATGATGATAATATTTATGTGTGTATTAAATTGTTTGTATTTCCGTATACAGATGGTATACGAGGTGCCGTTTGCGAGGTATTCACCGCATTGTAATAAAGTCGTTGCAGAGGCAAGACTATTCGGATAAGCATTTGGCATTATGGCATAGGAGGTGAGTTTTGTAGAACTCTTTTGAATTTATACACGGCTTGGATGTGTGGAGACGGTAGGGTTGTTCGGAAATTAAGACGAGAAAACGGATATTAATGTCTGTTATGTATTCTACTTATTAACTTTTATTAAGCACGATTGAACTAAATGCGTATGTTTTACCTTTGTTGGTCGAACATATTCGACTGAATATGACTATAAACCAGTAACGACTAAGTGCGGTAGTATTTTGAAAGTTGAGGGAGATTGTAAGGATCACAATAAGTTGTGGTAAGATTTAATATGAGATCAGAGCTGATGCTCACTTGTACACAGAGATAACGCATTTATATCATTATAATAGCCCACGCTATTAATTTTAACGCAGATTGATGCTGTAAATAAGTTTCAAATAATTATTTAATCAAGGGAAGAGTATGTTAGTAATAATAATTTGCTAATGTTTTTGAAATGTACTTGGTGTGAAAGTCGATGTGTTTTGAATGAGTATTTCTTATTGTTCAGTATGGATGAAGACAACTCCATCAGGTTAACATGGTGTGAGGGGATGAAAGAAATGTAGTGTGAAAGTTTTAACGATTTCGAGTGAGGAATTAATATAATATTTGCAACTTTGTTAAGAAAGAATGAGATTTTATAATACTGTCACATTGCAACAGAGACGTGTATTCTTGGCCGAGTTCATTTGAGTGCAGGGTCGTTTGGAGAACTCGTTCTATCACTCAAGGCCAACGCAAACCACAAATGTGCAGAGTTGGTAGTAAACACGTCATACATGAATGAAAATCAGCCGGTGGACTGGCAAAGCAACGGTTTCATTATACTGTATAATGGTGTCACATGGCTCAGGCACGCGCCGAGTGCGCACTGATGTTCTTAATAGCCAGCTAGGAGAATGCGGAGCACGCCAAACTCTGTTAATTGTTTTAACTTGTAGAAAAGGCTTAGGCCAACCGAAATTTATGCCCCGGTGTTCTAGAAACACGGCATTTCAGTGGCGTAGATGAAGGGAGGAGTGAATGAGTGTGTGGATCTATTAATTAATTGTGTAGTTTAGGAATATTTTGTTTGTTTAGAATTAGTTTACAATTGTTATTAAATTGTTTAATTCGTTTTTAGACGTCGTGTTAGTGTGATTTATTTTAGATATACAGAGATGACACTGTGAAAAACCCCATTTCAGGTCTGAAGCTGACTACGTATTCCCCGAGAGAAACTAAGGTAGGTGCTCGCCTTGAGCTCAAGTATATATATGTATTTCACAGTTCCATCGTAATTACTTCTGCGTATGTTCTCGAAAATCATGTCGGAGTGAATTTTTGATTAGTAATTAGCCGGTGCATTGAACATCCATAATCCAGCTTTGCTTCGGATATCCGACAGATATCCTCTTGAATATACAGGTACAGGTTGGTTGGTTGGTTCTTAAGTTTAGGGGCTGCAACAACGCGGTCATGTAGCCCCGTGTACATTGGGTGTGTGTAGAATCTGTCTGATAACCGGTGTTAATTGTGATGACTGTATTAGTGTGTGTTATCTGTTTTTTAATTTAAGTACTGCAACTTAGAATTTTTCAAATAGTTCCTACTTTTGTCGCCAAGCGCCATCGTCAACGATTACTAGGCCAAGTTCAGAACTTAGCTACTAGATACCACAGCAGTCGGCTCTTGGCAACGAACATAGAAACCTAAGAGCGTTGTTTACATTCTTAACCTATCCAATTTAGCTTCACACAGGTGCAATTAGTGGAAGGTTCTTTAACATTCCATAAATCTATGACATGGGACCGCCGGCTTTACTTCCCCTCCGAAGGAAGGCATACTGAGGGATTTTTACGCTCTTAAAAATCCGTCGGCTTCGGCCGGGTTTGAACCCGCTATCTTGGGCATAGAAGCTCAGCATGCTACCGACTACGCCACCGAAGCCGCTTATACGGGTACAGTAACATTAAAGGAAAAATTATTGCGTAGGTTCATTATTCAAACTCTCAATTTGATGGCACGAATACGACAAAAGAAATAAATACTCAATTAAAAAAATTCGCACAGCCGCCATCTTGAGGTTATGTATAGAATGGAAATAAATTAGATACCAGTGCATGTGTATAAACATTTCCTGTACCAAGTTTCATTGCGCTTGGATCATTAAATCGCGAGAAAGGTCTATTTAAAATTTTCAAATTCGCTTGGCCGCCATGTTCGTTTTGTAGTTAACCGGTTTTTGAACGTCTTATAGATGAACTTTCAGTAGTTTCCTTTATCTGCGTACTAAATTTCAGGGCGATACCGCTAATAGTTTCAGAGATATTGAATGCCGGTGAAATATTTCGCACATCCGCCATCTTGTGGTTATGTAAACAATTGAACCAAGTTAGATGTTGGTGCATTACAATGTATATAAACATATACTGTACCAAGTTTCATTGCGTTGGGTTGGTTAAATCGCGAGAAACTTCTATTTAAAAGTCGCAAATGCGCTTGGCCGCCATGTTGGTTTTGTAGTTACCAGATTTTCAAAGGTCACATAAGTGAACTTCTAGTAGTTCCTTTTATCACCGTAAACAATTCCAGGGTGATATCTGTAATACTTTCGGAGATATTGAATGCTGGTGAAATATTTCTCACAGCCGCCATGTTGGATTGGTGAGACTTAACAAAGTTTGAAGGGCACGATCGGGGTCATCCGGAATAGTGCTATGAACTTACCGAATTTCATTGAAATTGCTCCAGCTGTTTAGATTTTATGAGGGGGACACACAGACACACACCATCACACACACACACACACACACACATAGACAGGCACACGGAAAAAAGAAGATCTCATAAGCTTCTTTTTGTCATAAATGCAAATAGGCTAGAAAGTGGTCATTTTTTAAGGAACTAGTACTCTGAAGTATTGACCCAAGGGCCTTTGAAGGCATAGGAAAGAATTTAGTCAGCCTTCTGTTTAAGGTAGAAGCCACTGCTACATGTAGTGCGATCACAGGAGAAAAGCATTACGTCAATGACTTGAAGCCTTCCAGCGCCGTATTCCGTACTTAATGTTGGCCAAAACTGCACGATTCCCGCGTGGTACAGTGCTATTGTAAATTACATTTGTACAGGGTTTAGGTGGGTTTTATGTTACAAATCCATTTTAAAATAAAATAACATGTGAACTATTCATTCTGGATGACTTTATGCCACACTAAACTAACCACGGAGCTGATAGGCATTAGGTCACGATTGCAAAATTGATTAGAAAAATATGTTTATTGAATTAAAATTAATATTCCGCTAACACAAATATAACCTGAATAGTTGCTTCACAACATGGATGACTAATATAGTGTGTTTGTTAAGTTCTGTTCTGTCAATGACGTTTTACCTGTCTCCTGAAAAGTTGTGAAAAGTGACTAAATGCTTTTCAGCTCCGACCGACTCAATTAAGGTGATGGTTTTTTTCATTCAGGAGATTGGACATGGTGGTAATTTCAATCTCGTGTACCAGAGTATAATATGTAGAGTTTGTCTGATAACCGGTATTATTGTGGTATTTGTATTAGCGTGTGTATTTGTATTTGAAGCGTGAATTGTGATGGAGGTTGTCGTGCCTTTAAGTCAGGAGCCAATCCGGCATTTGCCTAAAGTAAAAATGGGAATAAACTAAATGAATGATTGGGAATTGAACTCTAGTTCATTGGGATCAATGTCTAATATTCTATCCATTTAGCCACGAAGCAGGACTATTAATATAAAGATATGAAAATATTCTTCTAGGTATATTTCACCTAGATGAATACAGTGACCAGGAGTTCCGCTTGGAGTCCTCTTTCTCCACATCCACAGTCAATACGCGCTCCTCGGGTGCATTGCGAGACGTCAGGGGCGTACAGCGACCAACGTGGCAAGAACTCCGTACAGAAGGATCATCTGACATATGAATCGCTAAGGTGTATATTTCACAAAACTCAAGCTCTTAAACCAGATTAAGTTCTGTTGGAGCAGCAGAAAAGAAAAGAATAGAAGCTTTTGAAATATGGTGTTACAGGAGAATGATAAAGATCAGACGGATAGAAAGGGTAACAAATGAAGAGTTAAAACGAATAGGAGAGGAGAGATGTTCTGGCGACTGTTAATGAAGAGAACAGATCGGTTGGTAGGATACATACTAAGACACCCAGGAATAGGAAACTTAGTTATGGAAGGAAAGGTTGAGGAAAAGAACTGTAAGGGTAGACCATGTCAGATTGTCTCGGATATAAGGTGTGGTAGCTATGTAGATATGAAACGATTACCTCAGATCAGGGAGAGATTCATCAAACCAGCCAATAGACTCAAACAACATAATTAATTTATGTGACATTTGTTGAAGCAGAAGGAGAGAATCAAGGAAAAACACTTCTAGGAAGGATTAAGTAGGAATCGAACTCACCTCTTCTCAGTTCTGCCTCATGAGGCTGAGTGTACCCCAATCGATCCCTCAACCAAAATTATTATCGTGGCAAAGCCAGGATTCGAACCTGGACCTCAGGGGTGACAACCAAGAATGCTAGACACAACGCCACACACTTGAAAGTAATTGATGACACAGCGTACATTGAATAAAAATGTCAGACATTCAATATCCTCGAAAGCTTGACACTAAATCAATAATGTGGAGACGGACACAGACAAAAGAAAAGTACATAAAGGACGCAATGTCACGTAAAAGGCGTAATAGCAAGATTGAAAGAGATGAAAAGGCTTTCTGTGAAAGCAAGTGTGATAGCAAAACAAATTACTTGTATCCACATAAATGAAAATTTGTCCTACTTTTCTTTCAACTTTTCACGTCAATACTGCGTTTTATTTTAAATGCATTCATGGCAAACTGACAGGTGTCTTAACGGAGTTATCTTCAATGATATTGAATTTGATAACTCAATAAATAACTGTGTAGACATTTTTAAAAGGCGTCGATAGGTGATGACAGATTCAAATAAAACATCATAAATATTGGGAAGACCGGCCATGGTGGCCAAGAGCACTGACGCGTTAGAGCGTGCGTTCTGATGATGATGATGATGATGATGATAATTGTTTTAAGGGGTCTAACATCTAGGTCATCGGCCCCTAATGGTCTGGGTGATAGCGAAAATGACAATGAAAATTAAGCTGGACTGAAAATACTCACAAAATGGAACTCGGATTGAAATGACTCACAAAATAGAGTGGAAATACTTACAAAAGGTAATTTAGAAGGAAAATACTCATAAGAAAGATTTTAGATTGAAAAAGACGCACAAAATGTAGTTTAGGTTCAAAATGCGTAGTAAATGAAATATAGATTCGAAATACTCACAAAATTCAATTGAAATTAAAAATACACAAGGCAAGTTAGATTGAAAAACGCCGGTTCAGATTCAAAATACTCACAAAGTCCAATTGGAATTCAAAATACTTAAGAAATGTATGGTAGATTCAAAGTACTCACAATATGTGGAAGCCCATGATTCAAAATACTGTACTGACAAAATGCAATTGACATTGAAAATACTTACAAAATGAAGTTTAGATCGAAAATGAGGTTAAGATTCAAAATACTCACAAAATGTAATTTAAGAGACACGGGGAGCCAATTCAGAAAATCAAGGCGGAAATCTTAAAGAGAAAACGAACTATAATGAAAAGGAAAAGAAGGCTGGTCCCTAGAAGAATGAGGGATGAGGACAGATGAGAGAAGGGCCAATGAAGGTGGGAAAGGAAGAGACTCCCTAGGCCTAGGATACCCTAATGCCGTTGGGGTCAGAAGAAAACAAGAGTTGACCAAGAGAGGCCGACAGGAAAGAAGACGTAGAGGAGACCAGCACAAGTAAGTGGAAGCAATGCCGGACTCTGTTGGGGTCCCGTGGTCGCCAACCCACGTCCCACTAGATGTGAGATCTTGGGGGTAGTGAATTCTAATTTCACCTCAGTCGTACTGAAAACAGGTTTCGTGGTTTTCCATTTTCATAACCAGGCAAATTTTCGTTTAAATAGATCCACGGCCGATTTCCTTCCAAAATCCCTTCCCTGAAACGTCCTGAAAATAAAATGAAATCTGGAGCTCCCAATTATGTCACTTTCATTTCTAATCAAACCCTGCGTTTATCATGAATTTGGACGAAATCGGTGATGAGTAGGCCTAAGTCGTGTCACTTTTGAAGACCTGAATCAAGCTAGTATTCACTAGGTTTCACGATGTAGCCTATAATTTGCACGGTGTACTCTTATTTCCGGCGGCTTCGGTGGCGTAGTTGGTAGCATGCTGAGCTTCTATGCCCAAGGTCGAGGGTTCAAATCCGGCCGAAGTCGTCGGATTTTTAAGAGCGTTAATAATCCCTCAGTGTACCTTCCTTTGGAGGGGAAGTAAATCCGGTGGTCCCATGTCATAGATTTATGCCATGAAAAAGGAACCTTCCACTAATTACACTTGTGTGAAGCAAAATTATAGGTTAAATTTTACTAACGCTCTTAGGTTCCAACGTTCGTTGCCAAGAGCCGACAGCGGTGGCATTTAGTAACCAAGTTCAGTACTATTTGGTCGTTGACAGTGGCGTTTGGTGGCAAAAGTAGGAACTACTTGAAAATTCAATGTCTGCAGTCCTTACAGATAAGACACACTAATACAGCTATCACAATTAACACCGGTTATCAGATAGATTCTATACACACCCAGAGTACACGGGGCTACATGACCGCGTTGTCGCAGGCCCTAAACTGAGGAACCAAACAACCTTGTCATGGGTATTTTTGACCTGAGGCTAAAATAATGCCCTATATTTTCGTTTTCGTCAGCCCTTATTTTCTGTCTCTTACTCTACCTTCCTTCCTAGCCGTGAACTTCACCCTGCAAAAGTAACATGTCTATTTCGTTTTGAACACTCAAATTATTTCTCGATTATTTACGGTCGGGTCAGATTTACCCATGGCGCCAGTCCTCGCGTGACAATAGTCGGCTTACGTTAGTTGGAACAATCTGTAAAAATACGAGTAATTAGGGGGAAAATCCATCTATTCCGGTGTAGCACAATCACATAGCACACGTTCTTGTTGATTGGTTGGTTTGTTCTTATGTTTTGGGGCTGCGAAAACGCGGTCATGTAGCCCCGTCTACTTTGGCTGTGTGTAGAATCTGTCTGATAACCGGTGTTAATTGTGATGACTGTATCAGTGTGTGTTATCTCTTATTTGATTCATGTAAGGACTGCAGACTTTTGAATTTTTCAAATAGTTCCTACTTTTGCTGCCAAACACCACCGTCAGCAACTACTAGTTCAGAACTCAGCTACCAGACGCCACCGCAGTCGGCTCTTGGCAACGAACGTAGAATCCTAAGAGCATTGTTTACATTCTTAACCTATAAAATTTAGCTTCACACAGGTGTAATTAGTGAAAGATTCTTTAACATGCCATAAATCTATGACATGGGACCGCCGGCTTTACTTCCCCTCCGAAGGAAGGCATAGCCTACTGAGAGATTTTTAACGCTCTTAAAAAATCCGACGACTTCGGCCAGATTTGAAATCGCAATCCACGTTCTTGTTGATCCATGCTTAGAGTCTAGGAACACCTTGGTCATCGGCTCCTTTATTCAAAGAAATTGAGATGACTGCTCTGCCAAAGTCAATTATACTGTTACGAAAGTTAATGACATTGTTCTGCACGTTAAATTTGAAAAATATAAATAAACCTTATTTTATATTGGGAATAGTTCATAGGAAGAAATCAGGCGTAAAATTACTTCATTAAAATCCATTCTTTTTCGTGTTGCCTCCTGAGAGGCCGAGTGCAGTTCTTTCTAAGTGACGCCCGTGGGCGACCTGCGCGTCGGGATGAGAGATGGAATTGATGAAGGCGAATGAAACTGGGCAAGGATGTGGAAGGAAGCGGCCGTGGCCTGTCAGTAGGTACCGTCCCAGCAATTGCCTGGTGTTGAAAATGGAAACCACGGAATACCATTTCAAGGACGGCCGACGGTGGGGCTCGAACCCACGCGTCTACCGAGTCAGCAGAGAGCTTGGCCCCATGACCTAACGCTGCGCTTTAGCGCGCGTAGCCACTACTGTCGGTATTAAAATCCATATAACTATGACATAAAGGGAGTGACACACTATGAAACAAAATAACCCGGCTCCAGTCTTCGTGTTATATTTTTTCGCGCCAGTTCTCAAGGGTTAAAACCATATTTCCACAATAGCACAACATTCACTTTTGTTTATTTAATTGTGTTTATTATTACACCCACGTAGCGCTGCTAATTACATTACATTATGTGTGGCAGATTGTTCCTTTGGCAGCGCGCCAAACCTCCTCGAGGCTACGGAAACAGTCCGCGTATAGGTGGCTCGTCTGTGTGGTCTTGATGGCTGCAAGCTTGGTTCTTCCCAACGTCCCATCGTCTATTTTCACGACATTGTGTAATCGATGATGGCTATGATAGTGGTTGTTTTAAGGGGCCTAACATCTAGGTTATCGGCCCCTAATGGACTGGGTGATAGCGAAAATATCAATGAAGTGGAAACCAGAACGAAAATTAAGTGAGAAGGAAAATACTTACAAAAGAGAACTCAGACTGAAGATACTCACAAAAAAAAAAAAAATAATAATAATAATAATAATAATATAATAATATCGTATGGCCTCGGATGCCGGGTGCAAGCTTTGTAATTTGACACCCAGAGGGTAGCTTGCATGTCGAATTTCGTTGTTCCTTGAATCACTATGAAAGTCAAGGAGGTTAGATATCTAAGCTCCTTGAACACTATAGTGCTTTCTAGTAGAGAAATGAGGAACTTTTTGTTGGTGGAAACTCCCGAGATTAATTTTGCCATTATGAACACGGCCTACTGAATTCAAATGGGTTCTTTGACATGCCAACGTCGTATGACATGCATGTCGTATTTTTGCCGCCTTTCAAAAATCATAATAATAATGTTATTGGTTTTACGTCCCTTTTAACTACCCTGGCTTTTAGAGACGTCGGGGTGCCGGAATTTTGCCCCGAAGGGGATCTTTGACGTGCCAGTAAATGTACTGACACGGCTCCCTCACATTTGCGCACCCTCAAATGCCAGCTGACTGCACCAGGTTTCGAACCTGCAAACTTGGGCTCAGCAAGCGAGAACGTTACCCCTGAGCCACGCAGCCAGACTTCAAAAATCACTTATCACGACCAGGAGCGAACCTGCAATCTTTGAGTTAGTAGACCGACACGCTATCCACTCACCCACCGTGGCAAGCTAAATTCAAGTAAGGAATGCAGACATTCAATTTTCAAGTAGTTCCTACATTTGCTACCAAACGCCACCGTCAACGACTACTAGTTCTGAATTTAATTACTAGGTGCCACCGCAGTCGGCTCCTGGCGACGAAAGTTGGAACCTAAGAGCGTTAGTCAAATCTAACCTAATATTTAGCTTCACACAAGTGTAATTAGTGGAAGGTTCTTTTACATGCCATAAATCTATGTCAAGGGACCGCGGTGGCGGCTTTACTTCCCCTCTGAAGGAAGGCATCCTGAGGGATTTTTATCGCTCTTAAGAATTGCAACGACTTCGGCCGGGTTTGAACCCACGACCTTTGGCATGGAAGCTCAACAGGCTACCAAGTACACCACTGAAATCACCACTCAGCACTTAGAAGGTTAGTTCTGAATGAAGTATGTCTCAGCTAACATGGTAGATATTGATCGTTTGCTGGGTAGAACAAAGAGGAAGATGTAAGAGGTAATAGGAAGAGAATGTATGGGCCGTGAAGGTGAGAACAGTAAATTAATTGATACCATCTGTTGAACGAGCCTCCCTCTGCGCGTATGTAAGCGGATAACGATAGGAGCACCCAGGAACTAGTGGCATCACTCACGCGTGTTAATACACGTCTCCTCACATGCAATAGACCTCCTACTGTACTCCCACCTAGGTTCACACAACGGCTTCGCAATATTCGTTCTTTATAGATTTTCCTCTGCGTATCTCTCCCTCAGTCCTGTCCACCTCCCGGTGTAGCAGATAACATTCTCGGCTGGCTGTCGCTCGGGAGGTCCGGGTTCGATATCTGAATCTGCCAAGAAATTTAATTCCAGTCTGATGGCTGGAATTGGGTAACCATAGCCTTGTAAGGCAAAACTGAGACGAGGATGATTCGATTCCCAACTCAGCCATCCTGGAAGTGTTTCATCTTGGTATTCTTCTCCTGGTCGGCGGCTTCGGTGGCGTAGTCGGTAGCATGCTGAGCTTCTATGCCCAAGACCGCGGGTTCAAACCCGGCCGAAGTCGCCGGATTTTTTAAGAGCGTTAAAAATCTCTCAGTAGGTTATGCCTTCCTTCGGAGGGGAAGTAAATCTGGCGGTCCCATGTCATAGATTTATGGCATGTTAAAGAACCATCCATTAATTGCACCTGTGTGAAGCTAAATTGTATAGGTTAAGAATGTAAACAACGCTCTTAGGTTCCTACGTTCGTTGCCAAGAGCCGACTGCGGTGGCGTCTGGTAGCTAAGGTCGTTGACGGTGGTGTTTGGCGGCAAAAGTAGGAACTATTGAAAAATTCAAAAGTCTGCAATACTTACTTGAATTAAAAACAGATAACACACACTAATACAGTCATCACAATTAACACCGGTTATCAAAAAGATTCTACACACACCCAAAGTACACGGGGCTACATGATTGCGTTGTCGCAGCCCCTAAACTAAGGAACCAACTAACCAACTTCTCCTGTTCGAGGATTCAACCCAAATTCCCACAACAATTTCCTGATATTTCCCTGTCCACTGAAAATCCCCAATTTTTTCCGGTTTTCCCAGGAGGTACAGTCATGATTTTATGACAATGTTTTTTTTTACAGGCGGTCAACACGTAGATGGGTGCTAAATCATCTTTATTAATTAATATAGGGTGCTTTATGGCATTTTCAATGGGTTTCACACAGTGGGCTGACCGAACGTTGGGATGGTTCCTAACTAGAGGCCATGGCTGCCTCCTTCTCAATCCTTACCTGAATTACAGTATAACCTGCCTAAAGCGGTATTACCCCGTTTTACATAGAGTGGGGTTTTTAAAAGACAAAATACACTACAAAAATATACTGTATTATCGCATAGGCTTACTATGAAATAATTTGAGTTTTTCCCACTTTAAACAACACAATTCTTTAGCCGGACGTTTGTTTTTCTCGTGCTCTTCAATGACTTTAATTCTCTCCTCCGTAATTTTTAGCCTATTTTCAATTTTGAAAAAATAGGCTTATGAGATCACCTTTTGTCCGTGTGTGTGTGCGTGTGTGTGTGTGTGTGTGTGAGGTATGTGTGTGTCCCCCCTAATAAATTCTAAACGGCTAGAGCGATTTTAATGAAACTCGGTGAGTTCATAGCACTATTCCGGGCGACCCCGACCGTGCCCTTCAAATTTTGTTACGTCTCACCAATCCAACATGGCGGCTGTGCGAAATATTTCACCAGCATTCAATATCTCCGAAACTATTCCCGATATCACCCTGAAATTTATTACGGTGATAGAGGGAACTACTAGAAGTTCACCTATGTGACTTTTGAAAAACTGGTAACTACAAAACCAACATGGCGGTCAGGCGAATTCGCGACTTTAAATAGTCGTTTCTCGCGATTTAACCAACCAAACGCAATGGAACTTGGTACAGTATATGTTTATACACATTGTAATGCACCGACATCTAACTTGGTTCAATTGTTTACTTAACCACAAGATGGCGGCTGTGCGAAATATTTCACCGGCATTCTATATCTCTGAAAATATTAGCGGCTTCACCCTAAAATTTTGTACGGAGATAAAGGGCACTACTGGAAGTTCATCTATAAGACTTTCAAAAACCGGTTAACTAAAAAACGAACATGGCGGCCAGGCGAATTTGAAAACTTTAAATAGACCTTTCTCGCGATATAATGTTCCAAACGCAATGAAATCTGGTACAGGAAATGTTTATACACATTGCAATGCACTAGTATCTAACTTAGTTCAATTGTTTACATAACCTAAAGATGGCGGCTGTGCGAATTTTAAAATTAAGTTTTTATTTCTTGTGTGCTAATCATGCGTTCGATGTGAAAGTTTGAATAATGATCCAACGCAATAATTTTCCTTTAATGGTACATGACTCTATGACCTATACATTTAACAATCCAACATGGCGACCACCTGACATATTTAGACGGCTCTGAATATCTACGAATCTATTATAGCAATCAAACTGATTTTTTAATGTTCATTGGGACTATGAACTTAAGTTCATCTATAGGACTTTAAATAACCTGGTGATCACAAATCCGACATGGCGGCGACGCGAAGTATAAATATTCACATGGACATTTCTCGCAATTTAACCATCCGAGTGCAGTGAAACTTGGTACAGTAAATCCTTATACGAATGTTAATCCACTAGCAATTAATTTATTTCAATTGTTTCCATAACCACAAGATGGCAGCTGTGCGAAATTTTAAAATCTCCTTGATACTTCTTGTGTCCTTATCATGCGATTGAAGTTTGAATGCTACACGTACACAATAATCTTCATGTAACAGTGCATAACTGTATGACCTACATATATAAAATCCAACATGGCGACCATCCAGAATATTTAGTCGGTTCTCAATATCTACGAATCTATTACAGCAATCAAACTAAAATTTTGTATGTTGATAGTGGCAATTAACATAAGTAGGATATATGAAAATAGGCTGTATAGTTCTCCACGGAACTACTTGTTAATTATTTCGTTACGTTTACGCAATTTTCAAGGAGTATGAAAAAAGCAATTTTAACTCACGTTATAATCCGCGAGAACCTCTGACAATCTATATTTATATTAGGCTAATAATAATAATAATAATAATAATTTATTTATTTATCGTATGGCTTTTAGTGCCGGGAGTGTCCGAGGACATGTTCGGCTCGCCTGAGTCTGTAGCTGCTTCCAGCGGACACCCTAAAGGGAGAGCTACAAGTTCCGTTCAATTTCAAGTAGTTCCAACTTTCGCCACCAGATATCAATGATACCTAGTGGTGAACGTTGGAACTTTGAT
Source organism: Meconema thalassinum (assembly GCA_946902985.2). NCBI lineage: Eukaryota > Metazoa > Arthropoda > Insecta > Orthoptera > Tettigoniidae > Meconema > Meconema thalassinum. Next base: position 71,495,168 of record OX336399.1, on the reverse strand, counting down.
AGAGCGTTCTGACGAAATCTAACCTAACAAATTTTGCTTTACACAAGTTTAGTCTGTGAAAGGATCTTTTACATGCCATAAATCTATGATATGGGACCGCCGGCTTTACTTCCCCTCCGAAGGAAGGCATACTGAAGGATTTTTAACGCTCTTAAAATATCCGACGACTTCGGCCGGGTTTGAACCCGCTATCTTGGGCATAGCAGTTCAGCATGCTACCGACTACGCCACCGAAGCCGCTATAATAATAATAATATCGTACGTCCTCAGGTGCCGGGTGCAAGCTTAGTAATTTGACACCCAGAGGGTAGCTTACATGTCGAATTTCGATGTTCCTTGAAGCACTATGAAAGTCAAGGAGGTTAGATATCTAAGCTTCTTGAACACTATAGCGCTTTCTAGTAGAGAAATTAGGAACTTTGTGTTGGCGGAAACTCCCGAGGTTAATTTTGCCATTATGAACACGGCCTAATGAATTCAAATGGTTCTTTGACATGCCAATATCGTATGCCGCCTTTCAAAAATCACTTACCATGGCCAGGAGCGAACCTGCAATCTTGGGGTTAGTAGACCGACACGCTATCCACTCACCCACCATGGCAAGCTTATATTAGGCTAATTCTTACAGTCTGAAACATGTGCTTACAAAGTTTCCTGTCATGTTTACGTCGTGGTTGGTGTAATACTTCCGTGTAATTAATTTAGTTTTTGTTAGTAATTTACCACGCTATCAAATAACATAGAGTTTATTTTAACATGAATAATAGACTTGACAAGTGAATTCCATTTCCCAAAATTACTTCAGAAATTTCAATTTAGAAATTTGTAAAATTTTTCATTGTTTTTTAAGTATTTTCAGTCATATGAGCCTCCGTGGCTCAGGCGGCAGCACGCCGGCCTCTCACCGCTGGGTCCGTGGTTCAAATCCCGGTCACTCCATGTGAGATCTGTGCTGGACAAAACGGAGGCAGACAGGTTTTTCTCCGGGTACTCCGGTTTTCCCTGTCACAATTTCATTCCAGCAACACTCTCCACTATCATTTCATTTCATCTGTCATTCATTTAATCATTGCCCCAGAGGAGTGTGACAGTCCTCGGCAGCCGGCACAGTCCATATCCTCGCCGCTAGATGGGGGCTTCATTCATTCCATTCCTGACCCAGTCGGAGACTGGAAGCAGGCTGTGGATTTTCATTTTCAGTCATAACAAGTGATTTATACACTGTATGTTTATAATATTTTATTTTCACATATTTATCGGCATTGTCATTGAATTACAGTGCGTAGGCCTAAATAAATGTAGTGTCCAGTCAATACAACACCTTTAAAGATTACTCCATTTCACTGTTCCTTCTACTCACACTTGTCAGTAGGAAACTGTGTGTATTACAAGAGGGTTGGAGGAAATACTGGTACAGATGCTGTGAAATGTAGCATACTTGCTGTATCCTTGAGGAGAAATTAGGGCTTATGTTTCCTAGGACTTTGGTGCAAGTACAGTCGCGCTCGATATTTAGAAGCTTCCGCATTAGGCAGTTTTCCGGTTTACAGTGTCAGTTTACATAGGAAATAGCGGCTTCGGTGGCGTAGTCGGTAGCATGCTGAGCTTCTATGCCCAAGATCGCTGGTTCAAATCCGGCCGAAGTCGTCGGATTTATTAAGAGTGTTAAAAATCCTTCAGTATGCCTTCCTTCGGAGGGGAAGTAAAGCCGGTGGTCCCATGTCATAGATTTATGGCATGTTAAATAACCTTCCACTAATTACATCTGTGTGATGCTAAATTGTATAGGTTAAGAATGCAAACAAAGCCTTTAGGTTCCTACGTTCGTTGCTAAGAGCCGACTGCGGTGGCACCTGGTAGCTAAGTTCTGAACTAGTAGTCGTTGACGGTGGCGTTTGGCGGCAAAAGTAGAAACTATTTGAAAAATTCAAAAGTCTGCAGTCCTTACTTGAATTTAAAAAAACAGATAAGACACACTAATACAGTCATCACAGTTAACACCGGTTATCAGACAGATTCTACACACACCTAAAGTACACGGGGCTACATGACCGCGTTGTCGCAGCCTCTAAACTTAAGAACCAACCAACTACATAGGAAATACCTCCGTTCCGAATTTCGTTTCCTGTTTGTCCAGGTTTCCGGTGTATAAAGGGTCCGGTTTAGGCAGGTATATATAATTTTACACACACCCAAGTACATACAGATGATGACTAGGATAACTCCAAAACCCTTAAATGAAACAACAGTAACTCTCTTGGTAATTTTCTCATTATAATTTCAATTATTTTTTTTGTCGTGTAGCCTCCTGAGAGGCCGAGTGCAGGTCTTTCTATTCAACGCCCGTGGGCGACCTGCGCGTCGGGATAAGAGATGAGTTGAATGGATGAAAGTGGGCAAGGATGTGGAAGGAAGCGGCCGTGGCCTGTTAGAAGGTACTGTCCCAACATTTGCCTGGTGTTGAAAATGGGAAACCACGGAAAACCATTTCAAGGACATCCGACGGTGGGGCTCGAACCCACGCGTATACCGAGTCAGCAGAGAGCTTGGCCCCGTGACCTAACGCCGCGCTTTAGCCAGCGTAGGCACTACTGTCGGTATTATTTCAATTATTATAATTCATTTTTATTGAGGATTGTGATACTCTCCGCTAAAGACCTTCATACAATTCCAATTATACGTCATGGCGTAGCCGTGCGCGTTTAACCGCGCACTACCACTGTGATTGGTAGCAGCAGCAAGTCCGGAGATTTGAATTTCAAAATGAGGAGTTGTTACCGTGTAACTTGAGCGTGGTTTACCTCTGTTATTTCTACTCTCACTCCATTAGAATTCCTGACTAGTACATCGTTTCAGATTCCAAAACATTTACCACATTCCTATCCTTAATATAAATTCAGACATCACTGCAAGAATCATAGAAATCATAGAAATACAGCTTATCGGGCATATTCAACACATGCGTATGACGAAGATATCCCCAACCCCTAAAATGAATTTACATGAACGGCATAATATTCTAACTTTATCTCACAGGGATGCATATTTTGAAAATATCACTGAATTTTACCCTGTGTCACGAGAATCCAAATGCTAGCTTACCAGCTCAATTTTGATTGGTCAGCATTTCGTTCGCGAGGCTAATATTTATTGGTCCAGCTTTTCCGTGCAAGGCGAATTTTGTTTGGTCTAGATTTCATATGCGAGGCTTATTTTAACTGGTCCAGAATTCACGTGCGATGTTAATTTTTATCGGCCCACATTTCACGTCGGAGGCTAAATTTTATTGGCTCAGTATTCGCGTGTGAGGCTACCATTTTTGGTCGAGGTTTCTTGGGCGAGCCTAATTTAAATTCCCCCTGAGTTCGCACGTAAGACTGCTTTTCATAGGTCCAGATTTCAAATGTTAAGCTAATTTTCATAGGTTCAGATTTCAGATGTAGGCTAAATTTCATAGGTCTAGATTTCATGTGCAAGGAAAATTGAAAATCGTCCTGAATATATGTGCGAAGTTAATTTTGATTGGTTCAGAATTTACATGCAAGTCTAGTTTTGATTGGCTCAGATTTTATGTGCGAGGCTAATTTTTATTGGTCCAGAATTTACGTGCGAGTCAAATTTTGATTGGTTCAGATTGTATGTGCAAGGCTAATTTTGATTGGTCCAGAATTTACGTGCGAGTCAAATTTTGATTGGTTCAGATTTTATGTGCAAGGCTAATTTTGATTGGTCCAGAATTTACGTGCGAGCCAAATTTTTATTGGTTCAGGTTTTATGTGCGAGGCTAACTTTGATTGGTCCAGATTGTGCGCACAAGGCTAATTTTTATTTTCAAATTTTACACGTGAGACTAATTTTGAGATTGGCCCAGACAAAGCACACAAGGCTCCTAGTGAAAGTCTAGCATCATAAAATAGTTTATGTTCGACCCTCACTATTATGTGTCAGATAACTGTATCATAATGAGGCTCATTATAACACTGTTTTCATTACAATACAGTTTCTCCAGCCAATCAGAGCTCATTCATTGACCAATTAGGTAAGGATACCTTCGCGCATCCAACATGTCGGATATAAATACAACATCTTTCTATATAAATTACCGACATGGAATACGCACCGTCCATATGTTCACGTAAATAAACTGGCGAATATGATACAAGAAATAGCACTGTACATTAATATCACAAACTCCAATTTCTACACAGCATATTGCTTTCAAACGACTTCGGTGACAATATTGGTGAATGATAATGAGCTGGACGGCAGATGTAAACATATGGCCTGCATATGGCATTACAAGCACACAGAGCGCATGCGTCGGTCGGTCAGAGAGCTTCAAAGACAGAGATATCATACCCAGCGCAAAGAATTCAAGTGGCTGACTCTCAACAGATATTAATGAATATTTTATGTTAAAACATATAATAAAGTTATAATTATAGTCGAACATAAACAGCCGTATGCAACTCGCCTATAATGGTAATTAAGACACTCGTATGGAAATTATAAAACTCGCATACGCTCGTTTTATGAACATACTCGTGTCTTAATTATTGCCATTATAGGCTCGTTGCATAATGTACTATTTAACATGGCATAAACCTTTAATAATAATATGGATAGTATTCAGGGATTTAACCTACATAATCTGTAATAAATTATATATTGACAGTGCCTGATTTCTTTAAGTTATTAACCTAGATCTTCTATCTCCTGTCGTTTTGCATGCATGAACGCATGCATATATTAGCCATTCTTTAGAAAATATATTCTTTAATTTTCTGAGAGTTTTCTGTCACAGTATTTCACGTTATAGAATCAAATTCTATTATCTTGGTGCACGTAAATCATGTCCTGTCCATGTTTCGTGGAGCTCAGACCATCTTTTGAGTAATGCTTCTCCTTCATCGGTATTCCTGAGTACCCCGCCCTCATACACGCTAGCATCGCGTGACCATGTTCAACAGCCTGCGTCCATTACTTCCATAACCCACCTCTCAACTGGAGAAGCCTTCCATTCTTCTTTTATTCTATTCCCATTCGATTATATTATTACCAGCACCATGCTGCCGGGGTAGCACGCTTGCCTCTCATTTAGGAGATCCCAGCTTCGACTCCTGTTTCTGTTAAATAATTTAGAGCTGATGTGGGATGAGAGTTGGAGAAAATATTTAAAAACGTATTTGCGATACAAAATTCAAAATATAATGACTGAATCCTTGAAAATACAAAGTTATTTTTTGATATAAGAATCAAAATTCTGAATACTTTAAAGAATGCTTGCAATTCATAGATTTGAAAAATCTTAATGGAATCGAAATCGTTTTCTCTGGAAATATTAAGAATTTTCAGATTTATTTTAAAATACAATTTTGTATTTTGCATTATGAACGATTCGGTTATTTTACTTTGCTTTTTCTAAACATAATTTTTGAGTATTTTTCAGAACTCTGTGTGGGGTGCACCCAGTCTTGTGAAGGCAATTGAGAAGCTCTGGACAGCATAGTATTAAGCCACATTACATTTGTTACAGCAGAGTTAATTTATCTTAAAAATAATTCCAAAAATAAAATATCCAATTAATGACACTCTCCAAATTACTCTTGTAATCACTCAGATGGGTATAAAATTTATACACACAGTAAAATATACAATAATTGTTGGAAAATACTTGACAAGAATGCAGATCGGATGGTATTAATCACAAGACAATGCTTGCTTATATATTGACAAATAAAAGTATTCCAAGATGAAAGTCTGAATAAGTGATATGTTAGTGCCAGAGAAGATTAAAACATGATATTATTCCACAGTTAGTCATGCAGTGCATACCTCAACAATGTATTTACTGTTATAGTCTCCCATCAAGTGTTTCCAGAGTAAACACCTAGCAAGTATTTAATTAAAGGCCTTCCATACAATTCTGTAGAGTTATAAACTGAGCTATCAGAAAGTAGGCTATATTAACTACGAACTTGCAACACAATGTATTATTGACATCTCTGTAATTTTGAAGCACGTTCTAAGATAATGGATCTGACGGCATGTGACCGCATTTTCCCAAAAGAGATATCGCCTCTCAGTTGCATAAAAGATCAACGTCTATGACGTTCAGGCGAGCCGATTCTGGCATTCGTTAGAAATATTTGATACTCCCTGCATAGGCCTATTCTTGTATTATTATTATGTTATTATTATTATAATATCATTATTATTATTATTATTATTATTATTATTATTATTATCAGATAATGAAGACAGGGATAAAAAATATCATCATCTCTGGTAAAACGTGACGAAGTTACTCTCTCATCCCTGAACTTGATGGATGTTGATTATCTGAGTTGAGCTGTATGAACATCTTTGTTCTGATAGTGTGTAATTCTCCGGCTACATATGTTCAATCTAGATGAAGTTTGGAATTACACACACATATGGGAGTGATTAATGGCAGCTCTATGAATCAAACCAAACTCACTTTACTGCTGACTATCTTAACCAGAGAGGAGGCAATAATTCAAAGCTGGGAGCACCAGTTGACTCACTAATTTTAAAAACCATGGAATGTTTCAACTTCACTTGGCCACCATGATCTTTTAGCACTTAAGTTTTAGAAAGTTACATAGAGGAATTTGTAGTAGTGCCTTTATCAAGGTACAAAATTTCAGGGTGATATCAAAAATAGTTTCGGAGATATAGAATGACGGTGAAATATTTCGCACAACCGCCATCTTGAGGTTATCAATTAGTATGATAAAATTGGTCCGGCTAGATCAAACATAAAATGCCAGCGTTTCGCCCCGGTGTGCCGTTGGGCTCGTCAGTTGGTACAAACACACCTCACCAATACGCATGGCTAGCACATACTGAGAAGGCCATCACAAGACACAAAATACAATTAGTATTGACGTCAGTATTCTCAGTATGTGCTAGCCATGCGTATTGGTGAGGTGTGTCTGTACCAACTGACGAGCCCAACGGCACACCGGGGCGAAACGCTGGCATTTTATGTTTGATCTAGCCGGACCAATTTTATCATACTAATTGATAATTTATCTGATCAAACGGAAATAACATCATATTCCCATTCGGGAATTTTCATTACCTATCTTGAGGTTATGTAAACAATTTAACTAAATTAGATGCGACTGCATTACAATGTGTAACATATATATTATTTCAGTAGTAACCTATAGATTCCTCCTGTGGCGCTCACAAGCGACCGATTGTGACAAATGAGCATTCAAATGAAAGAGAATAGACATTAGCAGAGACTTATTGCATTATAATTTCATAAATATCTATAATTTCTTTAAAAAATGACTTTTAAAAATGTACGAAGTGTGCGATTTGCAAACACCGTTACTGTAGGAAAAAATGCTCCATATTTGCTGCCCAGGGGCCGCTTTGACGCCTGTTTCATGTCATATTAACATTCTGAGGTCTTTCCTTTATCCTGAAATGTAAATAGTGTTCTACAGGGTCCGGCAGCATAAGTTCCTTTTTTAAAATGCGCGCCATTCAATCGTTTGATGTCGTAGCGGAGCGCTAGTGGTCTCGTTCGTGAGTTGGTTCTATAAAGTTTTGTCCCGACACAGTTTATTCACCATCATGCGTTGGAACAGCGACGAGCGTGCTTTTGCCGTTGAGACCTACTTTTCGAGCAGATGTTCTGTGATCGCAACCCTGCGCGCCTTTCGGAGGCGTTATAATTTGCCCCGTTGGCCCCTGTCCCGGGCCGGAAATCAATTGGTACGTGGGTCACTACGTTCAGACGAACGGGAAGTGTGACAGGGCGAAGAACTGGAGTCCCTCGGCCTATTCGATCACCTGAGAACATTAAGGCAGTGAGAGCTTCAGAGTTGCGATCACCACAGCGTTCTGTACGCAAACATGCGTCTGCCCTTGGACTTCCTGATTGGTCTGTGAGGAGAATTCTTAGACTACAAGATGGCGAGTGCACAGGAACTTTCTGAACGTGACTTCAATTGTCGGCGGAACGCGTGTGAGGTTCTTCTCGAAGTCGTTCCTGAGGACGCTGTTTTCTTTTTTAGTGATGAAGCCCATTTTCATTTGTGTGGATCCGTTACCAAACAAAACATGCGCTACTGGGCTGCCACCAATCCTCGATAACTGCACCAAAGGCATTTGCATTCACCTAAAGTCACATTGTGGTGTGCACTGCCCTCAGCTGGAATTATTGGTCCCTGGTTCTTTGAGGAAAACTCAGTCACAGTTACAGTGAATTCGGACCGATATGTAAACATGTTACAGGATTTTTTTTACGGGCGGATGAGTTGGACTTAGGGGACATTTGGTTATAACAAGGCGGTGCAACGATGGCGATATTGAGGAAACACTTCCCGGACCACCTCATCTCACTTAGGGGCGATTTGGAGTGGCCGGCCTGCTCTCCCAATTTGTTCCCTTGTGATTTTGTTCTATGTTTTTTTTAATCCCGTGCTTATGTGAACCGTCCAAGGACCCTACAAGATTTGAAGACCAACATTCCAGGAAGAATTTACCAACATATCGCCTGATTTGCTGGCAAGAGTCATGACATACGCCAGAAAGCGGTTTACTCAGTGTATGGAGAATGGGGGACGTCACCTACCTGATTTGATCTTCAAAAATAAGTTAAACAAAACTTTATGTATGCGGCTACATTGTATAAAAAATTAAAAGTTTTCTCATTCATTCAATGGGTTTTATTACGTTTTAAAACAAGTAGTTCCGTGAAGAACTATACAGCCTATTTTCATATATCCCACTAATGTTAATTGCCTCTATCAACATACTAAATTTCAGTTTGATTGCTGTAATAGATTCGTAGATATTGAGAACCGTCTAAATATTTCGGATGGTCGCCATGTTGGATTTTCATATATGTAGGGCTTATATTTATGTACTGTTACATGAAGATTATTGTGTATGTGTAGTACTCAAACTTCAATCACATGATTAGGACACGAGAAGTAAAAAAAGATTTTAAAATTTCGTAAAGCTGCCATCTTGTAGTATGGAAACTATTGAAATAAATTAAATGCCAGTGGATTAACATTTGTATAAGGATTTACTGTACCAAGTTTCACTGCACTTGGATGGTTAAATTACGAGAAACGACCATGAGAATATTTATACTTCGCGTCGCCACCATGTTGGATTTGTGATCACCAGGTTATTGAAAGTCCTATGGGTGAACTTATGTTCATAACCCCTATGAAAGTAAAAAAATCAGTTTGATTTCATTAGTAGATTCTAAATATTCCGGATGGTCGCCATGTTGGATTGTTATATGTATAGGCCATAGAGTCATGTACCTTTAAAGGAAAATTATAGCGTAGGTTCATTATTCAAACTTTCACTTCGATCGCATGATTACGACACAAGAAATAAAAACTTAATTTAAAAATTCGCACAGCCACCATCTTGAGGTTATGTAAACAATTGAACTAAATTACATACCCGTGCATTAAAATGTGTATAAACATTTGCTGTACCAAGTTTCATTGCGTTTGGATCATTAAATCGCGAGAAAAGTCTATTTAAAACTTTCAAATTCGCATGGCCGCCATGTTCGTTTTGTAGTTAACCGGTTTTTTAAAGTCTCATATATGAACTTTCAGTAGTGCTCTTTATCTCTGTGCAAAATTTCAGGGTGATACCAGTAATAGTTTCAGAGATATAGAATGCCGGTGAAATATTTCACACAGCCGCCATATTGAGGTTATGTAAACAATTGAACTAAGTTATATGTCTGTGCATTACAATGTATATTAACATATACTGTACCGAGTTTCATTGCGTTTGGTTGGTTAAATCGCGAGCAAAGTCTATTAAAACGTTGCAACTTCGCTTGCCGCCATGTTGGTTTTGTAGTTACTAGGTTCTCAAAAGTCACATAAGTGAACTTCTAGTAGTTCCCTTTATGACCATACAAAATTCCAGGATGATATCGGTAATAGTTTCGGAGTTATTGAATGCTGGTGAAATTTTTCGCACAGCCGTCATGTTGGATTGGTGAGATGTAACAATTTGAAGGGCACGGTCGATGTCGCCCGGAATAGCGCTATGAACTTACCGAGTTTCATTTAAATCGCTCCAGCCGTTTAGATTTTATTAGGGGGACACACACACACACGAATCACACACACACACACACACGCACACACACACGGACAAAAGGTGATCTCATAAGCCTATTTTTTCAAAATTGAAAATAGGCTAAAAAGGAAGTTATGCTGCCGGACCCTGTATAATCAATTGGTTGATATACAAACATAACCTTTCCCCTTAAGTCTCTCATTATAAACCTATTGGGGAAAGTGTGGTTTATGAACATGCGAGATTTCTCGCACGGGTCCGCTAGTAAATATTTATTTGCTCTACCAAGTTTCACTGCGTTCGGATGGTTAAATCGCGAGAGAGGTCTATTTAAATATTTCAACTTCGCTTGGCCACCATGTTCGTTTTGTAGTTAACAGGTTTTTAGAAAGTCTCGCAGGTAAACTTCTCGTAGTGCCCTTTATCACCGCAAGAAATTTCAGGGTGATATCTGTAATACTTTCGGAGATATACAGGGAGTTTGTTTTATATGCGACGGGGACCCTAGCTCGCCCGCGTTGCGAGCCAGTCTCCCGCCAGGCACTTTGCCGTAATGCGGCGCTCGCGTGGAACTGAGTCATTGAATATAGGAATTTGTACTTACCTAGTTCACATCTGGTGCTGAAAATGTTCACCATTCACGGTTACACATCGCTGGCAGCTCTTTATGAAATTGTCATTTACTTTCTGAAGTTCCTCAGCACCGATTGAATGTATTTCAGCTGTAATATAGTCTTTAAGCTCATTTTTGTGTGAGGGTTTCTCGCATACACTATTTCTAAGCGTCCCTTTCAGATGAAAGTCACATGGTGGTAAGTCTGGGCTTCGCGGGGGCCACACGTTCCGACTTATAATCCTAGTACCGAAAATACGACGCAATTCTGTCATGGATGCTCGGCAGTGTGAGCAGTGGCAGAATCTTGTTGAAAATAAGTTGACAATCGCTGTCCGTAAGTCAGTTCGTCAATAAATTGGTCAAGGATTACATTCAATTACAAATATAAGTACAAATTCCTATACCCAATGATTCAGTGCAGAGCGAGCGCCGCATTACGGCGAAGTGCCTGGCGGGGGACTGGCTCGCAACGCGGGCGAGCGAGCGAGCGAGGGTCCCCGTCGCATATAAATCGAACTCTCTGTAGAATGCTGGTAAAATATGCTTGGGGGAAAGGCTCTAAGACTGTAATGAGTTCCAATTAGCAATAACATGATTAGTGAAAGAATATTTACCATAAAGTTACGCTGCGGTCGGCCCTTAACTTCATGCTGATAATCTGCCGTGCTCAGCGGATCTGCTTAGCTCTCCCCAGGCTGACCGATTAGTGTAAGTGTTAAACATACCGTATAGTTTGGATTTCGTCCGTCTACTTTCGATTTTTGCAAAAAATGAAAGTAGACTTATGAGATCTACACAGGGCCAAAAAGTGTGTGTAAGTTTGTGTGTGCGTGTGTGTGAGTGTGTGTACTCGGAATGTCTGCCCCCCCCCCCCTATCAATTCGAACTCGGTGAATCCCAATTGAATGAAATTTGGTACAGAGATAGAAGTAGCAAAGGGTACCTCAGTGTCATGTTTTATATCGCCATCATCTTGACGGAAACGTAATGGCGGTCACCCAAATGTTCAAAGCTTAATTCAAATTACGACTAACCTAATCATCCGATCTCTACCAAATTTTGCAACAACATATAGCTATATGGCGAGTATCTTTTGACTAAACTACAAGATCATCAGCCCAATAGTTTGCAGATGGCAGCCATGTATGTGTGCAAATCGATTCCCCCTATCATTTCAAACACGGTGAAACCGAATTTTTGAAATTTGGTACAGAGGTAGAACTAGCAAAGGGCACCTCAGTGTCATGTTCTATATTGCCGCCATCTTGACGGGAACGTAATGGTGGCCACCCAAATGTAAAAATCTTAAATCAAATTACGACCAACCTAATCATCTGATATTTACCCAATTTTGCAACAACCTACCTTTATGTGAGAAGCGTTCTTTACCCAATCTACAAGGTCATCAGTCCAATAGTTTGCATATGGCGGTCATGTATGTGTGCAAATTGATTCACGGTAAAACCGAATTGAACGAAATTTGGTACAGAGGTAGCACAAGCAAAGGGCACCTCAGTGTCATGTTTTATATCACCGCCATCTCGACGGAAACGGAATGGCGGCCACGCAAATGCTAAAAGCTTAAATCAAATGACGACCAACCTAATCATTTGATTGATCTCTACCAAATTTTCAACAACATACCTTTTTGTGGGACGCATATTTTGACTGAACTACAAGGTCATCAGCCCAATAGTTTGCAGATAGTGCCATGTATGTGTGCAAATCGATTCCCCATATCAATTCAAACACGGTGAAACCAAATTGAATGATTTTTTTTACAGAGGTAGCACTAGCGAAGGGCACCTCATATTCATGTTTAATATCCCTATAGCACGTTGTATTTCAACAAGCTACTACAACCAACATGCAATTATACTCCTTGAAAAGTACAAAGAGTTATAACAATACCCATGCATTTAGGAGGAAGTAGTCTGTATGTTCTTTACTGAACATCTTGTTTTTCTATCATTAGAGTTACACTACTTCTGGGATTAAAATTGTTGAGCACAAACCTAGCAGCCTTCCTTCGTACCATCTCCAGCTCATTTATGAGCCCTACCTGATATGCGTTCGAAACCACTGAGCCGTACTGCAAGATTGGCTAGTGTGTGGAATTTGTCTGGTACCCTGTGTTATTGTGATGGCTTTGTTAGTTGATGATGATGATTGTTGTTTTAATGGGCCTAACATCCCGGTTAACGGCCCTTAAGTGTCTGGGTGATAGCGAAAATGACAATGAAGTGGAAACCAGAACGAAAATTAAATGAGAAGGAAAATACTTACAAGATGCAACTCAGATTGAAACTACTCACAAAATGTAGAGCGGTAATACTTACAAAAGGGAATTTAAAATGAAAATACTCACTAAAGGAATAGATTGAAAAATACCCACAAAATGTAGGTTAGGTTCAAAATACATACAAAATGCAAATGCTATTGAAAATACGTATAAAATGCAATTGAAACTGAAAATACACATTGCAATTTAGATTGAAAAACGCACATTTTAGATTCCAAAAAATCACAAAGTGCAATTGAAATTCAAAATACTTACAAATTGCAATTGAAATTGAAAATGCTTACAAAATGCACGGTAGATTCAAACTACTCAATTGGATGGACAATACTTACAAAATGCAATTTAGTTGAAAATAATTACAAAATGTAATTTAGATTCAAAATACCCATAAAATGCAATTGAGAATCAAAATACTTACAAAATGCCCACCATAAAAATGCAATTTGGATTGAAAATACTTGCGCAATAAGCGGTTTAGGTTGAAAATACAAAATGTAATTGAAATTCAAAATACTCACATAAGTCCCATCCCCTATATTGAAAAACTTACTAAAAAGCAATTTAGATTGTCAATCCTTACAAAATGCAATTGAGGTTGTAAACACTCGCAAAATGCAATTTACTGTAGATCGAAAAGACTTACAAATGCAACGTAGACTGAAAACACCTACAATATGGAGTGTAGATGCAAAAAAAAAACTAAATGGAATTTAGATAGACGGGAAGCCAATTAACAAAAACAGTGCGGGAATCTTAAAGAGAACAGGAAATATAATGAAGAGAAAACAAGAGGTCTGACCCCTCGAAGGAGGAGGGATCAGGAAAGATGAGACAAGGGCCAATTATGGCAGGAAAGTGAAATACTCCCTAGGCCTCGGTTTCCCTCGGGGCCGGAAAAGAACAAGAGTTGACCAAGGGAGGTCCACAGGAAAGAAGACGGAGAGGAGCCCGGCACAAGTAAGTAGAAGCAATGTCGAACTCAGCTGGGGTCCCGTGGTCGCCAACCCACGTCCCACTAGATGTGAGCCTCTGAGGGAGGCTTTCTTAGTGTGTGTATTTGTAATTCAGATGAGGATTGGGAAGGAGGCAGTCGTGGCCTTTATTTAGGAATCATCCTGGCATTTAGCCGTGTAGAATTGGGAAACCACGGTAATCAAACCCTCTTCTTCTCAGTTTTGCCTCACGATGCCGAGTGTACCCCGTTCCAGCCCTCAGATCAGTTTTACATTTCTTGGCCTGGGTGGTAACAGCCAGGATAGAACTCATTTGGCATTTGGAACTTGTGAAAGGATTTCCTTAAAACACGTCTGGAAGTACTCCGTTCAATAGTTTTTTCTTCTCTTCCTACACTTTCATCGTTAACGTCCCTTCCGTATTATTTGTTCTTCTTCCACCACGAGTATTGATCTGGTAATTGGAGTGCTCCAATTATACCGTCGCCCACACCATTACATTCATTTGTGATAGGCCCTGCTTTCATCGTGCAAATAGAGATTCGAGAAGTTCCGTATTGTGATAAGCTGGAGAGATATGGTGGCTTCGTAGTGAAGTTCTAGTTTCTGAACTAGGAGGGCTAAGGTGTGATCTCAAGAAATTATTATTATTATTATTAGTAGTAGTAGTAGTATTATTATTATTATTATTTATTCATATGTTTACCATGTCATCTGGAATTGTTGCAAGATTGGGTGGATTTCTTTATGTTGGTAGGTTGAGGAACGAACGAACTATTGAGCTGGTGTTGGCCGACAGGCATCTACGGTACAACCTTTATGGCAGCAGTGGTCAAATGAAGGTACCCACACTCATAGACCTGGCACAGGCCCAGCGCGACAGACAACTGTGACAGAGGATCGCCGCATCATTCGGATGGCCCGGATGGAACCCCATGCAACAGCAGCGCAAATTCGAGCAGCTGTGGCACCCCACGTTACACAACAAACAGTTGGTAATCGCCTGCGTGCAGCTGGCTTACGATCCCGTGTCCCTGCAGAAGGTGTTCCATTGACCCCACAACAGCGACGTGTAAGGCTGGCCTGGTGTCAAGAACGATCGACGTGTGTCGACGAATGGCATAGGGTCGTCTCTAGTGAAGAATTGCGCTTCTGTCTTGCCCACAGTGATCGCCGGAATCGTGTGCGCCGACGTACCGGGGAGAGGGGACGCCCATACCTTATTGTCGAGAGGCACAAAGGGCCAACGCCAAGCATTATGGTCTGGGGAGCTATTGGCTTTAATGTGAAATCACAATTTGTGCTTGTTGAGGGCACTATGACTGCTCAACTGTACGTTGATAGAGTACTCAATCCAGTGGTTGTCCCTATGATGGCGAACATTGCTCATGGGATGTTTCAGCAGGACAATGCCCGGGTTCACACGGCACGCATCTCTAGAGAAGCTCTCCACGACATCACAACCTTAGAATGGCCCGCCAGGTCCCCGGACCTCAGTCCTATTGAGCATGTGTGGGACATGATGGGTCGACAACTGGCCAACCGTCCTCAGCCACCCACAACTCTGGAACAGCTGACCCGTGCAGTCCAGCAAGCATGGGCCACAATTCCTCAGGAAGCGATCCAGGACCTTATTGACTCCATGCCTCGACGAATTCATCAATGTACTGCAGCTCGTGGTGGGCACATCCTGTATTGATTGTTGTCAGAGAGACCTGAAAGTGTAATCATCGAATCACAACCGAACACTCGTCCTGCATGTTCAATACCAGTAATGTAGCACCACTCCTGTGTGTTGCAATTTCAATTTTCTTCAGTGTATTACTTTTTTTAGCGTATGGCTTTTAGTGCCGCGGGTGTCTGAGGACATGTTCGGCTCGCCAGAGGCTGTAGCTGCTTCAAGTGTTTACCCATGGGGTGAGCTACAAGTTCCGTTCAATTTCAAGTAGTTCGAACTTTCATTACCAGATGTCACTGACACCTAGTAGTGAACGTTGGAACTATGATAGAGCGTTTCAACGAAATATGACCAAGAAATCTGACATCGGACCGCCGGCTTTACTTCCCCTCTGAAGGAATACGTACTGAAATATTTTAACGCTCTTAACAAATTCGATAACTTTGGCCGTGTTTGAACACGCTATCTTGGCCACAGCAGTTCAGCATGCTACCACCTACGCCACCGAAGCCGCTAGTGGAAGATATTATGATAGGCAATACAGTAACAAATACCTGTCGCCACATCTGTCACATCACTTCACACAGGGGCATGTATTTGGTCACTTTCTCAGCATAAATGTGTTGATTATTATGTGAGTTAAGGACTGCGATGTCTATTAGAAGGTTTCTTCTTCTTCTTCTTCTTCTTCTTCTGCTTTTACGGCCTCATTGGACCACTTCAGTCAATCATTCCTTGGTTCTCATCTTCAGTAAGTTTCCTTTCCGAGACGCCCAGTAGCTTTTCATTCGCTCTGATCTTCTCAGGCGTTCCTCATCTGTAAATACCCTTTTTACTGTATTACGTTTGTCTATTTTAACCTCAAATCTTATTTTTATATCTCTCAGTTTTTTTTTTGTTTTGTTTTGCAAGTCATCCAAGGTTATTTCTAATTCTTTCATATCTTCTCTAATTTCCTTAATCCATCCTACTTCTTCTTCTTTTCTTTAGCGTTTGTCCCACCTTGTGGCAGGGTCCGCTATGTGGGATCGTAGTCTCCATTTCCCTCGGTCATGGGCCATGTCTGGATGAAGATTGACAACCTTTAGATCATTGTGCAGTGTATCGGCCCACCGTTGCCTTGGTCGCCCTCTGGGCCTCTTTCCAGCCACATCCAGTAATGGATAGAGCACTGCTTGTTGTTTCATATTCCAAAGATTCACTACAATTTTTCTAGATAACCTGGTTTCTGGTATTCTCATGATGTGACCAAAAAAATAAATCCGTTTCTTCCGAATAGTATCAGTGATGGGCTCCAGTTCTCCGTATACCACTTCATTTGGTACTATCCGCCACTGTCCATCTTTCTGATATGTTTTATTTATGCATGTTCTAGCTATTCTTCTTTCTACTTTAAAATTTTTGTCGATTCTGTTTTTCTGAGTAACTTAGAGTTTCACTTCCATATGTCACCTCTGGTTGAACCACCGCCTTGTAATGTTTTAATTTTGTTGCGATTGATAGATTTTTAGCCTACTTTTCACATTTTGCAAAAATGAGGAGAAAGTAGACTTATGGGATCGGGCAAATGTGTGTCTGTCAGTCTGTGTGTCTGTCTGTCTGTCCTTCTGTCTGTCTGTCTGGCTGTGTGTGTGTGTCCGCCACCCCCCGATCAACTCCTAAACGGCTGCATCAATCGAAACAAAATTTGGTATGAGTAAAGATCTATACCTGAATAGCTCACGGCCATATTTGAAAATGATGTCAGTGCTACCAACTGCTGAAAAATCGCAATTGAAATTTGAGCTCCATGTTGGATATCATGGAAGGTTTGAATGGGAGATATTTCAAAATTGACACACGTATAGATAATAATCTTGTAATTTAATTTCCAGGAGACCATACATGGCAGTGTTGCCAAAATGATTATAAGCCTGCTGATAGGTTCAAATTTTAAATGCATATAACTTCTACACTATCAATTGGATTTCAACCAAATTTTGTATGTGCTATGTGTACATACGCAGATATGACTGAGCGTATTCTTAAGAGCCACCAGGGCTGCCAACTGTTAATAAATGCTCTCAATTTTTTAAAATCCAAATACCCATATATCAGAAAGTATGCAAGCCGACAGCTTTAAACTATGCACACGTATAGTACCCGATATTCTATATTAATTTGGAGTAACTTATATACGTCAGTGCTGCCAACATGATTCTAAGCCTGCTGATAGGTCCAATTTTAAAATGCATTTAACTTCTATACTAACTAATGGATTTCATTCAAAATTGACACAACAATATATCATATTATTTCAGATTATTTCTGACCAATACATGTATGTCATTGTTGCCTACATGATTTTACGCGCGCTTTTAGATTCAATGTTTAACTGCATGTAACGTCCACGCTATCCATTGGAGGACTTCAACAACATTTTGTATTCTGTACCTTAAGAGATGGAACTAAGAATATATTCAGTCACCAGGGCTGCCAACTGTAGTTCTCTATTAGGCTGCATTATGCCATGTATACAGTATTTCGAACTAATTAGAAATTTCGATATTACCAACTTAATTTCGTCATTATTCTAGATAGATCCATATAGATTAATCATTGGCATGAATCTTAAATTTTAAGAAACGTAGGCTCTTTAGTTCTTCACGGAACTTCTTGTTTCTTATATATGTAAACCATGTTAATTTTTGGGCTTTTATCATTTTATTAGTTCTTTCTAGCCATGCAGGTTTCTCATTATTTTATTTTATTATTATTATATTTATTATATTCGTTCAGCCCCATAAGGAGCACGTGGAACCATTAATTAGCACTGGAATTCATCTTTTTGAACTTCTTATTCTCCCAAAATTTCTTCATTCTTTCACTCTGGGCTTGCCATCTTTCTTGTGTCCATGAGTTTTGGAGTTACAAATTTTTCTCGGATGGATTCTTGGGTGTAAATTTGTGGGTGTTGATATTTTGTGTGTATGCAGTCCTTGTTGTAGTCATTGGATCAATGTCGACATCAGTAAGGTCCATTTGTGTGTCTACTAGTCAGCGAATTTTGTTTTGTCGCTTCCCATTGATGATGAGAAATATTTTATTATTATAATTATTATTACTAGCAGACCGACAGTAGCGCCCACGCTGGCTAAAGCGCAGCATTAGGTCATGGCGCAAAGCTCTCTCCTGACTCGGTAGACGCGTGGGTTCGAGCCCCACCGTCGGCCGTCCTTGAAATGGTTTTCAGTGGTTTCCTCATTTTCAACACCAGGCAAATGCTGGGACGGTACCTTCTGACAGGCCACGGCCACTTCCTTCCACATCCTTGCCCAATTTCATTCAAAATCATTCATTTAATCTCTCATTAACCCCCCTCATGAGGTTGGCGTCAGGAAGGGTATCCGGCCGTAAAAACCATCGCCACAAAGACTTCCATCGCATCTCATCCCCGACCCCGTTGGAGAACGGGATTAATAAGGGGTAGACATACATACATTATTACTAGCAGACCCGTGCGAGAACTCTCGCATAAAGGGTTGTTAGCCCCATGGGTACAGACTACTCGCCCGGCTCTAGTGCTATGCGGGCTGTAGGCGACAGAATTCTCGCAGGGGCTATCGTCTTGTTTATTAGTTTGAAAGCACGTTATAGACAAATAAATATATTTCCGTTGACTTTTCAAGAAATGCAAGATTTTTCCTGTACTATTGAGACGATTTGGAAGATTTTGGTACAAACCACACCTTTAACTCTTTCTGGTTTAGGAGCTTGAGTTTTGTGAAACATTAACCTTAGCCTTAGCCTTAGCGTATTGTATAATAAGATTATTCTTGTTCCGTATAGCCAACTACGGACCACAACATACAACTATTTTGTTAGGAGTGGGTCTTGTTGTTTGTCCAGTAGTCACGCATTCTCTGGCTGTGTTGTTCCGTTCTCTCCTTTGTCTAGAGGGCACCTGTCTTCTTCCTTGGGGGTTTGTCCTGGAACTTAACTTTCTTTAATTTACCTCCTAGTGACGTTCGATCTTTTATTCCTTTTTCTGAAACTTCCAGCTCCAGCAGATCTTTGTCCACTTCTATCAGCCACGGTGACTTGTTCTTCCTGTGATAAGCTGGATGGTCAGCCTAGTGGGATGCATCCTGGAGACGTGTCCATGAAATGCTAGACGTCTATTCTTGGCCACATAAGTAATTTTTTCAGAGTAACTATAGAGCTCCTGGTTGGGGTCGTCTTTTGTATTCACTCCCTTCCTTGACTGGTCCCAATATCATCCTCATTATCTTCCTCTCTTATATTTCTAATTTGTCCGTGAGTCCTTTCCTGTTTAATATGAGGCATTATTATTAGTATTATCCATTTCGAATCGGCCATCTCTAGACCGCGTCTCTCTGTCTTATTCTTCGGGCTTTAGCGGAGGGGAAGTAAAGCCGGCGGACCCATGTCATAGATTTATGACATGTAAAAGGTCCTTTCACAGACTAAACTTGTGTAAAGCTGAATTGTTAGGTTTGATTTCGTCGGAGTGCTCTATCAAAGTTCCAACGATCACCACTAGGTATCATTGATATCTGGCAGCGAAAGTTGGAACTACTTTAAATTGAACGGAACATGTATACCGTGCAAGTTGATATACACTGATACGGAGCAATGACGAGAAGAAAACATGAAACTACACTTTATTATTATACATCTCCATTATTAGACTCGTATGATTCAAAGAATACAAACTACAAAGACATTATAACTCTTCCTTCTTTCCGTCCTACGCCCTCTAACATATTTACATTTTTCCATTGACAATACCCCCACACATGTACCTCACCTTAATAAGGGTGGCCGCTGGCAGCAGCTACAGACTCAAGCGAGCCGAACATGTCCTCGGACACTCCGGGCACTAAAAGCCATACGATAAATAAATAATTTGGGCTTTGAAGCTTGCCCAGCACGCCTACATTCGTTCTCGGTTGGTTTCATTCCTTTCCTGGGACCAAATCTTTTGACGTTTTCAGCCTCATTATTTCTTGGAAACCTTGGCATGCGCGTAGTTTTCTCTTCAGTGGGATTCGCTCCTGGATGTCATTTGGTACTGTATAATTCCCACTTCTCTATCCAGTTCAATGAAACAAGCCCATTTTGATTTCCTCTCCTGAAAGTAAGTAATGATGCGGTTGGTCTGTCCTCTGGGCTAATTAGCTTCACATGTCCATAAAAGTTAATCCTTTTTTCCAGATGGTGGTGGTTATTTTCTCCACATGAGTATACAGTTCATCGTTATGCCATCTTCTACATTCCCCATTGTCTTTGGCGGGATCAAAGATTTATCTAAACATTTTTTTTTTGGTCTCCAGTCTTTTTTTGTTCATCGTGAGGCATTCGGAAGGATAAATAAGCTCCATACGTATGCCAATGCAGTAATGCCTAAGATTTGTGTTGTTAATGTTATTATTATTATTATTATTATTACATTTATTTTATCACATCAGTGGGTACAAATCAACACATTGTCGGCTTATTCGCAAGACAATATGGCAACTTCCTTAAGGGTGGCACATTGAGAAATGAGCGAAATATAGAACAGGTCTCTAAGATGACGGCCTTCTTCATGATAAGTCGATCAGAATGTATAAGGTGCGTTCAAAAAGTAACGAGCCGGACGCATAATTACAGAAACCAGTACCTGTATGTTAGAAGTATTGGCCCTGGCCGTTGAGGCACTTGTCCCACTGTGCACGAGGCGGTGAATGGCTGTCTCAAATTCCCTGGGCTGCGATATGAACCAGTTCCGCACGTACAGCTGGACGTCGGCGTCCGAGGTGAATCGTTGGCCGTGCAGACCCCTTTTCAGGGGACCAAACATGGCGTAATCACAGGGAGAGAGGTCTGGACTGTGTGGAGGGTGGCCGAGAACCTTCCTTTTGAATTTCTGCAGGAGTGCCGCGACTGTGTTGGCCGTATGAGGTCGTGCATTGTCGTGGAGCGACCACGGCGGCTATGGCGTTCACTGTCCCTCGGCGGTCTTGGGTAATGAGTGCATCAACCAGCTGGACGTTGTCATCGGTAATGCAGGGGGGTGCCCCAGACCGGGCATCATCGGCTAACGACACCCGTCCTTCCCTGAAGCGCTTGTGCCACGCCTTGACCCTTGCAAGGGACATGCAGTGGTCGCCGTACACTTTGACATTCGGCGATGAGTAGTGTATTTCCAGGGGTTCAAGGCCCACCGCCACCGCTCCACCGCTGGAATACTAAAATGGCGATATCTCTCGAACGCATGGTCGGATTTTGACGAATGAGGTGTCATTGAACTCGGGATGATACCCCCTTTCCAATGGACAGCATATTTCCACCCCAAAATAAAACCTACCCCTACTAGGGGGTGAAATTGTATTTTTTTAGAAAATCTCTCTTTCCAATTGCAACATGTGAGAGTTTGAATGCCAATATGGAATGAAACGTTGTTCCACATAAATATCATGTGTACGGTCGATAGCCACTATGAATTAACATGCTTGTTTTTTGTTTTTTACGCATGCCCACTCATAGCTTTTGTAAGAGGGTGGGGGGGAGCGGATCCCTGTGGATGGGTTATTGTTGACGGGTCATTGTTGGCGGGGTCATTGTTGACGAGTCCCTGTGGAGGGTCCCTGTGGAGGGTCCCTGTGGACTGGTCCCTGTGGACGGGTCCTTGTTGATGGTCCCTGTTGTTAGGTCCCTGTTGACGGGTCCTTTTGACTAATCCCTTTAGACCGGTCCCTTTGGACTGATCCCTAATGCTATGATGAAATTAAACGTTGTTCCACATGAAACGCAAGTGAAGAGCCGATAGCTACTATGAATTAACATGTTTGTTTTTTTTGTTTTTACGCATTTGCACTTTGGGTTTTTGTAAGAGGGCGGGCTTTTTGAATACAGATTAATACATGATTTTTTTTTTAAATTAACCAAAAGATCCAAAACTAATAGGTCATTAGCTTTTAATATCTCATGAATCAATAAGGCTAGGGACTTGTATGAGAGGTCGTTGGACTTGGGGTGACATTATGTTTCTTAATGTATTATTCATTTTTGTCAAAAGGCCTAACTGCACTTTTGTTAATATCTCGCTAACTAATAATCAGAGAGGGTCAAGTGAGGTGTCATGGGACTCAAGATGGTCAACCCTTTTCCATGACCAACGAATTTACCCAAAATACCTAAAACAGCAAGGTCATTGACCTATGATTTTATAAACTAATAATCGGTGAGGGTCAAGTGAGTTGTCATAGGACTTAGAATGGTCAACCCTTCCCCATAGCCAATGAATTTACCCAAAATACTCAATATATCAAGGTCATCGACCCCAGATTTTATAAACTAATAATCGGATACGAACATGTGAGATGTTTACCATATGTGATGAAACATAGCTTGGTAGAGACAGAATTAGTGTAGGCTACATGTATGGTGACTGACAAGTCTTTTACCATTGGAACTTGTTTTCAGATCAAACTGTAGTACAGAGAGAGTATAGGTTGCAGGTATGGGTTAATAAATGACAAACGGTGTACACAAACTCTGATTTATCGATTCAAGAATTAAGGGTAGACTACCTTTAGTTGATTGGTTAAAGAGGATAGCTAAAACACAAAATAGTGATTACATTGTACTAAACCGAACCAAACCTAACTGAAAACAAGCCAAGGGTTTAAGTGTAAAACTTGTGGGTAAATGTGGTCATTGATAATGTCAAAAAGGAAAGGGATAACGCTCTACCTATAGAGGGTAAGGATTTTAAATGTATTTTTTTTTGAAATTTTGACAAGGGGCCTAACTATACTTTTGTTGATATTTCCTGAACCCATGATGGGATTTTGACCTGTGAGGTGTCGTTGGACTTGGGGAGACACTCTCTTTTTGATTGTATTTTTGACATTTTAACAAAGGGCCTAACTATGCCTTTGTTAATATCTCGCGAACCAATAAGGCTAGGGACTTGTATGTGGGGTCCTAGCACTCGGGGTGACGCTCTGGTTTTGAATATATATTTAATGTTTGTCAAAAGGGCCTAACTGCACTGTTGTTAATATCTCGATAACTAATAATGGTAGAGAGTCAAGTTAGGTGTTATAATACTTGGGATGGCCAACCCTTTCCCATGACCAACGAATTTACCTCAAATATTCAAAACAACAGGGTCATTGACCTGAGATTATATAAACTAATCATAGTCGACATGTAAGGTGTCATTAGACTTATAATGGTCAACCCTTTCCCATGGCCAATGAATCTACCTAAAATATCCAAAACATTAAGGTCATTCACCTGAGATTTTATAAATTAACAAGCTGACCCGGCAGACGTTGTCCTGCCAATCAAAGAAAGTGTTGTAACTTTGTTTATGGAAGTGATTTTGGATACACAATATTTTTTTTCAATTTCTGTTAACTGCCTCTAAACTATCGTGAATTGAATTAACTAATTTAGAAACATTCGTTGGAGCGTGCACAACAACTCTCCAAAGTTTCAACGCAAACGGATAAATGGCATTTAACGCATACGGGATTAGGTTTAATTGATTCGTGCGCTGTCACCCATTTCTTGAATCTACTCGTGCTCTACCAACTGTGAAATGGATTTACTAAGTTAGAAAGCTTCACGTAAGTGTACACAACAACTCATCAAAGTCTCATCGCAATCGATGATTAGTATATGAACGCATACAGGATTTTGTTGGAACGCTTCGCGCGTTGTCACTCATTTGTTACATCTACCTTGCGCTACCAATATTGTAAAACGGATTTACCAAGTTGAACACCTTCCCTGGCGTGTACACAGCAACTCATCAAAGTTTCATCGGAATCGGATGAATGACATATGAACGCATAAGTGATTTTCTTTAAACGATTCGCGAGCCATCACTCATTTGTTGAATCTATTCATGTGCTACCTATTGTAAAATAGATTTACTAAGCCTGAAACCTTCTCTGGCGTGTACTCAATGATTCGCCAAGGTTTGATCGCAATCGGATGAATGATATATGACCGCATACGGGACATTGTGGAAACGATTCGCGCGCCGTCGCTCATTTGTTGAATCTACTCGTGCGCTACTTATTAAAAACTGGATTTAGTAAGACAGAAACATTTCCTGGAGTGTACACAACAATTCACCAAAGTTTCATCGCAATCTGATAAATGGTATATGGCCGCATACGGTACTTTGTTGAAATGATTCGCGTGCCGTCACACATTTGTTGAATCTACTCGTGCGCTACCTATTGTAAAATGGATTTATTAAGCCAGAAACCTTCCGTAGGGTGTACACAACATCTTACACAAATTTCATCGTAATCGGACGAATGGTATTTGAACGCATACGGGACCTTATTGAAACGCTTCGTGCGTCGTCGCTCATTTGTTGAATCTACTCGTGCGAAACCTCCTGTGAGATGTATTTACTAAGTTAGAAACCCTCACGTAAGTGTACACAACATCTCACCCAGGTTTCATTGCAATCGGATGAAAGTTATATGCACGCATACGGGACTTTGATTAAAAGTTCGCGCGTCGTTGCTCATTTGTTGAATCTACTCGTGAGCTTCCTATTGTAAAATGGATTTACTAAGTTAGAAACCCTCGCGTAAGTGTACACAACATCTCACCCAAGTTTCATCGCTATCGGACGAATGGTTTTTGAACGCATACAGGACTTTGTTGAAACGCTTCGCACGTCGCCGCTCATTTGTTGAATCTACTCGTGCGCAACCTCCTATGAAATGGATTACTAAGTTAGAAGCCTTCACTTAAGTCTACCCAACAACTCATCAAAGTTTGATCTCAATCAATGAATGGAATATAAACTTATACGGGATTTTGTTGAAACGCTTCGCGCGTCGTCACTCATTTGTTGAATCTAGTCGTGCGCTACCTAATGTGAAATTGATTTACTAAGCCAGAAGCCTTCCCTGGAGTTTACACAACATCTCACCCAAGTTTCATCGCTATCGGACGAATGGTATTTGAACGCATACGGGACCTTTTTGAAACGCTTCGCGCGTCGTCGCTCATTTGTTGAATCTATTCGTGCGCTATCTATTGTAAAATGGATTTACTAAGCCAAACACCTTCCCTGGAGCTCACTCAACATATCACCCAAGTTTCATGGCAATCGGATGAATGATATATGAACGCATACGGGACTTTGAAACGCTCTAACGTGCAGAGACAAACAGTAGAATTCGACATCACTGCCACCCTTGGTATAAAACACAACTTTTCGCCACGGGTGGAGTGTATGTAATGGCGGTAGTTGCACAGGTTGCGACCAGGTGGCTCTAACGTGCAGAGACAAACCGTCCAAAGACATCAGCTTTCACGAAGGCCAAGGCTAGTGGTTTCCATGATGACTGTTTTTGACTGTATATTGTGGTTCTAAAATTGTGTGTAAATTGTGGTTCTAAAATTGTGTTCATTCCACCTACCGGGTCAGATTGTGAATCTAAACCATACACGGACCCTCCCTAATATACATACCAAATTCCATCAAAATCCGTTCAGTCGTTTAGGAGGAGTTCAGTCACATACACACGTGTCAAAGAATTATATATATAAAGATAATTGGATACGGACATGTGAAATGTTTACCGTGAGTGATGAAACATAGCTAGGTAGAGAAAGAATTAGTGTAGGCTACATGTATGGTGACTGACAAGTCTTTCACTATTGGAACTTGTTTTCAGATCAGACTGTAGTAAGAGAGAGTATAGGTTGCAGGCATGGGTTAATAAATGACAAACGGTGTACACAAAATCTGATTTATTGATTCAAGAATTAAGAGTAGACTATCTTTAATTGTTTGGTTAAAGAGGATAGCTAAAGAAACAAAATGGTGACTACATTGAACTAAACTGAATCAAACCCAACCAAACCGAACCAAACCTAATCGAAAACAAGCCAAGGGCTTAAGTGTAAACCTTGTGGGTGAATGTGGTCATTGGTAATGTCAAAAAGGAAAGGGATAACGCTCTACCTATAGAGGGTAAGGTAAAGCTAGAGCATGGTGCTAATCCACACACCCAAGTACATGAACCACACACAACTATCCTATGCAGTTTTTATGGGTTGACTGTTAAAACTTGCTCAGTGGTTACTGGGACAAGATGG
This sequence comes from Meconema thalassinum, assembly GCA_946902985.2. Classification (NCBI taxonomy): domain Eukaryota; kingdom Metazoa; phylum Arthropoda; class Insecta; order Orthoptera; family Tettigoniidae; genus Meconema; species Meconema thalassinum. The sequence goes on along the minus strand of OX336399.1, from coordinate 71,468,382 downwards.
TCGCTACACACAACAAGCTTTAAATACCTGAGGCTAATAATCTATACACACACTCACACACACTTGTTCTAAACTAAACTGTTTTGCTGGCAGAGCTCACACAGTAGGCAAATGACAGAAATGCTTGGCTAACAGAAATACAATCATGTTACCAGCTAAACATTACGTGCTATAGTGGTGAGCACATGTGCCTCTTTCACTGGAGATCTTAACTCGATTTCTAGCTCTAAGGCCTAGAACGAATCAAACTAAGAAAAAAGGGTATGGTGACGCAGTGGTTAAACTGTTAGCCTTTCACTATGGTAGACTAGGGTTTGATTTTAGGTTAATATACATGTCATAAACAAATAAAAGCAGAGATAATGTTTAAAACTGATTACACTTGTCTCTTTTCAAATTATTACTTAGATTACAAATACAAACGTGGACTGGGTTTGACATACACTTAATGCTTCCTATCACATACTAGACTGTAAGAAAGCCAAACAAGCAAAAGGCGTAGGTAGAGCAGTGGTAAAATCGCTATGTGTAGAGAAATACCTAACGGTTTTATGAACTGGCAAAGGTATGTCGCATAAACAGTGCAGGATACAATCCAGCAACCATATTTTTATCTTGTGGACAAGAGAAAACATATATATAGAGAAAGATATATAGAAAGCTTGTGTATGTGTGGGTAGCATTGGTTGTTTGACCGGAGAAAATACGGTGAGGTAGGGTGGGGAGAGAGAGAATTTGCACTTATATATGAATGGAAAATAGATTTTTTTCCATCGTTTTGTTTTTCAAATGCAGTGGTAGATAGTCGTTATTTTGTAAGACATTCTTACTTGCAGTGGTAATAAGCCTCTATGGTTCCGCTAACACATAGATAGACTGTATTATTGCCATGGTCAAGCATTCACATTAAGATCATTTACTAAATCATAAAATGAAAAATAAAAAAATCTTGTTTTGGAAATATCGTTTTTCAACATACACAAAATAAATATATAAAAAATTTGTAAACAGCAAAAATGGAAAATCTATGTTTCCATATAGACAAAATTTAAAAACCTTAAACGGACATTTAAGAAAATATATGCAAATGGGAAATTGACAAATGTGTAAATATGAAAAAGGAAAAATCCATGTTTCCATATCATGAAATTGAAAAACATCAAACTGTCATTTAAAAAAATGCAAATGGAAAATTGACAAATTGCAATGTGTGAAATGTGAAATTGAACAAATGGCTATCATTATTTAAAAAAAAATAGAACATGGTGCTCTATGGTTGAGGTGTGAATCAAACCCTCTCTACTTATTTGGACCACCCGAGACTGAGTAGACTAGTTTTAGTTGTCATACCACTTTTAAAAGTTTGTGTTAAATCTAGGAATTGAACCCAAGAGCTTGTAGGGGAGATCCAAGGTTATAATATGTTGAACAGATAGCCTTGAATGTAGGGTGTGGTAGTTATATAGAGATGAGACGTTTCGCTCGGGGCAGAGAGGCGTGGAGATCTGCATCAAACCAGTCAAAAGACTGACGACTCAAACAACAACATGTAGAGCTCACTTAAATAATGTTCTGTAACGGTAAATGTTAGTCAATGAATAGTAATGCATTACTAAAACCCATGACACGATACCTAAGAGCTTTTCTAAAATTATTTTAAAATGCCTTTAACCCTATATTAAACACCCAGTTCACAAGACTCATAACTGCAATTTTATGGTCAAACAAAACAAAATCTATATTTCAAAACAAAGTGGTTTAGTCAATGTATACTGGAAAAAGTTTTATAAACACTCAAGTCCACAAAAATAATTAAATTAGTAACTGTCAGGTTGACCGAATGGTTATGGTGCTTGACTTAAGTTCGAATTTTCTGTACAAGAAAGCAAGGGTTCGAATCCCTTACCTGATATAACTATTGCCTCAACATGGCTTGACCACACTGTATTATTGTGTACTCGGTACACAAACCATAGATAGAGTGTATTGTTTAAGGTCACTCTCTTTGCGAACATAGAGACTGTTGATGGTTAACAATTGTATTAATAGTGGGACATAGGGATGGCAATTAAGAAAAACAGACAATACCCATACACTATTTTTATTGATTTAATGTAAGTACTTGTACAATAGTTATATACAAATTACAACTCTCTTTTGTCTATTACTATCTAGTCCTTTTCGATCCACTTGCATATCAAGGCAGATGACTTTGTAGTCCAACCCCTTAAAACAACAACAACACTACCTCTTGCATAGTCTGTGATGTTGATGACTCTTGAGGCGTGGAAGATGGATACAACATAACTTTTACAACAGGGGTTAAACGTTGCTCAACAAACAATGCACTATTTTGAGTAGCAACATCTTTCTCTTGTACTAACCTTTTAGCATTCTGATGATTTTTTGCCAACACCATTAGTGTTTTGTCTGGAGCACTACATTGATGATCACTCACACTTAAAACCACACCATTTCTGCTTTTCATATTGCCTCGACATCTTGTTGACCTCTGTTTTGAGCATCGCCAGAATATTATTCCTTTTACATTTTGTCGTCTATAGTTATAAGAGTAGCCTTTATAGAGTACACGTTGTTTACCTCGGTTAGTTGTAATAAGTTCCATAGTAGTAACTAACCTGTTAGTATGATTTGCACACTACAAAGGTTATCTCTATTCTGGTAATAGAATTATTTAGCGTTGGCTTTTATATTTAATATGTACAGTTTAAAGTGATAGAAAAATGGTAGAAACGTGGTAGCAAAGTGGTAGACAAGTGGTAGACAATTGGTAACATAGTGGTAGCAAAGTGGTAGCAAAGTGGTAGTAAAGTGGTAGAAAAGTGGTAGAAAAGTGGCAGAAAAGTAGTAGAAAAGTGGTAGCAAAGTGGTAGAAAAGTGGTAGCATACTAGAAAAGTGGTAGCAAAGTGGTAGCAAAGTGGTAGAAAATATTACATGTATTGTTAAGAAATACTTTAAGCGGTTACATGGATTCATTACACTATAATTTTAGCATCACGAAGCTCATTTTCTATATCCAAAAGTTCTCCCTCATATTTAGTATGACCAGCCTGTTTACAGGTATGCAAGTACTGAAGCCGCTGGATTAGCTTACTGGGATTGTTCCAGTTAACAAATTTAACAAATGATTTTTTGGGGTGTAAACCATTATCATCATCATCATAATCATCATCATCATCATGGTTATCATCATCAATATAATTATCATCAATATAATCATCACTATTACTATCTAATCCTTTTTGTTCATCTTGCAATGCAACAACCTTAGGCATAGTTTGTGTTGTCTTTGATAGTGTTAGAGGTTTCTTAGACGTTAACGACTGTCCTAACATGTCTTTTTCAGGAGATAATAAATGCTTTTTAACAAACAAAGCACTATCTTGAGACACACTATTTTTTTCTTGGTCTTGCTTTTTTACCTTGGTTAGAGTATTTTGTCCATTTAAATGAGTATTATTTTGAGATTTACAATGATGATCGATTGAAATAAGTATGTTGGAGCCTTTTGTTTTAATCATTCCTCGACACTTTTTAGATCGTTGTTTCGAACAGCACCAAATAACAGTTCCATTTTTATTAGTTCTTTTTACAGTATATGCATATCCTCTTAGTAAGCACATGGATTACCATAGCTAGTCGTTGATACTTCCATGTCAACTGTTAAGCATAAACTAATCTCTAGTAAAGTTAACTAGATAATAAAAATGATAGTTTGTAGTATGTGCAGTTAAAAGTAAGAGCAAAAAGTGAGAGTCAAATGGTAGAAAAGTGTTAGCAAAGTGGTGGAAGAGTGGTAGCAGTTTATACTAGTCATGATCTTTTTTACCAGAATGTGATTTGAGTGAATGTAATTTCTAAACCTTAGCAGTGAGTAGTCAGTTAGTCTTGGTTCAGACAAGCGTAAACAGTTCTCCAATGAATCAGAGATCAAGATTTTCATTATGAAACAGTTGTGTAACCAATTAGGTATCGGTACTTGATAGCTTCACACATGAACAAAAATTCCAACATATCTGACATGAATTACATGATTTGAAAGTTGACAAAAAATATCCAATCAACAATTGTAGTTACAATGTCAAACACAGACAAAATCAGCATGAACTTTTAAGTTACAGGAAAATTCTATGAAATAGACTATGCAGGAAATTTGGAAATACACATCAGAAGTTTGCAACACCATCCTTCTAGCCTATATAAATTATCGACATGGAACGTGTGCACTGCCCCTAACATTAAACCAATTTATCAAGAACACAAGTCAACAATCAAAACATTTTGTGTTGAGTCTATCATTTAATGCATATATTCTGTCTACATTGAACATTAACAAAAACGCCATTCATAATTAATTAAGTTTGCTTTAATACTTTATGTAATGATAAATACATATTTAAAGTTTTGGCTGACTGTTCAGGGTGAATCGGCTTTGAACACATAAGAAAGGGAATATTTTAAGACTTAACCGCAGCTCACCTAACATAACCTAAATTTACCTAACCTAACCTAACCTTGTCATATAGGTAAGAAATGTGTCAAGCTATGCTTTCGACTACCGAGTTTCAGCTCCTTTTCAAGGTTACTCTCCCGAACATTGCCGGAGATTGCTGATAAACACCTATGTTCCCACGGCGGCGGCGCCCAACGACTTACATGACGCGCTTCCTCCTTTTCATTGATCCCTGTTGATTTGTTCCTTTGGACTGGTTCCTGTTGACTAGCCCCTGTGGAAGGGCCCTTTTTGAATGGAGTCATTTTTGACGGGTCCCTGTGGACAGGTCCTTTTGGCTGATCCCTTTGGACTGGTACCTATGGACTGGCCCATGCAATTATCCAAATTATGTCAAAGGGTTCGGTCCAAAGGGATCAGCCAAAAGGACCTGTGAAACCTCACTTGACCCTCTCCGATTATTAGTTTATAAAATCATAGGTCAATGACCTTGCTGTTTTAGGTCTTTTGGGTAAATTCGTTGGTCATGGAAAAGGGTTGACCATCTTGAGTCCCATGACACCTCACTTGACCCTCTCTGATTATTAGTTAGCGAGATATTAACAAAAGTGCAGTTAGGCCCTTTTGACAAAAATGAATAATACATTAAGAAACAGAATGTCACCCCAAGTCCAACGACCTCTCATACAAGTCCCTAGCCATATTGATTCATGAGATATTAAAAGCTAATGATCTATTAGTTTTGGATCTTTTGGTTAATTTAAAAAAATCATGTATGAATCTGTATTCAAAAAGCCCGCCCTCTTAAAAAAAACCAAAGTGCAAATGCGTAAAAACAAAAAAAAAACATGTTAATTCATAGTAGCGATCGGCTCTTCACTTGCGTTTCATGTGGAACAACGTTTAATTTCATCATAGCATTAGGGATCAGTCCAAAGGGACCGGTCTAAAGGGATTAGTCAAAAGGACCCGTCAACAGGGACCTATCAACAAGGACCCGTCAACAGGGACCAGTCCACAGGGACTCGTCAACAATGACCCCGCCAACAATGACCCGTCAACAATAACCCATCCACAGGGATCCGCTCCCCCCCACCCTCTTACAAAAGCTATGAGTGGGCATGCGTAAAAAACAAAAAACAAGCATGTTAATTCATAGTGGATATCGACCGTACACATGAACTTTATGTGGAACATGGTTTAAATCCATATCGGCATTCAAACTCTCACATGTTGCAATTGGAAAGAGAGATTCTCTAAAAAATTACAATTTTCACCCCTAGTAGGGTAGGTTTTATTTTGGAGTGGACATATGCTGTCCATTGGAAAGGGGGTATCAGCCCGAGTTCAATGACACCTCGTACAAGTCTCTAGCCTGATTGGTTCGCGAGATATTGTCATTTTAGTATTCCAGCGGTGGAGCGGTGGCGGTGGGCCTTGAACCCCTGCAAATACACTACTGCGATGAATGTCCGTTCCCCCTACTCCTTCCGCTGTCAGAAACCGAACAACACTTCTTTGCTCTTCGTTTGACGCCTCCATGTCACTGTTTTCAATGCGACTGGCAGCGTTGGACGATTGATGCATTCTGCTCCTCGCTTTGTATCGTCACTTGACGAGCACGCGTACCCTCTAGTGACGGGCTGTGACCTTCCACGCTCTGGTTAGACCCACAGCTCGTTACACACGCCACGATTATCCGATGTCGTCACCGGTTTGCGCATTCCAGCCTCCGGCTCGTTACTTTTTGAACGCAACTTATATTCCTCATTTTATTCAGGTTGAGATATAATAGTAATTATAATTATAAGAAGAAGAGGAAGAAAAATGAAAACATGAAGAGATTTTGGGAGGAAAAGAAGGCCAACACAACAGCTAAGCTGGTTCAATTGTGCCCCTGAGTAGGGCATAACGATGTGTTGCCATAGTAATCGAAATTTAATGTTATTAATTCGATGAACGCGAATATACCCAATTGAAAGGGAGGTTCCCTAATCATGAGAAAATTATATGAGATAAATAAATACACTTGGATGAGCAGTTTCGATCGTCAAGATATCATCATCAGATCCATTATACCAGTTTCTGAACTCCACTCTTTTCCTCCATAACTAAATTCACCTATCATTTGTAATGGCATCATTATGGGTCTGTATTGTTAGATCCACAGAAGGAAGAGTACATTTTCCCTGGCCTGAGAGGATTTTAGAGAGCTCTTATTTACAATAAAGCATGGAGGAAAACAATGTCATTTAAAATAATCATTTTTACCAGAATAAAATTATCGCGTAAAAGGGGATATGATAATATTTTCCATCACTCTATTTCTAAATACGATTATGCAGTGTAACAATTTCCTCTGCAGGCTTGTTGAGTAGCGTGAAAGAGGTAAATAAAGCTAGTGCTGATATCAACACTCGTGATGAATGGTTTCCATGATACGCTGGGAAGGAAAATTAAATCCGTTTGCTTGTCGTGTGGACACGCTCCATGCGATAGACATCTACCGGGACATATCAGTACCTTGCTGCTAATTCCATTGGGCACAACACTAATTGCAGACACAGAACACAATAATTAATAACAAGTAGCTCTGGTACTAGTGTTGATTTTTAAGGGGTGAACAATCTAGGATATGTGACGTTAATGATATAAATTTTAAAAAATAAGAAAATTACCATAACTATCCCATTTACAACTACTACATTCATCTTATTTCCCGCCTAGTTGCGTAATGGCTAGAATTCCTGGCAGTCACCACGGAGGCCCGATTTCGATTCCCGGCTCTGATAGGAAATTTAATTCTGGTCTGTGGACTAGAACGAACGTGTAGTGAAGTGAAATTGAGAAGAGACTAGTTCGTTTCCTAACACAGCCATCCTGGAAGTGGTTTTCCGTGGTTTCCCGACTTCTACTCCAGGCAAATGCCTAGATGGTACCTAACTTAAGGCCACGGCCACTTCCTACCCAAATCCTTCCTCAATTACAACTGAAAACTCTTATACAGACATCACAGCGATACGGGGATAAAAGAATCAACAACAACAACAACATCATATTTAATTTTGTATATTCCCCTAAATTCCCCTATTTTCCTAGTTTCCTGATTTTCTTATTCTTATTCTTATACTTTGCATTTATATTTTATATGAATTGCAGCCAATGACCATAGCAGGGTATTTTTATTGAACGCCTGAGGGCTCCCGACAAGTTCAATTTCAAGTAGTTCTAACTTCGGGTACCAGATGCTACTGTCACTAACACCTAGCGGCGAACGTTGTACCTTGATAGAGCGTTTCTAACTACCCAAATATGACCTAAAACTTTTGCTACACACTACCAATTGCAGCGGTAGGTTCTTTTACAAGCCATACATCTATGATATGGGCCCACTGACTTTATTTCCTCTCCGAAGGAAGGCATACTGAAAGATTTTAAAGCTCTTAAAAATCCGTGTTTGAACCTGCATTCTTGGGCATAGCAATTTAGCATGCTACCGACTACGCCACCGACTTAGCATTTATAGCACTTGGTTGCAGGGTGTGTTGATCTGCATTTCTACTTAATGCGGTCTTTTGGATGTTCAGACGAGACATTCACCACATAGGCCTACATATTGTCATTCCGCAGAGTGCCGATCCAGCGTTTCTTAGGTCGCCCTTGAGATCGGAGAATTTCAGGACTCAAGTTTCTTGTTGCTGTTGTTGATTATTTTAGGGGCTTTGCGACATCATGGTCATGTAGTCCCATGTACCTGGATGTGTGTAGAATTTGTCTGTTAACCTGGGTAGCTCTGGCGTCCGTTTTTAAACTATTTTCAATTTTGAAAATATAGGCTTATGAGACCACCTTTTTTTTTCCGTGTGTGTGTGTGCGTGTGAGATGGTGAGTGTGTCTCTCTCCCTAATAACTTCTAAACGGCTGTAGCGATTTCAATGAAACACGGTAAGTTTATAGCACTATTCCGGACAACCCCGACCGTGCCCTTCAAATTTTGTTACGTCTCACCAATCCAACATGGCGGTTGTGCGAAATATTTCACCAGCATTCAATATCTCCAAAACTATTACCGATATCACCCTGGAATTCTTTCCGGTGATAAACGGAATTACTAGAAGTTCGCCTATGTGACTTTTGAAAAACTGGTAACTACAAAACCAATATGGCGGCCAAACGAAGTTGCGTCTTTTAAATAGACGTGTCTCGCGATTTAACCAACCAAACCAAATAAAACTTGGTACAGTATATGTTTATACAAATTGTAATGCACCGACATCTAACTTCGTTGAATTGTTTACATAACCTCAAGATGGCGGCTGTGCGATTTTTAAAATTAAGTTTGTATTTCTTGTGTCGTGATCGTGCGATCGAAGTGAAATTTTGAATAATGAAGATATGCAATAATTTTCCTTTAATGGTACATGACTCTATGACCTATACAAATAACAATCGAACATAGCGACCAGCCGAAATATTTAGACGGCTCTGAATATCTACGAACCTATTATGGCAATCAAACTGATTTGTTTTAATCTTCATAGGGGCTATGGACATGAGTTCACCTATAGGACTTTCAATAACCTGGTGATCACAAATACAACATGGTGGCGACGCGAAGTATAAATATTTACATGGCTGTTTCTCGCAATTTAACCATCCGAGTGCAGTGAAATTTGGTACAGTAAACCCTTATACTAATGTTAATCCACTGGCATTGAATTTATTTCAATGGCAGCTGTGCGGAATTTTAAAATCTCGTTTTTACTTCTTGTGCGATTGAAGTTTGAATGCTACACGTACACAATAATCTTAATGTAACAGTACATAACTCTAGGACCTACATATATAAAAATCCAACATGGCGACCATCCGAAATATTTAGTCGGTTCTTAATATCTACGAATCTATTACAGCAATCAAATTGAAAGTTTGTATGTTGCTAGTGGCAATTAACATAAGTTGGATATGTGAAAATAGGCTGTATAGTTCTTCACGGAAGTACTTGTTTAGTTATGGCATTTAGTGCTGGGAGTGTCCGAGGATATGTTCGGCTCGCCAGACATTTGTAGCTGATTCTATGAGGAAACCCATGGGGTGAGCTACAAGTACCGTCACGTGTGGATGAGATGAAATGAATGAAGATGAATGAGCAAGTTCAATATCAAGTAGTTCCAACTTTGGCTACTAGATGCCACTGACACCTAGACACGAATATTGGAAGTCGACAGAGCGTTTCAAGGAAAGTATAACCTACAAATGTGGCTACACACTACCTATTTTAGTGGTAGGTTCTTTATCATGCCATAAATCTGGCCTATGACATGGGCCCGCCCGCGTTACTTCCCCTCCGAAGGAAGGCATACTAAAAGATTTAACGCTCTTCAATAATCTGATGACATCGCCGGGATTGAACCAGCGATCTTGAGCATTGCAGTTCAGAATGCTGCCGACTACGCCAACGAAGCTGCTTGCGATGTCTGCAGTAGTGTGTGTATATTGTGATTGAGATATGAATTGTGTAGTAAGTTTCCATGGCCTTAAGATAGGTACCATCCCGCCATTTGACTGGAGTAGAAGCGGCAAAGCATGGAAAATCACTTCCAGGATGGTTGGGGTGGGAATGGAACCCACCTCTTCTCAGTTTTCCCTCATGTGACTGAGCGTACCCGTTCCAGCCCTCCGAGCCAGGAATCGTACCCAAGCTTCCGCGGTGACAGCCAAGAATGCTGGTCACTACGCAACGAGGCTTGCGCAAGACTCAATCATAACCACTAATTTATGATAAGCTATTCGATGACCGTAATTGAATTACAGCAATTCTCCGGGTTGAATAATGCCTACAACTTTGTTTTAATTTCATCTCAGATATAAAATTTTAAAGCCTAAACATTACTTTTTATGAAGTTTTATGCATATTTGCTGCAGCCACCAACTAATTGCATGGACACCATTTTACTTCGTTTGTTAATTTTTATATTTTCATTATTTCTGCTGTTTTTAATTTGAAATTCCTCTCATTCCCATTTATCTGTTAATTTCTTTGCGGTTATAATTCCCCACAGTAACCACTGGTAATTGAATTACAGTCCGTGGCAGATTGTTTCTCTGGCATCGTGCCAAACCGCCCCGTGGCTAGCAAACAGTCTGCGAACCGCAGGACTACATGGAGAGATTCTCTTTGCTTTATAGGTATTTCTAGTTCATATATTAGCTTTCTTTTCATCCTTAGGATGCATGCGCTGAATGTGGAAAGGCAGTTTATCTCCATATTCAGGAGAATATCCATTTACATGTTAGATATTTTATAGAAAGCATTCCAGTGTGTCGACAAATATTGTGCCAATTACATTACGAGGGAAAACAAGTGTTTAATAGTACATTATGCAACGAGCCTATAATGGTAATAATTAGGGCTCGGATTCAAGCATATTTGCATTTTTTCCCCCTGAATTGTACACATTGAAAGAAGCCTTTCGGTGATATTTTCACTGGGACCAACAGAATTTAAATGTATCCAGCATATAAATGCATAAAACCGCGGTTTCCCGAATAGAAGCATATAAATGCATATTCTTGTGGTTTTCGTCTAGGCTAAATAGATTGTTTTTTTTTTCGAATCCCCCCCCGAATTCGGGCCCTGACCAGCCTTAAGGTTCGAAAACAGAAATAATTATTGGAAAGCCTATCTGGTGCGAATAATAGAACCGCAGTTTTTAACCTTTAGTGAGGTCGTTCTCGTCATTGAAACTTTTATTGACTGATTTAAGAAAATCATTCAAAACTGAAAACATAGAAAAAATTCTTGTTGCACAGACCAATGCAGATCTACTTCATTGACTCGCCTAGTTCTGAACATTTTGTAAATGAACTTTTAAACTGTAATTTTTATAAGAAAACCTCTCTTATATACAGTATACTTGAAAAACTTGAATCCTATTATATTGCAGTGTATCATACATATACATACAATTAATAAAGCTCGTATATAAAGGAATGCATTTTGGTTTTTTCGTTTCACTTTCCTTTCTATAGTTTTTAACGGTGTTTTTCGAGCATATTCTGCATATTTAACCGCATATAATGTTTTTTTCGAGCATATCTATTGTGCATATAATGGTTTTTTCAAGCATATCTATCGAGCATAAAACACATGGTTTCCGAGCATATCTGGAAATTTTATCGAGCATATCGATCCGAGCCCTAGTAATAATTAAGGCACGAGTATGTTTATAATTTCTTAATGTCTTAATTACCATTATAGGCGAGTTGCATACGACTGTTTATGTTCGACAATAATTATAACTTCATTATATGTTCTAACATAAATATTCACAAATATCTGGTGAGATTTTGTCGGTTGAGTTCCTCTTTGTGGGAATTGTGTGGGCTCAGAATTTGATCGCTACCCAATATCGAATTCCAAAGCTTTGAAATATTGTTTATCCTGAAGTGCAACCAATAGATAGCGCACAGGTATTAAGTTGAATCAGTTTGTTATTTTGGTCAAGTAACACAAAATAGGCTGTTTCAAACGCGTTAAAATTAAAATGTATCGTATTATCAACTAGTTATTCTTCAAATTCTATGTGTGTAGTATGTCGACGGAATGCAAATCAATTGAGTTCCAAATTGGACGGTTATGACACCTGGCGGAAATGTTTCGCGTAAGATATCCATTTGATGAACAATGAGTTGGATTATAATTTCCGTGGAACTAATGTCAGACACCTGCTTCCTCTACGACGTTCTGGTGTGTTTATGTCAACAACGGCATTCACTAAAATTATCGGCGTAATCTTACGAATGTGTAGAAATTGGAGTTGCGGATATTAAGGTACAGTGCTATTTCTATTTCAATATTGCACAATTTGTTTATGGATTGTACGTGCAATGGTTGATCCAATATAAGCTACATTGTCAACTTTCAAATCAAGTAATTCATGCTCGACATGTTGGATTCTGAGTGCATATAAGAAGCTATTCTAACCTAATTGGCCAATGAATGAAAATATTGAGCTCTGATTGGTTGGAAAAACTGTTTTATAATGAAAAGTAGTATTTTAATTACCCCCGTTATGAAACAGTTTTCTGACATATAATAGTAACATATCGACATCGTCGGACATAAACACCCTAACCGGAAAGAAATATTACAATAATAATGTTATAGGGGTTTCGTCTCTTTTAACCCTTTATAGGGCAGAATGAAAATGAAAATCCACAGCCTGCTTCCAGTCTCCGACCGGGTCAGGAATGGAATGAATGAAGCCCCCACCTAGCGGCGAGGATATGGACTGTGCCGGCTGCCGAGGCCTGACGCACTCCTCTGGGGCAATGATTAAATGAATGACAGATGAAATGAAATGATAGTGGAGAGTGTTGCTGGAATGAAATTTTGACAGGTACCCGGAGAAAAACTTGTCTGCCTCCGTTTTGTCCAGCACAGATCTCACATGGAGTGACCGGGATTTGAACCACGGATCCAGCGGTGAGAGGCCGGCGTTCTGCTGCCTAAGCCACGGAGGCTTATATAGGGCAGAATATTGAAGGCATTTTAAAATTTATTTGTAGAATTTTAACCTAATATTAATTTTTGTTTTCATTATAATGCTAATGTTATTATTTTATTTTTATAATTTTCATTTTCATTTTATTTTTAAAATCGTTAATTTAAGATTATAAAATTATTACAATTTTGAATTTTATAAGCTCATTTATATGTACTTTTTAAAAAACATATTTAATTATGATATTTTACTTTTATATTAAAACAATAGTTTTAATTGTATTTATTTAAGAAATCAAAAGGGATAATAGTTGATTTTCAGAAATATTAACACACTCACAAGAAAATATTGCAGAAAAATTCAACCATCAGCATCTTTGACTATGTATAAATTATCCTTATGGAGGGGGTAAATAGGGAGACACTAACCTGCAGAGGGTTGACTACTGCGGCTTTTAGAGACGACGCGGTGCCGGAATTTCGCTCCGAGGAGGATCTTTAACGTGCCAGTAAATATACAGACACGGTTCTCTAGCATTTGCGCACTCTGAAATGCCAACTGATGGTGCCAGGATTCGATCCAGCAATCTTGGGAACAACAGGTGAGAACGTTACGGCTGAGTCACGCAGCCAGCCTGAAATATTACACGAGAGATTTATCACAAAATAGTTGTCGATTCTTTTGTTGCTGAATCTTTTAGGGCCTTTGCGACATCGTGGTTATGTAGCCCGTATACTAGGGTGAGTGTAGAATATGTTTAATAACCTGTGTCATTGTGGTGTGTGTACTAGAGTGTTTATTTGAAACTGAGATAAGAAGCGGCCGTGGCCTTAAGTTAGGCATTTGCCTGGAGTAGAAGTGAAAAACCAAGGAAAAGCATTTATAGGATGACTGAGATAGGAATTGAACACACTTCTTCTTAATTTTGTCCCACGAGGCTGAGTGTACAACGTTAATATCCAAAATAACACGCTTTTATGTGCAAAAATTAGGCGGGGGGTGTACTTAATTGGATGACATGTTTCGATAGTCTCGCGATCATCATCAGATCCTGCTTACTTAGGCTGACCGAAGCGAGCTGTGTGTGAAAACTGACACCGTTTAGGACTCAGGATTTATAAGGTGCGTTCAAAACGTAACGAGCCGGAGGCTGTAATGCGCAAACCGGTGACGACATCGGCTAATCGTGGCGTGTGTAACGAGGTGTGGTTCTGACCAGAGCGTGGAAGGTCACAGCCCGTCGCTAGAGGGCACGCGTGCACGTCACCTGACGATAAAAAAGCGAGCAGCAGCATTCATCAATCGTCCAACGCTGCCAGTCGCATTGTAAACAGTGACATGGAGGCGTCAAACGATGAGCAAAGAGGTGTTGTTCGGTTTCTGACAGCGAAAGGTGTGGGGGGAACGGACATTCATCGCCGAATGTCACAAGTGTACGGCGAACACTGCATGTCCCTTGCAAGGGTCAAGGCGTGGCACAAGCGCTTCAGGGAAGGACGGGTGTCGCTAGCCGATGAAGCCCGGTCTGGGGCACCCCCCTGCATTACCGATGACAACGTCCAGCTGGTTGATGCACTCATTACCCAGGACCGCAGAGTGACAGTGAACACCATAGCCGCCATGGCCGGATTGAGCGTCGTAAGTATGCACACCATTATGAAGGAACGACTGCACTTACGGAAAGTGTGTGCCCAATGGGTGCCCCACCGTCTTCAACCACACCAGGAAGCATGTTGATTGGCCTACTGTCTTGGTCTTGGTTGGACGATTGATGCATGCTGCTGCCCGCTTTGTATCGTCATGTGACGTGCACGCGTGCCCTCTAGCGACGGGCTGTGACCTTCCACGCTCTGGTCGGAACCACACCTCGTTACACACCCCACGATTAGCCGATGTCGTCACCGGTTTGCGCATTACGGCCTCCGGCTCGTTACTTTTTGAATGCACCTTATAAATACCATCTAAGTTTACATAACCTTATCTAACTCTAGTATATTCTATTATTTTGTACTCATTATATTGACAAGCTAACCACAATAAAATAGGCCAAGAGTTTAAATAGGACTGGTGGAATTAGAACCAAAATTACAAAATAATGGAGACATCATCATACCTGACGTTCGTCACTAATGTCAGTAGATCACATACTTAAACTACAATAATTATAAGGCAACAACTTTAAGTGCTTGAGATCAACTGAGCAATAATATCTGCAAATAATAATTATAATTATTAGCGTATGGTACAACACAAATCAATCAACATAAACAATATACATACTGTACCGGATACCTAGTTGAGGCTATCGGCTACACCAGTTGTGGTAGAGCCGTAGTTGAGATTTGTGGTCAAGAAGAAAAGATAGCGCTCAGATCGAGTCAGAGGAATTGAAGGAAATGACGTATGAGGCTTAGGGAGTAGGAGCCACTACCCCTCAAACGCAAGGAATCATGTTTGTGAAGATTAATTGGAAATAAAGTCTTATCTAACCTCAGAAGAGAAAGAAATAACAAGGAATATTATTAATAGCAACTTGAAAAAAGGTGGATAACTCCTTAAGTTAATGTAATGGCTTTATAACAGAAGATAGGGGCCGAGGTTAGATCTGTGACGTCCGAGGAAGACAGCGGAAGGGATGAGAAGTCACGTGCTAGGTCAAGGTGGTGTGGCCGCACGCAGTGACAAGGTATCAGTTCATCAGTTGTTCTGTTGCATTATGTGCAAGCAACAAGTCAGGAGCGCGACAATTCATAAGGCAGTGCAGTACGTTGACTTACACATGCAGGGAAGAATCGCTAAGCGAAGCCAGCGGTGTGATTCTATGAGCTCGGTATTGTAGCATAGGCTGACCGAAGGTCGAATCGAGGTGGCCGTGAGCTTTAGGCAGGGAGCCGGCAATAGGAAACGTGCTAGTTTCAACATTGGAAATGCATTCACATACATGTTAAACAGCAACCCTTTTACAAGCTTATAACTTACCGTAGTAACGCACAGTATTCCACTGGGAATGAGGAACATTATCTCGACTACATACACTATGAATAACCGCGTATTGAAGCAGTACAATGAGGCCAGTGTTTAACATCATGTTACACATAGACAGTGAAGCAGAACTTGTCGTGCTTTGGGCGACATTTTGTTACAGTTTGGTAGTCAACGAGTTGAACATTATACTCTAACATTTTTCAAGTTTGAGATGGTTGGACTTGGATTTCAGCAGTCCAGTCGTTCAGTAGAGTTACAATTACACACTTTTCTACGGATAGTCAGATGGACTTAAAATTATTTCAACGATGTTACAGCATACTTTATAATGTGTTAGAACAGGGCATGTTTAAAGCGACCATGGGGCCGTTCAAACATTGCTGCATTTTGCCAATTAGGACGTGTGATCTTATACACTTTATGAATAGTGGCATGTGCATCATAACAGTTATACGTCATGAACATTTACGAAATTTATTCACCGCAGATACAGGGTGTCTGATAAATAAGTACATTTTGTGAAGTTACAATTTTCTACCAGTGTAATTCGATCATAGAGAAGATGAACATTATTAATGGATGTCGATCGAACATTTTACTGAACAGTGACGTAACACATCCGAAGAGAGAATGGGGTACTCAGTTTATTCTAACATCTGTGGAGAATATTGGACAATATCCGTGATGGATATCCTTCATTTCATCATGTCGTGCTAGGTGTATGAGGAGACGTGATGGCAGCTCAGAGCAATGGATTCGGTTCCTAACGAAGGACAACATCATGTTCACTTGGATGGAGTCAGGTGTTAGTTCAGTGATTAATACAGCGATTTTCGTCAATCTTTCGAGAAATCTGTTGCGAACACTTGGATTACCGACGATCTTTGAATATTTTATTAACATCTGGAATATGAAGATATTGTGCGAGCTATTGCATTACTGATATGATTTTTACATGAACACTGGGCACACTTGTATTTTGTATAGGAGTGTTATTTTTCGACATGGCTTGAATGTTTTACTACTTCGTTTGCTAAAATATGGTGTTACCGTATGACATGGCAGGCACATTTATCCAACGTTTTCACTATTGATTGACTTTATTAAGCAGGATTTTGATCTTTATATTTTTCTGTGATGATAGTACTTTTGACTATGGATAGTTTTAGCGAGTGTTTCGAAACTCGTGATCTGCAATTGGATAGTTTGGAATTTCGTCAGTTCATTGCATACTAGCGAGTATGTGGAGTTCATCAGCAGGGATTTTTTTCTTTTATTGGATTGTTTGGTGATGTTAAATTGTATTCGCTCAAGCGAATAGATATTGCTTTTATGTGACAAGTAGAATATTGTTGATTCCAATCATGTACACTCATTCACCACTCTACGGAGACGGGGCCTGTTACCTTGCGTAGCTGAGTGGTGGTACACACCTTACCTGTCGTGTTAGGGAATTTTCATCTGAGTCTACGGAGGCGGAGCCTGTTACCTAGCGTAGCTGTGTGGTGGTATGCACCTTACCCGCCGCTTTAGGGTCTCATATTATCATCCGAGTGTAATTATGATCGTAAGAGGATTAAACAATAAACTACCAGTCACATATTAGTTGATCTTTGTTAAATAATTTAAAAATAAATGTCAGCAGGATGACACTTTGTAATTCTTGTCTTGCCAATCCAATAGTTTGTTGCAGCACTCTTTTGAGAGTATATTCATTTAACAGTTAATATTTTTGATACTCTTTGTGAGTGATTTCATACCTTTGAGAAGGATTTCAAGCAATTGAGTCTTGCAAGACGAGTTATTTATTGTCAGAATTTATTTGCAGGCAGATAATGATCAGATATTTTTGATGTGAGTTAATATAACACATTGGTGTTCTTTTTTACGTAAATTTTGAGGATCTTAACAGAGATTTTATACTCTGAATTAAACCAAATCTTGAATTGGATTACGATTATTATGGTAATTTTCCTATTGTTTAAGAAGTTGTCCAGACATGACAATATTAATTACAGTTCTTGTAGGTTAAATTCGTTAACCGTCTGAAGCCAGTTATATTTTTTGTGGATCATGCTACAAGATGAGTTGAAGTATTTTTGATCGGAGTTTGTGAGGTTGCCAGGAGAAGGTTTATAATATTGCCAATGAAAGTTTTGAAGCAGACATGAGGTCGTCGAACCCAGTCTAGCGTATTTTTGAAATTCATGCTGTGTGCTGAATAATTGTGGTGTTATGTGAAATAATAATGGTGTTCAAATGTGATATTTGACAAAGTGAATTTAAATAGTGAAGTTTTGGATGGTGAGATCCAACGTGATTTTGTAGAGGCAACGTATTATTTTGGCATGATAATTAAGTATGAGGTATAGCTTGGAACTGGTAGATTTTTAAGACAACGTTCTATAACCAATATTAAACATTTTGAGGAAATTAATATTTTTTGATAACCCAAGATTTTCTAATAATAATAATAATAATTTATGGAATTATTATCTGAAGTTTTAACATATTAATGATCTGACCTGATAAATTAAATAAATAAATAGTTGGTTAAACGGCTGATAAATAGATGAATTAAATAATGATAATTAATTAAAGGAGCTGATAAAATAAATTTAAATACATTTAAATTAATTTAAATAAGTAATATGGCTTAAATAAGCTGATGAATTGCAACTTAAATTGATGAATTAAATAATATGGATGGATTGAGATAATTTAATTTAAATGAGATGATGAAATAAGAGTGTGTGGGTTATTTACAAATGATTTAATGAGTTGATGAATATAATAATTATTTAAATGATCTGATGATAATGAAGTAATAATTCTGATTTGGGTATAACAATGATAGCTGATGTGAGAAGCATTTAATTATTTAGACATGATAATGATGATAACAGATGATTAGTGAAGATTTTTCAATTCAAAACCGAGTAGTGGTTAGAGGTTGTGTAAATATTGTGTATAAATTTGTTATTAATTTTTAGGAGTGATTGTTGGGATTTCCAACATATTGATCAATGCCATTTGAGCCATAAATGATTGAATATTAATGTTATTATGATATTTTGTGTGCTAGACAGATAAACATTTCATTACATCCATATTCCTGATGTTACATTAACAAAAGTTAGGTCTCAGGGATCACGAAAAGTCAGTAACGAAAATACATAGTGCTACGGTGGCCCTGAGAACTCAAGCGAACTCTAGTTATTTTTGTTTTTCATGTGGATGAAAATATTTAATATAGTGCGGAGATGGTTCGATTTGTGAGGACTAGAACATCATAACTGTTATATTCGACCATACTCATAGGCAGGTTTATGTTTGTTTCTGTCTGACCGTTCAAGTTCAAATGAATTTTGTTTCTATCTTAGTTGTGATCTGATGATGATGTTGTTTACCCAATCCTTTACTTTGTCATGATTATGGCTTAACCAGAAAGGATGTGGTTTGTTAGTGATTCAGTTGATGGCGCCTATTTCTCTTTGCTATTATGACTAAATTTAAGCCCGTATCGACCCTAGAGATACTTTATCTCGTGTTACCCTCTGTTTTGTGATATTTCAACTGAATTTCCGACACATTCCTTATTTTATTTCATGTTCACTTAACTCCACTCTGGCCTGGGATGCCAGGTATGCGATGTAATGGCAGATGGGTCATCGCATACCTCGGATGAACGGGTGCAATACATACATACATACATACATACATACAATCAATAGGTAACACATTACAACTGTAGCAATCGTGCAAGGGAAGGGCTGTTCAAATATTAATGTCTAAATTTTCTACCCATCTTATGGCTTATGTTAATCCACTGTCATCTAATTTATTTCAATTGTTTCAATAACCACAAGATGGCAGCTGTGCGAAATTATAAAAATTGTTTTTAATTCTTGTGTCCTAATCATGCGATTGAAGTTTGAATGATACACGTACACAATAATCTTCATGTAACAGTACATAACTCTAGGACATACATATATAAAATCCAACATGCCGACCATCCGAAATATGTAGTCGGTTCTCCATAACTACGAATCAATTACAGCAATCAAACTGAAATTTTGTATGTAGATAGGGACAATTAACATAAGTAGGATATATGAAAATAGGCTGTATAGTTCTTCACGGAACTACTTTTTTTTACAGCAGATTCCACTAAAAGAGGAGCATTGTTAATGCAGAATGCCACGCATTTTGTATTGATTACTTTATTCTAGTTTTCCTGTGAATGGAGACTTGGGAGGTTGGAAGTCATTTATTACTGACTAGCAGTAGTGCCCGGCTTCGCCCGGTAGATTTTTTTGTTTCATGTATGACTAGCAGAAGTACCCGTTCTTCAAACGGTGTTATATATTAACACCAGACATTATCAATTGAGCTACTGTTGCAATGGTTAGCGGTTTGACATTCCTTCATAAGTTTATCAGAACCAAGTTAGTTTTCTGGGAATATCACACACACTGTTAATTTAAGGGCCTTTAAATGTGATTTTCGGAGACCCTTTATAGACTCACGAATTTTGTGTCTCACAATGAGAAGCGCAACATAAGCTTTGATCGTCCTTCTAGGATAATTTTTATATTTCGCCTATTTTAGCATGTATTTTGAGAAGTTTTTCTCTATATCCACCCTTCTACTGTGTGAAAAGTACGGTGAAGGGATTTATAAATGATTGGTGTATTGGCTGTCATGGATACCATACCTAATTTTACGATGCACCAAGCATCCAAACACGATTTATAGGCGTACATGAAGATACACAGAACATATCACCCAGATATCCAAATACGGGTATATCTACCATACAGTACTGTCCCCGTTTACCCGGATAGTAGGCTGTCAGATATCCGCCCCCTCAATCGGATTGCCAACAATCAATCGCACCGGCTCAACTACACCAATGAAAATGGCACTGACAGATACTACCGAGGTTTGAGCACAAAAGTTAACAAGAAAATTATTGTGGAACACACCAAAATAGACGGGGGTTCATACTTACCTTTACTTACCTCTTAAAAATTATCTCGGGAATTGGGTTGACAACAGGATCTCTAAAGTATGCTCCCACAATAACCTACACCATGACATTTAAAAATGAACCAGAACGAAGACGAGAACTTTGAACTGTACAAAAGCTTTTATTTCAAATAAAGGGTATGATTTTAACAACTCAACAAAATAAATGTGGCTATCAGTAGCCCATGTCAATCTGACTATGTCCTCCTGAAGGACTTGCAAAGTTATCATAAAACATGTTAGCTCCCATGAGCTCAAAATAACGTAATATTCAAAACACATTTGGATTGGATAAGGAAGTCAGGACGAGACACATATATAGAGCATTTTGTTTCTTTTAATAAACATGACACTTGTATTTATAGGCACAAGGCCAGAATGTGGACGACCTCGCCCGCTGATAACCAGTTGTCTGACCAGCTGCCGTCTACCCTTCAACCTGACGCACACCTGTCAAATGGGGGCTCACTTGTCATGCCACACTGCGTAAGAATTCAGCTCCCTCTCAACAGCTTTAAATGTCCGCAAGACAACTCATATATATTGACGCAAATCTTTCAAATGCTTAACTCACATACCACTGGATTGTTCTGACAATCCCTAAGCTTGTTAAATTATCATCCAAATGTTTAATAAGCATAGTTTAGAGTATAAAACACACTCTTAAATGTTTATAACAAAAACTCATAAATTATTTATAACAATTAGAAATTGTTTATAATATTGTCGAAGATAATTACAAAAAATTTTAAACACGCCTCTAACATTACTTTCGTTCCACATTATTGTCAAAGATATTTACATCATTATTTACCATATTAACATTTAAATTATTCAAATTATTAATTTAAGAAATACATTTAACCACATGTTCATCCGGTGGGTAATTTCATAATCGTGTCAATATAATCGACCAATGAAGGTTAGTTATACATTTAATGTCACAATCTGGTTTAATAAAGGTTGTAATAATTATTATAATTATTTGTGACGGTAATCTTCATTCAAAATCTTATCTCAAATTCTTTCAAAACTCTTGTTAATTATAACAGTAAACTCACTTGATTAATTTTCAAGGACTAAGATAATACACTCCATCGGAAAATAATTCGCTTACAAAATAATGCACAAACTGCATTAAAATAGGTCCAAAATTCATCATATATTAATATATATGGCATCAAAATCTTCCACAGAATTTACAAAAACCTCCACTAACAAATTCTTTAACATCATTAATTACTGTGGGAACCTCCTTCATTTATTCAAGGGCATTATACATCAGCGACTTTCAACACGTCCGCTGCACTAGCGATTATACATTCATAGTTCCACTTCAAAATTCTTATAATCATTAATAGTTTCAAAACTGTTGTCATTTAACCTTCGTGGATTTCATTCATGAATCGAAATGAAGTAAAAATTTGCCAATCACAAACAAATTTAATAGTGAATACGCTTATATACGCCTGTCTGGTCTATCAAAATTTAAGATTAACATCTTCAAAGAATTGTAGTATAAAAATACTATCATCAAACAAAGTGCGACTAAACTGCAAAATAGTCGAATAGAATCCAATTAGACTGGGGAATGCAAACATCATTATAAAAATCTCTAAATGAGAAAAAAACTCCTAACAAACGTTCATGACTTTAATGCATTCAATAATTCATAAACTAAATTCATCTTTCACAAAATTGTCTATGATGCAATGGTCGTTCATAACTGACGATAAATGTCTGTGTTGCAATCAATTCAAATAACGACTAGTATTTCCAAGATCGTCGACAACGTAAGGGATTTTAATGCTCTAAAATCATTTAAATGTTCTTCCTTCTTGATGATGACAGAAAATTGGTCAAAGTAATTAAACTGGGGTAGAATTACTTTAATAAAGTGACACGCTGTCTGAATTTAAATCTGCCATAAAGATCATTAACTTACAGTCAAATCGTGACTTCAAAAAAATAAGCAAATTACTGAAAAATCTAAATATCAGTCTCAACTGATCCAAAATCATTTAACTATGCCCATGACATAACAATGTCTTAATAAAACGTCGAAAAAGGCATAACTCATCAAGGTGTACTGAGAATAGGAATCTCAAACAAGAATATAGGGCAAAATACATGAGGACAAAAAATATGGGAAAATGGTTGCTCAAATATCGTTAAGATTCTCAAATACAATAAACGTTCACGACTACCTTATCTGCTGGTTGAAGTTCCAGAGGAAAATTCCCCAAAGAAGACTGCTGATGGATCCATTTCATCAACTTGAAGATGAGCTCCATCCTCGAGACAAGAAACAGCACCCTCGGAGAATCGAACTGCTTCCTCCTCCGGAAATTGCACTGCTCCGTGAAGACGAACGACATCCTTCCGGAAATAATCTTCTTTGTGAGTCGGGACAACCCTGACCTCTCTTGAAAAATCCCTGAAGTTCCAGTAGAAAATCGCCATGAAGTTTTTGTAGTAATTTCCGAAGAAATATTCATATTCAGTGCGTATGAAATCGTTTCCATTGCTGTTTGATAGTATTCAGCGTTGAACCACGAAACATGGGTGTAGATGGTTATTCACCACATGTTCGCTTGTGTGGAATGGCAATTAGCGAAGTTCCATGCTGCTATCTTACTCCGTTGAAATATGTCCCAATTGCATTAAAGTCCTTTAGCCTTCCATCTTCTCTTCGGTTATGGTAATAGAAGAACAAACTGCCATATTAAACTGCTCCATAATACTGTAGCGTTGTGTCACAAAAGCAATCTGAAGTCTCCCTATTTCACTAGCCGTGTCAGCCGTGGCGTAGAATCTGGCGATACAAAGTGCTTCTCATGTGGCGAGAAAATCACTTTTGTCAGTCGTCTAAAATTGCCAATATCTTCCAAAATAATTCCTCGAAATTGTTCAACTTTTCTACACTCCTTACTGTAGCACTGCACAATAGAATTAGCTTATAGGCGACCGCTAACTGTTCATAGCTAATCTTGTAGACGCGTTGTAATGTGCGTTTTAACTTCACCTAGTTTTACTCACTGTAAACTTGCACTGCTTGTATGCTCGACTCTTGTTTAATGCAGTGGCTTCACCACGCGTTATAAAGACGACTCTTACTACTAATCTCACTCGACGTCTCACCGAAATGACTATATAAGAACTGAGACTGAAGATCTGACGATTTTAGCTTTGACGATTAGAGCTATCAGACGATTGAGACTCCTCTCTTCTGCGCAAGGCCTTTTATAAACTTCATGAGGGGCGTATCCATCCCTTCCATAGCGTGTTACTGCGTCATCGCTAGAAGTTCCAACTTCGTCAATACATGACGGATTTTCAAAATTCAAAAACTGAAAATTAATTTCACCATAATTCCAGAACAATGCCTCTACTGCAAATGGATTTCCACAATTCTGCATTCCAAAAGTAATAAAAATACCATAGTTTCAGCAATCTCCGTCTTCCTTCAGACTATCGTTCATTGGTTCGAGCCTCCCCTCCAATAGCATAATTTCTTCCTCATCAGAATTCCACGTTTCCTGCGACTGCGTCGTAAATCTCGGATCTTTCTCGAATAAATGCTGACGTCACTGAGAATCTCAGCTCAAGTAGCCTGCTGGCATAACGTCTGCGTCATCCATGCTTACGTCATGACTACCCACGTCATAACTATGACAGCCATAACTTTCTTTATAATTTTCCAAAATAGCCACCGTGGTCTCTATATAATTCAATTACGGGGGCAGTACCAAACAAAATCATCCTTACGATGAACCCGTATGTCGACAAAAAAAATAAGATTAGTTAAAATGTGCTCTCAAACTAAATTCACCTAACCTGTACTTCCTGACGTGAAAAAGATTTGAAAGCCTTGTAGACGAAACGCAATACACCTCACATAAAAAATGACCCTCTACGTTGTGTTAGGTCCCCATACACAGGAAGACCTCTTTCATAAATTATAAAGGCTTGTGGTGCATGAAAATTCAGGTTCTTTAGCCTCAAATGGACCAAATTCCTATAAGCCGCAAAAAATGCTGATTCAATTCAGGAATATTTGAAAATAATGTTGCTGTTTGGAGATACAATAGACTTTCTGTACTATATGTCGCACGTGAAATTGCATGAAAAAATTCTAGGTTACCCCTTGACCCCCTTAATAGCATTGACGAATTATACAGTCTACGTTGGTTCCGTGATAACCTTATTGCCATTTGCAAACTTTCACAGAAATGTAATAAATGGAGTAGCCTAATAATAATATCGTATGGCCTCGAATGCCGGGTGCAAGCTTCGTAATTTGCACCCAGAGGGTAGCTTGCATGTCGAAATTTCGTTGTTCCTTGAATCACTATGAAAGTCAAGGAGGGTAGATATCTAAGCTCCTTGAACACTATAGCACTTTCTAGTAGAGAAATGATGAACATTGTGTTGGCGGAAACTGCTGAGACTAATTTTACCATTATGAACACGGCCTACTGAATTCAAATGGGTTATTTGACATGCCAACATCGTATGACATGCGAGTCGTATTTTTGCCGCCTTTCAAAAATCACTTACCATGGCCAGGAGTGAACCTGCAATCTTGGGGTTAGTAGACCGACACGCTATCCACTCACCCACCGTGGCAAGGTATAAATGGAGTGACATTGCTTCTTACAGAAATAGATGGAAAGTTGGATGCCACCCCCTGAGATAATGTTATCATGGTTACCGATTTCCATTCCTTCATAAGTTTGTTAAATTAAATTAAATTAGTTTTCTGGGAATATTTCAGATACTGTTGGTTTTAGAGCCTTATAATGTAGTTTTCGAGGCCCCCAAATTTGTTTCTGGCACCGAGGGGCTTTGTCTCCTCGTTGTACGCCATAATATAATACTAATAATAATAATATAATATAGGGATAGGAATATAATAGACCTGCCGTACCACACCCGCAGATGTAAATCGCGTGAAAAAATTCTAGTGTACCCCTTGACCCCCTTAAGCGCATTATACGTATTGATGAATTTTACAGCTTAATTTCTTTCCGTGATAACCTAGCCGTTTGCAAACTTTCACACCAATGTAATTAATGAAATTGCATTGCGTCTTACAGCATATGCACCTCTCTATGCATAATTACATGTGATGATGGCCTCCTCCCTTGTAAAATTTCAATCCGGAGGTAAACTAGTCCCCCGTTCGGATCTCCGGGTGGGGACTACTCGAGAGGGGGTTAACATCACAGAAGTGACAAAGAGGAAATCTGACATTCTACGGATCGGAGCGTGGAATGTTAGAAGTCTGCTAGGAAGTGAAAGTTAGAAAACTTAGAAAGGGAAATGGATAGGTTGAGGTTGGATTTGGTTGGGATTAGTGAAATGCGCTGGCAGGAAGAACAGGACTTTTGGTCAGGAGACTATAGGGTCATTAGCACTAAATCAAACAATGGCCAAGCAGGAGTTGGTCTCATATTGAGTAGGAAACTTGGACAGCGGGTGGAATATTATGAGCAATACAGTGAACGGATTATTGTAGCAAAAATCAATACTAAACCTACGTGCACCACAGTGGTACAAGTCTATATGCCTACCAGTCAAGCTGATGATGAGGATGTTGAAAAGGTCTACGAAGAAATAGATGACATTCTGAGGTATATCAAAAGTGATGAAAATGTTATAGTAATGGGAGATTGGAATGCTGTGGTAGGAAAAGGGAGAGAAGGGAAGATAGTAGGAGATTTCGGATTAGGTGAAAGGAATGATCGAGGAAGCAGGCTGATGGAATTCTGCACCGAACATGAGTTGGTCATAGCTAACACCTTATTCAATAACCACAATAGAAGAATATACACATGGATGAGACCAGGAGATACAGGGCGTTACCAAATCGACTTCATTATTGTCAAGCAGAGGTTTCGAAACCAGATTTTGGATTGTAAAACATATCCTGGTGCTGACATAAACTCTGACCACAATCTGGTTGTAATGAAATGCAGATTAAAGTTGAAGAAACTGAAGAAAAGTCAAAAGCCAAAAAGGTGGGCAATAGACAGACTGAAAGTAAAAGATGTAAACAAAAGATTCAAGAAGAGTATAAAGGAAGGACTAATCAAAACCCCTAAACAAACTTCAATTGCAGACGAATGGGCACTTTTGAAGAATGAAATAACTAAATCCGCAGAAGAAAACATTGGTAGGAAGGAAAGAATAGGAAGAAAACCGTGGATCACTCAGGATATACTTGAATTGATGGATGAAAGTCGGAGACACAAGAATCTAAGAGATGAAGAGGGGAAAGCAGAATATAGACGTCTGAGAAATGAGGTTAACAAGAAGTGCAAGGAAGCGAAAGAAGAATGGTTGAAAGAGAAATGTGCAGGTATAGAAAAGTGTCTGAAATTAGGAAAAGTAGACACAGCTTATCGAAGGATTAAGAATACTTTTGGGGAAAAGAAGACTAAGTGCTGTAATATTAGGGACACAAATGGAAAGCCTCTAACAGATAGGGAAGAAAAGGTAGAGAGATGGAAAGCTTACATAGAGTGCTTGTATAAGGGAAAGGAGATTGAGAATCATGTAATGGAAACGGAGGAGGGAATTGAATTGGATGCAAAAGGAGATTTAATATTGAGATCAGAATTTGACAGAGCATTAGAGGACTTAGGCAGGAACAAAGCACCAGGCATAGATGATATACCGATTGAGTTGCTACGCTGCATAGGAGATGAAGGTCTGATCACGTTATTTCACTTGGTGTGTAGGATTTATGAGACAGGTGAGGTACCCCCTGATTTCAAGAAGAATGTTATCATCCCTATACCAAAGAAAGTGGGAGCTGACAGATGTGAAGATTACCGTACAATCAGCTTGATTACTCATGCTTCAAAGATCCTGTCTAGAATAATTTACAAGAGGATTGAAAGCCAGATAGTAACGGAGTTGGGTGAAGACCAGTTTGGTTTCAGGAGAAATGTAGGAACAAGGGAAGCTGTACTAAGTCTCAGGCTGATTTTGGAAGGTAGAATAAGGAAAGATAAGAGAACGTTCATGGCATTTGTAGACTTAGAAAAGGCTTTTGATAACGTTGATTGGACTACATTTTTTGACATTTTGAAATCTATTGGAATAACGTACAGGGATAGGAGGGTGATATACAATCTATACAGAAACCAGACAGCAGTCATTCGAGCTGAAGGATATGAGAGAGAAGCTGGTATTCAGAAAGGTGTAAGGCAAGGCTGCAACTTATCACCCATGCTTTTCAATCTTTACATTGAACAAGCAATGAAGGAAATTGGAGAAAAATTTAAAGTGGGAGTGAAGATTCAAGGAGAAATAATTTCAACTCTGAGATTTGCTGATGACATCGTCATCTTTGCCAACAAGCCTGAGGAATTGAATGAGTTTTTGAATGGTATGGATTCCGTCTTACGGAAGGACTTCATGATGAAAATTAATAAATGTAAAACAAAAATACGGGAATGCAGCCGAAATAAATCAGAAACCTCTATGGAGATCAAATTGGCAGGTGAAAAGCTGAAGGAAGTAGGAGACTTCTGTTACTTAGGAAGCAGAATAACCAGTGATGGACGAAACAAAGAGGATATAAAAAGTAGGTTGGCTCAGGCAAGGAATGTCTTTCTACAAAAAAGGAATCTGTTGACATCGAATATAGATTTAGATATTAGGAAGTCATTTTTGAAAGCCTTTGTCTGGATCGTGGCGCTCTATGGAAGTGAAACTTGGACTATTGGTGCAGCAGAAAAGAAGAGAATTGAGGCATTTGAAATGTGGTGTTACAGGAGAATGATGAAGATCAGATGGGTAGATAGGGTTACAAACGAAGAGGTATTAAGGCGAGTGGGAGAGGAGAGATGTTTCTGGCGACTGCTAATGAAGAGAAGAGATAGGTTGGTAGGACACATACTAAGACACCCAGGAATAGCAAGCCTAGTTATGGAAGGAAGGGTCGAGGACAAGAACTGTAGGGGTAGACCAAGGTTAGAATATGTTAAACAGATTGCCTCGGATGTAGGGTGTGGTAGCTATGTAGAGATGAAACGATTAGCTCAGGACAGGGAGGCATGGAAAGCTGCATCAAACCAGTCAAAAGACTGAAGACTCAAACAACAACAACTTGTTGTTGTTCATCGAATATAGATTTAGGTATTAGGAAGTCATTTTTGAAAGCCTTTGTCTGGAGCGTAGCGCTCTATGGAAGTGAAACTTGGACTATTGGTGCAGCAGAAAAGAGGAGAATTGAAGCATTTGAAATGTGGTGTTACAGGAGAATGATGAAGATCAGATGGGTAGATAGGGTTACAAACGAAGAGGTATTAAGGCGAGTGGGAGAGGAGAGATGTTTCTGGCGACTGCTAATGAAGAGAAGAGATAGGTTGGTAGGACACATACTAAGACACCCAGGAATAGCAAGCTTAGTTATGGAAGGAAGGGTCGAGGACAAGAACTGTAGGGGTAGACCAAGGTTAGAATATGTTAAGCAGATAGCCTCGGATGTAGGACCTCTGAGAATCGGTTGCCATGGTTACCGGCTTGAATTCGTTCATTAGTTTCTTAAATGAAATTAGTTTTCTGGGAATATCTCAAAAACGGTTGGTTTTAGGGCCTTAGAATATGGATTTCGGGGACCCTTCAGGGCCCCAGGGTTTTGTCTCTCACATTGAGAGGCTGAAATTGATCTTTGTCTCGTCCTTCTACTCCTATTTCAGCATGTATTTTAAGGGGGTAGGCCCTCTTTTATGAGAGGAACTGAGAAGGGTTACATCAATGATTAGTGTCGTGCCTCTGATGGATATCTGTACCAAATTTTACGTTGATACACCCAGCCGTTCTCGAGTTATAAGGGGACAAAGTTGTCCACAGACAAAGAAACAAATAAACAAACAGACAGACAGACCAAAAAATTATTTTCGCGCGCATCCATAATATAACAGTCTGAAACGCGTAAATAACTCAAATTTCCGTAGAAATTGCGAAAAAAAAACATACAAACTTTAATTTTTATGTATGTAGAGATATACTGCACCGCTCGGTGTTGACCGTGTTTTATTGCACAAATTTAGGTTTTACTCGCTAAGCGTTGGAGATACACGAAAAGTGATAAGGACCTTTTGGATAGCAAATTAAATGGTAAATCTTGTGTATGGATCAAAAGTTTTATATTTCTTAGCGTTCTCTTTTTATTTGACATGGAAATATGAAATTTTGAAACCAAAGGGTGTAGTGACGTCACATATGAGGGTTTTACTCGCTAACCGTTGGAGATACACGAAAAGTGATACGGACCTCTCGGATAGAAAATTAAATTTTGAAGCTCGTTTGTGCCATCAAAAGTTTCCTATTTCTTAGCGTTCTCTTTTTATTTGATATGGAAATATGAAATTTTGAAGCCAAAGGGTGTAGTGACGTCACTAAAATGGTCGCCATTTTTTAATAGTGCAAAATATCGAAATTAAAAGTATCCTATATGTAAACATGGTAAATCAGCTACATCCATGCAAAATTTCATTTAAATCGGACCAGTGGTTCTTGCGTTATTGAGTAACACACAGACAGACAGATAGATAGACACACACACACCATCTCATTTTTAGCCTAATTTCAATTTTGAAAAAAATAGGCTTATGAGATCACCTTTTTCCCGTGTGTGTGTGTGTGTGTGTGTGTGTGAGGTGTGTGTGTGTGTGTCCCCCTAATAAATTCTAAACGGCTGGAGCGATTTCAATGAAACTCGGTAAGTTCATAGCACTATTCCGGGCGACCCCGACCGTGCCCTTCAAATTTTGTTACGTCTCACTAATCCAACATGGCGGCTGTGCGAAATATTTCACTAGCATTCAATATCTCCGAAACTATTACCAATATCGCCCTGAAATTGTGTACGGTGATAAAGGGCACTACTAAACGTTCACCTATGAGACTTTAAAAAACCTGGTTACTACAAAACCAACTTGGCGGCCAAGCGAAATTCAGACTTTTAAATAGACTTTTCTCGCGATTGAACTATCCAAACCTAATGAAACTTGGTACAGCAAATGTTTATACAAATTGTAATGCACTGGAGTCTAAGTTAGTTCAATTGTTTACATAACCTCAAAATGTCGGCAGTGCGAAATATTTCACTGACATTCTATATCTCCGAAACTATTGCAGATATCACCCTGAAATTTTGTACGGTGATCAAAGGTACTGATAAAGGTTTAACTGTGTAACTTTCATAAACCTGTAAAGTACAAAACGAACATGGCGGCCAAGCGAATTTGAAATATTTTAATATACTTTTCTCGTGATTTAACTTTCTGAGCGCAATGAAATGTGGTACAGGAAATGTTTATACACATTGTAGTGTACTGGTATCTAATTTAGTTCAATTGTTTACATAACCTCAATATGGCGGCTGTGCGAATTTTAAAATTAATTTTTATTTCTTGTATGGTAATCATGCGATCGAAGTGAACGTTTGAATAATGAACCTAAGCAATGATTTCCTTTAATGGTACAGGAATCTATGGCCTATACATTTAACAATCCAAGGTGGCGACCATCCGAAATATTTAGATGGCTCTGAATTTCTACGAATCTATTATAGCAATCAAACTGAATTTTTTAATGTTCTTAGGGGCTATGAACTTAAGTTCACCTATAGGACTTTAAATAACCTGGTGATCACAAATCCAACATGGCGGCGACGCGAAGTATAAATATTCACTGGACGTTTCTCTCAATTTAACCATCCGAGTGCAGTGAAACTTGGTACAGTAAATCCTTATACGAATGTTAATCCACTGGCATCTAATTTATTCCAATTGTTTCCATAACCACAAGATGGCAGCTGTGCGAAATTTTAAAATCTCCTTGTTACTTCTTGTGTCCTAATCATACGATTGAAATTTGAATGCTACATGTACACAATAATCTTCATATAACAGTACATAACTCTAGGACCTACATATTTAAAATCCAACATGGCGACCATCCGAAATATTTAGACGGCTCTGAATATCTACGAATCTATTACAGCAATCAAACTGAAATTTTGTATGTTGATAGTGGCAGTTAACATAAGTAGGATATATGAAAATAGGCTGTATAGTTCTTCACGGAACTACTTGTTATATATTAGTATGATAATGAATACTACTACAGAACTGGCACATGATACTTAAACTACCTGAATATATATATATTTTTAAATATAACTATTTGTGGTGGTGGTGGCGTTTGTAGTGGGGGTGATAAGTAGTACAGTATAATGGACGTAACATATAGGTCATTTTCCCGTAATGATAATAATGATAATAATGAATAGGGTAACGGTTATTTACCAACTACAGCACTGACACATGTAATTTACACCAAAAAAACTAAAAATGATTAGAAAGGGGAGTAAGTGAAATAAAAAACACTGGCTAGGGCCTATATCTCATTGTCTGTTAGAAATGTAGAGACCAATAGTGTCGTCTTTTGTCGCATAGCGCCGTAGGAAAATAATCAGAACACTTTGGAAAACTTCGGCTGTCTCGAGCTCCTGAGGTAGCAATAGTATCATTTATAGCCACTTAGCAATCAACGATAAGTTTCGGAATAAATTATGGTAAATTTGAAAGCACCAAAGCTTATTTCAGCTGATAACCTCAATGTATTGCACCAACACCATTGCACATACAGAGTTATAATATGTTTATGATGATAACTGTTTTAAGGAGCATAATAAATCTGTTTGCACTAATTACTCCCTGTGACTGAAATTTATAAGCAGCGCACGATTTAACTATTTTCGCAATTCTGCACCAGAACACTGGTAGGGGCGACGAAATGCAGTCCGAATTGCCAGTCAACTTATTAAAATACTCTTACAGTTACACTACAACGGACATGAATTGTTTTAGGGCCTTAATATGTGGTTTTCAAGTTCATTTTGTCTGTTATTTTTAAATGTAGGTAATGGAGAGCGTTGTCCAAAATATCAAATGGACAGTGTTACCAGCAGGGTTTCAAAGTATACGTAAAATTTGGTGCAATTAGGAGGAACGGTGTAGATTTGTGATAAAGAGCCTAAATGCAGGGAATGGAGTGGTCTGTCCGAAATTTAAAGTGGACAGTGTCACGCGCAGGGTTCCAAAGGCTAAGTGTACAAAATGTGGTTCAGATCGGTGAAACGGTGTAGATTTATGCCAAAGGACCCAAATGTAGGGAATGGAGTGGTCTGTCCGAAATTTAAAGTGGACGGTGTTACCCGCAGTGTTCCGAAGGGTATGTATACAAATTTTGGTTCAGATCGGTGAAACGGTGTAGAATGTGTCAGAAGGCCTAAATGCAGGGAATGGAGTGGTCTGTCTGAAATTTCATGCAGACAGTTTTACTCGCAGGGTTCCAAAGGGTAAGTACAAAGATTCTGGTTCAGATCTGTGAAACGGTGTAGATTTTTGCCAAAGGGCAAATGCAGGGAATGGAGTGGTCTGTCTGAAATTTCATGCAGACAGTGTTACTCACAGGGTTCCAAAGGGTAAGTACACAGATTCTGATTAAGATCTGTGAAACGGTGTAGATTTTTGCCAAAGGGCATAAATGCAGGGAATGGAGTGGTCTGTCTGAAATTTCATGCAGACAGTGTTACTCACAGGGTTCCAAAGGGTAAGTACACAGATTCTGATTAAGATCTGTGAAACGGTGTAGATTTTTGCCAAAGGGCATAAATGCAGGGAATGGAGTGGTCTGTCCGAAATTTAACATAGCCTAAACTATTTCTCTTGAATCTGGCTATCATATACAAAAAGAATTTTTCGAATCCGACTGGTAGTTCCAGAGATTAGCGCGTTTAAACACACAAACACACAGACAATCTCTTCAGTTTTATTATATTAGTATAGATTGTCCACTCTTGAACTATTCAATCACTCGTGAGCAATCGATCGAAATCACCTGAATTAGAGGATGCATTACAAAATCAATTGAAAAAGAGAAAAAACGGACCCAGCTCAAGTGACCCTTAGAATCTCCAATTTTGAATATTTCTAGATGCAATTACCGATGGGAAATGTTATAAAAACACAGGGTAGAAAACGTTACTAAATAGGGTAGTAAAAAAATATTTAATTTAAAAAATATGCAGTTGAATGTTTGTGTCTGACAAAGAAAGGAAAGATCAAAACGATGGAGCTAATAGAGAGAAAGATTATTAGTAAGATACTTGGACCTAAAGGAACAGAAGATGGGTCGTATAGAAAGAAAAAAAAGGGAACCAAGAATTATACCTCAAATTGAATAATATCTCCGACACCATCCGGAAAAGAAGGGCCATTGTTTGGACATACTGTATATACAGAATGGACCCAGGTAGATTAACCAACCGGATAATGAATATTTTGCGACCAGGAAAACCTCGGCTGGCTGGTATCAGGAGGTGAAGGAGGACCTAGAAGAAATGGCAACTTCTGAAGCTCAATTCAGCAACAGGGATGCATGCAAAGCCAAAATTAAGAATTTCACGGGTTTTAAGAGTCATCCTACATCACGGATCCAGGCGCCATGGACTGAAGAAAGGAGCGGAATGCAGAGCGATAGACAGAAGGAGTATTGGGCAAAAATAAAGATCCAGAAGCTGAAATAAAAATTAACGTGGTCCACAGTCAGCCTAAACGACAAAAGAGAGAAGAAGAAGAAGAAGAAGAAGAAGAAGAAGAAGAAGATAGTCAGTCAGAGACTAGACTTTATATCATTTCAAATGACGCATGCTACAAATGCCATGTTAGAAAGGCTCAGGAGGGCTTCTCGCTTCGCTCGAAGCCCCAGGACTCTTTCAACAGACTCCATTACAGCACGAGAATTAGCTTTAGTAGATATAACAGCACTATTACTGTTAACAGACTCCATTATTAACACACTTTTCGTAAACTGTAAGTAAGCAAGTTTAACGAACGATCCACAGACTCAATTATTAACACACTTTATTACCCTGCACAGACCGACAGCCGTGGCTATGCTGGCTAAAGCGCAGCATTAGGTCATGGGGACAAGCTCTCTGCTGACTCGGTAGACGCGTGGGTTCGAGTCCCACCGTCGGCCGTCCTTGAAATGGTTTTCCGTGGTTTCCCCATTTTCAACACCAGGCAAATGCTGGGACGGTACCTTCTGACAGGCCACGGCCGCTTCCTTCCACATCCCTGCCCAGTTTCATTCATCTTCATCCATTCCATCTCTCATCCCGACGCGCAGGTCGCCTACGGGCGTCGACTTGAAAGACCTGCACTCTGCCTCTCAGGAGTCTACACGGCAAAAAAAAAAAAAAAAACTGCACAAATTGTAAACTGTAAGTAAGCAAGTTTAACGAACGATCCACAGACTCCATTATTAACACACTTTACTACCCTACACAAATTGTAAACTGTAAGTAAGCAAGTTTAACGAACGAACCGCAAGTACAGAGATAGCAAAAATCACGTGAACGCTTCAACAAGTTGCAAGTCATTCAGTATCGCGCAGCTTGCGCGTAGGCTTCCCGCGCGGGGAACGGGGAGCGGGAGGTGCACTCTGCTGCATGACATCATACACGCCGTAACCGTAACGCATAACGTTAAACCCAAGCATAACGACGAAGTTGACAAGATCATTTGAAATGATAACAAGATGTTCAGTAAAGAACATATAGCCTACTTTCTCCTAACTGCATGGTTATTGTTATAACCCATTGTTCTTTTGAAGGAGTATAATTGAATGTCGGTTGTAGTAGCGTGTTGAAATACAACGTGCTATAGGGATATTAAACATGAATATGAGGTGCCCTTTGCTAGTGCTACCTCTGAAAAAAAAAAAAATTCAATTCGGTTTCACCGTGTTTGAATTGATATGGAGAATGGATTTGCACACATACATGGCCGCTATTTGCAAACTATTGGGCTGATGACCTTGTAGTCAGTCATAAGATGCTTTCCACAAAAATGCATGTTGTTGCAAAATCTGGTAGAGATCAAATTATTAGGATGGTCGTAATTTGATTTTAGCTTTTAACATTTGGGTGGCCGTCATTCCGTTTCCGTCAAGATGGCGGCGATATAAAACATGACACTGAGGTGCCCTTTGCTAGTGCTACCTCGGTACCAAATTTCATTCAATTTGGTTTCACCGTGTTTGAATTGATAGGGGGAATCGATTTGCACACATACTTGGCTACCATTTGCAAACTATTGGGCTGATGATCTTGCAGTTTGGTCAGAATATGCTTCCCACATAATGATATGTTGTTGCAAAATTTAGTAGAGACTAGATTATTAGGTTGGTCGTAATTATATTTTAGCTTTTAACATTTGTGTGACCGCCATTACGTTTCTGTCAAGATGGCGGCGATATAAAAAATGACACTAAGGTGCCCTTTGCTAGTACTACTTCTGTACTAAATTTAGTTCCATTCGGTTTCACCGTGTTTGAATTAATAGGGGGAATCGATTTTGACACAAAGATGGCCGCCATCCGCAAACTATTAGGCTAATGACCTATTAGTTTCGTCAAAGGATGCTCGCGCCATAAAGGTATGTTTTTGCAAAATTTGGTAGAGATCGGATGATTAGGTTAGTCGTAAATTGATTTAAGCTTTGAACATTTGTGTGGACGCCATTACGTTTCCGTCAAGATGGCGGCGATATAAAACATGGCACTGAGGTGTCCTTTGCTAGTGCTACCTTTGTACCAAATTTTGTTCAATTCGCGTTCACCGTGTTCGAATTGATAGGGGGGGGGGCAGACATTCCGACTAACACACTCACACACACACACACACACACACAGACTCACACACACACATACACACACACAGATAGACACACTTTTTTTCGCCCTGTGTTGATCTCATAAGTCTACTTTCATTTTTTGAAAAAATCGAAAGTAGGCTAAAAATGTGACTGATGTAAATTATTTATACGAATCTAATATTTTGCACACCTCTGTACGCCATCCAATTCAGTATCCACTTCCCGTTTGTGCATGAAAGCGTGTTATTTTGTGATAAATCTCTCATGTAATATTTCTTTCTGGTTAGGGTGTTTAATACTTGGTTTCTCGTCTAATGTAACTGGACACAATTTGTGTTGACGACTGAAAAGCTATGTATAATAGGACTACTGTCGACCGAAGTATTATGTGTACTCGAGTTTGAAGGTTGTTTGTGACGTAACCAATAGAGATACATAAAATCCAATAACATCATCATTTTCGTCGTTCTATTTTACGTGAGTTCGTGTAGGTTTGGAATTTTTAGTTTATATTTTAATATTTTTTATCGTAGTTGGAACACAAAAAGTGCCCGTTATTAAGCGTGTTTCAACCATGCGTCACATTTAAGAATTATTATATCACAAACCCATCATCAGATCGAATCTAAATTTTAACACAATATACAATGGAATGTTGTAGAACTGGTTTAATAATTTCAAAATTTTGCGTGTCCAAGAAACAAAGTTGTTATCATTTGTGTAAGGTAACGTTTTCTCGGCTTGGGGTGGTTTGAATATGTAGTTTTTGGTCGCGTTGTAATCCATATACATCAAACAGTTATGCTGTATGACTTTAAAATACGTAAATTAATTCACTGATCTTATATCGGATTATATTTGAACGGGGAAATACGACCTCGCCTCGCTCGGCAGTGATGGGCTCCATCTCAGCAACGCTGTACAGCTTACCCCGGAGCGACTGGCTGGTGAATCATGCCTTATTTCCACGAACAAATACAAACCGATATAAAAAAGTGAATTAATTTACGTATTTCACAGTCATACAGCATAACTTCTTGATGTATAAGGATTACAACGCGACCAAGAGCTATATTTTCCAACCACCCGAGCCGAGAAAAAGTTACCTTACAAAAATGATAACAACTTAGTTTCTTGGACACAAAAAAAATTGAAATTAATAAACCAGTTATACAACATTCCAATGTATATTGTGTTAAAATTTGCATTCGATCTGATGACGGGGTTTTGAGATAATAATTCTTAAATGTGACGCATGGTTGAAACACGCTTAAAAACGGGCACATTTTGTGTTCCAACTGCGATAAAACATATTAAAATATAAACTAAAAATTCCAAACCTACATGAACTAACGTAAAATAGAATGATAAAAATAATGATGTTATTGGATTTTATGTAGGTCTATTGATTACTTCACAAACAACCTTCAAACTCGAGTGCACATAATACATTGGTCAACAGTAGTCAACACTGAAAAATGGCTTCTAATATTTCAACACCCACTCAAGTACACGGAGCTGATGATCAATATTTCCCAGACCCCTAAAAGGAATTAAAAAGAAGCCAATATTGACGTGTTTCTGAGGCCTGGATATAACTTTAACGCCCCTCCTTTATGAGCCTCTTCTCAGCATGGTATTGGGAGCAGCGTATTTCCTCCGGTATCCAATAAGCCAGGCGCGGTGCACACCCCAAATAGCAGAGTACGCTATAGCCAGGAAAATCGTTACGACTCGATGTTTTGCCATCCTCCACAACACACTCGCAATATCCCGTGAGCCAATGTTAAATATCGCGAATGGTCGATTAATTCGAATAAATTATTCTTATGTTAGAGAATTCGATTCTTCAAATTTTCGAAGATGTCGAATGTTTGAATGATGAGGATGTCTGAATAATTTGGTTGTTTGAATCAATCGAACATTCGAATCGACTATTATCATCACATATATTATTTCAGTAGTATAGACCCCTCCTGCGGCACTCACTAGCGACCGATCGTGAAAATGATCACTCAAATAAAAGAGAATAGACATTAGCAGAGACAAATTGCACTCTAATTCCATAAATATCAATAATGTATTTAAAAAACGACTTTAAAAATGTACGAAGTGTGCGATTTGCAGATAGGCCTACTGATGATGTATGAAAATACGGTCATAATTTCTGTCCACTTCACATTTTGGTCGCTGTGACGCCCATTTCATGTCATTTTAACATTATGAGGTATTTCTTTTATCATTTTTCTTGGATTTCAGAAACAGTAAATCAAAGGAATGAGTACTCAAAGCGTATAATTTCATAAATATCGAATAACCGGTGAGTGTTACAGCACACTCAATACACAAATGACATTATCAGTGACATATTGCATTCTAATTTCTGAAATATCAATTTTTGTAAGAAGTGTTTGATTTGCAAAACCTATCGGGGAAAGTGTGGTTTATGAACATGCGAGATTTCTCGCACGGGTCCGCTAGTAAAATTAAATCCAGCAGTTGGAAATTATACGTACCTGAAAATTATAGCCATTTGTGTAAAGAAACATGTCAACTCGACGAATTTTTTGAATCAGCTGCGAATCCAAGGAGTCGGATGGAGTTTTAACCCTTTAGAGGTCTCTCTATTAACCACCTACTATAAGGACAATTTATATTGTCAAAGATGGTGATGGTTGAATCTTTCAGTGATATTTTCTTGTGGAAGTGTTAATACCAGAGTCATCGAAAAATAATGCCAACATTAAAAAAACAAGAAGTTCCGTGAAGAACTATACAGCCTACTTTTCATGCCAATGATTATTCTACAGTATATGAACCTATCTAGAATAATGACAAAATTAAGTTGGTAATATCGAAATATCAAATTAGTTCAAAATATACCTGGTATAATGTAGCCTAATAGAGCACTACAGTTGGCAGCCCTGGTGACTGAATATATTCTTAGTTCCATCCCTTAAGGTGTAGAATACAAAATTTGGTTGAAGTCCAATGGACGTTACATGCAGGCATTGGCTCTATCAACATGCGTAAAAGCATGTTGCCAACAATACCATGCGTGTGCTGGTCAGAAATAATCTGAATTATTATGATATCTTGTTGTGCCAATCTTGGATGAAATCCATTTGTTAGTATAGAAGTTACATGTATTTTAAAATTGGACATATCAGCAGGCATAGAATCATGTTGGCAGCACTGCCTTGTATTAATTACTCCAAATTAATCTACAATGTCAGGTGCTATACGTGTGCAAAGTATAGAGCTGTTGGCTTGCATACTTTCTGATATATTGATATTAGGGTAAAAAAACATATAGACAGCATTTATTAACTGTTGGCAGCCCTGATTGCTCTTAACAATACTTACAGTCATATCTGTTATGGTACACATAGCACATACGAAATTTGGTTGAAATCGAACTGATAGTATAGAAGTTACATGTATTTAAAAATTGGTACTATCAGCAGGCTTATAATCATGTTGGTAGAACTGACGTATATAAGTTACTCCAAATTAATCTAAAATGTCAGAATATACGTGTGCATAGTTTAAAGCTGTTGGCTTGCATACTTTCTGATATATTGGTATTTGGATTTTAAAAAATAGAGAGAGCAATTATTAACAGTTAGCAGCCCTGGTGGCTCTTAAGAATACGCTCGATCATATCTGTTTATGTACAGATATTACATACAAAATTTGGTTGAAATCCAATTGATAGTGTAGAAGTTATATGCATTTAAACATTGGACCTATCAGAAGGCTTAACATTATTTTGGCAACACTGTCATTGTTGGCCTCCTAAGAATTAAACTGAAATAGTATTATCTGCATGCGTACCAATTTTGGAATAGTTCCCATGCATACTTTGCGAGATATCCAACATGGAGCTCAAATTTCTAGTGCGTTTTATCAGCAGTTGGTAGCACTGACATCATTTTCAAGGAGTTGATGGGGGGGGGGGGGGGGCACACACACAGCCAGCCAGACAGACAGACAGACACACATTTTCCCGGATCGATCTCATAAGTCTACTTTTTCCTCATTTTTGCAAAATGTGAAAAGTAGGCTAAAAATAGCACCGAAACCCTTTATGTTGAACGTGTAATTCTTTCACTGAACGCCAGCTGGTTAAATTAAGTTTTGTTTTGGATAGGACGTGACCTTGCTAAGCGCACACTAGATGCGCAGTAGGCAAGGTCTGCCGGGGGCGCGCGCGTCAGTGACTGCACCGCCCGACAAACTGCACCTGATTACAATGCTGTCATTCGATGGTTTAATCAGTTTAAGGAAACAGGGACTGTAGAGAAAAGATCTAGGCCAGGCCGACCACCAACATCAGCATTGAACGCACGCTTTCCCAATGGCTGGATTGGTACGTGCAATCATTTCAGGAGTACCGGTAACTGACAAGATTGCGGCAGAAATTCGCTCCCGCAGGTGCTCCAAATACGAATTTTTTTTCTGCATAAACAGTGTTTTTAATGCACCCCCAGAAAAAAAATCCAAAGGGGTGAGTTCAGGACTTCCTTGGCGCGTGCGCCCCCGGCCGACCTTGGCTACTGCGCATCTGGTGTGCGCATAGCAAGGTCACGTCCCCTCCAAAACAAAACTTACTTCAACCAGCTGGCGTTCAGTGAAAGAATTACACGTTTAACATAAAGGGTTTCGGTGCTATCATTTTTTTAAATGTTGGCATTATTTTTCGATGACCCTGTATTTCTGAGAACCAAATATTATCTCTTCACCTCCTTGATCTAAGGTGATCGAAAAAATGTATTATTTTTAATAATAAACAAATGAAATTAAAAATTAAAAACATAATTATATATAAGATCTGAATTAAAATAAATCTGATATTATTATAATTGTATAATCTTACTTTTAGGGTCCATATAAAAGAACGAGCAGCTGCCGCCATCAGAGGAATGTATGAAATCAAAAACATCACCAAACTCTCACTACAAACGGCCATTACCCTATATCATGCCAACATATCTCCAGTTATAACATACGGTAATGAACTAATACGGGATAGACTAACCGTAACGGACTTTACCAATCTTGAGAAACTCAAATCTAGATATTTGAAGAGAGCACTTGGAGTAGCGAGCACGACCAAGTCCAGACTGGTATATGAACTGGCAAGGGAACCGCTCTACATAGAGGATCTGAAAGTCAAGCTGCTCCTACCTCACACCAAGCAAGTATCCCAATTACTAGAGCTAAGGAAACAAAAAACAAAAAGAAATACCCAAAGACTTTTACGCTACTGACGCTATGATCGAGAGGAAATGGGCAAAAGCGAACCAAGAACTGCGATTGGTGGTAACCAGGCTTTCAGTTCACGGCTATCACCACAAGATATGAGAAATGACAAATTTCACGAACCAAACAATGCATGTGTCTGCGTACTATGCAACGAACATTGTGAAAAATACCACCTAACTAAATGTCATAAGAGGAGTAAGTTACTCATCGGCTATAGCAAAGATAAGATCTAAATGTATCAAACATTGTACATAGAAAGTAAGTCTTTATGCATTGCATTCAAGCTCATTTTATTTAAATAACTATCAACATTAAAATGTTAATGAAAACAAAAAATAAAACAAATAATAATTAATATTAGGGTAAAATAATTACAATTAAATTTTTAGAATAACAATAAAATATCTTCATAATTCTGCCTTATAAAGGGTTAAGGGGTGGAACATCAGGTCATCTGTACCTTAATTGAAGACATTACAGGTCTATCTTTCTTGACTCCAGTTCTACTTTCCTTCCCCATTCAGCCTGATAGATAAATACATGAATAATCACCACAGAAGGTGACATATATTGCATCCACAGTCTTCTCCACACACATAATATAAATTCCTTGGTAATGAAGACGTAATATATACGAGACGACGCTTCTGTCTATGAATATTCATCCTATTCTCATACTTGTTGAATAATCTTACACATACATTGCATGCAGAACATTGCCTCCATTATTTATGAAGATTTGTAAATGGGATTGCTTTAAGTTAACTGGCAACACTTCCAATTCAATGTTCATTTGCCTAAGATCTGCGAAAATAATATAGAACTGAAGTCACGAAAAATAAACATGCAATGTCTTCAATTACAGAACATCTTCACACATTACATTTATGTAGCTTAATAAAATACACACATCAAAAAAAGTTTTGCATCACCTCGGTTCCCAGATCTCCGGCATATAGACGTTGACTGTGTATATTGTATCCAAGATACAGTCACTTTGACCGTTCATAGATGTCACTAAAACTGCTCAAAGATGTAAACAACCATGCATGAGCAGGGCCTATTAGACGGAGGGGGTACGACAGCCGATCAGTTCCAGTCATTCCACCATGACGAAGGTACGCTGCTCATGTTGTCTGTAGTTCTACCATGCCTAGAAGGTCAATACCGCAGTTCGATCGCGTCCGCATTGTTACTTTGTGTCAAGAAGGGCTCTCAACAAGGGAAGTTTCCAGGCGTCTCAGAGTGAACCAAAGCGATGTTGTTCGGACATGGAGGAGGTACAGAGATACAGGAACTGTCGATGACAGGCCTCGCTCAGGCCGCCCAAGGGCTACTACTGTAGTGGATGACCGCTACTTACGGATTGCCGCTCGGAGGAACCCTGACAGCAATGCCACCATGTTGAATAATGCGTTTCGTTCAGCCACAGGACGTCGTGTTTCAACTCAAACTGTGCGCAATAGGCTGCATGATGCGCAACTTCACTCCCGACGTCCATGGCGAGGTCCAGCTTTGCAACCCCGACACCATGCAGCGCGGTACAGATGGGCCCAACAACATGCTGAATGGACCCCACGGAATTGGCATCACGTTCTCTTCACCGATGAGTGTCGCATATGCCTTCAACCAGACAATCGTCGGAGACGTGTTTGGAGGCACCCTGGTCAGGCTGAACGTCTTAGACACACTGTCCAGCGAGTGCAGCAAGGTGGTGGTTCCCTGATGTTTTGGGGTGGCATTATGTGGGGCCGACGTACGCCACTGGTGGTCATGGAAGGCTCCGAAACGGCTTTACGATACCTGAATGACATCCTCCGACCAATAGTGCAACCATATCGGCAGAATATTGGAGAGGCATTTGTCTTCATGGACGACAATTCTCGACCTCATCGTGCACATCTTGTGAATGCGTTCCTTCAAGATAACGACATCGCTCGACTACAGTGGCCAGCATGTTCGCCAGACATGAACCCTATCGAACATGCCTGGGATATGTTGAAAAGGGCTGTTTATGGACGTCTTGACCCACCAACCACTCTGAAAGATTTACGCCGAATTGTCGTTGAGGAGTGGGACAATTTGGACCAAC
Source organism: Meconema thalassinum (assembly GCA_946902985.2). Taxonomy (NCBI): domain Eukaryota; kingdom Metazoa; phylum Arthropoda; class Insecta; order Orthoptera; family Tettigoniidae; genus Meconema; species Meconema thalassinum. Next base: position 71,424,272 of record OX336399.1, on the reverse strand, counting down.
AGTGTCTTGATGAACTTGTGGATAGTATGCCACGGCGAATACAGGCATGCATCAATGCAAGAGGACGTGCTACTGGGTATTAGAGGTAGTGGTGTGTACTGCAATCTGGACCACAAATGCTGAAAGTCTAGCTGTATGATGGTACAACATGCAATGTGTGGGTCTCATGAGCAATAAAACGAGCTGAAATGTTGTTTGTGTTGATCTCTATTCCCTTTGTATTTAACGGTTCCGGAACTCTTGGAACCGAGGTGATGCAAAACTTTTTTTGATGTGTGTACATATAATACTTATAATAATAAATGGGTGTTTATATGTGTGTTTGAATATTTATTTCAGTTTGATGCTGCTTTCTAATACTGCCTGATCTGAGCTAATCGTTTCCTGGCAACATAGCCACCACACAATACATCCGAGGCAATCCCTTTAACATATCCTAACCTTGGCCTACCCATTTACTGTCGACCAAAGTATTATGTGTACTCGAGTTTGAAGGTTGTTTGTGACGTAACCAATAGACATACATAAAATCCATTAACGTCATCATTTTCGTCGTTCTATTTTACGTGAGTTCATGTAGGTTTGGAATTTTTAGTTTATATTTTAATATTTATTATCGCAGTTGAAACACAAAAAAGTGCCCGTTTTTAAGCGTGTTTCAACCATAAGTCACATTTAAGAATTATTATCTCACAAACCCGTCATCAGATCGAATCCAAATTTTAACACAATATACATTGGAATGTTGTATAACTGGTTTATTAATTTAAAAATTTTGCGTGTCCAAAAAACAAAGTTGTTATCATTTGTGTAAGGTAACGTTTTCTCGGCTTGGGGTGGTTGGAATATGTAGTTCTTGGTCGCGTTGTAATCCTTATACATCAAAAAGTTATGCTGTATGACTTTAAAATACGTAAATTAATTCACTTATTTTATATCGGTTTATATTTGAACGGGGAAATACGACCTCGCCTCGCTCGACAGTGACGGGCTCCATCTCGGCAACGCTGTACAGTTTACCCCGGAGCGGCTGGCTGGTGAATCATGCCTTATTTCCACGAAAAAATACAAACCGATATAAAATAAGTGAATTAATTTACGTATTTCAAAGTCATACAGCATAACTTCTTGATGTATAAGGATTACAACGCGACCAAGAGCTATATTTTCCAACCACCCCGAGCCGAGAAAAAGTTACCTTACAAAAATGATAACAACTTTGTATTTTGGACAAACAAAATTTTGTAATTAATAAACCAGTTATACAACATTCCAATGTATATTGTGTTAAAATTTGCATTCGATCTGATGACGGGGTTTTGAGATAATAATTTATAAATGTGACGCATGGTTGAAACACGCTTAAAAACGGGCACATGTTGTGTTCCAACTGCGATAAAAATATTAAAATATAAATTAAAAATTCCAAACCTACATGAACTAACGTAAAATAGAACGACGAAAATGATGATGTTATTGGATTTTATGTAGGTCTATTGGTTACTTCACAAACAACCTTCAAACTCGAGTGCACATAATACTTTGGTCGACAGTAGTTCTTGTCCTCAGCCTACCTACATAACTAAGTTTGCTATTCCTGGGCCCCTCCACAATTTACGCCTTCTATTTATTAGCAACTCCAGAACTTACTCTCTCTTCTCCCTTACTCGTCTCAATACCCCCCTCATTTTTTACTACCTAATCTACACATTGATCATCATTCCACTGCAACACCTAATTTTAAATACTTCTACTTCCTTCTTTCCTTCTGCAACAAGAGTCCAAGTTTCACTTCCATTGAGCGCCACGCTCCAGGCAAAGACTTTCAAATGACTACATCAAATACATTTGAAAGTCATAAACAGACGTCTTTTCCGTTGAAAAGAGATCGTGGCTTATGTTAACCTATTTTTCAAATCCTCTGTGTTTTGTCCTACACGGATTAGTTTGCATTCAAATTAGCATAATAATATTAATGAAAAAATGAAAATCCACAACCTGCTTCCAGTCTCCGACTGGGTCAGGAATGGAATGAATGAAGCCCCCATCAAGCGGCGAAGATATGAACTGTGCCGGCTGCCGAAGCCTGTCGCACTCCTCTGGGGCAATGATTAAATGAATGACAGATGAAATGAAATGATAGTGGGGAGTATTGCTGGAATGAAATTTTTGACAGGGAAAACCGGAGTACCTGGAGAAAAACCTGTCTGCCTCCGTTTTGTCCAGCACAGATATCACATGGAGTGACCGTGATTTGAACCACGGAACCAGCGGTGAGAGGCCGGCGTGCTGCCGCCTAAGCCACGGAGGCTCTTCATAATAATAATAATAATAATAACAATAACTCTGTAAATGCGTGTCATTAGTTCGTATTTTCAGTCACTGTACCATTGTAAAATGAGTGTTTTATGAATCTGTAAAAAGAAATTATTAATAATAATAATAATCGCTGATGTAGACTTTCTTTTCATCGAATATCCTCCCAGCTCTGCGAGGAATCATTCCTCTAGCGTCGCATGGACTCTCTTTGGTAGATGAACCCACCTTGTCAGCAGATACAACTGGGGATTTTGACAGGCCAAAAACGCCCAGCGACGCGTAACTTATGTCTAATTAAGGAAGGGCCAGGTAAGGGGTTTTGGAAGGAAATTCAGACGTGGACCTTTCCCGGCACTAACTGGTGGATGAAATGGGAAACAACAAAAGCCATCTTCGGGACAGCTGAGGTGGGATTCGAACATGGCGCTCTCAGCCATCATTACTGGTAAAATTTAAAATAAATAAAAAACATGAAAAAAAATTAATTAAAATTAAAAATATTAAAGACAAAAAAAACAATAAATAAAAATAACAAATGAAACAAATATAAATATAAATAAAAATTCAAAATTCAAAATAAAAAAAAAAAACATTGAAATTAAAAATGAAAATAATTCTTTTAAAAACTTATCTGAATAATTTAGGGGCTTTGTGACATCGTGGTAAAGTAGCCCCGTGTACTTGTGTGTGTGTGGAATTGTGCGATAACCTTTGCCTCAATTAATAGTGATAATTAACTAATATATGTAATATTTTTTCGGGAGTGTGTTTACATATTTATACTTTGTACCCCGCCCATGGATTGGGCAAATTCGTGTTGAACGACTGAAGAGCTGCTATCAATGACATCGTGATGGTTGTATTAAAGTGTGTATTTGTAATTCATATGAAGATTGGGAAGGAGCCGGCCTTGGCCTTAATTTAGGAACCATCCCTGCAATTGCCTGGAGTAGATGTGGGAAACCACAGAATCGAATCCGCCTCTTCTCAGTTTTGCCTCACGAGACTCAGTGTACCCCGTCCCAGCCCTCATACCAGAATTAAATTTCTTGGCAGAGCCAAGATTCCAATCTAGGCCTCTGCGGTGACAGCCAAGGTAGGTAGAAGTCCTATATACGAGAGGTCTTATACTAGACAACGGATGCCTTTCATGGATTGTCTCCTCTCGTCAGGTATCTGACCCCCTAGAACGGGAATCAAACCCGTGATTCATTGAAGAAGCCAGGATGAAGGATATCTGTTGTATTAATGAAAGTTTCTCACTCATGGCGAAGCGTGAGGTACCCTAGTCGTCTCTAAATTAACTTGCGTGTTGATGGGCGCGCCAAAAAATTTCTATCTCATTAAAATGAAAGCGCAACGCTCAAAGTAGAAACATGTTTGATGTTACTGAAATTAAAAGCGCTAGTCTTTCACTAGCCTGTAGCAGCACTTCCTCGAAAGCCATTCCCCAGGCAAGTCTGGGCAACTGCTTCTGCTATATTGAGCTCTCTTTCAGTAGATCTGTCCGCAAACAGATTTCAACTGGACGTCCTCCATTTCACTCTGTCATGAGCATCTTGCATACGCTTGTAACTTCTTCCCCCCTTCACATCTGTTAACATTCCAAATCTTCTTCTTCCTCTCCCTATTTTTCCTTCTACTTTTCCATCCACGATTCTTTGTGGTAGTCAATTCCTACGTAGTACGAAGTATGTAACCCATCCGAGATTTTCTCCTCTTCTGTGTCATTCTCGTGAAACTCCTATCCTCTCCTGATCTTCAAGGCCCTCAAGGAGACAGGGTGTGTCCAGGCACCCTGGATAGTGCTACACCCTCAAGGACTCACGGCTGGTGAGTTTGGGAGTTGGCGATTTCGAAGGATTCCTGAGCTGGGTCCGCTTTGTCTCCTTTTTCCTCTGACATTTGGGTGGGCCCTCTACTCTTTCCCCTTTACTATCTGCCTTTCATGGCTCTCCTTCCTTGCAAGTCCCTCATTCCTCATTCCTCGAGGATTGAGGGCATTTCTTTCCTTCCTGTCCTTTATTTGCCTTATCGTTTAATTCTTTACCATTTCTTCTTCTAGTATGAAAGTTTGTAGTTAGTATTAATCTAGTTAGAAGCCTCCGTGGCTTAGGCGGCAGCACGCCAGCCTCTCACCGCTGGGTCCGTGGTTCAACTCCCGGTCACTCCATGTGAGATCTGTGCTGGACAAAACGGAGGCAGACAGATTTTTCACCGGGTACTCCGGGTTTCCCTGTCAACATTTCATTCCAGCAACACTCTCCACTATCATTTCAATTCATCTGTCATTCATTTACTCATTGCCCCAGAGGAGTGCGTCAGGCCTCGGCAGCCGGCACAGTTCATATCCTCGCCGCTAGATGGGGGCTTCATTCATTCCATTCCTGATTCGGTCGGAGACTGGAAGCAGGCTGTGCATTTTCATTTTCATTAGTTATAACTTAGTTTGCATTCTCATCTCTTCTTTCACTATCACCCATACCATTAGGGGCCGATAACCTAGATGTTAGGCCCCTTAAAACAACGATTATAATCATCATCGCCTGCATATACGCCCCGCCACGCGACAATTCTGAGTGCCTCAGGGGTGTCCAGTTCCGTCAGCCGTCATGCCTGCGTACCAGGATGTCAGGTCCGATTTCGGAGCCTTGCAGTTCCATCTGACAGCTGATTTTCCGCACGGTGTCCTCTTATAGTAAGACGATTGCGTCCACAAAGTTTCAAGATAGGTTTCGACCTGTCTTACCTGATGCTTCCCTTGTAAGTTCAATGGATTTCCAAGGTCAAGTCATTATAACATTATGCGAACTCTCTCTCCACTGGCGGGTTCAGTGACGTAGCTGGTAGCATGCTGAGCTTCCATGCCCTAGGTCGCAGGTTCAAACCCGGTAGAAGCGTTAAAAATCCCCAGTATGCCTTCCTTTGGCGGGGAAGTAAAGCCGGTGGGTCCATGTCATAGATTTATTGCATGTAAAAGAACCTGCCACTAACTAAATTTGGTTGGTTGGTTCTTAAGTTTAGGGGGTGGGACAACGCGGTCATGTAGCCCCGTGTACTTTGGGTGTGTGTATAATCTGTCTGATAACCGGTGTTAATTGTGATGACTGTATTAGTGTGTGTTATCTGTTATTTAATTTAAGTACTGCAACTTAGAATTTTTCAAATAGTTGCTACTTTTGCCACCAAGCGCCACCGTCAACGACTACTAGGCCAAGTTCAGAACTTAGCTACTAGACGCCACTGCTGTCGGCTCTTGGCAACGAACGTAGAAACCTAAGAGCGTTGTTTACATTCTTAACTTATCTAATTTAGCTTCACACAGGTGCAATTAGTGGAAGGTTCTTTAACATGCCATGAATCTATGACATGGAATCGCCGGCTTTACTTCCCCTCCGAAGGAAGTCCTACTGTGTGAAGCAAAATTTGTAGGTTAGGTTTGATTAAAGCTCTTAAGTTCCAACGTTCGTCACCAGGCGCTGGTTGCGATGGCATCTAGTAGTAGCCAAGTCCACAGCTAGGTGACGTGGACGGTAGCATTTGGTAGTGAAAGTAGGAACTACTTGAAATTATCGTCTGCAGTCCTTACTTGAATTTAAAAAGAGTCCTCTCGGCACGCCGGAAGGCGGAGGTAGATTTCACCGGACAAACTTGGGGATAGGCGAAGATAGGCAGAATATGCAGGTTTTCGTAGAAGGATCAGACCTCATTTATTGCGAGAAAGTCTTTTATAATTGGAGATTAATTTACTTTGTTTTTCGTCATTTTATGCATATTTTAAACATTTTATTGTCTTATGATGACGGTAACCTTCTTGTCATTTGGAGTCCATTTTTAGCCTATTTTCAATTTTGAAAAAATAGGCTAATGAGAACACCTTTTGTCCGTGTGTGTGTGCGTGTGTGTGTGTGTGTGTGTGTGCGTGAGTGTGTGTGTGTGTGATTCGTGTGTGTGTCCCCCCCTAATAAAATCTAAACGGCAGGAGCGATTTCAATGAAACTCGGAAAGTTCATAGCACTATTCCCGGCGACCTCGACCGTGCCCTTCAAATGTTGTTACGTCTCACCAATCCAACATGGCGGCTGTGCGAAATATTTCACCAGCATTCAATATCTCCGAAACTAATACCGATATTACCCTGACATTTTCTATGGTTATAGAAGGAACTACTATAAGTTCACTCATGTGACTTTTGAAAACCTGGTAACTACAAAACCAACATGGAGGCCAAGCGAATTTGCGACTTTTAAATAGACGTTTATCGCGATTTGACCAACCAAACGCAATGAAACTTGGTACAGTATATGTTTATATACATTGTAATGCACCGACATCTAACTTCGTTCAATTGTTTACATAATCACAAGATGGCGGATGTGCGAAATATTTCATCGGCATTCTATATCTCTGAAACTATTAGCGGTATCTCCCTAAAATTTTGTTCGGAGATAAAGGGCACTACTGGAAGTCCATCTATAAGACTTTCAAAAACCGGTTAACTACAAAACGAACATGGCGGCCAAGCGAATTTTGAAAATTTTAAATAGACCTTTCTCGCGATTTAATGTTCCAAGCGCACTGAAACCTGGTACAGGAAATATTTATACACATTGTAATCCACTGGTATCTAATTTAGTTCAATTGTTTACATAATCTCAAGATGGCGGCAGTGCGAATTTAAAAATTAAGTTTTTATTTCTTGTGATGTAGTCATGCGATCGAAGTGAAAGTTTGAATAATGAACCTACGCAATAATTTTCCTTTAATGGTACATGACTCTATGGCCTATACATTTAACAATCCAACATGGCGACCATCCGAAATATTTAGACGATACTTAATATCTACGAATCTATTTCAGCAATCAAACTGCATTTTTTAATGTTCATATGGACTATGAACTTAAGTTCACCTATAGGACTTTAAATAACCTGGTGATCACAAATCCAACATGGCGGTGACGCGAATTATAAATATTTACGTGGACGTTCCTCGCAATTTAACCAAACGCGTGCAGTGAAACTTGGTACAGTAAACCCTTATACGAATGTTAATCCACTGGCATCTAATTTCTTTCAATTGTTTCCATAACCTCAAGATGGCAGCTGTGAAAAATTTTAAAATCTCCTTGTTTTTTCTTGTGTCCTAATTATGCGATTGAAGTTTGAATACTACACGTACACAATAATCTGCATGTAACAGTACATAACACTAGGACCTACATATATAAAATCCAACATGGCGACCATCCGAAATATTTAGTCGGTTCTCAGTATCTACGAATCTATTACAGCAATCAAACAGAAATTGTGTATGTTAATAGTGGCAATTAACATAAGTAGGATATATGAAAATAGGCTGTATAGTTCTTCACGGAACTACTTGTTATACTTGTGGTCACACTGTCCTTATGCAAGGTTTCGACACTGATGTGTAACTATGTAACGGTCTGTTACTTCTTCACGCAAAATTATATCTCCCGCAGAGATTTTGGTTGGTTCCTCAGTTTAGGGGCTGCGACAACGTGGTCATGTAACCCCGTGTACTTTGGGTGAGTGTAGGATCTGTCTGATAAACGGTGTGAATTGTGATGGCTGTATTAGTCTGTAATTCAGGTAAGGACTGCAGACGGTCAATATCAAGCAGTAGTTCCAAATGTTGCTACCAGATACTACCGTCAACGACACCTAGCTGTGAACTTGGCTACTAGATGCCACCGCAACCAGCAACTCGCAACGAACGTTGGAACTTCTCCTCCAAAGGAAAGCATAGTGAGCGATTTTTAGCGCTCTTAGAAAATCTGACGGCTTTGGCCGGCTTTGAACCCGCGACCTTGGGCGTAGAAGTTCAGCATGCTACCAGTTACATCACCGAAGCCGCTTCACACTTAGTCAGATGGAAATTTGAATCTGATCTCGTGCAATTGCGTTGTCATGGCAACGTCTGATGGCTCATCCCTCATCAATTTAGGTGTTGCCATGGCAACCACTGATAGCTCTTGTCATTTTCTTATAATTCCGAAATCATTTTTCTCATCCCTTGGCGTAATGGTGGGTCATATCAAAAATTCTTTCAGACAAAAGTTTTAGGTAATTATTAGGGGAATATTGTCCATTTTGTACGGTTTTTATATTGTGCCTAATAAGAGAGATATGATTATTGTTTCCCGAAAAACCCACTTTTTCCCACCCCTTTGGTCAGTGGTTGGTGCTATAAAAAAACTCTTCAAACATAAATTTTTGTCTTTATCCGACACATAGTATGAACTTGGAGCGGATTCGATATTTCACATATTAAGAGAGTTATAGCAATTTTTCACTTTTTCGAAATAAAGCCCCCCCCCCTTTTTTAACCCCCTTCGACCGATTTAGCCCAGTAACGAACTCAACTGAGATTTTATAGGTATACATATTCGGTAAAAAATTCAAAGAGATTGGTGCATAATTATGGCAGTTATCGTGTCCACAAGAAACTGATATACATATATCTTCTTATATATAAAAGTGAAAGTCTGTATGTATGTATGTATGTATGTGGGTGGGTGGGTTGGTTCCGTATACAAATCTACACCGTTCCACCAATCTCAACCAAATTTTGCATACACATAGTTTAGGACCCAGAAGAAACCGCTGGCTACTTGAATTTTCGATAGTCTTTCTCAATCTGCTGATTTTGGCCCTTTTGCACTCAAGCACAGGCTAATCAAATCATAAAATATACTCCTGAAGGAATGGCAAGGCACATAGTTTCCATGGCAACATAGCTCAAGTCGAGACACGGCCGACTGGATGTCAGTTGCGCTCTGCACTACCGGTATAGAAAATGAGGATCTTTACTTGAAGTCCCGTTAGTTACTCACCTACTCACACAGCACTGTCAACCGAGTTTAGCATAACAAAGACTTGACACTATCTTCTACTATACATTAGTCAAATACCACTCACTCACTCATTCATTCATCACGAAATCTCAGAAATCACCAAACGGATTGGAATGAAATTTGGTATGCAGCTTCCCCAAGGGCCGCAAATGCCCACTAAGAGAGGATTTTTGGATATTCAGGTTCTAAAGGGGTGTTAAGGGGGTAGACCTGCATTTCATTGAATAGCAATATCTCCCGATTGGTTTCATTGGGGGATGTGATCCTCGGCACATAAACTCATCATTAAAAATAAGAAGACACGAGTTTGAGGGTTTTTCGATGAGGTGTATATTATGAGGTGAAAGGGATGAAAAGTGGGGATTGAAAGATTCCTAACGGAGCGTGTATCTCTTAAACGACATAGGCGAGGAGTTTGAAACTCAGCGGGAAAATTTCAGCATAAAAAATAATTAAATATATGTTTGACCATTTTTTCATACATCCAATTTAAGGGGCCCAATTCTGGGGGGGGGGGGGAGAGAAAGTGTCCTAACTGATCGACTGACTGACTCACTCATCAAACTCAGGGGGAAAACTGCTTTAAAGTATGTAAATAGCTTTTCGACAGTTTTTTTCATAAATCAAATTTAAGGGGTTCATGGGGAGGGGTGAAATTTTGAAAAAAGAAAATTGAAAGAAAATGTCCTGACTCACTCACTCACTCATCATCGCCGAGCCAAAATTATTGAAGTTAGAAACATGAAAATTTGGGGATATGTTCATTGTATGTCAAAACCGTCTACGAAAGGAGGATTTTCGGATATTCAGATTCTAAAGGGGTCTTAAGATGGTTAAACCTGCATTCCATTGAATAACAATATCTCCCGATTGGTTTCATTGGGGAATGTGATACACAGCATATATAAACTCATCATTAAAAATAAGAAGACACGTGTCTGAGGGTTTTTCGATGTGGTGTATATTATGAGGTGTAAGGGGTGAAAAGTAGGGATTGAATGATTCCTAACGGAGCGTGTATCTCTTAAACGACATAGGCGAGGAGTTTGAATCAAAGCGGAAAATAATCAGTATAAAAAATAAGTAAATATGTGTTTGACCGTTTTTTTCATAAATCAAATTTAAGGGTCCCTTGGGGAGGGGTGAAATTCTTGGAAAAAAAAACAGGAAAGAAAGTGTCCTAACTGATTGACTGACTGACTCACTCATCAAACTCAGGGGGAAAAACTGGTTTAAAGTAAGTAAATAGCTGTTCGACATTTTTTTTTGATCAATCAGATTGAAGGGGTTTATCGGTAGGGGTGAAATTCTGAAGGAAAAAAAATTAAAGAAAATGCCCTGACTCATTTACTCACTCATCATCGCCCTGCCAAAAATATTGAAGTTGGAAACATGGCATTTTGGGGATATGTTCGTTGTATGTCAAAACCGTACACTAAGGGAGGATTTTTGGATATTCAGGCTCTAAAGGGGTCTTAAGGGGGTTAATTCTGCATTTCATTGAATAACAATATCTCACGAGTGGTTTCATTTGTGGATGTGATACTCGGCATTTAAACTAATCATTAAAAATAAGCAGACATGTGTCTAAGGGTTTTTCGATGTGGTGTATTATTAAGAGGTGAAAGCGGTGAAAAGTGGGGGTTAAGGATTCCTAACGTAGCGTGTAGGCCTATCTCTTAAACGACATAGGCGAGAAATTTGAAACTCAGCGAAAAAAAAATCAGCTAAAAAAATAAGTAAATCGGTGTTCGACCGTTTTTTCATAAATTATTTTAAGGGGCCAATGGGGTGGGGTTAAATTCTGGAGGAAAAAAGAAGAGAAAGTGTCCTAACTGACTGACTAACTCACTCACTCATCAAACTCAGGGGAGAAAGACAGCTTAAAAAATAAGTTAATAGGCGTTCGAGCGTTTTATAATAAATCCAATTTAATGGGCCCATGGGGAAGGGTGAAATTATGGTAAAAATAATTGAAAGAAAATGTCCTGTCTGACTCACTCACTCATCACGCCCAGCGAAAACTATTCAAGTTGGAAAAATGAAATTTTCGAAATATGTTTGCTGTATGTCGAAAACGTCAACTAAGGAATTATTTTTGTTTATTCGGGTTTTAAAGAGATGTTAAGGGGGTAAATGTGCATTTCATTGAATAACGATATCTCATGAGTTGTTTCTTTGGGGATGTGATATTCGGTATATAAACTAATCATTAAAAATAATCAGACATATGTCTAAGGGTTTATCGATGTGGTGTATATTGTGAGGTGAAAGGGGTGAAAATTGGGGGTTGCGGGATTCTTAACGGAGCGTGTATCTCTTAAACGACATAGGCGAGGAGTTTGAAACTCGGAGGAAATCAATCAGCTTAAAAATAAATAAATAAAAATAAATAGGTGTTCGACCGATTTTTTTCATAAATCCAATTTAAGGGGCGTATGGGGAGGGGTGAAATTCTGGAAGAAAAACGTCCACTAAGGAAGGATTTTTGGATGTTCACTCTCATCGACCAACCCAAACTATTAAAGTTAGGAGAATGATATTTTGGGGATATGTTTTTTGTGTTTCGAAAACGTCTATTAAGGAGGGATTTTTGGATATCCAGATTCTAAAGGGGTGTTAGCGGGGTTAAACCTGCATTTCATTGAATAACAATATGACACGACTATGACGCGAGCGAAGCGAGGCTAAAAATGAGATGGTGTGTGTCTGTGTATTACTCAATCACGCAAGTACCACTGGTCCGATTTACATGAATTTTACATGGAAGTAGCTGATTTACCTGGTTTTAACATATAGGTTGCTTTTGATTTCAATGCTTTGCACTATTTAAAGATGGCGACCATTTTAGTGACGTCACTACACCCTTTGGTTTAAAACTTTCATATTTCCATTTCAAATAAAAAGAGAACGCTAAGAAATAGCAAACTTCTGATGGTATATACGAGGTTTAAAATTACATTTTCTCTCCGAAAGGTATCTCCAACCGTTAGCGAGTAAAACCTAAATTTGTGCTATAAAACACGGTCAACGCCGAGCGGTGTAGTTGGACAAAATGTTTCATCCTTAATCTCCCTCTGCGCAGCACCTCACCTATCCCCTGTTTTAACTATCACCTTCACATTTTAATTTATTTATGACGCGTAGCGAAGCACGGGTACTACAGCTAGTCTATATATATAAAAGAAAGTCGTGTTAGTTACACTATTTATAACTCAAGAACGGCTGAACCGATTTGGCTGAAAATTGGTGTGGAGGTAGCTTAGGACCAGGAGACGGACATAGGATACTTTTTATCACGTGACGATACACAAAACGTCAAAGAGGATACAAGTCACTATATAACGTAACGCAAATGACAGCTAAAATAAATTCACGAAGGGATGGCAATGCAAGTCGTTTCCAGGCAACAGTAGCTCTTGACGAGACACGGCCGACTGGATGCGATTAGCGCTCTCCACTACCGGTATAGAAAATGAGACTCTTAACATGAAATCCCGTTAGTTACTCAACGTAATTTGTATTCTCTTAGAATCATCATTAACAATGTCGCGACAAAGACGATCTAATCTTTAGTTAGTTAGTTATTGTTGTTTTAAGGGGCGTAACTACGAGGTCATCTGCCCCTGATCTAATCTTTCCCGACAAAGCCATAATGCAAGAAGGATACGAAACATTGCGAATGAAAGTCTGAAGAAGAACAAGAAATTGTCCGTGAAGAGCGCCGCGTTAGTATGGCTCGACTTCGTGCTTCTCAATCACAAGAGCAAAGTGAGGCAGCCCGTGAAACGGCTCGGTTGGCAATGCGAAATCGTCATGGGAACATCAGAGATCAAGAAGTAGATAATTTTCGACGCACAAGAAGAGATTTATCAAGTGCTGATTTGAATCGAGCAGCGTATCGATACGATTGCAGCACTCATTACTGCTTGCATCCTAGCGTTTGCATTGGGCCAATGGACATTGTTTGCGAGTATTGTGGCGCATTGAAGTTTTCCGGAGAAACGCCCGGATTGAGCTGCCTTGGTGAGAAAGTTAAATTGCCATTATTGACTTCGCCACCTGAGCCATTGCATTCATTGCTTTGTGGCGAAACACCCCAATCACGTCATTTTCTTGCAAACACTCAAAAATACAATGGATGTTTCCAAATGACCTCATTTGCGGCAGACATTATCGAAGAACGAGATTCTAGGTCATGCTTTCCGTCAAACCCATCTAGGCTGTGGCACAAATACAAGGATAATATGTCAGATGATATTTTACATCAAATTCGTGTCAGTTCCAGAATTCACGATCTTGAGATGAATGAGGAGATAGATTATCGGGCTTTACTCTTGATCGAAGACATGTGTTACCTCATGTGCGGTAGTTTATTAGTCACGTTAGGAATGCCAGTGACAAATCTTGTACTGAATGACGCATTTAATCAAGAATTGGAACGGGAACATGAATATGATCACCAGGAATTAGATTTAGTAGTTCAAACGAATGTACCCCTGTTGAATCCCCAACAAAAATAAGTTTATGATACATTAATGAAGGCAATTGATGATGAAAATGGTGGTTTATATTTCCTGGATGCCCCTGGAGGAACTGGTAAAACATTCCTCATGTCAGTAGTTTTAGCCACGGTTCGTGCGAAATCCAACATTGCGGTTGCAGTTGCTTTTTCAGGAATGTCAGCCACATTGTTAGAAGGATGTCTTACGGCTCATTCAGCATTAAAATTGCCGTTAAATCTTCAAACTATTGAAGAACCAACATGTAATATTGCAAAAAGAAATCAGCAATGGCCAATGTTTTATCAGCATCGAAAATCATCATCTGGGACGAATGCACAATGGCGCATAAACGTGCATTAGAAGCACTTAACCGAACATTGAAAGATCTACGCAATGTCTCCAGATGTTTTGGAGGAGCAATGATTTTACTGTCTGGTGATTTCCGCCAAACACTGCCAGTAATTCCAAGATCAACGGCTGCCGACGAAATAAACGCTTGCCTCAAATCATCGAATATATGGCGCTATGTGAACTTCAACTGACAACAAACATGAGAGTTGCATTGCTTAATGATACATCTGCTGAAGATTTCTCTGAGCAATTGCTGACTATCGGTAATGGTCGAGTACCTGTCGACGAATCGAGCGGATTGATTTCATTTCCTCATAATTTCTGTAACGAACTTATCAACAAAGTATTCCCAAACATCATTACTAATTACAAAAATTATGAATGGTTGAGTGAACGAGCAATTTTAGTGGCTAAGAATAAAGATGTAGATGACCTAAACTACATAATTCAGAATGAGATCATTGGAACAATCTCTTGACTGTGTAACAAATGAAGATGAAGCCACCAACTATCCTATTGAATTTTTAAACTCCTTTGATATGCCTTGCTTACCACGGCAGAATTTACGCCCAAAGGTTGGCTCCGTAGTAATCATGCTTCGAAACATAAACCAAACAAAACTGTGCAACGGTACGCGTTTGATGGTAAGTAAATTGATGAACAATGTGATTTACGCGACGATACTCAAAGGAAAATTCGAAGGTGAGGAAGTTCTCATTCCGAGGATCCCGATGATCCCAACCGATATGCCGTTTGAGTTTAAAAGACTTCAATTTCTGATCCGTCTTGCATTAGCCATGACCATTGAAAAATCACAAGGCCAATCCTTGAAAGTTTGTGGTTTTAATCTGGAATATCCATGTTTTTTCCATGGTCTATTATATGTGGCATGCTCACGTGTCGGAAGACCAGATGGTTTGTTCTTGCGCCTGATAATAAAACAAAATGTGTCGTGTATCACAAGGGACTTAAGTGCACCAAAATACATGAACAATAAAGAATCATTAAAATACATAGTTTTTTATTTGTATTTCCTAATAAAAAATTGAACTTAATAACATCGAAAATCTGCTTATTTATTGCCTCTAAGGCGGAACAGAGTTCGCCGGGTCACCTAGTATATATATATATATATATATATATATATATATATATACATACATAAATTATACATAAACTTTTGAACTGACGGTGGTTTTGGGGTCTGGGGGATGTGAAACGCGAAGATATGTCGAAATTTTCCGGAAGTCGAAACATAGTACCCATTGCAATAGTAAGCTTTCTAATGAAATCTATTATAATTGGAGATTAATTAACTTTGTTTTTCGTCATTTTATGCATATTTTAAACATTTTATTGTCTTATGATGACGGTAACCTTCTTGTCATTTGGAGTCCATTTTTAGCCTATTTTCAATTTTGAAAAAATAGGCTTATGAGATCACCTTTTGTCCGTGTGTGTGTGCGTGTGTGTGTGTGTGTGTCCCCCTAATAAAATCTAAACGGCTGGAGTGATTTCAATGAAACTCGGTAAGTTCATAGCACTATTCCGGGCGACCCCGACGTGACCTTCAAATTTTGTTACGTCCCACCAGTCCAACATGGCGGCTGTGCCAATTATTTCACCAGCATTCAAGATCTCCGAAACTATTACCGATATCACCTTGGAATTTTGTACGGTGATAAAGGGAACTACTAGAAGGTCAACCATGTAACTTTTGAAAAACTGGTAACTACAAAACCAACATGGCGGCCACGCAAATTTGCGACTTTTAAATAGACGCTTCTCGCGATTTAACCAACCAAACGCAATACAACTTGGTACAGTATATGTTTATACACATTGTAATGCACCGACATCTAACTTCGTTCAATTGTTTACATAACCAAAAGATGGCGGATGTGCGAATTATTTCACTGGCATTCTATATCTCTGAAACTATTACAGATATCACCCTGAAATTTTGTACGGAGATAAAGGACACTACTGGAAGTTTATCTATGAGACTTTCTGAAACCGGTTAACTACAAAACGAACATGGCGGCCAAGCGAGTTTGAAAATTTATAATAGACCTTTCTCGCGATTTAATGTTCCGAACGCAATGAAATCTGGTACAGGAAATGTTTATACACATTTTAATGCACTGGTATCTAATTTAGTTCAATTGTTTTTATAACCTCAAGATGGCGGCTGTGCGAATTTTAAAATTAAGTTTTTATTTCTTATGTCGTAGTCATGCGATCGAGTGAAAGTTTGAATAATGAACCTACGCAATAATTTTCCTTTAATGGTACATGACTCTATGGCCTATACATTTAACAATCCAACATGGCGACCATCCGAAATATTTAGACGGCTCTGAATATCTACGAATCTATTATAGCAATCAAACTGATTTTTTTATGTTCATAGGGGCTATGAACTTAAGTTTACTTATAGGACTTTGAATACCCTGGTGATCACAAATCCAAGATGGCGGCGACGCGAAGTTCAAATATTCACATGGATATTTCTCGCAATTTAACCATCCGAGTGCAGTGAAACTTGGTACAGTAAATCCTTATAGGAATGGTAATCCACTGGCATCTAATTTATTTCAATTATTTCCATAACCACATGATGGCAGTTGAGCGAAATTTTACAATCTCGTTTTTACTTCTTGTGTCCTAATCATGCGATTGAAGTTTGAATGCTACACGTACACAATAATCATCATGTAACAGTACATAACTCTAGGACCTACATATATAAAATCCAACATGGCGACCATCCGAAATATTTAGTCGGTTCTCAATATCTACGAATGTATACAGCAATCAAACTGAAATTTTGTATGTTGATAGTGGCAATTAACATAGCCTAAGTAGGATATATGAAAATAGGCTGTATAGTTCTTCACGGAACTACTTGTTATACTTGTGGTCACACTGTCCTTATGCAAGGTTTCGACACTGATGTGTAACTATGTAACGGTCTGTTACTTCTTCACGCAAAATTATATCTCCAGCAGAGATTTTGGTTGGTTCCTCAGTTTAGGGGCTGCGACAACGTGGTCATGTAACCCCGTGTACTTTGGGTGAGTGTAGGATCTGTCTGATAAACGGTGTGAATTGTGATGGCTGTATTAGTCTGTAATTCAGGTAAGGACTGCAGACGGTCAATATCAAGCAGTAGTTCCAAATGTTGCTACCAGATACTACCGTCAACGACACCTAGCTGTGAACTTGGCTACTAGATGCCACCGCAACCAGCAACTCGCAACGAACGTTGGAACTTCTCCTCCAAAGGAAAGCATAGTGAGCGATTTTTAGCGCTCTTAGAAAATCCGACGGCTTTGGCCGGCTTTGAACCCGCGACCTTGGGCGTAGAAGTTCAGCATGTTTCCAGTTATGTCACCGAAGCCGCTTCACACTTAGTCAGATGGAAATTTGAATCTGATCTCGTGCAAGTGCGTTGTAATGGCAACGTCTGATGGCTCATCCCTCATCAATTTAGTAGTGTTGCCATGGCAACCACTGATAGCTCTTGTCATTTTCTTATAATTCCGAAATCATTTTTCTCATCCCTTGGCGTAATGGTGGGTCATATCAAAAATTCTTTCAGACAAAAGTTTTAGGTAATTATTAGGGGAATATTGTCCATTTTGTACGGTTTTGATATTGTGCCTATTAAGAGAGATATGATTAATGTTTCCCGAAAAACCCACTTTTCCCACCCCTTTAGTCAGTGGTTGGTGCTATAAAAAAAACTCTTCAAACATACATTTTTGGGCTTTATCCGACACATAGTATGAACTTGGAACGGATTCGATATTTCACATATTAAGAGAGTTATAGCAATATTTCACTTTTTCGAAAAAGAAGCCCCCCATTTTCACCCCCTTCGACCGATTTCACCCAGTAACGAACTCGACCGAGATTTTATAGGTATACATATTCGGTACGAAATTCAATGAGATTGGTGCAAAATTACGGCAGTTATCGTGTCCACAAGAAACTGATATACATATATATATATATATACATACATATATACATATATACATACATAAATTATATATAAACTTTTGAACTGATGGTGGTTTTGGGGTCTGGGGGATGTGAAACGCGAAGATATGTGAAATTTTCCGGAAGTCGAAACATGGTACCCATTGTAATAGTTAGCTTTCTAATTAAATCTACCTAACAGATAACACACACTAATAGTCATTATAATATTAACACCGGTTATCAGACAGATTCTACACACACCCTAAGTACACTAGGCTGCATGACCGCGTTGTCGCAGCCCCAAAACTAAGAAATCAACCATCTCTCTCCGCTATTCTCTAGAGAATGTTCTGGGAAAGGACCGTATGGTTGCCATGGCAACCAGCTGAATATATCCCAGCAGACAAATGTAAACACTGTGTCGTATTCTAAGCCTTATGTATCTTGTTGAGCACAAGTCGTCTGCAAGTCAAGAACCTCACCGCAGCGCAACCAAGGCTTATCCCTCAGCACATCAGCCACACTATTTCTCGGTGTCTCTTCTCTTCCAGGGATTCATCGCAATGATCGTAAATATTACGTTTCCTCCATACATACATACATACATACATACATACATACATACATACATACATACATACATACATACATACATACAGACATACATACATACATACATTTTCATCTGAGATTGCTTTGCCTTTCAGTGTCCAGTCTAGTCTGCAAGCCTCTAATTGCGAACAAGTTGCCTCCATAATAATAATATCGTATGGCCTCAGATGCCGGGTTCAAGCTTTGTTATTTGACACCCAGAGGGTAGCTTGCATGTCGAATTTCGTTGTTCCTTAAAGCACTATAAAGGTTAGATATCTAAGCTCCTTGAACACTATAGCGCTTTCTAGTAGAGAAAAAAAAGGAACTTTGTGTTGGTGGAAACTCCAGAGATTAATTTCGCCATTATGTTCACGGCCTACTGAATTCAAATGGGTTCTTTGAGATGCCAACATGGTATGATATGCGTGTCGTAAATTTTGCCGCCTTTCAAAAAAAATCACTTACCACGGCCAGGAGCGAACCTGCAAGCTTGGGGTTAGTAGACCGACACGTTAACCACTCACCCACCATGGCAAGCAGTTGCCTCCATGATCCCATATTAGCAGTTAGCACTGTGGCCTCCTCTGTGGCTACACCTCTTACTTCGAAATTTTTCAACACTGAATCTAACCTTCGCCTCCTAGGTATACCTCTGCTTCTCTTACCCTCTACACCCCAACTCATTAACCTCTTAGGTAAACTCTCCTCCCTCATTCTCTTCACATAACCCAAACATCTGAGCCACCTAACACGAACAGCTTCATCTAGGGTGTTCATTTCTAACTTAGCCTTTATCCCTTCATTACGGGTATCTTCCTACCATTGTTCCCATCTATTTGTCCCAGAAATAATACGTGCTACCATCATATCAGTTACCTCTAGCTTTTGTATCAAATATCCTGAATCTACCCAGCTCTCACTTCCATACAACAAGGTCAGTGTAAATACTGAGGGAGAATTTTGTCGCTATACTAAATTCTTTCTTGTAGAATACTGTAGATGGCAACTGTGATCACGATGCATTCCTTTTCAATACTATCATCCAGAGAGAATACACAGCGCAAGTAATCTAATTATTAATCTAATTATTCCCTTTTTTCTCCGTATTTTGACACGTTTGATTAAATTTTGTATTTTTTTTATATTGTTCATACTCTCTGCATGCTCCACTACATAAGTAGTACAACATGCACTTACATTACATTTTATAAATGAACAAAATAAATTACATTATAATAATTCAATTACTAGATGACTTAATCTTAACAATATCAAACAATATTATTCATCATTTTTCCTTAGAGCTTGAAAATCCAGAGCATTAACAAATTTAGAAAATTCCTTCAAATACTTCTTAATAGCACAGATTTCTGAATCGGCCAGTTATCATCTATATTAACACTATTGATCAAGAATTGCCTATTATTTTTCACTTCACTGCACACGAAAATTATATGATCTAGTCTGAGGGCTGCTTTTACAGGAACACTCGGGATTACGTATAATTTTAAGTCTGTGTAAGTACGAAGCAATATTTCTATGTCCAGTCAGTATTGTAGTCATATTAGGTATTAAGGTGATTTTGGATTTTAATCTACCTGCAACTGTTGGAAAGAATTATTTTGTAAGTGTGCCTTTTGAAGTTTGTTCCCATTTTTGCTGCCATTCATGAATTGATTCTTCTTTGAGATTTCTTTTAAAAGTTGAGATGGGTATTTTGTATTATCAGTTAATCAAAGTCATTTACAGCCAAATCCATCAAAAACACAAGTCTGTGCCTTCCACCTCAAAAATCGACAGGCAGCTAGAAAATTGCAAGTAATTTGGGAAGGTAAACAATTAGAACACTGCTTCACTCCCAAATATCTAGGAGTAACTCTTGACCGATCACTAACCTATAGAACACACTGTCTGAACACCAAAAGAAAAGTATCTGCACGGAACAATATTCTCCGGAAATTATCGGGTTCAACCTGGGGGACGCATCCTTCCCTCTTGAGAACTTCGGCAATTGCCCTTTGTTATTCAGCTGCAGAATACGCCTGCCCTGTCTGGTGTAGATCTAGTCATGCTAATCAAGTGGATGTTGCCTTAAATGAGACCTGCAGACTCATTACAGGATGTTTGAGATCTACACCACTTGATAAAGTTTATTGTCTAGCAGGTATCCCACCCCCAGATATTCGCCGTGAGTGTGCATCCAGACTGGAGAAATCTAAAGCACTGAACCTGAGGACCCACACTTTATATGGGTATCAACCAGCAACCCAAAGGCTAAAGTCAAGAAGAAGCTTTCTTCATGCAACAGAAAGCCTCACTGAACCACCATCGGACTTTAGAATGAATTCATGGCGTTCAAGATCCAGCCACCTTGCAGGATGGATGATGCCTTCCGAAAGCCTTCCTTCAGGCCACGAGGAAAGTTGGTCAACATGGAAGACACTCAACAGGTTGCGCTCAGGAGTTGGAAGAACGAAGACCAACATGAGAAAGTGGGGATTTGTCTGCGAATCTACACTATGCGAATGCGGTGAAGAACAGACAATGAACCATCTCCTTGTATGCAACTTGTGTCCAACTACATGCTCTCCCCAGAACGTGATTGACGCTACTAAAGAAGCATGTGAACTAGCTGCATATTGGTCAAGCCACATTTGATTAAATTTGTACTTGTGTAGAGCTTAATTGCATTGCTACCTGCCATCAAAAATGATTAATGCTTATAGTACCAGGTTTGAAGTTATATCTTGTAAGTTATAATGTATGTTTCTGACACGATTAAATAAATCAAAGTCATCTTGTTCTGGGCCTTGGAGTGTCCTGTTATTTCAGATAAAACTTGGGAATTGAATATTAAAATGCGTAGTTTTAATAGAATACATACGATATATTTTGTTAATTAGGAAATCCGTTTTATTAAAATATGCAGTTTCTTTTAACTATCAATGAGTGGTGATAAGAGAGAAGGTGATTATATTGGAGAAACCTGATTTGATATGAATTGTAAATATAACTGGAACCTTCTTCGTTCAGGGATGATGAATGTAACAACGGTAAATGAGCAGCCTGAGTTGGTGTATTTTTAATAACCTCTCCTACACAAATTGTGCAGTAGCCCTTGTCCGATTGTTTGACCGCAAGATTAAGTTAATAATTTTGAAACGAAATATGATCCAACTGGTAGTTTACCTTAAAAATGAAATCCTAATAAAGATTTGACTAAGTTAGTATGACAGAGGTGGACAGGGTTTTATCTTATAGACAGGGCCGTGGAAAGTGAGTACGGGGCCAAGGGCTATCACTTACGGGCCCCCTCCGTATTTGTCGTCCCATGACATCGTGTAAATATCAAATTTGCTTTTTTATTTTTAAAGCCTCCTAAAAATGGTTGTGCATTTTTAATTACCTTTTTTGGAACTTAATAATTGTGTTGATTGCAAATTTGCCTTGTCGTTTCTGTTGTATCTGACAGAAAATTTTACTCTCTCTCATCACAAGAACAAGTTCAACGCCTTTCACAATATGATGCACTATAATTCGAACTTTCCGAAGGTACATTACTGTAGTTTAGCGGCAATTATGTTATTTAGAAACTTTTCTCCCTATAAACCAGAGTCATCCAGTCATTGCACTCCGGGAGCGCGGCCGCGCTCGAGGAGCACTGGGCAGTCAGACTAGCGCTCCTTCCCCTACCACCACTACACTGTAGCAGCGAGGAGACCTGAGACAGACGGACGATGCTCAGACCACGCTGACAGTCGTGCGGCCGACGGCTTTTGTGGGTTCGTTGACATATTGATAGGGCTGTTTCACCATTAAAAATATACCGCATATACAAATCGAATTGTACTCCGATGTATGGAGTGTGCAGGAAACGAACGCAAGTGTTGAGTAAGGAATATTGTGATTTATTCCAAACTGAAATGTCAACATATTAGAGAGGAAAATTTAACATTTTACCAATATGAACAGATAGTACAGACCTTGAGTGACTTTTGCTGCGTCGTTTTTATGGAGTTTTAGTTTTGGAGGAAACAATCTTCTCCAAATTGGGTACAATATTTCTGGACATAGCTATTCGTAAACAATTGCACAAGTTTCTATCACTCATCGTTGAACGATGTTTACTTTTGGTAAGCTTAAGAACCGAAAAGAAACGCTCACAAATATACATTGAGCCGAACATGGACAGAACTTTACCTGCATGTTTACACAAAAGGGGATATTCTCCTTGCGGAAAACCGCTCTAAAATTCTTCTAAACTTCGTGACATTAGAAAGCGGGCTTTAAGACGAACATTGCACTGCAGTTCAATCAGCTCTAATTGAAATAGCTGTGGAATACTGCCTTCACTAAGAGAAAATGGTCGAACAAAATTATCTAACACCGCATGGAGTTCGCGCTCAGCCAGCCAAGCACCTTCCCCCACTACCTTCCATCCAAGCGTACGGAGCACTGGCTTAGAGCGCGGCCGGAGTGTTCGCGCTCGGGGAGCGTTGTGTGGATGGCCCTGCAAACAGTTGAATCTTTACTATTTCTCTGGCCGAGAAATTTTGAAGATAATATTTACATGTTCTCTTGATAGTATTTTGTAGCATATTCAATTGATTCAGATACACTGAATATCATAAAATGTCAAATTTGTTGGCAAATACGTAAAATTGTCTACTCTGGGTTTTTCTACTTTCGCGGGGCCCTCAGGAAGACCTGGCCCCAGGGTTACAGCCCCGTTTGCCCCTGCCTCTCGTGGGGCCTCCTTATTGTAAATGGATTCCACCTGTCAATTATCACTGAATATTACAACTTTATGCCATTAACGAGATAGGCCTATTGCTTCCTATCTCCAATTCCCCATTCATCAAAGAACCCCGTCCTCATTACTGCGAGGTTGTTGCACATGCCAGCCATTGATTCTCACTTCCAGATGAATTATTCATAACAGCTCCTCCGTGGTAGGTGATAACTTGCCGTACGTCACGGAGTTGAGCAACAATATCGCGAGTACGGGAAACAGTTAACTGCCAATTCATATTAGAGAGATATGTAATTCAGAGGAAATGGAATGTGAAATCCGTTGGCTCACAACGTGATTGTAACAGTGACTATTCCTGTATTTTGTGGCGAGTAGCTTTCCGAGCGATAAGTGGGGGAGAGGAACAGTAATATGTGTACCTTGACTTAGCTCGACATCTACTGTCGGAGTCATCTTATTGATGATGTTGATTATTGCTGTTTTAAGGGGCCTAACATCTAGGTTATCGGCCCTTAATGGTTTGGGTGATCGTGAAGATGATAATGAAATGTAAATTATAACTAAAACTAACTACTAACTTATATACTAGAAGGAGAAATGTAAAACAAACGGAGAATAAAGCAAATAAAGGACAGGAGTAAAAGAAATGCCCTCAACCCTCGGATGAATGCGGATTGAGGGACTTGGAAGGAAGGAGAGACATGAAAGGCAGATAGGAAAAAGGAAGAGGAGAGGGCCCGCCCCAGAGGTAATGGATAAATGGGGGAAAACCGGACCCAGCTCAGGATCCCTCGGGGTCGCCAACTCCCGAACTCACCAGCCGAGAGCCCCTGAGGGTGTAGCACTATCTAGGGTGCACCAGAAGTGGTGGGACTACATACACCCTGCCTCCGAGTGCCTTGAACAGAAGGCAGGAGATAACATGAAAAGAAAAAGATGGCTGACCCCTCGCAGAAGGAGGGTATCAGAAAAGATGAGATAAGGGCCAATTAAAGCGGGAAAGGAAGAGAGTCCCTAGGCTCGGATACCCTAATACCGTCGGGGTCGGAAAAGAACAAGTGTTGACCAAGTGAAGTCGACAGGAAAGAAGACGGAGAGGAGTCCGTCACAAGTAAAAGGAAGCGAAGCCGGACTCAGCTGGGGCCCCGTGGTCGCCAACTCACGTACCACTAGATGTGAGCCGCTGAGGTAGGAGTCATCATATTCCAAGCATTCAAAAGGATGTAATTTTTTTTAAGAAATGTTGTGACAAGCCTGCCAATACAGATTGATATGTATTTCTGTGGTTGTCATAATTTTGTTGTTGTTTGAGTCTTCAGTCTTTATCTGGTTTGATGCAGCATTCCATGTTCCCCGCTAATCGTTTCATCTCTACATAGCTACCACACCCTACATCCAAGGCAATATGTTTAACATATTCTAACTTTGGTCTACCTCTACAGTTCTTATCCTCGACCCTTCCTTCCATAACTAAGTTTGCTATTCCTGAGTGACTTAGTAAGTGTCCTACCAAACTATCTCTTCTCTTCATAAGCAGTCGCCAGAAATATCAGTTCTCTCCCAATC
The DNA here is from genome assembly GCA_946902985.2 of Meconema thalassinum. NCBI lineage: Eukaryota > Metazoa > Arthropoda > Insecta > Orthoptera > Tettigoniidae > Meconema > Meconema thalassinum. Next base: position 71,399,314 of record OX336399.1, on the reverse strand, counting down.
GTCTTAATACATCTTCGTTTATAACCCTATATACCCATTTGATCTTCATCATTCTCCCGTAACACGACATTTCAAACACTTCATTTCTCCTAGTTTCTGCGGCTCCAGCAGTCCAATATTCACTTCCAGAGAGCGCCACGCCTCATACAAAGACCTGGTAATAATGATAATGATCGTGTTGCCTCCGGAGAGGCCGAGAGCAGGTCTTTCTACTTGACGCCCGTCGGCGACCTGAGCGTCGTAATGAGGATCAAGTGATGATGAAGACGTCACATACACCCAGTCCCCAAGCCACGAGAATTAATCCCAGAAGATTAAAATCCCTGATGGCTCGGCCAGGAATGGCCACCTGGCCTAAATAAACCTGTTAATCTTAGGGAGGTTCATCCTCTAATAAAACAAGTAGTTCCGTGAAGAAATATACAGCCTATTTTCATATATCCTACTTATGTTAATTGCCACTATCTACATACAACATTTCAGTTTGATTGCTGTAATAGATTCGTAGATATTGAGAAACGACTAAATATTTCGGATGGTCGCCATGTTGGATTTTATATATGTAGGTCCTAGAGTTATGTACTGTTACATGAAGATTATTGTGTACGTGTAGCACTCAAACTTCAATCGCATGATTAGGACACAAGAAGTAACAACGAGATTTTAAAATTTCCCACAGCTGCCATCTTGTGGTTATGGAAACAATTGAAATAAATTAGATGCCAGTGGATTAACATTCGTATAAGGATTTACTGTACCAAGTTTCACTGCACTCGGATGGTTAAATTGCGAGAAACGTCCATGTGAATATGTATACATCACGTCGCCGCCATGTTTGATTTCTGATCACCAGGTTATTGAAAGTCCTATAGGTGAACTTATGTTCATAGCACCTATGAACATAAAAATATTCAGTTTGATTGCTATAATAGATTCGTAGATATTCAGAGCCGTCTAAATATTTCGGCTGGTCGCCATGATGGATTGTTAAATGTCTAGGCCATAGAGCCATGCACCATTAAAGGAAAATTATTCCGTAGGTTCATTATTCAAACTTTCACTTCGATCGCATGATTACGACACAAGAAATAAAAACTTAATTAAAAAATTCGCACAGCCGCCATAGTAAGGTTATGTAAACAATTGAAATAAATTAGAACCAGTGCATTACAATGTGTACAAACATTTCCTGTACCAAGTTTCATTGCGTTTGGAACATTAAATCGCGAGAAAGGTCTATTTAAATTTTCAAATTCGCTTGGCCGCCATGTTAGTTTTGCAGTTAAACGGTTTTTGAAAATCTTATAGATGAACTTCCAGTAGTGACCTTTATCTCCGTACAAAATTTCAGGGTGATGCCGCTAATAGTTTCAGAGATATAGAATGCCGGTGAAATATTTCGCCCAGCCGCCATCTTGTGGTTATGTAAACAACTGAACGAAGTTAGATGTTGGTGCATTACAATGTGTATAAACATATACTGAACCAAGTTTTATTGCGGCTGGTTGGTTAAATCGCGAGAAACGTCTATTTACACGTCGCAAATTCGCTTGGTCGCCATGTTGGTTTTGTAGTTACTATTATTTCAAGAGTCACATAGGTGATCTTCTAGTAGTTCCCTTTATCACCGTGAAAAAATCCAGGGTGATATCGGTTATAGTTTCGGAGGTATTGAATGCTGGTGTAATATTTCGCACAGCCGCCATGTTGGATTGGTGAGACGTAACAAAATTTGAAGGGCCGGTCGGGGTCGCCCGGAATAGTGCTATGAACTTACCGAGTTTCATTGAAATCGCTCCAGCCGTTTAAAATTTATTAGGGACACACACACACACACCTCACACACACACACACACACACACACACACACACACACACACACGCACACACACACGGACAAAAGGTAATCTCATAAGCCTATTTTTTCAAAATTGAAAATAGGCTAAAAATGTGAATTAAAACGATATGAAAAAATTCCCGTTTCAGATATACTTTTGAGGATATTGAATTTGTTTTTAAAATAAGGCAATATTTTTAGGAAAAATCACATTTTATAAAATTCTTTAGTTTTGGTATAAAAATCGCCGTATCAGAATAATATCCCTCAAGTAATTACTGATATTTTGAATATTTTATTAAATGCGTGCTCGCTGGAGAATGAAACCCCCTTAAACGATTCTCTGCTAGAACACTAAGCAATATTTTTTAGACGCTTATTCAAAGGAAGGAAGGAAGCTTGTAGTTTAACGTGACCGTCAATCGCGAGATCATGAGCCACGGGACCTCCTTTTTACGTGGAATCCGAACCACAGGACATGGCATTTCACTTCGAAAATCTCACATGCATTGACCGGGAATCGAACCCGGACCGCCTTGGTGAGAGGCATACAGCTAGACCGCTGAGCCACCAAGCCCCCAGACGCTTATTCAGTCAAACGCACTACGGAGTATATGTAGTTTCAATCCCCTGCTCGTATGTCGGAAATTTATTGCCCTGTAAATCTTGCCACGTAGTTACAAATCTCACAGTGTGTGTTCACAATGAAGTGCACTACGGTAGATCAAGTTAAAATAAGAACCATTTGTTCAAGGGAAAATATACCGCAAGTTAATCAAAATAGTCTCTGACTTATTTAAGATTAACCATGTTGGTCAATTTTTTAGATGCTTAGGTGTTGACTGAACAATAGTTTGTAACTAAAAAGGTTCCACCTACTTAACAACTCCACTTATTCGTATAACACATGGTCATCCAGCCATTGCGCCCTGAGAGCGCTCGGGGAGCACTGGGCAATCAGGCTAGCGCTCCTGCCACTACCACCACTACACTGTGGCAGCGAGGAGACCTGAGACAGACGGACGATATTAGGACCGCGCTGACTAGATACGTACGTACAGTCGTGCGGTCGACGGCTTTTGTGGGATGGTTGACATCATATTGGTAGGGCTGTTTTGCCTTAAAAAAATATACCGCATATACAAATCGGATGTCACTCCGATGTATGGAATGTGCAGGAACCGAACGCAAGTATTAAGTAAAGAATATTGTGATTTATTTCAAACTGAAATGTGAACATTGCCTATTGGAAAGGAAAATTCAACAACACTTTACCAATTTGAACAGATAGTACAGTCCTTGGGTGACTTTTGCTCCGTCGTTTTACGAGCTTTAATTTTGGAGGAAACAATCTTCTCCAAATTGGGTACAATATTTCTGGGCACAGCTATTCGTAAACAATTGCGAAAATTTCTATCGCTCATTGTTGCACGTTGTTTACTTTAGGTAAGCTTAAGAACCGAAGAGAAACGTTCACAAATGTACGTTGAGTCAAACATTGCTCATTTCGACGCGGCGGGCAGACCGCGTGCTCATCCAGCCAAGCTCCTCCCACCACTAACGAAACTACAGTACCTTTCACCAAGGCGCTCGGAGCACTGGCTTAGAGCGCGGCCGGAGCGCTAGCGCTCGGGGAGCGCCGTGTGGATGTCACTGTAACACATACTCAGTACCCAGCATGCGTTGCAATGCCAAAGTAAGTTTTGGCGTTCTAATTTTGTTTGTTGAAGGGCTTTTGGATACACATTCTTTTCCTTTTTTGTTAACTATTTGTTAACGATTGTAAAATGGATAAGTAATTCAGAAACATTCGTGGGAACGTTCACAACAAACCACCAAAGTTTCATCGAAATCGGATGATTGGTATAGGCCTACATACAAACTATCACATAACATTCGTTTTTATATATAGAGACTATCTGAAAATGTCTATAGCTCTTCTTCAGCGTTAGACTTTATTAGCGGGCTTAAGTTTATATCAAATGGCAGCTGACTTCCCCAGGATTCGATCCTGTAACTTTGGGAACAGCAAGCACAAAGCTACCGTTGAGCCACGCAGCCAGTCTGAATATGGAGGACTGTAATTACTGGCCAAATACCGGTTCGATAAAGTCGCTGTGTGACAAGACGCATTGTTGTGGTCCAACACCTTGTTCTGTTTGTTGTTCTGTTTCACAAGCATGACCCATTTGCACGAAGTCTTTCAAGAACCTCTCGGTAAATATGGCAATCATTGTCAGAATGCCCAAACATTACCTGCATCACTAAAATAATTGCTACGGACAACCAGCGTGACTCTAGCGAGATCTACCCTGCACTGTTGGCGTATCACATGTACACCTGCCTTCCATGCAAGTCCCTCGTCTCCAGTGTTGCCCGATCGCACATTATGCTATCATTTCATTACTTAATTGCTTGCCACGGTGGGTGAGTGGTTATCGTGTCGGAATACCAACCCCGAATTTGCAGGCTCGCTCCTGGCCATAGTAAGTGATTTTTGAAAGGCGACAAAAATCATACGTTGTTAGCAAGTTAAAGAACCCATTTGAATTCAGTAGGCCGTGAGTAGTGTATTTGTAACAGTTCAGATGCCTCCTCCCCCTCACACTCCTCACAAGATGGCGGCGGTGCGATATCTCTCGAACGCATGGTCGGATTTTGACGAATGAGGTGTCATTGAACTCGGACTGACACTCCCTTTCCAATGGACAACATATTTCCACACCAAAAAAACCCTACCCCTACTAGGGGGTGAAATTGTAATTTTTAGAGAATCTCTCTTTCCAATTGCAACATGTGAGCGTTTGAATGCCAATACGGAATGAAACGTTGTTCTACATAAAGTGCATGTGTACGGTGGATAGCCACTATGAATTAACATGCTTGTTTTTGTTTTTTACGCATGCCCACTCATGGCTTTTGAAGAGGGTGGGGGAGTGGTTCCCTGTGGACGAGTCCTTGTTGACAGGTCATTGTTGACAAGTCATTGTTGACGGGTCCCTGTGGACAGGTCCTTGTTGACAGGTCCCTGTGGACGAGTCCTTGTCCCTTTGGACTGATCCCTTTGGACCGGCCCCTTGGGCCTGATCCCTATGGACTGGCTCATGATTTTATTTAAATTATATTAAAGGGCCTAACTACATTTGAGTGTGTTGAACTGACGTTGTTCACCAACCCCCACTACTATAATGGGATAACGATATGAAAGGAAAGTGACGAAATACATGTGAACACGTGTGAGATGACCTTATTACCGTCCTCCTTGTGAATCAAGTCACATCCTGTTTTGGTTCATACGTGAGAAAATGCAGGTTCATGTGTAAAATGACCTAACACACAAGTGTACACATGTGCACGTGCACGATAAGAGCTAATAAGTCACAACCTGTTTTGACAGTGGTGGGAATAAGGCTAGAGACATGTACAAGTAGTCAAATTACTCCGGCAGACAACCCCTTTCCTATGGATAACTTATTTCTACTCAAAAATAAAATCTACCCCTACTAGGGGGTGAAATAATAATTTTTAGGTAAAAGTCGCTTTCCATGTGCAACATGTGGGAGTTTGTATGCCAATATGAAATTAAACTCGTTCCACATAAAGTGCATGCATACAACAGAATGCCGCTATGATTTATCATTTTTGTTTTTTGTTTTACGAATGCGCAATTGGTTTTTTTTGTAAGAGGGCGGGCTTTTTGAATAATGATTTATAGATAGGTTTTTTTTACAAATTAACCAAAGGTCCAAAAACTAATAGGTCATCGGCTTTTTAATATCTTATGAACTAAGAAAGCTAGGGATTTGTATGAGGGGTCGTTGGACTTGGGGTGACGCCCTGTTTTTGAATGTATTATTCATTTTTTTCAAAAGGGCCTAACTGCACTTTCGTTAATATCTCGCTATCTAATAATCACAGAGGGTCAAGTGAGGTGTCATAGGACTTAAAATGGCCAACCCCTCCCCATGACCAATGAATTTACCCAAAAAAAAACAGCATGGTCATTAACCTAAGATTTTATCAACTAATAATCAGAGAGGGACAAGTGAGGTGTCACAAGACTCAGGATGGCCAACCCTTTTCCATGACCAACGAATTTACCCAAAATACCCAAAACAGCAAGGTCATTAACCTAATATTTTATCAACTAATAATCAGAGAGGGACGAGTGAGGTGTCACAAGACTCAGGATGGCCAACCCTTTTCCATGACCAACGAATTTACCCAAAATACCCAAAACAGCAAGGTCATTGACCTAAGATTTTATAAACTTATCAGTAGAGAGGGTCAAGTGAGGTGTCATAGGTCTACGAATGGTTAACCCTTTCCCATGACCAATGAATTTACCTCAAAAATTCAAAACAGCAAGGTCATTGACCTGAGATTTTATTAACTAATAATCGGATATCAACATGTGAGGTGTCATAGGACTTAGAATGGTCAACCCTTTCCCATGGCTAATGAATTTACCCAAAAATACCCAATACATCAAGGTCATCGACCTGAGATTTTATAAACTTATAATCGGATATGGACCGGTCCCTTTGGACTGGTACCTATGGACTGGCCCATGCAATTATCCAAATTATGTCAAAGGGTCCGGTCCAAAGGGATCAGCCAAAAGGACCTGTCCACAGGGACCCGTCAAAAATTACTCCATTCAGAAAGGGCCCTTACACAGGGGCTAGTCAACAGGGACCAGTCCAAAGGGTCAAATCAACAGGGATCAATGAAAAGGGGGAAGCGCGTCATGTAAGTCGTTGCGCGCCGCCGCCGTGGGAACATAGGTGTTTATCAGCAGTCTCCGGCAATGTTCGGGAGAGTAACCTTGAAAAGTAGCTGAAACTCGGTAGTCGAAATCATAGCTTGACCCGTTTCTTACCTATATGACAAGGTTAGGTTAGGTAAATTTAGGTTATGTTAGGTGAGCAGAGGTTAAGTCTTAAAATATTCCCTCTCTTATGTGTTCAAAGCCGATTCACCCTGAACAGTCAGCCCAAACTTTAAATATGTATTTATCATTACATTAAGAATTAAAGCAAACTTAATTAATTATGAATGGCGTTTTTTGTTACTGTTCAATGTAGACAGAATATATGCATTAAATGATAGACTCAACGCAAAATGTTTTGAGTGTTGAATTTCGATATTGATAAATTGGTTTAATGTTAGGGGCAGTGCACACTTTCCATGTCGATAATTTATATAGGCTAGAAGGATGGTGTTGCAAACTTCTGATGTGTATTTCCAAATTTCCTGCATAGTCTATTTCATAGAAATTTCCTGTAACTTAGAAGTTCATGCTGATTTTGTCTTTGTGTTTGACATTGCAACTACAATGGTTGATTGGATATTCTTTGTCAACTTTCAAATCATGTAATTCATGTCAGATATGTTGGAATTTTTGTTCATGTGTGAAGCTATCAAGTACCGATACCTAATTGGTCACACAACTGTTTCATAATGAAAATCTTGATCTCTGATTCATTGGAGAACTGTTTACGCTTGTCTGAACCAAGACTAACTGACTACTCACTGCTAAGGTTTAGAAATTACATTTACTCAAATCACATTCTGGTAAAAAAAAAGATCATGACTACTATAAACTGCTACCACTCTTCCACCACTTTGCTAACACTTTTCTACCATTTGACTCTCACTTTTGCTCTTACTTTAAACTGCACATACTACAAACTATCATTTTTATTATCGAGTTAACTTTACTAGAGATTAGTTTATGCTTAACAGTTGACATGGAAGTATCAACGACTAGCTATGGTAAGCCATGTGCTTACTATAAAGGATATGCATATATTGTAAAAAGAACTAATATAAAATGAAACTGTTATTTGGTGCTGTTCGAAACAACGATCTAAAAAGTGTCGAGGAATGATTAAAACAAAAGGCTCCAACATACTTATTTCAATCGATCATCATTGTAAATCTCAAAATAATACTCATTTAAATGGACAAAATACTCTAACCAAGGTAAAAAAAGCAAGACCAAGAAAAAAATAGTGTGGCTCAAGATAGTGCTCTGTTTGTTAAAGAGCATTAATTATCTCCTGAAAAAGACATGTTAGGATAGTCGTTAACGTCTAAGAAACCTCTAACACTATCAAAGACAACACAAACTATGCCAAAGGTTGTTGCATTGCAAGATGAACAAAAAGGATTAGATAGTAGTAGTGATGATGATTATATTGATGATAATTATATTGATGATGATAACCATGATGATGATGATGATTATGATGATGATGATGATGATGATGATGATGATGATGATGATGATAATGGTTTACACCCAAAAAATCATTTGTTAATTTTGTTTACTGGAACAATCCCAATAAGCTAATCCAGCGGCTTCAGTACTTGCATACCTGTAAACAGGCTGGTCATACTAAATATGAGGAAGAACTTTTGGATATAGAAAATGAGCTTCGTGATGCTAAAATTATAGTGTAATGAATCCATGTAACCGCTTAAACTATTTCTTATCAATACATGTAATATTTTCTACCACTTTCCTACCACTTTGCTACCACTTTTCTAGTTTGCTACCACTTTTCTACCACTTTGCTACCACTTTTCTACTACTTTTCTGCCACTGTGCTACCACTTTTCTACCACTTTGCTACCACTTTTCTACTACCTTTCTACTACTTTTCTGCCACTTTTCTAGTTTGCTACCACTTTTCTACCACTTTTCTACCACTTTTCTACCACTTTGCTACCTCTATGTTACCAATTGTCTACCACTTGTCTACCACTTTGCTACCACGTTTCTACCACTTTTCTATCACTTTTAACTGTACATATTAAATATAAAAGCCAACGCTAAATAATTCTATTACCAGAACAGAGATAACCTTTGTAGTGTGAAAATGATACTAACAGGTTAGTTACTACTATGGAACTTACTACAACTAACCGAGGAAAACAACGTGTACTCTATAAAGGCTACTCTTATAACTATAGACGACAAAATGTAAAAGGAATAATATTCTGGCGATGCTAAAAACAGAGGTCAACAAGATGTAGAGGCAATATGAAAAGTAGAAATGGTGTGGTTTTAAGTGTGAGTGATCATCAATGAAGTGCTCCAGACAAAACACTGATGGTGCTGGCAAAAAATCATCAGAATGCTAATAAGTTAGTACAAGAGAAAGATGTTGCTACTCAAAATAGTGCATTGTTTGTTGAGCAACGTTTAACCCCTGTTGTAAAAGTTATGTTGTATCCATCTTCCACGCCTCAAGAGTCATCAACATCACAGACTATGCAAGAGGTAGTGTTGTTGTTGTTTTAAGGAGCTGAACTACAAAGTCATCTGCCTTGTTATGCAAGTGGATCGAAAAGGACTAGATAGTAATAGACAAAAGAGAGTTGTAGTTTGTATATAACTATTGTGCAAGTACTTACATTAAATAAATAAAAATAGTGTATGGGTATTGTCTGTTTTTCTTAATTGCTATCCCTATGTCCCACTATTAATGCAATTGTTAACCATCAACAGCCTCTGACTATGTTCGCAAAGAGAGTGACCTTAAACAATACACTCTATCTATGGTTTGTGTACCGAGTACACAATAATACGGTGTGGTCAAGCCATGTTGAGGTAATAGTTATATCAGGTAAGGGATTCGAACCCTTACTTTCTTGTACAGAAAATTTGAACTTAAATCAAACACCATAACCACTCGGTCAACCTGACAGTTACTAATTTAATTATTTTTGTGGACTTGAGTGTTTATAAAACTTTTTCCAGTATACATTGACTAAACCACTTGTTTGTTTTGAAATATAGATTTTGTTTTGTTTGACCATAACATTTCAGTTATGAGTCTTGTGAACTGGGTGTTTAATATAGGGTTGAAGGCATTTTAAAATAATTTTAGAAAAGCTCTTAGGCATCGTGTCATGGGTTTTAGTAATGCATTACTGTTCGTTGACTAACATTTACCGTTACACAACATTATTTTGGTGAGCTCTACATGTTGTTGTTTGAGTCGTCAGTCTTTTGACTGGTTTGATGCAGATCTCCATGCCTCCCTGCCCCGAGCGAAACGTCTCATCTCTATATAACTACCACACCCTACATTCAAGGCTATCTGTTTAACATATTATAACCTTGGATCCCCCCTACAAGCTCTTGGGTTCAATTCCTAGATTTAACAAAAACTTTTAAAAGTGGTATGACAACTAAAACTAGTCTACTCAGTCTCGAGTGGTCCAAATAAGTAGAGAGGGTTTGATTCACACCTCAACCATAGAGCACCATGTTCCTTTTTTTTTTATAATGATAGCCATTTGTTCAATTTCACATTTCACACATTGCAATTTGTCAATTTTCCATTTGCATTTTTTAAAATGACAGTTTTATGTTTTTCAATTTCATGATATGGAAACATGGATTTTTCCATTTTCATATTTACACATTTGTCAATTTCCCATTTGCATATATTTTCTTAAATGTCCGTTTAAGGTTTTTAAATTTTGTCTATATGGAAACATGGATTTTCCAATTTGCTGTTTACAAATTTTTTATATATTTATTTTGTGTGTATGTTGAAAAACGATATTTCCAAAACAAGATTTTTTAATTTTCATTTTATGATTTTGTAAATGATCTTAATGTGTGTGCTTGACCATGGCAATAATACAGTCTATCTATGTGTTAGTGGAACCATAGAGGCTTATTACTACTGCAAATAAGAATGTTTTACAAAAAACGACTATCTACCACTGCATTTGAAAAAACAAAACGATTGAAAAAAATCTATTTCCCATTCATATATAAGTGCTAATTCTCCCTCTCCCCACCCTACCTCACCGTATTTTCTCTGGTCAAACAACCAATGCTACCCACACACACATACAAGCTTTCTATATATCTCTCTCTATATATATGTTTTCTCTTGTCCACGAGATAAAAATTATGGTTGCTGGATTGTATCCTGCACTGTTTATGCGACATACCTTTGCCAGTTCATAAAACCGTTAGGTATTTCTCTACACATAGCGATTTTACCACTGCTCTACCTACGCCTTTTGCTTGTTTGGCTTTCTTACAGTCTAGTATGTGATACGAAGCATTAACTGTATGTCAAACCCAGTCCACGTTTGTATTTGTAATCTAAGTAATAATTTGAAAAGAGACAAGTGTAATCAGTTTTAAACATTATCTCTGCTTTTATTTGTTTGTTTATGACATGCATATTAACCTAAAATCAATCCCTAGTCTACCTTAGTGAAAGGCTAACAGTTTAACCACTGCGTCACCATACCCTTTTTTCTTAGTTTGATTCGTTCTAGGCCTTAGAGCTAGAAATCGAGTTAAGATCTCCAGTGAAAGAGGCACATGTGCTCACCACTATAGCACGTAATGTTTAGCTGATAACATTAGACAACCGAAAATGTTTGTATTTCTGTTAGCCAAGCATTTCTGTCATTTACCTACTGTGTGAGCTCTGCCAGCAAGACAGTTTAGAACAAGTGTGTGTGAGTGTGTGTATAGATTATTAGCCTCAGGTATTTAAAGCTTGTTGTGTGTAGCGACCATCTTGTCCCAGTAACCACTGAGCAAGTTTTAACAGTCAACCCATAATAACTGCATAGGATAGTTGTGTGTGGTTCATGTACTTGTGTGTGTGCATTAGCATCATGCACTAGCTTTACCTTACCCTCTATAGGTAGAGCGTTATCCCTTTCCCTTCTGACATTACCAATGACCACATTCACCCACAAGTTTTACACTTAAACCATTGGCTTGTTTTTGATTAAGTTTGGTTCGGTTTGGTTGGGTTTGATTCAACTTGGTTCAGTTTAGTTCAATGTAGGCACCATTTTGGATTTTAGCTATCCTATTTAACCAATCAATTAAAGATTGTCTACTCTTATTTCTTGAATCGATAAATCAGATTTTGTATACACCATTTGTCATTTATTATCCCATACCTACAACCTATACTCTCTCTGTACTGCAGTTTGATCTGAAAACAAGTTCCAATGGTGAAAGATTTGTCAGTCACCATACATGTAGCCTACAATAATTCTTTCACTACCAAGCTATGTTTCATCACTCACTGTAAACATTTCACATGTCCATATCCGATTATAAGTTTATAAAATCTCAGGTCGATGACCTTGATGTATTGGGTATTTTTGGGTAAATTCATTAGCCATGGGAAAGGGTTGACCATTCTAAGTCCTATGACACCTCACATGTTGATATCCGATTATTAGTTAATAAAATCTCAGGTCAATGACCTTGCTGTTTTGAATTTTTGAGGTAAATTCATTGGTCATGGGAAAGGGTTAACCATTCGTAGACCTATGACACCTCACTTGACCCTCTCTACTGATAAGTTTATAAAATCTTAGGTCAATGACCTTGCTGTTTTGGGTATTTTGGGTAAATTCGTTGGTCATGGAAAAGGGTTGGCCATCCTGAGTCTTGTGACACCTCACTTGTCCCTCTCTGATTATTAGTTGATAAAATCTTAGGTTAATGACCTTGCTGTTTTGGGTATTTTGAGTAAATTCATTGGTCATGGAAAAGGGTTGGCCATCCTGAGTCTTGTGACACCTCACTTGTCCCTCTCTAATTATTAGTTGATAAAATCTTAGGTTAATGACCATGCTGTCTTTTTTGGGTAAATTCATTGGTCAGGGGAGGGGTTGGCCATTTTAAGTCCTATTACGCATCACTTGACCCTCTGTGATTATTAGATAGCGAGATATTAACGAAAGTGCAGTTAGGCCCTTTTGACAAAAAATGAATAATACATTCAAAAACAGGGCGTCACCCCAAGTCCAACGACCCCTCATACAAGTCCCTAGCTTTCTTAGTTCATAAGATATTAAAAAGCCGATGACCTATTAGTTTTTGGATCTTTGGTTAATTTGTAAAAAAACGTATCTATAAATCATTATTCAAAAAGCCCGCCCTCTTACAAAAACCCCAATTGCGCATTCGTAAAACAAAAAACAAAAATGATAAATCTTAGCGGCATTCAGTTGTATGCATGCACTTTATGTGGAACGAGTTTAATTTCATATTGGCATACAAACTCCCACATGTTGCACATGGAAAGCGACTTTTACCTAAAAATTATTATTTCACCCCCTAGTAGGGGTAGATTTTATTTTTGAGTGGAAATAAGTTATCCATAGGAAAGGGGTTGTCTGCCGGAGTAATTTGACTACTTGTACATGTCTCTAGCCTTATTCCCACCACTGTCAAAACAGGTTGTGACTTGTTAGCTCTTATCGTGCACGTGCACATGTGTACACTTGTGTGTTAGGTCATATTACACATGAACCTGCATTTTCTCACTCATGAACCAAAACAGGATGTGACTTGATTCACAAGGAGGACGGTAATAAGGTCATCTCACACGTGTTCACATGTAGTTCGTCACTTTCCTTTCATATCGTTATCCCATTATATTAGTGGGGGTTGGTGAACAACGTCAGTTCAACACACACAAATGTAGTTAGGCCCTTTAATATAATTTAAATAAAATCATGAGCCAGTCCATAGGGATCAGGCCCAAGGGGCCGGTCCAAAGGGATCAGTCCAAAGGGACAAGGACTCGTCCACAGGGACCTGTCAACAAGGACCTGTCCACAGGGACCCGTCAACAATGACTTGTCAACAATGACTTGTCAACAATGACCTGTCAACAAGGACTCGTCCACAGGGAACCACTCCCCCACCCTCTTCAAAAGCCATGAGTGGAAATGCGTAAAAAAGAAAAACAAGCATGTTAATTCATAGTGGCTATCCACCGTACACATGCACTTTATGTAGAACAACGTTTCATTCCGTATTGGCATTCAAACGCTCACATGTTGCAATTGGAAAGAGATTCTCTAAAAAATTACAATTTCACCCCCTAGTAGGGGTAGGGTTTATTTTGGTGTGGAAATATGTTGTCCATTGAAAAGGGAGTGTCAGTCCGAGTTCAATGACACCTCATTCGTCAAAATCCGACCATGCGTTCGAGAGATATCGCACCGCCGCCATCTTGTGAGGAGGGTGAGGAGGAGGAGGCATCTGAACTGTTACAAATACACTACTGCCGTGATCATAGTGGCAAAATTAACCTCGGAATTTTCTCCTTACACAAAGTTCCTCATTTCTCTACTAGGAAGCGCTATATTGTCTAGGAGCTTTAGATATCTCACCTTTTTGACTTCCATAGTGTTTCAAGGAACAACAAAATTCGACATGCCAGCTGCCCTCTGAATGTCAAATAACTAAGCTTGCACCCGGCACCCGAGGCCATACGATATTATTGTTACTTAATTTACACACTACATGAGAGCAAATAAGTTTAAAAAAAACAGCAATTTTTCTAGGTTTATGCCGTGTCTTGTGTGCGATTTCTCCGAGGAACACCCAAGATAGGTTCATCAGCGGGCTCTTTGTGATTCGTGCCAGGACCCCCTCCCCACAGGCGTAGCGAACTGCGCGCTACCTCCCTTTTTATGACGCGCACCTGCGCCTCTTTACTGCGAGAGCTAACAGCTCAAGCAGCCTTAACCTCCCTATAATGACTTCCAAAAGCATGGTATATTTGCTTTGACGGCCAGTGAATTAAAAATCAGGCAATTTTTCTGGGGTTATGCAGTGTCTTGTATGTGGTTTCACCTAGGAATACCAAGCTGTCCGATCAGCGGGTTCTTGGTGACCGTGCCTGGACCCCCACAGGAGTAGCGAACTGCGCGCTATTTCCCTTTTTATGAAGCGCACCCACGCCTCTTTACTGCGATAGCTTAAACCTTAAGCAACGATAACCTCCCTATAAAGGCTTCGAAAAGGATGGTATATTGGCTTTCACGACCAGTGAATTAATCTCAGCAATTTTTCTAAGTTTAAGCGGTGTCTTTTGTGTGGTTTCACCTAGGAACACTAATATACCATCATTTTGGAAGCTTTCATCGCAAATAAGTTGTTGAAGTATGCATTATTTTACTGAGTATTCTTGGCAATTATATTAATACTAGCAACCCACCCCGGCTTCGCCCGGGAACAGTTATGAATGCATTACATGATAAGCGCTTTTCTTTCGATGGCAATGAACTATCCGTTTTACATCTCGACACGATGGGTTAAAATCACTGGCTGGACTATTAATTATATTATCATGGAGATGCATGTGCAACGAATTCATGTCAGACGTAATTTAAGAATGGCAAGGTGTATTTTACGGAACGAAAAGTTCACAGGCAAAATGAACAAAGGCCGAGTTGCACTTCCAGGGAAACTCCAAACACAACCACCCTTCTCTGAAGTCTTAACTCAACATGACTCGGCGGTTTGCTGCTGGCTGTATCTGGGCTAATAGGTTCGCCCGCTAGTTAGGCAGTAATAACAGGGGTGACAGACTCGCCTTTAGCTAGCTCGAAAACGGTCACCTCAGTATTTGAATGTACATGGTTGGAAGAAATGAAAACGTAAAAAACTTATAGTGGGCGATGTATTGATGATAGACATATGCTCTCGCGGACGTATTTGTAGAACTTTTCATGCTGAACAAGTCTTACTCTCATAGATATTTTTAACGGTTTGCCCAGCGTAAGCTTAAAAAGTGCTCGGACGCCAGGTTCTTTCTCTGACGATTTCACTGAAATCGTTACTGCTCAGCTTCCCTTGATTATAAATAAATTATTTTCTACAGGAATCATCCTCGAAAATGGTGAAAACCGCATCAAAATCCATCCAGTGGTTCTCGAGATTACCCGTGACATCCAAGAATCGGGGACTTTGTTTTATAGTAAGTAGAGATGCGACGCACAGTAGTCTTGAGATGTTCCTGGGGTGACTGCTATTTCTTGTTATGCAGTTACTGTGTAACATAATTCTGTTTTACTAGGACGAAGATCCTGGGGCTTTACTACACTTGTTTTATCAATAAAACGATAGGAGTACAATGTAAATTCTACTCGTGAGTAACTAATCACCGAAGACCCAAACTCAATACTCTATTCAGAGAAAACTTTAAGGCTTTGGTCTTTTCTGTGTGACATGGCAATCCCGCCTCTATTCACAAATTCGTGTATATCTCTTCAACTGTTAGGCAACCCTTACTTCTAAGTCACTTGAGATCTCAGGAAATAAAGTCTGCTTTGTTTGTGAGACCTTGCCATTGAAGAAGACGACCATCTGTTGAACATTAATACGAACATGATTACCGTTAGAAAGGTTAGCTTAGAACACAAATTTCGTGAATTTCATAAGAAGAGCAGTTTGCCTCACAAAGTGAAGGGCGTACGTATTTTCATGAAGAAAATGGCGAGAGGCTATTAAAAGGATTGCCAACATTCCCGCTGTTCGATCCATTCAAAGTAGGTCCCAGGACTGCAATCTCTGCAGGCGATGCGATGCCCCAGTGAGACAGAATTCCTTGCATACGTCCCGAGAGCCTGCCGGCATTCACACCATCAGATCTGGTCAATAATCATTGCTAAGGAATAGATAGGTAAAGGCTTCCGAAACTTCTAAGAAGAACATGTCTTGGCAGCTCATATAATCAAAGAAGGATTGACATGCTCGCCAGTTACGAACTCTCCTCTGTAGGGTACATGGTATACCCAACTGTCCACTTCAAGAGCTAGAGTGAACAGGCTGCAGATGTCGACGTAGAAAAAGACCAGTCTTCGAAACTTGAAATCACTTATTACTGGATTAAATTCAACATGAACGAAATATCATTATTGGTGTTATGGTTGGGAACCATCTCGGGACGCCTTGCAAAATATTGGAAATCCTTCTCCCTCGACCCATAAGTCGTAAAGAAGATCACTTTGATGGCCCTGTCAGGATCTATCTCCATCTTTCACAATCACTGCGACTGAAGAGAACGATACATTCCTTAAAAAATAACTGGTCTTACCAAACACCAATTGTAAACGGTACACTTTGTCTTTCAAGCAACCCAGACATCTGAGAAGTCGAAGGCCATATAAAATTGTTATACATACAGCATATCCATTAATAATTTCACCGGGAGTCCACAGTCCTTGGGGTATGCCTGAGACTTGTTCAAACAAAACTGTCGTTCCAATTACATCGGCCAAATTTGAAAGCTCCCAAAACCTCAACTTAGTGAAAAAGTAACGCATCAATTCGGTTCTCATCACGAGAAAAATATCATATTTACAGATATTTGAAAACTCAGCCCCCATTTTAAAATTGGACTGAATGCCATAAAGAAAGAACAAATTTTAACACTGGCTGGATATCCCAAATACTTGTTCCACGTAAAAGCGTAAAAGATCATAAAATATAGTTCATGTTAACGGTAGACTAAAAACGTCTCCAAAATCAAACTACGAGTATTTTGAAAGAAATATACGAGCCTTACAATAGTCGCATATGATGTGTAACATCTGACATGTTATCCTACTCGTATACTACACAGCTTGGACATTCTTAAAATGTTAATTTACGTTCCATTTTCATGATGGTACTATGATGAATGTATATATTGAAGTGGAGATATGCTACTGTCACACTTGTTTGAACAAACATCACATATTATATTGTAAATTAAGAGGAGGAATGAAACCATAGTCTCTAGCCTATCTATAGACTACTAGATATAATGTTCAATACAATCAAATTTCCCAACTCCTGCTTGGTGCAAACTATTGTAATTAAAATTAGATAAATCGTAATTTCATGTAGATACTGTTAAAATGACGCATAATGTTATGATATATATCGTTTAAATCGATAATCCGGTAGCAAAAATAATTGCCGGGGCTGGGGTTTGAACATGAGACCTCATGATTCGCAAACCAAGATGTTATCCCTGCAGCCATTACAACCACAGACATTTGGAGTACAAGACATGTACTCATTTTCACGTGCCAGTAATAATATGGAAGTATTTCTTTATGCTCCATTAATATTTTGCTTTTTTTTCGATAATGTTCCTGCGTGGAATTGAGTTTCAAATTAGTTATGAATACGCCTACTTGACAGTAAAGGGAATTCCTATAGAGGTCTATGAAAGGCTAGCCCAGTTCCCGTATAAAATCATCGATGTGTATTATATTGATCACTGCATTACCGCAATGTGGGTTAATATCTGAATAGCCATTGTGCAGAAACATAATACCGGCTTTAGCAGCCAGAAGGGACGTGATCTAGCTGGCAGTGCGTCTTACATACTTCCGTCTGATCCACTTCCGTCTCATTTTTCAAAATTACTCCCACAAAAATATCCAGCAACCGAGTGTAAATATGTTACACATAAAACAATCTGGACACACAGCGTAAGTTACCGTTCTAGGGTTCAGAAAAATTATGGTAATAATATTTGCATACCTTAAACTTGAAATACTGCCAGTACACTTGTCTGTAGAGACGAGATGTAGCATAGCGTGAATGTTCTTACGTCTGTTCACAATAATTAATGTTGCAGGAAGTTATATCATCTCAACACATTGACGCCAAAACTCTACCTTAGCATCCTCAGCCTTGTGATTGGGGCTAATGATAATTACAGAGACTAACTCTTTGTCTGCGCCTATATTACTTACAAAAGGACTCGCAGGGACTAATTGCTCACCATTCAGTTTAGTAGGGAAGGACGCTATATGATGTAATTAAGTCTTACTGAACAGATATACCGGCTCTAAGGAGAGGGCTATGTCCTGAATATATTCCTATGTTACAAAACACCCAGACAACATGTCACTCAAAAGGTTCATTCTAGTTCCGTATTTATAAACTAAGTAATAAATAGGTAAATGTTCCGCCTGATCAATCATCATCATCATCATCATCATCATCATAATTATCATCTTGCACAGTTTCCAGCCACTGGCCGGTCTGTTAGGAACACAAGTCTCTCCAACGTCTTCTGTGTTCCCAACATCTCTCAGCCTCCACCCTTGTCCAGTCTTCTCCTCTCTTCTTCACGCTTTCCTCCACCCCTTCAGCCACCTGTAGCTTGCCACGGTGGGTGAGTGGATAGCGTGTCGGTCTACTAACCCCAAGATTTCAGGTTCGCTCCTGGCCGTGGTAAGTGATTTTTTTGAAAGGCGTCAAAATTACGACACGCTGTCAAGGAACCCATTTGAATTCAGTAGGCCGTGTTCATAATGGCAAAATTAATGTCGGGAGTCCGCCAACACAAAGTTCCTCATTTCTCTACTAGAAAGCGCAATAGAGCTCAAGGAGCTCACCTCTTAGACTTCCATAGTGATTCAAGCAACAACGAAATTCGACATGCAAGCTACCCTCTTGGGTGTCAAATTACAAAGCTTGCACCCGGCATCCGAGGCCATACGATATTATTATTATTAGCCATCTGTCTCTCGGTCTTCCTCTCGATCACTTTCCTTTCCTCTTCGACTCTTGTATCCTCTTCTCCTCCATTCGTTTTAAATGTCCATACCATCTAAGTCTATACCATCCTGTAATGGTTCCTCCTTCATGAATTCTCTGGTATTCTCATTTCTTATTCTGCCCATCTTTGTAGCTCCAATACTGCTTCTCAAGAACCTCATCTCACTGGCCTGTATTTTGCTCTTCTCCCTTCCTTTCATAACCCAGGTCTCTGAGGCATAAGGCAGGATAGGAACATAATACGTCCGATATATGACCTATATACGGCCTGATCAATACTTTTTATTAAAATGATCACTGTGTGGTCATTAGTGGAACATGTTTCAAGGCCTAATTATTATTTTTTTGGCCCCTTCATTAGCCGATATGAATGAATTAATAAATGTCAAAGACACAAGATAATTGCATAGCGTAACACTAAAAAGTCCCTTGCCATAAAACCTCATATGGTGCACATTAAAGAAAGGTTGAAATTTGAACGCCTAAAGCAACACAATATGATGTATGAGAAAATGAATAAAATAATCATTTGAAACAAATTTTATGTTCGACCCTCACTATTATGTGTCAGAAAACTATATGATGTTCATTATAACACTGTTTTTCATTACGATACAGTTTCTCCAGCCAATCAGAGCTCGTTCATTGAACAATTAGGTAACGATAACTTCGCGCATGCGCTCAATATCCAACATGTCGGACATAAACACAACATCGAACTAGAATAAATTACCGACATGGAATACGCACCGTCCATATGTTCGCGTAAATAAACTGACGCATATGAAGCAAGAAATAGCACTGTATCTTAATATCACCAACCCTAATTTCTACACAGCGCATTGCCTTCAAACGACTCTGGTGACAATATTACTGAGG
Organism: Meconema thalassinum; assembly: GCA_946902985.2. NCBI lineage: Eukaryota > Metazoa > Arthropoda > Insecta > Orthoptera > Tettigoniidae > Meconema > Meconema thalassinum. The sequence continues at coordinate 71,379,227 of OX336399.1, read as the reverse complement.
GACGGCAGATGTAAACATATGGCCTGCATAATATGGCATTGCAAGCACACACAGCGCATGCGTCGGTCGTTCAGGGATCTTGAAAGACAGAGATATCATACCCAGCGCTCGCTCTCCGATCACAAAATTCAAGCGGCTGACTCTCAACAGATATTTATGAATATTTATGTTAAAACATATAATAAAGTTATAATTATCGTCGAACATAAACAGGCGTATGCAACTCGCCTATAATGGTAATTAAGACACTCGTGTGGAAATTATAAAACTCGAATACGCTCGTTTTATAAAAATACTCGTGTCTTAATTATTGCCATTATAGGCTCGTTGCATAATGTACTATAAAACAAGTAGTTCCGTGAAGAACTAAATAGCATATTTTCATATATCCTACTAATATTAGTTGCCTCTATCAACATACAAATAGTCAGTTGGATTGCTGAAATAGATTCGTAGATATTGAGAACCGTCTAAATATTTCGCATGGTCACCATGTTGGATTTTTATATTATAGGCCTTAGATTTGTGTACTATTACATGAAGATTATTGTGTAGGTGTTTTATTCAAACTTCATTCGCATGGTTAGGACACAAGAAATAAAAGCGGGGTTTTTAAATTTCGCTAAGCTGCCACCTTGTGGTTATAAAAATAATGTAAATGAATTAGATGCCAGTCGATTAAAATTTGTATAAGTACAGTATATACCGTATCAAGTTTCGCTACGCTCGGATGGTTACAACGCAAGAAACGTCCATTTGAATATTTAAATTTTGCGTCGCCGCCATGTTGGATTTGTGCTCGCCAGGTTATTGAACGCCCCATAGGTGAACTTATGCGTATAGCCTCTATACACTTACAAAATTTCAGTTTGATTGCTGTAGTATATTAATAGATATTGAGAACCGTCTAAATATTTCGGATGGTCGCCTTGTTGGATTTTAATATAATTATGTAGGCCATAGAGTTATGTATTATTAGACGATTATTGTGTACGTTCATTATGCAAATGTTGATTTCGATCGCATAATTAGAACACAAGAAATACTAACTTAATTTTCGAAATTCGCACAGCCGCCATCTTGAGGTTACGTAAACAAATGAAATAAATTAGACACCAGTGCATTACAATGTGTATAAACATTTGCTGTACGAGGTTTCATTGCGTTTGGATCATTAAATCGCGAGAAAGGTCTATTAAATACTTTCAAATTCGCTTGGCCGCCATGTTCGTTTTGTAGTGAACCCTTTTTTGAAAGTCTAATAGATGAACATCCTGTAGTGCCCTTTATCTCCGTACAAAATGTCATGGTGATACCGGTAATAGTTTCAGAGATATAGAATGCCGGTGAAATATTTCGCACAGCCGCCATCTTGAGGTTATGAAAACAATTGAACCTAGTTAGACGTTGATGCATTATAACGTGTATTAACATTTACTGTACCAAGTTTCATTGCGTTTGGTTGGTTAAATCGCGAGAAACTTCTATTTAAAAGTCGCAAATTCGCTAGGCCGCCATGTTGGTTTTGTAGTTACCAGGTTTTCAAAAGTCATATAGGTGAACTTATTGTAGGTCCCATTCCAGTTTTGTACCCAAAATAAGGTCCCATTAACACCAACCTGCATATATGGGATACCTACAGGTTCAACATAACCCAAAGCGTAAGCGAAACGCACTCACTTACTCTTTACATGCCTCACAATTAAATTTAAAACATGTATATTTACAATGAAATAATGAAAGAATGCAACACGGTAACCATGGTAACAGAATCTCACAGGTCCATCTATTTCTCTAAGACGCAATGCAATTCCAATTATTACATTACTGTGAAAGTTTCCAGACGGTTATAAGGTTATCACTGAACCAAATTAAGCTGTAAAATTCATCAATACATACAGTATAATGCGCTTAATGTGGTCAAGGGGCACTCTAGACTTCTTTAACGCAATTTTCACGTGTGAGTGTGGTACGAAAGGTGTTTTTCACCCGACTATAAAGGGTCTCCGAAAAACACATTTAAAGGCCCTTAAATTAACAGTGTATGTGGTATTCCCAGAAAACTAACTTCGCTCTGATATACTGTGACCGAAATCCACCATGTTGGTGATCTTTGATTGCCGAGATTTGTAAAGCAACCTTGGAAGTGGTTGATGAATGTAACATATTGTAATGTATTCCAGCATGTGTTTGTAGCAGACCTAGAGCTAAAGAAACATTCTTCATAATTATTCTAGCTGCTAAATGGACCCATCCTTATGGCATTGAGCTAAAATTTAGCACAAGCGAGTGTCGAACATCTTCAACTCCTATCGGCTTTGACAAGTCATGACGCAATAGATGAGGGGTGGAAATTCCCCACACTCCTACGGATCAGGTGACCTGGGCAACCGGTGTGCTATGTGTAACACGTGCGGAGAGGTCATTCCATTCTAGTCTGTTCTATTGCTGATTTAAAACACATGTGCGCGGAGACGATCATTCTACCTTCGGGAAGCGTGTGTCCACACTATGATATTAGCATTACAATTTGCTTGTGAAATACCGGTACTTGTTATAACTTATTTACGAGTGACAGGTAAAATTAAAATTAGTGATTTCTCCAAGAGGCTGATGTAAGTAGAAACTGTATTTTTATCAAGTGAACACATTAACACAGCTACAAATCGGACTTGACAAATTCACCGTGGAACGCCAGAATACGGAGACATTAATATGCAACATGTTAAAGCACACGATATAATAGCAGACCTTGTCGTGCTACGAAACCCGGCATATAGTCAGTCAATGTTGAACATTTCTACAATAGTAATTGCATCTTATTCAACATAATACATTCAAAAAATAACCGGATTGCCAGCAAGAGCATTAATAAATTATTAACAGTATCGAAACAACACCGTCCATTCCAATCAGTGAAATACATGGAACATTTCTTCAGCAGTGGCGTACACCTAATTCTTTTTAGGGGGTGTCTGATGTCATCCACTATGATACTTTCACTCAAGAATAAGAATATGGGAACATTTATGGAACTTTTCATATACTTCAAGATAATGGCTTAAGCATTTAATAGGGAAACTTGATGGTGAGGACGAATCCGGGATTCAGAGAGGCTGAATACACTGTAGACCAGGCATCACGATGATGTTGGCGTTAAACGATTTTCTTAAACGCCGATTTTGCAAATTAAAGAACAGAATCAAGATTAATTCGTCGTGGGAAAATATGGGAAACACATTCATCGTCAACTTGGGCATATATTCACACCACACCCTTCTGTACATTTAGGGCAAACCAACACCATGATTTAATTATGTTCTTTCTTCCAGGTGGCTAAAATATATTTCGAATGAATTTCCAAACTTGGAGAGCAAATTACTTTCAAGATATTGAGATCTTTCACACACATAAATTCCGATATTTAATAATTATTTTGTTTTATAATATTTAATAATTCTAAACTTAGGATTTTTTTTCCTCATGGCGATTTTTACCATGAAGGCGATTGCGAACGGAACGTTTGCCTTTTTGCAGCGGTAATGATTGTAGCATATTCATTAATTTATGGCATTGAGATTATAATTATGGTTCATGATCTATGATCCTAGACTTTACAGTAATTTAATTCAGATTGCACAAGAATACAAAGCCTATGATGCTGAGTCACATTAGGGATTTTTTTTATCAGATTTAGGAATGCAGATTACGAGAGTTTATAATAATTTGAGGATTATTTGTCATTATGTCAAATGGATTTGGAACTGCACTTGGAGTATAAGCACAATGAATTATGAGTTGTAGACACTTTATAGTGGTCTTATGGTGGCAACTGTTGGACATGAGAAATACCATTCCAACTTATTAATACGATTAATAAATCAATTAATAAATTTCTTCGAGGATATAGTAAATGATTATGACCATGCCAGAATGTATAGGGGCTTATGCAGTCCTAGGTTCAATGGACTTAGAATGTGCTTTATATTTGTAATTATATTAAGTAGTTCCAACGGTGGAAAACAGTGCAATGGCAGTTACTGCATTACTGTTCAATTAATCGTCATAATAAATGCAATGTTATCAGAGTTACATGTGCTGGTCAATTTAAAATTAATAATTCCTGCAGATCACAGGTGAATCATTTGTATCTTAATTTAATATATGCTAAAAGTTATATTATCGCAATCTGAATAATTAAATTGATCCCGTAAGGATATGATAAACTCAGCTAATGATTTGAAAATGATATGAGGGATTAGGATGTCATTTGAAGCCAGTTATTGTGCGGCTATAACAAGTTATTGTTATTTATAGCTGATGTAATTTCCATAAGGAAACTTTAAATTATGTTGCTAAAAATTAATAATAATAATTTCATTCCACAAGTTCATTTAGTCAAATTAAATGATTGACAGTCATCATTGACAATCGTAAGTCTGTACATATTAGAAATGTGTAAAATTTATGTGTACATTATTAATTCAGTTAACATTCATGGGAAGGAAAAATGTATAGTGAATTTTATTCTAATTTTTCTTCTTTTAGAAGCTGAAAGTGAAAGTGAAGTGTTTTTTTTAATCATTATTATTCAGCTAATCATCGAACACTTGAACTCTAATAATTTCTTTTGCGAGTACTTCCCTGATTAAGGCAAACAAGGTAGCTCAATGACATTGATGGGCATTATGGATTTTTATGATCCCAAACTAATAATATTCATTGAGTAATAGGAGTGTTCATTTCTTTTGTCCGTCTGCTCAAAAATAAATTTAGGATCTCGATTTTTCAAGTTCTGGTTATTCTTGTAGTTTGGAACTTCTCCCGAGTCAGTGCTACTTTTTTTCTTTTTCCTGTTTGTGAAGTATTTGTCCTGTTGAACCTTGTATGCCTCTCCCTTTAATCGACCCGAGATATTCGATCTCTTGCCTGCCCGAGCTAGTTGTTTTGATTTTTTTTATTGGACAAATATTTCCAGGACTTAATTTTTTGTATCGCCTGTGTCCCTTCTTCGGTTTCTCGTTGAAATCGCCGGGCCAACGTGACGTCGGGGAAACGGGCACAATACCTATGAAGGAATGACAAACCCCTAACCACTGCACCAGTAGCTGAATAGATAAAGTCTGATTATTCATACCAAGGATAAATCAATCATAGCATTCATGATTGAGATTTTGCTAAGTGTACCCTTTACAACTAGAATATTCGCGGGCGAAGCCGCGACGGGTAATGCTAGTATCTAATAATTTGCGTAATTTAGTATAGCTAAATATTTTGGCCGGGATTTCTTCTCAGCCAGTGGGCTATTTCACAATTCACGTAGGATATTTATTTTCATTTGTTGAACCCCCTGCGATATTTCTACGGGCATTAAGGTGACGCCGTTTATCCGGGGATGGAAGTTCAGCGATATGGTAGACAGACGTAGGAATTCGTGGCGCGTAGCTACTATATTTGAAGCAGCGTCACGTCCAGAGCTGATCAGCTAGAGGAGTTAAATGCTGAGCATGCGTGTGTGTCTGCCGGGGCCTTCAACTATCTCTAAACCCTTCCTAATACCCTCGAGGGACGTCTCTCTTCCACCCAAATTTAAATCGATTACCCTCACCTGTCGCTGTCTCCCCTCTTATGCGAGCAGGGTAGGATGGTTCACCCTTAATATTGTAGTTTACGTCTCGTAGAGAGAATACGTATCAAGGAAGGAAGGAAGGAAGGAAGAAAGGGAGGAAGGAAGGAAGGGAGGAAGGAAAGGGGGGAAGGGAGGGAGGAAGGAAGGAAGGGAGGGGGGAAGGACGGAAGGGAGGAAGGAAGGGAGGGAGGAAGGGAGGAAGGACGGAAGGGAGGAGAGAAGGAAGGGAGGGAGGAAGGAAGGGAGGGAGGAAGGAAGGGAGGGAGGAAGGAAGGGAGGAGGGAAGGAAGGGAGGAAGGAAGGGGGTGGAAGGGAGGGAGGAATGAGGGAAGGTAGGGAGGAAGGACGGAAGGGAGGAAGGAAGGGAGGGAGGATGGAAGGGAGGGAGGAAGGACGGAAGGGAGGAGAGAAGGAAGGGAGGGAGGAAGGAAGGGAGGGAAGAAGGAAGGGAGGAAGGACGGAAGGGAGGAAGGAAGGGAGGGAGGGAGGGATGAAGTTAGAATGGAGGGAAGAAGGAAGGGAGGGAGGAAGGAAGGGAGGGAGGGATGAAGAAAGGCAGGAAGGGAGGGAGGAAAGGAGGGAGGAGGGAAGGAAGGGAGGAAGGAAGGGAGGGAGGAAGGAAGGAAGGGAGGAAGGAAGGAAGGAAAAAAGGAAGGAAGGGAGGGAGGAAGGGACGAAGGAGGGAAGGAAGGGAGGAGGGAAGGGAGGGAGGAAGGAAGGGAGAAGGGAAGGAAGGGTGGAGGGAAGGAAGGGAGGAAGGAGGGAAGGAAGGGAGGAGGGAAGGAAGAGAGGAAGGAAGGGAGGAAGGAAGGGAGGGAGGAAGAAAGGTAGGACGGAAGGGAGGAGAGAAGGAAGGGAGGGAGGAAGGAAGGGAGGAAGGAAGGAAGGGAGGAGAGAAGGGAGGATGGAAGGAAGGGAGGAGGGAAGGAAGGGAGGAAGGAAGGAAGGAAAGGAGGAAGGAAGGGTGGAAGGGAGGGAGGAAGGAAGGAAGGGAGGGAGGAAGGAAGGGAGGAAGGAAGGGAGGGAGGAAGAAAGGGAGAAAGGGAGGGAGGAAGGGAGGAAGGGAGGAAGGGAGGAAGGGAGGAAGGAAAGAAGGGAGGGAGGAAGGGAGGAGGGAAGGAAGAGAGGAAGGGAGGGAGGAAGGAAGGAAGGGAGGAAGGAAGGGAGGGAGGAAGAAAGGAAGGGAGGGAGGAAGGGAGGAAGGAAGGGAGGGAGGAATAAAGGGAGAAAGGGAGGGACGATGGGAGGGAGGAAGGAGGGAAAGGAGGGAGGAATGGAGGAGGGAAGGAAGGGAGGAAGAGAGGAAGGAAGGGAGGAAGGAAGGAAGGGAGGGAGGAAGGAAGGACGGAAGGGAGGAAGTAAGGGAGGAAGGAAGGGAGGGAGGAAGGAGGGGAGGAAGGGAGGAAGGAAGGAGGGATGGACGGAAGGGAGGAAAGTAGGAAGGAAGGGAGGAAGGAAGGGAGGGAGGAAGGAAGGGAGGAGCGAAGGAAGGGCGGAGGGAAGGAAGGGAGGAAGGGAGGAAGGGAGGGAGAAAGGGAGGAAGTCAGTTGGCTGTTTTACGTGACCGTGAATATTGCGATCATAAGCCACGAGCCCTCCTTTTTACGTGGAATCCAAACTACAGGACATGGCATTTCATTTTAAAAATCTCACATGCATCGACCGGAAATGCAACACGGTCCACCGTGGTGAGAGGCCGACAGCTTGTCCACTGCCTCACCACGCCCTAATGCCGATCAAGCACAAGCCTTCGGAAAAAGATTATCAGTCTCCTTGTACGTTCATGTCCTTTCTGTTAACTTATCAAGTGGAAGTTTTTTCTTAATGGAGGAACGCTTTTTATTGTTTTTTGTAAATCCTATCCGCTTTACGCTTTATTACACTTTAATTAATAATTTAATTTTAAATTAATTGTTTATATTTTATTTAAAATACGTATCTACCAAGGGTAAGCCTCCGTGGCTTAGGCGGCAGCACGCCAGCCTCTCACCGCTGGGTCCGTGGTTCAAATCCCGGTCACTCCATGTGAGATCTGTGCTGGACAAAACGGAGGCAGACAGGTTTTTCTCCGGGTACTCCGGTTTTCCCTGTCACAATTTCATTCCAGCAACACTCTCCACTATCATTTCATTCCATCTGTCATTCATGTAATCATTGCCCCAGAGGAGTGCGTCAGGCCTCGGCAGCCGGCACAGTTCATATCCTCGCCGCTAGATGGGGGCTTCATTCATTCCATTCCTGACCCGGTCGGAGACTGGAAGCAGGCTGTGGATTTTCATTTCATCTACCAAGGAAAGTATCAGGTAAGGCAGGCCGAAACCTATCTTGAAACTTTGTGTACGCAATCGTTGTACTATAAGAGGACAACGTGCGGACAGGCTCCGAAATCATGTGGCGAATCTCTGATATAAATCAATGGGAAGTAGCGAGTTCTGTACATGCTGGAAGGGACATCCCTGACCGCCCTAGCACTCAAGGCCGGTGGGAATCAGCCGCACGCTCCAGTCAGCATATACTACTCGAGTGCCACGGGGATGTCCACATTGTCCAGCTCCACTAGCCGTCATGCCTGCGTACCAGGATGTCAGGAATGATGTCGGAGCCGTGCAGTTCAATCTGGCGGCTAAGGTTTCAACCTGTCTTACCTGATACATTCATTGTAAGATTTGCTGAAGATGGTCTCACTGTAGACAGAGACATGTACAATAAGTGTATAGATGTTCAACAATTGAATAGATCTTTTTTAATTTGTTTATGTTCGACCCTAACTATTATGTGTCAGAAAACTTTATCATAATGGGGCTCATTATAACACTATTTTTCATTATGAAACAGTTTCTCCCACCAATCAGAGCTCAAGAAACAGTTGTGTGACCAATTAGATAAGGATACCTTCGCGCATGCGCTCAAAATCCAACATGTCTATATAAATTACCGAAATTACACCGTCCATATGTTCGCGTAAATAAACTGGTGAATATGAGACAAGAAATGGCACTGTACCTTAATATCCCCCAAATCAATTTCTACACAGCGCGTGGTTTTGAAACGACTTTGGTGACAGTTTTACTGAATACTGGAGCACAATCTGAACATATGGCATTGAAGCACACAGAGCGCATGCGTCGGTTGTACAGAGAGCTTGGAGAACAGAGATATACTACCCACCGCAGCACCCGATCACAACAGTCTAGTGACTGAACAGATATTTATGAATATTTATGTTAAAACATATAATAAAGTTATAATTATCGTTGAACATAAACAGTCGTATGCAACTCGCCTATAATGGTAATTAAGACACTCGTATGGAAATTATAAAACTCGCATACGCTCGTTTTATAAAAATACTCGTGTCTTAATTGTAGCCATTTTAGGCTCGTTGCATAATGTACTAATTGATAGCTGTAGTTTTTCTAAGAGTTAACAGAGTGTTTTATAGGTAGAATAGTGGTCCAAAGTGTCTCCTAGATATTTAGGAGTAACACAAGGAGATTACTGAGATCCATTTTAGAGCCAAATATGACGCCTCCTAGTGAGACGAGTTAGCGATATCGAGGAGAGCTCTACGAGTGATTTCATTAGGAAGTTCCCTTTCATTTGAGAGCATGGTAATGAAATCCTCTACTCAACACTCTGCACTGTTGCAACTCACTTACATATGCAAATGACGTAGTTAGTTACCATGGCCGTACGAGACCAGAATGACTAGCCTCTAAGGTAAACTGTAGGAATACAAAACCTCAGCCCTATTCAGGTACCCTCAACTGGGCTTTAGACACAAACTGCGTTGCATTGACCTGTCTTATTAGAAACTGCCCATCGCATTGGCACATTTACTGTAAACAGGCAGAATAGAAATATAATGCTGGAAGGTACACAGCTGGAAACAGTAGATCAGTACAAATATCTTGGATGCATCATTTCAAGTTTTTTTTACGAGGGACTGTGGAAAATCTTCAAAAACACCTGTGAAGAGACCGCACTCCACAGTAGTGTGCGATTCTTACCCATTAAAAACCACATCCCTTTTCCCACGATGCGTCACCCCGGAACCGCTCTCGCATTACTTCAGGGTGATGACATGCTTACTTAGCCTTTCAGACTTCTTCATTCATCATTTATTATTAAGGGCGTTCGTACGCTTCCAGATCCCGCTTTTTCTGGCAAAGGACATCATCCACATACACTGCTACTTGATCCCATGATTGCTGGTTCCGTAACATCACAGAAATAATAATATCTGGTGTCAGTTTCCACATACTCTCTTTTAGGTAGATTTCATTAGAAAGCTAACTATTGCAATGGGTCCCATGTTTCGACTTCCGGAAAATTTCGACATATCATCGCGTTTCACATCCCCCAGACCCCAAAACCACCGTCAGTTCAAAATTTTATATATAATTCATGTATGCATATATATATGTATAGATATCAGTTTCTTGTGGACACGATAACTGCCGTAATTTTCCACCAATCACTATGAATTTTTTACATAATATGTATCCCCTTAAAATCTCGGTCGAGTTCGTTAATGGGCAAAATCGGTCAAAGGGGGTGAAAATGGGAGGCTTTTTTTTCTTCTTCGAAAAAGTGAATTATCGCTATAACTCTCTTAATATCTGAAATATTGAATCCATTCTAAGTTCATACTATGTGTCGGATAAAGCCCAAATATGAATGTTTGAAGAGTTTTTTTATAGCACCAACCACTGACCAAAGGGGTGGGAAAAAGTGGGTTTTTCGGGAAACATTAATCATATCCCTCTTAATAGGCACAATATCAAAACCGTACAAAATGGACAATATTCCTCCAATAATTACCTAAAACTTTTGTCTGAAAGAATTTTTGATATGACCCACCATTACGCCACGGGGTGAGCAAAATAATTTAAATTATAAGAAAATACCAAGAGAGGTTGCCATGACAACTTTACTTTTAATTGATAAGGGATGAGCCATCAGCAGTTGCTATGACAACGCCACTGCACGAGATCACATTCAGTTCTTCATTTGTCTGTGGGAAGCGACTTCGGTATCGGAACTGGTAGCATGCTGAACTTCTATGCCCAAGGTCGCGGGTTCAAACCCGGCTGAAGTCATCGGATTTACTAAGAGCGCTAAAAAGCTAAATTTGCTTTCCTTCGGAGGGGAAGTTCCAGGGTTCGTTGCGAGTTGATGGTTCCGGTGGCATCTAGTAGCCAAGTTCACAGCTAGGTGTCGTTGATGGTAGTATTTTGAGCCTATTTTCAATTTTGAAAAAAATAGGCTTATGAGATCACCTTTTGTCCGTGTGTGTGTGCGTGTGTGTGTGTGTGTGTGTGTGTGATTCGTGTGTGTGTCCCCCCCTAATAAAATCTAAACGGCTGGAGCGATTTCAATAAAACTCGGAAAGTTCATAGCACTATTCCCGACGACCTCGACCGTGCCCTTCAAATTTTGTTTGGGCTCACCAATCCAACATGGCGGTAGTGCGAAGTATTCCACCAGCATTCAATATCTCCGAAACTATTACCGATATTACCCTGACATTTTCTATGGTGATAGAGGGAACTACTATAAGTTCACTTATGTGACTTTTGAAAACCTGGTAACTACAAAACCAACATGGCAGCCAAGCGAATTTGCGACTTTTAAATAGACGTTTCTCGCGATTTGACAAACCAAACGCAATGAAACTTGGTACAGTATATGTTTATATACATTGTAATGCACCGACATCTAACTTCGTTCAATTGTTTACATAATCACAAGATGGCGGATGTGCGAAATATTTCACCGGCATTCTATATCTCTGAAACTATTAGCGGTAAAACCCTGAAATTTTGTACGGAGATAAAAGGCACTACTGGAAGTCCATCTATAAGACTTTCAAAAACCGGTTAACTACAAAACGAACATGGCGGCCAAGCGAATTTGAAAATTTTAAATAGACCTTTCTCGCGATTTAATGTTCCAAGCGCACTGAAACCTGGCACAGGAAATATTTATACACATTGTAATCCACTGGTATCTAATTTAGTTGAATTGTTCACATAACCTCAAGATGGCGGCAGTGCGAATTTTAAAATTAAGATATTATTTATTGTGATATAGTCATGCGATCGAAGTGAAAGTTTGAATAATGAACCTACGCTATAATTTTCCTTTAATGGTACAAGACTCTATGGCCTATACATTTAACAATCCAACATGGCGACCATCCGAAATATTTAGACGATACTGAATATCTACGAATCTATTTTAGTAATCAAACTGCATTTTTTAATGTTCATAGGGGCGATGAACTTAAGTTCACCTATAGGACTTTAAATAACCTGGTGATCACAAATCCAAAATGGCGGTGACGCAAATTATAAATATTCACATGGACGTTTCTCCCAATTTAACCATCCGCGTGAAGTGAAACTTGGTACAGTAAATCCTTATACGAATGTTAATCCACTGGCATTTAATTTATTTCAATTGTTTCCATAACCTCAAGATGGCAGCTGTGAAAATTTTTAAAATCTCCTTGTTTTTTCTTCTGTCCTAATTATGCGATTGAAGTTTGAATACTACACGTTCACAATAATCTGCATGTAACAGTACATAACTCTAGGACCTACATATATAAAATCCAACATGGTTACCATCCGAAATATTTAGTCGGTTCTCAATATCTACGAATCTATTACAGCAATCAAACTGAAATTGTGTATGTTGATAGTGGCAATTAACATAAGTAGGATATCTGAAAATAGGCTGTATAGTTCTTCACGGAACTACTTGTTAATTCATCATCATCATCTTGCACAGTTTCCAGCCACTGGCCGGGTCTGTTTGGAACACAAGCCTCTCCAACGTCTTCTGTCTTCCCACCATCTCTCAGCCTCCACCCTTGTCCAGTCTTCTCCTCTGTTCTTCACGCTTTCTTCCACCCCCTTCAGCCACCTGTCTCTCGGTCTTCCTCTCGGTCTCTTTCCTTCCCACTTCGTCTCGTGTATCCTCCTGGGTATCCTCTTCTCCTCCATTCGTTTTACATGTCCATACCATCTAAGTCTAGACTTCTCTATACCATCCTGTAATGGTTCCTCCTTCATTAATTCTCTGGTCCTCTCATTTCTTATTCTGTCCCTCTTTGTAGCTCCAATACTGCTTCTCAAGAACCTCATCTCACTGGCCTGTATTTTGCTCTTCTCCCTTCCTTTCATAACCCAGGTCTCCGAGGCATACGTCAGGATAGGGACATAGTACGTCCGATATATGATCTTTTTGCTGTTCTGAGGGACATCCTTGCTCCATAACATGCTTCTCACACTCCTCCGAAATGCTTCTGCCTGCCTCCCCCGCTCATTTATTTCTCTATAGTTTCTTCCATTCTCTTGTATTAGGCTTCCCAGATACTTGAAACTCTCCACTTTCTTCAGCTGTTCCCCACCAATTGTTATTCCCGTTGTGGTTCTTTCCTTCTTCCTTGTTGTGATCACCATCTCACTCTTATTTATGCTAAATTTCATCCCATATCCTTGTATTATTCCTTCCCACACGTTCAACTGTCCCTGTACCTCCTCCTCCTTGTTTCCCCAAATCATCAAATCATCTGCAAACACCATTGCTTTCATCTTTCCTTCCCCAATTACTTGTGCCACTCGGGTCATTATGTCATCCATCACCACAATGAAAAGTAATGGTGACAAGGCACTTCCTTGTTTCAGGCCGTTTCTCTGTTCCAACCAGTCTGATCTCTCTCCTCCCACTTTCACACAGCTCACGCTTCCCTTGTACATCTCCTTTATCCTCTTTATAGTCCATTTCTCTACTCCTCTATCCTCCAGGGACTTCCACACTTTGTTTCTGCATACACTGTCATATGCTTTCTCAATATCCAGGAAAGCCATCAGTAGATCTGTTCCATACTCATAGTGCTGTTCTTGTAACTGCCTTACAGCAAAAATCAAATCCACTGTGGACCTTCCTGCTCTGAAGCCATGTTGTTCTTCCCTCATCCCTCCTTCTATCCTTGTCCTAATTCTCTTTTCCAAAACTTTCTCGAAGATCTTTGCACAATGACTCATCAGTGTTATTCCCCGATAGTTTCTGCAATCTGTTCTACTACCTTTCTTGAAGATCGGGACAATTATTCCTTTTTTCCAGTCCTCTGGGGTCTTCCTTTCCTTCCATGCTGTCCTCATCACTCGGTACAACCACTGTATCCCCACCTCTCCTGCTGCTCTCACCATCTCCACACTCAACTCATCCATACCCGGTGCCTTCCCTCCTTTCATCTTGTTCACTGCATCTTCCACTTCTTTCCATGTTAAGTCCTTTTCTGTTTGCAGTTCATCTTCCTCTTCCCCGATTTCTTCCTCCTCACCATCTTTTCCATTTGGGTTCAGAAGTTCTTCAAAATATTCTTTCCACATTTTCTTCAGTTCTTCCCTATTTTCTATCTCTTGTCCCCTTTTGTTCACCATTCTAACATAATCCGTAGGATCCTTCCGCCTCTTAGTTTTTACCATCCCATACAGGACCTTTTTTGTACCTTCACTATCCTCCTTCATCATCTTTGTCCACTCTTCCATCCACTTTCTTCTCTCCTCAGCCACTACTCTCTTCGCCTCCTTCTTTCTTTCCTGGTACTCTTCCCTTGTCTCTACCGTCCTATTTTGGTACCACCTCCTAAAGGCTCTATTCTTTTCCCTTACTATATCTTTTGTCTTCTCATTCCACCATGGTGTTTCCTTCCACCTCTTCTTACTACTTGTCCTCCCACATACTGCTTCTGCTGCACCTACTAGTGTCTTCTTAAATCTAGCCCATTCCTCTTCCACCCCTCTTTCTTCATCTGTTGGAATCCCTTCCTTTACCATTTTGAGGTACTCGACCCTTCTATCCCCTTCTTTCAGTTTCCATATCCTTATACGTCTTTCCTGGTTCTCAGTCCCTTTCTTCTCCTTACTCCCTCTCAGGTTCATTACCAGCAATCGATGGTCGCTATCCAGGTTCTCCGATGGTATAACCTTGATGTCCGTGATGTTCTTATTTAGTTCTTTCTCATACAGTATATAGTCGACCACCGACTTCCTGGTCAAGTCATCACTGTACCATGTGATTGTGTGGCTCTCTCTTTTCTTAAACCAGGAGTTCCCAACTAGCAGGCTATTCCTCTGGCAGAAGTCCAACAGTCTCTTTCCTTCCTCATTTCTTCCGCCCCAACCCTCTGGTCCTAGAACACTCTCATAACCTTGTCTTTCACTTCCTACATGGGCATTGAGATCCCCCATAACAATCATATTTCTTCCGACCAGCTGCTTCTGCAATTCCTCTTCAAACTCCTCCTTCTCTTCAGAGGCGCAGCCTACTTGTGGAGCATACACTTGCACTATTTCTATGGTCTCTCCCCTCAGTGCTACTTTCACTTTCATCATTCTATCACTTATTCTTCTCACTTCTTCTTTTAAACCATCTCGTACTACTACTCCCACTCCATTCCTCTTTCCCTCTTCATTCCCACTCCAGTACAGTCTATAGCCTTTTCTCAGTTCTCTCCTTCCTTCCCCTTTCCACTTTGTTTCTGCCAATCCCAATAAATCCAACTTCCTTCTTTCCATCATATCCACTATCTCCTCCACCTTCCCCGTCAGCGTTCTTAGGTTTAAAGTTCCAAATCTTAGTCCGTGTGTAAAGTCGTGTCGTCGTCTATTAAATCCATCCTGTCCGAGGCTCGTTCCATTTTTGAAAGCATTTGGTATCATCCACTACTGGCTTGCTGGGCCTATCGTAGCTTCACCAGAGCCCCGTTAGCCGTCACTTTTCAGGGTTCCTGTAGGACCTTCACAGCTACCGTAACGGTCCCGGGGCACACGAAGTCCCCACTGTACTTCGCCCCTACAGGCGATCCCCTACTTTGTGCCGTTGCCCGTCTCCCACGACGTGGACGAGGGGTTGGACTTATGGGAGACTACTACTTGTTAATTATGTAGCCTATTTTAGGTAGATTTCATCAGAAAGCTAACTATTGCAATTTAGGTAGATTTCATCAGAAAACTAACTATTGCAATGCGTGCCATGTTTCGACTTCCGGAAAATTTCGACATATCTTCGCGTTTCACATCCCCCAGATCCCCAAACCACCTCAGTTCAAAAGTTTATATATATGTGTGTATATATATATGCATATATATCAGTTTTTTGTGGACACGATAACTGCCGTAATTTTGCACCAATCACTTTGAATGTTTTTCATGATATGTATCCGGTTGAAGGTGGGGGGGGGGGGGGGGGAGATTTTTTTTGGGGGGGGGGGTCGAAAAAGTGAAATATCGCTATAACTCTCTTAATACGTGAAATATCATATCCATTCAAAGTTCATAGTATATGTCGGATAAGTGCCAAAAAATGTATGTTTGAAAAGTTTTTGATAGCACCAAACATTGACCATAGGCGTGGAAAAAAGTGGGTTTTTCGGGAAACATTAATCATATCTCTCTTAATAGGCACAATATCAAAACCGTACAAAATGGAAAATATTCCCCTAATAATTACCTAAAACATTGTCTGAAAGAATTTTTGATCTGACCTACCATTACGCCAAGGGATGAGAAAAATGATTTCGGAATTAAAGAAAATGCCATGTGCCATTAGAGGTTAACAAGGAAACGCTTCTTAATTGATGAGGGATGAGCTATCAGAGGTTGCCAAGACAACGCCATCGCACGAGATCACATTCATTTTTCCATCTGACTCTGTGGGAAGCGGCTAACTGGTAGCATGCTGAACTTATAATCCCAAGGTCGCTGGTTCAAAGCCGGCCAAAGTCGTGGGATTTTTTAAGAGCGCTAAAAATCCCTCAGCATGCTTTCCTTTGATTGATTGATTGATTGATTGATTGATTGATTGATTTTGTTTTCACGGCTACACTTAGAGCTTAAGAGCTCCTTTACAGTAGCGCCCTACATAAAATAAGATTAGGGCTTATACAAATAAAACATTTCACTTACATTCACACTGTAAATAATAATAGTCTAACAATAGTAACAAAAAGACAGTAATAATACAATAATAATAATGATGATATTAATGATAATGGAAAGATTATTTACAAAAGAGAGCATACAGACACAGTATCAGCCTGAAAAGCAAACATCATATACTGTACAAGGATAGCTATTAAATTAGACAGGTTGTCAGCTATTGTCCTGATGTTATAATTGAACTTTAAAAAAAGTATTTTAACATAATGCAGTAATCAAATGTGAGAGGTATACTGCTCCAAGAAGCAGGATGAAAGATGTCTTTTGAAAGCTGCAGTGCTTGCAATGTTGACGAACTTATATAAATCGAAGGTGTTGAAGAGGCGTGAGGCGGTGCAAACAAAAGCTTTATTGAACTTCATGGTTCGGTGTATAGGAATCTGGAGTGTTAATTTTGTGTATCTATTTTCTCGATTATGAACAGAATGCATTGGTGTAAAGGCATTGTAGAGATATAACGGGTCTTGGTATGTAATATTTTATGTGTCAGAATGGCAACTGATAGCTGCCTGCGCTCGTGGAGTTTCAGCCATTTCAGCTGCACGTAGTGTGTGATATGTTCATCACGCCTTACATCCAGAATGTACCGAACACATGCAATCTGGACTCTTTGTAATTTGATGTTCTGTGTTTCTGGTAAATCATTGTATACAGCAGAGCCATAATCAATGATTGGAAAAATGCGAGTTTGGACGAAGAGCTTACGAACCTCTTGGAGGGCAAGTTCCAACGTTCGTTGCAAGTTGCTGGTTGCGGTGGCATCTAGTAGCCAAGTTCACAGCTAGGTGTCGTTGACGTTAGTATATGGTACAAAATTAGGAACTACTACTTAAAATTGACCGTCTGCAGACCTTACCTGAATTACAGACTAATACAGTCATCACAATTAACACCGTTTATCAGATTCTACACACACCCAGTGTACAAGGGGTTACATGACCACGTTGTCGCAGCCCCTAAACTGAGGAACCAACAAAAATCTCTGCGGGAGATAAAATTTTGCGTGAAGAAGTAACAGACTGTCAGATAGTTACACATCAGTTCCAAACCTTGCATAAGGACAGTGTGATCACAAGTATAAAAATGAACCCCAAATGACAAGAAGGTTACCATCACCATAAGACAAAAAAATGATAAAAATATGCATACAAAAACGAAAAAAAAAGTTAATTAACCTCCAAATGTAAAATACTGTCTTTCAATCAATGAGGTCTGATCCTCCTACGAAAACCTGCATATTTTGCCTATTGTAGCCTATCCCCTAGTTTGCCTGGTGAAATCTACCTCCGCCTTCCGGCGTGCCGAGAGGAATTTTTTATCATCCAATGGCCGCACATGAAGAAGGTGTGAGGTACATCATCGGTGTCTTCACAATATATGCATATTGCACCACTTGCTCCGCCTACTCTATGCAGGAATTTCCGGAAATATCCGTGTCCTGTTAGAAGTTGTGTGAGGTAAAAATTGACCTCACCATGGACTCTTTCGACCCAGGTATCCAGGCGTGGTATCAGTCTCTTCGTCCATTGACTACGAGGGTAACTTTCCCATCTGAGTAACCATTGCCTCATCCGTTGATTAAAGGCACGCTTATTTGCACATTCCTTTCCCAGCTCTCCTTGGGTACGCCAGATTTCTTGTCGCTCCAATGCAAGTAGATCTATTGGGGCTATTGCTGCCAAAGTGAGGATTGCAGGTACAGAAACCGTGCGGTATGCACATGCAATACGTAAAGCTGATCTCCGTTGTACAGCAGTTATCCTTCTCCGATACCATGCATATCTCAAAGATTCGGCCCAAACTTCAGAGCCATACAGGAGCACTGACTGAACCGTCGTCATGAGGAGGCGTCTTTTACTTGATATCATTTCAAGTGATATCAGAATACAACATGAGATTAATAGCCGAACCAAAAATCAGCTCAGTTCTATCCAGTTCGGAATCTTCTCTGGAATGAACAAGTTCCCTTACGATCAAAGCAGATCCTCTTTCAATAATACTTCACCCCCATAATAACATACGGTTTTTGAACCTGCACTACAACTAAACAAGTGGTTAGCAAACTGCAAGCCGCAGAAATGAAGTTCCTGCGAACTTAGGTCCAGAAAACAAGGAAGAACACAGTAAGGAATAAATTAATACGGCAAGAAACAGGTGTGCACGAATCCTTGAATGAAAAGGTGACACGAGGTCGTTTGAAACTGTTCGGCCATGGACGATGGTAGGACAGCAAAACATTGGCTTCAGACAGTGGTGGTTGGAAAAAGACCGGTAGGAAGACCTAGGAAGAGATGGATGGACCAAGTGAAAGAGGATATAGGAACTAGAGGAGTCAACTGGGGTATAGTCCTGGGATAAAAGTGGTTCATGGACAGACAGAGGTGGTGAGCGCTGGTATACCACACCCAGATAACTGGAGTGGATAATTTATGATGTTGATGACTGTAATAAGGCACTGGTACACAACCACTGAGTCAAGAATGAATACCTACAGCAGCGTGGAATTTTAGCCTACTTTTGACATTTTGCAAAAATGAGGAGAAAGTAGACTTATGAGATCGATCCGGGAAAATGTGTGTGTGTCTGTCTGTCTGTCCTTCTATCTGTCTGGCTGTGTGTGTGTCCCCCTCCCTCTATCAACTCCTAAACGGCTGCAGCAATCGAAACCAAATTTAGTATGAGTAAAGATGTATACCGGAATATCTCATGTCCATATTTGAAAATGATGTCAGTGCTACCAACTGCTGAAGAAACGCACTAGAAATTTGATCTCCATGTTGGATATCCTGGAAGGTACGCATGGGAGCTATTCCAAAATTGGCACACATGTAGATAATACCAATTCAGTTTAATTTCCAGGAGACCATACATGACAGTGTTTCCAAAATAATTATAAGCCTTCTGATGGGTCCAATTTTTAAATGCATATAACTTCTACACTATCAATTTGATTTCAACCAAATTTTGTATGTAATATGTCTACATAAACAGATATGACTGAGTGTATTCTTAAGAGCCACCAGAGCTGCCAAATGTTAATAATTGCTCTCTCTATTCAGTTTATTCAAATACCAATATATCAGAAAGTATGCAAGCTGACAGCTTTAAACTATGCACACGTATAGTATCTGACAGATTAGATTAATTTGGAGTAACGTATATACGTCAGTTCTACCAACATAATTATAAGTCCGATGATAGTGCCAATTTTTAAATACATGTAACTTCTATAAAATCAGTTGAATTTCAACCAAATTTCGTATGTGCTATGTGTAACATAACAGCTATGACTATAAGTATTGTTAAGAGCAATCAGGGCTGTCTATATTTTTTTAACCCTAAAATCAATATATCAGAAAGTATGCAAGCCAACAGCTCTATACTTTTCACCCGTGTATACCACCTGTCATTCTAGATTAATTTGGAGTAATTAATATAATTCAGTGCTGCCAACATGATTATATGCCTGCTGATGGGTCCAATTTCAAAATACATGCAACTTCTATACTAAAAAGTGGATTTCATCCAAAATTGGCACAACAATATATCATAATATTTCAGATTATTTCTGACCAGCACAGCATGACATTGTTGCCAACATGATTTTACGCGTGCTGATAGATCCAGTGTCTAACTGCATGTAACGTCCATTGGACTTCAACCAAATTTTGTATTCTGTACCTTCAGAGATGGAACTAAGAATATATTGAGTCACCTGGGCTGCCAACTGTAGTGCTCTATTAGGCTACATTATACCAGGTATTTTTCGAACTAATTAGACATTTCGATATTACGATCTTAATTTCGTCATTATTATAGATAGGTTCATATACTGTAGATTACTCATTGGCATGAAACTTAATTTTAAGAAAAGTAGGCTCTTGTTTCCATAGTTATCGTGCGGGATTTGTTGTGGAAATTTTTATACGACCGTGTTAGTCAACTCCAGATTCAATTGAATGGTACCTTTTATGGGCTACAAAAATGTAAACCATATTGGCTCAACAAAAGTATTAAAGGAAGCCTTCCAGTCGGTCGACACAAATTGGGCCTAATTAGATTGGGCAGAAAACAAGAGTATTTAAATGCACTAACCTGATAGAAAAGAGGTATTATTACAAACTAACACGCTTCTATGTACAAAATGGGGGTACGTAATTGGATGATATGTTTTGAAGGACAAGCGTTCATCCTAAGATCCTGTTCACTTAGGCTTATTTAGTGTAAGAGCATGCTGAACTGTTGTGCCCAAGATAGCGGGTTCAAACCCGACCTATATAGTCATTTATTTTAAGAGCGTTAAAATCCTTCAGTATTTAGCCCGTATCCGCTCATGCTGGTGAGTATTTTTATGCCAAAGTTGGTAACACGAGAGAATGAATCTCTGAATGCATCCGGAGAGATGCAGTTGTACTTTTGATTTCGTTGGAAGACTGTCAATATTTATTTTACCATGATTCTGTTAGGTAGTCAGCCCGAAGGCTGGTTGGATCCTCAAATAGTACCACCGTTAGGTTATGTGAGTAGATACTCACAAACACCCTAGGCAGCGCTATATTGAGGCGTACTAGGCAAAAGGAGGAGTGAGGTAGTTTGCCATTGCTTTCCTCACTGAGTCAGAACAGTAATACTAACCCTATGAGTAGAACCTTTCACAACATCCACAGGCACTGACTGTGCCCTGAATGTCATTACTAAGCACCACCCATACCTCAGTAGCTTCCATATAATCACAGCCATGAGTGAGACTGAGACATCGGTGAAAAGCCACCTTTTACTCTAGCCTGTGCCAACAGACAAATGCAAATGTACTGCATTCATCAAGGGATGGCAAACAGGCCTTTACCATGATTAGAGAAGGTATTCTCTAATGTGCACCTTTGAATTTACCACATTCAGTATTTCTGTATAATTTGCCAAGGAGAAGTGGCCTAACATTACCTATTTAGTACTTGAGACTAAGGAATGACACTGCGGAAATGCAGGAATAATGTCGAGAGACGTTCAACGACTCGACCAGTCTCAAAGCCAGTACAACCCGCTTCCGGGAGGAAAGCACTCGTTGCTTGTCCAAGTTCAGCACCATATGTGTGCGACACGCAGTTGTAATAGTCCGGTCAAGTGACCGATGAGACGTCAAAAAGTGAAGGAATAAATCCGTTGGAAACGTAAGCCAGTTTATATTATAACGCACGAGATGTGTGCAGTGGAAAACTCCGTGAACGTATTGCTTTGTAAGCATTTGAAATCAGTGAAATATTACGGTGATTTAACCGGAAGCATGGCCGATGTGTATGCCATTCAGAAGTGCGAGTAACTGTGATTTTGAAAGTGCCAGTGTCATATTTCACACCAGTGAGAATTGCATAAAATAATCCATGTTGTGTGAAATCGTAATTTTTTTGAACGACCGATGTCGCAGATTTCATCAGATAAAATGTGTGATAGTGGAAAAAGTGAGCCAACACGTGATTGTGTTGAGTAGAATCTGTGGAGCAGACATGGCCATTTGTTGAATAGAGTCTGCAAAATTACCAAGTGTAGATGCTGTGTTAATTTGCGAATCACACTAGAAACAGTGGATTTCTTGTGTAATTTGTCAACTTTACCACGATGTGCAAGATCCACCAGAAAAGAAGAACTTTACCACCGTTCACCATGTGGGTGATAATGCCGTAGACACCTTATGAGAGGGATACCTAGCACCACAACAGCATAATCAAATGGAGGCAGAAGAACGGATTACAATGTGCCTATCCGAGCGTTGGAAGTATGGCCCACGCTCGAAATGGAAGGAAATACCCCTCAATTAATCTTGTAGGAACGAGGTGAGCTACAATGTTCTTCGTGAGTCTAACTAATGTCTATTTGTAAGGTGATGGTCTTTGGTGGAGTAGTATTAACGATCGTACTTCGATTCACAGTCATCTAGTTAGGTTTTGTTTTAGTAGGTTTTTTTTTTTAGTTTACCGAATATGGTAATCTTTCATGTTTCAATGCACATCGCAGCGTACGTCTCCCAATGCATTTCCTAATCGTGAGTTAGTCACCTGATAAATATGTGTGTGTTTTTATCACACGGTCCAATTAATGTAATTTTTATGTTCACTTTGAACGAACCAATTGTATGTGTAATTTAAATGGGGCAGTAACTAAGTAATTTAAATCAGCTGTTGCTGAAGTCAGTATTTTGAACCCCTCTTTTGTGATATGTAAAGCACGCCACTGAGCGGACGAATCCTCCAATGGGAGAGGTTATTTTATTACCTATTTTTGGGTATACATTTTTATTTGAGAGTGGAAAGTCTACCACTAGATTCGAGATGAATCAATTAACAGTGTGAAGGAGTGTTATATCTTTCTGTTTGTACTCCAAGTCTTGTTCGCTCTAGTAACGTATCATTTAAAATTAACGCCACTGTTTTATATGGTGTGATTGTTTATTTCATGCATTGGAAGTGCCTAGAATGCACATGTTTGATTTTTAACAAACTTGCTGGGAGTGTTATATCTTCCAAACACGTTAGTGCGAATGGAATATCTCGCGTTTTGTATGTTTTGCTTTGCCCATGCAGACACATCATTGTCAATCATTTTTGTCTACTATATATGTATCACGAACACTACAACGAATATTATCTTATGAACTGCAAGTGTAGGATCACAATCTGAACATTTTTATGGATCCGATATGCTAAAGAAACGAACATTTGAAACTTTACTGTTAGCCCATTCAACTCGTAACAGTTTGGGAATGAACAAAATGTAAGTCACTTTGGGAGACAAGTGTTTTCAAGGTTACGCGCAGTAGTGCCAACCCATAATCCCAGGTGAGACTAGACTTCTGACAGATTTGATGCTAATGCTTTTCTAAATGATGTGATCTACAGAAGCCAGTGTTTATTAAGCTTTATAAAACTAGGTCAAGTTAACAGCGATGGTTAAGAATGCAATGATATTGTGTGACAGGAGGTCACCTATAATGTTTACGATCTTCGCATATGTTGTGAGCGAAGCCCATTTGAACAACCTTTATTGTTTAAGATTTTGGAATTGTTTTGTGAAACTGATTGACTTATTTGAGGCTATGTTATTTTTCTCACATGTTGTGAAGGTTTATACCGTGTGTTTATGCACGAGGAAAGGGTGGTTTCCCATAGTTTTTGAGGTTGCCGGCCTTGTTTCAAAACTCATGCGCTTGACAGACCGAGGTTAAGGAAGTGATTCAGTGGGACACTCTGTTACTTTAGATTGGTTTTTGAGCTTTTTGATAGCTCGGAGTTAGCTTGTTCGCGTGTACTTGGGTGTGCACCAGTGGTTTTATCCACCAGTTAGGAAGCCGTGCAGATGGTCAATCCGTATAATTAATAAATATTAAAACAAAGACAACTAATAATCACTCATTAAATAAAATTACATAATGTATTTAAACGAAAGCAATAATTATCGTTCATCACTAAACGCCTGTTTAACTTTGATCATGGTCTATAATTCGCTGACCATTGCACTAAGCTGTCGTTTTATTTCTTCGTTAGTTTAAGCTTTAGACAGCTGACACATGCGACTGACAGGGATTTGGTCTACCCCAGAGTTTTCAACTCGTGGACCGTGAACCATGTAACTTTAGTTCTACTGTTAACGAACAGTACGATGATTTCCTAGCTTACACATGATAGATGACCGATGGAAACAAACAGTAACCATCATGTGGTAGGAAGGATTGATAAGAATACTCTAGTGTGTGATACTTATTTATTAATTGTTGTGTAAATCCATATTCCCATCTTTCTTCTGCTACTTGTAGATATTTTTTGTTGTACAGTTGATTTGTAAATTTGACTTGTGTTGTAAAGGATGACTGTAAATCACTTTAGATTTTTGTTTAGTTGTTTTTACTACGGATGCGTCTCACCGTAGATTAGTTTAACTTAGGATGAGTTTATATTAATTAAAAATTAAATGTAAATACGGGATGGTCACAGTTTACTTTGCTGTTTTTCCTGTCATGTTTGACATTTTGCCATCATGACGTTTCGCTTGGAAACGTCATGCCTTGTTAATTATAATTACAATTTAAAATCATTTGAACCATTTCCCTAGGTTTGCTATTTTTTATGATTGTATTTAGGACCAATCGAGGGGTGATTTTACATAGAAGATAATAGTTTATTTTTGTTTCTTTACCTGTGTTTAGTTAACGGATTAGCTGACTCATACCCCCGATTGTAGGATAGGGAGTTATGATTTTTAAAAATCATTTTGTGAAATTTACTTAAGCCTGGATTTTAATTTAATAGTTTTTAAGGGGGGTGTATTTCCTTGCGGGGTCTATGACTATGCTATGATGGGAACCTGATCCCTATGATGACGAGGAGTCTTGTGCCGGAATAGCCCACAAGGAGTATACTCCAATCCTCTTAGGCCACATGTGTTCAAGGATGTGGTTATCTGGAAAGCTACACACGATCGGTGGTGGACCAGATCACCACCTCTAACGGGCACAGTATGCCTTCCTTCGGAAGGGACGTAAAGCTTGCGGTCCCATGTCATAGGTTTATGCTATGCAAAAGATCCTTCCACAGACTAAACTTGGTGTGAAGTTAAATCTCTAGGTTAGATTTCGTTGGAACGCTCTATCAAAGTTCAAACGTTCACTACTAGGTATGAGTGATATCTGGTAGCGAAATTTGAAACTACTTGAAATTGAACGGAACTTGTAGCTCACCCCATGGGTGTTCGGTTGAAGCAGCTACAGCCTCCAGAGAGCCGAACATGTCCTAGGACACTCACGGCACTAAAATCCATACGATAAATAATAACAATTAATATAATACACATACAATGTTTATATTAAAATTTGTAAACCCTTGCGTAACGCGTCAAACTAATTGACTTACAGTATAGTTCACTTCTATGGTGGTTGTGTTATTAGACTATTATTATTATTATTATTATTATTAATGTAGTTTAAGTATGTATCCTGTTGAATTGTTATTGTGAATATCTCGAGTAGTGATGTTGTCTACACTATTTTGTTACTAACCTTCCAAATCAACCGCTCATACTTAAACTAGTGGCCTAATTGTATAGCAATATCTCATGTGGCGAATACACAAATGATACACTGCATTAAATATAATAAAGATATGCCAACATATCTGGTTTTAGAAACTGGTCCTTGTAGCGTCCGGTCTCGATGAAGGCACTCCTCGGACTGTTTGACAGACTGAAAAGCTTTCTTTAATTGACTTAGGCAACACTAAAAAATGGCTCCTTTCACTTCATAAACAAAAGTATTCCAAAATGTAGAGGGGGTAATTAGAAAGTGTTATGAATCATAATAAGACGTTCTTCTGACTGATAACGAGCGACTCATAAATAAAACTTGTCAAAAAGGAAGTTAATTCGTTGTGAAGCGCAACAAGAGAGCCTAATACTTGCTTTCCTAAAGTAGAGCATAAGGCTTTAAATTATGCAAAGCCAGGCTTTGAACAGAGCTTAAAGAGTTACTTAGGGATATTCTGTTCGTTTCACTCACACCGTAACAAAGGTTTGGTTAATTAACTGAAGGTCCAGTCAAGCCTCTAATATAAGCGTGCTTTAGGAAGAACTTCCTGAAGAGTTAAACGGTTCACCACAGTCCAAGTGGTTTGTTGTTGTTGTTGTTTCATTTGAGGGACTTGGACATCGTAGTCTTTCAGCGCCGTGTGTACCGAATTTGTGTCTGACAACCTGAGTTATTGTAATGGCTGTATTAGTGTGTGTATTTGGAATTCAGATTACGATTGTCAAGGAGGTGGCCGTGGCCTTAAGTTGGGAACCATCCCGCCAGTTGCCTGAAGTAGAAGTGGGCAAACCAAGTGAAAACACTTCCAAGATGAACTGGGTCGAATCTCCGGTTAATACATGTGAGATTTGAAATTTGAAACGTCCAGTGGTTCAGATTCCTCGTAACAAGGGGGTGCGATGAGGTAGTGACATTACGGTATTTATCCTTTCTTGTATTTTCTTTTCCTTTTCATCTTCCGTAACCTTCCCTCGTTCCCTCCCCTTTTCTCTTTCCCTTGCATCTGTCCCTTCCCTTCCCTCTTTCCCTGACCTTCCCGTCCCTCTTTCCCTACCCTTCCCTCTTTCCATTCCCAAACCTTCCCCCTTTCCCTTCCCTCTCTCCATAACCTTCCCTTCCCTTTTTCCCTAACCTTAACTTCCCTTTCTCCCTAACCTTCCCTCTTTCCTTTCGCTTCGCTTCCCTCCCCTCTTTGCCTACACTTCCCTCTTTCCCTTCCCCTCCCTTTTTCTCTTACCTAACCTTTACCCCTATCCTACACGTCCCCTTCCCTTCCCTCCCCTCCTTCCCTTTCCTTTCATATCCCTTTCCTCTTTCCCAACCCATCGCTTCCCAACCCTTTCCATTCCCTTTCACTTCCCTTCCATCTGCCGTATTCAAAATTTCCAGATAAAAATCCCCTAAATATTAGGATAGCGTTCTCCTTTCAGAAAAGCAGAGGTCATCTGCTGATAAATTGAAAGATAAATCTGGACAAACGATAAATCATAAAATCTACTGAGACTAAATATTCATCAATATATTTCTAAACTTTTGCATTCCAAGAAATCAGCTAATTTCATTATTTTATTTTATATTTTTTGTCTGGATGTACTGTATATATTGGACATTCGCCATTATTTTAAAGGGAAATATTTGAGAATTAAGCTCAAGTGCACGTTGCTTGTTCATACGCATCGGTTATCGATAAAATACATATGGCTGGGTAGTATCCACGGCTTTAATAAATCTTTTAGGGGAGAAATTCCCACGATATTTTGAGGTTAGTAGATATTAAAGGCACTATCACAAGTTTCCAAGCAGAATATTTATGACCTTAAACAATAATCATGGTTGCAATAAATACTAGTGTAAACAAATTACTCATTTCTGAAACAAGGTAATACAAGGTATGCAGGGTGAAACACTTCACTACAACAACAATAATAATAGATTGTACCCTGATAGCTCCGCTCAGTGAAATATCCGCTCTAATGGAACGCCGCATGAGGGCATTCCCATAATCCAGTCCTCACACGTTGTCCCATGAGTGAATTATCCCCCTCCCGCACATTCCTGTGTTTGTCGAGCAATGTAAAATCACATATCTTGACTGGTTCCGCTAGTTTAATTACTACTGCAACGAATCCCTATCCAGGATGTCTTTTATGTACCTTTGGAGAATGATAGGTCGTGTAGGGGATGGGTCTAGAAGTAATTTGAGATAGGGGACTTGGGGGTCGGAGCGGCCTCCTTAACCCCTATAACATGGGTTGATTCAGGCCCTCCGCCCTGGAAGTTAGACAATCGACCCAAGCCTCTATTACCCTTCTCAATCCTTTAACTCTTGGCAAGATTCATTTCACCATGCGGCGCTGGCGTAATGGATAGCGTTGCGGTGCGAAAGGCCGGTAGTCCCGGGTTCGATTCCGGGCTTGGGAAACATATTTTTTTGTTATTTTAGGTGTACGGATTTTAAGCTTGATACCTTCGGTAAATTAAACCGATCTTTGTGCACTTCGTAGCATTAGATTGTTTAAGTCCGTTATTACGTTAAAATAAGGTTGATTTGCAAGATAAAGTAAGGTTTAGCTAGGCTAGGCATGCTTAGCTTAAGTTTTGCCGTAGGGTAATCATTAGAAGGATCTTAAAACTACCGCAGTTCCGTAATTAGTCACAAAGTTCCTTTAAAAGGATTGACAAAGGTATTAGAGACTTGGGTCGGTTGATTAACTTACAGGATGGAGGGCCTGAATCAATCATTATTTTAGGGGTTCAGGAGGCCGCTCCGACCCCAAGTTCCCCATCTCAAATTACTTCTATACCCGTCCCCTACACAACCTATCATTCTCCAAAGGTACATAAAAGACACCCTGTATAACAAGATGTTCAGTAAAGAACATATAGCCTACTTTCTCCTAAATGCATGGGTATAGTTATAACTCTTTGTCCTTTTCAAGTAGTATAATTGAATGTTGGTTGTAGTAGCTTGTTGAAATACAACGTGCTCTACGGATATTAAACGTTGATTGATTGAATCCTCACCTGAATTATATATACAGTATACACACACACACACACACACACACACACACACGCGCGCACACACACACACACACACACACACACTAATACAGGCATCATAATAACACAGGTTATTTATTTAATCGTATTGTGAATTATATACAAAATTTACATTATACAACATTATCCGCATTCTGCAACCAAGATATGACATTTGTAGTGACATGAAAGATTTCAGCAGGGTTCCCAGGGAACGAGAACAGAGGGCAGCGTCGGAGCAGATGATCCATTGTCTGCTCCTCTTGATCACAGTCGCACATTGCTGAATTGGTCCAGCCCCATCTGTGTTGAAAGAATTTACAGCAGTCATGGCCGGTTCTGAATCTGATAAGACGGCACCACAGTCCCCTTGGGAGGTCAGAACCTTTCAGTTCCTTTGTAGGATCAAGAGAATGGGCACATGTCCCCGCTGTTTTAGTTGACCACTCGTTTCTCCAACTTTGGTTTAAATTAAACCCATCCACATATAGTACTTCTGCAGTAACACATGTTGGCCTCCTAGACCGTAGTCGCTGTTGTGAGGGATGGCAAAATTCATGGTATAGTGGTAAAGTAGGTGAAGCCCTGATCTTCTTAGCCTCTCTCAACAATGCTTGTTTCCTTCTTAGATGTGGTGGAGGAATGTGGCTCAGCACAGGCAGCCAATGGCAAGGCGTTGACTTAATAGTACCAGTGATGCATCGCATTGTATCATTTAATCTTGAGTCTACTTTATGCACATGTGCACTTTCCAACCACACGGGTGCACAGTATTCTGCTGTTGAATAGACAAGGCTAATGCCAGTTAGGCGTAAGCAGTCGGCAGAGGCTCCCCAGGAAGTACCACTAAGTTTATGTAGGATGTTGTTTCTTGCAGCAATTTTATGGGAGAGCTTGGTGAGATGCTCTTTGTAGGTCAGGGTTCTATCCAAAGTCACTCCAAGATAAGTAGGAAAGGGATTGTATCTAAGCTGTTGTCCGTCAAGAAAATATTTGGTTTGTAATTAGAAAACCGATGTGCAACGTGAAAGCAAGATACTTCTGTTTTATTCAGGCCCGGAATCAATCGCCAGGACTGAAGGAAAGCTGACATTCTCTTAAGGTCTTCAGTAATGTTGTTTTCTGAATCTTCAAAATTTCTGCTCTGCATTACAAGCGCAATATCGTCAGCATAAATGAACTTTCTTGCCTTAGTATTTGGCAAGTCATGAATATACAGGTTGAAAAGGATTGGGGCCAAAACAGATCCTTGGGGGAGTCCATTATTCAGCTTCCTCTTGTGACTTTTAGACTCACCCAAGAACACCTCAAACTGTCTTTCACTGAGAATGTTTGATAACAAATTCACAATTTCAAAAGATGGAATAACTTGAAACAGTTTGAAAAGTAACCCTTGTCTCCAGACAGTATCATAGGCTGCCGTGAGATCAATGAAGACAGCTGTGGATTTTAGATGGTTTTGGAAACCTGCTTCAATATGTGTTGTAAGGGCAAGAACTTAATCTGTGCAACTACGACCGTTTCGGAAGCCAGCTTGTTCAGGTGGTATGACATCTTCAATGTACGGTGCTATCCTGTTCAGAAGGACACGTTCCAGAAGTTTAAACATGGCGCTAAGCAGGGCAATGGGACGATAGCTTTTAGAATTGTGTTCAGATTTACCTGGTTTCAGAATAGCTATAACTTTGGATAGTTTAAACTGTTTGGGTAGGTGATTCTTTTCAAGGATATATGTGAAAAGAGAAGTAATCCAGTTTATACTGAGTGGACCCATGTGTATGATGAATTCATTATAGATGTTATCAGGATCAGCTGCCTACACAGGTTATAAGACAAAATTCAACACTCACCCAAGTACACGGGACTAAATGACCAATGATGTCCATGCATCTCAAATGAAACAACAACAGCTTCCTACCCAAATCCTTCCTCCTATAAAAGTACACACACTAGTAAGCCTACAGACTGGCTGGCTGCGTGGCTCAGGCGTACCATTCTCGCTTGCTGAGCCCAAGGTTGCAGGTTCGTATCCTGGCGCAGTCAGCTGGCATTAGAGGGTGCGCAAATGTGAGGGAGCCGTGTCAGTAGATTTACTGGCACGTTAAAGATCCCCTTCGGGGCAAAATTCCGGCACCCCGGCGTCTCTAAAAGCCAGAGTAGTTAAAAGGGACGTAAAACCAATAACATTAAAGCCTAAATACTGATGTCGGACACAGGTAATCAGACAAACTTATACACACACCTAAGTAAACGGGGCTACAAGACCATGTTGCCTCAAAACCTCAAAATAATCAACAACAAAAACAACAAGAATAATCTCTACCGCGAATCAAGGTCAACGAATATTAATCGCTCTATTCGAGTGTTGAAATATGTGGTGTTATAAGTATACATATAATAATTTCGATTGCAAATACACACTACAGTATATATGCTTAACATTATAACGTGTGAGTAGTTATAAATCAATCAATACCAAAAGGAACGAAGTAAAGAAATTTGAACCTGCAGTTATTAGATCAACGAACCCCCAGACTAAGAGCCCAAGTCATTACCATTACGCCACGGAAGCCCTACGATATTACTTGATAATCAACTGATTTAGTATAACTGTATCATATTTTGTGTTGAAATCAACGTTTTCATTAGCGTTTTCTGGCATTTCTCTAAACCATTTGATACTAAATATTTATTATTTGGTTCAGTATATTCCTAAAAGGATATTAACTTAGGAAGTTGCGGATATATATGTATTTACGAGCAAAATTAGCGGCCATGTTGACATTTGGACGTCACGGGCCTTCAACGATATGGCACGAAAAGCCTGACCTGTTAATCACTTCTACGGTTACATATTCTATTATAATATGCTAATATCATACCGGTCAACTCTTTGAGGACAGATTAAACCTCCCTATGAACGATAAGCTGAATTGTTGAGGCCAGGCCTAGTTTATTCGTAAGTTACGGACAGGCTATAATACTTGCTTGACTCATGCATCTACCACCTTGAAACTATAAGACTGATGACCTTGTAATTTGTTCAAAAGACGCTTCCCACGAAAAGGTATGTTGTTGCACAATTTCGCCGCCTAGTACCCAATTTCGCTCAATTTGGTTTTACCGTGTTTGAATTGATAGGTGGAATCGATTTTCACACATACATGGCCGCCATCAGCAAACTATTGGGCTGATGACATTATAGTTTGATAAAAAAAAGACGCTCCTCATATAAATGTATTTAGTTGCTAAATTTGGTACAGATCAGGTGATTAGGTTGGTCGTAATTTGATTTGAGCTTAGACAATTTGGGTAGCCGCCATTACGTTTCCGTCAAGATGGCGGCGATATAAAACATGACACTGAGGTGCTCTTTGCTAGTGCTACCTCTGTACTAAATGGCGTTCAATTTGGTTTCACCGTTCACCGTGATTGAATTGATAGGGGGAAATCGATGTCCACACATACATGGCCGCCATCTGCAAACTATTAGACCGATGACCTTGTAGTTTGGTCAAAAGATGCTTCCCACAAAAGGGTATGGTGTTGCAAAATTTTGTAGAGATCACGAGATTAGGTTGGTTGTAATTTTATTTAAGCTTTGACTATTTGGCTGGCCGCCATTACGTTTTCGTCAAGATGGCGGCGATATAAAACATGACACAGAGGTGCCATTTGCTAGTGCTACATCTGTACCAAATTTCGATCAATTCGGTTTGACTGTGTTTGAATTGAAAAGGGGAGACTGACATGCAGAGTATACACACACACAGACACACAATATTTGGCTCAGTGTTGATCTCAAAACTCTACTTTCATTTTTCTTTTCAAGAATCGAAAGTAGGCTAAATACAAAAGTTTGTCTGTTTTTTTGCCTACTTTTCACATTTTGCAAAAATGAGGAAAAAGTAGACTTATGAGATCGATCCGGGAAAATGTCTGTCTTTCATTCTGCCTGTCTGTCTGTCTGTTTGTGTGTGTGTCCCGCTATCAACTCCTAAACGGCTGCAGCTATCGAAACCAAATTTGGTATGAGTAAAGATCTATAGCGGGACATCTCAATGTCATACTTGAAAATGATGTCAGTGCTACCAACTGCTAAAAAATCACAATTGAAATTTGAGCTCCATGTTGGATGCCTTGGAATGTATACATGGGAACTATTCCAAAATTGGTACACATATAGATAATAATACTTCAGTTTAATTTTCAGGAGGCCATACATGACAGTGTTGCCAAAATGATTCTAAGCCTACTGATAGGTCCAAATTTCAAATGCATATAACTCCTACACTATCAATTGGATTTCAACCAAATTTCGTATGTACTATGTGTACATAAACAGATATGACTGAGCGTATTCTAAAGAGCCACCAGGGCTGCCAACTGTCAATAAATGTTCCCTCTATTTTTTATTCAAATACCAATATATCAGAAAGTATGCGAGCCCACAGCTTTAAACATTCAACACGTATAGTGCCCGACATTCTAGATTAATTTGGAGCAACTAATGTATGTCAGTGCTACCAACATGATTCTAAGCCTGCTGAAAGGACCAATTTTTAATTACATGTATCTTCTATACTATCAATTGGATTTTAACCAAATTTCGTATATGCTATGTGTACCATAACAGATATGACTGCAGATTCTTTAGAGCAATCAGGGCTGCCAAATGTTAATAAATGGTGTTTATATATTTTACCCTAATATCAATATATCAGGAAGTATGCAAGCCAACAGCTCTAAACTTTGCGCACGTTTAGTTCCTGACATTCTAGATTAATTTGGAGCAACTAATGTATGTCAGTGCTACCAACATGATTCTAAGCCTGCTGATAGGTCCAATTTTAAAATTCCAGTAACTTCTATACTAACAAATGGATTTCATACAAAATTGGCACAACAATACATCATAATATTTCAAATTATTTCAGACCAGCACATGCATTACATTGTTGCCAACATGATTTTACATGCGCTGATATGTCCAATGTCTAACTGCATGTAACGTCCATGCTATCCATTGGACTTCAACCAAATTTTGTATTCTGTACCTTAAGAGATGGAACTAAGAATATATTCAGTCACCAGGGCTGCCAACTGTAGTGCTCTATCAGGCTACATCATGCCAGGTATATTTCGAACTAATTAGAAATTTCGATATTACCAAATTCATTTCGTCATTATTCTAGATAGGTCCATAATGATTATCATTTGCATGAATCTTAAATTTTAAGAAAAGTAGGCTCTTTAGTTCGTCACGGAACTTCTTGTTTTTTCTGAATTTCGACGGAAATTTGCGTTATTAACGCGTTTCCGACTATTTAATGACGGATGCGCACTAAAATAAAATGTTTGTCTGTCTGTCTGTGTGTGGACAATTTTTAGCCTACTTTTCACATTCTGCAAAAATGAGGAAAAAGTAGTCTTATGAGATCGGACAAATGTGTGTTTGTCTGTCTGTCTGTCCTTCTGTCTGTCTGGCTGTGTGTGCCCCCCCCCATCAACTCCTAAACGGCTGCAGCAATCGGAACAAAATTTGGTAGGAGTAAAGATCTATACCTGAATATCTCACGGCCATATTTGTAAATGATGTCAGTGCTACCAACTGCTGAAAAATCGCAATTGAAATTTGAGCTCCGTGTTGGATATCTTGGAAGGTATGAATTGGAGCTGTTTCAAAATTGGCACACGTGTAGATAATAATATTGCAGTTTAATTTCCAGGAGGCCATACATGGCAGTGTTGCTAAAATAATTATAAGCCTGCTGATAGGTCCAAATTTTAAATGCATATAACTTCTACACTATCAATTGGATTTCAACCAAATTTCGTATGTGCTATGTGGACATAGACATATATGACTGAGCGTATTCTTAAGAGCCACCAGGGCTGCCAACTGTTAATAAATGATCTCATTTTTAATCCAAATCCCCATATATCAGAAAGTATGCAAGCCGACAGCTTTAAACTATGCACACGTATAGTACCTGACATTCTATATTAATTTGGAGTATCTTATATACGTCAGTGCTACCAACACGATTCTAAGCCTGCTGAAGGTCCAACTTTAATTACATGTATCTTCTATACTATCATTTGGATTTCAACCAAATTTCGTGTGTGCTATGTGTACCATAACAGATATGACTATGCCGATTCTTAAGAGTAACCAGGGCTGCCAACTGTTAATAAATACTGTCTCTATTTTTGTTACCCTAATATCAATATATCAGAAAGTATGCAAGCCAATAGCTCTAGACTTTGCACACGTATAGTACCTGGCATTCTAGATTAATTAGGAGTAACTAATATAGGCCTACGCCAGTGCTGCCAATATGATTCTAAGCCTGCTTATAGGTCCAATTGTACAATACATGTTACTTCTATACTAACAAATGGATTTCATCCAAAATTGGCGCAACACGAAATCATATTGTTTCAGATTATTTCTGACCAACACTTGCATGACATTGTTGCCAACATGATTTTATGCGCGCTGATAAATCCAGGGTCTAACTCCATGTAACGTGCATGCTATCCATTGGACTTCAACCAAATTTTGTATTCTGTACCTTAAGAGATGCAACTAACAATAGCCTATATTCAGTCACCAGGGTTGTCAACTCTACTGCTCTATTAGGCTACATTATACCAGGTATATTTCGAACTAATTAGAAATTTCTATATTACCAACTTAATTTCGTCACTATTCTAGATAGGTGTATATAGATTGGCAATAATCTTAAATTTCAAGAAAAGTAGGCTCTTTAGTTCGTCACGGAACTTCTTGTTTGTTTCCTTATAACTCGAGAACGGCTGAGTGGATCAACGTAATGTATGGTATATATGTCCATCAGAGGCACGACACTGTACATTGATGCAACCCTTCTCCGTACCTCTCATAAAAGGGGGCCTACCCCCTTAAAATTCATGGTGAAATAGGCGTAGAAGGGTGAGACAAAGCTCATCTTCAGCCCCTCAATGTGAGAAACGGAACTCGAACCACATTTTAAAGCCCTAAAACCAACAGTTTTTGAAATAATCCCAGAAAACTAATTTCATTCGATAAACGAATGAAAGAATGAAAGCCGGTAACCATGGCAACAGAATCTCAGAGGTCCATTATTTCTGTAAGACGCAATGCAGTTCTACTTATTACATTACTGTGAAAGTTTGCAAATGGCTATAAGGTTATCACGGAACCAAATTAAGCTGTAAAATTCATCAATATATATAACGCACTTAAGGGGGTCAAGGAGTACCCTAATATTTTTCACGTCATTTACACGTGCGATATGTCTTACAGAAGGTCTATTATATCTCCAAACGGGCCGATAACCTAGATGTTAGGCCCCTTAAAACAACAATTTAGTTTCAAAAATTCCTGAATAGAAATAGAATTGTTATGTCTTTTAGGAATTTGAGCCATTGGAGGCTAAAAAATCCGAATTTTCATGCACCACAAGCCTTTATAATTTTCTAAATAGGTCTTCCTGTGGATTTGACATAACGGTGAGGGTCAGTTTTTATGTGACGTGTATTGCGTTTCGTCTACGAGGTTTTCATTTTTATTTTCACGCCAGGAAGTACACGTTAGGTAAATTTAGTTTGACGGCACATTTCAACTAATCATTTTTCTTTGTCGACAAACAGGTTCCAAGCCCCTAACCATTGCAACAGTAGCTCTGGTTATTAATACCGAAGACCGTTCGAAGAATGGGTACTCCTGCTAGTTAATATTGTGAACCCATACTTTCAGGCATAGATTGGATAGCCTAAGTGTAAAGGATCTGATGACGATCGTTTAACGATTGAAACTGGTCCTCCAAGTGTATTTATAAATCTCATATTCAGTATTTTGTTTTCAGGATTAGGGAACCATCCATTACAATTGTGTTGACCGACTGAAAAACATTTAATTTCGATTTCTTGAAGCTCAAATGTGACCTTCGCGTTGCAGTGCGACAAAAGTTGTTTTTAGCCTATTTTCATTTATGAAAAAAATAGACTGATGAGATCGCCTTTTGTTCGTGTGTCTGTCTGTGTGTGCGTGTGTGTGTGTGATGGTGTGTGTCCCCCCATAATAACTTCTAAACGGCTAGAGCTATTTCAATGAAACTCGGTAAGTTCATAGCACTATTCCGGACGACTCCGACCGTATTCTTCAAATTGTGTTACGTCTCACCAATCCAATATGGCGGCTGTGCGAAATATTTCACCTGCATTCAATATCTCCGAAACTCTTACTGATATCACCCTGGAATTGTTTACGGTGATAAAGGGAACTACTAGAAGATCACCTATGTGACTCTTGAAATAATAGTAACTACAAAACCAACATGGTGACCAAGCGAATTTGCGACGTGTAAATAGACGTTTCTCGCGATTTAACGAACCAGCCGCAATAAAACTTGGTTCAGTATATGTTTATACATATTGTAATGCACCAACATCTAACTTCGTTCAATTGTTTACATAACCACAAGATGGCGGCTGGGCGAAATATTTCACCGGCATTCTATATCTCAGAAACTATTAGTGGTATCACCCTGAAATTTTGTACGGAGATAAAGGGCACTACTGAAAGTTCATCAATAGGACTTTCAGAAATCGGTTAACTACAAAACGAATATGGCGGTCAAGCGAATTTGAAAATTTTAAATAGTAGTTTCTCGCGATTTTATGATCCAAACGCAATGAAACTTGGTACAAGAAATGTTTATACACATTGCAATGCACTGGTATCTAATTTAGTTCAATTGTTTACATAACCTCAAGATGGCGGCTGTGCGAATTTTAAAATTAAGTTTTTATTTCTTGTGTCGTAATCATGCGATCGAAGTGAAAGTTTGAATTTTTCTTTAATGGTACATGACTCTATGGCCTATACATATAACAATCCAACATGGCGACCATCCGCAATATTTAGTTGGTTCTCAATATCTACGAATCTATTACAGCAATCAAACTGAAATTTTGTATGTTTATAGTGGCAATTAACATAAGTAGGATATATGAAAATAGCCTGTATAGTTCTTCACGGAACTACTTGTTAATGTTACTTTCACTTTTATTTGGACGGAAATAAATAGGGTTTTGAGGCATTAGAAAGGATATTATTACTACTGATGTGGTCAAATTATTGTAAGTAGAACAAAACTTCCCAGTTCATTAATTTTTTATTTTTTTATTTTTTTTAGCGTATGGCTTTTAGTGCCGGGAGTGTCCGAGGACATGTTCGGCTCGCCAGTTTTGTAGCTGCTTCGAGACGGACACCCAATGGGTGAGCTACAAGTACCGTTGGGGAGGGATGGAGGGAAGTTGGAATGTAAGGACGAGGAGTTGGAAGGTAGCGGCTGTGGCCTATAGTTAGGGACCAACCCCGGCATTTGCCTGGAAGGAAGATGGGAAACCACAGAAGACCATCTTCAAGGTTGCCGGCGGGGGGATTCGAACCTCCTCGCCTCCCGGATGTGAGCGACTGCCATCAGTCATGCCGTAACCACCACGGCTAACTCACCCGGTAGTTCATTAATAATTTGTAACGATAAGTTTACATAAGTAGGATAATGAAAATAGTCTGTATAGTTCTTCACAGAACTACTTGTTAATGTTACTTTCACTTTTATTTCGACGGAAATAAATAGGGTTTTGAGGCATTTCAAAGGATATTATTACTACAAACGTGGTCAAATTATTGTAAGTAGAATAAAACTTCCCAGTTCATTAATAATTAGTAACGATAAGTTTACGATTGGACATCAGGACGATCAACTGACGGGCGTTTCGATTATCTCAAGTCTCAACCTTACGTTACAATTTCAATGTATGTTTTATTTATCCTAAGGCTGTTGACTGGAGCAGAGGGTGTTGCATATTATATTAAGCTCACAGGAATCCTTTCAGCTGACACATGAAATATAGTGGCCGTAAGAGGGTGAGATGCGGGACACATGAGCTGGAGTGAGATGCAACTATAAATCAGGAGCAGGTCATGTAATACCAGGATAGAAATATTTTATAGCCCGTGATAAAGTTTGCTCCATGAGTTTATCATCATCAATTCACATCACATAGAGCAATTTACATTTAAAAAAATATTGAATATACAGTTTTAGGTTCAAGTATATATCGCGATACTTACGTGTCTAGGGGAATTCGCCTACTTTCACATTTTGTAAAAATGAGAAAAAGACTTATGAGATCGATCCGGGCAAATGTGTGCGTCTGACCTTCTGTCTGTGTGTGTGTCCCCCTATCTTCCCCTAAACGGCTGCAGTTATCGAAACCAAATTTGGTATGAGTAAAGAGTTAAGCCTGAATATCGCAAGGCCATATTTGAAAATGGCGTCAATGCTACCAACTGATGAAAAATCACAATTGAAAATTGAGGTCTATGTAGGATACCTCTGAGGAAATGCATGGGATTTGTTCCAAAATTGTCACACATATAGATAATAATAATAATAATAATAATAATAATAATATAGCCTTACAAATCCCATAAGGGCTATGGCCTCCTGCTTTGCAGGGAATTGCTCAGTTTTAACTCGCCAGGTGAGCATGTCCTTAGGAGCATATAGATAATACTGTATTAAATCAGACTAATTTACAGGTGCCCATACATGAGAGTGTTGCCAACATGATTATATGCCTGCTGATATGTCCAATCTTTAATTGCATGTAAAATCCATACTATCTATTGGATTTCAACCAAATTTGGTATGTGATTTGCGCACCAGAGCACATATGAATATGCATTTATGTAGTGTAAACGTGGCTGACAACTGTTGGAAAATGTACTCTATACATTTTTATCATAATCTCAATATATCAGACAGTATGCGGGCCAGCAGTTCTAAACTTTGCACACATATAGTACCTGCAAATGTAGGTTAATTTTCAGTAACCGATATAGGACAGTGCTGCCAACAATATTCTACGCGTGCTTGTAGGTTTAATGTTGAATCACATGTAACTTCCACACTAATAAATGAAGTTCTTTTAAAATTGGCACATATATAGATCATAATATTTCAATTTAAGTTAGAGCATCCAATGTATGGCAGTGTCGCCGACCTGATTTTATGCAGGCCGATAAATTCAATAATTAAATACGTGTAACGTGCATACTATCTATTCGATCTCAAGCAAATTTTGCTTATGCATTGTTGACCTTAAGAGATAGAACTAAGAATATATTTGGAGTCGCCAGGTTTACCAACTGTTGATATATGGTGTCTATAATTCGAAGAAAAGTAGACTCTTTAGTTCGTCGCGGAACTACTTGTTTTTAGTGTAATCGATGACGTCACGGATGATGATATTGAGGCTCGAATTGCTGCCGTATTTCCCAGCTGTGCGTTGTTATAGGCCGACGGAGTGTCACATGTTCTGAAGTGCGAGGTTCGAGGTGGTGAGTTATGGAATATCATAAATTAATCCTACAAGTTTAATTTAAGGCGGCGTTAACTGAAAAGTTGAACAAAACAGTTCTATTTTTCTTAATATGCTCCAACCACACGAACTACTGAATCAATTGTTATGAACATTTATCAGCATTTACATTCATGAGATAAAATAGTTAAGTTAGTGAAAATACAATATCGTTCACTGTTACCAACATTACGATTAATCAAATATTAGAAACAAACTATTAAGCAAACGGTACATTTATGACATTATAAGGTGCGTTCAAAAAGTAACGAGCCAGAGGCTGTAATGCGCAAACCGGTAACATCGGCTAATCGTGGCGTGTGTAACGAGGTGTGGTTACGACCAGAGTGTGGAAGGTCACAGCCCGTCGCTAGAGGGCACGCGTGCACGTCACGTGACGATACAAAGCGTGCAGCAGCATGCATCAATCATCCAACCAAGACCAAGACAGTAGGCCATTCGACATGCTTCCTGGTGTGGTTGAAGACTGTGGGGCACCCATTGAGCACACACTTTCCGCAAGTGCAGTCGTTCCTTCATGATGCTGTGCTCACTTCCGACGCTCAATCCGACCACGGCGGCTATGGCGTTCAATGTCACTCGTCGGTCCTGGGTAATGAGTGCATCAACCAGCTGGACGATGTCATCGGCAATGCAGGGGGGTGCCCCAGACCGGGCATCATCAGCTAACTGTCTGGACAAAAAATACTGCTTGTACTAGAAGCAAGGTGGTCTGGGGCGCAAGGCCCGGATTAGGTTTCTGTTCCTATATTGAGATTTATTAACAGAACTTAAGGGGGAACATACAGATAAGGACCAAAACAAAAACGATCCTATTATTATAAGTTATAACCGTGCCTTTCATAGATCATGTGCAACAATTATATACATTCCTGAAGAAACACACTAGCTATTAGAAGCTAAACATGTGCGGTTTTGCTCTTTATAATTTTTGCGTCCACTTGGCTTCTTAGATCGTTCTTCCAATCCCATCAATTTTTTTAGTATATTTTCATTTATGAAAAAAATAGGCTTATCAGATCACCTTTTGTCCGTGTGTCTGTCTGTACGTGCGTGTGTGTGTAATGGTGTGTGTGAGTGATAGATTTTTGTGTCCCCCCCTAATAACTTCTAAACGGCTGGAGAGATTTCAATGGAACTCGGTAAGTTCATAGCACTATACCGGGCAACCCCGACCGTGCGTTTCAAATTTTGTTACGTCTCACCAATCCAACATGGCGGCTGTGCGAATTATTTCACCAACATTCAATATCTCCGAAACGATTACCTATATCACCCTGGAATTTTGTACGGTGATAAATGGACTACTAGAAGTTCACGTATGTGCCTTTTGAAAATCTAGTTACTACAAAGCCAACATGGCGGCCAAGCAAAGTTGCGACTTATAAATATACATTTATCGCGATTTAACCAAACAAACGCAGTAAAACTTGCTACAGTATATGTTTATACACACTGTAAATGCACCGACATCTAACTTCGTTCAATTGTGTACATAACCTCAAGATGGCGGCTGTGCGAAATATTTCACCGGCATTCTATATCTCTGAAACTATTACATGTATCACCATGACATTTTGTACGGAGATAAAGGGCACTACTGTAAGTTCATCTATGATACATTCAAAAACCGGATAACTACAAAACAAACATGGCGGCCAAGTGAAGTTGAAAGTTTAAATAGACGTTTCTCGCGATTTAATGATACAAACGCAATGAAACTCCGTACAGCAAATGTTTATACACATTGTAATTCACTGGTATCTAATTTAGTTCAATTGTTTACGTAACCTCAATATGGCGGCTGTGCGAATTTCGAAAATAAAATTTGTATTTCTTGTGTTCTAATCATGCGATCCAAATCAACTTTTGCATAATGAACATACACAATAATCATATCTATTATTACATAACTCTATGGCCTACAGATATTAAAATCCAACATGGCGATCAACCAATATATTTAGACGTTTCTCAATATCTTTGAATCTATTACAGCAATCAAACAGGCAATTTGTATGTTGATAGAGGCAATTAATATTTGTAGGATATATGAAAATAGGCTGTTTAGTTCTTCACGGAACTACTTGTTTCACTTTGATTCTTGATTTTGTCACATTGCATGCATTGCTTGTTCCATTTTTGAACAGCGTACGGAGATAACCAACAAACAGAATCGAGGTTAGTTATTCATACCATTTCAAAAAAATTGTTACGTCGTTCAACCTTCTGATTAATACATATAGGCTATACATAACGACGATGATTTTAAGAGGTCTATGTTCTGATGCAAGCTTTCCCATGTGCAGAATGTATTGAAGAGACTGGTATCTCAGTTGGATGTTGTACGTTGTTCAACTTTCTGATTAATAAATATGTATAAACGACAGATGTTTTTCCAGCAGGTCTATGTCTCGAAGCAAACTTTCCCATATGCAAAATTTATTGAAGTGACTGATATCACAGGTGGATGTGGTGCAATGTAATCGTTTCATTAACGGTTGGAATATCAATGTCCAAATACTTCACACTTCCTAGAATTATTTATTTAGTTAGTTATTGTTCTTTTAAGGGGCAGAACAACGAGGTAATCTACCCCTCAATAGTTATTTATTGATTCCTTTTTGTAAAGATATCCATTTTAATTTTGGTTTATGTTAAGATAGTTTCTAAGATTTATTTCACCCTGACGAAGTTATCATTGATAAAACGAAACATGTACGTGTTAATTTAATTATTAAACTACTTAATAGCTTTTATAATTTGAGAACAACGTCTTAAATTATCAAAATTCAAATGATATCTATTTTTATCTATTAATCAAAATTTGATATTGATTTGTGCTGATTTTTACCGCTTTCCTGATATATGCCTTGTTTATAGGAATTTCTCAATTTTTCCTTTTTATTGTAGGTGATAAAAATTTAGCTACAGAATAAATCTGACTCATTTTCATATCTCTCAATGAAATAATGGTTAATATTTCCTTTTCATTTTGAGCAATTTCGAAAAATCTCTTTGACGTTTGATAGAAAGCTACAAAGGTTTGAGTAAGATTCATTTTGTAGCTGAGAGTTCAACACCCACTGTAAGAAAGGAAAAGTCCAGACATTTTTGACCAAATTTAAAAAAATGGATAAAAAATAGTTACAATTTGAATTTTGAAAATGTGGAACATTGCTTCTACTAGCAAATTGTGTGTGTTTTCCTGGAAATGTATATAAATGTTGTAGCCTACAACATTTATGACAGGCACTGTTGTAATATTAAAATTGTTATTGTTTCAGCTCCTTGAACTGTATGTACCCCTTAGAATGTATGCATTGTTTAAACCTTCACTGTCATGGAATTTGCCATTTTGCGTCTAGGGAAATTTTTTAGCGTAAGGTATCGCGATCTATACTACTCCCCAATTTTATGCTGACTCCATGGGTAAACAGTATCGTAAACTTGTCTTACATTGGCCCATACGTAGAACCAGATATCAATATTTATGTGATTACATATTGTGGACAATTGGAAAGATGTTCAGTTAAGAACTAGGGCTGGTACGTTTTATCGATTAATTTGTAATCTCACATAATCAATTGAAACAGAAAAATCGATTAATCGATTGTGGGTTTAATAGAATGGTCGCTTAATCGATTAGTTGGTTGGTCGAATAATTGATAAATTGTTTTGTCTATTAATCAATGTACTTCGCTCCTTTCACTACGCTCACAAAGAAGCAAAACAAAATATTTTTCAGATCACCAGAAATGTATACAAGAAGAGGGCATTATCATGGGACACTAGAATTAAACATTACAATACTGTGGTGAGACCTGAATCACTCTTTGGAGCTAAAACATTCAAGTTAATGCGGAAAGGTGACATAGACAAAATCATGCGCATTGAAAGAAGATTGGTTCGATGCATTCTTGCCCCAAGGTAAACAGAAACAGACTATAATCGATCACGACCTAACAAGGAACCCATGTGGAGTAAACTGAAACAGACTATAACAGATCACGACCTAACAAGGAACCCATGTGGAGAACATAAATCACACCATGCGCAAAAGACGAATGTCATTTCTTAGTCATTTAAATAGAATGAATAATGACAGACTAACGAAACACATTTTTAATAAAATTGTAAAACTTAAAGTTCAACAAGCGTGGTTTACACAGACATTAAAGGATCTTAAGGAAGCCGACATTGACATTACAGATATACAGGTTCTTTCATATAAAATAAGAGCGCCAAGCGGCGGCTTTGTTAACCGCAGCAGCGGTCACCTTGGCTGAGCTTTTGGCACGCCAAGGCCCCCTGCTTTAAGCGTGTGTACAATCCTATATGATGCAGCGGCCTTGCTAGCGTGTGTACAATGTTGAAATCTTACTTTAGTTAGTTATTGTTGATGAAACCGAAACCCCTACTTGTGCTAATTTTGTGAGTGATTTATTCGGAGACCATTCAAGATTCTCGCCAATGTCATCTAGCTCATCCTGTGTTAAAACTGTTCGTGTGCGGGCATGTTTTTATTGAGCACCGAGACAGTATT
The DNA here is from genome assembly GCA_946902985.2 of Meconema thalassinum. Lineage (NCBI taxonomy): Eukaryota > Metazoa > Arthropoda > Insecta > Orthoptera > Tettigoniidae > Meconema > Meconema thalassinum. The sequence continues at coordinate 71,334,465 of OX336399.1, read as the reverse complement.
GTCAAACTAACAACTAAGAAAGCTAGCCACTATGCAAGGAGGCAGACCCTTGCAATCCAAACACATTCTTCTCAACCTACACACCTGTGAGTAAATTCTTACACACAACAAAGAAATGTCGCCCGGTGTGCAGATGTGGCCCTAGACAGCCAAGCAAGGTAGAAATTCGTGTCGCGTGCGAACATGATTTGAAAGGTGCGTCACGTCCCGAACTGATCAGCTTGAGGAGTTAACGGTGGAGCATGCGTAGCTGACAGCTCCTTGAGCCTGCTCTACCCTCCTTGGAGGATATCGTAAAGACTTAATGTTAATTGATTACCTTCACTCCGAACTGTGGCTCCAGCAATAGTACACTGTTTACCCTACTGGAAGGAAGTGGTGATTGTGGTTATACTGGGAGAAACAACCAGGTCATCTGCCCCAATGATTTGGACATATGCAAGGGGCAGACGACCTCGTAGTTCCGCCCCTTAAAAAACAATAATTAACTGGATATATACAAAGAGGAAACAACAACTGAAATTAATTACTGATTTCCTAGCTTACACAGTAGAAGAAGGAATGGACAAGAAGAAATAAAGTAAAGAAAATACTGTACAGGGGAAGAAAATGCGCTCAAATTTGACTTAAAAAGGCGTAGAGTCATGAAAGGCAGATTCGTTTATTTATTTACTTATTTTTTTATGTTTTTTATTTTTTATTTTTTCATTTATTTCACTAGAGCGTGGTGACACAGCAGTCAAGCAGTTGGTCTCTCACCACGGCGGACCTGGTTCAATTCCTAGTGAATGCATGTGAGATTTTCAAAATAAAATGTCATGTCTTGTGATTAGGATGCCACGTAAAATCGAGGTCCCTTGGCTTATGATGGTGAGATTAAGGGTCACGTAAAACTACAAACTACAAACTTCTTTTATTTGTTTTGTTTGTGTGATTGTTTGTTTGTGTTTGTTTGTTTGTTTGTTTGTTTGATTGTTTGTTTTACTCCAAGTTATAATAAGAAGAGATTTTACATTAGATATAAGCTGAAGAAGACTCGATCGAAAGTCCAAAACCTGTACCGGTACTTAATTCAATATATGTTCCATGACTTGTATTGATAGGCGTATTATTTTAAAGAGGAATCAATAAATCAATGCAGAAAATAATTTGCATTACCTATGATGGTAATTGTCATTGCTTTTTAACCAAACAATATATACTTTTATCATCATACTAATATATAAAAATGAGATGGTGTGTGTCTGTCTTTCTGTCTGTCTGTCTGTCTGTTACTCAATAACGCAAGAACCAGAGGTCCGATTTAAATGAAATTTTGCATGGATGTAGCTGATTTACCATGTTTACATATAGGATACTTTTGATTTCGAAATTTTGCACTATTAAAAAACGGCGACCATTTTAGTGACGTCACTACACCCTTTGGTTTCAAAATTTCATATTTCCATATCAAATAAAGAGATAACAGTAGGAAATAGAAAACTTTTTATGGCACGTACGAGCTTTAAAATTTAATTTCCTTTCCAAAAGGTCCTTATCACTTTTCGTGTATCTCCAACGGTTAGCGAGTAAAACCGACATTTGTGACGTCACTACACCCTTTGGTTTCAAAATTTCATAATTCCGTTTCAAATAAAAAGAGAACGCTAAGAAATAGCAAACTTTTGATGGCATACATGAGCTTTAACATTTAATTTTCTATCCGAAAGGTCCTTATCACTTTTCGTATATCTCCAACGGTTAGCGAGTGAAACCTAAATTTGTGCAATGAAACACGGTCAACACCGAGCGGTGTAAATGAGTATATAAAACTGAAAGTTTGTCTGTTTTTCTCTGAATTTCTACGGAAAATTGAGTTGTTTACGCGTTTCAGACTGTTTTTGATGGATGCGCGCGAATTTTTTTTGTCTGTCTGTTTGTTTGTTTGTTTGTTTGTTTGTCCGTGGACAACTTTGTTTCCTTATAACTCGAGAACGGCTGGGTGTATCAACGTAAAATTTGGTACAGATATCCATCAGAGGCACGACACTAATCATTGATGTATCTCTTCTCCGTACCTCTCATAAAAGGGGGCCTACCCCCTTAAAATACATGCTAAAATAGGCGTAGAAGGACGAGAGAAAGCTCATTTTCAGCCCCTCAATTTGAGAGACAAACCTCGGGTACCCGAAAACCACATTTTAAGGCCCTAAGACCAACCGTTTTTGAGGTATTCCCAGAAAACTAATTTTATTACTAACTAGCAGAAGTACCCATTCTTCGAACGGTCTTCGGTATTAATAACCAGATGTTATCAATTGAGCTACTGTTGCAATGTTTAGGGGCTTGGAACCTGTTTGTTGGCAAAGAAAAATTATTAGTTAAAATGTGCTCTCAAACTAAATTTACCTAACGTGTTCTTCCTGGCGTGAAAATAAAATTGAAAACTTCGTAGAAGAATCGCAATACACGTCACATACGAACTGACCCTAACCGTTGTGTCAAGTGCCCAACTACAGGAAGACCACTTTTATAAATTATAAAGGCTTGTGGTGCATGAAAATTCAGTGTTTTTAGCCTCCAATGGCCCAAATTCCTAAAATCAGCAAAAAACAGTCTACTATTTCTATTCAGCAATTTTTGAAAATAATGTTGATGTTTGGAGATATAATAGACCTTCTGTACGACATATCGCACGTGTAAGTCGTGTGAAAAAAATCTAGGGTACTCCATTTGCAACCTTTCACAGAAATGTAATAAATGGAGTGGCATTACTTATTCCAGAAATAGAAGGAAAGTTGGATGCCACCTCTTGAGATACTGTTGTCATGGTTAGTGGCTTGCATTCCTTCTTTAGTTTATTAAATGAAATTAGTTTTCTGGGAATATCTAAGAAACTGTTGGGTTTAGAGCCTTAAAATATAGTTTTCGGGGAACCTTTACGGCTCTTGAGGAGCCCCGAGTTTTGTTTCTGACCCCAAGGGTTTGAAAATGAGCTTTGCCTCTTCGTTGTACGCCATAATAATGATAATAATTAAAAGAATATTAATAATAATAATAATAATATAACAAAATAGGGATAGGGATTTAATAGACCTTCTGGACCATACCCGCACGTGTAAATCGCGTTAAAAAATTTCTAGATTACCCCTTGACCCCTTAAGCGCATTATATGTATTGATGAATATTTCAGCTTAATTTGGATCCGTTATAACCTTATTGCCGTTTGCAAACCTTCACAGTAATGTAATAAATGGAATTGTATTGCGTCTTACAGAAATAGATGGACCTCTGAGAATCTGTTGCCATTGTTACCGGCATGCATTCCTCCATTAATTTATTAAGTGAAATTAGTTTCTTGGGAATATCTCAAAAACTGTTGATTTTAGGGCCTTAAAAATGTGGTTTTCGGGGTCCTTTTAGGGCCCCCGAGTTTCGTTTCTCACATTGAGGGGCTGAAAATGAGCTTTGTCTCACGCTTATTTCAGCATGTATTCTAAGGGGGTAGACCCCCTTTTATGAGAGGTACGGAGAAGAGTTACATCAATGATAAGTGCCGTGCCTCTGATGGATATCTGTATCAAATTTTACGTTAATACACCCAGCCGTTCTCGAGTTATAAGGACACAAAAAATTGTCCACAGACAGACATACAAAAATATATTTTTGCGTGCATCCGTCACAAAACAGTCTGAAACGGGCAAATATGTCAAACATTCGTAGAAAAGCCGAAAAATCAGACAAACATTCATTTTTATATAATAGAGAAGGGATATAATAGACCTTCCGTACTACACTCGCACGTGTAAATCGCGTGAAAAAATTCTAGAGTAACCCTTGACCCCTTAAGCGCATTGTATGTATTAATGAATATTTCAGCTTAATTTGGATCCATTATAACCTTATAGCCGTTTGCAAACCTTCACAATAATGTAATAAATGGAATTGCATTGCGTCTTACAGAAATAGATGGACCTCTGAGATTCAGTTGCCATGGTTACCGCCATGCATTCTTTCATTAATTTATTACGTGAAATTAGTTTTCTGGGAATATCTCAAAAACTGTTGGTTTTAGGGACTTAAAATGTGGTTTTCGGGGTCCCTCTTGGGCCCCCGAGTTTCGTTTCTCACATTGAGGGGCTGAAAATGAGCTTTGTTTCACCCTTCTACGCCTATTTCAGCATGTATTTTAAGGGGGTAGGGCCCCTTTTATGAGAGGTACGGAGAAGAGATACATCAATGATTAGTGTGGTGCCTCTGATGGATATCTGTATCAAATTTCACGTTGATCCACCCAGCCGTCCTCAAGTTATAAGGACTCGTAGAACTTGTCCACAGACACACAGACAGACAGACAGACAGACAGACAGACAGACCGACAAAAATTTTATTTTTGCGCGCATCCGTCATAAAACAGCCTGAAACGCGCAAATATCGCAAAATTCCGTGGAAATTCAGAAAAAACAAACAAACTTTCATTTTTATATATAGTGTGCCCTTTCAGCAAGAAATATGCAAATCACAGTATGCCAGCATTGCTCAATTCGGGATTTTCGGGTTTGTAGTATGTTCTCCCACTGTGACTTTCACATTTTGGATTAAATAGAGGATACACTTGAAAAAATAACAACAAAATCAACTCCTATTTCAAAACATTTAATTAATCAAAATTATGGCGCTACAAACAATAAAACAAATATACTACTGACCAAAAATCCTTCTACTTGTTCAAAGTGAACAAGGAATAATATAAGAATTAAACAAATATTATATTAAAACACATGGTTTCCTTTAAAACCAACAATTCATAATTATTTTTACTTCCATAAAGTATCTATCTTACAGTTCCATATAACTACGAGCTCCTTTGGCTCGATACTTTCCATTTAATAACGGTGTCATTCTTTTGTACTCCTCAATAACTATTTTTATCTTTTCTTATCATCAAAACAAATATATATTTACATTTAAAGTACATGTTAATTCTTTACTTAGATATTTGGGCACTTCACATGTTCTCAGCATTTACCACCTCTCTCAAGTTTTACAAATTCACCATAGTGATCGGGAAAATACTTGTGTACTCCAGAGTTATAAAGATTGCTTGACACAGTCAAAAACTAAGATTACTCCTGGAACCTAGTTATCTTCATTTAACTCGTGGAATCCTACTTCCATACAACATTACAATAGGGATTGTTATTTATTTTATTTGTCTTATAAGACCATTATCACATAAGAAAACTACGATCTGAACTGGCAAGCGATAATTTCATCTACAAGGACCTCGGTTCAAAGCCCGCGTCATTAACAACCTTTTAACACTCACGGTGTATTGTTTACTTCTTACAGACGGCCTTCCCCAACCCTCCTGCTACTAGGGTCTGGCCATATACTCGAGCGAGATTTATGACTGGGAGGGTGACTTCCCGTTCAGTCTGCGGGTGGAGCTCTCCTCAATGCTTTAAAAACAAATCTTCTTTTCTTTTCAGTTCTATGGAGAGACCTGGCATTTACTTCTCCTTTTACTTTCAACAATATTATTGGGCTCACAAACCACTTTCGTAACCTTGGCATTTATTAATTATAAAGGGTCCTCATTGATTGGGAAGAGTAATACACATTTTACGACGAATAATTAGGGGCTTCAACAACAAGAGGATTCTAGGTTCGAATCTCTTAACATGCCTCGGGAACCATTCCCACATTTGAGGACTTATATTTGCTCCCTTTTACATAATAACACACACATGGCCTCGTGATTTATGTCACTACTGGAGGACTTACAACATATCTCAATTCACCGCAATCAACTACCCTTCATAAGTAATTTACCAAGTACATTTAAATTTTACGCGTTCCTAGCGTGACATTTTATTTTAATTTCACTCCTTTGCGCTATACATTAGTTTAAAGCCTAGCGTCTTCCAAAGAACTGATGAATTCCATATTAACAATTGATACTTATCTCAATTTTTATATTAATCTTTTCCTTCGACAATAATCGCTCTATTTTTAAGAACATGCATTACCATAACCTCATGTCTTATACTTTTATTAAGGCTCCAACGCTCTTATTTTTATATTATTCAAATTGATCTTTATTTAAGGCTCCAACGCTCTTATTTTCATATTATTATTATTATTATTAATACACTTGCTTTTATAACATTCGTCAAATACACTGACATTTTATTTATACTTTTCCTCTACAGGATTTATTCTTTCACATAATTATTTTTAATTTCTCAAATTTTATTTTTGTTCAGACCGCGTTCTTATTCCGTTATTAGTTATTTAGAAACATCCCTTTTACTCAAAACTCCGGTGGATTTGTACACAATCATTTCCCCGACACCAAAACACAATGAAAATCTTTACTCACATGCTTTAGGTCGTTTCCGGACCTTCCTTCTCGTGCGATGAGTCATTTTTGCCCACTTTTTTTAAATTACTCCATCTTGTACAAATTCATTGCATGTACAGACATATCTTGACACATATTTAACACGTATACATTTAACACTGATAACATTTTAAATACACTGGTGTATCCGTTTAGAACACACAATAAAACACTGAAAATATATTACTTTTAACACAAAATCTTGATATATTTACACTTCACAAATTCTGATCACTAGGCCGCTATTGAAGCCTATCACACGTGACCTCTTGACCTCCCGTCTCCAAGGGTTAAATTTAGTAATGTCGGCTTCCTATCCTCTCCGAATATGAAAGTCTCGAATCATCTACTTCCTCCCTGCAATAGCACTTCTTCGAATCTCGTTCCTGACGATCTGCTATTTCTCTGACTAAAACGGCTCCCCTTTTAGATCCTATTTATTGATCTTAGCGAAAGTCTGTTCTGTTCACGGTCCCCTCGATAATCTATCGGTGACCTATGGATTTTTATAGCAACTAATACTTCTCGAGTCTTAGTGCTTTTGAAATAGTTCATCTGCTTTCTTGAAACAATGTCTATCGTTTCATTCTCTTCTTCGCTAATTCGGTTCTCGAACTTCTAATCTTCTAGAATATTTGGCGAACCTTATTCTGTCTGTCTTTCCCTGCTCGGGTCCTTTAAATTTGATATAAATGTTTATCTCGCTGTTCCGGTACTTCCGTATGTTATGATACTTTTGGTCGTTTACTAAAAGACCTATCGCCCTGAGTCCTAAGTTCGCAGCCTGCTTTGACTGTATTTTATGAACTTTTCACTGTAAATTTTATACTGTCGGACCTAAATCCTGTAACTAGGATTTTCCTAATTTTCAACACGACGATACTGTAATTTTACTTCTTTGCAACTCCTTACGGATCACGTAAGTTATTGATACCGCGACGCCCGTGGCGGTCGGATATTAGCAATGCGATGTGATACAGCGTTTTTCCCCTCAAGGAAAGTTTGTATACTGTCTTCGGTGCGATGTAGCTTCACGTCCCCTGGACTATCGGATGTAACATCTCCCCTCAAGGAGTACTGGTAAACTGCCTTCGATGTGTTACAGCGTGACGCCCCCTCACGGACTGTCGGAATACTGCATGATTGGTCTGGTGAGGCCAGGAGTTTTATACTCTTTAGTCACAAAATGATAAAATCATAGTCCTTTTCGTGACCAACTTTTGAACTAATTGTCGTACAATTATAAAAATTATATCTCCATAAAGCTCGTCTTCTCAACGTCAAATGATCTCACTGTGCATAAGAATCGATCGTGCAATTCTGAGATATTAATTAATTTGTAGTCTTCAGCTACGTGGGTGTTGCTGTTCATTTTTAAAATCCCCACTCCTTAGGTCTCAGTGAATCCCCGATGACGTATGCTGCGTTTGCAGTTCTTTCCTGTGCAATTATTACAAGCTATTTCTTTACACAAAAAATCTCTAATCCGAAATGATTCACCGTACTGTATTTATTTACTTATTTTTATTCCTGCAAATGGGTTAAATTTAATTATTCTTCTACTGGCACAGCGGCGCTGTTGCCATTTTATTGCAAGCTTAGCTGGATTTCCGAGTCACGTTTCTCTGTCTTACAGTGAAAACTTTCCACTCGTTCTATTAATATCCATGTCTGGCTCCTTCTGAATGTCAAGAGGCATGATCTCATCTTCTGAACACCTGGTCCCAGCTGCTTGCACAACGTTAGGCTAGAACCCTTGCTTGAAATCTCTCTCCATTCCCTTAGAGACTGTGTGTTTCTTTCATTCCTTTCACAAATACATGGATTCGACCCCTTTTGAGCCAATGGTACATGGGTTATCTCTCCCCTCCTTAGGTAAATAAATTTTCGAAAAATTTGGAGGAAATTTATTTTAATTATTCATAAAATCTTATTTTTCCTTTAAATGTCGAAGCCATCATAACGTTCTTCCGTACCTTCTGATTTTTATTCCTTAAAAATCCTACGATAATTTGGTTTTTCCATATTTTTAAGTCATATCCGGTAATTGTGTAGGTTGGGTAACGCTCTGTCCCTACCCTTTCTTTCCTTTTCCTTTATTATTTGTCTGGACTACAAGTCTCCAGAACCTCATTCTTCTTTACGGGTGTGGTCTCTCCCTACCCGTTTCCTTATTTCATCATTCTCCTTTCTTAAATTGAAATTTTCTTCTTCAACAAAATCAATTATTTCTTTTATTTCCCAATATATTTTCTCCAATTCGCATTCGCACTCGAATGGTTGAGCTCTGTTTCCTTTTTCTACCTTATTCTCGTTTCTCTCAAAAGTGGATTCCTCATCTCTAAATTGTTCCATAACCAGGGCTTGTTCATTGGCTTCATCGAAGTCTTCGGGAGGGTAATATACTTTCAAATTCGCTGAATTCATGGTCACTTCGTGATTCGTTTCACAGTGCCGAATTCTATAGGCATTATTTCTCAAATCTCTTATTATTTGATACGGTCCGTGGTACATTTTCTGGAACTTTTTGTACACGCGGTTCCCTGGATCCGAAATGGCTGGTCTTTTTACTAACACCATTTCCCCTGCTAATAGTGGCCGATGATACCTCTTGTGCCTATTTCTTCTTTGCCTCCTGTCGGCTTGAGCTTTTAGATGCTCAAAGGCTCTTCTAATACGTACATCTCTTCCCGGCTGAGCGTCTGCTGGCCTAGGAATTACCAGACTCCAAGGTCTCTCTGGTTGCTAATTTCGATGTAACGTTATTGGTATCTCTCCCGTAGATTCATGGATTGTGTTGTTTATACAAAATTCGATAATATCCAAGATATCTATCCACTTCCAATTTTCTTCGGCACAGTATATTCTACAATACTTGGCCGTCTCCCTCATCACTCTTTCTACAGGATTTGCCTCAGGATGGCGAATACTTGACAAAATCTGACGTATTCCAAGTCTTTCTAATTCTTGTCTGAACTCTACACTGGTGAAACAACTACCGTGATCCGACAACAAATTCTCAGGTTTTCCCAGAATCGGTATCACTTTTTCTTTGAGTCGTTTTAACACCTGTTTGGTACTAGTCTTCTGTATGGGAGCAAGGACAAGCATTTTTGTGAAGACATCCATAGCCACCATTATGTGTCGATTTCCTCTTCTTGCCTTGGGCAAAGGTCCAAAATTATCAATAGAAATGATTTGACCTGGCCTCTCAGGTAACAATGGTATAGGCTTTTGTCTCATCAGAAATGCATTTTGTTTAATCCTTTGACATAAATCACATGTCTTTAACGTGTCCCTTACAGTCTCTCTCAGTCTCGGCCACACAAATGCTTCTTTCAACATCGAGACTGTTTTGTCGACTCCCATATGTCCGAACGATCTATGGGCTAACCATACTATTTTCCTCTGCAAAATTGCAGGTACAACAATCCTTAATCGTGTATGGTCAGAGTCCACAAACTTATATAATAATCCATTATAAATTGTGTAATCTTGAGCTATCTTATTAGCTTCCGTGTACGCTGGTGTTCCCCTTATCAAACTTCCCTCAAGGAAAGATATGAGCATGTTCATCCATGGATCCTCACGTTGCCGTTGACTAATGCTTCTTAACTCATTTAGAGTACGCTGTCCCTGTCTTCCAAATCAATAGCCATTACTTCCTCTTCTGTGGACTCTGGCTGTCTACTTAAATAGTCTGGAACTATATTTTCTTTTCCTGGGCAGTATTCTATCTTTACATCAAACTGTTGAATATATAAAGCCCAACGCATCAACCTTTGACTGGATAAATCAGTCTTCATCAAAAAGGTTAAGGCTTTATGATCAGTCCTTAAAGTGACTTGAAACCCATATACGATCTTTCGCCAATATTGCAGCGCGTGCAATATCGCTAACAGCTCGATTTCGCTGATCGTATGATTTTTCTCGTGTGGTTTCAGTCTCCGACTTTTGAAAGCTAGATAATTTTTCTTATCAGGGTTATCCGAGTTTTCCTGATATGGCATTGCCCCTATTCCAATCTGGGATGCATCAGTTTGTATGATAAATCTCTGATTAAAATCAGGATATCCTAGCTTCACATAGTTTAAGAGCATTTCCTTGGCCTCCACAAATGCTTTTTCTGTTTCCTCCGTCCATTTCCACTTGCCCCCCTTCTTCAGAAGGTCCTGTAGTGGTGCAACAGTTCTTGTGTATGATGGACAATGTCCTGAGAAAAATCCAATCAATCCCAAAAACTGGCGAACGTTCATCACCTTCAAAGGCCTTGGAAAATCTCTTATCGATTCTAATTTGCATGGATTTGGTTTAACACCATCCTTGTCAATCACATGCCCTAAAAATGTTACTTGTCTTTGACAAAAATTTGACTTCTTTAAATTGATTTTAAAATTAGCCCTTCTTAAGTCTTCCAATAATTTCTTCAACTTTTCTAAATGTTCCTCAATGTTCTCCGAGGTAAGCAAAATATCATCCACATAACGGATAGTGCAATCTTTCACTTCCTCTGACAGGTTTCGATCAAGCGCTCTTATTAAGGCAGATCCTGCGGTCTTCAATCCAAACGGACATCTCCTGAAGCAGTATGTTTGTTGGTCGAACTGAAATCCAGTTAACAGGCTGGTTTTCTCTTCCAGTTCGAGATGATGATACGAAGAAGTCATGTCAATATTTGTAAAAATCTTCTTGCCTTTGAATTTCCTCAGTATTTCTTTTATGGGTGGTGCCGAATCATTTTCTGGTATGATTTTTGCATTTAAATTTCTGGCATCTAGACACGCCCTTACTGAGCCATCCGGTTTACTCACAATCACTAATGGACTAACATATGGTGTCGCCATCTTTTCTATAACACCTGCATTCATCATCTCCTGCAGTGTTTTCTTCGTTTGTGGGTAATGTTTTTCCGCAACCGGGTATGGTTTTTGTCTGAACGGTGCCCAATCCTTGACTTGGAACGCGTATTTAAAATTTTCAATCTTCCCTGGCTTGGAATCAAATACGTCCCTAAAATTTAATAATAATTTCTTTAATTGTTCCTTATTTTCGAGGTTAACTTAAGCTTCCTCTACTTTCCCTGACAGGTTGGTCTCGAACTCAGTTTCCAAATTATCTTCGAGTTCTATGTTGAGGACTTCAAATATTTTTTCTATGTCCTTATAACCTTCCTCAGTTACTTCTTCCACATGCCATACCTGTTCTCCTGTTTTCGCATCCTGTTCCTGTAGGTTAATGTTTTGTTCATCCACATCCTCTCTTTGAATTCTAATGCAATTTTGCGCTAGGTCTATGATGACCTTGTTCTCACGGATAAAATCAATACCTAATATGACATTATACGGCAATTGATTTACCAGCAAAAAGCATTGCGAAATTTCAGCGTTACCCATGATCAGATCAATGTATACCTGAAATTTACATGTTAAAGATTTTTCAGGAATAATCCCCTTAATCTTTACACTCGATGTTGGAATCTTTAATACGCGGCCTCTTGTTTCCAATTCATTTAGAAGGGTTTGCGTAATTAAACTTATTGTGGATCCGGTATCAATTAATGTCCTGACCAGTAATCCTTCTATCCTTAGCATAATTATAGGTAATTCTCTTTTGATAGGTGGGATTCCTTCCACCTCCTCGTTAATTAGCTCATCTGGTCTTTCTATCCAATTCACAATTTCTACCTCCTCCCAGCTCCTGGTATGTTTCCACTTTTGACGATTTAAATTTGAAGTTTTTTTTATCCTGAGGGCTTCCTTTCCCCTCATTCTTTAATTGAGCTTGTAGTTCCAAGCTTTGAGCTCCGTCTAGTCGGTCCGGTGATTTCCGGTTCTTTATTGCCTCACTCCAACGGAATTTTTGCCTTTCAGGTTCGTCTGGTCGTTCATTCATATACCGAAGACTTTCCTGTTATCTCTCTTCTATTTCGGCCCGATATTCATCATCCCTATCCTCTTGCCTTACGTTCCTTCTGGGATAATTCTCCCATTTCTTTCGGTTCTCTTGCCTTTGATGGTTATTGTTATAGGGTCGGCTCTCTTGTTGCCTATAACCCGTACTCCTAGGATTTCTTCCTCGATATCCTCCTCTATAGTATGGCTGTATTCCCCTAGGCTCTTGGTGCCCATACTCTCGACCCAGTCCCTGAGTATCAGTACTAGTGGACTGATTTCTGGTCGTTGGTTTCTCTCTGGTTTCCTGACTGCCTGCAATATGTACCTGTTCAGTCTGTCATTGATGCCTAGGATTAACGTGCGAAGTCGTCATATCTAATTGACGTAATACACCCTCCACTTCCACAGCACTTCTGGCTTTGGATGAGATTAACAGCCTCTGGATCTCATATGGAAGTTGTCTTGCAATGGCGGCACACAGGTCGTTCTCCGCTGGAGCAATGTCAAGTTCCCGGAATTTACACAACTGAGCGGTGAAAAATTCTGAGTACTTAGTTGGTGCATTTGTGCTGTACTTCCTAGAGTACAGATCTAGCCTCAAATTCTCTTGGACGTCTGCTGCCCAATATCGTTTTAGAAAGGCTTCTCTAAAGCCTTCCTCCGTATCAAAGGTGTACCTGAAGCTTCTGAACCAAGTAAGACAATCACCTGCCAACAGCTTCTCAATTGCTCTCAATCTCCGATCCTGAGGGACTTTCATTTCGTTTAAGTACTCTGCGACTTCCTTTAACCAGTATTTTGGAGTAATTGACATGTTATTACCCGTAAACTTTACCAGTCTGTCCTCATTCGACTTAATGATGTTTATTATCTGGCCATTTGCCTGATTCATGTACGGAGTTGACATCGCCATCGGATATCCTGGGTTCTTATAAGGGCTCTCCCCTCCTAAGTCCCTATCTGTAACTGTGCCTTTTTCACGAGGATCTACCCATCCTGTCTTTGGAAACTCATCCTGACTCTCAAATTCTAACTTCCTTTCTCGTCGGGCACTTTCTTCATTAGCCATGAGTTAAATTCCCATTTGACTATTCTTGTGTTCAGTCCTTTCCAACCGTGATCTTAATTCATTTTGAATTCTTTCTTGATTCCTTTTACTATCTTCCTCTACCTTTTTGAGTTGGAATTTCTCTTCCCTGAAACTATCCCTGATTTCAGCTAATTGATCTTCTACCTCTTTCTTGATGACCATGACCTGTTCTGTTATAATTTCTGGTTTAACGTCACCTCTGGTATCTAGGTCTTCTCGTATTTCTTTTATTTTCTTCTCCATCTCTCTTTGTCCTTTGACCATATCTACTTTAATTCCTTCAAGCTTTTCCTCAGTTTTCCCTTGACTCTTATATAATCTTGTTAATTCATTTTGGACCTGGTTTACCTCAGTACTGGTTGTTCCTACTTGTACCTTTAATGTTCCAATGGTTTCCTGAACCTCATTGATGCCCTTACTTATCTCGTCTATCTTCAGGGTATTTTCCTTATTTTCTTCATCTCGTTGTTTTCTTTCTCTCTGGAGATGATCTTCGTACATACCTAATTTTTGATTTATTCCCTCCTCGTGCTTCTTTAAGTTCTCATCTACCTGCCCGGTAAGATGATCAAATTGCTCTTTCCTATTCTTCGCATCTTCCTGATTCTGAATTCTCATATCATTTACTTCGGCCTGAACTCCATCGACCTTTCCCTCGAGGTTTCCTACTTGGTCCTTTACCCCTTTAAATTCGTCTCCTAATTTCATAAAACTTTCTTTTATCTCATCCCGGGAACTTTTACAAATCTCCATGTTAGATTTTATCTGGTCTTCTAATTTTTTCTGCACACCTTGGATCTGAGTTACAAGTTCATTTTTACATCCGTCTACATTTTTTATACAAGATTCTTCCATTTTAACTAATTTAGTCTCTAAATTTTCAACATTTTCTTGACATTTAGTTTGGGACTCTCCCATACTGCCCTTGAAGGTATGTATTTGGACTTGCAATCCTGAATGAAATCCTTCATTTTCCTCTTTTAACTCAGTTAACTTCTTCCCAAACTCAGTGTCAAAACCCTGAAATTTGCTATTCATTGTTTCTTCTAAAACCTTGGATTGTACTGAAAAATGATCTGAATTTTCTGTTTTTATACTATTCAATTTGCCTTCTATCTCAGCCTTCAGTTCACTGATCATGTTTTTGCACTCGGTCTGGATAGATTCTAATTTAATTCCCATGTTAACACTATCAGTTTTAAGAGCTTTTAAATTATCATTTATAGATCCTAAATCCCTTTTATTTTCGCTCTGTTGGCTGTCCAACTTATTCAAACTCTCATTTATGGATTCGTCGCTCTGTTGGCTGTCCAACTTATTCAAACTCTCATTTATGGATTCGAACTCTTTTTTATTTTCATCCTTTTGGAGACCCAATGTATTGTCTATTGTTCCCAATTTATTGTTTATGGCCTCCAACTTTTCCTTGCTATCGGCTTTTATAGCCTCCAAAAGCCCTTGCAATTCCTCACTCAAAACCATCTTATTAGAATACAGTGGGCTACTCATGCCACATCGCTAGTACATGCTTGAGAGATGGCAATCTGAACCATTGTGTCCCAATTTCAAAAAAATTTACTTTGGTACGGGTATTTACTACGACGTACCCTTTTGATCTCTTTATTCAAACTCAGAAACCTTTATGGAAGTATATACAAATTCAAAATTTCGAAAAACCAATTTTTTTCAAAAAAAAAAATTTGATTTTTCGAGAAAACTCGGGTTTTCCCTAGGAAAACTCGGCCCTGCGTACTGGGCGCCAAAAAGTATTAGGTAGGGGGTTGTTTAATTCAGGGCTGCTCGGTGTGAGTTTCTAGGGACCCATGCGGTCAGTTAACATTATACGTTGTAGCTACTCCTTTCATTACTTTACTTTACATGAAATGACCGTCTTTAGTGTTCCTCTATTTATTAATCCAAGCACATTACTTTATATACCCCCATGTGCCCTTTCAGCAAGAAATATGCAAATCACAGTATGCCAGCATTGCTCAATTCGGGATTTTCGGGGTTGTAGTATGTTCTCCCACTCTGTGACTTACACATTTTGGATTAAATAGAGGATACACTTGAAAAAATAACAACAAAATCAACTCCAATTCAAAACATTTAATTAATCAAAATTATGGCGTTAAAAACAATAAAACAAATAAACTACTGACCAAAAATCCTTCTACTTGTTCAAAGTGAACAAGGAATAATATAAGAATTAAACAAATATTATATTAAAACACATGGTTTCCTTTAAAACCAACAATTCATAATTATTTTTACTTCCATAAAGTATCTATCTTACAGTTCCATATAACTACGAGCTCCTTTGGCTCGATACTTTCCATTTAATAACGGTGTCATTCTTTTGTACACCTCAATAACTATTTTTATCTTTTCTTATCATCAAAACAAATATATATTTACATTTAAAGTACATGTTAATCCTTTACTTAGATATTTGGGCACTTCACATGTTCTCAGCATTTACCACCTCTCTCAAGTTTTACAAATTCACCATAGTCATCGGGAAAATACTTGTGTACTCCAGAGTTACAAAGATTACTTGACACAGTCAAAAACTATGATTACTCCCGGAACCTAGTTATCTTCATTTAACTCGTGGAATCCTACTTCCATACAACATTACAATAGGGATTGTTATTTATTTTATTTGTCTTATGAGATGTCTTCACATCAGAAAACTACGATCTGAACTGGCAAGCGATAATTTCATCTACAAGGACCTCGGTTCAAAGCCCGGGTCATTAACAACCTTTTAACACTCACGGTGTATTGTTTACTTCTTACTGACGGCCTTCCCCAACCCTCCTGCTACTAGGGTCTGACCATATACTCGAGCGAGATTTATGACTGGGAGGGTGACTTCCCGTTCAGTCTGCGGGTGGAGCTCTCCTCAATGCTTTAAAAACAAATCTTCTTTTCTTTTCAGTTCTATGGAGAGACCTGGCATTTACTTCTCCTTTTACTTTCAACAATATTATTGGGCTCACAAACCACTTTCGTAACCTTGGCATTTATTAATTATAAAGGGTCCTCATTGATTGGGAAGAGTAATACACATTTTACGACGAATAATTAGGGGCTTCAACAACAAGAGGATTCTAGGTTCGAATCTGTTAACATGCCTCGGGAACCATTCCCACATTTGAGGACTTATATTTGCTCCCTTTTACATAATAACACACACATGGCCTCGTGATTTATGTCACTATTGGAGGACTTACAACATATCTCAATTCACCGCAATCAACTACCCTTCATAAGTAATTTACCAAGTACATTTAAATTTTACGCGTTCCTAGCGTGACATTTTATTTTAATTTCACTCCTTTGCGCTATACATTAGTTTAAAGCCTAGCGTCTTCCAAAGAACTGATGAATTCCATATTAACAATTGATACATATCTCAATTTTTATATTAATCTTTTCCTTCGACAATAATCGCTCTATTTTTAAGAACATGCATTACCGTAACCTCATGTCTTATACTTTTATTAAGGCTCCAACGCTCTTATTTTTATATTATTCAAATTGATCTTTATTTAAGGCTCCAACGCTCTTATTTTCATATTATTATTATTATTAATACACTTGCTTTTATAACATTCGTCAAATACACTGACATTTTATTTATACTTTTCCTCTACAGGATTTATTCTTTCACATAATTATTTTTAATTTCTCAAATTTTATTTTTGTTCAGACCGCGTTCTTATTCCGTTATTAGTTATTTAGAAACATCCCTTTTACTCAAAACTCCGGTGGATTTGTACACAATCATTTCCCCGACACCAAAACATAATGAAAATCTTTACTCACATGCTTTAGGTCGTTTCCGGACCTTCCTTCTCGTGCGATGAGTCATTTTTGCCCACTTTTTTTAAATTACTCCATCTTGTACAAATTCATTGCATGTACAGACATATCTTGACACATATTTAACACGTATACATTTAACACTGATAACATTTTAAATACACTGGTGTATCCGTTTAGAACACACAATAAAAACACTGAAAATATATTACTTTTAACACAAAATCTTGATATAGTTACACTTCACAAATTCTGATCACTAGGCCGCTATTGAAGCCTATCACACGTGACCTCTTGACCTCCCGTCTCCAAGGGTTAAATTTAGTAATGTCGGCTTCCTATCCTCTCCGAATATGAAAGTCTCGAATCATCTACTTCCTCCCTGCAATAGCACTTCTTCGAATCTCGTTCCTGACGATCTGCTATTTCTCTGACTAAAACGGCTCCCCTTTTAGATCCTATTTATTGATCTTAGCGAAAGTCTGTTCTGTTCACGGTCCCCTCGATAATCTATCGGTGACCTATGGATTTTTATAGCAACTAATACTTCTCGAGTCTTAGTGCTTTTGAAATAGTTCATCTGCTTTCTTGAAACAATGTCTATCGTTTCATTCTCTTCTTCGCTTATTTGGTTCTCGAACTTCTAATCTTCTAGAATATTTGGCGAACCTTATTCTGTCTGTCTTTCCCTGCTCGGGTTCTTTAAATTTGATATAAATGTTTATCTCGCTGTTCCGGTACTTCCGTATGTTATGATACTTTTGGTCGTCTACTAAAAGACCTATCGCCCTGAGTCCTAAGTTCGCAGCCTGCTTTGACTGTATTTTATGAACTTTTCACTGTAAATTTTATACTGTCGGACCTAAATCCTGTAACTAGGATTTTCCTAATTTTCAACACGACGATACTGTAATTTTACTTCTTTGCAACTCCTTACGGATCACGTAAGTTATTGATACCGCGACGCCCGTGGCGGTCGGATATTAGCAATGCGATGTGATACAGCGTTTTTCCCCTCAAGGAAAGTTTGTATACTGTCTTCGGTGCGATGTAGCTTCACGTCCCCTGGACTATCGGATGTAACATCTCCCCTCAAGGAGTACTGGTAAACTGCCTTCGATGTGTTACAGCGTGACGCCCCCTCACGGAATGTCGGAATACTGCATGATTGGTCTGGTGAGGCCAGGAGTTTTATACTCTTTGGTCACACAAAGATAAAATCCTAGTCCTTTTCGTGACCAACTTTTGAACTAATTGTCGTACAATTATAAAAATTATATCTCCAGAAAGCTCGTCTTCTCAACGTCAAATGATCTCACTGCGCATAGGAATCGATCGTGCAATTCTGAGATATTAATTAATTTGTAGTCTTCAGCTACGTGGGTGTTGCTGTTCATTTCTAAAATCCCCACTCCTTAGGTCTCAGTGAATCCCCGATGACGTATGCTGCGTTTGCAGTTCTTTCCTGTGCAATTATTACAAGCTATTTCTTTACACAAAAAATCTCTAATCCGAAATGATTCACCGTACTGTATTTATTTACTTATTTTTAGCCTACTTTTCACATTTTACAAAAATGAGGAAAAAGTAGTCTTATGAGATCGGGCAAATGTGTGTCTGTCTGTCTGTCTGTCTGTCTGTCCTTCTGTCTGTCTGTCTGGCTGTGTGTGTGTCCCCCCCTATCAACTCCTAAACGGCTGCAGCAATCAAAACCAAATTTAGTATGAGTAAAGATGTGCACCGGAATAGCTCACGGCCATATTTGAAAATGATGTCAGTGCTAGCAACTGCTGAAAAAACGCACTAGAAATTTGAGCTCCATGTTAGATATCCCGCAAGGTATGCATAGGAGCTATTCCAAAATTGGCACACATGTAGATAATACTATTTCAGTTTAATTTCCAGGAGGCCAACCATGACAGTGTTGCCAAAATAATTTTAAGCCTTCTGATAGGTCCAATGTTTAAATGCATATAACTTCTACACTATCAACTGGATTTCAACCGAATTTCGTATGTAATATCTGTACATAAACAGATATGACTGAGCGTATTCTTAGGAGCCACCAGGGCTGCCAACTGTTAATAATTGCTCTCTCAATTTTTTTTATCCAAATACCAATATATCAGAATGTGTGCAAGCCGACAGCTTTAAACTATGCACACGTATAGTACCTGACATGTTTGATTAATTTTGGAGTAACTTATATACGTCAGTTCTACCAACATGATTCTAAGCCTGCTGATAGGGCCAATTTTTAAATACATGTAACTTCTATACTATCAGTAGGATTTCATCCAAATTTCGCATGTGCTATGTGTAACATATCAGATATGACTATAAGTATTCTTCAGTGCAATCAGGGCTGCCAACTGTTAATAAATGCTGTCTATATTTTTTACCCTAATATCAATATATCAGAAAGTATGCAAGCCAACAGCTCTATACTTTGCACACGTATAGCACCTGACATTCTAGATTAATTTGGAGTAATTAATACAAGGCAGTGCTGACAACATGATTCTATGCCTGCTGATATGTCCAATTTTAAAATACATGTAACTTCTATACTAACAAATGGATTTCATCCAAAATTGGCACAACAAGATATCATAATATTTCAGATTATTTCTGACCAGCACACGCATGGTATTGTTGGCAACATGCTTTTACGCCTGCTGATAGATCCAGTGTCTAACTGCATGTAGCGTCCATTGGACTTCAACCAAATTTTGTATTCTGTACCGGTACCTTAAGGGATGGAACTAAGGATATATTCAGTCACCAGGGCTGCCAACTGTAGTGCTCTATTAGGCTACATTATACCAGGTATATTTTGAACTAATTAGATATTTCGATATTACCAACTTAATTTCGTCATTATTCTAGATAGGATCATATTCTGTAGAATAATCATTGGCATGAAAAGTAGGCTGTATAGTTCTTAACGGAACTTCTTGTTATTCCTGCAAATGGGTTAAATTTAATTATTCTTCTACTGGCACAGCGGCGCTGTTGCCATTTTATTGCAAGCTAAGCTGGATTTCCGAGTCACGTTTCTCTGTCTTACAGTGAAAACTTTCCACTCGTTCTATTAATATCCATGTCTGGCTCCTTCTGAATGTCAAGAGGCATGATCTCATCTTCTGAACACCTGGTCCCAGCTGCTTGCACAACGTTAGGCTAGAACCCTTGCTTGAAATCTCTCTCCATTCCCTTAGAGACTGTGTGTTTCTTTCATTCCTTTCACAAATACATGGATTCAACCCCTTTTGAGCCAATGGTACATGGGTTCAATAGAGAGAAGAGATAATATATATATATATATATATATATATATATATATATATCTTTATATATATAATTCTTCGACACGTGTGTATGTGACTGAACTCCTCCTAAATGGCTAGGCCGATTTCGATGAAATTTTGTATGTATGTTAGGGTGGGTCCATGTATGGTTTAGATTCACAATTTGACCAAGTAGGTAGAATTTTAGAATTTGAGGTCCACAATTTACACACAATTTTAGAACCACAATATACAGTCATAAACAGTCGTCATGGAAACCGCTAGCCTTATTGAAAAGTGATGATTTTGGACTGTTTGTCTCTGCACGTCGGGGCCACCTGGTCGCAATCTGTGCAACTACCGCCTTTACTTACACTCCGCCCGTGGCGAAAAGTTGTGTTTTATACCAAAGGTGGCAGTGATGTCGAATTCTACTGTTTGTCTCTGCACTTTAGAGCGTTTCAAAGTCCCGTATGCGTTCATATACCATTCATCCGATTGCCATAAAACTTGGTTGATATGTTGAGTGAGCTCCAGGGAAGGTGTTTGGCTTAGTAAATCCATTTTACAATAAATAGCGCACGAATAGATTCAACAAATGAGCGACGACGCGCGAAGCGTTTCAAAAGTGTCCCATCTGCTTTCAAATACCATTCGTCCGGTAGCGATGAAACTTGGCTGAGATGTTGTGTACACTCCAGGGAAGGCTTCTGGCTTAGTAAATCAATTTCACATTAGGTAGCGCACGACTAGATTCAACAAATGAGTGACGACGCGCGAAGCGTTTCAACAAAATCCCGTATAAGTTTATCTTCCATTCATAGATTGAGATGAAACTTTGATGAGTTGTTGTGTACACTTAAGTGAAGGCTTCTAACTTAGTAATCCATTTCACAGGAGGTTGCGCACGAGTGGATTCAACAAATGAGCGGCGACGTGCTAAGCGTTTCAAAAGTCCCGTATGCGTTCAAATACCATTCGTCCAATAGCGATGAAACTTGGGTGAGATATTGTGTACACTTACGTGAGGGTTTCTAACTTAGTAAATCCATTTCACAGGAGGTTTCGTACGAGTAGATTCAACAAATAAGCGACGACGCGTGAAGCGTTTCAACAAGGTCCCGTATGCGTTCAAATACCATTGTCCGATTATGATGAAACTTGGGTGAAATGTTATGTACACCCTACGGAAGGTTTCTGGCTTAATAAATCCATTTTACAATAGGTAGCCCACGAGTAGATTCAACAAATGTGTGACGGCACGCGAATCATTTCAACAAAGTACCGTATGCGTCCATATACCATTTATCGATTACGATGAAACTTTGGTGAATTGTTGTGTACACTCCAGGAAATGTTTCTGTCTTAGTAAATCCGGTTTTTAGTAAGTAGCGCACGAGTAGATTCAACAAATGAGCGACGGCACGCGAATAGTTTCCACAATGTCCCGTATGCGGTCATATATCATTCATCCGATTGCGATCAAAACTTGGTGAATCATTGAGTACACGCCTGAGAAGGTTTCAGGCTTACTAAATCTACTTTACAATATGTTGCGCTTGAGTAGATTCAACAAATGAGTGACGGCACGCGAATCATTTAAAGAAAATCACTTATGCGTTCATAGCCTCCGTGGCTTAGGCGGCAGCACGCCGGCCTCTCACCGCTGGGTCCGTGGTTCAAATCCCGGTCACTCCATGTGAGATCTGTGCTGGACAAAACGGAGGCAGACAGGTTTTTCTCCGGGTACTCCGGTTTTCCCTGTCAACATTTCATTCCAGCAACACTCTCCACTATCATCTCATTTCATCTGTCATTCATTTAATCATTGCCCCAGAGGAGTGCGTCAGGCCTCGGCAGCCGGCATAATTCATAACCTCGCCGCTAGATGGGGGCTTCATTCATTCCATTCCTGACCCGGTCGGAGACTGGAAGCAGGCTGTGGATTTTCATTTCACTTATGCGTTCATATGTCATTCATCCGATTCCGATGAAACTTTGATGAGTTGTTGTGTACGCGCCAGGGAAGGTGTTCAACTTGGTAAATCCATTTTACAATATTGGTAGCGCACGTGTAGATGTAACAAATGAGTGACGACGCGCGAAGCGTTCCAACAAAATCCTGTATGCGTCCGTATACTATTCATCGATTGCGATGAAACATTGATGAGTTATTGTGTACACTTACGTGAAGCTTTCTAACTTAGTAAATCCATTTCGCAGTTGGTAGAGTGCGAGTAGATTCAACAAATGAGTGACAGCCCACGAATCATTTAAACCAAATCGAGTAAGCGTTAAATGCCATTTATCCGTTTGCAATGAAACTTTGGAGAGTTGTAGTGCACGATCCAACGAATGTTTCTAACTTAGTTAATTCAATTCACGATAGTTTAGAGGCAGTTAACAGAAATTGAAAAAAAATATTGTGTATCCAAAAGCACTTCAAGAAACAAAGTTACAACACTTTCTTTGATTGGCAGGACAACGTCTGCCGGGTCAGCTTGTATATATATAGATAGAGATGAACGAATGCAAGCCAGTAACCATGGCAACAGCTTCTCAGAGGTCATCTAATGCTGTAAGACGCATTGCAATTCCATTAATTACATTGGTGGAAAGTTTGCAAACGGCTATAAGGTTATCACGGAACCAAATTAAGCCGTAAAATTCATCAATACGTATAACGCGCTTAAGGGGATCAAGAGGTACTCTAGAATTTTTTCACGCGATTTACACCTGCGGGTGTGGCACGGCAGGTCTATTATATACCAATATCCATATTATTCATTCATTCATTCATTCATTCATTTCGTATAAGCCATCTATGGACCGCGTCATTCCAACTGTCTCCTACTGGCTTTGATGTTTGCCCAGTACGCCCGCATTCGTTCTCGGTGGACTTCCTTCCGTTCCTGGGTCCAAATCTTTCCCGTTTTCAGCTTCGGTTTTTCTTGGAAACCTTTGCAAGCTTGAAGTTTCCTTTTGAGTGGGGCGCGCTCCTGAATGTCTATTGGTGTAATCCCCACTTCTTTCAGATTTTTATCCAGTTCTATGAACCAGGCCCATTTTGATTTCCTCTCCTGAAAGTAAGTTATGTTGCGGTTGGTCAGTCTCTCTGGGCTCATTCGTTTCACATGCCCAAAAAATGGTATCCTTCTCTTCCGGATGACATTACTTATATTCTCCACATGAGTATATAGTTCATGGTTATGCCGTCTTCTGTATTCCCTATTGTCTTTGATGGAACCCAATATCTTTATCAAAATTTTTCTTTATTTTGCCTCCAGTTTCTCAACCAAGCCATTTTTGTTCATCGTAAGGCATTCAGAAGCATGCAAGACCTCCGGACGGATGACACTGCAGTAATGTTTTAGTTTTGCGTTGAAGGATATTTGTCATTTCTTATAGATGTCCTTAGTTAAATGGTAGGCCATTTCCATTTTGCTCATGCGTGATTGAATGCTTCTTTCTCTGATAATATCCCTTCCCTGACCCGTCCTGAAAAGAAAAGTACATGGCCATTGGCTGCATTAATTTTAAAAAACTAGGTGATATAATTTCTCTCTATATTATATTATTATTAGTATTATATTATGGCGTACAACGACGAGACAAATCCCCTCGGTGCCAGAAACAAAACTCGGGGGCCCTAAAGGGTCTTCGAAAACTACATTATAAGGCTCTAAATCCAACAGTTTCTGAAATATTCCCAGAAAACTAATTTAATTTAATTTAACAA
This sequence comes from Meconema thalassinum, assembly GCA_946902985.2. Classification (NCBI taxonomy): domain Eukaryota; kingdom Metazoa; phylum Arthropoda; class Insecta; order Orthoptera; family Tettigoniidae; genus Meconema; species Meconema thalassinum. The sequence goes on along the minus strand of OX336399.1, from coordinate 71,310,236 downwards.
ACTAATGAAGAAATGCAAATCGGTAACCATGAGTACATTATATCAAGGGCTGGCTTACAACTTTCCTTCTATTTCTGTAAGAAGCAATGTCACTCCATTTATTACATTTCTGTGAAAGTTTGCAAATGGCTATAAGGTTATCACGGAACTAACGTAGACTGTACAATTCATCAATGCAATTAAGGGGGTCAAGGGGTAACTTAGAATTTTTTCATGCAATTTTCACGTTTGACATATAGTACAGAAGGTCTATTTTATCTCCAAACAGGAAATTATTTTCAAAAATTCTTGAATTGAACTTGCATGTTTTTGCGGCTTTTAGGAATTAGGGCAATTTGAGGCTAAAGAACCTGAATTTTCATGCACCACAAGCCTTTATAATTTATGAAAGGGGTCTTCCTGTGTATGGGCACCTGGCACAACGTAGAGGGTCAGTTTTTATGTGACGTGTATTGCGTTTCGTCTACAAGGCTTTCAATTCTATTTCATGTCAGGAATTACAGGTTAGGTGAATTTAGTCTGAGAGCATATTTTAACTTTTTTGTTGTTGTCGAAACACGGGTTCATCGTAAGGATGATTGTGTTTGATACTGTGTGGTAGATATACCCATATTTGGATATCTGGGTAATATGTTGTAGACAATAGAATTGTCTGTCTTTCTTTGTATCTTTATGTTGCCTACGCCTATAACTCGTGTTCGGATGCTTGGTGCATCGTAAAATTAGGTATGGTAACCATGAGAGTCAATACACCAATCATTTATAAAACTCTTCACCGTACTTTTCATGCAATAGAAGGGTGGATATAGAGAAAAACTTCTCAATACATGCTCAAATAGGCGAAATATAAAAATGATTCTAGAAGGACGACCGAAGCATATGTTGCGCTTCTCAATGTGAGATACAAAATTCGGGAATCTATAAAGGGTCTCCGAAAACTACATTTAAAGGGCCTTAAATTAACCGTGTGTGTGATATTCCCAGAAAACTAACTTTGTTCTGATAAACTTGAAGGAATGACAATCCGCTAACCATTGCAACAGTAGCTCAATTGATAATGTCTGGTGTTAACAATGAACACCGTTCGAAGAACGGATACTTCTGCTAGTACTAATATATAACAAGATGTTCAGGAAATAACATATAGCCTACTTTCTCCTAAATGTATGGGTATAGTTATAACTCTTTGTCTTTATCATCTCCTAATTTCTTCCAATTCGAAGTGCTTTCATCAGTAAACATTCCAAACAACGTAGGTATTCAGTTTATTAACACCGACTACTTACAATAATTTAAACTTCGTTGCTCTAAACGTATCACTGGGAGAAACATATTTAATATAACTATTACACAGCTAATTTGTAATCGCGCACGGCTAACGAGAAAGACAGGCCATGGCGCGTAAACCAAACCCTTCTGTGACGTAGGCAATGTACCGGTACTGCTTGATGATGCTTGTACGTTCAAGTTGAGAGCAATTCATAAGCAGCAGAAATGCAATATTTTATATCATTCTTCATAAAATGGACGCAGTTTAGATGGTCCGTGTGTTTTCAAACACGATAAATTTTACTGTATAGGTTTGCAAAACTACGCCTATTGAAGTTACTCCTTACAAAAATCCACGCGAACTAGGATTCAAAGGTTCGTTGTGTCTTTAATAGCTGCAACGAACAGGCTTCATTAAGTCGAGTTGTAGATTCTGTGACCTTCGTTGAGAGTTAAATTATGCACATTAGTATAATTAGATCAAAGAATCTTGCAGTACAGTATAGATATCATTAACTTATTGTTGTTTCAAGGGGCGGAACATAAATTAATTCGTTTATAGAAGAGATCTGCGGAATACACTACCCACCGACTAACGACTTGTATCAATACCTTCTATGAAGACAAGTGATAAATGAATACCAACGTTTATACAGGTTCAATGATGTAGACAAGATGAATAGGTACCACACCGGCAGTAAAACGAAGACCAGGCAGTGGTGCAACAGAACTACATTACTGACGTCACGAAAACTCACCAGAGCCAGTCATTCTCGTTGGCCGTGATAATCGCGCCTTATCTTGGGGATGTGTACCCTCTATCGGCAAAAATAATAACCTTCGCAATTATACTGTAGACATGGGTTCACTAACTGGCCGGTAGAGAGCATAGCTAGAAGGCTGTGGTTACCAATAACATAGTTCAAGTAATTACTCTTAGATGTCACTCCGGAGGTGAAAGTTGTTTTAATTAAATATATATTTTCCATTTCAAAATGCACCATATAATGCTTTATTTTATAACGTCTCAGTACTCAAGAAATAATAAATATAAAAAAATCAAGAAAAAAAGTCTAACTCTGATAGGATTTGAACCACAGCCAACCTGATGAAAGACCAACGCGCTGACCACTCAGCCAATCGTGCACACTCTAATCGATCGTTAGGAACCTATACATATACCACGTTATAGGAAATCATGACTTGGACTAAACGTTTTCTTTACTGGAGTATATTTTAAACAGAGTTCATTTCTTAGAAATTTCATATATTTGTTACCACTAGCCTATATTGCATGCAACATACTGAAATTAATAAAATAAAGGTCAGAACGAGAGATCAGCTGCCATCTTGTCAAATAACCGAGACGACTCAGCTTTTTAAAATCACTTCTAGACTATAATATTAAAATATAAACTTTTAATTTCAAACGGGCCACGTCGTTTCAAACAGATTAAACGATTCTTGGTTCGATAGTCGGAACTGGTGGGTCCCATGTTATGGATTATAAAGTTTGCATAATTCACACGACCGCCATTCTGAAATGGTACGGTTGATGACCTCGTAGTTTGGGCACAAGACGCGCCTCATACGAAGGAACGTTGTTACCAAATTTGGTAAAGATCCGATTATTAATTTGGTTGTAATGCCTTATTACGTTTTGACCATTTGAGTGGCCGCCATTAAGTTTTGGTAAAGATGGCGGCAATATAAAACATGACACTGAGGTGCCCTTTACCAGTGCTACCTCTGTACCAAATTTCGTTCAATTCGGTTTCACCGTGTTCGAATTGATAGGGGGGACAGACATTCAGAGTACACACACTCACACACACACACACACACACAGACTCACACACACATACACACACACAGACAGACACACAATTTTTGGCCCTGTAGTGATCTCATAAGTCTACTTTCATTTTTTGCAAAAATCGAAAGTAGGCTAAAAATGAGATGGTGTCTGTCTGTCTTTCTATCAGTCTGTCTGTCTGTCTGTCTGTCTGTCTGTGTTACTCAATAACGCAAGAACCACTGGTCCGATTTAAATGAAATTTTGCATGGATGTAGCCGATTTATAATGTTTATATATAGGATACTTTTAATTTCGATATTTTGCACTATTAAAAATGGCGACCATTTTAGTGACGTCACTACACCCTTTAGTTTCAAAATTTCATATTTCCATATCAAATAAAAAGAAAACGCTAAGAAATAGCAAACTTTTGATGGCGTACGAGAGCTTTAAAATTTAATTTCCTATCCGAAAGGTCCTTATCACTCTTCGTGTATCTTCAACGGTTAGCGAGTTAAACCTAAATTTGTGCAATAAAACACGGTCAACACCGAGCGGTGCAGTATATCTCTACATACATAAAAATTAAAGTTTGTATGTTTTTTTCGCAATTTCTACGGAAATTTGAGTTATTTACGCGTTTTAGACCTTTTTTTTTATGGATTCGCGCGAAAATAATTTTTTGGTCTGTCTGTTTGTTTGTTTGTTTGTCTGTGGACAAATTTGTTCCCTTATAACTTGAGAACGGCTGGGTGTATCAACGTAAAATTTGGTACAGATATCCATCAGAGGCACGACACTTATCATTGATGTAACCCTTCTCCGTACCTCTCATAAAAGAGGGCCTACCCCCTTAAAATACATGCTGAAATAGGAGTAGAAGGACGAGACAAAGATCATTTCAGCCCCTCAATGTGAGAGACAAAACTCGGGAGCCCCAAAGGGTCCGCGAAATCCACATTTTAAGGCCCTAAAACCAACCGTTTTTGAGATATTCCCAGAAAACTAATTTCATTTAATAAACTAATGAACGAATTCAAGTCGGTAACCATGGCAACAGATTCTCAGAGGTCCATCTATTGCTGTAAGAGGCAATGCAATTCCATTAATTACATTGGTGTGAAAGTTTGCAAACGGCTAGAAGGTTATCACGGAAAGAAATTAAGCTGTAAAATTCATCAATACGTATAATGCGCTTAAGGGGGTCAAGGGGTACACTAGAATTTTTTCACGCGATTTACACCTGCGGGTGTGGTACGGCAGGTCTATTATATTCCTATCCCTATATTATATTATTATTATTAGTATTATATTATGGCGTAGAACGTGGAGACAAAGCTCCTCGGTGCCAGAAACAAAACTTGGGGGCCTCGAAAACTACATTATAAGGCTCTAAAACCAACAGTGTCTGAAATCTTCCCAGAAAACTAATTTAACTTAATTTAACAAACTAATGAAGGAATGGAAATCGGTAACCATGATAACATTATCTCAAGGGGTGGCATCCAACTTTTCATCTATTTCTGTAAGAAGCAATGTCACTCCATTTATACCTTGCCACGGTGGGTGAGTGGATAGCGTGTCGGTCTACTAATCCCAAGATTGCAGGTTCACTCCTGGCCGTGGTAAGTGATTTTTGAATGGCGGCAAAAATACGACTCGCATGTCATACGATGTTGGCATGTCAAAGAACCCATTTGAATTCAGTAGGCCGTGTTCATAATGGCAAAATTAATCTCAGCAGTTTCTGCCAACACAAAGTTCCTCATTTCTCTACTAGAAAGTGCTATAGTTTTCAAGGAGCTTAGATATCTACCCTCCTTGACTTTCATAGTGATTCAAGGAACAACAAAATTTCGACATGCAAGCTACCCTCTGGGTGTCAAATTACGAAGCTTGCACCCGGCACTCGAGGCCATACGATATTATTATTAGGCTACTCCATTTATTACATTTCTGTGAAAGTTTGCAAATAAGGTTATCATGGAACCAACATAGACTGTATAATTCGTCAATGCAATAAAGGGGGTCAAGGGGTAACCAAGAATTTTTTCATGCAATTTCACGTGCGACATATAGTACAGAAAGTCTATTACATCTCCAAACAGCAACATTATTTTCAAAAATTCCTGAATTGAAACAGCATTTTTTGCGGCTTTTAGGAATTTGGGCCTTTCAGGCTAAAGAACCTGAATTTTCATGCACCACAAGCCTTTATAATTTATGAAAGAGGTCTTCCTGTGTATGGGCACCTAACACAACGTAGAGGGTCATTTTTTATGCGAGGTGTATTGCGTTTCGTCTACAAGGCTTTCAAATCTATTTCACGTCAGGAAGTACACGTTAGGTGAATTTAGTTTGAGAGCACATTTTAACTAATCATTTTTTTTTTTTTTGTCGACATACGGGTTCATCGTAAGGATGATTTTGTTTGTTACTGTATGGTAGATATACCCATATTTGGATATCTGGGTGATATGTTGTAGACAATAGAATTGTTTGTCTGTCTTTCTGTGTATCTTTATGTACGCCTATAAATCGTGTTCGGATGTTTGGTGCATCGTAAAATTAGGTATGGTAAACATGAGTCAATACACCAATCATTTATAAAACTCTTCGCCGTACTTTTCATACAGTAGAAGGGTGGATATAGGGAAAACATTCTCAAAATACATGCTGAAATAGGCGAAATATAAAAATTATCCTAGAAGGACGACCAAAGCATATGTTGCGCTTCTCATTGTGAGACACAAAATTCGCGAGTCTATAAGGGGTCTCCGAAAATCACATTTTAAGGCCCTTAAATTAACAGTGTGTGTGATATTCCCAGAAAACTAACTTCGTTCTGATAAACTTATGAAGGAATGACAAACCACTAACCATTGCAACAGTAGCTCAATTGATAATGTCTGGTGTTAATATATAACACCGTTCGATGAACGGGTACTTCTGCTAGTATATATATATATGAAAATCCACAGCCTGCTTCCAGTCGATCGACCGGGTCAGGGAATGGAATGCATGAAGGCCCCATTTAGCGGCGAGGATATGAACTGTGCCAGCTGCTGAAGCCTGTCGCACTCTCCTGGGGCAATGATTAAATGAATGAAAGATTTAAAATGAAATGATACGGGAGAGTGTTGCTGGAATGAAATTTGTGACAAGGAAAACTGGAGTAAAACCTGTCTGCCTCCGCATTGTCCAGCACAAATCTCGCAAGGAGTGACCACGGACCCAGCGGTTACTGGCCAGCGTGCTGCCCCCTTATTTTCATGAAATAAATAAATAAATAAATAAATAAATATAAATTGATAAATATATATAAAAATAAACAAATATAAAAAATAAATAAACAAACTAATAAATAAATAAATGGATTTCCTTACAAAAATATCAAATTTAATAACGAATGGAAACAATATTATTTTGAATTATGTTGTTGAAAGGAGATCAAAAGATAATGAATATCCTCAAAAACAACGTGCAGTCAGATATCACTTAAGTTTGATAATAATTCAAGAAATTTTCATTTTTTTATATCTAACTGCACTTAGTTTTAGAGAATATTAATTAGCTATTGACATCTTCAAGAGAATTCTGAATGATAATGTTTCGATTCAGTTTTCAAATTTAATAATCTTGTAACGATATCCATTTATCTTTTTTTTTTACTCTAAGTTTTAATTGGAATAGAATTTTTAGATTTAAGATGAAGGAGACTCCATTGAAGGGTGGAAACATGTACTTTAATTCAACTGGATAGGCGTAGTAGTTTTAAGAGGAATTGCTTGTTTTATTCTATAACAACTTTGAAAATATTATGTTTAAAATTCCACTCATCCTCTTATAAAAGAGATTTCATTAAAAACCATTCAACTTCTATCCATTTGAGATACAGAACTTAACAGAACACTAGTGGTATACAATTATCTCTTTTATACATACAGATTGTATAAGAGCTTAAATAAAGCCTACCCTCAAGTGTGTTATTCTTCTTACAAGAGAAACTTTCGGAACATACTTTGTCTAACCGTAATTTAACGACCTGTCTTTCTTACAATAAAGGTTTCTCAGTACTAACTCCTTCCCAGTAGAATCTTGAAACGTACAAAGGCGTATTTGAATTAGCTTGTACCTCGAAGGTAGACCGTAAGCATCTTAACTCTAACTGTTGTTCTTTTCAAGCGAAGTCTTCCTTTATCTCCAAAGAAATGAAAAGTCCTTCTTTGTCTTTATAAACGCAATTCTCTCACATTTATGTCTCAGTAATATCCATCTACATCTCTGAGTAGTTCTAGTGATGACACTATACCACTACTTTGCGTTCTTCCCACATCAAGAAGCTTGCAGATAAGAGGCAATATAACTCTTGCTCCGTGATAATGAAGCCAGATTTGGCCACAAATTGCAGTATCTGGCGTATTTGACAGACTCGGCATAAAAATTATCCGTCATGTAGTAAACTACGACGCACAAGAGTCTGAGATAAGCCTTAATTCACTGCTCTTTCACTTTGGGTCAAATTACTATGTTACAGAAGTTCTTTACGAATGCTGTTTTATAGGTCAGTAGCGATGTATTGTGCCGCCATACATGAGACACAAAAAGTGTCTCGAAGCGTTGTTTCGCTTTCTTATTCTCCCAGAATCTCTTCATGAATGCACTGTGTTGCATCTTGCGTTCTATGGACCACTTTGTGACAGTTTTAGGCAGATTTCATTAGAAATGTACCATGTTTCGACTTCCGGGAAATTTCGACATATCTTCGCGTTTCCCATCCCCCAGACCCCAAAACCACCGTCAGTTCAAAAGTTTATATATAATTTATGTATATATATGAAGCCTCGGTGTCTTAGGCGGCAGCACGCCGGCCTCTCACCGCTGGGTCCGTGGTTCAAATCCCGGTCACTCCATGTGAGATCTGTGCTGGACAAAACGGAGGCAGACAGGTTTTTCTCCGGGTACTCCGGTTTTCCCTGTCAAAATTTCATTCCAGCAACACTCTCCACTATCATTTCATTTCATCTGTCATTCATTTAATCATTGCCCCAGAGGAGTGCGTCAGGCCTCGGCAGCCGGCACAGTTCATATTCTCGCCGCTAGATGGGGGCTTAATTCATTCCATTCCTGACCCGGTCGGAGACTGGAAGCAGGCTGTGGATTTTCATTTTCATGTATATATATGTATATCAGTTCTTTGTGGACACGATAACTGCCGTAATTTTGCCCCAATAAGTTTGATTTTTTTACATAATAAGTATCCTATTAAAATCTCGGTCGAGTTCGTTAATCGGCAAAATCGGTCGAAGGGGGTGAAAATGGGGGGCCTTTTTTTCGAAAAAGTGAAATTTCGCTATAACTCTTTTAATACGTGAAATATCGAATCCATTCAAAGTTCATAATATGTGTCGGATAAGTACCAAAAAATTATGTCAAATAAGTTTTTTGATAGCACCAACCATTGACCAAAGGGGTGGAAAAAAGTGGGTTTTTCGCGAAACATTAATCATATCTCTCTTAATAGGCACAATATCAAAACCGTACAAAATGGAAAATATTCCCCTAATAATTACCTAAAACCTTTGTCTGAAAGAATTTTTGATAAGACCCACCATTACGCCAAGGGATGAGAAAAATAATTTCGGAATTAAGAAAATGCCAAGTGCCATCAGAGGTTACCATGACAACGCTTCTAAATTGAGGGATGAGTTATCAGAGGTTGCCAAGACAACGCCATTGACGAGATCACATTCATATTTAGCCTACAGTACTTTTCAAACTTTGCAAAAATGAGGAAAAAGTATACTTATGAGATCGATCCGGGAAAATGTCTGTCTGTCTATCTGTCTGTCTGTCTATCCTTCTGTCTGTCTGTCTGTGTCCCCCCCCTATCAACTCCTAAACGGCTGCAGCAATCGAAACCAAATTTCGTATGAGTAAAGATGAATACCGGAATATCTCAGACCCATATTTGAAAAAGATGTCAGTGCTACCAACTGCTAAAAAAACGCACTAGAAATTTGAGCTCCATGTTGGATATCTTGGAAGGTATACATGGGAGCTATTCCAAAATTGGCACACATGTAGATAATGCAATTTCAGTATAATTTCCAGGAGGCCATACATGACAGTGTTGTCAAAATAATTTTAAGCTTTCTGATAGGTCCAATTTTTTAATGCATATAACTTCTACACTATCAATTGGGCTTCAACCAAATTTTGTATGTAATATGTATACATAAACAGATATGACTGAGTGTATTCTTAAGAGCCACCAGGGCTGCCAACTGTTAATAATTGCTCTCTCTATTAGGTAGATTTCTTTAGAAACCTAACTATTGCAATGGGTCCCATGTTTCGACCTCCGGAAAATTTCGACATATCTTCGCGTTTCACATCCCCCAGACCCCAAAACCACCGTCAGTTCAAAAGTTTATATATAATTTATGTATATATGTATCTATCTATCTATCTATATATATATATATATATATCAGTTTCTTGTGGACACGATAACTGCCGTAATTTTGCACCAATCACTTTGAATTTTTTACATAATATGTATCCCTATAAAATCTCGGTCGAGTTCGTTAATGGGCAAAATCGGTCAAAGGGGGTAAAAATGGGGGGCTTTTTTCGAAAAAGTGAAATATCGCTATAACTCTCTTAATACATGAAATATCGAATCCCTTCAAAGTTCATAATATGTGTCGGATAAGTACCAAAAATTTATGTCAAATAAGTTTTTTGATAGCACCAACCATTGACCAAAGGGGTGGGAAAAAGTGGGTTTTTCGGGAAACATTAATCATATCTCTGTTAATAGGCACAATATCAAAACCGCACAAAATTGACAATATTCCTCCAATAATTACCTAAAACTTTTGTCTGAAAGAATTTTTGATATGACCCACCCTTACGCCACGGGGTGAACAAAATTATTTAAATTATAAGAAAATGCCAAGTGCCAAGAGAGGTTGCCATGACAACTTTACTTTTAATTGATAAGGGATGACCATCAGCAGTTGCTATGACAACGCCACTGCACGAGATCACATTCAGTTTTCATATGTCAGTGGGAAGCGACTTCGTATCAGAACTGGTAGCATGCTGAACTTCTATGCCCAAGGTCGCGGGTTCAAACCCGGCTGAAGTCGTCGGATTTACTAAGAGCGCTAAAAAACCTGAGTTTGCTTTCCTTCGGAGGGGAAGTTCCAACGTTCGTTGCGAGTTGCTGATTGAGGTGGCATCTAGTAGCCAAGTTCACAGCTATGTGTCGTTGACGGCAGTATTTTAGGTAGATTTCATTAGAAAGCTAACTATTGCAATGGGTACCATGTTTCGATTTCCGGAAAATTTCGACATATCTTCGCGTTTCACATCCCCCAGACCCCAAAACCACCGTCAGTTCAAAAGTTTATATATCATTTATGTAATATATGTATATATATGTATATCAGTTTCTTGTGGACACGATAACTGCCGTAATTTTGCACCAATCACTTTGAATTTTTTACCGAATATGTATACCCATAAAATCTCGGACGAGTTCGTTACTGGGCTAAATCGGTCGAAGGGGATGAAAATGGGGGACTTTTTGTTTTCGAAAAAATGAAATATTGCTATAACTCTCTTAATATGTGAAATATCGAATCCGTTCAAAGTTCATACTATGTGTCGGATAAAGCTCAGAAATTTATGTTTGAAACGTTTTTTTGATAGCACCAACCATTGACCAAAGGGGTGGGAAAAAGTGGTTTTTTCGGGAAACATTAATCATATCTCTGTTAATAGGCACAATATCAAAACCGTACAAAATGGACAATATTCCCCTAATAATTACCTAAAACTTTTGCCTGAAAGAATTTTTGATATGAGCCACCATTACGCCAAGGGATGAGAAAAATGATTTCGGAATTGTAAGAAAATGCCAAGAGCTATCAGTGGTTGACATGGCAACACTAATAAATTGATGAGGGATGAGCCATCAGACGTTGCCATGACAACGCACTTGCGCGAGATCAGATTCAGATTTCCATCTGACTAAGTGTGATGCGGCTTCGGTGACTTAACTGGTAGCATGCTGAACTCCTATGCCCAAGGTCGCGGGTTCAAAGCCGGCCAAAGTCGTCAGATTTTCTAAGAGCGCTAAAAATCCCTCAGTATGCTTTCCTTTGGAGGGGAAGTTCCAACGTTCGTTGCGAGTTGCTGATTGCGGTGGCATCTAGTAGCCAAGTTCACAGCTAAGTGTCGTTGACGGTAGTATCTGGTAGCAACATTAGGAACTACTGCTTGAAATTGAGCGTCTGCATTCCTTACCTGAATTACAGACTAATACAGCTATCACAATTCACACCGTTTATCAGACAGATTCTACACTCACCCAAAGTACACAGGGTTACATGACCACGTTGTCGCAGCCCCTAAACTGAGGAACCAACCAACATCTCTGCGGGAGATATAATTTTGCGTGAAGAAGTAACAGACCGTTACATAGTTACACATCAGTGTCGAAACTTTGCATAAGGACAGTGTGACCACAAGTATAAAAATGGACTCCAAATGACAAGAAGGTTACCGTCATCATAGGACAATATAATGTTTAAAATATGCATAAAATGACGAAAAACAAAGTTAATTAATCTCCAATTATAAAATAATTTCACGCAATAAATGTGGTCTGATCCTTCTACCAAAACCTGCATATTCTGCCTATTTTCGACTATCCCCAAGTTTGTCCGGTGAAATCTACCTCCGCCTTCCGGCGTGCCGAGAGGACTTTTTTTTTATCCAAATACCAATATATCAGAAAGTATGCAAGCAGACAGCTTTAAACTATGCACACGTATATTACCTGACATTTTCCAATAATTTGGAGTAACTTATATACGTCAGTTCTACCAACATGATTCTAAGCCTGCTGATAGGATCAATTTTTAAATACATTTAACATCTATTCTGTCAGTTGGATTTCAACCAAATTTCGTATGTGCTATGTGTAACATAACAGATATGACTATGAGTATTCTTAAGAGCAATCAGGGCTGCCAACTGTTAATAAATGGTGTCTATATTTTTACCCTAATATCAATATATCAGAAAGTATGCAAGCCAACAGCTCTATACTTTGCACACGTATAGCAGCTGACATTCTAGATTAATTTGGAGTAATTACTATTCTAGATTAATTTGGAGTAATTAATATAAGTCAGTGTTGCCAGCATGATTCTATGCCTGATGATAGCTCCAATTTTAAAATACATGTAACTTCTATACCAACAAATGGATTTCATCCAAAATTGGCACAAAAAGATATCATAATATTTCAGATTATGACCAGCACTCGCATGGCATTGTTGCCAACATGCTTTTACGTGTACTAATAAATCCAATGTCTAACTCCATGAAACGTCCTTTGGACTTCAACCACATTTTGTATTCTGTACCGTAAGAGATGGAATTAAGAATATATTCAGTCACCAGGGCTGCCAACTGTATTGCTCTATTAGGCAACATTATGCCCAGTATACATTATTTCGAACTAATTAAGACATTTCGATATTACCAACTTAATTTCGTCATTATTCTAGATAGGTTCATATACTGTAGATTAATCATTGGCACGAATCTTAATTTTAAGAAAAGTAGGCTCTTTAGTTCGTCACGGAACTTCTTGTTCCATCTGACTATGAGGGAAGCGGCTAACTGGTAGCATGCTGAACTTCTATGCCCAAGATCGCTGGTTCAAAGCCGGCCAAAGTCGCCGGGGTTTCTAAGAGCGCTAAAAATCCCTCAGCATTCTTTCCTTTGGAGGGGAAGTTACAACGTTCGTTGCAAGTTGCTAGTGGCGGTGGCATCTAGCAGCCAAGTTCACAGCTAGGTGTCGTTGACGGTAGTATTTGGTACAAAATTAGGTACTAGTACTTAAAATTGACCGTCTGCAGACCTTACCTGAATTACAGACTAATACAGTCATCACAATTAACACCGTTTATCAGACAGATTCTACACACACCCAATGTACATGGGGTTACATGACCACGTTGTCGCAGCCCCTAAACTGAGCAACCAACCAACATCTCTGCGTGAGATAAAATTTTGCGTGAAGAAGAACCAGACTGTTAGATAGTTAGACATCAGTTCCAAACCTTGCATAAGGACAGTGTGATCACAAGTATAACAAGTAGTTCCGTGAAGAACTATACAGCCTATTTTCATATATCCTGCTCATGTTAATTGCCTCTATCAACATACAAAATTTCAGTTTAATTGCTGTAACAGATTCGTAGATATTGAGAACCGTCGAAATATTTCAGATGGTTGCCGGGTTGGATTTTTATTTTTGTACTATTACATTAAGATTATTGTGTACGTGTGGTATTCAAACTGCAATCGCATGATTAGAACACAAGAAGTAAAAACGAGATTTTAAAATTACGCACAGCAGCCATCTTGTGATTATGCAAACAATTGAAATAAATTAGATGCCAGTGGATCAACATTTGTATAAGCATTTAACGTGCAACGTTTCATGAGTCTCGGATTGTTAATTCGCGAGAAACGTCCGTTTAAATATTTATATTTCGCGTCGCCGCCATGTTGGATTTGTGCTCACCAGGTTACTGAAAGTCTTATAGGTGAACATATGTTCATAGTCTCTATGAACATAAAAATTTCAGTTTGGTTGCTGTAAAAGATTCATAGATATTGAGAACCGTCTAAATATTTCGGAAGCTCGTCATTTAGGATTGTTATATGTATAGGCCATAGAGTTATGTACCAGTCAAGGACAATTATTGCCTAGGTTCATTATTCAAACTTTCACTTCGATCGCATGATTACGACACAAGAAATTAAAACTTAATTTTAAAATTTCGCACAGCCGCCATCTTGAGGTTATGTTAACAATTGAATTAAATTTGATGGCAGTGCATTACAATCTGCAAAGTCATTTACTATACCACATTTCACTGCGCTCAGAGAGTTAAATCACGAGAAAAGTCTATTAAAATATTTCAAATTCGCTTGGTTGCCATGTTCGTTTTGTACTTTACAGGTTTATGAAATATACATGTGTAAACTTGTATCAGTACCTTTTATCACCGTACAAAATTGCAGGGTGATATCTGTAATAGTTTCGGAGATATAGAATGTCAGTGAAATATTTCGCACAGCCGCCATTTTGAGGTTATGTAAACAATTGGACTAAATTAGACTCCCGTGCATTACAATGTGTATAAACAATTGCTGTACCAAGTTTCATTACGTTTGGATAGTTAAATCGCGAGAAAAGTCTATTTAAAAGTCTCAACTTTGCTTGGCCGCCATGTTGGTTTTGTAGTCACCAGGTTTTGAAAGTCTCATAGGTGAACTTCTAGTAGTGCCCTTTATCACCGTACACAATTTCAGGGCGATATCGGTAACAGTTTAGGAGATATTGAATGCTAGTGAAATATTTCGCACAGCCGGCATGTTGGATTGGTGAGACGTAACAAAATTTGAAGGGCACGGTCGAGGTCGCCGGGAATAGCGCTATGAACTTACTGAGTTTCATTGAAATCGCTTCAGCCGTTTAGATTTTATTAGGAGGGACACACACACACACCTCACACACACACACACGCGCACACACACACGGACAAAAGGTGATCTCATAAGCCTATTTTTTCAAAATTGAAAATAGGCTAAAAAAATGAACCCCAAATGACAAGAAGGTTACCAACCCCATAAGACAATAAAATGTTAAAAATATGCATAGAAAGACGAAAAAAAATGTTAATTAACCGCCAATTTTAAAATACTTTCTCGCAAAAAATGAGGTCTGATCCTTCTACGAAAACCTGCATATTTTGCCTATTATAGCCTATCCCCTAGTTTGCCCGGTGAAATCTACCTCCGCCTTCCGGCGTGCCAAGATGATTTTTTTTTAAATGTTTTTCCATATTTTTTAGTCTACTATTTTACTAAAGACTCCATCATGTCGTCTGTGATACATGGGTTGGTTTTTTAGTTTTGGCACCTTAGTTATAACTGGATTAATAACTCACTTAGATGGTTCCAAGTTTCACAGGCCCTCGATGTAGTCTCCACCGTTGCGCACAACGTGTTCCCAGCGATGCGGAAGTCGTTGGATCCCGTTGGCACTGCCCAATCTATTGATGGTACGAAGAGAGCGCTCGGCAGCCTGATTAACGTCTTCAATGGTACGGAAGCGCTGCCATACTGTTCCCCGAGGGCAAATCGTTAATGCGGAGTACTATTGTTCGTTTCTGCAATACCATCTCCGAGTAGCTCTGAGAAGGAAACGGCGCCACCATATGGTTACACCGCCCATCGTTCTGCACATGACAATGCTAAGGCACACACAGCAGGCCTTGTGTCGGCATTGTTGGATCGCTGGGGCTGGGAGGTCCTCTATCACCCCCATATTCTCCCGACATCAGTCCCTGCGACTATGATCTCATCCCGTAGATGAAGATGACAATGACGTTAAGCAGGCTGCCGAGCGCTCTCTTCGTACCATCAATAGAATGGGCAGTGCCAACGGGATCCAACGACTTCCGCATCGCTGGGAACACGTTGTACGCATCGGTGGGGACTACATCGAGGGCCTGTGAAACTTGGAACCATCTAAGTGAGTTATTAATCCAGTTATAACTAAGGTGCCAAAACAAAAAAACAACCCATGTATGTATTTCTTGGAAGTCCCCCCTAGTGTCTTTTACCCAGTTTATTTGACCTTCTCTGAGTCGATTACTTTAATTAATATTTTGATTAGTCTGTCGTTGTCCATTTTATATATACTAGCATTACCCGTCGTGGCTTCGCCCGCGAATATTGTAGTTGTAAAGATTACACTTAGCAACGTCTCAATCATGAATGCTATGACTGATGTATCGAATAATTTTGAATAATAATGATAATAATTTGGTTCGTCCTGTGTTTGTGGTAAGAAATTGATGGGCGAACACTAATTCTTGTCGAAGACCTGGTTGGTTGAGGTTGAATGGATTGAATCCTTCTACGCCTCCTGGTTGGTGATGTGACACTTGAAAGTAGCTCGACAGGATGTGGTGAATGGATTGGATTGTTTGGACCTGTTTTATGGGTTGACGTAGAAGGGATGCTGTTGGCATGTTGAAGTCCCGAAGTTGATGGATGTGCAGTTGTCGGAGAAGATGTAGCACTGCCAGTCACCAATGCAGTATCTTCGGGCTTGGTTGTGGTGAGGGCACACTTTTAGTACCTGTTGTTTCACCATATTTCTGCAGGTTGCATTTATCTCTTGCAGTACGATAGTTTAGTAGCTTTTTCCTTGGCATATTTCACGCAGCGTGTAGGATAATGCAAGGGAAATGAATGAGTAAACGTATTGTACAGAAATCTGAGAAGAGGTAGTAGTCTATTGTAGGTCTTACCTTGTTGACATATATTCAGGCACATGAGAAGTAAACATGCCAATGCAATGCAAGAAATGCAAAGCATAAATACAGTCTGTAAATACAGAAAGTCATATAGGTTAGGTATCTTGCCAATGCCGCCGCACTGCCCTGCGTTCTAGCGGCAGGTTCGCCTAGCAGTACGCCGCGGTACAAATAGTGTCAAGTCTTTGTTAAGCTATACTGGGTTGACAGTGCTGTATGAGCAGTAGAGAAACTAACGGGATTTCATGTAAAGAGCCTCATTTTCTATACCGGTAGTGGAGAGCGCTACTCGCATCCAGTCGGCCGTGTCTCGTCAAGAGCTACTGTTGCCTGGAAACGACATGACTTGCCATTCCTTCACGAGTTTATTTTATGACATTATAAGCCTTTTCTCGAGTGCAAAATGGTATTTATTTAATTGTGGGGTTTTTAAAGAGTAAGTGAGTGTGTTTCGGGCACACATTGGGTTATGCGGAACCAGAAGGTTTAGGTTTGTGTCAATAATACCTTATTTTCTGTTTTAAAAAAACTTTGAATGGAACCTTAACAGAATAATTTAAGGAGAGATTGCACTAGAATTTCACGCGCATCTTGCATACGGCATCAGTAAGCCTGTCAGATAGTAGATGTCCGGTGTTCTCCTCTTAATTCACGTTCCATTTTTTCTAGTCAGACCATAAATTTTCCGAAGAATTTTCCGTTCTCGATTTTCAATTTATGTAGTTTTAGTGTTCATATTATTTTTTATAATTTTATCGTTTCTATTCTTCTTCTTTTTTCGTTACGGCCAACTAAGGACCACGTCATGTCAACTGTTTTTTCTGCATTTTAATGTTAGCCCAGTACACCTTCATTCGCAATGGATGTTGCACCTTTCTCTCTGTCGTCCACGCCTTCCCGGTTTTTAGCTTCGGTTTAAGTTGAAAACTCCGATGTTTCTGAAGTTCATCCCTAAGTGGGCCACGCTCCTGGATATCTTCACGTGTAATCCCAGTCTCCAACAGATCATTCTCTACTTCAATGAACCAGGCCCCCTTTTTCTTTTTCTCACGGAGAAAAGCAATAATTCTGTTGATAGCCGTGTTGATTTCATTCGGGTTATATGTCCATAAAAAGAAATCCTCCTTTTCCTCATCACGTCCGTTATTTTTTCTACGTGAGTGTACAACTCGTGGTTGTGGCGTCTTCGGAACTCGCCGCGTTCTTTGACTGGACCCAGGATTTTCCTCAATATCTTCCTTTCCTTGGTCTCCAGTTTTTCCATTATGTCTTTTCTATTCATGGAGAGACATTCCGCTGCATACAAAGCTTCTGGCCGGATGACCGTGCAGTAGTGCTTCAGTTTTGCATCCAGGGATATATATCTTTTGTTGTACACATTCTTAGTTAGATGGTAAGCCATTTTATTCAAGCGTGACGTAAAAGCCTCGTTTTCGGACATTGCAGGTGTAACGTAATCTTGATTACGGTACAAATTATTATTATTATTATTATTATTTTTAATATCATTGTGTAATTATTATTATTATTGAAATATCAAAGTTATATCGTTTTATTCACCCATTAATATCAAGGGAGGGGCCATACCATATTCACGTCATTACCATAGTCATATATAATATTGTCAAGTGCTTAGATTAAGAAACAGGGTTTTTATAGAGGTCTAGGGCTGTTTTATTAGTTAAATTGTAAAGACAGGACGGGCATGGTTGGAAGAAGTTACGGACGGTGAAGCAACATATTGCAAGAAAATGTATTTCTGGAACGAAGCCACGCTGACTGGAGACAAGGGCTTGGAGAAAGATTTCGGCGGAATATATATATGCGCAACGAGAGGAATAGCGGGTTCTGAGTGGAATATTTGAAGTACGCGGGCCTGTATTCCCGCTCGGAGAAGTTTTAGCGTCGCTTGAGGACTGAGAAATGCTTTGCTATAATTGGTCTGATGGGTCGCGGGCAAATTTATGCCGCGAAACATCGGGACCATTCAGAGTGTATAAAAGCCCAGCGCGACTTCAGCACTGGCTATTCTATAGATTCTATTCTGTCATTCACATATTCGATCACGCACTCACTCACTGACTTTGTGAGTCGTAGACTCTGCCAGTCCCTCAGTAAGATGGGACTTAGTGAATTCAATTAGCCTGGTTTGTTCAAATTTGCTTACCATGGTGATCAAACTCAGAAACAAGCAGCAGCAGCAGCAACAACAACAACAACAACGAGAACGAGAAGAAGAAAACATATGTTTTCAAAGGTCAATAAACGTGTGTTGGCGTAAGATCTCAAATTAGACTGCAAGCAGACCAACGAGATGGACTTTGAACCACAAGGCACCAGGTATGTGGACCGAGTTATTATCAACACAGAAGATCAGCGCTAGCGAGAAGACAGTCAATATTGCCCCGCAATTAGGGAATATTAATGCACATATTGTACACAGCTCGAAACCTCAGATCAAATGTTAATAATTTTGTTGTAAATAAACCAGTATTAGTTAAAATGTCTTGTTCATTGGGAGTTGAATATATAGGATAGTTGGAATGCAAAGAGTATCTCATGGAGCAAGTTTATTGCCCTACGCTCCGATGATAGATCTTGGCTCAAGGAAGGGAGCGGCCGTGGCTAAATAAAATTTTAATGTGTAATCTCTACGATAACTGGCGCCCAGTAAATCTAAATTAATAAAGTGTATGTCGTCTGTCTAGACAGGCCAATGCTAAATAAGAACGATGAGGTGGTTTTAAGGAGTCTTGAGTGTAATATCTGTAGAAACGTTATAAATGATCGCCCAACTTGTAGAGCGATATCCAACGAAAAAGGTAGCCGTTACACAGGGTCTATCCATTCCCCAAGATACTTGAATTTCACAACCCGCTTGATTTTCGTTTCTATTATTATATTTTTTATATTTTATTTTTATTATCATAATAATTGTTTTACATTTTAATATTGTTTTTATTTCAACACAAAATTTGATCAAACATCTCAGGTGAAGGAGATTAAAGAAATAAGTTTAGGTTTCCAGAAATATTAGCACTTCCAAAAGAAAACTGGCAGAAATAAAACTGAAAGATTCAGCCATCAGCATCAATGACAATATACCAAATTGTTGTAGTAGTAAGTGGTTAATATAGAGACTACTAACATACGAGGGCTAAGTAGATTGCACCTATAAAATAAAACTATGCTACACATTATTTACGTAACACTAAGGGGAATCTGTGCAGGCATAAATAACAACATGAAATCTGGACAAATAGATATGGCCTATAAAGATATTAAGAGGTTCTTTGAAACAAGGAAGCCCAAAACAATGAGCATTGAGGACAAAGATGGGAAGTTAATATATGATGACGAAATGATAGTGAAAAGATGGAAATAATATTTGGAACAACTATACAGTGGAAACGCTATTAACTTGCCCATTGAGAAAGAAGATGAAATAACAGAGGATGACTTGGGGGCACCTATTATGGAAGAAGAGTTTGAGAAGGCGTTGCAGGACCTCAAAGGAAAGAAAGCTCTTGGAGTTGATAACACACCAGGAGAACTATTGAAACAATCAGGTGAC
This sequence comes from Meconema thalassinum, assembly GCA_946902985.2. NCBI lineage: Eukaryota > Metazoa > Arthropoda > Insecta > Orthoptera > Tettigoniidae > Meconema > Meconema thalassinum. The sequence continues at coordinate 71,290,171 of OX336399.1, read as the reverse complement.
AAGTTAAAAAAGGAACTGTACAACTTAATACACACATCAAAAAAAGTTTTGCATCACCTCGGTTCCCAGATCTCCGGCATATAGACGTTGACTGTGTATATTGTATCCAAGATACAGTCCCTTTGACTGTTCATAGATGTCACTAAAACTGCTCAAAGATGTAAACAACCATGCATGAGCAGGGCCTATTAGACGGAGGGGGTACGACAGCCGATCAGTTCCAGTCATTCCACCAGGACGAAGGTACGCTGCTCATGTTGTCTGTAGTTCTACCATGCCTAGAAGGTCAATACCGCAGTTCGATCGCGTCCGCATTGTTACTTTGTGTCAAGAAGGGCTCTCAACAAGGGAAGTTTCCAGGCGTCTCAGAGTGAACCAAAGCGATGTTGTTCGGACATGGAGGAGGTACAGAGATACAGGAACTGTCGATGACAGGCCTCGCTCAGGCCGCCCAAGGGCTACTACTGTAGTGGATGACCGCTACTTACGGATTGCCGCTCGGAGGAACCCTGACAGCAATGCCACCATGTTGAATAATGCGTTTCGTTCAGCCACAGGACGTCGTGTTTCAACTCAAACTGTGCGCAATAGGCTGCATGATGCGCAACTTCACTCCCGACGTCCATGGCGAGGTCCAGCTTTGCAACCCCGACACCATGCAGCGCGGTACAGATGGGCCCAACAACATGCTGAATGGACCCCACGGAATTGGCATCACGTTCTCTTCACCGATGAGTGTCGCATATGCCTTCAACCAGACAATCGTCGGAGACGTGTTTGGAGGCACCCTGTTCAGGCTGAACGTCTTAGACACACTGTCCAGCGAGTGCAGCAAGGTGGTGGTTCCCTGATGTTTTGGGGTGGCATTATGTGGGGCCGACGTATGCCACTGGTGGTCATGGAAGGCTCCGAAACGGCTTTACGATACCTGAATGACATCCTCCGACCCATAGTGCAACCATATCGGCAGAATATTGGAGAGGCATTTGTCTTCATGGACGACAATTCTCGACCTCATCGTGCACATCTTGTGAATGCGTTCCTTCAAGATAACGACATCGCTCGACTACAGTGGCCAGCATGTTCGCCAGATATGAACCCTATCGAACATGCCTGGGATATGTTGAAAAGGGCTGTTTATGGACGTCTTGACCCACCAACCACTCTGAGAGATTTACGCCGAATTGTCGTTGAGGAGTGGGACAATTTGGACCAACAGTGTCTTGATGAACTTGTGGATAGTATGCCACGGCGAATACAGGCATGCATCAATGCAAGAGGACGTGCTACTGGGTATTAGAGGTAGTGGTGTGTACTGCAATCTGGACCACAAATGCTGAAAGTCTAGCTGCATGATGGTACAACATGCAATGTGTGGGTCTCATGAGCAATAAAACGAGCTGAAATGTTGTTTGTGTTGATCTCTATTCCCTTTGTATTTAACGGTTCCGGAACTCTTGGAACCGAGGTGATGCAAAACTTTTTTTGATGTGTGTATGTACTATTTACAAGACTGGAGAATTGCCTGAAGACTTTGTCAAATGCATAATAGTACCTATACCTAAAAAATCAAATGCAAGGTCATGTAAACAATACAGAACATTGAGTCTGGTGTGTCATGCATCAAAAATAGTCACCAGAATTATTATGAAGAGAATAGAAAAAAAATCGATGAAAACCTATCTGATGATCAATTTGGTTTTAGGAAAGGAGTAGGAACAAGAGAAGCAATCTTAGCATTGAGGCAAGTGATAGAGAAGCAGATGAAGAAAGGCAAACCTACCTTCTTAGCGTTTGTCGACCTTGAAAAGGCGTTTGACAATGTGAACTGGAATGTTCTATTCAGCATTCTTCATCAAACAGGTATCAACTTTAGAGACAGAAGACTGATCTACAATATCTATAAGCAAGAAATTGGAATAGTTTGTTGTGGTAGCAAGGAAGAAACAGCACACATCAGAAAGGGTGTACGGCAGGGTTGTTCCCTTTCCCCATATCTATTCAATATATATGTACAAAAGGCGATCGACCAAGTAAGAGAAGAATTTGCCACAGGAGTGAATATTCATGGAGAAAAAGTTGACATGATAAGGTTTGCTGATGACATAGCGCTAATTGCAGAAAGTGAAGAAGACTTACAAAAGATCCTGAGCAAGATGGACAAAATAATGGATGAAGAATTTAATATGAGAATAAATACAAACAAAACAAAAAATTTGGTCTGCAGTAGAAATGGCGAAAACCAGAGAGCAGTAGAGTTAAGAAATGAAAAGATACACGAAGTGAATGAGTTTAATTATCTGAGAAGTAAAATAACGAATGGTGGAAGAAGCAGCAGAGAGATATTAAGTAGGATTGCCCAAACCAAGAACACTTTCTATAAAAAGAAGAACCTATTTACTGCAAGGAACATCAGTCTTGATGTGAGGAAACTAATGTTGAAGACCTATGTATGGAGCGTCACGCTATATGGCAGCGAATCTTGGACAATAGGAGAGAGAGAGAGGAAAAGACTACTGGCATTTGAAACCTGGTGCTATAGAAGGATTATGAAAATCAGTTGGAAATAAATGGTCACAAGTGAGGAAGTCTTTAGAAGAGTGGGAGAGAGAAGTTGCTTCCTTAAATATTTAAAAAGAAGAAGGAATCACCTCGTGGGCCACATACTGCGACACAATGGACTGATTAAGCTTATAATCGAGGGAACAGTAGACGGCAAGAATTTTAGAGGAAGACCCAGACTGGAGTACATGAGTCAAATACTGCAAGATATGGATTGTGGCTCTTACTGTGAACTGAAGAGGAAGACTGAGAGACGGGAAGAATTGCGAGCTGCTGCCAACCAGCCTCACGGCTGTTAACCACAGAGAGAGAGAAGGGGTTAAGGGTGTTACGAGGAAGTTTCAAATCCCGTGAGTAAGGCAATAACTTAATTCATATTGATTCTTTGACCTTAAGCTGTAAGTTCAGACATGGTTTCATGGAACGCGTTCAGATGGGGCTGAAAATCACTCAATTCTCTCGATTAGACCAGAACCACATATTTCTGACATTATTGTGCTGGAAGCAATTGTTCAGTGATGCCTCCTTAATCGAAATTTAATGTTTTCAGTCAGTCGACATGATTGTGATGGATGGTTCCCTAATCCTGGATAAAATTTACATGAAATTAATAAATACACTTGGATGACAAGTTTCGATCGTCGAGCGATCATCATCAGATCCTTTGCACTTGGGCTATTAACCCTGGACCCCATAAGTAAGTGGCCATCCTCCTCTGTTATAATGTAGGCACCTCACTCCCAGCCATGGGCCCATAAGTAAGTGGCCATCCTCCTCCCTTATAATATAGGCACCTCACTCCCAGCCCCAGGCCATAAGTAAGTGGCCATCCTCCTCCGTTATAATGTAGGCACCGGGTGAGTTAGCCGTGGTCGTTACGGCATGACCAATGGCAGTCGCTCACATCCGGGAGGCGAGGAGGTTCGAATCCCCCCGCCGGCAACCTTGAAGATGGTCTTCTGTGGTTTCCCATCTTCCTTCCAGGCAAATGCCGGGGTTGGTCCCTAACTATACGCCACAGCCACTACCTTCCAACTCCTCGCCCTTCCCTTCCAACTTTCCTCCCCAACGGTACTTGTAGCTCACCCATTGGGTGTCCGTCTCGAAGCAGCTACAAAAACTGGCGAGCCGAACATGTCCTCGGACACTCCCGGCACTAAAAGCCATATGCTAAAAAAAATAAAAATACAATTATGTACACAATAAAAGCAATTACAGCCCGAATATTGCAGAGGTACATTAAATAATTTTTGGTTACCACTGTGGACAACATGTCTCAAGTTTTGGGGAAAATTTACAGTAAACTTATAAAATAGTTATAAAACTTGGAACAAATAGCACTGACAGTTTCCCTTAGTGAGACGTTACAATATCCTTCACATGAGACGCAATCGCATGCCAAAACTCTGTGACTCCGACAGAATTGAGACTTGGACCTGGGACTTCGATTTCAACCTCGGTGTCCCTTTCATATTCTGCAATGAATTCACTTTCGTGTTCACTATCCTCAAAAAGATTGTCAGATTCGAAATCTGAGTCACCACCGATATCCTGCTCACTCTCCGTATTTACTGACAATAATTCCCTGATATTGCAATCAGACAGTCCTGTTTTGAAATTAGCCATTTCACACACTGTTTCGAAAACTAAGGAAGTTCATCTCACATCGTCAATTACCTATCAAGAACTGCAGCTGTATCGTGGTGTTATGCTGGCCACGGTGGGTGAGTGGTCAACGTGTCGGTCTACTAACCCCAAGCTTTCAGGTTCGCTCCTGGCCGTGGTAAGTGATTTTTTTGAAAGGCGACAAAAATTACGACACCTTGTCATAAGATGTTGGCATGTCAAAGAACCCATTTGAATACAGTAGGCCGTGTTCATAACGGCAAAATTAATCTCGGGAGTTTCCGCCAACACAAAGTTCCTTATTTCTCTACTAGAAAACGCTATAGTGTTCAAGGAGCTTAGATATCTAACCTCCTTGACTTATACAGTGCTTCAAGGAACAACGAAATTCGACATGCAAGCTACCCTTTGGGTGTCAAATAACAAAGCTTACACCCGGCACCGAGGCCATACGATATTATTATAGGGTGTTATGACACACCAGGAAACGGCAAGCGTAGATACCATTATGGGGTCTCTCTGACCCTGACCTATTGTATATTTATTTCTGACTCAAGAATGATCTTGTACGCTGAGAGATCTGAATGTCGCTAGCCGAGGGTAGAGAGATATTATCCTAATTTGCAAACATGTCTTATTAGCGTACTGTTTCATATAAAACAAGAAGTTCCGTGACGAACTAAAGAGCCTACTTTTCTTAACATTTAAAGTTCATGCCAATGATTTATCTATATGATCTAGAACAGCGGTTCCCAACCTGGGGTACGCGTACCCCTTAGGGGTACGTGGTGACCTAGTTGAGGGTACGCAAAAAATAATCAGTAATGGCGGATATAATTTTAAAAAATCATTCTCTGGAGGTGAGTAGGTTCTACGTAGCGAGGGTCGTGCGTACAGTAGTCGCCATATACACGCGCAGCGAAAACGAACTAGTTCTACCAGCAGAGCTAAAACACAGTATAATTTTGCATTTGACAAGCCTTAAAGACTCATTTAGGCAATATTTTCCTGAACGTGAAGATGGTGAAAATTGGATCGTAGATCCGTTCAGTGAAGTAAACTTCAAGACTGCCACGTTGTCCATTCTGGAAAAAGAGAAACTCAGGCTAGCATTAGTGATGAATACGAGCCTATCTCAAATAAACACTCCAAGTTTTAGTGCCTTTTACTAATACGGAGCTTGTAGAAAGAACTTTTTCTTCATATGCCTTTATTAAAAACAAATATCGTAACAAGCTTGATGCAAGTCCAGACTTAAGAGTGTATTTGTCAAAAGTGCCGATAGATTTAAAAATGCTATGTGCGACAAAACAAGCCCAAGGATCACATTAAAGACACTTCTTGAAAACTTCTATATCTAATATGACACTATTCTATATGAATTCTATGTACACATTCGATGTTCTCAATTAAAAATTGGGCGTTCTGCAGAAATTATCGTATTACTATTTTATTTCCTTAGCTAAATTTCCATTCATAGGTGTCGACCTGTTGTTGTTCAAATATTGCAATACATGTGTATTACACCCTCTCTAATACTGTCATAGTACAGTAAAAAAAGTAGTTAGAACTTTGGGGGTAATATGTCTGTAATATATGGTTCAAGGGGTACGCAGAAGAAAAAAGGTTGGGAAGCGCTGATATAGAAGAATGACGAAATTAAGTAGGTAATATCGAAATTTCTAATTAGTTTGAAATACTGTATAACTGGCATAATGTAGCCTAATAGAGAACTACAGTTGGCAGCCCTGGGAACTGAATATATTCTTAGTTCCATCCCTTAAGGTACTGAATACAAAATGTGGTTGAAGTCCAATGGATAGCATGGACGTTACATGCAGTTAAGACATTGGATCTAACGGAGCGCGTAAAACCATGTTGGCAACAATGTCGTGTTGGTCAGAATTAATCTGAAATAATATGATCTATAGTTGTGCCAATTTTGAATGAAATCCATTTGTTGGTATAGAAGTTACATGCATTTTAAATTTAGACCTATCAGCAGGATTAGAATCATGTCGGCAGCATTGCCGTTTATTAGTTACTCCAAATTGATCTAGAATGCCAGGTACTATAGCCTACGTGTGCAAAGTTTAGAGCTATTGGCCTGCATACTTTCCGATATATTGATATCAGGGTAAAAGAAATAGAGACAGCTTTTATTAGCAGTTGGAAGCCCTGGTTGCTCTTACAAATACACATAGTCATATCTGTTATGGTACACATAGCACATACGAAATTGGTTGACATCCAAATGATAGTGTAGAAGTCATATGCATTTAAAAATTGGACCAGTCAGCAGGCTTAGAATCATTTTTGCACCACTGCCATGTATGGCCTCCTGGAAATTAAACTCAAATATTATTATCTATATGCGTGCCAATTTTGGAATAGCTCCCATGCATACCTTGTAAGATATCCAACATGGAGCTCAAATTTCAATTGCGGGTTTTCTGCTGTTGGTAGTACTGACAATATTTTCAAATACAGCATTGATATATTCAGGTATAGATCTTTACGCATACCAAATTTTGTTTCGATTGTTGCAGCCGTTTAGGAGTTGATAGGGTGGGGGCACACAGACAGACAGACAGACAGACAGACACACATTTTCCCGGATCGAACTCATAAGTCTACATTTTCCTCATTTTTGCAAAATGTGAAAAGTAGGCTAAAAATATTTAATAGTTTGTCTTTTGTAGGGTCACTCAGACCCCAGTGTGGTGTTCCAGGATTAAATCTATGATATTTACAATATATACACTTGTATAGTTGCAGTAGTGATTAAAGGAGCACAACCAGTCAAAATATGTGATCTTTTGTTGAGATAATGTTCGTGGTGATTGACCTTCAAGTTAGCTCGCTTCGTGTGATTATGAGATTGTTATTAAATGGTCAGGTTATTGTGGATGTTGTACTTAGCTCTTTGAGTGATGTATGGTCCGTATCCGCGCAGTCACCAGAATACTACAGGTTATCAGACAACCTTACCTCACGCTCAATGATGATGATGATGATGATAATTGTTGTTATAAGGGGCCTAACATCTAGGTTATCGGCCCTTAATGGTTTGGGTTATAGTGAAAGATGAGATGAGAATGAAAACTATAACTAATGATAACTACAAACTTACATACTAGAAGAAGAAATAGTAAACCAACAGAGGATAAGGAAAATAAAGGACAGGAGGAAAAGAAATGCTGTCAACCTTCAAAGAATGAGGATTGAGGGACTTGGAAGGAAGGAGAGCCATGAAAGGCAGATAGGAAGGGGAAAGAGGAGAGGGCTCGCCTCAAAGGCAATGGAAAATGGGGAAACAACTGGGCCAAGCTCAGGAATCCCTCAGGGGTGCAAAGTCCCGAACTCACCAGATGTGAGACCCTGAGGGAGTAGCAATATCTATGGTGCACCAGACGTTGTGGGACTACACACACCCTGCCTCCTTGAGGGCCTTCGGCAGAAGGTGGGAGACAATTTGAAAAGATAAAGAAGGCTGACCTATCGAAGAATGAGGGTATCAGAAAAGATGAGACAAGGGCCAATTAAGGCGTGAAAGTGAAAGACTCCCTAGGCCTCGGATACTCTTAATACCGTCGGGGTCGAGGAGAACAAGAGTTGACCAAGGGAGTTCGACAGGAAAGAAGACTGAGAGGAGCCCGTCACAAGTAAGTAGATGCAATGCCGATCTCAGCTGGGGTCCCGTGGTCGCCAACCCACGTCCCACTAGATGTGAGCCCCTGGGGGGAAACTCACGCACAAGTACACGGGGATAATGAGCAATATTCCAAGTCCCTGAAACAAATGTAGCCTACAACTAAAAATAGTCCTACCCTCCAATAGGCCTACTTGGAAGAAGCCAGAAATATATTCTGAAATATTCACGATTCTCTAGAGTATGGGAGTGAACTATATTCAACAGAAACTAAGCCGAATGAAAACTTTCTCCTCATGAGCACTTGGGAAGAGATGTTTAATAGAAAACCTAACCTCGAGTTGAGACAAAATAAATGTAAGCTATAATACGGTATATAACTCCCCGTTTCTTTTGTGCTGCGGGAAAGACTGGTAATGAAATGGAGAAAAGAGCCCTTAGGTATCAAAGGAAACTCTGTAACATACAATATAATTTCACTTTCCAAGCACAACAACTCACAAGGAAGAAGAAGATGCGAGCTTTAATAACAAATTATGTACGTCTATCTCTATCTATATCTTCTCTTTATAATCCAGTGAATAGAGGTCTGTTACCTTACAAACGTTCCGGTAGTTCTAAATTCTGTATATGTTGTCTAGGACGACTAGTAGGTGTTTAAAATGTAAAAAAAAAGTCCTCTCGGCACGCCGGAAGGCGGAGGTAGATTTCACCGGACAAACTTGGAGATAGGCGAAAATAGGCAGAATATGCAGGTTTTCGTAGAAGGATCAGACCTCATTTATCGCGTGAAAGTATTTTATAATTGGAGATTAATTAACTTAGTTTTTCTTCATTTTAAACATATTTTAAACATTTTATTGTCTTATGGGGACGGTAACCTTCTTGTCATTTGGAGTCCATTTTTAGCCTATTTTCAATTTTGAAAAAATAGGCTTATGAGATCACTTTTTGTCCGTGTGTGTGTGTGTGTGTGTGTGTGTGTGTGTGTGTGAGGTGTGTGTGTGTGTCCCCCTAATAAAATCTAAACGGCTGGAGCGATTTCCGTGAAACTCGGTAAGTTCATAGCACTATTCCCGGCGACCTCGACCGTGCCCATCGTTTGTTACGTCTCACCAATCCAACATGGTGGCTGTGCGAAATATTTCACTAGCATTCAGTATCTCCGAAACTATAACGGATATAGCCCTGAAATTGTGTACGGTGATAAAGGGAACTACTAGAAGTTCACCTATGAGACTTTCAAAAACCTGGTTACTACATAACCAACATGGCGGCCAAGCGAAGTGGAGACTTTTAAATAGACTTTTCTCGCGATTTAACTATCCAAACGTAATGAAACTTGGTACAGCAAATATTTATACACATTGAAATGCACTGGAGTCTAATTTAGTTCAATTGTTTACATAACCTCAATATGGCGGCTGTGCGAAATATTTCACTGACATTCTATATCCCCGAAACTATTACAGATATCACCCTGCAATTTTGTACGGTGATAAAAGGTACTGATACATGTTTACCTATGTATAATTCATTAACCTGTAAAGTACAAAACGAACATGGCGACCAAGCGAATTTCAAATATTGTAATAGACTTTTCTCGTGAGTTAACTCTCTGAGCGCAGTGAAATGTGGTACAGTAAATGATTTTGCAGATTGTAATGTACTGCCATCTAATATAATTCAATGGTTTACATAACCTCAAGATGGCGGCTGTGCGAAATTTTAAAATTAAGTTTTTATTTCTTGTGTCGTAATCATGCGATCGAAGTGAAAGTTTGAATAATGAACCTAGGCAATAAGTGTCCTTGAATGGAACATAACTCTATGGCCTATACATATAACAATCCTAAATGGCAAGCTTCCGTAATATTTAGACGGTTCTCAATATCTATGAATCTTTTACAGCAACCAAACTGAAATTTTTATGTTCATAGAGACTATGAACATATGTTCACCTATAGGACTTTCAGTAACCTGGTGAGCACGAATCCAACATGGCAGCGACGCGAAGTATAAATATTTAAATGGACGTTTCTCGCGAATTAACTATCCGAGTGCCGTGAAACGTTGCACGTTAAATGCTTACACAAATGTTGATCCACTGGCATCTAATTTATTTCAATTGTTTGCATAATCACAAGATGGCTGCTGTGCGTAATTATAAAATCTCGTTTTTACTTCTTGTGTTCTAATCATGCGATTGAAGTTTGAATACCACACGTACAAAATAAACTTAATATAATAGTACAAAAATAAAAATCCAACCTGGCGACCATCTGAAATATTTAGACGGTTCTCAATATCTACGAATCTGTTACAGCAATTAAACTGAAATTTTGTATGTTGATAGAGGCAATTAACATGAGCAGGATATATGAAAATAGGCTGTGCATTTCTTCACGGAACTACTTGTTATACTTGTGGTCACACTGTCCTTATGCAAGGTTTCGACACTGATGTGTAACATTGTAACGGTCTGTTACTTCTTCACGCAAAATTATATCTCCCGCAGAGATGTTGGTTGGTTCCTCAGTTTAGGGGCTGCGACAACGCGGTCATATAACCCCGTGTACTTTGGGTGAGTGTAGAATCTCTCTGATAAACGGTGTGAATTGTGATGGCTGTATTAGTCTGTAATTCAGGTACGGAATGCAGACGCTAAATTTCAAGCAGTAGTTCCTAATGTTGCTACCAGATACTAACGTCAACGCCACCTAGCTGTGAACTTGGCTACTAGATGCCACCTCAATCAGCAACTCGCAACGAACGTTGGAACTTCCCCTCCAAAGGAAAGCTTACTGAGGGATTTTTAGCGCTCTTAGAAAATCCGACGACTTTGGCCGGCTTTGAAGCCGCGACCTTGGGCATAGAAGTTCAGCATGCTACCAGTTACGTCACCGAAGCCGCTTCACACTTAGTCAGATGGAAATCTGAATCTGATCTCGCGCAAGTGCGTTGTCATGGCAACGTCTGATGGCTCATCCCTCATCAATTTAGTAGTGTTGCCATGTCAACCACTGATAGCTCTTGGCATTTTCTAATTCCGAAATCATTTTTCTCATCCCTTGGCGCAATGGTAGCTCATATCAAAAATTCTTTCAGACAAATGTTTTAGGTAATTATTAGGGGAATATTGTCCATTTTGTACGGTTTTGATATTGTGCCTATTAACAGAGATATGATTAATGTTTCCCGAAAAAACCACTTTTTCCCACCCCTTTGGTCAATGGTTGGTGCTATCAAAAAACGTTTCAAACATAAATTTCTGAGCTTTATCCGACACATAGTATGAACTTTGAACGGATTCGATATTTCACATATTAAGAGAGTTATAGCAATATTTCATTTTTTCGAAAAAAAAAAGTCCCCATTTTCATCCCCTTCGACCGATTTAGCCCAGTAACGAACTCGTCCGAGATTTTATGGGTATACATATTCGGTAAAAAATTCAAAGTGATTGGTGCAAAATTACGGCAGTTATCGTGTCCACAAGAAACTGATATACATATATACATATATTACATAAATTATATATCAACTTTTGAACTGACGGTGGTTTTGGGGTCTGGGGGATGTGAAACGCGAAGATATGTCGAAATTTTCCGGAAATCGAAACATGGTACCCATTGCAATAGTTAGCTTTCTAATGAAATCTACCAAAATACTACCGTCAACGACACCTAGCTGTGAACTTGGCTACTAGATGCCACTTCAATCAGCAACTCGCAATGAACGTTGGAACTTCCCCTCCGAAGGAAAGCAAACTCAGGTTTTTTAGCGCTCTTAGTAAATCCGACGACTTCAGCCGGGTTTGAACCCGCGACCTTGGGCATAGAAGTTCAGCATGCTACCAGTTCCGATACCGAAGTCGCTTCCCACAGACATATGAAAACTGAATGTGATCTCGTGCAGTGGCGTTGTCATAGTAACTGCTGATGGCTCATCCCTTATCAATTAAAAGTAAAGTTGTCATGGCAACCTCTCTTGGCACTTGGCATTTTCTTATAATTTAAATCGTTTTGTTCACCCCGTGGCGTAATGGTGGGTCATATCAAAAATTCTTTCAGACAAATGTTTTAGGTAATTATTGGAGGAATATTGTCCATTTTGTGCGGTTTTGATATTGTGCCAATTAACAGAGATATGATTAATGTTTCCCGAAAACCCACTTTTTCCCAACCCTTTGGTCAATGGTTGGTGCTATCAAAAAACTTATTTGACATACATTTTTGGCACTTATCCGACACATATTATGAACTTTGAAGGAATTCGATATTTCATGTATTAAGAGAGTTATAGTGATATTTCACTTTTTCGAAAAAAGCTCCCCATTTTCACCCCCTTTGACCGATTTTACCCATTAACGAACTCGACCGAGATTTTTTAGGGATACATATTATGTAAAACATTCAAAGTGATTGGTGCAAAATTACGGCAGTTATCGTGTCCACAAGAAACTGATATATATAGATAGATACATATATACATAAATTATATATAAACTTTTGAACTGACGGTGGTTTTGGGGTCTGGGGGATGTGAAACGCGAAGATATGTCGAAATTTTCCGGAAGTCGAAACATGGGACCCATTGCAATAGTTAGCTTTCTAATGAAATCTACCTAAAAGCACAATTTTTCCCCCTCCGCGCCCGCCGCCATATTGGAAAAATCGCAAAAAATCGGCACTTTCTTGATATTTTCGCTTATATCTCCGTTTCGGTGCATTTTATTGAAAATAGAGTTCTAGTCAATGTTGTAGACAATTAAATTTCCTACAATTTACGTTCAATATTTTGTTTCTAGGACTTATGGTTACGGAAATATTTACTTTTTTAAACAATAAAAAATCACATTTTTCGGATATTTTGCCAAAATTCTAACTTTAGAATGCTGTAATTCAGTTATGGCCTATTCTAGAAAAACAAGTATCACAATATAATTTGTAGAGAATTTAATTACCTACAAAATGCATGTAATTCTTTAGCCAACCATATGAAGTGGGGGTAAGTATAAAAATTAAAACAATGGGTATATCGCTCTTTTCGCTTTTGTGACTCCACATTTAATCTAAAGAAAATGCACTAACTATTTTCCAGCTATGGCTTGAATTTTTAGTTAATACCAACCATACTTGAGCTTCTTACATGTAACAGCGCAATTATAATGAGGCAGGTACTATATTTCACTTAAATATCCACTGGTGAGTGGAGATGTTCAATTGCAAACAATCCACCAACACAGCAAGTACATTTTTAAAGATTCATTTATTTAAACAAAATAAGATCAAAATACAGCAATAATCTTACAAAAATCAGTAATGAATAAACTAAGAAAATAAAAGAAAACTGATTTACTGGAGCTTCGCTCGTTTTGTAGGGGGTGAGTGAATGGAGTCGGAGTCTTCATTGTCCTCAAATAGTGAAGTTAGTAGATCGGCGTCGTCTTCGTCGTCGATGGTGACTTCCTCCCTGTTATTACATTCTTCTCTACTACATACTTTGCAAAGGGCGGAACAACATAGGCCCGCCTTTCTACAGCCACACGCCCCCATACAGCAAGTTATGCATCTGCATGAGATGGTGTTAAGCAGGTTTGGCGGAGCAGCGTCTCTACTCATCCTGATGGGCTCCAGTCTTCCAGCTTTTCTACACCAGCCCAAATCGATAGGGTCCTTGTCAATCCCCATCCACTGCATGTCCTGGTGATATGTCCTCAGGAAGTGGAAATGTGCTGCGTCAGTAGTTGGAGGTAGTTTAGCCAGGTTAAGTTTAATGGCACTAGTCTTCAATTTGCTATAGCGAAGGGAGTTCAACGACTGTTCTCCACTGCCACCATACAGGGATATCAAGATTTTCTTCCCTGCTGCTGAAATTTCTTGGGGACTGGCAGCAAGGTCCTCGAAACCCTTAGCCTGTTCCAGCAATTATGGGTCTTTCGTAAAAAGTTGGCAGAATTTATTCTTTCCAAACCCTAAAATGTTTGAAGTGGTATCACAGCCCGATATTGCGTGCAGGAGCAAGATACAACCTTTGGAGTAGTACTTCTAGGAGGAGGCGGAGTAGATTGCTTTTGGATGTTTTCCCCTCGCTGGTTTTTTGAGGTAAACATTATTTACCGCAGGTTTTGTGCCAGTTAGCAGCACAAGTAGGTCAATGTCTTCCCCGACAATGATAACGGCGTCGTACGTGGGGGAGAGGTGTTTAGCTGTGACAACTATCAACCTGTCAGCATCTTCGGAAGCTTGGTCTGTATATATGTTTGACGCTTGCAATTCACTGGAGAGCAGCTTCACAAATCGGTCCTTGTTCCCCTCATTGGCCAGGAACTTATCCTGAGGTGTGGTGTTAACAGTTGCTTTGTTAAACACCACGTCTGGTGATGAGTTTGCCTTGTACCTTCTTGCTCGTTCTGCAGTCTTGGTCCCTTGATGAGAAGGATCTGTAATGTAGCCATCAAAAATCACCATCACATCGGTGCCATAATGACGTAGAACGTACTTGACGAAACCCTGGCAAATTCCTCCAAAGGTCAAGCTGCTGTTCCATACAACTTTGTGCAGAAGGTACCCTCCATCAATAACGACCATGGAACGTTGAGTTAGTTGGAAGTCTTGTGGAAGTGGCGAGAAAGCTGTGTATAATAATAATTTCTTCCCTTTACGCATACCGTCCTCATTAAACAAAGACATAGGGAATGTTGCCAGTTCATACGATAGGTAGTTCTGCAGATCATCTTCTGATTGTTTCGCTATACACATGCGGTTAAACAGTGTGAGTGGGTCAACAGGTAACTTCTTGTCTCCCACCTTCATTGAGTTTTTATCGAACATCAGTGTGATCACTTTGTCTTTTTTCTTAAAAGACGCCTCTCCGAATGTTCTAGCGTTGGCCGCAAGGTACCACCACTTACCGGGTTAAAACTGACATACCCTAAATCATCCCAAGTACCTGGTTTTACCATACTCTCGAGGCCATAACTGAATTTCAGCGTTCCAAAGTTAGAATTTTGACAAAATATCCGAAAAATGTGATTTTTTATTGTATAACAAAGTAAATATTTCCGTAACCATAAGTCCTAGAAACAAAATATCAAACGTAAATTATAGGAAATTTAATTGTCTACAGCATTGACTAGAACTCTTTTTTCTCTAAAACGCACCGAAACGGAGATAGAGGCGAGAATCTCAAGAAAAGGCCGATTATTGGCGATTTTTCCAATATGGCGGCGGGCGCGGAGGGGGGGAAATTGTGCATTTTCGATTTTAAACACCTACTAACCATCCTAGACAACATATAAAAAATTTAGAACTACCGGACCGTTTGTAAGGTAACCCCCCAATTTTTGCTCTATTCACTGGACTATTAAGTATCTTTTGTATTTCTATTTATATATTGTTGTATATTATCTAGTTCTAGTAGTGAGCAATGTGATTGAGGCTTCCTGTAATGTTCACTACATAAATAAATAAATAAGTAAATAAATAAATAAATGATGAAGATTGTAATAATTACCATCATAATCGTAACTTGTTTTAAGGAACCAAACATCTAGGTTATCGGCCCCTAATGGTTTGTGTGATCATGAAGAATGAATATGAACCTATAAGTAAAGCCAACTACAAACTTACAACTAAAATTAACAACAGCTTACGCACTAGAAGAAGAATAAGGGCAATGAAAGAAAGGGGAAATAAATGCTCTCAACCCTCGAACAGTATGGATTGGGGACTTCGAATGAAGGAGAGCCAGGAAAGGCAGACAGGAAAGGAAAAGAGCGGAGGGTCCGCCTCAAAGGAAATGGAACATGGGGAATGGGGAAACAACTGGGCCCAACTCAGGAAACCCTCGGGGGTTCGAAGTCCCGAACTCACCAGCTTTGAACCCTTGAGGGTGTCGCAATATCTAGGGTGCACCGTAAGTGGTGGCACTTGACACACCCTGCCCCCTTGAGGGCCTTGAGCAGAAGGAAGGAGATACCTGAAAAAAGAACATGAGGTCTGACCTCCTCGATGAATGAGGGATCAGGAATGATGAGAGAAGAGCCTATTAAGGCGGGGATGGGAGAGACTCCCTAGGCCTCGGATACCCTAATACCGTCGGGGTCGGAAGAGAACAAGAGTTGACCAAGAGAGGTCGACAGGTAATAAGACAGAGAGGAGCCCGGCACAAGTAAGTGAAAAGAACGTCGGACTCAGCTGAGGTTCCCTGGTCGACAACTCACGTCCCACTAGATTGAGCCCCTTGGGGGGGGGGGGGGGAGGGTGTTAACGGGGATGATAAATCAATATCAAATAAGGCATATTGAACAATAAAAATAGAGATGAATACAATATAAACATAAAACAGACTAAAACTAAACTAAAAGTCTTAAACTAAAACTTTAAAAAGTAACCACTCTCCCTCATGAACCGGACGACGAGGTTTGCTGACGGCCCGTCATCACGAAGAACAAGGCACAGGGTTTATCATCTAGGCTTACAGGATGGAGCCGCATCGTGTATCGGTAATTGTTTTCCTAGGTTATTGTGGATTGTGCACTATCTTATCTGTTTGAGCAATGTGTGGTCCGTACCCGCGCAGTCACCAGAGTACCACAGGTTATCATACAAACTGAACTCAAGCACAAGTACATGAGACTAACGATCAATTTTCCAAGACCTTAACACAAAGCAGAGTTTCTGAAAATTCATAATTATCCGGGATGAACCATATTCAACAGAAACTAAGCCAGAAGCCGAATGATAAACTAGGCACCGGGTGCGAAAGCCTACGATCTAAAGGTATAGGCCAGGTCCACACTTTCCAAGGGAGTGTGTGGCACGAGAAGGTGGGTGCCGCAAGTACACACAGTACCCTCTTAAGCAAATGGGAGTGCGTAGCAATCCAATGGCCGATCCAGAGTCGGCTGGGTGCCGCAGCTTTCTTTCGGCCAGACCAGAAGGGAGATTTATATACCTTCGTTGTCTCCTTGATGACTCTCAGTTTGTTGGGCAGAGGCATGGCGCGCCACGCGTCCTCCCAATGTTATAACTGAGAACCTTATACGGTAGCGAGGGCAGTAAGACTGCTTCCTATCCCGCCTGATCGGCAAGCTCGTTTCCCACGATAACCATGTGGCTGGGAAGCCACAGAAAACTCGGCCTAGTTCCACCGTTACACGAAATGACTAGCAGGTCGTGCACACGCTGGACCAGCGGGTGCTGTAGAGAGTTAAAATTAGTTCATTCATATCAAGATACAAAAATCGTCTAATTGGATTTCCTCATGTATACTGTGTGAAAATTACAGGAGTAGTAATTAACAACAGATGACATTTTCAAGCAAACCGGACTGAAAATCAGATTTTGGTATCTTTGAAGCAAAGGACAGGGTGATTCTTTTGCTGGTGCAGGGCCAGTGGCCATCTACCAGGCGCGCGCCCGGCTCCGCCAGCTAACCGAACTCGGTTCCACAGACTGCGTGGAGGTAGAAACGATAACAGAGTAAATTATTTAATTGTAAATTCACCTGCAAAACATGATTAAAGAGTGTACCTCTTCACAGAATATGCTGAAAATGTTTTCCTTCAGCTGACAGAAACCCACATTTAACACCGTGTGATGTTTACTTGTAGGGTAGCTTCAAAGAAAATATATATCGGTCTAATCCCCATACCTTAGAGGAGCTGGAGAACAATATACGGCAGCAGATATCCCTATTCACGGAAGGAGAATAACAAGGTGGAAACGCTTATTATCATTTTAAATGATCTTGCCGACTTCGTCGTTACGCTGGGGTCCGGCGTTACGTTACGGTGACGAGGAAAGATTCTGTACAAAATAATTTATGTATGATCAAAGGAAGCCAAGCAGTAACGATTTCAGTGAAAAAGTCGAAAACAAACTTCACGTCCGTGCGCTTCTTAAGCTTACGCTGGGCAAACCGTTAAAAATATCAATATACTATGAGCGTAAGAATTGGTCAGCATGAACAGTTCTACAAAAAAGTCCGCGAGAGCATATCTCCATCTTCAACACATCGCCCACTATAAGTGATTTTAGACTGGCTGGAAGGGGCACGTCCCCGCGCGCTCTGGTGAGCGTGACGGCATCCAGCGCGCTTGAACTTGCTTTGCCCTTGGTTTGCACTTGCCGTTCGCGAGTAATTTGAAACAAGATAAGCAAGATAAGTATTATGCAGATAATTTTTTAACATGTCAAGAGTCTTTGGCTTCGAGCGAAGCAGGAAGCTTCCAGCCTTTCTAGCATTTTTCAGCATTTGTAGCATTTAAAATGATACAAAGTCTAGTCTTTCAGACTGACTGTCACTTTTTTTTATTTCACGGTACCACGCCAGTCTGTCAGCTGAAGTAGAACTTTTCAGCGTCTTCTGTGAAAAGGTAAGTTTTTAATCATGATTTGGTGGTGAATTTACCATGATTAATGAATTCTTATACCGTATCTACCTCCTCGGAACCTGTGGCCCGAATTCGGTTGTCTGGCGAAAGGCGTACGCGCACCTGGTAGGTGGCCGCTGGCCCCAAAACAGAAAATGTATCATCCTGTATAAAGGCGACGTACGTAGGAAAATGTTTGAAGGGAAACATTTAAGAACTGACGAGTTGGAAGCCATTTTTCAGTGCAGCCGTAATAATAGAGATTTAATGATTTTCAGTCAATCAAAGTGATTCCACCCAATTGTAATGGATGTTTAACTAAACATGGTAGCATGCTGAACTGCTGTGCCCAAGATAGCGGGTTCAAACCCGGCCGAAGTCGTCGGATTTTTTAAGAGCTTTAAAATCCTTCAGTATGCCTTCCTTCGGAGGGGAAGTAAAGCCGGCGGTCCCATGTCATAGATTTATGGCATTTAAAATATCCTTCAACAGACTAAACTTCTGTGGAGCTAAATTTCTAGATTAGATTTCGTTGAAACGCTCTATCAAAGTTCCAACGTTCACCACTTGGTATCATTGAGATCTGGTAGTGAAAGTTGGAACTACCGGTACTTGAAATTGAACGGAACTTGTAGCCCACACTAGTGGTGTCCGCTTGAAGTATTTACAGCCTCTGGCGAGCCGAACATGTCTTCGGACACTCCCGGCATTAAAAGCCATTCGATAAATAAATAACTAAACTTGAAAATACTCACATGAGATTAATATTTATTTATTTATCGTATGGCTTTTAGTGCCGGGAGTGTCCGAGGACATGTTCGGCTCGCCTGAGTCTGTAGCTGCTTCCAGCGGACACCCTAATTAGGGTGAGCTACAAGTTCCGTTCAATTTCAAGTAGTTCCAACTTTCTCTGCCAGATATCAATGATACCTAGTGGTGAATGTTGGAACTTAAGATAGAGTGTTCCGACGAAATCTAACCTCACAATTTAGCTTTACACAAGTTTAGTCTGTGGAAGGATCTTTTATATGCCATAAATCTGTGACATGGGACCGCCGGCTTTACTTCCCCTCCGAAGGAAGGAATATTGAAGGATTTTTAACGCTCTTGAAAAATCCGACGACTTCGGCTGGGTTTGAACCCACTATCTTGGGCACAGCAGTTCAGCATGCTACCAACTACGCCACCGAAGCCACTAAGAGATTAATAAATTCACTTGGATAACCAGTAGCAATTGTCAAGCGATCCTCATCAGATTATTAGGCCGTTAAATCTATGTCTACAACAGGGTGGGTGATGGTATGTATACACTTATACAAGCAAACTTGAAGGTCAATAACAACTAACAATATCTTAACAAAAATCACATTGGCCGGTCATTCGTGGCCGGTCGTAAGCACGTGAGAATTCTTCTTAAAGCTTGGGTAGAACACTGAGTCCACTGAATGTGCACATGCACTGCTGAGGACACATCGCGTACTGTACAGTATTTTCATTGAACACAAAATATGAAGACTCACTGGGCGTGAAGACACCACTGCGCATGTACTATAATATGTACCGGTAAATAAGGAACGGCCCACTTATAACAAACTTTGACAAGTTGCGACAGTTTATGATATTTGCTGTAACTAAATGAGTGTGTATATATATTTCAATTTGAATTCTGAATTTTTATTTTTAAATTTTATTGACGCCGTTTTGAGGAAGGAATTCATGATGAAAATCAGTAAAGGTAAAACAAAGGATGTTTACAACAAGAAATCAATACCCCTAAAAGCCAAGCTAAGACACTATCGCACAGTCAACCGTCCGGAGGCATTATATACTGTGGAATACCTTGCAATGCACAGGAAAGGACTTAAGGAGAAACTGGAAGCAAACAAGTAGTTCCGTGAAGAACTATAAAGCCTATTTTCATATATCCTACTAATGTTAATTGCCAATATCAACATACACAATTTCAGTTTGATTGCTGTAATAGATTCGTAGATATTGAGAACCGACTAAATATTTCGGATGGTCGCCATGTTGGATTTTATATATGTAGGTCCTAGAGTTATGTACTGTTACATGCAGATTATTGTGAACGTGTAGTAGGCCTATTGAAACTTCAATCACATAATTAGGACACAAGAAAAAACAAGGAGATTTAAAAAAAATTCACAGCTGCCATCTTGAGGTTATGGAAACAATTGAAATAAATTAGATTCCAGTGGATTAAAATTCGGATTAAGATTTACTGTACCAAGTTTCACTGCACGCGGATTGTTAAATTGTGAGAAACGTCCATGTGAATATTTATAATTCGCGTCACCGCCATGTTGGATTTGTGATCACCAGGTTATTTAAAGTCCTATAGGTGAACTTAAGTTCATAGACCCTATGAACATTAAAAAATGCAGTTTGATTGCTAAAATAGATTCTTAGATATTCAGTATCGTCTAAATATTTAGGATGGTCGCCATGTTGGATTGTTAAATGTATAGGCCATAGAGTCATGTACCATTAAAGGAAAATTATTGCGTAGGTTCATTATTCAAACTTTCACTTCGATCGCATGACTACATCACAAGAAATAAAAACTTAATTTTAAAATTCGCACTGCCGCCATCTTGAGGTTATGTAAACAATTGAACTAAATTAGATACCAGTGGATGACAATGTGTATAAATATTTCCTGTACCAGGTTTCAGTGCGCTTGGAACATTAAATCGCGAGAAAGGTCTATTTAAAATGTTCAAATTCGCTTGGCCGCCATGTTCGTTTTGTAGTTAACCAGTTTTTGAAAATCTTATAGATGGACTTCCAGTAGTGCCCTTTATCTCCGTACAAAATTTTAGGGAGATACCGCTAATAGTTTCAGAGATATAGAATGCCGGTGAAATATTTCGCACATCCGCCATCTTGTGATTATATAAACAATTGAACGAAGTTAGATGTCGGTGCATTACAATGTATATAAACATATACTGTGCCAAGTTTCATTGCGTTTGGTTGGTCAAATCGCGAGAAACGTCTATTTAAAAGTCGCAAATTCGCTTGGCCGCCATGTTGGTTTTGTAGTTACCAGGTTTTCAAAAGTTACATAAGTGAACGTATAGTAGTTCCCTCTATCACCATAGAAAATGTCAGGGTAATATCGGTAATAGTTTCGGAGATATTGAATGCTGGTGAAATATTTCGCACAGCCGCCATGTTGGATTGGTGAGTCGTAACAATATTTGAAGGGCACGGTTGAGGTCGCCGGGAATAGTGCTATGAACTTTCCGAGTTTTATTGAAATCGCTCCTGCCGTTTAGATTTTATTAGGGGGGGGGACACACACACGAATCACACACACACACACGCACACACACACGGACAAAAGGTGATCTCATAAGCCTATTTTTTCAAAATTGAAAATAGGCTAAAAAATGAAAGAAAGAAAGAAAGATACTAAGAAAAATCTTGGGTCCAATAAAGGAAAATGGTGAATACAGGAGACGGCACAACTACGAGCTCTACGCACGTGTGGAAAAAATTACTGATGTGATGAAGAAAAGAAAAATTTCATTTCATGGCCGCATGACTCGAATGAGCTCTGTGAGATTGACAAACAAGACAAACAAGATCTTTACCTACCTTCTAGGGAAGAAAACTAAGGGGGCTTGGTTCACTGAGGTTGGCAGAGATTTACAAGAAATTGGGGTTTCATGTGACCATGTGCAGGAGCGAGTGTCACTTAAGATGAAAATGACAACTCACCGGGGTTTCCTGGAAAAACCTAAGCTTAAAACAGGCATGAAATGATTGGAAGAAAGGAAGCAACAACATCAATAATTCATGCGACAGTACTGGGCGAATCTTAAAGCTCGGCGCAAAAACTAGTTGAAGTGACGTGGTCCTTAGTTGGCTGAAACACAACAACAAGAAGAAGGTAAAACACTTATAATGGAATGCAGCTGAAAGAAAACTGGAATGCATATTGACGTCAAATTGACAGTTGAAAGGCTAAAGAAAGTAGGAGACTATTACTAAGGAAGCAAAGTAACTAGTGATGGACGGAGCAAAGAGGATATAATAATAATAATGTTATTGGCTCTTCGTCCCATTTAACTACTGTGGCTTTTGGAGACGCCTCGCCGGGGCGCAGGAATTATCCCCCGAAGCGGATTTTCTAACGTGCCAGTAAATCTACTGATACGATTCCCTCGCATTTCCGCACCGTCAAATGCCCACTGACTGCGCCAGAATTTGATCCTGCAACCTTGGGAACAGCAGGCGAGAACATTACCGCCGATCCACGCTGTCAAAGATGTTGATAATAAAGGTTGACTCAGGCAAGGAAAGTCCTTGTACAGGAAGAACATCTGTTTGCATCATAAATAGATATATAAGGTCTGTTCAAAAAGTAACGAGCCGGAGGCATAATTACAGAAACCAGTACCTGTATGTTAGTATTGGCCCTGGCTGTTGAGGCACTTGTCCCACTGTGACACGAGGCGGTGAATGGCTGTCTCATAAAATCCCCTGGGCTGCGATGTGAACCAGTTCCGCACGTACAGCTGGACGCCGGCGTCCGAGGTGAATCGTTCGCCCCCCATACCCCTTTTCAGGGGACCAAACATGCCGTAATCACAGGGAGAGAGGTCTGGACTGTATGGAGGGTGGCCGAGAACCTCCCATTTGAATTTCTGCAGGAGTGCCGCGACTGTGTTGGCCGTATGAGGTCGTACATTGCCGTGCATTGTCGTGGAGCGACCACGGCGGCTATGGCGTTCACTGTCACTCGGCAGTACTGGGTAATGAGTGCATCAACCAGCTGGACGTTGTCATCGGTAATGCAGGAGGTGCCCCAGACCGGGCATCATCGGCTAAAGACACCCGTCCGTCCCTGAAGCGCTTGTGCCACGCCATGACTCTTGAAAGGGACATGCAGTGTTCGCCGTACACTTGTGACATTCGGCGATGAATATCCGTTCCCCCTACTCTTTCCGCTGTCAGACATCGAACAACACCTCTTTGCTCTTCGGTTGACGCCTCCATGTCACTGTTTTCAATGCGACTGGCAGCGTTGGACGATGGATGCATGCTGCTGCTCGCTTTGTATCGTCACGTGACGTGCATGCGTGCCCTCTAGCGACGGGCTGTGACCTTCCACGCTCTGGTCGGAACCACACCTCGTTACACACGCCACGATTAGCCAATGTAGTCATCGGTTTGCGCATTCCAGCCTCCGGCTCTTTACCTTTTGAACGCACCTTATATGTATTGAAGTGTCACTTTTGAAAGCTTTTGACTGGAGCGTGACGCTCTATGGAAGTGAAACATGGACTGTTGGCATAACAGAAAAGAGGAGAATAGAAGCATTTGAAATGTGGTGTTTCAGGAGAATGATGTAGATTAGATGGGTAGATAGGCACTGTAACTTGTTCTATAACAGAACGTGTCGTGCAGAATATTGGATGATTGTATACGATTTATATCTATGACATTACTACATCACAAACTAGCTGAAGAGCTGGGCAGGAGCCACCTGCGGCGAGTTTCAACATTACCACCCTCCTGGAATATTGGGGGAGCCACGGAATGGTTAGGATTAAGCTTCCTTAGCGTGTTGGCAGGCACTGTAATTGTAGTCTCAGATCTTGTCAAACATATCACAGCTCCTTAACTGTTTCCTGTCAAACATCCCCACAGACACTTTATGAGATGTGTCAACAAGTGAAGTTCAACAACCTCCTTGAATTGATCTTGCTCGTCAGTTAGCCACTTCATTGATCAGAGAAGACTTAATGCACCGGAATATTTCACGCTGCAAGTCGAGCAGATGGTAGAGAGAGAGAGCGTGAGAATGAGAATGATAAGAGACAAGAGAATTACCGTTGACTGACAGAGGAAGTGAGGTAGCGAATGTATTTTCTAGCGATATTACACCCCAACCTTCACTGCATTGCCTTACGTCGTTCGTTATTAAGGTACAGGTTGAGCCATGTTTAACTTCTCTCTTTTCTTTATTTTCTTTGGCGGCCGTCCCGGTAGACTCAGACGCCATGTGAGATACTTTCTGTCCGGACGTGCCTTGAGGCTCTCCGCCTTATTATTTAAAATGTAATGTTTTTCCTTTTTATTTAACATTGTTATTATGCCGAAGCCTTCCATTTACTCATGTAAGTAATACATCTAACCTTGTGTCCACTATGCTCATTTCCTAAATTTAACCTTTGTTTTTGATCTTCGTCGTGTGCTTGGATTTGCTGTGGAACCAATCGTAATGGCGGTCTCCTGTTTTATTTTGTTTGAGTCTTCGTTTAACCTTTTATTTGTGCCGTGAAATATATCTGCGAGTGATTTTGTGAGTGTATGTTTTTCTTGCTGCCAGGTGCATTGATGCTGTTTTGATTGGGCATATCTTCGAATGGGTCTCCCGTGGTTTGTGGACGTTGGCGTTTCGACCATTCTCCCAACACGAGGCATGACACCATATATTTTAGCCCTTATGTTTTCCCTTCATTCCATGCTTCGGGCAACTGGATCACGGCGGTAACTTTAAGTAGACCTTACCGTATTCAGCTCGAACTCGGAACGTAAGTTGGGGACCATATAGGTTTAGCATGTTTTGCTAGACTACCTACAAGCACGAGTTGCTTTGTGTTTTATTACTGCATCGTCGGCTAGCATTTTGTGTGTTTGATTGCGTGTATGTATCATGATATATTTCACGGACACTTGACGTCATTTGTTTCTCCTTGTAGTATCTTTGGTTTTTGCATTTCTTTTCTCTGGAGACTGCCAGCTCGATCGCATCCCCATTGCTCGCCACAGCCTTTGCGACACGCACACAGCCTCTTGTTTTATCTTTGCTATGCTTGTTATTTGTGGTCGTCATGACAACCATCCATCTCTAGGCTGAGAAGTGATTGTTGTTGACCAGCGACAGGCTCGATTGCCTCTTGATCTTTTACTTCCTCCCTTTTTACATCGTTTTCACCGAAGTGAGCACAGGTATGAATTTAATTTGTTAACGTTATTTACTATCGTAAGTTATTTATTGTTATTTATATTTATCTTCCCCGTTTGAAAGTGACTTTATTTGACCCCTAGGTGAAGGGTATTCTTTTTTGTGTGTGTTATTCTGGCCGGGTTTCTTTGTGTGTTCGGTTTCAATTCATTAAATTTCCATTTCTTTACCCATGTGTCTTATTTAGTAGTGTTTGGCGATCGGGCTGCTCTCTCTCTCTCTCTTCAAACCTAGGCCTAACTTATTCTAGCTTTCTAGCACCAGGAGGGTATTCCTACCACTCGTCGTGGGACCACCTTCACGGAGTCTGGAGTCGCTCGGCACATCTGGCCTGCAAGTACGGGCCCAGCACAGGCCAGAAATTAACATCCATTTCCACTGCGTACTCCTTTCTTTTCTAGTTGGTTCCAGTGATGCAGCTAGGAGGCACGCCAAGAATATGTTTATTTTAGGAGGGCGGTGCAGATGGTAGCAGAGCGTGGTTAAGTCTCCTGGTCGCTTAGCCATATTCATTGGATTTTAATATTTCGCTGCATATTTTTCAATGTTGTTTTTATTCTGTTTCATGTTCCTTATTGCATACTATGCAAACAAATATTAAGAGTCAATGCGAACTTCCAAGGAGTATGGACCATAAAAATAACAAACTGTAAGGAGAGTGCAATGAGTTGGACCCTATCAACGAACCCCAGCATTGGTAATGTACTAAACAACCCTACTTCTTGTTTCGTACTCATTTCAGGCGCAGGACGGAGGCAAGACATTTGTAGTTATTGTTTTGAATTGTAGCTAGCAGTACTTCTGTAGTTTAGCCATGTATTCTCTCCCAGGTTGTAACGTGAAGAAGGAGCTCATCCAGTCTGACGATGATCTGCTATCGTTTGAAAGTGTCTGTGGAAAAGACACTAATCCATTGACTGAGGTGAAAGGCAATCGCAAGGGAGGCGTAGCCAATATAGTGTCCAAGTGGGGAATTTCATTTTCTGGTGAACTGGGAGTTTCGTCTGTATTTGAGTTCTTAGACAGGGTCAGTGAACTCTGCCATTGTTATGACCTCGAACCAGACGACATTGTTGTCTGCCTACCGTTATTGTTGAGTGGTTTAGCTTTAAAATGGTATCGACTTACCAACAGATCTTTCATCTCGTGGGTTGATTTCTGTAAGTCAATAAAGAAGCGGTTTACGACTTATGATTTTGAACATGACTTGAAGGCTGAAATTCATTGCCGTACCCAGGGTTTGGAAGAGCCTGTAGACGATTTTGTTACTGGGCTAATGACTTTAATAAGTAGGTTGTCGCAGCCCCTTCCCCTTATTGAAACTGTTGATATTGTGTATAGAAATCTAGCACCTGAGTACAAGTCTTTCATACGCCGGTCCAGTGTGTATAGTGTGGCTGACATTGTTGATCAAGGACGTGAATGCGAGTTCAATCGGCGCCTGCGCAAGTCATATGTACCCCCACCCCTCCCCTCTGACAGTTTGTTTCCAGAGACTGCATGCGCGCAATCCCAGATTCAGAGGACTGCGCACCCATCTTCAATATCTCGTCAGGAGGACCGGGCAGTTAACCGTCCCCACTCGCATATTGTCGGGAGTATTCCCAATGCTACTTCTTCTGCGAATCCCGCTCCTCAGGATCAACAGTTACCTCGAAACCCGAACATGTATAACCGTATAAAATGTTGGAATTGTGATCGTTTGGGGCATCATTTTAATTCCTGCCGTGCGCCCTCTCGTGTGTTTTGTCACACATGTGGTCTTCGTGACGTGACGCACATAGCCTGTCCTAGATGTGCTTCGCGTCAGGGAAACGAGCATGGGTCCCCGGTTTAGACCCGCCGGAGTGGCCATGCAATGAAGTTCGCCGGGAAATGAACATTTCCACGACTGGAAACTTCTGTCCTTGGGTCCCTGTAAGTGTTAAGAAATTGTCGATACCCGCTTTACTGGATTCTGGTGCTTCACGTTCATTTATTCAGCGCTCCATCGCGGAACAGCTTCCTGTTACTCAGATTTGTCCACAAGATGGGGGTTTAAAATTTTATTCTGCGGTGAAGTCATCTATTTCTGTTTCTAGCGTTGTAACATGTCATATTAAGATATGTGGTTATTCTTGGGATTGGAACTTCCATGTGGTGGATGACTTATCTACGCCTATGATCTTAGGTTCTGATTTTATGCACAAAGCAGGGTTGAGGCTTGATTTTTCGGATCATTCCTTCAGTTTTTTGTTTAAATCCAAGGAGCGGTTTCATTTTAATACTTGTGAAGCGAGTGTTCCTTGTAATTTTTCTGGTATCTCTGCTGTTCTAATCCCTCCTACTTTATTCACGAGTCAACGTGACGCTTTATCTGATTTGGTGAATGAATTTCCAGATGTTCTCACGTCGGAACTGGGTTCCGCTATCGGCTACGAGTGTCATATTGATTTAACTGATGAGGTTCCAGTTAGGTCGGCGCCATTTTCGTGCTCTCCACCCAAACTCATTGCCATGAGAGAATATATTGATGATCTTAAGGCACGCGTGTTGTGAGTCCTTCTAAGTCTTCTTATGGTAGTCCAGCATTCCTGGTGCCTAAGAAAGAGGGTACTTTTCGTTTAGTAGTTGATTATCGTCGACTCAATTCTAAGGTGGTGTTCGACAACTTTCCCCTTCCAACTCTGGAGAGCGCTTTTCAGCATTTTCACGGGGCGAAGTACTATTCCGTCCTAGATTTGGATTGTGCATATTATCAAATTCCTCTCGATCCCGAGAGCCGTAAGGTAACTGCGTTCTCCACTCCGTTCGGCCTTTTTGAGTTCAATAAGTTACCCATGGGCATTTCTATCGGCGGACAAGTATTGAGTAGGGTTTTGGACGAGTTATTTGGAGATTTAAAGTATTCATCTGTGTTTAACTATCTAGATGACCTCGTGATTTACAGTCAGTCTTTTGAGGATCACCTGATCCATTTACGTGAAGTCCTATGTCGTCTTCGCAGAGCCGGACTCACTGTTAACCCGGACAAAATCTCTTTGGCTTCGAAGCAAATCAAATTTTTAGGTCACATTCTTTCGGATGTGGGCATAGAAGTGAACCCTGAGCGTGTGCAATGTATCCAAGAGTTCCCTACTCCCACGAATGTGAAAGCAGTCCGACGTTTTTTGGGAATGGCAGGCTTTTACAGTAGGTTCATTAAGGGCTTTTCGGACATTTCAGCGCCCCTGAATTATTTGAAGAAGAAGAATGTACGATTCGTGTGGGGCCCCGACCAGTGTCTCGCCTTTGAGAAATTGAAAGAATGTCTTTCTTCTGCTCCCGTCCTTCGAACTCCGGATTTTGGGAAAGATTTTATGTTACATTGTGATGCGAGTGATGTCGCAGTTTCTTGTGTGCTTAGTCAGCAGGTGAATGGTAATTTGGCACCCATCGCTTTTGCCAGTCGGATGCTTAATGATTGCGAACGCCGGTATTCCACTTTCGAGAAAGAAAGTCTGGCTGTCGTATTCGGCTGTGAACGTTTCAGATCTTTTCTAGAACATCGGCATTTCATAGTGTATACCGACAATGAAGCTCTGTCCTGGATGCGCTCGCATGTCAAAAAATTGGGACGTATAAATCGTTGGATTCTTCGTCTATCCTCTTTCAGCTTTGACATCATTCACGTCAGAGGCAGTGAAAATGTTGTAGCGGATTGTTTGTCACGCATGTTTGAGGAACCTCCTCCCATTGTTGAGATCCCCGAGCCAGTGAATCTTCTCCAACACATTCCATGGTCTTTTACTGACATCCGTACGTACCAAGCAGATGACCCATTTTGTGTCACATTGCGTGAAAAAATTCTCGGGAAAGATCCTGGCGTATCTGAGTTTTCATTGCGCAATGATGTTATAGTGCATACCGCTCCTCGATCTTCGAAATGTAGGATTTTCGTGCCAGAGAATATACGAAGTATGCTCTTGGCGTATTTCCATGAATCCTGTTTTGGATTACATTTAGGTATGACGAAGACTTTCCATAAAATCTCTCAGGAATTCTTCTGGCCTCATTTGAAAGCGGATGCTTTTGCTTTCGTCCGAAAATGTGTTACGTGTCAACGTTCTAAGCCAGCAAAGAATTCTCGCATTGGACTTCACCACGCTGACACGATGTCATATCCTAATGAGCGCCTGTTTATAGATTATTTTGGTCCCCTAGTTAGGTCATCTTCTGGTCATCAAGCTATACTTACTGTCGTTGATGGATTTTCAAAATTTGTATGGTTATTTCCTGTCAGGGAAATCACGACACGTACCACTGTTAGGCTTTTGACCAATCATATTTTTGGTGTTTTTGGTCCTCCAAAGTTTTTAGTGTCCGATAACGCGAGCGTTTTCCGGTCCAAGTCTTTTAGATCAATGTGTTTTTCTTGGGGAATTGATCATGTCTTTTTGGCACCCTACCACCCTCAGCCAAATCACGTTGAAAGGTTTCATCGTAACTTGAAGGCTTGCTTGAGTGCGTTCCACAACGCAGATCAGTCACGTTGGGACGCAAATCTTCAGTTTTTCTCCTTAGGATTTAACACTGCTCTTCATGAATCGACGAATTCTACCCCTTCGGAATTGTTTTTAGGAAGGCGTATTGTTGATCCACTTCAGCTTCAGTGGAAAATAGATTATCTGGCTGCGCCATCCCGCCGTACCTCAGTCAAAGAAAAATGGGAAGTTGCTGTACGGCATCTGAAAAGGGCACGAGATCGCGTGGCGTCTCGCTATAACAAGGGTAGGCAACCTGCTTGTTTTCAGGTGAATGACGACGTGCTAGTGCGCCTGCACCCACAGAGTTCGGCCAAGAATAAGGAGTCAGCTAAGCTAATGCTTCGCTGGAGCACGCCCAAAACTATCATTAGATTTTTAACACCTGTCACTGTTGAATTGATCTCCAAGGAGAATCCCACCGACGTATCCAGAGCCCACATATCTCAATTGAAACCATTTATTGTGTAACCTTCTTATTTGCTGTGATTAATGTTGTCCTTTTTCTGCGTAGGTTAGCCAATCATAATTTGCTTATGTTATCCAAGGAAGCTAGTATTCATATGGCGTCTCCTTGACCTGCCTATTATTGAACCAATTTTGACCGAGGCAGAGTCAAGTACAAATTTACGAGCTCAAGAAAGAAAATAATACAAGAAGAAATAGGCCTACATACTCTGTGTAACTTAATATTTATTGTAAAATTATGTATTTTTGGGAATTCGGCCAGTCGAGAATTTATATTCTATAAATAATGGACACATTATATCGCTTCTTTGTTATTTTAATACGTCACTTTCATGATGGGTATAAGGAGAATGGCAGACTTCGGCGTCAAAGGGCGAAAGTCTTTTGTTTATGATTTTCGTCCGTGTCTCTATCTACTTTTCTTGTCATTGTAACGCTCAGGCGAACCGTAATACCATTATGACAAGCCCAGGGATCGTCAAAGGAACGCGCGCCTTTGGGGACCCCGAAGGAGTTCTGTCCTGATATTGCGATCGCCGAAGCGATCTGATTATTTTTATATATTACTTCATTTTATAACTGTATTCTTTCTGATATGGCTCAATTGCTTAAGTGATTGTTATATCGATCACCCTCCCCCCTCATATTTTGTGTACTGTTATAGTTGTTGACAAACCACCTGTGTGATAAGGATGTTGTGTATTTTGGAACACTTGGGACATGATTGATTTCAAAGCGGTGGTACTTAGTGATGTAAAAAGAAAAATCTTTTATTATTATAAATAATTTTTCTTTTGGGGGGGTGGTGTGGATCCTGAGCCATGTTTAACTTCTCTCTTTTCTTTATTTTCTTTGGCGGCCGTCCCGGTAGACTCAGACGCCATGTGAGATACTTTCTGTCCGGACGTGCCTTGAGGCTCTCCGCCTTATTATTTAAAATGTAATGTTTTTCCTTTTTATTTAACATTGTTATTATGCCGAAGCCTTCCATTTACTCATGTAAGTAATACATCTAACCTTGTGTCCACTATGCTCATTT
Source organism: Meconema thalassinum (assembly GCA_946902985.2). Classification (NCBI taxonomy): domain Eukaryota; kingdom Metazoa; phylum Arthropoda; class Insecta; order Orthoptera; family Tettigoniidae; genus Meconema; species Meconema thalassinum. The sequence continues at coordinate 71,258,938 of OX336399.1, read as the reverse complement.
CCTAAATTTAACCTTTGTTTTTGATCTTCGTCGTGTGCTTGGATTTGCTGTGGAACCAATCGTAATGGCGGTCTCCTGTTTTATTTTGTTTGAGTCTTCGTTTAACCTTTTATTTGTGCCGTGAAATATATCTGCGAGTGATTTTGTGAGTGTATGTTTTTCTTGCTGCCAGGTGCATTGATGCTGTTTTGATTGGGCATATCTTCGAATGGGTCTCCCGTGGTTTGTGGACGTTGGCGTTTCGACCATTCTCCCAACACGAGGCATGACACCATATATTTTAGTCCTTATGTTTTCCCTTCATTCCATGCTTCGGGCAACTGGATCACGGCGGTAACTTTAAGTAGACCTTACCGTATTCAGCTCGAACTCGGAACGTAAGTTGGGGACCATATAGGTTTAGCATGTTTTGCTAGACTACCTACAAGCACGAGTTGCTTTGTGTTTTATTACTGCATCGTCGGCTAGCATTTTGTGTGTTTGATTGCGTGTATGTATCATGATATATTTCACGGACACTTGACGTCATTTGTTTCTCCTTGTAGTATCTTTGGTTTTTGCATTTCTTTTCTCTGGAGACTGCCAGCTCGATCGCATCCCCATTGCTCGCCACAGCCTTTGCGACACGCACACAGCCTCTTGTTTTATCTTTGCTATGCTTGTTATTTGTGGTCGTCATGACAACCATCCATCTCTAGGCTGAGAAGTGATTGTTGTTGACCAGCGACCGGCTCGATTGCCTCTTGATCTTTTACTTCCTCCCTTTTTACATCGTTTTCACCGAAGTGAGCACAGGTATGAATTTAATTTGTTAACGTTATTTACTATCGTAAGTTATTTATTGTTATTTATATTTATCTTCCCCGTTTGAAAGTGACTTTATTTGACCCCTAGGTGAAGGGTATTCTTTTTTGTGTGTGTTATTCTGGCCGGGTTTCTTTGTGTGTTCGGTTTCAATTCATTAAATTTCCATTTCTTTACCCATGTGTCTTATTTAGTAGTGTTTGGCGATCGGGCTGCTCTCTCTCTCTCTCTCTTCAAACCTAGGCCTAACTTATTCTAGCTTTCTAGCACCAGGAGGGTATTCCTACCACTCGTCGTGGGACCACCTTCACGGAGTCTGGAGTCGCTCGGCACATCTGGCCTGCAAGTACGGGCCCAGCACAGGCCAGAAATTAACATCCATTTCCACTGCGTACTCCTTTCTTTTCTAGTTGGTTCCAGTGATGCAGCTAGGAGGCACGCCAAGAATATGTTTATTTTAGGAGGGCGGTGCAAGGTACACCGTATGAGCTTAAGATTCAGAAATATTACAAGGACTTCACACTGAATATTGTGAGCAACCACCATCTTTTATTGTCTCTTCTATATTAACCTTTTTAGTGCTGAGATTTTTTCAGTCACATTAAATAAATTAGAAGTCCTAATTCTTAACTTATCAGGGTGCTTATTGAGTTTAGGGTCATTTTTGTTGTTTGAGTCTTCAGTCTTTTGACTGGTTTGATGCAGCTCTCCATGCCTCCCTGTCCTGAGCTAATCGTTTCATCTCTACATAGCTACCACACCCTACATCTGAGGCAATCTGTTTAACATATTCTAACCTTGGTCTACCCCTACAGTTCTTGTCCTCGACCCTTCCTTCTATAACTAAGCTTGCTATTCCTGGGTGTCTTAGTATGTGTCCTACCAACCTATCTCTTCTCTTCATTAGCAGTCGCCAGAAACATCTCTCCTCTCCCACTCGTCTTAATACCTCTTTGTTTGTAACCCTATCTACCCATATGATCTTCATCATTCTCCTGTAACACCACATTTCAAATGCTTCAATTCTCCTCTTTTCTGCTGCACCAATAGTCCAAGTTTCACTTCCATAGAGCGCCACGCTCCAGACAAAGGCTTTCAAAAATGACTTCCTAATACCTAAATCTATATTCGATGTCAGCAGGCCCTTTTTTGTAGAAATGCTTTCTTTGCCTGAGCCAACCTACTTTTTATATCCTCTTTGCTTCGTCCATCACTGGTTATTCTGCTTCCTAAGTAACAGAATTCTCCTACTTCCTTCAGCTTTTCACCTGTCAATTTGACCTCCATAGAGGTTTCTGATTTATTTCGGCTGCATTCCAGTATTTTTGTTTTACATTTATTAATTTTCATCATGAATTCTTTCCGTAAGACGGAGTCCATACCACCCAAAAACTCATTCAAATCCTCAGGCTTGTCGGCCAAGATGACGATGTCATCAGCAAATCTCAGAGTTGAAATTATTTCTCCTTGAATCTTCAAAAATCTAAATGTAAATTCAATATCCTACGTAAATATATATGTTTGTTTTTAGGGGATCAAAATGATTTTTTTATGGTCATCTTTGCATCATTCCTATACCAGGTAAAGGGTCTAAAATAATATTATTTCCTAAAATCTGTAGGCAACCAATACTTGTTGCTCCTTATTTGCACAAACATAGATATTCATTAACCCTTCATAGGTTAGAGGTCTGTATATTAACCACCTGCTACGTCAAAGATGCTGATGGTTGAATCTTGAATTGAAAAATTGTAAAATTACTATTAAAATTAAATAAGCTTATTCAATTAAAAATAAATGAGATTATAAAATAGAATTATAAAAAGTAAAGATAAAACAAGTAGTTCCGTGGAGAACTATACAGCCTATTTTCATATATCCCACTAATGTTAATTGCCTCTATCAACATACTAAATTTCAGTTTGATTGCTGTAATAGATTCGTTGATATTGAGAACGGTCTAAATATTTCGGATGGTCGCCATGTTGGACTTTCATATATGTAGGGCTTAGAGTTATGTACTGTTACATGAAGATTATTGTGTACATGTAGTACTCAAACTTCAATCACATGATTAGGACACAAGAGGTAAAAAAAAGAGATTTTAAAATTTCACACAGCTGCCATCTGTGGTATGGAAACTATTGAAATAAATTAGATGCCAGTGGATTAACATTTGTATAATGATTTACTGTACCAAGTTTCACTGCACTTGGATGGTTAAATTACGAGAAACGACCATGAGAATATTTATACTTCGCGTCGCCACCATGTTGGATTTGTGATCACCAAGTTATTGAAAGTCCTATAGGTGAACTTATGTTCAAATCCCCTATGAACGTAAAAAAAATCAGTTTGATTGTTTTAGTAGATTCAAAATATTCCGGATGGTCGCCATGTCGGATTGTTATATGTATAGACCATAGAGTCATGCACCTTTAAAGGAAAATTATAGCGTAGGTTCATTATTCAAACTTTCACTTCGATCGCATGATTACGTCACAAGAAATAAAAACTTAATTTAAAAATTCGCACAGCCACCATCTTAATGTTATGTAAGCAATTGAACTAAATTACATACCAGTGCATTACAATGTGTATAAACATTTGCTGCACCAAGTTTCATTGCGTTTGGATCATGAAATCGCGAGAAAAGTCTATTTAAAACTTTCAATTTCGCTTGGCCGCCATGTTCGTTTTGTAGTTAACCGGTTTTTTAAAGTCTCATATATGAACTTCCAGTAGTGCCCTTTACCTCTGTGCAAAATTTCAGGGTGATATCGATAATAGTTTCAGAGATATAGAATGCCGGTGAAATATTTCGCACAGCCGCCATATTGAGGTTATATAAACAATTGAACGAAGTTATATGTCGGTGCATTACAATGTATATAAACATATACTGTACCAAGTTTCATTGCGTTTGGATGGTTAAATCGCGAGAAATGTCTAAAAAAAAGTCTCAACTACGCTTGGCCGCCATGATGGTTTTGTAGTTACCAGGTTCTCAAAGGTCACATAAGTGAACTTCTAGTAGTTACCTTTATGACCATACAAAATTCCAGGATGATATCGGTAATAGTTTCGGAGTTATTGAATGCTGGTGAAATTTTTCGCACAGCCGCCATGTTGGATTGGTGAGACGTAACATAATTTGAAGGGCACGGTCGAGGTCGCCCGGAATAGTGCTATGAACTTACCGAGTTTCATTGAAATCGCTCCATCCGTTTAGATTTTATTAGGGGGGGGGGACACACACACGAATCACACACACGGACAAAAGGTGATCTCATAAGCCTTTTTTTTTTTTCAAAATTGAAAATAGGCTAAAAATAATATGCATTATAAAAACATTTAAATATTAAAATTGAAAAGATAACACAAAATAAAATTAATAAATTAAAATTTGGCTGAAATAATTACATACAAATAAATACATATAAAATATTTTTATAATAGTTCTTCCCTATACAGGGTTAATGCGACATTACAACGAAACGTGAAAAATTTGTTTGTTATTCTGCCATGCCTGTTTACATCTCAGATGAACTCCAGCTGTAGAGGATAGACGTCTACAAAATACTTTGTTAGTTACTTCTGGAAGCAAAAATTCAAACTCAAATAGTACTACATAATGCCGAACAGATGGCAGAACATACAAGAGATCGACTCGGCAGTCGAATGTGAATGGGGACTATGAAAAGGAAAGTTCTTGTGCCCCGATTATAGACGGGAAAAGCACTAAACGGGTTAATAAAATAAAAGTTGTGTCTGTACATTGTTTTAAATGAAGGGCTTTAACGTACTGTGCGAGTTTAAAATCCTGTCTGTATGTACGAACGTGCACCAAATGAAAACGGCTGTATATGCATTCATTGTTTTATTTGTTGTAAATTAATTTAAGGACAACGTTGACTTCCTGGTGTAGTGGCTAGCATTTTTGGCTGTCGCCCCGGAAGGCCCGGGTTCGTTCTCCGGCTCTTTTAGGACATTTTATTTTAGCCTGAGGGCTGAAATGAGGTACACTCAGTCAACTGAGAAAAAATTGAAAATAAGTGAGTTCAATTCCCACCTCAGCCATCTTGGAAGTGGTTTTTCATGGTTTCCAACGGCATTATTCCAAACTTAAGGTTATGGTTGCTTCCTTCCCATTTCTAGCTTTCAATTACAAATATACACAGACATTGATACTGTATATTGACTGTTGTGGTTTTAAGGGGAAGATCAGTGAAGTCATCTGCCACTATACTACAGACACCACAATAACATATGTTATCAGATAAATCATGCATATACTCAAGTATATGGGGCTACAATAACATTTAAGGACTCGCGATATCGATGTTATTATAAGTCCAAGCACTTGTGTGACAGACAGATAAACAGACAGACAGAGGATCTATTATTATTATTATTATTATTATTATTATTATTATTAATAATAATAATAATAATATTTGCTTAACGTCCCATTTAACAACTGCCGATTTTAGAGACGCCAGGGTACCATTATGTTGCCCAGAAGGGGATCCTTAACGTGCCAGTGAATCTACTGATATGGCTCCCTCGCATTTGCACACCCTCAAAAGCCAGTTGACTGCAACCGTGGTAACAGCAGATGAGAACGTAGCCGAGGGGCCACGCAACCAGCGTGAGAGAGGAACTGTGTGATAACCTGTTCTATTGTGATGTCCTTTCCAGTGTACTAGTTTGTGTATTTGTAAATTGCAAATATTATTGGGAAGGAGGTAGTCGTGGTCTTGAATTACGAAACATCCCAGCATTCTTCTGGAGTACAAGTGAGGGAATGCCACGGAAAACAACCTACAGCATGACTGAGGTAAAAATTGAACCCTCCTCTTCTCAGTTTTGGCTCACGAGGCCAAGTATCTAGCCCTCACACCAAAATTTAAATTTCTTTCTAGAACCGGGAATCAAACCCGTACCTCTGGGCCAACAGCGCTAGCCACTACACCACGAGGTGGACTGATCGCAAACAGAGGCTTTCAGACTACACTGGACGAAGAACTGTAAAACATTCCAAATGATTGAATGACATTTTATTTGGAATACTCGTGAGGAGGATGTTCCCCTCTACCCTCCCGTAGGAAACTTGATGAAGATGATAATTGTTGTTTTAAGGGACCTAACATTTAGGTTATCGGCCCCCAATGGTTTGGGTGATGGTGAAAGATGAGATGAGAATAAAAATTAAAATAAACTATAACTAATACCAACTACAAAAATACATAGTAGAAGAAGAGATGGTAAACAAATGAAGGATAAGGCAAATAAAGGACAGGAAGAAAAGAAATGCCGTCAACCCTCAAAGAATGAGGATTGAGGTACTTGAAAGAAGGAGAGCCATGAAAGGCAGATAGGAAAGGGAAAGAGGAGAGGGCCCGCCCCAAGGTCAGAGGAAAAAGGGGACAAAAGGGACCCAGCTCAGGATTACCTCGGGGTCGCCAACTGTCAAACTCACCAGCCGTGAGTCATTGAGGGTGTAGCACTACCCACGGAGCACCAGAAGTGGTGGGGATACATACACCCTGCCACCTTGAGGGCCTTGTGCAGAAGGCAGGAGATAAAATGAAAAGAAAAAGAAGGCTGACCCCTCGCAGAAGGAGGGATTCGGGAAAGATGAGACGAGGGCCAATTAAGGCGGGAAAGTGAAAGACTCCCTAGGCCTCAGATACCCTAATACCGTCGGGGTCGGAAAAGAACAATAGTTGACAAAGAGAGGCCGACAGGAAATTAGACGGAGAGGAGCCTGGCATAAGTAAGTGGAAGCAATGCCGGACTCAGCTGGGGTCCCGTGGTCGCCCACCCACGTCCCACTAGATGTGAGCCCCTGCGGGGCCTTAAGTAACCGCCACTACACTCATTATTTTTAAGGCTTGTTTTGACTGTCATGTTTGTCTCTCCTCTCTAATCTAGGGTAGCTACAAGATCTGTGTTTGTCTTGCACGTAGCAGGCTAATATTGGAGTAGTTGAACCATTATGATTCAGGTCTCGTCTGTCTATGGTAACTAGCTCCCCTTGCTGGAGGAGATCATTTGCATTAAGAACTGTGGCAACACTGCACCGTCACGCACTCTGAACTCTTAAGAGGTGTGACATTACATTACCTTCAGCTTGAGCCAGAAAAATGTGGTCTGATTAGTGCGAAATTCCCTATCCGCTCTCAAATCACGCATTGGGTACAATTTAAAATGCAATAGTTACTACACGCGTGCGTCTAGTTTGCCTACGTCTCAGGCACTGAGTAGAACGGGGGATATGAATCTGGTTTACTTATTTATTATTTTTAAGAGCGTTAAAATCCCTGAGTATGCTTTCCTTCGGAGGGGAAGTAAAGCCGGCGGTCCCATGTCTTATATTTATGGCATGTTAAAGAACCTTCCACTAATTACACCTGTGTGAAGCTAAATTGGATAGGTTCAGAATGTAAACAACGCTCTTAGGTTTCTACATTCGTTGGCAAGAGCCGACTGCGGTGGCGTCTAGTAGCTAAGTTCTGAACTTGGCCTAGTAGTCGTTGATGGTAGCGTTTGGCGGCAAAAGTAGGAACTATTTGAAAAATTCTAAGTTGCAGTCTGTACTTAAATTTAAAAAACAGATAACACACACTAATACAGTCATCACAATTAACACCGGTTATCAGACAGATTCTACACACACTCATAGTACACGGGGCTACATGACCGCGTTGTCGCAGCCCCTAAACTTAAGAACCAACCAACCAACTTATTTATTAGAATGGAAACATATTAACCATAATGGTTTGAATTAAATTATTTTAAATTGAATTTCAATGCGTTCAATCAAATGAAATAGCAAACGCCTATCAAAACTAGTTTAATTAAATAATACCTAATTTAATCAAGTAGTCTACATGTTTCGAATCTTTTTTATCAGTTATAATTGTGTAATCCGACTAGTCAAAACTATGAAATGATGTTTAATAAAATATTTCAAACGTACATGTTTCGATATGACAATAATACACCTGCGTTGATTGCTTAATAGTTTAACATGATCAAGTGAAATGGATATCCTTTCAAAATTTTGATTTAAAATTAAATTAAAAGTTCACATAAAACTTAAATTTTACACACGAGAAAATAATTTTTACTAAAAATAAGTTACCCTTAAAAAATTTAATATATTTAATCTGAATTTGCCGTTTATATTCTTTTTTTTATTCAATCGTTATGCCCAACTACGGAGCGTGCTTGAACATATTTTGCACATTTTTTGCACAATGTTCCTTCTTCTTTTCTTCCCAATATCTCTTCATTCTTTCACTGTGTTCCTTTCTGCGTGCTACTGTCCAGCCTGTATTTTTCCTTTTAGGTTTCTCTGCAAATTTATGTTTGTTTACTAGGCTTCTAAATTTTACTCTATCAGGAACGGTTTTCTCAGCAATACCCATTTTTTGTAGATCTTCATGCACTTCTGTTAACCAATTGTTGCGGATTTTCAGGGTTAGCGCTAGTTTTAGACTTCTCTTTGTCAGCCTGTCGTTATCCATTCTGTGAAGGTGTCCGTAGAATTTTAATCGTCGTTTTCTGATAGTATCTGTGTTTTTTCTGCGAATTGAAAAACTTCATGTGGTTTCTTTTTCATCCAAATTCCATTTTTGAACTTTGGTCCTAGGATTTTTCTGAGAATTTTCCTCTCTTCTTTCTCGATGCTTTTCATTTGTGACCTGCTCCCAAATATCAGTGTTTCGGATGCATACAGTGCCTCAGGTTTGATGACTGTTGTAGTGTCGTAATTTTGCATTCTTTGAGATACATCTTTTGTTGTATCTGTTCCATGTGATTTTGTAAGCCCTTTGCAATTTAGCAGTTCTTTCTTTGTTAGCTTCCTGATTTAACCCTGCTGGCTTAATAATTTCGCATAGATACTTGAATTTTTTACTTGGAAAATTACTCCGTGTTTGATGAATTTATTATTATTATTATTATTGTTATTATTGTTATTATCATTATTCAAGTGCCATTTTCATTAATATTAGTACTAAGCATAATTAATTTAGCCTACTCCTTACCTATCATAAATTTTTTTATTTCCAAAATTGCCTCATATGTTCTGGTACCATATTTCGTGGTTAAGTGTAAGAGAGGGCCATGAGCCCTAACTTCGCCACTACTGAAGACATAAAATAATAAATAAATAAATAAATAAATAAAAAGATACGAGCCTTACAGTAGTCGCATATTATGATGTGTAACATCTCACATGTTATCCTACTCGTATACTACACAGCTTGGACATTCTTAAAATGTTAATTTGCACTCCATTTTCATACTGGTACTATGATGAATGTATAGATTGAATTGGAGATATGCTACTGTCACATTTGTGGTGCAGCGGTCAAGCTGTTAGTCTCTCACCAATGTAGACCGGGTTAGATTCCCGGTCAATACATGTGAGATTTTCTAATTGAAATGCCATGTCCTGTGGTTAGCATTCCACGTAAAAGGGAGGTACCGTGGATCATGATCGTGAGATTAACGGACACGCAAAACAAAAAGCTTCCTTCCTTTTACATTAATAATTCATAATAACAAAGTGACACACAACGTCGACAGTACTCTCTAATACTGTGAGCACATTCCTCAGTAACTATAACATTCATTATTCTCAAGGATCTCATACAGTTCGTCGTAAACAATCAAAACACGGCTTCCTACAATCATGAAATGACCTAGTCTCACATATGATGAAAATACAGCTTTTATTCCACTCATATAACAACATTCTGTTATGCATTTAATATTTGACTACTCACCCACAGCTTGACAATAATGCCGCTTACTTAAATGGCATTTGTCGTCTTTGTCCTACCCCATGTGATATTCAACCTTGAACGTGAAGCTTCATAAACTGCTCAATGACAAATGAAAGTCGGTGAAACAATTGCCACTGTGCTCGTCAAACCAGTGCCTGCTAAATGCACTGCCTACTGTATTGCCATAACATTCTCGCGCTAAAGAGCACACACTGCCTTGTTTCCAATACACACATTTTCAATTGTACATCCAGCTGGCAGTCCGTCTTCACTTCCGTCCGATCCACTTCCGTTCGATCCCCTTCCACCTGATTCACTTCCGTCCCATTTTTCTGGCAGTGCTTCTTCACTTACGTTCGATCCACTTCCACCCGATTCACTTCCGTCCCCAATTTTCAAAATCACTCCCACAAAACTATCCAGCAACCGAGCGGAAAGATGTTACACATCAATAAATAGCATTAAAATTTCAAAATAATGAAATTAAATTTAATTTTTTGTTAATTCCATGAAAATACCTAAGAGTTACGCTCTCTTTATTTTTGCCTGGCAGTGTACTATGAGTCCAGAGAGAGTTGTTCTCCCTTGTGGCTGGTAAACGTATGACTCAGGGTGAAGGTAAAGGTCAAACTACACGTTCTCGTGCAGCGGAACCATTCCTCAAGCACCTGTCCGCAGAACCACTGATAGTAAAATGGGAGGCACACGGCTCGTACTCAATGACCTTATTCAACAGCACGGTCTTATTCATCGTTCCAGGCTACCCACATTCAAAGTCATATAAAACTCGCCTTTTTGGCTTTCGTCCTAGAGATACTGCCTCGATTCTTGGCTCTACCAAGAAACTTAATTCTGGTTTGAGGGTTGATTTAGGGTACACTCAGCCTTATGAGGTAAAACTGATAAGAGGAGGGTTCGATTCCCACCACAGACATTCCAAAAGAGGTTTTCCATGGTTTGCCACTTCCATGCAAGGCGAATATTGGTATCCTACCTTCTTCACTCAATCATAGCCCCTATTACTAATACCGAAACACTAATACAGTAATCGCACTAACACAGGTTACCAGACAAATTCCACTTACACCCAAGTACACGGGGTATCATGACCACGATGTTGCAAAGCCTCTAAGTGAATTAACACACACCAATATTCGAATAAGAGTGAGGTATTGCCATTCTCATTCTTACGGGATTGGGGATGATATGCATTGAGTTTCTGACGTGGCGGGTCGGTTTTCACGGACGGATGCCCTTCCTGACGACAATTCATGCGAAATGAAATGAATTAATATGAAAAATGTGGTTGAGAGATGACTGTGGGTGATTAGAGAGTATCTTCTCAGCATTATCCCGGAGTTGAAAATGGTGAAATCAATTTGATCAATTTCAAGGACGGCCGACGGAGGATGTTATACTTAATCGTCTAATGAATCTGGAAATAACCTAGACACATGGCCTAGCGTTTTGCCTCAGCGAGCGTAGTTAGTTATTGTTGTTGCTGCTGTTGATGTTATTGGTGATTATTTAGGGGGTTTGCGCCATTGGGGTCAAGTAGCCCCATGTACTTAGGTGTGTGTAGAATTTGTCTGACTACCTGTGTATTTGTAATTGAGGTGATATTTGGGTAGCAAGAAACCATGGTCTTAAGTTGGGTACTAACCCTGGATTTTCCTGGAGTAGAAGTGGAGAAACCAAGGAAAACCACTTCCAGGATGGTTTACGTACTAATCGAACCCACCTATTCTCAGTTCTGCCTCGTGGCTGAGCGTACCACGTTCCAACCCTCAGACCAGAATTAAATTTTATGGCAGAGCCGGGAATCAAACTCAGGCCTCCGTGGTGACAGCCAAATTGCTATCCACTACGCAACGGGAGATATGTGTGTAGTTAACGCCGTATGAAACTATCTTCTTCGTCTTCGTCTTCTTCTTAACCACTAGGTTGGTGGGCAAAATCTATGTCTTCCAAAACTACTTCTTCTCTGGCCTGTGGTTTCAAATGGCAATAAGTGTGCTTGCCTTTAATGCTGTCTATAAATTGAGAAAACAATAGTAATAAAATAATAATAATAACAGAACTGTATATTCGTGCGAAGAAAATAACCGCCACCATCCGGAAAAGAAGGATTAACTTTTATGGACATGTGATGCTAATGAGCCCAGAGAGACTGACCAACCACATCATTACTTACTTTCGGGAGAGGAAAACCAAATTGGACTGGTTCATTCAACTGGACTGAGATCTAAAAGAAGTGGTGGTTATATCAAATATCTTTCAGGAGCGAAATAGAGAACTTCAAACATGCCAAAGTATCCAAGAAAAATCGAAGCTGAAAATATGAAAGATTTTAACCTAGGAAAGGAAGAAAACCCAACGAGAACGAATGCGGGCGTGCTGGGCAAACATCAAAGCCAGAATAATGAGACAATTATTGAAATGACGCGGTTCAGAGAAGGCCCTTAATAATTAAATAAATAATTCAATAATTAAGTAATAGTACATTACGCAACGAGCCTATAATGGCTATAATTAAGACACGAGTATTTTTTATAAAACGAGCGTATGCGAGTTTTATAATTTCCATACGAGTGTCTTTATTACCATTATAGGCGAGTTGCATACGACTGTTTATGTTCGACGATAATTATAACTTGATTACTTTGTGGTGTTTGAAGCCATATTTTCAGTGTTGCCTTAGTAAACAAGAGTTTAGTGCTTTTCAGTCGGTCAACACGAATGTACCCAAAAGAGATGGGTTATGCCCTAATCCTGAAATAAATTACATGAGATTAATAATTTTAATAATTAATAATTTTATTAATTTTCTCATGACTCATGTAATTTATTTCAGGATTAGGGCATAACCCATCTCTTTTGGGTACATTCGTGTTGACCGACTGAAAAGCACTAAACTCTTGATAACTTTATTATATGTTTTAACATAAATATTCATAAATATATGTGGGATTCAGTTAATTCAGTTAGTGAACAGGGCGCGCTGGCTTTGCTGACTGAACAGAGCCCATGCGTGGGTCAAGGCACTCCGAAAGCAGAGACCATTCAATTTGCTCGCCAACACAGAAATAATATGTTGAATTTTGAGCGCATGCGTGAAAGTATCCTTACCTAATTGGTCACACAACTGTTTCTTGAACTCTGATTGGTGGAAGAAACTGTTTCATAATGAGAAATAGTGTTATAATGAGTCTCATTATGATACAGTTTTCCGACACATAATGTTTACATTTCGACATCGTCGAACATAAAGAAAGAAAGAAATAAATAAATAAATAAACAGGAACACAGTCAAAGGATCTAGAGATTTTGGGAAGAGAAGAGGAAGGAGGGAGGGAGAGAAGTGAAAATAGTGTCATCATGGGATATTTAAGTCCAAAGAGAGTCCATAAGGGCAAAAATGGTATAGGCCTAATAATAATAATAATAATAATAATAATAATAATAACAATAGATCTCAAAAATGGAGAGAGCATACGGGATTAATAAAAACATCTACAACAAGCAATGCACATCCTGAAATGCCAAAATAAAGCACGACAACACTGTGGTGAAAACGGAATGACTGTACGCTAGCGGATGCCTTTCTATGAACTACAAGCTAGAGAAGTTGAAAGTCCTGGAAAGGAGAATTTTAGGGAAAATCGTGGGCCCAATTCAGACTGAAGCCAGATGGAAACTTGGGAGCAACAACGAAGTGTACAAGAATGTAGAAAAAATCTCTAAGACTATGAGAAAACTAAGACTAATATTTCTTGGACACCTGTACAGAATGGACAAATCCAAATCACGCAAACAGTTATTTGACTACTCCTGCACAAGAAGTCCACTGCATCAAGGATTAAAGAAACTTGGAAAGACCTTAAAAGATCTAACATCCAGGAGGCCCAAATGTTAGAAAGGGATACGTTTCGAAACAGTATACATGATCTAGAAGAGTTTCAAGACGAGATAAGTGCTACAAAGACCGGAAGAGCTTCGACGGAAAACCAACGGCAGAAGCACAGTGAACGTGTGAAGGAGTACTGGAGGCAGAAGAAATTACAACTGAAATAGTGATCCAAAGTGGTCAGTTCGCATATAAAATTAAAAAAAAAATTGAATAAAAATAATAAAATCAAGGAAGATCTTACGGAAAATCTTAGGCTCAGTCAAGGAAAACGGCGATTACAGTTGGAGTCACAACCATAACATCTACACACACGTTACCATATCACTGACGCAATGAGAAAGAGGAGGATTGTATTCTATGGTCATTTAACAAGACTTAGACCAATACGATTGTCAAACAAAATCCTTACGTACTTGCTGGGTAAGAAAACCAAGGGAGCGTGGTTCACGGAGGTAGAAGAGGATTTAAAAGAAGTAGGAATTACATACAACGATATTCGGACGCGTACGTCCCTTAGGTTGAAACTAAAAGAACACCAGAGTTTCCAGGAAAAGACTAAACTAACAACAGGAAGGACGTGGACTGAAGCCAGGAAACAGCAGCTTCGAGAACACATGAGGTGCTACTGGGTGCATGTGAGAGCTCGAGGAAGGGAGCAGTTGAATTAACGTGGTCCATAGCTGGTCGAAACGTCTAGAAGAAGAGGAATGATTAAATAAATAGATAAATAGGTACATAACGTAATAGATAAATAGACAAATAAGTTAATTAATAGATAAATAAATATATCATTAAATAAATCAATAAAGTAACAAAAAATAAATAATAATAATAATAATAATGAGCCTCCGTGGCTTAGGCGGCAGCACGCCGGCCTCTCACCGCTGGGTCCGTGGTTCAAATCCCGGTCACTCCATGTGAGATCTGTGCTGGACAAAACGGAGGCAGACAGGTTTTTCTCCGGGTACTCCGGTTTTCCCTGTCAACATTTCATTCCAGCAACACTCTCCACTATCATTTCATTTCATCTGTCATTCATTTAATCATTGCCCCAGGGGAGTGCGTCAGGCCTCGGCAGCCGGCACAGTTCATATCCTCGCCGCTAGATAGGGGCTTCATTCATTCCATTCCTGACCCAGTCGGAGACTGGAAGCAGGCTGTGGATTTTCATTTCAATAATAATAATAATAATAATAATAATAATAATGATAATAATAAAACACGTTTACCAGAAGGAGGAAAGATTCACGGAGATTATGAAGAAGAGGAGACTGGCGTTCCTGGGACATGTGTACACAAAAGAATAACCGAAAGATTTGGTTACTGTTGAAAAAAAAAAAGACAACTACAGCATGGATTTAGGAAACTAAGAGGGGTTTGGAAGTATTCAACATCTCGAAGGTCCAATTGTTATACAAAGATACATTTAGGAACATAGTGAAAAATTTGGAAGGGTTTCCAACCGAAGAAACTCCTAAGAAGACCGAAAGCATGTACAGGAGAACAACTGAAGCAGGCCAGAGAACGCTTTAAGGATCTCTGGGCACAGAGAAAACTCCGTATGAGGAAATGGAAATTAAATTTTAGCGTGACCTAAGTGGTCAAATCGCTCGTAACAAAAAATAATGATAATAATAATAATAATAATGAGGAAAGGGAGGATTTCTTTTTATGGACATATAATCCGAATGAAATAAACACGGCTATCCAACAGAATATTGCTTTCCTCTGTGAGAAGAAGACAAAGGGGGCCTGGTTCAGTGAAGTAGAGAAAGATCTGTTGGAGATTGGAATAACATGTGAAGATATCCAGGAGCGTGGCCCACTTAGGGAAAAACTTCAGAAACATCGGAGCTAAAAACCGGGAAGGCGTGGACGACGGAGAGAAAGGTGAAACATCGATTGCAAATGAAAGAGTACTGGGCCAACATTAAAATGCAGAAGAAACAGTTGACATGACGTGGTCCTTAGTTGGCCGTAACTAAGGAAGAAGAAGAAGAATAGAAAATGTATGGTCTCAGGCATCTGGAGTAGATTCTTTGAGTTAGGGTCATTATGATAACGTACTCTCCATTTCAAAATTCCACTTGCACTGCGGCCTGGAAGAAAAATTAAAAATGTGGCTGAAATTAAAATAATGTTGTATTTGAATAAGTAAATGTGACACAATGGGTCTTTTACGTGTCGATACCGTACTGTGCCCGTTTAGACCGGAGTCCGCACGACCACATATGCATTTTACCAATAATCAGTCAGCACGAGAATCAAAATATCCCGGGGTGCCAGATGGGTTAAAGCTAATCGCAAAAACGACATCAAATGAAAAAAATGCTTTGCTGATTTTTGGCTCAATGCAACAATAAGGGTAGAAGGAGATTTAATTGGGAGTAACACATCTGGTAAAATTATCTCAGTTTATTTTGAAGTTAAAATCTGACTGCAAAGATGCTCAAAGTAGCATCACCCACGTGTGGCGATCCACACTCTTATTTACACACAATATACAGAAATTTTCCAAACACATTTGACAATCTTTTTGGAAACACAAGTCCGATTAATAGTCCTGTGTACTGTGTTCCAAAATTATTAATAATTAATTCCAGTTCAAATTTAATTGTCTATACTGGAAATATCGTAGATCACTGTTTGACTATTTACATGATATTAACACTCGTAGAATAAATGTTCATAGAATTTTAAACTTTCACTTATTTTTCCAGTTTCAAAAATACTGAACCCATGGGCCATAGGGTCCATGACGGTCGAATCCATGTCCTTAAGGAAGAAATGAAAGAAACGTATAGTTTCTTAAAGGAACGGAGAGAGATTTTAAGCCAGGAATATAGCTTAACATTGTGCAAGCGACTAGGGACAGATGTTCCTTAGATGAGATCACCCCACTCGACATTTCAGAGAGGGCTGGTCACGAGTATTAATAACTGAGTGGAAATTTCCACCGTGATAGAAAGAGAAGCCTGAATCGGAATTCAAGCTGACGTTGCTGGATTTTGACAACGTCGCATATGCACCAGAAGAGGAATAATTAAAATTAACACGTTTACGAGCATAATAATGAGTAAACAAGCACAGCACAGTGAATCATTTTGAATGAGAGATTTTTCAGTATAGAGAAACCATGTAATAATTGTGCAGAAATAAACTGCCGACGTAAGACGACGTCATTTGGGAATTACCTAAGCCTCTGTGGAGGGGAGAGAGCAAAAAGAATGCAACACCCACACAATTGAGGACGAGAAATTAATTAATATCTCCGAATTGCACGATCGATTCTTAGGTGCAATAAGATCATTTGACATTGAGAAGATGAGCTTTCGGAAGGTATAATTTTTATAATTGTGGCACCATTATTTTAGAAGTTGACCACAGGAAAGGCTTGAGTCTTATTTTTTTGTAGTAAAACAGTATAAAGCTTCAGGCGTTTCCAAGCCAATCATGCAGTATTCAGACAGCCAGAGGGCACGTCATTGTGTCACATCGCATGCAGTCCTACGAGCATTCCGTGAGGGGAAGTGCTGCTCCACGACGTAGAAGAAGTCATTCCGACAGTCCGTGAAGGGACGTAACTCTGCGTTACATCGATAACAGCTACCAGTACTCCTTGAGGGGAGAAACGCTGTTTTACACCGCCGAAGTAAGATCCGATAGCCACAGGCGTCACAGTAGTAACGACTTGCTTGCCTCCATAAGGAGCCGTCAATACGAAATTTTAAAGTATCGCCGCAGTGAAGTATTAGGAAAATCCTAATTATAGGATTTAGGCCCGACTGTATACAAGTTAAAGTGAAAATTCATAAGATATAGTCAGAGCAGGCTGCGAACGTCGGACTTAAAGGCGATAGGTCGTTAAATGTACGAACGAATAGATCATAACGTACGGAAGTATCGTACCAGACAGATAAACTGTTGTTTAAATTGAAGGAACCTAACAAGGAAGAACAGAATAAGGTTCGAACGTAGGAGTGTTAAAACAGTTCAAATAAATAGAATAGGAGACTATAAACATTAGCTCCAGAAAGCAGGCGAACAATTCTAATAGTACTAGAATCGAGAAGTGCTAGCTGCTATAAACTGATTCTATAGGTCTTAGAGGAGACCTCGATCCATATAGACTTTCGTTAGGATCGATAGACAGATCTGCAGAGAAGCCGTTCAAGCTAGATAAATAGCCGGTTATCCAGGATAGGAATAGCAGAATTGAACTCCAGGGAACAATAGATGTTTCGGGACTTTCGCATTCTTCAGAATAGGAAGCCGACATCGGGTAAATTCCACCTTTGGAAACGGGAATTTAAGAAGATCACGTGTGAGAGGCTCAGAAACACGGCCTAGTGATCGTTGTGAAGTGTAAAATAATCCAGATTGTGTGCTAAATAATATTTTTAGTGTTTATTATGTGTTCAAAAGGGACACATCAGAATATAAAAATGTCGTCAATATTAAGTGTTTTAGATATATGTTTATTTGTGTTTCTACGTAAGATGAATACCTTCAATATGGTGTAAAAAGTTCAAAGTGGGCCCAAAAATGAAACACCGCACCAGATTTAAGATCAGGGATGATCTGGAAAATATGTAAGTACTAAATTCATTTTTATTTTGGTGTCAGAAATTGATTGTGTACAAAACCCACCGGAGTTTTGGAGTGAAAGGGATGTGTTTTAATAAATAAATACTGAATAATCAAGAACACGGTCTGAACAATAATAAAATAAATAGAGAAATTATGAATAATTATGTAAAGAATAAATCCCGTAGAGGAAATAGGTGAATAAAGGGTTAATGTATTTAACAAATGTCATAAGAGCAAGCGAAATATCATTTAATTATCATGAAAGACATTGAAATAAAGTAAAGTTGAGATATGAAAGAAATAGCTTTTGAGCTTGTATTAAAGAATAAAGATAATAATAATAATTAAATATGGAAATGTTAAATAAAAATCAAATAAATTGATATGAACATAAGAACGTTAAGCCTTAACGTATGTGTAAAAAATGAGGTTCAATGGAATATTTTAAAACAGGGAGCGATTTATCGACCACGGAAAGATTAATATGTGAATAAAAATAATATGAATTGTTACTAAAGAGATTTTATCAGTTCTTGGGAAGACATTTTCGGCTTAAATAATGCATAGCGCATAATGAGCGCAAATATAATATTAAAGTGTCACGCTAGGAACGCGTAGTGGTTAAATACTTGGTACATTACTTATGGAGGGTAGTTGATTGCAGTGAATTGATAATTGTGTAAGTCCTCTATTAGTGACATAGTATCACGAGGCATTGTGTATGTATTTAAAAAGGGAGCTAATATATGGTATTATTGAGCGTATGTCATATGGGCCACGGCCGACTCTAAATCGCATTTTGTATAAGCCCTCTGTATGGGATTTGTTCCCGAGGCACCTGAAGAGATTCGAATGCAGGATCTTCTTATGATAAAAGCCCCTGTAATTCTCCGTCGTCGTATGTGTATTTAATCTTCCCAATCAATGAGGACCCTCTCATAATTAATAAATGCCAAGGATACGGAAATGGTCTTTGAACCAAAGAATAGTTGTTTGAATGTTACGGTACAGTAAAGCCCGGTCTCCCCAGAACTGGATAGAATGAGAAGGTTTGTTTTGAAAGCCTTGAAAATAAGCTACTAATGTTGGGTCAGACAGGATGTCTCCGCCACCCTACGTGTCATAAATCGCACCCCATGTAGTAGAGACTAGCTCTTTTAAAAGCGAGGGGGAACAGAGACCGTCTCGTAAGCTGTTGTAAAGAGAAATAAATACACCAGGAGTGTTTAAAGTTGTTAACGACCCGGGCGTTGAACCGAGGTCCTTAAAGATGGATATTTTCGTTTGCCGGTTCAGATCGTAGTTTCTTATATGAGAATGGTCTATTAAGACATAAGAGATAAATAACAATCCCTATTGTAATAATGTATGGACGTGGGATTCCACGAGTTGATTGAAGGCAACTGAGTTCGGGAGTAACTATAGTTTTTTGACTGTGTCAAGTACCTTCACGCTCTGGAGTACACAATTGATTTTCTGATTACCTTAATATATTTGTGAAATAAAGAGAGATGATAACAACTGAATGTGTGGACATGCCCAAAATATTGAATTAGATAATTAACATAGATTTTTAAATATAATTATATATTTGTTTTTGAGAAATAAGAAAATATAAAAGCTAGTGTTTGAGGTGTACAAGAATGACACCATAATAATGTAAAAGCATGGAGCCAAAGAGCTCGGAGTTATGTAAACTTAATGTTAGTGCTTTATGGAAGTGAGACTAAGTAAGAATTGTTGGTTTATGTGGAAACCACAGGTTTTGAATAAAATATTTGTTTATATTATTTTGTGATCCCTTGTTCATTTGGAACAAGCAGTTGATATTTGGGTCAGTAATTAAATTGTTAAATGTTTGTAGCGCCATTAATTTTATTAATTAAATGTGTTTAAAATAGGAGTTGATTTTGTTGTTATTTTTGCAAGTGTATCCTCTAATTAATCCAAATATGTGGGTCACAGAGTGGGGGAACTTACCGCTGCCCCGAAATCCCGAATTGAGCTACGCTGGTATACTGTGATTGGCATATTTCTTGCTAAATGGGCACAGGGGGATATATAAATACTGTGCTGGATTAATAACTAGAGGAACACTTAAGTCGGTCATATCATGTAAAATTAAAGTAATAATAGGAAAAGCTACAACGTAAAATATTAACTGACCGCATGGGTCCCTGGAAACTCATACCGAGCAGCCCTGACATATTATATTATAAACCCCCTAGCAAAATCCTTAGGATTTTGGCGCCCAGTACGCAGGGCTGAGTTTTCCTAGGGAAAACCCAAGTTTTCTCGAAAAATCAAAATTTTCATTTTTTTGAAAAAAATGGGTTTTCGAAATTTTCGAATTTTAAATACTTCCATAAAGGTTTTATGAAATTGAATAAGATTATCAAAAGGGTACGTTGTAAGTGAATACCCGTACTAAAGTAATATTTTAAAAAGAAATTGGGACACACTAATTCAGAGTATCATCTCTCAAGCATGTACTAGTGTGGTGGCATTTGTGGCCCACTGTATTCTCATAAGATGGCATTAAGTGAAGAGATGCAACGGCTTTTGGAGGCGATAAAAGCCGATAGTAATGAAAAGTTGGAGGCGATAAAAGCCGATAGTAATGAGAAGTTGGAGGCGATAAAAGCCGATAGTAATGAGAGGTTAGAGGCTATAAACAAGACATTGGGCCTCCAAAAGGATGAAAATAACGAAGTGTTCGAATCCATAAATGATAGTTTAAATAAGTTGAATAGCCAACAGACTGAAAACAAAGAAAGGTTAGGATCCATAACTGAAAGTTTAGAGTCAATAAAAATTGATAGTGCTAATATGGGCACTAAATTAGAGAATATTGAAGTTAAGACTGATACCATGGGAACTAAATTAGAAGCTATCGAAGCCGACGGTATAAACATGAATAAGGAACTGAAGGCTGAGATAGAAAAGATGAAAACAGAAAGTGGGGAAACCATTAAACAACAGTGGGAAGTGATGAAAACGGAGACGTTAGAGTCTCTGAAAGCCAACAGTAAAGAAAACAATGGAGTACTGAAGGCTGAAATAGTAGAGACAATGGAGATAAAATTTAAAATTCTTGATGAAGGGTTTGACACTAAGTTGGAGACTAAGCTAAGTGAAATGAAAGAGGAAAGTAAAGGATTTTACTCAGGAATACAAGTCCAAATAGAGACTATGAACAAAAATAGTATAGAATCCAAAAAGGAGTGCCAAGATAATTTTAAAAGTATAGGGAATAAAATTGATACCATGGAAAATAAATTTGGTTCTATAGAAACTAAATTAAATAGCATGGAAGAATCTTGTAAAGAAAATGTAAAGGCATGTGAGGAAAAACTTGTAACCCAGATCCAAGGTGTGCAGAAAAAATTGGAAGCTCAGATAAAATCTAACAGCGATATTTGTGAGGCCTCCCGGGAGGAAATAAAACAAAGCGTGAATAAGCTAGGAACCCGATTTGAAAGGGTTGAGGAGAAAGTAGGGACCCTCGAGGACAAAATCGGTGTAGTTCAGACTGAAGTAACTGAGATGAAAAATCAAAATCTAAAGGATGTTCAGGAGATGAAAGGTCAAATTGATCATTTTACCGGGCAGGTAGATGAGAATCTGAAGACATACGAAACGAAAATAGATCAAAGATTAGGTGTATACGAGGGGCATCTCCAGAGTGAACGAAAACAACGAGAGAACGAAAGTAAGGAAAGTACCCATAAAATAAATGAAATAAGTCAGGGTATTATTGAGGTTCAGGAAACCATCGGAACATTAAAGGTTCATGTAGGAAAAACCAATAAGGAAATTAGTCAGGTCCAAGATGAAATGATGAAATTGTATAAGAGTCAAGAGAAGACTGAGGGAAGGCTTGAAGGAATGAAAATAGATATGGTCAAAGGACGAAAAGAAGTGGATAAGCAAATAAAGGAGATACGAGAGGGCCTGGAGACCATAGGGGACGTTAAGCCAGAAATTATAGACCAACATGCTAAGATCATTAAGAAAGAGGTAGAAGACCAAATAAATGAATTCAGGGATAGCTTCAAGGATGAGAAATTCCACTTCCAAAAGGTAGAGGAAGATATTAAAAGGAATCAAGAAAGAATTCAAAATGAATTAAGATCCCGATTGGAGAGGACGGAACTTAAGAACAGTCAAATGGAAATCCAACTCATGGCAAATGAAGAAAGTGCCCGAAGAGAAAGGAAGTTAGAATTCGAAAATCAGGAGGAGTTTCCAAAGACAGGATGGGTAGATTCCCGTGAACAAGGCACAGATACGGAGGGGGACTTAGGAGGGGAGAGCCCTTATAAGATCCCAGGATATCCAATGGCGATGTCAACCCCGTACACGAATCAGACAAATGGCCAAATAATAAACATTATTAAATCCAATGAGGATAGACCAGTAAAGTTTACGGGTAATAACATGTCTATTACTCCAAAATACTGGTTAAAAGAAGTGGCAGAGTATCTAAATGAAATGAAGGTTCCTCAGGATCGGAGACTGAGAGCTATTGAAAAGCTGTTGGCAGGTGATTGTCTCACCTGGTTCAGAAGCTTCAGATACACTTTTGATACGGTGGAAGGCTTTAGGGAAGCATTTTTAAAGCGATATTGGGCAGCAGATGTCCAAGAAAACTTAAGGCTAGATCTGTACTCTAGGAAGTACAGCACCAATGCACCTACTAAATACTCGGAATTTTTCACCGCTCAGCTGTGTAAATTCCGCGAACTGGATATTGCTCCGGCAGAAAACGACCTGTGTGCCGCCATTGCAAGACAGCTTCCATATGAGATTCAGAGGCTGCTAATCTCATCCAAAGCCAGAAGTGCTGTGGAAGTGGAAAGCGTATTACGTCAGTTAGATATGACGACTTCGCACGTAACACCTCGGCATCAGAGACAAACTGAGCAAGTACACATGGCCAGCAGTCAGGAAACTGGAGAAAAACCAGCGACCAGGAATCAGTCCACCAGTACGGATACTCAAGGACGAGATCGAGAGTATGGGCACCAGGAGCCTAGAAGGATACAGCCATATTACCGGGGAGGATATCGAGGAAGAAATCCTAGAACGACGGGTTATAGGCAACAGGAAAGCCGCCCCTATAACAATAACCAGCAAAGGCCGGACAACAGAAAGAAATGGGAGAATTATCCCAGGAGAAATGTAAGGCCAGACGATAGGGATGATGAATATCGGGCCGAAATAGAAGAAAGATATCAGGAGAGTCTTCGTTATATGAACGAAAGACCAGATGAACCTGATAGGCAAAAAGTCCGTTGGAGTGAGGCAATCAAGAACCGGAAATCACCCGACCGACTAGACGGAGCTCAAAGCTTGGAACTACAAGCTCAGTTGAAGAATGAGGGAAAAGGGAGCCCTCAGGATAAAAAAAACTCCAAATTTAAATTGTCAAAAGTGGAAACATACCAGGAGCTGGGAGGAGGTAGAAATTGTAAATTGGATAGCCAGACCAGATGAATTAATTAACGAGGATGTGGAAGGAATCCCACCTGTTAAAAGAGAACTACCTATAATATTGCTTAGGATAGAAGGATTACTGGTCAGAGCATTGATTGATACTGGATCCACAATAAGCCTAATTACACAAACCCTTTTAAATGAATTGGAAACAAGGGGCCGAGTACTAAAGATTCCCACATCAAGTGTAAAGATTAAGGGAATTATCCCTGAAAAATCTTTGACATGTAAATTTCAGGTATACATTGATTTAATCATGGGTAACGCTGAAATTTCGCAGTGCTTTTTGCTGGTAAATCAATTACCGTATAATGTCATATTAGGTATTGATTTTATCCGTGAGAACAAGGTCATTATAGACCTAGCGCAAAACTGCATTAGAATTCAAAGAGAGGATGTGGATGAGCAAAGCGTTAACCTACAGGATCAGGAGGCGAAAATAACAGAACAGGTATGGCATATGGAAGAAGTGATTGAGGAAGATTATAAGGACATAGAAAGGATATTTGAAGTCCTCAACATAGAACTCGAAGATAATGTGGAAAATGAGTTCGAGACCAACCTGTCAGGAAAAGTGGAGGAAGCTAAAGTCAGCCTCGAAATTAAGGAACAGTTAAAGAAATTATTATTGGAGTATAGGGACGTATTTGATTCCAAGCCAGGGAAGATTGAAAATTTTAAATACGCGTTCCAAGTCAACGATTGGGCACCGTTCAAACAAAAACCATACCCGGTTGCGGAAAAACATTACCCACAAACCAAGAAAACACTGCAGGAAATGATGAATGCAGGTGTTATAGAAAAGATGGCGACACCATATGTTAGTCCATTAGTGATTGTGAGTAAACCGGATGGCTCAGTAAGGGTGTGTTTAGATGCCAGAAATTTAAATGCAAAAATCATACCTGAAAATGATTCGGCACCACCCATAAAAGAAATACTGAGGAAGTTTAAAGGCAAGAAGATTTTTACAAATATTGACATGACTTCTTCGTATCATCATCTCGAACTGGAAGAGAAAACCAGCTTGTTGACTGGATTTCAGTTCGATCAACAAACATACTGCTTTAGAAGATGTCCGTTTGGATTAAAGACTGCAGGATCCGCATTAATAAGAGCGCTGGATCGAAACCTGTCAGAGGAAGTGAAAGAGTGCACTATCCGATACGTAGATGACATTTTGCTTACCTCGGAGAACATTGAGGAACATTTAGTTAATTTGAAGAAATTATTAGAAGATCTAAGAAGGGCAAATTTTAAGATAAATTTTAAGAAGTCGAACTTCTGTCAAGGGCAAGTGACATTTTTAGGGCATGTGATTGACAAGGATGGTGTTAAACCAAATCCATGCAAATTGGAATCGATAAGGGATTTTCCAAGGCCTTTGAAAGTGAAGAACGTTCGCCAGTTTTTGGGATTGATTGGGTTCTTCTCAGGACATTGTCCATCATACACAAAAACTGTTGCACCACTACAGGACCTTCTGAAGAAGGGGGGCAAGTGGAAATGGACGGAGGAAGCAGAAAAAGCATTCGTGGAGGCCAAGGAAATGCTCTTAAATTACGTGAAGCTAGGATATCCTGATTTTAATCAGAGATTTATCATTCAGACAGACGCATCCCAGATTGGAATAGGGGCAATGCTATATCAGGAGAACCCGGAAAACCCTGATAAGAAGAACTATCTAGCTTTCACAAGTAGGAGACTGAAACCACACGAGAAAAATTATACGATCAGCGAGATCGAGCTGTTAGCGATATTGCACGCGTTGCAATATTGGCGGAAGATCGTATATGGGTTTCAGGTCATTCTAAGGACGGATCATAAAGCCTTAACCTTTCTGATGAAGACTGATTTATCCAGTCAAAGGTTGATGCGTTGAGCTTTATATATTCAACAATTTGATGTCAAGATAGAGTACTGCCCAGGAAAGGAAAACATAGTTCCAGACTACTTAAGTAGACAGCCAGAGTCCATAGAAGAGGAAGTAATGGCTATAGATTTGGAAGACAGGGATCAGCGTACTCTTAATGAGTTAAGAAGCATTAGTCAAAGACAACGGGAGGATCCATGGATGAACATGCTCATATCATTCCTTGAGGGAAGCTTGATAAGAGGAACACCAGCGTACACGGAAGCTGAGAAGATAGCACAAGACTACACGTTTTATAATGGGTTATTATATAAGTTTGTGGACTCTGACCATACGAAATTAAGGATTGTTGTACCTGCAATTTTGCAGAGGAAAATAGTATGGTTAGCCCATAGATCGTTCGGACATATGGGAGTCGACAAAACAGTCTCGATGCTGAAAGAAGCATTTATATGGCCGAGACTGAGAGAAACTGTAAGGGACACGCTAAAGACATGTGATCTATGTCAAAGGATTAAACCTAATGCATTCCTGATGAGACAGAAGCCTATACCATTGTTGCCTGAAAGGCCCGGCCAAATCATATCTATTGATAATTTTGGACCTTTGCCAAAGGCAAGAAGAGGAAATCGACACATAATGGTGGCTATGGATGTCTTCACTAAAATGGTTGTCCTTGCTCCCATACAGAAGACTAGTACCAAACAGGTGTTAAAACGACTTAAAGAAAAAGTGATACCGATTCTGGGGAAACCTGAGAACTTGTTGTCGGATCACGGCAGTTGTTTCACCAGTGTAGAGTTCAGACGAGAATTAGAAAGACTTGGAATACGTCAAATTTTGTCAAGTATTCGCCATCCTGAGGCAAACCCTGTAGAGAGAGTTATGAGAGAAACGACCAAGTACTGTAGAATATACTGTGCCGAAGAAAATTGGAAGTGGATAGAGATTTTGGATATTATTGAATTTTGTATAAATAATACAATCCATGAATCCACAGGAGAGATACCCATAACGTTACATCGGAATGAGCAACCAGAAAGACCTTGGAATCTGGTAATTCCTAGACCAGCAGACGCTCAGCCGGGAAGAGATGTACGAATTAGGAGAGCCTTTGAGCATCTAAAAGCTCAAGCCGACAGGAGGCAGAGAAGAAATAGGCATAAGAGGTATCATCGACCATTATTAGCAGGAGAAATGGTGTTAGTGAAAAGACCAGCCATTTCGGATCCAGGGAACCGTGTGTACAAGAAGTTCCAGAAAATGTACCACGGACCATATCAGATAATCAGAGATTTGAGGAATAACGCATATAGAATTCGGCACTGTGAAACGGATCACGAAGTAACCATGAATTCAGCAAATTTGAAATTATATTACCCTCCCGAAGATTTTGATGAAGAAAATGAACAAGCCCTGGTCATGGAAACATTTAGAGATGAATCCGCTTTTGACATAAACAAAAATGAGGAAGAAATAGAAAATAGAGCTCAAGCATTCGAGTGCGAATGCGAATTGGAGAAAGTATATTGGGAAATCAAAGAAATAATTGAATTTATTGAAGAAGAAAATTCCAATTTAAGAAAGGAAAATGATGAAATAAGGAAACGGGTAGGGATAGACCAAACCCGTAAGGGAGAATGAGGTTCTGGGAGCGTAAAGTCCAGACAAACAAAGAAAGAAAGAAAGGGTAGGGACAGAGCATACCCGACCTACACAATTACCGGATACGACTTAAAAGAAGTAAAAACAACAGTAAATACGGATGACGTTATGATAGATTCGACGAATAGAGTAATACAAATAAAATTGAAATAAATTTCCTCAAGAATTATCGAAAATTTATTTACCTAAGGAGGGGAGAGATGAACCCATGGGCCATAGGGTCCATGACGGTCGAATCCATGTCCTTAAGGAAGAAATGAAAGAAACGTATAGTTTCTTAAAGGAACGGAGAGAGATTTTAAGCCAGGAATATAGCTTAACATTGTGCAAGCGACTAGGGACAGATGTTCCTTAGATGAGATCACCCCACTCGACATTTCAGAGAGGGCTGGTCACGAGTATTAATAACTGAGTGGAAATTTCCACCGTGATAGAAAGAGAAGCCTGAATCGGAATTCAAGCTGACGTTGCTGGATTTTGACAACGTCGCATATGCACCAGAAGAGGAATAATTAAAATTAACACGTTTACGAGCATAATAATGAGTAAACAAGCACAGCACAGTGAATCATTTTGAATGAGAGATTTTTCAGTATAGAGAAACCATGTAATAATTGTGCAGAAATAAACTGCCGACGTAAGACGACGTCATTTGGGAATTACCTAAGCCTCTGTGGAGGGGAGAGAGCAAAAAGAATGCAACACCCACACAATTGAGGACGAGAAATTAATTAATATCTCCGAATTGCACGATCGATTCTTAGGTGCAATAAGATCATTTGACATTGAGAAGATGAGCTTTCGGAAGGTATAATTTTTATAATTGTGGCACCATTATTTTAGAAGTTGACCACAGGAAAGGCTTGAGTCTTATTTTTTTGTAGTAAAACAGTATAAAGCTTCAGGCGTTTCCAAGCCAATCATGCAGTATTCAGACAGCCAGAGGGCACGTCATTGTGTCACATCGCATGCAGTCCTACGAGCATTCCGTGAGGGGAAGTGCTGCTCCACGACGTAGAAGAAGTCATTCCGACAGTCCGTGAAGGGACGTAACTCTGCGTTACATCGATAACAGCTACCAGTACTCCTTGAGGGGAGAAACGCTGTTTTACACCGCCGAAGTAAGATCCGATAGCCACAGGCGTCACAGTAGTAACGACTTGCTTGCCTCCATAAGGAGCCGTCAATACGAAATTTTAAAGTATCGCCGCAGTGAAGTATTAGGAAAATCCTAATTATAGGATTTAGGCCCGACTGTATACAAGTTAAAGTGAAAATTCATAAGATATAGTCAGAGCAGGCTGCGAACGTCGGACTTAAAGGCGATAGGTCGTTAAATGTACGAACGAATAGATCATAACGTACGGAAGTATCGTACCAGACAGATAAACTGTTGTTTAAATTGAAGGAACCTAACAAGGAAGAACAGAATAAGGTTCGAACGTAGGAGTGTTAAAACAGTTCAAATAAATAGAATAGGAGACTATAAACATTAGCTCCAGAAAGCAGGCGAACAATTCTAATAGTACTAGAATCGAGAAGTGCTAGCTGCTATAAACTGATTCTATAGGTCTTAGAGGAGACCTCGATCCATATAGACTTTCGTTAGGATCGATAGACAGATCTGCAGAGAAGCCGTTCAAGCTAGATAAATAGCCGGTTATCCAGGATAGGAATAGCAGAATTGAACTCCAGGGAACAATAGATGTTTCGGGACTTTCGCATTCTTCAGAATAGGAAGCCGACATCGGGTAAATTCCACCTTTGGAAACGGGAATTTAAGAAGATCACGTGTGAGAGGCTCAGAAACACGGCCTAGTGATCGTTGTGAAGTGTAAAATAATCCAGATTGTGTGCTAAATAATATTTTTAGTGTTTATTATGTGTTCAAAAGGGACACATCAGAATATAAAAATGTCGTCAATATTAAGTGTTTTAGATATATGTTTATTTGTGTTTCTACGTAAGATGAATACCTTCAATATGGTGTAAAAAGTTCAAAGTGGGCCCAAAAATGAAACACCGCACCAGATTTAAGATCAGGGATGATCTGGAAAATATGTAAGTACTAAATTCATTTTTATTTTGGTGTCAGAAATTGATTGTGTACAAAACCCACCGGAGTTTTGGAGTGAAAGGGATGTGTTTTAATAAATAAATACTGAATAATCAAGAACACGGTCTGAACAATAATAAAATAAATAGAGAAATTATGAATAATTATGTAAAGAATAAATCCCGTAGAGGAAATAGGTGAATAAAGGGTTAATGTATTTAACAAATGTCATAAGAGCAAGCGAAATATCATTTAATTATCATGAAAGACATTGAAATAAAGTAAAGTTGAGATATGAAAGAAATAGCTTTTGAGCTTGTATTAAAGAATAAAGATAATAATAATAATTAAATATGGAAATGTTAAATAAAAATCAAATAAATTGATATGAACATAAGAACGTTAAGCCTTAACGTATGTGTAAAAAATGAGGTTCAATGGAATATTTTAAAACAGGGAGCGATTTATCGACCACGGAAAGATTAATATGTGAATAAAAATAATATGAATTGTTACTAAAGAGATTTTATCAGTTCTTGGGAAGACATTTTCGGCTTAAATAATGCATAGCGCATAATGAGCGCAAATATAATATTAAAGTGTCACGCTAGGAACGCGTAGTGGTTAAATACTTGGTACATTACTTATGGAGGGTAGTTGATTGCAGTGAATTGATAATTGTGTAAGTCCTCTATTAGTGACATAGTATCACGAGGCATTGTGTATGTATTTAAAAAGGGAGCTAATATATGGTATTATTGAGCGTATGTCATATGGGCCACGGCCGACTCTAAATCGCATTTTGTATAAGCCCTCTGTATGGGATTTGTTCCCGAGGCACCTGAAGAGATTCGAATGCAGG
Organism: Meconema thalassinum; assembly: GCA_946902985.2. Classification (NCBI taxonomy): domain Eukaryota; kingdom Metazoa; phylum Arthropoda; class Insecta; order Orthoptera; family Tettigoniidae; genus Meconema; species Meconema thalassinum. Next base: position 71,228,878 of record OX336399.1, on the reverse strand, counting down.
ATCTTCTTATGATAAAAGCCCCTGTAATTCTCCGTCGTCGTATGTGTATTTAATCTTCCCAATCAATGAGGACCCTCTCATAATTAATAAATGCCAAGGATACGGAAATGGTCTTTGAACCAAAGAATAGTTGTTTGAATGTTACGGTACAGTAAAGCCCGGTCTCCCCAGAACTGGATAGAATGAGAAGGTTTGTTTTGAAAGCCTTGAAAATAAGCTACTAATGTTGGGTCAGACAGGATGTCTCCGCCACCTTACGTGTCATAAATCGCACCCCATGTAGTAGAGACTAGCTCTTTTAAAAGCGAGGGGGAACAGAGACCGTCTCGTAAGCTGTTGTAAAGAGAAATAAATACACCAGGAGTGTTTAAAGTTGTTAACGACCCGGGCGTTGAACCGAGGTCCTTAAAGATGGATATTTTCGTTTGCCGGTTCAGATCGTAGTTTCTTATATGAGAATGGTCTATTAAGACATAAGAGATAAATAACAATCCCTATTGTAATAATGTATGGACGTGGGATTCCACGAGTTGATTGAAGGCAACTGAGTTCGGGAGTAACTATAGTTTTTTGACTGTGTCAAGTACCTTCACGCTCTGGAGTACACAATTGATTTTCTGATTACCTTAATATATTTGTGAAATAAAGAGAGATGATAACAACTGAATGTGTGGACATGCCCAAAATATTGAATTAGATAATTAACATAGAATTTTAAATATAATTATATATTTGTTTTTGAGAAATAAGAAAATATAAAAGCTAGTGTTTGAGGTGTACAAGAATGACACCATAATAATGTAAAAGCATGGAGCCAAAGAGCTCGGAGTTATGTAAACTTAATGTTAGTGCTTTATGGAAGTGAGACTAAGTAAGAATTGTTGGTTTATGTGGAAACCACAGGTTTTGAATACAATATTTGTTTATTTTATTTTGTGATCCCTTGTTCATTTGGAACAAGCAGTTGATATTTGGGTCAGTAATTAAATTGTTAAATGTTTGTAGCGCCATTAATTTTATTAATTAAATGTGTTTAAAATAGGAGTTGATTTTGTTGTTATTTTTGCAAGTGTATCCTCTAATTAATCCAAATATGTGGGTCACAGAGTGGGGGAACTTACCGCTGCCCCGAAATCCCGAATTGAGCTACGCTGGTATACTGTGATTGGCATATTTCTTGCTAAATGGGCACAATACATCGTCGAAAAATATTATCATCATTTAAGCAACACAAATTATTTACATATATTAACAACATCTGGAAAGTATTTGACCTTGAGCATAGCATCGAAGAACTGTGCGAAGCACAACAACAATTAATTGTTCTTCTGACATTTAACATTCGAGAAGTGACTCGATTAAGAACTTCAAGTTCCAAACAAAATACATGATTTCTGAATCATCAACTTGATCACTAAATTGTTGAACCATTCAACTATTCAATTTTCCACTTGGAATCATTATTATAAAAAATATTTATATTCATGGCCATTTTTAGCAACTTTCACAACTTGCAATTCTTCGACAGAATGCAGAAATAAGAATTGTAGTTTTATAATGAATTCATTTAGTTCATGTCACTAGGATTGAAAATATCCTTCAAATTATTCGTGGTTAAAGAATTATTTTAAATTGGCAGTGGCCCATTCTATTATTTGTGTAAGAACACAATATTACAACAACAACGGCAAAGGTCTTCCTCTGAAGAAGAATAAACTACTATCATGACAAATCCGGGTTCTAGCAAAATCAAAGTCTAAATGGAATTCGTAAACAAGGTTGAAATAAGAACTGATGGTTTTACGAAATAACCTTCGGGTCATTCATACGACGAAATGTGTAGTTCCAATACTCCTACTATAAACCTGAGCCATCGAACCTGCTATTTGATTGATGCTCGAAAAAACCTCTTCATTCCTGCGACTTAACATGCGCACCTGGGAATGGCATTTCAACTACTCCACACACATAAATTTTCTTCCCAAAATGTATACAATAAATCAAGCCTCTGCTTGTTATCAACACTGGAAGATTAATAAACTTACAAGTTTATTTTATTTTACCATTCAGTTCAACCCGTGAATTTACCATACTTATGAAAATCTTTATTTCACTTTCGAGTGTATTTACGTCATGATTTTATATAAATACAAAAATATCCTATTTGATACAAATATCAATTGCTTCCCGTTTCATGCCTCTCCGTGTTATCTGAAAAATATACTTTGCTCATTGCAAATATCAACTGTTCAACCAGAACTGACATGTTGGTTGAATGCGGGCTTGCGCTAACCACTCTCCTTCGGAAAATCTCCTGTTCCAGACTAGAAATGATTAAACTACTTCATAGGCTCTCTCTCAATACATATGATTATTATAAAATATAATATCCCAGAATTATTTAGAAAAATTATAAAAATTATTATTATTATTAGTGGATTATTATTATTATTATTATTATTTATATCATTTTAAATGTGTTTAATTATCATCTCATTATGTGAGAATCCACATGTTCGAACCTTCGAATATGGAAAAAATATCCATTCCCCAACAAAAATAATTTTAACTTTTACAGTTACATCGGTTGTTTTCCGTGGTTTCCCAAAAATATGAAATATTCAAATAAATGCTCGAAATGCTCGGTCGTCGATCCTAAACTGTTCTGAGTGCTGAAAATACTCAGAATAACTCTAATAAGTCTTGCGTAAATCATTGCAAGCTTTAAATACGAAGAAAAAATAAAATGTGTTGGTCATCTGCAGAAAAAATAGTTTGTTCCAATTAGCTAGGCATAATATAATTCAAATGTGGCTTACATTTCTTGATGGTCTTGAAGTGTAGTAAACCTGGTCTGTACCAGATTTATCCATAGACATGCCCTGTCGGACAAGCACGTATAATCCTTGTATCGGCCGCCATCATATACCCACAATTCGTCTAGTCAGACATAGTGGTAGTATCTTTTGACGTTTGAATAAACTGTGGTTCCATTTTAATCTGGGCTTCTATCAAAGCCATAACAGTTTGTTTAAATGGGGTCAGATCTAAGTGATCTATTCTTAGATATGTCAGTTGTAACATAACTCACGGTAATCTTATCAGTACAAGAAAAACACTTGACAGTCTAAGCAATTAACGGCTGTTCTGAAGATCGTTCCCTGGGCATGGTTTGTTATATCACCATCTACCATGCGCTAGGCAACTTGTAGTTTCCCTTGCGTAGACTAATGAACGCCACCGTTATAGACTAGTCTTCAGTGTACTGACAGATCGAAGTGGTTAACTAGTTACAAAAATGAAAACTGACTTGAAATGGATTTAAACATCCAAGTATTAAGTTATTACTGGACTGTGACAAAATACTATTTTCTAGACAAAGTCTAGCATATGTCCTTGTAGAAATATAAATATTTCCACCAATGTCTGTAGAAAAATCAATCACCTCAGTGATTCTCCTCACCAGAAACTTACTAAGTTCCAACTCGTAGCGCAGCACTTTTCGTGACTATCACGACTTGAAAAGAACTTCTGCGTAGATCCGGCAACCATGTGCCTTGGCTCAGCGTCGCAGCAACTTGCTTGCCAAGTGCTTGTGTTAGAATGAGCTGAAGTTGCTTCGGCCAGCTGGCTTTTATTCAAAACTGTCAGGGTCACGCGTCATCACCTGATATCTAGAAATCCTCATATCTCTTGAATCCCTGGTCCGATTTACTTGATACTAATTGCATTCTCTTTCATTTGGCCGTGGCAGTAATCTGATCCCAGTCTCAAGTCTCTACTCCATAATTAACTATTTAATCAATAAATAGCCTCCACCTCTGCTATTACTCGCTACGTCACTTGACATCCAACTATCGGTAAATTATTTCCAAATGCTTCGAGAAGCAATGTAGCGCGATATTCAAATATCTCAACTTTCAAAAGCGGCTACAGCCTTTCCCTTGATATCTAGGTGTCTGAATCTTGGAATACCCATTCCTAGAGTTGGGCACATCCACCCCACACCTAGAAAAAAATAAAAATTGAAATTTTTTTATTTTTCCTATCTACACATTAAATCATCTGGTTCTTGAATAATAGATCTTCAAATTCGATGCATTATAAGTTCCCACGATGTTACTAGTTCGTGTATTGGCTACTTCATAGGTTCCATTATTGTTTACTTCCACAATATTCAAAATCTTCAATTTCACCAGGTTTAATATCAAAAATATCGTGATACTCTTCCAAAATTTTCCCTAGCTCTGGGGACTCCTTCTCAGTGTAGACTTCTATTCCTTCAGCTTCATGAAAAATCAGAGACCATTGAGCATCTCCCTCGATGTCTTCCTCTTCTTTTCCCTCGAAGTTAATCTTTTCGGTATTCTTGAATCTGATCGTCTCTGTCTTCATATCTAACACTGCCAGATATTTCTGAATGAAATCTGCTCCCAATATCATGTCAAAAGCCATGTCCTTCATTACAACAAACACATGTCGGAAATCATGTCCTCCTATCGTAATACATAAGTATAATTGTGTTTCACACAGAGATATTTTATTGGGTATTATTCCTTGGATCTTAATTCCTGATACTGGAATTTCCCCTAAATTCTCTTTGAGCTTCCACAGAATATAAAGTTTCTCACTCACAAGACAAAGCATAGCCCCAGTATCGATCAAAGTATCGACAGGCATACCGAATACTTCGCATGATATGATTGGCATTCTAATTCTTGTACCCATTTCTTTTCGTTCGTCATTCTGTTGAATCAAGTCATCATCCTCTGCTTGCCATTTAATAATTCTGGAAGTGAAAGTGTTCAAAATTCTATCTTCTACTGTGAATTCGAAGTTTTTTTTTTCATTACCATTCCCCCGGGATTGTTGTGTTCCCGATGGACCTGGTTCGTTGGGCCTCTGCTCCACAATTTGCAAGTTATCTGGTGTCTTGCTTCCAAATTTTTCCTCGTCTCCTTGTTGAACTCTTCATTGGACTGACGAGTATCTACATTCCCTCTGTTATTGTAGTTGTTTCTACCATAATATCTTCTTTCCTGGTACCTTCCTTGACTATCTCGTGGTCTTCTCCATCGAGTATTGTATCGATTACCACCATCCGGTCTCGCATATGGCTTGTAACTGTATCTGTTACTGTACTGGTTCCATCCTCCTTTATTTGGATCTTCCCTCGGCGTTTTCTCTTCTCGCCCCTCTCGAATCTCTCGAGGTGTCTGAGAATAACTATCAGCCATAACAGCATACACAGCGTTGTTATTCTTTCCTCCCTTCTGATGGAAGAATTGAGCGTTTGTATGATCCAGCTTCTGTAATACTTCATCAAATTGTTCCATATTATAGATATCAGCAGCGATCAAAGTCCTCTGGACGTCTGCTGGAAACTGACGTATCAATGCAGTAATCAACTCGTTATCTGGCATCGGCGGATCTAAATGTTGAAGTTTAGACAGCTGTCCAGAAAAGTACGTAGAGTATCGAGTAGGTTGTGACGTCGAGAATCTCTTCGAATATAACTCTGCTCTGACTTGCTGTTGGGTTTCCGGGGACCAAAACGTTTTCAATAGCCCACGAGAAAACTCCTCAAAAGTGGTTAGAGTGGATCTAAATGCGCTAAACCAAAGAAGTGCAGGACCTTCCAAAAACTTCCCTATCACTCGGATCTGTCTTTCTTTAGGGATCTTAGAATCTTTCAGGTAATCACCTGCTTCTCTCAAAAATTCCACGGGTGTCACAGAATCTCGCCCTGAAAATTTAGAAGGCTTATCTTCTACATTCTTAAATACAGTTATGGGGTTGGATTGAAATACTGTCCTGACCTCATCCTGTCTTTGACAATCCGTTTCTCTAGCTGCTCCTAGATTTATCTGTATCTGTTCCTTTCCCCTTACATTTGGCATTTTCAACAGATGATCAGACTGTTTCTCATCCTTGATTTGAGTTTTCATAGCCTCAAGTTCCTTCTGGTTTTCTTCTGCCATCTTCTTAATTGCTTCAGTTTCTTTACAATTTTCCTTGACATCAGTGGATATCTGGTTCATAACAGCTTCATGACTTTTCAATGACCCTGTCATATCTGATATGTCCTTCTGAGTTGCTTGGATATCTTTGGAAATTACTTCAATATGGGACGACAAAGATTCCCTAATCTCCTTGATTCCCTCTTGGTTCTCCAGCTTGAGTGTGTCTTTAATTTCATTGACAACTGTGGTCTTGATTTCAGTTTGCAATTCACTAATCACACCTTCTCTTATTTCTCCCATGACAAGTTCTTTGAATTGTTCCGTTAAACGTTGAACAACTAGAATTCCCATCTCGTTACTCTCCTTCTTCACTCTGACTTCCAGGTTGACCATGTCTTCACCAACTTTCCTAAGACCATGTTCTATCCTATCAGCTAAGCTTTGGGATCGAAGATCGGCATCGCGAAATTTTTCGTCCATTAAACTTGCGTTAGTAGCTAATGAAGTTTCGAGCTCATGTGTTTTGTCGCATAATTTATTCATTTTACTCTCAAGTGTCATTTTCAAAATTTCAGAATTCTCTTTAAATTTACTTTCCATTGAATTAAATTTACTATTTAAATTTTCTTTCAAGTTACCTTTTAACCTGCTTTCTAAAGAATCAGAATTTTCTTTAAGTTTATTTTCCAAAGAATCTGAATTTTCCTTAAGATTGTCATTCAAACTTTCTTTAAGTTTATTCTCTAAAGAATCAGAATTTTCTTTAAGTTTATCATTTAAATTTTCTTTAAGTTTATTTTCTAAAGAATCAGAATTTTCTTTAAGTTTTTCATCTAAACTTTCTTTCAAGTTATCTTTTAATTTATTTTCTAAAGAATCAGAATTTTCTTTAAGTTTCTTTTCTAAAGCCTCTGTATTTTCTTTCATAATAGCGGCTACACGCCGTCCAGCCTCTTTTGAACTCTCCTCCAAACTCCTCATCATCCTCATCATTTCTTCCATAATTTTCAATTATTATTCAAAACTTAGGGGTATACAACAGTGGCAAACACAAGCTTATAACTAGAACAAGAAATACGAATAGCTAATTGGAACACTCTTATAAAATGAGATTTGTCCTAATATCGACGTGATGGAAAAACAAAATTCTCTGCTTTTACGAATTACATTTACCACAATATCACAAGAAAATATGCAAGTTCTCAAATATCCTCCACCTGGATTCTAATAATGTGTATGTCCAGTCATCGAACGTTTACTACTGAATTTACTTGACGCCCTAATGGTTAAGCCATTATCAAAAATAATCAAACCCATTCTAATTATTAATCAAGTTAAATTTTTAATTTTCCCCACTAATTGGGTTTCCTACTAATTTATTCATCCAAACCAGACATCTCTCAACTCCCAAAATATTTCTATAAAAATTATCACAATTTCAAATCGGCATGCGATTGACCATGTCTAAATCGGGACCCACGTTCGAAGCCATTTCTCTCTCTATCTTATTTTATGTGCCCGTTTAGACCGGAGTCCGCACGACCACATATGCATTTTACCAATAATCAGTCAGCACGAGAATCAAAATATCCCGGGGCGCCAGATGGGTTAAAGCTAATCGCAAAAACGACATCAAATGAAAAAAATGCTTTGCTGATTTTTGGCTCAATGCAACAATAAGGGTAGAAGGAGATTTAATTGGGAGTAACACATCTGGTAAAATTATCTCAGTTTATTTTGAAGTTAAAATCTGACTGCAAAGATGCTCAAAGTAGCATCACCCACGTGTGGCGATCCACACTCTTATTTACACACAATATACAGAAATTTTCCTAACACATTTGACAATCTTTTTGGAAACACAAGTCCGATTAATAGTCCTGTGTACTGTGTTCCAAAATTATTAATAATTAATTCCAGTTCAAATTTAATTGTCTATACTGGAAATATCGTAGATCACTGTTTGACTATTTACATGATATTAACACTCGTAGAATAAATGTTCATAGAATTTTAAACTTTCACTTATTTTTCCAGTTTCAAAAATACATCGTCGAAAAATATTATCATCATTTAAGCAACACAAATTATTTACATATATTAACAACATCTGGAAAGTATTTGACCTTGAGCATAGCATCGAAGAACTGTGCGAAGCACAAAAACAATTAATTGTTCTTCTGACATTTAACATTCGAGAAGTGACTCGATTAAGAACTTCAAGTTCCAAACAAAATACATGATTTCTGAATCATCAACTTGATCACGAAATTGTTGAACCATTCAACTATTCAATTTTCCACTTGGAATCATTATTATAAAAAATATTTATATTCATGGCCATTTTTAGCAACTTTCACAACTTGCAATTCTTCGACAGAATGCAGAAATAAGAATTGTAGTTTTATAATGAATTCATTTAGTTCATGTCACTAGGATTGAAAATATCCTTCAAATTATTCGTGGTTAAAGAATTATTTTAAATTGGCAGTGGCCCATTCTATTATTTTTGTAAGAACACAATATAACAACAACAACGGCAAAGAAGAATAAACTACTATCATGACAAATCCGGGTTTTAGAAAAATCAAAGTCTAAATGGAATTCGTAAACAAGGTTGAAATAAGAACTGATGGTTTTACGAAATAACCTTCGGGTCATTCATACGACGAAATGTGTAGTTCCAATACTCCTACTATAAACCTGAGCCATCGAACCTGCTATTTGATTGATGCTCGAAAAAACCTCTTCATTCCTGCGACTTAACATGCGCACCTGGGAATGGCATTTCAACTACTCCACACACATAAATTTTCTTCCCAAAATTTATACAATAAATCAAGCCTCTGCTTGTTATCAACACTGGAAGATTAATAAACTTACAAGTTTATTTTATTTTACCATTCAGTTCAACCCGTGACTTTACCATACTTATGAAAATCTTTATTTCACTTTCGAGTGTATTTACGTCATGATTTTATATAAATACAAAAATATCCTATTTGATACAAATATCAATTGCTTCCCGTTTCATGCCTCTCCGTGTTATCTGAAAAATATACTTTGCTCATTGCAAATATCAACTGTTCAACCAGAACTGACATGTTGGTTGAATGCGGGCTTGCGCTAACCACTCTCCTTCGGAAAATCTCCTGTTCCAGACTAGAAATGATTAAACTACTTCATAGGCTCTCTCTCAATACATATGATTATTATAAAATATAATATCCCAGAATTATTTAGAAAAATTATAAAAATTATTATTATTATTAGTGGATTATTATTATTATTATTATTATTATTATTTATATCATTTTAAATGTGTTTAATTATCATCTCATTATGTGAGAATCCACATGTTCGAACCTTCGAATATGGAAAAAATATCCATTCCTCAACAAAAATAATTTTAACTTTTACAGTTACATCGGTTTTTTCCCGTGGTTTCCCAAAAATATGAAATATTCAAATAAATGCTCGAAATGCTCGGTCATCGATCCTAAACTGTTCTGAGTGCTGAAAATACTCAGAATAACTCTAATAAGTCTTGCGTAAATCATTGCAAGCTTTAAATACGAAGAAAAAATAAAATGTGTTGGTCATCTGCAGAAAAAATAGTTTGTTCCAATTAGCTAGGCATAATATAATTCAAATGTAGCTTACATTTCTTGATGGTCTTGAAGTGTAGTAAACCTGGTCTGTACCAGATTTATCCATAGACATGCCCTGTCGGACAAGCACGTATAATCCTTGTATCGGCCGCCATCATATACCCACAATTCGTCTAGTCAGACATAGTGGTAGTATCTTTTGACGTTTGAATAAACTGTGGTTCCATTTTAATCTGGGCTTCTATCAAAGCCATAACAGTTTGTTTAAATGGGGTCAGATCTAAGTGATCTATTCTTAGATATGTCAGTTGTAACATAACTCACGGTAATCTTATCAGTACAAGAAAAACACTGACAGTCTAAGCAATTAACGGCTGTTCTGAAGATCGTTCCCTGGGCATGGTTTGTTATATCACCATCTGCCATGCGCTAAGCAACTTGCAGTTTCCCTTGCGTAGACTAATGAACGCCACCGTTATAGACTAGTCTTCAGTGTACTGACAGATCGAAGTGGTTAACTAGTTACAAAAATGAAAACTGACTTGAAATGGATTTAAACATCCAAGTATTAAGTCATTACTGGACTGTGACAAAATACTATTCTAGACAAAGTCTAGCATATGTCCTTGTAGAAATATAAATATTTCCACCAATGTCTGTAGAAAAATCAATCACCTCAGTGATTCTCCTCACCAGAAACTTACTAAGTTCCAACTCGTAGTGCAGCACTTTTCGTGACTATCACGACTTGAAAAGAACTTCTGCGTAGATCCGGCAACCATGTGCCTTGGCTCAGCGTCGCAGCAACTTGCTTGCCAAGTGCTTGTGTTAGAATGAGCTGAAGTTGCTTCGGCCAGCTGGCTTTTATTCAAAACTGTCAGGGTCACGCGTCATCACCTGATATCTAGAAATCCTCATATCTCTTGAATCCCTGGTCCGATTTACTTGATACTAATTGCATTCTCTTTCATTTGGCCGTGCCAGTAATCTGATCCCAGTCTCAAGTCTCTACTCCATAATTAACTATTTAATCAATAAATAGCCTCCATCTCTGCTATTACTCGCTACGTCACTTGACATCCAACTATCGGTAAATTATTTCCAAATGCTTCGAGAAGCAATGTAGCGCGATATTCAAATATCTCAACTTTCAAAAGCGGCTACAGCCTTTCCCTTGATATCTAGGTGTCTGAATCTTGGAATACCCATTCCTAGAGTTGGGCACAGTACGATACTGAGTAATGTGGATATTTTCCACCCTCCTCAGCCGAGAATTGAACCCGAAATCTTGGGATTGGGAGGTAGACCCTCTACCTCGCGGTGAAGCGGCCCCGAGATACGGGTTCGTTTCTCAGCTCTGCCGATAAATTAAATTTTGGTGTGAGGGCAGGAATCTAACAATATGCACACAACTCTGTAATTGGTCATTAATGTGTGTTGACTGATTGAGGTTATTAATTATTGTTAATTAGGGAACATTAAAAATTACTTCAAAGCTTCCTTTACATAAATATTTGCCCTTATTAAATATACAAACTACGTATTTGATCGCTGGGATGCACTGGAAACTGCAATAGTAATGCTCTGATATATTACCCTATTACTGCTTATTTTAGTGGCTTCAACAATGTAGTCATATAGCCTCATGTATGTGGGTGTATGTGCGTGTGTTTGAGTCCTCAGTCTTTCGACTGGTTTGATGCAGGTCTCCATGCATCCCTGTCCTGAGCTCTACATTGCTACCACAACCTACATCCGAGACAATCTGTTTAACATAATTATTCTAACCTTGGTCTACCCCTACAGTTCTCGTCCTCAAACCTTCCTTCCATAACTAAACTTGCTATTTCTGGGTGTCTTAGTATGTTTCCTCGATCTGTGCCTTCTCTTCATTAGCAGTCACCAGAAACATCTCCCCTCTCCCACTCGTCCCACCTCTTCATTTGTAACCCTATCCACCCATCTGATCTTCACCATTCTCCTGTAACACCACATTTTAAATGCTTCAATTATGATCTTCTTTTCTGCTGCACCAACAGTCCAAGTTTCACTTCCATCGAGTGCCAAGCTCCACACAAAGGCTTTCAAAAATGACTTCCTAATACATAAATCTGTATTCCATGTCAACAGATTCCTTTTCAGTGGAAGTGCTTTTCTTGCCTGAGCCAACCTACTTTTTATATCCTCTATGCTTCGTCCATCACTGGTTAGTTTGCTTCCTAAGTAACAGAAGTATCTTACTTTCCTTAGCTTTTCACCTGTTTCTGATTTATTTCTGCTGCATTCCAATATTTTTGTTTTACATTTATTAAGTATCATCATGTGTAATTCGCTTCATTATTTGTGTTGTTGTGATGGCTGTACTGGTGTGTATATGTGTAAAAGGGGGACGAGATTGGGAAGGAAGCGGCCATGGCCTTACGGGAATCATGCCAACTCCACCTAGTTTATATTAATTGTTCCATAATTAGGGTCACTTTTCTACTAGGTTAATCCATGATAAATGGTGATCTGAAAATTTTAAAGGCATTATTAAGGTCTCCTTAGATTATACTGAGTCTTTCAAAGATAAACAAGTAGTTCCGTGAAGAACTATGCAACCTATTTTCATATATCCTTCGTATGTTAATTGCCTCTATCTACATACAAAATTTCAGTTTGATTGCTGTAATAGATTCATAGATATTGAGAACCGATTTCGGATGGTCGCCAAGTTGGAATTTTTATATATGTAGGTCTTAGAGTTATGTACTGTTACATGAAGATTATTGTGTACGTGTAGCATTAAAACTTCAATCGCATGATTAGGACACAAGAAGTAACAAGGAGATTTTAAAATTTCGCACAGCTGCCATCTTGTGGTTATGGAAACAATTGAATTAAATTAGATGCCAGTGGATTAACATTCGTTTAAGGATTTACTGTACCAAGTTTCTCTGCACTCGGATGGTTAAATTGCGAGAAACGTCCATGTAAATATTTTTAATTCGCGTCGCCGCCATGTTGGATTTGTGATCACCAGGTTATTTAAAGTCCTATAGGTGAACTTAAGTTCATAGCCCCTATGAACATAAAAAAAAATCAGTTCGATTACTATAATAGATTCGTAGAGATTCAGAGCCGTCTAAATATTTCGAATGGTCGCCATGTTGGATTGTTAAATGTATAGGCCATAGAGTCATGTACCATTAAATGAAAATTATTGCGTAGGTTCATTATTCAAACTTTCGCTTTGATCGCATGACTACGACACATGAAATAAAAACTTAATTTTAAAATTCGCAATGCCGCCATCTTGAGGTTATGTAAACAATTGAACTAAATTAGATACCAGTGCATTACAATGTGTATAAACATTTCCTGTACCAGATTTCATTGCGTTTGGAACATTAAATCGCGAGAAAGGTATATTTAAAATTTTCAAATTCGCTTGGCCGCCATGTTCGTTTTGTAGTTAACCGGTTTTTGAAAGTCTTATCGATAAACGTTCAGTGGTGCCCTTTATCTCCGTACAAAATTTCAGGGTGATACCGCTAATAGTTTCAGAGATATTGAATGCCGGTGAAATATTTCGCGCATCCACCATCTAGTGGTTATGTAAACAATTGAACAAAGTTAGATGTTGGTGCATTACAATGTGTATAAACATATACTGTACCAAGTTTTTTTGCGTTTGGTTGGTTAAATCGCGAGAATAGTCTATTTAAAAATCGCAACTTCGCTTGGCCGCCATGTTGGTTGTGTAGTTACCAGTTTTTCAAATGTCACATAGGTGAACTTCTAGTAGTTCCCTTTATCACCGTAAAAAATTCAGGGTGATATCGGGAATAGTTTCGGAGATATTGAATGCTGGTGAAATATTTCGCACAGCCGCCATGTTGGATTGGTGAGACGTAACAAAATTTGAAGGGCACGGTCAGGGTCGTCCGGAATAGTGCTATGAACTTACTGAGTTGCGTTGAAATCGCTTCAGCCGTTTAGAAGTTATTAGGGGGACACCCACCTCACACACCTCACACACACACACACACACACACGCACACACACACTCACACCCACGGACAAAAGGTGATCTCATAAGCCTTTTTTTTTTCAACATTGAAAATAGGCTAAAAATGGTGTGCTAGAACAGATTCTTAGATTTTCAGGAGAAGCTAATGTTGAAGGAACGAGATTATTTTTTACTATCAATTAAAAACGCACACAAATTGTGCAAATTTTAAACATTCTTATGTATTTTTATTTATTTATCGTATGTCTTAGTGTCGGGAGTGCCCGAAGTCATGTTCGTCCCGCCAGAGGCTGTAGCTGCTTCAACCGGATACCCATAGGGTGAGCTACAAGTTCCGTTCAATTTCAAGTAGTTCCAACTTTCGCTTCCAGAAGTCAATGATACCTAGTGGAGAACGTTGGAACTTTGGTAGAGCGCTCCAATGAAATAAAACCTAGACATTTAGCCTCACACAAGTTTAGTCTGTGGAAGGATCTTTTCATCTTCTTCTGCTTTATATGCCGTCTCCGCGTCGAAGATTGGCGATCATCATTGCAATCCATTGCCTCGAGTTGCCGTTCGAAACAGAGATGCTGAGTCAAGTTCAAACCATTCCCGCAAATTCTTGAGCCAGGAGATCCTCCTCCTCCCTGGTTTGCGCCGTCCTTCAATCTTGCCTTCCATGATTAGCTGCTGGAGTCGGTACTTGTTATTTCGAATCACGTGGCCAAAATATTGTAGCTTCTGTCGCTTGCTGTTGATGACATGGGTCCGCCGGCTTTACTCCCCCCGCCCCGAAGGAAAGCATACTGAAGTATTTTAAAGCTCTTTAAACATCCGACGACTTCCGCCGGGTTTGAACCCGCTACCTTGGGCACAGCAGGTCAGCATGCTACCAACTACGCCACCGAAGCCCCTATTATAAAGATTCAACAAGGGATATAAGAACATGTCTATTATTCAATTTGTGTAAAAGTCTATAATTAATTTCCCCCTTTTTTTTGGCAGTGAAGCATATGATATCTGTCACATGTTTGTTCTCAGAAATAATAGTCGCACTTCAGGTTGGGGCCATGGTAACCTTTCATCTTGCATAACTTGTGGTGGGAGATCCTGGTTAGCTTCAGTCCACGCTCTGTTTGTTAGGACTTCTGTCGTGTAGAACTCCATCTAGATATCTCCTCTTTTGTTGCGCTCTAAAACTTGCCATTGTGGATGGGTGGTTATCATGTCGGATTACTAACCCCAAGATTGCAGGTTTGCTCCTGGCCGTGGTAAGTAATTTTTGGAAGGCGCAAAAATCACGAAAGGCATCTCTTACGATGTTGGCATGTTAATGAACGCATTTGAATTCAGTAGGCCGTGTTCATAATGGCAAAATTAAACTTGGGATTTTTCGCCAACACAAAGTTCCTCATTTCTCTACTAGAAAGCGCTGGGTGTCAAGCAGCTTAGACATCTAACCTCCTTGACTTTCATAGTGTTTCAAGGAACAACAAAATTCGACATGCAAGCTGCCCTCTGGGTGACAAATAACAAAGCTTGCACCCGGCATCGAGGCCATACGATATTATTATTATTATTATTATTATTATTATTATTATTATTATTATGTTGCGCTCCTTCTTCTATTGACCTTCTCCTAGCGTCCTTAGATGGTAGCAAGTGTTAGTGTCAAACAGGGAAAGTATCAGGTAAGACAGGACGAAACCTTTCTTGGAACTTTTTTTCAAAAAAATAAAAATAAAATACCAACACACATTCATAGCAAAGTGGACGTCACCACATTCCTAAATAACACAAGCTCATTAAATATCATCAAAATGTCAATATCGCACGTTTAACTCAAATTGCGTTTCCAAATTCCACCCATTTTAAAAAATAACCTCACCATCAAATTCAGCGGGAAAAAATATCATCTAAACGACCCCTCACTCGACCCTACTCCTCCCCCACCACCTAAACATTTTCCAACGTAGCCATACGTATTCAATCACACACGCGACTGGTAGGAGCTCTCTCACCACCACACTACTGTCAAGTTATTTTGCTAGAGACTTGAAATTTATTTTGGGGGTGGAGGGGGTCAGGACCTTTTATTTATGTCAAAAAAACTTTTTTGTAAACTTCCTAGTTTCCAAAATATAGAAATTTCAAAATTACACTTTAAAAACATTAAAAATTAAAAAGTTTTATTTTAAACCTCGGCACAACGTTCTATCATGTTTGGTTTTTAAACTATCGCCTACTTTCGAAAACAAAAACTTTCTAAAATGTTTAAAAAAATATATAACCAGTGGTCCATAGCAAAGGGGGGCGTCAGCTCGAGTCCTACGACACCTCACTTGTCAAAATTCGACCGTGGGTTCATGAGATATCGACAATCTTACTTGCCTCAGGCGGCAGCCATGACACTATTTTAAACCCGTCGTACCCCCCTACTGGGGGGGGGGGGGGTTAAGCACAACATAATGATAGCTGCTGTGAGCGTCAGGAATCGAACTTCTCATCTTCGGACTTGTTCAAGCTCACCATCACAATCGTGGAGTGAGATGTAACAAACATGGCTACGCCATGGAGTGGCAAATTTCAAAGAATAAGTTCAAATACTTGTAGAATCTTTCTTAAATATATATGAATTGCAGCCAATGGCCATAGCAGGGTATTTTAATTGAACGCCCGTGGGCTCCTAGCAAGTTCATTTCCAGCAGTTCCAACTTTGCCTACCAGATGCCACTGTCACTGACACCTAGCAGCGAACTTTGGAAATTGATAGAGTGTTTCAAACCAACCGAATATAATCTACAAATTTGGCTACACACTACCAATTGTAGTGGTCGGTTCTTTTACATGCCATAAATCTATTACATGGGCCCGTCGGTGTTACTTCCACTCCAAAGGAAGGCATAATGAAGGATTTTAACGCTCTTAAAAATCCAACGACTTCGGCCAGGTTTGAACCCGCGATCTTGAGAATAGCATGCCTCCGACTACGCCACAGAATCTTTCTGAGGATTAATTTCCCGCTGTGTGTTATTTAATAATAATTCATGCTTGATTAGGCATCATTTTCACTGCACCTTTCAAAGTTATGATAGCACAGCGATAGCTGAACAGCCAACAAGAGTCTTATCAACACTCGCTAGAGTTACTGTCTGATGGGCATCAGAGCTCGCCACAGAATAAATATACTCCAGCTCTTTGTTATTTGACTTGCGTGAGCGCGATGTTAAAAGTGGGTGTGGTGAAATACGTATTTTTAAACGAATGGCTCTCGACGTCTGAAGTGTTCGTCATATAGGCAAATACGAGACTGTACAAAAATTACCAAGAGATCTACTCTCACAAATGTTGACTGTAATCTATATATACAGTATATAATGTTAGCGTTTGAACAGTTTGAATGTTATGCTAACAGGGGCGGCCAGACTTGCACCCTCGGTGTGCCGACTGTGCTGCGCGGCAGTCCGCCAGGCCTCTCTCGGCTGGGCTGTCTGCCCTGACTGCCGGTGCGTTGGACCGAGTCAGTTGGAATCGCCTTCACACCGAATGTAATGTAAGCAAACAAACTCTTCTTCCTATGTCTATGTGTTGGTTGTCCGAAACATCTACATTTTGTTCGCGTGTATCAGCGCGTACCGGCACTAGAAGATTATGTCCTTAGCATTAAAACATTTTCTTGTTGTTGATTGAAGTAGTGGCTTAGCGACATCGTGGTCATGTAGCCCCATGTACTTGAGTGTGTATATATAATTTGTCTGATAAACTGTGCAATTATGGTGGCTGTATTAGTGTGTGTATTTGTAATCCAGGAGACTGGGAAAGAGGCAGCCGTGGCCTTAATTTAGGAGCCATCCCGGCATTTGCCTGGAGTAGAAGTGCGAAACCACGGAAAACTACTTCCAAGATGGCTGAGATGGGAATCGAATCCACCTCTGCTCAGTGTTGCCTTATGAGGCTGAGTGTACCCAGTTCCAGCCCTGAGACCAGAATCAAATTTCTTGGCAGTGCCAGGATTGAAACCCGGACCTCCAGGGCTACATCCAAGAATGCTAGACGCTACACCACGAGGTGGCCAGAATTAAAACAATTAGAATTATTGATCAGGTGTCATGGGACTCATATCTTATGACAATGCAATTTTGGTCATCATTTTTACCTTCGCAGGCAAACAACACATTGGCATATAACACGCATCGTGTTTCCGTTGTGCGAGATGAAATACAATAATTGTTCCCACTCTTTCTTAAAAGAAGTCGCACTTCCACCTCTCCTTTCCTTTTCAGCGCTAGCCATATTCGAACATTACTAATCCCTGCGATCAAATAATGTCAAGTGAGACTACAGATAGCAATATAAGATACACCACATCGCGAACGTTTGACCTTCGACACAGCAAAGACAGTACAGGAGGGAGTAAGACGAGAAAGGGAGCGAGGGAGAGACAGACATATAGTCTTCCCCCACTATCAGCGCAAGGCCGTCCGCCCCAGAAGCACTCCAGAGTGCAGCCCGTGTGCCAGCGCGCCCGGAGTGCTGTTTGGCCACCTCTGTGCTAACACTTTCATTTATGTCTTGTGAAGTGTATACCATCCGTATAATTTGTGTTCGGGGAAGTGGTGGCGCAGCGGTCAAGCTGTTGGTCTCTCAGCACGGCGGACCAAGTTTGATTCCCGTCCATTGCATGTGAGGTTTTCAAAGTGAAATGCCATGTCCTGTGGGTCAGATTCCATGTCAGAAAGGAGGTCTCGTGGCTTGTGACTGCGAAATTAAGCAAAAAAATAGCCATCATTGCGACAACCAGATTAGTTCAGAAATCCATAGACTGCTGAAAATAGTTTCTTAAAGGTGGTGATTATGCTCTCATGTCCTACAATCTGTAAAGTAACGTAATAGTAATAATGATAATAATAATAAAACTGAATCCCCTTGGCACAACCACCCATAAATGGGGCTCGGCCTACCAAGTGACCGTTGCCCAGCCATCTGCCCTGCAGGACGTAAGGTAACGTGTGAATGAGCCCGTCGGGTCTTCTCGGTTGTTTATCTTGGTTTTCGTAACAGGGGCACTGTCTCACTGTCAGATAGCAATTCAATTGTCCTCACGAAGCTGGGTACACTCCATTCCAGGCCTCACGTCAGCTTTTTAAATCCCTGAAGGAGCCGGGAATTGACCCCGGCAGGTGCGCTACCTCAACACCACAGGGCCGGTAGTAGGCTAGTAATAATAATAATAATAATAATAATAATAATAATAATAATAATAATAATAATAATAATAATAACCGACACATTAGACAGAGACTCCTTCCGTAACAAAGTGAACAACTGGGAAGTCCAACCAGAGCAACCAAAACCTACAACTTACAGACCTCAATGGTCTGACGAAAGAAAATTGGTATTCTCCAACAGAATGAAACAATACTGGCAAAATAAGAAGAACGGCAAGAATTGAGTCAAATTGCTTAACGCTTTCCAATATTAGGAAAATACTCTGTAAATAAATAAATAAATAATAATAATAGTAAAAATAATAATAATAATAATAATACATTTAGAAAAGTGTTTAAATAAATTTAAAAACTTTCTTATTTTATGAGTGATATTTTGTTAATAAGTTCTACGTTCTTCCTGAAGAGAGTATTTTTACATTTCCTTTCGTTTTAACTACCAGCTCCTCTGGTGGTCGAACGAAAGCGTTGAGTAATATATAAAATCCTGTATTCATTTCACCTCAAGTGGAGTCTAGAGCATCCCCCTGGGCATTGATGTGTTGTAATAAAGCGCTCCCTGGTGTCAAGTTGTTGCTGAGAGCAATCTACATCTGGGTTCTGAAAGTGGTCTCCTTCTGAACAACACAGGAGCACAAGGCTTTTAGGATGATAAGTGGGTCTTTTCTACTCAAGGCTTTGCATGAGGAGATAAAAGAAAATAAATTGAATTTTACTGTGCAACCTTTCATATCCCCCCCCTACTATCATTTATAAGAAAATAGGCTTATGAGATCACGTTTTGTCCGTGTGTGTGTCTGTGTCTGTGCGTACTTGTGTGTGCCCCTCCACCCCCAATAACTTCCAAGCGGCTGGAGCGATTTCAATCAAACTCAGTAAGGTCATAGCACCATTTAGGCCAACCCCGACCATGTCCTTTAAACTTAATTACGTCTCACCAATCCAACATGGCGGCTGTGCGAATTATTTCACTGGCATTCTATATTACCGAAACTATTATACATATCACCCTGAAATTTTTTACGGTCATAAAGGGCACTACTAGACGTTCACCTATGTAACCTTCAAAACCTATCAACTACGAAACGAACATGGTGGCCAACCGAAGTTGAAATATTTAATAATACTTTTCGCACGATGTAACCATCCGAACGCAGTAAACCTTGGTACAGCAAATGAATATACAAATTGCAATGCACTGACATCTAATTTAGTTCAATTGTTTACATAACATCAAGATGGCGGCTGTGCAAAATTTTGAAATTGGGTTTTTTATTTCTTGTGTTCTAATCATGCGATCGAAATCAGCGTTTGAATAATGAGCGTACACAATAACTCCATGGCCTATATATATTAAATCTAACATGGTGACCATCCGAAATATTTAGACGGTTCTCAATATATATTAATCTATGACAGCAATCATACTGAAATTTGATATGTGTATAGAGGCTATAAAAATAGGTTTACCTATGGGATGTTCAATAACCTGGTAAGCAAAAATCCAACATGGCGGCGTTGTGAAATTTAAATATTCAAATGGGCGTTTCTCGCGATATAAACATCCGAGAGCAGTAAAATTTGGTACGGTATATGCTTATATAAATTTCCATCCACTGGCATCTTCGTCATCATCATCATCTTCATTTCCCCTCTTCCAGCTGACACTGGCTGGAGCCAAATATGGTCCCTCTCCACTTTGTTCTGTCGTTCCACCATTCCTCTTCCGACACGGTGTTCCAATCCAGGTTCCGTTTACTAATTCTATTCTTCACCGAGTCCATCCAATGCATTCTTGGTCTTCCTCGTCCTCTCTTCCCTGTCATCCGTCGTTCCAGTGCTCGTCTTGGTAGCCTTACTTCATTCATCCGTTTGACATGTCCAAACCATCACAATCTGTATTGCTCCAGTTTGTAATTTAGTTTCTGTACTCCAAGTTCTTTCCGTACATCTTCATTTCTCACTCTGTCTCTCCTCGTTTTCGGGACCATATTTCTCAGGAATCTCATCTCAGCTGCCTGTACTCTGCTCTCAACCCTCTTAGTCATTTTCCAAGTTTCTGCTGCATATATCATTATTGGAACATAATATGCTTTGTACATAACTTCTTTAGCCTTAATTGGTATGTCTTTGTTCCAAACTAGTCCCCGTACCTGTTGGTAGAAAGCACTCCCGAGTTGTATTCTTCTGCTTATTTCCAAATCTAGTCTTCAATCTTCAGTCAGTTCACTTCCCAAGTATTTCAAGTGTTTCACCACTTCCAATTCCTTATCTCCTTCTTTGATTACTCCTTTTCCTTCATTCTTACCTCGACTCACCACCACAGGTTTACTCTTCACCACATTTATCTTCAATCCCCATTGCTCAATCTTTTAATTTATTACGTCTAACTGTTCTTGAACCTCCATCTCATCCTCGCCCCAGATCACAACATCGTCTACAAACAACATTACTTTCATCTTTGCCCTACTATAGTCTTTCATTGCTGCCTTCATAATGTCATCCATCACCATTAAGAACAATAATGGTGACAACACACTTCCTTGCTTTAGTCCAGTGTCAATTTTAAACCATTCCGATGTCCCGACTCTAGTCTCCACACTACTGTAGCACTCCATGCACATTCCTTTTACCATGTCTCTCAGTTCCTTGCCTACCCCGCTATTTGTTAAGCTTTCCCAAACGTTTGTTCTAGGGATGCTATCATAGGCCTTTTCTAGATCAATAAAAGTCATTACCATATCCTTCCCATATTCCCAACTCTTTTCAATGATCTGTCTCTGAATGAAAATGGATTCCCCTGTTGACCTGCCCCCTCTAAATCAAAACTGCTCCTCCTCTATTTGGTTTTCTACCTTTACTCTAATTCTTTTTTCTAGGATTCTTTCCATTACTTTGGCAACATGCGAGATGATGGTGATTCCTCGGTAGTTACCACACACCTTCCTGTCTCCTTTCTTGAATATTGGCAATATTATTCCCTTTTTCCAGTCTTCAGGAACTTTATTCTCTCTCCACACACTCTTGAGAAATCTGTATGTCCACTGCAGTCCCACTGGTCCTGCAGCCTTGATCATTTCTATTGCCACTTCATCGATTCCCACAGCTTTCCCCATCTTCATCTTCCTAACTGCCCATTCCACTTCTGCCATAGTAATGTCTGGTTCTTCTTCAATGTTTTTCCTCCACCGTCTTGGCTGTTTGCGTAACTTCTCCGCATGCCTGGCGTATCACATTCAACAACTCGCTGAAATACTCTTTCCATCTGTCCGTTCTCTCTTCTGGTTTTGTCAATATTTCACCTTCTTTGTTTTTCACGAACACAGTGTTCACCTTTTCATTTCTTCTAATTTTTAGCCTATTTTCAATTTTGAAAAAATAGGCTTATGAGATCACCTTTTGTCCGTGTGTGTGTGCGTGTGCGCGTGTGTGTGTGTGTGTGATTCGTGTGTGTGTGTCCCCCTAATAAAATCTAAACGGTAGGAGCGATTTCAATGAAACTCGCAAAGTTCATAGCACTATTCCCGGCGACCTCGACCGTGCCCTTCAAATTTTGTTACGACTCACCAATCCAACATGGTGGCTGTGCGAAATATTTTACCAGCATTCAATATCTCCGAAACTATTACCGATATTACCCTGACATTTTCTATGGTGATAGAGGGAACTACTATAAGTTCACTTATGTGACTTTTGAAAACCTGGTAACTACAAAACGAACATGGTGGCCAAGCGAATTTGTGACTTTTAAATAGACGTTTCTCGCGATTTGACCAACCAAACGCAATGAAACTTGGTACAGTATATGTTTATATACATTGTAATGCACCGACATCTAACTTCGTTCAATTGTTTACATAATCACAAGATGGCGGATGTGCGAAATATTTCACCGGCATTCTATATCTCTGAAACTATTAGCGGTATCTCCCTAAAATTTTGTACGGAGATAAAGGGCACTACAGGAAGTCCATCTATAAGATTTTCAAAAACCGGTTAACTACAAAACGAACATGGCGGCCAAGCGAATTTGAACATTTTAAATAGACCTTTCTCACGATTTAATGTTCCATGCGCACTGAAACCTGGTACAGGAAATATTTATACACATTGTAATCCACTGGTATCTAATTTAGTTCAATTGTTTACATAACCTCAAGATGGCGGCAGTGCGAATTTTAAAATTAAGTTTTTATTTCTTGTGATGTAGTCATGCGATCGAAGTGAAAGTTTGAATAATGAACCTACGCAATAATTTTCCTTTAATGGTACAGGACTCTATGGCCTATACACTTAACAATCCAACATGGCGACCATCCGAAATATTTAGACGATACTGAATATCTACGAATCTATTTTAGCAATCAAACTGCATTTTTAATGTTCATAGGGGCTATGAACTTAAGTTCACCTATAGGACTTTAAATAACCTGGTGATCACAAATCCAACATGGCGGTGACGCGAATTATAAATATTCACATGGACGTTTCTCGCAATTTAACAATCCGCGTGCAGTGAAACTTGGTACAGTAAATCTTTATCCGAATGTTAATCCACTGGCATCTAATTTATTTCAATTGTTTCCATAACCTCAAGATGGCAGCTGTGAAAATTTTTTAAATCTCCTTGTTTTTTATTGTGTCCTAATTATGCGATTGAAGTTTGAATACTACACGTTCACAATAATCTGCATGTAACAGTACATAACTCTTGGACCTACATATATAAAATCCAACATGGCGACCATCCGAAATATTTAGTCGGTTCTCAATATCTACGAATCCATTACAGCAATCAAACTGAAATTGTGTATGTTGATAGTGGCAATTAACATAAGTAGGATATATGAAAATAGGCTGTATAGTTCTTCACGGAACTACTTGTTATAATTCCAAACAGCAATTTCTTTCCACAATTTAAATTCTCCCTTATTTCCTGAGTGAACTCTTCCCAGCTTTCCTTCTTTTCCTCTGCAATTACTTTCTTGCAATCTCCGTTTGATTCTATATATTTTGCTCTACTTTCTTCAGTCTTTTTTGTTTTCCATTCCTTCCATGTTTTCTTCTTCCCTTATCTTTTCTTTCACTCTATCATTCCATCATTTTTTCGCCTTTTCCCGTACATTTCCTGATGTTCTGTCACATGTTTTCTCTGCTCTGTTTAGAAATGCACTCTTGAACTTTTCCCATTCTTGTTCCACATGGGTAATATCCGTCCTTGGTATCTGTTCTTGTAATTTTTTCTTAAGCTCATCTGCAACCTCCTTTTCCTTTAGTCTCCAGACCTTAATCTTTCTTTCCCTTTTTTCCGGTAATCTCATAGCTTTTCCTACTTTTAATTTTACTACCACTGCTTTATGGTCTCCCCCAAAGGCTTCCTCTGGCATGGCAGTGACTGGCATCTTATTCATTAAAATTATTTTCGTAACCACAAGATGGCGCCTGAGCGAAATTTTAAAATATCAATTTTATTTCTTGTGTCCTAATCATGGGATTGAAGTCTGGAAAAAATACCTACACAATAATCTTCATGCAAAAGTACCGTACAGAAGTCTAGGGCCTATATATAAAAGTCCAAAATGGTGACCATCCGAAATATTTAGACGGTTCTCAATATCTACGATTCTATATCAGCAATCAAAATGAAAATTTGTATTATCATACGAGGCAATTAATACAGGGTGATTCTTTTGCTGGAGCGGGGCCGGTGACCGGCTGCCAGGCGCACGCGCCTTCCGCCAGCCAACCGTGCTCGTGCCGCGGATAGCGCGCAGGTGGAAACCGCAACAAAGTACATTAATTAATGGTAAATTCACCAGCAAATCAAGATTAAGGAACTTACCTTTTCGGAGAATATGCTGAACATGAACTCCTTCAGCTGACAGACAGGCGTTGTACCTTGTAAATAAATTAGCGTGTAAACATTGTAATTCCCTTCTGTTGTGAGGGATATCTGCTGCCGTATATTGTTCTCCAGCTCCACTAGAGTACGGGCAATTGATCTGTACGCTTTGAATGTTAAATTAACCCACAATTAAGCATTAAACACTCTTAGGTCAGTGCTTCGATTAATTCCAGTAAACACGCAGGGGTGGGGGTGCAGGAGTAGCGACATAATGTAACGATGTCTGTCTATCAGATGAAGGAGAACATTTTTGGTATCTTCTGTGAAAAGATAAGTTCTAAGAAATAAAGAAACATCTATGTTTCTTTAATTAAATCTTGCAGCTGTTGTTTATGCTACCTTGTTATCTGTGCGCTGACACTACACACCCTTGTTGATGAAAGTTAAGTGACTTAATGGGCTTTAATGACCTTGGTAAGCTCGCCTCCGCCTCGCGCAAACCTGCGGTCCGAGCTCGGTTGGCTGGCGGAAGGCGGGCGCGCCCGGCAGCCGGCGACCGGTCCCCCTCCAGCAAAAGAATCTCACTGTATAAGTAGGATATGTGAAAATAGGTTATTTAGTCCTTCATGGAACTACTTGATAGTTTTTTTAAATCTGCTGGGAAAGGAACATAATCTTGTATTAATAAAAGGCGCATCCAAAAGGGAATTTTCCCTTTTGAAAAAAAAAAGTAGAACAAAACATTATTGGCAACAGGAACACCAATGAGTCAGCTATTTTTCGACATAGACACCAAACGAATTGAGACACTTTTTATAGCCTGGTATCAATGTTTGTAGTCCTGTGCCGTAGTCGTCTTCAGTCCCACCCAGGGACTCATATCTAGTGGGACGTGGGTTGGCAACCACGGGGCCCCAGCTGAGTCTGGCTTTGATTCCACGTACTTGTGCCGGGTTTCTCTCCGACATCTATCCTATCGACCTCCCTTGGTCAATTCTTGTTGATTTCCGATCCCGACAGTATTAGGGTATCCGAGGCCTAAGGAGTCTTTCACTTTTCCGCCTTAATTGGCCCATTTCACATATTTCCTGATGCCCTCATTCTTCGAGGGGTCAGCCTTCTTTTTCTTTTCCTGTTATCTCCTGCCTTCTGCACAAGGCTCTCAAGGAGGCAGGGTGTTGGAAGCCCCACGTCTTCTGGTGCACCCTGGATAGTGCTACATGGTCAAGAGCTCACGGCTGGTGAGTTCGGGATTTGGCGACCCCGAGGGATTCCCGAGATGGATCAAGTTTTCCCCCCTTTTTCCATTGCCTTTGGGGCGGATCCTCTCCTCTTTCCCTCTCCTCGCTGCCTCTCTTGGCTCTCCTGCCTCTCAAGTCCCTCAATTCTCATTATTCGAGGGTTGAGGGCATTTCCTTTCCTCCTGTCTTTTATTTAAATATTTATCCTTTATGTTTCCCATTTCCTCTTCCAGTTCGTAAGTCAGTAGTTAGTTTAGTTGTAGGTTTCATTTGATCATCGTTCACTTTCACCATCACCCAAACCATTAGGGGCCGATAACTTAGATGTTAGGCCCCTCTAAAAACAATTATCATCATCATCACCATCATCGTCTTCAGTTCTATTTCAGTGTTGGTTGGTTCCTCAGTTTAGGGGCTGCGACAACGCGGTCATTAGCCCCGTGTACTTTGGGTGTGTGTAGAATCTGTCGGCTAACCGGTGTTAATTGTGATTGCTGTATTAGTGCGTGTATCTGTTTTTTTTAATTCAAGTAAGGACTGCAACTTTGAATTTTTCAAATAGTTCCACTTTTGCCACCAAAACGCCACCGTCAACGACTACTAGGCCTAGTTCAGAACTTAGCTACTAGACGCCACCACAGTCGGCTCTTGGCAACGAACGTTCTAAGAGCGTTGTTTTTCATTCCTAACCTATACAATTTAGCTTCACTCATGTGTAATTAGAGGAAGGTTCTTTAACATGCCATAAATCTATGATATGGGACCGCTGGCATTACTTCCCCTCCGAAGGAAGGCATAATGAGGGATTTTTAACGCTCTTAGAAAAATCCGACGACTTCGCCCGGGTTTGAACCCGCTATCTTGGTTATAGAAGCTCAGCATGCTACCAACTACGCTACCGGAGCCACTTATATGTCAGTGTTAAAATGCTGACTGGTGGCCAGGAGTTTTATTGGGGCGCAAGGAAAGGCGGAAATCGCTGGAAGCAAGATGAGGACAGAAACTGTTGTGCAGAAGTTTGGCTGGGCGCTGTTTGATCATCCACCGTAAAGTCCTCATCTTGCTCTCAGCGATATCTACCTTTCCTTGCACCTCAAGAAATTGCTGTTTTCCGGACAGCATTCGTTGCAGAATTTGGTAAGAGTAAAGACCTATACCTGAACATCTCAGAACCATATTTTAAAATGTCAACTGATCAAAAATACGATTAAAGATTGAGCGCCATGTCGATTATCTCTGAAAATATGCATGGGACCAATCCAAAAATTGGCACACACATAGAAAATAATATGTCACGTTAATTTTCGAGAGCCCATACGTGACAGTGTTGCTAACATGATTCTATGCGTGCTAAAATTCACACTTTTATATGCACGAAGTTATATGCTGTTGAGCTCATCCATATTATGTGGTTTGTGTCATTCCTGTGGTTGTATCAGGTTTTTTTTTTTAGCGTATGGTTTTTAGTGCCGGGAGTGTCGGAGGACATGTTCGGCTCGCCAGTTTTGTAGCTGCTTTGAGACGGACACCCAATGGGTGAGCTACAAGTACCGTTGGGGAGGAAAGTTGGAAGGGAAGGGCGAGGAGTTGGAAGGTAGCGGCTGTGGCCTATAGTGAGGGACCAACCCCGGCATTTGCCTGGAAGGAAGATGGGAAACCACAGAAAACCGTTTTCAAGGTTGCCGGCGGGGGGATTCGAACCTCCTCGCCTCCCGGATGTGAGCGACTGCCATTAGTCATGCCGTAACAACCACGGCTAACTCACCCGGTTGTATCAGTGAATTGTCTTGTCACGAAGGTATGAGAGAACGCCATGAAGAAACTTGATCTCAATAAACAATACACGCGGTAGATGTAGAAGGCTGCCTCCCTTGGAACTACAATTATTGTACGTACGTAAGCAACTCAGAAGACCTTGAACACTGACGCTAGGATCATTGTTACTCAGGATTGAATCAGACGCTGATGTTTTATATTACTTATTTAAATAACGAATAATTATTACTATTTTCATTCTTTCTTTCTTCCTTTCTTTCTTTCTCCGTTAGGGTCTTCTGAAGCCCACAACCAATTTCAATGTTTATTCCTATGTTGTTCATTCTTCTTCCTCCAGTGCTCCTTCATCTATTCGTTGTGCCTCTTCTTTCTCTCTTCCGACTTTTTTGAGCCTCTTTTCTTATATTGCCTTCCTTTGAGTCCTTCCATTCCCAATACCTTTTTTTTAGCCTACTTTTCACATTTTGCAAAAATGAGGAAAAAGTAGTCTTATGAGATCGATCCGGGAAAATGTGTGTCTGTCTGTCTGTCTGTCCTTCTGTCTGTCTGTCTGTCTGTCTGGCTGTGTGTGTGTCACCCCCCCCCCCCTATCAACTCCTAAACGGCTGCAGCAATCAACACCAAATTTAGTATGAGTAAAGATGTGCACCGGAATAGCTCACGTCCATATTTGAAAATGATGTCAGTGCTACTAACCGCTGAAAAAACGCACTAGAAATTTGAGCTCCATGTTGGATATCTTGCAAGGTATGCATGGGAGCTATTCCAAAATTGGCACACATGTAGATAATACTATTTCGGTTTAATTTCTAGGAGGCCAACCATGACAGTGTTGACAAAATAATTTTAAGCCTTCTGATAGGTACAATGTTTAAATGCATATAACTTCTACACTATCAACTGGATTTCAACCAAATTTTGTATGTAATATCTGTACATAAACAAATATGACTGAGCGTATTCTTAAGAGCCACTAGGGCTGCCAACTGTTAATAATTGCTCTCTCTATTTTTTAAAATCCAAATACCAATATATCAGCAAGTGTGCAAGCCAACAGCTTTAAACTATGCACACGTATATTCTGACATTTTAGATTAATTTGGAGTAACTTATATACGTCTGTTCTGCCAACATGATTATAAGCCTGCTGATAGTACCAATTTTTAAATGCATGTAACTTCTATACTATCAGTTCGATTTCAACCAAATTTCGTATGTGCAATGTGTACCATAACACATATGACTATAACTATTGTTAAGAGCAATCAGGGCTGCCAACTGTTAATAAATGTTGTCTATATTCTTTTTACCGTAATATCAATATATCAGAAAGTATGCAAACCAACAGCTCTATACTTTGCACACGTATACCACCTGACATTCTAGATTAATTTGGAGTAATTAATACAAGGCGGTGCTGCCAACATGATTCTATGCCTGCTGATATGTCCAATTTTAAAATACATGTAACTTCTACACTAACGAATGGATTTCATCCAAAATTGGCACAACAAGATATCATAATAATTCAGATTATTTCTGACCAGCACACGCATGGTATTGTTGGCAACATGCTTTTACGTGTGCTGATAGATCCAGTTTCTAACTGCATGTAACGTCCATTGGACTTCAACCAAATTTTGTATTCTGTACCTTAAGAGGTGGAACTAAGAATATATTCAGTCACCAGGGCTGCCAACTGTAGTGCTCTATTAGGCTACATTATACCAGGTATATTTTGAACTAATTTGATATTTCGATATTACCAACTTAATTTCGTCATTATTCTAGATAGGTTCATATACTGTAGAATAATCATTGGCATGAAAAGTAGGCTGTATAGTTCTTCACGGAACTTCTTGTTTTGTTTTTTTTTGAAATTTCTCTCTCTAGTGCATTTTCTTCTCTTACATTGTTTTTTCTAAATCTGTCTTTATTTCTTGAAACCAGGCTGTAGTCAATGTCCCAAAGGATGAGGGAATTCGGGGTGGAAAAGAAAGCCTAATGTTACAGGACTTAACGTGGTCCCAGTCAACTCTACTTATAATAATCATAATTGAATCGGTCATAGCTGCAAAGCATTAAGTTATTGTCATTTTTTAAAGAATTAGTATTTTGAAGTATTGACCCAAGGGCCTTGGAACGGCGTAGGAAAGAATTAAGTCAGCCTTCTCATTAAGCCATAAACCACTGCTACATGTAGTGCGATCAGAGGAGAGAAGCATTAAATCAATGACTTACTGCCTTTCAGCGCCGTGTTCCGTACTTAATGTTGGCTGCACTGCAAGATTCCCGCGTGTTACAGTGCTATTGTAAATTACATTTCTACGGGGCTTAGGTGGTTTTATGTTACCAATCCATTTTATAATAAATTATGTGAAATATTAATTCAGGATGGCTTCATGCCGAACTAAACTGACCACGAAAATGAAAGGCATTAAGTCACGCTTCCAAAATTCATTTGAAAAATATGTTTATTAAATAAAAAATTATACGAGCCTTACAGTAGTCGCATATGATGTGTAACATGTGATATGTTATCCTGCTATGTGTGTCCCGGGAGCGCAAATCCCTTGTTGACAGTGAACTCTGTTGGTCATTGAAATAACTACTTGTAAAACTCCACTGCCAAATCGTGACCGTAATGAATCATAATATTGTTATTTGCCGTGGCGGAAGCAATCCACTGCCTACTTAATGCGAGCTGCGCTCTATATGGGCCAGTTAGTGAACCCATGCCATTTATGTTATTGAAAATGGCCACGTTTTGCCGATTAGCGTACTGCCAAGTATAGGCGTGATTAAGAATTAGGTGTGCGGAAGGTATATTAAATGTGTTTCTCCCAGTGATATGTTTAGACCAACGATGTTTCAATTATTGTCAGTAGTCGGCGTTAATATACTGAATTCCTACGTTCTTTGGAGTGTTTGTTGATGCGATATAGATTCCACATAGCCACATGGCCGACAATACATCGAGTGCTTACATTAAATAAGAATAAAGCAAAAGTATGAAGATTTAATAAATCGTAATTGATTTCAGCAAATATGATAAAATGAATATTTTCACACCAAAGAACGACAACTTGAAGATGATTTATTGTAGGAATATCTTAAATGGGGTCTCCAAACCTTGAACTAAACTCTATGCGATGTACATTCGCCATAGCCACATGGCCTACAGTACGTCGTTGTACCGATCTCCGCCATCACGCTCGCGCATTGTTTCCGTCCCATGCACTTCCATCCCATCCATTTCCGTCCCATCCACTTCCGTCCCTTTTCCAAAATCACTCCCACAAAAATGACCAGCTACCGAGTGGAAAGATGGTACACATCAAAAATTAATATTCCGCTCACGCAAATATAACCTGAATAGTTGCTTCACAACATAGATGACTAGTATAGTGTACAGGGTCTTTCATATAAAGTAAGAACGGTGAGCGGCGGCTTTGTTATCCGCTACTGCAGTAGCCTTGGCCGAGCTTGTGGGGTGCCACGGCCCCCTGCTGTAGTATTGAAAGCGCGCGCATAGTACATACTTGACCTTGCAATAAGCGTGCAGGTGTTCAGTCGCCAGTCTGAACCTCAGCTGCAAACATGGTGAGACAGTTATCATTGCAACATCGTATTTTTAGCCTACTTTTCACATTTTGCAAAAATGAGGAAAAGGTAGACTTATGAGATCGATCCGGGAAAATGTGTGTCTGTCTGTCTGTCTGTCTGGCTGTGTGTGTGTCCCCCCCCCCCTATCAACTCCTAAACGGCTGCAGCAATCAAAACCAAATTTAGTATGAGTAAAGATGTGCACCGGAATATCTCACGTCCATATTTGAAAATTATGTCAGTGTTACCAACTGCTGAAAAAACGCACTAGAAATTTGAGCTCCATGTTGGATATCTCGCAAGGTATGCATGGGAGCTATTCCAAAATTGGTACACATGCAGATAATACTATTTCAGTTTAATTTCCAGGAGGCCAACAATGACAGTGTTGCTAAAATAATTTTAAGCCTTCTGATAGGTCCAATGTTTAAATGCATATAACTTCTACAATATCAATTGGATTTCAACCAAATTTTGTATGTAATATCTGTACATAAACAGATATGATTGAGCGTATTCTTAAGAGCCACCAGGGCTGCCAACTGTTAATAATTGCTCTCTCTATTTTTTTTATCCAAGTACCAATATATCAGAAAGTATGCAAGCCAACAGCTTTAAACTATGCACACGTATATTCTGATATTTAGATTAATTTGGAGTAACTTATATACGTCAGTTCTACCAACATTATAAGCCTGCTGATACGACCAATTTTTAAATACATGTAACTTCTATACTATCAGTTGGATTTCAACCAAATTTCGTATGTGCTATGTGTACCATAACAGATATGACTGTAAGTATTGTTAAGAGCAATCAGGGCTGCCAACTGTTAATAAATGCTGCCCATATTTTTTTACCCTAATATCGATATATCGGAAATTATGCAAGCCAACAGCTCTATACTTTGCACACGTATAGCACCTGACATTGTAGATTAATTTGGAGTAATTAATACAAGGCAGTGCTGCCAACATGATTCTATGCCTGCTGATATGTCCAATTTTAAAATACATGTAATTTCTATACTAACAAATGGATTTCATCCAAAATTGGCACAACGAGATATCATAATATTTCAGATTATTTCTGACCAGCACACGCATGGTATTGTTGGCAACATGCTTTTACGCGTGCTGATAGATCCAGTGTCTAACTGCGTGTAACGTCCATTGGACTTCAACCTAATTTTGTATTCTGTACCTTAAGAGATGGAACTAAGAATATATTCTGTCACCAGGGCTGCCAACTGTAGTGCTCTATTAGGCTACATTATACCAGGTATATTTTGAACTAATTTGATATTTCGATATTACCAACTTAATTTTGTCATTATTCTAGATAGGTTCATATACTGTAGAATAATCATTGGCATGAAAAGTAGGCTGTATAGTTCTTCACGGAACTTCTTGTTGTATGCAAAATTTATTTTAATTACGAGAAAGTCGGCTTGGCGGGTGCGTGATGCATTTGTTTAGCAATTTCCTGATGAAGTGCAACCTTCACTGGCACAGATTCGTGTAATTGTAAATAAGTATGACACTACTGACTCTGTGCTCAATAAAAGACATAAAATTAAAGATCAGAAACATTACAGTGGCAGAACTCACTCGCATCAGCCAGAATGTGGTTACCAGATACAATGTCTGTATAACCCAGGAAGGACGACACTTCCATCATTATTAATGAGGTAATATTTCATATAGGATTTTAGACACGCTTACAGCAGGGGGCCGTGGCGCTCCACAAGCTCGGCCAACGTCGCCGCATCAGCCGATAACAGAGCCGCCGCTTGGCGTTCTTACTTTATATGAAAGACCCTGTATATGTTAAGTTCTATGCTGTCAATGACGGTTTATCTGTCTCCTGAAAAGTACTGTAAACTGACTTAATGCTTTTCAACTCCGACCGATTCAATTATAATGATCAACATCATCCAGTATGGTCCAAAGTTAAAACTGATATCGCTTGTGGGTGTGACATTGATCCTCCATAAGTTGATCTGTGGACCTCGGAGAGACAAGTTTAACGTAGAGCGTACCAGATGATCCATCATCATTTAGCACTCTGAGTGTTTGTTCCTTGGCGAGTCGAGTTTCCTGATAGTGATGGACGAGGGAAGTGCTCACCCCCGGATATGTTCCACTCTCTCAACACAACGATAAGATGAATGCTTGACGGCACACACATGTTCCGACCACTGCACCAAGCTTATCACAGATCGAATTGTTTTTGTTGTAGCTTCGTTTATCGTGTTGTAAATTCGTGATTATTAGGGTTCGGAAGTTTTAGACCTAAAGAAGTACAAAATATGCAAGCAAATATGCTCTAAAAACTAGCTAAATATGCCCTAAAAACTAGCTAAATATGCTCTAAAAACTAGCTAAATATGCCCTAAAAACTAGCTAAATATGCCCTAAAAACTAGCTAAATATGCCCTAAAAACTAGCTAAATATGCTCTAAAAACTAGCTAAATATGCTCTAAAAACTAGCTAAATATGCCCTAAAAACTAGCTAAATATGCCCTAAAAACTATCTAAATATGCCCTAAAAACTATAAAATAAGACATAAAAACTATGAAATATGACATAAATATTTGGGATAGAGAGTAATAATAATAATATCGTATGGCCTCGGATGCCTGGTGCAAGCTTTGCTATTTGACACCCAGAGGGTAGCTTGCATGTCGAATTTCGTAGTTCCTTGACTATGAAAGTCAAGTAGGTTAGATGTTAGATATCTAATCTCCTTGAACACAATAGCGCTTTCTAGGAAAGAAATGAGGAACTTTGTGCTGGCGGAAACTCCCGAGATTAATTTTGCCATTATGAACTCGGCATACTGAATTCAAATGGGTTCTTTGACATGCCAACATCGTACGACATGCGTATCGTATTTTTGCCGCCTTTCAAAAATTACTTACCACGGTCAGGGGCGAACCTGCAATCTTGGGGTTAGTAGACCGACACGCTATCCACTCACCCACCGTGGCAAGCTGGGATAGAGAGTATCGCTAACATACAGGAAACGTCTTAAGTGCCAAAACGTGATCAGCGATAATACACCAGACACATTTAATCATACAAACTGACAAGAGAGCTACAGTACATTAAAAATGTCAACATTCATTCAGTATCATAGCCTTGAGATGAAGTTCTTGCTCGGTTTTCCTAAAAGACATAACATGGCATTTCCTTGTCTGCTAATTGCTTCTGATCTAAATATATCCACTGAAATGACATCCTGTTGGAAGAAAGAAGCACACTATCGTCATGTTCCGTGACCTCATACGTTCAGTGTCGAAATCTAACTTGTCCAGAAAGATGTGCTAAAAGACGTCCGTAGAGGAGCGCCTTCTTGGAATCATGTCTTCTAAACCTGCCATCTGCCTGTTCTGGGAAAATAAAGGACAAGTAGTTCCGTGAAGAACTATACAGCCTATTTTCATATATCCTGCTCATGTTAATTGCCTCTATCAGCATACAAAATTTCAGTTTAATTGCTTTAACAGATTCGTAGATATTGAGAACCGTCTAAATATTTCAGTTGGTCGCCAGGTTGGATTTTTATTTTTGTACTATTACATTAAGATTATTGTGTACGTGTGGTATTCAAACTTCAATCGCATGATTAGAACACAAGAAGTAAAAACGAGATTAAAAATTTACGCACAGCAGCCATCTTGTGATTATGCAAACAATCGAAATGAATTAGATGCCAGTGGATCAACATTTGTATAAGCATTTAACGTGCAACGTTTCACGGCACTCGGATAGTTAATTCGCGAGAAACGTCCATTTAAATATTTATACTTCGCGTCGCCGCCATGTTGGATTTGTGCTCACCAGGTTACTGAATGTCCTATAGGCGAACATATGTTAATAGTCTCTATGAACATAAGAAATTTCAGTTTGGTTGCTGTAAAGATTCATAGATATTGAGAACCGTCTAAATATTTCGGAACCTCGCCAATTAGGATTGTTATATGTATAGGCCATAGAGTTATGTACCATTCAAGGACAATTTATGCCTAGGTTCATTATCAAACTTTCACTTCGATCGCATGATTACGACACAAGAAATAAGAACTTAATTTTAAAATTTCGCACAGCCGCCATCTTGAGGTTATGTAAACAATTGAATTAAATTAGATGGCAGTGCATTACAATCTGCAAAGTCATTTACTGTACCACATTTCACTGCGCTAAGAGAGTTAACTCACGAGAAAAGTCTATTAAAATATTTCAAATTCGCTTGCTCGCCATGTTCGTTTTGTACTTGACAGGTTTATGAAATATACATAGGTAAACTTGTATCAGTACCCTTTATCATCGTACAAATTTGCAGGGTGATATCTGTAATAGTTTCGGAGATATAGAATGTCAGTGAAATATTTCGCACAGCCGCCATTTTGAGGTTATGTAAACAATTGAACTAAATTAGACTCCAGTGCATTGCAGTGTGTATAAATATTTGCTGTACCAAGTTTCATTACGTTTGGATAGTTAAATCGCGAGAAAAGTCTATTTAAAAGTCTCAACTTCGCTTTGCCGCCATGTTGGTTTTGTTGTCACCAGGTTTTTGAAAGTCTCATAGGTGAACTTTTAGTAGTGCCTTTTATCACCGTACACAATTTCAGGGCGATATCGGTAATAGTTTCGGAGTTATTGAATGCTAGTGAAATATTTCGCACAGCCGCCATGTTGGATTGGTGAGACATAACAAGATTTGAAGGGCACGGTCGAGGTCACCGGGAATAGTGCAATGAACTTACCGAGTTTCCAGCCGTTTAGATTTTATTAGGGGGACACACACACACACACACACCTCACACACACACACGGACAAAAGGTGATCTCATAAGCCTATTTTTTCAAAATTGAAAATAGGCTAAAAATATACTGTATCTGCTACACTAATCGGAAAACCTGTGTTTGAAACTCGACGCAGATAAAAAGTATCTTGTTAACGACGCCTAAATTTCAACAAAAATGCTGAAATTATAAACAAATATGATCTTATATCACTACAATATGACCAAATATGACCAAAACATTAAAAATGGCCGAAATATGCATTTATAGGCAACTAGCTGAAGTACCCGTGCTTCGCCACGCGTCATAAATAAATTAAAATGTGAAGGTGACAGTTAAAACAGGGGATAGGCGAGGTGCTGCGCAGAGGGAGATTAAGGATGGAACATTTTGTCCAACTACACCGCTCGGCGTTGACCGTGTTAATAGCACAAATTTAGGTTTTACTCGCTAACGGTTGGAGATACCTTTCGGATAGAAAATGTAATTTTAAACCTCGTATATGCCATCAAAAGTTTGCTATTTCTTAGCGTTCTCTTTTTATTTGAAATGGAAATATGAAAGTTTTAAACCAAAGGGTGTAGTGACGTCACTGAAATGGTTGCCATCTTTAAATAATGAAAAGTATTGAAATCAAAAGTAACCAATATGTTAACCAGGTAAATCAGCTACTTCCATGTAAAATTCATGTAAATCGGACCAGTGGTACTTGCGTGATTGAGTAATACACAGACACACACCATCTCATTTTTAGCCTCGCTTCGCTCGCGTCATAGTCGTGTCATATTGTTATTCAATGAAATGCAGGTTTAACCCCGTTAACACCCCTTTAGAACCTGAATATCCAAAAATCCCTCCTTAGTAGACGTTTTCGACACACAACAAACATATCCCCAAAATATCATTCTGCTAATATGTAATAGTTTGGGTTGGTCGATAAGAGTGAACATCCAAAAATCCTTCCTTAGTGGACGTTTTCTTCCAGAATTTCACCCCTCCCCATAGGCCCCTTAAATTGGATTTATGAAAAAACGGTCGAACACCAATTTATTTTATTTATTTATTTATTTTTAAGCTGATTGATTTCCTCCGAGTTTCAAACTCCTCGCCTATGTCGTTTAAGAGATACACGCTCCGTTAAGAATCCCTCAACCTCCAATGTTCACCCATTTCACCTCATAATATACACCACATCGATAAACCCTTAGATATATGTCTGATTATTTTTAATGATTAGTTTATATACCGAATATCACATCCCCAAAGAAACAACTCATGAGATATCGTAATTCAATGAAATGCACGTTTATCCCCTTATCATCTCTTTAAAACCCGAATAAACAAAAATCATTCCTTAGTTGACGTTTTCGACATACAGCGAACATATTCCCAAAATTTCATTTTTCCAACTTGAATAGTTTTCGCTGGGCGTGATGAGTGATTGGGTCAGACAGGACATTTTCTTTCAATTATTTTTACCAGAATTTCACCCCTCCCCATGGGCCCCTTAAATTGGATTGTTGAAAAAACTCTTGAACACCTACAGTATTACCTTATTTTTAAGCTGTCTTTTTCCTCCGAGTTTGATGAGTAAGTTAGTCAGTTAGGACACTTTCTCTCCTTTTTTCCCCCAGACTTTCACCCCACACCATTGGCCCCTTAAATTAATTTATGAAAAAAAAAAAAACGTCGAGCACCGATTTACTTATTTATTTAGCTGATTTTTTTCGCTGAGTTTCAAATTTCTCGCCTATGTCGTTTATGAGATAGGCCTACACGCTCCGTTAGGAATCCTTCAACCCCCACTATTCACCCCTTTCACCTCATAATAATACACCACATCGAAAAACCCTTAGACACATGTCTGCTTATTTTTATTTTTAATGATTAGTTTATATGCCGAGTATCACATCCACAAATAAAACCACTAGTGAGATATTGCTCTTCAATGAAATGCAGGTTTGACCCCCTTAAGACCCCTTTAGAGACTGAATATCCAAAAATCGTCCCTAAGTGCACGGTTTTGACATACAACGAATATATCCCCAAAATGCCATGTTTCCAACTTCAATATTTTTGGCTGGGCGATGATGAGTGAGTGAATGAGTCGGGAGATTTTCTTTCATTTGTTTTTCTTCAGAATTTCACCCCTCCCGATGAACCCCTTCAATTTGATTGATCAAAAAAACTGTCGAATTTACTTACTTTAAAGCAGTTTTTCCCCCTGAGTTTGATGAGTGAGTCAGTCAGTCAATCAGTTAGGACACTTTCTTTCCTGTCCCCCCCCCCAGAATTTCACCGCTTCCCATGGGCCCCTTAAATTGGATTTATGAAAAAAACGGTCAAAGATATATTTACTTATTTTCGATGCTGATTTTTTCCCGCTGAGTTTCAAATTCCTCGCCTATGTCGTTTAAGAGATTCACGCTCCATTAGGAATCTTTCAATCCCTACTTTTCACCCCTTTCACCTCATAATATACACCACATCGAAAAAACCCTCCGAAACGTGTCTTCTTACTCTTTAATGATGAGTTTATATGCCGTGTATTACATCCCCCAATGAAACCAATCGGGAGATATTGTTATTCAATGAAATGCAGGTTTAACCCCCTTAAGACCCCTTTAGAACCTGAATATCCGAAAATCCTCCCTTAGTAGACGGTTTTGACATACAATGAACATATCCCCAAACTGTCATGTTTCTAACTTCCATAATTTTGGCTGGGCGATGATGAGTGAGTGAGTGAGTGAGTGAGTTAGTCAGGACATTTTCTTTCAATTTTCTTTTTTCAGAATTTCACCCCACCCCATGAACCCCTTAAATTTGATTTATGAAAAAAACTGTCAAACAGCTATTTACTTACTTTAAAGCAGTTTTTTCTCCCTGAGTTTGATGAGTGAGTCATTCAGTCAATCAGTTAGGACACTTTCTTTCCTGTCCCCCCCCCCAGAATTTCACCCCTCCCCATGGGCCCCTTAAATTGGATTTATGAAACAAACGGTCAAACACATATTTACTTACTTTTATGCTGATTTTTCCCGCTGAGTTTCAAACTCCTCGCCTATGTCGTTTAAGAGATACACGCTCCGTTAGGAATCTTTCAATCCCCACTTTTCACCCCCTTTCACCTCATAATATACGCCACATCGAAAAACCCTCAGACTCGTGTCTTCTTATGATGAGTTTATGTGCCGAGTATCACATCCCCCAATGAAACCAATCGGGAGTTATTGTTATTCAATGAAATGCAGGTCTACCCCCTTAACACCCCTTTAGAACCTGAATATACAAAAATCCTCTCTGAGAGGGCATTTGTGGCCCTTGTAGAAGCAGCATACCAAATTTCATTCCAATCCGTTCGGTGGTTTCTGAGATTTCGTGATGAATGAATGAGTGAGTGCGTGAGTGAGTGAGTGGTATTTGACAAATATATAGTAGAAGATAGTGTCAAGTCTTTGTTATGCTAAACTCGGTTGACAGTGCTGTGTGAGTAGGTGAGTAACTAACGGGATTTCAAGTAAAGTTGCTCATTTTCTATACCGGTATTGCAGAGCGCAACTGGCATCCAGACGGCCGTGTCTCGACTTGAGCTATGTTGCCATGGAAACTATCTATCGTGCCATTCCTTCATGAGTATATTTTATGATTTGATTAGCCTGTGCTTGAGTGCAAAAGGGCCGAAATCAGAAGAATGAGAAAGACTATCGAAAATTCATGTAGCCAGCGGTTCCTTCTGGGTCCTAAACTATGTGTATGCAAAATTTGGTTGAGAATGGTGGAACGGTGTAGATTTGTATACGGAACCAACCCACCCACATACATACATACATACAGACTTTCACTTTTATATATAAGAAGATATCAAATTGCTTTAAACGTGGTCAGGAACCCGTCATTCGAACTTATTTTTCAGATTTCGGGTAAAATGAGCTCAGGAAAAAAATATGACTTTTCCTTAACATCCGAACCTTAGTGATTATCTATTCCTTTTACTTTGGAGTGCGTTCATTCAGTTTGAAAACCTGTGGCATTGCACTGGTGGTGGTTGTTGCTTTACCCCATTATGGGATAGTGGTCTCTATATTAACCACCTGTCATAAGGAGAGTTTATACTCTCAAATATGCTGATAGTTGAATCTTTCGGTTACATTTTGGAGAATTTTCATCCCAAAGTGCTAGTATTTCTAAAAATCAAATATTATACACGTATCTGCTTGACGTAATGTGTTTTTTTTTAACATTTAACTAAATACATTAACAATTAATGTGTCAAAATAAAATATAAATATAGTAAAAAAATCATACAAATAAAATTAAACAATAAAAAATATAAATATTAAAATAGAGAACACAACTATAAAGACATTTTGAAAATAATTGTAAAAATCAATTTGAAATTAGTTAATTAATTAATTCAATAAATATATCAACATTAAGTCTATAAGAACATAAATTGAGAGTTAATATAAATATATAAACATTAAAATTAGAAGAAAAAAAAACATTATTTATAATTTTTTTATTTTATTTTTTAGTCGTTTACCCTCCAGGCTGGTGGAACCCCCGGACTCAGCGAGGGAACTCATCACTACTGCCTCTACGGGCAGTGTCCTAGAGCTGGGAACATCGAATTGGAGTGGATACAACTGGTGAGGTGGGATTGGCACCTCGCCCAGACGGCCTCACCTGCAAAGCGAACAGGGGCCTCATGAGGGAAGGTAAGGGATGGTTAGGATGGATAGACAAGGAAGAGGGAAAGAGGCGGCCGTGGCCTTGAAGAAGGTACCATCCCAGCATTTGCCCGAAGACGAAGTGGGAAACCACGGAACACCACTTCGAGGATGGCTGAGGGGGAATCGAACCCCCTCTACTCATTTGGGCCACCCAAGGCTGAGTAGACCCCGTTCCAGTTCTCGTACTGCACCATTATTCCTAAAGGTGTTAAGTACAGATATGGATACAGTATTTTGGAACGCCCTGTAACCTTCAAACTAGCCACTGAAGTCTATCATAACAGCTGGTCTACAGCAAGCAAAAGTTCTGCTATCAAGAATGGATCGGTAGAGCTCGTATTTCTGACGAGAAGCCCGAAGGTCATCGATAATAATCATGTTGACATTGTCTAACATTATATCGATCGATTCACCTGAGAATGATTAATACAAATTAATGTATATTTAGCGCTATATGTAAGCATTTATATATGTCTGTATGTATATTTCCATGGCAGAAAGCTATTACAAGGCAAGTATGAAAAACAGAAGAAGATCTGTTAAGTCTCTAGTGATTATACTTCGACTGCGATATTTTTATATCGACTCGTGGCGTATATAGGAGTGGGGGAAGCGGATGTCTTGGTCAAGCGACCTCATGTGGAGAGCCGGTACTTGTGAGACTGACAGCGTGCAGTATTAACCCTGGCAATTGTGAAAGTGAAGTCGCCAGTTAACGGGATTTTCAAAACGTGTGAGCGTGCCTAAGTTTATACGCTGGTTCGTTCAGCATTCTACGTGGAGTAGAGACTTGCTTAATGGGGATCAGACATGGTTTTAAACATGTATTATGTTTATCTTTGCGACCGTGTGTCCAGCGCTACTAACGGACCATGCGGAAGAATACTTTCATAATCCCGACCGCCAGCTCGGCTGTATTATGTCGTAACACTCTGCTTGTAAACCTTCATGGAAATGCAGCCTAGACTTGATTCAAACTTTTCACAGTGGCAATACTTCTTTAAAAAAAGCACATTCTTAAGCAAGGTGTCAGAGGGAAGGAATACAATGAAGCCTATATCCATTACGATGGTAGGCTAGATTACAATAGGAATACTGCATTATCAGGGTGTAGCGGGAACACGTTGGCAGCAACTTTCATTTACTATGAAGTGTACAAGCGAGTCTCGTAATGCAAGGGACCGCGTGGACGCGTGCGAAATTGGTCACATTCGCAGCTTTATATTGGAACTATTTAGCAGCTGTTCGAGCTCACTCTCGCTTCGTGACGAGTTGATAAACTGCTTGCGGTTCAGCCATCGGTATTCTAATGCGTGTGGGAAGATATCGCCAGGATATATTGGGATCTGTCGACCGGTCTGGAGATCTTTGAGCCTAGGAGGACCATGGTTCGTTCTCTGGAGACCCAGTTGGAGTCCGACATGTTTTATGTTGGTCTGGAGCCTAGTATGGCCAACGATATCCTTTTTTTTCACATCCAGATTCGCCAAAGGTATAGATCACTTCAACTTGTTACAGTAGTGTAGCCTGGACATGTGAACAATCACACATTGCCATATTTTGTTTTTTGTAGATTAAATGGTTGAGTAGAAAGTGCAGGTTCGATGCCTATTTCGAAGCTGACCTTCTATGATGCCAGGATTTTGACTCATAAAAATGAGTGCATCCCTTTTGTATTTTGATTGATAAATTTAAAATTTCAATAGTATTTTACAGTATTTAAACTGATATGCTCATCCTTATTTGTCGAGAAGTTACTGTAGGAGGAAGATCTCCAGATTTTTGTGTAAGAATATTTTAGTAACGCAATTTTTTTTTAAGTGGCGTTGAGAACTCTGACTGAGTTTTACATATTCTAGTGTATTGTTCTTTAAGCACTCTTTCGCGTGGATTATCGTATTCATTGAGGAGAATTTTTCTTTCCTTATCATTATAACGATATTAGGAAGTTTTCGGATCCTGTTATTCTGAATGTTACTTCGAGTCCTTTGACTATTTTTCTTCAGTTTATTAACAGATTTAACTTGTATTTTCTGAGCGTGATTTTCGAAGTGGATTGACTAATGGGTCATTAGTCGCTTAGCCTCTGTAGTTAACCAGATCCATGCTGTAGGACTAATCCACCGACATTTGCGCGTTCGGGAATTTCAGGGAAGATTTTATTTTGAGATTGGATTTATTTTTATAAATCGCTTTTACAAC
Source organism: Meconema thalassinum (assembly GCA_946902985.2). Classification (NCBI taxonomy): domain Eukaryota; kingdom Metazoa; phylum Arthropoda; class Insecta; order Orthoptera; family Tettigoniidae; genus Meconema; species Meconema thalassinum. The sequence goes on along the minus strand of OX336399.1, from coordinate 71,185,860 downwards.
CTCAGTTTTGAGTGGTTGGGAGTGTTATACTTTTCTTCTTTTATGAAGTTAACACTGGATTATATTGATATCATTGCCTTTGGTGCAATAGTTTTTCTCTATTAAGAGGGTATTTGAAAGACATCCAAATTTGCGAGGATAATCCCAGGAATGACTTACTATAAGTCATACGTTTAAGAATTATGAATAATGTAATACATCAATGTAAGGCAAGTTTTCTAAAAATAGGTGGAGTATTTCTGGAATCCACTAGGCTTTATTAATAATTTGTTACAGAATCAAATTATTTTTCTGAGCACGAGTTCAGGTTTTTATTATAAACAGCTGATTTTCATAATTGTGGATTTATAACAGTAAGGCTCCAATTATAGGTGCATGTTAGATTTTAAGAGGCATGTATTAGGAATAATGCTCTTGTGTTTAAGTATTTTGATACAGTGCTTCGCGAAGCAAACTTTCTTGCTGAAGATTGAGCAACGTGTGCTAAAGAATAGATTGAATGGGGTTTCAACCCAGAGAGGCGTTGTTTTTAACCTAGTATGGTTAATATGTTGTCATAGGTGACTTTATCGCTGTTGTTATCGTGAAGTAATGCCTGTGTGAAGATTAATATTTTTCTGAGCATTATTATTAAGAATCTTGAGTGGATCTCCAGTTCAATATTTCCATTAAAATTATTATAACGACTTTGCCATAGCATGTATGTTTAACAAGGATCACCGATAACTATACCGACAGTAGTGGCTACGCGTTCTAAAGCGCTGCGTTAGGTCAAGTGGCCAAGCTCTCTGCTGACTCGGTAGACGCGTGGGTTCGAGCCCCACCGTCGGCTGTCCTTGAAATGGTTTTCCGTGGTTTCCCATTTTCAACACCAGGCAAATACTGGGACAGTACCTTCTGACAGGCCACGGCCGCTTCCTTCCACATCCTTGCCCAGTTTCATTCATCTTCATCCATTCCATCTCTCATCCCGACGCGCAGGTCGCCCACGGGCGTCGACTAGAAAGACCTGCACTCGGCCTCTCAGGAGGCTACACGACAAAAAAAAAAAAAAAAAAAAACCGATAACTATTTAATGCTGAATCTATGATTAATTTTTGCTTAACTTAACTGTTCGGCAGAAATACCCTGAAATTAGAAATGAAACAATTAAACAATTTTAAGCAGAAGTGAATGTCGTGACATTAAGTCAGTGGGAGGAGAATAATCGAAATTATTCTAGAATTTTGTATATTCTGTAAATATGCCATATGAATTTCATCGTTAAATAACAAGACCATATAATGCTATTGAAAATGTTGTGTAAAATGATTGGTTATAATCAGGGTATTTTTGTGCAAGATGTTCATTCAGTTAATGAACCGAAATGAATCTAATTTATTTAATTCATTTAATTTGTTTGTGTGTCCTTATCCTATGGGATCGATTATTATTATTATTATTATTATTATACTTTATTTTTGAAAGAACTAAAAGTTAGTTGAGATAATGGGTAATTCATTTTTGGAAGCCTTTCCCATATTTCATAGCTGAAAGACAATCCAGTATAATTAAGGATAATTTTGATTGATCGTGGTATCGACAAAATTTATATTTCTTGTCATGTTTATTCTTGCAATAAACTAATTTATTATTTGGTTTTAATTATTGCGTGATGCTTTATAGAGGTGATGGAAGGGTGTATTAAGGGGGCCATCGCTAGGTATTTTAGGGTTTACCACACCTTTGAGATTCTTTCTTCCTCTTGAAGAATTCTTGTGTTTTGAGCTAGTTTTTTCTTTCTCTGAGCCTTGGTCAGCCTTAATACATCCTGTTAGGTATTCGAGTGGCCCTATTATCCCTGTGTCTGTTGGTAGAACTTGGGTTTTTTTCGAGCCGGGGAATTTTCAGGTTCTACGATCCAGCTGTTATCCAGGGATTCAACAGGTAAAAGGGTAGGTAAGAAGGGTACAGTACCACTATTCAAATTTCGTGGCAGAGCCGGGAATCGAACCCAGGACCTCCGGGACGTCAGCTAACCATGCTGACCGCTACGCTACTGAGGCGACTATTTATAATTATAATAATTAAAATAAATTAAAATGAAGAAACACATAAAACTATAACATAATTTTGGCCTATAGAAGGTTAAGGAACACTGGGACGTTTTCAAATTTCTAACTCGCCTACTCTCGACTGTGGATGGGACTCGCTACAAGCTCAGAGGTCAGTGGTTTGAAACCCGGTGCTGATAGTGGCCATCCTGAGTGGGCTATTTTCACGGGTTTTCATACAATCCATCCAGTCAAGTCCAGCGACAACTACCCTAGTTTATTTTATTTAGCGTATGGATTTTAGTGCAGGAAGTGTCCGAGGACATGTTCGGTTCGCCTGAGTCTGTAGCTGCTTCAAGCGGACACCCATGGGGTGAGCTACAAGTTCCGTTCAATTTCAAGTAGTTCTAACTTTCGCTACCAGATGACACCTAGCGGTGAACGTTGGAACTTTGATAGAGCGTTTCAAAGAAATCTAACCTAGAAATTTAGCTTCATACAAGTTTAGTTAGTGAAAGGATCTTCTACATGCCATAAATCTATGACATGGGATCACCGGCTTTACTTCCCCTCCGAAGGAAGGCATACTGAATGATTTTAACGCTCTTAAGGAAATCGACGACTTCGACCGTGTTTGAACCCACGATCATTGGCACAGAATTTCAGCGTGCTACCAACTACGCCATCGAAGCCGCTATCTACCCCAGTGCTTGACCCTAATAACGTTTCCGTGTATATTCCACTAATGTGCGATTACTAGGGTCTAATTTTTAGATGGATGCACTTGAAATAAAATTGCATCCCTGCATCTTCTTGAAGGGAGGTGTTGATGGAAAAGGGGAAATCCACACTCCAGATGTCCGTCTACGCTTTTCGGAATGACCAATTCGTGGTGTAGCGCCTATCATTCTTGACTGTCACCCTGAGTTTAATTTCCAGCTCTGCCAAGAAATATAATTCTTGCCTAACAGTACACTCGACCTAGTGAGGCGGGATTGATTGTCATCTCGGCCATGCCAGAAGAGGTTTTCCGTGGTCCCCTTTTCTACTCCAGGCAAATGCCGGGATAGTTTTAAATTAAGCCACGGCCACCTCCTTCCCAATATTCTCTTCCTCATTGCGTAGTGGCTAGCACTCTTGGCTGTCACTGCGGATGCCCGGGTTTGATTCCAGGCTCTGCCAAAAAATTCAATTCTTGTCTGAGGGCTGGAACACTCAACCTCATAAGGCAAAACTGAGAAGAGGCGGGTTCGATTCCTACCTCAGACATCCCAGAAGAGGATTTCCGTGGTTTCACACTTCTACTCCAGGTGAATTCCGGGATGGTTCCTACATTAAGGCCGCGACCGCCTCCTTACAAATCCTCATCTGTACTACTCAGGGCCGTGCAATGGGCAAGGTGAAGCAGTGCTAACGAGAAATTTACTCGTGCCGGCCGAGCGTAGCCCTACTCTGTCCATTTCTGAGCAGTGCAGCACGACAGCACACTAGCACTGCAGCGCTTAGTCGCACAAGCACTGTTCATTTGACCGGGTACTGAAGTACGTTTAGTACTGAGCGCGGAGCCTAGACACTAGGCGCACTAGAGCCAACATTCTGTCATATGCGTGTGGTCTGCCGTGCTCATAACGTGGGGAGGACAAAACTAGCATAGTGAGAGAGACACACATTAATGAATCAAACCGAAGACATATAAAACATGATATTTGGACGCATATGAACCAGATCTGCAGCAAGGATACAGAAATGTGCATACTTTTTGGGTGATGTAGCAGGTGCAGCGAGATATAATAGTCCTAAAATAGAATCAGGGGCCGGTATGGAACCAGGAGAGTTAAAATACATTTTTTTAATTTGCTGACATAATGTCACAAACCAGCCGAGGTAGTTAAACACGTTAACGTGCATGGTCAGACTACTCCAAACTCGAAAGACCACACACAGCCACTCCATACATTACCTCATTAATGTCATTTGTCATTAATTCCTCTCATGAGATTGGCGTCATGAAGGCATCTATCCGCGAAATCATTCCCACAAGGAAACTGTCTCACCACATCCCCTACCTCATAGCAACCGGAATAATTATGGGTAGAACCAAAAAAAACTACATTAGGACTATAAAACTGTATTTCAATAACAAGATTCTGAATTCACCAAACGACTAGAGTGGTGCTCTTCATGGATATGTGAGTTCGAGAAACAATCGTTAGTAAATTCATCAGGATTTTAAAAAGAAACATATTCCGTCGCAATCTAAGGTCATTTATGACTTTTATTCTTATATTCAAGTCGCCTCCGTGGTGTAGTGGTCAGCATGATTAGCTGCCACCCAGGAGGTCCGCGGTTCGATTACCAATTTGAAAAGTGGTACGAGGACTGGATTAGGGTCTACTCAGCCTCGGGTGGTCCAAATGAGTAGTGGGGGTTCGACTCCCACCTCAACCATCCTCGAAGTGGTTTTCCATGGTTTCTCACTTCGTCTTCGGGAAAATACCGGGATGGTACCTAACGTAAGGCCACGGCCGCCTCCTTCCCTCTTCCTTCCCTAATCCTCCCACTCTTCCCATCTCTTCATCAGGCCCTTGTTCGCTTTGCCGGTGAGGCCGCCCGGGCGACGTGCTAGTCACACTCCCCAGTTGTATCCCCGACTCAGAGTCTCAAGCTCCAGGACACTACCAGTGGCGGTAAAGGTGGGATCCCTCGCTTAGTCCGTGGGAAAAGCCAACCCTGGAGGGTGAACGATAAAAAAAGAAAGAATTCTTATATTCAACATGGCCTGAAACAATACCTCGTGGAATTTACCTACACATAAGATATACGGCAAAATAAGCAAGAAGACACGAAATCCTTCAAACCTTCAAGTTTTAGGACAATATTCATTATTTCAACACTATGGAGACCAATTAGCTTATTTTGCTCTGAAAATTAGGAAATATGTTGTCTGTCTTTCTACCAGCTTGCCTGTATTTCTTTCGGTGGAGTGCCAAAAACTGTTTTGTTTGTTAGTTCTTGGAACTATTCGACTTTAGGTTTATGGTACGCGAACCGTCTTCCTAACTTATCAGGGGCTATGTAATGCCAAAAATACGAAGAAATGTGTACTACTATAGTTCGCCCAGTGTAGAAATTACATGGCATCGTGCAATTGCTTGCGTTGACAATGAAAGGGACCACCTTGTGGTGTAGCGGCTATCATTCTTGGCTGTCGCCCCGGTGGTCCGGGTTTGATTCCCTGCCCTGCCACGAAATTGAATTTCGGTTTGGGGTACTGAAATTGTATCGATGATACGTAAGTCATCCAAGCGGTGCTCATTTCGAGGACTTGCGCCAGGCCAGTGGGCACGAGTTTTTTTTATACATTTTTATTCTGAAATTCGAATTGAGAGCACATCACTGCGTAGAGTTGTATTTTATTTCTTATGCTTCCTCGACTAACAAGGCTGCTAATATACAAAGCTTAACTAAAGTATCACAATAAGGTGAAAAAAGAAATAAGAGAAGGTTAACAAACTATGAGTATTGAACTATGAAATATATCTTATACATATAAATTAGAATAAAAGACCTGAAGAGTGGGCAAACCGCAACTAAAAATAAATAATAAAAATAGCTATTCAGCCTTAAAATACACATAATTTAGGAATATAAGTGGTTTCACAAAATACCAATAGATCCTTTAAGGGCTGTTATTGCTATGGTATTAATGGTGGCATTTGAGATCTGAAATTGTCTACACGTAGCAGCAAAAAGAGAAGGTATTGTTCCCCGCACCCCCACTAATAACCCAATAACTTCTATTTCTTGAAGGTGGTATTTATCCTTGTAGAAGGGGACTGTAAGCTCGTAAATACCCTTCTTTTCTTTGTTTACTTCATCTGGCTGCTCGGCAAGGGTTTCAAAACGCACGGTTGGATCCAATATATAACCCTTCTTTTTATCTTCCTTGTAGGCTATGATGTCAATGCGCCTGATACTGCCTTGCGTGGCTAGCCCTGAAACTTCTTCATGCACCACGAAGCCAACATCCCTCAGACTCTCCGCAAGGATGGATCTTACTGAGTGATGTCTTGTGTTACGTAGAGCCTCACCATAATTGCAGAACCCAAGGACATGAGGGAGGGTTTCAATCTCGTAAAATATTCTCAAAGGCCTATGCTACAAGTAGCCCTCATGAGTTAATCCAATTGCATATGTATATATAGGCTAAGCCAGATATGGTATTTAAGACATTTGATTTTCATTGCATTCTAAGTTCTGGGCATAGGAAAACCTCGAAGCTAATTTTGCAATTTTCAGTGAATGAACATCCAAAGTATAGTAAGCATCATTTGTAGGGAGACTGTACCAGAGAGAGCATGCATTGCTTGAAGACTTGGTGACATAGTGCGTAATTTGTGCTCGTACAACGAAGGAGGTTGTCAGGACGGTGATGATGATGAAAATGGTGATAGCGATGAAGACGGTGATTAATTAGTTAGGAACCAAGGGAATATAAATAACCGATACTTAAGACTGAAGCGGATCTATGGTAAACACAAAATGAAATTGCAGGTTGATTGCGAAAGTACAGAAACTATCCAATCACGATATTTTATAGAGATTGACTAATCCAGAAGTAGACATGAAAGGGAGTAGCCTAGTACAAATAGGTGGAAGCAAAGGATGCTCTTGTGTGAGACTTCCACAGGCGTAGCCAGGACTCTGTATACTGCAAACACTGTGGAGTGCCTGATACCCTAGCTCTCGTTCAAAAAACATAATTAAAAAGGGGATTTACTGCAAACGTTAGGAATCACCGAAATAGATCTAAAATGCAGCTGTAGCATTTCAGAAATCTTACGCGATCCATGTTTTTGTGTTTTTATCGTGTTAGAAGCAAAAATACAATGGGCATAATAATTGTTATTGGCCATGAGGATACAAGATTTATGCTGGACCCCACCATCAGATGTGAATTAACCTCCGGCATAACAAAACAGGTAGTTTAGAGAAAACGATAGGCTTCAAAGAGAAGTGAAAGCTTGTGGTACGTTTCGAATAAGCGAGAGGATCAACATCAACATTTTAAAATCACTCATCAAGTTTGGGTATGCCTAAGTATAAATGACCTAATTTTGCTATCAATGAATCCATTCAATAATAGAGAATTCATCTTCAATCTACTCGGGAACAGTATGAGACGTAGTCTATTGGTACCCAATAACATTTTATTGCTAATATTAACAGTATAATAATAATAATAATAATAATAATAATAATAATAATAATATGAAGGGAAGATACGAACGGCTTTACGAAACCATGTCGGTACGGGCTGGCCGTGCGCGCCTGAACTGACGAGTTCCAGCGTAGACAGTGCTGACAGTGTGAGGCAAGGTCATACGGCCCTAAAAGCACTTGCCAGGCTTGCAGGGCACTACGCCATACTATACACAGCTCGCTCACACATGTAGCGAGCGGCAGGTGGGGAGAGGCAAGGACATGACGTCACGCGCTTGTAGCTTACTTCTTAGACTGCCCGTAAGGGAGCAGCAGGATAGAACATACTACAGGCACTAGCTACGCAGGGCCCTGGTACTACTACTACACACACTAATACAGCGTTCACAGTAACACAGGGTATCAGATCCATGTACACGGGGCTGTATGACTAAGATGTTGCAAAGATCCTCAATGAAACCACACCAAAACAATAATTCCATACGGTCTTTGAATGTCGAGACGCACTATAATGGAAGATTCCATCTCAGGGCTCCCGTTTGTGTGTGTAACTTGTTTCGAGCAAAAATGGAAATGTTTGGGGGTTTGCATAATTTATACGCCTTATATATAGACTGTGAGTCATGATACATATCACGCTGTTGCATTTTAACTCTCTCTGTAGAAGGACGATATTACTCAATGTATGTCAGCACTTCCAGCAAGTGTTACTGAATATCTATGTTCTTGACTTAAAGGGATCTTTGTTACCCACAATTTTAAACTGTCAGTTCTGGTGCATCTCAAGTCATTATGCTGTTAGGAAGTGAGAGTTGGGTAGATTCAGGATATCTGATACATAAGCTAGAAGTAACTGATATGAGGGTAGCATGAATGATTGCTGGGACAATTATCAGGTGCGTTCAAAAATTAACGAGCCGGAGGCTGTAATGCGCAAACCGGTGACGACATCGGCTAATCGTGGCGTGTGTAACGAGGTGTGGGTCCGACCAGAGCGTGGAAGGTCACAGCCCGTCACTAGAGGGCACGCGTGCACGTCACGTGACGATACAAAGCGAGCAGCAGCATGCATTAATCGTCCAACGCTGCCAGTCGCATTGCAAACAGTGACACGGAGGCGTCAAACGAAGAGCAAAGAGGTGTTGTTCGGTTTATGAAAGCGAAAGGAGTAGGGGGAACGGACATTTATCGCCGATTGTCACAAGTGTACGGCGAACACTACATGTTCCTTGCAAGGGTCAAGGCGTGGCTCAAGCGCTTCAGGGAAGGACGGGTGTCGTTAGCCGATGATGCCCGGTCTGGGGCACCCCCCTGCATTACCGATGACAACGTCCAGCTGGTTGATGCACTCATTACCCAGGACCACCGAGTGACAGTGAACGCCATAGCCGCCGTGGTCGGATTGAGCGTTGGAAGTGTGCACACCATCATGAAGGAACGACTGCATTTGCGGAAAGTGTGTGCCCAATGGGTGCCCCACAGTCTTCAACCCCACCAGGAAGCATGTCGAATGGCCTACTGTCTTGATCTTGGTTGGACGATTGCTGCATGCTGCTGCTCGCTTTGTATCGTCACGTGACGTGCACGCGTGCCCTCTAGCGACGGGCTGTGACCTTCCAAGCTCTGGTCAGAACGACACCTCGTTACACACGCCACGATTAGCCGATGTCGTTACTGGTTTGCACAATACAGTCTCCGGCTCGTTACTTTTTGAACGCACCTTATAGATGAAAGAGATGGCAGGAAGGTACTCGTAATTATGGCTGGTGCCTTTAATAGTTTATTTTCATTTATCGAATAATTAATTAATTGCAAAAAATAACGATTAATCGATTGTGCGTTTAATCGATTAATCGGTTGGTTGAATTGTTTTGTCGAATAGTTGATGTACTAAGCTCCTTTAACTACGCTGTCAGAGAAACAAAGCAGGCATTTAATTAATTAACCACCTTGGGCATCGTGGTCATTTAGTCCCGTGTACTTGTGTGTGTAGAATTTGTCTGATAGCCTGTGTTATTGTGATAGCTGTACCAATGTTGGTTGGTTTCTGAGTTTAGGGGCTGTGGCAAAGCGGTCATGTAGCCCCGTGTACTTGGGTGTGTGTAGAATCTGTGTGATAATTGGTGTTAATTGTGATGTCTGTATTAGTGTGTGTTATCTGTTTCTAATTCAAGTAAGGACTGCGGACTTTCAATTTTCAAGTATTTCCTACTTTTGCTACAAATCGCCTCCGTCAACGACATGGGACCGTTGGATTTACTTCCCCTCCGAAGGAAGGTTTACTGAGAGATTTTTAATGCTCTTAAAAAATCCGACGACTTCGGCCGGGTTTGAACCCGTGACCTTGGCATAGAGGCTCAGCTTGCTACCAACTACGCCACCGAAGCCGCTGCTGTGTATTCGTAATCGAGGTAGGATTTGGGAAGTAGCTGTGGCCTTACGTTAGGTACCATCCCGGCATTTGCATGGAGTAGAAGTGGAATACCATGGAAAATGACTTCCAGGTTGAGTGAGGTAGGAATTTTGTCTCAAAAGCCTGAGTGTACCCCGTTTCAGCCCTCAGACCAGATATAAATGTCTTGGCAGAGCCGGGAAACAAACCCAGGCCTCCGTGGTGATAGCCAATAATGCTAGCCTTTACGACACACATTTGTACATCCATCACATTGGCACAGGTTATCCGACAGATTCCACACAATCACACCCAAGCAGAAGGGGTAAAATTCCACGATATCCCAAAGTGACTAAATTGAAATAACTAATTATTTCCAGCGTTTGGCCTTTAGTGCCGGGAGTGTCCTAGGACATGTTCAGCTCGCCAGTTTTGTAGCTGCTTCGAGGCGGACACCCAATGGGTGAGCTACAAGTACCGTCGCGTGTGGAGTATTGTATGGGGAGGAAAGTTTGCATGTAAGGACGAGGAGTTAGAAGGTAGCGGCTGTGGCCTATAGTTAGGGACCAACCCCGGCATTTGCCTGGAAGGAAGATGGGAAACCACAGAAGACCATCTTCAAGGTTGCCGGCGTGGGGATTCGAACCTCCTTGCCTCCCGGATGTGAGCGACTGCCAGCAGTCATGCCGTAACGACCACGGCTAACTCACCCGGTAGAGAATGAGGTGAAATAATCACACACAAACAGGATAACTCCTGTGCAGCGCAGGGGTTCAAACCTTTATTCCTAGATGATTGGCTGCGTGGCTCAGCGGTAACGTTCTCGCCTGCTGTTCCCAAGGTTGCAGAATCGAATCCTTGCACAGTCAAGGGTGCTAAAATTAAAGGGAGTCGTGTCAGTGCCCTTTCTGGGCAAAATTCTGGCATCCTGGCGTCCCAGTACTATAAGGGACGTAAACCCAATGCTATTATGATTACTATTTAATCTTAGAACTTCCAGCTCCTCATTTGCAGTGCTTGGTGCGTGACTGAACCCACATGGATGCACTGCAAAGTAGCATAAACGAAGCCTTCGAGAAACTGCTATGATTTAATTTTCATTTCGATAGTGATTTTAACTTAAAATAATTGCTAATATAGTAGTGGTCTGTTATAAAAATTGTATATTACTAATAGTAAAATTCATTGATCGTACTATTTCTCAAATGTTGTACTCCGGGGTGAAAATATCGTTCCATTGACAACTAACCTCCAGCTCACTTGTCTGGGGGATTTGGAAGCGCCTGCGCCGATCTATAGCCCCTACCCTTCTGACACTGTTGCTTTGCGGGCGCACAGCTCTACAGGAGGCCGAGCGCGGGAAGTTGTTCAGTGTACCACGTTCTACAAATTAGCAAGGATTTACCAAAATGATGTCGGTTTAACTCGGAATACAAAGTGGAATAAAATAGATCATCTAACTTGTCGAGTGAAGGTAGCAGGATATGACTCAACGCGTGGGCGTGTGCTAGTGCGGTGAAATGGCTTGCAACTAGTGGATGTGTGATATTCGAGCATGTGTGTGTGAAGTGATAATTTTTTGAAGTGCTGTGGAAGATCCTTCTCGTCGTCAAACATGAGTTTATCTTTCATCGTTCTTCTGTTGAGCATCTTCGTAGCCGGTGAGTTTAATTTAGAACAACTTTTTTAAAAATATTGCATGTATTCTCTATTCTCATTTACTTCCACCCATGTCCCGTCCCCCTTCCCCCTCCCCCTCTCACCCCACGGGACTCACAACTAGTGAGACGTGAGTTGGAGACCACGAGATCCCAGCTAATTCTGGCATTGCTTCCACGAACATGAGCTGGGCTCCTCACTGTCATATTTCCTCTACATCTCCCTTGGTCAAGTATTGTTCACTCACCACCCTGACAGTATAAGGGTTGTCGTTCTTTGATTTTAGGGGCTAAGATGATGTTGATGATGATGATGATGATGACGATAATTGTTGTTTTAAGGGGCCTAACATCTAGGTTATCGGCCCCTCATGAAATTAAATGGTATGAAATGAAAGGATGAAGATAAAAACAGCTCACTGCCATGGGAGAAACGAAAATGGTTTAAATAAAACAGACATTGAGTCCCTACAATTATGCCTTATTTGAATGAAAATAGTAAAAGGGGAATGGTATAAGAACAATAAAACAAATAAGGCATAGTGAACAATAAAATAGATGAACGCAATAAAAATCATAAAAAGACTAAACCTAAATTAAAAGTCTTAACTTACATTAAAACTTAAAAAAGTAACCACTCTCTCTCATGAACCGGATGACGAGGTCTGCTGACGGCCCGTCATCACGCAGAATAAGGGATAGGGTGTTAGGCAGTTTGAGAGTCCTTCGCAGATCGGCCAGGTCCACACACTCCAAGAGAAAGTGTGACACGGTAAGGTGATGATGATGATGATAATTGATGTTTTAAGGGGCTTAACATCTAGGTTATCGGCCCCGAATGGTCTGGGTGATAGCGAAATTCACGTGATGGAAACCATAGCGGAAACTGAGCTTAAAAATACTGACAAAAGATTGAAAAAACACAAATTGTAATTTAGAGTGAGAAAAACAAAATGGAATTTAGATGAAAAACCTCACAAAATGAATTTAGAATGAAAATACGCACAACATTCAGGTTAGATTCAAAAAACTTACTTAGTGCAATTTAGATTCAAAATACTCACAAAATGCAATTCAGATTGAAAATTCTTAAAAAAAACGCAATTTAGATTGAAAATACTTACAAAATGCAATTTAGATTGAAAATACTTGCAAAATGTAATTGAGATTCAACATACAATGCAATTGAGAATCAAAACACTTACAAAATACTACAACATGTAATTTAGATTGAGAATACTCTTGCAAAGTGCGGTCTAGGTTGAAAATACCTACAAAATTCAATTGAAATTTGAATACTCATAAAAATGTCCCGTTCCTACGAATACTTACTAAAAAGCAATTTAGATTGGCAATCCTTACAAAATTCAATTGAGGTTGAAAATACTCGCAAAATGCAATTTGGATTGATAATAGGTTCAAAATGCAACTTGGATTGAAAATACCTAAAAAATGTAGTGTAGTGTCAAAATGTTTAGTAAATGAAATTGAGATTTATATTCACAAAAACGGTGCAATAATCTTAAAGGGAAAAGGAAATTTAATGAAAAGTGAAAAGAAAAAAGGAAGCTTGTAGTTAAACGTGACCGTTAATCTCGCGATCATAAGCCACGGGACCTCCGTTTTACGTCGAATCCGAACCACAGGACATGGCATTTTACATCGAAAATCTCTCATGCAGTGACCGGGAATCGAACCCGGTCCGCCTTGGTGAGAGGCATACAGCTTGACCGCTGCGCCATCACGCCCCAAAAGTGAAAAGAAGGCTGTCCCCTCGAAGAATGGGGGATCAGGAAAGATGAGAGCAGGTTCAATTAAGGCGGAAGAGGAAGAGACTCCCTAGGCCTCGGATACCACAATACCGTCGGGACCGGAAGAGAACAAGAGTTGACCAAGAGAGGTCGACAGGAAAGAAGACGGAGAGGAGCTCAGTATAAGTAAGTGGAAGCAATGCCGGACTCAGCTGGGTCCCCGTGTTCTCCAACCCACGTCCCACTAGATGTGAACCCCTGGGGGGATAGAGGCTAAGACGTCAGGGTTACTTTATCCCCAGGTACTTGGGTGTGTGCAGAATTTGTCTAATAACTTGTATTATTGAGGTATTTTGTGAGGTTTGAAGCCATTTTTCAGTGTTGCCTAAGTAAACAAAAGTTTGGTGCTTTTCAGTCGGTCAACACGATTGTACCCAAAAAGAGCTGGGTTGTGCCCTAATCCTGAAATAAATTACATGAGATTAATAAATACACTAGGTTGACCAGTTTCGATCGTCAAGCGATACTCATCAGATCCATTACGCTTAGGCTATAGCATCTATGTTTTAGAATACAGGTGAAAAATATTTATAATATGTACAATTATTTAGTTGCAGTATTGGTAATGCAACTGTCGGTGTGTGTTAATTGTAGTATATCTAATGTAAGGTGAAATGCTAAAATGGTGATAAAAATCCGTAGTTTGTCTGTTTGGGGTGATTATATGGTTATACAAAATCAACTATGGTTATACTGTAATAATACAGGCTGACACATATCCGGTTTGTCTTCCTTACTGGAACTTCGAGCAGTTTCGTATTCACTCTGGCACCAGTTTTGGTCGACCAGACTGCAACTAAATAATTGTACATATTGTAAATATTTTTCACCTGTATTCTCAAACATGGATGTTATAGCCTAAGTGTAGTGGATCTGATGATGATCACTTGACGATCGAAACGGGTCATCCTAGTGTATTTATTAATCTCATGTAATTTATTTCAGGATTAGGGCATAACCCAGCTCTTTTTGGGTACATTCGTGTTGACCGACAGAAAAGCACCAAACTTTTGTTATTGAGGTATCTGAATTAGTGTGAGTATTTGTAATTGATCGGCGGACCCGTGGTATTGAGGTAGGGCGCCTGCCTCTCATCCGGAGGCTCCGGGTTCACTTCCCGGCTCACTCAGAGATTTTGAAAGTGCCGTGAGTTCTTCAACGGGGTAAACTCAGCCTTGTAAGGTCAAATGAGAATGTGTCTGACAGTGAGGCAGCGTCCCGGTCACGGAGATCAAGATTAACTGCAGAGGTGACACCGCGTCACCCCACAATGAAGAATAAAATCCACAGCCTGCTTCCAGTCGACCGACTGGGTCAGGAAATGGAATGAATGAAGCTCTCATCCAGCGGCGAGGATATGAACTGTGCCGGCTGCCAAAGCCTGTCGCACTCCCCTGGAGCAATGATTAAATGAATGACAGATGAAATGGAAGTGTGTTGCAAGAATGAAATTGTGACAGAGAAAACCGGAGTACCCGGAGAAAAACATGTCTGCCTCCACTTTGTCCAGCATAAATCTCACTTGGAGTGACCGGGATTTGAACCATGGACCCTGCTCACCACACAATCTGTGGGCCAAATGGTTGGGCAGCAGCCGCTTGGTAGACTAAGGTACTTCATGGGCCGTGGCGCCACTTGGGGTATTTGTAATTGATGCAAAGATTGGGATTTCGGTGGTCGTGACCTTAACTAAGGAACCATCCCGGCATTTACCTGAAGTAAGAAATGAGAAATTCTGGAAGAACAATTCTAGTATGTCTGAGATTCAAACTGAACCCGCCTCTTTCACGTTTTGCCTCATAACTGAATGTACCCCGTTTCGATTACGATGATGATAATTGTTGTTTTAAGGGGCCTAACATCTAGGTTATCGGCCCCTAATGATCTGAGTGATATCGAAAATGACAATGAAATGGAAACATAACGAAAATTAAGCTGGACTGAAAATACTTACAAAATGGAACTCAGATTGAAATGACTCACACAATGTAGAGTGGAAATGCTTACAAAAGGTACGGGTAATGTAGAAGGAAATTACTCACATATGGAATTTAGATTGAAAAATACACAGAAAATTTAGTTTAGGTTCAAAATACTTACAAAATGCAATGCAGATTCGAAATACTCAACAAAATACCATTCAAATTCAAAATACTTACAAAATGCAATTGAAATTGAAAAGACGTACAAAATGCAACTGAGGTTAAAAATACTTGCATTCAAAATGCAATTTAGATTGAAACAAGTAGTTCCGTGAAGAACTATACAGCCTATTTTCATATATCCTACTTATGGTAATTGCCACTATTTAACATACACAATTTCAGTTTGATTGCTGTAATAGATTCGTAGATATTGAGAACCGACTAAATATTTCGGATGGTCGCCATGTTGGATTTTATATATGTAGGTCCTAGAGTTATGTACTGTTACATGCAGATTATTGTGAACGTGTAGTATTCAAACTCAATCGCATAATTAGGGCACAAGAAAAAACAAGGAGATTTAAAAAAATTTCACAGCTGCCATTTTGAGGTTATGGAAACAATTGAAATAAATTAGATGCCAGTGGATTAACATTCGGATAAAGATTTACTGTACCAAGTTTCACTGCACGCGGATGGTTAAATTGCGAGAAACGTCCATGTGAATATTTATAATTTGCGTCACCGCCATGTTGGATTTGTGATCACCAGGTTATTTAAAGTCCTATAGGTGAACTTCAGTTCATAGCCCCTATGAACATTAAAAAATGCAGTTTGATTGCTAAAATAGATTCGTAGATATTCAGTATCGTCTAAATATTTCGGATGGTCGCCATGTTGGATTGTTAAATGTATAGGCCATAGAGTCATGTACCATTAAAGGAAAATTATTGCGTAGGTTCATTATTCAAACTTTCACTTCGATCGCATGACTACATCACAAGAAATAAAAACTTAATTTTAAATTTCGCACACCCGCCATCTTGAGGTTATGTAAACAATTGAACTAAATTAGATACCAGTGGATTACAATGTGTATAAATATTTCCTGTACCAGGTTTCAGTGCGCTTGGGACATTAAATCGCGAGAAAGGTCTATTTAAAATGTTCAAATTCGCTTGGCCGCCATGTTCGTTTTGTAGTTAATCGGTTTTTGAAAATCTTATAGATGGACTTCCAGTAGTGCCCTTTATCTCCGTACAAAATTTTAGGGAGATACCGCTAATAGTTTCAGAGATATAGAATGCCGGTGAAATATTTCGCACATCCGCCATCTTGTGATTATGTAAACAATTGAACGAAGTTAGATGTCGGTGCATTACAATGTATATAAACATATACTGTACCAAGTTTCATTGCGTTTGGTTGGTCAAATCGCGAGAAACGTCTATTTAAAAGTCGCAAATTCGCTTGGCCGCCATGTTCGTTTTGTAGTTACCTGGTTTTCAAAAGTCACATAAGTGAACTTATAATAGTTCCCTCTATCACCATAGAAAATGTCAGGGTAATATCGGTAATAGTTTCGGAGATATTGAATGCTGGTGAAATATTTCGCACAGCCGCCATGTTGGATTGGTGAGTCGTAACAAAATATGAAGGGCACGGTCGAGGTCGCCGGGAATAGTGCTATGAACTTTCCGAGTTTCATTGAAATCGCTTCTGCCATTTAGATTTTATTAGGGGGGGGGACACACACACACACGAATCACACACACACACGCACACACACACGGACAAAAGGTGATCTCATAAGCCTATTTTTTCAAAATTGAAAATAGGCTAAAAATACAATGCATGTAAGATTCAAAAAGGCCGGTTCGGATTCAAAATACTTACAAAATGCAATTGAAATTGAAAATGCTCACAAAATGTATGGTAGATTCAAAATACTCACAATATGTGGAAGCACACGATTCAAAATACTGTTCTTACAAAATGCAATTTACTGTAGATTGAAAATACTTACAAAATGGAGTTTAGATAAAAAATTCTTACAAAATGCAATTCAGATTGAAAATACTTACAAAATGTGGGTAAGATTTAAAAGAACTCACAAAATGTAATTTAGATACACCGGGAGCCAATTCATAGAAAACAGGGCGGGAATCTTTAAAGAGAAAAGGAACAATAATGAAGAGAAAAAGAAGGCTGATCCCTAGAAGAATGAGGGATCAGGGAAGATGAGACAAGGGCCAATTAAGGCGGGAAAGTGAAAGACTCCCTAGGTCTTGGATACCCTAACACCGTCGGTGTCGGAAAAGAACAAGAGTTGACTAAGGGAGGTCGACAGGGAAGAAGACGGAGAGGAGCACGGCACAAGGAAGTGGAAGCAATGCAGGACTCAGCTTGCGTCCCGTGGTCGCCAACCCACGTCCCACTAGATGTGAGCCCCTGTTGAGGGGTACCCCGTTTCAGCCTTCAGGCCAGAAGTTCATTTATTGGCAGAGCTATGAATCGAATCCAGACCTTCGGGCCGACAGCCAAAAATGCTAGCCACTACATCACGAGGTGGTCCGGCATAAATGCATCCGAGGCCAATGGTGTATTTCATTTTCTTGCATTGTCTCATATTTCCTGATAGCCTTATTCATCGAGGGGTTCAAACCTCTATCTTTTTGATGTGTAACATCATTCCACTCGGTTGCTGGATATTTTTGTGGGAGTAAGTTTGAAAAATGGGACGGAAATGGATCGGGCGGAAGTGTGCAAGACGCACTGCCAGCTGGATTGCATCCCTGCTTTAGCAGCCAGGAGGGGTGCGGTCCAGCTGGCATTGGTAAGAGGAAACAATGAGCGCACACTGTCGGCCATATGAAATCTATATCACATATGGATTACATCAAGGTATAGAGGACCCATTACAGATATTTCTACAATAAAAATCTTCACGTTGTCGTTCTTTGGTGTAAAATTATTCATTATATCATATTTGCTGAAAACAATTATGATTTATTAAGAGTCTGTTTTTCAATCTCTCGGATAAAAGTAATCGGCATCCACTCCCCGAGTAACTTTGCTCAACACTTTCATACTGAACGGTAAACGCTCATGCGCACTCTGGTGTCAACTGATTCAAACACAAACCACACGTTAAAAGTCTTCGTATCAGTATTTAAATGATGATATGCTTTAATTTAAAACATTGTAACCAGTCGGCCAAGCCGGTATCATGTTTCTGCACAATGGCCGTTCAGATATTAACCCACATTGCGGTAATGCAGTGATCAATGTAATATATATATCGATGATTTTATACCGGAACTGGGCTAGCCTTTCATTGACCACTACAGGAATTCCCTTTACTGTCAAGTAGTAGTATTCATATAGTACATTATGCAACGAGCCTATAATGGCTATAATTAAGACACGAGTGTCTCTATAAAACGAGCTTTAGCGAGTTTTATAATTTCCATACGAGTGTCTTAATTACCATTATAGGCGAGTTGCATACGACTGTTTATGTTCGACGATAATTATAACTTTATTACATGTTTTAACATAAATATTCATAAATATCTGTTCAGTAACTAGAATTTTGTGCTCGGGTGGTGCGCTAGGTAGCACATCTCCCTGTTCCAAGCTCTCTGGCCGGCCGACGCATGCGCTCTAAGTGTTTCAATGCCAGATGTGCAGATCGTGAACCAGTATTCAGCAAAACTGTCACCGTAGTCGTTTGAAATCAACGCGCCGAGTAGAAATTGGATTTAGGTATATTAAGGTACAGTGCTATTTCTTGTCTCATATTCACCAGTTTATTTACGCGAACATTTGGACGGTGCACTTTCGGTAATTTATATAGACATGTTGGATTTTGAGAGCATGCGCGAAGGTATCCTTATCTAATTGGTCAAAAAATTTGTTTCTTGAGCTGTGATTGGTGGGAGAAACTGTTTCATAATGAATAATAGTGTTATAATGACCATCATTATGATACAGTTTTCAGACACATAATAGTCAGGGTCGAACATAAACTAATTTAAAACTCAATTCCACACAGGAACATTACTGAAAGAAGCAAAACTATTAATGGAGCATAAAAAATACTTTCATATTATTACTGGCACGTGAAAATAAGTAACTGTCTTGTACTCTAAATTCCCGAGGTTGTAATGGCTGCGTGGATAGCATCTTGGTCTGCGAATCATGAGGTGTCAGGTTTGAACCCCAATTCCGGCAATTAATTACAATAGTTTGCAACAAGCAAGAGTTGGGAAATTTTATTGTATTGAACATTATTTCTTGTAGTCTATAGATAGGCTAGAGACTATGGTTTCATTCCTCCTCTTAATTTACAATATAATATGTGATGTTTGTTCAAACAAGTGTGACAGTAGCATATCTCCAATGCAATCTATACATTCATCATAGTACCCGTATGGAAACGGAGCGTAAATTAACATTTTAAGAATATCCAAGTTGTGTAGTATACGAGTAGGATAACATGTCAGATGACTGCACATACATTTCATCTCAATTTCATTGTGGGATAACATGCCAGATGTTACACATCATATGCGACTACTGTAAGGCTCGTATCGTTTTTTTTTTATTTATAAACGACTCGAATTTCCAAAAAAGCACGTTCATGACTTCCCCTGGCAGTGTGTTTTATAACTTCGCAGAGCGACCGTATAAATCTGTCAGGTGCTGTGAGCGAAGGGCGGAACATGAAATATGCTTCGTCCTCCTCGAACTGATCGATGTGCCAATGACAGTCGGCTAAAGGGGTTGTTGAGAGTATGTTGTTGGCGATTCTTTCAGGAGCTTTGTGACATCATGGTCATGTAGCTCCATATATTTGGGTGTGACCAGAATTGTTGGTAACTTGTGTCACTGTGATGTCTGTACTAGGGTGTGTATTTGTAATTGAGGTAGGATTTGGGTAGGAAGCGGCCGTGGCCTTCAGTTAGGTACAATCCCAGCATTTGTCTGGAGTAGAAGTGGGAAACAATGGAAAACCGCTTCCAGGATGAGTGAGGTACGAATCGAACCCGCCATCTCTTCAGTTTTGCCTCACGAGCTGAGTGTACCCCGATCCTGCCCTCAGACCAGAATTAAATTTCTTGGCAGAGCCAGAAATCGAAACCGGGGCTCCGTGATGACAGCCATGGGTGCTAGCTACTACGCAATGAGATGGACTAATGGTTTTTTTTTTAGCGTATGGCTTTTAGTGCCGGGAGTGTATGAGGACATGTTCGGCTCGCCAGTTTCTTAGCTGCTTCGAGAAGGACACCCAAGGGGTGAGCTACAAGTACCGTTGGGGAGGAAAGTGGGAATGGAAGGTTGGAAGGTAGTGGCTGTGGCCTTGAGTTAGGGACCAACCCCGGCATTTGCCTGGAAGGAAGATGGGAAACCAGAGAAGACCATCCTCAAGGTTGCCGGCGGGGGGATTCGAAACTCATCACCTCCCGGATGTGAGCGACTGCCAGCAGTCATGCCGTAACGACCACGGCTTACTCACCCGGTGACTAACGGTAAAAGGAATCAATAGCAACGGAACCTGTGAGGGAGTTTTGAGGAATATCAAATCAGTTTGTTTGGCTGTTGCCTCTATAGAGGGACATTTTGATAAAGAGGAAGGGGGGAACGGAACGTTGAACGATGAACCTTTCTGCGTGGTGCTATATCATTTACAACCTTCAAAAATGTGAATTTTATGGCCAGGAATCAAGCACGTACTGAAGTGATCAGCTGTCTGATACTCTACCAATGATACAACAAGCAATAATAATTATCGTTATGGGATTTAGGTCCCTTAATTACAGCTGTATCAGGTATAACGGAATTATTCTCTGAAAGGGATGGTTCACGTACTACAGTAGTTCTCTTTGAGGCACACAACTTACTTTTTCAAATTTGAAGGGAAAATCAGCAATTACTCATGAAAGTCATCATTACAAAGTGGTATTGAAAAAAAAAAAAAAGAAGTTCCGTGAAGAACAAAAGAGTCTACTTTTCTTAAAATTTAAGATGCATGCCAATGACTAATCTATATGGATCTATCAAGAATAATGACAAAATTAAGTAGGTTATATCGACATTTCTAATTAGTTCGAAATACTATATACCTGGCATAATGTAGCCTAATAGAGCACTACAGTTGGCAGCCTTGGTGACTGAATATATTCTTAGTTCTATTTCTTAAGGTACAGAACACAACATTTGGTTGAAGTCCAATGGATAGCATGGACGTTACATTCAGTTAAACATTGGATGTAACACCGCGCGTAAAATAATGTTGGCAATAATAATAATAATAATAATAATAATAATAATAATATCGTATGGCCTCAGGTGCCGGGTGCAAGCTTTGTAATTTGACACCCAGAGGGTAGCTTGCATGTCGAATTTCGTTGTTCCGAATCATTATGAAAGTCAAAGAGGTTAGATATCTAAGCTTCTTGAAATCTATAGCGCTTTCTAGTAGAGAAATGAGGAACTTTGTGTTGGCGGAAACTCCCGAGATTAATTTTGCCATTATGAACACGGCCTACTGAATTCAAATGGGTTCTTTAACATGCCAACATCGTATGACATGCATGTCGTATTTTTGCAGTCTTTCAAAAATCACTTACCACGGCCAGGAGCGAACCTGCAATCTTGGCGTTAGTAGACCGACACGCTATCCACTCACCCACCGTGGCAAGCTATGTTGGCAATAATGTCATGCATGCATTGGTCAGAAATATTCTGAAATAATATGATGTAATGTTGTGCCATTTTTTAATGAAATCCATTAGTTAGTATAGAAGTTACATGTATTTTAAAATTGGGCCTATCACCAGGCTTGGAATCATGTTGGCAGCACTGACGTATATTCTATTAGTTACTCCAAATTAATCTAGAATGCCAGGTACTATACTTGTGCAAAATTGAGAGCTATTGGCTTGCATACTTTCTGATACATTGATATTAGGGTAACAAAAATAGAGACAGCATTTATTAACAGTTGGCAGCCCTGGTGGCTCTTAAGATTACCCTTAGTCATATCTGTCGATCTACACATAGTAGATACGAAATTTGGGTGAAATCCAATTGATAGTGTAGAAGTAATATGCATTTAAAAATTGGACATATCAGTAGCCTTAGGATCATTTTGGCAACACTGTCATGTATGGCCTCCTAGAAATTAAACTGAAATATCTTGTCTATATGTGTGCCAATTTTGGTATCGCTCCCAGGCATACCTTCCAAGATATACAACATGGAGCTGAAATTTCAATTGCGATTTTTCAGCAGTTGATAGCACTGACATACTTTTCAAATACGGCATTGAGATATTCAGATAGAAATCTTTACTCGTACCAAATTTGGGTTCGATTGCAACAGCCGTTTCGGAGTTGATAGGGGGGGGGGGAACACACAGCCAGCCAGACAGACGGACAGACAGACAGACAGACGGACAGACAGACAGACTGACACACATTTTCCCGGATCGATCTCATAAGTCTACTTTTTCCTCGATTTTACAAAATGCGAAAAGTAGGCTAAAAACAGCCTTACAGTAGTCACATATGATGTGTAACATGTGACGAGTTATCCTACTATGTGTGTCCCGGGAGCGCAAATCCCTTGTTGACAGTGAACTCTGTTGGTCATTAAAAAAATAACCACTTCAAAGCTCCAGTGCCAAATCCTTTCAGCAAATATCATATAATGAATATTTTCACACCAAATAACGACAACTTGAAGATGATTTATTGTAGGAATAACTTTAATGGGGCCTCCAAACCATGAAGTAAACCGTATGCGATATACATTCCACATAGTGCTGTATTTTGGCCGCCAGTACCTCGAATGCTTACAGTATATTAAATAAGAATACAGCAATAGTATGAAGATTTAATAAATCATAATTGTTTTCAGCCAGTATGATATAATGAATATTTTACACCAAAGAACGACAATTTGAAGATGATTTATTGTAGGAATATCTTTAATGGGGCCTCCAAACCATGAAGTAAACCGTATGCGATATACATTACACATAGCCACATGGCCGACAGTACGATGTTGTATCAATCTCCACCACCGCACGCGCGCTCATTGTTCCATCCCATTTCCATCCCTTTTCCAAAATCACCCCAACAAAAAATATACAGCAACCGAGTGGAAAGATGTTTCACATCAAAAAAAAAGTTTAACGCTTCAAAATTACGGGGTGCTGTGCCTCTAGGTCATCACTTATCAATATTTTTCACTACCGACAGCGATGGCTTTGCTCGCTAACGCTCAACGTTAGGTCATGGGGCCAAGCTCTCTGCTGACTCGGTAGACGCGTGGGTTAAAGCCCAACCGTCGGCCGTCCTTGAAATGATTTTCAATGGTTTTCCATTTTCAACACGAGGCAAATGCTGGGACGGTACCTTCTGACGAGGGAAAATGTGAAGATCAGCACAAAGAAAGAACAAAATTTGAATTTTGAAAATTTTAAACTTTGCCTCTAATAGCAAGATGTGTGTGTTTCTTTGGAAATGCATACAATTGTCATACAAGATATATGACAGGCACAGTTATAATGTTAAATTCAGTATTGTTTTGGCTCCTTAAGGGGGGATGTAACCAAAATTGCATAGCTGGCTTTAAAAGATCACTGAGTTCACAATATAAGACACAGACCACTGAAACTTTGTACAGTTGTCTAATGGTGTTTGATCTACTACGCACCGACAGTAGTGGCTACGCGGGCTAAAGCGCTGCGTTAGGTCAAGGGGCCAAGCTCTCTGCTGACTCGGTAGACGCGTGGGTTCGAGCCCCACCGTCGGCTGTCCTTGAAATGGTTTTCCGTGGTTTCCCATTTTCAACACCAGGCAAATGCTGGGACAGTACCTTATGACAGGCCACGGCCGCTTCCTTCCACATCCTTGCCCAGTTTCATTCATCTTCATCCATTCCATCTCTCATCCCGACGCGCAGGTCGCCCACGGGCGTCGACTAGAAAGACCTGCACTCGGCCTCTCAGGAGGCTACACGACAAAAAAAAAAATCTACTACGTGACAAGCAACAACTAACTTGGGTGGCAAAATGGCACCAGTACAGTCACTGAAAAAGGTTTGTTACATCCTCTTATTTCGGTACACTTTACAACATAAATATGAAAGATCCTAGCCTGAGCTTTTGACTATTTTAAATGTATATCACTCTCTCTAAATTTATGAAGAATTAACCAAATACCGCGAAAAGTGTTTATAGTTATTTGAATGTTGGTTTCTATAAACCTCAAAGGAAGCGGCTTCGGTGGCATAGTTGGTAGCATGCTGAGCTTCCATGCCCAAGAACGCGGGTTCAAACCCGGCCGAAGTCGTCGGATTTTTTAAGAACGTTAAAAATCCCGCAGTATGCCTTCCTTCGGAGGGGATGTAAAGCCGGCGGTCCCATGTCATAGATTTAAGGCATGTTAAAGAACCTTCCATTAATTACACTTGTGTGAAGCTAAATTATATGAAGGTTAAACATTTGACTAACGTTCTTCGGCTCATACGTTCGTCGTCAGGAGCCGACTGCGGTGGCATCTGGTAACTAAGTTCTGAACTAGTTGGACGTTGACGGTGGCATTTGCCGGCAAAAGAAGGAACTACTTGAAAAAAATTGAATGTCTGCAGTCCTTACTTGAATTAAAACAGATACACACACTAATACTGTCAACACAATGAACACTGATATCAGACAGATTCTACACACACACAAAGTACACGGGGCTACATGACCGCGTTGTCTCAGCCCCTAAACTAAGGAACCAACCAATCAACCAACCAAACCTCAAAGAAAATATGAATGTAAATGCATGCAAATTCTACACATGATTAAATAGAAGCATAATTATTCATAAATATGTATATAATCAATCAATAAATAATCCCTGAAAATTTCAGTTATGTAGCATTTAGGGTTTGGGAGAAAAGTGTACCTATGGTGGAGAAATTGATATTGAGAAAACAACAGTTGAAAGTTGGAGATGTTCTTTAACTCAAATTTTAGTAACTTTGTCTATGGGCATACAGCATCAGATATACATTTATTTTAAAAATACTTCCAGTCTGGCTGTCTCATAAAATTCCCTGGGCTGCGATGTGAACCAGTTCCGCACGTACAGCTGGACGTCGGCGTCCGAGATGAATCGTTGGCCCCGCAGAGCCCTTTTCAGGGGACCAAACATGGCGTAATCACAGGGAGAGAGGTCTGGACTGTATGGAGGATGGCCGAGAACCTCCCATTTGAATTTATGCAGGAGTGCCGCTGTGTTGGCCGTGTGAGGTCGTGCATTGTCGTGGAGCGACCGCGGTGGCTATGGCGTTCACTGTCACTCGGCGGTCCTGGGTAATGAGTGCATCAACCAGCTGGACGTTGTCATCGGTTAATGCAGGGGGGTGCCCCAGACCGGGCATCATCGGCTAACGACACCCGTCCTTCCCTGAAGCGCTTGTGCAACGCCTTCACCCTTGCAAGGGACATGCAGTGTTCGCCGTACACATGCGACATTCTGCGATGAATGTCCGTTCCCTCTACTCCTTCCGCTGTCAGAAACCAAACAACACCTCTTTGTTCTTCGGTTGACGCCTCCATGTCACAGTTTGCAATGCGACTGGCAGCGTTGGACGATTGAGGCATGCTACTGCTCGCTTTGTATCGTCACGTAACGTACACGCGTGCCCTCTAGCGACGGGCTGTGACTTTCCACGCTCTGGTCGGAACCACACCTCGTTACACACGCCACGATTAACCGATGTTTTCACCAGTTTGCGCATTTCAGCCTCTGGCTCGTTACCTTTTGAACGCACCTTATATAAAAGAGACCATACATACAAAAGAACACATATTTCAAAAATTTTGATATTTTGACCCATCATCGGTTACTTCCCCCTTAAGCTGTATGTCCCCCACTTAAGGTGGCGCTAACTGAATGGTTTAACAAGACAGTTCCGTTTCTTAATATGCTCCAACCACGCAAAATACTGAATCAATTGTTATGAAAATTTATCAAAATTTACCTTCACAAGATAAAATAGTTAAATTACTGAAAATACAACATTGCAATAAATCAATTCTTAAAAACAACTATTAAGCAAAAGGTACATATTTATGATCTTGCTATTGAAGTGAAAGGTTTAAAACTAAATACACTTGAAGAATTTAAGGTTTCCAATCAAACTTAGAATCATGGTTCTAGTTCTTAAAACTTACTCTTAGTACATTTTTCTTCGCTTAGTTAAAAAGAGCTTTGTTTTTGAAACAATGCATATATAATGTAGGCAGTATTCTAGGTCATATTATTGCAAATAACCACATAAAGATACTGTAACAATTTCACGTAGATCGATTCAATAAGTTCTGGGATAATGCGCCTTATTTGCATAAAAATATAAGATGTAAAGAATGTCTGCCACATTCTCAATGTGATTTTTCACGTACCAGTTAATTTATTAAAACTCAGAAATTCTTATATGGTGGTGCCGTGTCTTGTGTGGGGTTTCGCCTAGGACACCACACTGACTCATCAGCGGGCTCTTGGTGTCCCCTCCCGGACCCCCACAGGAGTAGCAAACTGCTCGCTACCTCCCTTTTTATGAAGCGCACCTGCGCCTCTTTACTGCGAGAACTAAAAGCTCAAGTAGCCATAACCTCCCTATGAAGGCTTCCAAAAAGTTGGTGTATTGGCTTTCACGGCCAGTGAATTAAAACTCAACAATTTTTCTAGGTTTGCGCCGTGTCTTGTGTGGGGTTTCACCTAGGACACCAAGCTAGCTCATCAGCGGGCGAGAACCTCACCGCTACGCAGCCATTTTGTTTTCATTTCCAACGCACCTGAACTCCAGCGTGTCATAAGTAATCTACCCATTAGTCATATGCAAATCACTTAATTCCACAGCATCACTCAAATGACATGGCTGCCACATCTTGTTCATATTCATCATACTGATTACACTAGGCGTAAGTCTTTAAGCTCAGGGCTTCAATATCATTACACAACTACAATCAAACTCCAGTCATTACGTCCAACAGCAAGGTATGCTACAACTTTTTCTAATAAAAGCCTACACGTCCTATTTGGTATGGCTTTCCCGTGGCTTCCAAGCCACATGGAAATTGCGGGAAATGAGTTAGCGGATAAAGCTGCAAATGAGGCGGTATCAGTACCACTTCGACGAATGGAGGTACCCGCTGGAGATATTCACTCTCAGCTACGCCGACAAGTACTGGCATTTTGGGAGCGTCAGTGGTTAGCTGACCCAATACCCAGTAAACTAAGAGCGATTAAGGGAACTACTCGTGTGTGGTGGAGCTCTTTCCGGTCACGGAGGGAGTCCCGTCATTTTGTGGAGTTAAGGATAGGTCATACAAGATCTACCCACTCGTACCTGATAGAAGGGTACTTTGTACTTGTGGAGCCGTTTTCACCGTGACCCACATTTTAACCGAGTGTGTGGATCTTGCTGACTTACGAAGAAACCTTGGTTTGCATATGACACTCAAACTTACTGTATATTAGCCGATGACGCGGTGGCTGCTGATCTCGTCATCCGCTTTATAAGAGGGAGTGGTTTATGGCCAGCTATCTACATTTTCCAGTGAACATTGACTCAACGACTTGTTCTTTTTGAATGCAGAATTTTTGTTATTCCGTAATTTTTGTTTATATAATAATTATTAGTTGTTTTCTTTTTATAAATTTTCGGTCTTTTCTAATTTAGGTGTCCACCTCTAAATTTTAAATTCCATTCCAAATTTGTGTACTTTAATCTGTGTTAATAGGGACAGATGACCTCGTAGTTCCGCCCATTAAATAACAACTAACTGGCATGGCTTCCTCTGGTGTTCTTTACTAACTAGTCGTGATTAATATTAAATGACGAGTCTACCAGCCTGTAGAGTATGGGCAGTAAGTGGTGAGACTTCAAGGGCACGGTGGTAGGGAGTCCGAGAACTGGAGGAGACACACCTCACTTAGCTGTGCCGAGCTCAAGCATTAACACGCGATGTCGACAGCACGGTGAATGTCGAATGGCTGCTGTCATTATTTCCCCACCACTGAAACGTTTTCCGTGGTTTTCCCACTTCTCCTTCAGGCAAATGCCGGATGATTTCTACTTCGATCACAAGTACGCACACTAGTACAGATATCAAAGTGACACAGGTTATTAGACAACTTTTACACACATCCAACTATACGGGGCTACATGACTACGATTTCGCAGAGCCCCTAAATAATCAACAACAACTACAACGATATATTTTCATTGAGTCATATCTTCACGAATACTCTACTGCAGTGTTACAAACTTCGACTGTACAGAGGAGTGCAAATTATTAGACTCGCAGCCAGTTTTTAGCCTACTTTCGATTTTATGAGATCAACACAGGGCGAAAAATTGTGTGTCTGCCTGTGTGTGAGTCTGGGTGTGTGAGTGTGTGTACTCTGAATGTGTCGGTTCCCCCCTATCAATTCGAACACGGTGAAACCGAATTGAACAAAATTTGGTACAGAGGTAGCACTAGCAAAGGGCACCTCAGTGTCATGTTTTATATCACCGCCATCTTGACGGAAACGTAATGGCGGCCACCCAAATGTGCAAAGCTTAAATCAAATTACGAATAACTTAATAATCCGATCTCTACCAAATTTTGCAACAACATATATTTATATGGCAAACGTCTTTTGACTAAACTACAAGCTTATCAGCCCAATAATTTGCTTATGGCGGCCATGTAAGTGTACAAATTGATTCCCCCTATCAATTCAAACACGGTGAAACCGAATTTAACGAAATTTGGTACAGAGGTAGCACGAGCAAAGAACACGTCACTGTCATGTTCTATATTGCCGCCATCTTGACGGAAACGTAATGGTGGCCACCCAAATGTTAAAAAGCTTAAATAAAATTACGACCAAACTCAGCTGCTGATCGCTACCAATTTTTCAACGTTATACTTTTGTGTATGAAGACTCTTTTGACCAAACTACAAGGTCATCAGCCCAATAATTTGCGGGTGGTGGCCATGTATGTGTGCATATCGATTTCCCTATCAATTCGAACACGGTGAAACCGAATTTAACGAAATTTGGTCCAGAGATAGCACTAGCAAAGGACACGTAACTGACATGTTCTATATTGCCGCCATCTTGACGGAAACGTTATGGCGGCCACCCAAATGTTAAAAAGCTTAAATCAAATTACGACCTACCTAATCATCTGATCTCTACCAATGATTGCAACAACATACCTTTATATGAGAAGCGTTCTTTGACCAAGCTACAAGGTCATCAGTCCAATAGTTTGCAGATAGTGGCCATGTATGTGTGCAAATCGATTCACCATTTCAATTCAAACACGGTGAAATTGAATTGAATGGAATTTTGTACAGATGTAGCACTAGCAAAGGGCACCTCATATTCCGTATAACACGTTGTATTTCAACAAGCTACTACAACCAACATTCAATTATACTCCTTGAAAAGGACAAAGAGTTAAAACAGTACCCCTGCATTTAGGAGACAGTAGGCTATATGTTCTTTACTGAACATCTTGTTGTACATTGACTTTGTAACCCACGTTTTGTGACTAAATACAGTAGAAATGATTTGCAATGCGCTGAAATTATTTCATGTGTTTAATGAATAACCTTACTAATATTTAGCCTACTTTTCACATTTTGCAAAAATGAGGAAAAAGTAGACTTATGAGATCGGGCAAATGTGTGTCTGTCTGTCTGTCTGTCTGGCTGGCTGTGTGTCTCCCCCCCCCCCCCCAATCCCTATCAACTCCTAAACGGCTGGAGCAATCGAAACAAAATTAGGTAGGAGTAAAGATCTATACCTGAATATCTCACGGCCATATTTGAAAATGATGTCAGTGCTACCAACTGCTAAAAAATCGCAATTGAAATTTGAGCTCAATGTTGGATATCTTGGAAGGTATGAATGGGAGCTATTTCAAAATTGGTACACGTATAGATAATAATATTGCAGTTTAATTTCCAGGAGCCCATACATGGCAGTGTTGCCAAAATGATTATAAGCCTGCTGATAGGTCCAATTTTTAAATGCATATAACTTCTTCACTATCAATTGGAATTCAACCAAATTTCGTATGTTGTATGTGTGCATAACCAGATATGACTGCGCGTATTCTTAAGACCCACCAGGGCTGCCAACTGTAAATAAATGCTCCTAATTTATTTTATCCAAATACCGAGATATCAGAAAGTATGCAAGCCGATAGCTTTAAACTATGCACACGTATAGTACCTGACATTCTATATTAATTTGGAGTAACTTATGTGCGTCAGTGTTACCAACATGATTCTAAGCCTGCTGACAAGTCACTTTAAATACATATAACTTCCATACTATCATTTGGATTTCAACCAAATTTTGTAAGTGCTATATGTACCATAACAGATATGACTATGCGTATTCTTAAGAGCAACCAGGGCTGCCAACTGTTAATATGTGCTGTCCCTATTTTTGTTACCCTAATATCAATATACAGTATCATAAAGTATGCATGC
Source organism: Meconema thalassinum (assembly GCA_946902985.2). NCBI lineage: Eukaryota > Metazoa > Arthropoda > Insecta > Orthoptera > Tettigoniidae > Meconema > Meconema thalassinum. The sequence continues at coordinate 71,155,250 of OX336399.1, read as the reverse complement.
CAATAGCTCTAAACTTTGCACACGTATAGTACCTGGCATTCTAGATGAATTTGGAGTAACTAATATACGTCAGTGCTGCCAACATGATTCTAAGCCTGCTGATAGGTCCAATTTTAAAATGCATGTAACTTCTATACTAACTAATGGATTTCATTCAAAATTGGCACAACAATAGATCATATTATTTCAGATTATTTCTGACCAATACAGGCATGACATTGTTGCCAACATGATTTTACGCGCGCTGTTAGATCCAATGTTTAACTGCATGTAATGGCCATGCTATTCATTGGACTTCAACCAAATTTTGTATTCTGTACCTTAAGAGATGGAACTAAGAATATATTTGGTCATCAGGGCTGCCAACTGTAGTGCTCTATTAAGCTACATTATGCCTGGTATACAGTATTTCGAACTAATTAGAAATTTCGATATTAGCAACTTAATTTCGTCATTATTCTAGATAGGTTCATATCATATACTGTAGAATAATCATTGGCATGAAAAGTAGGCTCTTTAGTTCGTCACGGAATTTCTTGTTTTTTTTTTTAAGAATCTAACAGTGAAGTAATTTTTTACAGTTCCTGTTAATGCAGAATGCCAAACATTTCGTTTTGATTGCTTTCTTCTAGTTTGCATATGAAATTAAACAAGAGAGATTGGAAGTCTTTTATTACTGACTAGCAACCCGGCCAGGCCTCGCCCGGGAACAGTTGTGAATGCATTACGTGCTAAACGCTTCTTTACGATGTTAATGAACTACGATCTATATCCGTTTTACGTCTCGGCATGATGGGTTAAAATCACTGACTGGACTATTAACTATATTATCATGGAGATGCATGTGCAACGAACTCTTGTCAGACGTAATTTAAGAATGGCGAGGTGCATGAAACACAAATCCCCCTTCCGTCCAATCATAACTTGACTGTGAATTTCGTGGAACGAAACGTTCACAGGCGAAATGAAGAAAACCCGAGTTGCACTTCCAGGGAAACTCCAAACACAACCACTCTTCTCTAAAGTTTTTGATGTGTAACATCTTTCCGCTCGGTTGCTGGATAGTTTTGTGGGAGTGCTTTTGAAAATTGGGGACGGAAGTGGATCGGAACGATCGAGCTGGCGGTGGTGGATCAATCGGAAGTATGCACTGCCCGCTCGATCGATCAAACGGAAGTGTACTAGCTGGCAGTGGTGGACAACGGAAATATGCACTGCCCCCTCGATCGATCAAACGGAAGTGTACTACCTGGCAGTGGTGGACAACGGAAGTATGCACTGCCCGCTCGATCGAATGGAAGTGTGCCCTAGCTGGCAGTGGTGGATCGAACGGAAGTATAAGACGCACTGCCAACTCGATCGATCGATCCAGCTGGCACTGGTAAGAGAAACAATCAGCGCGTGGTCTCGAAAATTGATACCATGACTCACTCTCGGCCATGTGGAATGTATATGACATATTGAACGGAAAACGCTCATGCGAACTCTGGTGTCAAGTGATGTAAACAAATGACATGGTACATGTTCGAAGTTTTCTTATCAATATTTAAATGGTAAAATGCCTTAATATCAAACATTGTAAGTAGTCGGCATTGCATTGGCATAAGGCATTTTAAACTCAATGTCACTCTGGAACATTATCGAAACAAGCAAAGTATAAATGAAACTTAATTCCGTAATGCAGTATTATTGGAACGTGGAAATAAGTCACCATCTTGTGCACAATATTTGCGTAGTCGAAATAGCCGTGGGGTTATTGGGTATGACTGTGAATCTAGAGATCTTGGGTTCGAATCATGGGCGGGGTAGATATTTTCGCTACCAGATTATCATTTTAAACGATATTTATCATATCAATATGACTCATTTTAACAGAATCCATATGCAATTACGTGTTGGTCTGTGAATGAAGAGGACCTGTTTATAAGGAATTTAAGGTTATGAGCGGTGTCGCGTCTATTAATCTAGTTGATCCATATCGTATTCTTTATTTAGGCTAGTGCTGGTGGAAGCTACAAATCATCTAATAAAATGAGTTCCGTATTATAAACTACAATATCTGTAAAACACTCCCTTTTACAATAGATTAATAGTTGTGCCATTAATAGTATAAAATACCGGTGTATCAACAAATTCACGTGAGGTTTCTTCTATGTCAATTGTTACACATCACATGTGACTACTGTAAGGCTCGTAATTTTTTTTACTCGTCACGACTCGACAGTTTGCTGCTGGCTGTATCTGGGGCAATAAGCTCGTCCGCTATCTAAGCTGTAACAGGGATGATAGACTCGCCCTTAGCTAGCTCGTCAACACTGTCGTCTCAGTCGTTGAATGGACACGGTTGGAAGAAATTAGAACGTAAAATCACTTATAGTGGGCGATGTATTGAAGATAGACATATGCTCTCGGGGACTTTATTGTAGAACGTTTCATGCTGAACAATTCTTACACTCATAGTATTTAGATATTTTTAACGGTTTGCCCAGCGTAAGCTTGCAAAGCGCTCGGGCGACAGGTTTTGTTTTCGACGTTATCACCAAAATCGTTACTGCTCGGCTTTCTTTGGTCATAAATATTGTACAGGCCCCGGGGGGGCTGCACCCTCTGAAAGCCACCCCCCATCATCTATTAAAACCACCCCTAACTGGCAAACATCATAAGTCCAGAACAGTACTTTTTACACAGCAAGGGCGGCCGACCAGCTCGGGAGGCTAGCCAACCACTTGCATCACACTCATAAACATCTACACTATAACTAACTGGGGCAGCTATGTCAATGGAATGCTGACTGTGCAACGGAAGGACCTATAAGAAGTGAGGCCTTTTGGGAACTGTATCTGTCATACAGTGTGTGCTGCCGGAGGCCCTGTTACAGCTGCTATCATCAGGTGAGCATCAGCAAGTGTTCAGACAATCCTTTACTTTGTATCACTCATCCACAAACTTGTACACCTAACTTGTACCATTATTTACATTATTTACATTCCCCTAAGAGGGACTTACAATTTCATACTCACTGACCAATAAAAAACTTGGTCAGTAAACTACACATTGTATTCATAATTACACGCCTCTTCACATCCTAATACCCTTCCTGACTCTCGTCACGATTGACCGTGGCTAGTAGCCAGTAATCGCCTGCTCAGGTTCCATTGTGTTTCCCGCAGCGACTCGACTGCGTAGGCAGCGAGCCGCCGGCATAGCTGACATCAGCACGTCTGTTATATAACTTATTCCAACCAGCTGGGAGGCAGGTACGTTAACCTGCGCCCAGAGGCTCATCCCCTAAGCAACACTTACGTCTTTATAGGAGCACCCCCTAGTATTTTAACACTAAACAACACTCTACACTGGTAAGCTTACCCAGCTACGGGAAGCTGCCCTCTCTAGGAATCACCTTCCAAATTAATACAATAACATATATGTTTTAGCCCTAACCAACCCCCCAAATGAGGGATCTAAAACAAATTGGTGGAGGCCGGGTACCACGCACAGTAAAAAAGGGCTCATACAACGAGTTCTCGTGTTAGAAACGGTCCGTACCGCATACAGCCAAGCGAAAGAGTTTAAATTTTTTTTGACAGAAAGCATCATTTTTGCTTCACACTAGCTACACAAGGGAATTCTTTTTCCCAAAACAACCCCTCCCCCCCCCCCCCCCGAGAGAATCAGAGAGATATAAGATACATTGCCAAACACGCACAGTTTTTTTTAAAGACACATACACTTGATTCGGCATGGCCCCTCTATACCGCCTAGCTGTGCTGAGGAGCATTGGGGAGTACCAGGAATTAATTGCCTGGCACAAGGTCTTTGAAACAAGGCAGGACTACCTCAGAAGGTTTCAGCAGCTCCTGCACGCCCAGTATATGCGGATTATAAGGGCACTTGTCCGGCCACGCCGCAGCGCTAAGAATCGCAAAATTCGGGCGAAAATCCCCACCCTCCGTACACAAATCATTAAGGCTCACTGGCAACTACACTGCCGACACGAGTTCATGTTCCAGCAATGGGAAACACTCATCAGGGAACACCAACGGATAGGGACTAATGGCACCAAAGACGCTAAACAGGCCATATGCCTCACTAGGCAGTACTCCCAAATTTAGGAGGAATATAAGGAAATCCAGGCTAACAGGGCCATTTTTGAGTTCATGGCAGGGCTGCCAGCCCAGCCGAGAGAGGACATAAGCGTAGATACGCTAACTCGGCAATTTGCGAGGATGTCCCTCTCGCCACGTACTGCCCCACAAGGGAAGGAGTTCACCGTGGCCACAGTCAAGAAGACGGCCAGGTTAGACTCCAACACACTGCAGGGCCAAAGTCACATTAATACACGTCCCTCAGCTCCCGATCGGAAGGCAATTTTGCCAAACCGAGGAGCAGAACCTAGGCCAACCCCCTCAAACCAGACGAACGAGAGGGAGTTGACGCCAGGACTCTAGAGTACACGTGACATAACTGGGAGAAAACGGGAGGTAACCACGTCATGGGCTGAGAACGTACAGCCCGCCCTACAGCACATTAATCCCACTCACACCTACACAAATAGGCAAACACAAGGGCAGGAGTCTACCGTGGCCATAGGCCAGAAAGCGGTCAGACTACACTCCACTACATCGCCAGGGCAAACACAGGCAATCACACAGCCTTTACCGCTAGTTCAAAGGGCAATTTTGCCAGAATGGAAGCGGACACCGGCATGTATATCCCAGATGCAAATGCATAAGAGGGTGTTGCCTTTAGGCCCTCAGGGTGCACAACACACACCTGCGCACTCTGCCCAGGCGCAGACACACAGTACACGGGGTATAAGAAAGGTCTTATTACCTACCCCACGAGACCGGGCAGTCAAGAATATACACACCCCCATAAACTCTACTAGGGTAGCGCGAAGCGCAATTAATCCCTCAGACATAACCACATTAAGGCCAACATCCAGGCACTACGGTGAAAGCAGGCCCAGGATTACTTTGCTACAAATTCCTCCGGAAAATAGCAAAGAAGCACCTCGGTGGGTTTCAGGGGCCTACACCTTAGTGACAGGGCGAAAGTATTCACCTTGCCGAGCAAGGACGCTCGGACGGGGATAACAACTTTCAACAGGAACACAACATAAACCAATGTCACTTGCATCACAATTATAGACATACGGAAACTCACGGACAAAAACTGCACATTTTTCATGTATATACAGTGGAACATGGCTAAGTCAATATGTATAATTCAAAATTCTTCTTAGTTTTTCCTGGCCCCTTGCATTTTTTTAGGCCATCAATGGTTTACAATCGTGATTAATTCAAGACATATTTCGGACAATGCAAAGTTTTAATATGCAAAGCCGAGCGGAAGCCAATTAGGCGCACCACGCGGCTTAGGGCCAGAAAGAGCTATTCCGAACACAGCCCAAGCAACAAACCACAGCATAGAGCTTAGGCGGGTCTTTATGAGTAGAAATGACTAAGTGTTCTATGTTCCGGTCCCACAGTTTGATAGATTCTCTTGTGATGGCCGAGAGCCCTAAGCGTAAGCGAGAATTAAGAATCTCAAACTATTTTTCAAAAATGGTAGATTTCCCTGAGACGCAACTAGATTACTGTTGTACTAACGTCGCCCAACAGGTGAATAGTACACTCAGGTCCTACCTTTCATTTTGAAACATTTTGACATCATTTACGATACAATCTTTATAGATTACCGCCGCCTGGCAACCCGCTTTAATAAGCATAAAGCATTGCGCAGACGGGATACAATATATTTTCTCTACTCTTTTCAAAGAGCTCTCTTAATTCAGATCGTTGCATAACTCATTTTTTTTCTTTTCGCCTCTTTCACTAATCCTGTGAAAGGAACATTATCCAAGTTGAACTGTATGTATTTAAGCCATAGGTACACGTAATATGTTACAATGCCTATAACATGAATTTTTCTCGTCCCCCATAACAGCGCACAAACTAACCATAAACACCATGGGGTAACACTCACATCTCAAGGGGGGAAACACCATTACTTATTTCTGGAAGGTATATCACACCCGCAAAACAACACCTACACGTAAAGGCGGGAACACTGTCAAAAGGAAGGGAAATGATCCCACTGGCAGACGTGACAAGAAGGCCAAGAAATAGCCTTCGGACCCCGCTGACCACACCGGGATACGACCCTAACACTTGGCAGAACTGTCCCGAAGACACAAGCCTGAAAGGCACCAGGAATAACTACCCTGGTTAAAGACGGTCTTGAACCCGCAACCTCCTGGATACCAGGAGTGCAAGGTCGGGTAATTATCCAATGGGAGGATATAATAATAAAGGACAGTTCCACTAACACATATACATACGCACAAAACAATCAAATCACCTCCGACACCTAGTGACCAAACACGCGACTAGCGGCCCGGAGACACTCGTGCATAGACACAGCCAAGTACCACTAACAGGGATATATTCGACCCACGCTTACATTAACACAAAACTTGGGGACACGAATGTATTTAATGGAAGGTTCTTTTCCATTACGGAAAGCCATGCTCACAACAACGGAGCGAGCAATCAGGCTTCCACATACACACGTGCTGGACACAGGAACATTGTCAGACAAGTAATAGATAGTACACACGTCAATGTAATTAGATACTATCGCCGTCAGCGATAAAACACCCGTGACTGGGCGGCCTTCGCTAGCTACGGACAGCCAACATGCATGCAGCTCTGAAGGTAGAAGACACCATCATTTACGGGAGTTTCAGAGCCCTATAACTCCCAAAATTACACTACGAGGAGCATTCCAAAACACCCAAATTTTTCACACCAAAGCGTATTTTCACCTGCGCGTCTCAAACTCACGATACACGTGCCAGGGGACATACAGTACGAAAAATCGTAACACCAGCACCTTAAACAGAGGCGGGTGCGAACTCACGACCACACAACACAGTCGTGCCAAAAACAAACTAACCAACGGTATTTTTGGCGCGAAAACCACAATCAAAAGCCACACTGGGGACAATCAAATCCCAACAGACAACGCAGACATAGAACACGGAGAATCACATGGGATTGCGGGTCCGAATGCCCAGTAAAAATCGGACACCCTGGAAAACAACTATCCAGAATCCCAACTAAACTGAAATTGGCCCCAGACAAGCACATAAGTGGGTCAGATATATGTCCATAGTCACAGAAAGGTTCTTTTCCCATACATAATGGAGCACAGATTCGCCCCAGGGTACTCGCTGCAACAGCCTACCTCGGTATCGGCGACCCAGGAATTCCCAACAGGAGGGCGCATCGAAAATCCATCACAATAGACTTCCCAGTCATGGATTACACATAGTTACACAAGACAGAGGTCTTGCTGAAAACAGTGTACACACAACATCGGTAGGCAAAAACGGGACAGATTAGCACACTGGCACTCCCGGAATCCCAAACAATGACAACATGCCGACATTCGCAAAAATCACGTTCCGGCAGCCGACATACGTAACGTCAGAGCCTGCCATTACACAAGCAAAACACTGACTTGCGAATTCCACCGCATTGCAACACTGCTGTCGACAGACACTATTGTTATATCGGAAGTGACCATGAAATGAAAAAAAAAACAATAATAATGCCATACATTTAAAGCACTGTTACAACAGTTGTGACATTTAGCAATGTACAGACATAATAGGCCGGACTTATCTTAGGGCCACAGGGACATGTTTACAAACGCGATAACAGATTACACGCGCCGGCTGGCAAATAGCATCATGACACGATAAGACGTATCCGATAAGCGGCACGCGCGACAGCGCGCTGCAGCGGAACGTCACTACAGTCACGCAAGCCTCAGTAATCACAGCCACGGGCACCTCCTCCCCCGCGCTCACTAATCAGGGGCGAATTCGGACAAATTCCCTGAGGGAACAGACCTCCCCAATAACTACTCCTCTTTTTATTTTTAATCCCAAAACCATCATAGGCGATCAGGACATGACCAGTCACACTACGATCACTTGCTACATTAACACTACAAATGAGAGGCCAAATTAGGCCGTGACGTCACAGCGTCACCATACTTTACTATCCCCAAGAGCGGATAGAAAACAGACATTGACCAAGTGAGGATGACAGGAGCAGAGACGGATGGTACCAGCGAGATAGCCTATATACCACCCTCAGGCTACTATTATACCACCTTCCTCCTTCCATAACCATGTCATTCACAACATTAGCCAACACAGACATACAGACACAATAAAAACAGCTACACTACATGACAAAATATACATCGGGGTTGATAGACTTCATGCGTTTAAAGAGAGGGCTCACTACGCCCTTGCTCTCAATGCTAACACCTGAGTATTAGGGGTGTGTCGGAAAGAATGGCAAGCGCAATGCACATCTCTAAGCAAGAGATGAGGCCAAATTTATATTAACAAGTATTTTTTATTAAATAATCCCGCATGAAAGGGACATAGTATTATTACGCCTCAACCGATACCTATCCTTAAATGAGAGCGGATACGCCTCATATCCAGACACATGCATGGAATATCCCACCCACATACCAAGGGTTATTATTATTGAACCTGCATGACACTTTGGGAAAATTTTTGCAAACCTGGGAAATACCTACCCCGTCCACTCGCTGTAAAGACATCCCAGCAGCATCACCGGCCCCAGGCCACCATTAACATGGAGCCCAAAGATGCGCAACCCCCTCCTACCATGCTTTAAGCCTATTCAACAGATAACAACCCCCGGAGCCCAATAACAGGGAACCCAACGCCATAAAACCCTATTAACGCCTCCATGAAAATTAACAAGGCATTACAGCTGGAAGTCCGACATAGCACAGTATACCTGAAGTAGTCTATGCATTTAGAAGATTCTACAACCCCAGAACACTTAAAAATTTTACATTTTCTACACAATAAATTATTTACACAGTACACTCATTTTTTTTATTAAAAAAAAAGGAATCTGTGACACGCTGAATGATGATGACAGCGTAAGCGGAAGGCCAGAGGCACCACACAGGAGCAAAGCTGGGGAAGGCAATGATAAACCCTACCCCAGTTGGCTCAATGACCAACAAACCCGTCATCAGGGTAAGCCCGATAATACATTAAGTTAGATTATACTAGGATAACTTACATTAAGGTAAAGCCGTTCGACACCTGGCGACTCAAATCCGTTGCCAGGGTAAGCCCGATAACACACTAGGATAAGTAAAGTTAAGGAAAAACATTACGGCACCGTCTAGGGTAAGCCCGATCACACAATACTAATCATGTCATTTATTCCAGAGGAAAAAGAGCTTCAGACAGTGGACACACTGACACAGGAGCCGATATAGAGAATATGCAATATTCACATGTTTTTTTTAACCTCTCCATTTTTCAGGCGGCGTCACCAGATATATGTCACTGGTGACAATGATTTCACTGCCATACAGCAGCATCATGTTATTTGTGCCATGCTATCATTATTATGTACCATTTTTTACTCATTAATTTGCACTAATCCTAACACAACCTAACACACTCACCACATTCTTTTACAGCTACACTCCAGAAATCTGCACAGCAGGGCTGATACCTGTGGGGTATCAGGCTTGCTGACAGATCAACATAAACAAAGAGAACAAAGCGTCAAAGATGCGACGCAATTTACGGCAATGAGGCCGCAACCGATTTGTGGCGGCGACTCTCACTGTCAAGTGTGAAGGCATTCGCCCACAGAGAATGATTCACAAGATAGGGGTATATATCAGCGGCACGACCACTAAACTGCACCGGGAAACGGCCGGACAGGATTAGCCGTGGGACGGCACATAAATACATAGGGTAGCGTGCACGCAGGTACAATAGACACGGCCGTCTAGGTATAACATAATTAATAATTAAGATAGATAGATATAAGTAAATAATGTAATAGAAAATACTGTAATATTGTTAAAAGGCACCGCATACAAAATTATTACCAATGATGCCACACATTGTGAATACACATATTTTTATCACACACATGTACACAATGATTATGCTTTTGTATCTTTCATTTATCTTCCTTCTAACGTCCAAATTTGTGAAGGTGTCCCGTTTTACCCCAGCACAATAAATTATATTTTAAGTATTCCTTTAACTGATACCTTGGGACACCTATTTTTCTATTTCTTCCATCTTTCACATTGCAGGGAGCAATTTTTTCCCCAATACAGCGCCGGACGGCACAGTCACCCGTCCAGCCCTGGGTTTTTTCCTCCCTGCACAATACCAATATATACATCATGGCAAAACCACATATTTTTTGTTGATGTTGTACCTTTCAATATTTCAATATCAGCTTTTTTATGAACTGTTTTAAATTATCACATGTATATGCATATATCCCAAAACCTACCCCTCTGAACACAAGCTGATCTCACATCTACACGACATCGCTACATCAACACGACATCACTACCTCTGCACGACATCAACCCAGAAGAAACGACGAAGAGATACAAGGAGGATTCAGCAACGACCTACTACATCAACACCCCCACTCCACGTTCCGTTCCCGTTCACGGGGACGCAAACTAATCAAAGGAGGAGACTTGTACAGGCCCCGGGGGGGCTGCACCCCCTGAAAGCCACCCCCCATCATCTATTAAAACCACCCCTAACTGGCAAACATCATAAGTCCAGAACAGTACTTTTTACACAGCAAGGGCGGCCGACCAGCTCGGGAGGCTAGCCAACCACTTGCATCACACTCATAAACATCTACACTATAACTAACTGGGGCAGCTATGTCAATGGAATGCTGACTGTGCAACGGAAGGACCTATAAGAAGTGAGGCCTTTTGGGAACTGTATCTGTCATACAGTGTGTGCTGCCGGAGGCCCTGCTACTGCTGCTATCATCAGGTGAGCATCAGCAAGTGTTCAGACAATCCTTTACTTTGTATCACTCATCCACAAACTTGTACACCTAACTTGTACCATTATTTACATTATTTACATTCCCCTAAGAGGGACTTACAATTTCATACTCGCTGACCAATAAAAAACTTGGTCAGTAAACTACACATTGTATTCATAATTACACGCCTCTTCACATCCTAATACCCTTCCTGACTCTCGTCACGATTGACCGTGACTAGTAGCCAGTAATCGCCTGCTCAGGTTCCATTGTGTTTCCCGCAGCGACTCGACTGCGTAGGCAGCGAGCCGCCGGCATAGCTGACATCAGTACGTCTGTTATATAACTTATTTCAACCAGCTGGGAGGCAGGTACGTTAACCTGCGCCCAGAGGCTCATCCCCTAAGCAACACTTACGTCTTTATAGGAGCACCCCCTAGTATTTTAACACTAAACAACACTCTACACTGGTAAGCTTACCCAGCTACGGGAAGCTGCCCTCTCTAGGAATCACCTTCCAAATTAATACAATAACATATATGTTTTAGCCCTAACCAACCCCCCAACTAAGGGATCTAAAACAATATATTATTTTCTACAGAAATCATCCCCGAGATATCCTTTACAGAATGGTGAAAACCGCATCAAAATCCATCCAGTGGTTCTCGAGTTCACCCGTAACATCCAAGAATCGGGGACTTTGTTTTATGCTAAGTAAGATTGTCCACTCTTGAACTATTTAAAGAATCGTGAACAATGGATTGAAATCACCCGATTTAGAGGATACATTCCAATGTCAATGAAAAATAGAAAAACCGGACCCAGCTCAGGTGTCCCTGAGAGTCTCCAATTTCGAAAATTCCTTATGGTAAACGTAAGTCCACAGGGTACTAAATAGAATTATAAATATAACATAAAATGATATTGAATAAAGAATTGTGACTAATTTAAATTCATTTGAGTCTGATAATTTGCACACATCTGGAGTGTGCTCCCTAATTCAATATTCTACTAGGGCAACTGTCAGTCCTATCCCAACCCTCACAGCGCAAATAATATTTAGTTAGCACCGAGACTCTCAGGACTTTCAGGACAGGACTCTGGGTACCTACCCCTAAATAATGAAAGGAGACGTTCCACTTCAAATAATAGTAATAATAATAATAATAATAATAATAATAATAATGAAAATGAAAATCCACAGCCTGCTTCCAGTCTCCGACCGGGTCAGGAATGGAATGAATGAAGCCCCCATCTAGCGGCGAGGATATGAACTGTGCCGTCTGCCGAGGACTGACGCGCTCCTCTGGGGCAATGATTAAATGAATGACAGATGAAATGAAATGATAGTGGAGAGTGTTGCTGGAATGAAATTGTGACTGGGAAAACCGGAGTACCCGGAGAAAAACCTTTCTGCCTCCGTTTTGTCCAGCACAGATCTCACTCACATCGAGTGACCGGGATTTGAACCACGGACCCAGCGGTGAGAGGCCGGCGTGTTGCCGCCTAGGCCACGGAGGCTTATAATAATAATAATAACAATAATAATAATAATAATAATAATAATAATAATAATTGTATGTCTACCTCTTAATATTCCCGTTTTTTAATAGGATCGGGGATGAGATGCGATGAAAGCCTATGTGGATTTTTCGGACGGATGCCCTTCCTGACGTCAACCTCATGAGAGGAGTTCAAGAGCGATAAAATGAATGCCACTGGGCAAGGATGTGGAAGGAATCGGTCGTGGCCTCTCTAAGAGTGCTGTCCCAGCATTTGCCAGGAATTGAAATCGGGTAACCATGGAAAGCCATTTCAAGGACGGCTGACGGTGGGGCTTGAACCTGCGTCTACCGAAACCGGAAGTAGCTTGGCCCCATGGCCTAGCGCTGAGCGTTAGTGAGCTTAGCTACCAAAAAAAAACGCCTGGCACTATCCAACCCATGACGGGCTAAGGCCGACCAAGCGACCGCTGCCCAGCCATTTGGCCTGCAGATATTGTGGTGACGCGTGATCAGCGCGTCGGGTCCCCTCGGCCGTTAATCTTGGTATTCGTGATCGGGGCGCTGTCTCACTGTCAGACAGCTACTCAATTGTCCTCACGAGGCTGAGTGCACCCCGTTCCAACACTCACGTCAGTTTTAAAATCCCTGACGGAGCCGGGGATCGAACCCGGGGCCTCCGGGTGAGAGGCAGGCGCGCTACCCCAACACCACGGGGCCGGCGAGCTTAGCTACCACCGTCGATAATAATAATAAGTACATTAATTCGCATTCCTGAGGGTGGCTTTGGTGAAATGCTGGTCTTCCATGCCCAAGATCGCGGGTTCAAACCCGGTCGAAGTCATCGGATTTTTAAGAGCGTTAAAATCCGCCAGTATGCCTTCCTTTGGCTCGGAAGTAAAACAGGTGGGCCATGTCATAGATTTATGGCATGTAAAATAACCTTCCACTAACTACAATTGTGTGAAGATAAATTTGTAGGTTAGATTTGATTAACGCTCAATTAAGTTCCAACGTCATCGCCAGTTACGGTGGCATCTAGTAGCCAAGTTCACGGTCCCCCAGGGGCTCACATCTAGTGGGACGTAGGTTGGCGACCACGAGGCCCCAGCTGAGTGCGGCATTGCTTCCACTTACTTGTGCCGGGCTCCTCTCAGTCTTCTTCCCTGTCGACCTCACTTGGTCAACTCTTGTTCTCTTCCGACCCCGACGGTATTAGGGTATCTGAAGCCTAGGGAGTCTCTTCCTTCCCGCCTTAATTGGCCCTTGTCTCATCTTTTCTGATACCCTCCTTCTCCGAGGGGTCAGCCTTCTTTTTCTTTTCCTGTTATCTCTTGCCTTCTGCTCAAAGCCCTCAAGGAGACAGGGTGTATGTAGCCCCACTACTTCGTTCGGAAGTTGGCGACCCCGATGGATTCCTGAGCTGGGTCCGGTTTCCCCCTTTTATCCCTTACTTGTGGGGAGGACCCTCTTCTCTTTCACTTTCCTACCTGCCTTTTATGGCTCTCCTTCCTTCCAAGTCCCTCAATCCACTTTCCTCGGGGGTTGAGGGCAAATCTTTTCCTCCAGTCCTTTATTTGCCTTATTCTCCTTTTGTTTTCCATTTCTTCTTCTAGTATGTAAGTTAGTAGTTAGTTTTAGTTATAGTTTACATTTCATTATCATCTTCACGATCACCCAAACCATTAGGGGCCGATAACCTAGATGTTAGGCCCCTTAAAACAACAATCATCATCATCATCATCCAAGTTCACGGCTAGGTGTCGTTGACGGTAGCATTTGGTTGCGAAAGTAGGAACTACTTGAGACTGATCATCTGCAGTCCTTACAGATAGCGCACACTAATACAGCCATCACAATTGACACCGGTTATCAGATGGATTCTACACACACCCGAAGTACACGGGGCTACATAACCGCGTCGTCGCAGCCCCTTTTCTGAGGAATCAACCACATTCTTGAGAGTGAGACTCCATATGACAAAGGCTGCTAACCACCATGCTAGGCCGCAATTTGTCAAGCTCCCCTTTCCAGATCAATGACTCAGCGAGTGGGCGATGACGCTAGGTAGTACATTACTTTATAATCAGAGGCTCACAGCCCTACTCTGCGTAATATCATATTCGCTGCAGGCTGTCCTGGCATCAACACAAGAGTTCTTGCATTATCTAGTGGCGAGGATATCACAGTCAACAGACCCATGTACTTGGGGGTGTGCGAAATATATACGATAACCTGTGTTATTTTCCCTTTTTAGCCTATTTTCATTTTATGGAAAAATAGGCTTATGAGATCACCTTTTGTCCGTGTGTCTGTGTGTGCGTGTCTGTGTGTGTGATGGTGTGTGTGTGTGTGTGTGTCCCAAATACATTCTAAACGGCTGGAGAGATTTCAATGAAACTCGGTAAGATCATAGCTCCATTCTGACCGACCCCGACTGTGCCCTCCAAATTTTATTGTGTCTCAAAAAGCCAGCATGGCGGCTGTGCGAAACCGGTCGTGAAAGTCTAAATTTTACTTATCTATGTAACTTTCAAAAACCTGCAAAGTACAAAATGAACATGGTGGCCAAGCGAAGTTGAAACATTTTATTTGACTTTTCTTGTGATTTAACCATCTGAGCGCAGTGAAATGTGGTAAGTATACATATTGTAATGCACTGGCATCTAATTAAGTTCATTTGTTTACATAACCTCAAGATGGTGGCTGTGCGAAATTTTAAAATTAAGTTTTTATTTCTTGTGTCGTAATCATGCGATCGAAGTGAAAGTTTGAATAATGAAGCTACGCAATAATTTTCCTTTAATGGTACATATCTCTATGGCCTATACATATAACAATCCAAAATGGCCGGCATCCAAAATATTTTGAAGGTTCTCAAATCTACGAATCTTTTACAGCAATCAAACTGTTATTTTTTTAAATGTTCATAGAGGCTATGAACATAAGTTCACCTATATGACCTGATGAGCACAAATCCAAAATGGCGGCGACGCGAAGTATAAATATTTAATTTAAATGGACGTTTCTCGCGATTTAACCATTCCAGTGCAGTGAAATTTTGCACGTTAAATGCTTATACAAATGTTAATCCACTGGCATCTAATTTATTTCAATTGTTTTCATAAACGCAAGATGGCAGCTGTGCTAAATTTTAAAATCTCGCTTTTACTTCTTGTGTCCTAATCATGCGATTGAAGTCTGAGTACCACACGTACACAATAATCTTCATGTAATAGTACATACATAAAAATCCAACCTGGCGACCAACTGAAATATTTAGACGGTTCTCAATATCTACGAATCTATCACAACAATCAAACTGAAATTTTGTATGTTGATAGAGGCAATTAACATGAGTAGGATATATAAACAAGATGTTCAGTTAAGAACATATAGCCTACTTTCTCCTAAATGTATGAGTATAGTTATAACTCGTTGTTATTATCAAAGAGTATAATAGAATCATTTCATGGTTGAAGACCTTAGAAACTATTTACCTCTACCAAACGCCAACACCTAGATAAGAACTGCTACCATCATTGAAGAAAGAAAGAAAGAAAGAAAGAAAGAAAGAAAGATAAGAAATATCGCAAGAATGTTATGGATCTGGAGACATAATCGACCGGACTGGCTGCGTGGCTCAGCGGTAACGTTCTCGCTTGCTGGGCCCTAGGTTGCAGGTTCATATCCTGGTGCAGTCAGCTGGCATTTGAGAGTGCACAAATGCGAGGGAGCCGTGTCAGTACATTTACTGGCACGTTAAAGATCCCCTTCGGGCCAAAATTCCGGCATCCCGGCGTCTCTAAAAGCAGCAGTAGTTAAAAGGGACGTAAAACCAATAACATTATTATTATTATTATTATTATTACATAATCGACCTGCCGTGGGCAACATCCAACTTTGAGTTGAGGCATGTCTTTACACGTCTGGTTGTGCATGGCTTTCACAACCCTAATTGAATTAACAAATCTTTCCATGACCCTACAGAGACGTGTGTATACAAACTATGTGGGTATTTTCGATTGCTATTTGCCTGAAATGAAAGTATTAATTAATAACCTGAACTAGCACCAACGGCTAGAATTCAGTTACTATGTGAAATCGTTTTGTTCTTTACTTCAAATAACATTTTCAAATAACGCACAATAGGCTGTTACAAACCCTTTAAAATAAAAAGAAAAAATGTATCGTAGTATCATCTTGTCATTCTTCAAATTCGATGCGCATAGAATGCCAATGGTATAGTAATCAATGGAGTCCCACGTAGACCAGTCGTGACATCTAGTGGAGAAGTATCGAACAATATAATCCTAACAGGGCGAGTGCATTCTAGCGGCCATTAGAAGAAACTTTTCAATAAAATCTGGTCGGCGTGCAGTTACCTTTTTGGCTGCTAGATGTCTCGAGCAAATCTGCTGGCGAATTATGTTTTAATTAAATATATATTTTCCACCATAATATGCACAATATAACGCTTATTTTTAAAACGTCTTGAGTCAATACAAAACAATACATATATAAAATTTCAAGCAAAAAAAACTAACTCTGATGGGGTATGAACCATAGGCATATGAGCGATAGGCGAACGCTTTACCACTGAGCAAATTGTGCCAACGAACACCGTCCTATATAACATGACTTACATAGAACTTGTTAGCAAATAATGATTTATACTAAACGATTTCATCAGTGGAGTATATTATTTATATATAAAGCATTTCATACAAAGTTTATTTGTTTTGTATCAGTACGCTATATTGCATGCAATACTCAAATTAGTGAAATATAAGTCAGGCACAAGATATCCGCTGCCACCTGGTCAAATAACCGAGACGACTCAGCTTTTTAAAATCACGTCTGCACTATAGTATTACAAAATAAACTTTTAATTTCGAACGTGCCTCGACCTTGAGAACAGTTAAAACGATTCTCGGCTCGATAATCGGAACTGGTGGGTCCCATGATATGGATTATAAAGTTTGCATAATTCGCACGGCCGCCGTCCTGAAATGGTATGGCGGATGACCTTGTAGTTTGGTCACAAGACGCGTCCTGTATGAAGGTATGTTGTTACCAAATTTGGTAGATATCGGATGATGTGGTTAGTCGTTATTTGATTTTACGTTTTGACCGTTTGAGTGGCCGCCATTCAGTTTTGGTAAAGATGGCGGCGATATAAAACATGACACTAAGGTGCCCTTTGCTTGTTCTACCTCTGTACCAAATTTCGTTCAATTCGGTTTCACCGTGTTCGAATTGATAGGGGGGGACAGACAGAGTACACACACTCACACACACGGACTCTCTCTCTACACACACACACACAGACAGACACACATTTTTTGGCCCTGTAGTGATCTCATAAGTCTTTCATTTTTTGCAAAAATCGAAAGTAGGCTAAAAATAGGCGGTATAGTTCTTCACGGAACTTCTTGTTTTTAATAGTGTTTCTATTTGACTCTGAGGGTAGGATTTGGGATGATGGTGGGCATGATTTGTTACAAACCCGGCACTTGCCTGGAGTAGTATAGATCGCGATACCATGCAGTGCCTTGCACTACCTTACAAATAATGGCGGCATTCATGACGTCATTAATGACACTAAAGTTTTAAACGATTCGTATATGTTCAACTCTATGTTTTAAGATCGCAAGTTCAACCCCGCCCGAAGTCGTCAGATTTTTTAAGAGCGTTAAAATTCTTCAGTATGCCTTCCTTCGGAGGGGATGTAAAGCCAGCAGTCCCATGTTATAGATTTATGGCATATGAAAGAACATTCCACTAACTAAACTTGTGTGAAGCTAAATTGTAGATTAGATTTAGTTGAAACGCTCTATCAAAGTTCCAACGTTCACCACTAGTCGTCAGTGACATCTTGTAGCGATAGTTGGAACTACTTGATATTGAACGGAACTTTTAGTTCACGCCATGTGTGTCCGCATTGAAACAGCTACAGCCTTTGACGAGCCGAACTTGTCCTCGGACACTCCCGGCACTGAAGACCATACGCTAAATGAATAAATATAAACAATAACTTCACCTGGAGCTTACGCCCCAGACCTTCTTTTCTGTAGTACAAGCAGTAGGCCTAGCGGCCAGACAGTCGTTTAACCGAGTAGAGGCCAATGGTTTCGTCTCACCATGGCTTGGAAGAGCACAGTGCATTTTTTCAAATAAATTGATCAACTAAAAGTAATTGATGATCATTAGTTACTTCCCAATAACACCTCGCACTCGAACACGTGTGTCTACATCAGCATGTAACGACGCACTGTTCGATACCTCACACAGATATGCAATATAAAATCAAACAAACGAAAATAAACGTCCGCACGTCTTC
This sequence comes from Meconema thalassinum, assembly GCA_946902985.2. Classification (NCBI taxonomy): domain Eukaryota; kingdom Metazoa; phylum Arthropoda; class Insecta; order Orthoptera; family Tettigoniidae; genus Meconema; species Meconema thalassinum. The sequence continues at coordinate 71,136,504 of OX336399.1, read as the reverse complement.
CGAAACGTCATAGACTACTCTAAAATAATCCACTAGACACAAATGTATCGCAGAATATACTTCAACCAGAAGGGGGAAGGCACGTGATACGACAATAAGGATGACAACCTCACGGGAGGCGATTTATTTATTTATTTATCGTAAGCCTCCGTGGCTTAGGCGGCAGCACGCCGGCCTCTCACCGCTGGGTCCGTGGTTCAAATCCCGGTCACTCCATGTGAGATCTGTGCTGGACAAAACGGAGGCAGACAGGTATTTCTCCGGGTACTCCGGTTTTCCATGTCAAAATTTCATTCCAGCAACACTCTCCACTATCATTTCATTTCATCTGTCATTAATTTAATCATTGCCCCAGAGGAGTGCGTCAGGCCTCGGCAACCGGCACAGTCCATATCCTCGCCGCTAGATGGGGGCTTCATTCATTCCATTCCTGACCCGGTCGGAGACTGGAAGCAGGCTGTGGATTTTCATTTATTTATTTATTTATCGTATGGCTTTTAGTGCCGGGAGTGTCCGAAGTCATATTCGGCTCGCCAGAGGCTGTAGCTGCTTCTAGTGGACACCCATAGGGTGAGTTACAAGTTCCATTCAATTTCAAGTAGTTCCTACTATCGCTACCAGCGGTCAATGATACCCAGTGGTGAACGTTGGAACTTTGATAGAGCGTTCCAACGAAATCTAACCTAGAAATTTAGTTTAGTCTGTGGAAGGATCTTTTACATGCCATAAATCTATGACATGGGACCGCCGGCTTTACTTCCCCTCCGAAGGACGGCATACTGAAGGATTTTAACGCTCTTAAAAAATCCGACGACTACGGCCGGGTTTGAACCCGCGATCTTGGGCACAGCAGGTCAGTATGCTACCAACTACGCCACCAAAGCCGCGATAAATAGTGATGAAACGAATAAGTTTGATTGGGTGAAATTGCAAAGGATTTGAAAGACAGCAGCTGTGGCCTATTCAAATAGGTAGTACTGATTGCGATACGAACGAACGATTCAATTTTCTTTAGTACATAATTTTTTTTTATTTAGTCAATTTACCCTCTAGGTTGGTGGATCCCACGGACTCAGCGAGTAAACTCACCACTACCGCCTCTATGGGCAATGTCCTGGAGCTTGGAACATCTGGTCGGAATGGATACAACTGGGGAGGTGTGATCAGCACTTCGCCCCGGCGGCCTCACCTGCAAAGCCAACAGGGGCCTCATGAGGGATGGGAACGGATGGAAGATTGGGATGGATACGCTAGGAAGAGGGAAGGAGGCGGCCGTGGCCTTACAGTAGGTACCATCCCGGCATTTGCCCGAAGACGAAGTGGGAAACCACGGAAAACCACTTCGAGGATGGCTGAGGGGGAATCGAACCCCCTCTACTCATTTGGGCCACCCGAGGCTGAGTAGACCCCGTTCCAGTCCTCGTACCACTTTTCAGTGGCAGAGCCGGGAATCGAACCCAGGACCTCCGGCGGGGCGGCAGCTAACCATGCTGACCGCTACGCTACGGAGGCGACCTTTAGTACATAAACTTGGCAAAATACCCTATCAAATGAAGTAAAATAAATCAGAAAATGACATAGTAATACTGTAGACGTTTACTCCTCCACTGACCATAACTCACCTTGCCTCTGTAGGTAAAATTCCAGGTGAGTTCGCTATTCTGCGCGTGAATTATTGTCAAGACAGTAGTGCCAACCCCGCGCATAAACGAAGTAGCGCCCTGATCATTCGATACTGCTCATTTGCAAGGACACCTTAACCCCAGCAATACCAACGAGGGGGGGAGGGGGGGGGGTTTCATGCCCACAAGTTCCATACTTTTTACAGTTTATTAATGGTATTCCCTTTCTACGTTTACTGTTCAGAAAGTTGTCAGCGGCTTCGGTAGCATGCTGAGCTTCTATGCCCAAGATCGCGGGTTCAAATCCCGCCGAATTCGGCGGATTTTTTACGAGCGTTAAAAATCCCTCAGTATGCCCTCCTTCGGAGGGGAAGTAAAGCCGGCAGTCCCATGTCATAGATTTATGGCATGTTAAAGAACATTCCACTAATTACACCTGTGTGAAACTAATTTGTATAGGTTAAGAATGTAAACAACGCTCTTAGGTTCCTACGTTCGTTGCCAAGAGCAGACTGCGTTGGCGTCTGGTAGCTAAGTTCTGAACTTGTAGTTGTTGACGGTGGGGTTTGGCGGCAAAAGTAGGAACTATATGAAAAATTCAAAAGTCTGCAGTCCTTACATGAATTAAAAGCTGATAACACACACTAATAGAGTCATCACAATTAACACCGGTTATCAGACAGATTCTACACACACCCAAAGTACACGGGGCTACATGACCGCGTTGTCACAGCCCCTAAACTTAAGAACCAAGTTATTGTCCATTTTTAATCCGGTTACCTAACCACACTTTTTTTAATTTTAATTCTTGTATATGATATTAAATTTTTTCTTTTGGTGGGCACAGAAAGCCCCCCTTGGGAGTTGGTGTGCCTTGTCATACTGTGCACTGTGGTAAGGGCAAAAGTATAACAAGATGTTCAGTAAAGAACATACAGCCTACTTTCTCCTAAATGCATGGGTATAGTTGTAACTCTTTGTCCTTTTTAAGGAGTATAATAGAATGTTCGTTGTAGTAGCTTGTTGAAATACAACGTGTTATACGGATATTAAACACGAATATGATGTGCCCATTGCTAGTGCTACCTCTGTACAAAATTTCATTCAGTTCGGTTTCACCGTGTTTGAATTGATATGGTGAATAGATTTGCACACATACATGGCCACTATCTGCAAACTATTGGGCTGATGACCTTGTAGTTCAGACAAAAGATGCTTCCAACAAAAAGGTATGTTGTTGCAAAATTTGGTAGGGATCAAATAAGTAGGTTAGTCGTAATTTGATTTAAGCTCTTAATATTTGGGTGGCCGCCATTATGTTTTCGTCAAGATGGCGGCGATATAAAACATGACACTGAGGTGCTCTTTGCTAGTGCTACCTCTGTACCAAATTTCGTTCAATTCGGTTTCACCGTGTTGAAATTGATAGGGGGGGACCGACAGTCAGATTACACACACACACACACACACAGACACACACACAGACAGACAGACAGACACACAATTTTTCGCCCTGTGTTGATCTCATAAGTCTACTTTCATTTTTTGCAAAAATCGAAAGTAGGCTAACAAAGTTATCAAAACCACCATAATTTGTTCTGTTTGCAAGAGGTACACATGCAGAAACCACAGTAAAGAACAGTCGTATGTTCCACGTTTATTAAAGATGGCGAAGAGTATGAACAGTGAATAATTTACTTTCTGAAATTATTCCTCTTTCATGATTTTTTGATTTTGTTTGCAACTGTTGTTAATTAAGCTATATTTTGCCATTTAAGGGTCAAAATACAAGATATGTTGATTATAGGATAATGAAAATCACACAAAAGGAATTTATCATGGTGGTCACTTAATACCCCTTCCCCCCTCCCCCTCCGTTGGTAGCACTTGGTTTGAAAAATAGCATGGTATTGCTAGCCCGACCATTCAAACCTTCGTTTTGCCCAATCCAATGGTTTTTGACAATGGTTACAGCCTAACGCGTCCAGACCAATGTTTAGTTTTATCAAAGGTGATTTTGTATTCCACATGTTGGCAATGCGCCTTGTTGACAGTAGAACGAGATTCAAGCGCCGTTGGAACATGGCTGCTGTTGTTAAAAGAGCAATAAATAAAAACACATAATTACGTAATTTAGCACAAATGTCAGGTGCAGTATCGACCAGGGTTACTAATTTGAATAGGTAAGGTCCACCAGAAGATGAAACAAGGTATGTAACAGCCATGATTATGTCTGATGCTAGTGTAAAAGCTACGTTCTTGTCTCACTCAGAATTAATTTAAATGACATTTTCCTGGCTTTTGCCTGGACTTGAAAATGGAAAACCACAGAAAAACACTTACAAAATGGTTGACGGTGAGGTTCGATACCACTTGTATTTTAAGTGGAAGATAGCCTTGCCTTGTGGTCTCACTTGTGTACATTTGCAGACTGCTGTATATTCCCCACTCTTTGTTGATAGATACATTGGTTGCTTATTCAATAAACATAATCATGTTGACACAACGAGTTGAATGGTAAGCTTCGTCATAAGCCATTCAGTTAATTTCAAAACACTAGCAACGACACCACCATGGGTTCACAACTAGTGGAATGCTGTTGTTGTTGTTGTTGTATAATAATGTTATACGACTTACGTCCCTTTTAACTACTCTGCCTTTTCGCGGTAGGCTACCGGAAATTTTCCCCGAAGGGATCTTTAATGTGCCAGTAAATCAAATGACATGCCTCCCTCACATTTGCGCACCCGTAAATGCCAGCTGACTGCGGCAAGATTCGATCCTGAAACCTTGGGAACAGCAAGCGCGAAAGTTACCGCTGAGTCACGCAGCCAGCCTTTTGTTGTTGTTGATTATTTAGGAATGTTGCGAGATCGTGGTCATGTATCCCCATCTACTTGGGTGCGTGTAGAACTAGTCTTATAACCTGCGTAAATGTTATGCCTGTAGTGTACTATTGTATGTATTTGTAATCACGGTAGAAATTGATTAGGAAGTGGCCGTGGCCTTGACTATCACCACGGAGTTCCAAGTTCGATTTCCAGCTCCACTAGGAATTTTAATTCAAATCTGAGGGCTTTAAATGAGCCTCGTGATGAAGAACTGAGAATAGCTGGGTTCGATTCCTACCTCACCCCTCTTAGAGGTGGTTTTCCACTTCTATTGCAGGCAAATGCTTGGAAGGTGCCAAACTTAAAGCCAAGGCCACCACCTTTCCAATCCCAGATTCATTTACAAATTCACTCAACACTACAACTATCACAAAGACAGAGGTTATCAGACAGATTGCACTCAGTCACACCGAAACACATGACCCTGATGACGCAAAGTTCCTAAATGAAACAACTACAACAACAACATCACTTTGATGTAGAATTTTCTCTGTAACATTCATTTGTTATTATCATCTCTACCATTCAGGTTAAACAACAATAATAAACACGAGTATTAGAAACGACAATGTGCTATTATAAAGAAGGAAGGGCACTTACCATTACATCATGTTCTCGCATCAAACAACTCCTAATCATCTAATGAAAGCAGCCCCATACGACCACGACTCCAAGGGTAGCATTCACTGTTCTGAATGTTAAGGCGACAATACAAAAAATGAGTGATTGGATTTCAAATTTAAGACCACTCGTAACTTTTTAGCACTGAATGTTAAGAGGAACACACGTGGTCCCAACACGACCGGTTCTCACTATTGGTGCGGTCACGTCTCGGAGCGAACTGATTGCGTAGATATACCGCAGTACGTGGAAGAAGTCGTGCCACTCAACGAACAGTTACTACCCTCATTTTACAACTAGCATTTTCCATGAATATCCTCAAACGTTCATGGCATTTGTAGACTTAGAAAAGGCTTTTGATAACGTTGATTGGACTAAATTGTTTGACATTTTGAAATCTATTGGAATAAAGTACAGGGATAGGAGGGTGATATACAATCTGTACAGAAACCTTACAGCAGTCATTCGAGCTGAAGGACATGAGAGAGAAGCTGGTATTCAGAAAGGTGTAAGGCAAGGCTGCAACTTACACCCATACTTTTCAATCTTTACATTGAACAAGCAATGAAGGAAATTGGAGAAAAAATTTAAAGTGGGAGTGAAGATTCAAGGAGAAATAATTTCAACTTGGCCGACACGCCTGAGGATTTGAATGAGTATTTGAATGGTATGGACTCCGTCTTACGGAAAGAATACATGATGAAAATTAATAAATGTAAAACAAAAATACTGGAATGCAGCCGAAATAAATCAGAAACCTCTATGGAGATCAAATTGGCAGGTGAAAAGCTGAAGGAAGTAGGAGACTTCTGTTACTTAGGAAGCAAAATAACCAGTGATGGAGGAAGCAAAGAGGATATAAAAAGTAGGTTGGCTCAGGCAAGGAAAGCATTTCTACAAAAAAGGAATCTGTTGACATCGAATATAGATTTAGGTATTAGGAATACATTTTTGAAAGCCTTTGTCTGGAGTGTGGCACTCTATGGAAGTGAAACTTGGACTATTAGTGCAGCAGAAAAGAGGAGAATTGAAGCATTCGAAATGTGGTGTTACAGGAGAATGATGATCAGATGGGAGATAGGGTTACAAACGAAGAGGTATTAAGACGAGTGGAAGAGGAGAGATGTTTCTGGCGACTGCTAATGAAGAGAAGAGATAAGTTAGTAGCACACATACTAAGACACCCAGGAATAGCAAGCTTAGTTATGGAAGGAAGGGTCGAGGACAAGAATTGTAGGGGTAGACCAAGGTTAGAATATGTTAAACAGATTGCCTCGGATGTAGGGTGTGGTAGCTATGTAGAGATGAAACGATTAGCTCATGACAGGGAGGCATGGAGGGCTGCATCAAACCAGTCAAAATACTGGAGACTCAAACAACAACAACATCCTCAAATGGCGCATTGGTCAAGGTGGTGTGAAATTTGCCCCTTGGCTCATGATCACGAGATCAACGGTCATGTGAAGCTGCAAACATACGTACGTACTTACAGTACCTACTTCGTTCTTTCTTTTCTAGTTGGACCACCTCGTGGTGTAATGACTAGCATTCTTGGCTGTTACCCCAGAGATACGGGATTGATTCACGGCACCAGCAAGGAATGTAATTCTGGTCTAATAGCTGGAACGGGGTTACACCCAGTCTTGTGAGGTACAACTGAGAAGAAGCGGGTTCGATTCCAACCTCAGCCATCCTGGAAGTACAGTAGTTTTCCGTGTTTGCCCACTTCTACTCCAGGCAAATGTTGACCACGGCAGTGGCTTCGGTGGCGTAGTCGGTAGCATGCTGAGCTTCTATGCCCAAGATAGCGGGTTCAAACCCGGCCGAAGCCGTCGGATTTTTTAAGAGCGTTAAAAATCCCTCAGTATGCCTTCCTTCGGAGGGGAAGTAAAGCCGGCGGTCCCATGTCATACATTTATGGCATGTTAAAGAATCTTCCACTAATTACACCTGTGTGAAGCTAAATTGGATAGGTTAAGAATATTTCTTGCTCTTAGGTTTCTACGTTCGTTGCCAAGAGCCGACTGCGGTGGCGTCTAGTAGCTAAGTTCTGAACTTGGCCTAGTAGTCGTTGACGGTGGCAATTGGCGGCATTACAGTAGTCGCATATGATGTGTAACATGTGACAAGTTATCCTACTATGTGTGTCCCGGGAGCGCGAATCCCTTGTTGACAGTGAACTCTGTTGGTCATTGAAATAACTACTCGTAAACTCCAGAGCCATATCCTGACCGAAATGAATCATAATTGTTATTTGCCGTGACGGAAGCAATCCACTGCCTTCTTGATGCGAGGTGCGCTCTATACCGGCCAGTTAGTGAACTCATGCCAGCGATGTTATTGAAAATGGCCTCGTTTTGACGATCAGCGCACTGCCAAGTTTAGGTGCGATTAAAAATTAGTTGTGCGGAAGGTATATTAAATGTGTTTCTCCCAGTGATATGTTTAGACCAACGAAGTTTCAATTATTGTTAGTAGTCGGCGTTAATATACTGAATTTCTACGTTGTATGGAGTGTTTGTTGATGCGATATAGATTCCTCATAGCCACATGGCCGACAGTACATCGAGTGCTTACATTAAATAAGAATACAGCAAAAGTAATTTAATAAATCGTAATTGTTTTCAGCAAATATGGTATAATGAATATTTTCACACCAAAGAACGACAACTTGAAGATGATTTATTGTGGAAATTCTTTAATGGGGCCTCCAAACCTTGAGGTAAACCGTATGCGATTTACACTCCACAGTCACATGGCCTACAGTACGTCGTTGTACCGATCTCCGCCATTGTTTCCGTCCAATGCACTTTCTTCCCATCCACTTCCGTCTCTTTTCCGAAATCACTCCCACAATAATGTCCAGCTACCGAGTGCCACAAAAATATCCAGATACCGAGTGGAAAGATGTTACACATCAAAAACTTTCACGTACATAGGTAGAACCGAACATATTCATAAGTTTGTCGGTCTCGTGATGAAGGCGACGAAATTCATTATGGGGAAAGGTTTCGTAGAATTCGGTCAAGTTTCTTGCAAAGAACTTGTCCCTAAACCGAGCATTGCAGTGTAAATCAATTAATTCCAATTGTAAGTTAGTTTGTGCGCTATTCACTGAGATAACAAGAAGTTCCGTGAAGAACTATACAGCCTACTTTTCATGCCAATGATTATTCTACAGAATATGAACCTATCTAGAATAATGACGAAATTAAGTTGCTAATATCGAAATTTCCAATTAGTTCGAAATACTGTATACCTGGCATAATGTATCCTAATAGAGCACTACAGTTGGCAGCCCTGATGACTGAATATATTCTTAGTTCCGTCTCTTAAGGTACAAAATACAAAATTTGGTTGAAGTCCAATGAATAGCATGGACGTTACATGCAGTTAAACATTGGATCTAACAGCGCGCGTAAAATCATGTTGGCAACAATGTCATGCATGTATTGGTCAGAAATAATCTGAAATAATATGATCTATTGTTGTGCCAATTTTGAATGAAATCCATTAGTTAGTATAGAAGTTACATGCATTTTAAAATTGGACCTATCAGCAGGCTTAGAATCATGTTGGCAGCACTGACGTATATTAGTTACTCCAAATTCGTCTAGAATGCCAGGTACTATACGTGTGCAAAGTTTAGAGCTATTGGCTTGCATACTTTCTGATATATTGATATTAGGGTAACAAAAATAGGGACAGCACATATTAACAGTTGGCAGCACTGGTTGCTCCTTAGAATACGCATAGTCATATCTGTTATGGTACACATAGCACATACGAAATTTGGTTGAAATCCAAATGATAGTATGGAAGTTACATGTATTTAAAGTTGGACCTGTCAGCAGGCTTAGAATCATGTGGTAGCACTGACGTATATAAGTTACTCCAAATTAATATAGAATGTCAGGGACTATACGTGTGCATAGTTTAAAGCTGTCGGCTTGCATACTTTCTGATATATTGGTATTAGGATAAAATAAATTAGGAGCATTTATTAACAGTTGGCAGCCCTGGTAGGTCTCAAGAATACGCTCAGTCATATCTGGTTATGTACACATACAACATACGAAATTTGGTTGAATTCCAATTGATAGTATAGAAGTTATATGCATTTAAAAATTGGACCTATCAGGAGGCTTATAATCATTTTGGCAACACTGCCATGTTTAGCCTCCTGGAAATTAAACTGAAATATTATGATCTGTACGTGTGCCAATTTTGAAATAGCTCCCATTCATACTTTCCATGATATCCAACATGGAGCTCAAATTTCAATTGCGATTTTTTAGCAGTTGGTAGCACTGACATCATTTTCAAATATGGCCGTGAGATATTCAGGTATAGACCTTTACTCCTACCAAATTTTGTTTCGATTGCTGCAGCCGTTTAGGAGTTGATAGGGGGGGGATACACACACAGCCAGACAGACAGACAGAAGGACAGACAGACAGACAGACAGACAGACATTTGCCCGATCTCATAAGTCTACATTTTCCTCATTTTTTGCAAAATGTGAAAAGTAGGCTAATATTTGACCATGGCCTCCTCAAATACCCCACTATGACAGTGGCCACGCAGTGAAATTTAAAATAGAAGGCCGTGGAAGTCAGCGCAGGTGCGATGCTATCCTTACCTAATTGGCCACACAACTGTTTCTTGAGCTCTGAATTGTGGAAGAAACTGTTTCACAATGAGAAACAGTGTTTTAATGACCCTCATTATGGCACAGTTTTCTGACATATAATATTCACATTTCGACATCATCGAACATAAAAGATATTACACTCTTACGTCAGGCATATATAGATTCAGAGAATGTTAGGGGAAATGCATTCCTCTTAAGTCAGGCACATACATATTCAGAGAATGTTAGAAGAAAGACGTTCCTCTACACTAGCCTAGTATTTAAGCTGTTGCCCCAGAGGTCCGGGTTCGATTCCCCGCACTACTAAGAATTTCAATTCTAATGGCTGGAACGGGGTGCACTTATCCTCGTGAAACAAAACTGAGAAGAGGTGGGTTCGATTCCCATCTCAGACATCCTGAAGGTGGTTATTCAGTGGTTTCCCCACTTCTACTGCACGTAAATGCTGGGATGGTACCAAACTCAAGGCCACGGCTCTTCCTACCCAAATCCTTGACTGGCTGCGTGGCTCAGCGGTATCGTTCTTGCCTCCTGTGCCCAAGGTTGCAGGATCGAATCCCGGCGCAGTCAGCTGGCATTTGCGGGTGCGCAAATGCGAGGGAGCCATGTCAGTAGTATTACTGGCACGTTAAAGATTCCCTTCGGGGCAAAATTCTGGAACCCCAGCGTCTCTACAGTAAAAGCCACAGTAGTTAAAAGGGACGTAAAACCAATAACATTATAACCATATTCTATCTTAAATAAAAATACACACATTACAGCAAACATTACAATGACACAGGTTATCCGACAAATTCTAATAATATTTATTATGTTATATGTTTTACGTCCCTTTTAACTACTGCGGCTTTTGAAGACGCTGGGGTGCCAGAATTTCGCCCCGAAGGGGATCTTTAACGATACAGTAAATCTATTGACACGGCTACCTCGTATTTGCGCTCCATGAAATGCCAGCTGACCGTGTCAGGATTCGATCCCGCAACCTTGGGCACAGTAGGCAAGAACGTTACCGCAGAGCCACGCAGCTAGCTCGACAAATTCTGCACACACCATAGTCCACGAAGTTACATGCCCACAATGTCACAAAGCCCTTAAAGAATCATCAACAAAGACAATTGCTCTGTTGAGGCTCATATAATTTTATGTAAAAATATTTGTAGTTGATTAAGCTGTTACAATGAGAAGTTATCATACACAATATATTTCTAAAATATCCCCAATAATTCTACAATAAATACTTATATAATAAAAGCTCTATAGGGTCTTCCACTCCACTCTATGATCTGAAAAAGAGCAACTTATTATCTTATTATATAACTAGTTGATACCCGTCAAAACATGACGGCCATTGGGAAAATATTTACTGAAGATTCTCTTATATGCATTTTTTGAACGATTACTTATTGACACTTGCGATTTTAAGGCCGTCGAAAGATCGACTTCGCAACATATAACTAGCCATGACTGAAACCTTGATGAGGCAAATAGAGACCTACACGTTCCAGGGTTTCCCCTTGAGCTTTATTGTTTGTGATAAAGTACGTCAAGCGAATTGGAAATTTGAAATGTTTTATCGGAAAATGTTAAATCAAGTCGAAGGATTATAGGGTGAGTGCACCTATGGTTGAATGGTTACGCGTGGAAGAACAGTATCAAATTAGGTTAAGTTGATAAGGTTTAGTAGGAAGGCAAACCTGAACATGAAACGCGCCTTGTGCCAAGATGCCGTAAGACTCTTCAACTACAGGAGATGCCTTACGGCATCTTGGCACAAGGCTCATTTCATGTTCAGGTTTGCCTACCTACTGAACCTTATCTACTTGACCTTATTGGATACAAGCGCGGGAGCGACAAACATTGCTAATATTTTCATTTTAAAGACACTCTGCAAATCTACATGCCAAGAGCTATCGTTAAAATGCATTACGAAGTCAATCAGTTAAGATTTTTTCTCAATCTCGCGGTAACGAAAATCACCTTAGTGTATTGAAAAAATCCACAGCCTGCTTCCAGTCTCCGACCGGGTCAGGAATGGAATGAATGAAGCCCCCAACTAGCGGCGAGGATATGAACTGTGCCGGCTGCCGAGGCCTGACGCACTCCTCTGGGGCAATGATTAAATGAATGACAGATGAAATGAAATGATAGTGAAGAGTGTTGCTGGAATGAAATTTTTGACAGGGAAAACCGGAGTACCCGGAGAAAAACCTGTCTGCCTCCGTTTTGTCCAGCACAGATCTCACATGGAGTGACCGGGATTTGAACCACGGACCCAGCGGTGAGAGGCCGGCGTGCTGCCGCCTAAGCCACGGAGGCTTACCTTAGTGTATTAAATATATAAATATGCTAAGGTGTATGTTTCACAAAACTCAAGCTCCTAAACCAGAGGGAGTTAGAAGGTCTGGTTCGTCAAATTCGTCTCAATAGTACAGGAAAAATCTTGCATTTCTTGAAATGTCAACGGAAATATATTTATTTGTTTATAAATTGCTTTTAAACAAATAAACAAGACGATAGCCCCTGACCGAACTGTGTCGCGGCCTGCCCGCATAGCACTTGGGCCGGGCGGGTAGTCTGTACACATGGGGCACACACAACCTATTATGCGCGAGTTTTCGCACCGGTCCGCTAGTTTTGATTATTATCATTGTGACTATTGCTATTATTATTTTATTCATTCAACAGAAGTGCTTGCGTTGATTATTCTGTCAGCGTCTATTCAATTCCGATCTGTTTTGGTTTTGTCGCAAACATGTTATCAGTGCCTGAGTTTCAACATCACACACTGTGGATCTAGTGAAAATGTTGGGAGTTACAGAGAGTCAAAAAGCGCATTGAAGCTTTACATCCGATATCACTCATGGCACTGAATAAATAACCAGTACTGGGGATTGCGGCAAATGGACATCCGTCTGTGGAAATCTATTGAATGCTATCCGGAGCGAAAACTGCGGTAAAGCTTTGTGTATCCAGCAGTAAATATGGAATCTCTGTGTACATTACGCTATAAACAGTATTCACATTGATATTTAGAATATATCTGTGGAAATGAGCTCGGGTCCTGACGTTGATCTCCTTTACAGACTAATTTTCATATTGTGTAACAAGAATCTCGCTGAAGAACTAAAGGAGAAAATATGTTAATACAGTATTTAAGTTTGCTGATATTGTTTTCATAGACAATTCACCAGAGGATTATTACGAGTTTTTAAATGGTGTGGTCTCCTACTTAAGGAATTAACGAAACTTATTAATTAAATGTTAAACAAAAACAAGATGTTCAGTATAGAATATATAGCCTACTTTCTTCTAATTGCATGGGTATTGTTATAACTCTTTGTCCTTTTCAAGGAGTATAATTGAATGTTGGTTGTAGTAGCTTGTTGAAATACAACGTGCTATACGGATGTTAAACATAAAAATGAGGTGCCCTTTGCTAGTGCTACCTCTGTAAAAAAAAAGTCATTCAATTCGGTTTCACCGTGTTTGAATTGATACGGGGAATCGATTTGCACACATACATGGCCGCTATCTGCAAACTATTGGGCTGATGACCTTGTAGTTCAGTCAAAAGATGCTTCCCACAAAAAGGTATGTTGTTGCAAAATTTGGTAGAGATCAAGTAATTAGGTTGGTCGTAATTTGATTTAAGCTCTTAACATTTGGGTGGCCGCCATTCCGTTTTCGTCAAGATGGCGGCGATATAAGACATGACACTGAGGTGCCCTTTGCTAGTGTTACCTCTGTACCAAATTTCGTTCAATTCGGTTTCACCGTGTTTGAAAAGATAGGGGGAATCGATTTGCACACATACATGGCCGCCATCCGCAACTTATTGGGCTGATGACCTTGTAGCTTGGTCCATGTATGCTTTATACACAAAGGTATAATGTTGCAAAATTTGGTAGAGATCAAATGATAAGGTTGGTCGTAATTTGATTTAAGCTTTTGACATTTGGGTGGCCGTCATTACGTTTTCGGCAAGATGGCGGCGATATAAAACATGACACTGAGGTGTCCTTTGCTAGTACTATCTCCGTACAAAATTTGGTTAAATTCGGTTTCACCGTGTTTGAATTGATAGGGGGAATCGATTTGCACTCATACATGGCCGCCATCCGCAAAGTATTCATCAGATGACCTTGCAGTTTGGTCAAAAGATTTTCCATACATAAATGTATAATGATGCAAAATTTTGTAAAGACCAAATGATTAGGTTGGTCGTAATTTGATTTAAGATTTTAATATTTGGGTGGCCGCCATTACGTTTTCGTCAAGATGGCGGCGATATAAAACACGACACTGAGGTGCCCTTTGCTAGTTCTACCTCTCTACCAAATTTCGTTCAAATCGGTTTCACCGTGTTTGAATTGATCGGGGGGTGGAACGAACATACAGAGTCCACTCACACACACACCTACACACATACACACACAGACTCACACACATTTTTTCTCCCTGTGTAGATATCATAAGTCTACTTTCATTTTTGCAAAAATCGAAAGTAGGCTAATATTGGAATGCTGCCGAATGAAAACAGAAATCCCCATTGACCTCAAATTCGCAGGTGAGAAGCTAATGAAAGTAGGATACTTCTGCTACTTAGGAAGCAAAGTAACCTGTGATGGACGAAGCAAATAGAATATAAATAGTAGGTTAGGACAGTCAAAGAAAGCATTTCTACATAAAAGAAATCAGTTGACATCAAATATACCGTAGACTTACGTATTAGAAAGTCATGTTTGAAAGCAATTATATAGAGCGTGGCACTTTATGTAAGTGAACCTTCCACTGTTGGCGCAGCAGCAAAGAGGAGAATAGAAGCATTTGAAATGTGGTGTTACAGGAGAATGATGAAGATCAGATGAGTAACAAATGAAGAGGTATTAAGACGAGTGAGAGAGGAGAGATTTTTCTGGCTTCTGCTAATGAAGAGAAGAGATAGGTTGGTAGGACACATAATTTAGACATCCAGGAATAGCAGCAAACTTAGTTATGGAAGGGAGTGTCAAAGAAAAATCTGCAGGGGTAGACCAAGGTTAAAATGTGTTAAACAGATTGTGTTTGTGTTTGTATTGTTACGTGTTGCCCCTAGCGGCAAGTTCGTTAACTGGATTACGGTGGGTAGAAGCACAACACAATTGTTCCTTTAAAGAAATGTTAGCGTTATTGCAGGTCAGAAATATACACCGAACAATAAGCCAATAGAAACAATTAGCTGTCTTACAGAAGCTACCTCCTTTATGGAGCTCGACTCACCCTTTCACTTGGTCTTGCAGTTAATCCTCTCGCTAATGAGGTAGACCCGAGTCCTGGCTGGAAATAACTGCACTCAGTCACTCACTGTTTCTGAATACCGTACTACACACTGTTTCGCAATTCACCACAATGACCTCTGTCGCACTGGAAAACACACACTGTTCAAATACACAGTCCCTCCGTATGATTCACACTCCTTCGCTGTCAAGAGAATCAGCCTCACTAGGGTTTCGTAATTTCGCACGCCACGTCACCAACTACTGTCACACTCGCTCAAGAACACTGTTACTCCCTCGCTGGCCAGGTCGCTTTATATAGCGAGGCTGGTGACTCGATTGATGTTTCCAGAGTTAACCAGGGTACACACCTTCTCAAGAATTCTAACACTAGTAGGGCCACGAATATTCGAGTCGGTCTCTTTGTACTGCCTGTCTTCTTGTTGCGCAAATCGCTGGTAACACACAGTCAGGATAGCCTGGGGCCGTCTGAGTCACGCGCGGGGCGACGAAGCTGTCTAGCTTTCGTAACAATATGTAAAGCCTTAAAACCACATAGAATTTGTCATGTAAAGATCGTTTAAACCTTTAGTGTCTTCCATGACGTCATAGACGCCACCATTTTATTACTAGGATAATTTTATAGTGTAATGTATTGCGATCAATACTACCCCAAAAATTTGGACAGTAGTTTCCCTTCGTCCTCGAAGAAGAATAGGAGCGATGTTACAGGGTATTATAACTAGGGCTCGGATTTTTGGGTGCTAAAATCGGGAAAATATTTAATTTTTATGTATTAAAAATAGCTGAAATATGTGACAAAGAAGTAAAAATATTTAATTATAATTTAGTTTATTAATGTGAATTTATGCTATGCCTCACTGTCTACTGAAGAATTACAATAAACAATGACATAACATATTCTGGTTGTCCATAACAAATGACCGACGATTCTCGCGAAACTGCGGCAATATGATTCTTGCCCTTTAGGTGTTGTGTAACCAGAGATCGCTGTTCAGCCTTGATTGCTTTCCCGCATGGTTGGCAGAACAGAACGCCCCCATCAGAAGTAACATTATCCTTAAATTCTGCAACATACTGCTGTAGACGATAACTTGTAGTTGATTTTACTTTAGGCATCGTAGAACTGCCTTACACTTCACAGTGCCAGATATAAACTGCATGTGAGTGACACTGGTTCCAGCTAGCTGAGGGAGAGGAGGTCTAGCAAGTGGTGCTATGGACAAGGAAATCCCCGGCTTCCATAGTGAGTGGCACGGGGCGACAAGTTAACAATAACACAGCTGCAAGCTGACATACCCTCTGCATGAATATTAGATAGTTCACAGGTTCTTCCCCGTTGAAGTAATACAGAACAAAAATGCAATAAAGTGAAAGATCTAGCATATTGTCATTTAGACTTTCACGGCCCGTGTTATTATTCATAATGTTGAATTTTGGGCTTATGCCGTGTTTTATTATATTGCAATTCGACGCGTTTCGAAAGAAACCATGTCTTTCATCGTCAGGAATAATCTGGAATACGACAATGTTGCTAAGAGAAAGCAACGAAGAACATATAGAAGGTGCCCAAAGATGGACGCCATTATAGCCCCATGTTAGGGACAACGGAAAGCAGCAGTGAATTACTTTCTCAGGGTTCTGATAATAGGTAGCCAGGATTCACTGAGATTGTAGCCGGTGTCGCGGTTGAAATTATCTGGGTGTTTACGTATTTCAACCGCCTCCCTGATGATTCTGGGACGATATTGCTTTATACTGCAATTCGACGCGTTTCGAAAGAAACCATGTCTTTCATCGTCAGGAATAATCTGGAATACGACAATGTTGCTAAGAGAAAGCAACGAAGAACATATAGAAGGTGCCCAAAGATGGACGCCATTATAGCCCCATGTTAGGGACAACGGAAAGCAGCAGTGAATTACTTTCTCAGGGTTCTGATAATAGGTAGCCAGGATTCACTGAGATTGTAGCCGGTGTCGCGGTTGAAATTATCTGGGTGTTTACGTATTTCAACCGCCTCCCTGATGATTCTGGGACGATATTGCTACAGAGTTCCCTGTACTTGTGGCAAGGTTTACATCGGGCAGACTTCGAGAACAATATGCACTCGCATTAAGGAACATAATAGATGTATCAGGCTCATTCAACCTGATAAATCAGCTGTTGCCGATCATGCTTTAAC
Source organism: Meconema thalassinum (assembly GCA_946902985.2). Lineage (NCBI taxonomy): Eukaryota > Metazoa > Arthropoda > Insecta > Orthoptera > Tettigoniidae > Meconema > Meconema thalassinum. The sequence continues at coordinate 71,119,255 of OX336399.1, read as the reverse complement.
ACCTGGCCATGATGTCATGTTCCAAGGGGTGGATGTTCTTGCCCGTATAAAGCAATATCGTCCCAGAATCATCAGGGAGGCGGTTGAAATACGTAAACACCCAGATAATTTCAACCGCGACACCGGCTACAATCTCAGTGAATCCTGGCTACCTATTATCAGAACCCTGAGAAAGTAATTCACTGCTGCTTTCCGTTGTCCCTAACATGGGGCTATAATGGCGTCCATCTTTGGGCACCTTCTATATGTTCTTCGTTGCTTTCTCTTAGCAACATTGTCGTATTCCAGATTATTCCTGACGATGAAAGACATGGTTTCTTTCGAAACGCGTCGAATTGCAATATAATAAAACACGGCATAAGCCCAAAATTCAACATTATGAATCTAGCATAATGTTTTTTTAATGTAAATATTATGTCTTTTTATGTGCTAATAAGTGAAAAGCTGGAATTTATGTATTTATAGAAAAAAATGCTTAAAACGTGTATTTACATAAAAAATATTTATTTACCTAAAAATCCGAGCCCTAATTATAACTACTGTATGTCTCCAGGGAGTGACTAAATCTTTTGCCCGGTGACTTTATACTGGACGTACATTTTGAATCGCCCTGTATATTGCTTTTATATATAATGACACTGTTCCATTATTCTTGACAGAACATAAATCTACTTTGTCGGTTCCATCTAGGATATAATAATATGCCACTCCAAGATGCCTCTCACTTGACAACCGTTTATTTCGCCCTGACATCTCGCTCTGCACAAAGACTATTGATTATGGTGGAACGTAAACAGAGTTATATTTAACTTAACGACTGGGACAATGAATGTCAAGCTTTGCGGAGTTCAAAGCCAGTCTCACCTGCTTGATTATATTGTCTCTCTGTGTGCTTTATCTGCACAACTAGTTTCCAACTCTAGTTAACTAGTCCGCATTCTTTAAAAGTGTATTTTAAGAGACAGTGAGACTTAGTTTTCATATTTCTGTACTTCACTTTCGTTCTCAATTAGCACACAGAATATCATCTTCATACCGGTAGATAACCGCTAAGGTGTATGATTCACAAAACTCAAGCTCTTAAATCCGAAGGAGTTAGAATCTGTGGTTTGTGCTAAAATCTTCAAAATCGTCTTAATGGTAACCACAAAACAAATCCCACATGGTATAAAGGAACTGAAAAAGCTCTAGTAGGATTAAGTATTACAGAAAATTCATTACTCAATCGAAAAGCTCAAATATTTATTATTTATCGTATGGCATACGAACAAAAGGCAAGCAAGTTAAATATATTTAAACACAAATTGTTCTAAATGTTCCGGCATAACTCAAAAAAATGACAGTGTTTCGCCCCGGTGTGCAATTGGGCTCTTCAGTTGGTTAATGCACACCTCACCAAGACACTGTCTAGTACACACTGGGAAGGCCATTGCAAGACGTATTTGATACATGTGTATCCACGTCACGAGCAAAGCCAGTGCACTATGGGAGTCGAAACTCCACTCCAAAGCAATTATAACCTTACCTTGGCATTGAATATATAATTTTCCAAAAAAAAAAAAAAATGTATTGTCCAACTGAAGAGCCCAATTGCACACCGGGGCGAAACACTGTCATTTTGTTGAGTTATGCCGGAACATTTAGCACAATTTGTGTTTAAATATATAATGGCTCAACGGACAATACATATTTTTCTTTGGAAAATTATATAAGTTAAATATATACACACATATACATTGATATATGACACATCACACATGACAAGGCAGGCTTATATATTTAAATCTAAATTCTGTATCCATTGCAATGCTGTTGGTGTTGCCAACAGGAAGTCACACCGATTATCCTGATATGCTCTTCTATGGCATTCATGAACAATGTGGTCAACTGACTGTGAAGGAGCACCGCAGTCACATTGGGGAGATTTAAAAAGTGATTGAGCACAGAGTCCGTGGTATCCTATTGAGGGTAGTCCACGTTCTTCTTGGCAGGTCAAAACCGGGCGCAGTGCTGTTTCCAAATAAATCTCTCAAAGCTTCAAGATTGATGTTGGTGCTCCATTCATTTCTCCATTGGATATTTGGCTTAAAATTGTTGCCTATGAGATCCCTAGCATATTTGATAATTATTAATGATGAAAATATAAGATTCTAAGACAAATATTTCTTCAATCCAAACCCATCATTTCGGAGGAAGAGAGGAAAAAGAAAGAATGAATGGATACTGGGCACTAAGAAAAGAACAACACACAGTTAAATTATTAATTCAACATAACTCAAACCGGGTGAAAGGAATGAAGAAGAAGAAGAAGAAGAAGAAGAAGAACAGGAAAAATCTTGCATTTCCTAAAACTTCAATGGAAATATATTGTTAATCTGAAAATATCTTACACACTTTTCGGAAAAAACAATTGACATTTTATGGACACATTATTAGAATGAACAATAACAGACTAACTAAAAGAATTCTTAACTTGGCCCTTTCATTAAGAACCAAGAACAGCTGGCTTTGAGAAATTGAAACAGATCTCCAAGTAATCAACATCTCAGAAGACATTGTATGGGACAGATGTGAATTCAGAAAAAAAAATCGACAATCACCCATTTGGGGACAAACCCAACACCAGAGCCACCATAACTTGGACAGAACAACGAAGGAAGAAGCTCAGCGACAGGATGAACATTTTTTGGGAAGAAGAGAAGGACAACACATCAGCTAAGAAGGTTCAACAGTGCTCCTGAGTAGTCCATAACGATGTAAATAAATAATAATAATAAACTTATATCACACTAGCGATTCCAAGAAGAGCCATAACTGAGAACAGGCAAGAAGTGGATGGCTGACAGAAAGGAGGCGCACAGGAAACGGATGAAGGACCACTGGGAAAGGATGAAAGCTCAAAGACGGAAACAGTTGAAGTAACGTGGTACATAGCTGGCCGAAACGAAGAAGAAGAAACAGAAGAATAAGAAGAAGAAGTGTGAAAATAATGTTGAATACTGTTGATCTATCAATAAATGATAAAAATGGTCCGCTTAGCTCAAACAATGCCAGCGTTTCGCCCCAGTGTGCCGTTGGGCTCGTCAGTTGGTACAGACACACCTACCAATACGCGTGGCTAGCACATACTGAGAAGGCCATGCAAGACACAAAATACAAGCAGTATTGACGTCACGAGCATGCCAATGTGCTACGGGAGTAAAACTCCCTTTCATAAAAACAAAAGCCTTACCTTGGCAATCCAAATAAGGTTTTGAATATTCCCGAAGGGAATATGATGTAGTTTCCATTTGAGCGGATGAATTATCAATAAATGATAAAAATGGTCCGGTTAGCTCAAACAATGCCAGCGTTTCGCCCCAGTGTGCCGTTGGGCTTAACAGTGCTCACAACAAAATAGTTGACACACAGCTCAATCAAACAATGCGTCTCATTTCTAATACTAATACTCAATGGTTACCGGTTCTAAGTAACATTTCTCCACCACATGTAAGAAGATGTCAGTCGTTGCTGAACACCTACAAAAGAATCAACACGAATTCACTATTACCAATACATGCAGAACTTACAGTTCTATCAGCTCATCGATTTAAGTCCAGACACCCGTCGTGGCGAACAGCAGATAACTTGCTGACCAACAACTTCAATATCAAACTTGCCTGAATTAATCAATGTCGGAAACAAACTTCCCTGGCACACAATGGATTAATGGGAAATACTTGCAGGGTTTCACTTATCTAGGCGTCACTGGTGTTTGTTGAACCGGATTAGAACTGGCCAGGGCAGGTGTGGAGATATACAGTACTACATCAATGGGGTTGGAAGTCGTCTCTAAATTGCGACTGTGTAGACGAGAAGCAGACTATAGATCACATAACGCTCAGAGCTTTCAGTGATACACTTGAAGATCTACATAGGCTATCTCAAGAGGCTGTTGACTGGCTTCTCTATTTGGTTCTACAGCAGTAAATTAACCATTTCAGACTACAAACTTGAGGTTATGTATTACTGTAGATATTTGTAAATAGCTATGTATCACTTCATTATACGATAAATAAATAAATAAATAAGTAAATAATAGTACATTATGCAACGAGCCTATAATGGCAATAATTAAGACACGAGTAAGTTTATAAAACGAGCGTAGCGAGTTGTATAATTTCCATACGAGTGACTAATTACCATTACAGGCGAGTTGCATACGACTGTTTATGTTCGAACATAAATATTCATAAATATCTGTCGAGATTTCGCCAGTTTTATGTACTGAACAGAGCGCATGGGACGCAGAGAATTCTTTGAATTTGACCATGGACTCCTCGATTACCCCACTAAGACACTAGGCCAAGCAGTGAAATTTAAATTAGAAGGCCTTGGAACTCAGCGCAGGTGTGATGCTATCCGTTCCTAATTGCTCAAACAACTGTTTCTTGAGCTCTGATTGGTGGGAGAAACTGTCCCATAATGAAAACTTGTACTATAATGAGCCTCATTATAGTACATTTTTCTGACATATAATATTTACATTTCGACATCGTCGAACATAAATAAATAAATACATTTTAATGTTATTGATTTTACGTCCCTTTTAACTACTCTGGCTTTTAGAGACGCCGGGGTGCGGGAATTTTGCCCCGAAGGGGATCATTGACGTGCCAGTAAATCTACTGATACGACTCCCTCGCATTTGCGCACCCTCAAATGCCAGCTGACTGCGCCAGGATATGAACCTGCAAGCGAGAACGCTACCACTGAGCCATGCAGCCAGCTAATAATAGTGTGTGACCTGCAGAGAAGCCTGGTGTCGCACCTTACAGTTGACACCCTGGGGTGAATTACGCATCGTGATCTGGACGTATTTGATGAAGTCATCTCCCCGTGACGTAGCCGTGCACCATGGCCACGAGGGCCGCTGCAGCAAGTCGATAAATCGTAGGTTCAAAACTGGACGCTGAAAGTGGCTATCCTGAGTGTGTTGTTTCCTGTTTTTTCCACATTCCCTCCAGGAAAATGACGGAATAGTACCTTAATTCAAGTCACGGGGCATCTACCTCACCTCTCTCTCTAATACAGTTACAAACATTCCCTCCAGTTTAATGCTGGGATAGTAGGCTACCCTACTTCACCTCCCGGGACGCCTACCCTTTCTCTGTCCCTGATACAGTTACACACATTATTATAAAGAGTAGAGCCTCCGTGGCTTAGGCGGCAGTACGCCGGCCTCTCACCACTGGGTCTGTGGTTCAACTCCCGGTCACTCCATGTGAGATTTGTGCTGGACAAAGCGGAGGCAGACAGGTTTTTCTCCGGGTACTCTGGTTTTCCCTGTTACCATTTCATTCCAGCAACACTCTCCAATATCATTTCATTTCATCTGTCATTCATTTAATAATTGCCCCAGGGGAGCGCGACATGCTTCGGCAGCCAGCACAGTTCATATCCTGGCCGCTAGATGGGAGCTTCATTCATTCCATTCCCTGACCCGGTTGGTCGACTGAAAGCAGTCTGTGGATTTTCATTATAAAGGAAAATGAAGATTGTAGTTTTACTTGATCGTTAATCTCGAGATCATGAACCACGGGACTTCCTTTTTACGTGGAATCCGAACCACAGGACATGGCATTTTACTTTGAAAATCTCACATGCTTTGACCGGGAATCGAACCCGGTCCGCCGTGGTGAGAGGCCAACAGCTTGATCGCTGTACCACCACGCCCCCGGCTCGTTATAAAGGGTGTTTCTTAATTCCTATTGCATACTTTGAGGGCTTAAAGTTAGGACCAAGACAGTTAAGTTTAGCATAGGATCTTGTGTCTGGAAACGTACAGTCTTCCCACAACCGGCAAAAAAAAAAAAAAAAAAACAAGTTCATGTTCAAATGTCCCGCATTTTCGGCGCAACTGAGTAGAGTTCGTACGTCATTGAACGATCACATGATGTTCCATATCCCCCACAGGTTTGTTGACATTCCATGCCATTCAATTAAGTGTGTGATGCACACTATTGCGCACCACCTCAATTTTCACTTGCGGTCCGAAATCATCTGCAGCACAGATTTGGGCAACAGTGGATAGGTCGTGATTGCTTGATCTGCACGTTCACCTGACTTGACACCACTAGACTACTACCTGTGTGGGGTCACATGAAAACCTTGATTTACGAGACCCCTGTGGAATCCGAGGAAGACCTACTGGCGCGGATTATGGCTGCGGCAGATGTTGGAAGACCAGGGATTTGGGATCGTGTGTACCAATACAGAGTGATTCTCATTAACGTTTAAAACTCTCTGTACCGACGTAGATGGCATTGTGACGAGTAATTTGATATAGGACAGTTAGGGTCGCAAATGTCCGGAAATACCTTAAAAGTGAACCACAACAAAACATATGACGTCATCAGGTGACGGCTCAGGTCGAGCGGTCATGCCCGTGCACTTATACGCACACCAAAGCATCCTAAGCTAACGTTGAATGTCATATCACTCTGGCTCCGAGTCTTGCTTCCAATTGAATGGAGAAGAGAGAGAACAAAGAAAGCTGATGGAAAGGCCCCGGATTTGAACCTCGAACCCCACGCACCCAAGTCGCACACGCAGACTCGGAGCCAGACTGATATGATATTCAACGTTTGCTTTGGATGCTTTGGTGTGCGTAAGAGAGCACGGGCCAGACCGCTCGAGCGTAGCCGTCACCTGATGACGTCATATGTTTAACAGTTGTGGTTCACTTTTAAGGTGTTTCCGGACACTTGCGACCCTAAGTGTCCTATATCAAATTACTCGTCTCAATGTCATCTACGTCACTACAGAGAGTTTTAAACGTTAATAAGAATCACCCTGCATATAGTACGGAGGTACCGTGTCTGTGGTCATCACATCGAGCCCCACCTGTAATTGGACCCAGACGACGATGGAGTCGGACATAGCCCCGAAAATGTGGGAGCTGTGAACGTGTCCTGTGGTGGTTTTTAGCCTACTTTTCACATTTTGCAAAAATGAGGAAAAAGTAGACTTATAAGATCGATCCGGGAAAATGTGTGTCTGTCTGTCTCTGTGTGTGTGTGTGTGTGTCCCTATCAACTCCTAAACGGCTGCAGCAATCAAAACCAAATTTAGTATGAGTAAAGATGTGCACCGGAATAGCTCACGTCCATATTTGAAAATGATGTCAGTGCTAGCAACTGCTGAAAAAACGCACTAGAAATTTGAGCTCCATGTTGGATATCTTGCAAGGTATGCATGGGAGCTATTCCAAAATTGCCACACATGTAGATAATACTATTTCAGTTTAATTTCCAGGAGGCCAACCATGACAGTGTTGCCAAAATAATTTTAAGCCTTCTGATAGGTCCAATGTTTAAATGCATATAACTTCTACACTATCAATTGGATTTCAACCAAATTTTGTATGTAATATCTGTACATAAACATATATGACTAAGCGTATTCTTAAGAGCCACCAGGGCTGCCAACTGTTAATAATTGCTATCTCTATTTTTTTAAATCCAAATACCAATATATCAGAAAGTATGCAAGCCAACAGCTTTAAACTATGCACACGTATATCCTGACATTTTAGATTAATTTGGAGTAACTTATATACGTCAGTTCTACCAACATAATTATAAGTCTGCTGATAGTACCAATTTTTAAATACATGTAACTTCTATACTATCAGTTGGATTTCAACCAAATTTCGTATGTGATAGGTGTACCATAACAGATATGACTATAAGTATTGTTAAGAGCAATCAGGGCTGCCAACTGTTAATAAATGCTGTCTATATTATTTTTACCCTAATATCAATATATCAGAAAGTATGCAAGCCGTCAGATCTATACTTTGCACACGTATAGCACCTGACATTCTAGATTAATTTGGAGTAATTAATACAAGGCAGTGCTGCCAACATGATTCTATGTCTGCTGATATGTCCAATTTTAAAATACATGTAACTTCTATACTAACAAATGGATTTCATCCAAAATTGGCACAACAAGATATCATAATAATTCAGATTATTTCTGACCAGCCACCGCATGGTATTGTTGGCAACATGCTTTTACGCGTGCTGATAGATCCAGTGTCTAACTGCATGTAACGTCCATTCGACTTAAACCAAATTTTGTATTCTGTACCTTAAGAGGTGGAACTAAGAATATATTCAGTCACCAGGGCTGCCAACTGTAGTGCTCTATTAGGCTACATTATACCAGGTATATTTTGAACTAATTAGATATTTCGATATTACCAACTTAATTTCGTCATTATTCTAGATAGGTTCATATACTGTAGAATAATCATTGGCATGAAAAGTAGGCTGTATAGTTCTTCACGGAACTTCTTTTTTTTTTTTTTTTTTTTTTTTTTTTGCGGGTAGTGGGAAGACGGTAAATTTCCAGACACAAGTTCCAAAGCTTAACTTAACCGTCTTGGTCTCTACTACGAAGCGGCTTCGGTGGCGTAGTCGGTAGCATGCTGAACTTCTATGCCCAAGATAGCGGGTTCAAACCCGGCCGAAGCCGTCGGAATTTTTAAGAGCGTTAAAATCGCTCAATATGTCTTCCTTCGGAGTGGAAGTAAAGCCGGCGGTCCCATGTCATAGATTTATGGCATGAAAAAGGACATTCCGCCAAATTCACCTGCGTGAAGCTAAATTGGATAGGTTAAGAATGTAATCAACGCTCTTAGGTTTCTACATTCGTTGTCAAGAGCCAACTGCGGTGGCGTCTAGTAGCTAAGTTCTGAACTTGGCCTAGTAGTCGTTGGCGGTGGCGCTTGACGGCAAAAGTAGGAACTATTTGAAAAATTCTAATTTGCAATCTGTACAGATAACACACACTAATACAGTCATCACAATTAACACCGGTTATCAAACAGATTCTACACACACCGAAAGTACACGGGGCTACATGACCGCGTTGTCGCAGCCCCTAAACTGAGGAACTAACCAACCATCTCTACTACGAGCCCTCAATGTCTGTTATGGGAATTTAGATACACCCTGTATAGACATCACAGCGATACAGGTCATTAGACATGTTAAATACACACCCAACTACACGGGGTTTATGACCAAGATGTGCCAAGCCTCTCGAATTAACAACAAAAACAACAACGACGACGACTGAGCCAGGCATTATTAATTTCAATTCAGCTAAAACAAACCAACCTCAGTAACAGCCTCTCTGGAGAGTCATCTCATTAACACTATTCTGTTAATTACTATTTGTTTTTAACTTCACAGCTTGGTATTTTTCTATTACTTTTGAGTATCTTGTTATAATTTATCTTGTTAATTTAATTACAAAGCTTTAACCGTGGCAGATGTGTTTGGCATCGAGCCGCTTCTCTGGGACTACCGTACTTTCCCCTTCCTTTCATTCTCTTCACGGCTCACAGCAACTACCTTCTCCTTGTGGTCTCTGTTTCAGTTTCATCTTAACTCTAATTGTTTCCATTGTGCTTGTTTTCATTCCACATTCTGGAATTCTATACAGTAGTGAGTCGATAAATCAAGCATTCCAAGTAATTCTTACGATTTATACAGGATGTCTTTTAAGTACCTTTGGAGAATGATAGGTCGTGTAGGGGACGGGTATAGAAGTAATTTGAGATAGGGGACTTGGGGTCGGAGCGGCCTCCTTAACCCCTAAAATATAGGTTGATTCAGGCCTTCCACCCTGTAAGTTAAGCAACCGACCCAAGCCTCTATTACCTTTCACAATCCTTTTAAAGGAACTTTGTGACTAATTATGGAACTGCGGTAGTTTTAAGATCGTGCCTTCTAATCATTACCCTACGGCAAAAACTAAGCTAAGCATGCCTAGCCTTACTTTCTCTTGCAAATCAACGTGATTTAAACGTAATAACGGACTTAAACAATTTAATGCTATGAAGTGCACAAAGATCGGTTTAATTTACCGAAGGTAACAAGCTTAAAATCCTTACACCTAAAATAACATTTAAAAAATTAAAAGAATTTTCCCAAGCCCGGAATCGAACCCGGACTACCGGCCTTTCGCACCGCAACGCTATCCACTACGCCAGCGACACATGGTGAAATGAATCTTGCCAAGAGTTAAAGGATTGAGAAGGGTAATAGAGGCTTGGGTCGATTATCTAACTTACAGGGTGGAGGGCCTGAATCAACCCATATTTTAGGGATTAAGGAGGCCGCTCCGTCCCCAAGTCCTTTATCTCAAATTACTTCTATACCCGTCCCCTACACGACATATCATTCTCCAGAGATACAAAAAAGATACCCTGTATGTATACTAGCTTTGCCCGGCAACAGTTATGAATGCATTACGTGACAAGCGCTTTTTGTTTCGATGTCAATGAACTATGACATATATCCGTTTTACGTTTCGGCATGATGGGTCAAAATCACAGAATGGACTATTAATTATATTATCATGGAGATGCATGTGCAATGAATTCTTGTTAGACGTAATTTAAGAATAGCGAGGTGCATGAAACACAAATCCCCCTTCCGTCCAATCTTAACTTGCCTGTGTATTTTGCGGAGCGAAATGTTCACAGGTGAAATCAAGAAAAGCTGAGTTGCACTTCCAGGGAGACTTCAAACACAAACACTCTTCTTTGAAGTCTTAACTCAACACGACTCGACCGTTTACTGCTGGCTGTATCTGGGGTAATAGGCTCACCCGATAGCTAGGCTGTAACTGGGGTAATAGGCTCGCCCCTAGATAGCTCGTAAACTGCCACCTCAGTAATTGAATGCAGATTGTTGGAAGAAATGAAAACGTAAAATCACTTATAGTGGGCGATGTATTGAAGATAGGGATATGCTCTCGCATATTTCTTGCTGAATAATTCTTACACGCATAGTATATATATATCGGTTTGCCCAGCGTAAGCTTAAAAAGCGCACATACACCAGTTTGTATTCGACTTTTCCACTGAATTCGTTACTGCTTGCCTTCTTTTGATCATAAATAAATTATTTTCCACACAAACCTTCCTCGAGATATCCTTTACAAAATGGTGAAAACCACATCAAATTACACTCAGTGATTCTCGAGATTACCCGTGACATCCAAGCATCGGAGACTTTGTTTTTGCTAAGTAGAGACTATACTTTTTGGGGCAGATGACCTCGTAGTTCTGCCCCTTAATACAACAATAACGAAATAACTAGACTATACTTCGAACAGTCTTCGGTAGTATTAATGGCCAGCTTTGCCGATTGAGCTACCGTTGCCATGGTTACGGGCCTGCTATTCCTTCATCAGTTTATCAGATGGGTTGGTTTATGGGACTTAAAAGGTGGTTTCCGGGGTCCATTTAGGGACTCCCAAGTTTCGTTTCTCACCTTACTAGGCTCAAAATGAGCTTTATATCGCCCTTCTACGTTTATTTCAGCATCTATTTAAAGAGTGTTTGCCCTATAGGCCCATTTTTATGAGAAGTACGGTAAACAGTTACATACATGATTGGTGTCTTGCCTCGGATGGATATCCGTACCAAATTTTACGTTGATCCACCCAGGCTCTCTCAAATTATAAGCGTACAAACAGATACAATACTACTAATAATAATGCTATTGTCTGTACGTCCCATTTAACTACTCAGGCTTTTAGAGACACTGGGGTGCCAGAGTTTTGTCCCCAAGGGGTTCTTCAGCGTGCCAGTAAATCTACTGACACGGCTTCCTCGTATTTGCACATCCTCAAATGTCAGCTGACTGCGCCAGGATTCGATCCTGCAACCTTATAACAGCAGGAAAGAACATTCCTGCTGAGCCACGCAGTCAATCTTACAAACAGATAGGCTACAGTTCACAGATAGACAAAAAACTTTCCGCGCACATCCTTCATTAAAAGAAGGGCTAAAACGCGTTACTAAAGCAAACTACCGTGTGATTTGAGAAAAAAAAGGACAACATTTCATTTTATATACTGTATAATATTATTGAGATAAGTTAATTGACAAGCAATTCCATGAATAATATTATTAGTAATAATAATAATGTAATGAGAAACTCTATCAAAAGCTTTTAGGCTATCATGTACAATGCTTGAACAGAAACGTAAAAAGTATGGTCTGAAAATCAGCATTTCTAAAAAGGCGATGTTGGTCGGTAAGAAACACAAGAGAATAGGATGCCAGGTAGGAGGAACTAAATTAGAAGAATTGGACTATTTTCTCTGGAAAATGGCACAGGAAAACGATAGAACTGTGGTGCAGAAAAGCTAATGTGAGTTCTCAGTTACAGTCTACTGTATTCTGCAAGAAATAATAGAAATGTAATGCTTTTCAGTCGGTCGTCACGATTGTAATGGGCGTTTCCCTAAAAATGAAAAACAAGTAGTTCCGTGAACAATTATACAGCCTATTTTCATATATCCTACTCATATTAATTGCCTCAATCAACATACAAAATTTTAGTTTGAAGGTTGTGTTAGATTCGTAGATATTGAGAACCGTCAGAATATTTCAGATGGTCGCCAGGTTGGATTTTTATTTTTGTACTATTACATTAAGATTATTGTGTACGTGTGGTATTCAAACTTCAATCGCATGATTAGAACACAAGAAGTAAAAACGGGATTTTAATATTTCGCACAGCTGCCATCTTGTGATTACGCTAACAATTGAAATAAATTAGATGCCAGAGGATTAATATTTGTATAAGCATTTAACGTGCAACGTTTCACTGTACTCGGATAGTTAATTTGCGAGAAACAACCTTTTAAATATTTATATTTCGCGTCGCCGCCATGTTGGATTTGTGCTCACCAGGTTACTGAAAGTCCTATAGGCGAACATATGTCCATAGCCTCTATGAACATTAAAAATTTCAATTTGATTGCTGTAAAAGATTCATAGATATAGAGGACCATCTAAATATTTCGGATGCTCGCCATTTTGGATTGTTATATGTATAGGCCATAGAGTTATGTACCATTCAAGGACAATTATTGCCTAGGTTCATTATTCAAACTTTCACTTCGATCGCATGATTATGACACAAGAAATAAAAACTTAATTTTAAAAATTCGCACAGCCACCATCTTGAGGTTATATAAACAAGTGAACTAAATTAGTTGCCAGTGCATTACAATATGTAAAATAATTTACTGTACCACATTTCACAGCGCTCAGAGAGTTAAATCACGAGAAAAGTCTATTAAAATGTTCCAAATTCGCTTGGCCGCCATGTTCGTTTTGTACTTTACAGGTTTATGAAAGTTACATAGATAAACTTGGATCAGTGCCCTTTATCACGGTACAAAATTTCAGGGTGATATCATAAATAGTGTCGGTGATACAGAATGTCAGTGAAATATTTCGCTCAGCCGCCATTTTTAGGTTATGTAAACAATTGAACTAAATTAGATTCCAGTGCATTACAATTTGTATAAGCATTTGCTGTACCAAGTTTCATTACGTTTGGTTAGTTAAATCGCGACAAAAGTCTATTTAAAAGTCTCAACTTCGCTTGGCCGCCATGTTGGTTCTGTAATCACCAGGTTTATGAAAGTCTCATAGGTGAACTTCTAGTCGTGCCCTTTATCACCGTACACAATTTCAGGGTGATATCGGTAATAGTTTCGGAGATACTGAATGCACAGCCGCCATGTTGGATTGGTGAGACATAATAAAATTTGAAGGGCATGGTCGGGGTCGGCCAGAAAAGTGCTATGATCTTTCCGAGTTTCATTGTAATCGCTCCAGCCGTTTAGAGGTTATTAGGGACACACACACACACACACACACACACACGCACACACACACACACACGCACGCACACACACACACGGACAAAAGGTGATCTCACAAGCCTATTTTTTTTCATAAAATGAAAATAGGCTAAAAATAGATGTGATTAATAAATTCACTTAGATGACCAGTTTCGATCGTCGAGCGATCCTTTACACTTAGGCTATATACTGTAGTAATATAAGCCATTTTTCAGTATCCCTTCCTTCGGAGGGAAATAAGGCTGGCGGGCCCATGTCATAGATTTATGGTATGTAAAAGAACATTCCACAAACTACAATTATGTAAATCAAAAATTGTCGGTTAGATTTGATTAACGCTCTATTAAGTTCCAACGTTTACCGCCAGGTGCTGGTTGCGGTGGCTTCTAGTAGCCAAGTTCAGAACTAGGTGTCACTGACGGTAGCATTTGGTAGCAAAAGTAGGAACTACTTGAAATTGATCGTCTGCAGTCCTTACCTAAATTACAGATAACACACACTAATACAGCCATCACAATTAACACCGGTTATCAGACAGATTCTACACACACCCAAAGTACACGGGGCTACATGACTGCGTTGTTGCAGCCCCTAAACCGAGGACCAAACCAACCAATTTATTAAATGGTCACGTTAGAGTGGATTTTGAACTTAGCTGATCGAGTGATATATGGTCTGTTGTCGTGCAGATGCTACCAACCACGATTTACACTGACTCAGTGTTTACATCGACATTGCTGTACCTTAGTTCTGCCTCACGAGGCTGAGAGTACCTCAATCAAGCCCTCAGACAAGCAACAAATGACTTGACAGGGCCGGGAATCAAACCCGAACCACAGGGGTGACAGCCAAGATTGCTAGCCTCTGCGCCATGAGGTGGTCTGTTATAAAATAAGAGGCACTGGTTCTTATTGTACTCTACCTTGTATACAACCTGAATTGTTTGCCACGGTGCGTGAGTGGTCAACGTGTCGGACTACCAACTCCAAGCTTGCAGGTTCGCTCCTGGCCGTGGTAAGTATTTTCGAATGGCGGCAAAAATTACGACACCATGTCATACGATGTTGGCATGTAAAGAACCCATTTGAATTCAGTAGGCCGTGTTCATCATGGCAAAATTAATCTCGGGAGTTTCCGCCAACACAAAGTTCCTCATTTCTCTACTAGAAAGTGCTATAGAGTTCAAGGAGTTTAGAAATCTAACCTCATTGACTTTCATAGTGTTTCAAGGAACAACGAAATTCGACATGCAAGCTACCCTTTGGGTGTCAAATAAAAAATCTTGCACCCGGCACCGAGGCCATACGATATTATTATTATTATTATTATTATATTCTAGTTAGAATGACGAATCAAATGGCCAACAAAACTATTCCTTCTTCTGTTTAAGGATTCAATCAAACTATACCTTGTATACAACCTGAATACTTAAGTTTGTCAGGGTTATAATGTCCTCGACATCCCACAGAACCACCCCTAGTTCCTGCAACACTTCACAAACAGTTGACGGCTAATGGAAGCGTTCTCTCGCGTGCACACACACACACACACACGCACACACAGAGAGAAACTCAGTGCATAGACCAAAGTCACAGCGGTTGCACTTTGTACTTCCCATTCAGCATCACAGACACGTCGCACAATTGAAGCTCTCTGTTAAGTGCGAGTTCAAATTTAACAGCTGTTGATGTCGTTGTTGATCTATTTCTAATATTGCAGTAGGGATAAAGAAGATTTAATTACCGATGCGTAAGAACCCAACTGTATTTATTTGGAAATTATACTTGCTCTCTACTCTATACAACTTTACATCGTGAACACCATTCTCTAGTATTTTAAACAACGCTTCCACTTCCATTTTATCTGTGATATCATCACGTAGCTTTTCTTTAAGCTGACCTATAGCCCGTGTAAACAGGCGTCTGATTTGAGTTCTTTGTTTCTTCAACTTTTCTCATCCAAGTACGGTAACCATTTTATGTCAATTTTTAGCCAATTTTCAATTTTGATATAATAATTGTTGTTTTAAGGGGCCTAACAGCTAGGCTATCGGCCATTCAATTTTGATAAAATAGGCTTATGAGATCACCTTTTGTCCGTGTGTGTGTGCGTGCGTGTGTGTGTGTGTGTGTGTGTGTGAGAGTTGTGTGTGTGTGTGTCCCTAATAACTTTTAAACGGCAGGAGCGATTTCAATGAAACTCGGTAAGTTCATAGTACTATTCCGGGCGACCTCGAGCGTGCCCATCAAATTTTGTTACGTCTCACCAATCCAATATGGCGGCTGTGCGAAATATTTCACCAGCATTCAATATTTCCGAAACTATTACCGATATCACCCTGGAATTTATTACAGTGATAAAGGAAATAACTAGAAGTTCACCTATGTAACTTTTGAAAATCTGGTAACTACAAAACCAACATGGCGGCCACGCGAATTTGCGACTTTTAAATAGACGTTTCTCTCGATTTAACCAACCAAACGCAATAATACTTGGTACAGTATATGTTTATACACATTGTAATGCACCGACATCTAACTTGGTTCAATTGTTTATATAACCACAAGATGTCGGATGTGCGAAATATTTCACCGGCATACTATATCTCTGAAACTATTAGCTGTATCACCCTGAAATTTTATACGGAGATAAAGGGCACTACTGGAAGTTCACCTACAAGACTTTCAAAAAACGGTTAACTACAAAACAAACATGGCGGCCAAGCGAATTTGAAAATTTTAAATAGACCTTTCTCGCGACTTAATATTCCAAACGCAATGAAATCTTGTACAGGAAATGTTTATACACATTGTAATGCACTGGTATCTAATTTAGTTCAATTGTTTACATAACCTCAAGATGGCGGCTGGGCGAATTTTAAAATTATTTTTTTATTTTTTGTCGTAATCAAGCGATCGAAGTGAAAGTTTGATTAATGAACCTACGCAATAATTTTCCTTCAATGGTACATGACTCTATGGCCTACACATTTAACAATCCAACATGGCGACCATCCGAAATATTCAGACGACTCTGAATATCTAAGAATCTATTATATCAATCAAACTGATTTTTTAATGTTCATAGGGGCTATGAACTTAAGTTCACCTATAGGACTTTAAATAACCTGGTGATCACAAATCCAACATGGCGGCGACGCGAATTATAAATATTCACATGGACGTTTCTCGCAATTTAACCATCCGAGTGCAGTGAAACTTGGTACAGTAAATCCTTTTACGAATGTTAATCCACTGGCATCTAATTTATTTCAATTGTTTCTATAAACACAAGATGGCAGCTGTGCGAATTTTTAAAATCTCCTTATTACTTCTTGTGTCCTAATCATGCGATTGAAGTTTGAATGCTACACGTACACAATAATCTTCATGTAACATTACATAACTCTAGGACCTACATATACAAAATCCAACATGGCGACCATACGAAATATTTAGTCGGTACTCAATATCTACGAATCTATTACAGCAATCAAACTGAAATTTTGTATGTTGATAGTGGCAGTTATTATAAGTAGGATATATGAAAATAGGCTGTATAGTTCTTCACGGAACTACTTGTTTAATACTGCAGTAGGGATAAAGAAGATTGTATTACCAATACTTAAGAACTCAACTGTATGTATTTGGAAACTAGGCAATATTTCATCACTACTCTATACAACTTTTCATCGTGAACACTATAGCTTGCTTGACAATGAGATGCATAATCCAAGGAGTAGGCTTACTACGCGATCCCTGCTTCCTAAGAGTGGCACCGCACGGCACGCATCACTGCAAATGGCTGCAACTGCCCAATAGCACTGTACAGTCATACTTTATCCCATGTCGTAACAACATACGCTGATGAGTAGGAATCGGATTTTTACGTGCTAAAAATCGGGAAAATATTGCTTTTTTATGCATTAAAAATACCTGAAATATGTGACAAAAAAGTAAAAATATTTAATTATCGTTTAGTTTGTTAATATGTAGTACTCACGAATGCAATTTATTCTATGACTCACTGGCTGCTGAAGCATTACAATATATTACAATATACCACGAGATACATCTTCAGGTTGTCCATCACAAATGACCGATGATTATCGCGAAACGCTTATTCCGAAGGCGCGAAACTGCGGCAATATGTTTCTTGCCCTTGAGGTGTTGTGTAACTTGAGATCGCTGTTCAGCCTTGATTGCTTTCCCACATGTTTGGCAGAACAAAACGTTCCCATCAGATGTAAAATTATCTTTAAATTCTGCAACAGACGATAACTTCACAGTGCCAGAAATGAACTGCATGTGAGTGACACTGGTTCCAGGTAGCTGGGGGAGAGGAGGTCTAGCACGTGGTGCAATATGGCTATGGACAAGGAAATCCCCGGCTTCCACTGTGAGTGGCACGGGGTGACAAGTTAAGAATAACACAGTTGCAAGCTGACATACGCTCTGCATGAAGATTAGATAGGTCACAGGTTCTTCCCCGTTGAAGTAACATAGAACAAAAATTCAATAAACTGAAAGATCTACCATACTGATCTTTAAAAAAATGTAAATGTTATGTCTTTTTATGTGCTAATAAGTGAAAAGCAGGAATTTATAGAATTTTAAAAAATGCTTAAGATATGTATTTACATAAAAATATTTATTTACCTAAAAATCCGAGCCCTACTGATGAGTATTAAAGAATTCTTTCCAGTCGGTCAACACATATTGTGCCCAATACAATTAGGTGGGAAACAAGTATTTTCATGCCCTAACATGAGAGAAACGAGATATTATTACGCATTAACACGCTTTTATATACAAAATGGGGTACTTTAAGTGGATGACACGTTTCGAACGTCAATCATTCATCCTCAGATTACATAAATTGGTAAATACTTGTGAATCGTGTCAAAATTATTTACGGACGGTATAGGCTAGTTGACTTCTATGGGTGTTGCGCTATTATATTTATTATTTATTACTTTTAGTCGGTTTACCCTCCAGGTTAGCTTTTCGCTCGAACTCAGCGAGGGATCCCACCATCACCGCCACCACGGCAGTGTCCTGGAGCTTGTAACACCTGGTTGGGGAATATGACTGGAGAGGTGGGATCAGCACCTTGCCTACTGTCGACCAAAGTATTATGTGCACTCGAGTTTGAAGGTTGTTTGTGAAGTAACCAATAGACCTACATAAAATCTAATAACATCATCATTTTCTCCGTTCTATTTTACGTTAGTTCATGTAGGTTTGGAATTTATAATTTATATTTTATTATTTTTTATCGCAGTTGGAACACAAAATGTGCCCGTTTTTAAGCGTGTTTCAACCATGTGTCACATTTAAGAATTATTATCTCAAAACTCCGTCATCAGATCGAATGCAAATTTTAACACAATATACATTGGAATGTTGTATAACAGGTTTATTAATTTCAAAATTTTGTGTGTCCAAGAAACAAAGTTGTTATCATTTTTGTAAGGTAACTCTTTCTCGGCTCGGGGTGGTTGGAAAATATAGCTCTTGGTCGCGTTGTAATCCTTATACATCAAGAAGTTAAGCTGTATGACTGTGAAATACGTAAATTAATTCACTTATTTTATATCGGTTTGTATTTGTTCGTGGAAATAAGGCATGATTCACCTGCCAGCCGCTCCGGGGTAGGCTGTACAGCGTTGCTGAGATGGAGCCCAACCCTTCCGAGCGAGGCGAGGTCGTATTTCCCCGTCCAAATATAAACCGATATAAAATAAGTGAATTAATTTATGTATTTTAAAGTCATACAGCATAACCTTTTGATGTATAAGGAATATAACGCGACCAAGAACTACATATTCCAACCACCCCAAGCCGAGAAAACGTTACCTTAGACAAATGATAACAACATTGTTTCTTGGACACGCAAAATTTTGAAATTAATACCCCAGTTATACAACATTCCAATGTATCTTGTGTTAAAATTTGGATTCGATACAATGAAGGGTTTGTGAGATAATAATTCTTAAATGTGACGCATGGTTGAAACACGCTTAAAAACGGGCACTTTTTGAGTTCCAACTGCGATAAAAAATATTAAAATATAAACTAAAAATTCCAAACCTACATGAACTCACGTAAAATAGAACGACGAAAATAATGATCTTATTGAATTTTATGTATGTCTATTGGTTACGTCACAAACAACCTTCAAACTCGAGTACACATAATACTTTGGTCGACAGTAGGTGGCCTCACCTGCAAAGCGAACAGGGGCCTCATGAGGGATGGGAAGGGAGGGGCAGATTGGGAGGGATAGGCAAGGAGAGGAAAGGAGACGGCCGTGGCCTTACGGTAGGTAGGCCCTACCGTCCCGGCATTTACTCGGAGACGAAGTGGGAAACCTCGGAAAACCACTTCGAGGATGGCAGAGGTGGGAAACGAACCCCCTCTACACATTTGGACCACTCGAGGCTGAGTAGACCCCGTTCCAGTCCTCAGACCACTTTCCAAATTTCGTGGCAGGGCCGGGAATCGAAACCCGGACCTCCAGGGTGGCAGCTAAGCATGCTCACTACACCACGGAGGCGACGCTGTTATTAGTATTATTATTAGTAATGTGCTTTAAGTATGCTGCCAGTGATCTATTGCATTATTATTGCGAGTAACTTTAGGAATTATGTTGTCTACAGTATTTTGTTATTTATGCTCCAAATCAACCGTACACATTTAAACTAGTGACCTTATTGTATTGTAAAATTGGACTGGCTGCGTGGATCAGCAGTAACGTTCTCGCTTGCTGTTCCCAAGGTTGCAGGATCGAATCCTGGTGCAGTCAGCTACCATTTCAGGGTGCGCAAATGCTATGGAGCCGTATCAATTGATTTACTACCGACAGTAGTGGCTACGCTGGCTAAAGCGCAGTGTTAGGTCATGGGGCCAAGCTCTCTGCTGACTCGGTAGACGCGTGGGTTTGAGCCCCACCGTCGGCCGTCCTTGAAATGGTTTTCCGTGGTTTCCCATTTTCAACACCAGGCAAATGCTGGGACGGTACCTTCTGACAGGCCACGGCCGCTTCCTTTCACATCCTTCTCCAATTTCATTCACCTTAATCAATTCCATCTCTCATCCCGACGCGCAGGTCGCCCACGGGCGTCGAATAGAAAGACCTGCACTAGGTCTCTGAGGAGACCACACGAAAAAAAAATGATTTACTGGTACGTTAAAGATACCCTTCCTGGACAAATTCCGGCACCCTGGCGTCTCTAAAAGCCAGAGTAGTTAAAAGGGACGTTCAACCTATACCACTATTAATGTATGCCAGATACACAAATGATACACTCAACTAAAATTGAATAAAGTTATGCCAACTTATCTGGTTTTAGAAACTGTGTCCTGTAGCGTCTGTACTCGTATCAAGCTTCCTCGGACACTGATAAGGGTCATGTAGTTCTAAAACTCAACATCTTCATTTGTCAGTATGTTTCACTTAGATCCAGTCTGGCTCCTTGGCAAAATGGTTAGCGTGCTAGGCTTTGACCCGAAGTGCTCCGGATTCGATCCCCGGACGAGCCATCAGGGATTATAATCTCCTGGTGTTAATTCCTGTGGCTCGGGGACTGGGTGTGTGATGTCTTCTTAATCATTTCATCTTCATTACGACGCGCAGGTCGCCCACCGATGTCACCTAGGTAGACCTGCACTCGGCCTCTCCGGAGGTTACACAATCATTATTTGTCTACTTGGATTCATATACTTGCTTTTAAATCGCTTACCCTCCAAGGGCTCTGCGAGAAATCTTTCCTCTGCCGTGACAAGCACAGTCACGGAGCAGGAGCTGGACACACTTAGTCAGCAGACACTAGCCTACCTGGGATAGTGTCAGGCTGACAGCCAACAGGACATGTTTCACATCCATAGAGCGCCACGCTCCAGTCAAGGCTTTCAGAAATTACTTTCTAATACCTAGATCTATATTTGATGCCAACAGATTTATTTTCTGTAGAAAAGCTTTTCTTACTTGAGCCTAACTACTTTTTATATCCTCTTTCCTTCGTCCATCACTGGTAATTTTGCTTCTTACTACCTTAGTTCTTTACCTGCCAATTTGATCCCATGTGGGGTTCCGATTTCATTCGGCTGGATTCCATTATTTTTGTTTTACATTTATTGATATTCACCATGAATTCTTTCCTCAACACGGAGTTCATACCATTTAAAAAACAAGAAGTTGAGTGACGAACTACAGAGCCTACCTTTTATGCCAATGATTATTCTACAGTATATGAACCTATCAAGAATAATGACGAAATTAAGTTGGTAATATCTAAATGTCTAATTAGATCGAAATATTCTTGGTATAATGTAGCCTAATAGATCACTACAGTTGGCAGCCCTGGTGACTGAATATATTCTTAGTTCCATCTCTTAAGGTACAGAATACAAAATTTGGTTGAAGTCCAATGGACGTTACATCCAGTTAGACATTGGATCTATCAGCACGTGTAAAAGCATGTTGGCAACAATGTCATGCGTGTGCTGGTAAGAAATAATCGGAAATATTATGATATCTTGTTGTGCCAATTTTGGATGGATTCCATTTGTTGGTATAGAAGTTACATGTATTTTAAAATTAGACCTATCAGCAAGCATAGAATCATGTTGGCAGCATTGACTTATATCAATTACTCCAAATTAATCTAGAGTGTCAGGTGCTATACGTGTGCAAAATATAAAGCTGTTGGCTTGCATACTCTCTGATATATTGATATAAGGGTAAAAAATATAGACAACATTTATTAACAGTGGCAGCCCTGATTGCTCTTAAGAATACTTACAGTCATATCTGTTATGTTACACATAGCACATACGAAATTTGGTTGAAATCCACCTGATAGTATTGGCAACTCCAGCTATCTGATATGACATCTAGCGGTAAAAATGAGAATCTTACCAAGTAGGGTACATTTGTCACGTGGTGACTGTTTGTATATGGTTTCTTGTATTGGTAAACAGATCGTGGTAAATTGTTCGTGTCTTTATACATAAGTAATAAGTTTTACTCGTTGATAGAGTGAAAAATGAGTAAAAGCAAAGTGTATTGCTCAGTTTACGGCTGTAAGTCGATGTATAAGAGGGCTGCGGATATACGTTTGCATCACTTTCCAAAAGATGCAAATAGCAATAGCCGAAATGTGATGATACCTAATAATACCTAATAATAATACCTTTCCACCCCGGGAATGATCTAACACTTGTCGAGGTAGACAGACAGAAGACCTGCGACGTAAAGCCAGCGAAGGTTATTCAGTTTAAAAACAGCTGTTACGATGGGCGCGCGCTGGTAAGATTGAAGTTACTTGAATAATTAATTAAATAATTAATTATTGGCTGTTTGGTAGGGAGAAGGGATGAGTTTAACTTGTATTAAAACTCGGGGGGCGACAGTAATTGCTGGATTTGGATGGTTAAAAGGTGGGTTTGGTGTTGAATATTTGAATGGTAGCGGAATCACTCACTCTACAGTGCCCATGGGGAGGCAAATTAGGCCTATATGACTCGTAGTGGAATAGCTCGAATATCGAAGAACTTAGCGATTACGAGGTGTAGGCTTGGCGGATCATCAGTTTGACATCAATTCACGATATAAGTCGGAGCTTGGAACAGTGGCGTCTGGTTTGCGTGGATGCTAGTCTCGGAATGATAAAAGTAGCACAGCTTCGGTGTGTTATTTATTTGTTTATGTACCGTATTTCTCTATTTGAATGTCCTCGGCGTTGACTCAGGATCGACATTTACATTATATTGCGCATAATAGTACCGAAATAATGTCCGAAGTGTAGCCCTGTGTAAATTTGAATCAGCTGATCTACATCAACCATTAAAACTGATGCTTGATAATATGCAAATGACACCAAAAAATCCAGTGAAACACACAAATTAGATCACGTGTATCGCACAGTTATACATATATACAATTAAAAATAACACTGTCATTACTTTAGAGACCACATTTACTGATTATAACCGAAAAATAAAAAGTGTTCCATATCAAACGCGTGTTATTGAGTATTTTAAACCCTACTTATCCAGACCGACCGCAGCGCCCCAAGTGTTAGTTTGAGTTGCCAATAGAAATTACATGTATTTAAAAATTGGTCCTATCAGCAGGCTTAGAATCATGTTGGTAGAACTGAAGTATATGTTACTCCAAACTAATCTAAAATGTCAGGTACTATACGTGCGCATAGTTTAAAGTTGTCGGCTTGCATACTTTCCGATATATTGGTATTTGGATGAAGAAAATAGAGAGATAGCAATTGTTAAAAGTTGGCAGCCCTGGTGGCTCTTAAGAATACACTCAGACATATCTGTTTATGTACACATATTACATACAAAATTTGGTTGAAATCCAACTGATAGTGTAGAAGTTATATGCATTTCAAAATTGGACTTATCAGAAGGCTTAAAATTAATTTGGCAACACTGTGATGTATGGCCTCCTGGAAATTAAACTGAAATAATATTATCTACATGTGTGCCAATTTTGGAATAGCTCCCATGCATACCTTCCATGATAACCAACATGGAGCTAAAATTTCTAGTGCGTTTTTTCAGCAGTTGGTAGCACTGACATCATTTTCAAATATGGGCTTGAGATATTCTGGTACACATCTTTACTCATACTAAATTTGGTTTCGATTGCTGCAGCCGTTGAGGACTTGATAGGGGGGGGGGGGGGGACACACACACACACAGCCAGACAGACAGAAGGACAGACACACAGACAGACACACATTTTCCCGGATCGATCTCATAAGTCTACTTTTTCCTAATTTTTGCAAAATGTGAAAAGTAGGCTAATAAGAAAAGGTTACAGTCAGTCTGAAAGACTAGACTTTATATCATTTCAAATGACGCATGCTACAACTGCCTTCTCGCTTCGCTCGAAGCCCCAGGTTGCTCGGTGCCCCAGGACTCTTTCAACAGACTCTATTACCCAATAACTTAGGCTTCCCGCGTGGCTGCATGACGTCACGCACTCGCCGTCCATTACCCATTATCTTAGGCTTCCCGCGCGGCTGCATGACGTCACGTGGTCGCCGTCTCCGTAACGCATAACGTTAGACTCAAGCATAACGATGAAATCAACAAGACCATTTGAAATGATAAAAGGAGCGAGCCTTACAGAAGTCGCATATGATGTGTAACATCTGACATGTGGCAGAAACATTTCAAATAATAAATCATAATTGTTTTCAGCAAATATGATATAATGAATATGTCCACACCAAAGAACGACAACTTGAAGATTATTTATTGTAGGAATATCTTAAATGGGGCCTCCAAACCGTGAAGTAAACCGTATGCGATATACATTTCACAGCATGGGGTGAGCTTAGCAAACGGTTGGGAAAGCCCACTTACATGGGTAAGAGCGATCATCCTTTCAAAGTTAAGGGCCGACCACGGCGAACGAATTATGGTAAATATTCTTTTGTAAACCGTGCCATTGATAACTGGAACTCTCTACCAGCCGCAGTCATAGAGCCTTTTCCCAAACATATAGGTGTGTTTAAGAAAAGACTGACTATTTGTGTAAATACTCCATTTTAATTGTTGTATAATTGTTATTGAATTGTTATGTATAATTATTTATTTGTTATGTATATCCAATTTGCCACCGGGGGACACACCCCCCCCATTGCAAATAAATGAATGAATGAATGAATGGCCGACAGTATATCGTGGTACCAATCTCCGCCACCGCGCGCTCATTGCTTCCTCTTACACATTACCGTCCTATTTCCGTCCCTTTCCCAAAATCACTCCCACAACATAGCCACT
The DNA here is from genome assembly GCA_946902985.2 of Meconema thalassinum. NCBI lineage: Eukaryota > Metazoa > Arthropoda > Insecta > Orthoptera > Tettigoniidae > Meconema > Meconema thalassinum. The sequence continues at coordinate 71,093,711 of OX336399.1, read as the reverse complement.
TGGCCGACAGTACGTTGTGGTACCAATCTCCGCCACCGCATGCGCTCATTGTTTCCGTCGCATTTCCGTCCCTTTTCCAAAATCACTCCCACAAAAAATATCCAGCAACGGAGTGGAAAGATGTTACACATCAAAAACGTATTAAATTTATCTGGTGAATCGGTCAAAATGACGATGTCATCAGCAAATCTCAGAGTTGAAATTATTTCTCCTTGGATCTTTACTCCTACTTTAATTTATTCTCTAATTTGCTTCAATGCTTATTCAATGTGTAGATTGAAAAGCATTGGTGATAAATTTCAGCCTTGCCTTACACCTTTCTCTATTTCAGCTTCTCTCTCAAGTCATTTGGCTCGAATAATTGCTGTCTGGTTTCAGTACAGATTTTAGATCACCCTCCTATCCCTCTACTTTATACCAATCCTTTTGGAAATGTCAAACAACTCCAACGTTATCTAAAGCCATTAATTCTAAGTCTACAAATGCAATGGACGTTCTCTTATCCAACCTTGTTCTATATTACGAGATCAGCCTAAGACTTGGGTGGTACTTGTTCGTACGTGTCTCCTGAAACAGATGTTAGTTTCTACGTCACGACGCGAGTGATCGTGGATTATGTTCCACACGGTGACCATTTTTCCCCCGCTGAACAACACACAATTTAGTATCAGGTTACGTCTTCCACCATTTCTATACCTTCATGTCACCGGTTGCCTAGTAAATAAAAACTACGCACTCTATATTTACGTAATCATCATTAAAGGTCGCACTTTGTCGCTAAAGTTAAAGGAAACATCACAATACAATATTCCAATCCCCTAATTGGAACAAAAGCTTTGTTAGGAGAGCACTGTGATAGGTTTACCTTTCTAACAAAAAGAGATAAAGACGAATAAGATGGGATTAATGAGAGAGGATCCAGTCCAATCTTACTGAAGAAGAGGGTTATCGATCCTTCTCAGGTCACGTCCGTTCATTGTAGGCCGTGAGACTCTTGGATATCTCTTTTGAGACTCTCTTAGGAGAGTTGATCTTCCGCACTGTTCGTGTCAAGTAGCAAATAAGTACGGAACACGCACTCCCGTGCATTTTCAAGATTCTTATATGAGACCTGAAGACGCAATAATGGCGTAGTGTTAGTGTGCTTAAACCGAACACGTAGAAAAATCCACCACCAGCTAGATCGCAAGAACTGACCGTACATCAATGCAAAGAATATAAATTACCGAAGACACTTGAAGGATTTTGCTGATCGCCTTTGCCAATTTATGCTAATATAAGTTACTTATCATCGACTTACGTTACCGACAGTAGTGGCTACGCTGGCTAAAGCGCAGCATTAGGTCATGGGGCCAAGCTCTCTGCTGACTCGGTAGACGCGTGGGTTCGAGCCCCACCGTCGGCCGTCCTTGAAATGGTTTTCCGTGGTTTCCCATTTTTAACACCAGGCAAATGCTGGGACGGTACCGTCTGACAGGCCACGGCCACTTCCTTCCACATCCTTGCCCAGTTTCATTCACCATCATTCATTTCATCTCTCATTAACTCCTCTCATGAGGTTGGCGTCAGGAAGGGCATCCGGCCGTAAAACCATCGCCACAAAGGCTTCCATCACATCTCATCCCCGACCCCGTTGGAAAAACGGGAATAATTAGGGGTAGACATACACACACATCATCGACTTACGTTATCGCATTACACCATTATTAATTGTTGTTGTGGTTGGAGTCTTCAGTCATTTGACTGGTTTGATGCAGCCCACGTCGCCCTGTTCTGAGCTAATCGTTTCATCGCTACATAAATACCACGCCTTACATCCAAGGGAATCTATTTAACATTTTCTAACCTTGGTCAACCCCTCCAGTTCTTGTCACTGACCCTTCCTTCTATAACTAACTTTGCTATTGCTGGGCATCTTAGAACATTACGTGTCCTGCCAACTCTTCTCTTCATTACCAGTCGCCATGAACATCTCTTCTCGCCCACTCGTCTTAATACTTCATCATGTGTTATTCTATCTACACATCTGATCTTCATTATTCTATTGTAACAGTACATTTCAAAATCATCTATTATCCTAGTTTTTGCTGCTCCAACAGTCCAAGTTTCACTTCCATACAGCACCACATTCCAGGCAAATGCCTTCAAAAATGACTTCCTAATACCTAACACCTAAATACCTAATTTGATGTCAACATATTTATTTTCTGTTGAAATGCTCTCCTTGCCTGAGTCAACCTACGTTTTATATCCTGGGGCGTGGTGGCGCAGCGGTCAAGCAGTTGGCTTGGGCAGGGTTCAATTCCTGGTCAATGCATGTGAGATTTTCAAAGTGAAATGCCATGTCCTGTGGTTCGGATTACACGTAAAAGGGAGGTCCCATGGCTCACGATCGCAAAATTAACGGTCACGTCAAACTAGAAGCTTCCTTCCTGTTTATATTCTCTTTGCTTCGACCATCACTGGTTATCTTGCTTCCTTAGTGACAAACGTCTCTTACTTCCTTTGACATTGCACCTGCCAATTCGATGTCAGTATGGGTTTCTGATTTCTTTCGGATGCATTCCATAAGTTTTGTTTTGCATTTATTGATTTTCCTCATGAATTCTTTCCTCAAGACGGAGTCCATACCATTTAAAAATTCATTCAAATTCTCAGGTGAATCAGCTACGATGCTACGTCATCAGCAAATCTCAGAGTTGAAGTTATTTATCCCTGAATCTTTACTTCCCTTTTAAATATTTATATATTGTCATTCATTACTTTTCCTTGTATGGATTGAAAAGTATGGGTGATAAGTTGCAGCCTTGCCTTGCTCCGTTATGAATACCAGCTTCTCTATCATGTCCTTATGCTCGAATAACTGCCGTCTAGTTTCTGAATAGATTGTTATCAGCCCACTATCCCTGTACTTCATCCCAATCCTTTTTAAAATGTCAAACAACTTGTTCCAATCAACGTTATCAAAAGCCATTTCTGAGTTTACAAATGCCATGAACAAAAACGTAAACAATACAAGAAGCACAAAAAAAGCAAAACAAAAACAAAATGAACACAAATCCAATTAAAAAACAAAAACGAAAAAAAAACATAAAACAAAAATTAAAAACTAAAAGTGAAAAAAAACGAAAAAACGAAAAAACAAAAACGAAAAAATTAAAAATAAAAACTTATTTATTTATCTTGCGTATGGATATTAGTGCCGGGAGTGTCCAAGCACATGTTGGGCTCGCCAAAGGCTGTAGCTGCTTCAATGCGGTCACCCATGGGGTGAGCTACAAGTGCCGTTCAAATTTAAGTAGTTCCAACTTTCGCTACCAGATATCACTGACGCCTAGTGGTGAACGTTGGAACTTTGATAGTGCGTTTCAACGAAATGCAACCTAGAAATTTAGCTTCACACAAGTTTAGTTAGTGGAAGGTTCTTTTACATACCATAAATCTGTGACATGGGACCACCGGCTTTACTTCCCCTCCGAAGGAAGTCATACTCAAGGATTTTAAAGCTCTTAAAAAATCCGACGACTTCAGCCGGGTTTGAACCCACGATCTTTGGCACAGCAGTTCAGCATGCTACCAACTACGCCATTGAAGCCGCTAAAAACTAAAAAATAAAAAATAAAAAAATAAAACTAAAATTTAAAAGTTAAAAACCAAAAACTAAAAACTAAATCTAAAAGCGAAATACAAAACACAAATAAAAACAAGATGTTCAGTAAAGAACATATAGCCTACTTTCTCCTAAATGCATGAGTATTGTCATAACTCTTTGTCCTTTTCAAGGAGTATAATTGAATGTTGGTTGTAGTAGCTTGTTGAAATACAACGTGCTATAGGGATATTAAACATGAATATGAGGTGCCCTTTGCTAGTGCTACCTCTGTAAAAAGATTAATTCAATTCGGTTTCACCGTGTTTGAATTGATCTGGGGAATGGATTTGCACACATACATGGCCGCTATTTGCAAACTATTGGGCTGATGACCTTGTAGTCTGTCATAAGATGCTTTCCACAAAAAGGCATGTTGTTGCAAAATCCGGTAGAGATCAAATTATTAGGATGGCCGAAATTTGATTTAAGCTTTTAACATTTGGGTGGCCGTCATTCCGTTTCCGTCAAGATGGCGGCGATATAAAACATGACACTGAAGTGCCTTTTGCTAGTGCTACCTCTGTACCAAATTTCGTTCAATTCGGTTTCACCGTGTTTGAATTGATAGGGGGAATCGATTTGCACACATACTTGGCCACCATCTGCAAACTTTTGGGCTGATGATCTAGCAGTTTGGACAGAATATGCTTCCCACATTAAGATATGTTGTTGCAAAATTTGGTAGAGACTAGATTATTAGGTTGGTCGTAATTACATTTAGCCTTTAACATTTGGGTGGCCGCGATTACGTTTCCGTCAAGACGACGGTGATATAAAACATGACAATGAGGTGGCCTTTTCTAGTGCTACCTCTGTACCAAATTTCGTTCCATTCGGTTTCACCGTGTTTGAATTAATAGGGGGAATCGATTTTGACACAAAGATGGCCGCCATCCGCAAACTATTAGGCTAATGACCTACTAGATTTGTCAAATGATGCTCCCTTCATAAAGGTATGTTGTTGCAAAATTTGGTAGAGATCGGATGATTAGGTCAGTCGTAATTTGATTTAAGGTTTGAACATTTGGGTGGCCGCCATTACGTTTCCGTCAAGATGGCGGCGGTATAAAACATGATACTGAGGTGCCCTTTGCTAGTGCTACCTCTGTACCAAATTTCACTCCATTCGGTTTCCCCGTGTTCGAATTAATAGGGGTAATCGATTTTGACACAAAAATGGCCGCCATCCGCAAACTATTAGGCTAATGACCTATTAGATTTGTCAAAGGATGCTCCCTCCATAAAGGTATGTTGTTGCAAAATTTGGTAGAGATCGGATGATTAGGTTAGTCGTAATATGATTTAAGCTTTGAACATTTGTGTGGCCGCCATTACGTTTCCGTCAAGATGGCGGCGATATAAAACATGACACTGGGATGCCCTTTGCTAGTACTACCTATGTACCAAATTTCGTTCCATTCGGTTTTACCGTGTTCGAATTAATAGGGGTAATCGATTTTGACACAAAGATGGCCGCCATCCGCAAACTATTAGGCTAATGACCTATTAGATTTGTCAAAGGATGCTCCCTCCATAAAGGTATGTTGTTGCAAAATTTGGTAGAGATCGGATGATTAGGTTAGTCGTAATTTGATTTAAGCTTTGAACATTTGTGTGGCCGCCATTACGTTTCCGTCAAGATGGCGGTGATATAAAACATGACCTTGAGGTGTGCTATGCTAGTGCTACCTTTGTACCAAATTTCGTTCAATTTGCGCTCACCGTGTTCGAATTGATAGGGGGGGACAGACATTCAGAGTACTCACACTCACACATACGCATACACACACACAGACAGACACACTTTTTTCGCCCTGTAGTGATCTCATAAGTCTACTTTCATGTTTTGCAAAAATCGAAAGTAGGCTAACAAAAGAATCAAAATCAAAAACTAACACGGAAACGAAAATGAATGCAAAAATGGAAACGGAAACAAAAACAAACACAATTTTAATAACAATAGCGATAGCAATTCAATTGGCATTGACAATAAAAAAACGAAAAGAAAAAGAAATACGAAAATGAATACGAAACCGAAACCCAAAACAAATCATAAAACCAAAAATTTGTTTTTTAATATAAGGAAAATCAAAATCGTAAACCAAAAACAGACAGAAATCCTCAAACAAAAATAATACGTTAATTTCAATGGAACAAAACATTTGAGAAATGACAGTAGTTATGTACTAGAGTGAAACCCCTCAAATCCGAACTACCCATAACGTAATAACCAGCCCTTGTTACGGTATAGGACTGACAATATACTGAAGCTGCATCTGTTCTTATGCATTGCGCTTCATAGTACAAGACGCAGCAGCCACGCCAAACGATGTCATCTTCATGCGACGCTGGCGCGCAATTGCATCCACGGGAAGGTTTTCGTCACATCGACAATATTGAAGATAACCGATTTCAAGTGAACGATTAAGATGTATTTTGTGTGTTTCTAAAGTTATTTCATTGTTTTTGCAAAGTGATTAACCTAAGGATTACATTAAACATACTTTTCCGTTTTTCAATCCTGGATAAGTACAGTATGTAGGCACATTTACACATTGTTAGGAAGCGGCTTCGGTGGCGTAGTCGGTAGCATGCTGAGCTTCTATGCCCAAGATCGCGGGTTCAAACCCGGCCAAAGTCGTCGGATTTGTTAAGAGCGTCAAAAATCCCTCAGTATGCCTTCCTTTGGAGGAAGTAAAGCCGGCGGTCCCATGGCATAGATTTATGGCATGTTAAAGATCCTTCCACTAATTACACCTGTGTGAAGTTAAATTTTAGGTTAAACATTTGAACAACGCTCATATGTTCCAACGTTCGTCACCAGGAGCCGATTGCGGTGTCATCTAGTAACCAAGTTCTGAACTAGTAGTCGTTGACAGTGGCGATTGGCGGCAAAAGTAGGAACTACTTGAAATTCAATGTCTGCAGTCCTTACTTGAATTTTAAAAAAAACAACAGATTACACACACTAATACAGCCATCACAATTAACAGCGGTTATCAGACAGGCTCTACACACACCCAAAGTACACGGGGCTACATGACCGCGTTGTTGCAGCCCTTAAACTTAGGAACCAACCAAACACATTGATAGGTATGCTAAATGTACTTCTTTGTTAATTTTTCAACTATTGATGTAAAATAAGGTCATAATGTAGAATATATAATATAGAATATAATATACTAGCTGAAGTACCCGTGCTTCGCTACGCGTCATAAATAAATTAAAATATGAAGGTGACAGTTAAAACAGGGGATAGGCGAGGTGCTGCGCAGAGGGAGATTAAGGATGGAACATTTTGTCCAACTACACCGCTCAGCGTTGACCGTGTTTTATAGCACAAATTTAGGTTTTACTCGCTAACGGTTGGAGATACCTTTCGGATAGAAAATGTAATTTTTAACCTCGTATATACCATCAAAAGTTTGCTATTTCTTAGCGTTCTCTTTGTATTAGAAATGGAAATATGAAAGTTTTAAACCAAAGGGTGTAGTGAAGTCACTAAAATGGTCGCCATCTTTAAATAGTACAAAGTATTGAAATCAAAAGTAACCTATATGTTAACCAGGTAAATCAGCTACTTCCATGTAAAATTCATGTAAATCGGACCAGTGGTACTTGCGTGATTGAGTAATACATAGACGCACATCATCTCATTTTTAGCCTCGCTTCGCTCGCGTCATAGTCGTGTCATATTGTTATTCAATGAAATGCAGGTTTAACCCCATTAACACCCCTTTAGAACCTGAATATCCAAAAATCCCTCTTGGTAGACGTTTTCGACACACAACAAACATATCCCCAAAATATCATTCTTCTAACTTTAATCGTTTGGGTTGGTCGATGAGAGTGAACATCCAAAAATCCTTCATTAGGGTACGTTTTTCTTCCAGAATTTCACCCCTCCCCATAGGGCCCTTAAATTGGATTTATAAAAAAACGGTCGAACACATATTTATTTTATTTATTTATTTATTTATTTATTTATTTATTTATTTATTTTTAAGCTGATTGATTTCCTCCGAGTTTCAAACTCCTCGCTTATGTCGTTTAAGAGATACACGGTCCGTTAGGAATCTTTCAACCCCCACTTTTCATCCCTTTCACCTCATAATATACACTACATCGAAAAACCATTAGACATGTGTCAGCTTATTTTTAATGATTAGTATATATGCCAAGTATCACATCCCCAAATGAAACCACTCGTGAGATATGGTTATTCAATGAAATGCACGTTTACCCCCCTTAACACCTATTTAGAACCTGAATATTCTAAACTCTTTCCTTAGTGGACGTTTTCGACATACAACGAACATATCCCCAAAATGTCATGTTTCTAACTTTAATAATTTTGGCTGGGCTATGATGAGTGAGTGAGACAGTCAGGACATTTCCTTTCATTTATTTTTGATAATTTCACCCCTCCCCATGAACCCCTTAAATTGGATTTATGAAACAAACTGTCGAACACCTATTTACTTATTTAAAGCTGTTTTCCCCCTGAGTTTGATGAGTGAGTAAGTGAGTCAATCAGTTAGGAAACTTTCTTTCCTGGTTTTTTCCCCCAGAATTTCACTTCTCACCAAGGGCCCCTTAAATTTGATTTATGAAAAAAAAACCAGTCGAACACCTATTTACTTGTATTTTAAGCTGTTCTTTTCCCGCCGAATTTCAAACTTCTCGCCTATGTCCTTTAAGAGATACACGCTCCGTCAAGAATCCCTCAACCCCCAATTTTCACCCCTATCACCTCATAATATACACCACATCGATAAACCCTTAGACATATGTCTGATTATTTTTAATGATTAGTTTATATACCGAATATCACATCCCCTAAGAAACGACTCATGATATATCGTTATTCAATGAATTGCACGTTTACCCCCTTAACATCTCTTTAAAACCCGAATAAACAAAAATCATTCCTTAGTTGACGTTTTCGACATACAGCGAACATATTCCCAAAATTTCATTTTTCCAACTTTAATAGTTTTCGCTGGGCGTGATGAGTGAGTGAGTCAGACAGGACATTTTCTTTCAATTATTTTTACCAGAATTTCACCCCTCCCCATGGGCCCCTTAAATTGGATTGATGAAAAAGCGCTTGAACACTTATTAACTTATATTTTAAAGCTGTCTTTTTCCCCTGAGTTTAGTGAGTGAGTTAGTCTGTTAGGACACTTTCTCTCCTTTTTCCCCCCGAATTTCACCCCACTCCATTGGCCCCTTAAATTAATTTATGAAAAAACGGTTCCTGTTTTCCCCCCCAGAATTTCTCCCCTCTCCAAGGGCTCCTGAAATTGGATTTATGAAAAAACGGTCGAACACCTATTTACTTGTATTTTAAGCTGTTTTTCCCGCCGAATTTAAATTTTTTCGCCTATGTCGTTTCAGAGATACACGCTCCGTTAAGAATCCCTCAACCCCCAATTTTCACCCCTTTCACCTCATAATATACATCACATCGACAAACCCTTAGACATATGTCTGATTATTTTTAATGATTAGTTTCTATACCGAATATCACATCCCCAAAGAAACAAATCATGTGATATCGTTATTCAATGAAATGCACCTTTACCCCCTTAACACCTCTTTAAATCCCGAATGAACAAAAATCATTCCTTAGTTGACGTTTCCGACATACAACGAACATATTCCCAAAATTTCATGTTTCCAACATGAATAGTTTTCGCTGGGCGTGATGAGTGAGTGAGTCAGACAGGACATTTTCTTTCAATTATTTTTACCAGAATTTCACCCTTCCCCATGGGCCCCTTAAATTGGATTGATGAAAAAACTCTTGAACACCTATTAACTTATTTTTAGCCTACTTTCGATTTTTGCAAAAAATGAAAGTAGACTTATGAGATCAACACAGGGCGAAAAAAGTGTGTCTGTCTGTGTGTGTGTATGTGTGTGTGTGAGTCTCTGTGTGTGTGTGTCTGTGTGTCTGTGTGTGTGTGAGTGTGTGTACTCTGAATGTCTGTCCCCCCCCTATCAATTCGAACACGGTGAATGCGAATTGAACGAAATTTGGTACAAAGGTAGCACTAGCAAAGGACACCTCAGTGTCATGTTTTATATCGCCGCCATCTTGACGGAAACGTAATGGCGGCCACACAAATGTTCAAAGCTTAAATCAAATTACGACTAACCTAATCATCCGATCTCTACCAAATTTTGCAACGACATACCTTTATGGGGGGAGCATCCTTTTACCAAACCAATAGGTCATCAGCGTAATAGTTTGCGGATGGCGGCCATCTTTGTGTGAAAATCGATTCCCCCTATTAATTTGAACACGGTGCAACCGAATGGAACGAAATTTGGTACAGAGGTAGTACTAACAAAAGGCACCTCAGTGTCATGTTTTATATCGCCGCCATCTTGACGGAAACGTAATGGCGGCAACACAAATGTTCAAAGCTTAAATCTAATTACGATTAACCTAATCATCCGATCTCTACCAAATTTGGCAACAACATACCTTTATGGGGGAGCATCCTTTGACCAAACCAATAGGTCATCAGCGTAATAGTTTGCGGATGGCGGCCATCTTTGTGTGAAAATCGATTCCCCCTATTAATTCGAACACGGTGCAACCGAATGGAACGAAATTTGGTACAGAGGTAGTACTAACAAAAGGCACCTCAGTGTCATGTTTTATATCGCCGCCATCTTGACGGAAACGTAATGGCGGCCACACAAATGTTCAATGCTTAAATCAAATTACGATTAACCTAATCATCCGATCTCTACCAAATTTTGCAACTACATACCTTTATGGAGGGAGCATCCTTTGACCAATCTAATAGGTCATTCACCTGATAGTTTGCGGATGGCGGCCATCTTTATGTCAAAATTGATTCCCCCTATTAATTCAAACACGGTGGAACCGAATGGAACGAAATTTGGTACAGAGGTAGCACTAGCAAAGGGCACCTCAGTGTCATGTTTTATATCACCGCCATATTGACTGAAACGTAATGGCGGCCACACGAATGTTCAAAGCTTAAATCAAATTACGATTAACCTAATCATCCGATCTCTACCAAATTTTGCAACTACATACCTTTATGGAGGGAGCATCCTTTGACCAATCTAATAGGTCATTCACCAAATAGTTTGCGGATGGAGGCCATCTTTATGTCAAAATTGATTCCCCCTGTTAATTCGAACACGGTGGAACCGAATGGAACGAAATTTGGTACAGAGGTAGTACTAGCAAAGGGCACCTCAGTGTCATGTTTTATATCGCCGCCATCTTGACTGAAACGTAATGGCGGCCACACGAATGTTCAAAGCTTAAATCAAATTACGATTAACCTAATCATCCGATCTCTACCAAATTTTGCAACTACATACCTTTATGGAGGGAGCATCCTTTGACCAATCTAATAGGTCATTCACCAAATAGTTTGCGGATGGAGGCCATCTTTATGTCAAAATTGATTCCCCCTGTTAATTCGAACACGGTGGAACCGAATGGAACGAAATTTGGTACAGAGGTAGTACTAGCAAAGGGCACCTCAGTGTCATGTTTTATATCGCCGCCATCTTGACTGAAACGTAATGGCGGCCACACGAATGTTCAAAGCTTAAATCAAATTACGATTAACCTAATCATCCGATCTCTACCAAATTTTGCAACTACATACCTTTATGGAGGGAGCATCCTTTGACCAATCTAATAGGTCATTCGCCTAATAGTTTGCGGAAGGCGGCCATCTTTGTGTCAGAATCGATTCCCCCTATTAATTCAAACACGCTGAAACCAAATGGAACGATATTTGGTATAGAGGTAGCACTAGCAAAGGGCACCTCAGTGTCATGTTTTATATCACCGCTATCTTGATGGAAACGTAATCACGGCCACCCAAATGTTAAAAGCTAAAATGTAATTACGTCCAACCTAATAATCTAGTCTCTACCTAATTTTGCAACACCATATCTTTATGTGGGAAACATATTGTGACCAAACTGCAAGATCATCAGCCCAATAGTTTGCAGATGGTGGCCAAGTATGTGTGCAGATCGATTCCCCCTATCAATTCAAACACGGTGAAACCGAATTGAACGAAATTTGGTACAGAGGTAGCACTAGCAAAGGGCACCTCATATTCATGTTTAATATCCCTATAGCACGTTGTATTTCAACAAGCTCCTACAACCAACATTCAATCATACCCCTTGAAAAGGACAAAGAGTTATAACAATACCCATGCATTTAGGAGAAAGTAGGCTATATGTTCTTTACTGAACATCTTGTTTAAGCTGTCTTTTTCCCCTGAGTATGATGAGTGAGTGAGTCAGTCTGTCAGTTAGGACAATTTCTCTCCTTTTTTCCCCGGAATTTCACCCCACCCCATTGGCCCCTTAAATTAATTTATGAAAAAAAAAACGGTCGAACACCGATTTACTTATTTATTTAGCTGATTTTCTTTCTCTGAGTTTCAAATTTCTCACCTATGTCGTTTAAGAGATAGGCCTTCACGCTCCATTAGGAATCCTTCAACCCCCACTTTTCACCCCTTGCACCTCATAATAATACACCATATTGAAAATCCCTTAGAAACCTGACTGCTTATTAGCCTACTTTCGATTTTTGCAAAAAATGAAAGTAGATTTATGAGATCAACACAGGGCGAAAAAAGTGTGTCTGTCTGTGTGTGTGTATGTGTGTGTGTGAGTCTGTGTGTGTGTGTGTATGTGTGTGTGTGAGTCTATGTGTGTGTGTGTGTGTGAGTGTGTGTACTCTGAATGTCTGTCCCCCCCCCCTATCAATTCGAACACGGTGAATGCGAACTGAACGAAATTTGGTACAAAGGTAGCACTAGCAAAGGACACCTCAGTGTCATATTTTATATCGCCGCCATCTTGACGGAAATGTAATGGCGGCCACACAAATGTTCAAAGCTTAAATCAAATTACGACTAACCTAATCATCCGATCTCTACCAAATTTTGCAACAACATACCTTTATGGGAGGAGCATCCTCTGACCAAACCAACAGGCCATCAGTGTAATAGTTTGCGGATGGCGGCCATCTTTGTGTGAAAATCGATTCCCCCTATTAATTCTAACAAGGTACAACCGAATGGAACGAAATTTGGTACAGAGGTAGTACTAACAAAAGGCGCCTCAGTGTCATGTTTTATATCGCCGCCATCTTGACGGAAACGTAATGGCGGCCACACAAATGTTCAAAGCTTAAATCAAATTACGACTAACCTAATCATCCGATCTCTACCAAAGTTTGCAACAACATACCTTTATGGGGGGATCATCCTTTGACGAAACTAATAGGTAATCAGAGTAATAGTTTGCGGATGGCGGCCATCTTTGTGTGAAAATGGATTCCCCCTATTAATTCGAACAAGGTACAACCGAATGGAACGAAATTTGGTACAGAGGTAGTACTAACAAAAGGCACCTCAGTGTCATGTTTTATATCGCCGCCATCTTGACGGAAACGTAATGGCGGCCACACAAATGTTCAAAGCTTAAATCAAATTACGATAACCTAATCATCCGATCTCTACCAAATTTTGCAACTACATACCTTTATGGAGGGAGCATCCTTTGACCAATCTAATAGGTCATTCGCCTAATAGTTTGCGGATGGCGGCCATCTTTGTGTCAAAATTGATTCCCCCTATTAATTCAAACACGGTGAAACCGAATGGAACGGAATTTGGTACAGAGATAGCACTAGCAAAGGGCATCTCAGTGTCGTGATTTATATCGCCGCCATATTGACAGAAACGTAATGGCGGCCACACAAATGTTTAAAGCTTAAATCAAATTACGACTAACATAACCATCCGATCTCTACCAAACTTTGCAACAACATTCCTTTATGGAGGGAGCATCCTTTGACCAATCTAATAGGTTATTAGCCTAATAGTTTGCGGGTGGCGGCCATCTTTATGTCAAAATTGATTCCTCCTATTAATTCTAACATGGTCGAACCGAATGGAACGAAATTTGGTACAGAGGTAGCACTAGCAATGGGCACCTCAGTGTTATGTTATATATCGCTGCCATCTTGACTGAAACGTAATGGCGGCCAAACGAATGTTCAAAGCTTAACTCAAATTACGATTAACCTAATCATCCGATCTCTACCAAATTTTGCAACTACATACCTTTATGGGGGAAGCATCCTTTGACCAATATAATAGGTCATTCACCTAATAGTTTGCGGATGGCGGCCATCTTTGTGTCAAAATAGATTCCCCCTATTAATTCAAACACGGTGAAACCGAATGGAACGAAATTTGGTACAGAAATAGCACCAGCAAAGGGCATCTCAGTGTCATGATTAATATCGCCACCATATTGACAGAAACGTAATGGCGGCCACATAAATGTTTAAAGCTTAAATCAAATTACGACTAAAATAACCATCCGATCTCTACCAAACTTTGCAACAACATACCTTTAAGGAGGGAGCATCCTTTGACCAATCTAATAGGCCATTAGCCTAATATTTTGCGGATGGCGGCCATCTTTATGTCAAAATTGATCCCCCTATTAATTCGAACACGGTGGAACCGAATGAACGAAATTTGGTACAGAGGTAGCACTAGCAAAGGCACCTCAGTGTCATGTTTTATATCGCCGCCATCTTGACGGAAACGTAATGGCGGCCACACAAATGTTCAAAGCTTAAATCAAATTACGATTAGCGTAATCATCCGATCTCTAGCAAATTTAGCAACAACATACCTTTATGGAGGGAGCATCCTTTGACCAAACTAATAGGTCATCAGCCTAATATTTTGCGGATGGCGGCCATCTTTGTGTGAAAATCGATTCCCCTTATCAATTCGAACACGTTGAAACCGAATGGAACGAAATTTGGTACAAACAGTAGGTAGCACTAGCAAAGGGCACCTCAGTGTCATGTTTTATATCACCGCTATCTTGACGGAAACGTAATCGCGGCCACCCAAATGGTAAAAGCTAAAATGTAAATACGACCAACCTAATAATCTAGTCTCTACCAAATTTTGCAACACCATATCTTTATGTGGGAAACATATACAGACCAAACTGCAAGAACATCAGCCCAATAGTTTGCAGATGGTGCCAAGTATGTGTGCAAATCGATTCCCCCTATCAATTCAACACGGTGAAACCGAATTGAACGAAATTTGGTACAGAGGTAGCACTAGCAAAGGGAACCTCATATTCTTGTTTAATATCCCTATAGCACGTTGTATTTCAACAAGCTACTACAACCAACATTCAATCATACTCCTTGAAAAGGACAAAGAGTTATATCAATACCCATGCATTTAGGAGAAAGTGGGCTATATGTTCTTTACTGAACATCTTGTTTTTAATGATTAGTTTATATGCCGAGTATCACATCCACAAATGAAACCACTCTTGAGATATTGTTATTCAATGAAATGCAGGTTTAACCCCCTTAAGACCCCTTTAGAGCCTGAATATCCAAAAATCCTCCCTTAGTGTACGGTTTTGACATACAACGAACATATATCAAAAATGCCATGTTTCCAACTTCAAAATTTTTGGCTGGGCGATGATGAGTGAGTGAATGAGTCAGGACATTTTCTTTCATTTGTTTTTCTTCAGAATTTCACCCCTCCCGATGAACTCCTTCAATTTGATTTATTAAAAAAAAACTGTCGAACAGCTATTTACTTACTTTAAAGCAGTTTTTCCCCCTGAGTTTGATGAGTGAGTCAGTCAGTCAATCGGTTAGGACACTTTCTTTCCAGTTTTTTTCCCCTGAATTTCACCCCTCCCCATGGGCTCCTTAAATTGGATTTATGAAAAAACGGTCAAACAAATATTTACTTATTTTGTATGCTGATTTCTTTCCGCTGAGTTTCAAACTCCTCGCCTATGTCGTTTAAGAGATACACGCTCCTTTAGGAATCTTTCAATCCCTACTTTTTACCCCTTTCACCTCATAATATACACCACATCGAAAAACCATCAGACACGTGTCTTCTTACTTTTTAATGATGAGTTTATATGCCGTGGATCACATCCCCCAATGAAACCATTCGAGAGATATTGTTATTCAATGAAATGGAGGTTTAACCCCCTTAAGACCCCTTTAGAACCTGAATATCCGAAAATCCTCCCTTAGTAGACTGTTTTGACATACAATGAACATATCCCAAAATGGTCATGTTTCTAACTTCAATAATTTTGGCAGGGCGATGATGATGAGTGAGTGAGTGAGTGAGTCAGGACATTTTCTTTCAATTTTCTTTTTTCAGAATTTCACCCCTCCCCATGAACCCCTTAAATTTGATTTATGAAAAAAAACCTGTCGAACAGCTATTTACTTACTTTAAAGCAGTTTTTCCCCCTGAGTTTGATGAGTGAGTCAGTCAGTCAATCAGTTAGGACACTTTCTTTCCTGTCCCCCCCACCAGAATTTCACCCTTCCCCATGGGCCCCTTAAATTGGATTTATAAAAAAACGGTCACACACATATTTACTTATTTTTTATGCTGATTTTTTTTCGCAGAGTTTCAAACTCCTCGCCTTTGTCGTTTAAGAGATACACGCTCATTTAGGAATATTTCAATCCCCACTTTTCACCCCTTTCACCTCATAATATACACCACATCGAAAAACCCTGAGACTCGTGTCTTCTTATTTTTAATGATGAGTTTATGTGCCGAGTATCACATCCCCCAATGAAACCAATCGGGAGATATTGCTAGTCAATGAAATGCAGGTCTACCCCCTTAACACCCCTTTAGAACCTGAATATACAAAAATCCTTTCTTAGTGGGCATTTGCGGTCCTTGGGGAAGCTGCATACCAAATTTCATTCCAATCCGTTCGGTGGTTTCTGAGATTTCGTGATGAATGAATGAGTGAGTGAGTGGTATTTGACAAATATATAGTAGAAGATAGTGTCAAGTCTTTGTTATGCTAAACTCGGTTGACAGTGCTGTGTGAGTAAGTGAGTAACTAACGGGATTTCAAGTAAATATGCTCATTTTCTATACTAGTAGTGCAGAGCGCAACTGGCATCCAGACGGCCGTGTCTCGACTTGAGCTATGTTGCCATGGAAACTATCTGCCTTGCCATTCCTTCATGAGTATATTTTATGATTTGATCAGCCTGTGCTTGAGTCCAAAAGGGCCTAAATCAAAAGAATGAGAAAGACTATCGAAAATTCATGTAGCCAGCGGTTCCTTCCGGGTCCTAAACTATGTGTATGCAAAATTTGGTTGAGATTGGTGGAACGGTGTGGATTTGTATACGGAACAGACCCACATACCCACATACAGACTTTCACTTTTATATATTAGATATAATATATAATTATGACAAAATAAATAAGTTTCTCTTTTTTTGCGTGTGTATTCCTAACTTTAAATTGGCAACAAAAAAAGAAACTCGTTCGGATTATCCGGGATTTCGGATTTCCGGGGTTCGGATTTGAGGGGTTTTACTGTATAATGATTATTACACATTTTAGTACAGTTGTCACATTGACTCTCGTTATCAGTCAGATTCCATACATATCCAAGGGCACGAAGTCGAAAAGTCCCTAAATTAATCAACACCTGTACCTTAACAACATACCGTTTCAACATTGACTACAACAGCTGGATTGGAAGTACAGCTAGTGTTGGTGTTGACTGCAGCCAAACATACAAAAACAGAGCAATCACTTTGCAAGAGTAATCCCAATAGCGCTCTTTTGTTCGGCTCGCTGTACACTCACAATACAGTACGAAACAATTGGAGAGCATTACTACGAATGGGAGCAGATTGCTGTTGAAATAATACCCCTCTGTTACTCTCCTCCATTTCCTCTGCCATGGACTGTGGATTTGTAGCGAGCCGTGATTTTGTTCAAGCTGTAATATCACGATATGTGTCTGTGTGATGTAACTCGCAGATTACCGCAGTACAATCTGAAGGCTAATCGTGTGAACAAATGGAAGACTGAAGTTATCGAGTCGATTGTTCGTTTATCAGAATATTGAAGCTGAGTGGAATGTGAGCGTAAAATGTTATCAAAAGGCAGGATACAGACTTCAAAAGACTAAATACTGAAACTTGTAGAGGGTGTTATTTCATAATCCTGAAAGAAATGACACGAGATTTATCGCACAGTTTTCATATTCATCAATTTCCTTTTAATAAATAAATTCACTCATGCATGATATAATATTTTCCAGTTAATTGATAACAACTGCATATGTCCACGATACCTTGCAGTAACTTCAAAGGATTAAATCCATAGAAAATTCTGCACTCCATTTACACTTCCAGCTTCACATTTTGCAAACAAGGACGCTTCGTTACACATTTCATTTTAATTAATAGACTTTAAACATATTCAAGGTGATATAACACACCAATTGGGTGTCACCTGTTAAATTTGCACGTACTGCGTCAGATTCAAGATTTTTAACGTATATGTCCACTATAAGATATTTGATATTCTACATTCCTTGTTTTTCTACTGACAATTTTTGAGAGTTTTATTGTGAAACAAAATATTATATTGGCATAAAAGTTTTTTTTTCTGTTTGTAAGGATATCCATTTTGATTGATTTTATTCCAATTCCAAATTTATAATATAGTTTATGTTCGACCCTGACTATTATATGTCAGAAAACTGTATCATAATGATGGTCATTATAACACTATTTTTCATTATGAAACAGTTTCTCCCACCAATCACAGCTCAAGAAACAGTTGTTTGACCAATTAGATAAGGTTAGCATCCCACCTGCGCTGAGTTCCAAGGCCTTCTACAGTAATTTAAATTTCACTGCGTTGCCTAGTGTCATAGTGCGGTAATCGAGGAGGCCATGGTCAAATACAAGGCATTCTCTGCGTCCCACGCCCTCTGTTCAGTACATAAAACAGGCGAAATATCGACAGATATTTATGAATATTTATGTTCGAACATAAAATAGTTATAATCATTATCGTCGAACATAAACAGTCGTATGCAACTCGCCTATAATGGCAATTAAGCGGCCGAAGCCGTCGGATTTTTAAGAGCGTTAAAAATCCTCAGTATGCCTTCCTTCGGAGGGGAAGTAAAGCCGGTGGTCCCATGTCATAGATTTATGGCATGTTAAAGAACTTTCCATTAATTATACCTGTGTGAAACTAAATTGTATAGGTTAAGAATGTAAACAAAGCTCTTAGGTTGCTACGTTCGTTGCCAAGAGCCAACTGCGGGCTAAGTTCTGAACTAGGCCTAGTAGTTGTTGACGGTGGCGTTTGGTGGCAAAAGTAGGAACTATTTGAAAAATTCAAAGTTGCAGTCCTTACTTGAATAAAAAAAACAGATACACACACTAATACAGTCATCACAAATAACACCGGTTATCAGACAGATTCTACACGCACCCAAAGTACACGGGGCTACATGACCGCGTTGTCGCAGCCCCTAAACTAAGGAACCAACCAACCATAGTAATTAAGACACTCGTATGGAAATTATAAACATACTCGTGTCTTAATTATTGCCATTATAGGCTCATTGCATAATTTCTTACCCAACATTCCTATTAAAACATAGTTTTTCAACAATCATCTATTTTTATAACTCACTAAAGAAGACCTCAACGTACTGTAGGTCGAGAAATGAATCATCATTAATACTTAAAATACAACGTAGATATGTTTTAATAAGTATTGAATGGCGTATTCGTTAACATCTTATAATGAGATTAATAAATTCACATGGATTACTAGTTCCGATCGTCAAGCAATCATCATCAGATCCCTTACACTCATTTTTTTTTTTTTTCAGGTTTACGGAATAACACCCGTTAAAATTGGATGCAATAGTGTTGACCGACTCGAAATTATTTTAAAATTTCGTTTAATAAACCAACACTGAAGAAAGACTTCCAACATGATAATGGGAGATAAACTGCAGCCTTGCCTTACATCTTTCTGAACCACCCTCTATCTGATGTCCCTTGACTCTATTAACAGCGGCTTCGTTGGCGTAGTCGGTAGCATGCTGAGCTTCTATGCCCAGGATCGCGGGTTCAAACCAGGCCGAAGTCGTCGGATTTTTTAAGAGCGTTAAAATCCCTCAGTATGCCTCCCTTCGGAGGGGAAGTAAAGCCGGCGGTCCCATGCCGTACATTTATGGCATGTTAAAGAACCTTCCTGTGTGAAGCTAAATTATAGGTTAAATTTGAACAACGCTCTAAGGTTCCAATGTTCGTCGCCAGGAGCTGACTGCGGTGGCGTCTAGTAACCAAGTTCTAAACTAGTAGTCGTTGACGGTGGCGTTTGGCGGCAAAAATAGGAACTACTTGAAATTCAATGTCTGCAGTCCTTACTTGAATTAAAAACAGATAACACTCATTAATACAGACGTCACAATTAACACCGGTTATCAAACAGATTCTACACACACACACACAAAGTACACGGTGCTACATCTTTCTGAACCACCCTCTATCTGATGTCCCTTGACTCAAATAACGTTGCGTTGTCGCAGCCCCTGAACTGAGGAACCAACCAACCAACTCTAATAACCACAATCTGGCTCCTCTAGAGGTTGTAAATTTTCCTCTTAAATCTGCACTTTATTCCCAACCTATTCAAACTGTCAAGCAATTCAACCGTAATCAATACCAACAATATTTATTACAAAAGTAGAATAAAATTGAAGATGAGAAGACAGGTAAGAAAAAATAATGACCACAATCTGGTCGACACGTGAGGTTGATCGCGTGAGTTTTATGTGGGTGAAGGAATAGTAACAAATTAGAACAGGTGGACGATTAGTCCATAACAGTCACACCTAAAGCCTTGCAAGATTCTGCGTGAAGTACCAAAACACTTGCCACTCCACAATGCTAATACACAGATTTCTATGTTAAGGAAGACATTGAAAGACGTATCGATTGGGCCGTTGCCGTAACATATTTAATGCAATTTTTAGGATAAGTTTAAGAAACAATGGCCAACTACCTCACTCCCCATCATGGGTGGGTTTCTACCACATAACCTACGGAGGCTCTTTTCCAGGATCCAACCAGCCTCCGGGCTGACTACCTAAAAGAAAAGAAAACAATTGAAGAAGATAGTTGCAAAAACGCAGAAGTCCACTTTGGACCATAAATGTGTTGAGACCGGAATAGAATTCTTTAGACAGCTACGCATTATGTACAGTGCAAAACAACATCAGTTTCCATGAGGAAGTCCTTATGTAGGAAGGAAATTAAGGCAGTTGCAAAACAGCACCCCTGAAAGTGTCAAAAGCAAGAGGCATAATGAAGTATAAAGACAGTATCCGTACTGAGTTTAATTTATCGTTTCAAGAGCTGGTAAAGAAGTACGGAAACCTTACTAGTGACAACACAGAGAGAGGCAGTGACCTTTGGGACACTGCCAGTGATTAGAAGTTCATAAATAATAACAATATTTTAAATGTATTTAGCTCAGAATCTTTGTTTTGTTTTTTCAAAAGGTCATCATATTTCTTAATAAATATAGAGAGTTACAAAATGATTTACTGTATGTCGAAGTATTTTATATAATGTTTTAGAAGAAGTCATTATATGTACAAAGCCAATGCCCTCACACAACCTTTCTGGGAGTAATTTCTAGCACTGGAAAAAAATCACAAGTCTG
Organism: Meconema thalassinum; assembly: GCA_946902985.2. NCBI lineage: Eukaryota > Metazoa > Arthropoda > Insecta > Orthoptera > Tettigoniidae > Meconema > Meconema thalassinum. The sequence continues at coordinate 71,072,417 of OX336399.1, read as the reverse complement.
AATACATTTAATAATGAAATAACCAAAAACAAGAAGTTCCGAGAAGAAATAAAGGGCCTACTAAAAAAAAATAAGATTCATGCCAATGATTAATCTATATGAACCTATCAAGAATAATGACGAAATGAAGTTGGTATTGCCGAAATTTTCAATTAGTTTTAAATATACCTAACGTAGTCTAGCCTAATAGAGCACTACAGTTGGCAGCCTCTTATGTGATGACGGCAATGGCGATACACATCAAACTGCCGAGTCATAGACACCAAGCCTTAGACCACATCCTTCGTCGCATGTAGTTAAGTAAATATATCACTACGAGCGCTAGTGTTGACTAATACATGGTCAAATCAAATTCAAAATATCTACTTCCCTTTACACTGACAAGCCATGCACACCAACATTTAGTCTACATTCTTTGTGGCCTAAATCTATCACTACGAGCACTACACACGGTTAAATCAAAATATCTACTTCCGTTTTGAGGAATTCAAAAATGTGCATCCCACAAACTGAATATAAAGGATCAAATAATAAATTAAAACAATCAAACTAAAATTTCATTTAATCTGTAGAACAAGTTCCATTTTAAACAATCCCTCTGGGCATGCCGGAAGGTGGAGGTAAAATCACCTGGCAAAGAAATATCTATCGAATTCAGTAAATTTATACCCCTCATTGTGAGAAAATATTTTACAATTTGAGCTTAAATATCTTCTTTCTTCGTGTTTTATACATATTTTTTACATTTCACTGTCTTATGGTGACGTAAGCCTTTTCCGTCATTTGGGGTCTATTTTTATACTGTACTGGAGGTCACACTGTTCTTATTTAATAGGTATCAGCTGTTCCTGCACCACCCTGTAGATAATAATCTATGATCGTTTGCGCTGTAGAAACGGTGCATGTAAAATTTATGGTCGTATCTCTGAGAATTGTTCGTGCACAAAGCCATGATTGAGAGATAAAATTGTTCCCTTATCCCTGGCAGAGTAATGCCAGGGGTTATAGTGGTATGATATTTATCAGCAGATTAGAGAAAATGTGCATTTTATATCTTGCCATAAAATATAAATCACCTCTATTCTGCATTGCAAGAGCGCTTGCCTCATTTCTCTCGCATCTGCTTATTTTTATACCAAGTAATAATAAACTGTGATGTTTCTCTTCTCAATGTCTGCCACGAAAAAGACAGGCCATAGAACATAAAACAAATCATTCTGTGGTGTAGACAATGTAGATTGTTGTGTGTTTCTGCGTTTAAGTCAATTGCAATTTATCATCTGTCAAAATGAGATATTTCATATTCAAATTCAGGGTTCACTCTACTAAATCACAATACACCTAACAGCGTGCGCTAGTAAACACTGCATTTATTACGGCTACTGTGCACAATTATTGACACACGCTGCGCAATTCTCGCACATCAGGCTGCTAAGTCTAGAGTTCTCTCCTGGTCGGTGGGGTTCCACCGTGAAGTTTCTGAGAGAGTCCCACTTCGCAGTCCCCGTGTCTGTCCACACACCGCATCGAACCCAAGGCCTTCAGTGCTGGCCAGCTCCTACCCACACACAACGCTCCGTGGCACAACACTCACTCACACTACTCTTCTCTCCACTGCGCACATTGCTCAAAACCGTAATGGACGTTCACTTGTCACCGGCTGTATACAGCTGCCATTCACTGCTGAAACTCGACTCATTTTGACTCCCGCTCACCGGTATTAAATACAAGTTAATATGGGACCTCTTGTAGGTTCTCGGCTACCCCAGACTTCTTGGGTGCTGTCAGTAGCTTACCTACGTCTAACCCTTTCCAGAAACAGAACATTCCAACAATACTTGGCGGGTCCATGACCTTCCGTGAATCACAGAAGATAACGAACCAAGGACAGCCCCGCTGCCAAAACGAGGGCAGTGGTTCGGCGAAGTCCATCCACTGCTTTGCCAGTCGAGTGGATCTCTCGCAATATTAATGTTCAGACATCTGATGTCATTTCATGTATTTTGAAATGTGCTAAATTATACAGGTTTTATTGAGCATATACTTGCAAATTAACCAGTGATGGACGAAGCAAAGAGGATATAAAAAGTAGGTTGGTTCAGGTAATGAAAAGCATTTCTAATAAAAAGGAATCTGTTGACATTGAATATAGATTTAGGCATTAGGAAGTCATTTTTGAGAGCCTTTGCCTGGGGCGTGGCGCTCTATGGAAGTGAAACTTGGACTATCGGGGCAGCTAAAAAGAGGAGAATTGAACCGTTTGAAATGTGGTGTTACGGAAGAATGTTGAACATCAGATGGGTAAATATGGTTACAAACGAAGAGGTATTAGGATGAGTGGGAGAGAAGAGATGCTTCCGGTGACTGCTTATGAAGAGAAGAGATAGGTTGGTGGGACACACCTTAAGACACCCAGGAAGAGCAAGCTTAGTTATGGCAGGAAGGGTCGAGGACAAGAACTGTAGGGGTAGACCAAGGTTAGAATATGATAAACAGATTGCCTTGGATGTAGGATGTGGTAGCTATGTAGAGATGAAACGATTAGCTCAGGCCAGGAAAGCTTGGAGGGCTGCAACAAATCAGTCAAAAGACTGAAGACTCAAACAGCAACATCTTGCAAATATTTCCCTATGAAATTCATAGTTGTCTATAAGTTTCAACATCAATAAACTCTGCACTATCAATTAGCAAATACCAAGCAAGTTACCGTTTGTTATGTATACGTCGAGTACCTTTCTTAAATAGTACTCCTCAAATGCACTGTCTTGTGATCAAATACAACCACGGAAAACAATTCCAAGTGCACCAAATTTCCAATCTTTTTGGCAGATTTAGGATTTGAATATCAACCTTTGCAGTGACAGTCACTAATGCTAGCTACTGCGCTAAGTGGAAGTTTCATAGAATAGATACAATGGTGGAATTTTCATCGAGGAAAGCTCTTAACTGTCTCAAAATTGAAGACAAAACCAGACGGCATGGAAGAAAATTACTCATCAATATTATCTGGAGTGCTATATTACCATCGGGGAAATTAGAATTAGAATTCGTTTCTTGAGCGGGTCGTTAACTTCCCACATAGGCGATTAACCAGACAACTTAAAATAGGCCTAAGTAAAGTTCGCATTGTTTGAACTTCGAGTAAATTCACCAAGGACCGGTACCAATCCTAATACAGATTTCCACAAAATAACAGAGTACATTGGGCCAAAAAAATAATAATACAAACAATAAAAACAATGTATTTATCGTATGGCCTTTAGTGCCGGGAGTGATCCAAGACATGTTCGACTCGCCAGAAGCTGTAGCTGCTTCAAGCGGACACTCATAGGGTGAGCTACAAGTTCCGTTCAATTTCAAGTAGTTCCAACTTTCGCTACCAGGTGTCACTGATACCTAGTGGTGAACGTTGGAACTATGATTGAGCGTTCCAACGAAATATAACCTTGAAATTTAGCTTCACACAAGTTTAGTCTGTGGAAGGATCTTTTACATGCCATAAATCTATGACATGGGACCGCCGGCTTTACTTCCCCTCCGAAGGAAGGCATACTGAAGGATTTTAACACTCTTAAAAAATCCGACAACTTCGGCCCGGTTTGAACCCGCTATCTTGGGCACAGCAGTTCAGCATGCTACCGACTACGGCACCGAAGCTGCTACAATAATAATAATAATAATAAGGTTAAACAATTGTGATGTTTCCAGGAATGTAATAAAAATCTTACAGAAATCGGTATTCCGAAGGACAACATTCTGAACGGGAATGAATTAAGACAATCAAAATCTACCCGGGTTTTAAGGTCGGGGCAGAACCCACAAAACGATGGGACCTCTCTCAGAGGATCTGAAGAAGGCACTGAATAATGGGCTCAAGAGATACTGGCAGGACATCAAACCGACAGACGACCAAGAGCACAGAAAATTATATCGATAGTTAACGCATAGTCCATAGTGGCTAGATTCGAAAGTAAATGAATTATAAAATAATAATAATAATAAAAATAAAAATAATGATAATTAAGACCAAACGACTATACAGAATTTCTAAAGAAGAAAGGACGGCAAGCTCTGAAAGGATGAAAAATTACTGGGAGGAAAGGAAAATACAACCCACTAAACACTGATTGATCTATCGTACCCCAAAGTGGGTGAAACGAACAATAATAATAATAATAATGTGACGATTCTTCCTTTCCTCCTTTCTCCCACGGGCCTGACACCTAAATCCTTTTCAGTAAATCTAGCCACACTAAATATTCCCATGTACACCCACACTATCGCACAAAAGGCTGCAATTCTGAAAACCTGCAGCATCGTTAGAGGGTTTTTGAATACACATTAGGATTTTTCTTTGGACCCTCTTGTGAAAAAGAGACGTGGAAGTTAAGAGGAGAAAAGAAAATTAACTGTCAAACGTCTATGTTGTACCGTATAGTTCGAAAATGTATGCTATAGACTTAAGTATTACTTTACTCATTTTCTTGTACGTAATGTACCGATATGAGTCATGTTACCGACTGTAAGTTGAGTAAATAAAGAAGATAATAATATTAATAATGATAATATTAATAATAATATGGGGACCCATGCGAGAACTCTCGCATAATGGATTGTGTGCACCCTATGTGTACAGACCACCCGCCCGGCTCTACTGCTATGCGGGCTGTACGTGAAACAGTTCTGCCAGGGGCTATCGTCTTGTTTATTACTTTAAAAGCACGTTATAAACAAATTAATAACTTTCCGTTGACTTTTCAAGGAACGTAAGATTTTTCCTGTACTATTGACACGATTTGGAAGATTTTGGTACAAACCACACCTTATAACTCCCTCTGGTTGAGGAGCTTGAGTTTTGTTAAACATACACCTTAGCGTATTATAAAACAAGATATTCAGTAAAGAACATATAGCATACTTTCTCCTAACTGCATGGATATTGTTATAAATCTTTGTCCTATTCAAGGAGTATAATTGAATGTTGGTTGTAGTAGCTTGATAAAATACAACGTGTTATACGTGAACCGCTCCCCCTTGGAACGACCAGACCAATTAAGTAAGTCTACCCCATAGGCACTCATTAAGGTTACGCTATTGTGCTTAAGATCTAGAAATAATACCCAGGTACCCTGGCATGATCTAACAAGTATTACAATATTTGAGAACATTTAACAACACAATATATAAACATATAAAAATTCAAAAAAAAACAACATGGAAGGTTACACTAACCTGAAGGAACACCTTTCCGATCCTAAGTCTCGATGGGATTTTGGTAATATTATATATTAACAGTTTGGCATATTCCTCAAGCATCCTTTGTCAACATCAATACAACTTCAGTTAAAAAGAAAGTCTTCTTCCATGTGACTGTACGCATTTTAGTACTTAACATCAAGTAGGCCTACACGAATAGTCTACCCTTCAAATTGTACGATGAATAGCCTACTTCACATCCAACTTAAATATCGAGGTTGTCGGTGTCCATACTGACTTGCAAATATTCTCCAAATACCCAGATTAATAACTTAATCTTCTTTTAATAGGGAACTTCATATCCAAGTATTCCACTTATTTAAAACATATAAGGTACGGAGCTAAAATACAAAACGACATTTCTTCAAGACGGCTACTCTCGACCTTCTCCTGTCTCATCTAACAGCTGATCGACGACTACTGTTCAGCTCGGTCAACAGAAGATTAAGAACAACATAATAGCTAAGAGCAAAGGACATTACCAACCAATAAAGCAGCGTCAGCGCCCAAGCGAGCGAAACCGGCCTAGCCGGTTTCGTTGCGTGAATTTTAGCCTCTCAGCCCATCTAGGGGCCTTTAGAGCTATATCAAGGGTATAAATACTGGTTTAATTTGGGCTTGATAAATTTGGAATGGTTTGGGTATTTGCATTAAATCAAACTGGCCAGGATATGACCTGAGGTTGGGTGGTGGGAAAGGATTAGGAAGTAGGAGATGGGTAGGTTAGGGAGAGATAGAATGCAGCAGCATATTGAATCAAATTGAGCCGTGTGGCTCGCAGCGTACGTAATTGAGGCTTAGACAAGAAAGAAAGAAAGAAAGAAAGAAACAGAATGGCAGTTTACATCACCTCCAGTATCATGCAGAGGGCCCGCGGTCCACTGGGCACCATCCCGGAAGGGGCCGGCCGAGGCCGTCCCTCCGAGCAGGCGCGCAGCAGAACCACGGGGCAAGAGGGTTTATGAATGAGTACCTTGAGTGTAGGGGAGCTAATTAACAAGTAATTAGCTGCTGGAGGATTTGTAATATGCTTGTGAGGGCGGTGTTGTTTAATTTACTGGGGCATGGAGGTGAAATGCGCATGGAGAGAAGGGAGGGAATGTTTTGGGGCATGGATGTATGCCGGTGTTGATGTTTGAGCGCCTCCTTGATGTATTTGCATCCTAAATAGGAGGCGGCGTGATTTCCCTCGCAGTTTACACACGCGGGAGAGTCCCTGGGCACTGAACAGTGGGTATGACGGTGCGGTCCACCGCATCGGTTGCACCTAACGTCATAATTGCATTCATGAGCAGCGTGATTCAGTCTTTGGCAACGATAGCATTGGATGATAAGAGTGGAGTGTTGTCGAGAGGGAGGGCGCCGCGACGTCAGTAGAGGGGAGGGACGCTTGGGATTCAGGTGTAACAGTGTCATCCGAAGGATTGACAACTGTTGGGGAGGCTGAGGGCACAGGTGTAGCAGCGTTAACTGTAGGTATAGCGACTGCTGTAGTGTCAGTGGCGATTGGGCTAGTGACTGAATGTATGAGCTGGTGCGGAGAGGTTTGAATGCTCTTATTCTTCCTCCTAGGATTGGCAGGGGGCTTAATAAGAGCCTTAGTTTCCGGAACTGTTGGCGTGGGGTCTTCCTGTTCAATGTCAGGAATATCTTCTATGTCGGAGCGGGAGTCTTCAGAGCTTATATCTGAGACTGGCTTCGTATTCTGGGTCAGGACAGATAATCATCCTCCGGGGAATATCTGGGTGTTTGTTCAGAGCAGCCTCTACGGTATTGGAGTGATCATTATCAACAGGAATGACAGTGATGTTGGATTGTTTCTTCAATGTGTGTTTGAGTCTTCAGTCTTTTGACTGGTTTGATGCAGCTCTCCATGCCTCCCTGTCCTGAGCTAATCGTTTCATCTCTACATAGCTACCACACCCTACATCCGAGGCAATCTGTTTAACATATTCTAACCTTGGTCTACCCCTACAGTTCTTGTCCTCGACCCTTCCTTCCATAACTAAGCTTGCTATTCCTGGGTGTCTTAGTATGTGTCCAACCAACCTATCTCTTCTCTTCATTAGCAGTCGCCAGAAACATCTCTCCTCTCCCACTCGCCTTAATACCTCTTCGTTTGTAACCCTATCTACCCATCTGATCTTCATCATTCTCCTGTAACACCACATTTCAAATGCTTCAATTCTCCTCTTTTCTGCTGCACCAATAGTCCAAGTTTCACTTCCATAGAGCCCCGCGCTCCAGACAAAGGCTTTCAAAAATGACTTCCTAATACCTAAATCTATATTCGATGTCAACAGATTCCTTTTTTGTAGGAAGGCTTTCCTTGCCTGAGCCAACCTACTTTTTAGATCCTCTTTGCTTCGTCCATCACTGGTTATTCTGCTTCCTAAGTAACTTCTTCAATACAGGCAACGATGTCAGAGTGAGGTCAAGTATTTGGCGGATTATCTGTCTGTATCTATTGTGAGGGGGAGCTGGATGGATCATGAGCATGTCATTATCCATGGGGATGTCCTTGCACCTCGTGGCGTAGAGGGGCTCGGACGTGTCCAGTTCCTCTATCCAGTTTATGTGTGTGTCTGAAAGTGTAGACTTCATGTTTAGAGAATTGTGGAAGGCAGATGGTGGTCAAATACCTTGGTAGACCAGTGGAAAGGAAAAGAAGCAAAAGTATCAGTCACCCAAAGTTTCCAGATTGAACAGTTGGAGCTGCAACGATGAGTGAGCTGATAAATTTGAAATTGGAATTAATTAAATAAATTAATTTATTAGTGGCTGCATGGCGGGGGAAAACGTTCCAAAGATATCAACGCTTCCAAATAAGACCCGTATATGGCCAAGTTCACAACAAATCCGGCGCTCTGAGGATAACCAAAGGTCACTCATTTCCCAAAAGGACTTTCATCAGTAGTTTTCTTACATCTGGTCAGGTCGATGTAAATTCGAAAACTTTATAATACTTTTCCCAAGCTCCAAAAACAGCTGTCCGGACTTCAACAATAACAACACTGCCATCTAGCGGCAGTGCACAACACCATGATTCAACCAATATCGTACCTTCTCAGTTAATGCCACGTTCTCTGACGTGAACCAGCGAACTAAATTTTCTACCACTTTGGCAGAGAAATACAAACACGGAGCCTTGAAGGTAGGAGAGTACAAGTGTCGTTTTAGAAACGGCACAATACGGATATTAAACATGAATATGAGGTGCCCTTTGCTAGTGCTATCTCTGTACAAAATTTCATTCAACTCGATCTCACAGTGTTTGATTTGATATGGTGAATCAATTTGCACACATACACGGCCGCTATCTACAAACTATAGGGCTGATGACCATGTAGTTCACTCAAAAGATGCTTCCCACAAATGTTATGTTGTTGCAAACCTTGGTAGAGATCAAATAATTAGGTTGGTTGTAATTTGGTTTAAGCTTTTATCATTTGGGTGGCCGCCATTCCGTTTCCGTCAAGACGGCGGCGATAAAAAACATGACCCTGAGGTGCCCTTTGCTAGTGCTACCTCTGTACCAAATTTCGTTCATTTAGGTTTCACCCTGTTTGAATAGATAGGATGAATCAATTTGCACACATACATGGCTGCCATCTGCAAATTACTAGGCTGATGACCATTTAGTTTGGTCGAAAGATTCTTCGTACACAATGGTATGAAGTTGAAAAATTGGTAGAGATCAGATGATTAGGTTGGTCGTAATTTGATTTAAGCTTTGAAAATTTGGGTGGCCGCCATTACGTTTCCGTCAAGATAGCGACGATATAAAACATGACACTGAGTTGCCTTTTGCAAGTTTACCTCTGTACCAAATTTCGTTCAATTCGGTTCAACCGTGTTTGAATTGATAGGGGGATTCGATTTGCACACATACATGGCCGCTATCTGCAAACTATTGGGCTGATGACCTTGTCGGTTAGTCAAAAGATGCTTCCAACATAGAGGTATGTTGCTGCAAAATTTAGTATGGATCAGATAATTAGGTTGGTCGTAATTTGATTCAAAATTTTAACATTTGGGTGGCCGCCATTACGTTTCCGTCAAGATGGTGGCGAAATAAAACATGACACTGAGGTACCCTTAGCTAGTGCTACCTCTGCCAAATTTCGTTCAATTCGGTTCCACCGTGTTTGAATTGATAGGGGGAATTGCTTTGCACACATACATGGCCGCCATCTGCAAACTATTGGGCTGATGACCTTGTCTTTTAGTCACAAGACGCTCGATATATAGATATATGTTGTTGCAAAATTTGGTAGAGATCGGATGATTAGGTTAGTCGTAATTTGATTTAAGCTTTGAACATTTGGGTGGCCGCCATAACGTTTCCATCAAGATGGCGGCGATATAAAACATGACACTGAGGTGCACATTGCTAGTGCTACCTCTGTACCAAATTTCATTTACTTCGGATTCACCGTGTTCGAATTGATAGGGGAGGACAGACATTCAGAGTACACACACTCACACACACACACACACACACACACACAGAATAACACACAGACAGACACACAATTTTTCGCCCTATATTGATCTCATAAGTCTACTGTCATTTTTTTTAAATCGAAAGTAGGCTAATAAGATAATATTAGAATGTACTTAGCTGTCTGGTTAACATATAACCTACTAGCAGTAGTACCCGGCTTCGCCCGGTGGAATGATGATAATGTTTTAAGGTCTCCTTAGAAATATAATGGACTTAAAATCTAAGTCATTTGCCCCCAAAGACAATGAGGGAGTAATATCTAGGTCATTTGCCCTTTTGATAAGGATGATAATAAAAACTACTGTTGAATTGACACGTCAAACTTACAAACTACCGTAATAGAAATACATATTTCAAAATTCACAGGCGAGGAAGACTTATTGTGTGTGGTGATTAATGGTGTAATGGGCGTAACATCTACCGTAGGTCATTTGCTCTTATGATGAGGATGATAAGGGAAACTACTACCGGTATTGAATTGACACTTCAACGTATAATGTACACAATGTACTGTAATAAAAATAACTATATGGCGGCTTCGGTGGCGTATTTGGTAGCATGCTGAGCTTCTATGCCCAAGATAGCGGGTTCAAACCCGGCCGAAGCCGTCGGATATTTTAAGAGCGTTAAAAATCCGTCAGTATGCCTTTCTTCGGAGGGGAAGTAAAGCCGGCGGTCCCATGTCAGATTTATGGCATGTTAAAGAACCTTCCACCTGTGTGAAGCTAAATTGGATAGGTAAACAACGCGCATAGATGTCTACGTCCGTTGCCAAGAGCCGACTGCAGTGGCGTCTAGTAGCTAAGTTCCGAACTTGGCCTAGTAGTCGTTGACGGTGGCGCTTGGCGGCAAAAGTACGAACTATTTGAAGAATTCTAAGTTGCAGTTTGTACTTAAATTAAAAAACAGATAACACACACTAATACAGTCATCACAATTAACACCGGTTATCAGACAGATTCTACACACACCCAAAGTACACGGGGCTACATGACCGCGTTGTCGCAGCCCCTAAACTTAAGAACCAATCAACCAAAAATAAATATTTTAAAAATCACAGTCGAGAAAGACTTTATGCGGCGGTGATTATTGGTATGATGCGCGTAACATCTAGGTCATTTGCACTTATGATGATAATAATAAGGTAATGAAAAAATGACTACTAAACGAACATGGTGTTATTTTAAAACTGATATAGGTAATTCAGGTGTCTAGCTTCGATGTCTTCCAAAGTCTCAACCTTATTTTCTGGCTTAGGCCTGTACTGGATGCGTCTAGTGAAAGAGCGTACTGCTCGACAAATACAAAGAATATAGGTCCAAGCTGCACGAACCTGAGATGATCGCAGATGATGACGAAATATGATGACACACGTTCGGGGTTCCCCGTCCTATTGACGTCAGAAAAGTTGGATGGCGCAGCCACGCGGCAGAATGTTGAAGCTGTAACATTGTGACTGGTGAGATTTATTTAGATGGTGAAGCATTGACGTCGTGATGGAAACAGAAAGAAATTTGTCAAATTCTATGAGGTACTGCTCTGTATACGGTTGCAAATCATATAAAACGGCTACGAAATATCTTCACTACTTTCCTGTACAAAAAGTTCAGAGAGAAAGATGGGCTTCGGCGCTGTCAATTGGAAAACGTGTTACATGTTACATGACAGTGTGCAGTCTGCATTTTTGTGAAGACGACTTCTTTCCACCGGTACTGTTGATTATTGTTAGTTATTGTCTCTAATTTGTATTCACATGGATTTACCTACATCAAAAATACTGATAAACTTATAGCCTATTACTTCTGTGCCGTACAATGAATGTAATCCGCTCTTCGTAAATTTATTTTAGGGGTTCTTCCGATTGACAATAGCCGAATGGTTAGAAAACTTAAGAAAAATGCTGTTCCTAGCCTTAATTTGCCAGAGAATTTATATTCTTGCCTTTGAACAGCAAGTATGTAGGTCATTGAAGTATGATTTGGCTTAAATTGTGTTTTTGGCTATTATCTCCCTACTGTTGAATTTAGTTAATTAAAATGTAAAATCTTAGTTTTAAGTACCGGTTTGGTGACCCATCATCCCAGGCAGGCCGGTAACATCTATACTACTGAGGCAGATAGGTCACTTAGCCGTAATTTTGAAGTTATAGTGATGTTAAGAATACATATGCGGTAATGTAGCAGGAGACCGGATCGGCCTAGGCTATTCTAACTTTAATTAGTTCCCATTTCAAGGTTTTACAGTTTTGATTGCGAATAGTTGGTTTGAAAGTTGTACAACAGTAAGGAGAGTATGTTTTGTATAGGTTTTAATTGGTATTATGGTTTATGTCGAGCTGAGGAGTGAATTTGTTTTGGCTTAAATTGTAGTTTTTGATCTGTTCCGTTTGCTTATGACAAGTTCAAATGGAGACTCCAGCTATGTTAAATGTCTGTATTTTAAATATTTAATTAAATATATTGATAAAGAGGATGTCTCCATTGCCTGTGGCAAGAGATTAATAAATTAACATTCTTGCCTTTGAACAGAAAGTATGTAGGTCAATATTTGCAATATTGAAGTATGATTTGAGCATCCCAAGAAACGCTTCTTTGAACCCAAAACATTCATGCAAATTCAGGGTTGCTTGATTCAATTTATTATCAGGGAGTCGTCCTTTGTGTTATGTGAGATATATATATTGTGAAATTAATAAAAACATCGATACCGCTAGGCTCCCAAGTACAGGCTTCATATAGGCCTATGTAACAGCAGACAGTAAATTAACTATCTACATGTGGGTAATATTTTTAACTGGTAGTAATTAGGCACTGCATTTAAATTGATTATAAAAATATTTCTATCAATGAAAGGAAATATGTAGTATTTTGCCATCATAAATTTGAAGCCATAACAAACGCACACCCAATTACTTCACGTCACTATATCGCCGCCATATTGCAAACAGCTGACCGTGAGCTCCTCCCCCGTTTCGGACGTCAATACAGATTGACCGGGAATCACTCACTGTTTCGCAACGGCCCTGTGCTGGCATCAGCATAGACAGCAGGAGATAACACGGCGGGCTCTGGAAAGTACACTCAAGTCACCTCGCGATGAATCAGCAAGCTATTCTCACAACTGACTCCCCCCCCCAGGGTCTCACAACTTGTGGGACGTGGGTTGGCGACCACGGAACCGCAGCTGAGTCTGGCATCACTTCTACTTCCTGGTGCCGGGCTCATTTCAGTTCTCTTTCCTGTCGGCCTCCCTTGGTCAACTCTTGTTCTCTTCCGACCCAGACTGTATTAGGGTATCCGAGGGCTAGGGAGTCTTTCAATTTACCGCCTCAATTGGCTTTGTCTCATCTTTCCTGGTACCCTCATTCTTCGAGGGGTCTGCCTTCTTATCCTTTTCATAATATCTCCTGTCTTCTGCTCAAGGCCCTCAAAGAGGCAGGGTGTGTGTAGACCCACCACTTCTGGTACACCCTCAAGGGCTCATGACTGGTGAGTTAGGAAGCTGGCAACCCCGAGGAATTCCTGAGCTACATGCAGGGAATGGAGTGGTAGGCCTATGACAGTGTTACTCGCAGGGTTCCAAAGGTTAAATATACAACTTTTGGTTCAGATCGGTGAAACGGTGTAGATTTGTGCAAAAGGGCCTAAATGCAGGGCATGGGGTGGTCTGTCCGAAATTTAATGTTGACAGGGTTACCCGCAGGGTTCCAAAGGGTAAGTATACAAATTTTGGTTCAGATCGGTGAAACGGTGTAGATTTGTATACATAACAGACAGACAGACAGACAGACAGACAAACTTTGTGCTTTATATATATAGACTTGTTGGAGTCATTTAGGGAATCTACATTACAATTTCGACGTTTTTCTTGGAAATCTATCTAGCAGAGAAACTGGAGCTCAATAAATATTGTGGAAATAGTTGCTGAGATATTACTTTTCATTTTTGATTTAGAATGTGATACGTGAGATGATTTACCATCCAATATCGTGCGACGATGGGTTCATCTCACAATTCAATAATCCGAATTAATCTGCAGGGAATCAAATCCACGATTTTGGGATATGCAGCAGACACTCCAACATTGATACACCAAAAACTTACATTCAGAACTACGATATCGAACCGCTCTCATTTTATACACCAACTGTACAGCAAACTTTCAACAGTCACTGGCTTCATGGTGAGTGACGTGTATTACGAATTACACGTGAACGTGCGAATTTACAGCTTCCCATAAAAGTAGTGGTACGGCAGCAATTTGGCACTGAAGGCGTCAGCAGTAAATAATCAAAGACATATTTTATAGGTGGCGTTTAATTGCTAACATAAATTGTCTCTCCAGTTTCCTGGAATATTTGATGGTACAGTTCCATCTTTGCTCCACACCAATCTCATCTCGGTCTGAATATATGTTCTTACCCCTCCCCCCTTCATGTTATCTCGTAATAAACTTTATTCATGAAATTGTATTGCCAGGTTTCATCTTATCTTGGTCTTTTAGCTTTTTCCGTACTAAAATTATATTTTTCTTATTGTAAATAATCTTAAGGGTTTCATAGTGATATTGTTTATCTTTAAAGTCGTGTAGCCTATTGAGTTGTGAATATCTTTGTTTTATTTAAGAGAAGGCCATATAGTCTACCCAGACAGTCTTCACGACGTCAATAAAAAGGAAAGAAAGAAGGGGAGAAAGAAAAAAAAGAAAAAAGAAACAAGAAAAAGAAAAAAGAAAAACAAGATAAAAGGAAAAATAAAAAGGAAAAATGAATAAAAGAAAAAGAAAGAACGAAAGAAAGAACGGAAGGAAGAAAGAAAGGAAGAAAGAAAGAAGAAAAGAAATTAGGAAAGAAAGAAAGAAAGAAAGAAAGAACGAAAGGAAGAAAGAAAGGAAGAAAGAAAGAAAGAAAGGGAGAAAGATAGAAAGAACGAAAGAAAGAAAGGAAGAAAGAAAGGAAGAAAGAAGGACAGAAAGAAAGAAAGGAAGAAAGAAAGAAGGAAAGAAATAAAGAAAGAAAGGAAGAAAGAAAGAAAGAAAGAAAGGAAGAAAGAAAGAAGGAAAGAAAGAAAGAAAGAAAGAAGGAAAGAAAGAAAGAAAGACAGGAAGAAAGAAAGAAAGAAAGAAAGAAGGAAAGAAATAAAGAAAGAAGGAAAGAACGAATGGAAGAAAGAAAGAAAGAAAGAAAGAAAGAAAGGAAGGAAGAAAGAAGGAAGGAAAGAAAGAAAGGATGAAAGGAAGGAAGAAAGAAAGAAAGAAAGAAAGAACGAAGGAAAGGAAGAGAGAAAGAAAGAAAGAAGGAAAGAAAGGAAGAAAGAAAGGAAGACAGAAAGACAGAAGGAATGAAAGAAAGAAAGAAAGAAAGAAAGAAAGAAAGAAAGAAGGAAAGAAAGAAAGAAGGGAAGAAAGAAAAGAAGAAAGAAAGAATGAAAGAAAGAAAGGAGAAAGGAAGAAAGAAATAAGGAAAGAAAGAAAGAAAGAAAGAACGATGGAAAGGAAGAAAGAAAGAAAGAACGAAGGAAAGAAAGAAAGAAAGAACCGAGGAAAGGAAGAAAGAAAGAAAGAAAGAAAGAAAGAAAGAAAGGAAGGAAGGAAGAAAAAAGGAAAGAAAGAAGGAAAGAAAGACAGGAAGAAAGAAAGGAAGAAAGAAGGAAAGAAAGAAAGAAAGAAAGAAAGAAAGAAAGGAAGAAAGAAAAGGAAGGAAGATTGTAGTTTTACGTGACCGTGAATCTTGTGATTATGAGCCAAGGGACCTCCTTTTTACGTGGAATCCGAACCACAGGACATGGCATTTCACTTCGAAAATCTCACATGCATTGACCGGGAATCGAACCCGGACCACCTTGGTGGGAGGCATACAGCTAGACTGCTGAGCCACCACGCCCCCAGAAAGAAAGAAAGAAAGAAAGAAAGAAAGAAGGAAGGAAAGAAAGAAAAAAGAAAGGAAGAATGGAAGAAAGAAAGAAAGAAAGAAAGAAAGAAGGAAGGAAGGAATGAAAGAAAGAAAGAAAGAAAGAGAGGAAGAAAGAAAGAAAGAAAGAAAGAAAGAAAGAAGGAAGAATGAAAGAAGGAAAGAAAGAAAGGTAGAAAGAAAGAAAGAAAGAAAGAAAGAAAGAAAGAAAGAAAGAAAGAATGGAAGAAAGAACGAAAGGAAGAAAGAAAGGAAGAATGAAAGAAGGAAAGAAAGAAAGAAAGGAAGAAAAAAGAAAGAAATAAAAAACAAGTAAATACATAAATTAATTAATTAATTAAATAATTAATAAATAGACCTTATAGTCGGAATATGTTCGGTCGGCCCGGATCTTACTTTAAATTATCAGTATGTTATTTCATTTGAGAGGCTTGGACATCGTGGTCATTCAACCCCGTGTATTTGAGTGGGTTTGGATTGTTGTCTGATAACCTGTGTTATTGTGATGGCTGTATTAATGTATGTATTTGTAACGCAGGCACGCTGCGAGGCTCAACGGTAACCTTCTCTCTTGCTGTACCCAAGGTTGCAGGATCGAATCGGCATTTGAAGGTGCGCAAATGCAAGGGAGTCGTGCAATTAGATATATTGGCACGTTAACGATCCCCTTTGGGTCAAAATTCCGGTACCTCGGCGTCTATGAAAGCCACGGTAATTAAACGGGACGTAAAACCAATAACATTGTTATTAGAATTAACAACATTCAATAACAGTTCGTCTCCTAAACCTAGGATCATAGGTTCCATTCCGGCTCGTTATATCTGTAATTGAAGGGGTGGGAATTGTCTTAAATATCTAGGGTCGGTTATCACGCCAAATGGTGATGTCACTTTAGATACTCAGGCGAGGGTAAATGCGGCCTGGCTCAAATGGAAACAGGTCACTGGTGTCCTCGGCGACAAAAAGATGCCTAAATACCTAAAGGCAAAAGTTTATAAGACCGTTGAACGTCCGGCAGCAATTTATGGGGCAGAATCCCGCCCAATGACAAGGAAACATGAACAGGCTCTGCACACGATGTAAATGAAGATGCTCCGTTGGACACTTGGACTGTCTAGATATGACAATTTCAGAAATGCAGATGTTCGACAACAATTAGGTGTCACACCAATTACGGAGAAGCTCGTCTCCGTTGGTATGGTCATGTTATGAGAATGCCGGGCGACTCTGTCGCCAAAATAGCTTTCAAACTGGACCCTGGTGGAATGCGACCACCGGACGACCTGTGAAGCATTGGATCGACACCATTAAGACAGAATATGCACGATGTTGGCTTACAAC
The DNA here is from genome assembly GCA_946902985.2 of Meconema thalassinum. NCBI lineage: Eukaryota > Metazoa > Arthropoda > Insecta > Orthoptera > Tettigoniidae > Meconema > Meconema thalassinum. The sequence goes on along the minus strand of OX336399.1, from coordinate 71,055,405 downwards.
CTGCAGATGTCAACGACAGCAAAAAGTGGAGAAGATATAGTAGAGCAGCGGACCCCGTATTGGAATAAACGCTAGGAAAGAAGAATAGTCAACGATACTCAGAGTCATTAGCTTATGGCCCATATCAGGTAGGGCTTATCAATGAGCTGCAGATGGTACAAGGAAGGCTAGTTAGTTAGTTAGTTAGTTAGTTATTGTTGTATAAAGGGGAGGAACTACGAGGCCATCTGTCCCGTAACAAGTAGTTCCCTGAAGAACTATACAGCCTATTTTCATATATCCTACTCATGTTAATTGCATCTATCAACATACAAAATTTCAGTTTGATTGTTTTGATAGATTCGTAGATATTGAGAACCGTCTAAATATTTCAGATTTTCGCCAGGTTGGATTTTTATTTATGTACTATTACATGAAGATTATTGTGTACGAATGGTATTCAGACTACAATCGCATGATTACGACACAAGAAGTCAAAACAAGATTTTTAAATTTCGCACAGCTGCCATCTTGCGGTTATGAAAACCATTGAAATAAATTAGATGCCAGTGGATTAACATTTGTATAAGCATTTAACGTCCAATGTTTTACAGCACTCGGATGGTTAAATCGCGAGAAACGTCCATTTAAATATTTATACTTCGCGTCGCCGCCATGTTGGATTTGTGATCACCAGGTTACTAAAAGTCATTTAGGTGAACTTACGTTCATAGCCTGTATGAACATAAAAAAATTCAATTTGATTGCTGTAAAAGATTCGTAGATATTGAGAACCGTCCAAACATTTAGGATGCTCGCCATTATGGATTGTTATTTGTATAGGCCATAGAGTTATGTACCATTAATGGAAAATTATTGCGTAGCTTCATTATTAAAACTTTCACTTCGATCGCATGATTACGACACAAGAAATAGAAACTTAATTTTAAAATTTCACACAGCCGCCATCTTGAGGTTATGTAAACATTTGAACTAAATTAGATGCCAGTGCATTACAATATATATAATCATTTACTGTACCACATTCCACTGCGCTCAGATGGCTAAATCACGAGAAAAGTCTATTAAAATGTTTCAAATTCGCTTGGGCGCTATGTTAGTTTTGTACTTTACAGGTTTTTTAAAGTTACATAGATAAACTTGTAGCGGTGCCCTTTATCACCGTACAAAATGTCAGGGTGATATCATGAATAGTTTCGGAGATATTGAACACCAGTGAAATATTTCGCACAGCCCCCGTTTTGAGGTTGTGTAAACAATTGAACTAAATTAGACGCCAGTGCATTGCAATGTGTATAAACATTTGCTGTACCATGTTTCATTACGTTTGGATGGTTAAATAGCGAGAAAAGTCTATTTAAAAGTCTCAAATTCGCTTGGCCGCCATGTTGGTTTTGTAGTTACCAGGTTTCTGAAAGTCTCATAGGTGAACTTGTAGTAGTGTCCTTTATCACCGAACAAAATTTGAGGGTGATATCGGTATTAGTTTTGGAGATACTGAATGCTGGTGAAATATTTCGCACAGCCGCCATGTTGGATTGGTGAGACACAAACAAATTTGAAGGGCACGATCCGGGTCGGCCAGAATGGTGCTATGATAATACCGAGTTTCATTGATATCGCTCCAGCCGTTTACAATTTATTAGTGGGGGACACACACACACACACCACGCACACACAGACAGAGACACGGACAAAAGGTGATCTCATAAGCTTTTTTTAGCCTACTTTTCACATTTTGCAACAAGTAGTTCCGTGAAGAACTATACAGCCTATTTTCATATCCTACTTATGTTAATTGCCACTATCAACATACACAATTTCAGTTTGATTGCTGTAATAGATTCGTAGATATTGAGAACCGACTAAATATTTCGGATGGTCGCCATGTTGGATTTTATATATGTAGGTCCTAGAGTTATGTACTGTTCATGCAGATTATTGTGAACGTGTAGTATTCAAACTTCAATCGCATAATTAGGACACAAGAAGTAACAAGGAGATTTTAAAAATTTTCACAGCTGCCATCTTGAGGTTATGGAAACAATTGAATTAAATTAGATGCAAGAGGATTAACATTCGTATAAGGATTTAATGTACCAAGTTTCACTGCACGCGGATGGTTAAATTGCGAGAAACGTCCATGTGAATATTTATAATTCGCGTCGCCGCCATGTTGGATTTGTGATCACCAGGTTATTTAAAGTCCTATAGGTGAACTTAAGTTCATAGCCCTTATGAACATTAAAAAATGCTGTTTGAATGCTAAAATAGATTCGTAGATATTCAGTATCGTCTAAATATTTCGGATGGTCGCCATGTTGGATTGTAAACTGTATAGGCCATAGAGTCATGTACCATTAAAGGGAAATTATTGCATAGGTTCATTATTCAAACTTTCACTTCAATCGCATGACTACATCACAAGAAATAATAACTTAATTTTAAAATTCGCACTGCCGACATCTTGAGGTTATGTAAACAATTGAACTAAATCAGATACCAGTGGATTACAATGTGTATAAATATTTCCTCTACCAGGCCGACAAGCCTGAGGATTTAAATGAGTTTTTGAATGGTATGGACTCCGTCTTACGGAAAGAATTCATGATGAAAATTAATAAATGTAAAACAAAAATACTGGAATGCAGCCGAAATAAATCAGAAACCTCTATGGAGATCAAATTGGCAGGTGAAAAGCTGAAGGAAGTAGGAGACTTCTGTTACTTAGGAAGCAGAATAACCAGTGATGGACGAAGCAAAGAGGATATAAAAAGTAGGTTGGCTCAGGCAAAGAAAGCATTTCTACAAAAAAGGAATCTGTTGACATCGAATATAGATTTAGGTATTAGGAAGTCATTTTTGAAAGCCTTTGTCTGGAGCGTGGGGCTCTATGGAAGTGAAACTTGGACTATTGGTGCAGCAGAAAAGAGGAGAATTGAAGCATTTGAAATGTGGTGTTACAGGAGAATGATGAAGATCAGATGGGTAGATAGGGTTACAAACGATGAGGTATTAAGACGAGTGGGAGAGGAGAGATGTTTCTGGCGACTGCTAATGAAGAGAGGAGATAGGTTGGTAGGACACATACTAAGACACCCAGGAATAGCAAGCTTAGTTATGGAAGGAAGGGTCGAGGACAAGAACTGTAGGGGTAGACCAAGGTTAGAATATGTTAAACAGATTGCCTCGGATGTAGGGTGTGGTAGCTATGTAGAGATGAAACGATTAGCTCAGGACAGGGAGGCATGGAGAGCTGCATCAAACCAGTCAAAAGACTGAAGACTCAAACAACAACAACCAGGTTTCAGTGCGCTTGGAACATTAAATCGCGAGAAAGGTCTATTTAAAATGTTCAAATTCGCTTGGCCGCCATGTTCGTTTTGTAGTTAACCGGTTTTTGAAGGTCTTATAGATGGATTTCCAGTAGTGCCCTTTATCTCCGTACAAAATTTTAGGGAGATACCGCTAATAGTTTCAGAGATAGAGAATGCCGGTGAAATATTTCGCACATCCGCCATCTTGTGATTATGTAAACAATTGAACGAAGTTAGATGTCGGTGCATTACAATGTATATAAACATATACTGTACCAAGTTTCATTGCGTTTGGTTGGTCAAATCGCGAGAAACGTCTATTTAAAAGTCGCAAATTTGCTTGGCCGCCATGTTGGTTTTGTAGTAACCAGGTTTTCAAAAGTCACATAAGTGAACTTATAGTAGTTCCCTCTATCACCATAGAAAATGTCAGGGTAATATCGGTAATAGTTTCGGAGATATTGAATGCTGGTGAAATATTTCGCACAGCCGCCATGTTGGATTGGTGAGTCGTAAAAAAATTTGAAGGGCACGGTCGAGGTCGCCCGGAATAGTGCTATGAACTTTCCGAGTTTCATTGAAATCGCTCCTGCCGTTTAGATTTTATTAGGGGGGGACACACACACGAATCACACACACACGGACAAAAGGTGATCTCATAAGCCCTTTTTTTTTCAAAATTGAAAATAGGCTAAAAATGAGGAAAAGTAGACTTATGAGATCGATCCGGGAAAATGTGTGTCTGTCTGTCTGTCTGGCTGTGTGTGTGCCCCCCCCCCCCCTATCAACTCCTAAACGGCTACAGCAATCAAAACCAAATTTAGTATGAGTAAAGATGCGAACCGGAATATCTCACGTCCATATTTGAAAATGATGTCAGTGCTACCAACTACTGGAAAAATGCACTAGAAATTTGAGCTCCATGTTGGATATCTTGCAAGGTATGCATGGGAGCTATTCCAAAATTGGCACACATGTAGATAATACTATTTCAGTTTAATTTCCAGGAGGCCAACCATGACAGTGTTGCCAAAATAATTTTAGGCCTTCTGATAGGTCCAATGTTTAAATGCATATAACTTCTACACTATCAACTGGATTTCAACCAAATTTTGTATGTAATATCTGTACATAAACAGATATGACTGAGCGTATTCTTAAGAGCCAACATGGCTGCCAACTGTTAATAATTGCTCTCTTTATTTTTTTTTATCCAAATACCAATATATCAGAAAGTATGCAAGCCAACAGCTTTAAACTATGCACACGTATATTCTGACATTTTAGATTAATTTCGAGTAACTTATATACGTCAGTTCTACCAACATGATTATAAGTCTGCTGATACGACCAATTTTTAAATACATGTAACTTCTATACTATCAGTTGGATTTCAACCAAATTTCTTATGTGCTATGTGTACCATAACAGATATGACTATAAGTATTGTTAAGAGCAATCAGGGCTGCCAACTGTTAATAAATGCTGTCTATGTTTATTTTACACTAATATCAATATACCAGAAAGTATGCAAGTCAACAGCTCTATACTTTGCACACGTATAGCACCTGACATTCTAGATTAATTTGGAGTAATTAATACAAGGCAGTGCTGCCAACATGATTCTATGCCTGCTGATATGTCAAATTTTAAAATACATGTAACTTCTATACTAACAAATGGATTTCATCCAAAATTGGCACAACAAGATATCATAATATTTCTGACCAGCACACGCATGGTATTGTTGGCAGCATGCTTTTACGCGTGCTGATAGATCCAGTGTCTAACTGCATGTAACGTCCATTGGACTTCAACCAAATTTTGTATTTTGTACCTTAAGAGATTGAACTAAGAATATATTGAGTCGCCAGGGCTGCCAACTGTTTAGTGCTCTATTAGGTTACATTATACCAGGTATATTTTGAACTAATTAGATATTTCGATATTACCAACTTAATTTCGTCATTATTCTAGATAGGTTCATATACTGTAGAATAATCATTGGCATGAAAAGTAGGCTGTATTGTTCTTCACGGAACTTCTTGTTTTTTTTTTGTTTTTTTTTTTTTCAAAAAATGAAAATAGGCTAAAAAAGGGAAGGCTGCTAGGTTTTGTGCTCAACTATTTAATCCTAGAAGTAGTGCAACTCGGATGATAGAAAAATTAGGTTTGGAATCTCTGGAAGATAGAAGGACGAAATCCAGACCATACGCTATGTTTAACACTTACACTAATCGGCCAGCATGGGGAGAACTGAGCAAACGTCTGGGAAATCCCACCTACCTGAGCAGGGCAGATCATCCGCATGAAGTCAAGGTCCGACCACGGCGTACGAATTATGGGAAATATTCTTTCATTAACCGTGGTATTGATAAAGTTGGAACTCATTACCTGCCTCAACCTTAGAGCCTTTCCCCAAACATATTGATGTGCTTAAGAAAAGATTGAAATTTTGTGTAAATACTACGATGTAATTACTACAGTTCCTAAATTCCGAATTGTGTATATTGTGTTTGATGTTATTGATGGTAATTTTCTGTATTTGTACAATATGCCACCAGGGAATTACCCTCATTTGCAAATATTATATAACAATAATGTTACGGCTGTGAGTTTGTTTCATCGCTCGCCGCATGAGTCACAACTGCCCCAGGGCTGGGCTGCTCTGCCTCAGTGTATTGCGTGCGTCTTATGCAACAGGACTACTAGGACAAAGGGATGGTCCAAAATATCCGTGACTGAGCCAGCGAAGGAAACCTCGAGAAGCCGTGAACCCTGGATGGGTCTAGAAGCATTTATTGAGTCACCGGCCTGCTATATAAGAGCGACCTGTCAAGCAGTTGTTGTTGTGTTTTACGAGCTAGTGTGAGCGTTTACCCTGAGCGACAGAAGTGTGGTGACTTGCGAAACCCCTAGTGAAGCCGTTTCTCTTGACAGCGAGGAAGTGAGAAGCATACAGGGGACTGCCTGTGTTTTGAGTGAGTGTGATTTCACTGAGCGTCAGAGGTATTGTGGTGAAGTGCCGTGCGAGTTACGAAATCCAGTGACATTGTTTCCCAGCTCGTGAACAGCGAAGCAGCGTGTAGAAGGTTATCGTAAGTAACTGCAATTTGTGTACAAAAGGAAGAGTTGCATGTAGTTCTGTCAAGGCTACCAGACTCATTAGCGAGAGGATTAACTGTTGACAAGTGATAAGGGGACAAGAGCTCTCCATAAGCAAGAGACTTGAGGAAACTGGAGTAAGGTTCCAATTGCTTGTATTTGCTGATGAGTAGTGTATCTTTCTGGCCGCAATAAAATTAATTATTTCTTTAAAGGAACATCCTGTGTTGTGCTTTCTACCCACCGTAATCCAGTTAACAAAAGTGCCACTAGGGGGTGGCACGTAACAATAATAATAATAATAACTGCACAGTTATACGACCGGAGGCTTTATATGGTACCGAATGCCTTGCTATGAATAGAAATGGTATAATCGAGATGCTAGAAATAAGAGAAAGGCAGATCTTGAGAAAAATCCTGGATCCAATCAAAGAAAATGGTGAGTTCAGAAGACGGCACAATCATGAACTGTACTCTCATGTAGAAAAGATCACGGACACCATCCGTAAGAGAAAGATAGTTTTATATGGCCACATTGCTCGTATGAGTTCTACAAGGTTGAGCAATAGGATCTTCAGTTTTCTTCTTAACAAGAAAACCAAGGCGGCGTGGTTCACCGAAGAAGAAAAAGACCTGCGTGAAGTGGGAATAACCCAGGAGGATATCCAGAAACGTGTTCCACTTAAGTCGAAACTCCAAGAACATCATGGATTTCAGGAAAAGCCAAAACTTAAAACTGGCAAGACATGGACTGAAGCGAGGAAGGAACAGCATAGGAAATGAATGCGGGAATACTGGGCGAACGTTAAGGCCCAGGCGCAAAGACACGGAAAAGGCAGATGAAATAGCGCGGTCCGTAGATGGCCGAAACGACAGCAATAATAATAATAGTAATAATAATAATAATAATAATAATAATAATAATATGATATCAGCATGTAAAATAACTCACTCGAATCACGTTTGGTGATTACAGATCTTAGTTAATTAATCATAGATACAGATAGCCCAACAGATTTTCCACTTCACGACTCGGTGACAGTGCAAGCGGAATAACGATCTCCAAGAGCAGATAGCCTTAAATAAGTTGCCAAAGCTAATACTGAGAGTAATCTCTTGGGAGCAACTAGACAAAAATAGACATATCTCGGAGAATGATAAGTTACTGTACCTATGCATATAAATTGAAGGACTGGTTCAAAAGAGATGTGACAGCCCACTAGGGACTCATACCTCCTAACGGATACTGAACGCAGATAACAGCATAAGAGAGGAGAGCTATATCAATATACTTCAGAAAAGATGAGCGCTCGCAGATATCACCGAGGGAATACTGGATCAAAATGAATAAGCCTAAATCGAAACATCACATGAGATATGGAACGATTCTTGGTTCCATGTGCAATAACGTATACTAGCTGAAATATAATTCCTTATCAGTAGTGATGGGCAAGGGATTGGTGCATTATAAATGATAACCAATCCGTTCGGGACCTCAGAGATTGCAACATATTTTGTAAGGACATTCTGCATTCCGTGTGACGGAGAATAAGAGAATTGGTACAGAATGTAAGGCAGAATACACGAGTTTGCAAATCAAGTAAATGAAAGAATGAATGAATGAAAGAATGAATGAATGAACAACGGGTACGGCAAATGAATCATCATTATCCACAACACATTTATGTGAATTTAAATGCTCTCTACCTCGAATTTAAATACAACGTGCTCATGATATCTACGCTTATACACACATCAAAAAAAGTTTTGCATCACCTCGGTTCCAAGAGTTCCGGAACCGTTAAATACAAAGGGAATAGAGATCAACACAAACAACATTTCAGCTCGTTTTATTGCTCATGAGACCCACACATTGCATGTTGTACCATCATACAGCTAGACTTTCAGCATTTGTGGTCCAGATTGCAGTACACACCACTACCTCTAATACCCAGTAGCACGTCCTCTTGCATTGATGCATGCCTGTATTCGCCGTGGCATACTATCCACAAGTTCATCAAGACACTGTTGGTCCAAATTGTCCCCCTCCTCAACGACAATTCGGCGTAAATCTCTCAGAGTGGTTGGTGGGTCAAGACGTCCATAAACAGCCCTTTTCAACATATCCCAGGCATGTTCGATAGGGTTCATGTCTGGCGAACATGCTGGCCACTGTAGTCGAGCGATGTCGTTATCTTGAAGGAACGCATTCACAAGATGTGCACGATGAGGTCGAGAATTGTCGTCCATGAAGACAAATGCCTCTGCAATATTCTGCCGATATGGTTGCACTATGGGTCGGAGGATGTCATTCAGGTATCGTAAAGCCGTTTCGGAGCCTTCCATGACCACCAGTGGCGTACGTCGGCCCCACATAATGCCACCCCAAAACATCAGGGAACCACCACCTTGCTGCACTCGCTGGACAGTGTGTCTAAGACGTTCAGCCTGACCAGGGTGCCTCCAAACACGTCTCCGACGATTGTCTGGTTGAAGGCATATGCGACACTCATCGGTGAAGAGAACGTGATGCCAATTCCGTGGGGTCCATTCAGCATGTTGTTGGGCCCATCTGTACCGCGCTGCATGGTGTCGGGGTTGCAAAGCTGGACCTCGCCATGGACGTCGGGAGTGAAGTTGCGCATCATGCAGCCTATTGCGCACAGTTTGAGTTGAAACACGACGTCCTGTGGCTGAACGAAACGCATTATTCAACATGGTGGCATTGCTGTCAGGGTTTCTCCGAGCGGCAATCCGTAAGTAGCGGTCATCCACTACAGTAGTAGCCCTTGGGCGGCCTGAGCGAGGCCTGTCATCGACAGTTCCTGTATCTCTGTACCTCCTCCATGTCCGAACAACATCGCTTTGGTTCACTCTGAGACGCCTGGAAACTTCCCTTGTTGAGAGCCCTTCTTGACACAAAGTAACAATGCGGACGCGATCGAACTGCGGTATTGACCTTCTAGGCATGGTAGAACTACAGACAACATGAGCAGCGTACCTTCGTCCTGGTGGAATGACTGGAACTGATCGGCTGTCGTACCCCCTCCGTCTAATAGGCCCTGCTCATGCATGGTTGTTTACATCTTTGAGCAGTTTTAGTGACATCTATGAACAGTCAAAGGGACTGTATCTTGGATACAATATACACAGTCAACGTCTATATGCCGGAGATCTGGGAACCGAGGTGATGCAAAACTTTTTTTGATGTGTGTATATTCAATCTATTTACCACAATATAATGATAGGTTAATTTAAATAAGCTGAACCGATGTTGTAGGAAGTTCATAAGCTGGTCATTACCGGCAATAAAAACAAACACTAGTTTGATCGGCTTAACTACACGATGGAGGGAACATTGCTTCATTAGCAAACTGAGTCAGCCACGCAATATTTACAATATAGAGGATACAATCATACAGTATATTTCTACAAAACAAAAGGTGTTGAAAGGCTTAGGGCACCAGACTAAGAACCCCGCCTGCAGTCACATTTCAAAATCATATTGAACACAAAAGTTACCGTATTCAAAGTATAATATTTTGCTTCTAAGAAGTAAGAATGTGACCATAATGGTACGTATTGTTCGTTAAAACTCTTGACCTTCAGTGCTGGCGGTAAGTACAGTAGGTAGGCTACTGTAGTGAATAGGGCGAGCTCTGCTGAGCGGCAAAATAGAAATAGTCATAGAGCTTCTGTGTGTGAACCAGTGATATCTGTTTTAGTCTGAACATTGTTGAGCTCGAGTTGCCGTCAGAAGTGTTGTGTTGGGATCATACGCAGTTTATTTCCATGATTTTTGCAAAGCACGCCTAACAGTTCATCTCTGCAGCAACGCTTTCTATTTGGTTGGAATTTCGTCATTATTTGGAATAGATGATGGTCTGATTCAAAGGCGCCTTTACGAGCTCTTACGTTTAGATTTTGTTTTTGTTTTTCTTGGAAATTGTGACATGCTCAATTTGGTATTCACCCTGTCTATGACTGGGTGATCGCCATGTGGTAAACTTGTGTGTGGGTTTTAGAAATTGGGTACTCATGATTTTAAGTTCGAAGTTATTGTAGAAGTCAATTAATCTTTCACCATTAATGTAGGTACATTTGTGCTTAATTTGGGGTCCTGTGGTGTCCCTGAATTCTCTTTCTGTGTGTCAAAACCGCCTAATAGGATTTAAACATGGTGGCTTAGTATTTCGCTGGTTGTTTCTTCGAGAGATTCCCAGAAATTGTCCACGTTTCAGAGTAGGTTTTATTGTACTGATTAGTGGGGGCGTGCACTTTGATCAGTGTGTAAGCTTTATGGGCCGATTTTACTGAAAGCAGAGATACTCTTTCGTTGGGAGAAGTGAACTCGATGACTGAGTTCAGTATGGAATTGTGTATGGCGAATCCAGTTGCCATGAGTGGTAGTTTGTCCCTAACTTTTATGGCAGGTTTGTCCTCAGAGATTATGAAATTCTCTGTATTAAAATGTTCTTCGTCCATGAATCATGTCTCTTGGAGTCCGGTGATCTTTTGCTCAAATTTTTCAAGGGTTTTGGTGAGTTGTTTTAATTTGCCTGTTTTAGTGAGGGTGTTCACATTAATTGTGCCAATAAATATTTACGTATAGTTTCGAAAGTGTGAAGAGTTCTTGAGAAGTTCGGATTCTTCACCTCAAGGTGTCCCTGATACCCCAGAATCCGATGATCAGGTGAGTCCAGTCTAACCAACTGGTGCCTGGGATAGTGATTCTATGATCGTATTTTCCATCATGCGCTCAAGTTGAGTTTGTTTTTTGTGTTGATCTTGGTCTAGACCACACGTGTACGACTCGATTTTTGAGGTCGAGAAGCCACCTCCTCCACTGGAGGAACAGACGCTGACCACTTTGCCGCTTGTTTCAAGTCAGACGCAAGGTGGATTTTCCAGGATGGTATGCCTCTTCCGCCAGTTCCACCGTACCGAGGTCCATTGTCTCCGCCTTTACTACCGTTGAGGTCTTCACTGTAATCGTAACAAGGAGCCCTCACAGGGTGCTATCACACAGGCCAAGTGAACCCTGGTTTCTTAACGAGGTTTTTACTCCTCCCACACCTCCTTTCGCATCACTTGCGAGACGAGGCCCTGGTCTAGATACAAGCATGGCGGAGTTATTTTTGATGTGTAACATCTTTCCGCTCGGTTGCTGGATAGTTTTGTGGGAGTTATTTTGAAAATTGGGGACGGAAGTGAATCGGGTGGAAATGGATCAAACGGAAGTGGATCGGACGGAAGTGAGGACGCACTGCCAGCTAAATGTACAATTGAAAATATGTGTGTATTGGAAACAAGGCAGTGTGTGCTCTTTAGCGCGAGAATGTTATGGCAATACAGTAGGCAGTGCATTTAGCAGGCACTGGTTTGACGAGCACAGTGGCAAATGTTTCACCGACTTTCATTTGTCATTGAGCAGTTTATGAAGCTTCACGTTCAAGGTTGAATATCACATGGGGTAGGACAAAGACGACACATGCCATTTAAGTAAGCGGCATTATTGTCAAGCTGCGGGTGAGTAGTCAAATATTCATTCATTCATTTCCGTGTCCGATCATTTCCAGAATGTAGCAACTCCGATGGCCTTGTTGTTTGCCTCGATCAGGTCCTGGGTAGTGCAGGGTTGTTCTAGTAGTGGACAAATGAGCAGGTGGGCTGGGTCTTGTGTTGCTCCACACTCGCAGGACGTGTCTCCATCAGCTGGAAGGATACCCCATTTCTGCATACTGGTCTTGCAACGAGGGACGCCCACCCTGAGACGATTAAGTGATTTCCAAACAGGGTAAGGCAGGTCATTTCCTGGGGCTAGCTCTTCCTTAACAGGGATATCCGGCGGCAGCTTGCTCTTCCACCTGGAGATGCGGTTAGATTCCGATGTTCCCTCCAGTGGTTGAGTCCTGGCGATGAAACTCTTTCTTGATTTCAGTCGACGGACAACAGCCTGATGATTATGCAGTGGATGACGGGGATCATTAATCTGCTTCGCCCTCTCTGCATCAGCAGCAACAGCCCTTCTGATAGTTGGGGGAGCTATCCCAACAATCGGGTAAAGTTTGTCGACTGGAGTAGGCTTCATACATCCCGACAAGATTCGTATGGTCTCGTTGTTGGCAATGTCAATCTGCTTGGTGTGACTGGATGCACTCCACACAGGTGAAGCGTACTCTGCAGCAGACATGCACAAATCAAGAGCAGAAGTTCTTAGGACGTGAGGACTTGCCCCCCAGGTGGTGGCTGTGAGCTTCCTCAAAATATTGTTCCGTGAACTAACTTTCAGCCTGGTCTTATGGCAATGTTTTTTGAAGGACAGTGTTCGGTCAAGAGTAACACCTAGATACACGGGTGTTGGACAATGTTGGAGTTGTTTGCCTTGCCATGTAACATCCAGTTCCCGCCGAGCTTCTCTATTCCTTAAGTGAAATGCACATACTTGAGTCTTGTTGGGATTTGGCTTAAGATGATTGGCTTCATAGTAAGATCCAAGGGTATCTAGTGCAGAAGTCAACTTTCCCTCCACCTCTTCAAATGTTTTTCCTTGGGCAGCCACTGCAGTATCATCAGCATAGATGAAGAGCCTAGAATGTTCTGGTATGGGCTGATCGTTAGTGTAAATATTAAATAGCACAGGAGCGAGTACACTGCCTTGAGGTAAGCCGTTCTTTTGTATGTGCCATCTGCTCTTTTTACCATGGAGAAAGACTTGGAACCTTCTATTCTGCAGGAGAGTGCCAATAAGGGATGTTAGTTGGTAGTCGTTGGAGGTCTGGTACACTTTCCTCAGCAACTTTCTGTGGTTGATAGTGTCGTAAGCAGCTGTTAGATCGACAAAGGCAACTCCAGTTATCTCACCTTGTTCATACCCATCCTCGATGTGTTGAGTGAGGTTCAGTATCTGACTGCAACACGACTTTCCAGATCGAAACCCAGCTTGTTGGGGAATGAACTTATCTTCATATATTAAATGCATAACAGAATGTTGTTATATGAGTGGAATAAACGCCTGTATTTTCATCATATGTGAGACTAGGTCATTTTATGATTGTAGGAAGCCATGTTTTGATTGTTTACGACGAACTGTATGAGAGCCTTGAGAATAATGAATGTTATAGTTACTGAGGAATGTGCTCACAGTGTTTGAGAGTACTGTCGACGTTGTGTGTCACTTTGTTATTATGAATTATTAATGTAAAAGGAAGGAAGGAAGCTTGTAGTTTTGCGTGTCCGTTAATCTCACGATCATGATCCACGGTACCTCCCTTTTACGTGGAATGCGAACCACAGGACATGGCATTTCAATTCGAAAATCTCACATGTATTGACCGGGAATCAAACCCGGTCTACCTGGGTGAGAGACTAACAGCTTGACCGCTGCGCCACAAATGTGACAGTAGCATATCTCCAATTCAATCTATACATTCATCATAGTAACAGTATGAAAATGGAGTGTAAATTAACATTTTAAGAATGTCCAAGCTGTGTAGTATACGAGTAGGATAACATGTCAGATGTTACACATCATATGCGACTACTGTAAGGCTCGTATCTTTTTTTGAACTTTTCATGCTGAACAATTCTTACACTCATAGTATTTAGATATTTTTAACGGTTTGCCCAGCGTAAGCTTACAAAGCGCTCGAACGCCAGGTTTTTTAATCATTATTGTTACATAAACCCAGGTACACGGGACTAATTATCACGATGTCCACAACAGATGATTTATTTTGTGATGTAATATAGTTGCCGTGACTTATGGAACCACCCTCGTATAAATTGGAAACTATGCTGTGAATAATAACATGAAGAATTTCTGTGTTTACACACTAATACCAAATCGAACTAGGAGACTTATTACTCAGAAAATAAATTTAGCAAGTGAAATTAGGTTTGTGCTGTATTGGTAATTAAATCAGTCTCTGGTTGATATTAGCGGATAGGTCTCCTATTTCCACAAGCTGGGAGTGCAATTGTCTGGTTGAACGAGCACCGTCAGTGAGCCATTAGAACTGTGCCCTGTAGCATGTCCCTGGGGGTGTCTACCTGCACAGTAGCAGCCAACTGTGGTATATATGACAGCACGGTTCAAATAAATGAAGCAGCCTCTTTCTCCCTAGTGAAACCCACATGATACCTTTCTAACTACGGTCCAATTCTCGGATCGTGGACTCTTTACCCTTTTTCGTGTCTTTTACGGAATATTCCGCGCTAATACCTTTCTTTAAGTGTCGTTTGAGATATATTCCGTGGGCTATTATACGTTTACATTTAATTACGGTAAGTGCCAGGAAGGTACAAGGCAACCTTTACGAACAACGCACCTGAAACCGGGAATGATTACGTGAATCTTTTCATTTGGATTTTTCAGAATTGTTTAGGTAGATACTAGAGTTTGACATTATCAGCTGGTATAAACAGTGAAATTGCGTGCTCGTACGATAACAATGTGACCACGATTACAAGGTATTACAACGAATCGGGCAGTGATATCAGTAATTTTGAAGACTTTTCTCTTTGTAGAAATCGAGGGGTTATCATCATGTGACACTGAAGCTGAAAGATCAAATATAAGTAATGATGCAAATACAAGTGCATTAAAGCTATGCCTACCTTCAGCGATGGAAATTCCTTGGTTTCCCTGAACTGGTTCATATTTTGTACAGTTTTCCTATTTTCAAATGTTTTTCTAAACGATATAAAAAGAAAAAGATCAGCATATCTTAAAAATGTTCTTAAATTCACTCAAATAAATTTACAGCCTACTTTAGTGACACTGGAAGGGTTAATAAATGTGCACATAAAGAGTATAACTGGGTTGCTGGCAACATAGAGTAATTTACACTTCTAACAGTGGCGTACGCACGATTATCTTCTGGTGGGGGGGGGGGGGGAGGGTTCATTATCATAATAGGGTAATTGTGTACATTATAAAAGGGTATGACTCCGTCTTGAGGAAAGAATTCATGATGAAAATTAATAAATGTAAAACAAAAACAAGATGTTCAGTAAAGAACATATAGCCTACTTTCTCCTAAATGTATGAGTATAGTTATAACTCGTTGTTATTATCAAAGAGTATAATAGAACTATTCTTTGTTGAAGACCTTAGAAACGATTTACCTCCACCAAACGCCACGACCTAGATAAAAACTGCTACCATCATTGAAGAAAGAAAGAAAGATAAGAAGTATATCAAGAATGTTATGGATCTGGAGACATAATCGACCGGACTGGCGGCGTGGCTCAGCGGTAACGTTCTCGCTTGCTGGGCCCTAGGTTGCAGGTTCGTATTCTGGCGCAGTCAGCTGGCATTTGAGGGTGCACAAATGCGAGGGAGCCGTGTCAGTACATTTACTGGCACGTTAAAGATCCCCTTCGGGCCAAAATTCCGGCACCCCGGTGTCTCTAAAAGCAGCAGTAGTTAAAAGGGATGTAAAACCAATAACATTATTATTATTATTATTACGACCTGCCGTGGGCAACATCCAACTTTGAGTTGAGGCATGTCTTTACACGTCTGGTTGAGCATGGCTTTCACAACCCTAATTGAATTAACAAATCTTTCCATGACCCTACAGAGACGTGTGTATACAAACTATGTGGATATTTTCGATAATATAATCCTAACAGAGCGAGTGCATTCTAGCGGCCAGAATAAGAAACTTTTCAATAAAATCTGGAAGTTACCTTTTTGGCAGCTAGATGTCTCGAGTAAATCTGCTGGCGAATTATGTTTTAATTAAATATATATTTTACACCATAATGTGGACAATATAACGCTTAATAACATTTTCAAGTAACGCAAAATAGGCTGTTACAAACCCTTTAAAATAAAAAGTTAAAATGTATCCTAGTATCAACTTGTCATTCTTCAAATTCGATGCGCATAGAATGATAATGGTATAGTAATCAATGGATCCCCACGTAGACTAGTCGGGACATCTAGTGGTGAAATATCGAACAATATAATCCTAACAGAGCGAGTGCATTCTAGCGGCCAGAAGAAGAAACTTTTCAATAAAATCTGGAAGTTACCTTTTTGGCAGCTAGATGTCTCGAGTAAATCTGCTGGCGAATTATGTTTTAATTAAATATATATTTTACACCATAATTTGCACAATATAACGCTTAATTTTAAAACATCTGAGTCATTACAAAACAATAAACATATAACATTTCAAGCAAAAAAACTAGCTCTGATGGGGTTTGAACCATAGGAATCTGAGCGACAGGCTATCGCTCTACCACTGAGCTAATTGTGACAACGAATATCGTTCTATTTAAAATGACTTACATAGAACTTGTTAGCAAATAATGATTTATACTAAACGATTTCATCACTGGAGTATATTATTTATATATAAAGCATTTCATACAAAGTTTATTTATTTTTTATCAGTACGCTATATTGCATTCAATACTCAAATTAGTGAAATATAAGTCAGGCACAAGATATTCGCTGCCATCTTGTCTTATTAATGAATCAGCTGAGCTTTTTAAAATCACGTCTGCACTATAGTATTACAAAATAAACTTTTAATTTCGTACGTGCCTCTTCCTTTAGAACAGTTAAAACGATTCTCGGCTCGATAATCGGAACTGGTGGGTCCCATGATATGGATTATAAAGTTTGCATAATTCGCACGGCCGCCATCCTGAAATGGTATGGCGGACGACCTTGTAGTTTGGTCACAAGACGCATCCTATACGAAGGTATGTTGTTACCAAATTTGGTAGAGATGTGATGATTTGGTTAGTCGTTATTTGATTTTACGTTTTGAACGTTTGAGTGGCCGCCATTCAGTTTTAGTAAAGATGGCGGCGATATAAAACATGACACTGAGGTGTCCTTTGCTAGTGCTACCTTTGTACCAAATTTCGTTCAATTCGCATTCACCGTGTTCGAATTGATAGGGGGGGACAGACATTCAGAGTACACACACTCACACACACACACACAGACTCACACACACACATACACACACACAGACTCACACACACACATACACACACACAGACAGACACACTTTTTTCGCCCTGTGTTGATCTCATAAGTCTACTTTCATTTTTTGCAAAAATCGAAAGTAGGCTAATATTGGAATGCAGCCGCAATAAATCAGAAACCCCTATGGACATCAAATTGGTAGGGGAGAAATTAAAGGAAGTAGGAGTCTTCTGTTACTTAGGAAGCAAAATAACCAGTGATGGACGAAGCAAAGAGGATATAAAAAGTAGGTTGGCTCAGGCAAGGAAAGTATTTCTACAGAAAAGGAATCTGTTGACATCGAATATAGATTTAGGTATTAGGAAGACATTTTTAAAAACCTTGGTCTGGAGCGTGGCACTCTATGGAAGTGAAACTTGGACTATTGGTGCAGCAGAAAGGAGGAGAATTGAAGCGTTTGAAATGTGGTGTTACAGGAGAATGATGAAGATCAGATGGGTAGATAGGGTTACAAACGAAGAGGTATTAAGACGAGTGGGAGAGGAGAGATGTTTCTGGCGAATGTTAATGAAGAGAAGAAGTAGGTTGGTAGGACACATACTAAGACACCCAGGAATAGCAAGCTTAGTTATGAAAGAAAGGGTCGAGGACAAGAACTGTAGGGGTAGACCAAGGTCAGAATATGTTACACAGATTGTCTCGAATGTAGGGTGTGGTAGCTATGTAGAGATGAAACGATTAGCTCAGGACAGGGAGGCATGGAGATCTGCATCAAACCAGTCAAAAGACTGAAGACTCAAACAACAACATAAAAGGGGCGGATGACCTCGCTATTCCGCCCCTTAAAATGACAGTCATCATAATTAAGATGATATTTCGATTAATTTTCTTAAAAAAGTAATTAATTAACTGTTCTGGCAGCTTCGGTGGCGTAGTTGGTAGCATGCTGAGCTTCTATGCCCAAGATCACGGGTTCAAACCCGGCCGAAGTCTTCGGATTTTTTAAGAGCGTTAAAATTCCCTCTGTATGCCTTCCTTCGGAGGGGAAGTAAAGCTGGCGGTCCCACGTCGTAGATTTATGGCATGTGAAAGAACCTTCCACTAATTACACCTGTGTGAAGCTAACTTAGGTTAAACATTTGACAAACGCTCTTAGGTTCCGACGTTCGTCGCCAGGGGCCGATTGTGTTATCATATGGCAACCAAGTTCTGAATTAGTAGTCGTTGACGGTGGTGTTTGGCGGCAAAAGTAGAAATTACTTGAAAAAATTCAATGTCTGCAGTCCTTACTTGAATTGAAAACAGATACACACACTAATACAGTCATCACAATTAACACTGGTTATCAGACAGATTCTACACATACCCAAAGTACACGGGTCTACATGACCGCGTTGTATTTGCATGAACTCTATTTTAGGCCCCATTATTATTTCGACACAATAAAAAAGTGAAATAAAATCTAAAGAATATGGAAAAGAGTAACTAAATATTAGAAATGAAACGATGCAGTGGAATCACGACCATAGTTACGTGGTTGGTTATAATATTGATATTATGTTTGAGAAAAACAATGTTTTGCCCTCCGTGTTCCTTCTGCCATTATTATTGACTCTCAAAATATGCCTATCTTGATGACTATCTGTATCATTAATTGAAATAAATTGCAGAAACTTCTCATGTACTGAATTATCTTGAACGAAACGGACACACATATAAAGCAACCAGAAGCGACGTGAAACAGGTTACCGATCGCACACTTCAACAGTATAACTAATCCATGGTTAGCTTCAACGCTGAAGGTGGAGTCTCGCTGCGATTACAGTGCAGGTAATTTACCGAGTGACGAACATGATCAATTTTTAAATATATACAGATGTTATGATGATGATAACTGTTGTTTTAAGGGGCCTAACATCTATGTTATCGGCCCCTAATACAGGAGTTAAGATGCCTCTATAGCAGTAGTGGGGGGCGGGAGGCGTTGTGGCACCGCGGTCAAGCTGTTGGCCTCTCACCAAGTGGACCTGGTTTGATTCTCAGTCAATGTATGTGAGATTTTTCGATGTGAAATGCCATTTCCTGTGGTTCACATTCCATGTAAATAGGAGGTCCCGTGGCTTATGATCGCACGATTAACGGTCACGTAAAACTCCAAGCTTCCTTCAGTTTCCTTTAGCAGTAGTATAAAACGGGTGATAGATGGGACAATATAAAGATTCAAGTAAAGAAATGTAAGTGGACGCAATGCGGGACTCAGCTGGGGTCGCCAACCCACGTCCCACTAGATGTGAACCCCTGGGGGAGGTTGACAAACGAGTTCTGATCTTTGTACATGTATCTGGTCTTGGCTCTAAAAATAAATTGTGTTCATCCCACAATACGTTTGCATAAGAATAAGATATATTATAATAGTTCGTTTTGTCACTGTTTAATTTATATGTTAAGGTTACATTTAGTTTGTAGCATGGTCACCTCGTGCTATGGCGCTTGCAGGGAGTGTGTGCATTGTGCCAATTTGGTTCTCTCGGTGATCCGGCAGGAGGTGGCTTTGCTAATGGCTGGGTGATTTATGTTCCTTTTACGATGGTGTATAGTTTTCATGATTGAGTTCTTGAAAACTATATATAAAAAATGAAATGATGGTTATATTAAATGAATGTGGTAATTAAAGAAATGAGTTATATGAAGATGAAGGCTAAAAAAGTGACAGTCAGTCCGAAAGACTAGATTTTGTATCATTTTAAATGCTACAAATGCTGAAAAATGCTAGAAAGGCTCTTGGCATGTTAGAAAATTATCTGCATAATAATTATCTTGCTTATCTTGTTTCAAACTACTCGCGAACGGCAAGTGCAAACCAAGGGCGAAGCAAGGTCAAGCGTGGGGAATGCCGCACGCTCACCAAAGCGCGCGGGGACTTGCCCTTTCCATCCAGTCTAAAACACTTATAGTGGGCGATGTATTGAAGATAGAGATATGCTCTCGCGGAATTTTTTGTAGAACTTTTCATGCTGACCAATTCTTACGCTCATAGTATATTGATATTTTTAAAGGTTTGCCCAGCGTAATCTTAAGAAGCGCACGGACGCCAAGTTTGTTTTCGACTTTTTCACTGAAATCGTTACTGCTTGGCTTCCTTTGATCATACATAAATTGTTTTCTACAAAATCTTTCCTCGAGATATCCTTTACAGAATGGTGAAAACTGCATCAAAATCCATCCAGTGGTTCCCGAGATTACCCGTGACATCCAAGAATCAGGGATTTTTGTCTTATACTAACGAAGTAGAGATTGTCGGGGTACACATGCAGCGAGCGGTACTATGATGTCACACACCTCAGTGCATCTGTCCGTCCGTCACCGTAACGTAACGCCAGACCCCAGCGTAACGACGAAGTCGACAAGATCATTTAAAATGATAAAAAGTTCCATATATGCGGTAGTGCAAACCCCTTCTGTCAGTACGCCCCTACCTTCTCAGGGAGCGCATAAAGACATGTAGAACGTTGTACAACCTCTGTCCAAAAAGTTCGGTGAATGGGTCTATTACGAACGGGTGTGCATGGCAAGTTGCATAAATTCACCCTTCTCACTGCTGCCAGTCGAACAGGTGTGCATGTCAGGTTGCATAAATTCCCAAGTTTGAAACAGATGAGCATGTTCGTTCGCTGATCCATTGTTTAGTTTCGACCGCACGCACTGCACACCCACTCTAAAATGAGCTGTTTACCCACGAGAAACACACTCAATACGCTCGGGAACTTGTTCAGGCATGCCTTGACCTCTCCGGTGTGGGATTAGCGCACTTGTACTACCGTGCGCAGTACAAGCTGGACGTTTGTTTTAGACGATTGCGCTTGCGGGTGAGCCTGTTTACAGTCACTCTCTCTTGTCCTCTCACTTCACATTTGTCACCTCCGGTCTGATGTTATGAAATTCCAGACTTAAGCACGTGACGACACCACCGTGCAGAACAGTACAGTCCACGTCGAAGTATTTATTTATCGTACGGCTTTTAAAGCCGGAAGTGTCCGAGGACATGTTCGGCTTGCCTGAGACTGTAGCTGCTTCCAGCGGACACCCTTGGGGTGAGCTACAAATTCAGTTCAATTTGAAGTACTTCCAACTTTCGCTACCAGATATCAATGATAACTAGTGGTGAACGTTGGAACTTTGATAGAGCGTTCCGACGAAATCTAACCTAACAATTTAGTTTCACACAAGTTTATTCTGTGGAAGGATCTTTTACATGTCATAAATCTATGACATGAGACCGCCAGCTTTACTTCCCCTCTGAAGGAAGGCATACTGAAGGATTTTTAAAGCTCTTAAGAATCCGACGACTTCGGCCGGGTTCGAACCCGCTATCTTGGGAACAGCAGTTCAGCATGCTAGCGTGTTAATGCAATGTTTTCTTTTTATTGGGCCACTATGTATTTTGCTGTCAATGTTAGTAGTGTGTTTTGGCCGGTTCTAGCACCTCCTCCTCCTCCCCTCATCCAAGATGGCGGCGGTGCGATATCTCTCGAACCCATGGTTGGATTTAAAAAAATGAGGTGTTGTTGAACTCGGGCTAACACTCCCTTTCCAATGGACAACATATTTCAACCCCAAAAATAAAACCTACCCCTACTAGGGGGTGAAATTTAATTTTTTAGAGAATCTCTCTTTCCAATTGCAACATGTGAGAGTTTGAATGCCGATATGGAATAAAACGTTGTTCCACACAAGAAACATGTGTTTGGTGGATAGCCACTATGAATTAACATGCTTGTTTTTGTTTTTTGTTTTTTACGCATGCCCACTCATAGCTTTTGTAAGAGGGCAGGCATTTTAAAAGATGGCGGCTGTAGTGTAACCTAACCCAACCCACGAGTGGTGATCAAAAAGTATTTTAAGTGACGCTTGTCGATTGGCAAACCAATAATCAAAGAGGGATATGTCAGGCCATGAGGTGATAGCCCCTTTTGATTGATCCCTGTTGATTGATCTCTGTTGATTTGTCTCTTTGGACTGGTCTCTGTTGACTAGCCCCTTTTGGACGGGCCCTTTTTGACAGGGGGTCATTTTTGATGGATCCTTTTTGACAGGTCCTTTTTGACGGGTCCCTGTTAACGAGTCATTGCTGACGGGTCCTTGTTGATGAGTTCCTGTGGACGGGTCCCTATTGACAGGTCATTGTTGACTGGTCATTGATGACAGGTCATTGTTGACGGGTCATTGTTGATGGGTCCTTGTTGACAAGTCCCTGTTGATGGGTCCCTGTGGAAGGGTCCCTTTAGACAGGCCCCTTTGGACTGGTCCCTATGGACCGGCCCATGAAATTTTTCCAAATTATATCAAAGGGCCTAACTACATTTGTGCGTAAAGCAGTGTGTTGAACTGACGTTGTTCACCAGTCCTTACTACTACAATTGGATAACAATATGAAAGGAATTGATTAACCAGACATGAGTTAACTACCAACGAAACACTTTGGCGACTCTGCTTGTTATTGACCAATGAGTAGGGTTTTAGAAAAACTGTTTGCTATTTTGGGTTATATACAAAAAATGCTTAGACCTTTTGAGTGACTATGTTTGCTAAACAAGACATTATACCAGACACGAATAGGATTCTTATGTAGCTCAGACAAGGAAAGCATTTCTACAGAATCTGTTGACATTGAATATAGATTTAGGTATTAGGAAGTCATTTTGAAGGCCTTTGTCTGGAGCGTGGCACTCTATGAAAGTACAACTTAGACAATTGGTGTAGCAGAAAAGTGGAGAATTGAAGTGTTTGAAATGTGGTGTTACAGGAGAATGATGAAGATTAGATGGGTAAATAGGGTTACTAACAAAGAGGTATTAAGACGAGTGGGGGAGAAGAGATGCATCTGGCGACTGTTAATGAAGTAAAGAGATAGGTTGGTAGGACACGTACTAAGACACCCAAGAATAGCAAACGTAGTTATGGAAGAAAGGTTCGAGGACGAGAACTGTGGGGGTAGACCAAGTTTAGAATATGTTAAACAGATAGCCTTGAATGTAGGGTGTGGTAGCTATATAGAGATGAAACGATTAGCTCGGGACAGATAGGCGCTGAGATCTGCATCAAACCAGTCAAAGGACTAAAGACTCAAACAACAACATGTAAATTCACTGAAATAATGTTGTGTAACGGTAAATGTTAGTCAACGAACAGTAATGCATTACTAAAACCCATGACACGATACCTAAGAGCTTTTCTAAAATGATTTTAAAATGCCTTTAACCCTATATTGAACACCCAGTTCACAAGACTCATAACTGCAATGTTATGGTAAAACAAAACAAAATCTATATTTCAAAACAAGCAAGTGGTTTAGTCAATGTATACTGGAAAAGTTTTGTAAACACTGAAGTCCTCAAGACTAATTAAATTAGTAACTGTCAGGTTGACCGAGTGGTTAAGGTGTTTGACTAAGATCAAATTTTCAGTATATGGAAGCAAGGGTTCGAATCCCTTACCTGACATAACTATTGCCTTAACATGGCTTGGCCACACTGCATTATTATGATACTCGGTACACAAACCATAGATATAGTGTATTGTTTAAGGCCACTCTCTTTCTGAACATAGTCAGAGACTGTTGATGGTTAACAATTGTATTAATAGTGGGACATGGGGATAGTAATTAAGAAAAACAGACAATACCCATACAATATTTTTATTAAATTAATTTTATAATAGTTACACACACTGAATTCAACTCTATCTCTTTACCATTGTTCGATATAGATTTTTAAACACAACGCTTGTTGTAGATCCTTTTACAACTTTCTCCAGGTACTCTTGCTCTTAAAAACTGGGGAAGCCGCAATGGTTTTATAAACATAAAACCCTCATCTTCTTCTTTTTCATAATTATCATCATCATCATTATGAATATTATCATCAAAATTATTATAGTCATTGTCACCATCATTATCATCATCATCATCATCATTCTCAACATCACTAGAACTATCCAATTCCTCTTGTTTGTTTTCCACAGGGACCTCTTGTAGGGTCTGCGTTGCTTTTGATAGTGTTAAGGGTATTTTGAACGATGGTATTTGTCCTAACATGTCTTTTGAGGTGATGATGAATGCTTTTTAACAAACAATGCACTATCTTGAGCAGCAATATATTTTTCTTGGACTTGCTTTTTTACCTGGGTTCGAGTATTTTGCGTATTAATTTTGTATTAATTTGAGATTCACAATGATGTTCTTTTGAAGTAAGTACGTTGGAGTCTTTTGTTTTAATCATTCCTCGACACTTTTTGGATCGTTGTTTTGAACATCGCCAAATAACAGTTCCATCTTTATTGATTGTTTTTACAATATATGTATATCCTTTATAGAAGACACATGGCTTGCCATGACTGGTTGTTGAGACTTCCATATCAACTAATACATACGAATTAAATTTTATTAAAGACACATGAACAATCTTTAGATTACAAGTGATTTACACACACACACACACACTTTCCTAAATGTCAAGATTTATGGATGTTGTTTTCCGCCAACAGCTGCTTACTGCGTATGACAAGGCTGGAGACTGGTAGGTGAGACGGTCTTTCACGATGTGAACACTGTAACAGGCAGTAGTCAACTGACAATATTCTTATACCCTAGTCAAGTTTAACAGGTACTTACCGCGTATGACAAGACCATACACTCGTAAGTTAGACCTTATTTTTTTTGTTTGTTGCTAAGGGTCCCATATATACCCTAGACATGTTAGTTCTGAAAACTTAGTGGTTAAGTGTATATATTGAATTTAAATACACAGCTTATACAAGCACGTTTTGCAGATGGGAGGGGTGAGAGGCTGGCCAAAAAGGTAATGTATTAGTTTAATGAAACTACAAGTCCTAGTAGGCGTGATTTATAGTAGACGCAATTGATAGTAGAAGTGATTGATAGCAGGTGTATTTGATACTAGACGTGATTAATAGTAGACGCAATTGATACTAGGCGTGATTGATAGTAGGCGTGATTTGTAGTAAGCGCAATTCATAGTAGGCTCAATTGATAGTAGATGCAATTGATAGTAGGCGTGATTGATAGTAGGCGCGATTGATAGTAGACGTAATTTGACATGGGCGCGACTTAGATCATCTTTGATATTATAAAGTTACAATGTCAATGTTTATACAAAGTACAAGGTAGAGAGGGGGTATTTTAAGACTTAACCTCAGCTCACTTAACATAACCAAACTTTACCTAACCTAACTTTATCACGTGACATGTTCTACAAGTTTAGACTTGCTTTAAGACTGATTATGTCGTCATAGATTGATGGGAGGGGTGAGAGGCTGGCAAAAAAGGAAATGTTTTAGTTTAATGAAACGTCATGTCCTAGTAGGCGTGATTTATAGTAGAGGCAATTGATAGTAGGCGCGATTAATAGTAGACGCAATTTATAGTAGGCGTGATTGATAGTAGGCGTGATTTGACATGAGCGCGATTTATAGTAGACGCAAATGATAGTAGGCGCGATTGATAGTAGGCGTGATTGATAGTAGACGCGATTGATAGTAGGCGCAATTTGACATGGGCGCGACTCAGATCAGTTTTGATATTATAAAGTTACAGTGTCAATGTTTATACAAAGTACAAGGTAGAGAGGGGGTATTTTAAGACATAATCTAAGCTCACTTAACATAACCTAACTTTACCTAACCTAACTTTGTCACGTGACACGTTCTACAAGTTTAGACTTGTTTAAGACTGATTATGACGTCATAGATTGATGGGAGGGGTGAGAGGCTGACAAAAAAGGAAATGTTTTAGTTTAATGAAACGCCATGTCCTAGTAGGCGCGATTTATAGTAGACGCAATTGATAGTAGACGTAATTGATAGTAGGTGTAATCGATACTAGACGTGATTAATAGTAGACGCAATTGATACTAGGCGTGATTGATAGTAGGCGTGATTTGTAGTAAGCGCAATTCATAGTAGGCTCAATTGATAGTAGATGCAATTGATAGTAGGCGTGATTGATAGTAGGCGCGATTGATAGTAGACGTAATTTGACATGGGCGCGACTTAGATCATCTTTGATATTATAAAGTTACAATGTCAATGTTTATACAAAGTACAAGGTAGAGAGGGGGTATTTTAAGACTTAACCTCAGCTCACTTAACATAACCAAACTTTACCTAACCTAACTTTATCACGTGACATGTTCTACAAGTTTAGACTTGCTTTAAGACTGATTATGTCGTCATAGATTGATGGGAGGGGTGAGAGGCTGGCAAAAAAGGAAATGTTTTAGTTTAATGAAACGTCATGTCCTAGTAGGCGTGATTTATAGTAGACGCAATTGATAGTAGGCGCGATTAATAGTAGACGCAATTTATAGTAGGCGTGATTGATAGTAGGCGTGATTTGACATGAGCGCGATTTATAGTAGACGCAAATGATAGTAGGCGCGATTGATAGTTGGCGTGATTGATAGTAGACGCGATTGATAGTAGGCGCAATTTGACATGGGCGCGACTCAGATCAGTTTTGATATTATAAAGTTACAGTGTCAATGTTTATACAAAGTACAAGGTAGAGAGGGGGTATTTTAAGACATAATCTCAGCTCACTTAACATAACCTAACTTTACCTAACCTAACTTTGTCACGTGACACGTTCTACAAGTTTAGACTTGCTTTAAGACTGATTATGACGTCATAGATTGATGGGAGGGGTGAGAGGCTGACAAAAAAGGAAATGTTTTAGTTTAATGAAACGCCATGTCCTAGTAGGCGCGATTTATAGTAGACGCAATTGATAGTAGGTGCGATTAATAGTGGACGCAATTGATAGTAGGCGTGATTTGACATGAGCGCGATTTATAGTAGACGCGAAAGATAGTAGGCGCGATTGATAGTAGGCGTAATTAGACATGGGCGCGATTTATAGTAGACGCAATTGATAGTAGGCGCGATTGATAGTAGGTGTAATTGATAGTAGGCGCGATTTGACATGAGCGCGATTTATAGTAGACGCAAATGATAGTAGGCTTGATTGATAGTAGACGCAATTGATACTAGGCGTGATTGATAGTAGGCGTGATTTGTAGTAAGCGCATTTCATAGTAGGCTCAATTGATAGTAGTTGCAATTGATAGTAGACGTGATTGATAGTAGGCGCGATTGATAGTAGACGTGATTGATATGGGCGCGACTTAGATCATTTTTGATATTACAAAGTTACAGTGTCAATGTTTATACAAAGTACAAGGCAGAGAGAGGGTATTTTAAGACTTAACCTCAGCTCACCTAACATAACCTAACTTTACCTAACCTAACTTTGTCACGTGACATGTTCTACAAGTTTAGACTTGCTGTAAGGCTGACTATGACTATGACGTCATAGATTGATGAGAGGGGTGGGAGGCAGACAAAAAAAGGAAATGTTTTGGTTTAATGAAAAGTGATGTCCTAGTAGGCGTTATTGGTAGTAGACGCAATTGATAGTAGACGCGATTAATGGTAGGTGCAATTGATAGTAGTCAAAAAAAAAATATATTCTTTACATTTTTCCAAAAAATGTTTGGAAAGTAGGCTATAATTTGAAAACTAATAATCCTAAAAAGTCATATGTAGACTCAAACCAATGGCTTTTATGTCCTTAATCGTTAGAACAAAACATGGAATTTGACCTTTTTCCAAATTTTGATCATTTTTAAAAAATGGGCTATATTTTGTAAACTATAAATTACACAAAAAATGTGTTTGACATAAATTACAGGTATTTACCCATTCTACGCACAAACCAAGTCCCAGGTCTCTGGGACAAAATCCAAAAGGTTCAATTTTGAAAGTAGACGATATTTTTAAAACTAATCATTCTAAAAAGTCATATATAGACTCAAACAAATGTCCTTTAAGTCCTTTAACGTTAGAACAAAACTTAACATTTTTTCATTTTTTTCAAAAAAAAAGTCCAATTTTCAAAATTGTCTATATTTTGGAAACTACGAATTAGTTCCAAAATGGCGGTCGTAGCTTAACTCAACCGAACCTAACCCTACGAGGTGTGATCAAAAAGTTCCAAAATGGCTGCCGTGGCATAACTGATTGATCCCTGTTGATTTATCCCTTTTGATTGATCTCTGTTGATGTATCTCTTTGGACTGGTCCCTGTTGACCAACCCCTTTGGACGGGTCCTTTTTTGCATTTTTTTACGGGTCCCGGAGGACGGGTCCTTGTTGACGGGTCCCTGTGGGCGGGTCCCTTTGACATAATTTGGATAAAATGCATGGGCCAGTCCATAGGGATCAGTCCAAAGGACCCGCCCACAGGGACCCGTCAACAAGGACCCGTCCTCCGGGACCCGTAAAAAAATGCAAAAAAGGACCCGTCCAAAGGGGCTGGTCAACAGGGACCAGTCCAAAGGGATACATCAACAGAGATCAATCAAAAGGGGTCAATCAACAGGGATCAATCAGTTATGCTACGGCAGCCATTTTGGAACTTTTTGATCACACCTCGTAGGGTTAGGTTCGGTTGAGTTAAGCTACGACCGCCATTTTGGAACTAATTCGTAGTTTCCAAAATATAGACAATTTTGAAAATTGGACTTTTTTTTGAAAAAACGAAAAAATGTTAAGTTTTGTTCTAACGTTAAAGGACTTAAAGGACATTTGTTTGAGTCTATATATGACTTTTTAGAATGATTAGTTTTAAAAATATCGTCTACTTTCAAAATTGAACCTTTTGGATTTTGTCCCAGAGACCTGGGACTTGGTTTGTTCGTAGAATGGGTAAATACCTGTAATTTATGTCAAACACATTTTTTTGTGTAATTTATAGTTTACAAAATATAGCCCATTTTTTAAAAATGATCAATATTTGGAAAAAGGTCAAATTCCATGTTTTGTTCTAACGATTAAGGACATAAAAGCCATTGGTTTGAGTCTACATATGACTTTTTAGGATGATTAGTTTTCAAATTATAGCCTACTTTCCAAATATTTTTTGGAAAAATGTAAAGAATATATATATATATATTTTTTTGACTACTATCAATTGCACCTACCATTAATCGCGTCTACTATCAATTGCGTCTACTACCAATCACGCCTACTAGGACATGACTTTTCATTAAACCAAAACATTTCCTTTTTTTGTCAGCCTCCCACCCCTCTCATCAATCTATGACGTCATAGTCATAGTCAGCCTTACAGCAAGTCTAAACTTGTAGAACATGTCACGTGACAAAGTTAGGTTAGGTAAAGTTAGGTTATGTTAGGTGAGCTGAGGTTAAGTCTTAAAATACCCTCTCTCTGCCTTGTACTTTGTATAAACATTGACACTGTAACTTTGTAATATCAAAAATGATCTAAGTCGCGCCCATATCAATCACGTCTACTATCAATCGCGCCTACTATCAATCACGTCTACTATCAATTGCAACTACTATCAATTGAGCCTACTATGAAATGCGCTTACTACAAATCACGCCTACTATCAATCGCGCCTAGTATCAATTGCGTCTACTATCAATCAAGCCTACTATCATTTGCGTCTACTATAAATCGCGCTCATGTCAAATCGCGCCTACTATCAATTACACCTACTATCAATCGCGCCTACTATCAATTGCGTCTACTATAAATCGCGCCCATGTCTAATTACGCCTACTATCAATCGCGCCTACTATCTTTCGCGTCTACTATAAATCGCGCTCATGTCAAATCACGCCTACTATCAATCACGCCTACTATCAATTGCGTCCACTATTAATCGCACCTACTATCAATTGCGTCTACTATAAATTGCGTCTACTAGGACATGGCGTTTCATTAAACTAAAACATTTCCTTTTTTGTCAGCCTCTCACCCCTCCCATCAATCTATGACGTCATAATCAGTCTTAAAGCAAGTCTAAACTTGTAGAACGTGTCACGTGACAAAGTTAGGTTAGGTAAAGTTAGGTTATGTTAAGTGAGCTGAGATTATGTCTTAAAATACCCCCTCTCTGCCTTGTACTTTGTATAAACATTGACACTGTAACTTTATAATATCAAAAATTATCTGAGTCGCGCCCATGTCAAATTGCGCCTACTATCAATCGCGTCTACTATCAATCACGCCTACTATCAATCGCGCCTACTATCATTTGCGTCTACTATAAATCGCGCTCATGTCAAATCACGCCTACTATCAATCACGCCTACTATCAATTGCGTCTACTATTAATCGCGCCTACTATCAATTGCGTCTACTATAAATCACGCCTACTAGGACATGACGTTTCATTAAACTAAAACATTTCCTTTTTTGCCAGCCTCTCACCACTCCCATCAATCTACGACGACATAATCAGTCTTAAAGCAAGTCTAAACTTGTAGAACATGTCACGTGATAAAGTTAGGTTAGGTAAAGTTTGGTTATGTTAAGTGAGCTGAGGTTAAGTCTTAAAATACCCCCTCTCTACCTTGTACTTTGTATAAACATTGACATTGTAACTTTATAATATCAAAAATGATCTAAGTCGCGCCCATGTCAAATTACGTCTACTATCAATCGCGCCTACTATCAATCACGCCTACTATCAATTGCATCTACTATCAATTGAGCCTACTATGAATTGCGCTTACTACAAATCACGCCTACTATCAATCACGCCTAGTATCAATTGCGTCTACTATTAATCACGTCTAGTATCAAATACACCTACTATCAATCACGTCTACTATCAATTGCGTCTACTATAAATCACGCCTACTAGGACATGACGTTTCATTAAACTAATACATTACCTTTTTGGCCAGCCTCTCACCCCTCCCATCAATCTATGACGACATAATCAGTCTTAAGGCAAGTCTAAACTTGTAGAACATGTCACGTGACAAAGTTAGGTTAGGTAAAGTTTGGTTATGTTAAGTGAGTTGAGGTAAAGTCTTAAAATACCCCCTCTCTACCTTGTACTTTGTATAAACATTGACACTGTAACTTTATGATATCAAAAATGATCTAAGTTGCGCCCATGTCAAATTACGTCTACTATCAATCGCGCCTACTATCAATCACGCCTACTATCAATTGCATCTACTATCAATTGAGCCTACTATGAATTGCGCTTACTACAAATCACGCCTACTATCAATCCCGCCTAGTATCAATTGCGTCTACTATTAATCACGTCTAGTATCGATTACACCTACTATCAATTACGTCTACTATCAATTGCGTCTACGATAAATCACGCCTACTAGGACATGACGTTTCATTAAACTAAAACATTTCCTTTTTTGCCAGCCTCTCACCCCTCCCATCTGCAAAACGTGCTTGTATAAGCTGTGTATTTAAATTCAATATATACAATTAACCACTAAGTGTTCAGAACTAACATGTCTAGGGTATATATGGGACCCTTAGCAACAAACAAAAAAAAATAAGGTCTCACTTACGAGTGTATGGTCTTGTCATACGCAGTAAGTACCTGTTAACCTTGACTAGGGTATAAGAATATTGTCAGTTGACTACTGCCTGTTACAGTGTTCACATCGTGAAAGACCGTCTCACCTACCAGTCTCCAGCCTTGTCATACGCAGTAAGCAGCTGTTGGCGGAAAACAACATCCATAAATTGCATATTAAGGCTTTCACGGCCCGGATTCTTCTTCTTCCATCGATTTTGGCCTACTGTGGACCACGGAAAACAACTGATTTGTTGGTTAGTCTTTTTTTCTTCTCCCAAAATTTCTTCATCCTTTCGCTGTGGTTCCTCCTCCTCTCATCTGACCAGGTGTTTTTGGCCCTTTTACATTGCTTTTCCTGGAACCCCTTGAATTTATCAATCTTAGCTCGAAACACATCTCTATTCCAAAAGTCTTCTGGATTTATCCCCACTTCCTCCATGTCTTTTCTCGTTTCCTCTATCCATAATGTAGTTGCCTTGATCTTGGAGATGTAGTTAAAGATTCTCTTCGTTAGTCGACTCTCGCTCATTCTCATGAGGTGTCCATAAAACTTCAATCTCCTCTTACGGATGGTGTCTGTGATTTTCTCTGCCTGTCTGTAGAGATCTTCATTTCTCCTCTTCCTCCATGTACCATCTTTTTGTTTTTCAGGTCCTAGGATCTTTCTCAAGATTTTCCTTTCCTTCTTCTCTAAATCCTTGATTTCCCCTTTCTTATTCAATATCAAGCATTCTGAGCTATAGAGTCCCTCTGGCTTGACAACCGTGGTATAGTGTCTTATCTTTGCCCTGTAGGATATAGTTCTCTTGTTGTATCTATTTTGTACTAATTTATAGGCTAGCTCCATCTTTCTAGCTCTTCCTCTATTTGCTTCTTTATCAAGTCCATTAGGCTGGATCCATTCTCCAAGATATTTAAATTTATCAGCTCTCTTGATTTTCCCATATCTCGTTTCCAGATGCTTTTCTTTATTGTGTTTGTACTCCATGTACTCTGTTTTTTCGTATGAGATCCTGAGTCCAGTCTTCTCAGCTATTTCATGTAATTTTTCAAGCATTATTCGAGCTTCGTCTTTTCCTTTGGCTAGCAAGGCCATGTCATCAGCAAATGCTAAGCAATCCACCTTTACACCTTGCTTTTTTGTTCCTAAACAGATTCCTTCTATACCTTCTTCTTTTATTGCTTTCCTCCATACTCTCATTATTTTTTCCAGGACGATGTTAAACAAAATTGGTGATAGTCCGTCTCCTTGTCTGACTCCTGTCTTAATCTCAAAAGCCTCTGAGATTTCTCCTTGAAATTTTTCTTTGGAGACGGTTTCTGTTAGTGTCTGTTTTATAATTGCTCGCGTTTTGCCATCTATTCCAAATTCCTCCAAAACATTGAAGAGTGTCTGCCGGTCGATGGAATCATATGCTTTTTTGAAATCAATGAACACAACTACGGTGTTTTTGCTTCGTAGAGCTCTTACTCTCAGAATACTTTTCAGACCAAAGATCTGTTCCACACAGGATCTTCCCTTTCTAAAGCCCCCTTGATATTCACCTATTTGATGATCCACCTGTTCTTCTACGATGTTTAGCAACGCCTTGGAAAGTACTTTGTAAGCAATAGATAGTAGCGAAACTCCCCGGTAGTTGTTTGGGTCAGTCCGATCTCCCTTCTTATGGAGCGGATGTATAAGTGCGCCTTTCCAGTCTTTGGGTATTTGTTCATTTTCCCAAATATCACAGATTAGACGGTGTAAGTTCTCCGCTAGCTTATCTCCTCCAATTTTCCACATTTCAGCTACTATACCATCTTCTCCTGGTGCTTTGTCGTTTTTGAGTTCTTTAATGATTTTCTGTATTTCTATGAGGCTTGGTGGTTTAGACTGTGTATTCATCTTAGGTGGCTTCTCGAACTTCAGTTTTTCCAGTGGTTCCTTGCAGTTTAACAGGCTTTCGAAATACTTGGCCAACAGGTGGCAATTTTCGTTGTTACTCAATGCGAGTGTACCATCCTTCCTTTTAAAACATAGACTTGGAGGTTGGTATTGTTGTAATTCTTCCTTAAAAGTTCTGTAGAACTTTCTGGTATTATTTTTCTTGAAGTCTTCTTCTATACTTTCTAACCGGTCTTTATCATATTGTCTCTTTTCTCCTCTGATGATCTTGGCAGTGGCTTTCCTTTGTTGACTGAAATCATTCCAATTTTCCTTCGTTGGGTTGGAATACCACCTCTTCCATGTCTTCAGCCTCTCGTCAACAGCGTTGTCACATCGTATGTTCCACCACCTGTGTTTCTTTTTTCTTTTTCGCTGCCCCACATTTTCGACCGCTTTAGTTAACGATTCTCTAATTTCTTCCCAGTTATTCATTTCCAACTTTGACAGGTTTTCTTGATAGATATTTTTGTTTTGTTTCAGAATTTCCGTGTCGATCCTTGGTTTCCTTTTACCTCTCTTTTGATGCCTATTCGGTTGAAATTTTACTTTAATTTCTGACAGAAAGTGGTCTGTGTCGATTTTCAAACTTTTTCTCACTTTTACGTTCATGATCTCGCATCTGTTTTTTGTTGTAATTGCAACGTGGTCAATTTGAAATTCGCCTAATATTGGATTGGGCGAAATCCATGTTTTCTTCTTCTTTGGGAGGGCTTTGAAGTTCGTAGACATAAGTTTTAGGTTGAACTGCTTACAAAAGTTGATTAATCTCTCGCCGTTTCGATTTGTTCTGTTATGTGCAGGATATTCTCCAACAATCCTTTTGTATTTTCTTTCTTTTCCTATCTGGGCATTGAAATCACCAACCAGGATTTTTACATTTCCAAGGGGAATTTTTGATGTCTCATCTTCGAGTGTTTCCCAAAAGTCTTCCACTTTCTCCTTGTTCCTTTTATTGTCTTGGTTAATGGGAGCGTGGGCATTATTATATATTATTATATAAACAATTCATGCTTTTGGGCTAATGCCGTGTGTATTTTTAATTTAAACCATACGTTTCGGAGAAACCTTGCCTCCTTTTTCAATGGAAATAAACAATGTGGCCAAAGAAAGTATATCAATGAGATTTCAAAAAATATAGATAAATTCCTCTGTTCGTCACCAGAGAGCAGCTGCCAGAAATTACTGTATGAACCATGGTGGAACGGCGGACAAAGTAGTAAGTAACCAGAAGGTAAAGGGGGCGGTGTGAAAATATAGAAACTCCTCGAAGAATGAGGAGGGGGGGGGAGGTGGGAGGGTTAGATGGATATAAGGAAACATAAACAAAAGGGAAGTGTATCTGAAAAATACCTAACGTCATACAGTCAACGGCGAAAAAGCAGATGGAAACTCCTCCAGTGACGAACAAAGGAGATCAAATCCAGGCTCTGAGCCCTAGAGGGAAAATGTACAATTTTAAATATGTGAAGAACAGAGAGACTGAGAGGAACTATCTCCCTAGATCCTTAATAACTGGTAGCCAAGTATCACTTAGCTGATATACAGTGTCTCTGTTAAAATTATTGGGATTTTTACGAATTTCAACTGCCTCCCTTATAATTCTAGACCAGTTGTGCTTAACAAGGGCAAGCGCATGAGCATCCTTGAAACATACATCGTGCCCTGAAGACAGGGCATGTTCAGCTATAGCTGATTTGTCAGGTTGGTTTAGACGGATGTTCCTTTGATGCTCTTTGATGCGAGTTGCAATGGAACGTTTTGTTTGTCCAATGTAGACTTTTCCGCAAGTACAAGGGACTTCATACACCCCAGGTTGTAGTATTGGAGACAATTTATCTTTGTTTAATGCTAAACGTTGACCAATTTTCGTCATAGTGCCGAAAACTGTTTTTATCTTGTGCTTGCGGAGAATCTTAGCAACGCGGTCAGTGGTGTTGTGAATATAAGGGAGGTAAGCAGTTCCTCTCACGTCGGAGCTCTGAGAAGGTTGTCTATCCCTCCTTCTGGGATGTAGGGACCTATATATAGTGTATTCATTATAGCCATTACCCTTAAAGATGGTTTGTAAGGCATGTAACTCTTCCTGAAGAGTTGATGCCTCACAAATACGTTCCGCTCTTTTGGCTAGAGTTGTTATAATTCCTTGTTTTTGTGCTGGGTGGTGGTGGGAGTCCGCATGTAAATAACGGTTAGTGTGAGTTGGCTTACGGTAGACGCTGTGCCCCATGGAGCCATCCGCTTTCCTCCTCACAAGAACATCCAAAAAAGGTAAGCATCCACCTGACTCTAGCTCCATTGTGAAGTGGATTGAAGGATGCAGCTGATTAAGGTGGTTCAGAAAGTGGTTCAGTTTCTCAGAACCCTCCTCCCACACCACGAACGTATCATCCACATACCTCCACCAAATCAC
The DNA here is from genome assembly GCA_946902985.2 of Meconema thalassinum. Taxonomy (NCBI): domain Eukaryota; kingdom Metazoa; phylum Arthropoda; class Insecta; order Orthoptera; family Tettigoniidae; genus Meconema; species Meconema thalassinum. Next base: position 71,019,249 of record OX336399.1, on the reverse strand, counting down.
AGGTTTGAAAGACGCCGAAGATATAGCCTCCCCCTCAAAATGTTCCATGAAAAAATTTGCCACGACAGGCGAGAGTGGACTTCCCATGGCCACACCATCAGTCTGCTCGTAATATTTACCATCCCACAAGAAATAACTGGAACACAAGCAGTGGTGGAATAATCGGGCAATGTCCTCAGGAAACAAATCCTTGATGAGTGACATGACCGAGTCCACCGGCACTCTGGTAAACAAGGATAATATTCATATTGATGATGATGATAATTATGAAAAAGAAGAGGATGAGGGTTTTATGTTTATAAAACCATTGCGGCTTCCCCAGTTTTTAAGAGCAAGAGTACCTGGAGAAAGTTGTAAAAGGATCTACAACAAGCGTTGTGTTTAAAAATCTATATCGAACAATGGTAAAGAGATAGAGTTGAATTCAGTGTGTGTAACTATTATAAAATGAATTTAATAAAAATATTGTATGGGTATTGTCTGTTTTTCTTAATTACTATCCCCATGTCCCACTATTAATACAATTGTTAACCATCAACAGTCTCTGACTATGTTCAGAAAGAGAGTGGCCTTAAACAATACACTATATCTATGGTTTGTGTACCGAGTATCATAATAATGCAGTGTGGCCAAGCCATGTTAAGGCAATAGTTATGTCAGGTAAGGGATTCGAACCCTTGCTTCCATATACAGAAAATTTGATCTTAGTCAAACACCTTAACCACTCGGTCATCCTGACAGTTACTAATTTAATTAGTCTTGAGGACTTCAGTGTTTACAAAACTTTTCCAGTATACATTGACTAAACCACTTGCTTGTTTTGAAATATAGATTTTGTTTTGTTTTACCATAACATTGCAGTTATGAGTCTTGTGAACTGGGTGTTCAATATAGGGTTAAAGGCATTTTAAAATCATTTTAGAAAAGCTCTTAGGTATCGTGTCATGGGTTTTAGTAATGCATTACTGTTCGTTGACTAACATTTACCGTTACACAACATTATTTCAGTGAATTTACATGTTGTTGTTTGAGTCTTTAGTCCTTTGACTGGTTTGATGCAGATCTCAGCGCCTATCTGTCCCGAGCTAATCGTTTCATCTCTATATAGCTACCACACCCTACATTCAAGGCTATCTGTTTAACATATTCTAAACTTGGTCTACCCCCACAGTTCTCGTCCTCGAACCTTTCTTCCATAACTACGTTTGCTATTCTTGGGTGTCTTAGTACGTGTCCTACCAACCTATCTCTTTACTTCATTAACAGTCGCCAGATGCATCTCTTCTCCCCCACTCGTCTTAATACCTCTTAGTTAGTAACCCTATTTACCCATCTAATCTTCATCATTCTCCTGTAACACCACATTTCAAACACTTCAATTCTCCACTTTTCTGCTACACCAATTGTCTAAGTTGTACTTTCATAGAGTGCCACGCTCCAGACAAAGGCCTTCAAAATGACTTCCTAATACCTAAATCTATATTCAATGTCAACAGATTCTGTAGAAATGCTTTCCTTGTCTGAGCTACACAAGAATCCTATTCGTGTCTAGTATAATGTCTTGTTTAGCAAACATAGTCACTCAAAAGGTCTAAGCATTTTTTGTATATAACCCAAAATAGCAAACAGTTTTTCTAAAACCCTACTCATTGGTCAATAACAAGCAGAGTCGCCAAAGTGTTTCGTTGGTAGTTAACTCATGTCTGGTTAATCAATTCCTTTCATATTGTTATCCAATTGTAGTAGTAAGGACTGGTGAACAACGTCAGTTCAACACACTGCTTTACGCACAAATGTAGTTAGGCCCTTTGATATAATTTGGATAAATTTCATGGGCCGGTCCATAGGGACCAGTCCAAAGGGGCCTGTCTAAAGGGACCCTTCCACAGGGACCCATCAACAGGGACTTGTCAACAAGGACCCATCAACAATGACCCGTCAACAATGACCTGTCATTAATGACCAGTCAACAATGTCCTGTCAATAGGGACCCGTCCACAGGGACTCATCAACAAGGACCCGTCAGCAATGACTCGTCAACAGGGACCCATCAAAAAGGACCTGTCAAAAAGGATCCATCAAAAATGACCCCCTGTCAAAAAGGGCCCGTCCAAAAGGGGCTAGTCAACAGAGACCAGTCCAAAGAGACAAATCAACAGAGATCAATCAACAGGGATCAATCAAAAGGGGCTATCACCTCAAGGCCTGACATATCCCTCTTTGATTATTGGTTTGCCAATCGACAAGCGTCACTTAAAATACTTTTTGATCACCACTCGTGGGTTGGGTTAGGTTAGGTTACACTACAGCCGCCATCTTTTAAAAAGCCTGCCCTCTTACAAAAGCTATGACTGGGCATGCGTAAAAAACAAAAAACAAAAACAAGCATGTTAATTCATAGTGGCTATCCACCAAACACATGTCTCTTGTGTGGAACAACGTTTTATTCCATATCGGCATTCAAACTCTCACATGTTGCAATTGGAAAGAGAGATTCTCTAAAAAAAAATTACAATTTCACCCCCTAGTAGGGGTAGGTTTTATTTTGGGGTGGAAATATGTTGTTCATTGGAAAGGGGGTATCAGCCCGAGTTCAATGACACCTCGTTCGTCAAAATCCGACCACGGGTTCGAACTCACATTTTCTCACGTATGAAGCAAAACAGGATGTGACTTGTTTCACAAGGAGGACGGTAATAAGGTCATTTCACACGTGTTCACATGTATTTCGTCACTTTCCTTTCATATCGTTATTCCACTATAGTAGTGGTGAACAACGTCAATTCAACACACACACAAATGTAGTTAGGCCCTTTGACATAATTTAAATAAATACATGGACTAGTCCGTAGGAACCAGGCCAAAGGGACCCGTCCAAAGGGATCAGTCCAAAGGGACAAGGACTCGTCCACAAGGACTCGTCAACAATGACCAGTCCACAGGGACCCGTCAACAATGACTTGTCAACAATGACCTATCAACAATAACCCGTCCACAGGGAACCACTCCCCCACCCTCTTACAAAAGCTATGAGTGGGCATGCGTAAAAAACAAAAACAAGCATGTTAATTCATAGGGGCTATTCACCGAACACAAGCACTTTATGTGGAACAACGTTTAAATCCATATCGGCATTCAAACTCTCACATGTTGCAATTGGAAAGAGAGATTCTCTAAAAAATTAAATTTCACCCCCTAGTAGGGGTAGGTTTCATTTTTGGGGTTGAAATATGTTGTCCATTGGAAAGGGAGTGTTAGCCCGAGTTCAACAACACCTCATTTTTTAAAATCCAACCATGGGTTCGAGAGATATCGCACCGCCGCCATCTTGGAGGAGGGGAGGAGGAGGAGGTGCTAGAACCGGCCAAAACACACTACTAATGTTAATTTTCCAGTTTGAAATTAGCATTTTCTCAGACTACAAGTGACGATCCGAAAATAAGTTTCAACATTATTTTCCCAGGGACTCTTTATTGCCCAACTGATATTTACCATAGCATCATGAACTATACACCTTGCAATCTTTTTAGCCTACTTTCGATTTTTGCAAAAAATGAAAGTAGACTTATGAGATCAACACAGGGCGAAAAACGTGTGTCTGTCTGTGTGTGTGTATGTGTGTGTGTATGTGTATGTGTGTGTGTGAGAGTCTGTGTGTGTGTGTGTGTGTGTCTGAGTGTGTGTGTGTGCGTGTGTGTACTCTGAATGTCTGTCCCCCCCCCCCCCCCTATCAATTCGAACACGGTGAATGCGAATTGAACGAAATTAGGTACAAAGGTAGCACTAGCAAAGGACACCTCAGTGTCATGTTTTATATTGCCGCCATCTTGACGGAAACGTAATGGCGGCCACACAAATGTTCAAAGCTTAAATCAAATTACGACTAACCTAATCATCCGATCTCTACCAAATTTTGCAACAACATACCTTTATGCGGGGAGCATCCTTCGACCAAACTAATAGTTCATCTGCGTAATAGTTTGCGGATGGCGGCCATCTTTGTGTGAAAATCGATTCCCCCTATTAATTCGAACACGGTGCAACCGAATGGAACGAAATTTGGTACGGAGGTAGTAATAACAAAAGGCACCTCAGTGTCATGTTTTATATCGCCGCCATCTTGACGGAAACGTAATGGCGGCCACACAAATGTTCAAAGTTTAAATCAAATTACGATTAACCCAATCATCCGATCTCTACCAAATTTTGCAACAACATACCTTTATAGAGGAAACATCCTTTGACCAAATGAATATGTCATTAGCCTAATAGTATGCCGATGGCAGCCATCTTTGTTTGTAGATCAATTCCCCCTATTAATTCAAACACGGTGAAACCGAATGGAACGAAATTTGGTACAGAGGTAGCACTGGCAATGGGCACCTCAGTGTCATGTTTTATATCGCCGCCATCTTGACGGAAACGTAATGGCGGCCACACAAATGTTCAAAGCTTAAATCAAATTACGATTAACCTAATCATCCGATCTCTACCAAATTTAGCAACAACATACCTTTATAGAGGAAGCATCCTTTGGTCAAATGAATAGGTCATTAGCCAAATAGTATGCGGATGGCGGCCATCTTTGTGTGTAAATCAATTCCCCCTATTAATTCAAACACGGTGAAACCGAATGGAACGAAATTTGGTACAGAGGTAGCACTAGCAAAGGGCACCTCAGTGTCATGTTTTATATCGCCGCCATCTTGACGGAAATGTAATGGCGGCCACACAAATGTTCAAAGCTTAAATCAAATTACGATTAACCTAATCATCCGATCTCTACCAAATTTTGCAACAACATACCCTTATAGAGGAAGCATCCTTTGACCAAATGAATAGGTCATTAGCCTAACAGTATGCGGATGGCGGCCATCTTTGTGTGTAAATCAATTCCCCCTATTAATTCAAACACGGTGAAACCGAATGGAACGAAGTTTGGTACAGAGGTAGCACTAGCAAACGGCATCTTAGTGTCATGTTTTATATCGCCGCCATATTGACAGAAACGTAATGGCGGCCACACAAATGTTCAAAGCTTAAGTTAAATTACGACTAACATAACCATCCGATCTCTACCAAACTTTGCAACAACATTCCTTTACGGAGGGAGCATCCTTTGACCAATCTAATAGGTTATTAGCCAAATAGTTTGCGGATGGCGGCCATCTTTATGTCAAAATTGATTCCCCCTATTAATTCGAACACGGTGGAACCGAATGGAACGAAATTTGGTACAGAGGTAGCACTAGCAAAGGGCACCTCAGTGTCTTGTTTTATATTGCCGCCATCTTGACTGAAACGTAATGGCAGCCGCACGAATGTTCAAAGCTTAAATCAAATTACGATTAACCTAATCATCCGATCTCTACCAAATTTTGCAACTACATACCTGTATGGAGGGAGCATCCTTCGACCAATCTAATAGGTCGTTCGCCTAATAGTTTGCGGATGGCGGTCATCTTTGTGTCAAAATCGATTCCCCCTATTAATTCAAACACGGTGAAACCGAATGGAACGAAATTCAGTACAGAGATAGCACTAGCAAAGGGCATCTCAGTGTCATGATTTATATCGCCGCCATATTGACAGAAACGTAATGGCGGCCACACAAATGTTTAAAGCTTAAATCAAATTACGACTAACATAATCATCCGATCTCTACCAAATTTTGCAACTACATACCTTTATGGAGGGAGCATCCTTCGACCAATCTAATAGGTCATTCGCCTAATAGTTTGCGGATGGCGGTCATCTTTGTGTCAAAATCGATTCCCCCTATTAATTCGAACACGGTGGAACCGAATGAACGAAATTTGGTACAGAGGTAGCACTAGCAAAGGGCACCTCAGTGTCATGTTTTATATCGCCGCCATCTTGACGGAAACGTAATGGCGGCCACACAAATGTTCAAAGCTTAAATCAAATTACGATTAGCCTTATCATCCGATCTCTAGCAAATTTAGCAACAACATACCTTTATGGAGGGAGCATCCTTCGACCAAACTAATAGGTCATCAGCCTAATATTTTGCGGATGGCAGCCATCCTTGTGTGAAAATCGATTCCCCTTATCAATTCGAACACGGTTAAATCGAATGGAACGAAATTTGGTACAGAGGTAGCACTAGCAAAGGGCACCTCAGTGTCATGTTTTATATCACCGCTATCTTGACGGAAACGTAATCGCAGCCACCCAAATGTTAAAAGCTAAAATGTAATTACGACCAACCTAATAATCTAGTCTCTACCAAATTTTGCAACACCATATCTTTATGTGGGAAACATATTCAGACCAAACTGCAAGAACATCAGCCCAATAGTTTGCAGATGGTGGCCAAGAATGTGTGCAATTCGATTCCCCCTATCAATTCAATCACGGTGAAACCGAATTGAACGAAATTTGGTACAGAGGTAGCACTAGCAAAGGGCACCTCATATTCATGTTTAATATCCCTATAGCACGTTGTATTTCAACAAGCTACTACAACCAACATTCAATCATACTCCTTGAAAAGGACAAAGCGTTATAACAATACCCATGCATTTAGGAGAAAGTAGGCTATATGTTCTTTACTGAACATCTTGTTTGATATAGTATCCACCGACATTGAGACACTTGTCGTAGCATGCTAACAGTTTAACCCGTTAAGTGCTACGGCCGTCTATAGACGGTGCACTCCCATTTCTTTTTTCACATTCCCCGTTCATTCTCGCGTGCCGAGTCGATCTGTGGCATGTTCTGTCATGTTTTGGGAAATTTGAGTTTAGATTTATGCCTCCGGAAGTAACTAATAGACCATTTTGAAGAAGTCTGTCCTCTACAGCTGTAATTCATATGTGATGTTCTATGAACACGCATGCGGAACAACAAGCAATTTCTTCTCACCACTTTGTGATTTTGGAACAAAGTACAGTAACATTAGGAGTCACATGAATTAAATGCCTAGTGAATTTAGGAACACTTTATTTTGCGCTCTTTACCTAGTATGGAAATGAAAGCGTGAGCACAAAAGAATTAAATTTCATTTTTTCAAAATAAAAAATAAAATACACGTAGGAATTTTAATGTTTTATTTAAATTAATAAAGACCCTAAACCTATGGACATTTTAATCCCCCCTCCTTTATAAGTTAAAAATTACGGCTTCTAAAATATTGTAAAATGCGAATGAAAAAACTCAGCACTTAAGAGGATAAAGAAACCACTCTGGTTATGCGCCTGTCCGCCAACACCATATCCTGTAGTCTTGCAATGTTAATTTCATTCGTAGAGGTGGAAGGAGGCCCACTTTGATCTTTATCCTCCACACTCTGCTGTCCTTCACTGAACATGCAACACCAGTGAGGAGCCATGACCGCTTCAGCAAACACGGTCTGTAAGGTGTTCATGGATGACTGACACACTAGTCCCACTTGCTCATTAATACCGGATAAAGGCACACACTTCCATTGGTGATCACGTTGTTAGTACACATTTGTCTGCCATCGTGAGATGTACTCGAATGCAAGGATCATGTAAACTATAAGAGATTCGTCACTTTTGGTTATAGAATTTCCGAGAGAGAGCACCGCCTGAGGCTATGTACTGCTCCGGCAAGTCTGGCAACATAAAACGTAAAGAGCCATGTGAAAGTGGCCTTTATTACACGTAATTGAACAGTATGTTCTGCGATGAGTTATTGATTATTCATGAAAATAACACAAACATAACTGCGCTTTTCGCTAGGCGCTGAAATATACGTCCAGATAGGAAAATAATACATTTTGATATCTATCACTGTTGGCAATAGATTTGTCACGAAGGACAGAGTTATGCCGTTCTAGAGCTTAATTCACCCTTAGGCTAATTAAACATTGATCTCCTACTCTACAGAATTGTTGGGATATTCGATGAATATAAAGAAAACTGTCCAAATGCACACTATATTGCAATAACCTCACTTTTTGCCTAGCATGCCGGCTGCCACCCACCCCTCCCCGTAGCCTAAACCACAAATGTTATTGCAATGCAAAGGAGAATGGGTAAGAAAACAAACACATTTATTCTCTATATACTTTACTAGCAGAAGTAGGCCTACCCATTCTTCGAACGGTCTTCGGTATTAATAACCAGAAGTTATCAATTGAGCTACTGTTGCAATGTTTAGGGGCTTGGAACCTGTTTGTTGGCAAAGAAAAATGATTAGTTAAAATGTGCTCTCAAACTAAATTTACCTAACGTGTTCTTCCTGGCGTGAAATTAAAATTGAAAACCTCGTAGACGAATCGCAATGCACGTCACATACGAACTGACCGTAACCGTTGTGTCAAGTGCCCAACTACAGGAAGGCCTCTTTTATAAATTATAAAGGCTTGTGGTGCATGAAAATTCAGGTTTTTTTAGCCTCCAATGGCACAAATTCCTAAAATCAGCAAAAAACAGTCTACTATTTCAAATCAGGAATTTTTGAAAATAATGTTGCTGTTTGGAGATATAATAGAACTTCTGTACGACATATCGCACGTGTAAGTCGTTTGAAAAAATCTAGGGTACTCCTTGAACCCCTTAAGCGCATTGATGAATTTTACAGTTTTAGTTGGTTCCGTGATAACCTTATAGCCATTTGCAACCTTTCACAGAAATGTAATAAATGGAGTGGCATTACTTATTCCAGAAATAGATGGAAAGTTGGATGCCACCTCTTGAGATACTGTTGTCATGGTTAGTGGCTTGCATTCCTTCTTTAGTTTATTAAATGAAATTAGTTTTCTGGGAATATCTAAGAAACTGTTGGGTTTAGAGCCTTAAAATATAGTTTTCGGGAACCCTTTACGGCTCTTGAGGGGCCCCGAGTTTTGTTTCTGACACCAAGGGTTTGAAAATGAGCTTTGTCTCGTCGTCGTACGCCATAATAATGATAATAATTAAAAGAATAGAAATAATAATAATAATATAACAATATAGGGATAGGGATATAATAGACCTTCCGTACCATACCCGCACGTGTAAATCGCTTTTAAAAATTCCTGAGTACCCCTTGCCCCTGTACAGTACCCCAGGGGTATGCACCCCTTGGAGACCATCCCCCCATCATCTACTTAAATCTCCTAACTGGCAATCCTTGTAAAGCCAGACCAACATCTATCAAAACCGCAAGGACAGCTTGCAATCCTGGAAAGCTGGCCCAATCCTTGCACAACTACTACAAACATCGACACACTATTAACTAGGGCAGCTATGCCATCACAATGCTGACAGCATAGCGCCGAAGAGTATAAGAAGGCGTCTTAATCAGGTCAAGCTCTCAATCAATTATCAGTTTTATAGTGTGACAGCCGAAGACTACGCTGGTATCATCAGGTGAGTGAGTCAGAACGTGTTCAGAATCCTATAACTTTGTAACCTTACACCCAATTTGTATAGACAAGTGTACGCATTGTAACATCACTACATCCCTTAAAAGGGACTCACATATTCATTATTACTGACCAATAAACACTTGGTCAGTACATACACCTGCATTACTGTTTACACGCTTCTTTACGCCCTAACTCCCTTCCTGAACTCTCCGTCACTATTAGACGTGACTTATAGTAGCCAGACACCTGCTAGTGTAAGCAACATCGTATTCCCGTACCGGCCTGCCTGCTAGCAGCGGCCCGCGCCATATAGCTGACACGTACAAGTCGATTATCTAACCAGACAGCTGGGCGACCAGCACAGTGACCCTTGCATTGAGTTCCATCCCCTAAAACACTCCTACATTATTTATAGGAGCACCCTAACACTAAACAACACTCTACACTGGTCAGCTTGCCCGACTACGGGAAGCTACCCCCTTTTAGACACCTTCTTCTAAATCAACACAATAACTCTTCCGTTTTAGATCCTACCACCCCCAAATAAGGGATCTAAAACAGATGGTGGAGGCCGGGTACTACGCACAGTAGAACAGGACTCAACCAATGAGCCCTCGTAGTAAAAACGGTCCTAACCGCACGCAGCCAAGCAAATAGTGAATTTTTTTTCCCCAGACAGAAAGTAGTTCTTTTTTGCTTCACACTACCTACACAGGGGAAATTCTTAGCAAAACAACCCCAGCCAAAGTCACTTTTTTTTTTCTCAACACATATATAAAGATGTATGCGCCCGCACGAAAGGCCATGCTGAGGAACATCCATTTGGAGCGGTCAGATGAAAAACTCAAGAAGCACACAAACGACATCTCTGTAGACGCATTAACGCAGCAATTTGCGAAAACGTCTCTCTCAGCATGTACCGCAACACAAGGGCGGGAGTCTACCATGGCCACAGGCCGAAAGACAGACAGACCACCCTCCAATACAGTGCGGGGACACACACACACATGCCACCAATTCCCGGAACCGGCCCGGAAGCCTAACAAAACAGAGAAGTGGCGAAGCCGGGGACATGTCCCTCCCACACCAATACAGGGAGGAACGGGGCTACCCACCCCGACGCCACGTCTAACAAGAGACAAACAAACAACCAGGGGGGACAAGGGAAGACACAGGAGGGAAGAGCGAGCGAGAGCCTACAGACAAACACACTACCGGGATTATAGAGACCCAACTAGACCGACAGAAGGAGCACATGCTCCGATAAGGGATGAAACCCGCGATCGTCGGCGAAACGAACGAAGGGGCGGAAGCGAGAGATACGAACATAACATGTGGACATCCACGCTACAACATCACGATAGGGCATATAGGTACACTAGGCACACGGACCTGACTAAGCACGCAATGGCTAATTCAGCGTCAGGACCACGAGGGCAAGTGCAGACGTGGATTCATACTGAGATTCACACTCGGTACACGTACAGGACCACACACAGTTGGTAGGGCCACCAGCCCAGCCGAGAGAGGACATAAGCGTAGATACACTAACTCGGCAATTTGCGAGGATGTCCCTCTCGCCATGTACTGCCACATATGAGAAGGAGTTCGCCGTGGCCACAGTCCAGAAGACGGCCAGGTTAGGCTCCAATAGACTACAAGCACAAAGTTACACAGACACACGTCCTTCAGCTCCGGATCGGAAGGCAATTTTGCCAAACCGAGGGGCAGAACCTAGATCAACCCCCTCGGAACAAAGGGACGAGAGGGAGTTGAAGCCAGGACCCTCAGACACACATAGCATGACAGGGAGACAACGGGACGTAACCACGTCATGGGCAGACGACATAGAACCCGTCCCACTACACATAAAACCTACATACACCCACACAGATAGGCTAACACAATGGCAGGAGTCTGCCGTGGCCATAGGCAAGAAAGCGGTCAGGCTACACGCCACCACATTGCCAGGGCAGAAACAGGCACACTCAAACCTACAGACACGCGCTACGGTGGAAGTAGGCCCAGGCTTACTTTGCTACAAAATCCCCCGAAAAATGGCAAAGAAGCGCCTCAGTGGATTTCAGGGGCCTATAATCTCATAGCAGGGCAGAACCCTTCACCTTTCCGAGCAAGGACGCTCGGACCGGAGTAACGACTTCCACCAGGGACACAGAAACAAGCTAATATCACTTGAACCTATAGTAGGGACATACATACAGACTCACTAACGTAAATGGCACATTTTTTTTCTCCACGTATATGCAGTACAACATGGCTAAACCAAAGATGTATAATTCTAAATCCTTCTTGATTTTTATTTTGGGCACCTAGCATTTTTTTTCTCAGGCCATCAATGGTTACGGAACATAGGGTCCACATTATAACTTGGATGAAGTAAAGTGCTAATATCCAAAGCCAAGTAGAAGCCCATCAGGTGAGCTACGCGGCTTAAGGCCGGAAAGAGATATTCCTTACACAGCTTAAGCAATAAAACACAGCATAGAGCTTAAGCGGGTCTTTCTAGGTGGAAATGACTAAATGTTCTATGTTCCGGTCCAACATTTTGATAGATTCCCTTGTGACGGGTGAGAACCCTTATTGTAACAAGAATTAAGAATCTCAAACTATTGTCCAAAAGTGGTAGATTTCCCTGAGACGTAACTAGATTACTATAGTGCTAACGTCACCTACTAGGTGGATAGTACGATCAGGACCTACTTACCATTTTTAAGCATTTTTTTTCATAGTGTTAACGACACAATTTTGACAGACTATCGCCGTCGGGCAACCCGCTTTAAGCACCATAAAGCAGGATGCAGGCGAGATACAGTATATTTTTTATACCTTTTCAAAGTGCTCTCTTAATACGGAGCGGGGCATAGCTCATTTTTTGTTCTCTTCTCTGCCTCAGTAATTAGGCCCGATGAAGGAAAAATTGGCCAAGTTGAACTATATATATTGCTTACATAGGCACACGTGACACGTTACACTGCCTGTAATATGACTTTTTTCTCACTTCCACAACAGCACGCAAGCTAAAACGCTAACACACCGTAGGATGAAAATCCCAGACTTTGGGAAACCCTGCACATTTTTGGAAATCACACAATAGTACAAGAAATAGCCTTCGAACCTCACTGACCGAACCGGGATACGATCCTAACACTACCAAACTGTCCCGGAGACACAACCTGAATAGTGCCAGAAACAATTACTCTGAGAAAAGACGGTCTCAAAACCCGCAACCTTCTGAATACCAGGAAAATAAGGTCGGGTAGCTATCCAGTTCTAGAATAGAAAAATAGGAAGCTAAAATAGATTGGGATAGTTCCACTAACAATGGTCATAAATGAAAAACAACAAAATCACCTCCGGCACATAGTCACCAAACACGCGACTAGCGGCCCGGAGACACTCGTGTATAACGACATTTTGAACAATGGATAGGAATATACTTAACCCACATTACAAGTCAACACAACACTTGCGAACACAAAGGTAGTTAATAGAAGGTTCTTTTGCATTACGAAGAGCCTGCCCGCAATTACAAAAGACAGCAATCAGGTTCCCACATACGCGTGCCGGAAACAAGAGCATGGACAGAACATAAAACAAATGAGAGCTCACGACATTGTAATTCTACACTGTCAGCGATAAGGCACGCATGGCTGGCTGACCTTCACGCATACAGACGAACTAAGCCAGCTCCAAGTGGACAGGAAAGACGTGTTCATTCACGGCAGATTCAAACACCTCAGAACTCCACAAATTACACTACGAGGAGAAGTCAAAAACATACAAACTCTGCACAGGTATGCGTATTTTCATTTGCGCATTGCACACACACGGGGAACGTGCCATAATATGGACGGCACAAATACCGTCGTGACAAGCCTTTACAGCACCCCGGGTCCGAACCCATGATCACACACCACGCTCGTACCAAAAACTAACTATCCAACGGTATTTTTGGTACGAGAAACACAATCAAAATACATACAAGGAGCGCACAAAACATGAACAACGCAGACATATAACACAGAGAATGACATGAGATCACGGTTTCCAATCCCAGTAAACATTAGACACCAGGGAAAGCAATCACCCAGGCTGCCAACCACACCGAAATTGGCCCATACAAATACATGAACAGGGAATACTACATTTCCTCCCGCCAAAAACCGGGCATAAAATTTCAAAATACACCTGACAGGGAAAATAGACTTCCCAGACACAGGCATAGAAATTTCATAAGACAAAGGTCTTACGGAATAGTGACCACACAATAGTATTAGCAAATAGTACGAATTGCTACATTAAGGCCGCCAGGAATCTAAAACAATGACAACACTTGCATACGTGCAGGAAAGCACATGCCAGCGGATGACATACATAACATCCCAGCCTGACATTACACATACAAACTGCTGACTGGCAGACTTCGTCACATTGCCATATCGATGGTGACAAGACACTATTGTTTACCGGCATTGACCATGACATTAAAAACGCAAAACAATCATAATAACATACATTTTTTTAACACTGCAAAAGCATGTAGCAATGGACAAGACGTTGACAGGCCACGGGCACCTCCTGCCCATACACGCGATACATATTACGACTTAGCCTGTAACAGACCAACCGTCCGCATGGTGTAGCGGAACATAAGCACACACACACGCGCTCACTAATTAGAAGCGAACACAGACAGGGGCTCTGAGGAAACAAGACCTCCCCCCCCCCAAATACCTTCTTTTCGCGATTCTATTCCCAAAATAAATCATTCCAGGCGATTAGGACATGGCCAGTCGCACTACGACCACTGGCCACATTCACACTACAAATGGCAGACCAGATTAGGTCGTGAAGCTTTACTATCCCAAGGCGCGGATAGAAAGCCAACATGGACCAAGGGAGGATGACAGGAGAACAGGCTACCAGCGTACCACCTTACTCCCTTCCAATAACCTTCTCACGTCCAACATAACCAACGCAGACACATGAACACGACCAAAACAGCTACACTACATTACAGAGTATACACAAGGGGTTGATAGACTTCATGCGTCTAAAGAGAAGGCCTACTACGCCTTGGATCACGATGCTACCACCTGAGTATTAGGGGTGGGTCGGCAAACATTAAATAAGCATAATGCGCATCTCCAAATGAGAGATGAGGCCACAATTATATATATTAACCACTTTTTGTTAATTAAATACTCCCGCATGACAGGAATATATTGGTATTATGCCTCAACCTACACCTATCCGTACATGAGTGCAGACGCCTCATATCCAGATACATGCATGAGTATCCCATCCATTTACCAGGGGTATTACTATCAAACCTCCATGGAATTTTCATATCTTTGCAATCCCGGGAATTACCTGCCCCAGTCCACTCATTGTAGGAGCAATCCTAGTAGCATTACCGGCTCAAGGCCACCATTTATTTGAGCCCAAAGATGCATAACCTCTTCCTACCATACTTTAAGCCCACTCTACAAATAACTACCCCCAGAGCCTAATAACAGGGTACCTGACGTCATAGACCCTACTAACACCTCCATAAAGGGTTAACAGAGCATTATTGCTGGAAAGCTGACGTAGCAATGGTAGACCAGAAGTAGTCTATGTACTTAGAAGCCTTACAACCCCATAACACTGGAAATATTTTACATTTTACATTTTTACATCATTTACAAAGGTTACGCCCATATTTTTTTTAAAGGTAAAGGAATCTGTAACACTCTGATGGATGATAACGGCACAAGCCGAAGGCCAGAGGCACCACACTGGAGCAGAGCTGGGGAAGGTGACGTGGACCCTTACCCCAGCTGGCTCAACAGCTCAGTGACCTTACTTAACTTCACGACCAGACCAAACAAACGAACCACGTAAGGTCGAGGCACTCGCGGCCTGGCCGGGCAAGCTCTGGAATCCTAGGTGCACCTCAACTGCCCCTGGGAGGAAGGGATGCTAAGGTAAACGTACCAGTTATAGACACATTAATGAATTGTATCTCATTTTTATGGAAGTGCATCAGCATTGTTGACAGCATGTCTTTAAAAAAGCTATTATTTAGCTGCATGAACCTTGCTTTGTGATGTTCTTTCAAAAAAATAATTATATTTTGATGTGAAATATTTTTAAGATAGTGTTTCTTTGAATGTGAAATTGCATTAGTAATTGACACACCTTTTTTAAAAAAATCTAGTATTAGACACACTTGTGTACCAGTAATTGACAGGGGGTCTTTTTGGAAGAAAATTGTCTTAATGAGTTAAATGAGTATTTTATGCTTATTTACAGACATACATCACATACATATTTGATTAACCCTATTAACAGAAGTAAGTGAAGGTACTTGAAATTAATTTATCACATTGAATTTATACTTCAATTGGCATTTCAAACTGATATCGTTTATTTTCTCCTATGCCAAAAACAAGAGGAGGAGAAAGAACCTTAATAACCTGATTAAAATTGATCATCAGCTCTTGAGTGTTGTTCTTCATAAATACAGTTTTCAGTCTATTACATGGACAAAGGGGAACAACTCTGTAATCCCCGTTTTCACTCACCTCTTGAACATGACAAACTTGTTTGAACTTCTTTTTCTTACCATCTAAGGAAATGACTATAAAATCATTTTCCATGACTCCTTCAGGTGTAGTTTCCTTTGGCGACATCTGCAAATTAAGTTTGGCCAGGGCATTGCGCTCTTCGCCTAGTTTCTCTTCTTGAATTTCTACATTTTCCGTTGCACTTTCAGCTGTAGATTCATTGTGCGACAGCTGCTTATTAAATTCTTTCGGTGCTCTACGCCCTCCACCTACGTCCTCTTCCGGTATTTCTGCATCACTCTGAAATTGATCGCTGCTTTCTAATGCGAAAGTTACATCGTCCATGCTACTTCCTGATGGAATCCACTCGGATTCGTCTCCTGAAGACGAATCTATCACTGTCGGCTTCTTCTTCCTAGGCTTAGGTTTTGTTTTATTTGCCTTTTCTTGTGCCTTTCTCCTTTTTTCTTCTTCCTTTGCTTCCTTCTTTTTCGTTCTATTCAAGGCCCTCTCCTTCTTCAGCTCTTCGAGTTCTCTTTTTTTCATTTCCTTGCGTTCATGGTATTCTTGCCATTGCTGTGAAGTGATGACACTCGGTATAGTTTCCTTTGAACATTTCTTTTTCTTGTTTTTTGGTGGTTCCGGCCAGAATAGTTCTCTTTTAAAGGGGCTGGGTATCGAATTGGAATGTGTAGTTTTATCTTGCATTGCAGGTGCAGTATTAAGAATGTTATGCTCAGGACTAATCTGTGAATTAACATTATTGGTTGCGGAAGTACTTCCTATATCTTGGGCATCATTTGGTATTACTCCGCCACATTCACTGAAAGATG
This sequence comes from Meconema thalassinum, assembly GCA_946902985.2. Classification (NCBI taxonomy): domain Eukaryota; kingdom Metazoa; phylum Arthropoda; class Insecta; order Orthoptera; family Tettigoniidae; genus Meconema; species Meconema thalassinum. Next base: position 71,002,504 of record OX336399.1, on the reverse strand, counting down.
TACTCGGTATGGGAACTTGAGTGACATCAGCATCTTGGGAGACTGTTTCCAAAACAGTTTCTGGCACTTCATCGACCTGAACATTAGAAGATAAATCACCATTTGGATTTCGGCTGTTGTCCACTGCTATTCTGATGCTTCGCCACACTTCAAATAAAGATTTATGTTCTAATGAACCATCCCAACTTTGTGACGATCTAAAAGTCTGAATTCTTTCTTCACCTATAAAATGTTCAAGGACATGAAGACCGATGGCTAAATCTTTCTCTTTTAATACAGAGTTGTTCATTTCAACACGTTTCCTTTGTCCAGCTGTTGGAGCACTGGGATCCCAAGGCACTATCCCACATTTTCGGAAGCCACTTTGCAGACTTGATGGTGAATATTTTTCAACAATCACTTCTTTTAAAAGAAACGAGAAATCCTTTTTTTTTAGAACAGGATTGTCAGTGTTCTTTAGTCTCCACTCGTGGACCTTTGTCTTCCAATGCAGTTTTAGTGACTTGAATACTGCGACATCCATCGGTTGCAGAAGATGTGTAGCGTTTGGAAGAAGTGCTATTACTGTTATGCCATGTTCTTCACAAAATCTGCTAGTATGTAGAGTGAGATGAGATGAGTGCCCATCAACAAAGAGAAGAACTGGGAGTTGAATTTTCTTCTCAACTATCCATGGGTGGAAAATGTTAGCTATAAATTCGTAGAACAGTGCACCCGTCATCCAACCAGTCTCTGACTTTCCAATTCCCCATTCCTTGGGAACGCTGTTGGCTAAGTCCTGAGGAATTCTTTCGTACTTAAACACCACAAGAGGTGGGGCAAGCTGACCATCAGCATTTCCCGTAAAAAGGACGGTTAGACACTCCTTTTCATCCGGATTTACTTGCTGGTAAACACTTTTGTCTCCCTTTTGAGCAAGCACTTTGCCTCCTTTTGGGTTGAGAAAAAATGCTGACTCATCAGCATTGAAAACTCTAGTAGGGTCCTGGAGAACAGAAAATAAATCATGGTTCTTCAAGTAGACTTCTATGTCTCTATGCCAGTTTTGCATATCTTCTTCCCTCACTGCAGCCCTGGTTGAGGTTAAATTCTGGGCAACACGACAGGAGATATTGGGATTTCTTCTCAAAAAACTATTGAACCAGGACCGACCAGGTCGGTCATTTACAAATTTGTTCTCCCTTTTCAGTTCCTTTATTAGCTGCTGAACACTATCCAACACGTCATCTTTTGAAACAGGAAATCCAGACTTTGCCACAGATACGATCCAGTCACAGACAGTTTTCTCTTCCTCGGAGTTGAGAGTAGAACAAGGCCCTTTCTTCCGAGCAATTGGAGACTTTCCCTTTGCCTTATACATAAGTGTAATTCGAGGAACACCATATTGTCTCGCTGCAGTAGCGATAGGAACACCTCTTTTCACGTCTTGAATTGCATTAAGCATACTTTCTTCTGGATAATTCCAGATTTTACTTGGTTTAGGCTTAGGCCCCATGATATCGCTCTAAAAAGCAAAGAAACCCTCTATTAGCTCACAAGTAGGACGTACAATGTATAAAATACACATATCTAATTTATGTTACCTGAAAAGGAGACTGTTGAAATATTATACCTTATAATTCAATAATAGACACCCTAATGCATCAGAAATAGACACCCCTGTCAATTACTAGTCCCGGTAGTCAGAACAAAATCTAATCAAAACAGACATTCTCCATGGAATATACTGCAACCATTCGCTGCAAAAGCAATAAGAGAAATAAAAACAGTCAATATACCCAGTAATAGACATAGGTGTCTATAACTAGTTTCCAATTGAAATAAGGACCTAGTAATAGACATGTGTTCTATTTCGTAACCAGGCTGTTTTAAAACTGAAGAAGCATAAGATACGAAATCTACAATACTTCCTGACTACGAAATGACCAGAATAAGTATCTAGGCTGTAAGCACAAAAAATCCACAGACTAAATTAAAACTCACCTCCTTAAGCAAATCCTTAAGAAATTCAGTTAAGTAAACACACCCGACATCCTCGCTCCACAGACATGAGCGTGCGACTGCTTGGTTGGCGTGGCGGCAACAGTAGTTCGTACGTCAGCTACTAGAGGGTGCGATCTGCACCACCACACTTAGTTCAACTGTTATCTTTGAGCGCAAACCTTATTTTGTAAATTTTAGTGGAAAAGTGTCAATTACTAATGCAGTGTCTATTACTGGTACGTTTACCTTACACCCACTCTGTGCCACGGTCAGCGACGCCAAGACCTGCAGGGAAGTCTTTCTGAGGATGGTGGGAGAAATAGCTCACTCCGCGCCGGACTCAGGGGATAACCCTAGAGACGACCCCATTATGACTAGACTTCTAGTTAAATCTAAGTAGGTAGGGCTTCCATAGCGGGAAGCAAGACTCCTGTGCGTTGGAGTGAAATATTACTGCGGCCTATAAAGGCGAAATGAAATATTAATGCGAAAAGCATACTACTGCGGCCTATAAAGGCGAAATGAAATATTAATGCGAAAAGCATACTACTGCGGCCGATACAGGCGAATATTACTGCGAAAAGCAGACTACGATTGCCGACGAAGGCGAAGATAATATTATGCCATTGGACGATGTCCAATGCCCACCTAAATGGCGACGCATCGGGCAACCAGAGGGCATTAAATAGACATGACACGAGCTGTCTACAGGGGTTACAGTGGGCAAACCCAACTATGACAACACATCGACAACAATGGCAACGAGCAGGATGGTACAGCAGGCGAAACGGTTTTGCTTTGTGGCACCGTAAGCCGCCTGTGACTAGGTTAGTACTAGTAGTAAGACCTAGAATAGATGTCGACAATAGGATTAAAACGGAGGGGACTACGAGAAATTGTTGGGTTCCGGTCCCGACAATGTACTACAAGGGAACCACCGCGAGAGAAATCAAACGGACAGCCTCCATCTAAATTTTAGTACTTAAGTCATAGTGCCATTTTAAAGTCACTTAGATGTAAGCAAATTTACTTACCGCTGTTGCTAATAATAGCACAGCACATTTCGGCTTTAGAGTAAGGTCCACTCGGCATGTACATACAGCATAGTTTACATTTAATTAATTTTATTAATAAATAAGATAAGTAGTGTTAAGATAACGCCGCTCGGCGCCTGATGACCCACAAACCCGGCATCAGGGTAAGTCCGACAACTCATGATAAGTCATGATAATTCGTTGTAATATAGCATAAGCCTACATTTAAGGCAATTTTTTTTATATATATATATGGATTGCGGTAGAATATCTCGGCACTTGGTGACTAAAAATCCGTTACCAAGGTAAGCCCGACAACACTAGGCTAAGATAGGTTAACATAGGCTAACCTAGAAGTAAGTTAGACTTCAGTGGCGCCACACTTAAAATTATAAATTAGGCGCTGCCACGAAAATGTCATATATAATATATTGTAATGTATTGTTATGTATTGCTAACAACTAATCCGCTTTCCCAAACACAGGAAACCCAGGGAGCAACGCGTCCACAGATATACACAACAGAAAAAGAGTTGCCATTAATACATTTTTTTACATATAACAAGGAGCATGAGCATGTCTATTGTAAATATATTTCCCAAACCAAATTACACATAACCTTATCTCTGTCACACAAACACACTACTCCTCATCATTTTTCAGTCGCGCCAATAAGGTGACGGCGCCGCGATCAGCGACGTAAGGTGACGTGGGGCACCGAGCGACGCTGACGCAAACACACGTATGGATACGCTTCAATAATAAGCAATATACGGTAGCCAGGGGCGGTGCAGAGATTGTGAGCACCTACCCTCGCTGCCAAGGTGAATTTTTCCACCCACGGGGAAAATTTGCGACAGGTAAGGTTAACGGCACGACCACTAACCCACAGCCATAGGTGAGAGGTACCTACTGCTCAGCGAATAGCAAAGTGAAGGGAGAATGAGTCGACAGAGGAGAGCGCTACAGAAGGCCTAGAGAATGGGACGAGGTACCAGGCTCATGAGCAAACCGGTCTAGTAATAAGGTTATTATTTTATGTTATATCATGCTTGTAAAATAAAATGTAAACCCAAAGCGTACACAAATATATGTTAATGCTCAAGTGTACGCCTACGCACATAAACTTACAATATGTCACGCCATTCAACACTGCCATAATGGCAACACTAAATACACGGTTTTGTTTTTTTCCTTTCTACTCTACTAACGCCCAAATTTGTGAGGGTGTTCCGTTTTATCCCAAACCAATAAATGCACTTTGAATATTTCCCTTAAATTATACCCTGGAACACCCATTTTTTCTATTCTCTTCTATCTTTCTTATTGCAGGGAGCACTTTTTCCCCAAAATAAAGCCAGACGGCACAATTCCTCGTTTAGCTGGGTTTTTCCTCCCTGCACAACAATGTAACGGATAAGTATCAAAACCATGTTTTTTTTCCTTCTTTGTGAAACTTGCAATATGCCAACAATGGCAATGTCAATTTTTTTTTCTCAATGTCAATGTCAGTGTTATATATATATATATATATATATATATATCTGTACATCCCATAACCCTCCCCTCTGAACACGAGCTGATCTCACGCACACACATCACCACACGACGACGACGACGACGAGGAGGAAGACATCTACAAGACGATACGAGGGGACTTCAAAAATAACCACATCGACTACATCTATAACATCAACATCCCAACCCCAAGTTCCGTTCCCGTTCGCGGGGACACGAACTAAATAGGGAAAGAGGCTTGTACAGTACCCCAGGGGTATGCACCCCTTGGAGACCATCCCCCCATCATCTACTTAAATCTCCTAACTGGCAATCCTTGTAAAGCCAGACCAACATCTATCAAAACCGCAAGGACAGCTTGCAATCCTGGAAAGCTGGCCCAATCCTTGCACAACTACTACAAACATCGACACACTATTAACTAGGGCAGCTATGCCATCACAATGCTGACAGCATAGCGCCGAAGAGTATAAGAAGGCGTCTTAATCAGGTCAAGCTCTCAATCAATTATCAGTTTTATAGTGTGACAGCCGAAAGCTACGCTGGTATCATCAGGTGAGTGAGTCAGAACGTGTTCAGAATCCTATAACTTTGTAACCTTACACCCAATTTGTATAGACAAGTGTACGCATTGTAACATCACTACATCCCTTAAAAGGGACTCACATATTCATTATTACTGACCAATAAACACTTGGTCAGTACATACACCTGCATTACTGTTTACACGCTTCTTTACGCCCTAACTCCCTTCCTGAACTCTCCGTCACTATTAGACGTGACTTATAGTAGCCAGACACCTGCTAGTGTAAGCAACATCGTATTCCCGTACCGGCCTGCCTGCTAGCAGCGGCCCGCGCCATATAGCTGACACGTACAAGTCGATTATCTAACCAGACAGCTGGGCGACCAGCACAGTGACCCTTGCATTGAGTTCCATCCCCTAAAACACTCCTACATTATTTATAGGAGCACCCTAACACTAAACAACACTCTACACTGGTCAGCTTGCCCGACTACGGGAAGCTACCCCCTTTTAGACACCTTCTTCTAAATCAACACAATAACTCTTCCGTTTTAGATCCTACCACCCCCAAATAAGGGATCTAAAACACCCCTTAAACGCATTATATGTATTGATGAATATTTCAGCTTAATTTGGATTCGTTATAACCTTATTGCCGTTTGCAAACCTTCACAGTAATGTAATAGATGAAATTGTATTGCGTCTTACAGAAATAGATGGACCTATGAGATTCAGTTGCCATGGTTACCGGCATGCACTCTTTCATTAATTTATTAAGTGAAATTAGTTTTCTGGGAATATCTCAAAAACTGTTGGTTTTAGGGCCTTAAAATGTAGTTTTCGGGGGCCCTGGGCCCCCGAGTTTCGTTTCTCACACTGAGGGGCTGAAAATGAGCTTTGTTTCACCCTTCTACGCCTATTTCAGCATGTATTTTAAGGGGGTAGGGCCCCTTTCATGAGAGGTACAGAGAAGAGTTACATCAATGATTAGTGTCGTGCCTCTGAAGGATATCTGTATCAAATTTTACGTTGATCCACTCAGCCGTTCTCGAGTTATAAGGACACAAAAAATTGTCCACAGACAAACAAACAGACATACAGACAAAAAAAATATTTTTGCGCGCATCCATCATAAAACAGTCTGAAACGCGCAAATATCGCAAATTTCCGTGGAAATTCAGAAAAAACATACAAACTTTCATTTTTATATATATAGAGATTCAAGAGTGGTCCAAATTGCCCACTAGTTTTACACATGGTCAACACCAGGAAGATGAAAATTGCTGTATTGTTATTACTATCATTATAATTCTTATATCCCGGTGCTTGGCAATTTTTCCTCCCTTGCAGGGGCATGATTGACTCTCAATTCAATTCAAATAAATAATCAAAATACCGAACAAATCAAAACAACCAACAACACCACGAGGAAAATCAATCAAAACAGACTATTTCGCCAGTCGGTTTGATGTGAGCGTTCATGAGTGCCAACTATGGAACCTTAGTGCTAAAATTAATTCTTCATTGGTTGGCAGAACATCCAGAGCAGAGCTTTACCGCGACCCATGCGCTCCCTATGAACTGTCATCCCCCTGCTCGAATGATATCAGGCACGCCGGTCAGCTGCTCCTCTCTCTTCGTTGGTGCTCTGCACATGCGTCTTTCCCCCTCCGCTGACGCTCCTTCCGTCGTTGAACCAACCACGGGTGAGGATTCACATTGCGATTGCTTGTGTCACCTGGTACCATATGCTCGTACAATAAAATGACGAAACTTACTTTTGAAATTTTCCTCGTATTAATGGAAATTAGTTGAATTTAGTCAGCAATGAAGATCTTGACTTAGATCAACACATGTGTTTTGAATATAAGCAAATTTTAGATATTTCGTGGATTTTTTAAATTCATGGCGTAATTTTAACAGCATTTCATTAAACATTTCCATCAAGCATAATTAAACTAAAGTAAATTATTAAATTGGCCGAGTTAAATAATTATAACACATATAAGGAGGAATTCTTTATAATACTGTCTGCTTTGAATGTTGAACAGTTGCGGAAGATAGGGAATTTTTTGCCTACTTTTCACATTTTGCAAAAATGAGGAAAAAGTAGACTTATGAGATCGATCCGGGAAAATGTGTGTCTGTCTGTCTGTCCTTCTGTCTGTCTGTCTGTCTGTCTGTCAGTCAGTCTGGCTGGCTGTGTGTGCCCCCACCCCACCCCCCTACCAACTCCTAAACGGCTGTAGCAATCGAAACCAAATTTAGTATGAGTAAAGTTGTATACCGGAATATCTCAAGTCCATATTTGAAAATGTTTCAGTGCAACCAACTGCTAAAAGAACGCACTAGAAATTTGAGCTCCATGTTGGATATCTTGGAAGTTATGCAAGGGAGGTATTCCAAAATTGGCACACATGTAGATAATACTATTACAGTTTAATTTCCAGTAGGCCATACAACACAGTGTTGCCAAAATAATTTTAAGCCTTCTGATAGGTCCAATTGTTAAATGCATATAACTTCTACACTATCAATTGGATTTCAACCAAATTTTGTATGTAATATGAGCACATAATCAGATATGATTGAGCATATTCTTAAGGGTCACCAGGGCTGCCAACTGTTAATAATTTCTCTCTCTATTTTGTTTAATCCAAATACCAATATATCAGAAAGTATGCAAGCCGACAGCTGTAAACTATGCACGCGTATATTACCGGACATTTAATTTGGAGTAACTTATATACGTCAGTTCTACCAACATTATTCTAAGCCTGCTCATAGGACCAATTTTGAAATACATGTAACTTCTATACTATCAGTTGGATTTCATTCAAATTTCGTATGTGCTATGTGTAACATAACAGATATGACTATAAGTATTCTTAAGAGCAATCAGGGCTGCCAACTGTTAATAAATGCTGTCTATATATTTAGACTTATGAGATCAACACAGGGCGAAAAAAGTATGTCTGTCTGTGTGTGTGTATGGGTGTGTGTGTGTGAGTCTGTGTGTGTGTGTGTGTGTGTGAGAGAGAGTGTGTGTACTCTGAATTTCGGTTCCCCCCCCCTATCAATTCGAACACGGTGAACGAGAATTGAACGAAATTTGGTACAAAGGTAGCACTAGCAAAGGACACCTCAGTGTCATGTTTTATATCGCCGCCATCTTGACGGAAACGTAATGGCGGCCACACAAATGTTCAAAGCTTAAATCAAATTATGACCAACCTGATCATCCGATCTCTACCAAATTTTTCAACAACATACCTTTATGGGGGGAGCATCCTTTGACCAAACTAATAGGTCATCAGCCTAATAGTTTGCGGATGGCGGCCATCTTTGTGTGAAAATCGATTCCCCTTATTAATTCGAATACGGTGAAACCGAATGGAACGAAATTTGGTACGGAGGTAGTACTAGCAAAGGGCACCTCAGTGTCATGTTTTATATCGCCGCTGTCTTGACGGAAACGTAATGGCGGCCACACAAATTTTCAAAGCTTAAATCAAATTACGACTAACCTAATCATCCGATCTCTACCAAATTTTGCAACAACATTCCTTTATTGAGGAAGGATCCTTTGATCATATTAATAGGTCATTAGCATAATAGTTTGCGGATGGCGGCCATCTTAGTGTCAAAATAGATTCCCCCTATTAATTCAAACACGGTGAAACCGTATGGAATGAAATTTGGTACAGAGGTAGCACTAGCAAAGGGCACCTCAGAGTCATGTTTTATATCGCCGTCATCTTGAAAGAAACGTAATGGCGGCCACACAAATGTTCAAAGCTTAATTCAAATTACGACTTACATAATCATTCGATCTCTACCAATGTTAGGCCCCTTAAAACAACAACAACAACGATCTCTACCAAATTTTGCAACAACATACCTTTATGGAGGGAGCATCCTTTGACCAATCTAATAGGTCATTAGCCTTATAGTTTGCGGATGGCGGCCATCTTTGTGTCAAAATCGATTCCCCCTATTAATTCAAACACGGTGAAACCGAATGGAACGAAATTTGGTACAGAGGTATCACTAGCAAAGGGCACCTCAGTGTCATGTTTTATATTGTCGCCGTCTTGACGGAAACGTAATGGCCGGCCACACAAATGTTCAAAGCTTAAATCAAATTACGATTAGCCTAATCATCCGATCTCTACCAAATTTTGCAACAACATACCTTTATGGAGGAGCATCCTTTGACCAAACGAATAGGTCATAAGCCTAATATCTTGCGGATGGCGGCCAAGTATGTGTGCAAATCGATTCCCCCTATCAATTCGAACACGGTGAAACCGAATGGAACGAAATTTGGTACAGAGGTAGCACTAGCAAAGGGCACCTCAGTGTCATGTTTTATATTACCGCCATCCTGACGGAAACGTAATCGCGGCCACCCAAATGTTAAAAGCTAAAATGTAATTACGACCAACCAAATAATCTAGTCTCTACCAAATTTTGCAACAACATATCGTTATGTGGGAAGCATATTCTGACCAAACTGCAAGATCATCAGCCCAATAGTTTGCAGATGGTGGCCAAGTATGTGTGCTAATCGATTCCCCCTATCAATTCAAACACGGTGTAACCGAATTGATCGAAATTTGCTACAGAGGTAGCACCAGAAAAGGGCACCTCAATGTCATGTTTTATATCGCCACCATCTTGACGGAAACAGAATGACGGCCACCCAAATGTTATAAACTTAAATCAAATTACGACCATCCTAATAATTTGATCTCTACCAGATTTTGCAACAACGTGCCTTTTTGTGAAAAGCATCTTAAGATTGACTACAAGGTCATCAGCCCAATAGTTTGCAAATAGCGGCCACGTATGTGTGCAAATCCATTCCCCATATCAATTCAAACACGGTGAAACCGAATTGAATGAAATTTTTTACAGAGGTAGCACTAGCAAAGGGCACCTCATATTCATGTTTAATATCCCTATAGCACGTTATATTTCAACAAGCTTCTACAACCAACATTCAATTATACTCCTTGATAAGGACAAAGAGTTATAACTATACCCATGCATTTAGGAGAAAGTAGGCTATATGTTCTTTCTTGTTTTACCCTAATATCAATATATCAGAAAGTATGCAAACCAACAACTCTATACTTTGCACACGTATAGCACCTGACATTCTAGATTAATTTGGAGTAATTAATATAAGTCAGTGTTGCCAACATGATTCTATGCCTGCTGACAGGTCCTATTTTAAAATACATGTAACTTCTATACTAACAAATGGATTTCATCCGTAATTGGCACAACAAGATATCTTAATATTTCAGATTATTTCTGACCAGCACACGCATGATGTTGTTGGCAACATGCTTTAACGCGTGCTGATAGATCCAGTGTCTAACTGCATGTAACGTCCATTGGACTTCAATCAAATTTTGTATTCTGTACTTTAAGAGATGGGACTAAGAATAAATTCAGTCACCAGGGCTGCCAACTGTAGTGCTCTATTATGATACATTATACCAGGTATATTTCGAACTAATTGGACATTTCGATATTACCAACTTAATCTCGTCATTATTCTAGATAGGTACATATACTGTAGATTAATCATTGGCATGAGTCTTAATTTTAAGAAAAGCAGGCTCTTTAGTTCGTCACGGAACTTCTTGTTATTATTATATAAAGAAATGTATTTTAGAAAGAAACTGGAATCAAAGGTTCTTCCACATGGTGAGGAAAAGGCGACAGTTTTGGTTTAAGACGCAAACTGCTCTGACAAAGCAACACTCTTTTGCTTTATTAAACAAGGTTTTTCTATCTCTATTGCGGCTTCGGTAGTGTAGTTGGTAGCATACTGATCTATTGTGCCCATGATCGCGGGTTCAAACCCAGCCGAAGTCGTCGGATTATTTAAGAGTGTTAAATCCTTCAGTATGACTTCGGAGAGGAAGTAAAGCGGGCCGTCCCATGTCATAGATTTTAGCATGTAAAAGATCCTTCCACTAACTAAACTTGTCATGTCAAAACATTTTTCGGTTAAATTTCGTTTAAACGCTCTGTCGAATTTCGAACGTTCACCACTAGATGTCAGTGAAATCTAGTAGCGAAAATTGGACTTACTTGAAATTCAACGAAAGTTGTAGCTCACGCCATGGGTGTTCTCTTGAAACGGCTTCAGCCTCTGGCGAGCCATACTTGCCCTCGGACACACCCGGCACTAAAAGCCATACGCTAAATAAATAAATAAATAAATAAATAAATAAATATATAAATAAATAAATATGTATATTGTCTAATAAAGTGAAAATTAAGAATTTAGAAAGAAATCTAATGAAAAATATAGAGGACAATAATCCCTCTCAATGAATTTCAAACTCAGACACTACAGTACTGTAGTGAGACCATCAGTACTATATGCCTCAGAATGCCTAAATATGGTAAGAAAAGGACAACTCCGGAAATTGGAGCTGAAGGACCGGAAGATTCACGAAAAATCATGGGCCCTATTAAAGAGGAAGGCAAGTATAGAATCAGGCACAACAATGAACTCTATGAACAAGTGGAGAGCATTACAACAGCTATGAGGAAGAGGAGGCTGATCTTCTATGGTCATATTGTGAGAATGGATAATCAGAGGCTCACCTCCAGAATTTTCAACACTGTCTCTAGAGGGAAAGCAACTAACGCCAAGTGGTCGAAACTAGTCAGAAAAGACCTTGAACAATTGGATATTGACCCCAGTAACATCTATGACAGGAATAAATACAGGACTTTAGTCAGAACATCAGATTCTCTCCAGTCACTAACAGCAAAAGCAGTGCGTCCAGGAGTAGGTGTGAAATGGACTCAGGAGCGGAAGGACATTCACAGTGCCTGAATGAAGGAATACTGGGCTAGGAGGAAAGCTGCCAGAGATAAGAACCACGTGGTCCACAGCCGGCCCAAACGGAACTAAAAAGGGAGGACAATAAATTGTCGGCCGCAATTTCTTATGGGAAAATTTGTGAGTCTCTAGGGGAAAAAATATTACCACGTGAGGTAAAAAACAAGTCAGCAGTAGGTCAATATCAAGGGTTTCATTAACAAATTATTAGTAATTCAAATTCTTTACTTGAGGATAATAATTTGTGTGTTGGTTTATATATCATGAAGTTTCCCATTTCAAACTTGTTTAAATTTAAATATTTTTATTCCCGTTACTTGGGAAGCATTATCACATACGACAATAGGTGCACCACAGAAAACAGGAGGAAGATTGCTCTTGCTAAACAGGCTTTCAGTAGCAAGAAACATCTTCTGACAAACAAAAACATAAACAGTAAAATTAGGTGTGATTTAGTCAAAATGTTTGTGAGGACTGTTTTGTTGTATGGCTGTGAAACATGGGTCTTAGCAAAACAAGATAGAAAACGCTCGGAAGCAATGCAAATGTGGGTATGAAGGAGGATGCTGAAAGTAAGCTGGATAGAGGAGAATTCAAACCAAAAGGTCCTTAAGGAAGTACATGAAACAAGGGAGTTGAGCAACATTATAGAAAAAAGGAAAACACAATTCCTTGGACACTACTCCATAACAATTTCTTAACGATCGTGTTGGAAGGAAAGGTTTTGGGGAAGAAGTGACGAGGAAGACCAAGGAAGAAGTACCTGTATTCTGTGATGGACAGACTACATTTCCAGGAATATGCTGATTAGAGACGTTCAGCAGAGGAGAGAAAAATGTGGTTGTAGCGACAAGGGATAAAATGATGAGTAAATAACCACGTCAAATTAACTTATTAGATCTTTGTTAGGGCACATTATTAGCTATTAGTGTAAAGGTGAGTGCTGTGCGCACCAGTGTATAATCTGACACAACGAGAAATAGCAGTCACTTCAGTAAATTCTCAGAGTTCCGTGACGAACTAATGAGCCTACTTTTCTTTAAATTTAATATTCATGCCAATCTGTATAGACCTATCTAGAATAATGACGAAATCAAGTTGGTAATACTAACATTTTGAGAGAACGTTTATAAACAGTTGGCAGCCCTGGTGGCTCCTTAGAATACGCACAGTCATATCTGTTGTAGTACACATAGTACAAACAAAATGTGGTTGAAATCCAATCGATTGTATAGAAGTCACATGCATATAGAAATTGGACCTATCGGCAGGCTTAGAATCATGTTGGCAACACTGGCATATATGGACTTCTGAAAATTAATCTAAAATATTATGATCTATATGACTGTTAATTTTAGAATAATTGGCATGCATAACGTCTGAGATATCCAACATACAGCTCAAATTACAATTGCGATTTTTCGGCAGTTGGTAGCACTGATATCAATTTCAAATATGGCCGCGAAATATTCAGGTATAGATCTTCACTCTTAACAAATTTGGTTTCGAAAGCTGCAGCCGTTTAGGAGTTTTGTTAAGGGGACACACACACACACATCCAGCCAGACAGACACACACACATTTGCCCGGATCGATCTCATAAGTCTACATTTTCCTCATTTTTGCAAAATGAGAAAAGTAGGCTAAAATAATGGAAGATTTTTATAAGATGTTTAATTTATTGGTCAGGTGCTGTAGATTCAGAAGTTTCAGTATATTGTTATCAATGTCTACTTTCACCCGTTGTACTGTGTAAGTGGATTTGAGAACATCCCGGCTATCTGAGAGGAAAGTCGCTCTTATTGCTATAGATGGCCTCCTGCCAAATATCTCACACTTTCTTCTATCATCCTCCAAGATTTACGTCAGCTTGGCAACGTGGGAGAGGGTGTCACAAATACCGCCCACCGTCATAAATAATGGAATATCTCAAGGTAATAAATTTATTACAAAATATATTCTGGCCAACCTCCGTTTATAAATCCTGTGAAGTGGTTTATCTTGGCACTAACAAGTAGTGAAGACAGAGAGAACCTTACGTATAGAATCACAATATACGGGGTGACCATTTGGAATATTGATTATATATTGACGATTTATAAATATAAAATACATTAGGGAATATATATCATGATATTATGCATATAATTTGGGAAAAATATTTCTTCACGAGTACAGGCTGTTACAAAAACATCTACAAAACAGCACATATTTATGGTTACATTTCTGAACTCTGCTCTATGCTGTGAGTATCAGCATACAAATGTTTTATTTCAATTGAATTTTGAATAATAAACCACACTTTCCCCAATAGATTTATAATGAGACATTTAAGGAGAAAGGCTGTTGTGTGTTTATTTCATCCAAATAATGATTATAGAACACTATTTACATACCAGTTAGAATTCCAAGTTCTACGTTCCCTAACTTAAGAAGGTAATCACTGAAAATTGGACCTTCATAACACTCACCGTTTATTCGATAATTATGAAATTATACGATTTGAGAACTCAATCCTTTGATTTACTGTTTCTGAAATCCATGCAAAATGATAATGGAAAGACATCAGATTATTAAAATGACATGAAACAGGCACCACAGCGGCCAAAATGTGAAGAGGACAGCAATTATAGGGCGTATTTTCCTACAGCAACAGTATCTGCAAATCGCACACTTCGTACATTTCTTTAAAAGTCTTTTTTTTTAAGAAATTATAGATATTTATGAAATTAGAGTGCAATTATTCGTCACTGCTAATGTCTATTCTCCTTCATTCGAATGCTCATTTGTCACGATCGGTCGCTTGTGAGCGCCGCAGGAGGGATCTATACTACTGAAATCTCTTATATAAAAACAAGTGTCTTGACTGACAGACTGACTTAATGACTCACTGACTCATCATTGCCCAGACAAAACTATTAAAGTTAGAAACATGAAATTTTGGGGATATGTTCGTTGTAAGTCGAAAACGCCCACTAAGGAAGGATTTTTGGATATTCAGGTTCTAAAGGGGTGTTAAGGGGGTAGAACTGCATTTCATTGAATAATAATATCTCCCGATTGGTTTCATTGGGAGATGTGATACTCGGCATATAAACTTATCATTAAAAATAAGAAGACACCTGTCAGAGGGTTTTTCAATGTGGTGTATATTATGAGGTGAAAGGGGTGAAAACTGGGGGATGAAGGTTTCCTAACAGAGCGTGTATCTCTTAAACGACATTAGCGAGGAGTTTGGAACTTATCGGGAAAAAATCAGCATAAAAAATGAGTAAATAGAGGTTTGACCGTTTTTTCATAAATCCAATTTAAGGGGCCCTTGGGGAGGGGTGAATTTCTGGGGGGGGGGGAACAGGAATGAAAGTGTCATAACTGATTGACTGACAGACTCACTCATCAAACTCAGGGGGAAAAACTGCTTAAAAATAAGTAAATAGGTGTTCGACAGTTTTTTTTCATAAACCCAATTTAAGGGGTTCATCGGGAGGGGTGATATTCTGAAAAAAGAAAATTGAAAGATAAAGTCCTGACTAACTCACCATCGCCCAGCCAAAATTCTTGAAGTTGGAAACATGAAAATTTTGGGGATATGATCGTTGTATGTCAAAACCGCCCCCTAAGGGGGATTTTTGGATATTCAGGTTCTAAAGGGGTCTTAAGGGTGTTAAACCTGCATATTATTGAATAACAACTCCCGATTTGTTTCATTGGGGGATGTGATACTCGGCATATAAACCTCATCATTAAAAATAAGAAGACACGTGTCTGAGGGTTTTACGATGTGGTGTATATTATGAGGTGAAAGGGGTGAAAACTGGGGTTTGAAGGTTTCCTAACAGAGCGTGTATCTCATAAACGACATTAGCGAGGAGTTTGAAACTCAGCGGAAAAAAATCAACATAAAAAATGAGTAAATAGGTGTTTGACCGGTTTTTTTTTTCATAAATCCAATTTAAGGGGCCCTTGGGGAAGGGTGAAATTCTGGGAAAAAAAAAACAGGAAAGAAAGTGTCATAACTGATTGACTGGCAGACTCACTCATCAAATTCAGGGGGAAAAACTGCTTAAAATAAGTAAATAGGTGTTCAATTTTTTTTTTCATAAACCCAATTTATGGGGTTCATGGCGAGGGGTGAAATTATGAAAAAAGAAAATTGAAAGAAAAAGTCATGACCCACTCACCATTGCCAGCCAAAATTATTGAAGTTAGAAACATGACATTTTGGGGATATGATCAATGTATGTCAAAACCGTCCACTAAGGGAGGATTTTTGGATATTCAGCTTCTAAAGGGGTCTTAAGGGGGATAAACCTGCATTTCATTGAATAACAATAACTCCCGATTGGTTTTATTGGGGGATGTGTTACTCGGCATATAAACTCATCATTAAAAATAAAAAGATACGTGTCTGAGGGTTTTTCGATGTGGTGTATATTATGAGGTGAAAGGGGTGAAAGTTGGGGGTTGAGGGAGCGTGTATCTCTTAAACGACATAGGCGAGGTGTTTGAAACTCAGCGGAAAAAAATCAGCTTAAAAGATAAGTAAGTAGGTGTTCGACCGTTATTTTTCATAAATCCAATTTAAGGGGCCCATGGGGAGGGGTGAAATTCTGGGGGATAAACAAGAAAGAAAGTGTCCTAACTGATTGACTGACTCACTCACTCTTCAAACTCAGGGAGAGAAAACTGCTTAAAAAACGAGTAAATAAGTGAACGACATTTTTTTTTTCATAAATCAAATTTAACGGGTTCATGGGCAAGGGTGAAATTCTGAAAAAAGTAAAATGAAAGAAAATGTCCTGACTCACTCACTCACTAACTCACTCATCATGGCCCAGCCAAAATTATTGAAGTTAGAAACATGACATTTTGGGGATATGTTCGTTATATGTCAAAACGGTACACTAAGGGAGGATTTTCGGATATTCAGGTTCTAAAGGGGTCTTAAGGGGGTTAAACCTGCATTTTATTGAATTACAATATCTCACGAGAGGTTTCATTTGTGGATGTGATACTCGGCATATAAACTAATCATTAAAAATAAGCAGACATGTGTCTAAGGGTTTTTCGATGTGGTGTATATTATAAGGTGAAAGGGGTGGAAAGTGGGGGTTGAAAGATTCCTAACGGAGCGTGAATCTCTTAAACGATATAGGCGAGAATTTTGAAACTCAGCGGAAAAAAACTGCTTAAAAATAAGTAAATCGGTGTTCGACCGTTTTTTTTTTCATAAATTCAATTTAAGGGGCCAATGGGGTGGGGGAAATTCTGGGGAATAAAGGAGAAAAAGTCTCCTAACTGACGGACTAACTCACTCACTCATCAAAATCAGGGGGAAAAGACAGCTTAAAAATATGTTAATAGGTGTTCGAGCGTTTTTTTTTCATAAATCCAATTACGGGGTTCATGAGAGGGGTGAAATTCTGAAAAATAAATGAAAGAAAATGTTCTGACTTACTCACTCACTCACTCATCATCGCCCAGCCAAAATTATTGAAGTTAGAAACATGAAATTTTGGGGTTATGTTCGTTGTATTTCGAAAACGTCCACTAAGGAAGGATTTTTGGATATTCAGGTTCTAAAGGGGTGTTAAGAGAGTAGACCTGCATTTCATTGAATAACAATATCTCCCGATTGGTTTCCTTGGGGGATGCGATATTCGGCATATAAACTCATCATTAAAAATACGAAGACACATGTCTGAGGGTTTTTCGATGTAGTGTATACTATGAGGTGTAGGTGTGAAAAGTGGGAGTTGAAGGATTCCTAACGGAGCAAGTATCTCTTAAAAGACAGAGGCATAAAGTATGAAACTCAGGGGAAAAAATCAGCTTGAAAAATAAGTAAATATGTGGTCGACCGTTTTTTTTCATAAATCCAATTTAAGGGGCCTATGGAGAGGGGTGAAATTCTGGGGAAAGAAGTCTACTAAGGAAGGATTTTTGGATATTCACTCATCATGCCCCAGTCAAACCTATTGCAGTTAGAAACTTGAAATTTTGGGGATATATTCGTTGTATTTCGAAAACGTCCACTAAGGATGTATTTTTCGATATTCATGTTCTAAAGGGGTGTTAAGGGGGTTAAACTTGCATTTCATTGCTTAACATTATCTCACGAGTTGTTTCATTTGCGGATGTGATATTCGGCATATAAATTAATCAATAAAAATAAGCAGACATATATCTAAGGGTTTATCGATATGGTGTATATTATGAGGTGAAAGGGGTGACAATTGGGGGTTGAAGGAATCTTAACGGAGCGTGTATCTCTTAAACGACATTAGCGAGAGGTTTAAAATTCAGCGGGAAAAAATCATCTTAAATAATTAGTAAATAGGTTTTCGACCGTTTTTTTTTCATAAATCCCATTTAAGGGGTTCAAGGGGAGGGGTGAAATTCTCAAAAATAAATGAAAGAAAATAACCTGACTGACTCACTCACTCATCATCGCCCAGCCAAAATTATTGACGTTAGAAACATGAAATTTTGGGGATATGCTCATTGTATGTCGAAAACGTCCACTAAGGAAAGTTTTTTGGATATTCAGGTTCTAAAGGGGTGTTAAGGGGGTAAACGTGCTTTTCATTGAATAAAAATATCTCACGAGTGGTTTCATTTGGGGATGTGATACTTGGCATATAAACCAATCATTAAAAATAAGCTGACACATGACTAATGGTTGTTCGATGTGGTGTATATTATGAGTGAAAGGGTTGAAAAGTGGGGGTTGAAGGATTCCTGATGGAGCGTGCATCTCTTAAACGACATAGGCGAGGAGTTAGAAACTCAGAGGAAAATATTCAGCTTAATAATAAATACATAAATAAATAGATAGATAAATAGTTGTTCGACGGTTTTTTTTTTCATAAATCCAATTTAAGGGGCTCATGGGGAGGGGTCAAATTCTGGAAGAAAAACGTCCACTAAGGAAGGATTTTTGGATATTCACTCTCATCGACCAACCAAAACTATTAAAGTTAGAAGAATTATATTTTGGGGATATGTTTGTTGTGCGTCGAAAACGTCTACTAAGGAGGGAATTTTGGATATTGAAGTTCTAAAGGAGTGTTAACGGGGTTAAACCTGCATTTCATTGATGAACAATATGACACGACTATGACGCGAGCGAAGCCGCGGGTACCTGCTAGTAATATATATGATTGATTTTTGCCAGAATAACCTCAAACAGAGAATGTACTCGTATGTTGTTGTTTGAGTCTTCAGTCTTTTGACTGGTTTGATGCAGCTCTCCATGCCTCCCTGTCCTGAGCTAATCGTTTCATCTCTACATAACTACCACACCCTACATCTGAGGCAATCTGTTTAACATATTCTAACCTTGGTCTACCCCTACAGTTCTTGTCCTCGACCCTTCCTTCCATAACTAAGCTTGCTATTCCTGGGTGTCTTAGTATGTGTCCTACCAACCTATCTCTTCTCTTCATTAGCAGTCGCCAGAAACATCTCTCCTCTCCCACTCGTCTTAATACCTCTATGTTTGTAACCCTATCTACCCATCTGATCTTCATCATTCTCCTGTAACACCACATTTCAAATGCTTCTATTCTCCTCTTTTCTGCTGCACCAATAGTCCAAGTTTCACTTCCATAGAGCGCCACGCTCCAGACAAAGGCTTTCAAAAATGACTTCCTAATACCTAAATCTATATTCGATGTCAGCAGATTCCTTTTTTGTAGAAAAGCTTTCTTTGCCTGAGCCAACCTACTTTTTATATCCTCTTTGCTTCGTCCATCACTGGTTATTCTACTTCCTAAGTAACAGAAGTCTTCTACTTCCTTCAGCTTTTCACCTGTCAATTTGATCTCCATAGAGGTTTCTGATTTATTTCGGCTGCATTCCAGTATTTTTGTTTTACATTTATTAATTTTCATCGTGAATTCTTTCTGTAAGACGGAGTCCATACCATTCAAAAACTCATTCAAATCCTCAGGTTTGTCGGCCAAGATGACTATGTCATCAGCAAATCTCAGAGTTGAAATTATTTCTCCTTGAATCTTCACTCCCACTTTAAATTTTTCTCTAATTTCCTTCATTGCTTGTTCAATGTAAAGATTGAAAAGTATGGGTGATAAGTTGCAGCCTTGCCTTACACCTTTCTGAATACCAGCTTCTCTCTCATGTCCTTCAACTCGAATGACTGCTGTCTGGTTTCTGTATAGATTGTATATCACCCTCCTATCCCTGTACTTTATTCCAATCGATTTCAAAATGTCAAACAATTTAGTCCAATCAACGTTATCAAAAGCCTTTTCTAAGTCTACAAAAGCCATGAACGTTCTTTTATCTTTCCTTATTCTACCTTCCAAAATCAGCTTCCCTTGTTCCTACATTTCTCCTGAAACCAAACTGGTCTTCACCCAACTCCGTTTCTATCTGGCTTTCAATCCTCTTGTAAATTATCCTAGACAGGATCTTTGAAGCATGAGTAATCAAGCTGATTGTACGGTAATCTTCACATCTGTCAGCTCCCACTTTCTTTGGTATAGGGATGATTACATTCTTCTTGAAATCAGGGGGTACCTCACCTGTCTCATAAATCCTACACACCAAGTGAAATAACCTGATCAGACCTTCATCTCCTATGCAGCGTAGCAACTCAATCGGTATATCATCTATGCCTGGTGCTTTGTTCCTGCTTAAGTCTTCCAAAGCTCTATCAAATTCTGATCTCAATATTAAATCTCCTTTCGCATCCTCATCAATTTCCTCCTCCCTTTCCATTACATGATTCTCAATCTCCTTTCCCTGATACAAACTCTCTATGTAAGCTTTCCATCTCTCAACCTTTTCTTCCCTATCTGTTAGAGGCTTTCCATTTGTGTCCTTAATATTACAGCACTTAGTCTTCTTTTCCCCAAAAGTATTCTTAATCCTTCGATAAGCTGCGTCTACTTTACCTAATTTCAGACAATTTTCTATACCTGCACATTTCTCTTTCAACCATTCTTCTTTCGCTTCCTTGCACTTCTTGTTAACCTCATTTCTCAGACGTCTGTATTCTGCTTTCCCCTTTTCATCTCTTAGATTCTTGTGTTTCCGCCTTTCATCCATCAATTCTAGTATATCCTGAGTGATCCACGGTTTTCTACCTATTCTTTCTTTCCTACCAATGTTTTCTTCTGCGGATTTTGTTATTTCATTCTTCAAAAGTGCCCATTCGTCTGCAATTGAAGTTTGTTTAGGGTTTTTCATTAGTCCTTCCTTTATACTCTTCTTGAATCTTTCGTTTACATCCTTCTCTTTCAGTCTGTCTATTGCCCACCTTTTTGGTTTTTGACTTTTCTTCAGTTTCTTCAACTTTAATCTGCATTTCATTACGACCAGATTGTGGTCAGAGTTTATGTCAGCACCAGGATATGCTTTACAATCCAAAATCTGGTTTCGAAACCTCTGCTTGACCATAATGAAGTCGATTTGGTAACGCCCTGTATCTCCTGGTCTCATCCATGTGTATATTCTTCTATTGTGGTTATTGAATAAGGTGTTAGCTATGACCAACTCATGCTCGGTGCAGAATTCTACCAGCCTGCTTCCTCGATCATTCCTTTCACCTAATCCGAAATCCCCTACTATTTTCCCTTCTCTCCCTTTTCCTACCACAGCATTCCAATCTCCCATTACTATAACATTTTCATCACCCTTGATATACCTCAGAATTTCGTCTATTTCTTCGTAGACCTTTTCAACATCCTCATCATCAGCTTGACTGGTAGGCATATAGACTTGTACCACTGTGGTGCACGTAGGTTTAGTATTGATTTTTGCTACAATAATCCGTTCACTATATTGTTCATAATATTCCACCCGCTGTCCAAGTTTCCTACTCAATATGAGGCCAACCCCTGCTTGGCCATTGTTTGATTTAGTGCTAATGACCCTATAGTCTCCTGACCAAAAGTCCTGTTCTTCTTGCCAGCGCATTTCACTAATCCCAACCAAATCCAACCTCAACCTATCCATTTCCCTTTCTAAGTTTTCTAACCTTCCACTTCCTAGCAGACTTCTAACATTCCACGCTCCGATCCGTAGAATGTCAGATTTCCTCTTTGTCACTTCTGTGATGTTAACCCCCTCTCGAGTAGTCCCCACCCGGAGATCCGAACGGGGGACTAGTTTACCTCCGGATTGAAATTTTACAAGGGAGGAGGCCATCATCACATGTAATTATGCATAGAGAGGTGCATATCCTCGGGAATAGCATACGGCTGTAGTTTCCCGTTGCTTTCAGCCGTGCAGCAGGACGCAGTGTAGCCATTATTTGGCTTATATTATCAATATCTTAACCGTCTATAAGACTAGTAAAGAATTGATTTATTCTGAAAGGCTGCTACTCCCTTTCAGAATAAGTAAAGAGCAATTCTACTAAACAAAAATACTAACCTTCTACCGTACTAACAATTAAATACCAAAATTCTACTAACGAAAAAAATACTAAAGTTCCACCAACAACAATTACTACCACTAAAACAGTCTGTCACCCGGCACACTCACATGCACCCTCACACATCACAGTCTACTGAAACAATGAACTAGAACTAATAAACAATGCAACTGCTACCAGACACACTCACACACCACAGTCCAATAGAACAACGACATATATCTAATAGACAAACCAACTACCTACTTACAACTAAAACTAACTACATACGTACTGTACTGTTATTTGAATTGACAATATTTACAGTAATAATAATAATAATAATACTATTACATTTTTATTAAACCCGAATTTATGTAATTAAGTACAGTTTACTTTTTAGGGGGTACTATTTTAGATAATTATGTATAAAGGGGTACGGGAGGAAAAAAAGGTTGGGAACCGCTGTCCTGGTGTATTTATTAATCATATGCAAATGATATTGCGAATATGTCCCCCCTATTCGGACACGGAACAGGCGAAGGGACAGAAAATTCGCAATAAAAACCGGCAAGTTACCTCGGAATTTCCATTGATGCAGGGTAGAGAGGATGCCGTATACGAAATTGGTTTAAAAACAAGTAGTTCCGTGAAGAACTATACAGCCCATTTTCATATATCCTACTTATTTTAACTGCCACTATGAACATACAAAATTTCAGTTTGACCGCTGTAATAGATCCGCAGATATTGAGAACCGACAAAATACTTCGGATAGACGCCATGTTGGATTTCACACATATAGGTCCCAGAGTTATGCACCGCTACATGAAGATTATTGTGCACGTGTAACATTCAAACTTCAATCGCATGATTAGGACACAAGAAGTAACAAGAAGATTTTAAAAATTTCGCACAGCTGCCATCCTGTGGTTATGGAAACAATTGAAATAAATTAGATGCCAGTAGATTAACATTCGTATAAGGATTTACTGTACCAAGTTTCACTGCACCCAGATTAAACGTCCATGTGAATATGTATACTTCGCGTCGCCGCCATGTTGGATTTGTGATCACCAGGTTATTTAACCTTTCCAGTGTCGCTGAATATATTTTGTATTTTGCCCGAGTGATCATTTATTTTAAGGACAAGTCCCCAAAAATAACAATTTTATTTTACATTTTATTTCTGTTTGAAAATGCATTTGCAAAGAGAAAAAAGTTACAAAATACAAAGCAGTTCAGGAAAACCATGGTTTTTAACCTATTTTCAATTTTAATGTTAGAGTCGCAAATAAATGTTCCACAATAGAAATCAGTCCTGAGATTCTGAATAAACATTTTATTGAGTCTGTCGAAAGGATTTGCTCACCTGCCTCACAGCTGCCTACAGCAGCAATTGAAAGAGTAGAAAAAATAGTTCCGAGTTTATCAAATAATACTTTTAAATGGAGAAAGGTAAACTGTAGTGAGGTAAAGAAAATTGTAAGAAATATGAAACCAACAACATTTTAAAGGCTATTACTGACAGCATTTTAATTCCTTTGACGCACTGCATAAACGAGTGCCTTAGCGTAGGCTATTTCTGGCGGGAAAGTTTCGAAAGAGTGTTTGACAATTTCATTTTGTGTCAATGGTGTAGGTGAGAAAGAACCAACTTTAGTGATTGTCAAATCTCTTCGTCCAAGATGTTTCAAGAACGTAGATTTAACATGGCAAACAAATAAAAAAGCTAGGATGACTAGAGCAATTTTTGAAGAATGGGTTCAAAATTTCGATAGAAAAATGAACAGACAAAACAGAAAAGTTCTTATTTTATTGGACAATGCCCCTTGCCACAAGCTACAACTGAAAATGTCAAACTTCAGTTTCAGCCGCCAAACACAACTTGTAAACTTCAACCTCTGGACCAAGGCATTATCCAGGCATTTAAACTAGGGTACAGGAAGCGTGTCCTTCGATCTGTAATTGCCCACATGAATGAAGCTTCCCCTGAATCCGATCTAGCAAAGAAAACTACTGTCAGTGATGCTGTCTCATGGATAAAATCATCGTGGGAGGAAGTTCGGCCGTCAACAATTACAGTATGAAGTGTTTTGGGTTCTGAGACTTTACTGAAAGTTCAGATTCTGAAACTTTGCTGAAGAAGACACTGGAGACTTGAGTATTCTTACTCAGCTGGCTGGGATACAAGACTTCGACACAGTTGAGGTGGATGACTTGCTGGAATGCTACGATGATTTGGGAGAAAACTGGGAAGAGCGAGCAGTGCAGGATTCCTTGGAAGGTACGTTCCATGACACCATACAATGTTACTGTATTCTATTGTTTATGCATGCAAGATTCAGTAAGTTCTAAATCTTTTTTTTTCTCCAATCCATGTAGATAAATAGGATCGCCTTCCCATTGGAGATGATGATGTGAACAATGGTTCTGTTGGCACAGAACTGCATCAGCATACAATGTCATTAGAGGAAGTGTTATGTAACATAGAAAGAAGAAAAAAAAACGGCTTTCGTAGAAGATTGATCGAACCCAGAGTAAATTAATGGACTTTTGAACTCACTCAGAGACATATTAGAATGTGAAATAGTTAAAATAGAGATGTGCTAATCTGAAACAGAGATCAATTCGTGACATTTTTAAATGACAGTGCTCAGAAAAAAACTAATTGTAATTAATTTGTACTAAATGTGAACCAATGCAAATAAATTGCAATCAACTATGTGTTCCAACAGTACTTTATTAATAATGCAGAATAAAATTATGTTAATGCCTACTCCTATTAAAAGACAACCCCTCTAAAAGACCAGTTTTACATGGAACCGTCACTGGTCTCTTAATAGAGGTTTCATTGGTTTTATTACATTTTCGTGCCGCACTTTGAAATTAGTGATTACCTTACAATGGGAATATTAGCTAAATAATTGATATTTACGAGTAATAATCAATATTTACGAACATCGATTATTGTCGTGAAAACAGTCGATTACGGTAGAAATCAATTTGAAAATGACTGCTGTTATTTCCGCTTGACCACTGTTTATCGCCAATAAAACAATGTTTTTGGAGAAATTATTTCCTACTTTCATTTCGTTGTGCTAATAAAAGGAATATTCCAATTGTTTTTATTAATTCTTTAAAAAAAAATTAGAGTAATAAGGTTATGCTTATATTGGTTTAGGCCTATATCATGCTGGCCCTCATTTCTAGTACCGTATTCGACCATTTAAATAAAACTGTTAAGTATCTATCGTGATATGAATAAACAATGTTTGTTAGGCGTTCTCCTCGCTTTGGGGAATGTTTTATAATATGATGATGATGATGAGGATATATATTTAATTACTTTTATAGAAATATGGAATTATACCACAAATGATTTAAGCGATTTCATGCACATGCATTATTGAAAGTGTACAGTTTACAGCACTGACACATAATCCAATTAAAAGAGAAACTCATCAAGTTTTTGGAGTCTGCTTGCTACTATTTTTTGATGTGCTGCCCTCGCGCCACACGGCAAATATCGATACGAAGTCCAACTCCGACCACACATGCTGGAGAATATCCTGGTCAATTTTAGCTACACCCGCATGGATCCAATTCCTCAGTTCAGGAAGTGCAAAACTGATAGCGTCAATTATTGTCATCTTATAACAGGTGCAAATAGAGGAGTCTTATGCTCTGACCTTCCCGGTTGCCTGATCTGACCCTCTGTGATTTCTTTTTATGGGGGTTATCAAAGATGAAGTTTATGTATCACCCATTTCAGTCAATCTTGTTCAACTGAGCAATCATGTAGTGCGCCCGAATCAATCTTTTGATTGTTGCTCGGAGACACAGACTAGTGAGGGAAACGATAATGGTCACTACCAACTGAATTTACATGTGTGGGAAAAATTCATGATGCCTACCCGCAAAGTTGCAGGAGCATAGACCATATCAGACACTTGTGAGCCTACAGGCTGTCAAGCTGGTGTATCAAGCAGTTGAGTAATTCACTGGATGCCATTCAAATTGCTCCATTTAGCAAATACTTGATTAGCATAAACATTTATCTGTGCAGCCATCTGTCTTATTAGACTGACACTGGTATAATGAACCAAAAGGAACATATCCTAGCCTCTGTTAGCTCCACATTAAAGATTGGTGAACATTCACTTGCGACTGCGGAAGAGGAGGGATTCTGGGAAACTGAACTTGTTGGGGAGCCTAAGGGCGTTCAATTGAAATGCCCTGCTATGGCCATTGGCTGCAATTCATATTACTATCTTTCCTTTTCATTAGCATTTCTTCTTTTTTTTGGTTCTCTGTCACCATTTTACAGGATTGTGTGCAATGTAAGGATGAAGTCGGGCAATTTTTAGGTAGATTTCATTAGAAAGCTAACTATTGCAATGGGTACCATGTTTCGACTTCCGGAAAATTTCGACATATCTTCGCGTTTCACATCCCCCAGACCCCAAAACCACCGTCAGTTCAAAAGTTTATATATAATATATGTATATATGTATATATGTATATACATATATCAGTTTCTTGTGGACACGATAACTCGTATATCGATTTGGAAATCAAATTACGAATTCTTTAGGGATAACATAGGCCATGAATTCTGCTGCAATAGAATAAACCCATTTTTAAGTTGCTTAGGCAAGAGAATTCCTGGCCGTGTGTTCTGGCTAGCGTTCTTGACTGGTGCCTCAGAGGTCCGGGTTTGATTCCCGACTCTGCCAAAAAATGTAATTCTTGTCTGAGGGCTGGAACGGGGTACACTCAGCTTCGTGAGGCAAAACTGAGAAGAGGTTCTATTGCTACCCCAGCCATCGTGGAAGTGATTTTCTGTGATTTCCCACTTCTACTCAAGGCTAATGCCGGGATGGTACTTAACTTAAGGCCACGGCCGCCATCCTACCCAAAGCTCACCTTAATTACAAATAGCCTACTCATATTAGGGACACAGGTTTTCAGAAAACATTCTAAACGCACTCAAGTGCATGGGGCTACATGACCACATGACCAACTATGGACCATGTTTGACAGCTTTTACATTATTCGATGTCTTCAATCTCTGCCAATATCTCTTCATCCTCTCTCCCGCTTCCTTCTGTGTTCCTTGTTCTGGCCGTAACGAATATACGAGGTACGTCAAGAAAGTAAGTTCCGTTTGGTAATAATATTAAATTGTGTACAGATACAGAAAAATTATTTATTGCACAAAATTCTAAAACCCTTAAACTACTTTTCCACATAACTACCGAAATGTTGCAGGCATTTGTCGTAACGTGGAACGAGATTTTGTATACGTTCTTCACAGACGTGTGCCGCCTGTGGCTTCAACTAGTTGTACGTTCCGCTGCAGCGGTTACAGAAGAACTGGTTCACGTGATTGATGACAAGATCCTGGAAAACCACAGGTTTACAATTAGTGCTCTCCCTATGGAATTTCCCCAAATCTCACGATCACTAATTCATGACATTGTTACCGAAAAACTGAACTTTCGTAAACTTTGCCGACTTGGGTACCAAAGATTCTTACGGAGCAACACAAAACAAAACGGATGGGTAGTGCACTTCAGTTTTTGACCCGTTACAATGAAGGCGGCGAATAATTTCTGACACAGATAGTCACAGGAGATGAAACTTGGGTTTCCTACGACACCCCTGAAAGTAAGCGGCTATCAATGGAATGGAGGCACACTTCATCCCCAGCAAAGGTTAAGCCGAAACAAATCTAGACACCTCGGAAAATGATGTTTCCAACTGGTTGAAGACACAGGCGGCAAACTTCTATGAAGAAGTATCCAAAAACTTGTGCCACGCTATGAAAAACGCCTGAAAAAGTTCGGCAGTTATATGGAAAAGTAGTTTAAGAGGTGTAGAATGTTGTCCAATATATATTTTTTCTGTATCTGTACACAATTTAATTTTATTACCAAACGGAACTTACTTTCTGTACGTGCCTCGTATTATTATTATTATTATTATTATCTTGATTGGTCACATTGGACCACTTGAGTCGTTCCACAATCACTTCTTCTTTGAAGGTAGTACTGCTTGGTTCTTGCGCTCTTTCCAGTACTTTTTCATTCTTTCAGATCGGGATTTTCTCAACTCATCTGAAATCTCCATAGGCTTTCTATGTGCCTCGTATATATATATGTCGTAGGCAGATAGTGAAATCCGTCATTTCATGAAGATCCTAGGCACTTCATGAAAAGCCGGCATATGATGTAAAATGAGATAGTTACACTATCTGACGCGTGGTTTCATGAAATGACTAAATTTAGCCGTCACATAGTGTAATTCTTTTTTACACTATCTGACGGAAAGTCCCGCCCGTCACTTCATGAAGAAGCGGTAGCGTTGTCCTCGTGGTGAGATAAGTGTGCTTTCCAAGAATAAATAGTGGCAATATACGATATGGAAGATACCGTGGAAGTACAGAGGCAGTTGTTTCTTCAGAAAGTTAATATGTATTATGAAAAAAGAAACACTCATAAAAAACCTTGGTCTCATGAAGAAATGGATAAGGTAAGAAAGACTTGTTTGGTATATTTTAGGTTATGTCACTTGTAGCCTGCCTGTTTTAATCATTTACAAGTGTTATATTCATCTCATTTGGATGAGCATGATACAGGTGGCTGATTAAAAGAGAATTAATGGGATTTTATGCAAATACCAGTAGCATCACAAGTCCGAGAATGAACGGCATATGTCCAGACGAAATATTACACTTTCTGTTACATGGGGTTAGTTAAAAGGCGGGATGTCAATAGAACAATGCGATGTTTATATTAATGACATTATTAGAAAATTTTAGGACATAGCCTACACAATAGTCAGCTTATTTCGTGTTTCTGTAGTCTTACCGCAATGAAGAAATCAGGCCTGTACCCAGAAAATAATTTCGGGAGGGTTTCTGTATTTTTTTTCAGTCTGCAAATTTTAATATATTTGTAGTTGTTTTATTGTTGTAAAAACGGGCTAGGTACATCTTGGTCATCAGCCCAGTATACTATGGTGCATGTTGTCTGATAACGTCATCAACCCAGCATATTAGGGTGCACAGTATGTTGTCTGATAAGGTCATCAGCCCAGTATATTAGGGTGCACAGTATGTTGTCTGATAAGGTCATCAGCCCAGCATATTAGGGTGCACAGTATGTTGTCTGATAAGGTCATCAGCCCAGCATGGGTGCACAGTATGTTGTCTGATAAGGTCATCAGCCCAGTACATTAGGGTGTACAATATGTTGTCTGATAAGGTCATCAGCCCAGTACATTAGGGTGTACAGTATGTTGTCTGATAAGGTCATGAGCCCAGTACATTAGGGTGTACAGTATGTTGTCTGATAAGGTCATCAGCCCAGCATGGGTGCACAGTGTGTTGTCTGATAAGGTCATCAGCCCAGTACATTAGGGTGTACAATATGTTGTCTGATAAGGTCATCAGCCCAGTACATTAGGGTGTACAGTATGTTGTCTGATAAGGTCATCAGCCCAGTACATTAGGGTGTACAGTATGTTGTCTGATAAGGTCATCAGCCCAGTATATTAGGGTGTACATTATGTTGTCTGATAAGGTCATCAGCCCAGTACATTAGGGTGTACAGTATGTTGTCTGATAAGGTCATCAGCCCAGTATATTAGGGTGTACATAATGTTGTCTGATAAGGTCATCAGCCCAGTACATTAGGATGTACAGTATATTGTCTGATAAGGTCATCAGCCCATTAGGGTGTACAGTATGTTGTCTGATAAGGTCATCAGCCTAGTACATTGGGGTGCACAGGGTGCAACATATGTCTAGAAAATGACAGCATTTCCAGCACTATGAAATTCATGTAAGTAATGATGATTATTACATACGTTAAAAAGTGCAAATTCGTTGAACTACTGTAGTTGGGCGTTACGCTGCGGGCAGCGGCAGTGCCTTGCTCGAAGTGCTACTACACACAGTGGCCCATCCGAACCGTGGCCTCTGCGAGGCTCTGTCAATTAGGGAAGGACTTCACTGTATAAATACTGCTGTGTTAACTAGATACCGTACATAATGCATCATGGTCGACGAAGCTTTATTTGACACACGTCAGGTACTCAGCATGAATTTCCTTTCACAGTCAGTTGTTCAACATTTCTTGCTGACCTAGCTATGGATCATCTGGTAGAGAGGTTTCACACAACTTTGCATTAAGCAAATAACGCCTTTTTTATGCAGCCAGTGGCCATTTATTTTATTTTCAGGACGGTTCAGGAAAGGGATTTTGGAAGGAAATCGGCCGTGAACCTATTGAAAAGAACCGTCCCGGCATTTGCCTGGTGGTGAAAATGGGAAACCACGAAAACCATTTTCAGGACGGCTCTCCCGATGCCAGAGAGACTCGAGGTAGCGCGTTATCGTTCTCGACCACTGCGGGCGATAAGCAAAGACCTTATGTCTCACCTTCAGACAAAGAAATGAAGCCGTTACCATCTTTACAACCAACAGAAATCCCTCTACAAAGATTTTACAGTACACCTGGAACTGTGGGCTATGGGACGGGCTATTGGGCAGGGTGACTTGGTATTACTGTTAGTAAGATGGAGAGAGGCATCACGGTTTGATTGATTTATATTTTCATTATTTTTTCATATATATTTAATGCTTTATTTAACAATACTAAGGTACAGGCATAAGCTCAATTACGTTCTTTCTTGACATTTTAATTTCAAAAATACAAAATACATCAATGAGGAAAATGAAGAGAGAGAAAGGGATAAAAAGAAAGGGTACACATTTTAGGAAATAAAGAGAAACCACAAAATAAATTATGAAAATATACATTAAGAAAAAGTATATTGCACAAATTGGGAAAAATATAAGCTTCTACAAAAAGAAGAAAGTGTACCTAGTATTCCACGATTTGGTTTTCAGTCTTACGTGGAAATTAATTAGGAACATCATAATAAACGATCATCAATTTATTTATCGGAATAATTCGTGTATGACACAGAAAAATAATGTACAACTCCACTGCGGCAGTCATTTCATTCTGATTAGAAAAGGATTAATGCTGGTCTACAAATAGAAAAAAATAAACATATACAGAAGAAATAAACAAGAGAAAAGCTTACCCAGTGTTCCAGGATTAGATTTTAGGTTGTACGTGGAAATTGATTTCGAACGCCATAGTAAACAAGCATTAATTTATTTCGT
Source organism: Meconema thalassinum (assembly GCA_946902985.2). NCBI lineage: Eukaryota > Metazoa > Arthropoda > Insecta > Orthoptera > Tettigoniidae > Meconema > Meconema thalassinum. Next base: position 70,970,984 of record OX336399.1, on the reverse strand, counting down.
GGAATAGAACAATTAAAGGAATTAATGTACGACTTCGTCGCGTCAGTCATTTCATGAAGAGCCGAATCAAAATATGCCGGATCTTCATGAAGTGCCTCGGCTGATAATGTAAAATGATTTCTTACACCATCTGCCTAAGGCAGCCCGTCACTTCATGAAGAAACGCGTCAGATTGTGTAACTATCCCATTTTACATCATATGCCGGCTTTTCATGAAGTGCCTAGGATCTTCATGAAATGACGGATTTCACTATCTGACTACGACATATATATATGTATATATATATATATATATATATATTATGAACAAATAATTACATTCAATGAATGAAAATCCACAGCCTGCTTCCAGTCTCCGACCGGGTCAGGAATGGAATGAATGAAGCCCCCATCTAACGGCGTGGATATGAACGTGCCGGCTGCCGAGGCCTGACGCACTCCTCTGGGGCAATGATTAAATGAATGACAGATGAAATGAAATGATAGTGGAGAGTGTTGATGGAATGAAATTGTGACAGGGAAAACCGGAGTACCCGGGGAAAAACCTGTCTGCCTCCGTTTTGTCCAGCACAGATCTCACATGGAGTGACCGGGATTTGAACCACGGACCCAGCGGTGAGAGGCTGGCGTGCTGCGGCCTAAGCCACGGAGGCTTAAATAATTACATTCAATAATTAATTTAAATTTGATCCTGATTTAAAACAATTTTCCCTTCCTCTGCTATTGTGCGTACCATGGCTACACCAACCTCGTTGATACGGATGATAAATGCTGACGTGAGTGGGAATGGAAATCATTAATTTATTATGCAAATTAATTCGATCTGATATTTCAATTAGGTCCCAATTTAACAAGCCATTTATCATATAGATGAATGGCAAACAATGATATGAACATGTGTGGGTGGATATATCTGGTCAACGCCTGCGTCACGGAATAGTGTCACGTGAGGGTTGATCAGTGAAATTATCACCCTAATGGCCCACACATCATCGGTCCTTATAATTACTTCCGCGGTTAATCAGTGGTAGAGAATGGCCACCTCGTGTTCCCAAGATTGCAGTTTCGATTCTCGGCCGAGGAGATCAGTAATTTTAAGGCCTGAAAATATATACGGCACTACGAGTCTCTAGATATCCGATAGTAAATGACCTCTTATTTCACATTTGGTAAGTGAGAGAAGAAAAGAAATGGATTAAATATCAGCCACATTTCTGTTATTTGATGGTGCTAAACGATACTTTGAAACCGGAGATTAAGTCCTGTTATGAGGTTAGTGTCAGGAAGGGCATCCGGCTCATTGAAAACTCTTCTCAACTCATCATCCTCGATCTCGGATAAACGTTAATGTTGAGAGGTACAAATACAGTATATAGTTATTATTATCATATATATTATTTCAGTAGTAGATCCCTCCTGCGGCACTCACAAGCGACCGATCGTGAAAATAAGCATTCAAATGAAAGAGAATAGACATTAGCAGTGACGAATTGCACTCTAATTCGATAAATATCAATAATTTCTGTAAAAAATTAATTTAAAAAAATGTACGAAGTGTGCGATTTGTAGATACTTTTGATGTATGAAAATACGCTCCATAATTTCTGTCCACTTCACATTTTGGTCGCTGTGACGCCCGTTTCATGCCATTTTAACATTCTGAGGTAATTCCTTTATCATTTTGCATGGATTTCAGAAACAGTAAATCAAAGGAATGAGTACTCAATTATTATAATTTCATAAGTATCGAATAACCGGTGAGTGTTACAGCACACTCAGCACACAAATGATATTATCAGTGACAAATTGCATTCTAATTTATTAAATATCAATATTTGTAAGAAGTGTTCGATTTGCAAAACCTATTGGAGGACGTGTGGTTTATGAACATGCGAGATTTCTCGCACGGGGAGGCTAGTTATTATTATAACTTTTATTATTATTATTCGTTATGCCCATTCAAAGACCACGTTTGAACTTGTTGGGTGGCCTTATGGTTTTCACTTTCTTATGTTTTCGGCAAAACTACGGTACGTGTACACAAGAAGCTTTGCTGGTTTTCATCAGTATTACAGAATTTCCTGACGATATTACAGCTTTCCAGAATTGCTGGATTCTGCATTTTCTGATGAATGTTGAATGGCAGATTCAGTTAGGATATTGTAATTATTGTTTTATACTGTACATATAACACATTGCTGGTACATCACGGGCTTCAGATAACCAAAGTATAGTTACTGAAACAGCCACCTCTAAGCTTCCCATGAACTTCCGGACGATTCAGGTTGTTGAGAGAACTACTGTTTTCTGCATTAGTTTCTACAGTTGTATATCTAGATCCATTTTTGAAGCCTTGGAGCAAGGTACTTGTGATCACGCCCGGATTTGAGACAATGGTCTTTACCTGTTCTACATGCCTTTTGATGGGGCGGACCAACTCGCTGTATTTGCTGATCATTTCTATGTATTTTGACTGGATATTCTTGTTGTTAAGAATCGCAACATCAATCAAGAGAGTTTGCTTGACTTTCTTGTATTTTTATATTCTTCTTATTCTTATTATTACCTCACTTTGTGCTCCTGGCTGTGCGAATATTGTGTGCCTGCTCACGTCCAAGCCTTCAGACCCTTGTCTTGTCTAACTTGAATTGACGTGCTGGACTACAAAGCGAATCCTGCGGTCATGCCGAGTCCAGCAAAGTGCCTCAGCTGGACTTCTCTCAAAGGAGCAAGTTCTATACTGACATGCTGCCTATTGAAACTGCAGGGCAGAAGTCCTACAATAGACCATTAACTGATCTCACTTTAATATAGTACTAACCATTCGAGAATAAACGAATCGAGATCAAACGCAAAAAACATATTATTGAATGGATAAAATGACGAAGGACCACTTGTATGATCCTCAGAAAAAGACTACCTAAAATCTAAGTACTAACTCATTATCGTTCGTCATCCACACTTAACGCTACTGAATGTTGGCCAACTACCAGAGAAACAGAACATCAACTGAAGGTTAGATCGACATCTGGCATCACGAGGATTTAGGGTTTTGTGTTATTGATGGGTAATATCTTTCCACTCGATATCTGGATATTTTTGTGGCACTCGGAAGCAGAACATTTTTTGGGAGTGATTTTGGAAAAGGGACGGAAGTCGATGGGACGGAAGTGCATGGGACGGAAACAATGAGCGCACGCGGTGGCGGAGATCGGTAAAACGACGTATTGTATGTCATGTGGCTATGTGAAATCTATATCGCATACGGGTTAGTTCAAAGTTTGGAGACCCTATTAAATATATTCCTACAATAAATCATCTTCAAGTTGTCGTTCTTTGGTGTGAAAATATTCATTATATCATATTTGATGAAAACAATTATGATTTATTAAATCTTCATACTTTTGCTGTATTCTCATTTAATGTAAGCACTCGAGGTACTGTCGACCATCAGGCTATGTGGAATCTATATCGCATCAACAAATACACCAAACAACGTAGGAATTCAGTATATTAACACCGACTACTAACAATAATTGAAACTTCGTTGGTCTAACACTCTAAACGTATCACTGGGAGAAACACATTTAATATACCTACTGCACACCTAATTTTTAATCGCGCCTTTACTTGGCAGTGCGCTCTATCGGCAAAATGAGGCCATTTTCATTAACACCCCTGGCATGGGTTCACTAACTGGGCGGTATAGAGCGCAGCTCGTACCAAGAAGGCAGTGGATTACTCCCGCATGCCGTAGTTCAACTAGTTGCTGGTAGATGTCACTACTGCAGATCTTTTGGAGAACTTTGTTTTAATTAAAAAAATATTTTCCATTGCAAAATGCACAATATAACGCTCAATTGTATAACGCCTCAGCACTCAAAAAATTCTTTAATATAAGCACTCGAGGTACTGTCGGCCAAAGTACAGCACTATGTGTAATGTATATAGCATATGGTTTAATTCAAGGTTGGAGGCCCCATTAAAGAAATTCCTACAATAAATCACCTTCAAACTGTCGTTTTTTGGTTTGAAAATATTCATTGTATCATGCTGAAAGGATTTGGCACAGGAGTTTTACAAGTAGCGCGCGGTGGCAAAGATTGGTACAACGACGTACTGTTGGCCATGTGCCTATGTGGAATGTAAATTGCATACGGTTTATCTCAAGGTATGGAGGCTACATTACAGATATTCCTACAATAAATCATCTTCAAACTGTCGTTCTTTGGTGTGAACATATTCATTATATCATATTTGCTGAAAACAATTATGATTTATTAAATCTCACTACTTTTGCTGTATTCTTATTTAATGTAAACACTCGAGGTACTGTCGGCCAAAATACAGCACTATTATATCATATTTGCTGAAAGGATTTGTCACTGGAGTTTTACAAGTAGTTATTGCAGAAATAATAGTAATGAGAACTTACTGATGGTAATAACACGAAGGAATCCTTCATGTTTGCTGGCACAAGGTAGTACTATCAGTTCATTCTTTAAAAAATGCGAGTAAGTAATATGGAATTATTCGAATAACATGTCAGATGTTACACATCATATGCGACTACTGTAAGGCTCGTAATTTTTTATTTTAACCTATGCCTTATGTATTTTGTGTTTTTTTGTGTTGCTTTTTAGCCTACTTTCGATTTTTGCAAAAAATGAAAGTAGATTTATGAGATCAACACAGGGCGAAAAAAGTGTGTCTGTCTGTGTGTGTGTATGTGTGTGTGTGTGAGTCTGTGTGTGTGTATGTGTGTGTGTGTGTGTGTCTGTGTGTGTGTGCGTGTGTGTACTCTGAATGTCGGTCCCCCCCTATCAATTCGAACACGGTGAATGCGAATTGAACGAAATTTGGTACAGAGGTAGAACAAGCAAAGAGAACCTCAGTGTCATGTTTTATATCACCGCCATCTTTACTAAAACTGAATGGCGGCCACTCAAACGTTCAAAACGTAAAATCAAATAACGACTAACCAAATCATCCGATCTCTACCAAATTTGGTAACAACATACCTTCGTATAGGATGCGTCTTGTGACCAAACTACAAGGTCGTCCACCATACCATTTCAGGATGGCGGCCGTGCGAATTATACAAACTTTATAATCCATATCATGGGACCCACCAGTTCCGATTATCGAGCCGAGAATCGTTTTAACTGTTCTAAAGGAAGAGGCACGTTCGAAATTAAAAGTTTATTTTGTAATACTATAGTGCAGACGTGATTGTAAAAAGCAGAGCCGATTCAGTAATAAGACAAGATGGCAGCGGATATCTTGTGCCTGACTTATATTTCACTAATTTGAGTATTGCATGCAATATAGCGTACTGATACAAAATAAATAAACTTTGTATGAAATGCTTTAAATATAAATAATATACTCCAGTGATGAAATCGTTTAGTATAAATCATTATTTGCTAACAAGTTCTATGTAAGTCATTTTATATAGAACGATATTCGTTGACACAATTAGCTCAGTGGTAGAGCGTTAGCCTATCGCTCAAATGCCTATGGTTCAAACCCGATCAGAGCTAGGTTTTTTGCTTGAAATGTTATATGTTTATTGTTTTGTAATGACTCAGACGTTTTAAAATTAAGCGTTATAGTGTGCATATTATGGTGTAAAATATATATTTAATTAAAACATAATTCGCCAGCACATTTTCTCGAGACCTCTAGCTGCCAAAAAGGTAACTGCACGCCGACCTACTTATTAAATTCCAGATTTTATTGAAAAGTTTCTTCTTATGGCCACTAGAATGCACTCGCTCTGTTAGGATTATATTGTTCAATATTTCACCACTAGATGTCACGACTAGTATACGTGGGGCTCCATTGATCACTATACCATTGGCATTCTATGCGCATCGAATTTGAAGAATGGCAAGATGATACTACGATACATTTTTACTTTTTATTTTAAAGGGTTTGTAACACCCTATTTTGCGTTACTTGAAAATGTTATTTGAAGTAAAGAACAAAACGATTTCACATAGTAACTGAATTCAAGCCGTTGGTGTTAGTTCAGGTTATTAATTACTACTTTTATTTCAGGCAAATAGCAATCGAAAATATCCACATAGTTTGTATACACACGTCTCTGTAGGGTCATGGAAAGATTTGTTAATTCAATTAGGGTTGTGAAAGCCATGCACAACCAGACGTGTAAAGACATGCCTCAACTCAAAGTTGGATGTTGCCCACGGCAGGTCGTATATGTAATAATAATAATAATAATAATAATAATAATAATAATGTTATTGGTTTTACATCCCTTTTAACTACTGCTGCTTTTAGAGACACCGGGGTGCCGGAATTTTGGCCCGAAGGGGATCTTTAACGCGCCAGTAAATGTACTGACACGGCTCCCTCGCATTTGTGCACCCTCAAATGCCAGCTGACTGCGCCAGGATACGAACCTGCAGCCAAGGGCCCAGCAAGCGAGAACGTTACCGCTGAGCCACGCAGCCAGTCCGGTCGATTATGTCTCCAGATCCATAACATTCTTGATACACTTCTTATCTTTCTTTCTTCAATGATGGTAGCAGTTTTTATCTAGGTTGTGGCGTTTGTTAGAGGTAAATAGTTTCTAAGGTCTTCAACAAAGAATAGTTCTATTATACTCTTTGATAATAACAACGAGTTATAACTATACTCATACATTTAGGAGAAAGTAGGCTATATGTTCTTTACTGAACATCTTGTTTTGGTATTTATGTGTTTTGTGTTTAGGTTTCCTGTTTTATGAGTTTTGTGTTTTTCAGTTTTTTTTAATGTTTTGTGTTTCTTGTTTTTGTTTTGTTTATGAGGATTTTGAATTTGGTTTTATATATTTTCTGTTCAGTGGTTTTGTGTCTTATTCTCTTTTGTAGCTCTTCAGTCGGTCAACACTATTATGCCCAATGAATGGGCGGGGCATAAGATATAAAAATGTATAAGGTGCGTTCAAAAAGTAACGAGCCGGAGGCTGTAATGCGCAAACCGGTGACGACATCGGCTAATCGTGGCATGTGTAACGAGGTGTGGTTCCGACCAGAGCGTGGAAGGTCACAGCCCGTCGCTATTGGGCACGCGTGCACGTCACGTGACGATACAAAGCGAGCAGCAGCATGCATCAATCGTCCAATGCTGCCAGTCGCATTGCAAACAGTGACATGGAGGCGTCAAACGAAGAGCAAAGAGCGGAAGGAGTAGGGGGAACGGACATTCATCGCCGAATATCGCAAGTATGCGGCGAACACTGCATGTCCATTGCAAGGGTCAAGGCGTGGCACAAGCGCTTCAGTGAAGGACGGGTGTCGTTAGCCGATGATGCCCGGTCTGGGGCACCCCCCTGCATTACCGAAGGGGAAGGCCACACTCAGAATTGGTACTGTCAGCGACGGGAATTGAACCTTCGGTCTGCAAATGTGCTTCATCTCTACATCGTGGTCATGTTAGGCTCGCCAACATCGCAGAGATGAGAAAACGAGTGTTACGAATACATTGTGACTACCACCTTGACAACAAATCACTCTCCACGCGCTGGATATATTCACAAAGTCGATGTTGAACTAAATCAAACATCTGTGGCTGCATAACTCAAAGCCTTTAGAACACCTGTTGACTCGGAAACGTCGAGAACTCGTGCACGAAAGCTCTCTTGAACTCAACAGTTCCCTCTTCAATTCAATTCCAAGTTATGTTCGGTACAAAGCACTTAATCATTCACAGTAACTTTGATAATCCGTTCGTGTTAGTTTCAAAACATCTATACATTGAAATACCAAGACTATAAAATATTTCAAACGAGAATTTTTGATGTTTTAGTCGACTATTTTAACAATTCATGTCACGATTGAATACTTCTGCTATCTACTAACATATGAATATGTTTTCGGGTGAATGTGGACAAAACCCCTACATGAATATATGGTTGCTACCATGGCAACAAGTGTTCATCCTCTAGGCCTATGCATTCAACTTCTATTCAGTTAAGTGTTTGATGCAGCCGTCCATTCTCCCTGTCCTGAGCTAATCGTGTCACCTCTATATAGCTACCACGTCCTACATCCAGGACAATATGTTTTAAAATATTCCAACCTTAATAGACAATGAAAATATAGGCCTACCTATAGTCAATAAAATTATTTTATGTTCGACGATGTCGAAATGTAATTGTTATATGTCAGAAAACTGTATCATAATGACGGGCATTAAAGTACAAGTTTTCATTTTGAAACAATTTCTCCAACCAATCAGAGCTCATGAATTGACAATTTAGGTAAGGATAGCTTCGCACATGCGCTCAATATTCAACAGGTCGGACATGAATTACTGATTTGAAAGTTGACAATGTATGTTGGATCAACCATTGTAGTTACAATCCCAAACACATAGACAAAATCAGCACGAACCTTTACGGTAACTTGAAAATACTGTGACATATGCAAGAAATGTATGAATATACGTCCAGAAGATTGCAACACAGCATCCTTCTATATAAATTACCGACATGGAAAGTGCACCGTCCCATAAGTTCACGTAAATAAACTGGCGAATATGAGATAAGAAATAGCACTGTACCTTAATATCCCCAGTTCCAATTTCTACACAGGGTATTGCTTCCAAACGACTTCGGTGACAGTTTGAGTGAATGCTGGTGCAGATTTGCAGGCTGTAAACATATGGCATTGTCAAGCAGACAGAGCGCATGCGTGGGTTAGATAACTTCTAAAGCACAGACAGCAAACCTAGCGCTTGCACACCGATCATTAAATTGAAGTGACTAAATCTCGACAGATACTTATGAATATTTCTGTTCGAACATAAAATAAAATAAAATAAAGTTATATTTATCGTCGAACATAAACCGTCATATGCAGCTCACCTTTATGGTAACTAAGACACTTGTATAGAAATTATAAAACGAGTGAAGCGAGTGTCTTAATTATTGTCATTGTAGTCTCGTTGCATAACGTACTAATTTATGATTTCAATGTACTAGTTTCGGTCACATTATGGCCATCGTCAGCAAATGTAGTTAGTACTTTAAATAGAAACAAAACAAGTAGTTCTGTGAAGAACTTTACAGCCTATTTTCATCATACCCTACTAATGTTAATTGCCTCTATCAACATACTAAATTTTAGTTTGATTGCTGTAATAGATACGTAGATATTGAGAACCGTCTAAATATTTCGGATGGTCGCCATGTTGGACTTCTATATATGTAGGGCTCAGAGTTATGTACTGTTACATGAAGATTATTGTGTACGTGTAGTACTCAAACTTCAATCACATGATTAGGACACAAGAAGTAAAAACGAGATTTTAAAATTTCGCACAGCTGCCATCGTGTGGTTATGGAAACAATTGAAATAAATTAGATGCCATTGGATTAACATTTGTATAAGGATTTATTGTACCAAGTTTCACTGCACTTGGATGGTTAAATTGCGAGAAACGACCATGTAAATATTTATACTTCGTATCGCCGCCATGTGATCACCAGGTTATTGAAAGTCCAATAGGTGAACTTATGGTCATAACCCCTATGAACATAACAAATTCAGTTTGATTGCTGTAGTAGTTTCGTAGGAATTGAGAACCGACTTAATATACCGGATGGTCGCCATGTTGGATTGTTATATGTATAGGCCATAGAGTCATGTACCTTTGAAGGAAATTTATTGCGTAGGTTCATTATTCAAACTTTCCCTTAGATCGCATGATTACGATACAAGAAACAAAAACATAATTTAAAAATTCGCACGGCCGCCATATTTAGGCTTTGTAAACAATTGAACTAAATTAGATACCTGTGCATTAAAATGTGTATAAACATATGCTGTACCAAGTTTAAATGCGTTTGGATCATTAAATCGCGAGAAAAGTCTATTTAAACTTTCAACTTCACTTGGCCGCCATGCTCGTTTTGTAGTTACCCGTTTTTTTAAGTCTCTCAGATGAACTTCCAGTAGTGCCCTTCATATCCCTGCAAAATTACAGGGTGATACCGGGAATAGTTTCAGAGATATAGAATGCCGGAGAAATATTTCGCACAGCCGCCATATTGAGGTTATGTAAACAATTGAACAAAGTTAGATGTCGCTGCATTACAATGTAAATAAACATATACTGTACCAATTTTCATTGCGTTTGGTTGATTAAATCGCGAGAAACGTCCATTTAAATGTCGCAAATTCACTTGCCCGCCATGTTCGTTTCGTTGTTAGTAGGTTTTGAAAGTCCTGTAAGTTAACTTCTAACGGTGCCCTTTGTCACCGTACAAGATTTCAGAGTGATATCGGTAATAGGTTCGGAGATATTGAATGCTGGTGAAATATTTCGCACAGCCGCCATGTTGGATTGGTGAGACGTAACAAAATTTGAAGGACACGGTCGGGGTCGCCCGGAATATTGCTATGAACTTACCGAGTTTCATTGAAATCCCTCGAGCCGTTTAGATTTTATTAGGGGGACACACACACACACGATTCACACACACACGCACACACAGACAGACACACGGACAAAAGGTGATCTCATAAGCCTATTTTTTTCATAAATTAAAATAGGCTAAAAATAACTTGCAAGTTTGTGAGATAATGTGATAAAGATTGAACAAATATTTTCAAAGGGTTTCTAATAATTTTCAACAAGCAATAATTACATTATCCATAATGTAGAATTTTGGGCTTATGCCGTGTTTTATTTACTCAAACTCGACGCGTTTCGAAAGAAACCATGCCTTTCTTCATCAGCAATAAACGGACATACGACTAAATTGTTGCTAAGAAAAAGCAACAAAGAAACTAAATAAAGTGCCCTAAGATGGACACCATTTTTGCCCCATATTAGGGACAACGAAAATCAGCAGTGTATTACTTTCTGAGGGTTCTGATAATAGGTAGCCAGGACTCACTGAGATTGTAGCCGGTGTCACGGTTGATATTATCTGGTGTTTACGTATTTCAACCGCCTCCCTGATCATTCTGGGATGATATTGCTTTATAAGGGCAAGAAAGACTTGGTTTCTTTCGAAACGAGTCGAGTTTGATTACATAAACCATGGCATGAACCCAAAATTCTACATTATGGATAGTATCACGGGCCGTGAAAGTCTAAATGATAATAATTAAATTTATAAAGTGGGGCAGGCTCAACACTATTCGTATAATATTCTGTCTAAATTATTTAAAATTACTAAAAACCAATAAAACCAGATACAGTATGTTACAAATTTTGATTAATATGAACAAAATATTCCTTCAAAAGCAGCTCAATGTAGGAAATGCCAATGTTGTGGAAATTATGTATAAGTACAGTGTAAAATCTTGCCTTTTGAGATATGAATAATGTACAGTATATTTATTGTCATATGCTACCAGAAAATATCACTTAATTATCACGTTACTGTGAAATAGCAAATCAAACAAGATGTTCAGTAAAGAACATATAGCCTACTTTCTCCTAAATGTATGAGTATAGTTATAACTCGTTATTACCAAAGAGTATAATAGAACTATTCTTTGTTGAAGACCTTAGAAACGATTTACCTCTACCAAACGCCACAACCTAGATAAAAACTGCTACCATCATTGAAGAAAGAAAGAAAGAAAGAAAGAAAGAAAGAAAGAAAGATAAGAAGTATATCAAGAATGTTATGGATCTGGAGACATAATCGACCGGACTGGCTGCGTGGCTCAGCGGTAACGTTCTCGCTTGCTGGGCCCTAGGTTGCAGGTTCGTACCCTGGCGCAGTCAGCTGGCATTTGAGGGTGCACAAATGCGAGGGAGCCGTGTCAGTACATTTACTGGCACGTTAAAGATCCCCCTCGGGCCAAAATTCCGGCACCCCGGTGTCTCTAAAAGCAGCAGTAGTTAAAAGGGATGTAAAACCAATAACATTATTATTATTATTATTATTATTATTATTATTATTACATATACGACCTGCCGTGGGCAACATCCAACTTTGAGTTGAGGCAGGTCTTTACACGTCTGGTTGTGCATGGCTTTCACAACCCTAATTGAAAAAAAAAGGAAGGAAGATTGTAGTTTTACGTGACCGTGAATCTTGTGATTATGAGCCACGGGACCTCCTTTTTACGTGGAATCTGAACCACAGGACATGGCATTTCACTTCGAAAATCTCACATGCTTTGACCGGGAATCGAAAACCCTAATTGAATTAACAAATCTTTCCATGACCCTACAGAGACGTGTGTATACAAACTACTATGTGAAATCGTTTTGTTCTTTACTTCAAATAACATTTTCAAGTAACGCAAAATAGGCTGTTACAAACCCTTTAAAATAAAAAGTAAAAATGTATCGTAGTATCATCTTGTCATTCTTCAAATTCGATGCGCATAGAATGCAAATGGTATAGTAATCAATGGAGCCCCACGTAGACTAGTCGTGACATCTAGTGGTGAAATATCGAACAATATAATCCTAACAGAGCGAGTGCATTCTAGTGGCCAGAAGAAGAAACTTTTCAATAAAATCTGGAAGTTAATAAGTAGGTAGATGTCTCGAGTAAATCTGCTGGCGAATTATGTTTTAATTAAATATATATTTTACACCATAATATGCACAATATAACGCTTAATTTTAAAACATCTGAGTCATTACAAAACAATAAACATATAACATTTCAAGCAAAAAACCTAGCTCTGATCGGGTTCGAACCATAGGCATTTGAGCGATAGGCTAACGCTCTACCACTGAGCGAATTGTGTCAACGAATATCGTTCTATATAAAATGACTTACATAGAACTAGTTAGCATATAATGATTTATACTAAACGATTTCATCACTGGAGTATATTATCTTTATATATATAATTCTTCGACACGTGTGTATGTGACTGAACTCCTCCTAAACGACTGAACCGATTTTGATGGAATTTGGTATGTATATTAGGGTGGGTCCATGTATGGTTTAGATTCACAATTTGACCCGGTAGGGGGAATGAACACAATTTTAGAACCACAATTTACACACAATTTTAGAACCACAATATATAGTCAAAAACAGTCGTCATGGAAACCACTAGCCTTGGCCTTCGTGAAAGCTGGTGTCTTGGGACGGTTTGTCTCTGCACGTTAGAGCAACCTGGTCGCAACCTGTGCAACTACCGCCATTACATACACTCCGCCCGTGGCGAAAAGTTGTGTTTTATACCAAAGGTGGCAGTGATGTCGAATTCTACTGTTTGTCTCTGCACGTTAGAGCGTTTCAAAGTCCCGTATGCGTTCATATACCATTCATCCGATTGCCATGAAACTTGGGTGATATGTTGAGTGAGCTCCAGGGAAGGTGTTTGGCTTAGTAAATCCATTTTACAATAGATAGCGCACGAAAAGATCCAACAAATGAGCGACGACGCGCGAAGCGTTTCATAAAGGTCCCGTATGCGTTCGAATACCATTCGTCCGATAGCGATGAAACTTGGGTGAGATGTTGTGTGCACTCCAGGGAAGGCTTCTGGCTTAGTAAATCAATTTCACATTAGGTAGCGCACGACTAGATTCAACAAATGAGTGACAACGCGCGAAGCGTTTCAACAAAATCCCGTATAAGTTTATATTCCATTCATAGATTGAGATGAAACTTTGATGAGTTGTTGTGTACACTTAAGTGAAGGCTTCTAACTTAGTAATCCATTTCACAGGAGGTTGCGCACAAGTAGATTCGACAAATGAGCGGCGACGTGCGAAGCGTTTCAACAAAGTCCCGTTTGCGTTCAAATACCATTCGTCCGATAGCGATGAAACTTTGGTGAGATGTTGTGTACACTTGCGTGAGGGTTTCTAACTTAGTAAATCCATTTTACAATAGGTAGCTCACGAGAAGATTCAACAAATGAGCAACGACGCGCGAACTTTTAATCAAAGTCCCGTACCGTATGCGTTCATATACCATTCATCCGATTGCAATGACACTTGGGTGAGATGTTGTGTACACTTACGTGAGGGTTTCTAACTTACTAAATCCATTTCACAGGAGGTTTCACACGAGTAGATTCAATAAATGAGCGACGACGCGCGAAGCGTTTCATAAAGGTCCCGTATGCGTTCAAATACCATTTACGATGTAACTTGGGTGAGATGTTGTGTACACCCTACGGAAGGTTTCTGGCTTAATAAATCAGTTTTACAATAGGTAGCGCACGAGTAGATTCAACAAATGTGTGACGGCACGCGAATCATTTCAACAAAGTACCGTATGCGTCCATATACCATTTATCCGATTGCGATGAAACTTTGGTGAATTGTTGTGTACACTCCAGGAAATGTTTCTGTCTTAGTAAATCCAGTTTTTAATAAGTAGCGCACGAGTAGATTCAACAAATGAGCGATGACACGCGAATCGTTTCCACAATGTCCCGTGTGCGGTCATATATCCGATTGCGATCAAACCTTGGTGAATCATTTTCACGCCAGAGAAGGTTTCAGGTTTAGTCAATCTATTTTACAATAGGTAGCGCATGAGTAGATTCAACAAATGAGTGACGGCACGCGAATCGTTTAAAGAAAATCACTTATGCGTTCATATGTCATTCATCCGATTCCGATGATACTTTGATGAGTTGTTGTGTACACGCCAGGGAAGGTGTTCAACTTGGTAAATCCATTTTACAATATTGGTAGCGCACGAGTAGATGTAACAAATGAGTGACGATGCGCGAAGCGTTCCAACAAAATCCTGTGTGCGTTCATATACTATTCATCGATTGCGATGAAACTTTGATGAGTTGTTGTGTACATTTACGTGAAGCTTTCTAACTTAGTAAATCCATTTCACAGTTGGTAGAGCACGAGTAGATTCAACAAATGAGTGACAGCACACGAATCATTTAAACCAAATCCCGTATGCGTTAAATGCCATTTATCCGTTTGCGATGAAACTTTGGAGAGTTGTTGTGCACGCTCCACCGAATGTTTCTAAATTAGTTAATTCAATTCACGATAGTTAAGAGGCAGTTAACAGAAATTGAAAAAAATATTGTGTATCCAAAAGCACTTCAAGAAACAAAGTTACAACTCTTTCTTTGATTGGCAGGACAACGTCTGCCGGGTCAGCTTGTTTATATATAAAGCATTTCATACAAAGTTTATTTATTTTGTATCAGTACGCTATATTGCATGCAATACTCAAATTAGTGAAATATAAGTCAGGCACAAGATATCCGCTGCCATCTTGTCTTATTTCTGAATCGGCTCAGCTTTTTAAAATCACGTCTGCACTATAGTATTACAAAATAAACTTTTAATTTCGAACGTGCCTCTTCCTTAAGAACAGTTAAAACGATTCTCGGCTCGATAATCGGAACTGGTGGGTCCCATGATATGGATTATAAAGTTTGCATAATTCGCACGGCCGCCATCCTGAAATGGTATGGCGGACGACCTTGTAGTTTGGTCACTAGACGCATCCTATACGAAGGTATGTTGTTACCAAATTTGGTAGAGATCGGATGATTTGGTTAGTCGTTATTTGATTTTACGATTTGAACGTTTGAGTGGCCGCCATTCAGTTTTAGTAAAGATGGCGGCGATATAAAACATGACACTGAGGTGTCCTTTGCTAGTGCTACCTTTGTACCAAATTTCGTTCAATTCGCATTCACCGTGTTCGAATTGATAGGGGGGGACAGACATTCAGAGTACACACACTCACACACACAGACACACACACACACAGACTCACACACACACACACATACACTCACACACACAGACACACTTTTTTCGCCCTGTGTTGATCTCATAAGTCTACTTTCATTTTTTGCAAAAATCGAAAGTAGGCTAAAAATTATGTTATGAAAGATTAATATTTGATCATGGAATAACCATGGTATGGAAAAGATACGCAAGACAAGACGTAATACGGAATGATTGCGTATGTACCGCGACAGCCATAAGTAATTTTACCCTTAAAGAAATTCCTATTCGAACAATGACTTCAGTCCGAAGTGGAAGTACAGGATGCAGTTATGGATTGATTCCAGTAGCAATAAAATTCCTTTTCCATGGATGGCATTCGCTGCCCTCCCAAACAATTAGATGCCTGCCTTATTACTATCATGAGTGATTTCTTTTTAACAACTGAATGAAGTAATGTGTAAAATGAATTCAGTTCTACTCTTCCATTTGGTTTACGTGTCATTCTATTATTCGTCTTTCTATTCCTGTGACCAAGAACCTCAAACGGATTTCTTTTGAAGACTCATTATACTGTGAACACATTTCCCGGTCATACAGAGGTGTGTAATTGATCAAATAAAAAAATTGATTCCGTCAGAATGTTTTATTAAAATCATTTTATTGCCCAACTGCCGATAACTTTTATCAGTCTACTTACAAGGGAACGGATTGCGGTGTAAAATTCTAATCTGGTCGAAATTTAGTAAACAATATTTCTAAAAAGGTGTACAATGACGTAGTGAAAACCGCACGGGCCACTTTCAATTTTGAACGCCAATATTGAACGCCGAAAACCTGCCGGGTGACGGCATGAGCGAGGAGGTTGGAATAGGTAAAGCTGCCCTTGAATCCTAGCAGCACGCGATGGCTGGTGACCACCAGGCAGCGACCTGCCGCGCAGCGTTACATTCCCCACCATACACCTTCCCATCACCCCGACACTCCGTTATCAGTTCACATCCGCTATTCCAAGGATTACAAAGAGTAAACGAGGAAAAGGGAAAAAAATTAAAAGTCATTTTATTCATTTACAATATGGCCAAGCACAAAACATCATATTATGTTGCATTGTATACTCTAATCGAGAGAGTAGAAGAGTGAGGGGAACGTTTAAGGTAGGGAATGCAACTCAGCAAGGCAGATCGCTACCTGGTTGCCGGGAGCCATCGCTTGCTGCTTGGATTCAAGGTCAGCTTTACCTCTTCCCACCTATTCGCTCATGCCGTCACCCAACAGGATTTCGGCGTTCAAAATTGAAAGTGTCCCGTGCGGTTATCACTCGTCATTCCACAACTTTTTACGAATTTTGTGTACTAAATTTCAATCAGATTAGAATTTTACACCGCAATCCGTTCCCTTGTTAGTAATATTTTCTCCCCTGTGGACTTATTTGATCATGGGGTAACCATGGCATGGAAGAGATACGCAGGAAAATACGTAATTCCCATTAGGAATTGCTCCTGGAAATTTTAAGAATTACCTATTCCGAGGGAAACCTGATATGGGTCGTTTTCTCTTGTTTCATTGACTTTGGAATATACCCTCTAAATCAAGTGATTTCAATCCATGGTCCTCGAATGTTCGCATAGTTCAAGAGTGGAGTATCAGTAAAAAGACTCTAAATTTACACGAAATGTAGAAAAAGTTAATCGAAACGAAACGTGTGGCATTTTGCATTAACAAGACCCCTCTTTTAGTGGAAATTCCATAAAATCATTTTACTATGATTTTCTTAAAACGAAATGTAAATAAGACTGCTGGTTACATATTTTAAATAATTGCAGCGGCTTGTAAATATATTTAGTGCATTAAGTCATGAAAAGAACAAGTAGTTCCGTGAAGAACTAAATAGCCTATTTTCATATATCCTACAAATATTAATTGCCTCTATCAACATACTAAATGTCAGTTTGTTTGCTGTAATAGATTCGTAGATATTGAGAAACGTCTAAATATTTCGGATGGTCACCATGTTGGATTTTAATATATGTAGGCCATAGAGTTATGTACTGTTAGATGATGATTATTGTGTACGTTCATTATGCAAATGTTGATTTGGATCGCATGATTAGAACACAACATGTAAAAAATTAATTTTCGAAATTCGCACAGCCGCCATCTTGAGGTTACGTGAACAATTGAACTAAATTAGATACCAGTGCATTACAATGTGTATAAACATTTGCTGTACGAAGTTTCATTGCGTTTGGATAATTAAATCGCGAGAAAAGTCTATTTGAAACATTCAACTTCGCTTGGCCGCCATGTTCGTTTTATTGCTAACCGGTTTTTGAACGTCTCATAGGTGAACTTTCAGTAGTGCCCCTTATCTCCGTACAAAATGTCATGATGATACCGGTTATTGTTTCAGAGATATAGAATGCCGGTGAAATATTTCGCACAGCCACCATCTTGAGGTTATGTAAACAATTGAACGAAATTAGATGTCGGTGCATTACAATGTGTATAAACATATACTGTACCAAATTTTATTGCGTTTGGTTGGTTAAATCGCAAGAAACGTCTATTTAAATGTCGCAAATTCACTTGGCCACCATGTTGATTTGTAGTTACCAGGTTTTCAAAAGTCACAGAGGTGAACTTCTAGTAGTTTCCTTTATCACCGTACAAAATTCCAGGGTGATATCGGTAATAGTTTCGGAGATATTGAATGCTGGTGAAATATTTCGCACAGCCACCATATTAGATTGGTGAGTCGTAACAAAATTTGAAGGGTACGGTCGGGATCGCCCAAATAGTGCTATGAACTTGTCGAGTTTCATTAAAATCGCTCCTGCTGCTTAGAAGTTATTGGGGGGGGGGGGCACACAAAAATTCTCACACACACACATGGACTGACACACGGACAAAAGGTGATCTCATAAGCCTATTTTTTCATAAATGAGAATAGGCTAATAAATTGAATTTGAAAAACTGGCGTTTAGTCTAATAATTTGCACACCTCTGTGTATCTTGAACATTGGATATTACATGGTTACTAATGTCCGATAACAATTTGTTCCTCATTTCACATTTGCTGTGCAAGAAGTTACTGGGTTTGCACGGGCGCCTCGTCCCTTATACCGACGATATATTGTTTTAATTAGCCTTGAGCAGGGCACCCACACGCAGCTTATTGATCCAGGCTTCTTCCTTGTAGAGGCAGCTGACTGCGCGCAGGTGAATAATGTAAACTATGAGGGATAAAACACACAGGCATTTAAATTACCACAGACACAATTTTTCTTCTTTCTTATATTTTTCCATCTCCTTCTCGAAACTCTCCATTTTTGAGAATGAGGAACGTAGTTCTTCTTCTTCTTCTTCTTGCGTTAAGGCCTTCTAAGGACCACGTTACAATTTAAATTCGTCCTCCTTATTTGTTCTTTTCTTTACTTCCAGTATTCCTTAATCATTGCACTATGCTTCTTTCTCCTGTCTTCAGTCCACTTTGCGACTGTTTTATTTTCCTTCCTCCCTTGGAATCCTTCCAGTTGCAAGACATTCGTCCTAAAAAAATCTTCTTCTCTTGTGTTGTTTATTTCCAGATATTTCTTTACTTCTTGAATCCAGATGGTGGTTGATTTCTTCTCCCGACGTTATTTGAAAATTCGTCTAGTTAGTCTATTGTCAACCATTCTGTAAAAATGTTCAAGAAAAAGCAGTATTTTTCTCTTATTGTTTCTGATATGTTTTCTATGTTCTGATAAATTTTATTGCTACCTCTCAATTTCCAAAATTCTGCAATTTTCAGAGGACCTAGTATTTTCCTTATAATTCTTCTTCCTAATAATTCTAATTTGTCAAGCTTGCAATTTAATACTAGACTTTTGCTGGCATACCGGCATTCCGGTTTTAATTCTGTGTTGTAGTGCATTAGATAAGATTATTGGATGAGCACTTTTTGTTATAGGCATTCTTAGTTATACCTACTCTATTTTCCTTCTTGTGTATCCTCACCTCTATAGCAGATTATTCAGAACCATTTTCTTGAATTGTCTTTCGCAAATACTTGAATTTCTTTAACTTATCTATTCGATCTATATCTGTTACTAAACAAGATGTTCGGGAAAGAACATATAGCCTACTTTCTCCGAAATGTATGGGTATAGTTATAACTCTCTGTCCTTATCATCTCCTAATTTCTTCCTATTTGAAGTGCAAATTGGCACACAGGATTTGAACAGTGGCGTTCAAACCATAGTTTATAATTTACCCCAGCATTTTGCAATTTCATCAGCAAACACTCCAAACACCGACTACTTACAATAATTGAAACTTCGTTGCTCTAATAAGGCCCATCTACAATGCGCAGTCGGCAGTCCGTAGTTGGTAGTCCTCGGTCGGCAGTCGCGATCGACTCCGTGTATACTATAGGCACCATACACAACATGAAGTTGCTGTTGGTAGCTGGCAGTTGGCAGTCGAGAATTTTATCCTTGACTGCCAACTACCCGACTGCAGCAATGTAATAGCCAATCAGAGAAGATCAGAAACTGACGTCACGTTGTTGTTCTGTGTCGTGTACGAATGATATAGAACTAAGTGAAGTAACTTCGCAACCCGTAAATTTATAGGCTAATCTTAAATACACGGTATAACAAAATAATCCATCTCCAAATCATCCATATTGCAAGTTTTGAGATTATCAACAACGCCTCTGTGCACAAGGAATAAACGAATGTTACTGTCTTATTACTCCTAGCAGTCGTTAAGACTGGGTTCACTAACTGGCCGGTATAGAGCGCTGCTCGAATCTATAGTTTCTGCGTAGTACAACTGAAGGATGGAAGATGTCACTCCAGTGGAGAATGTCGTTTTTTTTAATATATAATTTCCATTGCAAAAAGCACCATATAAAGCTTTATTTTATAACGTCTCAGTACTCAAGAAACAATAAATATAAAAACTAGTCGTGATATCTAGTTGTGAAATATCGAACAATATAATCCTAACAGAGCGAGTGCATTCTAGCGGCCAGAAGAAGAAACTTTTCAATAAAATCTGTTACCTTTTTGTCAGCTAGATGTCTCGATTAAATCTGCTGGCGAATTATGTTTTAATTAAGTATATGTTTTGCACCGTAATATGCACAATATAACGCTTAATTTTAAAACGTCTGAGTCATTACAAAGCAACAAATATGTAAAATGTCAAGCAAAAAACATATCTCTGATGGGGTTTGAACCATAGGCATATGAATGACAGACTAACGCTTTACCACTGAGCCATTTGTGCCAACGAACATTGATCCATATAAAATGACTTACATAGAACTTGTTAGCAAATAATGATTTATACTAAACGATTTCATCACTGAAGTATATTATTTATATATAAAGCATTTCATACAAAGTTTATTTATTTTGTTTCAGTACGCTATATTGCAAGCAATACTCAAATTAGTGAAATATAAGTCAGGCACAAGATATCCGCTGCCATCTTGTCTTATTAATGAATCAGCTGAGCTTTTTAAAATCACGTCTGCACTATAGTATTACAAAATAAACTTTTAATTTCGTACGTGCCTCTTCCTTTAGAACAGTTAAAACGATTCTCGGCTCGATAATCGGAACTGGTGGGTCCCATGATATGGATTATAAAGTTTGCATAATTCGCACGGCCGCCATCCTGAAATGGTATGGCGGACGACCTTGTAGTTTGGTCACAAGACGCATCCTATACGAAGGTATGTTGTTACCAAATTTGGTAGAGATTGGATGATTTGGTTAGTCGTTATTTGATTTTACGTTTTGAACGTTTGAGTGGCCGCCATTCAGTTTTAGTAAAGATGGCGGCGATATAAAACATGACACTGAGGTGTCCTTTGCTAGTGCTACCTTTGTACCAAATTTCGTTCAATTCGCATTCACCGTGTTCGAATTGATAGGGGGGGGACAGACATTCAGAGTACACACACTCACACACACACACACAGACTCACACACACACATACACACACACAGACTCACACACACACATACACACACACAGACAGACACACTTTTTTCGCCCTGTGTTGATCTCATAAGTCTACTTTCATTTTTTGCAAAAATCGAAAGTAGGCTAAAAAAGACAGACAGTCTGAAAGACTGGACTTTATATCATTTTAAATGCTAGAAAACCGGGTGAGTTAACCGAGGTCGTTGCAGCATGACTGTTGGCAGTCGCTCACATCCGGGAGGCGAGGAGGTTCGAATCCCCCCGCCGGCAACCTTGAAGATGGTCTTCTGTGGTTTCCCATCTTCCTTCCAGGCAAATGCCGGGGTTGGTCCTTAACTATAGGCCACAGCCGCTACCTTCCAACTCCTCGACCCTCCTTTCCAACTTTCCTCCCCAACGGTACTTGTAGCTCACCCATTGGGTGTCCGTCTCGAAGCAGCTACAAAACTGGCGAGCCGAACATGTCCTCGGACACTCCCGGCCGTAAAAGCCATACGCTAAAAAAAAAAAAAAATGCTAGAAAGGCTGGAGGCTTCTCGCTTCCCTCGAACCCAAAGACTCTTGACATGTTAAGATGATCAAGAAACAATCAGAACGTTAGAAAGTTACAAGTCATCGCGGTGAAAGGAGGGAGCTCACTGGATGATGTCACGCTCGCCGTGTTGTTGCCGTCTCGTAACGCCAGAGCTCAGCAGTGAACTCAGTAGACATGCACCAAGCGGTACTATGACGTCACACACCTCAGTGCATTCTCGGTACATTTCGTGACGTTGCCGAAGTCGACTAGATCATTTAAAATTATAAAACTTCTGGGTACTTTTTATAATCGTCAATAAAGGTTGTTTTCTCTGCAGAGATCTTAAGTCTGTTATGTTGGCTGTCTCTTCAAGGAGATTGGTTTGCATTGCTGCATCTGTAAGGCTTTCCCCAAGTATTCCAAAATCATAGTTATTTTTATTTATTTTCACAGCTGAATTCAATGACAGTGCTTTTGCTCTAGTACGTATTATTTTTAGCCTATTTTCAATTTTGAAAAAATAGGCTTATGAGATCACCTTTTGTCCGTGTGTGTGTGCGTGTGTGTGTGATTCGTGTGTGTGTCTCCCCCTAATAAAATCTAAACGGCAGGAGCGATTTCAATGAAACTCGGAAAGTTCATAGCACTATTCCCGGCGACCTCGACCGTGCCCTTCAAATTTTGTTACGACTCACCAATCCAACATGGCGGCTGTGCGAAATATTTCACCAGCATTCAATATCTCCGAAACTGTTACGGATATTACCCTGACATTTTCTATGGTGATAGACGGAACTACTATAAGTTCACTTATGTGACTTTTGAAAACCTGGTAACTACAAAACCAACATGGAGGCCAAGCGAATTTGCGACTTTTAAATAGACGTTTCTCGTGATTTGACCAACCAAACGCAATGAAACTTGGTACAGTATATGTTTATATACATTGTAATGCACCGACTTCTAACTTCGTTCAATTGTTTACATAATCACAAGATGGCGGATGTGCGAAATATTTCACCGGCATTCTATATCTCTGAAACTATTAGCGGTATCTCCCTAAAATTTTGTACTGAAATAAAGGGCACTACTGGAAGTCCATCTATCAGACTTTCAAAAACCGGTTAACTACAAAACGAACATGGCGGCCAAGCGAATTTGAAAATTTTAAATAGACCTTTCTCGCGATTTAATGTTCCAAGCGCACTGAAACCTGGTACAGGAAATATTCATACACATTGTAATCCACTGGTATCTAATTTAGTTCAATTGTTTACATAACCTCAAGATGGCGGCAGTGCAAATTTTAAAATTAAGTTTTTATTTCTTGTGATGTAGTCATGCGATCGAAGTGAAAGTTTGAATAATGAACCTACGCAATAATTTTCCTTTAATGGTACATGACTCTATGGCCTATACATTGAACAATCCAACATGACGACCATCCGAAATATTTAGACGATACTGAATATCTACGAATCTATTTTAGCAATCAAACTGCATTTTTTAATGTTCATAGGGGCTATGAACTTAAGTTCACCTATAGGACTTTAAATAACCTGGTGATCACAAATCCAACATGGCGGTGACGCGAATTATAAATATTCACATGGACGTTTCTCGCAATTTAACCATCCGAGTGCAGTGAAACTTGGTACAGTAAATCCTTATACGAATGTTAATCCACTGGCATCTAATTTATTTCAATTGTTTCCATAACCTCAAGATGGCAGCTGTGAAAAATTTTAAAATCTCCTTGTTTTTTCTTGTGTCCTAATTTTGCGATTGAAGTTTGAATACTACACGTTCACAATAATCTTCATGTAACAGTACATAACTCTAGGACCTACATATATAAAATCCAACATGGCGACCATCCGAAATATTTAGTCGGTTCTTAATGTCTACGAATCTATTACAGCAATCAAACAGAAATTTTGTATGTTGATAGTGGCAATTAACATAAGTAGGATATATGAAAATAGGCTGTATAGTTCTTCACGGAACTACTTGTTATTGTTGTTGTATATGTTACTATACTCAAGAAGTGTACCTGGCCAAGTTATTAGACAGTCACACATTTACAAACATTTAACCGTATAGCCTGCATTTTGAAATAAATAACCTGAAGGATTTGGCTGGAGCAATATAAAGTGGCTGCTGGCAGGCTCCTATTGGCTGGAGTTTGACAGCTAGCACAACACGTTGCCAACGCATGTTCTTTCATCATCCAGTGGTTTATTAGGCATTGTGTTCCGGCATAGTGATCAAATATTACCGCGTGATATTCGAAATTGACTCGACAATGCAAAAACACTACAACAATATCGCCATAGAGTGGTTGGTTGAGTGCTCAGTGCTAAATATTATTTTACCTTAACATAACTCGTGTATTCTCATGAAATCGATTATTAACAGTTATGAGTCACCATACCATGGTACTATCATGGCCTGTTATTTCTGTATCACAGGCTATCAGGCAATTTACACATACACCCAACTACACGGGGCTAAATTACCACGATGTCGCAAAGCCCCTCAATTAATAGACAACAAATACACAACTGTACAGTGTATGTTCACCCTCCAGACGTCTTTCATCTTGAAGGTTAATCATCAATAATATCTGCTTATTGCATGGTGAGTCAGATTACTTTACTGAATATTAGGTAAAGAAAGTTAGCGTCCTTAGACTTGCCTATTTACTGAATGTACACCGGTGATAAAGATATAAGGGTAGTGTGGTTTCGACGTGTACTTATTTAATATTTCCGATTATTCCCCTTCAGGAGAGTGTAAGAACTTGAGCCAATCACAGTTTCACTTCCTATTCCTCTCATCTTTTCTTCCCAAAACCTCTTCATTAGTTCACTGTGCTTTTTCTTCCTTTCCTCTGTCCATTTTTAGCCTATTTTCAATTTTGAAAAAAAAAATAGGCTTATGAGATCACCTTTTGTCCGTGTGTGTGTGCGTGTGTGTGTGTGTGCGTGTGAGGTGTGTGTGTGTCCCCCCCACCCCCTAATAAAATCTAAACGGCTGGAGCGATTTCAATGAAACTAGGTAAGTTCATAGCACTATTCCCGGCGACCTCGATCATGCCCTTCAAATTTTGTTACGTCTCACCAATCCAACATGGCGGCTGTGCGGGGTATTTCACTAGCATTCAATATCTCCGAAACTATTACCGATATCGCCCTGAAATTGTGTACGGTGATAAAGGGCACAACTGGAAGTTCACCTATGAGACTTTCAAAAACCTGGTGACTACAAAACCAACATGGCGGTCAAGCGAAGTTGAGATTTTTAAATAGACTTTTCTCGCGATTTAACTATCCAAACGTAATGGAACTTCGTACAGCAAATGTTTATACACATTGTAATGCACTGGAGTCTAATTTAGTTCAATTGTTTACATAACCTCAAAATGGCGGCTGTGCGAAATATTTCTCTGACATTCTATATATCCGAAACTGTTACAGATATCACCCTGCAATTTAGTACGGTGATAAAGGGCCCTGATAAAAGTTACCTATGTTTATTTCATAAACCTGTAAATTACAAAACGAACATGGCGACCAAGCGAATTTGAAATATTATAATAGACTTTTCTCGTGATTTAACTCTCTGAGCGCAGTGAAATGTGGTACAGTAAGTGATTTTGCAGATTGTAATGCACTGCCATCTAATTTAATTCAATTGTTTACATAACCTCAAGATGGCGGTTGTGCGAAATGTTAAAATTAAGTTTTTATTTCTTGTGTCGTAATCATGCGAACGAAATGAAAGTTTGAATAATGAACCTAGGCATTAATTGTCCTTGAATGGTACATAACACTATGGCCTATACATTTAACAATCCAACATGGCGACCATCCGAAATATTTAGACGGTTCTCAGTATCTATGAATCTTTTACAGCAACCAAACTGAATTTTTTATGTTCATAGAGACTATGAACATATGTTCACCTATAGGACTTCAGTAACCTGGTGAGCACGCATCCAGCATGGCGGCGACGCGAAGTATAAATATTTAAATGGACGTTTCTCGCGAATTAACCATCCGAGTGCCGTGAAACCTTGCACGTTAAATGCTTTTACAAATGTTGATCCACTGGCATCTAATTTATTTCAATTGTTTGCATAATAACAAGATGGCTGCTGTGCGTAATTTTAAAATCTCGTTTTCACTTCTTGTGTTCTAATCATGTGATTGAAGTTTGAATACCACACGTACACAATAATATTAATGTAAAAAAAATCCAACCTGGCGACAATCTGAAATATTTGGACGGTTCTCAATATCTACGAATCTGTTACAGCAATTAAACTGAAATTTTGTATGTTGATAGAGGCATTAAACATGAGCAGGATATATGAAAATAGGCTATATAGTTCTTCACGGAACTACTTGTTTCCTGATATGTCCTTCCTTGAGACTTGTACAATTTTCATGTTTCTGATGTTATTTCTAAATTGTTCTCTGTCCTTAATGTCATCTTCAGAGATTTTAAGTAATTCCATGTCTTCATGAACTTCTTTTATCCAACTGGTCTTTAATTTACTTGCATTCACGATATTGAAAATCTTTTTAGTGAGTCTGTTCTCATCCATCCTATATGTGTCCATAGATCTGCAGACGTCACTTCGTAAATTTATCTATAAGGGTAGCGGCTTCGGTGACGTAGTTGGTAGCATGCTGAACTGCTGTGCCCAAGATAGCGGGTTCAAACCCGGCCGAAGTCATCGAATTTTTAAGAGCGTTAAAAATCCTTCAGTATACCTTCCTTCGGAGGGGAAGTAAAGCCGGCGGTCCCATGTCATAGATTTATGGCATGTAAAAGATCCTTTCACAGACTAAACTTGTGTAAAGCTAAGTTGTTAGGTTAGATTTCGTCGAAACACTCTATCAAAGTTCGAACGTTCACCACTAGGTATCATTGATATCTGGTGGCGAAAGTTGGAACTACTTGAAATTGAACGGAACTTGTAGCTCACCCTAATAAGGGTGTCCGCTGGAAGCAGCTACACACTCAGGCGAGCCGAACATGTCCTCGGACACTCCCGGCACTAAAAGCCATACGATAAATAAAATAAAATAAAATCAATCTATAATGGTCTGTATTTTCATAAAGTTCCTTTGTTGGTCTCCTGACCCATATTCCATCACGGAAAACCGCGCCATGGATTTTCCTAAGAATTTTTCGTTCCTGTCTCTCAATATCATGAATTCTCGTCATTCCTCTATAAGCCATACGATAAATAAAATAAAATAAAATAAATCTATAATGGTCTGTATTTTCATAAAGTTCCTTTGTTGGTCTCCTGACCCATATTCCATCACGGAAAACCGCGCCATGGATTTTCCTAAGAATTTTTCGTTCCTGTCTCTCAATATCATGAATTCTCGTCATTCCTCTAATACCTATGGTTTTTGCCGCGTGCAAGGCTTCAGGCAAAACAAATGTGTTGTAATGGTGCAGTCTTTCTTTCTTTCTTTATTTATTTATTTATAAAAACTTGGCAACGCCATAGAGTAAGCTGCAGTTCCCTCCAAACCCTTGACGTTCTTTCTTTTGAAATACAGGGTATAGTCTCAATATTATCGCTCATATTCGTCGCCAAGTTCCTTTTACTCTGCCTTGTTGGGCAAACATTTTCAAAACGCCCTGTATTTCATATTATTAGCTCAGCACTTCTCTCCTTTGCACCTAGGTCACAAGGGATACCCTGCTGTGCTCTAACACTCCTTTCTTTGTGTACCTTTTGACAGCTGTCAGGTATTTAGCAGCGCAATGTCAAACTATTATACTACAGTCGCGTGGTACTAGACATGCTTTGTAATATACAATCACCAGTGACCTGGCAATGGTTGTTAGAATAAATCATAAGTCTGCCAAACACTTCATTCGCTTAGCGAATTATGTTAGCGATCTCAGTTTGATTGAGGACAGTTCTGAACAGGGATCCGCATGTCATCTGACACCTGTGCTTTGGATTCCATCAGCCAAAATACACGTGGTCTCCTTAGGCATCTTTTTCCAGCTCCTTCCACTTCTAAGATGAGATAAGACAAGCTATACGGTACATTAGTGGATGTCGCATCACTTAACCACGTAAATTTCTGGATATCTATCGTCTTCGCATCCTTTCTATTTTTTTTCGAACAGTTTAAGCATTTCCTCGTTGCAAACCCAGAAGATCCGTGGCATATTTGGCATGCTAAAATTTGAAAGGCATTTATTTCTAATCAATGACTCATTGAGTGTTTGAAATTCTTCACTGTAGAAGTGGAGTGACAAGACGTAGCACGACCATTCTTACCTGCAGTGACAAAGCAAGATCATGACTGGAGAGGACTTGCTTCACGAAATGAAATGTTCCTTTGGCTTGTTCAGTTCTACATTGGATTTCGATATCATGACTCCAAATCTCATCTATAGTTCTGCCCAGATATTTTTACTTCTTTGTGCATATGTATTAGTGTCAGATAAATTTAACTCAAGGTCGGGAAACACTGTAATTACTTTATTATACTTCATGCCCATCGGGTCAGAATTACACTTTAATCAATATCACACCGTATAAATTATGGCAATTTACTCTCTGACTTCAACCAACATACATTTCTTTATTGTTTCTTTCTGTAGTTCTGTTTCAAACATTGCACATACATAATAAAAACGTAATAGTCAATTAAATATTGCAATTACATATTGATTTCACAAAGATAACATGGAATAATTATATGGTACTACTTCATTCACAGTGGTTAAAATATTTACTGATTTGACTTTCACTTTACGTAATTTTGACAAACAAAATGTTCAATTAGGCTATAACTGTACATTACTGTTAGTGTAGGTTGTTGATTATTTAATCACTTCTCAATTCCTTGATTTCCCTCGTAATATTTAACAATAATACAAGTTCTTTCGTTACCAATATTTTCACTTTACAATAGAGCAGCACTTATCAGCTCATTTCCTAGTACCTTTGAGTGCCAATCTTTGTGCAGGTATCAGCAAACAAGTTTTGTTAATTCACTTTTCCAGATCTGCATTTTGGTCAGCTATTATTGAACAACTATTGCTTTTCTTTGCTTTGTTTTAAATATCATACAAAACTGAGTGACTTTAACTTCAATTTCAAGGGTATAATGATTGAAATTATCTTAAGGGACTCCTGTATAATGTCTTAATGTTCCTTGACGATCTCTCCTTACTTTGACTCCAGGCTTTTCGAAAACACATATATTTACAATTTTTCATTTATAATTGTAAAATTGCGTAATTTTAATAGCATTTTTAAAAATTTCCCTCTGTCATTTGCAGCTCTTCAGTCGGTCAACACGAATTTGCCCAAAGACTGGGCGGAGTACAAAGTGTAAAATATTAAATATGTAAATACACTCCTGGAATAAATTACATGTATTAGTTAATTATCACTATTATAATGGGGTAAATAACTAATACATTTGTCTTTTTCCTGGAGTGTATTTACATATTTTATATTTTTTACTTTGTACCCACCCAGTCTTTGGGCAACACTGAATAAATGGCTTCAAATACAGAGAGTTGTTTTATAAGCGACGGGGACCCTCGCTTGCCCGCTCGCCCACGTTGCGTGTCTGTCTCCCGCCAGGCACTTTGCCGTTATGCGGCGCCTCCGCGGCACTGAGTCATTGAGTATAGGAATTTGTACTTCAATGTGATCCTTGACCAATTTTTTGACATACTGACTTACGGAGAGCGATTGTCAACTTATTTTCTACAAGATTCTGCCACTGCTCACACTGCTGAAGCATCCATGACAGAATTGCGTCGCATTTTCGGTACTAGGATTATAAGTCCGAACGTGTGGGCCCCGCGAAGACCAGACTTATCACAATGTGACTTTTATCTGTGGGGGACGCTTAAAAATAGAGTGTATGCGAGAAACCCTCACACTGTAAATGAGCCTAAAGACTATATAACAGCTGAAATACAGTCAATCGGTGCTGAGGATCTTCAGAAAGTAAATGACAATTTCATGAAGAGGTGCCAGCGATGTGTAGCAGTGAATGGCGAACATTTTCAGCACCAGCTGTGAACTAGGTAAGTACAAATTCCTATACTCAATGACTCAGTTAACAATGGCGGACGAGATGAAAACGCGGATTGAGAATGCTCTCAAAACGATAGTTAATATAGCAGAAACGAGTCGCTACCTTAAGAATGAGAAGAAGGAAGACATACTAAAAGCGGTAAGCGAACTGAGAAACTGCTTTGATGTAATAACTAATGTAGTGAATGACAAGAACAACGAAAATACCGATCCTGGAAGAGAGGTTATGGAATACCAAAGAGATGAAATATCAGAGGGAGAAGACAGCTCGACCTCGGGACGACTAGCGCTATCTGATGGGCTCAACCCAGAACCTGAAAGCAGCAGTAGCAAGCAACTACACCCATCTGACGGCGGAATACAAAGTTCACACTCATCCGAATCGATAACCCCACTCACACAGCAAAATAAAACCGTGAACAATGAAAATAAGGATCTGGCGGATATAAAAGAAAACTTGAGATATGTGATGGACCTCGTAACGAACAAAATAAATATTATTATAGAAGAGAAAATAAATCAGACACTGAACAGAAACGCAATGCCTACACGCAGAGGAAATGAAGAGGTCCATAACAATCCAGACGGAAGGGATAATAATCTTAACTATAGAAGAGAATCAGAATGGACAAATGTAACAAATAAAAGAAATAAACAATCCATCAGGGGAACAAGGATACAAGAGGACGATCTACAAGCTGCAGACAAAATGGCGTGGCTTTACCTAGGCAATTTGAAAGGAAATGCCACAGAAGAGATGGTTAAAAGGTACCTAGAGAGAAATGGAATCAACGACAACGTCTATTGTGAAGAACTTCACACACGAGGTAACAGCAAGGCCTTCAAAATAGGTTTTCCTTTCCAATTCCTTGAAAATACAGAACGACCGGAATACTGGCCAAACAGAACAGTCGTAAGACGATTTCGTTTTCGGAGGTCACACCGTGATGAAGGAGAAGAACTACAATAAATATACACATGTGCTCCTATGGAACATCGAAGGCATAAAGAATGCCCTTCCTCTTTTCCCAAGAGAGACACTAAGCAGTTATAGCGTCATCGTACTGACTGAAACATTTTTAACAGAGCATTTCAACATTCAAGGATACTACGGGACTCATTCATTCGCCCGCCAGACCGAAGGAAGACCAGCAGGAGGGATCTCCATCTTTCTCAAACCGAATTTAGGAACAATAAAAGAAATCATAAAAAAAGAAAACACAATTATAGTAAAAACCACCCTACTATCAATCATAGGCATGTATGCTCAACCGCAAATGTCAATAGAGGACATATTCGAAAGAATAACAGAGGTCTTATCGCAAACAAAATTAGATGATAGAGTAATCTTCGCAGGGAACATAAACGCAAGAATAAACAAACCAACCATTAAAACGGAACTGATTAAGGAGACACTGGAAGAAGCAGGCTATGTCCTTATTAATATCCCCAATATGAAGACATACCTTGCCCCGAATGGAACCAGCGCCATAGATCTAGTCTTCTACAGAGGAACAGACATTAAAAAACTCAGTCAAAAAGCACTATGGACTTCAGCCATGGCCCCAATTAGGAAACATCTACCAATCTCGACTACCTTTGAAATCTTCTGCCAAGACCAACTACCCATACCGCCAAGGAATAAAATATCCAGGAAACTAGATATAGAGAAACTAGGGCATATCAGCGAAGAAATAGATAAATCAAAACAATTAATTCATCGGCATGAATTAACTGAAGCAGAGGAAATATGTACAAGAACCCTTCAATCATGTCAAACTCAAACGAAAGTAAGGATATCACAACCATGGTTCAATAAAGACTGTTATAATGAACGGAAAAAGACCCTGCTAGCACTACATCGAGCGAAGGACACATCGGAACCGAATCACCTGGTACAATACGCCGAACAAAGAAGGAAATATAAATCCCTAATCAAAAAGAGGAGAACGGATTATAATGAAGAAGATGCCAAGAGACGCGCTGCAAACGCTCAAAATTACCCATTCCTAATGCTTAGGAAACCAAAATCACCAGTAACGAGCAATATCTCCATGGAAACATGGGAAAACCATTTCAGAAGCATTCTCAATCATCAATACCAGTCAACAGCGTTTTAATTAACTCCAGTAACAATGACAGAAAATTACACCCCCATAACAAGACAGGAAATTATTGATACAATAACAACAGCAAAAAATGGAAAAGCCCCCGGTCCTGACAACATCTGTAATGAACACCTAAAAGACTCTCTGCCTGTCATGCTAGACTACTGGGTAGAACTATTCAACACATGCATACTCACTGGGGGAAATCCCAGAGCAATGGAGGTAGTCAACAATCAAAGTGATGTTCAATAAAGGAGAAACTGATGACCCTGATTCATACCGAGGTATAGCTCTCGAAAATACATCCTTCAAAGTATTCATGAAAATCTTAACAAACAGGCTTACAGAAGAAATAGATTTCCAGATACCGGAGAGTCAATTCGGCTTCCGAAAGGGAAGAAGCACATTACATGCCGTGAAATATCTAATTGAACAAGCCCAGGATACAATGAGGCACCCAGGAAAGAAATACTTTGTGGTCTTCGTAGACTACCGTAAGGCTTTTGACCTCATTGACAGAGCGACGCTCGTCCGGAAACTCAATCACCTACTAGGGGCTACACATCCGTTAGTAATCATAATCTCGAATATCATCAGATATAACTATGTTCAAATATCAGATAGCATAGCCCTATCCAAAAACATAACCCAAACAAACGGAATCCTACAGGGAGATCAAATCAGCCCAATATTATTCAACATCATGACAGCAGATATCACAGAAGTAATCATAGATACATCAGCATCACTTTTACTTTATGCGGACGACATGGCAATAGGTTCAGAAAACATAGAAGAGCTCCAAGAGGTCCTCAACAGGCTCACATCATGGACAGAAAGAAATGGCCTACAAATTAACCACAGCAAAACCAAACAGATGACCTTCAGGAAAGGAGGAAGGCATTCACTTAAAAACACAATGACTCTTCACAACAAACCACTAGAAGTAGTGCCGAAATTCAAGTACCTCGGAGTCACCCTCCAAACTACTCTAACATCCTACAATATCCACGTTAAAGAAAGAGCGGCCGCAGCAATAAAAGCCATCTACCACATCGAACAACCTCAACAAATATCATTGGGTACAGCAATACTACTGTTCAGAACAGCCATATCACCAATAGCAACCTATGGGATTAGCATTACCTGGGAAAAACTCACACTCAGCGACCTGATGATAATAGAAAAAGTCAAGGCCCGATATCTTAAGAGGATTTTAGGCATAGAAAAGTCTGCCCCTTCAAGGTTGACATATGTATTAACTAAGGAGGACTACTTCATCGACGACATCAAAATACAGTTTTACCTACCAAACACCAAAGCCTTTGAGAATGCACGCAGAACCTTAAATGAGAAACGAAATGCCATTTGGTCCGACTTTTACTCCACAGATGCCATAATGACAGAAGTGTGGAAACAAGCTAATTACGAGCTACGACACGTAATAACACGTTACGCCACCCATGGATTTCACTATAGATTTTGCAAAACCAAGAATTTCCACCAACCGAATGAAGACTGTGTGTGTGACCTGTGCAACGATCATTGTGAAAGGTACCACGCACAAAACTGCAAAATGAGGACAACCTCAATAATAAGGCATTAGCATAATTGATCATTTATGAACAAATATGTGTTTGCACATTGTGCGCTTTTCTTTTAATAATAATAATAATGACTCAGTTCCGCGCGAGCGCCGCATAACGGCAAAGTGCTTGGCGTGAGACAGACGCGCAACGCGGGCGAGCGGGCAAGTGATGGCCTCCGTCACATATAAAACAAACTCTCTGTATTAACATTTCCATCTGTCTATATGAACGTATAAACATTTTTAAAACAAGAAGTTCCGTGACGAACTAAACAGCCTACTTTTCTTAAAATTTAAGATTCATGCAATGATAAATCTATATGGATCTATCTAGAATAATGACGAAATTATGTTGGTAATATCGAAATTTCTAATTAGTTCGAAATACTGTATACCTGGCATAATGTAGCCTAATGGAGAACTACAGTTGGAAGCCCTGGTGACTGAAAATATTCTTAGCTCCATCCCTTAAGGTACAGAATACAAAATTTGGTTGAAGTCCAATGGATAGCATGGATGTTACATGCAGTTAAACATTGGATTAACAGCGCGTGTAAAATCATGTTGGCAAGAATGACATACATGTATTGGTCAGAAATAGTCTGAAATAATATGATCTATTCTTGTGCCAATTTTGAATGAAATCCATTAGTTAGTATAGAAGTTACATGCATTTTAAAATTGGACCTATCAGCAGGCTTAGAATCACGTTGGTAGCACTGACGTATATAAGTTACTCCAAATTAATATAGAATGTCAGGTACTATACGTGTGCGTAGTTTAAAGCTGTCGGCTTGCATAATTTCTGATATGTTGGTATTTGGATAAAATAAATTAGGAGCATTTATTAACAGTTGGCAGCTCTGGTGGGTCTCAAGAATACGCTCAGTCATATCTGGTTATGTACACATACATCATACGAAATTTGGTTGAATTCCAATTGATAGTGTAGAAGTTATATGCATTTAAAAATTAGACCTATCAGCAGGCTTACAATCATTTTGGCAACACTGCCATCTATGGCCTCCTGGAAATTAAACTGCAATATTATTATCTATACGTGTGCCAATTTTGAAATAGCTCCCATTCATACCTCCCAAGATATCCGACATGGAGCTCAAATTTCAATTGCGATTTTTTAGCAGTTGGTAGCACTGACATCATTTTCAAATATGGCCGTGAGATATTCGGGTATAGATCTTTACTCTTACCAAATTTTGTTTCAATTGCTCCAGCCGTTTAGGAGTTGATAGGGGGGGGGGCACACACACAGCCAGCCAGACAGACAGAAGGACAGACAGACAGACAGACACACATTTGCCCGATCTCATAAGTCTACTTTTGCCTCATTTTTGCAAAATGTAAAAAGTAGGCTAAAAATGTGTTAAAAATATAAGACATACATATAATATGATTATTCCAAAAATTGCCAGCTTTGTATATTTAAAAGTTTATATTTTATTGAAAAGTAGGAGTTAAAGCATTTTCCGTTAGCTTAATTTTTAGGGTGGAGCATACTTCAACAATGCGACACCAGTTTTGCTTTCCTTTTTTTATATTATTGTCCATTGTCCAATAGAGAAGAAATATAAAAAACACATACGTGGGTTTATTAATCGCACTTTCGGGTGTGGGAAATCATAATGAAATTAGCTACAGGGAGGAGTTATGAAGACAATATATTGACCGTTTCAAAGGGAATGGTCCTCAGATTATTATGACGCATTTAGTGAAATTTCGAAAGTTCTGATAATTTTCAACCCTCCGGAATCCCTTAAATGAAACAAAGATCATTGTATTGATAAAGAAAAGTATGGGAAATCCCAGGACTCTTATCTGAGGCAGGAATTGTAAAGGGACATCTGTTACACGATTATCTAACATAATAGCGGTCAGTACGGAAATATCCCAGACTTCTATGCGTCACCGCCTCGTTGCGTAGTGGCTAGCATTCTTGGCTGTCACCACGGAGGACCTGGTTCGATTCTTTGCTCTGTCAATGAATGTAAATCTGATCTTGAAGATGAAACGGTGTACACTCAATCTCGTTTGGTAAAACTGAGAAGAGGCGTGTTCTAATCCTATCTCAGCCACCCTGGAAGTGGCTTTCCGTGGCTTCCTACTTCTACTCCAGGTAAATGATGGGATGGTTCCTAACTTAAGGCCAAGGCCACCTCCTTCCCAATCCTCATCAGAATTACCAATACACATACTGATACATCCATCACAATAAGACCGGATATCAGAAAATTACACACACACCCCCACGTACACGGAGATACATGACTACGATTACGCAAAGTCCCTAAAGAAACAACAACAACAACAAAAACAACTTTGTCCGACGCATTTTAATTCAGAAATGAATATTTTTTCATGCCGTGTCTAATAATGTGGTCAGGCATACACACATATTTTGGGATTTCATCCCTATTTTTTATAATAATTATTATTTATATATTTTTCGTATAGCTTTTAGTGCCGGGAGTGTCCGAGGACATGTTTGGCTCGCCTAAGACTGTAGCTGCTTTAAGCGAACACCCATAGGGTGAGCTATAAGTTCCGATCAATTTCAAGCAGTTCCAACTTTAGCTACCAGATGTCACTGATAGCTAGTGGTGAACGTTGGAATTTTGATGGAGCGTTCCAACGAAATCTAACTTAGACATTTAGCTTCACACAAGTTTAGTCTGTGGAAGGATCTTTTACACGTCATAAATCAATGACATGGGACCGCCGGCTTTACTTCCCCTGCGAAGGAAGGCACACTGAAGGATTTTAACGCTCTTAAAAATCCGACGACTTCGGCTGGGTTTGAACCCACTATCTTGGGCATAGCAGTTCAGCATGCTACCAACTACGCCACCGAAGCCGCATTGGACAGGGATCTCTTCCAAAATATAGTGACGAATGGGTTTAACCGAGTCTTGCCTCCAGAAAGAAGACATGGTGCCCCTTGAAAAGAGGAACGCAAACAAGCTCGTTCCTCAAGGATGAAGGAATTCTGGGCGCAAAAGGGAGCCAAATGTAACAAAACTTAATAAGGTCCTGGGATGGCGGATTTCATCATTGTGTGAAGGATTTCTCGAGGAAGGGTTCTGTAGAAATTCTTCCATATATAAGGCCCGGATAGTTATGTATTCCAATAGTTTTTATTTTACTAAATATTTTCTATTTTTAGCCTACTTTCGATTTTTGCAAAAAATGAAAGTAGACTTATGAGATCAACACAGGGCGAACAAGAAGTTCCGTGACGAACTAAAGAGCCTACTTTTCTAAAAAATTTAAGATTCATGCCAATGATTAATCTATATGGATCTATCTAGAATAATGACGAAATTAAGTTGGTAATATCAACATTTCTAATTAGTTCGAAATACTGTGTAGGCTAACTGGCATAATGTAGCCTAATAGAGAACTACAGTTGGCAGCCCTGGTGACTGAATATATTCTTAGTTCCATCTCTTAAGGTACAGAATACAAAATTTGGTTGAAGTCCAATGGATAGCATGGACGTTACATGCAGTTAAACATTGGATCTAACTGCGCGCGTAAAATCATGTTGGCAACAATGACATACATGTATTGGTCAGAAATAATCTGAAATAATGTGATCTATTGTTGTGTTAATTTTGAATAAAATCCATTAGTTAGTATAGAAGTTACATGCATTTTAAAATTGGACCTATCAGCAGGCTTAGAATCATGTTGGCAGCACTTGCGTAGGCCTATATTAGTTGCTCCAAATTAATCTGGAATGCCAAATATTATACGTGTGCCAAGTTTAGAGCTATTGGCTTGCAAACTTTCTGATATATTGATATTAGGGAAACAAAAATAGAGACAGCATTTTTTAACAGTTGGCAGCCCTGGTTACTCTTAGGAATCGGCATAGTCATATCTGTTATGGTACACATATCACACACGAAATTTGGTTGAAATCCAAATGATAGTATAGAAGTTACATGTATTTAAAGTTGGACCTCTCAGCAGGCTTAGAATCATGTTGGTAGCACTGACGTATATAAGTTACTTCAAATTAATATAGAATGTCAGGTACTATACGTGTGCATAGTTTAATGCTGTCGGCTTGCATACTTTCTGATATATGGGTATTTGAATTTA
The DNA here is from genome assembly GCA_946902985.2 of Meconema thalassinum. NCBI lineage: Eukaryota > Metazoa > Arthropoda > Insecta > Orthoptera > Tettigoniidae > Meconema > Meconema thalassinum. The sequence continues at coordinate 70,932,891 of OX336399.1, read as the reverse complement.
AAAAATTGAGAGCATTTATTAACAGTTGGCAGCCATGGAGGCTCTTAAGAATACTCTCAGTCATATCTGTTTATGTACACATAGCATATACGAAATTTGGTTGAATTCCAATCGATAGCGTAGAAGTTATATTCATTTAAAAATTGGACCTATCAGCAGGCTTATAATCATATTGGCAACACTGCCATGTATGGCATCCTGGAAATTAAACTGCAATATTATTATCTTTACGTGTGCCAATTTTGAAATAGCTCCCATTTATACCTTCCAAGATATTCAACATGAAGCCCAAATTTCAATTGCGATTTTCCAGCAGTTGGTAGCATTGACATTATTTTCAAATATGGCCGTGAGATATTCAGGCATAGATCTTTACTCCTACCAAATTTTGTTTCGATTTCTCCAGCCGTTTAGGAGTTGATAGGGGGACACACACAGCCAGCCAGCCAGACAGACAGACAGACAGAAGGTCAGACATACAGACAGACTGACAGACAGACACACATTTGCCCGATCTCATAAGTCTACTTTTTCCTCATTTTTGGAAAATGTGAAAAGTAGGCTAAAAATTGTGTGTCTGTCTGTGTGTGTGTGTGTGAGTCTGTGTGTGAGTGTGTGTACTCGGAATGTCTGTCCCCCCTATCAAATCGAACACGGTGAAACCGAATTGAATGAAATTCGGTACAGAGGTAGCCCTAGCAAAGGGCATCTCAGTGTCATATTTTATATCGCCGCCATTTTGACGAAAACGTAATGGTGGTCACCCAAATATTAAAAGCTTAAATCAAATTACGACCAACCTAATCATCTGATCTCTACCAAATTTTGCAAAATTATATCTTTATGTACGAGGAATCTTATGACCGAACTACAAGGTCATCAGCTCAATAACTCTTCGATGGTGGCCATGTATGTGTGCAAATCGATTCCCTCTATCTATTCAAACACGGTGAATCCGAATCGAAAGAAATTCTGTACAGAGGTAACACTAGCAAAGGGATACCTCAGTGTCATGTTTCATATCGCCGCCATCTTGACGGAAACGTAATGGCGGCCACCCGAATATTTAAAGCTTAAATCACATTTCGACCAACCTATTCATCTGATCTCTACCAAATTTTGCAACAGCATACCTTTATGTGAAAAGCGTTCTTTGACCAAGCTACAAGGTCGTCAGTCATATAGTTTTCTTATGGCGGCCATATATGTGTACAAATCGAGTCCCCCTATCAATTCAAACATGGTAAAACCGTATTTAACGAAATTAGGTACGGAGGTAGCACTAGCGAAGGGCACCTCAGGGTCATATTTTATATTGCCGCCATCTTGACAGTAACGGAATGGTGCCCACCCAAATGGTAAAAGCTTAAATCAAATTATGACCAACCTAATTATTTTATCTCTACCAAAATTTGCAACCACATTCCTTTTTGTGGGAAGCATCTATTGACTGAACTACAAGGTCATCAGCCCGATAGTTTGCAGATAGCGGCCATGTATAAGTGCAAATCGACTCATGATATCAATTTAAACACGGTGAAACCGAATTGAATGAAATTTTGTACAGAGATAGTACAGTACTCGCAAAGGGCACCTCATATTCATTGTTATTATCCGTATAACACGTTGTATTTCTACAAGCTACTACAACCAACATACAATTATACTCCTTGAAAAGGACAAAGAGTTATAACAATAACCATGCATTTAGGAGAAAGTAGGCTATATGTTCTTTACTGAACATCTTGTTTTTACATATAATTGATGTTTTTATTAAAAAAATACGAACCTTACAGTAGTCGCATATGATGTGTAACATGTAACATGTTATCCTACTATGTGTCTGCCGGGAGCGCAAATCCCTTGTTAACAGTGAACTCTGTTGGTCATTGAAATAACTACTTGTAAAACTCCAGTGCCAATGATTTATTGTAGGAAGAATCTTTAAAGGGGGCTCCAAACCTTGAAGTAAACCGTATGCAATATACATTCCACATAGCCACATGACCGACAGAACGTCGTGGTACCAATCTCCGCCACCGAGCGCGCTCATTGTTTCCGTCCCATTTCCGACCCATTTCCGTCCCTATTCCAAAATCACTCCCACAAAAATTATCCAGTTACTGAGTGGAAAGACGTTACACATGAATAAATACATATTCTGGCGTATTTATTCATAATAACATATTATTTCCTACAGTTGGTGGTATGTTGGTACTCCTTATTATGTTGTACTGCGCAAATTTTCGACCCTTGGGAATTCCAGTAATTTGCTTCTCTATTTCGTAGTATTTCATGACAGGAATTCCCCGGTCATAAAGTACTGTACTCGTATAGCTGGGGGCCTGGAATCAACAGTCTCATTAAAGCCTCCAATATAGCGGCTTCGGTGGCGTAGTCGGTAGCATGCTGAGCCTCTATGCACAAGATAGCGGGTTCAAACCCGGCCGAAGCTGTCGGATTTTTAAGAGCGTTAAAAATCCCTCAGTATGCCTTCCTTCGGAAGGGAAGTAAAGCCGGCGGTCCCATGTCATAGATTTATGGCATGTTTCAGAACCTTCCACTAATTGCACCTGTGTGAAGCTAAATTGGATAGGCCAAGAATGTAAACAACGCTCCCGAGTCTCTCTACGTTCGTTGCCAAAAGCCGACTGTGGTGGCGTCTGGTAGCTAAGTTCTGAACTTGGCCTAGTAGTCATTCATGGTGGCGCTTGGTGGCAAAAGTAGGAACTATTTGAAAAATTCTAAGTTGCAGTACTTAACTTAAAAAACAGATAACACACACTAATACAGTCATCACAATTAACTCCGGTTATCAGACATATTCTACACACACCCAAAGTACATGGGGCTGCATGACCGCGTTGTCGCAGCCCCTAAACTTAAGAACCAACCAACCAACCAACCATAGCCTCCAATAGTCCTTACCTTGACAGGAAATGTTACTTTAAATTACAGTGGTCTGCGAAACTTGTGGGTGTTGCCAGAGTGCTATGAAAGGTTACGAAGTGACCTTTTCTTCTGCTCTTTAGAATGAAATTCGAAAAAAGCACATAGGTTTACGTGATTTCGTATCGCGCATCTGCAGTAGGTATTGTGGGATTCGGAAACTGAGGCAAGTCCTGGCCTATTAAGCGGGAACGTATGTTCTGTGATAGGATTATGGATTAATCAAGCATCTAGACGTTTCAACTACAGTATATTTCGATTAACTGGAGGACATAAATATGTAATGTTGTTGGTTTTACGTCCCTTTTAACTACTCTGGCTTTTTGAGACGCCGGGGTGCCGGAATTTTGCCCCGAAGGGGATCTTTAACGTGCCAGTAAATCTACTGACACGGCTCCCTCGCATTTTTGCACCCTCAAATGCCAGCTGACTGCGCCAAGATACGAACCTGCAACCTTGGGCTCAGTAAGCGAGAACGTTACCGCTGAGCCACGCAGCCAGCCGGAGGACATACATATGATACAAATTTAAGAAAATATTTTGGAATCGAAATCGCATATTTTCCACTTTAAAGCACATAAATAATTATATATTTCCGATAGGTTAAGCACATAATTATCCGGACAGTGTTCATCTACAGTGTAACTAAAGGAAGCCGAGCAGTATCGATTTCGGTGAATCGAGTCGAACAAAAACCTGCCGTCCGTGCACCTTTTTAGCTTACGATGGGTATAGCGTTGAAAATATCTATATACTATGTGTATAAGAATTGTTCAGTATTGAAAGTTATACAAAAAAATCTGTGACAGCATATCTCTACCTTTAACACATCGACCAATATAGCCTAAGTGTCTTAACATTTTCATATCTTCCAACAATCTCCTTTCAGTGGAACTTCCGAGTGAGCTCGTGGAAATTTGGAGTGAGTTTTTGAGCTAGCGAGTAAGCTTCGGCCCGCATCAAACTGTCGAGTCGTGTCGAGTTGAGACTTGACAGAAGAGTATATGTGTTTGGAGTTTCGCTGTTCACTTAGGTTTTTCAGAATTGCGTCTTGAACCTGCCGTCCGTGCGCCTTTAAGCTTATGCTTGGTAACCCGTTAATGATACCGGGCAGTTGCTAGTTACATATATAATACGTGGCACTACAGCTCATGAATGGCTTTGGCCTACCAAGCGACCGCTGGCCAGCCATTTGTCCTGCTGATATTGGGGTAACGCGTATTCAGCGCATCAGGCACCCTCAACCGTTAATATTGATTTTCGGGACAGGGATGGTGCCTCACTGTCAGACAGCTACTCAATTGTCCTCACGAAGCTGAGTTCCAGCCCTCGCGTCAGTTTCTGAAATCCCTGACGGAGCCAGGAATCAACCCCGGGACCTCCTGGTGAGAAGCAGGCACACTACCCCAACACCACGGGGCCGGCTATATATCTTCTTATATATAACTAGCAGAAGTACCCATTCTTCGAATGGTCTTTGGTATTAATAGCCAGACGTAATCAATGGAGCTACTGTTGCAATGGTTAGAGGCTTGGAACCTGTTTGTCGACAAAGATAAATGATTAGTTAAAATATGCTCAGAAAATAAATTTAGCCTACCTAACGTGTACTTCCTGACGTGAAAATAAAATTGAAAACCTCGTAGACGAAACGCAATACACGTCATGTTGCTGTTTGGAGATATACTAGACCTTCTGTACGACATATCGCACGTTTAAGTCGTGTGAAAAAAATCTATGGTAACTCCTGATCCCCTTAAGCGCATTAATGAATTTTACAGTTTTAGTTGGTTCTGTGATAACCTTATTGTCATTTTCAAATGTTCACAGAAATTTAATAAATGGAGTGGCACTACTTCTTGCAGAAACAGATGGAAAGTTGGATGTCAACTTTTGAGATGCTTTTGTCATGGCTATTGGCGTGCATTCCTTCATTAGATTATTAAATTAAATTAGTTTTCTTGGAATATCAGAAACCGTTGGTATTAGTGGCTTAAAATGTAGTTTTCGGGAACCCTTTACGGCTATTTAGGGTCCCCGAGTTTTGTTTCTGACACCAAGGGGCAGAAAATAAGCTTTGTCTCGTCGTTGTAGGCCGTAGTATAATAATAATAATATTAATAACAATAATAATAATAATATAACAATATAGAGATAGGGACGTAATAGACCTTCCGTACCACACCCGCACGTATAAATCGCGTGAAAAAAAATCTAGAGAACCCCTTGACCCCCTTAAGCGCATTATACCCTATGTATTGATGAATTTTACAGCTTGATTTTGTTCCGTTATAACCTTATAACCGTTTGTAAACTATCTCAGTAATGTAATAAATGGAATTGCATTGCGTCCTACAGCAATAGATGGGCCTGTGAGTTTCTGTTGCCATGGTTACCGGATTGCATTCTTTCATTATTGTATTAAATGAAATTAGTTTTCTCGGAATATCTCAAAAATGGTTGGTGTTAGGGCCTAAAAAGGGACCCCGAGTTTCATTTCTCACATTGAGGGGCTGAAAATGAGCTTTGTCTCGCCCTTCTACGCCTATTTCCGCAAGTGTTTTAAGGGGGTAGGCCCCCTTTTATTGGAGCTACAGAGAAGGTTACATCAATGATTAGTGTCGTGCTTCTGAAGGATATCTATACCAAATTTTACGTTGATCCACCCAGCCGTTCTCGAGTTATAAGTGAATATACTTGTCCACAGACAAACAAACAGACAGACAGACATACAGACAGACAGACAGACAAAAAAATTATTTTCGCGCGCATCTATCATAAAACAGTCTGAAACGCGTAAATAACGCAAATTTCCGTAGAAATTCAGAAAAAAAACAGACAAACTTTCATTCTTATATATAGAGAGAAGAGATTCTTCGACACGCGTGTATGTGACTGAACTCCTCCTAAATGGCTAGGCCGATTTCGATTAAATTTTGTATGTATGTTAAGGTCTACCCACAATGCGCTGACGGTAGATGGTAGTGAGCAGACGGTAGACGGCAGATAAAGTCAGAAGTCGGTAGTTCACAACATAGCCACCCACAATGCGCAGTCGTTAAAATGCTAGGAGTAAATACTAACTTGACTTTCATTTATTCCTTGAGAAGGTTGTCATTGTCGACAACCTAACCTAAAATTTTCAAGGATGCATGACTTGGAGTAGTACGGTTTATTTTTATTGCTGCTAACTGGTACAGCATTGTTAAAATTGAGGAAAAATACTCGTACATCCAGTATCCCCTCTTGTAAATAATTAATAACAAATCCAACTCTGAATTAGGCCTACTGTTTTTTGAACAGAATTGTTTTTGAGTAGCTGGTCATTTTTGATTGAACACCCGAGGGCTCCCAACACGTTCAATCTATTACTAAATCAGTTCCTAATTTATTTTTCGTCATTACAAAATGTATTTTGGCTAATTTCAGTACCGGTAGGCTCTACTTTAGAAAATGTTTTCGTACGATGAACTCTCATTCAGCGTTACCTTCCGCTGCATTACATTTGCTACAAAGGAAAACATTATAATCAATGAACAGTTTCCTTTTAGATACTTGGGCTCACTCATGTCATACATCCAACGGCGTTCCTTCACAAGATCAATTAATAGCCTATATCTTCTATCCCAGTCATCATATTTTTAGCCTACTTTCGATTTTTGCAAAAAATGAAAGTAGACTTATGAGATCACTACAGGGGGAAAAAGTGTGTCTGTCTGTGTGTGTGTATGTGTGTGAGTCTGTGTGTGTGTGTGTGTGTGTGAGTGTGTGGTACTCTGATTGTCTGTCCCCCCCTATCAATTCGAACACGGTGAAACCGAATGGAATGAAATTTGGTACAAAGGTAGCACTAGCAAAGGACACCTCAGTGTCATGTTTTATATCGCCGCCATCTTGACGGAAACGTAATGGCGGCCACACAAATGTTCAAAGCTTAAATCAAATTACGACTAACCTAATCATTCGATCTCTACCAAATTTTGCAACAACATACCTATATGGGGCCAGCATCCTTTGACCAAACTAATAGGTCATCAGCCTAATAGTTTGCGGATGGCGGCCATCTTTGTGTGAAAATCGATTGCCCCTATTAATTCGAACACGGTTAAACCGAATGGAATGAAATTTGGTACAGAGGTAGCACTAGGAAAGGGTACCCCAGTGTCATGTTTTATATTGCCGCCATCTTGACGGAAACGTAATGGCGGCCACACAAATGTTCAAAGCTTAAATCAAATTACGACTAACCTAATCATCCGATCTCTACCAAATTTTGCAACAACATACCTTTATGGAGGGAGCATCCTTAGACAAATCTAATAGGTCATTAGCCTAATAGTTTGCGGATGGCGGCCATCTTTGTGTCAAAATCGATTCCCCCTATTAATTCGAACACGGTGAAACCGAATGGAATGAAATTTGGTACAGAGGTAGCACTAGCAAAGAGCACCCCAGTGTCATGTTTTATTTCGCCGCCATCTTGACGGAAACGTAATGGCGGCCACCCAAATGTTCAAAGTTTAAATCAAATTACGACTAACCTAATCATCCGATCCCTACCAAATTTTGCAACAACATACCTTTATGAAGGGAGCATCCTTTGACAAATCTAATAGGTCATTAGCCTAATAGTTTGCGGATGGCGGCCATCTTTGTGTCAAAATCGATTACCCCTATTAATTCGAACACGGTGAAACGGAATGGAACGAAATTTGGTACAGAGGTAGCACTAGAAAAGGCCACCTCAGTGTCATGTTTTATATCACCGCCATCTTGACGGAAACGTAATCGCGGCCACCCAAATGTTAAAGGCTAAAATGTAATTACGACCAACCTAATAATCTAGTCTCTACCAAATTTTGCAACAACAAATCTTTATGTGGGAAGCATATTCTGACCAAACTGCTAGATCATCAGCCCAATAGTTTGCAGATGGTGGCCAAGTATGTGTGCAAATCGATTCCCCCTATCAATTCAAACACGGTGAAACCGAATTGAACGAAATTTGGTACAGAGGGAACACTAGCAAAAGGCACCTCAGTGTCATGTTTTATATCGCCGCCATCTTGACGGAAACGGAATGACGGCCACCCAAATGTTAAAAGCTTAAATCAAATTTCGACCATCCTAATAATTTGATCTCTACCGGATTTTGCAACAACATGCCTTTCTGTGGAAAGCATCTTATGACTGACTACAAGGTCATCAGCCCAATAGTTTGCAAATAGCGACCATGTATGTGTGCAAATCCATTCCCCAGATCAATTCAATCACGGTGAAACCGAATTGAATGAATTTTTTTACAGAGGTAGCACTAGCAAAGGGCACCTCATATTCATGTTTAATATCCCTATAGCACGTTGTATTTCAACAAGCTACTACAACCAACATTCAATTATACTCCTTGAAAAGGACAAAGAGTTATAACAATACCCATGCATTTTGGAGAAAGTAGGCTATATGTTCTTTACTGAACATCTTGTTATATACTGTAATTATGCGAAGAATATACCGCGAATACAACTAGTCAACTACACAGCTGATGACGACAAAGTGACGCCATCTTGTGATCTTTTCTCATTGTCTCTCAAATATGCAGTCGGCTGTCAAAGATAAAATTGGCGACAGCCGACTACACGCTGTCGATTGTCAACTATCTACTACCGACAAGCCACTTCACATTGTGAATGACGCCATAAGAGAGCACGGGTCAGCCTTCAACTACAGTCTGCCGTCTGCCCACTACCGTCTGCCGACAGCGCATTGTGGGTAGAGCTTTAGGGTGAGTCCATGTATGGTTTAGATTCACAATTTGACCAGGTAGGTGGAATTTTAGAATTTTCGACCACAATTTACACACAATTTTAGAACCACAATATACAGTCATAAACAGTCGTCATGGAAGCCGCTAGCTTTAGTGAAAAGTGATGCTTTTGGACTGTTTGTCTCTGCACGTAGAGCCACCTGGTCGCAACCTCTGAAACTACCGCCATAATATATACACTCCGCCCGTGGCGGAAAATTGTGTTTTATACCAAAGGTGGTAGTGATGTCGAATTCAACGTTTGTCTCTGCACGTTGGTGCGTTCAAAGTCCCGTATTCGTTCATATACCATTCATCCGATTGCGATGGAACTTGGGTGAGATGTTGAGTGCACTCCAGGGAAGGTGTTTGGCTTAGTAAATCCATTTTACAATAGATAGGGCACTACTAGATTCAACAAATGAGCGACGACACGCAAAGCGTTTCAAAAAGGTCCCGTATGCGTTCAAATACCATTCGTCCGATAGCGATGAAACATGAGTGAGATGTTGTGTACACTCCAGGGAAGGCTTCTGGCTTAGTAAATCAATTTTACAATAGGTAGCGCACGAGTAAATTCAACAAATGTGCGACGACGCGCGAAGCGTTTCAACATAATCCCGTATAAGTTTATATACCATTCATCGATTGCGATGAAACTTTGATGAGTTGTTGTGTGCACTTTTGTGAAGGTTTCTAACTTAGTAGATCCATTTCACAGGAGGTCAAGCACGAGTAGATTCAACAAATGAGCGACGACGCGCGAAGCGTTTAAACAAGGTCCCGTATGCGTTCAAATACCATTCGTCCGATAGCGATGAAACTTGGGTGGGATGTTGTGTACACTCCAGGGGAGGCTTCTGGATTAGTAAATCCATTTTACAATAGGTATAGCACGAGTAGATTCAACAAATGTGCGACGACGCGCGAACGTTTAAACAAAGTCCCGTATGCGTCCATATACCATTTATCCGATTCCGATAAAACTTTGGTGAATTGTTGTGTACACTTCAGTAACGGTTTCTGGCTTAGTAAATTCATTTTACAATAGGTAACGCACGAGTAGATTCAACAAATGTGCGATGGCGCGCGAATCGTTTCAACAAAATCCTGTATGCGTTCATATACTATTGATCGATTGCGATGAAACTTTGATGAGTTGTTGTGTACACTTACGTGAAGCTTTCTAACTTAGTAAATCCATTTCACAGTTGGTAGAGCACGAGTAAATACAACAAATGAGTGACAGCGCACGAATCATTTAAACAAATTCCCGTAGGCCTATGCGTTATTTGCCATTTATCCGATTGCGATGAAACTTTGGAGAGTTGTTGTGCACGCTCCCACGAATGTTTATAGATTAGTTAATTCATTTCACGATAGTTTAGAGGCAGTTAACAGAAATTGAAAAAAATATTGTGTATCCAAAAGCACTTCAAGAAACAAAGTTACAACACTTCCTTTGATTGGCAGGACAACGTCTGCCGGGTCAGCTAGTATATATATATAATATTAATAAACACAATTTATCATCTAACTGGGGTAATATAAGTGATAATATGAAGAGATACACGAAAGTCTGGACTGTCTCTAATTCAATTGAATTTTCATGTTGAAGGAACTACAGAGATTGTCAGACAAGATTTGTCTTAATCAATTCCTTGCTCTCTCTTTCTTTATTCCCGCTCTTTTTGTGTTCACTCGCTCTTCTGTCCTGAGTGCGTATTGATTTTACAATCAAATTGTAATCACCGGACAGCCTTCATGAGGTAACAGCTGTTTTGCTTTGTTCTGTAACTTAATCTTTACTCACGTATTGTTTGAACATTACAAGTGTTTTATATAAATCAACTCTTAATTTATTTTTCTGGAATATATTTGGATATAGGAATCTTTGGAGCCATTTTAATGTTGCTTAGTTAACAATAAATTAACAACTCCTTGGTTTGAGTGTTGCCTAATTCTATGATTTCCAGTCGGTCAACATAAATTATGCCGAATTGCATTAGGCGGTAAAACAAGTATTTATATAGGCTACACTAACCTGAAATAAACGAGATATTATTACAACATAACACGCTTTTATGTACAAAATGGATGACATGTTTCGAACGACAAGCGTTCATCCTCAGTTCCGGTTTACTTTGGCTTAATTAGAGTAAGATATTTTTGAATTACACTTAACCACAAATATACTGTGTATACGAAAAAAATCCATTTTATTAAGTGTTAAATATTGGTTGGTTCTTAAGTTTAGGGACTGCGACAATGCGGTTATGTAGCCCCGTGTATTTGGGTGTGTGTAGAATCTGTCTGATGTATGTCTACCCCTTATTATTCCCGTGTTCCAACGGGGTCGGGGATGAGATGCGATGGAAGTCTTTGTGGCTATGTTTTTACGGCCGGATGCCCTTCCTGACGCCAACCTCATGAGAGGATTTAATGAGAGATGAAATGAATGATGGTGAATGAAACTGGGCAAGGATGGGGAAGGAAGCGGCCGTGGCCTGTCATAAGGTACCGTCCCAGCATTTGCCTGGTGTTGAAAATGGGAAACCACGGGAAACCATTTCAAGGACGGCCGACGGTGGGGCTTGAACCCACGCGTCTACCGAGTCAGCAGAGAGCTTGGTCCCATGACCTAATGCTGAGCTTTAGCCAGCGTAGCCACTACTGTCGGTTGTAGAATCTGTCTGATAACCGGTGTTAATTGTGATGGCTGTATTAGTGTGTGTATCTGTTTTAATTCAAGTAAGGACTGCTGACGATGAATTTTCAAGTAGTGCCTACTTTTGCCGCCAAACACCACCGTCAACGACTACTAGTTCAGAACTTAGCTACCAGACGTCACCGCAGTCGGCTCTTGGCTACGAACGTAGAAACCTAAGAGCGTTGTTTACATTATTGACCTATACAATTTAGCCTCACACAGGTGTAATTAGTGGAAGTTTCTTTAACATGCCATAAATCTATGACATGGGACCGCCGGCTTTACTTCCCCTCCGAAGGAGGGATTTTAACCCTCTTAAAAATCCGACGACTTCGGCCGGATTTGAACCCGCGATCTTGGGCATAGAAGCTCAGCATGCTACCGTCTGTTAAATATTAACAGGGTTGAAATTGAAATGACGGAGAAAATAAATCCTTAACAGGATATTTTCTAAGTTGAGACAATGTTTATATTTACATAAGTTTGTGAAAGTTTGTGTAACACGTCAAACTTATTTACAGACTGTATAGTTCACTTCTATGGTTGTTTCTTTATTATTAGTAGGCTATTATTCACTCATTCTTTCTTCGTTTTGCCCACTATAGGAGCACGTTTGAACTTGTTGATTTGGGTTGATGGTGCTTTCCTCACCTTCTCCTCCCAAAATCTCGTCATGAACTCGCAATGCCCCTTCTTACGTTCTCCTATCCATTTCTTGCCACTGGTATTTTTAGCGCTTTCTTTGAAACAGTGATTTGTAACCAAAGTTACAAAAGCCTTGCGATACTTGATGATATCTTCTGTAATATTTATTTCTTTTAAGTCCTATTTGATTTCTTCTAACCAACTGATTTTGACCTTCTTTGAATTAATTATATCAAGCAGGTTTTTGCATATCTTGTGTTGTCCATTCTGCAGATGTGACCATAGAATTGCAATCGTCTCTAACGCACGGTATCATTGAACTTACTGATTACTGTGTAAAGTCTGTGGTTTTCCTTTTAATCCACATGTCATTAACATAAGCGGGGCCATATAATCTCCTGAGAATTATACGTTCTTAATTTTCCATTTCACTGATTTGAGAGTGGCCTCCTAGTATTATCATTATTATTATTATTATTATTATTATTATTATTATAGTATTTAAAGTACGTTTCCTGTGATCATTCGAATTATTATTGTGAATAACTTCAGTAGTGATGTTGTCTACACTATTTTGTTATTTATGATCTAAATAAACCGTTCCTATTTAAACTAGTGGCCTAATTATATAGTAATATCTCGTGTGACGAATAAACAAATGATACACTGCACTAAAATTAATAAAGTTATGCCAACTTATCTGATTTAAAAACTGATCCTTGTAGCGTCCATCTTGGAAGCAGGTACTCCTCTTTAGTTGGTGAACACGTGCTCAATTATCACAATCTACATGACAATATATATACAGGTGATTAATTATTATTATTAGAGCTGAATACAAGGATGACATATTTTGTTTGCCAAGAGAACATTACCAAATCAGGGTTAACGATGTTGTTGTTCGAGTCTTCAGTCTTTTGACTGGTTTGATGCAGCTCTCCAAGCCTCCCTGTCCTGAGGGAATCGTTTCATCTCTACATAGCTACCACACCCTACATCCGAGGCAATCTGTTTAACATATTCTAATATTGGTCTACCCCTACAGTTCTTGTCCTCAACCCTTCCTTCCATAACTAAGTTTGCTATTCCTGGGTGTCTTAGTATGTGTCCTACCAACCTATCTCTTCTCTTCATTAGCAGTCACCAGAAACATCTCTCCTCTCTCACTCATCTTAATACCTCTTCGCTTGTAACCCTATTTACCCATCTGATCTTCATCATTCTCCTGTAACACCACATTTCAAATGCTTCAATTCTCCTCTTTTCTGCTACACCAATAGTCCAAGTTTCACTTCCATAGAGCGCCACGCTCCAGACAAAGGCTTTCAAAATGACTTCCTAATACCTAAATCTATATTCGATGTCAACAGATTCCTTTTTTGTAGAGATGCTTTCCTTGCCTGAGCCAACCTACTTTTTATATCCTCTTTGCTTCGTCCATCACTGGTGATTTTGCTTCCTAAATAACAGAAGTCTCCTACTTCCTTTAGCTTTACACCTGCTAATTTGATGTCCATAGAGGTTTCTGATTTATTTCGGCTGCATTCCAGTATTTTTGTTTTACATTTATTAATTTTCATCATGAATTCTTTCGTAAGACGGAGTCCATACCATTCAAAAACTCATTCAAATCCTCAGGCTTGTCGGCCAAGATGACGATGTCATCAGCAAATCTCAGAGTTGAAATTATTTCTCCATGAATCTTCACTCCCACTTTAAATTTTTCTCCAATTTCCTTCATTGCTTGTTCAATGTAAAGATTGAAAAGTATGGGTGATAAGTTGAAGCCTTGCCTTACACCTTTCTGAATACTAGCTTCTCTCTCATGTCCTTCAGCTCGAATGACTGATGTCTGGTTTCTGTACAGATTGTATATCATCCTCCTATCCCTGTACTTTATTCCAATAGATTTCAAAATGTCAAACAATTTAGTCCAATCAGCGTTATCAAAAGCCTTTTCTAAGTCTACAAATGCCATGAACGTTCTCTTATCTTTCCTTATTCTACCTTCCAATATCTGCAGGCCAAATGGCTGGGCAGCGGTCGCTTGGTCGGCATAGGCCATTCATGGGCTGTATAGTGCCAGGGGTTGTTTTTAGCCAACTTTTCACATTTTGCAAAAATGAGGAAAAAGTAGACTTATGAGATCGGGCAAATGCGTGTCTGTCTCTCTGTCTGTCTATCTGTCTGTGTGTGTACCCCTCCCCCTATCAACTCCAAAACGGCTGCAGCAATCGAAACAAAATTTGGTAGGAGTAAAGATCTATACCTGAATACCTCACGGCCATATTTGAAAATGATGTCAGTGCTAGCAACTGCTAAAAAATCGCAATTGAAATTTGAGCTCCATGTTGGATATCGTGGAAGGTATGAAAGGGAGCTATTTCAAAATTGGCACACGTATAGATAATAATATTGCAGTTTTATTTCCAGGAGGCCATACATGGCAGTGTTGCCAAAATAATTAAAAGCCTGCTGATAGATCCAAATTTTAAATTCATATAACTTCTGCACTATCAATTGGATTTCAACCAAATTTCGTATGTGCTATGTGTACATAAACAGATATGACTGAGCGTATTCTTAAGAGCCACTAGGGCTGCCAACTGTTAATAAATGCTCTCATTTTAAAAAATCCAAATACCCATACATCAGAAAGTATGCAAGCCTACAGCTTTAAGCTATGCACACGTATAGTAACTGACATTCTATATTAATTTGGAGTAACTTATATATGTCAGTGCTACCAACATGATTCTAAGCCTGCTGAGAGGTCCAACTTTAAATACATGTAACTTCTATACTATCATTTGGATTTCAACCAAATTTCGTGTGTGCTATGTGTACCATAACAGATATGACTATGCCGATTCTTAAGAGTAACCAGAGCTGCCAACTGTTAATAAATACTGTCTCTATTTTTGTTACCCTAATATCAATATATCAGAAAGTATGCAAGCCAATAGCTCTAAATTTTGCACACGTATAGTACCTGGCATTCTAGATTAATTTGGAGTAACTAATATACGTCAGTGTTGCCAAATTGATTCTAAGCCTGCTGATAGCTCCAATTTTAAAATGCATGTAACTGCTATACTAACTAATGGATTTCATTCAAAATTGGCACAACAATAGATCATAATATTTCAGATTATTTCTGACCAATACATGCATGCCATTGTTGCCAACATGATTTTACGTGCGCTGTTAGATCCAATGTTTAACTGCATGTAACGTCCATGCTATCCATTGGATTTCAACCAAATGTTGTATTCTGTACCCTAAGAGATGGAACTAAGAATATATTCAGTCACCAAGGTTGCCAAATTTAGTGCTCTATTAGGCTACAGTATACAGTATTTCGAACTAATTAGAAATTTCGATATTACCAACTTAATTTCGTCATTATTTTAGATAGATCCATATACAGTAGATTAATCATTGATATGTATTTTAAATTTTAAGAAAAGTAGGCTCTTTAGTTCGTCACGGAACTTCTTGTTTTTTTAAAGTTTTTTTATGTATAACATCTTTCCACTCGTTTGCGGGATATGTTTGTGGGAGTGATTTTTAAAAATGGGACGGAAGTGGATCGGAACGATCGATGTGGCACCAGCTGGCATCGAACGGAAGTGTGCTAGCTGGCAGTGGTGGATCGAACGGAAGTGTAAGACGCACTGCCTACTCGATCGATCGATCCAGCTGGCAGTGGTAAGATCCAGCTGGCAGTGATAAGAGAAACAATGAGCGCGCGGTGTCGGAAATTGATAACATGACGTACTCTCGGCCATGTGGAATGTATTTGTCATACTGAACGGAAAATGCTCATGCGAACTCTGGTGTCAAGTGATTGAAACAAAGCACATGGTACATTTTCGAAGTCTTCGTATCAGTATTTAAATGGTAAAATGCCTTAATATCAAACATTGTAAGTAGTCGGCATTGCCGGTATTATGTTTCTGCACAATGGCTATTCAAATATTAACCCACATAACGGCAATGCAGTGATCAATATAATCGTTGTGGTTATATGAGAATTGAGCAAGCCTTCATGAACTATTACTGAATACATTCTCTTTACTCACAGGAGGGCCTATTCATAAGGCATTTTAAACTCAATTTCACGCAGGAACATTATCGAAACAAGCAAAATATAAATGAAACTTAATTCCGTAATGCAGTGTCATTTGAACGTGGAAATAAGTCACCATCTTGTGCACAATACTTGCGTAGGCGAAATAGCCGTGGGGTTAGCGCCTATGACTGTGAATCTAGAGATCTCGGGTTCGAATCCTGGAAAGGGTAGATATTTTTGCTACCAGATTATCATTTTAAACGATATTTATCATATCGATATGACTCATTTTAACAGAATCCATATGAAATTATGTGTTGGTCTGTGAATCAAGAGGTCCTATTTATAAGGAATTTAAGGTCATGAGCGGTGTCGCGTCTATTCATTTAGTTGATCTTTATTTAGGCTAGTGCTTGTGGAAGCTACAAAACATCTAATAAAATGAGTTCCGTATTATAAACTACATTTATTTTATTTATCGTATGACTTTTGCATGCAGAAACAAGATTGAAAGATGACAGAAAGTACTATATACAATATATACATAAATACACATGACAAGAAACAGCAACATATCTATATTTTTAAGTCCAAACTATCCAGCCACAGTATCACAGAAGGTGTGGCCTGAATAAAGTCCAGTGGATCACCTTCATAGGCCCGCAGTCTGCACTCGAATGCAATGTGTTGTATAGACTGGGAAGGAGCACCGCAGTCACACTGGGGGGACGGAACTTTGCCCCATCTGAACAAGGACTCTGCGCAGTTTCCGGTATTTGTGCGGATCCTATTTAGAGCAGTCAATGCCCTCCTTGGGAGGTGAAATCCTGGAACTGGACTGTTTTTGGAAAGTAGAGGCCAAAGCAGGTGGTCAGTATTGAGAGTCCACTCTCCTTTCCATTCGTTGAATGGATTAAACTGGTTCTCAGTTAGTTCCTGTGCAAAAACAATTGGCGGATGTCTGGACTTCAGCCTGCCTCTCTGAAGATCTGGGATGTCATCGTGAATGGGAAGGTCCAAATTAGCCATGATCTTGTCATATTCTCTGAGAAGAGCGACTTTTCTCCGCAGGTGAGGTGGCATAATGTGGCTGAGGACAGGAAGCCAATAAGAGGGAGTGGGTCTGATGACTCCGCTGATCTTCCGCATGGTATTGTTGAGCTGGGTATCAATCAGTTTCACATGAGGACTATTTATCCATACTGGAGCACAATATTCAGCCACAGAGAAGACAAGACTTATAGCAGAACTCCTTAGGGTTTCTGCAGAGGCTCCCCACGATGTGCCACAAAGTTTGTCGAGGATGTTGTTGCGACTTTTTATTTTAGCTGCTGTATTCTCAAGGTGTTTTCTGAAAGAAAGGGTGCGATCCAGGGTAATGCCCAAATACTTAGGAAATTTGTTGTTCCTGAGGATAGTTCCTCCAAAGGGTACTTGAATTACATTGTTTGCCATTTTGTTGTTGAGATGAAAACAGGATACCTCAGTTTTAGTTAAGCTTGGCTTAAGTCTCCACTTGATGAAATACCTTTCAAGGATAGCCATGTCCTCTCCAAGCGTTTTTTCAGTTTCACTGATGCTGCTGTGCCTTGTGGCAAGAGCTATATCGTCAGCATAGCAGAACTTCTTTGACTGAGTTTCCGGTAGATCTGATATGTATAGGTTAAAGAGGAGTGGAGCTAGTACCGATCCTTGTGGAAGACCGTTGTTCAGTTTCCTTTGCTTGCTTATTTGTGTTCCCATGATCACTTGGAAGATCCTGTCACTGAGCATGTTCGTGATGAGCTTGACAGTTGTTTTACAAGAAATCACTCGGTGTAATTTGTATATTAACCCTTCTTTCCAAACTGTATCGTAAGCAGCTGAGAGGTCTAAAAATGCAACAGAAGTTTTCAGTTGCAGTTGAAAACCAGCCTCTATATATGAGGTAAGGGTAAGTATTTGGTCACAGCAGCTGCGTTTTGGTCTGAAGCCCGCTTGTTCAATAGGAATGTGTTGGGTGATTATAGGGCAGATTCTGTTGTAAATCAGTCGTTCTAGGAGTTTGTAACAGCAGCTCAGTAAAGCTATTGGTCTATAATTTCCGGGTTGATCTTTTGGTTTTCCAGGTTTCAAAATGGCAATAATCTTGCTTTTCTTAATTCTTTAGGTATCGCCCCCAGTTTCAAGATATCACTGAAAAAGCTAGCGAGCCAGTTCCTAGCATTGTGGCCTAGGTTAATTAGGAACTCAGGATGGATGCCATCAAAGCCAGGAGCCTTTCCGCTTTTCAAGTCTTTTATTGCTACGTCAATTTCTTCACGGTTGAAGGCAGCTGCAAAGGATGATGTCTGTGGAGATGATGTTTTAAGGTGTCTGAGTTCCTTCTTCACCATCTTAGTATGGAGTTTGTCTCGAGTCACTCGTGAGGTTGAAATAATGTGACTAGCAATTGTATCAGGTGTAATGTCAGGCTTGTCTCGTCCTCCAGATGAGCTCCCTCCAAGTTTCCTCAGGAGATTCCAAGCTTTCCTGCTTGAGTGTTGGAAGTTCAGCCCTTCAACAGTATCCACCCATTTCTGCTTCCGTGAAGCATCCAAGCTATGCAGAAGTTCCTAAGCAACTTCTTGGTCACCTGATTCAATATACTCATTAAAAAGATATTCGCTCTGCTCGTTCCATCCTGGGACATATTCTTTCCTAAACCCCCGTGGAATATGTTTCTTGGCTATTGAGGTAATCAGTCCAACAAATCTATGGTAGGAGCTACTTTTTGCTGGAATCCATCTGATACATTGATCTACTTCTTTTGTAAATTTAACCCAATCCGCCTTGCTAAAATTCCATCGGGGTCTTGGCAGTGTAGATATCAAAGGCACAGAAATTCATATATCTAACAGTATTGGTCTGTGTTGACTACGTGGAAAGTTGTCCATTATTATTCTCCTAGTGGGCAGACGTTGATAATTACTGTTTTGGGTCACAAAGCACAGGTCTGGGTTGTAGTCATGCTTCCAGGCGGCTGATTTAAATGTTCCTTTATCCTTGGCATCAAATATTAGGAGTAAATGGTGTTCTTCAGCCCAGCTAACGAGATCTATGCCACAAGGATCGTTTTGGGCATAATTCCAGATTTCATGGTGGCTGTTGAAGTCCCCTGCGTAAATGGCAGGATGGTCTGCAGTGACAGGAATCACTGTAGGTTACCAGGAGATTGTAGGTGGTTTGTAGATGTTGATTACTGTTAAATCTTGAACTTTAACAACTACAAGGTGAATGTTGTCATCTGTAGAAGCGGAAATGAGACTAACATTATCCAAGTTGTTTCGTGCATGTGTCGCGACACCATACACGCCATCATATGTTGCACCTAAAACGGAGTAACCATGAATTTTCCCCCTTCTCTGGAGATCATCTTCGGTGGCTGTATGAGTTTCCTGTATCAAGACTAGGTCTATCCTGTTCTCACGGAGAATTCTTGATAGGTAATCACTCTTTGATCGACTAATGCCTTCAATATTTAGTTGCAGGATTTTGATGTTGTTCCCAATTGTTCTTGTCATGGGGCTCTAAAAAGAGCCTTTCAAGCTATAAGAACTATGCATGTCTTGCATTGCCAGGAGATCTACAAGAGATAGTCTGGCAGTCAGTACGTTGTTGCTCGCTTAGCACCACCCAGGGGACACGTGCAGGGCAATTTATAGGTAATACCTGCGGACGTGAGCAACAGTGGACCCCCTATAAACTACAATATCTGTAAAACACTCCCTTTTACAATAGATTAATATTTGTGCCAATAATAGTTAAAAATACCGGTGTATAAACAATTTCATGTGAGGTTTCTTCTATGTCAGATGTTACACATCGTATGCGACTACTGTAAGGCTCGTATTTTTAGCATATTTTCAATTTTGAAAAAAAAAAAAAAAATAGGCTTATGAGATCACCTTTTGTCCGTGTGTGTGTGTGTGCGTGTGTGTGTGTGAGGTGTGTGTGTGTGTGTGTCCCTAATAAATTCTAAACGGCTGGAGCGATTTCAATGAAACTCGGTAAGTTCATAGCACTATTCCGGGCGACCCCGACCGTGCCCATCAAATTTTGTTACGTCTCACCCATCCAACATGGCGGCTGTGCGAATTATTTCACCAGCATTCAATATCTCCGAAACTATTCCCGATATCACCCTGGAATTCTTTACGGTGATAAACGGAACTACTAGAAGTTCACCTATGTGACTCTTATAAAACTGGTACCTACAAAACCAACACGTCGGCCACGCGAATTTGCGACCTTAAAATAGACGTTTCTCGCGATTTAACCAACGAATCGCAATAAAACATGATACAATATATGTTTATACACATTGTAATGCACCGACATCTAACTTCGTTCAATTGTTTACATAACCACAAGATGGCGGCTGTGCGAAGTATTTCACCGGCATTCTATATCTCGGAAACTATTAGCGGTATCACCCTGAAATTTTGTACGGAGATAAAGGGCACTTTTGGAAGTTCATCTATATGACTTTCAAAAACCGTTTAGCTACAAAACGAACATGACGGCCAAGAGAATTTGAAAATTTTAAATAGACCTTTCTCGCGATTTAATGTTCCAAACGCAATGAAATCTGGTACAGGAAATGTTTATACACATTCTAATGCACTGGTATCTAATTTAGTTCAATTGTTTACATAACCTCATGATGGCGGCTGTGCGAATTTTGAAATTAAATTTTTATTTCTTGTGTCGTAATCATGCGATCTAAGTGAAGGTTTGAAAAATGAACCTACGGAATAATTTTCCTTTAATGGTACATGACTCTATGGCCTATACATTTAACAATCCAACATGGCGACCATCCGATATATTTAGACGGCTCTGAATATCTACGAATCTATTATAGCAATCAAACTGATTTTTTTATGTTCATACGGGCTATGAACTTAAGTTCACCTCTAGGACTTTCAATAACCTGGTGATCACAAATCCAACATGGCGGTGACGCGAATTATAAATATTCACATAGACGTTTTTCGCAATTTAACCATCCGACTGCACTGAACCTTGGTACAGTAAATCCTTATACGAATGTTAATCCACTGGCATCTAATTTATTTCAATTGTTTCCATAACCACAAGATGGCAGCTGTGCGAAATTTTTAAATCTCCATGTTATTTCTTATGTCCTAATCATGCGATTGAAGTTTGAGTGCTACAGGTCCACAGTAATCTTCATGTGACAGTACATAACTCTAGGACCTACATATATAAAATCCAACATGGCGACCATCTGAAATATTTAGTCGGTTCTCAATATCTACGAATCTATTACAGCAATCAAACTGAAATTTTGTACGTTGATAGTGGGAGTTAACATAAGTAGGATATATGAAAATAGGCTGTATAGTTCTTCACGGAACGACTTGTTTTGAATGCTTTCTTTAATGTGTTTCTTGTTTCAATACCCTGAGGCGTTTATTTTATTTTTTGAAAAAACTTTACACTGGAAGTAGTTATATGGTCTTATGTGAAAATCTGCATTGATTCTCACAAGCGCTCGAGTGGTAAAAAGAGGGCAAACTGCTAATCTAATCTTTCGGATGTGGTTGAGTTCCCGGTAAATTATCATTAGTCTACCGTGTGGCAACATGCCGGCTTCTCGTAAGAAACGTTTAGTGTGTTCTTTACGTTTCGAAAAGTAGAGAAAACAACGGAAATTAATTAGAAATGTACCAACAATAAGACAATAAGTTATGAACCGGGTTCGAGTGAGCAATCGGACCAAAATGTAATAGTGATCGACAGTCAAGGAGAAGATATTATCACGAACAAAGGGGAACTTCGCAAGAATAGGCAATGTACTCGTACATGGCATTAAAGGATGCTTTCAACATTGAGTTGCTTACCTGAAAGGATATAACTGTGGATTTTTGTAGTGCTGGGTTATGCTAGTTATTTGGACGAATAAAAGACTTCAATTGACACATTATTATAACCATTATTAATATTATTATTATTATCATTATTCGTTATGCCCACTGTAATAGCACGTTTGAACTTGTTAGTTTGCTTGATGGTTTTCGTTCTTCTGGCAGAAACACTACAAAGTTTACGATTAATGACAACCAAGCTGGATAGAATGGCCAGTTCTTCTTGACTACAGATAAATTGTGACAAGACAAATACAATGTGCATAGAAATTGGGAATGTATGTACACAAATTATAGTGCAACAGAAGATTCTACAAGATGTTGACTGATTTTCATATCTCGGCAGTTCTTATCTGTAACAATGGGGACGTAGATGCAGGCATCAGCAGCAGAATTGGGAAATCTTAGGCAGTCTTTCAACGACTGCGATCCATATGGCAATTAGACTCTATAAGTATGTCCACAATGATTTGGCTATATTCCTCTATCATCTTACCGATCGTGATATATACATGTGAGACCGGGAAAATATCAGTAAAATCAGCACACAAGCTCAACGTTTTTCACCAACGATGCTTGAGACGAATTTTGAAAATCAGTCATCGAGACCACATAACAAATGATGAAGTACTGAGAAGAACTGGTCTACGCAGCCTGCTCAAAATCGTTGCTCGAAGAAGAATGACGTTAGCGGGACATATACTACGTATGAATGATAGAAGGATACCCAAATCAGCACTGTTGTGGAATCCAACGGAAGGATACCGAAGTAGAGGAAGACCTCGTAACACCTGGAAACAAACTTTTGCAAATGATCTTCAATGCATGGATATGAATTGGGAGGAAGCTGAAAACCTGGCATCTGATGGAGTTCGCTGGAGGAAACTTGTTGTCCGATATGCTACCTAGCATTGGAGGAACTAATTCTAAGTAAGTCTATCCTCCCAAAATCTCTTCATAAATGCACTGTGTTGCATCTTGCGATCAGTGGACCGATTCCTACCAGTTTTTTTAAGGATTGTCCACGAATTTGTGCTTGCCCACTATTGTACTAAAGGCTTCACGATTTTCTGTGTTATATATTCCATGGAGGTCCGCCTAAATTTCTTCTAGCCAGTTTATTTTGACTTTATTTGATTTAGTTACTTGAAATAATCGTTTGGTTGGTCTGTCACTGTCCATTCTACAAATATATAAAGCCAATAAACAGTCACAATACCTAAATTAATAATTAAACCTGATTTTAAACATTTGAAAAAAATATTTCTGTTCTACAAAGGGTTAAAGAAAACGCTGCAATTTGACAGTAGATCTCCTCAATCACTGCACCACAGTAACTTATGCAACTCGATTATCAATTTTAACATTGAAATTTTGCGGTCATAGTGTTCATTAGAATCAACTTCCTCATGTTCTAAGCTCATAAACATTAAGAAGACGAACATTAAGGATGCAGCAAGGATCACTCTGTTGGTGGTCTCAAAAAGAAAGTCTCTCTCCCGCATTCACTGCTCTTCTTTCCTCAGAAACTCGTCGAGCATTTTCTTCCTCTCCTCTTAGTCTAATGACATGTAGATTGCGACTTCATTTTCTGCCTCATATTTATTCATATTGGTTCTGTTGACTCGCTCGCTCAATACCTGCCGCTAAAGTTTTGATTAAGCACCGCATTGAGGAATGCATTTGGGTACAGAAATAGAAATACCGCGCGTCTGTTTCCAACAACTCAGACGTCTCTATTTGTTATCACTGCGGCTTTTAACAGCTATTTCCTGTCTTACTCATTTTTTTAAATAAATATAAGACTTATCCTCTTTTCAAACTTAAAAGTTACAAAAATAAATAAAAATAAAGAATTTAAAAGTTAAAAGTTAAAAGTTAAAAGTTAAAAGTTAAAAGTTAAAAATTAAGATTATAATTAGGAATTAAAAATTAAAAATTAAAAATTAAAATTATAAATAGGAATTAAAAATTAAAAATTTAAAATTTGATCTTTGAACTGAAAACTTAAAATTATAAACAGGAATTAAAAATTAAAAATTAAAAATTTGAACTTTGAACTGAAAACTTAAAATTATAAACAGGAATTAAAAATTAAAAATTAAAAATATGAACTTTGAACTGAAAACTTAAAATTATAAATAGGAATTAAAAATTAAAAATTTGAACTTTGAACTGAAAACTTAAAATTATAAATAGGAATTAAGAATTAAAAATTAAAAATTTGAACTTTGAACTGAAAACTTAAAATTATAAATAGGAATTAAAAATTAAGAATTAAAAATTTGAACTTTGAACTGAAAACTTAAAATTATAAATAGGAATTAAAAATTAAAAATTAAAAATTTGAACTTTGAATTGAAAACTTAAAATTATAAATAGGAATTAAAAATTAAAAATTTGAACTTTGAACTGAAAACTTAAAATTATAAATAGGAATTAAAAATTAAGAATTAAAAATTTGAACTTTGAACTGAAAACTTAAAATTATAAATAGGAATTAGAAATTAAAAATTAAAAATTTGAACTTTGAATTGAAAACTTAAAATTATAAATAGGAATTAAAAATTAAAAATTTGAACTTTGAACTGAAAACTTAAAATTATAAATAGGAATTAAAAATTAAAAATTACAAATTTGAACTTTGAACTGAAAACTTAAAATTATAAATAGGAATAAAAAATAAAAAATTTGACCTTTGAACTGAAAACTTAAAATTATAAATAGGAATTAAAAATTATAAATTTAAAATTTGAACTTTGTACTGAAAACTTAAAATTATAAATAGGAATTAAAAATTAAAAATGAAAATAATGTAAAAATTAAAATTCAACAAGTTGAATATTTAAAAAAAAAATAAGTAAAAAACCAAAAAAATTTAATTAATTAAAATAAAATCCAAATCAAATTAAAATTTCATCAAAACAACAAAACTATTGCTATCGCATATAGAATTTCATGGGCTTTATCGTTGTTGAAACGCATCTTAGGGCATGTTGGGCATATGTGTTTTTCCAAATAACCGATGTTTTGCCCTGTTCAGTACTGGAAAATCCCGAAACTGATCACACAGTTTGATGGTGACCAATAGCTTATTTATTGCAGAATTTCATATAATTAAATTGACTACATTTTCTACGTTATCCAAGCTATAAGTCATCATCGACTTGTGTAATCAATCATGAAAATGCTCTCCAAACTAGACAACGAAACAATCATTTTAGCAAAGAAAGATCATCTTAAACCTTTTTAATATCAGATTCAATAAACAAAGAGTTGCTGTTTTTGTTGATCCTTTTGGAGGCTTCGCGACATCATGGTCATGTTGCCCCGTGTACTTAGGTGTGTAGAATTTATCAGATAACCCGTGTCACTGTGATGTCTATACCAACGTGTGTGTATTAGTAATTAAGGTAGGATTACAGTTTGATTCCCAGCTCCATCAGGGATGATAGAAACTGACCTGAGGGCTTTAACGGGATGCACTCAGTCTCGTGAGGACAATTGAGTAGCTGTCTGACAGTGGAACAGCGCCCCGGTTTTGGAGACCAAGATTAGCGGTTGAAGGAATCCGACGCACTCACCATGCTTCACCCCATAATCTGCAGGCCAAATGGCTGGGCAGTGGTCGCTTGGTAGGCCTTTTCAAGGGCTGTAATGTCACAAACCTGCTGTTCGAAAATCACCAAGTATCTGCCCTAGGCAGAAGAAATACGGCAAAAGTAGAGACAGGAAAGTGTAGTAGTTCTGCCCATAGTCATTTCAGCCTTTGGCTTGCAACCTAGATCCTGGTCTACATATCATCATGCAGAAGGCCGTCATCTTGGAGACCTGTTCCATAATTCGCTCGTTTATCAATGTGCCACCCCAAGAGATGTCATATTATCTTGTAAACAAGCTGACGATATGTTGATATGTACCCACTGATGTGGTGAAATGAATGTGTTGTAATGAAAATCCAGCCTGCTTCCAGTCGACCAACCCGGTCAGGGAATGGATTGAATGAAGCCCTTAATCTAGCAGCGAGGATATGAACTGAGTCGGCTGTCGAAGCCTGTCGCACTCCTCTGGGCCAATGATAAAATGAAAGACAGATGAAATGAAATGATAGTATAGAGTGTTGCTGGAATGAAAACAGTGACAAGGAAAACCGAAATACCCGGAGAAAAACCTGTTTGCCTCCGATTTTTCCAGCACAAATCTCACATGGAGTGACCGGGATTTGAACCACGGACCCCAGCGGTGCTATAAGCAGAGGAAAAGGTGACAGTCAGTCTGAATGACTAGACTTTGTAACATTTTAAATTCTACAAATGCTGAAAAATGCTAGAAAGGCTGGAGGCTTCTTGCTTCGCTCGAAGCCAAAGACTCTTGACATGTTAGAAAATTATCTGCATAATACATATCTTGCTTTATAATACTTTACCTTGTTTAAAATTACTCGCGAACGGCAAGTGCAAACGAAGGGCAAAGCAAGGTCAAGCGCGCGGGGACGTGCTCCTTCCATCCAGTCTAAAAACACTTATAGTGAGCGATGTATTGAAGATAGAGATATGCTCTCGCGGACTTTTTGTAGAACTTTTCATGCTGACTAATTGATATATTGATATTTTTAACGGTTTGCCCAGCGTAAGCTTAAGAAGCGCACGGACGCCAAGTTTGTTTTCGACTTTTTCACTGAAATCATTACTGCTTGGCTTCCTTTGATCATACACAAATTATTTTATACACAATCTTTTCTCGAGATATCCTTTACAGAATGGTGGAAACCGCATCAAAATCCATCCAGTGGTTCTCGAGATTAACCGTGATATCCAAGAATCAGGGATTTTTATCTTATACTAACAAAGAAGAGATTGTCGGGGAACACATGCACCAAGCGGAACTATGACGTCACACACCTCAGTGCATCTGGGTACATTTCGTCCCGTCACCGTAACGTAACGCCAGACCCCAGCGTAACGACGAAGTCGACAAGATCATTTAAAATGATAAAAAGCCAACAGGCCAGGCCGTATGATATTCGATAAGCAAGCACTCGCGGCTACCATCGTCGATGTGGCTCTTTTTTTTATTCAGGTCCCCCCACGTAATTTCTCGCAGAGGGACCATCTCTAAATACGGACCTTAGTGTACCATAGCTAACATGGACTGTGTACAATGAAGTGCTCCCAGTCTAACATACGTCGTTTTTAAAGAAGGGCACACTTACAACAGAAGTTACAGTTTGAGAGAGCTTGGATAATATTGGTCTGTATGGGAGTGGGTTATCTCTATGGACTGTAGCTACAGGCATTTACGATACAACGAGTATGCCAGTAGTGGTCAAATGAAATTACGAACACACATAGAACATACACATATCCAAATTGACGAACAATAGCGAGGGAGAAACACTGTATCATTCATATGGTTGTGGCTGGACTCTCAAACAATAGCAATGAAAATTGGAGTAATAGAGGCGCTCCGTTTTATGCAACAAACAGATAGCAACCCTTTACAGGTCCTTGGGATACTATCTTCCCACCATGTATTTATAGAACGGTGTTAGGGAGAGAATCTTCTCACCCCTTTCATTGCAAGCAGTTCCACATTCATCCACAAGCTAGATGCAGAGAAATATTGAAAACCCATTAATGTGATGTACACTGTCATCAGAAACCAAAGGTGGGAAGCATACAACCCAGTGGTCTCCACAGTGCATCTGCTCGCTCGTTCGGTTGTGGTGAGTGTATACAATGCATTGTTTTACAGAACAAGGTTTCTTTATTGAAGATAATAGATTTGTAAACGTTGGTATATAACTGAAATACAATGTTAATAATGGTTTTGGTCACTTGAGTAAATATATTTCAGCTAGAATGGAAATAATTATCCTGCTCAGCATGTTTGCCATAGAATAGAAAATTGTTAAAATTAATTTTCTGGGTTTTTAGTAAATACTATTTTGAATTATTATTGAATTATATTCGAATAGACTAACTTTTAACATTCCAAAATCACTTTTATATTTTTTGTGCAGTTTTAGGCAAAGATGATATAGGTCACTGGCCTTGTGTTGCTTGGGAGTTACGTTTTCGTTTTAAAATATAGAGCGTGATGGGTATTTTTATACATTATATCCTGTTAAATAAACCTCATTATTGAGTGATAAACACAGTATCATCATAATTTGGAGGTGGGAGATAATTACCCCATTGCTCATTTAAGGAAACATACTGTCGGGTGTGGGCAGTGGGATAATAATTTCCCACCCCGTATTTCATAAAATAGAATCCACACACATAAAATTGTTGCATATTCCTACTCATCTATCATCCCCAATTACAAATGTGCAAATATATATATATATATATACCCCCAGTCTTTTGCCCTATAAAGGGTTTTAACGAGCTCTATTCCTGTGTTAGGTGTTCAATTGACCCTCTCAATATCGACGTGAAAGGCTGGCGTGATGTCCACAGAGATTAGTGTAGGTCGACGAATGGCATAGATTTGTCTGCAGAATCTTCTCAACTCCACGAGTTTGAGTAGGCGTACACGCGAGTTCTCAGCATCGATACTCAGAGCATGGTTGGAGAGGGACTGGGGATGATAGCCAAAACGTCACTGGGCGAAGGTCATAACACAAGTCCATGCGCTTCCTGCCAGTCTTGATGTATCCACCGCGCTGTGACGGCAGCCCCCACACCAGAGCTGTATTCCATGTTGCAAGTTTACTCACGCAAGGCGGCGAGCAGCTCGGCTGGAAAAGGATGGGATGAAAGGCCATCTCCTGGTGAATCTGCTGGCGTTCTTGGCTGAAGAAGATCCGGGTTCGATTCCCGGTTCTACCATGAAATTTTAATTCTGTGTGAGAGTTGGAACTCAGCCTCGACAGGCAAAACTCAGGAGGGCTCTATTCCCACCTCAACTATCCTGAAGGTGGTTTTCCATGGTATTCCACTTCTACTCTATGAAAATGCCGGGATTGTTCCTAACTTAATGGCCACGGATCGCTCCTCCCCAATTTAACCCCAATTTACAAATACTCACCCAAATATATAGGCGGCTTCGGTGGCGTAGTTGGTAGCATGCTGAGCTTCTATGCCTAAGACCGCGGATTCAAACCCGGCCGAAGTTGTCGGATTTTTAAGAGCATTAAAAATACATCAGTATGCCTTCCTTTGGAGGGGAAGTAAAGACGGCGGTCCCATGTCATAGATTTATGGAATGAAAAAGAACCTTCCATTAACTACACTTGTGTAAGTTAAAATTTGTAGGTTAGTTTGATAAAGCTATATTAGTTCCAACGTTCACCGCCAGGTGCTGACTGCAATGGCATTTAGTTGCCACGTCTGTAGCTAGGTGTCGTGGACGGTAGCATTTTGTAGCAAAAGTAGGAATTATCTGAAAAAATTAATTGACCGCAGTCCTTTTACTTAAATCACAGATAACACACACTATACAGACATCACAATTAGGCCTAACACCGGTTATCAGCCAAATTCTACACAAGCCAAACGTATACGGGGCTACATGACCGTGTTGACGCAGCCCCTAAACTAAGGAACCAACCAACCATGCCCAAATACATGAAGCTACATGACCATGATGTCGCAAAACCTTAAAAATAAGAAACAACGAGTTCGTGACAGGATGGTTGGTTGGTTGGTTGGTTCTTAAGTTTAGGGCCTGCGACAACGCGGTCATGCAGCCCCGTGTACTTTGGGTGTGTGTAGAATATGTCTGATAACCGGTGTTAATTGTGATGACTGTATTAGTGTGAGTTATCTGTTTTTTAATTTAAGTACAGACTGCAACTTAGAATTTTTCAAATAGTTCCCACTTTTGCCACCAAGCGCCATCGTCAACGACTACTAGGCCAAGTTCTGAACTTAGATACAAGACGACACCGCAGTCGGCTCTTGGCAACGAACGTAAAAACCTAAGAGCGTGGTTTACATTCTTAACCTATCCAATTTAGCTTCACTCAGGTGTAATTAGTGGAAGGTTCTTTAACATGCCATAAATCTATGACATGGGACCTCCGGCTTTACTTCTCCTCCGAAGGAAGCCATACTGAGGGATTTTTAACGCTCTTAAAAAATCCGACGGCTTCGGCCGGGTTTGAACCCGCTATCTTGGGCATAGAAACTCAGCATGCTACCGAATACGCCACCGAAGCCGCTTTCGTGACATGATATATCTATCTTAAATACATGGCCCTCTACAAGTGCTTTAATTTAGAAATTGTAAACATTTATTACAAACTAGGAGAAGCACCCGGTTTTCCTAATTAATAGCCAGACGTTATCAATTGAGCTACTGTTGCAATGGTTAGGGGCTTGTCATTTCTTCATCAGTTTATCACAGCAAGGTTTGTTTTCTGGGAATATCACGGAAACTGTTAATTTCAAGGCCTAAAATGTGGTTTTCGGAAACCCTTTATAGACTCTCAACTTTCGTGTCTTACATTCAGGGGATCAAAATAAGCTTTGGTCGTCCTTCTAGTATAATATTTATATTTCACCTATTTTAGCATGTATTTGGAAAGTTTGCTGAGTTTCAATTGAAATTTACCCTGTTTCAATTAATAAAGAATATATAAAAACAGTTAGGAAATCAAGTCTGTTACAATTATGTACCTTTAAGTGATGAAAACATAACACAAATTTCACGAAAATTACATCTAAACAGTTGGTGATTATAAATTACTATACAACAGATAATAGTACATTATGCAACGAGCCTATAATGGCTATAATTAAGACACGAGTCTGTTTATAAAACGAGCGTATGCGAGTTTTATAATTTCCAATGAATTAGTCTTGCGCATAATAGTTCGCGGCTGGGAGCGATCAGTTTAGTTCGCAGCTCCTTAGCGAACTAGTTCGCTCTTTTAGTTCGTTAGCTCCCATCTCGAATTCCCTGTAAGACAGATCGTTCGCTCGCCTTGCTGCTGCCACTGCACGCGCTCTTTGTTTGTCATAGCAGTCGGTCACCACTGATTACTCGTCACCAGTGATTGCTCATTCACATTGCTCTCGTTTCATGAAATACTGTAGGCTACTGTAACCGTTTCTGTGCGAGTCCAAGCTCTATGAACTTGCGGGGTGAGGAGAAAGAGCAGGGAAGGGTCAGGCGAGAAGAGAAGGGCCTGTCAACAGCCCGCCGTGTTACTTGACATGCTCATTTATTCCCATACTGCTAACATAGGGTCTTCTCTGAAACCAGTGTGGTGTTACGAATGAGTCAGTGAGTCACCGACCAATGTATTTGGTTCTGTACTATGCACGGACCGAGAAACCTCATCACTCGTCAACACCGTGTCTCATAGTCCGCGATGCACATTCCTCTCAGGTTCACGCAGCTTAGACTCGAGCAGTACTATGCTCGCTGCACGTGCAGTTCGTGTATTAGATATTGACATGTTGCGTGTGTAGTAATGTGTTTTACATTTTGATTTCGAAGATTTAAAAAAATAAAAAATATGAGTATTGAAACATTAGTGAAATTCCTTATTCCTTCCTTATTTCCTTTTATTCCTTGTAGGAACATAGGGTAGCTACAAACTTCTTCCATCTCACTCTATTGTTGGCCATCCTTTTAATTAGGGTCCATGTCTTTCCTTCTGAGAAAAAATCTCTTTCTATTGTTTATAAAGCCAAAAGTCGTCATTTGTTTATCATTAGTGAAATACCGGTACCGTACCTAAAAGAAAAACAGTATGGACGATGTGTTCGTAGAGGCATACATTTAATATTCTCTTTATTTTTTTTCTTGTGTGGGGCCGGTAAACTAGATGTTAGGCCCCTGAAAACAATTATTATCATCATTTTCTACTTGTCACTAGGTGATAATAAGACTTCCCCCCCCCCCCTCAATTTTCGTTTCATTTCTGAAACCGTTGCGTACATTATCTTTATGGCATAAATGGGAGGAATAGGTTTTTTTAGTTCAGAGTTTTTGTCCATAGAAGTTCGCTTTTCTTTGTGAATCATCATCATCATCATAATGTTCATTTCTTAAAAACAGGTAAAAAGTAGTTGTATCACCACGTATCGACAAAAATAAATATCAACCAGTTCATTAAAATGGTAATGTTAATCCAGTTCGCTGATTTGCTAATTAATTGGACGTATTTTCAAATAATCCAAAATGAAGTTAAATAAAACTGTGGAATTATCCCCACATCTAAATCAGTTAACTATCAATAACTTCAATTTATGAACCGCCACTGTATTACATTAAGCCTCCGTGGCTTAGGCGGCAGCGCGCCGGCCTCTCACCGCTGGGTCCGTGGTTCAAATCCCGGTCACTCCATGTGAGATCTGTGCTGGACAAAACGGAGGCAGACAGGTTTTTCTCCGGGTACTCCGGTTTTCCCTGTCAAAATTTCATTCCAGCAACACTCTCCACTATCATTTCATTTCATCTGTCATTCCTTTAATCATTGCCCCAGAGGAGTGCGTCAGGCCTCGGCAGCCGGCACAGTCCATATCCTCGCCGCTAGATGGGGGCTTCATTCATTCCATTCCTGACCCGGTCGGAGACTGGAAGCAGGCTGTGGATTTTCATTTTCACTGTATTACATTACAAATATAAGTCAGTTATTATCTATTAGCGTGTTAGCACTAGTAGTTTGTTATACTGTTATTATTATAAACCAACATTGAACATTCGCCGCGCCAAATCTTGACAATCTTGCCACTAACAATAGATACACTCAATCAACTGAACTGACTGAACGAAACAAATCGCATGTGATTGTGCAATGGGTGGTGACGTGACGAGCTGACGAGTTACGGTGGACCCGCGCTCTCGCGCTGTTACAAGTCGGTCAGCGGAAAAAGATCGAACGAACTAACAAGCGAGGGATCTGGGAACTAGTTCGGTAGTTCGTCTGTGGGACCCGCTCTTCCGAACTAGTTCGTTCGCGAACTACACAAGACTAATTTCCATACGAGTGTCTTAATTACCATTATAGGCGAGTTGCATACGACTGTTTATGTTCGACGATAATTACAACTTTATTATAAGTTTTAACATAAATATTCATAAATATCTGTTCAGTCACTAGAATTTTGTGATCGGGTGCTGCCCTGGGTAGTATATCTCTGTTTTCCAAAGTCTCTGGCCGACCGACGCATGCGCTCTGTGTGCTTCAATGCCATATGTTCATATTGTGCACCAGTATTCAGTGAAACTGTCACCGAAGTCGTTTGAAAATCACGCGCTGTGTAGAAATTGAATTTGGGGATATTAAGGTACAGTTTTATTTCCTGTCTCATATTCACCAGTTTATTTACGCGAACATATGGACGGTGCACTTTCGGTAATTTATATAGACATGCTGGATTTTGAGCGCATGCGCGAAGGTATCCTTATCTAATTGGTCACACAACTGTTTCTTGAGCTGTGATTGGTGGGAGAAACTGTTTCATAATGAAAAATAGTGTTATAATGAGCCGCATTATGATACAGTTTTATGACACATTATAGTCAGGGTCGAACATAAAATAATTTTCATTTGAAAATTATCATGTGATGGTCAACAGGGTGTGTCCTCCATAACTCAAATACAGGCTCTTTATGGAGTCACGAAAAATTTGGAGTTTGAAGGTTATTGTATCTTCCTGCTGCAATGGCAATTTAACGTGAATTTTCTTTGACAAAGAACTGTTGTTTCGGAATTAATGGTTGTATTTTGACATGTGCCATTGTGTGGTTAGGTATTCTTTTGTTGTTTTTATGGGTATGCGTGACGTTTCTATTTTTAAATCATTCAGTTCATGTCACTACGTCAATTGCAGCTGCAAATTTCCATACAAAATTCGATACCATTCCAGTTGCTATGATCTCATAAGCATAATGGCACAATAGATGAGGGAACTCCCTCTGCCCATTGCTTTGAGAAGCACTTACCGTCCATTTATGTAAACGATGTTTGTGTACCTGGGGGTGAAAGCTCCCTTGGGAGTTGGGATTCACATATCTAATGCAGGTTGAGTGTGCCTCAGTTAACATCCCATTTGAGAAAATCACTCAGTTGCTGTTCATTAGGGACCTGTCACTTTGACAGGTGTCGGCCCTGAGGCTGACTGGATCCTCAAAATTAATCACCATAGAAATGATCTAGACGCCGATATTTATGTGCTTAAAAGTGGAAAATATGTGATTAAGTTTCCAAAATATGTTCTTAAATTTGCATCATATTTACGTCCCCCAGTTACTCGAAATATATAAGGTGCGTTCAAAAAGTAACGAGCCGGAGGCTGTAATGCGTAAACCGATGACGACATCGGCTAATCGTGGCGTGTGTAACGAGGTGTGGTTCCGACCAGAGCGTGGAAGGTAACAGCCGGTCGCTAGAGGGCACGCGTGCACGTCACGTGACGATACAAAGCGAGCAGCAGCATGCATCAATCGTCCAACGCTGCCGGTCGCATTGCAAAGAGTGACATGGAGGCGTCAAACGAAGAGCAAAGAGGTGTTGTTCGGTTTCTGACAGCGAAAGGAGTAGGGGGAACGGAGATTCATCGCCGATTGTCACAAGTGTACGGCGAACACTGCATGTCCTTGCAAGGGCCAAGGCGTGGCACAAGCGATTCAGGGAAGAACGGGTGTCGTTAGAACATGATGCCCGGTCTAAAGGAACCCCCTGCATTACCGATGACAACGTCAAGCTGGTTGATGCACTCATTACCCAGGACCGCCGAGTGACAGTGAATGCCATAGCCGCCGTGGTCGGATTGAGCGTCGGCAGTGTGCACACCATCATGAAGGAACGACTGCACTTTCGGAAAGTGTGTGCCGAATGGGTACCCGACAGTCTTCAACCACACCAGGAAGTGTGTCGAATGGACTACTGTCTTGGTCTTGGTTGGACGATTGATGCATGCTGCTGCTCGCTTTGTATCGTCACGTGACGTGCACGCGTGCCCTCTAGCGACGGGCTGTAACCTTCCACGCTCTGGTTGGAACCACACCTCGTTACACACGCCACGATTAGCCGAAGTCGTTACCGGTTTGCACATTGGTGCGGTTGAAGACTGTGGGGCACCCATTGAGCACACGATTTCCGCAAGTGCACACTTCCGACGCTCAATCCGACCACGGTGGCTATGGCGTTCACTGTCACTCGGCGGTCCTGGGTAATGAGTGCATCGACCAGCTGGACCTTGTCATCGGTAATGCAGGGGGGTGCCCCAGACCGGGCACCATCGGCTAACGATACCCGTCCTTCCCTGAAGCGCGTGTGCCACGCCTTGACCCTTGCAAGGGACATACAATGTTCGCCGTACACTTGTGTCATTCGGCTATGAATGTCCGTTCCCCCTACTCCTTCCGCTGTCAGAAACCGAACAACACCTCTTTGCTCTTCGTTTGACGCCTCCATGTCACTGTTTGCAATGCGACTGGCAGCGTTGGGCGATTGATACATGCTGCTGCTCGCTATATATCGCCACGTGATGTGCACGAGTGCCCTCTAGCGACAGGCTGTGACCTTCCACGCTCTGGTTGGAACCACACTTCGTTACACAGGCCACGATTAGCCGATGTCATCACCGGTCTGCACATTCCAGCATCTGGCTCGTTACTATTTGTACGCACCTTATACATACTTACTGCAGATGCGCGATATAAAATTATGCATGTGTTTTTTTTCTAATTTCATTCTAAAGAGCAGAAGAAAAGGTCACTTCAAATTATTTTATAGCACTCTGTCAATACTCACAATATTCGCTGATCACTGTAATTTCAAGTAAAATTTCCTGTCAAGGTAAGGACTATTGAAGGCTTAATGAGACTGTTAATTTCAGACCCCTTGCTATACTCAATGATCGGGGAATTCCTGTCTTGAAATACTACTTTTATACAGGGACAAGGGTGCATTCACGAAATAGAGAAGCGAATTACTGGAATTGCCAAGGGTCGAAAATGTGGGGAGCAGTCATCATAGGAGTACAACATACCACCAAATATAGGAAATATGTGCTTATGAATAAATACGGCAGAATATGTATTTATTTATAAAAACGGCACAAATATGTAAATAAATAGAAATTATTTATGTACCGTTTCTATTTTCGATATTTTGACGCCGTGTCCATCTAGCGGTCATTTCTAAAAACATCTAAAAGATCGTAATTTCGGCTCGTCTTGAAATGGAAAACGCCCGCGATGAAGAATCCGTCTATAACGAAGGAACACGACTTCGGCGATTGTTAGCAGACCTAAATTGTTAGGACGAGAGATGAAAATCAAGAACCATGATGTCTAGTTTAAAATCTGTAAGACGCAAAAATGTTTTGACATGAAGACCGGGAATTATATATAAATATGTGTACAACGTCCTCGCTCTCAATTCTATTCGCCATGCTTATTCTAATGCAGACCTGGTTGTAGCATGAAAATATATACGTATGTATTTCGAAGCTGTCGACGAGATCTTCAGACCGTCTCTGGAAAAGCTAAGTCTTTAGGCCTATGTATTTTG
Source organism: Meconema thalassinum (assembly GCA_946902985.2). NCBI lineage: Eukaryota > Metazoa > Arthropoda > Insecta > Orthoptera > Tettigoniidae > Meconema > Meconema thalassinum. The sequence goes on along the minus strand of OX336399.1, from coordinate 70,896,315 downwards.
AAGTGTCAACATGCATGAATATGTGTAACGTGAAGTTAGGTTAATATAAAATTGTCCACCTACTTTCAAGTGATAACTTGCCCCCTTTCTAGATGGGAGGTCGTTTATATTATGTTTGGTTATTCTGTTGGTACTTGTTCCTCTCTCTTATATAGAAATGCGTGATGAGGAACCGTGCTGTTATTTTGGGTTTATGTTTTAAGGGTTTGTTGTTGTTTCTGTTCTTTTGGTTTTTTCTTATTTTGTGCGTGTCCTTTTGCGTGTGTTTGTCACGAAACGTAATTCTAATCATGAGAAGTGTTTCTAACTAATTTCCAATTCCTTGGGAGTATATGGGTGCTCTGGAGTGCTATTGGGGATTAGTTATTTTAGTTTTAGTTTACGTGTCTTCACGGAGAAGGGTGTGTATCTATCGCATTGGATGACCTTGTGTCTATATATCTGTATTGTTGGGACACACATCTATTTGGTTGCTTCTTTAAGGGTTGTTTTATTTAGATGCCAGTCATTTGGGCACCTCAAGAATGCCTATTTTGGTTTTTTTCTTTCCTTGAGGACTGGGCTTGCATCGCCATTGTTTTGGTCCGAAACACTGTTCATTTTATAATTACGGTTCTAGACGTGATATTAAGGGTGGGTTAATGTTAATCGTTTAAGTGGGTCTCGACTGAATGCCAAGGGTCATGTCATTCCTGTTCTTGTTTTGCGCGGCTTCAGTCGAGAAACAACACGTGAACTCATTACACTTATTAAATGAGATGTATGGGTTAGCCTTTCGAGACGGTGGAATGTGTGTTCATTGTATGTGTCCGGGACTGCAATCGACTCCCATTTTGTCTTCCGTAAGATAACCGAGTCTCGTGCTTTTTTCCGAAAAGGAGATTTATTCAGGTAGTATGTGAAGTCATTTTGTAATTTATGTTTCTTTGAGTGTGTTTGTAGTAGCTTTCGTTTTAAGGGATTTGTATGTCATAGCCTATATGTAGTCTTGTGATTATTTATGCCTCGTTGGTTTGTTCGTCATTTGCGTGTGTTGGGTTTACGTATTGCTCTTTGGTTATGTTTGTGGAGTGACATACTGTGCCCGTTTAGACCGGAGTCCGCACGACCACATATGCATTTTACCAATAATCAGTCAGCACGAGAGTCAAAATATCCCGGAGCGCCAGATAGGTTAAAGCAAATCGCAAAAACGACATCAAATTAAAAAAATGCTTTACTGATTTTTTGGCTCAATGCAACAATAAGGATAGAAGGAGATTTAATTGGGAGTAACACATCTGGTAAAATTATCTCAGTTTATTTTAAAGTTAAAATCTGACTGCAAAGATGCTCAAAGCAGCATCATCCACGTGTGGCGATCCACACTCTTATTTACACACAATATACAGAAATTTTCCAAGCACATCTGACAATCTTTTTGGAAACACAAGTCCGATTAATAGTCCTGTGGACTGTGTTCCAAAGTTATTAATATTTAATTCCAGTTCAAAATTAATTGTCTATACTGGAAATAACGTAGATCACTGTTTGACTATTTACATGATATTAACACTCGTAGAATAAATGTTTATAGAATTCTTAAACTTTCACTTGTTTTTCCAGTTTCAAAAATATATCGTCGAAAATATTATTATCATCGTAGCAACTCAAATTATTAACACTTATTAATAACATCTGTAAAGTATTTGACCTTGAGCATAGCATCGAAGAACTGTGCGAAGCACAACAACAATTAATTGTTCTTCTGACATTAAACATTCGAGAAGTGACTCGATTATGAACTTCAAGTTCCAAACAAAATATATGATTTCTGAATCATCAACTTGATCAATAAATGGTTGAACCATTCAACTATTCAATTATCCACTTGGAATCATTATTATAAAAATATTTATATTTATGGCCATTTCTAGTAACTTTTACAACTTGCAATTCTTCGACAGAATGCGGAAATTAGAATTGTAGTTTTATAATGAATTCATTTAGTTCATGGCACTAGGATTGAATATATCCTTCAAATTATTCGTGGTTAAAGAATTATTTTTAATTGGCAGTGGCCCATTCTATTATTTGTGTCAGAACACAATATTACAACAACAACAACAACAACGGCAAAGGTCTTCCTCTGAAGAAGAATAAACTCCTATCATGACAAATCCGGGTTCTAGCAAAATCAAAGTCTGAATGGAATTCGTAAACAAGGTTGAAATAAGAACTGATGGTTTTAAAAGAAATAACCTTCGGGTCATTCATCCGACGAAATGTGTAGTTCCAATACTCCTACTATAAACCTGAGCCATCGAACCTGCTATTTGATTGATGCTCGAAAAAAACTTCATTCCTGCGACTTAACATGCGCACCTGGGAATGGCATTTCAACTACTCCACACACATAAATTTTCTTCCCAAAATTTATACAATAAATCAAGCCTCTGCTTGTTATCAACACTGGAAGATTAATAAACTTACAAGTTTATTTTATTTTACCATTCAGTTCAACCCGTGAATTTACCATACATATGAAAAGCTTCATTTCACTTTCGAAGTGTATTTACGTCATGATTTTATATAAATACAAAAATATCCTATTTGATACAAATATCATTTGCTTCCCGTTTCATGCCTCTCCGTGTTATATGAAAAACTAGCTGAAGTACCCGTGCTTCGCTACGCGTCATAAATAAATTAAAATGTGAAAGTGACAGTTAAAACAGGGGATAGGCGAGGTGCTGCGCAGAGGGAGATTAAGGATGGAATATTTTGTCCAACTACACCGTTCGGCGTTGACCGTGTTTTATAGCACAAATTTAGGTTTTACTCGCTAACCGTTGGAGATACCTTTCGGATAGAAAATGTAATTTTAAACCTCGTATATGCCATCAAAAGTTTGCTATTTCTTAGCGTTCACTTTTTATTTGAAATGGAAATATGAAAGTTTGAAACCAAAGGGTGTTGTGACGTCACTAAAATGGTCGCCATAGTGCAAAGTATTGAAATCAAAAGTAGCCTATATGTTAACCAGTTAAATCAGCTACTTTCATGTAAAATTCATGTAAGTCGGACCAGTGGTTCTTGCGTGATTGAGTAATACACAGACACACACCATCTCATTTTTAGCCTCGCTTCGCTCGCGTCATAGTCGTGTCATATTGTTATTCAATGACATGCAGGTTTAACCCCGTTAACACCCCTTTAGAACCTGAATATCCAAAAATCCCTCCTTAGTAGACATTTTCGACACACAACAAACATATCCCCTTCTTCTAACTTCAATAGTTTTGATTGGTCGATGAGAGTGAACATCCAAAAATCCTTCCTTAGTGGACGTTTTTAATCCAGAATTTCACCCCTCCCCATATGCCCCTTAAATTGGATTTATGAAAAAAAAACGGTCGAACATCTACTTATTTTAATTATTTATTCATTTATTAAGTTTTAAGGTGATTGGAACTCAGAGAAAATCAAACTCCTCGTCTATGTCGTTTAAGAGATACACGCTCCGTTCGGAATCTTTCAACCCCCACTTTTCATCCCTTTCACCTCATAATATACACCACATCGAAAAACCATTAGACATGTGTCAGCTTATTTTAAATGATTAGTATATATGCCAAGTATCACGTCCCCAAATGAAACCACTCATGAGATATTGTTATTCAATGAAATGCACGTTTACCCCCTTAACACCTCATTTGAACCTGAATATCCAAAACTCTTTCCTTAGTGGACGTTTTCGACATACCACGAACTTATCCCCAAAATTTCATGTTTCTAACTTCAATAATTTTTGCTGGGCGATGATGAGTGAGTGAGTCAGTCAGGACATTTTCTTTCATTAATATTTGAGAATTTCACCCCTCCCCCATGAACCCCTTAAATTGGATTTATGAAAAAAAACGGTCGAACACCTATTTACTTATTTAAAGCTGTTTTCCCCCTGAGTTTGATAAGTGAGTAAGTAAGTCAATCAGTTAGGACACCTTCTTTCCTGTTCCCCCCCCCCCGAATTTCACTCCTCCCCATGGGCCCCTTAAATTGGATTTATGAAGAAATGGTCGAACACCTATTTACTTATTTTTAAGCTGCCTTTTCCGCTGAATTTCAAACTTATTGCCTATGTTGAATAAGAGATACAGTACACGCTCCGTTAAGAATCCTTCAACCCCCAATTTTCTCCCCTTTCACCTCATAATATACACCATATCGATAAACCCTTAGACATATGTCTGCTTATTTTAAATGATTAGTTTATATGCCGAATATCACATCCCCAAATGAAACAACTCGTGAGATATTGTTATTCAATGAAATACAAGTTTAACCCCCTTAACACCCCATCAGAACATGAATATCCAAAAATCCATCCTTAGTGGACTTTTTCGACAAACAACGAACATATCTCCAAAATTTCAAGTTTCTAACTGCAATAGGTTTGCTGGGGGATGATGAGTGAATATCCAAAAATCCTTCCTTAGTGGACATCTTTCCCCAGAATTTCATCCCTCTCCATGAGCCCCTTAAATTGGATTATGAAAAAACGATCAAACACCTATCTACTACTTTTTCAATCTGATTTTTCTCCCTGAGATTCTTACTTTTTGCCTCTGTCTTTTAAGAGATACTTGCTCCGTTAAGAATCCTTCAACACTCACTTTTCACACATACACCTCATAATACACACCACATCGAAAAACCCTCAGACATGTGTCTTCTTATTCTTAATGATGAGTTTATATGCCTAGTATCCCATCCCAAAGAAAATCATTCGGGAGATATTGTTATTCAATTAAATGCAAGTCTACCCCCTTAACACCCTTTTAGAACCTGAATATCCAAAATTCCTTCCTTAGTGGACGTTTTCAACATACAACGAACATAGCCCCTTAATGTCATGTTTCTAATTTCAATAATTTTAGCTGGGGGATGATGAGTGAGTAAGTCAGGACATTTTCTTTCAATTATTTTTCGGAATTTCACCCCTCTCATGAACCCCTTAAATTGGATTTATGAAAAAAAAACGGTCGAACACCTATTTACTTATTTTTGAGCTGTTCTTCCCCCCTGAGTTTGATGAGTGAGTGAGTTAGGACACTTTCTTTCCTGTTTTCCCCCCAGAATTTCACCTCTCTCCAAGGGCCCCTTAAATTGGATTTATGAAAAAAACGGTCGAACACCTATTTACTTATATTTTAAGCTGTTTTTTCCCGCCGAATTTCAAACTTCTCGCCTATGTCGTTTAAGAGATACACGCTCCGTTAAGAATCCCTCAACCCCCAATTTTCACCCCTTTCACCTCGTAATATACACCTCATCGATAAACCCTTAGACATATGTCTGATTCTTTTAATGATTAGCTTATATACCGAATATCACATCCCCAAAGAAACAACTCATGAGATATCGTTATTCAATGAAATGCACGTTTATCCCCTTAACACCTCTTTAAAACCCGAATAACAAAAATCATTCATTAGTTGACGTTTTCGATATACAGCGAACATATTCCCAAAATTTCATGTTTCTAACTTTAATAGTTTTCGCTGGGCGTGACGAGTGAGTGAGTCAGACAGGATATTTTCTTTCAATTATTTTTACCAGAATATCACCCCTCCCCATGGGCCCCTTAAATTGGATTGATGAAAAAACGCTTGAACACCTATTAACTTATTTTTTAAGCTGTCTTTTTCCCCTGAGTTTGATGATTGAGTGAGTTAGTCAGTCAGTTAGGACACTTTCTCTCCTTTTTCCCCCCAGAATTTCACCCCACCTCATTGGCTCCTTAAATTAATTTATGAAAAAACGGTGGAACACCGACTTACTTATTTTTTAAGCTGATTTTTTTTCGCCGAGTTTCAAATTTCTCGCCTATATCGTTTAGGAGATAGGCCTACACGCTTCGTTAGGAATCCTTCAACCCCCAATTTTCACCCCTTTCACCTCATAATAATACACCACATCGAAAAACCCTTAGACACATGTCTGCTTATTTTTAATGATTAGTTTATATGCCGAGTATCACATCCACAAATGAAACCACTCGTGAGATATTGTTATTCAATAAAATGCAGGTTTAACCCCCTTAAGACCCTTTTGAGCCTGAATATTCAAAAATCCTCCCTTAGTGTATGGGTTTGACATACAACGAACATATCCCGAAAATGACATGTTTCCAACTTCAATATTTTTGGCTGGGCGATGATGAGTGGGTGAGTGAGTCAGGACATTTTCTTTCAATTTTTTTTCTTCAGAATTTCACCCCTCCCGATGAACCCCTTAATTTGGTTTATCAAAAAAACTGTCGAACACATATAAGTTATACTTATTTTTAAGCAGTTTTTCCCCCTGAGTTTGAAGAGCGAGTGAGTCAATCGGTTAGGACACTTTCTTTCCTGTTTTTCTTTTACACAGAATTTCACCCCCGGCCATAGGCCTCTTAAATTGGATTTATGAAAAAAAAACGGTCAAACACCTATTTACTTATTTTTTATGCTGATTTTTTCCCGCTGAGTTTCAAACTCCTCGCCTATGTCGTTTATGAGATACAGGCTCCGTTAGGAATCTTTCAACCCCCACTTTTCACCCCTTTCACCTCATAATATACACCACAACGAAAAACCCTCAGACATATGTCTTCTTATTTTTAATGATGAGTTTATATGCCGAGTATCACATCCCCCAGTGAAACCAATCGGGAGATATTGCTATTCGATGAAATGCAGGTCTACCCCCTTAACACCCCTTTAGAACCTGAATATCCAAAAAACCTTTCTTAATGGGCGTTTGCGGCCCTTGAGTAAGCTGCATACCAAATTTCATTCCAATCCGTTGGGTGGGTTCTGAGATTTCGTGATGAATGTGTGAGTGAGTGAGTGAGTGAGTGGTATTTGACAAATATCTAGTAGATAGTGTCAAGTCTTTGTTATGCTAAACTCGGTTGACAGTGCTGTGTGAGCAGTTGAGTAACTAACGGGATTTCAAGTAAAGATCCTCATTTTCTATACCGGTAGTGCAGAGCGCAATTGGCATCCAGACGGCCGTGTCTCGACTTGAGCTATGTTGCCATGGAAACTATCTGCCTTGCCATTCCTTCATGAGTATATTTTATGATTTGATTAGCCTGTTTTTGAGTGAAAAAGGGCCGAAATCAGAAGAATGAGAAAGACTATCGAAAATTCATGTAGCCAGCGGTTCCTTCTGGGTCCTAAACTATGTGTATGCAAAATATGGTTGAGATTGGTGGAACGGTGTAGATTTGTATACGGAACCAACATATATACATACATACATACATACATACATACATACATACATACATACATACAGACTTTCACTTTTATATATTAGATATACTTTGCTCAATGCAAATATCAACTGTTCAACCAGAACTGAAATGTTGGTTGAATGCGGGCTTGCGCTAACCACTTCCCTTCGGAAAATCTCCTGTTCCAAACTAGAAATGATTAAACTACTTCATAGGCTCTTTCTCAATACATATGATTATTATAAAATATAATATCCAAGAATTATTTAGAAAAATTATGAAAATTATTATTATTATTATTAGTGGATTATTATTATTATTATTTGAATTATGTTTAATTATCATCTCATTATGTGAGAATCCACATGTTCGAACCTTCGAATATGGAAAAAATATCCATTCCTCAACAAAAATAAATTTAACTTTTACAGTTACATCGGGGGTTTTCCGTGGTTTCCTTAAAATATGAAAAATTCAAATAAATCTTCGAAATGCTCGGTCATCGATCCTAAACTGTTCTGAGTGCTGAAAATGCTCAGAATAACTCTAACAAGTCTTGCGTAAATCATTGCAAGCTTTAAATACGACGAAAAAATGTGTTGGTCATCTGCAGAAAAATAGTTTGTTCCAATTAGCTAGGCATAATATAATTCAAATGTGGCTTACATTTCTTGATGGTCTTGAAGTGTAGTAAACCTGGTCTGTACCAGATTTATCCGTAGACATGCCCTATCGGACAAGCACGTATAATCCTTGTATCGGCCGCCATTGTAGACCCACAATTCGTCTAGTCAGACATAGTGGTAGTATCTTTCGACGTTTGAATAAACTGTGGTTCCATTTTAATATGAGCTTCTATCAAAGCCATAACAGTTTGTTGAAATAGGGTCAGATCTAAGTGATCTCTTCTTAGATATGTCAGTTGTAACATAACTCACTGTAATCTCATCAGTACAAGAAAAACATTGACAGTCTAAGCAATTAACGGCTGTTCTGAAGATCGTTCCCTGGGCATGGTTTATTAATATCACCATCTGCCATGCGCTAAGCAACCTGCAGTTTCCCTTGCGTAGACTAATGAACGCCACCGTTATAGACTACTCTTCAGTGTACTGACAGATCGAAGTGGTTAACTAGTTACAAAAATGAAAACTGACTTGAAATGGATTTAAACATCCAAGTATTAAGTTACTACTGGACTGTGACAAAATACTATTTTCTAGACAAAGTCTAGCATATGTCCTTTTGGAAATATAAATATTTCCACCAATGTCTGTAGAAATACAATCACCTCAGTGATTCTCCTCACCAGAAACTTACTAAGTTCCAACTCGAAGCGCAGCACTTTTCGTGACTATCACGACTTGAAAAGAACTTCTGCGTAGATACGGCAACCATGTGCCTTGGCTCAGCGTAGACGCAACTTGCTTGCCAAGTGCTTGTGTTAGAATGAGCTGACCATGCCTGCTCCAGCTGGCTTTTATTCAAAACGGTCAGGGTCACGCGTCATCGCCTGATATCTAGAAATCCTCATATCTCTTGAATCCCTGGTCCGATTTACTTGATACTAATTGCATTCTCTTTCATTTGGCCGTGCCAGTAATCTGATCCCAGTCTCAAGTCTCTACTCCATAGTTAACTATTTAATCAATAAATAGCCTCCACCTCTGCTATTACTCGCTACGTCACTTGACATCCAACTATCGGTAAAATTCTTCTAAATGCTTCTCGAAGCAATGTAGCGCGATATTCAAATATCTGAACTTTCAAAAGCGGCTACAGCCTTTCCCTTGATATCTAGGTGTCTGAAACTTGGAATACCCATTCCTAGAGTTGGGCACATCCACCCCACACCTAGCAAAAAATAAAAATTGAAAAATTTTTATTTTTCCTATCTACACATTAAATCATCTGGTTCTTGAATAATAGATCTTCAAATTCGATGCATTATAAGTTCCCACGATGTTACCAGTTCGTGTATTGGCTACTTCATGGCTTCCATTATTGTTTACTTCCACAATATTCAAAATCTTCAATTTCACCAGGCTTAATATCAAAAATATCTTGATACTCTTCCAAAATCTTCCCTAGCTCTGGGGACTCCTTCTCAGTGTAGACTTCTCTTCCTTCAGCTTCATGAAAATCAGAGACCATTGAGCATCTCCCTCGATGTCTTCCTCTTCTTTTCCCTCGAAGTTAATCTCTTCGGTATTCTTGAACCTGATCGTCTCTGTCTTCATATCTATCACTGCTTGATATTTCTGAATGAAATCTGCTCCCAATATCATGTCAAAAGCCATGTCCTTCATTACAACAAATACATGTCTGAAATCATGTCCTCCAATCGTAATACATAAGTATAATTGTGTTTTGCACAGAGATATTTTATTGGGTATTATTCCTTGGATCTTAATTCCTGATACTGGAATTTCCTCTAAATTCTCTTTGAGCTTCCACAGAATGTATAGCTTCTCACTCACCAGACAAAGCATAGCCCCAGTATCGATCAAAGTATCGACAGGCATACCAAATACTTCGCATGATATGATTGGCATTCTAATTCTTGTACCCATTTCTTTTCGTTCGTCATTCTGTTGAATTAAATCATCATCCTCTGCTTGCCATTTAACAATTCTGGAAGTGAAAGTATTCAAAATTCTATCTTCTACTGTGAATTCGAAGTTGTTTTTTTTTCATTACTATTCCCCCGGGATTGTTGTGTTCCCGATGGACCTGGTTCATTGGGCCTCTGCTCCAAAAATTGCAAGTTATCTTGGTGTCTTGCTTCCAATTTTTCCTTGTCTCCTTGTTAAACTCTTCATTGGACTGACGAGTATCTACATTCCCTCTGTTATTATAGTTGTTTCTACCATAATATCATCTTTCCTGGTACCTTTCTTGAGTATCACGTGGTCTTCTCCATCGAGTATTGTATCGATTACCACCATCCGGTCTTGCATATGGTTTGTAACTGTATCTGTTACTGTACTGGTTCCATCCTCTCTTATTGGAATCTTCCCTCGGCGATTTCTCTTCTCGCTCCTCTCGAATCTCTCGAGGTGTCTGAGAATAACTATCAGCCATAACAGCATACACAGCGTTGTTATTCTTTACTCCCTTCTGATGGAAGAATTGAGCGTTTGTATGATCCAGCTTCTGTAATACTTCATCAAATTGTTCCATATTATAGATATCAGCAGCGATCAAAGTCCTCTGGACGTCTGCTGGAAATTGACGTATCAATGCAGTAATCAACTCGTTATCTGGCATCGGCGGATCTAAATGTTGAAGTTTAGACAGCTGTCCAGAAAAGTACGTAGAGTATCGAGTAGGTTGTGACGTCGAGAATCTCTTCGAATATAACTCTGCTCTGACTTGCTGTTGGGTTTCCGGGGACCAAAACTTCTTCAATAGCCCACGAGAAAACTCCTCAAAAGTGGTTAGAGTGGATCTAAATGCTCTAAACCAAAGAAGTGCAGGACCTTCCAAAAACTTCCCTATCACTCGGATCTGTCTTTCTTTAGGGATCTTAGAATCTTTCAGGTAATCACCTGCTTCTCTCAAAAATTCCACGGGTGTCACAGAATCTCGCCCTGAAAATTTAGAAGGCTTATCTTCTATATTTTTAAATACAGTTATGGGGTTGGATTGAAATACTGTCCTGACCTCATCCTGTCTATCAGTCTCTCTAGCTCCTCCTAGATTTATCTGTATCTGTTCCTTTCCCCTTACATTTGACATTTTCAACAGATGATCAGACTGTTTCTCATCCTTAATTTGAGTTTTCATAGCCTCAAGTTCCTTCTGGTTTTCTTCTGCCATCTTCTTAATTGCTTCAGTTTCTTTACAATTGTCCTTAACATCAGTGGATATCTGGTTCATAACAGCCTCATGACTTTTCAATGACCCTGTCATATCTGATATGTCCTTCTGAGTTGCTTGGATATCTTTGGCAATTACTTCAATGTGGGATGACAAAGATTCCCTAATCTCCTTGATTCCTTCTTGGTTCTCCAGCTTGAGTGTGTCTTTAATTTCATTGACAACTGTGGTCTTGATTTCAGTTTGCAATTCATTAATCACTCCTTCTCTTATTTCTCCCATGACAAGTTCTTTGAATTGTTCCGTTAAACGTTGAACAACAAGAATTCCCATCTCGTTACTCTCCTTCTTCACTCGGACTTCCAGGTTGACCATGTCTTCACCAACTTTCCTAAGACCATGTTCTATCCTATCAGCTAAGCTTTGGGATCGAAGATCGGGATCGCTAAATTTTTCGTCCATTAAACTTGCGTTAGTAGCTAATGAAGTTTCGAGCTCATGTGTTTTATCGCATAATTTATTCATTTTACTTTCAAGTGTCATTTTCAAAATTTCAGAATTCTCTTTAAATTTACTTTCCATTGAATTAAATTTACTATTTAAATTTTCCTTTAAGTTATCTTTTAACCTGATTTCTAACAAATCGGAATTTTCTTTGAGTTTATCCTCTAAACTTTCTTTTAAGTTACCTTTTAACCTGCTTTCTAAAGAATCAGAATTTTCTTTAAGTTTATTTTCCAAAGAATCAGAATTTTCTTTAAGTTTATTTTCTAAAGAATCAGAATTTTCTTTAAGTTTCTTTTCTAAAGCCTCAGTATTTTCTTTCATAATAGCGGCTACACGCCGTCCAGCCTCTTTTGAACTCTCCTCCAAACTCCTCATCATTCTCATCATTTCTTCCATAATTTTCAATTATTATTCAAAACTTAGGGGTATACAACAGTGGCAAACACAAGCTTATAACTAGAACAAGAAATATGAATAGCTAATTGGAACACTATAATAAAATGAGATTTGTCCTAATATCGACGTGATGGAAAAACAAAATTCTCTACTTTTACGAATTACATTTACCACAATATCACAAGAAAAATATGCAAGTTCTCAAATATCCTCCACCTGGATTCTAATAATGTGTATGTCCAGTCATCGAACGTTTACTACTGAATTTACTTGACGCCCTAATGGTTAAGCCATTATCAAAATTATCAAACCCATTCTAATTATTAACCAGTTAAATTTTTAATTTCCCCACTAATTGGGTTTCCTACTAATTTATCCATCCAAACCAGACATCTCTCAACTCCCAAAATATTTCTATAAAAATTATCACAATTTCAAATCGGCATGCGATTGACCATGTCTAAATCGGGACCCACGTTCGAAGCCATTTCTCTCTCTATCTTATTTTATGTGCCCGTTTAGACCGGAGTCCGCACGACCACATATGCATTTTACCAATAATCAGTCAGCACGAGAGTCAAAATATCCCGGAGCGCCAGATGGGTTAAAGCAAATCGCAAAAACGACATCAAATTAAAAAAATGCTTTACTGATTTTTTGGCTCAATGCAACAATAAGGATAGAAGGAGATTTAATTGGGAGTAACACATCTGGTAAAATTATCTCAGTTTATTTTAAAGTTAAAATCTGACTGCAAAGATGCTCAAAGCAGCATCATCCACGTGTGGCGATCCACACTCTTATTTACACATAATATACAGAAATTTTCCAAACACATCTGACAATCTTTTTGGAAACACAAGTCCGATTAATAGTCCTGTGGACTGTGTTCCAAAGTTATTAATATTTAATTCCAGTTCAAAATTAATTGTCTATACTGGAAATAACGTAGATCACTGTTTGACTATTTACATGATATTAACACTCGTAGAATAAATGTTTATAGAATTCTTAAACTTTCACTTGTTTTTCCAGTTTCAAAAATATATCGTCGAAAATATTATTATCATCGTAGCAACACAAATTATTAACACATATTAATAACATCTGAAAAGTATTTGACCTTGAGCATAGCATCGAAGAACTGTGCGAAGCACAACAACAATTAATTGTTCTTCTGACATTAAACATTCGAGAAGTGACTCGATTATGAACTTCAAGTTCCAAACAAAATATATGATTTCTGAATCATCAACTTGATCAATAAATGGTTGAACCATTCAACTATTCAATTATCCACTTGGAATCATTATTATAAAAATATTTATATTTATGGCCATTTCTAGTAACTTTTACAACTTGCAATTCTTCGACAGAATGCGGAAATTAGAATTGTAGTTTTATAATGAATTCATTTAGTTCATGGCACTAGGATTGAAAATATCCTTCAAATTATTCGTGGTTAAAGAATTATTTTTAATTGGCAGTGGCCCATTCTATTATTTGTGTCAGAACACAATATTACAACAACAACAACAACAACGGCAAAGGTCTTCCTCTGAAGAAGAATAAACTCCTATCATGACAAATCCGGGTTCTAGCAAAATCAAAGTCTAAATGGAATTCGTAAACAAGGTTGAAATAAGAACTGATGGTTTTAAAGAAATAACCTTCGGGTCATTCATCCGACGAAATGTGTAGTTCCAATACTCCTACTATAAACCTGAGCCATCGAACCTGCTATTTGATTGATGCTCGAAAAAAACTTCATTCCTGCGACTTAACATGCGCACCTGGGAATGGCATTTCAACTACTCCACACACATAAATTTTCTTCCCAAAATTTATACAATAAATCAAGCCTCTGCTTGTTATCAACACTGGAAGATTAATAAACTTACAAGTTTATTTTATTTTACCATTCAGTTCAACCCGTGAATTTACCATACATATGAAAAGCTTCATTTCACTTTCGAAGTGTATTTACGTCATGATTTTATATAAATACAAAAATATCCTATTTGATACAAATATCATTTGCTTCCCGTTTCATGCCTCTCCGTGTTATATGAAAAATATACTTTGCTCAATGCAAATATCAACTGTTCAACCAGAACTGAAATGTTGGTTGAATGCGGGCTTGCGCTAACCACTTCCCTTCGGAAAATCTCCTGTTCCAAACTAGAAATTATTAAACTACTTCATAGGCTCTTTCTCAATACATATGATTATTATAAAATATAATATCCAAGAATTATTTAGAAAAATTATGAAAATTATTATTATTATTATTAGTGGATTATTATTATTATTATTATTTGAATTATGTTTAATTATCATCTCATTATGTGAGAATCCACATGTTCGAACCTTCGAATATGGAAAAAATATCCATTCCTCAACAAAAATAAATTTAACTTTTACAGTTACATCGGGGGTTTTCCGTGGTTTCCTTAAAATATGAAAAATTCAAATAAATCTTCGAAATGCTCGGTCATCGATCCTAAACTGTTCTGAGTGCTGAAAATGCTCAGAATAACTCTAACAAGTCTTGCGTAAATCATTGCAAGCTTTAAATACGACGAAAAAATGTGTTGGTCATCTGCAGAAAAATAGTTTGTTCCAATTAGCTAGGCATAATATAATTCAAATGTGGCTTACATTTCTTGATGGTCTTGAAGTGTAGTAAACCTGGTCTGTACCAGATTTATCCGTAGACATGCCCTATCGGACAAGCACGTATAATCCTTGTATCGGCCGCCATTGTAGACCCACAATTCGTCTAGTCAGACATAGTGGTAGTATCTTTCGACGTTTGAATAAACTGTGGTTCCATTTTAATATGAGCTTCTATCAAAGCCATAACAGTTTGTTGAAATAGGGTCAGATCTAAGTGATCTCTTCTTAGATATGTCAGTTGTAACATAACTCACTGTAATCTCATCAGTACAAGAAAAACATTGACAGTCTAAGCAATTAACGGCTGTTCTGAAGATCGTTCCCTGGGCATGGTTTATTAATATCACCATCTGCCATGCGCTAAGCAACCTGCAGTTTCCCTTGCGTAGACTAATGAACGCCACCGTTATAGACTACTCTTCAGTGTACTGACAGATCGAAGTGGTTAACTAGTTACAAAAATGAAAACTGACTTGAAATGGATTTAAACATCCAAGTATTAAGTTACTACTGGACTGTGACAAAATACTATTTTCTAGACAAAGTCTAGCATATGTCCTTTTGGAAATATAAATATTTCCACCAATGTCTGTAGAAATACAATCACCTCAGTGATTCTCCTCACCAGAAACTTACTAAGTTCCAACTCGAAGCGCAGCACTTTTCGTGACTATCACGACTTGAAAAGAACTTCTGCGTAGATACGGCAACCATGTGCCTTGGCTCAGCGTAGACGCAACTTGCTTGCCAAGTGCTTGTGTTAGAATGAGCTGACCATGCCTGCTCCAGCTGGCTTTTATTCAAAACGGTCAGGGTCACGCGTCATCGCCTGATATCTAGAAATCCTCATATCTCTTGAATCCCTGGTCCGATTTACTTGATACTAATTGCATTCTCTTTCATTTGGCCGTGCCAGTAATCTGATCCCAGTCTCAAGTCTCTACTCCATAGTTAACTATTTAATCAATAAATAGCCTCCACCTCTGCTATTACTCGCTACGTCACTTGACATCCAACTATCGGTAAAATTCTTCTAAATGCTTCTCGAAGCAATGTAGCGCGATATTCAAATATCTGAACTTTCAAAAGCGGCTACAGCCTTTCCCTTGATATCTAGGTGTCTGAAACTTGGAATACCCATTCCTAGAGTTGGGCACAATACTTTGTTTTAAAGGGCGGGATTTTCCAATTCTTGGGTAACATGACTTCATAAGCTTCCTAGATGATTTCTCCTGACTACGTTATGTAGTCAGCCTGTGGTGGGAAGAAAGTACTATTTGCATTATTGTTAACTTGTTTGGTATCTCCCCCGTTTATTAATTTGAGTTAATCTTTAAACGACCTCCAATCTACAACACGTTAGGCATCTCTCGGTTTTCTTATCTTTATTACCTGATTTATTTTTATACTTGTATTTACTTTATTTTGATATTATGTGTACATATTCGATGGCAAGACTGAGGAACCGAAAAGGTTCCCCGCATGCGCGGAATGGGGACCGGCCATGGATCTTAAACCTATGTTGTGTACCATTCGCATTTAGAACTAGATGGAGAACCAATTAGGAATGATCACATTCTTCGAGTAAAGGTTGAATAAAATAAAATTTAATTATCAAAAAACAAGACATAGCAAAAGGGGAAACGAGGGGTGCATAAAATGGTAAGATGAGGGATGATGGGCCTGAAATAAAATATGTACACATAATATCAAAACAAAGTAAATACAAGTATAAAAACAAGATGTTCAGTAAAGAACATATAGCCTACTTTCTCCTAAATGCATGGGTATTGTTATAACTCTTTGTCCTTTTCAAGGAGTATGATTGAATGTTGGTTGTAGTAGCTTGTTGAAATACAACGTGCTATAGGGATACTAAACATGAATATGAGGTGCCCTTTGCTAGTGCTACCTCTGTACCAAATTTCGTTCCATTCGGTTTCACCGTGTTCGAATTGATAAGGGGAATCGATTTTCACACAAAGATGGCCGCCATCCGCAAAATATTAGGCTGATGACCTATTAGTTTGGTCAAAGGATGCTCCCTCCATAAAGGTATGTTGTTGCTAAATTTGCTAGAGATCGGAGGATTAGGCTAATCGTAATTTGATTTAAGCTTTGAACATTTGTGTGGCCGCCATTACGTTTCTGTCAATATGGCGGCGATATAAATCATGACACTGAGATGCCCTTTGCTAGTGCTATCTCTGTACCAAATTTCGTTCCATTCGGTTGCACCGTGTTCGAATTAATAGGGGGAATCGATTTTCACACAAAGATGGCCGCCATCCGCAAACTATTACGCTGATGCTTTATTAGTGTGGTCAAAGGATGCTCCTCCCATAAAGGTATGTTGTTGCAAAATTTGGTAGAGATCGGATGATTAGGTTAGTCGTAATTTGATTTAAGCTTTGAACATTTGTGTGGCCGCCATTACGTTTCCGTCAAGATGGCGGCGATATAAAACATGACACTGAGGTGTCCTTTGCTAGTGCTACCTTTGTACCAAATTTCGTTCAATTCGCATTCACCGTGTTCGAATTGATAGGGGGGGACAGACATTCAGAGTACACACACTCACACACACACACACACACACAGACACACACACACAGACTCACACACACACATACACACACACAGACAGACACACTTTTTTCGCCCTGTGTTGATCTCATAAGTCTACTTTCATTTTTTGCAAAAATCGAAAGTAGGCTAATAAATCAGGTAATAAAGATAAGAAAACCGAGAGATGCCTAACGTGTTGTAGATTGGAGGTCGTTTAAAGATTAACTCAAATTAATAAACGGGGAAGATACCAAACAAGTTAACAATAATGCAAATAGTACTTTCTTCCCACCAAAGGCTGACTACATAACGTAGTCAGGAGAAATCTTCTAGGAAGCTTATGAAGTCATGTTACCCAAGAATAGGAAAATCCCGCCCTTTAAAACAAAGTATGTCACTCCACAAACATAACCAAAGAGCAATACGTAAACCCAACACACGCAAATGACGAACAAACCAACGAGGCATAAATAATCACAAGACTACATATAGGCTATGACATACAAATCCCTTAAAACGAAAGCTACTACAGGCACACCCAACATTGTGGTGTTTGAAGCCATATTTTCAGTGTTGCCTTAGTAAACAAGAGTTTAGTGCTTTTCAGTCGGTCAACACGAATGTACCCAAAAGAGATGGGTTATGCCCTAATCCTGAAATAAATTACATGAGATTAATAAAACACTAGGATGACCAGTTTCGATCGTCAAGCGATCATCATCAGATCCAATACACTTAGGCTATAAAATCTATGTTTGAAATACAGGTGAAAATATTTACAATATGTACAATTATTTAGTTGCAGTATTGGTACTGCAACTGTCAGTGTATGCTAAATTCAGTATATATGTTAGGTGAAATGCTAAATGGTGATGGCTATCCGGAGATTGTACTTTAGAGAGATTATATGGTTGTAAACTATGGTTAAACTATAAAATTTTAGGCTAACTACTTATCTGATTGTCTTCCGTACTACAGCTATTCGCAGTTTCCGTGCTCACTTGAACTCGCTGTGCGGTCGACTGCGGTGGTTATCTTAACGACTGGTTTTTCCCTGCCTTCCCCCCCTGTCCCTACGTGCTGTGGGGAGTGATCGCGATGTGTTTATGTGAGGTGTTGCCAACCTAGATAAGATGTATGTTATTGAATGAGGTGGATCTACAACTATTAAAGACCGTGGATTAGTCCTCGCCACGCGTGGAGCATAACCCATTCGAACTAAGCGTTGACGGTCTTATGAGAACGTCCCGGCACCTTTAATACTGCCTCTAATATGGGCCTTGGTTTATTGCAGAAGAAAAGTACATCGTACACCTGATCCAGATAACATTTACCTATTAAGAACCCCCTAATTTCCCCCCTTTTTTTATCTAGCTTGGCTGTGTCGCTAAATTTTTTTTGGTTTCCGACAGGGTGTGTTTTTTAGTAGCGTGAAGAGGGGTGAGCTCTCCATGAACGTGTGTTCATTTAGATTGTTGGGATTATTTCGTTTGGCTAGGTGTATCTCGATTGCTACCTTTATGTCAAGAGCTCTGCCTTTCGATTCGTGATGGATTATTTTAAGGTCCGACTCTATGTTGGTAAAGCTATGCCCTGCGTCACACATATGTTCGCACACGGCTGAATGTGTTCCGTATCTTATCGCATTTCTATGTTCATTATAACGTGTGTCTACTCGCCTTCCACTCTGCCCGATGTAATTAGCTTGACAATCGGTGTCTTGGCACGTTATAGAATATACCCCTGACCTTGAATACGGGTCACGTTTATTTAGATTACTATTTAGGAGGTGCCTAGCGGTTGTGTTTTCGTCGTGAAAGCTATCTTTATGCCTTGCTTTTTGAATAGGTTAGTGATTTTATATGTATTCGCATTCACATAGTTGAAACGCGCAAATTTTTTCTCATTACTGTCCGGTTTGGGAATCGTTTTATCTTTATTTTTATGTTTGGCTATAATTTGATTTATTTTGCTTGGCGAGAAGTTGTTTTCCTTTGCTATTTGCATAATAGTTCTTATTTCCTTATTATAGTTGTCTTTTGACATGGGTATGTTTAAAGCCCTGTGCACCATTGAATTGAAACCCGCTAGTTTGTGCGTACTGGGGTGATTAGACTGATTGTCGATTGCATGCGAGGTTTGTGTTGCTTTCCGGAATATGGAATATGAAAGGTCGTTGTCTTTACGTTCAATAGTTATATCGAGATAATTTATTTTCCGGTCTATTTCGGATTCCTTAGTGAATTTGATAGAATGGTGAAGGCTATTAATGGATTAGAGAATTGTTTCTTCGCTTGTTAGTTCAGTATCGTAGATGCAAATTACATCATCTACGTATCTTTTCCATATTACTATTCCATTTGTTGAAGTCTTTTCTAAGAACGCATTTTCTAGTGCATTGATGAAGATGTCAGCGATTAACCCACTTAGTGGCGATCCCATTGCTAGGCCTTCTCTCTGTGTGTATACTTTATTGTCGAATTGAAACACGTTTTGGGTGAGAACGACCCTCAGTAATCTCACAATCTCTTCAATTTCTTTTATCGAATTGTTGGATTTTAAATTGTTTTCGATAGTGTTGATTGCTTCAATAATCGGAATATTGGTGTACATATTAGTTACGTCGAAGGATACTAGCCTGAAGCTAGGTTTCATTTGTAGGGTGTTCAATGCTGTTACTAGTTCTGTTGTGTTCTTTACAGAGTTGTTTTTGTCGTTGGAAAGACGGCATTTTAAGATTTTTAGTAACTCTTTGCTGAATTTGTAATTAGGGGCATTCCTACAATTGACTATTGGTCTCATTGGGCATTCCTTTTTGTGTATTTTTGGTTGTCCCCTCAATGACGGTATTTTCGGGTTCATGTTTATTAGTTTTGATTTTTCAGCTTTGGTCAGTATGTATTCTGTTTCTTTTAGCGCACTTTTTATTTGTTTTTGGAATTTGTTGGTGGGGTCTTTTGTTAATTCCTTGATTTCGTTGTT